>CM030007.1:174076676-176576676 GCA_017639485.1 Pluvialis apricaria
TCGTCTTGCCAGTTTCAGTCATCTCTCTTAAGCTGGCTTGAAACTCCATCTTCAGGTGCCTCCCTGTCTTAATTTCCAATAAAAGGAACCTCCTTTAGACGGAGTAACCTCTGCTTTCAGATGAATAAAGTTATGTGAAATGAATACCAACATCACTGCTTCATCTTGGGACAAATAGCTGTGGGGGTTTTTTTTCTGTTTTCTTTGAGTGTTTGCTTTGATTAAATGTGGACAGATTGGTATAGAGATTACAGAGAGAACATTCTTAGTGTGAAGAATACATCTTATCAAATTTCCAGGTCAAAGAAGGATAGGGCATTTAAAAAAGAAAAAGGTGATCAGCATTTTTGTCATGAGAAGGACCATTACCATTTTCACTACCTCTCTTTTCAGCAGTACCTGAACCGTATGGTGGGAAATGCTCCAAACCAAAGAATGAGCTCGACACAAATAGAAGATTTGGGACCCAAACGGGAAACTATGGTAATGCTTACATGTTGTGTCTAAACTGAAAACCTTCGGATCATTGCGGAATTAATAATTTGAATTAATGGAATTAAGCTGGAATGAACAGAAAACCAGAGCATTACTAACAATGATTTTTAACCAAGTTTTACAGAAAATGGTTAGTCATTAGGCAGCATACTCTGGTGCAAAATCAACTGCTTGGCACAAAAACATAATATTGCCTTGCCTCTAGTGCTTTCACAAGCAGAGATAAAAAGGAGGTTGGATTATAGGTTCATTTAATCTAAAAGCTTTGTGAACAGAGCGGGCAAACAGAGCGTGGTGCATCAGCGAGGGCATGGCACGGCAGTTTGCCTGGCTGTTCAAGCGGAAGGGCACGTGGAAATGGCGTAGTCACCCTACCACATCAAGGGGTGAGTTCAATCGGTGGTCATCACCCTCTCAGAAGGAGCTGTGGTATCCTCCCAGTGGAAAGCCATGTCCTCTGCACTGGGCAGAAAGGATGTGGCAACCCAGACAGAGCTCCCACAGTAACGTGCAGCCATACAGGTCTTGGGCTGCAGGGAGTGCCAGATGGCAGTAGTGAGAACAAACACCTGTGTGAGCTGTGACCAGGCTGATGATCTGCTTAGCCTGGTGGCAGAGCTAGGAGAGGAATGAGAAAGCTTGAGGAGCATGAAGGAGTTCAAGAAAGAGATAGACTGGTGGAACCATACTCTGCCCTCCTTGAGAGAGAAACGGGAACAACTACCAGGAAAAACCCAAGATCAAGGGGATCCTGTATCCTCCCCCCAACAGGCTGAAGGCAGTAGCTTAAAGGAGAGGAGTGAATGGAGGAAAGCCCATGCTCGGGGCAGGAGGCGAATCCCCCCCCCTGCCTACCTCACCTTCCCAGGTGCCTCTGTACAACAGGTACGAGACTCTGGATGTGGAAGGCCAGTCAACGGATGATGTGGATGACAGTCCTTCTTCACCAGAGGTCCTGCCAAGCTCAGAAAGGCCTACCCTCTGTATCACGACCACCTCCACAAGGAAAAAAAGATGGGTAATAGTTGTAGGTGACTCGCTTCTGAGGGGAACAGAGGTCCAATATGCTGGCCAGACCCTCCGCTTAGGGAAGTCAGCTGCCTCCCTGGGGCCCGAGCTAAGGACGTCACTAGGAAACTTCCTAGCCTGGTATGGCCCTTGGGCTATTACCCATTGCTGCTCTTCCATGTGGGTGGTGATAAAGCTGCAATGTGGAGTCCAAAGGGGATCAAAAGAGACTTCAGGGCTTTGGTGCGGTCGGTAAGGGAATCTGGAGCACAGGTTATTTTTCCCTCTCTCCTCCCAGTTGCAGGCAGCGACGCTGGAAGAAATAGATGAACCCAGTCTATTAATATGTGGCTCCATGGCTGTTGTCACCACCACAATTTTGGGTTTTTCGATAATGGGATGGCCTGCATGGCACCAGGCTTGCTGGTGTCAGATGGGTTTCACCTTTCTCAAAATGGGAAGAGGCTCTTGGCTCACAAGCTAGCGAGGCTTACTAACAGAGCTTTAAACTTAGCTTGATGGGGGAGGGGAGTAATATCAGGCTTGCCCCTGACAAGCTGTGGGATGACATGCCAAAGTTAGAGGGATAGGGTGCTAGCGAGAGCCTGCAGTCTGTTGCTCTGAGACATGCTGACTGTACTGCAGCACACTTGAAGTCTTATGGAGATGAGCCGGGGCTCCTGAGGTAACAGGAACCAAGAGGGAAATAGCTTAAAGGAATTAAGGGGTATTCCTCTAAGAAAGTGACATGGCCAACAGCCCAGCTGAAGTGCTTTTACAAAAATGCACACAGCACGGGCAACAAACAGGAGGAGCTGGAAGCCACCGTGCTGCTAGAAAGCTATGGCCTAGCTGCCATTACTGAAACCTGGTGGGACGAATCCCATGACTGGAGTCCAGCTATCAATGGCTACAGGCTGTTCAGAAGGGACAGGCAAGGAAGGAGGGATGGAGGCATTGCCCTCTACATCAAGAAATGGATAGAGTGTGAAAAGCTGTATCTGAAGAATAGCCACGAGCAGGATGAAAGCTTATGGGTAAGAATAAGAGACCGAAGCAACAAAGGGAACCTTGTGGTTGGTGTCTGCCACAAGCCGCCAGATCAAGGGGAGCCTATTGACAAAGCCTTCTTACTCCAGCTACAAGAGGCATCGCGCTCGCAGGCTCTCATCCTGCTGGGGGACTTCAACCACCCCGACATCTGCTGGAAAAGAAGCATGACTAGCTGTAGACAGTCCAGGAGACTCCTGGAGGGCACTGGGGATAACTTTTTGAGCCAGGTAATAGACACCCTCACCAGAGGGGGTGTGATACTGGACCTGGTGGTCACCAGCACAAGTGAGCTAATTGGTGACATCAAGACTGGAGGCAGCCTAGGCTGCAGTGATCATGCACTGGTGAAGTTCACAGCCCTGAGGGATATGGGTCAGGTGAAGAGTAAAGTCAGGATCCTGAATTTTAGGACAGCAAACTTCCAGCTCTTCAAGGAGTCAGTCAATAGGAACCCCTCCGGGAAACTGCCTCTAGGGACAAGGGAGAAGAACAGAACGCCTGATAAGCAAGACTGGCAAATTGATAACAACAGATGAGGAGAAGGCTCATGTACTCAACAACTTTTTTGCCACAGTCTTCGCTGGCAACCTCTTTCCCCACACCTCTATCAAGTGGATGGACCACAAGGCAGGGACTGGGGCAGAGCCCCTCCCAATGTAAGAGAATATCAGGTTCATGACCACCTGAGAAAACTGAACATACAGAAGCCTATGGGACCTGATGAGATGCATCCCAGAGCCCTGAGGGAATTGGCTGATGTAGTTGCCAAGCCACTCTCCATGATATTTGAAAAGTCATGGCAGTCAGGTGAAGTCCCTGGTGACTGGAAAAAGGGAAACATTGCACCCATTTTTAAAAAGGGTAAAAGGAGGACCCTGGGAGCTACTGACCTGTCAGCCTCACCTCTGTGCCTGCGAAAGTTGTCGAACGGATCCTACTGGAAGCTATGCTAAGGCATGTGGAGGACAGGGAGGTGGTTGAGATAGCCAGCATGGCTTCACCAAAAGCAAGTCCCGCCTGACCAACCTCGTGGCCTTCTATGATGGAGTGACTACATCAGTGGACAAGGAAAGAGCTGCGGATGTTGTCCATCTGGACTTCTGTAAGGCCTTTGACATGGTCCACCTCAACATCCTTCTCTCTAAATTGGAGAGATCTGGATTTGATGGGTGGACTGTTTGGTGGATCAGGAATTGGTTGGATGGTTGCATCCAGGGGGTAGTGGTCAGTGGCTCAGTGTGCAGATGGAGATCAGTGACAAGTGTTGTCCTTCGGGGGTCTGTATTGGGAGTACTATTTAGTATCTTTGTCAATGACGTAGACAGTGGAATTGAGCAATTTTGCAGATGTTTGCAGATGACACCAAGCTGTGTGCTGCAGTTGACACTCCTGAGGGACAGGATGCCATCCAGAGAGACCTGGACAAGCTCAAGAAGTGGGCCTGTGTGAACCTCATGAAGTTAAACAAGGTCAAGTGGAGAGTCCTGCACCTGGGTCGGGGCAACCCCTAGTATGAATATGGGTTGAGGGATGAAGGAATTGAGAGTAGCCCTGCCAAGAAGGACTTGGGGATACTGGTGGATTAAAAGCTTTACATGAGCCAGCAATGTGCACTCACAGCCCAGAAGGCCAACCACATCCTGGGCTGCCACAAGAAGTGTGGCCAGCAGGTTGAGGGAGGTGATTCTTCCCATCTACTCAGCTCTGGTGAGACCCCACCTGGAGTACTGCATCCAGCTCTGGAGCCCTCAGCACAGGAGAGAGCGGGTCCAGAGGAGGGCCATGAAGATGATCAGAGGGGTGGAACACCTCTCATATGAGGACAGGCTGAGTGAGTTGGGGTTGTTCATCCTGGAGAAGAGAAGGCTCCGGGGAGACCTTATTGTGGCCTTTCAGTACTTAAAGGGGGCCTACAAGAAAGATGGGGACAGAGTTTGTAGTAGGGTGTGTTGTGATAGGACAAGGGGTAATGGCTTTAAACTAACTGAGGGAAGATTTAGACTAGATATAAGGAAGCAATTTTTTACAATGAGGGTGGTGATACACTGGAACAGGTTGCCCAGAGAGATGGTAGATGCATCATCCCTGGGAATATTCAAGGTCAGGTTAGACGGGGCTCTGGGCAACCTAACTGAGTTGAAGAGATCCCTGCTCATTGCAGGGGGGTTGGACTAGATGGCTTTTAAAGGTCCCTTCCAACCCAAATCATTCTGTGATTCTATGCCTTTGGGAAGATTTTCAACACAGGAACATTCACTTTGTTCAAGTCAAGGATGTCTGTGGCAGAAGCGCCTCATTTGGAAGATCCTGTGAGCCTGACGGAAATGCTGCAAGATCACAAAGGATCTTTAAAGTACTAGAGAGAAAGTCTGTATTTAATCTTAGCTTGGATTTCACAGATGAGGTATAATTCACCCAATGCATTCATTGATACTGCAGCTAATGTATTGTTTAATTCACATCTCAGACTAAGAGAGTCTTTCTGGAAATTGTAACTGAAATTAAGAAAAAATATATATTTTTTTTTCTCTAGACAAATACACTTCAGGATCTTATAATTCACCAACATGGAGGAAACGAAATCCACGTGCAAAAACGTTCTCTAAGTTTAAAACAACCACTCAGGTAACTGTTTGGTAGAAAACCAAACCCAACCAAACCCCACAAGATTCTAAGCAATACTGAGTAGATTGAAAGAGCAGTTAATAGTTTTGATTGTTTGCAGACATGTAATTTTGCCTGTACAGCTAACCCATGATTTCTATTTTTTTACAATATTACTATTATTTTGACAGCAGAGCCCAGAAGACATGGAAGTGAATAGAAAAGGAGAACGATATGTAGAGAGGAGAAAGAGATAAAGTGACTGCATCAATTTACAAGAAAAATCTAAATTGAAACAAGGAAATTATCAACTGGAGAACAAAAGATGATAAAACTGCAAATTCCAAAAATAAGATGTAGGAAGTACAGTGTAACATTTCAAAACTGATAAAAAATTTAAAAAGTATGTGCTCAATGATCACATATTCACTGTTTAATCTGTTAAGAAAATTTGATAGTTGAAATTGCTTTTACGGACTATGACTGTACACTACAAGACTGATAGTAAAAGATGTCCACAGAGAGGAAAAAATCCCTAAGCAGAGTCTTCCCCTATTTTATTTGACAGATGTTTTAATGCATAAGTACTATTATGAATAAATACTACTAGTTTTACTTAGCAGTTTCAGAGGACTTTTAATGTAATCGGCAATAGTAATGCATTCTAGAAACTAGCTGGTTTGGTATGAAAGCTAGATTCTTAAATGGTTCAGCTGTTTACCAGATTTGGGGACTCAGTCTGAGGTTGATCTTGAGAGTTTGCTATTTTGGCAAGACAGCAGAACTATGTTAGGAACTAAATGAACTTCGCAACAAAACTTTCAGAATTAACTGAAATATGCTTTTACACACATTTTAAACTAAAGTATAAAAGACTGGGTAAAGACTGAGAGGAAGACTGATAAGGAGGATACTTTTATATTGCTTTCTGAAGAAACAAACCTTATACTTAATTGTTACATATATGTGATTTCATATCTTTGTCTCAGATGTTTTTCTATTTTTGCATTTACCTGACCTTTGGTCATTCTTTGAACATAATCAGTTTTGGAGGAGAGTCCTTCAGACTTCTTTCTTTAACACTGGGATCCAGTATTTATCTCGGTGGCACCCTTAACTCTCACTATAAAAGTGTTTTGCTTCCTTGGAGCCTTTTCTTCATTGTGACTGTTTAGACCATGAGGATGGATCAGACACCTTTCAGGGTGCCTTCTAGCTGAAATGATTCTGTTGTTCTATGAGAAATATAGTCATACATTTCTCTATTCTGCTTTATTGAGAATATCTTGCATAAACCTTGGGTGGTAATGGTGTGATTTTTATTCTATTTAGAAATCTAATTTTTAATCATTGAAAGTTAAAAACCGCGGTAGTAATTATAAACACGTATGCAGTTGGGCATCACTTTCCTTAACTGAGAGAAGAAAAGAAAAACCTAGAGTATCTGGTGTAGCTGAGAGTTACAAAATGTACAAAACAGACAAGAAACATCTTTTTAAAAGCAAGGACTAAGTGTATTGAAAATGTTTTCCCCCATCTAATTAGACAGTGGAGTTTCAAATTGTAGCACATGATGCCTTGCAGCAACATTTAAAAGTCAATTTTAAATCTTCATTCAGAGGGATATTGTGTCCAGTTATAAATGGCTTCCTCCCTGGACTCACCTTTATCTAATCAGTGCAGCGAGAAGACATTCTCATGTGGACATCCCATTTTGTTTGACAGTAGAAAATGAGGAATAGAGTTGGCTTCTTTGGGAAAAACCCGTAAGACCTCAAATGACTAAAATGGGGTAACTTTTCCATGGACAGGATCTGCAGGGCGTGCTGCGCCATGGTGAGAGGCCCATTTGATGCTGCCCCACAGCTTGGGGTTCTCAGCATCTGAAGGGGTCATCTGATTATCTGTACTATCCTTCTTTTCTTTTTAGATCTCAAAATATACAGCATCTTAAAAATGCTTTATAGAATCTGTGACCTTTCCCGACTGGGATCATGAAGGGCTAGCACCTCCTGTGCAATTCAACCCACCTCCTCACCCTGGAAAAAGCCAACCCAACAAGCCAAGGCCAAAGGAAACATCGTTTTCTAGCATCTTAACATGCCAATATTCCCAACAGAGGATTGGGCTAAGTGTCAGGCCCAGCTCAAGGAAAGACAAAGAAACACAGGAGAAAAGGACGTGGCCCGTGAGGGCAATACTTGGCTGATCCGGGATTGTTGTGGAACCATAGCCTCAGTACATTATTTCTTCCCTTTTGACTCGAGCTTCCTGTAGAGAAATTACAAATACTGTTCTCTTAGTCATCACTTGCTCAACCCAGCAAGTCACAGATACTGAGAAATACCTCATCATTGTACAATAAATACATGGCTCAACGAGATATTAACAGTTCCTGTGAGGTGTTAACTACTCTTGACTGAAATCAGAGGAACGGAAAGAGATCAGTGTTTTGTGTGATCAAATTCTTATTAAGATTTCCTTTTCACAACTTCAAAGGCACTAAGATCCATGAAAATAATGAAAATAACATGTGTGTTTTCCAGATCACAGATGCGTCCCCTATTATGTTACTTAATCCCCTTCTGGCCTGGTTGTCTCTGTCATTAGGGCCCCAAAGAGGAGCCAAAGAAAACTGAGAGTATTCCATATTCAATGCAGTGAGGGCCCTAAGGATTGCATTTCTGTGTTTTCACATACTTGCTGCACCACAGATCCCCCACACTGATTTGGACTAATAGTACTTGAAAATGAGTCCCTGAGATAATGAACCAAAGATCAGAGACAGAGGGCTACTGAAGGAGAGTTGAACTATGCCGTGGTATTATGTATGCATACACATAATCTGCTGCTGAATTGAAAGGCCCAGGGAAAAGAAATGGTTTGTTGCTTTCACCTTATGCATGATAAAATATGCTATGTTTTTCCAGATAGTACTTCTACAAGCACATCAGACATCTAGTGTAGGTGAATCATAATAGATAGTAAACAGATTAATAGTGGTACCACCTGTATTTTATTAACAGTTTGCAAAGCTTCCGGCCTGAGGATCCTGCATTCCTGAAAGAACTTGCGTGGCTAAATTAAAACCACTAACTCCCAGCATCTTAGCAGCACTGATATTTTAAATAATATGTTTATTAATTAAGGTAGCAAAGTTCATCTCAAATCAACACCCCGAATGAGAAAAAAATTGGTTGTTGTAAAATAAAAACTGTACAAAACATCCCTGGGAATTGTAGAGATTGCTTAAAAAAAAAAGTATTTTTGACAACTGCTTTCCCAATGAAGATATGTTTTGATTTAAAGCTCCTTTGTATAGCAATAGTTTGTGTAAATATATATATTTATTTAAAAAAATAAAAAGTCTGTAATTATTTAACTGTCTCTGTAGTCACTAGGGGTCAGTACAGTGACAGGAATGCGCTCGAACAACGCCCGGGAATGAGCCTTCATTAGCGTGCGCTTGATTGCAGCTCTCCAGAGCTAAAGCCTCTCTGCAGTGTTCTGCAACGGCTTTAAATTAAGCGAAAAGACCCCAATAGACTTGTTATGCTTCCTAATGGCCAACTGAGGGGAGAGGTACAACAACCTATATTCAAAATCGCTAAATAGCAATTTTTTGTCTCTTAAAACACAGTAATGAGGTGACCCTACTTCTCCCTCATCCTACATGCTTTCCAAAAGGCATTTCCAAAAGGCACCTCCTGATCTGGACAGCCCTCACCACAGCTTCTTCTCAGGGAAACAATCTTTGAAAAGAGGTGTTCCCAGACTAAGCATCTCATTTAACCTTTCCACTCTGGAAACCTTTTAGATAATTTTAAATGCCTTTGCTTTTCACATTCTGGTTTTTTTTTTCACAGACGAAAATAATGACAGAAACATGCTACTGTGGTATGTAATATCTGAGGCACCTGAGAGTACAACTATTATGCTTAATATACATGCAAAGTCCTGCTGCTTCTTTCCTCTTTTTATTTCTTAAGAAAAAGACAATTAGGCAGAACTAAATATTAAAATTTGCAAGACCTTTTGAGAAGGTAAGGTTAATATCCAAGACTCTTTACTTGGTTTAAGAACACATACACAAAAGACATTTTTGGTTGTTTTATGACACATTTTGCTTGCCCTGGACAAAAGCGATGTCTTCAAAGGTTGGTAATCTTGTTGCTCTGCATGCATGATGAAGGTTTATTAATATCCGCTGTAAGGCTAGAATGTGCTTCTTACATCTTCACAACTCCTTCTGCCCTGCAGGAGAACCTGCAGAGCAGATTTTGAAGATTATACTCCTTACAGGAGTACTCACCAAGCACAACATGCTCTGACATGACCCATGGTAATTCTATTGACTTCAACACAATTATTCATATTCTTAAATTCAAGTGTATTTTGACTGATCACAGCAGAGTGGTTTCCAAGGTTTCCATTGCAGTATGCACTGCCGCCTGCCAAATTGATATTGCTCTTGGAGATAGATGAGGATGTAAAATCCAGCAGGACTTTAACTTTTGAAGCGAAATTTGCAAACTGGGCAAATATAGTAGAGAATTGTAGGAGGAACAATGAATTATGGAAACCTGACAATCAGTTGCAAGTTGGATAAAACATGCCTAATACCATCTCTTTCAGTTTGCCAGTGCCAATCAAAACCTTTGTTCTGTTGGCACAGGGAGTAGCTGGTAGTGAAGGGAAGACAGAAGTCTTGAATAGCTTGTGCTCGTAAGTACCAGACCATTAACATTCAGAAATGAAATATTTGTTTTAGGGGATTATTTGGTTTATTCCATTATGTTTACATCTGTAGGTCTTTCTCAAAGGCCAAAGCACATGCCAGCAGGAGTACTGCCAGTATAGCTTGGATGGATGGACTGCTGAAGTGGACACTGATATGGCTCGTCACGTCACTGCCAGCTGTCAAGAAAAGTCTTGAGGCTCTTAAAAAGCTAAAACTAAATAGTTTTTGGCTGTATTTTTGTGGCCAGTATAAGGAATTGAAAAATATGATAACCAAAATATTTTGCAAATTACTTAGAATTGGATCTGTGGGAGGGGGAATTGTTCAACGTTTTGTGAAGTGACAATCATGTATCCCTTAGTGAAAATGCCACATGACAGTAGCACTGAGATTCCTGGTACACTAACAGTAAAATTTCCTTCAGGTAAGGCAGCTGTAATGTTTCAAGTCTGGAAACTGGCAGATGTTTAGCATTTCTTACCTTGAGGCCACAGATACCTGCTGTTTGATTTAAGGCATTAGAAAAACTATCAGCATGGCTTGAACTGAAGTTGCTGTAGAATAAATAGCCACAGCAGTTGAATTCTCCTGATTTCCTATTGTTTTATTTGCCCTAGAGTGCACTGCACTATTTTAAAGTGACACACCTCAGGGATTCACAGCAGACTCTCCTCTACTTATTCCAGCATGACTGATCCAACATTTGATTTGCTGGGAAAAGCTGTTTTAAAAGCCATTATTTTAAAATCCCTAGGATGGTACACGCTAACATTATTTAAAAGCCAAGGAATAACAGTGCATAAGATCTACTCTAATAGACTAGTAACCACTTTTTATTAGGGTACATAATGTAAATAGGTTTTAGCTAACCAGATCATATCATTAATCTCTCAAGAATTTGATATATGACTCTCATCAGAGCTGCTCCAGAGAAAACCAATCTCTTAATTCCCATGTAAACTCCAGGAAAACAGTAGCAAAGAGCTAGTGTCCTGAAAAGAAGGTTTCCTGAATTTTATGTACATATATATATATTTTAAAATGTACACTATTTTACTGTTGCTAAAAGTACTATTTTCCATGTTACATGGCTTGTTTCAGTGACCTCCTTGTACTGTAAATTCATAACCTGCACCTCCTTTTTCTTAGAATGTACAAGTGGCAATGTCTGCAATTTGTAGTCCCAGCATGCACAGGATATCTGCTGGTTGAAATTCTACAGTATAATAAACTATGATTTCTTCAAGCAGATTACCAATCCAGGTATCCCAATAACCCCTTTCCAAGAGTGACCAAAAGAGGGTGCTTCAGGGAAACTGCAGGTATTTCCAAAGCAGGGAAATAATGAACAGTACATGCATTGGAAAGTTTCTTTGTTTAGCAGTGATCTTAGGGCTTAAAATGAGTGATTTTTATTTTCTTTCCAAATATATTTTCCTCATGCCTAATATAATTGGAACGGTGAGTTCCACAGCTTTTTTTTTTTGTGATGTACTAAATGTATTCTTTTTTTTTAAAATCAGGTTTCAACTTCTTGACTTTCCTCTGCATTAAGTGATGTGCCCTTTTTCTATAAACAAGTAACTACACTGAAGATAGACAATTGGTATTTTTATTCTGTTAAAAATTGTGACATTTCAAAAAGGTTATAATTCAATATTTCATTTTGTACAAGTTGTATCCCCTCCACTCCTTGTAATTTTTGAGAAATCAGAGCAGTTTGCTATCTCATTTCTTAGGAATTTTATGATGCCACTATGCCTGTGTTCCCCTGAATCCTGCAAAGGCAACTTTCCACAGGCTGTTATCAGAAAACTGATAAACTTTCTTGGATTTAAGAATAAAGTAGAGAGTTCCCCAGATTAGGGGTAGAAAATCATAATTGTGCATATTAGAGTGCTCTGGGGAAAAGACGCATTCCCAAGCATTCCCAAAGGAAATTTTTTCCTACAAACCTTTGCCATCAGGACAGTGGACCTCATGAGAATATGCTGCTGTGTCTTTTTGCTTGCTCCACATAGATGATGATTGCACATCTATTTCCATATGACAATCATCACCCTCACTGAAGTGTGAATTCTGTTCCTGCTCATCATCATTTCTGGCTTTCTTATAGACGACATTACAGAATCACAGAATCACAGAATGGTCAGGGTTGGAAGGGACCTCTGAAGACCATCTAGTCCAACCCCCCTGCCACAGCAGGGTCACCTACAGCACGTTGCACATTGCAGTGCCTGCTGCCTGAGTCGCTGCTGACCACTGCAAAGGCCCAGTGAAGGATGAGGGAATGACAGGCTTACTCATGCAGCTGCAGCATACCTCTGAGAGGATACCTTGATGGCCTGCTCCCAACCCTCACAGGTCAGGAAGATGGGTTAATAACATCCTCAAAGTCTCTGCAGTTGCTCTTCTCCTTGTTGATCAGAGATTGTGTTTAGAGGATGAGGCAACATCCAGCTTGTAGGGCAACGTTGTCCTCAGGATAGCGGATAACCAGCAATGGATGCAGGAAGACCTTTGGATGTGGAGGGGAACAGTGGAGCCCTTCTGCCAAGAACAAGCACCATGACTTTGTCATTGCTTAACAGCATTTCAGGAGTGACAGCACAAGATGGTGGCTATCATCTTGCATAGCCTTATTACACCCAACCTGTCTACTCAGGAACTGACGATTTTGAGGTAGGTAAATGCAAATGAAGACAGTGAAAGCTATTGTCAAGGCATCTGTAGCCATCTTCCAACCCTATTGTTATGGATAGTGTTAATGGGAAACATGAATGAGATCATCCAAGCCTTTTCTCGCTGTGAATGTCTGAACTATTTGGATTCTGCAGATATGCCCTCCCAGTCCAGCACCTAAGCCACAGGAGCAGACCTACACTGTCAGGTCTACCACTAGGTTGCTTTTTGGGCTTTGGAAGACTATTGGTGCAGATTCACTGTTGTCTTAGAAGCCTTCTGGGGAAAGACACAGTGCCTGCACCCTTTGGCTCACCTTGAATTCTGGTCTGTGTGTGCCTACTCATTTCTTTTATGAAGAGGAGCATACTAAATGAACAACGAAGGATGGTATGTGCTCAAGCCATACTCATGAAATCCTGAGAAGCTAAACTTAGGGGTGATTTAAGATTCCCTGCCTTTCTACAAGCACAATATTATTGGATCCAAAGCTTCCAGAGGAAATTTGGAGTTTCACATTCTTGGTTGTCCCTACAGTGGCTTTGCCCTGGAATTTTGAACCTAAATAATCTCTTGTCCTGTGTCTGAGGAGGCCCATGACACAGATCTGCCATGGAAAGTTGGGATCCCAGATAGCCTGCTTGGGGGAAGTAAGACATGTTTCTAATGGGAGAAAAGTCCTTGACAGGCAGAAGCCTTGGCTGTGATTCCTTTGAAGCCATTTTTTTAAATGATACATTCCCACAAAATACTTCTGTTTTGAAAAATTCACATTTTATACTGGAACTACACAGTTAGAAAATTCCCAGCTCACCCTAAGTTCAATTTAGTGAATGTATTATTCATGGCACCCTAAATAGTAACTCTCAAAGCTGAACTGTCCCAGTCATTTCATTCTCCACATAATCAGTGTTTTCCCAAGTGTCTCTTCATTTTTGCTGTCTGTCTGTAAACCTTCTGCCACATCCTCTTTTGAGGAAGTGATCAGTGCAGAACAGTGGTTCAGAGGAAGCTCTCTTGTTGATTTATATGATAGTGTTCGCTTTCAGTATCGTTTTCAACATCACTCCGTTTGCATCCTAACATTCTGTTTGCTCTTTTGATCGATGCCATGTATTGAGCAGAGACTCTTATTGAGTTGTTCAGAGAAGTATCCGAGTCCTTCTTTCCCCTCTGTGGTTGCAGGTAATTTAGAGCCCTGTAAGGTGCATTAGTAGGTCAGATTTTTCTTCCCACTGTCTATCACTATCTTTTCTTTCTGAGCCCTGCGAGGCAGGCAGGCAGTGGTACTGCAATCAGGCTTCCCCCAAAGGAGCACAGCTTGAAATTTGGTCTGGGACTCTGTGAGCACACTGCACCAGCTGCCATCCGGGAGAGGTGGGGAAGAAATGTCTTCCCTGCAGACATCTGTCCTCTTTGTCATCAGTGTGATCCCCACCTTGCTCTCACATTCACGCACTTCAGCTGCAAGTCGCCAGAGGAGCAAATACTAGGGAGAAGGCGGCATGTCCTTAGTTTTCTCAATGAATTGCGCCTCAGAAGCCTAGGTTTTACTGCAGACTGTATGATGTATGAAGAAATGATTTCTTAGTATTACCCTAAAAATCATCTGATACATAACTGATCAGTGCTATGATTTAGGACAAGACATGGCAAGATAACTTCCTTTATCTAAATTGCTAATCCCAGTCCTATAAAACTGTCTGTGGCCTTTGCTTAAGTGTTCTATTTTTAAGGGACCTGAAAGCTTCCTGAATAACTAACCTCTCAGCTGCTGTGGAAATGCTCAATGTTTTGGGCTTTCGTTATTTTTTTTTATTATGTGCTTTTAATTGGCCTTTCGTTATTTTTTTTATTATGTGCTTTTAGTTGGTCTTTCTACCAACTCTCTGCAAACTATGCTGTGAGTTGAGCACACCAACCGAACAACACAGGCTGCCTCCTACAGGGAAATGCAAAAAGCAAATAACACAGGAAAAAGAATGCAAAATATATTGTAACAGGGAAAAAAAATTTTTGAAGTTTTTTGCCACAAAAAAAAAAGTTTAATATTAGAATGGTCAGAGTGGAAAAGCTTTTAGATAAATGATCTAGATTTCATGGATGAAGATTTTCTACATCTAGTAGGCAACTACTGAGATATCAGTTTAGCCTCTTGGGCTTTTGCAGCGTAACAGTTTGCTGCTTGTAAAACAAATAACATGGATTAAACTAGATTCATTTTTCTGGCAGATTAAGCAGCTGTCTTCTGTCAGGTTCCCTGCTCAATTCTACTTGCCAGTGCTTGCATAAAAGAAATTTGTCAGCTACTAAAGCATTGAAGTAGGAATGATTCTTTGCATACATTTATAGTTCAACAGCAACACAAATTATATTTCCAATTTACCTTTCAATTACTTCCTGGAGGAATACTGTCCAGGCGAGAGCCTGCTCATCATAGCTTGCTCAGTCATGCCCTAGAAGTATGATTAAACGCAAGTGTCAGAAGAAACTCTTACTCCTAAAGGAGGGACATTACACATCCTACTGAATATCGCTCTTGCAAAGGGATGTAAATATGATATAACTGAGTGTTATCTCTGAATATTACCTAATATTAATGGTCAACCCACTAAAAAAAAACAAACCCAACCCCCCCCGTCTTACGAGCTGCTAACAGTAAAAACTCATCAGGCCTCCAGAAATATCAAATTTTTAGTTTTCTTTTTCTTTCCCAAGGAATGATCCATATTGAAAATGAGGAGAAATCAAATTAACTTCTCTGTGACTCCTGTGCAAACGCCACTCTTCTAATTAATTTATTAACAGCACCTCGGCAAACACAGGGCCTGCAGTCAGGATTGCTGAGGTACCGCTTAGCGGAGTTTAGCAGATAAGCTTGTTAATGAAGCATGAGAAGTGGCAGCATCCTGCTCAGTCTCTCTGCTGTGTTGGGAGGGAGTGCATAAGCATTCCTTATTTTGCATAGGTTTTTTTGTAGCTGAATGGAATTTAACTGCAGAAGTGCGAGAGAGATTAGGTAAATGGCGCTTTGCCTGTAACGTTAAACTTCTGTTATCCTTAGGTGAGACAGTGCATTTCTCCTCTCCGGTTCCCCTCTCACCTGCCCCCAGGATTTTCACATACGAATGTAGAATGGCTACACCATTCTGGGGGCATTAGGAAGCACAGTTCACAGAATCACAGAATCACAGAATGGTCAGGGTTGGAAGGGACCTCTGGAGACCATCTAGTCCAACCCCCCTGCCACAGCAGGGTCACCTACAGCAGTTGCACAGGACGGCGTCCAGGCGGGTTTTGAGTGTCTCCAGTGTGGAGACCTCTCTGGGCAGCCTGTGCCAGTGCTCTGCCACCCTCAAAGTAAACAAGTTCCTCCTCATGTTAAGATGGAACTTCCTATGCTCAAGTTTGTGCCCATTACCTCTTGTCCTATCACTGGGCACCACTGAAAAAAGACTCTTCTCACCTACCTGGCACAACTAGTTGTTTTGGTCTAGGTCTTAAGAGGAGAGTTTTCTTTGCAGTGTGAGCTGTAAATTAGAGAAAACTCTAGGTGGCGTAAAAGGCTGCAGCGCTTTACAATCGCTCTCTGAGGCATGATCTGGGGACTGGGGTGTGGAGGGACCCTGCAGGATTGTTTGGGCTGACAGGAAAGAACTGAAGTCTCAGTGTAACCTCCTACAAACTGTGAGGAGTGAGGAGTGATGAAGATTTAGCCTCATTTCTGGAATTAAAAACCAAGGTAGACACGTTATTCGAAGTGTAACCGAGATTACCAAAGTGCTTGGTGTGGGCTAGGTAGAGACAAAATCGTAGAAGTTGTTTGGATGATGTTGGAGGCAAAATAGCTGAGGAAAACTCATCTTGGGGCAAAAAAGTCCACTGGATAACTCAAATGATGTACTACCCCACCCCTTGGCAATATCTGCTTTGTAAAGTCCCCAAGCATGAATGGACACTTGGGTTGCCAGGTAGATGCAGTGAAAATGCACCAGGGAAAAGTCTTCAGAAGCAACTGAATGGGAAGCTGATCGGACATGAAATGCAAGAAAAGAAGCAGAGCTTCTGTGCCTATTACAGAAATTGAAGCTACCTCCTCTTGCTTAGTACTGTGAACTGCCTCTGACACTTAGCTTTCTGCCTGTAAAGAATAGGAGCATCCTTCCCTCTGCATCCTTATTGTATGGTACATTGCAGGTGCTTGTTCTAATGGTGACCTCTGATTATCAACCCCAATCCACTTCTGTCTACCTATTATGTGTTACTTATTTGCACCCCATGGTTTATTAACCTATTTGGATTATGTTCCTACTACTGTTGTAAGAAGAATATTTGAGATTTGCTGCTCTGACAGAGTTTATGAAACTGTTTGGTTAAATAGGGATTGAAAACAGAAGTGAAAAGTCTAAAATAAGATCAAGAAACACATAAATGAAAATGCGTGCATGATTGAGATGTACAAGACAAATTAACAGATGAAGGAGCTTTAGGAGAACAAGTAAAGGCAAGGAGGAAAAACAACGTTGTGAATTTGATGCAAGTAGGTGTTATTTTATGTCCACTGAGTTTGGACTGGATGCTTACAACTACAAGTTCTAGCCTAGAATTGGCTTTTGTATGTTAGGAAGTTAAAAGTTAGCAAAAGAAAAAGAGGAACAATTTGAGGTTTTTAAAGAGCTTTTTCTGGAAATGCATCCTGAAATTGAGGACTTCTGTGAATTCTTTGATACCCAATAATAACTGAGTATTTATTGTGACTTGGGAAGAGGAGACAGGATTAGGCAAAGGAGGTTTGTTTATTTTTGTTTTACCCATGTAGTTGGCTGCCTATTTTTTCATAGGATTTATGGGAACTCTGATATTCGGTTATACTCTTGTTCTTCTTTTGTTCTACAAGTTTCTTGGCTGTCAAAAACATTATTTTGACCAAGATGGAAGCAAAAATACAAAAATATGAGGCTTATGTGGCCATTTCTTTTGGGACCTGGTTTCTTTCTGAAAGAAGATTAAAAACTGGAACAAATCATAGAGTGTAGTTATAAACAGAAGGTAACTGTTTATTTATACTTCTGGGTCTTTGAATATAAATTCTGCTATTATAATCACTTCATTTGAGCCACTAAGTAGTGATCAAAGTCTTATTCTTCCTCACTATCCTCTGCTCTTGATACTCTGTACTGGAGAAAAAAGCGGTCTTGTACTTTACCCAACTTTTCATAAATGTCTGCTGTCACTATTGTGTCAGTACTTAATAAATAAGAAATAATTTTCATTTTGCCAGAAGAAAACAGTTCAACAACAATCAAGACATTTCTTTTGTGGCTAGTCTTCTCTGGCCTTGCCTGATCTTCTCCTGTGAGACTCTGTTATATCTTTTATGAGGTTAAACTCTCAGGTCTTGCAAGGTTCTGCCTCTTGAGGTCTCACAGACAGCCATTGTAATTATATTACTTTCTATCCAACCTTCGCTCTGTGAATGAATCACCCATGAGCTGAATGCCATTATATGTAATCTCAACTTCAGAGTTTAAGAAGATTAAGACTTTAATTTTCATTGCATGATAGCCACTGTGGGCAAAAGGATGTGCTGGAAATAGAATTGCTAGCATTGGCGAATTACGGGAAAGAAAAAAGTAGAATGCTTGTGTTTGAGCCTTTGTAAAACACAGATTGAGAGAAAAATGGCGTGTAAATCTGTCAGAGTGAAGAAAACAAAAACTATTTAGTGAAGAGCCAATCAACACAATCCAACCTCTTTGGTGAAATACACAGATACAGCATAGGATTTAATTTACGTTACACCAGGTAGGTACAACCCACATATTCCTGTAAACTAGAAAGAGCTTTTCTCACCAAGAAATTGTAGCTGCTGTGGGGGCTTCCTCAGGAACTCCACTGGCAAATACTGCCTCTTAAATGCATTGATGCAGTGGACCTCTTTGTTTGCTCTTTTCTCCTTTGTTGGTGTTGATGATGTTCTAGGGTGGGCCACAGACTGTGGTTCTCCTAAAGAATCAAAGTTAGAGCCATCCTGTACTACTGCTGCAATTATGTCCAGGATTGATTTTTTCCACCCAGCTGCTTTAATCTGATTCTCTTTTTTCTTCTTCTACCTAATAAATATCCAAAATTAATCTATGCCAGATACTACAGTTAATTACATTCACTTCTTAACTAAACAGGGTGGACTACAGCAGAAGATCTAAATTATACATGTCTAATTATTAACACCCTGCAATTTTTGCAGGAAAGAATATAGATAAATTTCAAGTATTGTGCAAATTCAGACTACTAAAGTGTAATGGACTGTGGGAGGGAGAAATGGTTTTGCCTTCTCCTCTTGCAAGCAAAGAAGTAACTTATAATTGTATACCTTTGTAACAAGGTGTGTTTTGACAATAAAGAGATTTTTGGCAACTGAATAAAGTGACAAATAGACTCCACTGCTCAGGTTAGAACAAATGCCCAGACTTCTGTATCTTCGCACCTCACTGCAGGATCATGCACTTGTTACCAGTCCCTTTCTGTTCTCCCAGCTATTTTAATCTTTTTGCCTACCGACTGGAACTGATTGGAGGTCTTCATAGGCTGGGATAGATATACTATGCAGTTTCTGAGAGATTCTTTATTGCATGCTGAGTATGTCTGATGTGTCAGGTTTGCTAAGTATGCACAGATCAAAGGTAAACTTAACACTGAACTTACTACCATGTATGATTTATCTGAGGAATACCTGCCTTTTCAGAAGTCTGATAGCTTATGCTGTTGGATGTCTGAAAAAATGAATGTCATGGAAACACAAGGAAAGTTACATCCTTGTGTTTTATTTTACTTGAGATGGAACATAGGATTTTGATGTATTCTGTGGGATAGCTGATGATAATGCCTTTGACTGATGGACTCTGGGAAAAAGAGGAGGGAGAGGGAAACCAGAGAGAAAGAGGCCTTTCCAAATATGTTGTCATGCAAATGAGGTTTCGTTTCCTAAACTGAAAGCAGAATGGGAGGAGAGAGTGACAAATACAGCTTTCAAATTAAGGTCATTGTAGCAAACTTTTATCTCAATAGCTGTATTCAAGTATCTTTGTTTTGGGAGCAGATGACCTTAGAGAAATCCTTCTGAAAACTCTCTCTTGCTTCCCATCAGCCCTCCCTGGCAAATTCCTGTGCCAGTTGACTTACTGATGTGTGCTGTTTCAGTAGCAGTTAGGCTCTTATTTGCAAAGATTAGACAAAAATCTGCATAGCTTCTCCCAAGGCCAGTAAACAGCATGATTAAAATATAAACGTGCCAACGTTTGAGTGGGTGTACGTAACCAAAAAGAGGAGTTTGCAAAGTTCTTTACATCAATCTTAGAAGGAATATACTGCATAAATTTAGGAGAGGAAATAACTTGAGGTGTTTGTAACACCTCCTAGTTTCTGCAACCTGGTCTCAATTGT
The DNA here is from genome assembly GCA_017639485.1 of Pluvialis apricaria. Classification (NCBI taxonomy): domain Eukaryota; kingdom Metazoa; phylum Chordata; class Aves; order Charadriiformes; family Charadriidae; genus Pluvialis; species Pluvialis apricaria. The sequence goes on from CM030007.1 coordinate 174,096,703, forward strand.
CAGGCTTGCAAAAGGAGCTGGGATTTGGGTACCTTCTACTCTTCAGAAATAGATCCTCTTACTCATGTTGTTTATTTGCATTGTAATACTTATGAACAGAATGTGTAATATGCACAAGTTGTAGTTAATGTTATATGGATATATTCCAGTTGTATCAATACACACACACACACACATTTGAATTCTAAACCCAGCTTTTTTTCCCTCAACCAGAAGTATAATTTTTTTAAAAGAAAAAATGTTTCATGTGAATAATCTTGGTATGAAAGGATACAAGCATATAAGTCAGTGGGGTTTAATGAAGGGTGAAGGTGAAAACTGAGTATAGTATTGCCAGTGAGGATGGATTCATTAGTGAATAAACTATTAGTTTCTGGGGGTTTAGCAGCTGTTAGAGATGAGGTGAACAGATCCTTCCTGAAATAATTATAAGGCTGCTGAGAATGATGCAGGATTTATGATGTTAACATGGATATGGTGAACTGGATAAGGTATTTATTCGGGAAGGCAAATGCACAACAAATTTGTTTCTCCCCTATTTGTTCTTCAGAACTCTCTCTTCTCTCTTCACCTTTTAAACAGTCCTTGCCTGCCAGCCTTACTAAAACACTTCTATTTTTAAAATTTTAGATTTAACAATATTAACTATTTAAGACAATAACATCTGTTGCCCATGAAACACTGCAAGTATTTTAGAGGAATCTGTTCTTTCATATTAAGGTAAGAAATCCCTGTTTTAAATGTTCTTTAATGGATAACCACATAAATGGTGTCATGTGCTTTTCCAGTTCAGCTCTGAGTTTAGCCTGGCTAACGTTATGAAACTCTGTATTCGTGCTGGGGTTCCAAGAGTTGGAATTAACTGTGTTCTTGTTACTGACAAACGCTCACAGAGCAGTAAATGGAAAGAGGAGGAAATTTCAGATGCATCGGCTTAAGATGATAGCAATACATGAATATATGTTCAAGTACAGTCTATAAGCATACAGGAATTTGGATTATGTAACTATTAACTTCCATTAAATATAAACTGTTGATCTCCTAGTTGAAAAAAAAACACCACACAAATCAAAAATGCCAACACAAAAATAAAAAATGATTGTTTAGTTAAACGATGCCAACTATTACTGTGGTCATTGTACTGGCACTTTTTGTAGAACGAAGGAGAGGGATGCTAGATTTGTCACTAGTCTCTCCTTCAAGGAATCCTTCACTCTCAGTATCTCAGTCTTGCCTTAGTTCTTCAGCATCTGTTTGTCCTCTGGTTTTGGTGCAAATCAATATATATTATAGATTCCTGCTCTTACAGTTTCACAGGATTTTTTTTTCATAACTGTATTGTACAAGAAATAGCATACTTGACAATGAACTGTTTAGTTACTTGTAATTTGTTCTCTGTCTTTTACCAATGGGAGACTAATGGGATTTAGATGTGCTTATGTTTAATAAAACCATTGAAGCTTGGACAAGATTTTCTACTCCAATGTTTTTTTGTTGTGTTTTTTGTTATGAAATTATTGGTTTCAAGAACTGTAACAGAGGATTTCACAGCATTTATACAGCAATCTAATGAATTAAGAGGAAAACTCCTACTTCTTGCATACAGTTAAAAAGCTTCTTCATGAGTATCCTGCCCTTGCAGGACAACAGTCAGAACCAGGGTTTAAATAATATAGTCTAATTTAAATGTCTTTCTTATGCTTTTTGCATAATTAGAAATGGTCAGCATTGACACTCCAGTTGAAACAATTTGCTTTTCTTTAAGAATACATGGTGAGGTCTTTATTGTTGGGTTTTTTTTCAGCCTCGGGGGGGCAGGGGAAAGGTGGTTTTTTTTTTCACATTTGATCTTGTTTCTCTAGAGTTTTACTCGTTTGCTCACATAAAATGGTACTTCAGAAACCTTTAATGTGTTTTTTATAAGATTCAAAAGTAAGTTTACTTTCTAACAGCAACTGCTAACTCGCTTGCTTTGAAGTGCTGTTAATGATACCTGAACTGTATGTTATTGATACTGTGACCTTTCTATAGGCCTGGTTCTGGATCATTAAAGCTGTGAAAAGCTTTGCTGTTAACTCCAGTGAGCATCAGAATATCCATGCTACATCATGCTTATAGTATTAATCTCCTCCGTAACAAGGCAGTATAGGATCAAAACATATTTGATTCATTTTTTATAAATTTTATAGTTCTCAACTTCTTAGCTTGTTTCCACCTCCCACAATGTTTAAAGCCTTCATGACTTGTGCTGATCTGGATTTGTAAAGTAATTATTAAAAGCCTTTGATATTTATAAGAGATCTGAAACATTTCTACTAATTAATTATTGATTCCCCAAGTGATTCAGTCCTACCAATTTGTAATAAATATTTAAGGTTTCCATGGAATAAAGAGGGTTGGTTTGTTGGATTTTTTTTTTAAATTTTTCCTTCCTGGTTTTGAAGTTTGAAGCAAGAGGACTTTTAATAAGACTGGTGGTTTCATCTGTGTGGATTTTAGCGTGTACTAGATATAGTTGTCTTAGTGTTGATGGCTTGTCCTTGAAATTAGCAAAACAAATCAGTTGTCCTATCTCCGAAAATATGCATTAGACCAGGCTCCAATCTGCAGCAGCTTGCATGTGTCCATAATTTCACACACTCAAAATCCTAAACTGTAGGTGAAGGGTTTCAGAGGGGATTACGAAGACCGATGAGGCTCTTTATACAGTGTGTTGGGAGAACTAGAACTTCAGAAAGTGAATTAAAAAACATCCCAGCCTTGGTTGGAGGCCACCTAGAGCTGGTGGGAAACAGGAAATACAATATTTAATCTGTTTCCTCTGTGGAGCTTTGTGCTCAAGTGTTCTTGGCAAAAAAACATGGTTCTGCTTGAAATTCAGAAAGCAGAATCTTATCCTGAGAGTAGTCCCCTAACTTTTTCCAGCAGTCTCTGAAAGGACTGATAAGAGCTAATCACTGAATTTTCAAAGCACGACTGCTGTAGAAGATGAAGGTAGTGACAGCATGGTACTGCCTTCCTCTTAGATTATTTCCTGACAGTTAAAATAGTAGGATGTGGAAAATATGGCTTTGTTATCTCATCTTCTTTTAAATAATTCAGGGTTAATTTAGCTGGAGAGAAAACAAGATATAGCTGGGACACCAGCACACTCTGCTTGAGAGCTCTCTTTCCACCCACTTTGGGATCTTTTACCCATCACAGAGAGGCTCTGCAGCAATTGCTTATTGATGACATAATGCACACAATAGCTAGCTAGGATTAATTAGCTAGGAGGCTAAGTGTTAATATACTCACCATGTCCAATGAAGGGAGTGTCTGCCAACCCAAGAGTCGCCCATCAAATGGGGAGGTATTACCCTCTGCTGCTCTTTAGTATAGGCTAATTCTTCATGCTGTTGAGTTGCTGTCTTATTCTCTGCTTTTCTTTTTTCTTTTTTTTTTTTTTTTTTAATCTTCTTGAAGCTTTTTACCCTTTTATGTCAGTATTTTTACTCTTAAATAACGGAGCTCCTTACTGTCTCATCTCAACAATATTTGCACTTCTTAAAATGCCTTCATATGAAATTTTGTCTAGCTCACTTCTAAGTCACTTTTTGAATTCAAAGGTTTGAGACTTGCGATTTGTAGGTGGCTCATTTGCACTTTCAAAGCTTCTTGATGAAATCAAATATGTCAACAAGGAAGGGTTTTTTTGGCCAAAAATATGAAATATTTTACCCTCTTTGATCCTACCATATGGGGGCCGCCTAAGCATTGCCTAGGCTGTTATCTTTGTGGGCTGAATCTTCTGGCATGCTCTTTCTGCTTTTGGAAAATAATATACAGGCATGTTTTAAACATGGCTAAAAAATCCTCTTTATTTCAGACAGTTAAGGTATTCTACAGCATACTTTTCTTTCATACCACTGTCAAGCACAATCCTGTATTGTCATGGCAGCTATTCACAAAGCTATTCTGGGTCCTCTGCTTACAAGGTCCTTGCCAGCCTGGGCAAGGCTGTTAGCGTCGAGGCATTCTAATGTTATTACGGCTTCTCTTTAAAAATCAAAGCTATCCTTTCTTTGAGAGAGATTTAAATTTGTGAAGCTGAGCTCAAAAAGGGTGTCTAAATCACGTAGTCTTACCTCAGTATGACAGGGTATCAAATTTTACACTGCTGGCTTACATCGAACCCAAAGACTTGTTAAGGCTTGAAGTCCTACACTGGTTGTGGTAGGAAGCTATCTGTAATTCAGCTCACCACGTCACTTTTGTTTGAGGTCTTTTACTATGCACAATGAAAACAGGATACCCACAGCTTAAGAGCTTTATATCCTTTCATGTCAGTATTTTTCCTCCTGAATACTTGAACCACTCACTGTCTCAACAACTGCACTCTGTTTTTAATTTTATTATCTCGAGTGGCTTTAGCTTACTAACTTTCTTTCAGCTTAGGAACAATGTTCTTAGCAAATCTGAGCCTTGGCCATGTAGCTGTGCTGTATCAGCTGGACCCCTGTGCAGAGAGTTGCAGTATCACTGTCCATGTAGGAGGAACTGGTTGTGTGAGACAATCTGAACAGTGTCTGGTGTTGCAGAGACATGACTTCATTTCCCAATTAAACTCAATATTCCTGTTTTACATCTTTTAAGGTTATTGTTACCTCTTTTAGAAGATGTTTTGAAGGGTCGAGAGACAATTACTTACGAGATTGTTGAAACCCTTCTGAGTCAATAGACTTATATCCTAAGGATGTAACCTGCATCTGAGTTCTTGGACACTGGTCTCCAGTATTTGACTGAATTGTAACTAACATTGTAGCACTGTGATCATTTATTCAATGATTCATATTCCTCTATAATAGTAACTTTCTAATTATTTACTGCTCCTTTGTGAGGTTACAATGTGATTTCCATCTGTTTCTGGGACAGTATTGAATACATTTACTGTATAATTATTTATGTATACTCTCTTTTGATCCATACTTTCCATAAAGACACATCCATAATTAATGTCACAGGTCTGTATTTATTTCCAGAGCTAAATAAAGTATTAATTCCCATGGCTCATTTGGACCTGCAGGGGAATAGCAATTCTTAGACCTAAATAAGCTATTCAGCATTCCCCTTTGGTATTAATTTTTTTTCTTTTCAGAGCAACTACTTGAATATGTACCAAATGAACATATTAAACACTAAAATTAACTACATTCAGATAACTCATCTGTTTAAAAAGCCCTGAGAAACACATGCACATAGATCTTTGAAACCCTGAATGTAAGCAAAAACAAGGAAAATACAATCACTGAGTATAATATTGTAATAAAACATCAAAACACATAAAAACCTCAGTCACCAAGGTATTGGCTTCATATGGACTCATAATTAATTCATAGTATGCCTCAACTGCGGCTGGGGGAAAGGACATAAACAAGGAATGTGGGGTTTTGTTGTTTTCCCCTCTGTGACTTCTTTTCTGCCAGATTCCAAATGAAATGAAACCAAAGCTGGCACTACACAAAATTTGATTCAGATGAAACTTCAGACACTAAAGCCATTAAGCATACATTTCCTAAATAAAAAATGAGTTGTCTGCAAGCTGCCTTGACATGGTCTGCAAAGTCTAGTACATAAAAAAACAGCCCAGTGAATTGTCAAATGTTACTGAAATAAATAAAAAGAAAACAAACCTCCTCTGCCCCCTCCTCCTTTATTCTTTTAGAATTTCTGTGTGGATATAATACTCTGGATAAAATAGACAGTTATAAGCCTGAATACATAAGCAGAATGACTTTCTCTATAACCAAGTCATTGCAATACAATTTGAAAAAATGAGGTGTAATCATTTACTATTTTAAAAAGCGTTTACACAATTTCAAGTTTGCATCCAGCAAAAGAAGAACCAGGACTCTTGCCTCTTCCCTGCAGATGTTAGCTGTAATCATACCTTCTTGGAGGTTGAGTCTCATTAGCATATCCTAGCTGTCCAAATTATGGCACGAGAAAGTAACAACATCTTCTTGTCTGCGCACTAGCAGTGCTTTCTAACTGGGAACACAGACCACGTTCAAAGGATCACAAACCATGTTCAAAGCATATAATGGGCAACTTGTAGAGCAAGGCAGCTGCCAGTTGGTTTCAATTTGCTATACTTAAGTCTGCACCTCCACTGAAAATAATTAGATGTCTGAAAATCAAAGCTCTTGAGAACAACTGATATGACTGTAACTATTGCCACTCTGACTGTGCTCATCTTGATGGAGTCAGCCAGTGAATTTCATCTGTTCTCAATCAGCTATAGTTTTATGCTTAGATCTCACAGTTTGTATGTGGGGCTAATGATTAAAATAAACATCTAGTTATTATCATGTTGTAAGCTGAGCTCAACAGACTCACTGCAGCTGTGCAAATTCCTGCAAATTTGTTTAACTGATACTGTCATGAGATCCATTGCAGTCGCTGACAATAGTTGCAATAAAGTCCATGATTCCATCTGACAGCTTCCTCATCCATAAATAACCGACGAAGAACGTTAATAAAACAAATGGCTAGTGAGCAGACCTTAAAGAGCTTTCACTGCCACAAATGGCACAGTTATGATATCCCTTCTGTCTCAAAAGAAGATGACATCAAACAGCCTGAATGAAATAAAATATAATATAGAAAAAGAGAAAGAAATAGAAATATCTTTACCTTAGAAGAAGACAAATCCAACCATTTCTGTGGATCTTTAGGGAAGTGCTATTATTGCTATGTAGGAGATATTTGTGTCAGGAGAAGATAAGCTCCAGAATGATACCTCAAGTAGCAAAGAATACAGGATGTGCTATACTATAATATCTATTTTTATTTTCAACTACTTGTGCTTTTGTACTTACCAATTAAAAACTTTTCAAAGGACAGGCTTCCCAATACAGAAGTGGTGAAAAGTCTTTAAATGGAACTTTAGTAAGAGTCTTTAAAAAGTGTTAATGTTCTCACTGTTAAACCTTTATAATTTTGATCTTGTACATTTAAAGGGAGAATCTTTTGTCTGTATTTTATGTTTCATATGAGTAGTTCTGTGTGCTCTGCATAAAAGATAAGGAATTTTCATGTCAGGCCAAGAATTAAAAAAAAACAGAAATGTAATCCAATCTTAAAATTACATTTTGGTTCCTCTCATGTTTTTAGTCTCAACTTGAAACTTTTTTCCAAATGTTTCCATGTTCTTTTTTTTCACCTATATGTGGTATGATGTCTTTCATTCACACAGCCTGAGAACAAACCATAGAACTGCAACTGAGAACAGCAATGGCTGAAACCTAATAGAGGACTGTTTTATAAGGCAAAAGTCATATGATAGCGAGGAGTTCTGAATTAGAGCCTAACCATGAAAAAATTAATAAGTTATAACAAAATGTTGGTTATCAGTTCTTTATTTAATGATAAACTGTATGAATGAAGAATGTACTAAAATACAGTGTCTGTAACTCCTTGCAAAATTTATGAACCTTACTGGGTCTTCTGCTCTTTATTTTTGTTTTTTTTCTGAGTGAAAGAATCTTGCCAAATGTGTATTTAAGTGGGGAAATGGGATATTATTAAAGCACTTTTTTTTTCAGGAGATTAGCACACTAATTATTTTGTTACTTACAAATGCCATGTGAGTTACATGAAATCATCTTTTTAAAGAAAACTAATGTATATCTGAAATATAAGGCAGAAACTTACTTTCTTAGATCCATTGTTTACTGCAAAACCAAGGAGAAAAATCTTTGTGTTTGTTTTTATGTTTGTTTTGTAAATAACTAGAGAGGCTACAGCTTTAGGTGTGAGACAGAATGATTAGACTGCTGAATTTGCTCATAAAGGCATTGTTTCATCCTACTGCTATTGCTAATGGGAGTATTCTTAGATCATCGTCAGTGTTAGAGAAATTATCTTTTGTTTGCCAGCTACTTTTCTGATTTACATAAGGTCTTCTGGAAATTTTTTACGGGGGAGAAACAAAGGGAAGCTTCAGAATTGGAAAGATCAACGTTGGAGAGAGGCAGCAAATTTAAAAATATATGAAGAGGAAGTTTACACATACACACTGAAATATATACTCTGTGTAGACACAGAAAATCTTGGATATTGAAAAGGTTTATCAAAGTCAATGAGAATAGCCAAATGTTGTAACTGTAAGCATGTACATAAATCTTTGCAGGTTCCAGGCCTTTGTTAATAAGACTTGTCACAGTTTTGTTTCACGATGAAAGGTTATTTTTGAACAAAATAAAACATGTCACTTTGAGACTTTTTTTATTTCAAAATAAGTTGAAAACCAAAAGAAAAGTAGCCTATAGATATACTCATTTTCAAAAACTGAAAACTGGTTAGTTCACTTTTCCTTGAAAATGTAATATTTACTGGAAAAAAATCACCGCTTATTTTTTCTCACCTCCTGCCTCCCTCTTCACCTAAATCAATGAAAAAAGTATCCTTAATAAGACACCTTTTTTTTAAGGCACTTTTAAGTTAAGGTTATGTGTTGCTCTTTTAACATCTATGAATAATATAATTCCATTTAGACTTTATAGCTTTCACACAACAGCATAAATTCTAATCCTGCATGCACATATGCAAGTTTAATCATACCATTTTAAGCAGTTCTCAGCACTACAGTTAGGAAAACAGGTAGAGATGCAGTTAAAGGTCAGCAAATTAAAGACCCAAGGGTTAACATTTTACCTTTACTCTCCTGTAGCAGATTATTTCCCAACCTGCACCTTTCCAGGGGGGTGAGAAAGCTTAATGGTAGATTTAGTCAAGCGAAATCCTCACATTAATTTTATAAAATGTGTTCTGGGAACATCTCAGGTGGCTTCAAATTTAGGCAGCTCTTGTCGTTTTGTCTTCATTTGCAACCCAGTAACTATACCTCTGGGTGTCTAAGTTTTTGACAGAAACAGATTATAAGCAAGAAACTGGAAGCATGTTCTTCCTCTGTCAGAGACACACGCCTTTGTCATGACTGACTGCAGTATTTTCTCCTCCAGATATGAATATGTGCTTTGGCCAGCCTGATACGTCTAACTCTCTTTCGCTAAAACGTGTCTTTGTCAGTTTCATAACCTTCCATTGGTCTGCATTTATAGAAAACTTTCTTGGGATAGTACCTTTCATTAGAAGATTTCATTTCCTGCTCCTAGGCTGCACTGTTGATAGTACAGTTTTCTGCGATTCTACCTATCCTCCCATAATGTGCTTAAATGAAAGGGATCTTAGTTTACATTCCCCACTTCTTCCCTGAAATAATACTTTTCAATCTTTGCACATTCGCTTTCTGCATCTTAGGTCCTGGCCTCTTCCATGCACGCACAGTGCCAGCAGGAAAAGGTGCTGTAAGGAGAAGACAGTATGGTACACAGACCCGTAGACTTACAGGTTCATGGACTTCAGATTTTTGATGAATAGAAAAGGTCTGCGTTGGCAGGAGAAGGGAAGCAGAAGAAAGGCTGAAGGCTGGCCCGTAGCTGACATCAACCCTGAGGAAACCCTCAACACTTATTTTACGATCACATAGGCAACCCCTGCAGAGCAAACCGTGTTAGTCTGAAATACACTTCAAAATGGGACAAGCTGTTTGTGGGTGATGCTTAACTCAGCCCAGAAAGGAAAGTACGGAAGCTGAAATGTCAGCTCTTCTTCTGGCTGTAGACTGCTTATATCTCTGTTAATTATGTTAACTGTAAAATGATAATTAATTTAAATGGCAAAACTGTGATCATTTTTTGGCAGATGTTTATGTAAGATGAATGATAGCTGGAACTAGGCTCCCCCATCTCTGCGTTAATGAACCCTCTAAGGGGAAATATAAAGCTTGTTCAGGCAATGATAAAAAGCAGTAGCTGAGTGAAGATGAGAACATAGCTAACAGGGAAGTCTGCACAGCAGGTCTGCTCAGGAAGGGCAGAAAGAAGAACTCCTTGGTTTGGAGGACAGGGAAGCTCAGGGAGTGTTTAGCTCCTGGGAGCAGAGGACATTTCTCTGGTAGCAGTCCTGCACTTCGGAAGAGCAGTTGACAAGTTTGTTAGAGGCAAATGGCCAGAGGCTTGCTGTGTGCCTGACTCTCAAAGCTACACAAAAAGGACATGAACAGGCTTAGAAAGACCCTTAGAAAGACCCTGGGATGAAGCCATGCCCAGGTGAGGATAAACAGCAGTAGCTTAATGACTAGCAGGCAACCAAGAGGGCAGTTTGCACTGGGAGTATGTACTGGTGAAGGTGCAGAGCACCTCAGGTCAGCCTATTCCTGTTGTCTTGGTATGCTTGGATATTTCTCATGTATCGGTAGCTAGCCTAATAAGTGTAGAGCTGGGTAAGAGAAGAGCAATACTAAGCATTGCTTCAAAAAAGAAATTAAATTAGTATAAACTTCCAAAACCCAATAATTTTTTAGCTCAATATGCAGGTAGAATTCCCCCAGCAGAATGAAGACTGCGAGGTTTATTGCATAAAGCCCAATAGATACTGTGTTGGGCAGTCAAATAGCATGCCAGTGGCAAGGGCTTCAAGTAGAATGTTATAAAACTGAGACTGGACAAAAGGTGGCAGCTGAGCCTCAGTTTTCACTGCTTTAAGGTAAGGCATGTAAGGAATACATCCTGGTTGACACAGCATTAAATTTGGTATTGGTGTTTACAGTTCAGGAAAGAGATCTTAGAGTAATTTTTGACAGTCCTCTGAAATTGCCTTAAACACGCAGCAGTAACCAAAATGGTCAGGAAGATGTTGGACATCATCAAGAAGGATACGGAGATCAAGACAGAATTGAAGTGCTGTAAGGAGACAGAAGAATTAGAAAAAAGGCAACGGGAGCCATCGGTGGGGTAGAACAGATGCCTAATGAGGAATGACTTGGACCTCCCAGCTTAGAGAAGGTTGAAAAGGAAGTTGAATTTGGAGCTGCTATACACTAAGTCCCATAATACAAGAAGCAGAAGGCACTTGAAACTAGAAAAGGTTGAATTGAACTGGTAGAACAAAGTATTTCTTTACACATTAGGCAGTGAGCCTCTGAATATTGCTACCACCGGAGGTTGTAGAAGCAGATGGTATCATCAGGTTCAAAAAAGAAATAAGTGGATTCATAAAAAAGAATTCTGCTAATGGAAGATATGAAAATAGACAAAGATGCACTCTCTAGTATCATAAATATAGTAGTTGTGGATGCTGGGAAAGTAGGGGGGAAGCAGAGGTAAGAAAATGTTCAGGCTTGTCTCCTCCCCCGAAGTAACGTCTCCTGTTGCCACCATCTGAGACAGAGTACTGTGCTAGGAGGACAAGTTGCCTAACCCTGGAAGGTACTCATTTTGTTCTGATATGGGTGGTCTTAAGCTGGAGTTTCTGGTCTAACAATAAATATGGACAAGTATTCATGAGAGAAAACCGTGAAGTTCTAACATCTGTTTGAGACCATTTTAGGGCGTGACCTGATCCATGTGTGAATGAATGCACCAGAATAGCTCCTCGGTGCTGAAAACAGGTCTTAATAGGACTCCTTATTGCTCTGTGGTCTTCATAATTCATGGTATCCTAGTCTTGGATGATGACATCAACTTTGTCTTGTATGCTTTCTGTATTGCAATAAGACTATAGCACATGTACAATAGAGAGGGTATACAGGAGATATTTCAGTTAAACAGAGAAAAGTTATCTGGAAATGGGCGAGGAGGGATGAAAAGGTAACACTGGCAAAAGACTCTTTAGCAATACTGAAGAGAGGTCCTGGGGTTACATTTGAGATTTCTGTAGTATGTCATCAGGTTTTCTAAGTTTGTTCATCTGTTTTACACTCTTTGTTTCCTGTGATTTTCCACACTTGTTCATCATTGTAGATAAAAATGATCCTTCCCTTTTCTGTTACCATTGTGAAAGGATACCATCTCTGATGCAAATAATCTGGGAAAGAGTTAATTCCAATACTTAAATTGTACAGCAAGTATTTTTCAGGTCACTTTGACAAACTACTAGTACTGTCTTTTCAGCACTACGGTAGCGGTACAATAAAAAGAGTTTAGTTGCCACAGGTGAGGCAATGCAATGCATTTATACATATAAACTAAAGTAAAATCTTCACACAAATATTTGTATTTTGTACATTTATGGCTGTACCTCTCTGGCTGAGCATATCTTAGTTATTTCACCCATGTGTGGAAATTACTGCCTTACAGCTGTATAAGCAGTGAAAATCAGGTTGACTAATTGACTAATCTCTTCCTGTGTTTGTTTATGTTAATAGGTTTACTCAATTATGCTAGCCTAATGTGGGCTGGAAAAGACTGACTTTGTGATTTTAAGCAGTCTTAAGCATAGTTAGTTTTTCTAGAAAGGTCCTAGACAAAGCTGTAAGACCACACCAGAGATTCAGGGGGCAGTTCACTCCTTATTTTTTCATAGCCACTTCATAATGCTTCATTATAATGATGAGAGACAGCTTTGATAGAGTAATTTAGACAAAGGAATCAATTATTTCTATAGGTTGATAAATGCTGCTAGCTCTTTGATGAAAAGGCTTCTTAGATAAAGCAGCCTTAAGAGAGACGTGAAAACATGTGCAGTTTTCTGGAGAGATAAACTTACAATGCAACAACATAGTTGCACAAAATTTTTGTACCCTGACATAAAGATGAACAAGTGATTCCCATCTACTCCCTGTAATGAGTTCAGTGAACTTTCTATGTAGCTGGTGATGAGATCCAGCTGATAAGGGTTGTTAGTCAAAATGGTGTTGGTGATTGAGCTACATCAGGTAATTGAGGGTAGCAGGATTAGTGTTCCTTCTTGCTTGTGAGGAGCAGGTTGAGTGGTCAGAGCTCTGTGGCTGCTGGGAGGTATTAGTACAGGATCATATGATAGATATGTATTTGGATTTAGACTGTAATTTTATGATGTCTTTTCTGTTCCTAAGCATGATAAAGCTGTGCTGTATTCCCACAGAAAAATCTGCATTTTTTTTTTTTTTCTCTGATTCCCTAGAGACAGCTGTATTACCAGCCTTGAAGACTCTGTTCAGGATCTGCACAGCCCAGTGGAGCTAGAGCGGACGTATTTTTTGCTGGATATACCTAGGTAAAACACCTCCCCCCTCCAAAAGAAAAAAGGCTAGTTAAACTGGCGTTCATGAATTAGTGCTGTAATAGTACGTTTAGAGCATGAGGCTTCTGAGCAGTTGGAGAGCTGTTGGTAAAATGTTAACAATTGAAATGTCAGTGTCTTTGGCATCCAGAATGTGCCACAAAAAAATCTGCAGGCCAAAACTTAGTGCTGAGGACTCTGTGAGGAGCAAGTAAAACATCCTTATGTGATGCCTCTCTGAGAAACATTGGGATTTTGCCCTGTAGGATGAAGGTTTAGCTAGACCGTTTGCCTGAATAAGCCCTGGATATTTTTATTCATACAGGTCTTGGGCAGAAACATGGAAAAGGAAAACAATTTGACAGAAGAATCTGGGCAACTGTTCAGGGAAAAAGCCTGGAAGACCACTTAGGAGTCTTATTGGAAAACTGCAGGTAGAGTTTGAATAGAAGAAACAAAAGATAAAACCTACAGAGTGGCATTCTCTGTTCATATAAACTACTTAATTTTTTTAAAATAAGAAAATAGTTTATAAAACTTAAATTTGTGAATAACTTCTGTGGAAATCTAATGCTGAGTTACCAGAAGAACATACCTTATGCTAATGTCAGTAGGAGGAAAATAAAAAGAATGCCACCTTACATACAGACAGAGGTCCTTTGTATTGTCTAAGATACTCAAAATAGGCTCTCCTCTAGGCAGCAAGAATATTTTTTTTCACCACAAGAGAACACCAAAATCAGTTTATGTTGAAAATCCTGTTTTTATTTGTTGTTGTGTTCAGTTTTAGGGAACTTTTGCAAATGAAAAACTCTTCTTCTTCTGACCTTTGTAACTATTGCATATATTATGTTGCACAGCTTGGGATGAAGGAGAGGAAATTGTTTTCCAGATGGTCTCCTCCTCACTGTATCTGAGCACAGCTTTGACATAATTGGCAATCTGTCCCTGCATGGTCCCTCTCTGATGGAGGCAAGCAAAAAGAGATGGTGGTGAGACTGATCAATGCTCCCCCCCCCCCCCCAACTCCCCTGGTGGAAGACTGCTCAGAGGTGGTGGGCACAAGCAATTAGCTCACGTCACTCCTTGCTTTCTTCCCTGAGTTGCAACAGCTATTGCAAAAAAAAAAAAAAGCTGAATTTAGGTCAACGCAAAGGGGACTAGAAGGTGGGCTTTGTTTTAGATCAGCTGGCTGTATCATTTGATTGGATCAACTGGTGTGTAATTGACTTTTTAATTTTTTTTTTTTTTTTTTTCCCAAGTTAATCAGAATGTGCATGTCTTCCTGAGCTAGCCAGACCAGCATGGGGGAAGTGTGCAAGTTGCCCAGTAGAGTATAATTACTGAACAGCCAACAGGTTGAACTTTGAAGATAGCAATGGGCTTGAGCTGGATTCAATTTAAGTATTCACTGCTGGTGATTGGGGATACCCAGTGCTGTGGCAGTGAACATATAAAGACCAGTAACAGAAATCGTATTTGTATTGTTATCCAACTGTATGTTCAGTTGCTATCTTCTGCTTGTATTGAGATTTTGCTACATTGTTGTATCCCTCTGCTAAATCAAAATCCAGTGTAACATGAAATATCTTCAAATAAGTAATTTTGCTGTTAAACTGTAAAACCTCCTCATGTGGAATATCTAAAAGAAGCTGCTCAGAGAGTAATGGGTTCTGACAGGGCATACAGGCTAAAAAGGAGTTTTATTTTCAAAGTCAGTTTTTCAACTCCTGTAGACACATGTTAGTCTGGGTAGGGGAGAAAGGAGGGGGAGAGTCAGTGGAATTGCTGGTGTATTATGTTCAATTGTTATTTCTTGATGTTGCTTTGTGTTGAAATCAGTCTGACACAGATGAGTGTTTTCTTATGCAAGTAAGAGAGTATTTCTCCAAAAATAAAAGAATACCGATTTCTGATAATTGACGATCAGCTACTTTACACATAAACATGTTTAGTTTGCCACTAGGTGCCCCCATAACCATAGGAATGTTAATTTTAAAGGACTGATACAATAAAATGTTTTGAAGGAAGTGTAGGCAGTCAGAAACCTTTCTGACAAGTATTATTTATTCTACAGCCTATATCGAAGATCCGATAATGCTATGAAATTGTTGGGTTTTACAAGTTATGTAGCTTTAAAGTGCTTTCTAAATGCAGTTAAACTAAGTGTTCTTTTTTTTTTCCTTCTGCATCTTGAAATAGTCCATTATCACCATATTTCTTTTTTTTTTTTTTTTACATGAAAAGCGACTAGTGTGTATAAATGTTGTGCAGTTAGGTTGGTATGTCAGTCCTAGCTCTGTACAGGATCAATTACCAAGAAGAATCATTCTTCCAAAACATAAACTTCTATCTCAATACTAGTTCAAGGTCATATACGTAAGTTTTTGGCTGGGACAGGATAGCTGAAGACTGGGGATATGCAAAGTTTTTGGCTGCTATGCAACCAAGTATACTTGTGACAGCTTAGAAGGGTTCAAGTCACTACTGACTGTATGTTTAGAGGTCTAAATAAAATGACATGTTGGCTCATTAGAAACACTTGTTACTTAATAGGTTTTTACTGAATGGCAGATAATGTTAAAACGTAGCAGAAAAAGGTTTCAGAGAGGGGAAAAATAATTTGGATTTGTCCCTGTGTTTATGTTTCGATGTGCCTCATATACTGGGTATGACCAGTTAACACTGCATTGATGCTTTTACAGGACTGTTCATGTGTTAGCTAGGGGTCTGTTCTTTCTGCCAATTCTAAACCTTATGTTTGATGGTGACACTAAAAACAATAAACTACTGAAAAGAGCCCTATGTGATATCTCTAAAGCTGTGATAAGCACTGAACACTTACATATGAATGCTTACACTGTTTGGGAGTAATCTTTATTATTTATCTTGTCTTGCTATGTACAATTTTATCAATATTTTGCCATCATATTTCCTTAACGTGGCAGGGAATAATAAAGTTTTACAGAACCATAAGATGAGAAATTTGAGGGGAAGAAATGGACACGTTTTGTTTGGGGCAAGCATCACTTTAAGTCTTCAGCTTTGAGGGCTAGAAACCACAGTCACTGCAAAATAAACATTTCTGTTTCCAGAGACAGAGAATAGACTGTTAATCCATGTAGTCCATCAATCAAGAGCACAGCTCAAGAAAGCAGCTACTTAACTATTCTTTGTGTTTGAAAATGAGAATGGTAAGATGGTGGCTGCACTTTGATTTGTATGCCTTAGCTTTTTCACTTCATGGTGGATTTAAAATAAAATAATAAAAAAAAGACATTTCCTCACTTGGTGTTTCATACAAACAATGTATATCAACAAAGGAGTTAATTTGACAGTAGGGCATCTGGAACAAAACTTCCTTAATACTTTCTTGTGCGATTAGTATATCTCTATTCAGAGTTAAGAGGTTTCTGCCTCTCTCACATTTGTGCTCTGATCTTTCATTTTCCTTGTCTCCGATCCCACTAAGCAACTCCATCATTCTTCCCTTATCTTGAGATCCTGCTGCAGTCATCTCTCTCTGTTTGGCCCCTCTGAGGTGGGGAACTAAACAGGGTAGCGGTGCTGGGTGATGGGCCGGAATGGTGGTAGGAGGAAGGGCTGTGGATGGGGCTGGTAGCGGGGAGGGAGGTGGACTGTGGGAGACGGCGCTGCGGTGATGTTGTGGGGTTACAGGCTCAGTAACACAAAGCACGGAAGATGACCGTGGGTTGGGAGGTCCAGGAGGTGTCACCTGGCTGGTTATATGGAATAGGCAGGGTGGGCCTCGACGTGGCATTATGCCACTGCCTGTGTGCCTGTTGGGGAGGTGTGTGTGACGGGTGTCTGTCTTCTGAGGGCCACCCCCTCACTAATGTAGGCAGACTTGCGTTAAAACCTCTCACTTCGGTTCACTCTTCAACTCCTTTCTACCTTCTACTTTGTAAAGCTTTTTTTTTTTTTTTTTAAAAAAAGTAGAAAATTAAAAATAGTTAACCTAGTTCCAAAGAAATGGGATGCTCTTTTCCTACCACAAGAAGCATTCCTGTAGACCTTATCTTGACTAGTCAGTGTTGCTTCTCCTTCTGCAAGTGCTGGAAAATTGGAAGGAACTATAAGGAAGTAGACTTTAAAATAATAGTTATTTAGTTTAAAAATTGTTCTCACAGAGTATGATTTTATGTATTTGGGACTAAAAGTGAAAACTAGTATAAATTCCCAAAACCTGTCTGTGCATTCTTTAAAGATGTTATTTTCATTTCAGGACGGTAAAAAACCAAAAAAGGCTTCGTTTGTTTTAGGACTGTGACAGTCAGAGAGGTTAGAGATTACCTTTTAGAAAATTATTCCTCTTCAGGAGATTCAGAAATGCAGATTATCTTAATACATTAATTTAATGATTTCTGTCCCCTAACTCATAATATACAAAAGAAGTAAAAATATCACTGGGGGAAATGCAAAGTGTTCCTTGTCATGCGTGTATGTAACCTTCGTGTGTGTGGGGTGACGAGGTAGAAGGTATCTATTGTTGACTTTGTATTTCTTTTCTAATGGCATTGAAATTCCATGAGCGAAATATTTAACAGCTGGGTAGTTAGTTCATAAAATAATAGTAAGCACTATAAATAATTACCCAATTTTCAAAATTTTATGCAAATTAGCTGATATTAGCAGTTCTTAGAGGGGGAAAAAACCCAGAAAATTGCATAACTGGAACAGACAGATGATCATCTGCAGTGTCATTACAGTTTGAATTTTATGTGTAATATTTTTTGCAATGCAATTCTAGTTTGTGGTTGTCTTCTGTGACTTATATTTTCTTGCTATGAGGGTTAGGGAGGATTTTGTAATGAGAAGATTGATAAAACAGGTCATCTCTGTGACATTTTTCATTCATATCCTAAAATCACATCTGTTATGTATTTATAAAGAATTAATGAACTAAGTGTTACCATTTCAATTTTTCATGCTGTTTAGAAATGGACTGAGAGCGTTCAGATATGGCTTGAAATATTTAATCCAGCTGTAGTGCAACTACAGACTAATGTGGTGAAATCTCTAGAATAGTTTTATTCATATCTCGGGGGCAGAAATTGCTTGTTTACTTTCTGTGATGTCTAAAACTACCCCCTTTAGGCTGACTGGTAAGAGACTTTGTAGGGCAAGAATTGCCAATTCCAGAATCTTTAAAAATGTAGCTATTGTTTGTACTTTATTTCCCACCTGTCCCACACCTTGCTTTGTGTGAAGAAAGACACCGATTTCCACAGCTGTACTTGTACCGTTATCCTACCATGTGTTTGATTAAACTGGAACTCACTAAAACATGGAACACGCCTATCTAAATGCTTGTACTGAAAATGTAATGAAGGAACCTGATCTCTAGGGCAGTACTGCAATGATGATTTCTAGATAAATAATATATGTCTGTGCCCAGTAGAGAGGGAAGTAAAAATGGGATAAACATGAAAACAAATAACAAGTGAACTGCTCTATTACTTAATATTTTGTTTCTTGTCAAATAATCTGTATTTTACACAAAAGGCTTATTAGCCACTTCAGCTGGGATACTAAAATTGAATGAGGAATGTCTCAGTGCGTATCAAGATTGCATCTGACAATATTCATATAGGTAGGCATTGTGTGTCATGATATTTGCACTGTGGAAATGTCAGCATGTATTAAGCAGAATAAAATCATTGTGTTAGCAGTCAGACCAAAATATTTATTTATACAAAAGCCATTCACTTTCCCTAAATTATACAGATAATGACAAAAGAGAAAATTTTAAAGCCCTCATCCTGCAAGTGCCCTTTCTGGACAAAAATGTCCTCTCCTGAAGAGTTTCTGTTGTGATTCAGGCCTTAGTTAAATACCTTATCTCCCTGACTATGTTAAAATGCTGACTATTTTAGAACTGAAAGCCTTTTCATTATTCCCTTTGCTTACTTCGTTTCAGTTTTTGTAGGCTTTGTTGTTTGAGTCACAGCTGACTTTCGAAGAAGACTTTTTAGGACTTTCGAAGAAAGCTGCATCTTACCTTGGGAATGCAAGTGAGCTAATTTTCCACCTAATGCTAAAGTAATAAAAATTAACTTTTATTAAGTATTCCTTGTTGTTTTGATTTCCTTGAAGCATCATGGGGAAACCATGAGTACAATTTCTTGTGTAATGGGTCTGACAAATACCCTTAATCAGTAGAGAAAATAGGTGGAATAAAAAGGAGTCGGAGTCCATCAGATCATGTTGTACTAAATATCACTAGAGGGTATATATGTTGAGAGCCTGACTGCAATCTCCTGTGAGCTGTTGTCATTTTCTGCCCAACATTCCGTAATTTGGACCTGAAGAGCTAAATTAAATTCGCTTACAGAAGGTCTGCTGATCGTACAAAACAGCAACTGTGGTATTGCAAGATCTGGGGTGTTTAAGAATAGGAAAGGAAGGGAGGAGAAGCGGATGACTGTGGGGTTTTTTTGCAGCTCTTTTAGCCGACTCAGAACCTACAACTGAGAGGAGCCCAGGGGAGCAGCGCTAATCCAGCCCCTCTAGCATAGCTTCTCTGGCTACCATGGGACCTTGTAAAGAGGCATTTCTCCTGTCTCTGCCTTCCAGCTGACTCATATTGCTCCATACAATGAGCACCTGCAGATCTGACTAGTTGCTCTGAGACTATTCTTTCAACAGGGAAAAGTATGTAACGCATTCATAAGCAGTGCAGAAATAATCCAGTAGTGAAATAAGCACTTATCATCCTTCTAAGAGCATAATATCTGCCCTGTGAGGGGGGAAGAAGAAATCATCATTTTCTATTTCAGTTCTTGATTATTTCCATACTTATTTCAATTTAGAGTTTGTGCTGTTAGTATCTCTTACTACCTGTGTCTGATTTCTGGGTATTCCTGCCAGCCTGATTTGAATTCCACGTGGGGTCTGTTTTATTGGATCAGCATTAAGTTAAGATAAACCAATAACTCTAGTTTGTGTGGGGCTGGAACACGAAGGGACAAGAAATCTAGCTTTGATATCTGAACAGAAACATCTCAGTCTTAAAAGTGGCTAGTGTCTTTAATGTTTGCCTGACCTAAGGATATATTATTGTTCATAAGGGGTAACAAAAAAACCTAAACACCTGTTTAGGTAGCAAAACCTACACACACTGAGTGTTACAGCTCTTTCTTTATTCTTAATGTATGTGACAACCGCATTGCTTTGGTAACCAATACATCTCTCCTTGTCCTGATATTTATACAATATCTCGAAGGATTTAGGAAAATGAGTAGTCTGAATCACCCACTGAAGGGTAAACAGAAATATTGTAAATGCAAGTTTACAGAAAACTACCTGAATTTTCTAGTTTTCCTGTAAATTATTTCTATTTAATCTAGAATTGGTCTTAGTCAATACATCATATTTTATCATAAAAAGTATATTTATAAGAACTTAAAGCACCTCCAATCAACTAACATATCTGTCTTCATTGTGTATTAAGTGTTTTTTGTTTGTTTTTGGATTTGTCTAATAATAATGAGAAGAGTTATTCAAATGCTGGATCTAACTGTACCTTTTCCTAGGTGCAAAACTTTATCTGTGGCAGTGTCTTTGATATTTCATAGGAAACTTATGATTAAAGAAAAATTCTATTATGTATTTGAGAAGGGAAACTTTGACCATCTTGTCTGAAATTTTTCAAATGGCAGCCTTCATGCAAAGACAAGATCAAAGAGGAAACTAAGGTTTCAAGTCCTGAAGATACATTAATGGAGCACATTTTCCAGTATGACTTCAGACAGGAAGACTACAGTATGTACTCTTCAAGGCCTTTCTGCAATACAAACCAATGCGTTGTCACTAGAGATGAGTGGGAGATCTTAAAAAGCTCACTCCTAATCTGAGCGAAAATACTAAAGTTTGGGCACCTGTTGTTTGTAATCTGGATAAAATACTGAAGGAGATGGGCTGTTCTTCAGTTCTTGGTGACTTCAAATTGAGTCTCAAAGGTTTTGGCTAAAACATTTCTTCCAAAAAGGCAAAACACAAAAAGGTTAATAGAGGGAAATGTAAGGTGGAAACTGATTACTTAATGAACATATGGGAGACTAGATTGAAAAGATGTAACAGTCCCTCTTCTGGCCTTAACTTCTATGTATCTGTTATCTTGAATCTATGGAGATAGCCTTAAGTGATGATGGCAGAGAAGTTATAAGTGGATAAAGTTGAAGAGGTACTGAGCCTGGAAAGAACAAACAAACAAAAATTTTACTGCTGCAAACTGCTACTGCTGCAGTAGCTAGTGATACATGACCACCTATGCGCACCTAAAGACTGCGTTGTTCAGGGTTCCGGACTTACCAATACTTAAAAAGTCTTCAGCTTTCCTCCTAATATTGTGCTTTTTTGTTAGGACCACACCTGTACTGCTGGTCTTACTGAGCAGTCTTTGGAGCAAAGTTGGGATAGTCTAGATAAAGCAAAATAGATAATGTAATTCTAATGGCTGAAGAAGGTGATATTGACATGTTGTGGTGGAAAACCTGGTTGCTGGTAACAGTCACCCATATAGTTCAACAGAAGTCTTTAAACTTTCAGTTAATAGAGTTGTGATCTGGGCCCCTCATTGAGACTTTAGTTGCTGTAGGTACGATGATATGGTAGTAACTCGAACAGTACTGCAGCCCCTGTTCTTATAAGGACAGGATACAAAGCTATTACTTTTTTTTTCCATCGTTTCTTGATCTGCTTTGGCAATTACATATGGAAGATGGAAGTGACAGAACAGGGCTGCAGATACAGCTCCAACAAAAAAGTGCCAGGACTGAAAGATTTTGGCAGGCCTCACCTTCCTTTGACAGACCCTTTGCAGCCCCAAAAACACTGGGTCTCTGTGATTTGTCTCTCACTTAACCCTAACCCAGACGGCACACATGTCCTTTAACATCATGTAAGCTCTCAAGGAAATACTGGACTTGACTTTGGAAAAATGTCATGCTATTGGTTATCCACCCCCAAAAACATACTTTGCTAGCCTTTTTCCAGAGGCGAGATTTAGGATGGAAGTGCTGAGCGCTCTCCGTGTGGCTTCCTACTTCAGTAATGCCTAGGCTCTTACTGGAGCTTGTGAGGTTTTGTGGCTTCTAAAATCCAGTCTGGTGGAGAAATGTTGGAAGTGCTGATTTGTCTCTTTCTCTCCTAATATGATTCTTGCCATTTCTGGTCCTCTTTTGCTGGATGAGAATGTGCTATTCTATGCTTCATCTTGAAAATGAAGTCTGCTCTTCCGAATAAACCTTTTCTTTTCTTTTTCAGATTACCAATTGTTAGATGTTTATCTGTCTAATGAATCCTGTGTGGAACTTCCAATTGACTATACAAGTGTTTAAAAAAATAAATTCTCTTTCCGTTGAACTCAACTGTTTGTGACTTTGCCAGATGATGTTATTTGTGGGCCAATGATAGCTGATGGTATTGTTTTCTGCTCCTTCCCAAGAGCAACTAAGTTCCAGAACCTTACATGTTAGTGCCAGAATCAAGTTGCTTACTTAGAGCTGAAAACATACATCTGCTCGGTACGAGAGGCCCAGAACAAAATAAACACTTGCATAGGTATGCTGAGCTATACACATGATGTATTAAAATTGCATTCACTGACATATCATAGTTTTTATTATTTTTTGTAATTATTCACTGTAGTTTTTTAACATCGTTTGTTACTATATTATGCATTGCTGTGCTCTTTTATCTTAGC
Organism: Pluvialis apricaria; assembly: GCA_017639485.1. Classification (NCBI taxonomy): domain Eukaryota; kingdom Metazoa; phylum Chordata; class Aves; order Charadriiformes; family Charadriidae; genus Pluvialis; species Pluvialis apricaria. The sequence goes on from CM030007.1 coordinate 174,119,516, forward strand.
ACTTTGGTTCATTTTCTAAGTAAATGTGTTGCAATATAACAAGATTTGCTGTACAAAAATCTGTTAATTTGGCAACTTTTTAATTGCTTATAAGCCAGTCCTAGACATGTTGCTAATAGACGTATCCAGATGGATTTTTAAGGAAGCTGCAGAAGAGGTATGGAAAGGAAATACACCAAAAAAGCTTAGACTGTGTGTCTTGTGGTGCATCCTCATTGTACAAAACTACTTGATGAAAGAAACATTTATTAAGGAGCTGCCACTTCTCATTTAATTATTTAGGTTTATAAAAATTCTTGACAGTGCCCTTTAGACTATTAGAATTTGTCTTCATTTTCTGGGGGAAATTTCAAGTTTGATTAATTTGTTTAACACTTATTTGTCCCAGTGCTTAATGTTCTCTTAGATTAATCTTCTGTGAACTGGAAAGTTTCTTACAGTTTTTTGTTGCAATCCATTCAGATTAAGTGTGTTTTATGAGAGTAGAATTTGGGGCTTCTGGTCCAGTATGATTCTGTGGCTTATTTATGTTTTTTAATACCTTCTAGCCCAATATGACTCCAAAGGACTACTCTGAATAAGCACATAAAAAATCCTGAGATGAGGCCATGTAGTTATATTTTTTTTTTTTAATAATGTACAGAAAAAGAACTGTATAAATGTAGCTGAAGCAATATGTAGATGGGTTTTTCTTTTCTGCCAAATTCCTTAGGATTTCTTTAACAAATAGTGATTTTACCTTCTATTGTTGCTTAAAGCTCGAAGGGATCTAAATTTTGCTTGTTCTCTTGTTTACCTCATCAAATGTTTACAAAATGTTAGTTTGGGAACCTTTACTTTTGGAGATGATGGAGGCCTGCGCCCCTTCTGGATGTAGGCTTCTCATCCATAGTACATTTGGCTTTACATCAGCATTTTAGGCAGATCTAGCTCCTCTTTGATATGTGAAGGGTGTTTTTTTCCTCACAGTCTCATCTGAGTTTAGAGGCAAGCAGGCAAAGGAGAAGCAAGACACAGTGATCATAAGTTTGTAATTCTCTGTAGCAACTTCTTTTTTTTCCTTCCCCTTTGCTCTTCATTTGCAGGAGCTGATGAAGGGACAATCTGCAAAACTTGTTTTTACTTACTAGGACAACTAATTATTCCTTCCATATCTTCTGTTGGATACCTGTAGTGGTCGTGAAAGAGTAAGCAGATCCATCCTGCAGTTGACTGAGAAACTTCGCTAGTCCCTAGATCGTACAGTGGTGAACAGCAGTAAGTCTCACTGAAGCTTGAGTTGATTGAATCCTTACAGATTGGGAGTCCATAGTGCTGATGGACTGATTGTTTGGGTTTTTTTGAGGATCAGTGTAAGTCATTGACCCTTTATGGGCATTTTAAGGTAGAAAAGCATATCTCTGGTCTAAGCACAAGCTTTCTGGGAACTGTCACTGCTGTAGAAGCTATAGATGGTAAAACAAGACGTGGGGTAAGGGCACAGCATATGGAAAAGGGATGTTTGTTTAGAAAGGTAGAGAAAAAAGTCACGCAAACCCAAGGCCTACCTTCTAAAAGTCAGAAAATGGTGATTAATAAAGGTCTTGGTCTCTGGGTTGTTTGAAAACATCTGGAAAAATTTTAGGGCTTTTCTTTTACATAGCTAGTTACAGGCGGTTAACCATTTTAAGGGAAAGTTAATGTTAGATCTAAAACATCCAGAAAGGTCCAGGAGATGGGCTTATAAATCAGCTTGGCTGTGGAGCTAGCTGGACTGGACAATAGGACTCTGAGACATCTGAAGGAATGTGGGAGCAGCCTATGGACAGATTGGAGGGTATATTTGTAATTTCAAAGGGATTACTTTGTATTTTTTGGCTTTCAACTTTGACTAAAAGAAACCCAGCTGAGGATATTTTTAAACCCTTTGACGATTACGTGGGGTTCTTGACTGTCCAGTAGGCTAAAATTATTGCCTGTCTTCAGTAAGCAGGAAGACCAGCGTCTTGAGAAATGTTCTGAAGTGATCTTGGATCTGAAGAGTAAGTCAAGTTGTCAGTGTTTTGACTCTTCTTTGGCATTCTGCTTGCCTTGTCTGAAAATTATTGATCTTTAATAATAACTAAGGGAGAAAAGATGAACAGTATCATGTAAGGTACACATAACTAACTTTCCATTTATATACTAAATCACACACCAAATAATAGAGCACTGAAGAAGAACAGAAAATTAATGTGAATCCATAGAAAACTGTGGGATGTGACTGGTTTTTAGACATGCTTTCCAAGAAAATTATTGCTGCATCCAGTAGCAAGACTTTACTTTGCTTTTCTATAGACTATTTTTATTATTATTTAGAAAAAGCCTAATGACACTTTTTCATACATAGTTACAGCTGTAATTATTAATTCTGTTGACCTTTTACAGGATAATTCAAAATTCCAACTGTTCTCAGGGGTTACAAACACAGCACATGCAGTAAATAATTTTCTTTTTTTTCAGCTAGAATGTCTTGTGAATTCTAAGTACTGAACAAAACAACATAGTTATGGTCTGTGTATGTGCATGTATCACACCTTTTCAAACAACCATTTTAAAATACTGCTCCACAATATTTCAAAATACAGATCCAGCCAATTTCAGTCATAAATATTAATTTGTTGAAGAGCTCAATTCTGTGAAGGCTTTCAAAAGCAATATGGCAAGTTTGAGCAAGGTGTAGTTCAAGCAGTCTTAACTTAAATACTTGGCACATGCCATTGTCTTTGGACAAAATCTGACTATACACCTTCAGAAACAAGTTCTGGTATCCAGGACCCCCCACAGGGCACAGCTGAGCCCCTCAGCTAGAATGGTGGTGCCCCTGGGAAAATGCATTTAAGAAAGGGCAAAACCACTGGACAGAGAGAGAGGAGTAAGGAAAAAAGTGCCTGAATGCAGTTTCAGTGTTCCCATTTGGTATTTTACTTCAAATATAGGTCTCTGACTTTGCTGCCTCAGATCCCAAACCAACCTATTTAATATTCCACTGGCTACAAAACATCAGATTGATGGAAATTTCAGTTTACCCATTACCTACCATGTAATTTGCTAAGGTTAAATTTTTGAACCTATATGTTTTGCAAAAGGAGCATGTTAAATGAACAATGATATAAAAACAAGTTTCAGCTCTGGTGGAGAAATAGCATGCTTTTGAATTTTCCCCTATTTTCCTCTCTGCTATTGCATCTCAGTCATATTTTCTGAGAAGACAGCATCTCCAACTAACGTTTCTTGTCACCACGTGTCTGTCTTTAAAAAGAACGTTTCTTTTCAAATCCATCCTTTGTTCATATCCTGTACTGAGATTTATTCAGTTTCTGACAGGCGGTGCTGGGACAGGTTCACTATCTGCTGCCCAGAGATTGCCCCACTGAACTGGTAAGAAAATTTTATCACCCCCTCAGCTGGGCAGAAATCTCGGGCAGCAGCTCCCAGCCCTTGTTTTTGCTAACATTGCGGGGGAATCTATTATCCCTGTATGCAGCAGAACGGTCGAGATGAAAAGGCTAAATTTACATCCAGCTTTTGGTCTTCTGAGAAAAGACAAACTTTCCAGTTTGTCACACACTTGTGGAAACCAGCAGATTTGTCAACTGAAGGCTGAGTAACTCAAAATGTTTATTTTAAAACATTTAATGCAGCGGATGTATGGGTGATAAAGCAGTGTCACAAACTGAGGTCATTATTAACTGCATGTCAGCAATTAAAACCAAAGATCAAGCAAGTTATCTGAATATTGTTTTATATTATTTACTATTGTTATTGTAGTATTGTGTCTAATCTTGTACAAATTTGAATTTTACTGGCAGCTGTGTTTGGTCATAAAAAAACCCAAACCAAAACAAAACCCCTGCTATTCATCAAAGTCTTGTACGAGTTTAAAATACTTATCTGTTCAGGGAGAAAGAACAATAAAATATGTGACTCTGACCAAAGATAGCTTAGTCAATAAAGTACAAATTTATTGTTCATAAAGAATTTGACTTTACGTCTGTGAATTACGTATCAGTCTACACATTTAAGCAAGAAAGTATCTTTGGAAAGAAAACCTTGGAATTAGTGCCCTCAACATAACAGTAAGGACACTGAAAATGGAAGGGAAACTGTAAGAAAGAATAGCCACAAATTAATTTTCTGGAACAAGATCTTTTGATTCCCCATCTTTGTTAAATGCTTGCTGGGATACTCTGAGGGAGTGTCAGGACAGTAGTAAATATATGCGGTTATGCTTGCCTTTTTTTTTTTTTTAAACTCTGGCAATTCCTTCTCTGCATAGAACAAATCTAACTGTTTAGTTGGTTAGTTTAGTATTTCCTTGTGTTAGCTGTGTGTGTTTTCTCCTCAAGGAGGACTGATGGTACTTAAAGTGTTTAACGGGTAATGACCTGGCTGAGATTTGCAGCATCAGAGCATATATCTTTAAGTTGTTCTCTTCAGGGAGAAATTGAAGCCCATTGTTTCATCATATTCCACAAGAGAGGGGTTAGAATTATCTCACAACAACCACACACACCATGGAGTAATTATCTATTCCTGGTCTAGCCTTTGCAGTAGCATAATTCACCAAATTAGTTCTTGCATTTTAAGGAAGCTGCAAATTAGTATGTTTGAGCAACAGACAAATCTGACTACATGGAGAAGCCTCCCCTCATATTGCCTTAATTACATTTTTTTAAAGACATTAAGCTCCTTTTTTAGCAAGTAGTTTGTCATGCCTTTTCACTTTTTTTTAGCAACTTTCATACTTAGACTTGCTAACAGTTTGATTAAGGAGCATGGTAATTATGTCTACCAAAGACAGGATCATCCTGTTACACTCTCTGTTTGAAACCAAGCCCTAAAGACGTGGGAATGGGGGAGGGGAGGTTGAATGAGTCTCTTTCTCTTTAGAAAGCATGCTGTTATTGTCCTAACATCTATAGCAATTGCTTTGTCTGGCCTTACCTATTGGCTATGCTGTTGGGTGCTGTTGTCTGTATATGTTATTTATCTGAAATGCTCCCCAAATGCTCAAGGACTATTTATTTTTCAAATTTGAAGAGCGTTCATCTTGTGTTGACACCAGGCAGGGATGTCCAGTTGGACTCTGTTCAGTCCACTTGAGCCATCGAGAAGGTGAAAACCCTAGAACAGTTTCAGAAATTACTCCTACTGCAAGGATCATTTGCTGTCAGAGTTTATTCTGGTATTCAAGTCCAGCTTTACTAATTGAATTGTTGCTTTTAGCAGAGGTAATTGTTTAAAGAAATGATCCATCCAGAGTGCAATACCTTGCAAGGTGAATGGCGGGACGTACTGACATTTTCAGGGAAATGCAATTCTTTTTCTCTTTTTTTTCTGAGCACAACTTGTTTCCTGTATGATCGCAAGAGAACTTCAAGTATAAATCTTTTCCCTTTGCCTTTAGTTGAAAAAACTTGAGGAAAATAAGACAAAAATCTGCAGGTAGATCACTCTGTAAAGAGGTAGAAATAGGAGGCAGCCTCCTTATTCCCTGGTTTAAAGATTGCCCCAATTTATCTTGACTCTTGTTTTTCAACAGTTCCCTTGGCACCAACAATTAACTGCATGGGACAAGGGTGCGTACATGTGGCTGTCACTATGTAGTAGTGAAATGTCTGTAAACTAAGAGTCAGTTACCTATGGGTTTGAATTTCAGAGATTACAGACTTGCTTCGGTTCCCTGGTTTCCTAGAATGTGCAGAAGCAAGTAGTAGTTGCTGTCTTGTGGAAGAAGTGTGAGCTGGGGATCGAAGGCAGTTAGTAGCATAGAAGCATAGAATAGTTTGGGTTGGAAGGGACCTTGAAGATCATCTAGTTCCACCCCCCCTGCCGTGGACAGGGACACCTTCCACTAGACCAGGTTGCTCAAAGCCCCATCCAACCTGGCCTTGAACACGTCCAGGCGTGGGCATACACAGCTTCTCTGGGCAACCTGTTCCAGTGCCTCACCACCCTCAGAATGAAAAATTTCTTCCTTATATCTAGTCTAAATCTTCCCTCAGTTAGTTTAAAGCCATTAGCCCTTGTCCTGTCACAACAGGACTAAAATGTCTGTCCCCATCTTTCTTGTAGGCCCCCTTTAAGTACTGGAAGGCCACAATAAGGTCTCCCAGGAGCCTTCTCTTCTCCAGGCTGAACAACCCCAACTCTCTCAGCCTGTCCTCATAGGAGAGATGCTCCAGACTTCATGGCCCTCCTCTGGACCCGCTCCAACAGTTCCATGTCTTTCCTATGTTGGAGGCTCCAGAGCTGGATGCAGTACTCCAGGCGGGGTGTCACCAGAGCAGAGTAGAGGGGCAGAATCACCTCCCTTGACCTGCTGGCCACATAAAGGAGGCAAAATATTTGAGCCGCTTGTTGTTAACACCAGTTATTCTCTGAAGGACACCTTATTAAGGACCATAAGTCAATAGTCTTATGAATTATTATCATGTCCAGAAAAAGTATAGACCTGAATTATTTCCAAATACTCTTAATATTGACCTATAATATCCTGTAGTGTAATCTGCATAACAGCTTGAGCTGTGTGAAGGCAAAATTATATATATATATATGTGTGTATATATATATAAAGTTTTTTTTTTATTCCTCTAGATGTGCATTACCTTTCCAGCCATGCACAAGTGAACTCTCAAGAGTAGAGTTTGTTACACTACTATATTTGACAAATGTATCTCTATCTTCATTTTAGAGATATTGTTATTGTAAGAGACCTAATGATTAGAAGAATTTTTAATCTAATGTTGGGGGTTTTTGTTGTTTTTTTTTTTTCCTTTTTTACTATCTGGTGTGGCATTAGCTCATCAGAAATACAGATTATTTCTTTTACTTTTGTATGATTTGGTGATTTACTTTGGTAGTTTGGTGATTTAATTTGGTGATTTACTTTGTGTATGATTTGGTGATCAGTAGTTCTGAATATTAACTAATTGTTAATTTAACTGAGTATGTCATGAATTACATCAGAGTGTTTCTGATTCTAAATTAATTGAACCTAAAGAACTATGAAAACTGAATTCTGGATAATAGACTTTTTATATGAACATACAAAAAGCAGATATCTATGCATCTATTCATTTAACTGAATAGCTATTCAAAGAGCTCTGTAATAAAGGATGAACTCAACATATATTTTTTTTTTTTTGATTGAATACTAATCCTGGAAGATATTTGTGAATAGTCAAAATAACTGATTTTTTAAAGAAAATAACCAGATATGTCACTGCTGCTTGTCTGAAAGTTCTGTTTAAATCAAATAGCCAAAGAGGTTAAATAAAATATCTTTTCAATTTTCAGAAAGCTGGATTCTGTGACTACTGTTTCACTAAGCAAAAACATCATTCTATCAAACAGACTATGTTAAAAAAGCACTAAGAATTTACTTGGAAAAGGGACAGAAGAAATTAAACTAACTGGAAGAAGTTTTGTGTCAATTCTGGAGTTTTAGAAAGCAAGTCAATAAATAATATCTCACCCATGGTCCATTAACTTGGGTCTATTAAGAGAAAAACAGAAGATCAGATGCTGGGAATATTGAACTTTAGTCTTGATTTTAAGATATGATCCTAGGCAAAGTTAAATGTCTAATTGCCTGTTGCTAAGCAGCTAATATAAAATACAGGTTTACTAATTGAAGGACTCGAAAAGAGGTGTTCACTTGATTGACTGCTGCATGATCCAAAGGATTTGGAACATGTAGAAACTGGTAGCAGAGAAAAAAAAAGAATTTCAAGGATTTTCTTGATGAAGATGATCCTTGGAGTATTGGTAGCACAGAGGGATTGATCATTCTCAGTATTTCTGGTGAGACTTGTAAGACTTTTTTTTTTTTTTTAACTAAGTCTTAGATTAACTGAATATGCTAAAGGCCAGGATTAAACCAATAATTATTGCTTATTCTTCTTTATTTCTCCTTAATTAGCTCCATAAACAGTATTTGCATATATGTTATCACTGTTAAAAATCTTAAGATTTAAGATATTTTTTTTCTTAGGGAATTATATAAATAAGTATATAAATTTTCTTGTTATAAATAAAAATAATAACTTTTAATTATTTGAACTAAAAAAAGTCTACATATCTTCCAGTGTCTTTCCTATTATTTAATTTTTAATTTTGAATATTTTACTTGCTTTAAATATTTTTATTATTTACTCATGACTAATGCTTCCCTCTTGATATTCTCTGAAGTCAATAAAGTTCAGTGAGTTTCATAGATGTTGGATTCAGGTCTGTAAACACTTTAGGACATACAGCGTTATACTTGATGAAATTTGAAATCTAGTTTTAAGTTTGTAGTAAGTTTCAGAAAAAAATAGAGGACAATCTTACATTTTATGTACAATTTATCCTAGCCCTGAAGTGATGAAACATGTATATTAAAAGGAATTGTCGGATGATAAATTTGCGTAATGTCTATACTTCCTTTCTTTTCCTTGAGACTTCCCATATGTAATTAGCACACCTTCAGGTATAAGAACGGTTCATCCTAATACTCAGAGAAATGCACATATGTGTATCAGGAGGTTAGCTTGGCTGAACAGGAAGCTCATGACCAAGCTCCAATATATAAAGGACATATACAATATACAAACGAGGACAGGCTGCAAAGGAAGAACTTAGAAGCATTGCCTGGGCCCACAGGGATGGTGTCAGAAAAGCCAAAGCTTAGTTAGAATTGAAACGGCAAGGGATGTGGCAGGCAATAAGAAGATCTTCTACTGCTTACATGAGCAGTAAAAGACCAACAGAAAATGTGGGTCCTTGATGAAACGGGCTAGTCATTTAGTGATGTAGAGGGTGCAGATAAGGTAGAGGCATTCAGTGCCGCCTTTGACTCTATATTCACTATAAGGTCTCCCAAACTTTTGTGCCTAGACACAGAGCTCAAACAGAGAAACACCCAGCAGTTGAAGTTGATCAAGTCAGAGATCTCTATTACTTTTAAAATAGTGTGCAGATTGAGGGAGTTCCCAATGACTGCAAAAAGGCAAATTTTGACTCATTTTTCAAAAAGGAAACTGATGATGGAGGGAACTACAAGCCAGTCAGCTTCACTTTTTATCCGCGAAAGGGTCTTAAAAATTACTTGAGGCGAGTATAAAGTTCTTTGTAAAAAAAAGGTATATATCTATGTGTATATTTTCTGTTAGTACAATGTCAGTACAGTCTCTGCATCTTAAAATGTCTTGTGTCTTGTATTTTAATACCCTGGTTTGAAATATTTGAGAATAGTAAGTTTCTGATAGAAGCAGTTTTGATAAAACCATTTCCTTTAAAAAGTCTTTTCAACTTGTAGATTTCCACACTTGCCTCATCATAAACTGAATGTCAAGCTATTTGTAGAATATGCCATACGTTATTTTTTTCTTTAATGTGTGTGAAAAATGAATATGGGAGAAGAAAATTGGGCAAGAATTACTTTCATTTTTGCCAGTGGGTAGAGAAGATATTTTAATGGAATCTGTGGAACTTGCTAATTTCATCACTTCAGAGCTGCTCAAATTGTTGTGAAATGGGATCAAAGATCATACTAATTGTGAAATGCAGTGCATTATATAGATTTAGAGACGCTGATGGATATTCCACACATAGCTGTTGAAACCAACTATTGTTGTGTCTTGCCAAGAATTTGGAGATTAGAACATGGAAGAAATAAAACGTAAAAGTAGATACACTGGCTGCTAGCTGTATCTTCAGAAATGTCCTGTAACGTTTCTGAACTTGCTCATGTAAGTATCGTGTTTTATTCAAAAGATATAATTAACCCAGAAGACATTCTTATGCATTGTGAGTCCTTTGGGGAGTTAAGTGAAAAAGGGTGAGCTTGTCCCTGAACACGAGACTTCTAATGCTTCTGTGGTACTGTAAAAACATGTCTCTCACTCCTTCAGTCTGACAGATGCCATTGCTTATGATACCAGTTGTAGGATCGCATCTAGAACACTGCATCCAGTTCTGGGCCACCCAATACAAGGAAAATATTGATATATTGAGGAAATCTCTAGCTGAATATGAGGCGGGTGGATGCAAACTTTTGAATTCAAAGTTCCCTTAGATAGACCTCTTCCGGAGCTCATCCCCCACTTGTATAGACAGATATACTTTTCTCTCAAACTTATGTACGTTAATTTAGCCTGATAACAGGTTTTACTTGAGAAACATGAGAGCGCTGCAGTAGGAGTATGAGTTTCTTTGAATAGACCTTAGTTGTCAGGCATTAAAGATTATATTTACAGAGAAGTGATAACTAGTGTTAATAGAAAAATAGAGATGTAATAGCTAATACAAAGCTGATAACAATTTGCAAGTCTTTATTAAGTCAAATATATCCAGGTGTGATCTTCCTTCATATCAATTGAATGGTTGGCTGACCTGTTTATTTTTTTTTTATGTATAAATCAATAAATGGGTAAATATTGAGGCAAGACAAGAAGAATGACCCACACTTTAAGAACAGAAAATATAACTTGGGTATTGCGGAGGAAAGGTCTCAAAGTATAGATGCTGGTGAATAATATTTCATAATAGTAATTAATTTTTTTCCCTCTACAAACCTTATTTTACTTTGTTGTTGCTGTTTTTTCCTTCTCTGAGAATTACTGTTTTTCACATATCCCAGGTGACCAGGTTTTTTTTCCACCCCCCTTTGATGTTTTTACCTTCAACTTAAATTAGTTGCAATAAATCAAGCAACACAATGTGACTACTAATGTTGGATGAGATGAGCAAGCCTCCATAGGGACTACAAAAAGGTATTGTGGGGGTGTGCTTTAACAGATTATGTTGGCAGATTTTTTTTTTAATATCCATTTAGATAGCTGATATCTTCAAAAAAGCCTACCTAGCTGACATCTGCATATATTATGAAGCTATAGTTTGTTTGTTTCCCCACCTTCCATCCATTCAATCAGATGTTTAAACTTTTAAACAGAAAAATTCAGGCTGTTTCTGCTATTTCCACACTGTATATAACAAGAAACAAATAGCAAAAGGACAACTTCTGTTGTAACAACCTCAAGAAAGAATACGCTTCTGAAATGATCAGATTTCAGAAATTAGGAAGGATAGTTACATACACTTGACAGACTGATAGTAGTAATATAATGTAACATTGCAGTCACATGGAAATAATTTCCGAAAACAAGAAAAAGAAGTGAGCAGGAACAGGCCTGCATGGATTTACCAAGAATAAATCAAACCTGCCCAACTTGGTTGCTTTCTGTGAAGAGATACCTAGGTCTGTGGACCAAGGGTGAGCAGTGAATGCACAATAGCATCAATTATTTCAAGGATATGCAAAAGTCAGTATTTTATCTGTCTCTATATGAATTTCTAAATCCATCTTCCTCTCTCTGCTCACATCACAGTTACTCTTAAGATTTCTACTTTTCAAAGCTTTCATAGTAAAAAAAGCGTGTATATTTACACACATGAGTATAAATTCACATGACAGTGAATAATGGGTGATTGTATTTTATGTGCAGTTTATTGTGCTCTCCGTAATGTCAGTCATTATTCTATCTGACATGGATAGCATTTTCAGATTGATGTGTTTAAAATTAATGAGGCATTTCTTTTCTCAGTGAAGACGCTAATAAAGAACATTTTTCCGTATGAATTATGTACATGAATTAATACAAATCAACTTAATTTTCAGAGCTTTGTGACTTTCTTCTTTCTAGCAATGCATCCTAACATTTAGAGGTTGAAAGAACTGCAGTGACTGGAATACTAAATTTCAATGAAAAAAAGTTTTTTTGAAAAATAAACAAAATGGTGTCATTCTTCAAGGAAGAATAAAGAAGAGCTTAATGATATGCGCCAGCTTTTTAGCCCAGAAAAATAAGTTTAAAGTTACAGAAATTTTTTTAACAGGGAAGAATTTAGGAGTTCCATTATCCACATAATTGAATCTGGTTTGCAAGCTAACAATATTTGTTTTTTTTGTTTTTTTTTTTTGAGAAGATTGCTAGTATACTGAGATGTGATTTCAGTAGGTGGAGAACATAATCTTGTATGTCAGAACTGTGGTCTATTGTCCAATTTTATATATTTTTCCTATCTTCATATGTGTGTGTTAGATAAAGAAGCATATGTATGACAGTTACTGATTGCAGAGAATCACATCCAACATGACTGTGACTGAGATAACCTACAGATTCTGGAATAACGTGAGATGAAACGTGGTATTCACCTTGAAATGTAAATTGTTTCAAGTGCATCTCATGTTAAAAGGATCACAAGAGAAGAGAGGAAGAATTGGAGACAGAAAAGCCTTGAATACAAAAGGATACAGAGTATTTGGTATCTTTTTATTGTTTGTAAATAATTTTACCAATTTGCTGCTCATTATAGTAACAACTTGAGACAAAAGAGGGACAGTGTCTTCAAATCCTGTCTCTAAATATAAATCTTGGAACTAAAATGCACCTTTTTGTCTCCTAGTGAGGTCTACGTATGTAACAGATACACTAGAAAGTTGTAACTTCGTAAAGTCTTTACATATATACAGAATGTTTTAATGTAATGACACCAGTTTTATGGATTTTTGAGAGTTTATATTCCCTAAAAAATTTTTTTCCCTGAACAGATGATAACTGATTTACTTCCATATATTTGGGCCTGGGAAAATCTATTGTTTTCCATCTTTTGTTGTTTTCATCTGATGAACCTTTTAATGAAGAACCTCTGTCAGTGTCCCAGTTTCTTGATTTCAGTAAATCATGGCTGTTTACACCAGATTAACCTGCGGGTATTCTTTGGTATTTTGGGGAGATGAGTTTCAGTTATATGGCAGTGTGTGCCACTAGTGTTGAGCATAGCATCTTCATACTTAAAGTGTGCCTACAAAATTATTTCCAGGAAATAAAACAAGCTCAGTCTGGCCATGCTGCAAAGTAGCCTGCTCTTAACTGCAAGCACTCGGTGAGCTCATTAGCTTGGATACGGTACTGTGTCAGATACAGATTGAGGTCTCTGGCTAGAAGCTGGCTTAGGGCAATAGTGTGCCCGACAGGTATGTCTTTATTTAACCACATAAATATTCTTATGCTTACAGTTTTTACAAAAATAGTTGGTTAAAATAGTTCCATTCTTGCAAAATATTTCATTCACTATACACGTGTATGTGTATCTATACACACTTGCAAACATATATTTGACTGTTCTGATCTGGATGATAAGGCTTTGTTTTTAATGATTTATGCAATAATGTCACTGATCTCAACTGAAAGGGTGAACTGTTTAGCCTCTAATATGTGCGTATTAAGTTATTTGCACATGTAATGCCACAGTATAGACTGGAACACGTACAAGTATTATGAAAAGGCAAGTAAATAATGTGTTTTTTAACACACAGAAATTCCAGCAGAGACGTGTAGAATGACTAACACTTGGTTGAATGTTTTACACACGTGGGTAACTCGGTCTTGCTAGTGCTAAAGCAAGCTAAATTACTTCAGTTCTCATCTTCTTCCAACACCTTCCAAAGTATCCAGAAATACTGACAAGTTATTTCACAGTTTATTGGGAGGGAATTGGAATAATTCATGCAAAAAGAACTGTTAGATATGTTTCTAGAAGACTCTACAACAGCAAAGTGCAGTATCTGCTCTCAGATATGACTTTTCATTTTGATGGCCTACACTAAGTAACTTTCTGCACTCTAATCCTCTTAGCTGACTTTGCAATGAATTAATATCGCAAAAAGATTACATGCTTAACTTCCATCAGGTGGCTGACTGAATTTCTTTGCAGACTTGTAAACTTTATAAAGAGCAACGTTATGAAAGTGCTTTTATAATGTTAGCTTCTTCTAGATCTTCCTCTAAATTAAAGATTTTGAATGCTTATACTACCTAGAACCTGCATACCATCTTCTTTTTTTCTCATCTTTTTTGTTCCTTAAAGCCTGCCATTCCTTTCTAAATGTCATCTTCTACAGCTGCCAGCTATACAAGCGTAAGTGCAGAATAACTCCTATAACTGTTGCCTATTAAACTTACACTGAATTTAGATGATCCTGTCATTGAAACAACATCTGGGCTACTACATTCCTATTTAGTTCTGCCAAACAGTTTAGAGCAACGGTGTGAATAGAGAATACTCTTCTGCTAGATATGCAGTAATTTGTCTTTGTTGCTTTGCATGTGTAATTATGCAAATATCACCCTTGGAAACTTATTACATTGATTTTGGAAGAGAATACAGGTGATACAATGCTTTCACTAAAATATACAAAAGACAATAGTGGAAGTGAGAGTAGAATTTATGATGATAATGTTCCTACATATTTCTAATCTTCCTAGGAATACACCAAATAAGCAAAACATAGCAAAATCAGCTGGAAGCATCTTCTACTTTTATTATAAGCTTCATCATTCCCTCCCATCTTACTTTTTCTGTCTTTTAGTATTCTTTAGCCATTTTGAATTCAAATTATGAACACTTTGAAAAAGGGGATGTGTCCTCCAGATTGGAAAATCTTCCTGTTTAGGATCTCCAAAAGCTTCTTAATAAGTATAACTAAATATACAGCATTAAAAATTTCATCTCCAGTAAATTAATTAATCTGTTACAGAAATTAGACTATTTAGGAGTACTGCTCTCATCTCAGAGAGTAGCAGAGAAGCAGCTTCTAGAAATCTAGATCAATGTTAAGCTACTCAAATGACACCTTTAAATTTGCAGAACAGTTATTGTTGATAGGAATTTGTTGTCTTGTACAACGGGATGAAGCAAGATGGATTATGCTTCCAATGAAGTTATGATCTCGTATACAACACTGGTATAAATCTTTAGTGGTTGCAGTAATTAACAAAATGTAGAGGACACCACTATCTAAAATGTATGGTGTTAAAGGACTAAGAGAAAATCTAAGACTAAGAGATAACTGTTTAGTTTTAGAGAAGTTTATTGGCTCTGCTCTGTATATGTAAAAATCATGGAATCATAATTTGGTTTGGAAGGGTTGTCCAGCATTTGTCCAGAACTTTTGTTCTAAACAGGTCTACTTAGACCAGGTTGCTCAGGGCTGTGTCTACTGCCTCTCCTCCTGTTGCTGTGCACCCCCAAGAAGAGTCTTGCTCTGCCTTCACTGTATCCCCCCAATTGTGTAGTTACACACAAACATGAGCCCCCTCATTGCCTGAGCCTTCTCTTCTTCAGGATGAAAAGGCAGAACTCTCTCAACATTTATTCATAGGTCATGTTCTCCAGCCCTCAACCATCCCAAGATGTTTGCCCTCCATCGCACTTGTTCCAGTATGCCAACACTATACTTGTACTGGAGAGCCTCAAACTGGACACTGTACTCCAGAAGCACTTGCCTGGACCGGCTGTCTAGGCTCTTTCCAAAACAACCCAGGATGCTTTTGGGCTTCTCTGCTGCAAAGACACACTGCTGCTTTGTGCTCAGCTTGTCTTCTGCTACAACCTCCAGATCCTTTTCTGCTTTCTAGCAGCCTTGGAGTCTGGCAGTCCAGCAAACTTTCTATCCACTTCACTGGTTATCCAGCCTGTAGCTCATGGATGTGGTGATAAGAAGACTATGGGACACTTTGAATGGCCTTGCTAAAATCAAGTTCTAAAACATCCACTGCCCTTCCCCCCTACCCTTGCTCACAGCACCAGTAGCTCCATCACAGAAGACAATGAAGTTGATCAGGCATGACTTGCCCATGATAAACCCATGCTGGCTACTCTCAGTCACCTTGTCTTTCATATATTGAAAAGCGTCTTAGAAGAGGATTTGCTCCATAGCCTTCCCAGAGACTGAGGTAAGGCTCCTTCTTTCCTCTTCTTGAAGTTGGGTGTGGTCTTTACATCTTTCCAGTTGAGAATAAGGTCCACAATTGCTCTCACCTTTCAAAGCTAGTAGAGGGTGGACTTGCAATGACATCGACCAGATAGGATGTATCCTGTCTGGTACCTGGGACTTGTGCATGTCCAAGTGGGTTAAGTAATAACAAACTCTTTTCTTCTACTACACTCTCCTTACCTTTCCTTTTGCTACTGATGCACACACCTTTCATTTTGCTTTTCTCTTTTGCTTTTTGTAATTTCAGTTCCAGCTGACTTTTGGCTTTCCTGACTCTGTTCTTACATGTGCAGGCTATGTCTCTGTGCTGCTGCTTCTACCTTATGTCCCACCCGCTTTTCCCCATCTGAGCTCAGAAAGGAGCTCCATGTTCACCCATGCAGTCCTTCTGCCATGCTTGCTTGCCTTGCTGCACAGTGGAAAGGACCATTCCTTTGCTCTGAGAAGACTATCCTTGAAAATTAGACAGCTCTCCTGCACCCCTTTGCCCCCTGAGGCAGTTTCTCATGGGATGCTGCCAAGCAGGTCCCTGAAGAGGCTAAAGCTTGCTTTTCTGAAGTCCAGGATCATAATTCTGCTGTCAGTCTTGCTCAGTTCCCTTAAATTCCACAGTCTCAGGGTCACTGCAGATCATATTCTAAGGATATTGTGATTGGAAATACCCATAATAAGATTAGCTGTTGCTGAGAGCTATAGCTGTGCAAGTATTACACATAATGTAAATTAGTTTACTGGAGAAATATTTCCTATGAAAATATCGAGAAAGGTGACCTCCAGATGGCACAAGAAGGAAAGCTGTAATTATTGTCCCAGTCTACATATCGTATCAGTTTAACGTATAATGCTAATTTTACTCCCCTGAAATTGCATGAGCAAGCCAAATAACTAGAAACTGGGTTTAATTAATGGCAAAATGGTTTCTGCATCCAGAAATGAGAAAACAAGTAGTACTAAGGTTAAACTATGTTAAGGTTAAATTATTTTAAGGGCGACAGATCACAGACTAGGTGCTTACAAGGATGAGTAAGGATGCTACAAAGGTACAGTCTTTCCCATGCTAGAAGATTAATATTAGTTCTGAGTTTTAGAAATGAGTGTCTAGAATGGTGTAGGATAGTTGATCCTGGTTTGGACTATGAGGATGGAATACCCTATTTTTAAAAAACATTCTTATGATTGATGACTTGGCTTTCCACTCCCCGCCCCTCCCCGCCCCGGTTTCTAGCATACAATAGAAATGGTTAGTTCTACCTGGTTTTATCCACTCTTTCTGTTGTAGAATATATGAATGCATTTATCAGGATTACTGTTTTCTTAAATGTACATTCAAAATACCCTCCTCACATTGTTATGTGGTTTGTGCTATTTTCCTCTTGTGTCCTTATGCTTATCTTACCAATTTTCTTCAATTTGTAGTTCCTGAATTGCATTCATTAACATCATTATCCCTTCTGCCATTCATTGTAAGCTTTTAATTTGGCTGCACTTTTAATCCGTTATGATTTTTTTTAATTTTCTAATCCAGTGTGATCTCTTCTTTGCATATCTTGTAAAAAATCTTAAGTGATTTCTGTATGTCAGAGCATTTGTTTCTTTTTTTCAGATGATTCTTGCTGAATTTGTGAAAGCACTAGTTCTTAAAGCATCATGTCTGTGTATTTCAGGCCAAGACTATTTTTTGTTGTTGTTGTTTTTTTGACTGAGTTTAAATCATGACCACTTGTTTCTGAAACCTCACAAATTTTCCTAAGGGAGGGAGTTTCTCCAAACCCTGTGAAAATAGAGAAGACAGATTTCAGTGTTTTACCTCTTGCTGAATGTCAGATGTGAGAGAGATACTGTGAATGTTTCAGCTATGAAAAAGTTCAGTCAGAGCTCACATCATTTTATACGCTCGAGAAATCTTCATGAGATATAAATCTATAGAAAACCACAGTTTTGGTTCTGCCACTCCCAGATTCACTTGTCAGTGCTGTGATGAATTCCTATTCTTAGTAAAGAAAGGTCTGTGATGTAGAATTCTACATCCAACAAAAGGGAAATTTGAGATGAGAGGATCTGGCTCTGTCAAAGAGTTCTGAGAATTTTATTCCAGAACTAACATTAACATTTAGGACAAGAGGAAATGGGTTAAGTTGTGCTGGGGGTGGTTTAGGGGGTGTATTAGGAAAAATTTCTTCACTGAAAGGGTTATCAAACATTGGAACAGGCTGCCCTGGGAAGTGGTGGAATTGTCATCCCTGGAGGTATTTAAAAGATGGGTAGATGTGGTGCTGAGGGACATGGTTTAGTGGTGGTTTCGGCAGTGCTAGGTTGATGGTTGGATTCTATGATCTTCAAGGTCCCTTCCAACCTAGGTGATTCTATGACTGATTAGCAAGAGTTAACAGATCACTGTTTATCATATTGAAGTTACTTGTGACAGCACACGCACTTTTTAAACATTATATATAAATGTTAAAGCACAGTGTATTTCCTGACTTCCATCCTGCCCTGTTAGCTGCAAAGGACACCAGCAATTCTAAATTACACTAACCGTATAACAGTAGTGCAAGATAAAATGGCATATGTGGTGAGGGAATCATCTGGCCCAACAGCTGATACCTGCAGAATTGATGAGGTAGGTCAAGTCAAGTTTAAATAGGCTCTAAATGTTACAGCAGACTGAAGTTTTCTTCCCTGCCATATTTCAGACACTGACTGCTCAGGCCTGAAGTTTTGACTCAAGCACAGATGTGGGTTGACAATTACTGTCTGTAGGAGGAGGAGTATTATGTCTTCAGTGGGTACTGGTTATCCTTTGGATAAACTGCCAGAATTGCTTTCAAACCACAAGTTGAGGCCTAAACTCTTTCTGAATTTTCCAAAGAACGTTCCTGTTTATAAACAAACTAGAATATTTCTCATATACATATTTTTTTTTCCCCACACTTTCATTCCCAAACTGTGATAAAATGTGCCATTTGCCAGTATAATGTATATGGAGTTTTATGTGCAAGTTTATGTAATTTATACTAAATGTAGAAATTGAATTTTATGCAATGCAAGACACATTTAAACGTACATTCTCTTCCCTACCTTTGGAACTTTTAATATCCTTCATTTTGCTCTCAAACCTCAAGGTTAACGCTTCAATACCCTTTCTCATAACCCAAAGAATTACTGTTGCTGTTAACTTACAAATCCCTTCAATACCAGATCTTAAATGCAAGGAAAAAATTATCTTTTCCATTTTGATATTTGCATACATTTGCAATGGTTTTCCTAGTCAGCGACAGAACACAAACTTGAGTAAAATCGTACTGAATCAACCCTCCTTCTACAAAAAGTGGCATGAAGTAATAATTAAATATGATTTTTATATGTAAAATTAGCTTGAGAAAAATAGAAAAAAGATCTAAAATCCAAGACTTTTTGTTATCATAAAAGTAATATTAATAAGCTTCATAAGGTAATAAAAAGGAGAAAGGTATAACATTTTTCATAAGGCTTTTGTTCAGTATCTGTGTATATAATAACAATACTAAATGTCTCTAGAACGTGTATTGCACGTGAAAAAAAAATCATCTCTGAGTTTAGACCTGATCATATGTTTCATAAAAGAGAGGTTGTTATCAGTGCAATTTTAAAAAGAAAATATTGTCATGCTCACATAATACTTTTAATCCTGGACAAGAAAGCATTAAAAGACTAAATACAGATTTCTTGTCCCAGGTGAAACTCTGGAAAATGTTATAAGGATCCAGAATACTTATAATTTTTCCTTGAGAAGATCTCTTAAGGTGCTTGCAATAACACTTCCTCTGGAAATCTATATGGTTGCGGTAAGATAGTATTGGTTTTCGTGGGTAGAAAGTCATAGAAGTAGGTTCATTGCCTAATGAAGTAGAGGAAGTTTCCTTTTCTAAGCTTAAAGCTGTGCATCTCATGCAGGCTGAAATGGCATATCATTTTGAATATCTAGTGGTTATACGTCTTCCCCTCTTTTGTGTAGATAGTATGAAGAAACTGACAGACCTCGGGGTGAGAGGATTTGGCTGGCCCATTATTATGGAGATGAAGAATAACGCATATGTATCTTAGTACTGCACTGCACACATCCTCCAGTTGCTTTGATTTTATCACTGTAGACATAAAGACAAAGACTCAGATCCATACTCTTCGCCAGATTCTTTTAACACCTTTATGGATCTTGAGCAGGAAGGTCAGTTCTGCATCTGCAAGCACATTGCCTGTCATTCTGAATGATAATTTGAAGTGAGGAAAAAAAACCCCAACGCTCAGTCATTGATTGTGATTGTGAGGTCTCACAATCTTTTGGTGATTTAAGTAATAGTAATAAGTAATACACATGTATTAAGAAATCCAGAGAAACAGAAAAGGTGGAGTAAGGATGTACTTCATTTTCTGTCTTAGAAAATGATTAAAAGATAAAGTTACAGCAGTGTGCAGGCCATAACTTGAAATCTGAAAATCATTGCCTGAAGAAGAGAAAATCTGCCCCACATCTCTGACTTCAAGCTGCCTGCTGTGCTGGTTACTACCATGGAGCCATATAACCTTTGTGTTCAACTTTGACAAATATAATGAAGTAATGCATAACATGGAGTTTATACTGTAGTGACAGTTTTATGAAACTAAGTGGCAAACTCAGATTTTATGCATTAGCAGGACATTGACTGATTCATGTTGCAGGTCTCTGAAAATAAATTTGCTCTAACTTTATTTCTGTTTATGTGCATGTCACCAACACTAGCATAGGACTGCAGCAAAAAAAAAAAAGAGATTTTTACTTCCCCACCTTATTTTCCATAATTTCAGAGACTTTAAAAGGGTGAAATAAACTCTTGACAGTTCTGCTACCTCAGCTAGCTTTTATGTTAACTTCCAGTCTTATAAATTGTGGCAACTGTATGGCTAGATATCACCACCATAGAATGAGGGAAAATTACAACAGAATCCACTGATGGACTTTCCTAAATAATATGCAAGTGTGCAAAAGCGTCAAGCTAGTTTCTTGCTCTACAGCACGTTAGTAGTGCTCTAAATGATATTGAAAGGGGATTGTTTTTGCAGTATTTACTATGTTGTGACATCTTGCCACAAGGAATCTGTGAAAAAGGGTATGTTTCACCAACTGAAATAGGCTGCTACCTCTTTGCTGCATAAAAACTTGCAAAGGCCTGTGCCATATAGTTCTGGATACTTTCAGTTTTGGTCTTTGGGGAACATTCTTCTCTGCTGCCAAACTAATCATTATGAAATCGTGAAAACAAAATATTTAATTAAAAGCAAAACATATTTCTGTGTCTTGCCATAGTTCATGGAATATAATGAATATTAAGTAAAAATCATATATTGAAGATGAATTTTCTCATGGAGCTATTGACAGCACTTTTCTGTGTTCTTCAGGGGAAAATTCTGTAATAGTCTGGGTTTTTTCACTTGGTTGGGTTTTTTTAGATCTATTAGACGTGAATTCTGACTTTTTTCCAACTGGTTGCTGAACAGGTTAAACAGCAGTAGATTGTTTCGTACTGGGAACCCCAGATGTTACTAGGACGTCTTTGTCCTATAGGACTTAAACAACCTTAGATCTGTTTCATATTACCTGATGAAGGTGTCAGGTGTGTCTTGCAACACTGGAGGAACATCTGATTAGTAGATCTGAAAATGTCCGTACACTAGCTCACATAAGTTATCTATAGACCATAACTGGGACTATTCTTTACATTATCTTTAGCATCTTGTGCATCTCTAGATCATTTTGATGGGAAAAAACCTAAACCTCCAGAAATACTACTGAATGCTATTTTGCTCTTTCTTTTAAACCCTTCTAGAATTATGTAAAAAACCTCATAAGAGGTAACAGTATGGAAAAAAATATGCTAGTATTTTTTCACTTGAATTTGGCATCAATATAATGGCAAATTGGTTTTGATTCACAGAAAAATGCAGAAACTGTTTTAATTATATGTAAAGCGGTGTACAGCTACACACCATACAAATGGTGTGCAGCATTTTTTCTAGTGTTTTGAAAGACCTACTCTCCCAATAAAATTTGCTGAATATCTGCAGAACAAAGAGACACTTTTCTAGATTTATAATTGTTATTTTCAGAGGGCTTTTGATTATTAAATTGTGTACTTTGTATGTTGTTTGCTTTCT
Source organism: Pluvialis apricaria (assembly GCA_017639485.1). Lineage (NCBI taxonomy): Eukaryota > Metazoa > Chordata > Aves > Charadriiformes > Charadriidae > Pluvialis > Pluvialis apricaria. The sequence continues at coordinate 174,141,528 of CM030007.1, forward strand.
TCCTCTCCTAGTTTATAATCTGGGTCATTATTCTACTCTCTGTGTAGTCCTCAGAATTGACACTGAAATTTGTAGCAACTGGGAGAACTTCTGTTCATGTCTAGGCAAATATTCTCCTCAGTGTGTTAGGCTGCCGCTCCTGCCTCCTGAAGTTTTCTTCCTTGAGAATTACCACTAATCCTTTCTGAGTAACTCTTCTTTCTCCTTAAATATAATGTAGGCTAAAAAACCATAAGTGTTACTCTCCATAGTTGGTCTGCTGCCGCAAGTGATATTTGGAAAAAAATCCAGCTCTTTCTACCTAGAGCCTTGAAAAAATAAAGCCTAGAAAATAAAGCACAAAAGTAGTATAAAGTATCAGGTCTCTTCTGGGTCTTTCGGATCAAATCTGATAGATCCTAAGAACCCCTTATTCTCTAGAATTTCTTACCAGCTATATGACTATATGCTGCTATGACATCTTTCTGTAGGATTCTAAAGCAAAAAGACATATCACTTGACCATCTGAACAGAATGGCCAGAGAACTGTCTGGCACCTGGCATTTGAAAGAAGAGACAAATTTACATAATCTTGAAGCCACACAAGCACGTGAGACTTTAGGCTGATCACTGCCAAAGATGCCATTGCTGTTTCTGCACAAAACCTGAGAAAAAGAAGTACAAATATCAAAATGCTGCAAAAAATCATATTTAGAAATGCATAAAGGGACATGTGGAGGAAAAGCATGTGTTTAAAGCAATTCTGTTTATGGGGGGTTGGGTGCTTTACTGTTTACAGTCCAGAATATTCCTGTGACAGTGGTTACCAATGCCGTTATTTCAAAGAAATGACTATAACTCACTATCTTCTTTTAACACTGTGATGATGGAGAATATGTGGATTGTATACTTTTTTAATAGAAGTTCTCCTGTTCAGAGTGCTTTCCAGAAAAATAAGAAATGTGGTTTCAGTTACCTCCTCTGCTGAACAGAGTCGCACCCTGTTCTTACTTTCCAACACTATTTGGAAAGCAAGAAGCTAAGCAATGAGTATGCATCTTACTGTCCTTACTGATGGTATGAGACTGGGCAGAAAGACTTCTGTAAAGGTGTGAGACACACTCCAGCTCAGCTCTTAGAGTATTCAGTGTGGAGAAGGAGTCTTGGTTCCAGTTCAGAGCCAAAAGGCAGGAGCTGACGGGTATTTTGTATCATGGATTTTATCTTGGAAGTATTACAGCTATTTGCTTTTTGAGCTTCAGGTTCCACAAAAGTCTCTGGTGGTGGTGGTGAACGTACCTGATCCTGCATATATTTTTAACTGCTGCAGAAATGACGGAGCTCTGTCCTATGGAGAGTAAGAGATCTCACTCTTATGCAACTGTTGTTCAGTTTGACGTCTGAGCTTTGCTTGGATTTAGGTGGAAAGGATTTACAAGAACCCAGCTTGCCATAAACCCACTGACTTAGATATTTGTCTCACGGATGAAAAATCACTATCTTATGGATGAAAAATTGTACTCTGGATTTCCAAGTGGAATTATGTTCGTGCTGATATTGGCTCCTGCAATAATAATGCAGAAAGAAACAACTGATCTTTGTTTTCTATTGTCAAGTTGATCAAGGAATGCTAACCTTGATTCTGTGTTTTTAGGTATTAATATGTCTGCTAGCACATATTGAACAATATATTATAAATATAACCTAGGTAGTAGAACTGCAGATGTTAATGTTATTAATTAATAATGTCAAGTTGTTAATCATAATTTTAAATGCTAGGTCATTTTTCACTGGAGTGAAGAACACTGGCAGTTTTCCCATGGCATGCTGTTCTGAGGAAGTGACAATTCTGTGATCATTCTTGTTTTCAAATATTGAAGGCAATTGCAACTGTTCCAAAAATATGCTGGAGAAATTACCTCAGGCAATATTTCATGTTTAACATTTAAAAGTCATTAGAACAGTGGAAACTCATTATGTATCTTAATATATATATATTTTGGTCAGAAAGACAGACAGATGTAACTGATCTTGAAATTTTGCCTGTTGTTAACATTAAAATGGAGGTACACACTGGACAATGCTGTTATATCTGGTATTTCAGAAAACAGCTGACAGGAGTTGTCAGGGAAGACTGAACGGCTGTTGTGGGTTGCACACAATACCTGCTAGCAGACTCACCTGGAAGTCCAGTTCAGCAACGTACGTAAAATGTGCTAAAAGTTAAATGTCACAGAAATTAATAGGATTCAAAGATGAGTTTAACCCAAAGCAAATAGTTAATTACTATACCGAATCATTATCTATGTAGGTGTTATTTCATTGAGTGGAAAAAAATAGCTAGGAAGACTGATTCTGTAAGTATTCCTGTAAACTTAAACACCAAACTTTTCTGGGTGGCAGATAAAGTGGATATCAATGACACTTACTACTGTTTTTTCTCCTTCCTGTTGACTGTTGCAAATGATAATGAAAGTTTGAAAACAGGCATGATTACAGAAATTTAAGGGTGAGAACAGTGACAGTGTTGTTATGATTTCTGAAACAGGAATTTGTAGTCCAGGTTTTCCATTTTGTTTATTTTTAGACAGCAGGAAAAAATGCTTTAAAATTTGAAGGAAAGCATTTCCAGTCAATGTCATCCAGTTTGACTGCACATAAGAGAATCTATGCTGCAAGCATATCAATGCTATCTGGTGTTGCTCATTTAACTTAGTAGCCCTTGTTATATTTTGAGTGCTACCATCTTAGTTTTTTTTTCCTATAGGCTACCTATTTTTCATCTGAAATGAATCAAATTTCATCAAATCGATGATCAGAGGGCTGGAGCACCTCTCCTATGAGGAGAGGCTGAGAGAGTTGGGGCTGTTCAGCCTGGAGAAGAGAAGGCTCCGGGGAGATCTTATTGCGGCCTTCCAGTACCTAAAGGGGGCCTACAGGAGAGCTGGGGAAGGACTTTTTACTAGGGCATGTAGTGATAGGACGAGGGGGAACGGCTTTAAGCTGGAAGAGGGCAGGTTTAGATTAAACATTAGGAAGAAGTTTTTCACTTTAAGGGTGGTGAGGCACTGGAACAGGTTGCCCAGAGAGGTTGTTGAAGCCCCGTCCCTGGAGGTGTTCAAGGCCAGGCTGGACGTGGCCTTGGGCAACCTGGTCTAGTGAGAGGTATCCCTGCCTGTGGCAGGGGGGTTGGAACTCGATGATCTTCAAGGTCCCTTCCAACCTAAACCATTCTATGATTCTATGATTCTATGAAATTTCATGTAGAGGTTTTCAGCCATACTAAAGACTATCTTATTTTTAGAAAAATCTTCTGGAACTCCAGAAGGGATGTATGTGTTTACGAAGATGATAACTGCTTCAGAAGTATTGAAGGTGCCAGTCACCTGGGGAGCGTTGCTTATATTATATCATCTAAGAATGTCTCTCAATTTGGAAATGGAAAGAATGATTTCAAATAATTAACCTGAGAACGTGGAAAATGAAGTTTTTGAGAATTAAATACCTCTAAGCAACTTCCTCATAGTAATTTTTGTTAATGTTACTTGCATTACTTTTAATACTAAGAAATACATATTGGCAAGTGTAAGGAGATGGCTGTTTACATTTTATTTATTGTAAACATTAAAACAAAGGAAATTATATGGTTGTTCTGGTATCATGAGTCTTAAAGATGATTATTTGCTCATTGTTTCTTGTTTTGTTGTAGCTTGCTGTTGCTAACAATTCATCTTCAAATCATCTCACAGAATCACAGAATGGTCAGGGTTGGAAGGGACTTCTGGATATCATCTAGTCCAACCCTCCTGTCACAGCAGGGACACCTACAGCAGTTGCACAGGATGGCGTCCAGGCGGGTTTTGAATGTCTCCATTCAGTGGAGAGACTCCACAATGTGGGAGACTCCACCACCTCTCTGGGCAGCCTGTTCCAGTGCTCTGCCACCCTCAGAGTAAAGAAGTTCCTCCTCATGTTAAGATGGAACTTCCTGTGCTCAAGTTTGTGCCCGTTACCTCTTGTCCTATCACTGGGCACAACTGAAAAAAGACTCTTCTCATCTACCTGGCACCCTCCCATAAAGTATTTATAAGTATTGATAAGATCACCTGAGTTGTCTTTTTTCTAGACTAAAAAGACCCAAGTCCCTGAACTTTTCCTCCTAAGAAAGATGTTCCAATCCCCTAATCATCTTTGTAGCCCTAAGTCATCTCAGTCATCTCTTAGCTGAAAACCTAATTCTACTTATAAACTGAAATTTTATTTATATATATCATTGACATTTGAATCTTTGTGAATTCATTAAGCCTGCACATTGTTTAAACAATGTGATCTGAATATTAATAAAAGAAGCTTTCAGGGTTCAGTATCTCCGCTTGTACTTATATTGTAGGGCTGTTTGCTCACGATATATTTTGTGTTTAAGAAGTCAAAATTGTCATGTTATTGGTATTCCTATGCAAGCGGTTAATTTTCAAAAAGACCAAGTGAATTGATGGGAAATCCACAGTTATAAAGACAGAAATTTTAAAATATCACTATGGTGATGGGGATGAGTCTGATATGTCTGATTTTCAGATTATCTGGTACGGGCATGGATTCTAATGTAGGTACCTATAGTGAGCAAGTCTTTGATACTAACAGTGTTCCACTTAATTGAATGGTTCCTGAACCATCCACTGGAGGTAGAAAAAGAGAAAATCCTGCTGCTGGCCAGCCTTGTCAAATGTGACAGGGAATGTTAGGGCAAAATGCTGGTGAAGAGGACTACTTATTTTTTCAGACTGAGAACAAGCTGGAAAAGGAATTAATGTAGGAAATGCTTTTTAAAGCATCATAAAAACACCCTATAGACAGCTAGAATTTAGTCAGTCTTTATTCATAGATCTTCACTTATCACCTCACCCCTGCTGAAACCTTTCACATTCAAACCTTTTTGAAAAACATCACAAATTTTCTGTGCTGTGACTAAGGTGAGCTTTATCTGGTAATTATTTTATGAGATTCCTACTAACAGAAAAAATCACGATCAAATTTAATTTAATCACCCCATGCTTCATGTACATTCAAAACTTGAAATGCAGAGTCAGGCTTTGGCATTAGATGCAAAGTTGGTACTCTTGAAAATAAATTCTAACCTGTGTGAACTACAAGATCCTCTGTGGTTGCACACAAGTAGCAGTGAAATTTTGGTTCTTATTTAGTGTAACATTTGGAAATACGGGAGAAATACTGAAAGTTAAGACGACACTCAGGCCAGGATAATTGGCCTGCCGTGCATTCTTATTTTGGCATTCAGCCTTACCTAATATGCCAGTGTAACAGGGCATGACGTGCTGTCAAGATGATTTGACAAGCCTGGGAAATTTCAAAGACAGTATCTTACTGCATAAGATTTTTTATTTATTAGTACACTTCCAAGGAGTTGTTTAAATATGCTCACCACCCTGTTTGCGTAGTCCATTGGAGGTAGTGAGCACAGCAGCATCACAATGTTTGTTTCCAGCAGCTCAGAGCTGGCAGCACGCAGGGAACTACTGGGAGCAAATAGCACAGGATCTGTGACTGATTTCCCTTTACTTCCTCGACTCTGTATTTTTAGTTTGCATAATAATGGCTCACGGCCTTGATCTCGATTAGATCATCTGACTGTTACAAAAATATGAATACTAATTGCAGAGAACTTTTTTAATTTGAAACTTGCATTTTTTCAAACTTTGGCAAAGAACTGGGAGACAGCTCCTATGTTTTCCTCAAGATAAATCGCTGAATACTTAAGTTGGAAGGACAAATACCTTTCTTTGCAGCTGAATGCCCTCCCTGCAGGATTAAATTACAGTGGGAAATACAAGTAAACCTATTCCTTTTCCCTTGACAGACAAAACTCTAAAAAAATCCCAGAAATCTTGTTTAATAATATATAATTATAGATCATGATGGAAGGCTAGTACAAGTTCCCATATTATTAGCCAAACTCAAATGTATTCTACATTTCCTACAATTTGTGTCTAAGCAATCTGTATGTTGTAATTCAATAAGGAATTAGTATGAACAGAGAATTACAGGAACATAGCTATATCTAACCTCAGGCCTTCCAAATCTATTGACGCATGAGTAAGGTTGCCACATATTGATTGAGGATCTCCTAGATGACCATAACGTGCTGTTTATCATGTGTGAAGGAGTCCGATCCTTTCTTGAAAGGTCAGACCTACTCTCTTTCCGCATAGCACGGTTTCTGTATAGCACAGAGTATGGCCATTACATCCAGCATTTTCATAGAATGTCAGACATACCTTTGATGTCTTACAACTATAGTGTGTGTACATCAGATGTTCCTGGATGAACGGCAGCCACCGGTGAAAAATTTGATGCTGTTACCTATGTAATAAGTACCATATGGGTAACTTGCCCATCTGGAAATTCAAGGCAAACTTATCAGTCCCTCAAAATTTGCACAGAAAGATTTCCAGATGGGAAAAAAAGCTCCAGTGAAGTAAAGCAATTCTGTGCAAGTGAAGAAAAAGCTGGTCAGACTGCGTGTTACAAAAAGGAATGGGCTTACTTTCCTCACAAGGAGAGCCAACCAGTTAAGGATGTTGGTGGTTTGACTTGATGATCTTAAAGGTCCCTTCCAACCTAGACAATTCTGTGATTCTATGATGTTCTAGCGATTAAAGTCTTTTTTTAAAGTATCCAGACAAAAGAAGTAAATGATAAATGTATGTAGGGAGAGTAGTACTGTATTTGAATAGAAAGCCAAACCCTCCTTCTCCTTTTACTCTGTATGCCTTCAACTCTTATCAGTAGATGATCAATACATAAGCTATCTTTGGAAAGCTAGAAAGAACATTTTGCTTGCTGAATAGATGTCATATTTGCGTTTTGGTTGGCAATAGGAAATTGCAGTTTCCAATGAACAGTAAATTTGTTCCTTTTTACAAACGTCCTATAAATAGAGAGTGAAAGTCAGATGAAAATGGAGAGAGTGGCTGTAGCCATTCATCTGTAATAGTTCTGTGAGCGCTATGTGGGAACAAAACTCTTTGGGGAATACTGCTTTGTTACATCCCACTAACACCGAACTTGTCCTCACCAGAAGTTAGGTGGAGCTGCAATAGCTTAAACGTCACCTATAGCAAATCCTCCATGACACTGTGGTGGATATAAGTATATGATGTGTTTTTTAAAATTGTCTCTTACTTAAGATAATTGAATAGTCACAGTGCTTGAGTTCTATCAAATGAAAAAGTGCAAGATACTTAGGTAACTTTTTCTCAGGTAAAGCTTGCAAACTGAAGGATGACATTTTGTGCAGGAGAGAGGAAGGCTCTAAATCACATGGCATTTATGAGCTGTGTTTTTAGAGTTGCATTAATGTTTTGCAAACTCATGAATAAAAGGTCATTCGTTGCATTTATGGGTTATATTGTATTTATCGTGCATCTTTAACTATTTGTTTTGATATTGCCAGTAGTCTGCCTTTTCAGAGGTTTCTTACATTTAAGAGCCCTTAGCTGGCTCAGTCACAATTTTTAAACGAACAAACAAAAAACAATAAAAGAGCAAGAAAACTTGTTTTGTCATCCTGCAAGATTTGTGATAGGAAGTTCTTTCTTTTAGTTTTCTTACAGGATCTAAAAGTTCTTTGAATCCTATGTTGCCTGGAAAGATGTTCATTGTTTTTAATATCTGATAATAAGGTCTCTGGAAAACCAGCCAGTCACCATTGAATAAGTGAAATTGTGCACATATGGTTTCAACAGGCAGACACAATTAGTTTGATGTTGGTTGCATAGTTGATCTGTGTGGGCATAAGTAGACTTAACATGTTGGATTTCAGTATGTGTATGTGGCATGTTATTTTATCTGATGACCGCTCCCAAGTTGGCAGTAGGGTCTTGGAAGCTTGTGCTTGATCGCATGGAGCAATGTCTTGTATCCACTTAGCTTAAGTGACCAAGTTCTGGCAAGTAAGAAAGTGTGTGGACTGTTTTTAACCTATATTGTTGGCTGAATACAAGCTGAGATGAGCCGATCTCTTTCCAATGCAGTATTGAACTTACAGCAGAGCTGCTCTGAGGACAGCTTTGTCAGAAGTCCTGCCTTTCCCTGCAGGTTGGAAGTTTTCCCTGAGCTGAGCAGTCAGCTAGACGTCTGCACAGGTCAGAAGCTGATTGCCAAAGACCCTAAGTATCAATTCAAGCCAAAAATCTCATCTCTAAACATCTCAAAGGTTTGCTGGAAAAGTAACGATAAAATGTACTTGGTGGGGTAGGATTGCAAGCTTGTATGTTACTAGTTCTGGATAATTGCACGCTGCATTTTAAATTCACTTTCAATTCACTCATGCCAGCATAACTGTGCAAAATGCAACAGAGTGGAACCAATCTATCCTAGCTAATACCAGATCTCTAGATGTGTATACATCTTTTTAGGCTTGTTCTAGGATTGCATCAATAGTTATTCTATTTTTGTTTACCAATGTAATAGTTTATTTAGATTTTCATAATCTGTTGCTTTTAATCCCATGAGTCTAAAGTAAGAGAGGGAGGTACCTGTTAATAGAAAAAAAAAGCTTCTTGGGTAATAAAAAAATGTAAAGATATTTAGAAATTCAGAAGATGAATCATTATCCCAGTGGCTTTGTTGCTCATTTGGCAAAACAGTGAAGCAGTCCGAACTTTTTTGTTTTTTTTTTTCTGGAGACGTTTTCTTTCTAATGCAATACAGTACCTGTCAATGCAGAATCAGGTAAGTTGTTATGTTTCTTTGCAAATGATACCAAAAGAAGGTCAGCAAGTAACCAAAATATTTTGCTTTGTTAGGTATTTTCCTATATCATTATTTTCAATTTCCTTTCATATCTTCTGTAAACAGACATTTGTCTTTAATAACACCAGATATCACCTACTTCTGATATTATGAGTCTCCACAGCAAATCGTGATAATCGTAGTCACAGTGGTTCTTAAATACATTAGGACATACTAGTTTTAATTCTGATCAAAAATCCTCTGGAATTATTGCAAGATTTGGGGTTTTTTTTCGGTTGGTTTCAATGGAGTTTAGGTTTAAGCCTAATGATCTGAACTGCTTAAGCCATTTCAGTTGTGTTGCAGGGAGTGTGAAAAATTATAATCCTTATTCCCAATTTTTAGTTCTCTTTGAGATTTTTATTTTGTATCAGTCTTTTCTAAAACTTTGTATCCATCATGACTGAAAACTGGCAAGGATAGCAGAAATTTCTGATTACTTAACTTATTTGCCAAAAACAAACCAAAAGCCACAGAATCCTGTTATGCTGATACATATCTTTGATATCGGTAGTAGCTTAAACTAATTAGGAAATTAAGTTTCCAGAAAAATAAATTTTCTTTTTTGCATTGCATTATTCTGGTTGTAGTCTGGTAAAAGCATATTACACTATTAAATTTTGAATTTGGCCCCTTTGCTCTAGCTGATACTACATCTATCACTTCATTACTTTTATTGTAAACTTCATTAATGAGGTCAAGGAAGAGTCTTATGTTATTGTTTGAGTGTCTCTTTTTTATGAATTAATTTTGATAAGAATCAATTCTAACCATTTTTGCCATTGCTTGTGTGAGTATTTTGCAGACTGCATTAATTAAGAAAATTGGCCTATAATTACTGCAGTTACCCATATTCTACCAGGTTTCAAAATTACAGAAATAATTATGATCCTAAGAGAGTCAGGCAACTTTTCAAATGCTGCATTATACATGCTACACTAAATGCTATGAAAGACTTGACTAAAATATTAATGTGTCTCAGCTGGAAAACCTAATGTGTCTTTCTGCAGAGTTTTGCTTATAGACAGAATTATTTCAGTTGAATTTTCAGAAAAGTCTTCAGTTTTGAAGGTCGCTGTGTTTAGTTTTTTCAGCTGCTAAATTGAACAAGTCGACACCCACAGAATACTGGTTTTCATAGTAAACACCTAATACCAACTTCATTTGTGTTTGCTTCTGTATGAACTTCAGATACTGGATGAAAATGTCTGCAGAGACATTTCGGTCAGGGAGAAGAGGAGAAAAGAACCTCTTCTTAGCAAATGGCATTTCTCAGAACAGTAATTTCTTCAGCAATAGTGAAAAACTTTGGTGATTTTAACAGCATGCGTTTTACTATATGTACTATTTTAATATTTTTGTCTTATTTTCTTTCAGCATAATGTCTATATCAAAAAAAGCAAATAACATATGACAAAATCATATAAAAACTCCTGAACAACCTCTATATTTGCTATTACTCTGTTTGAGCTTTTGGATGCTACTGATGACTTCTGTGTGGTGCAGTCAACTTGCATTATGTTGTTGGTACAGCCTCAGGTTCCACGTTGCTGAGGGAAGGGGACTCATGGAGCACAGCAGAGATGTAAGACTGGCTTCTCTCCTGACTCTGGAGGATGTAAAGAGGAGAGGGAGAGTGAAAGGAAAGCAGCTACAGAAAGTGCATGTCAAGTCGCAAGGCAATATGGTGATCCAGGCTGTTTGGTCTTTTGTGTGGTTACCAGTCAGACATTATATAGAGCCTGTAAGTTCCTCTGCAGCAATGATTTCTGCCTGTGAAACGTAAAGGTGATCCTGGGACTTGATTCCTAATCAAGTCATTTTACCTGAGTGGTTGAAAAAGTAGGCAACAGGACCATGAGCTCTGTGTTATCTCAGTGAATCTCTCGCATCTAATGGGAAGTCTGCTATTGTCACTTTTCCCCCCATATCTTCCATTGCCAGTTGAATTTCATGCATTTTCAGAAAGACCTGTTTATCACTGAATCTGTTATTTCAGGGCCTGCACAAAGCCTCTATTCTTATCTAACCTTAGTCCCTGCCTTACTATACTAGGGGACAATTTATTTTTTTTTTGCTATTACTATGTTATTTTTGTATTCACATGCTCTTTTGTATTTGTGTTTCAGCTTTACCGTTCCATTTTGTGAGACTTTGTAATAGACTCTGTTTGCCACCTGGCTCCTGACCAGGGCAGTCACCCATAGCCCCTGTGACAACCTGGTGTCTCAATGAATTTCAGGGGAAAAAAATACAGGCTGAAAATAGTTTTTATCCTATTACTTTATAGCAACTTTGTACGTCAATGGGTCAGAAAGAAGGCGATGGAGGATTTAGTGCCAGCTGCAGGTGAGCGAGGGTCAAACTCGGCTCTCTTAAAGCAACCTGAACCTTCCTTGTATCCATCTGTGACACGGTCTTACCTTGTGAATAACTGGGCTTACTGCTGAACATGAAAACATCTAGCAAGTGGTCAGAATTTCTTTATCCCCTGTTTGTTTGATTCTCTGGAGGTCAGAATCAAGTATCTCTCCAGACAGCAGATGCAAAAAAAAAAAAAAAAAAAAAAAAAAAAGGAAGCATGAAATAGTTGACTAAAAGCGTAATTACTGGGAGAAATTTGAGGAGGAAGGATGCAGAGAGATCCCACCTTCCCACCTTCAGAAACCCTTTTCCTTAACTTACTTGACATGGCGGAGAGAATTGAGTGTAGAATTTGTCCCTTATGCTCTTGGATGGGTTTACAATGAGAATAGCTCTTTGGCCACTTTACATTAGTCTATGTGAGGTGCTCAAAGACCAATGTTATTTTCTCCTCTAAGAACAAATGCGACAACATAATTTTTTTTTTCCATTTCCATACTTGTGATGTGTCTTAGAATTGTGAGTAGTCATTGCTCTTTCTGATAATAAAAAAAATATGTATTTGATATGAGCTTGTTTGCAAACATGACACTGTTCTTTCTATGCCTCTGGCTCCAAGAATTTGGCATTTTTCTGATATAATCTTAGCAAGATGGGTGGGCTATATTATAATCCTATTGAAATTTGGATTCAAACTCCATATTGCTGAAAACCCAGGGATCCTAATTTCAGATATTCAAAAACTTTTAGAGTCATAGAAAACATTTTCAGCACCACCATCACCTTTGTTTTAATAGAGAGTGGCTGCATCTGCTTCTTTTCAGGAACCCAGTTCTACGGCTTGGTTTTAGGAACAGTTGCAGTGTGTCTACCATATTGCTTTTCTCAAACTCTTTTAATCATTTTTCCACCTTGTTGTGTGTCCCATTTAGGTTTAGACAGGAAGCTGCTCAGTTTTAGACAATTCTGAATTAAAAAAAAAGGATTTAATTCTTGCAATATTCTAAGGTTAGATAAGAAGGAATACTCATAATCTTTGTCCTTTTCTGATGTTTTTGCTGGATGGTTTCTTAACAAGACTTTCCCTAGTTTTAAAATCATCTTACTAACAGGCTTAGCGGAGAGTCACTTTACAGAAACTTCATATTCTGAGGGAATGCACTAAAATTGTTGCATAGCACTTCTGAGTGGTAAAACATCATCTTTTAGAAAATTGTCCCATTCCGAAGTTGCTTATCTATTCTCATCCAGTTTTTTATTTCTTAGCTTTTCAAATTTTTACTGTTTTTTTGTGGTTTTTGTCACTTGCTTATTTCTTTAGCAGTGCTTATTAGGAAGTGATGGGTCTTCCCCTGTGCCCCCTCCCCCCCTTTTTTTTTTCCAAGCATGTGAAAATTTTTAAGTCTGCCCCGCAATTTGTTCGTGAGTGGGAGTTTTACTACTCACACTGAACAGTTCCAGCACACTCGCAGGTTTACGTTCCTGTCAGGAGCTGCTGATGTAAGAGAGCTCTAAGGTCTTAATGACAGAGTTTGCATTATAAAAAGGGAGTTACAATGCATAAGCAATTGAAAGCATCATATTGCATGAAATATGCTGAATTTAAAGTATGGAAATGTTAAATGAAGTATTTTTAATCACTGAAAAGGAAAACAAGTAGGATCTCTTAAACCTCAGAGATTAAGTACTAAGAAAATTAATCGGGGTGGAAAAAACCCCCACGTGTTTGCAGTTCCTGTTTTGTGTAGCTAATGACTTGAGTAACCTAAATAATGCTGGCATTATCAAGCTGGATTAGCAAATGTATATGCTAGCCTGACTGTTCAGCATGTCTGCACTGATGAATATAAACAACTTGTGGGAAAAGGCTGAATTTGCAAAGGCTTAAACCTGCATTGTATAACAGGACATGACTTTTTAATATTTCTGATCGCCTAAGATGAATTCTAATGAGCACATTTTTATAACCTAGATCATTAGATGGACGTAAAATGTTTCTCTGGTAAGTGTTTGTGGAAAGGATTCTTAATAAATGAATCGCTAAACCTTTGAAAGCTTCTTCATGCATTCATTTATATGCATTTATAATAAAGCATGCATGGCTTGCTGGAATAGAAACATGAAACCTAGAATTCAAACAAACTAAGGAATATTTTCTGCCTTTACTTACTGTTTGAATAAAGCATCACTTGGATTGCTTTCTTCAAGGCATGAGAAGACTGTCTCTAGAACTGACTGGAGAAAAATATGAGGAAGAATTGTATTTTTCATATGTCTGCTTTCTACAGAAATGTCACTAAGGTGATATTTCTGGACCCAGATGAGAGTAAACGATAGCCTGTTGGATGGGGCACCCACTAAGAGCTGGAAAGCTATACGATCCTCGTGCACTCGATTCAAAGCAGGAGTAGGAACAAAGTTCTTCACCATCTGAAATGAATGACCTACATAGCAGGATATAGAATTAATATCTGTTGAGACAGAGGAAAAGAGATAATTTATGTCAGATAGAACAACTGCAAAACGGTATTACTATGAAGTATATTCATTAGGCCACTCCAAATACACAGACTTGAATCCTTATCTCCAGCAACATGTGAATCTGAATATCTCTTATGGTGCTTGAGTGGCATGGATCTGAGGTTACTGAGAGATTGGAGGTTTGTATCTCCAGAATGCAAAGCAACTGATACCAGCTAATAGAACATTGACTTGATTTGAAATTTACAAGAAACTCTTTTTGGAAAAAAACCGCAAAACCCTCTTGCCAACTCACCATAGTTTATTGGTGATGAAGAAAGGGGTTTCTGCAAGAGAGTATAAAATGATTAATTTTTTATAAATTAACTGTTAGATGACTGAGGAATAGGAATTTTCCTTTGAACTGGTGGTTTATGCTAAATTTATATTCTACAATATGAAAGAATTTGCATCAGTCATGATTCAGTTTTTATTTTTTTACCTAGGAAAATCATTATATGAACTCATGGTATTGACAATACAGAAAAAATATTAATAAGGACAATTGAGAGGCTTAATGGTAGAGAAAAGAACTTGAATCAGCCTTGACCTTTGTGAGTTCTTCTCTCAGATCTTCTCTGTGTTCTCTCATCATGATTTCTAGGCAGCATCACACTTCTGTACAAAAGATATTTTCAATATTTCAGATTAATCAAATGATTTGCTTATATGTGTTCTTTCCTGAATCACATATTGAACTACATTCGTTGTCTGTCAGAAATTTCCTGACAATTTAATTAAGAAGCACAAAGCCATTTAAACATTCCCCTAAACTGTTTACCAAGAGTGAAAACTGATGTAGTTTCTATTGAGCAACTCAAAGTCAGACTCTGAAACCTTAATATTTTGCTATGTACTATCTCGCACCCTAAAACCAATTCACATTCAGTGACACACATCTCCCATGCTTTCACCCTAAAGCTTTCTTACCAATGACGTGTAAAATGTAGTGACATGGTATTTTGCACATAGATTTGCAAAGCATCATAAATCAATGAAACAATCGACTTCACTCTGTCCAGTAAGGCAGTCCTTCCACATACAGCACACTAGGACGCTAGGTGCTCATCTTGGTATACCTCTACAGAGTCTCTACAATATAATACATTAACATATTTTTTCTTCCCTATTTCCGTCTGTGTTTTCATAATAACCAGAGATCATGATGACTGGGTGCTTTGCATTACACCTTCTAATTTCTTCTCTGCTTTGGATTCCTGTGTGTTTGTGGAATTTCTACTATAACAAAACAAACAAACAACAACAAAAATCCCCATAACAAACTGATGTAGGTCCTGCGCTTTTGTGCTCTCCCGTGTTACGGAGTAAACATATAGAGGCAGATGAGACAAGTACCAAGAGCCTAGTGCTGGGTGATAACAGAAAACATATACTGCTTAAGTTAGGGCAGAATAAAACCGGAAAACTGAGAAGATACCAGGCTGAAGTTCTGGAAATGAGATGTGGTAAAATGCTGAGCCAGAGGGCTGGGTTGAGAGCCTGGCCAAAAACTAGGTTAAAGATCAACATCTGTATTGCAAGGCAGAGAAAGAGGAACAAAGGGAAAGGCTAAGGACAATTTGGAGATGGTAACAAATAGATGGGAGGCTGGAGTAAGCCAAACTTACACCAGTCAGACCAGGAAACAAAATTATAGAGTAAGTTCCTGGAGGGCATCTGCGGCTGAATGACACATTTCATGCATTACGGCTGCTGGGATTGTGTCATGTATCCGATGGGGAGGATAGATCAATCTGAAACTCTCAAATAGACCCAGCAAGTAAAATGTCTCTGATCTTAAAGATATGGGAGTGAACTCTGCAATACAGAAATGTCCAGCACAGATCAATGCATCTCCTAGAAGGATGATTACTGAACATTGCCTTTTTCTTTCCATCATTTTAATCACTAGGATCTTTTCCTCACTGTGTTTGAAATAAATACAATATTTATTCTTAGTTTAAAAATCTGTCCCTAATCTTATCTTTATTGTGATCAAATCTTGGCTAGAATGTACCTCAGATTTCTTTCCAAGATGGATAAATTCAAAATACTTCAGCAGAAACCAGAGGTGCTAAGATGGTGGTTTTTTTTAAGGGAGTACTCTAATGTAAATCCAATATTTTTACTTGCGTTGGATCAGAGGTAAGCAGTTTTTTCTTTCTATAGAAAATAAGTGGTTGTACTGTGGCTGTTGTGAAGAGGATCACATTCTGAGCATCAGAAAGAGTTGTGTTGTATTTACATTGATTTTTGTAGCCTATGGTAATGTTATTTATTTGCTTTTAAAAATAAGCATGACAATATATAATAATTGACCTGCAAAAGTAAGATAAAGTTACTTTTTCAGCCATACTTTTATCCTTTTCCAAGTTGTGCATTCCTTTGACATACTGAAGAATTCTGGTAAAATAAAGGACTTTAACACAATCAAATCCCATGTGTCAGCCTTGTGAGAAGATGCTTGATAGTTCTTTTTACTTTGTTGTTTTATCTAGAGCTAGACACAGGTTATTCTGCTGTCAGTAATTCAAGTACTACACCTCTGTTTCTCAATTCTCCACCGTATTACTCTGCAGTCAATAAAAGAGTGAGGGTTGTTTGTCTTTGTCAGCCTGTGAGCCCAGAGAGCGGTCCAGCTGTTGGATTCATCCAGTCACCCTCTGTCTCCAACATAAATCATAGAATCATAGAATCATTTAAGTTGGAAAGGACCTTGAAGATCATCGAGTTCCAACCCCCCGCCATGGGCAGGGACACCTCCCACTAGATCAGGTTGCTCAAAGCCCCATCCAGCCTGGCCTTAAACACCTCCAGGGAGAGGTGTTCTTGCTTGTTCTTGCAAGAACAAGAGTTCTTGCTAAGTGTGGCGTAATCAAAAAAGTGCCGCTGCCTTGTGATGCTCCATATTTATTCATGCACACTGAATTCCCCAGCAAACTTACTCAGAGAATCTTTTCCAGTGCTTACCATTAAAACGCCTGTTTTGGTTACGGTGGTCAGACGTGTTATTGAGGTCTCTTGATTAAATTGGTAGCTTCTTGGTTATTTTTTTTTTTATTCCTACTCTTTATCCCGGTCCAAATACTGTTTTGATAGTGTTTTGGCAATATTAACATGTAGCCGTATACTGAATTTGGGAGTGTTACAGTTCCATATGTATAAGACTAGAAGTGAGAATTAAATATGCTTTAGAATATTCTTTTATGTGAATGTTTATAAAATAATTATAAACTAAGATAATGCTTTTTTCTCAGCACTCCATAAGTGAACTTCGGTTTGCATATGTTTCTGTGTTTTTGGTGTTTTTCTAATGACCAATGATGTATTGGAATGTATAATAATGCTTAAATAAGCTTGTTAAGCTTTGGTGTTGTAAATCACTGATATTGAATGATTTTAAAATGCTTCTTAGATCAAAAAATGTGATCTGAAAATTAATTTAAAATAGCACATAGATGCTATTTGAGAATATTTTTGCAAATATTAACCACAGTTCTTTTTTACAGCAAGACTTATAATGTATCATTCTGAACTTTTCAAAATTTTACCACTTCACTCAACTTTAACATGATACCATCTTGGAGAACGGTTCCTTTCTGTTATGAACTCTAATTTATTAAAAAAGACCAACTTTGTTCAATGACATGAACCTGGAAAGTATGAACAGGGCAGAATGATTCTATATTTGTTTTCAAAACTCTACTGAAATCTTGATCTTTTTCTTTTGTTTTCTTTTTTTTTTTTTTTTTTTACTGGGGGGCAGGGAACCAAGGTGAAGGAATACTGGGAGAAAGAGAGGAAGTAAATTAAGAGCTACTTTTCTCTTGTAGACACCTAGGGAAACCTTGGACTAAGAGAAATCTATTATAATGCTAACTGTAGAAACAGTGGGTGATGACAGCATGTGTCCGTTTTTCCCCTTTAATAAGTAAGATCCTTAGCAAAATTTTGCTTGAAGATATTAATAAATCTATACTATGAAAAATCTGTCAATCTGATACAATACCTTACCTTACCAAGAAAAAGGTTTTTTTCCTTCCCTCATTCATTACTTATCTAGGCTTTAACCTTTCCAACATCCCCTGAGTTAACTTACAGTACAGGCTTTTCTACAATGATTTATGTATCACATTATGAAATATTCATAATAAAGTACACTTTTACTCAAATAACCCCCTAAGTCAATTTCATTTGCCCTTTTGTATAGTTTTTTTTTTCTTTTTTTAAGTAGTTGATGCCATTTTATTCACTGATGAAACAAAACCACTTCTGGAGTGCGTAATTTAATTAATGCTTCTTTTATAAGTAAGTTGCTGAACTTGGCTGACAGTATGCATAAGTAAATGTTGTTAAGCTTAGAAATAAGGCAATACACTATTTTCTCATCACCACACAAATGAATATTATTGGTGTGAAGAAATAATAACATCTTTTGGTCACCACCCACCAGCTTTGTGAACTGACACATATGGCCAAGGTGGTGGTAGCTTGTGCCTGGAAGCTGGAGGGCTTCAGCGGCACTGGGGCCTGAGAGATCCGTGTCTCCTTTCCACCAGCCTGTGTATAATTTCATCTCTGCTTCTGCCTGCTTTCACACCATGAGCCTATTTTCTTTATTTTGCCAGATAGCCTTGTACCCAAATTGAAGTGAAATGGAAAAGCAGTCATTTCAAATACAGACTATCTATCTAGTGCAGGTTAGTTTACTTTCAGGGACACACTGTTACTGTGGTAGAGCTGATCAGAAAAATTCTGATGAAATGCTTTGCCACAGCTAGATTCTTGGCCGGAAATAAAACTGATTTTGGTGAGGTCATGGATAAAAATGAAATACAAATGTTGAATGAAAAGGGTTCATAACAACTTCTCATTTATTTTTACACTATCTTATTATGCCACCAACAATGTAAAATATGACACATGAATTGTGATTTCCATTGGAAATTATATTTGCTTTAATTTCATCCATTTGCAAAATGCTGTTCTAATGTGCATTCCATAGAGGATGTTGAAAACTTTTTTTCCATAAAACTGATATTTTTATTTTTTTCACATGATCAGTAATAAAAAGACCACTCATATTCAGGACCAAGATAAGATACTAAAAAGCAAGATCTGATGCATGGTATCTAACAATGTCTAAACAAACCAACACAGGGAATAAACTGCTGGAATTGTAATTAGATGAGTTATTTCCAGATTGTCAATTACTGTACATAACCAATTAAAACCAGAACTAAACCATAATAAAATAATTATCAATAAAGTTATTATTTACCTGTAATAAAAGATTTTTTATTGTCTTGAGGTTTTAATTTTTAAGTCAATATTCTATCCACTAAAACAAATTATTTATCTAATAAGAAGTGTAGTTTCTTGTCTTAAGTCATGAGAAAAAACTTCTACAAATAAAATGGGAGATGAGTTCATCTGGAGAGAAAATTTGCTAGAAAAACATGAGAAGGAACTGATAAAACTGCATTGATAAAACTAAATTGTAGTTTGCAATACAGACTGCTGTATATGTGGAACAAAACATTTTGAGTACGTAGAAATATTTATCTTTAATTGGAAAAACATGTAAATGAGACAAGTAGACATATCCAAATTATGTTTTATCTCAATCATTTTTTTATACAATGATGTCAACATTGTCTTGATTAAAGAAGAACATCAATGTCTAACCATAGCAAACAATCTTGGAAGTAGAAAATCCAGTTGTGTTTTTTTTTAATCTTCAGACTACTGGAGATAATTAGAAGCTTGACAATCAGCTAAAGATACTTTAGCAGTCACGTCTTATCTCACTGCTAGAGGTCTATTATCCTTGCAGCTAATGTAATCTGACTGTTCTAGTTAGAATTTTTATAATTTTGGAGAGAGAATAGGCTTCTCTTGTTTTTTTATGTTTTCATTAGTGAAGAAACTATATGTGGTATCAATACCTAGAATAAAATAGTAGCTTCCATTAGAAACTAGAATGTTAAGGAACTGTGTGTTACTCTTCAGTGATGTAAAGCATATTAATTATAACTTAATTACAATTATGAGCCTCGGAGAACTATGTTGGTTTACTGCAATTAGAGGTTTGAAACAAGTTGTGCATTTCTAGGTTTTTAATCCAACAGTATTGCTGTCTGCTGCTTTATTTGCCATAACAAAGAATGGCAGGACTGGCATCAATTTGTGTTATATTTTCTGGAATTTTATTGTTTGTTTGTTTGTTTTTTCATGTTGAGATTTCTTTATTCCCCACCTGAAATATTTTGACCAATAAATGAGAGATTTGATGCTGCCAGATGCCTTGTTTTTCCTGTGTAGAATCCTACTTTGAGACCTTTTAAAATACTCTGTTTTGATCCTTTCTGCCAGCGACACAGGAAAAGCAGAATTTGACCAGGGTTAGTTTCTAAAAATTTAATCACAGAGCAAGACAACTGAATTAAATGCACACCTCTTAATAACATAATATTTCTGGAAAATTTGCAGTTAAAACATTTCATCATTTTTAACATATTGAATGATATGATGCTGTTGTTCTCACTGTTATGATGTTACTGAGATGCATCCAAACCAGTGAGGGCAAAAGTGTGTGACCATCTATGGATGGTTTGATGATATTTGATGTAAGACAATAACATGATATGATCTGGTATGTTGTGCATTTTTCTTCAGTAGAATTTTTTTTTAATATTTTGTTGAATTGCTAATGTTTGACCTGGAGCCCATGCTGCTTCCCTTGCAGGCAGAAAAAGTATATTTTATGAAGAGCATATTTCTGGGTAATTTTAATGATGATAGTGTAATGAGCTTTAAGGTGGGATTCATCTTTACTTTGTTTTCTGGTCCAATGTAACTGCATGGCTTCTTCCCTTGTGGAGTGGAGAGATGCCTTCTAGAAAGCAAGGATGTATTATCATTTGGAAGGCAGAAGGGAAGCATCCGAGGTCCAGTTTCTATTCAGTAATCACTACCAAAAAAGGGCATTACCCCCTTCTTGCTTCTATCTTGTTTCCAACTAGTCTTTTGGGAGAAAGAATGTTTCAAAATGTGTTTCTGAAAATGTATTAATTTTTGTAGTACCAGCAAAAGCATCACAATTATATTTATTATGCCCTGTAATGTAGGTTCTAAAATATCACAATTCTTATGGAAAGCTCTATTAAGCTTTGATAACTAAATAAATAGATGGATGAATGCATCACTGCATAGGGCAAATTAATCATTGAATTCTGACTACTAGAACAGTTGTGATCCTCCTTATGTTTGAGCCAGGAAAATGCTGCTTCAGGATAACACTAGTGATCATAAAACATATTTTACATATTTAAAACTGTGCTGAACTGACTGTAGAAGCTCTAAAAGACATGAAAATGTTTTCCAAAATGTGCTTACACTTTCAATATAATTATTACTCATCCCTATCCTGATTTCTATAGCACAGGTTTTTCCTCCAGTGGATGATTTTATAGTGAAGATTTGTTCAGTACAAGTTTTTCATATAGAGGGATATTTTAATCCAATAAATGACTCTTTCTCTGGAGTTTCTTTTATGAGTTTATTTTAATGTTTCTGTTGAAAATGTCTTTGGTTTGCTAGTTTGGACTATTGCTTTAGCCCCTATGCCAGACCACTGAAAACGTAACCTGTAGAAATGGATTTGAAAATGAAGCTATTTCACTAAAGTTATTCTTCGTGTACACTTTCATGTTTCTTCATGTGTAGAGATGTCAATCATTTTAATGTGAAATACTATCTGCTATGTAACAGCACAGCTTTGGGTAGGAACGAGCAGAGAAATTCATGAATCTACAAATAAAAGAAGTTCCAGATAAAAAATCAGAAGCTTATTTGAAGCAAATCTCCTTTTCCTTAGTGAAATTCTGTTAAATAATAAGATACCTACATTTAGACGTCCAAACGTGAGCAGTAGGTACAAGAGACCTATTCAGCTGACACTGCAGGGCACTCAGGACAAGATTCGGTTGCTTTAACATCAATGTCAAATGTTGCTTTAAATTCCCTTGAGTGATGCCTCCCATTTCCAGCAGTCTTTACAGAAGGGTGTAGGTCTCTTGGAGATCCTGTGTCATGGCAGTTGTACACAGAGGTAGCTGCAGCTTCCAGAAAGTTGTTTTGCTGACTAGTAAGTAGAGGTAGCCTTTAGTTGTCTAAATCTAAGTATTAGGTGTCACTTCAGAGAGACCTAGTACCCATGACTGCAAGACTTGACATGGACACCACTGCTGAGTTCTCACAGATTTGTATCTATGGCTACGGACTCAACTCTCTCTCATACTCTGACATGTTTTTTTTCCCTTTTTTTGGAATTATTTTCTCAGGGAAATAGTTTGTTAACTTGAGTTTAGCCTAAGTATAAATATTTATTCTTAGTTTTTGATGTATGCATTGCTTTTTGTTTTTCACTGATGGGACAGATTTTTATTTGCTTGTTTCTGACTTGCTATTGCGATTTCTCCAGATATCCCTACCTAAGAGGTTATCATGATGCAGTAGTACTGCAGGGTTCATTTGTCTTGGAGACTGGTAGTAAGGGAGGAGATTCTGGAAGCAGAAAATATATCAAAAAGTCTATATTGACTGTGTTATGCTCTACATATTGTTTATGGGCAAAGAGGAAAAACACCTTACATGAAAAGTCGAGAATAGGTACTTAGTAGAGTTCAAATCTTTACAGCCTAATCCAAGAATCATTACTAGTCCAGATCTAATTATTACAGAAAAAGAAAGAATATTCTTCTATTCAGAAAAAAAACATTTAATAATAGTGAGAATACAATTAAAATTGTTATATACACATTTAGTTTCTATCTATTTTCCTAGCAATTCGTCTACCCCTTCTTCTTCTGAGTACTAAGGTCAATAGTCTTATTTCAGTGTTTGTGGCGGGAGTGTTACAATGAGTTGTCAGCACCTGGAGTTCTTCACTTAATTCATGTTGATGTTGTCTTCTTTCTCACTCTAGGATCCACTTGGGGTCACTTTTATGTTTTCTAGCATGTTTTTATTTCTTTGCTCCTTTTTTCATTGGCCTGCAGCTCCACTTTACGTCTGAACTTGCTGTGTATAGTGCCTTCTACCTATGTCAGTAACTATCTCATTGTTGTTCTTATTATTTCTCAAATAAATTTTGTCCAGTTTAAGGTTTGTATTAACTGACCATTGGTGAGTTGTTTACAGAGATGATGTCTCCAATGACAGCCTGTGCCTCGCCTCTTATCATCCTGTGCCTGTGCACTGCTGTGACACATCCTGTGTCTCCACTTCCCAATGTCTCAGCTGTGATACCAGGTCTATATTTCTCAATACAGCATCATTATGTTAGTCATAAATCCATTGTGGTACCACCATACGAAATTAAACAAAATAAAACAGATTAGCCACATCCGCCTGTGGTTAATAATGAAAAAAGGCATTTACTGCTAAATTGGGCAGTTCAGCAAAAGTTTAGACAGAACAAGTCTGTCAAACTTTAGTTCTGAGGCCTTGTAAACTCTGTATGAATCTTGCAACTTTTTTATTAACAGTGTCAATACTGTATTATGGGACTGTAGTATTATGACTGGAGAGAGACTTGAGTGCCCAGAAGCTCATCTTTTCCGTAGAAAAAGGTATATAATTTATACTGACGAAAAATGACTTCTTACAAACCTTGCCCTCCTAGGTGTTCTGCCGGCAAACGCCATGGAGGTAGTATCCGGGATGACTCAACAGAACTCATGTTGGTTAGTACATTGGATAATGCAGGAGGTTGAGATGTTTACTAGGCAATGTTTACTAATGAAGGATGAGATTTTAGTGCTGGAAAAACAACACCCTCTGCTTCAAACTTGTTCAAAAAATTCTGACCCAATATTTCATGCTCTGAAAGTGTAGAGATGAATAGGAGAAAGGTTTCAGTGCATCTGTGAGTAGCAAGGTGATTTATAGACGAAATATTTCTTACAGTAGCACTTCAACTTTTGTTTCAATGCTCTGTATTCCTCCTTCTCTTTGAGCAGCCAGAATTAACTGCTTTTCAGGAATAATTCAGCAGCTACTTTACTCTGCCTTATATGTCTTTTCCTTTTAGGAAACAGCTGTGATCTTCATTGTTAAATTGCAAAGCTGTTGAAGAGTGTTTTAAAGTGCTGAAAAAGCATTCCCTTATTCTTTATTAACTAGCAGAATCCAGGTCTTTTCTCAAGCAGATGAAACATCTTTTCCAGAAGGATACTCTGTTGGTAGATACTCCTTGTTCCCATTAACTCCTTCTTACAACTCAAAAATGAATATAATCAAGAAGAGTTTTCAGGAAAAAATTATATAGATTTTGTTTGGAAGTCATGATTATCCCATGAAGCACTTCTTGCTGGCCTTTTATTATCCCCAAGACTGTTGTCTAACTCCAATTATTCACAGTTAGATATTTCCGTATATGGGAATCTGCTTTATATAGCCATAATTTTATGTTTCTGTTTGTCTCATTCCATTACTTCGGTGTCTTCAGGAATGATTCTTGGTAAGTACAATGATACAGTCTGAGAATGAGCATAATGACCTGTTAATACAGTTGTCATTATAGCGTTTTTCCTACCTCAAGCAGTCTTTGGTTTTTAATCTTCATGTGGACTGTAAATACTCAGGCTTAGTAATTGCTGGAAGGGGACTATACATTCAAAGAACAGAAAGGATTACTTTTATTGGAAATGAGATGTGCGAACGTTTCTGGCTCTCCTGCTCCCTGTACAACCTGGTGAGCACACACAGACATTTCTGAACCCAACGTCCATGATTTGGGTGGAAAAGAATTAAAAGGGTGTCTGAATGAGCCCTCCTCTTTAGTTCCTTACTGGAATAAGGTGCTCATGCTGCTGCCCAAAGGCTTCCAGTCTGAATACTCTAGGTATGCATACTAAACACTGAAGTACAAACGTAGACATCTACGTTGACATGAAGAAAAGAACCTGTTTTCTACAAGGAGATAATTCCTAGGAAATTAATTGGAAAGCATACTGAAAACAGATCTTACTGAATACTTCCCGGAGACAGGATTATCTCCAGGGATTTTGTAAAGTGGTGGTTTCAGGAAGGGCAGCCAAGGCTGAAACAAAAATTTTCTCCAAGATAATTCATTGTAAGAAGTTATTAACCTTTGCACAGGTTTTTCTTTCACTAGAACATCATTCAGAAAACCAGACTAAAATGCTGCTGAAGCTTTTAGATCCAAGTAAAACAGAAAACCTGGGAATCTGAACAGTGATTTTTGATACCTTTCCCATTGACATGTATAAAGCATAAGTCTCTATCAGTTTTTAAAATTTTGCAAACAAAATACTATACAGATGATACTAAGAAGCACTTGATGCTTCTGTGAAGCTGTGTACTTCACATACATAAACATGATGGACATCTTGTGACTGCTATTATCAGCCAGTTTTAGTGCTGTCATTTTAAATGAGTGCAGCTTTTGTTGAGATGCCATTACTTTCTATTTAATTAATACCTTGGTTTTAAAGATTAGGATCATTCTGAAGTCACATTATTATTCTATGCAGCAGCTTACTTCAGGCTCATTTATTTTCGTGTCTGTGTTCTTTGGGAACGTCAGATTTGTTTATTCAAAGGAGATAAATCTGCCATGTGGTAAATGATAAAAGGGAGATGGTCAAGTATGTTGTGTTTCTAACCCTCTGAGTCCTGTCAAAATTATTGTAAAAATGTGTGATATATTTTGAAAGAAAAAGAATAATGTGTTGTTTTATTCTGTGGAACACTTATGAATTCCATATAGAATACTATTAGTCTAGAAATTGGATATGCCAGTGTACTATAGAGAAATGAGTTTTTGAATATAATTTTCTGCATAAAATGAGGAATGCTATTTATCATAATATTTGGCATTTAAATATAACTTTTCTGAGTCTCTAAGCATTTTATTAACATTTATTAAGCAAGGCACATGACATTCTTTCAAGAAAACAATCCTACTTCCATTAAATTAAGAAAAAAAGATAACAGCTTAAGGATTTGGTGGTCAGTCAGAACCGTCATCATCTGCCTTTTCTAAGCTTCCTGCTTTGGTTTTGAGACCACGTTCCTTCATTTCTTGAAAATGAATAGCATGTGCCAAGAAGCCAAAATAAAGTGAAGATAGTTTATATTGGGTAACTTCAATAAGTAAAATATTAGGGAATGCTTAGTTTCTTAGTTTGTGGTTTGGTTTTTTTTTTTATAAGGTATGAAATAAAATACTCTGTTAACTCTCGACAGTCTGATAGGTAAAGAACTTTTAAACTTGTGTTAATAATAATAAAGAACCATTCAAAAGTAGTAATCTTTTAACTGAAGACATTTCTTAGCACAGGAAATATAGGGCCCCATTGTATTCATACACACTTTCATTTAGAATGCTACATATTTAGTTAAAGGTGTTCTTTTACTGAATAGTTCTAACGACTCCTAGATATTCTGGATACAGATTTTCAGAAATTAGTGGCAATTATCCCACCGATTTTCTGGATAGAATGGATTTGTTATGGTAAAATTTTAAAAATAGGATATAAAGTATGTCATATCCCAAACAGTTTTGGAACCGCATTGTGTTTGTAAAAGTAGTGTATCTCTATAGTTTGCTCTGAAGGTCTAATTGGTAATGTGGGTTTAACAGCCTTCAGGTCCCTTAGGGAAAGAGGCAAAAATAAGCCACTACATTTTATATTGAGGTGAGGAACAAATCCAAATGAATTTGTAAAAATGTCTCATAAAATTGATGCTTACACAGAAAATGTATTTTTCAAGTGACTGATTAAAAAAGAAAAAAGAAAAAAAGTTTTATCTGGTATTCAAAATATGTGATAAGAACAATAAGCAGCTAGGACTTCTTATGCTAATAAAACTACTAATTCCTACTAAGCCTTATATTTAGATGCACAGGATTATAGACTAGAGCTTCAGAAATAAATTGAACCATGTACTTCCATTTTCAGAAAGTATTGCAGAGCCCTAGACATTACGGAATATTTCTGCATAGAAATGTTATCTAAGCATGAACTGAGAAACGGATGGTGTCTTTCCATGAGAACATCTGCGAGAGATTTGGAAGAGGAGCAATTTAATTATCTGCTTTGCTCCTTTCATTGGTAGTCCCACGTAAGGTGGAATACTCTGTGCATTGAATTTTGCCCTGTGAGTATTGAGATTTGATAGTCTGTGGAGAGAGAATAACCTACAACATCAGAACAGGGTCCCTTTGCCTCCTTCTTGTGGAAATATGCTTCAGGCTATCCTTCTCAAAGTACACATGAATAGTTTAGGTTCTCTTATAAAACTTGTAATGAGTAGAAAAACCCAACATGGTATTCTTTGCTTGTCCTTTTCTGTTTTACCTGCATGGTTTACTTTTGCTTTTTTGGGGTTTTGGTTTGGTTTCTTTTTTAGAGGGACTATAAGAATCCTCTTTCATTTTTCTTGTAACAAGACATAATGCCAGAGAGTTGGAGGACTTTTTTGTTTGTTTGTGTTTTTTTTTGTTTGGTTGGTTTTGTTCTGGTTAGAGCCTGGAAGAGATTTCTGCAACATTTGGCTCATACTGAGCAGATTAAAAAACACCCCCAAATCTAAAAGCTTGGTGCACAGTCACCTAGACTGGGCAGGGTGACACACTTTTTGTTAAAAAAAAATATATAAAAAATTGAATGTAATCCACAAAAAAAGTAGTTTGACCACTGCTTATTCTACTTGTACATCCGTTCTTATATTGCATTTTTATGCTAAAACCCCCAAATAATCTAAAAATAACAATCCATTTCTATTCAGAATCACATCTATTTTAATATGGTAACTAAGTATTTACTATGTTACACTCTTGTTACCCCTGCATCTCCATAATCGTATTAATTACTTCATTATTATTTAACTAAGATTAATTTAACTGTTGTATTTCACACTTTTTATCAATTGACTATTGCTTCATTATCCATATGTAGCCTTTTGAAATATGATCTCATTATACACAGGCTTTACTAAGATTGTGCTCGATGACTTTCTTTGTGACTTTCCAAGAGATGGAAGTCAAATGGGACTCCTGAAGCACATTCTTAGTCTGAGTCAAAAGAAATATGGGAAAAACATTTTTAAAACTAAATGAACACACTTTTAATATAAATTATCTTAACCAGCGTGTATGCAATCTCACAATATGCATTTTACAAAGTCAATTTAAAGAGTAGAAAGTAATTTTATTCTTTTTGAGGTGTTTTTCCTTTTTAAATAATAAAAAAGAAAATTCAGCTACATATGTGATTTGGCTTTCCATCAAATTTCTTTAAATGAAGAGTGATGAGTGTGCCTAGCATACTAGGTATAAGATCAGTCTTTCAATACATCATGGACCATGAAGGACTAAAGTGACTTTAGCTGGAATCTCCAGTGTAATAGAATTAACTAGAGCATGCCTGAAAAGGGCAATAACAAATGCTATCCCCTGCAAGAAAAGACTTTTTTTTAGTAATACTTTTATAAAAGGGATGAACAAAACTGATTTTAAAATAAAGTTTCAAAATGAGATAATTTTTTTTGTATTGTCATACAAGGTGTTTTTTATTTAAAAAAAAAAAAGCTCTATAGAACTATCCTGACAAAATAGCCAAATATTTTCTCCTCTTTTCATGACAGTGTATTCTTAGTATTATTATTGTTTGTAACTTATGTTTTTTAATAAAAAAATGTTATGAATGAATTGGGTTTTTTTAATCATATTTTTCAAAATGAACTGATAAAAACTGCTAAGTATTTAAAAATGTCTTTAATTTACTTCAAATGCACATGATTTTTAGAAAATCCTTTGCCTTCACAAAAACCCTGGAGCGCTTCTTGTTTATAAAAGAAGATACTCCGAACAATCAGCATTTCTCATTTTGAGATAAGCATTATACAAACAAATTTATTTTCTTCCTCCTTTACACGAATATGGTTTTTTACATACTGGAATTTTCAAAGGAAAAATCTCCTCTTGAGATCTTCGATGAGTCAACAGCATCTGAATGGCTAAAACTACTTGATTACTGACTGCATCACTTTACCCTGAGCCTTTTACCAGCCCTGTTTGCCTTCCAAAGCACATTTACACCTCGAACAGGCAGTCACAAGCATTCAAGTTATTTCACTTCCACTGCAGCTGTCACAACCCGCTCCATGTGGGTTCCCCCACCACATTTATTCCAGTAGTTTAAATAGACTGGTTTTAATCAACTGGTTATTCATATGTGACCAATAATATTATCCCATTTGAAGGAAACCACACTAATTTTTATTTTTGCATTGCTCAAATATGTCCTTAAATTTATGTGATTTTGTGTGACTGTTTCAAGCAAACAGAATACATCAGAAGCATATCACTGTGCAAGTGATGATATGAAACATACTTGTCCTCCAGGGGATATTTTGTTTGAAACACAGACTATCCTTTCAGTGGTCACTATAATGATTATAATGATTTGGATTGGACATATGCTTCTTATCTTCCATTCTTTCAAGATCTAAATAAAAGTCTTATATAGATTTAGGACAGCCCAGTTTTGCCCTTTGCAACCGAGGGGAAGACCTTCCATGTTTTATTATTTGTCTGACAGTGCTAATTCACCTCTGCTATGTTTTTGTTGACAAGTCCATAACTGTAGCCTTGCTGAATATTGGAAAGGCTACACTGAATAAGCCTTTGGGGAAGACTATGTCTGAGTATGCTTTCCCTAGTGAATGGGTGGAGGTCTTATTTTACTAAGCGTAATGTCTACTGCTCTGGTAACTCATTGGTGGTGGTGTAAATACTCTTCCTTTGTTGTTCAGTCTCCTGAGAGATCAGAATCACAGAACCACAGAATGATTGAGGTTGGAAGGGACATCTGGAGCTCATATAATTGTTTTTTCTCTCTTTTCTTGCATTTTGTATTAAAAAAACAGAAAAAATGTGATCTGAAGAAATTAGCAAAAGAAGTCATAAATACTGTCAGAAGGCATAAGGACTGGAACAAAGAAAATTAGAAGATAAAAAGGGAAAGAGGAGAAAAAGATTGGGGCTGTGAAGAGTTCTTTGTTTCATTTCTACATAATGAAAACACAAATAATATAATAAAGAGGAAACAAAAGTAAGATAGCCCTAAAAAGAGAGGGTTTTAGTTAGTTTAAAAAAAATTGTTTTCAGGTATCCTGGCTACGTATCTTTTAATCAGACTGCAGAAAGAAGTTATAGCTAAAATAAAGAGCAGCTTGTTTTCACTCTTTTTGTCCTAACAGTGCAGAGTCTGCTGTGGGGTTGGTCAGTGGTGTTCTTCAGACTAATTGGCTGCTGTGATTGGTAGAGAAGAATGTGGTGGATTGACCTTGGCTGGATGCTTAGGCGCCCACCTTGCTGCTCTCTCACCCCAACTCCTTAGAAAGACAGGGGGAGAAAATAAGATTAAAAAGCTCATGGGTCAAGATAAAGACAGAGCGATCACTTACCAATTATCATTACGGGCAAAACAGACTCAACTTGGAAAAAAAGCAATGTGATTTATTGCCAATTAAAACAGTAAAGAGTTGGATAGTGAGAAACAAAGACAAAACCTAAACCTCCTTCCACCATGCCCCCTTTTTTTTCCCCAGGCTTACCTTCACTCCATTCCTGTCTCCTCCACCTCTTCCCTGTCCCTGCTGAGCAGATCAGAGGGTAATGGTGGTTGCGGTCGGTTCATAAATGTTCACCTCTGCCAATCCTTCCTGCTTAGTGTGAGTCCTTCATGGGCTGCAGTCCTTCGTAAAGTGCTCCAGTGTGGGCTCCCTGTAGGGTGCAATCCTTCAGAATAAACTTGATCCAGCACGTGCTCTCTATGGGCTACATTTCCTACAGGGCATATCACAGAATCACAGAATGGTTGAGGCTGGAAGCGACCTCTGGAGGTGATCTGGTCCAACCTCCCCTGATCAGGCAAGGTCACCCAGAGTCAGTTGCCCAGAACTGTGTCCAGACGGCTTTTGAATATTTCCAAGGAGGGAGACTCTACAACCTGTCTGGGCAACCTGTGCCAGTGCTCAGTCACCCTCACAGCAAAAACGGTTTCCTGATGTTCAGAGGGAACTTGCTGTGTTTCAGTTTCTGCCTATTGCCTCTGGTCCTGTTATGGGGTAGCACTGAAAAGATCCTGGCTCCGTCCACTTTGCACCCTCCTTTCAGCTTTTTACATACGTTAATAAGATCCCTCTGAGATTTCTCTTCCCCAGGATGAATAGTCCCAGCTCTCTCAGCTTTTCCTCATAGGAGAGATGCTCCAGTCCCTTAATCACTTTCTTGGCCCTTTGTTGGACTCTGTCCAGTATGTCCATCTCTCTCTTGTACTGAGGAGCACAGAACTGTAAGGCTTTTGATACTGTCTCTCACAGTATCCTTCTGGACAGGTTACCCAACTGTGAGATGAAGGGGTTCGCAGTGTGCTGGGTGAAGAACTGGCCCTGCAAGAAAGGGATCTGGGGGCGCTGGTTGACAGGGGACTCAATATTAGTCAGCAGTGTGCCCTGGCAGCCCAGAGGGAAAACTGCATCCTGGGGTTCATCAAACAGTACAACCAGCTGGTCAAGAGAGGTGATTATCCCACTGTATTCAGTGTTGGTGCGGCCTCACCCGTGTGCAGTTCTGTGCCCCACAATTTAAGAAGGATGTTAACATCCATGAGTGTGTCCAGAGGAGGCCAACAAAGCTGGTGAAGGGCTGAAAAGAATGTTTTATGAGGAGTGGCTAAGGACTTTGGGTTTGTCTAGTTTAGAGAAAAGGAGGCTGACCTCATTGCTCTCTACAGCTTCCCAAGGAGCAGAAGTGGAGAGGAAGGTGTCAGTCACTTCTCCCTGGTATCCAGTGACAGGACATGTGGGAATGGACCAAATCTGCACAAGAAGAGGTTTAGACTAGACGTTAGGAAGCATTTCTTGGTCAAACACCAAAGCAGCCTTCCTAGAAGGTGATCGATGCCCCAGGCCTGTCAGTGTTTAAGAGGCATTTGGTCAATGCCCTTAATACCATGCTTTAACATTTAGTTAGCCCTGAAGTGGTTAGGCATTTGGACTAAATGATCGTTGTAGGTCCCTTCCAACTTCTATTCTATTCTATTCTATTCTATTCTATTCTATTCTATTCTATTCTATTCTATTCTATTCTATTCTATTCTATTCTATTCTATTCTATTCTATTCTATCCTATCCTATCCTATCCTATCCTATCCTATCCTATCCTATCTTGTTCTTATTAATTTTATCTAGAACTGGACACATTAGTCCAGGTATGGCCTCACCAGTGCTGAATAAAGGGGAAGGATAACCTCCCTTGACCTGCTGGTAATCCTTTGCCTAATGCAGCCCGGGATACCATTAGCCTTCTTTGACGCAAGGGCACATCACTGGCACATGTTCAACTTGGTATCCACCAGGACCCTCAGGTCCTTTTCTGCCAAACTCTTTTCCAACCAGTCAGTCCCCAGCATGTACTGGTGCACATAGTTGTTCTTCTCCAGGTGGAGAGCTTTGTATTTCCCATTGTTGAACTTCATGAAGTTCCTGTCAGCCATTTCTCCAGCTTGTTCAGGTCCCTTTGGATGGTAGCACAATTCTCTGGTGCATCAGCCACTCCTCCCAGTTTGCTGTCATCCACCTCCTCCAATGCGGTCTCCTACACAGGCTGCAGGGGAATCTCTGCTCCCGTGCCTGGAGCACCTCCTCCCACTCCTACTTCTTCTCTCACTTTGCTGTTCACATTTTTCTCACTCCACTCTCTTACAGATGCTGTGCTGTACAGATACACTCAATACAAAGTTTGTCTCAAATATGTTTTAAAAACTCCACTTGTATCTTCAGAAAGATTATCGCTGATATCTTGTGTCATATTACAGCAGTCAGGAAATTAAAAAGGAATAGATAGATGTTTCCATTCTAGCTCCTAGAATTGTTCCCTCTGTTAGAATTAAAATAAAATATACATGCAAGTGGTTGGCTTTATTTAATTAACTGTGGATTTATATTTTTAACAGTCTCTACTTTTGAAAGGGATGAGCAATTCTCTAAGGCTAAATTAAATCCTGTGGTAATTCTATAGAATTTAGCCAACTGGACTGCTTCTACCACTTTTTTTTTCTTTTTTCTTTTCTTCTTTTTTCTTTTTATTATGCCTAGTTTTCCCAACTGCAAAAGAAAACATCATGTCTTTCTGAGAGAATAGGAAGGATTAACTTGTCCACTGGAGATTTTCAAGTGTTTATTTTCATAAAAGCAACCCTTTCTTTCTTTGCCCCTGTTGGAAAAATCTCATCTAGAATCTCTAATCTTAGTATTGCGGGTTTGCTTCGCCTCTCTGTTGCCAAAATGTTGTGCTGATCACAGTTAATGTTTTACTTTTGTAAAGGCGGTTTTTGTCTATGTTGGAGGGTAATATCCACCATAAAGGTCATGACTTGTGAAGATACATGAAGTGAAGTGAGTGGCACAAAACAGTAGGTAGCAAAGCATTCTACAATTCAGTGAACAACAAGGTCAATTACTTCATATCTACTTGTAGTTCAGCACAGCTGGACTGAAAAAAATCGTAATGCCTGACTGGCATTCTGCAGCAGTTTAATGCAGAATAATAATGGAGTTTAAATCGCCAGTTTACCAAAAAGTGTCATTCTGACTTGGGCAAGCATAGAAATGAGAAGCAAGCTGTCTGTCAGAAAAGTGTTACAAAAGGAACTGGAAAGTATTAGTAGAACTGAAAAGAAAGAAAATAGCAGACAGCACATTGCTTGTTAAACTATGGATCTGACATCCTAGTTTTTCACACAATTTTTAATCTTAAAACTAACTGGTCAGACTATTAAAGGAATTCTTTACTATTCAAACACTGCTGGTAGCTTTTTATAAAGCCAAATTACTTCAGTAAAGAATTTCCAAATAATCAACATCTGAGTTCAAAAGTTCAGTTGCACTAGTAAAATCCTTTAAAATAAATGAGTGTTGTGACTATGTACATTATTTCAAGTACTGTGCTTCACTGGAAAATAATTGGAAACAATAAAGATTAACTCCCTAAATGCATAAGAAACGTGAGGCAGTACTTTAGTAAGAAGGAAGATAACTAGAAAGGAGTAGAGGAAAGTCAAAGAGAGATTTGGCATATATTAATAAGTGTGCAGAGAGAAGCTCATAGTATGTCTTAAGATCATTATAATAAGACAAACTTGTCAGGTAAAGCCATATATTGCCCTTCACAAACTTTGTAATTTTAAAAAGTTGACAGGAACTGTTACAGAAGTACAGTGCGTTTGAGATGTTTTTCCCAAATTTTATGCCAAGTTTATTGGTACAGGCATTTTAATTCTTGTATGCAAATTCAGAAAGAAAGTGATTTTAGAACTTGGACAATATTTTTATAAGAAAATTTTTGACATTAAATGAAATAGATTAACTAAGATGGGATACCCTCTTTAGTATAAATAAAGCTACTGTAATTTAATGGTTATTAGGTGTTCGTACACAGTTTAGGATACATCCTCAAGTTTATTTCGGCCAGGAAATATCTGACAAAATTTTTAAGGTTTTTCATTATATCATTTTTACTGCGTAAGTTAAATATGTTTTCAGTGGTGACTCAGAAACATAAATGCCGTGATAGGATTTGGAAAACAAAAGAATTTCTCCTTCCAAGGTTGTTTAGTTCCCTGTCCAGCTAGTATAGGGCTGCAAAACCGTAGAAACACTTGATTATGAAATTTACGCTTTCTTTATAGGATTTCTAATTTTCTCCAACTAAGACATCTCTTACAACATCCTCTCTGGATTGTCTTTCCGTTGGAGTTTCCAACCATCCCAGATAATATGGGATTTTTGTGCTGCAAATGCAAACCCTGTGTTCCTTATTAAAAGCCATACAGCATAGTACTCCAGTTTTTCTGAGCCCATCAACTTCTGGCTCTTTTCATGTTGCAGGCGAAGTCACTATGTGGAAAATGGTCTTGTCACCCATATTTCAGTCTTACTCTTCACATCATTGTCCACCTGTTTCACTATGTCAGCTGGGAAGGAGAAGCAGGAATGCCAGAAGCAGATGATGGGAAAGATAGAGATTGAAATTAAAAGGGTATCTGATGGCAGAAATCTTATCTTCAATTAGAGTGGCCGCAGTGACTGCACAGATTAGAGGCTAGTGTTCTGGCTATTTTCAGTAAGAAATCTGGCAGATTTCCATTTTATACCTAACCTAGACAACTACATGTTTTCCTTGAAACATATAAAATATGAAGTTTCTTCACTCAGGGGAATAAATTCTATGCACTGTAGGGAATTCTTTCTTACAAACCTTTCCAAATCTAACCAGTATAATTTCACATGTTTGCTTTTTCTGAGTTATAGGATACTGGAAGCATGGTAGATGCCAGTTCATCCACCTCAGAAACTAGATTAGTAACTAAGGATGTTTCTGCTATTAGCACAGCTCTTACTTCATACTTTCTAACAATGAAATTTGTTTTGGCTGGTTTTTAGGTCAAACACTAATTATGAGTTAGCTTTCCTTGATGAAGAACCACAGAGTTTGTGCCAAAGACATTAAAATCTCATTCTTTTACACAGAGGGTAGCAATTGTGCTGGTAATGAAAGAATTGTTTCTCATGCGAATGTAGTAATTCATACTTGGCTTTTTGCAGCATGAGAACATTCTTTTACAACAGACATTATCCATTGCTAGAAGCGTGCTGCCAGGTTAAATGTATAAATGGTCTAATCTAGTGTGGCAGTGTTCCTAAATTGACTAAAACAAAATTAACTTTTGTACTGTTATCAGTGTACTTAGCTGTTGTGTGTATGACAATGCCCTGGGAAAATGATGATTGATGGCTCTCAAGGCAGCAGTTCCAATACAAAGTGTAACGGACACAGGAAAATAAGACAAAAGTGAAAAAAATTATGTGTTCTTGTAGTTGCTGGGATGGCAATGTCAGTAAGTTCTGTTCTTCTTATTCAGTCTTGTAACATACACAAGTTTTTTGACAAGCTGCCAAACTATAAGTCTGACTAGCTACACCGTCTTTCACAGGTAACACTTTTTTTACATAGGTAATGCCCTTTTTTCTCTGTCACTAGAAAAAGAAAACATCTCTTTCCAATCCAAATTTATAGAGCAGGAAAGAAGCAATCATAATTACATTCTGTTCGATCATACCAGGAGTTCTGGGAGACAGGTGACTGTTAGAAGTTTTCTCTATGCAGGATATAGTGACATAAATATCACAAGATGAAACCAGACAACTGCAAGTCACCTTTCTTCTGAGCTTCAAATCAACAGGTTTTTAGCTTGTTACCTGTGGTTGGGATTATGAAGTACATAAACTTTAATTCTACCAATTAGTTCTGGTTTTTCTTTTCCCATGTCACTTAGTAAAAGACGATAAAAAAAGCAAGTATGAAATGAAATAAGTCCTCTTCTAAACTTTCTGTCCCACATAGAAGATTAAAAAAAGTGTAATTTAACTTTATTTTTTGTCTTTCAGTTTCTTCAAAATTGTTAGATACTTGTGGAGCATTGTTAGAGACCACAGCCTACTTTCTGACATGAAATTCTAAAGAGGGAAAAGAGCAGTTAGTAGGTAATCACATTAATTTACTTTTCAAAAGTAGGATTATCTGAGATGTCAAATACCAGAAAAATTTCTGCAAAAATTATGTATTAGTTAGCTTCCTCTGAAGCAAGGTCAAGAAACTCACTATCTAACGAGTGAATGAGATTTTTTAGTAATAGGAGAGGAAAGACGCAAATTTCAAGGATTGCAGTGGTCAGTCCAAAGGGTACCAGCATTTAGAAGCACCTCAGAAGTTTGTCACTGCAATTGCATTTCTGAAGTGGTTCAATCATTTACAGCATTTTGAGGATACACAAAAATGCTCCTTTTTTTTACTATAGGCATGTCTTTTTCTGAAACCAAGATGAGCCACTTGCTTTAGAACTTATTTAATAAATTAATTGATAAAAGTTTTTTAATATTTTTTTGCATAATTTTCATTACATTTATTTTGTGAGATTAAAAATAAGAAGAATAACCTAAAACATTCTCATATACAAACTGAGGGAATAGGTATTACAGATTATCTTTGATAGACAGCAACTTACACCACATGCAACAGTCTGCACCCATTAAATAACCTAATAGAGATAAGACACTACATAATGACAGCTTAATGAGGAGTGATGTAGCAGCTCTTAAATACGCTCAACCTGCATCTGCTGCCAATGGTACATCATTCCATACATAGTCCCACTGAAACCATTTGTGAACAGAATTATTTTGCTAAATTTGGAAGAAATGCATCTAAAACATATATGTGTTTATCTTATGTCACATTTCAGTATGGGACTGTTAAATGACCATATCAAAGTCGATAGGAGTTTTAACTGAGCAAAGACTAGAGGATTTAGTCACCTTAATGTAAATTTTCAGTGACTATCTGAGAGAAATCAACTGAAATAAGTAGAGCGAGATGAAGAGGAAAAAGTGACAATTAATTGTCTGTCCTCTGCAAGTAAGCAAATAGCTCCAGCAACCTGCTGTTAAATTATTACACAAACCCTCAGGTTATAAAATGAAGGTAGAGCCATTCCACATTACTTTTTCATGTCCTTTTGCGAGGTCAGAATGCCACTATGTTAGAGTGATGGATCTGCTGGGAATGTTTCCAAAGCATATTGCCCTCTTGCACGTATATCGCTGGTGGTTTTGCAGATGCATGGGAAATTATAGCGTAGCAGCAGTAGCAAGTTTATAGGTGAGATCAAGGGACTCTAAAAGTCTCAGAACAGTGAGGGAACACCTGGGTTTTGTGGAAAACTAGCAGTTGGTGCTCGAATTTGTTAGCTGTAACCTCTTCACGAAGGAGTGGTCTCTGTGGTATACTTAAGAGCGTTACTGTAGTAAATATATGTAACTACTCTTCGAATTGCTAGATGACAAAGATTTTCAGCATTTTGAAAGAATCTGAGAGCACATTATGGAGTTTTGCTTTGTTTTTGCTTTCTGAAACCTAATAGAACTGGAGAGAGATGACAAAAGGAGGACCAGAGGATTTAGCAAAAAGCCTACACAAGTTTTTTCGGTTTTAGATGCACGAAATGACCTCCAATATGCTAACATAATTTTGTGAAAAATACTGTCCTCTGGTGCCCTGCAGATCCTTACAGACTTGGTGCCACAGCCTGTGGTTTAATGACTGACCTGAATGGAGGGCAAAACAAAGCCGTACTGTTTGGAAGAGCAAGGGAAAGGCTGTGGTAAAGGGACCTTCCCTATCAGAGTGCAGGAAAGGTGGTGTTAGCTTCATTACCCTTTCTAATGACTGCCTGCCACTTTTGCCCATAAGCCTCCTCAGGGGCAGTGTAAACCACAGCAGGCACATTGGCTGAGCAAGAAATCCCTTATCCTTTCTAAGTACAAAGTCTGTAACTGGACCTAAGGGTCTGCCTGAGGACACTCGAGAAAATGGACTTCCATTAACTTTTTCTCTTGTTTATGCTTTATCATGACCGCTTGTTTAATAGTCATTGTAATTATATGTTTGCAGGTAATGTGGCACTTGGTTTCACTGTAGTCTGTATTTGAATATAAAATTTTGCATGTTATACCTTTTGCACATGAGAATTTACAACGATAAAATGTGTTTAGACTATCTACAGATTATTTTCAATAGAATGCATGTGCATAATGAAGTTTTCTTTTTAAATTTGGTTTCTTAAGTTTTTTTTCTTCTTTCCATTGCAACTTTAAAAAGATTGTTTTTCTGTGAATATAAGGGGCAATTTTCAATGAAAATGAAAATTAAAACAGGAGATATGTATGTTTTATAGCTGACTTTCATATCATAAAGTAGATACATGCATCTCTTCTAAAGGATAATTGCTGTTCAGTATCCTTTACATCCAGCAATCATCTTCATTAAATTCTCGAATGATGTCCTGAGAAGTGACTTATAAGATGTTAAAGTTAATGCTGTAGTAAACTCAGATAACTGTGTAATAAATACATAAATACACCTAGGCATAAATTAACTGTTTCAGTTAAGACATGATTTTAAGTTATGTTTTCAGAGATAGGAGGCGTATGTTTGGAACAAGTGCATGTTTAGAAAAAAATGCATTTAGCAGTCCAAATACACTTGACATGGATGTATGCTAGTCTGAACAGGAGTGGATGACATGACAAAATCCTTTTCTTACCTCCTCCAGGCACATCCTGTCTCTGTACTCCTTCCACAGGAAGCATTGCAGAAAATTATATATGTGACTTCAGCACTCGATGTACTCGATGTACTTGATCAGTACCACATCATCAGAAAAGGAAAAAAAATGTCTATTTTAGATGTTTTCTTGTGTGTATGTGTTAATTTTAAACAAGCACTGAAAAAAAACAGGCCTTTGTTCAAATTGGGGTGTCAGAAGACATTTATATATATATATTTATATATTTAAAATAGTACACAGTGATCTCTAGGTATTCTGTTCTTAAAACTGAAAGACTCTTGGGTGACAGGTGGAATATTTCTATACATTCTGCTCACAATTTTTTCCCCGAACATTGCCATATCAATAAGATGTCATTTTTTTATAGTATAAAGTGTTTATGGGGTATCTGCATGCAATAAGTGGTTATCTCTGCAGAACAGGTATCCAATTGTTTTTCTGCTTGGATAAGAAAGAAGCTCAAGGCCTGTCAAAATAACAAGTACACACAAATTTTAGCAGATCCTTCAGCTAGTTCATCATGCAGGTCTAATTGTAAATGGGAAAAGCCAGCTCTAAATCCCACAGTGAAAGTAATATTTATTGGAGTGATTATAGACCAATATGGCGAAAGGTTTTCTTATCTCCTTGAAGAGTTCAGCTATATTGTATTGCAATGCCAGCATATAATCTCCTATTAATACCTTAATTAGAATGTTTCACATTTTGGGGCTTCTGACTTTTACGTATCTTTGCCACTCAATAAAAAAAATCTTATTTCTTAATCAAGTCAGTGGACGAATGACCTTATTTGAGCAAACACCCTGTAGACCATAGACAGGCTAGAACACAATCCCAAACCCCCTGATTCCTCAGTAGCTAATACCAGAAAAAGATTGAAACCTTTCAGTCTCCTTCCCACCAACAAAAGCCTCATTTAAGCCTAGGCTGCTTATTTGAGCAATCCATTTGGAGGGTGATGGTGGGAACTGGGAATCTTCTCTATAGAGGGCTGTGTGCAGAAATATCTTGCAGCAAGGAGCCATTCACATTCTGGGCAATAGCATCCACATCTGCTAGATGCTTTCAAAAGAAAACATAATCCAAATATGGATTGAATTTTTTGTATTACTGAACATTGAAAAAAACTATTTTCACAAACATATGCAGAATTCCTCTCTGTGCTGCGAGTGTCATCTACACAAATGAATTGGATGTTGATGTTGTTGCATATGTATATACATTGGAACAAAACAATCTAAATCAGTCCTAAGAAGTGTTAATGAAAAGATTATATGTTCTTCTTGTTTGCTAGGAATAAAAAAAATAATCTAAAATATAAAAAACTAATAATATGGTCCTGTGTATGTGACATAAAAACTTAATACATTTAAGGGATTCATTTTTGGTGCTTACTTATGGCTTGCAGCCATTGCATTTCCTTAACGAACATTTAATCTCCTCTAATTTGCCCTAAAAACCAAATAGGGCATCACCACTCCATGTGCAGATGTTACTTTATATATTTAGGTCAAATGGAAGTTTTTCTTAAAGTTGATAGCTACATTGTATGTATGTATACCTGTGCATTTCTATATGACATTTTCCCCCTTACTCATCTGTGCCTACAAGAAGATTCACATGGGGCAGAAATTTGATTTGAACATTCATTTTCTGCCATGAAGGACACATGAATCCTAAACTGACTCTGAGATTCTGAAGATATCAGATTTTAAAATTGTTTGACACTAATGATGCCAAGTTTCCTTCTTAATTAAGATATCCTAATTTCCCTCAAGTGGAGCGAAATTCAGTGAATCACATGCTAATTGAGGGTCCGCCAAGCTGACAAACAGCATGTTATTAATTTAAAGACAGTCAAAGTGATCACACATCTCAGAGATTATAATAGGCAGTTACTGACATTGGTGACACAACACATTTCATTAGTAAGCCTTCTGTCATATGTTAGTAGCTATTCTGCCCTTAAAATAAAAAAATCCCTCAGTAGTGGAATTAGACGTACGTTGTCTGTCAGAACAGCCAATAAGTCAACTCTATCTGTAATCCTCACTCAAATCTAATTTTATTGCCTGAATATGCAGTCCACTTAAAAAAAATAAAATCCCTGAAGCCCCATTTTGCATTAAGCATCAGCTATAAAGCTCACTGTCTCTTTTTTTTTTTGTGTGTGTGTGTATTAAAAAATCAATTTTTGGCTGATTCAAAAGAAAAAGAACCAGTATATTTAAAATTTAGAAGAACCAGCTTATCAAGTATTTTAAAAGTTAAATATAGTGCTGGCCAAAAGCAGATTCCAGCTCCATAGTTCATTCATATCTTGGTATCTCACATCTCTACATAAGCGGAATTCCACAACTTCATGCCTCAAGTATGGGTAACATATGATTTATATTGGTTTTGTACCTGACATTTATTTGTTTCTCTTCTCTGACAAGATGAGAAAATAATGTGTCTTGCCTTGTCTCAACACATACAACTCAAAATCCAGCTTACAAAACTGGAAAAACATGCATCTTTTTGTCATAAACATGATTCAGTTTAGATATTTGTGGATGAGATTATACCCACTATCTTGTTCAATATACACTGTTCTTTCTCTTTCACTCAAAGCCTTTAAAGTGTACAGGATAGATCCTGAGTTCAGTAGTTATTTTGGTTCCTTCCGATTTCATAATAGTATCCTGCTTTTGGCAGTTCATATGCAAGCTGTGCCAATTCAGCCAGATATTACCACTAATGACTACACACATCTTATGTTCTTAGTCAGCTAGGGAGTAGCCTGACCACTGTTGAAGAGACTTGTTTCTTACATCTTGCAAGGAAACAGTAGAACACATTTCAGAATGGTCAATGAAATTTAGGTTAGACTGGCAGAGATTAGCAGTAAAACTCTTTTGAAGACTTCAACGGCAGTACAGAGGAGAGAGCAGAATGAGTTTAGATGCCAATAAGGAGAAACACAGTGATACATGCAGAATATGCAGCAATATCAGAATTATACTCTCTTGGCTGCATCCAAACAGGATTGAGTAACTATTGTAAAAATCAGTGATTCTGAGTGTCAAAAGTCAGAATCGCTACCTGTGGTATCATTTGTCTCACTAAAGAAGACGACATAGGGACTTATTAACTCATTTTACCTTTAGTCAGAGTCAAGACATCACTCAAGCAGAAAACACAGCTTTTGTGTAGAGACCAGATGACTAAACTGGAATCAGTTGTTCACCTTGTTCATCTTAGCATGTCCTTGCAGGAGTAGGATATTAGGGGGACTAGAAACAGCAGTCTTTGGGAAGATTTGAGAGAACCATCCCTTCAAATGTATCTTTTACATTTTATTTATATATTTGCAAAATACCTCAGGTGTATTAGTTAATATGTTAAGATGTTAATTGCTGATAAACTTAATATACTTTATTATTTTGATTTAGATTAGAATTGCACTATTAATTGACCTAAACTTTCTAATTTCTCTTTCCATGATTCACCTGTAGCCTTTCAGAAAAGCACGGTCACCGTTGTCTGTCAATGTTCCTAAAATACTATCAGTTTCTGTTAAACTCCTAATGCTAATAATTTACCAACTTCCATTTCTGTGAAGCTGTACTCCAACAAAGGCCAAATTCAGCAACCATTCTTTTGGCCAAGCATTTACCATACTGGTCCTAGCCAACCTTCATTTAAATTTTTCCTCAAACCCAAAAGTCAATAGCTGAAATAGACTGAAACTGCAGGAAGAGCTCCGGCCACCAGAATTGTGAGAAGGAGAACAAAAGCAGAGCCTTGTTGCTCCAAATCAAAAGAGGAAAAGAGAGATTTTTCTGACTGCTTTTTGGCAGGAGAGGGAAGAAGACCGGATGGGGTCGGTCTGCCCTCCTGTCTCAATGTGTGCCATCTCCAATGTAGTAACATTCTAATTTAAATCTGTTTGGAAAAGATGCCAAAGGGACATAGGCTGTTAAAGTGAATAATTGGAAATGCCTTTGTGATTGATACAGTCTATTGGCAACACTTGCAATTCACATCTTTCTACTGGTTTTCAGTCATTTTCACAGCCATCTGGTTTAGGTTACATTTTTAAATACTCTTAGTCCAAGTTAATGCAAGTAAGACAGTTTTCAGGTATACTGCTCTGAAGAAGAGAGAGAAAAACATGCTAAATTGTAGCTAAAATGCAGTCAATGCTATACATGCTTATTCTCTAAATGCAATTGAAGTTTTGTATAAGCTCAGAGTTGTTATATTTAGTTTTACCATATCATATCATGCTACATATCTTTATACAACAGCTTAGAGTATTTTGGAATGAAATTACCTTGAAATTCGGTACTGAGGCAATAAACTGATGTATAGCTTGAAAATTAATTTGAAGTTCTTGAACCCTGTATAGCCATTGAATTACTATTTTATACACCAAGTATTTATCCATGTAGACAAGTGGAAGTTGTATCCAGAAAGAATCACAAAGGAAAATGAACTAAAACTTGTGGATCCTATTTGTTTTTTGCCTAACTTAAAAGGACTTTACAACTTAATTTAAAAGGCAGGTCTATATGTGCTGCAGTTGCTCAAAGCAGTTTTGCTTATTTTATATATGTTGCCGATGGAAGTATTTGTCACAGTTATGATTAAGCAGCGATTCAAAATTTATTAATAATTTGAGATAAGTCAAGAGGTTGAATCTTAGCAGCACTTAATAACTGGTTTAAAAGTTTACAGAGTAACTTAACAAAATAACTACACAGTGACAATTACAGATTCGAAGGTGGCAGGATTCATACTAACTTACTATAAAGTATCCCAAATCAATACATGTACACATGAACAAAAGCACGGATCTCAAATTATTGCATATGCATATAAACATGCGTGTGTACACACACACCCCCCAGTCTATAACCACAGCGATCAGAGATTTCCTAATATCGCACGACTCTAGTGAGCTGGTGGGTACCCCTTGTAACTCCTACGTGTGCACGGACAAATGGAAGAGCACCCACATCTATAAAGCTAACATATAAGTGGAGAGGTGGATGGGAGAGAGGGGAGGACATCACACCAAACACTGAGAGGCCTAAGGTGGGTGGGAGAGACTGCACCACCGCAATATATTTCCTATGTAAAAAAAAAATTTTACTACTGAATTTCAGTGTAAAATAAAAAAAAAAATCTAGATGGTCCAGTTAGTCATATTTGTATTAATATTGCTCTACAATTTCAATTATAAGGTTAAG
Organism: Pluvialis apricaria; assembly: GCA_017639485.1. Lineage (NCBI taxonomy): Eukaryota > Metazoa > Chordata > Aves > Charadriiformes > Charadriidae > Pluvialis > Pluvialis apricaria. Next base: position 174,185,725 of record CM030007.1, read on the forward strand.
GTTATAAATATTTACTAAACTGCAAGTATTTGAGATAAAATATTACAGAACAAGCATATTAATAATAACCTGCATGATTATTTTGTAATGTTCAGTTGACTAATTTTTCAGGGTAAGCTTAAGAAAAGTACACCACATTTTTGGGAAGAAACAAAACACAAAATAGAAATAGGACATTACCATTGCATCTGGAAGTTTTCTACTGAAACCATGAAAAATCCGCTTTAATTTGGCACATTTGGGATGAACACTGTGATTTGAGTGTACCCAATAGAGACCTGTATGTATGCCAGAGGAGATAACTATTCCAGGTGTAATGGGAGTATTCCATCCTTGGACAATAGAAAACAAAAATTACTTTTGCTACGACTCTGCCTCACAGCTGTCAAGGTTTCCTGTGTAAACAGGATGAAGCATAGGAACTGAAAGTGTAGTTATTATCACTTTTATAAATTTGTTTCACAAATAAGAGTTACATCTTTTCACACACACAGACACAAAATCTTGATTTTCTTGTAACACTGAAAAGTAGTCTGCTGCTTTACAGAGCTGCAAAACATTGTGTTCATGCCTGTTACCAATGGAAAATTGATTGATGCACTTGAATATCCCTCAGGTAGCTGCTGGTAGCACACACGAGAACTAATGAGAAAAATCAAAATAATTATGGGAAGCAAATTCAAGTTTGAGGCAAAATTGTGATTAAAAATTTTTTTTTCAGACCTCTAGGCATGAATAGAGGTATTTTTCTCTCTAATTCAAATTTACCATGCTAGCAGTTATTCTACAATATTCAAATAATTTTTTTTTAATGAAATGATTTAGAATAAAGTAAAGAAAGAAAAAGCATTTGCAAACAGCACCAATAAATAATTTTAAATTGAGATGGAAGATACTACAAAATAATGCAGAAATATTTTAGAAAGATACCTGTAATTACAAAGTTAAATGCAAAACATCAGTAAAAATATTAGAGAAATAAATTTTAAAGTTATCTGCAGTAATGTGTATACTTGTGAAACACGATAAAAAAATCCTTGTTTTCTAAGCAAAGAACCATCTGGTTGTCTGACTCTTTAGTTTAAATGTAGGGCACATGGGAAATAAGGAGGTGATTGGTGCAGCCAACATGGCTTCACTAAGAGCAAATTGTGCCTGACAAATTTGGTGGCCTTCTCTGGCGGTGCCACAGCATTGGTGGATAAGGGGAGAGTAACAGACGTCATCTACCTGGATTTGTGCAAAGTGTTTTACACTGTCCTTCATGATATCCTTGTCTCTAAATTGGGGAGACAGGGATTTGACCAATGGACCACTCGGTGGATAAGGAACTAGCTGGACAGTCGTACTCAAAGAGTTGCAGCTGACAGCTTGATGTCCAAGTGGCGAGCAGTGATGAGTGATGTTCCTCAGAGGTCGGTACGGAGCCCAGTGGTGTTTAACTTCTTTGTTGAAAACATGGATGTTAGGATTAAGTGCACCCTCAGCAAGTTTGCTGATGACACCAAGCAGTGTGGTGCAGTCGACACGCTGGAGGGAAGGGATGCTATTCAGACGGACCTGGACAGGCTTCAGAGGTGGGCCCATGCAAACCTCATGAAGTTCAACAAGGCCAAGTGCAAGCTTGTCCATGTGGGCTGGGCAATCCCAAGCACAAATACAGGCTGGGCAGAGAATGGATTGAGAGCAGCCCTGAGGAGAAGGATTTGGGGGATTAGAAGCTCAACGTGAGCAGGCAATGTGCGTTTGCAGCCCAGAAGGCCAGCCACACACCTTGGGCTGCATCAAAAGAAGCATGACCAGCAGGTCGAGGGAGGTGATTCTGCCCCTCTACTCCGCTCTCGTGAGACCCCACCTGGAGTACTGCATCCAGCTCTGGAGCCCCTGACATAAGAAGGACATGGACCTATTGGAGCAGGTCCAGAGGAGGGCTACAAACATGATCAGAGGGTTGGAGAACCTCTCCTATGAGAACAGGCTGAGAGAGTTGGGATTGTTTAGCTTGGAGAAGAGAAGGCTCTGGGGAGACCTTAGAGCAGCTTTCCAGCATCTGAAGGGCGCCTACAAGAAAGCTGGAGAGAGACTTTTTGCAAAGGCTTGTAGTGATAAGATGAGGGGTAATGGTTTCAAACTGGAAGAGGGTAGATTTAGATTAGATATTAGGAAGAAATTTTTCACTCTAAGGGTGGCGAGGCACCAGAACAGGTTGCCCAGGGAAGTTGTGGATGCCCCATCCTTGGAAGCCAGGCTGGATGGGGCTTTGAGCAACCTGGTCTAGTGGAAGGTGTCCCTGCCCATATCAGAGGGGTTGGAACTAGATGACCTTTAAGGTCCCTTCCAACCTAAACCGTTATATGATTCTATGATTCTATGATCTAGCAACATGTGAAAGGAAAACAAAACCAAAAGAGCTGAGCTGAATTAAGACTGAGAGTGGTTTGATTTGACATTTGAGAATCGTTAGAAGTATTGTACCCAGACCTAATGAACCTCCAGCGTTTCATAGGTCAGACAGATTTTCAAAGGGCATTTCGGGACACCTAAGTTAGACTCCTGATCTGAATTCTTCTTTGAAAAAACTTCTCTTTTTTTTTTTTCTGACTGTAAAAAAAAACTCTCTGGGAACTGTCTTCGTTGGCTCAAGTAATCCTTTGAAGGTATTTCCATTTAATTTAATCTAAAAGATAATAATAATGGCTAGTTGCATCTTCTAGTAGCATTTCTTTATCCATCAAATAAAGCTGCTGATGCCAAAATTTTGGGGAGTATTTGAGTGTAAATGGCAGCGTTTCTTTGGAATTGATTCATTTTATTAAATGGTGCATTGGTTTTGTAGTCAAGAGTTTGATGATGATGCATTTTTCTCACATTTGCTTTAGATACGAGTGCAATTGAACCTGGCCAGTCAGTGCATGGCTAAATAATACTCTGGCTGTGTGAAAGTGATACATATTTCTGCAGTGCACTGTTAGCTTGATTGAATGGTACACTTTTAATTTAAGAATAGATAAAGGAGTTTTCAAGCTGCATAGATAATCTGAATGAGTTAAGATTTCAAAAATCTTGGACAGCCATTTCTGTAGGAAGGAGAAGAATGATACTGTTAAAGTATATCGCTTTGAACACCTCTCCAACTTCCAGTCTGTGTTCAAAGTTAGATCCATGATCTGAAAATAAGAAGGTATGCTAATCGCAAGGCAACATATAAGAATATAACATAATGCAGAAATATTTACTCACACGTCTGTCAGTTGAATATGAGAGCAAAGAACTGGAAGTCATTCATTCCAACCACTACTACAATGGGTTGCTAATTCTTTCACAAACTTATGAATTTCCATGATAAAACTAGAAAATCTATTAGTGGGCAGCGATGCTGGAAAGAAAATAAAAAATTTCATCTTCTGCTGGATAGAAATCTTCTGATTCGCAGCTTGAACATATTCATGGTGAGTTTCTACTGACTTGCTCTTGTGCCAACAGTGCCCTTCAGCTTAAATAACTCCCATTCCTTTCTAATGTTTACCCCCCAGTGTGTTTAGAGACAGCAGTCATATTCACTCTCACTGTTTGTTTTATTAGGCAAAACAAGTCTTTTTCATTTATTCTCCACTTATAAGATAGACTGTCATTCTCCTGCTGAGAGGCAGGGTATGATTAGCTCAAGAACAGTGCTACTGCAACTGCACAGCTTCTGAGCGACACTTGGGTTGAATCTGCCTGGCTGGAGGCATGTGAATATATATGTCCACCTATGTGGGCTAACCTTTCTTAGCCTTTTCTGCATCTTGATTTGAATTAATCTCTAATGAAGACATATGGCCAGAATTGGAGACCATAGGTGTGAAAGAAAAGGTGTTGGAAAGATGAATGCGAGCAGGGAGTGAATTAAGTCTGCCGAAAGAATGAGCTGTTACAATATTTGCCTAGTTTAAATAAGCACTTTAAAACATTTTGTTACCGAGTGGAATTTTGAAATTTGTTGAGAATCAAGAAATAACTTTCTTTCATGTGAAGAATTGATGCAATGGATTAATTAAGCAAGAAAAATATACTTCTGAAATCAATTTTACTAGAATCTGAGGCTGCAATCTGATCCAAGCTCTTCCCTCTGCAGGAGGAAATGGCTTCAGGATTTTTAATGTATAACATAGAGCTACATATGTCAAAAAATCAAAATGAAAGTATTTAGAAACAAAAGATAATACTTCCCACTGGCCACAGTATGCTTTCATTAGGCATACTATTATGCTTAATTAAAGCATTAAAAGGGGATATAAGCCTCATAGCTTGATGTTGAATAATTTGATTTATGTGAAGATGGAAAAGTTGGTTTTTGTGTGGTCGTTGTTCTTTTTTTTGCCTTTTGTGGCCGCTTCTTTTTCTATATGGAAATCCATATTTAGAAAGTATCAGCTCGAAGTTTTTCTTTTCACATTACAAAAAGTTTTATTCACCTCACTCTTAGACAGCTGAAGTGACTACACCCTTTCTATTTCCCTTCTTCTAAAGCAAAAACAAGGTTCCCTGAATGTTGCTGAAATGCTATCTATCTGGGAGAACCACAGAATGGAATGAATGCTAATTATGAAAAGTTTGGCCTACAATTTGATTTCATTTAATTTCAAGAGGATTTGAAGTGGAAAGGACCCAAAGAATATACTGAGTTTCTCCCTTCTCACACCTGAATGCTCAGCAATGTCTAACTAGGAATAATAATCTGTTATCTGTTTAACCTCAGTTTCAGAAAATTTGTCTTGTTAATGTTTTGTGTTAACGTTTCTGACACAGTGGGTAAGGTAAGCGACAATAAAGAAGCACTTGAAGGATCAGGAGGGCTAATGGGACCCTGACATTCAGATTTTATGTATAGTGGACTTTTAGAAGACAAGAAATCATTCTCTTGAATCAGACTGGTCACATTTCTAGGCAGGTGGTTAAAAACCAATATTAACACCTTGAAGAAAATTGTCTGTGTTTCCACTAGAGATTATATCGCATATTCATTGCTTTTAACACAGCTGATGGAGAGTTAAGTAAGTAGTGAACGGGATGCCCCTACCAAAGGAAAACATGCTTGGAAATGCTATTCCAGTGAGGACCCTCCTGTTCTGTGTGTTCCAGTGTCACTAAACTTGTTGTAGAGACTGATCTCTGCATTTCTGCACCAGAGTTTTACAAGCACTGTCATGGATGTATATGTAGTTACTTGGGAAATTTTGAGATAGTATATAATTTCTGTTGTGTCCCTAAATCCCGTATAGTAAATACCTCAATCCGGAGATTTTTTTTTTTTTTTTTGGTGATTGTGAGACAGTAATCAGTGAAGTCTTGATTTGTTATACTTACATGCTGTTGGACTCCCTTGAAGCAACATTTCTAGAAACATCTGTCTTTGTTAATTGGAAGCTGTTGACTTAATCTAAATGTGCATATGTGGAGGGAGGGTAAAGAAGAAAGAGGAACAGTAAGGAATGAAAAATATGAGAGTATAACATCTTTCTCCATTAAATGCAACTGTATATTCACTGCTCACTCAGAAGTGATCTGTGACACACAGGGTTACTCCTGTACAAATTACCATTCAGTTAGCAGACAGTACTGCTTTATGACAAGATGTTCTAATAGCAGTGCATTGTCATAATGTCATTGCAAGGCTTAGAGATGAATTTGGCAGATGCAGTTTCTTGTCGGAGACATATGATAATAAGAACAACCTACGTGCTATGTAGTGTAAAAAATCACAGTTACCAAGGTCTTCAGCTGACACAGTGACACTGACAGAAATATAGCATAGATTTGTATAAAGATAGTAAAAGGAAAAAAGCTTGCTAGGATAAGCCTGTGAATTAATTTGCCGGGCAAGCCAAGGTGATATTTGTTTTTTTTTTATACCGTGCCTTAATATATAATCTAATGCTAGAATTCAAGGTATCTGGTGAACCGCTTAAAGTTGTGATAGAAATTGTAATCACTGGCAAATGAGCAAAAGACTTCTGTAGGTCTACAGCAACAAAGTATACAAAATGGTGTCTAGATTTCCAGAGTCTATTGCAAGACTGAAACTATAAAAACAGATAGGTGATTCTGCAGTTTCTTCAGGTTGGAAGTAAGATACTCATCTGACAAACAAGTACTTTCCTTTTGGCATAAAGAAAATATTGGGTTATTAAAAATAGGGTGAAAACAAATGGAGGAAAAAACAGATGGGAGAAAAGAAAGTAGTGTTTGGAGAATTCATTTAAATTAAATAGTTTTATGAGAACAAAATAACCAATTTTTCTGATTTGTCTGTGAATCTATGTTGGTGTTACAAGTCTTAATAATTAAATGCTATTTTTAAATGCACACAGCTTTTTTTCTTTTAACAAAAGCACATAAGCAGTGGCAAAAATCTTTATAGAAATTACAACAAACCATTACGTCAAAGACAGAATGACTTTGGACAACCTATTAGTATCATAAAGAGATTATAATGAATGGCCTACCTACATTTTAAGTGTGAACTGAACTCTGTGTCAAAGAAATAGTTTGAGGTTACTCTGTTTAATTTAATAAGTTTCTTATGAACATATTGTAATTTTAGTTTCTCGCCTTCTATTACAAAGAATTAACTTTTTGTTTGGCAGACAGGTCTTTGTGGACAACTTCAAATAGTGTATTTGAGATAGAGAACTTTTTCATTATATGCTTAGCTGTTGAATATAATATTTTTTGCAAATTTTTACTGTAAATTCACCGTGTAACGGTAATTACATCTGGATTTTTTGGAGGTGTAGCTTGATTGTTTTCAGGAGGGAGACACAAGGGAAATTTTAACATTGTTCATTCTGTTTCATTCTCTGGGGAACTAAAACAGGATTAGTTGAAATAACTGGGAAATGATGGAAAAATATTAATAAATTTTCTACTGATGAGCCAAAAACTACACTTCTTACTGAAAAGCCAAACGTGTTGAAAGATTTAATGTTGCCTCCTTGATTTACACCAATGCTAAGATTGTTTGAGTAAAAATTCAAGGACTGTTAAAGAAGAAAACATTTTTTACCTCACCTTAGGAAAATGTTAAAATATGAAGACACAAATAAAACTGTGTACTGAAGTAGATAACTACTGTGGGAAGTTTCGGTTCAAATACTGGAATTCTGGCAAAGTATAAACACTTAGAAATATAATCTTACACTGGGAAGATCATTAATCATAGTGATGCTACCAGCCTCAGGTCTTCTGTGCTATATTTTTTATAGTGCTTTACATGTTCTTGTTTAAAATCTCTAAACAGAAATTGGTTAAGTATGGTTGGTTCTAATGGAACAGGATTAAGGTTTTTTTATTCATTTTGCAGATCTTAAAATACAATTCTGAAAATCATAGTTTAAATTGTGAGACCGTTTGTCTCTGAAAGTCAAATAGCTCTCTTGTATAGCGATTTGTATGAGGATAGGATTATGGTAAGCAATCTATGTGATCCAAAGAACAATACAATGATGACAATGATTTAAATGTGAACAACTTGCAATACACATGTTTTTAGCAATGATATCTTGGTGTAATGATACATTTAAAGAGAATATTCCATAAAAATACATTGATTTAATGAACAGAAAATCACATTTAAACTATTACATTGTTTTGCTCGAAGTGGTTATGGTGAGTCACTTTTACAGAGTGACAACTTGCGTGTACTTAAATAATTTACCAAATATTTTATGATTATATAATCTTTGTTCTGTACATATTATATAAAGTAAATTTCAGTTAAATGTTTTCTGTAAGTCAGGGACATAGTTGCCATAAGTAAAAGCTGTGCAATGTTTATATGATTTTTTTTTTAACCTGTAGTGTGTATTCAAGTAGTATCTTAGAAATCAGTATACCAACTGTCATGTTTAACAGGGAGGAATTAACTCCTCTTAACTCTTTCACTTTTTTTTTATAAAGGTATCACATTAATGGAAACCAAGATTATATTAATACTTTGGGTGGAATTCTGTTCTAGACAGACACCTTAGCTACTCAGTTGACCAGAAAGTACATATACATTCAGAGTAATTATAATGGAAATTTACACACTTAGCTTTTATGTTAACACCAACATTTAGTTGTCTCCATCTTGAACGGAATCCCTACCCATTCAGAAAACTTCAGTTTTCAACAGAAACCCAGCTTTTCTTCGTAGATTGCTTTCTGATTTAAATAATGTACTTAGCAATTCAGTAATTTTTGCAAATTCCTAAAGATGTGAAGAAAAACTTTTCTAGGTTTACATAATAATTTTCATGAAGACAAGAAAAACACAAACAAAACCGCTCTTCACTAGCATCATTAAATTTGATACAGTTCTCCTAATTTGATCAACTCCAAAAGGTTTTTTAAAAAAAATTACTCCAGCAGACAAACTTAAATTTTAACCACAGCTGTATATCTGCTGATTGTAAAGCCTCTTGGATCTTCTCAGCTGGGATTTTTGCCTTTGGGAAGCTGTGCAGGTAAAAATAAATTGTGAATAGACTGGCTACATTGATGCCATCTGTTATGATCGTTTTCTGCCTGCTAATAGGTTGTTCAGACCTGTTCTGAAATACTCAGGTGCTAAATAATAATTGGTTTGCTGTAATTGGGCAATGAACAAAATAATGAAAGCGATATCTTTTCTTCCTCAGTGTCTTTCTTTGTACCACCAGTGAGGCATGGCAGACAGGCCTCCTTTCTCTGGATGACACCTCTTGAAAGTGATGTGCCAAAAATGAAGATTTAAACACACTTTGTACTTTTGATTGCCAATAACACAGGTTGTATTACATCAGCTGGCTGAGAAATCAATGACCTAAAGATTATTTAAAGTGTTAAAATTCATGTGCAGCGTGCATGCCAGGAAAACAAATTAAAAGCTAAGTCATGTATACAAAGCTTTTGTAACAAATTGTATATATATGCAGAAATGGAAGTTTTTGTTAAAAACCTAGCTTTCTCTTCTAGTGTTAACAGAATTTCTTTAGTGATGTTTCAGAGCAGAAGATAGAGGGAATTATTGTGTTGAGAGGCAAAGTACCTTCTCATTTTATGTCTTTTACCTATGCAAAGTTAGCTTCCTCATTAGGTTAAAAACCTTCATCAAATTCTACTTTTAGCATAGAAATGATATTACATGTGTTTGTATTGGACTGTGTTTGGCTGATTCTAGACATATTAAGGAGAGTCAGGTATGAACTCTTTATGAGTAAAACTTAGGATTTGTGCTCTTCTTCCTGTAATTAGAAGTTTCCAGTAAATATTTTCAATCCAAATATTTGTAGTTCACCTCTAGCAGTTCTCACACTGCTTTCTTTTTTAACAGTATTCTATTAATGTATCCGAAGACACTTTGAGAAACATCAGCATTGATGAATAAGAACTAACCCTTCCACTGGCTGCGTTCCTTTGAATTATGCTTTTGGTTTGACTGATGGATACTGTTGGGAGTCACACAGATTGAAAAATGCTGAACCAGTAGTATGTAGCAGAAACATGTTGTTTTCACAGCTGGAAATGATCAAGTATGTGCACTGGTGGCTATGTCTTTTTTTCCTATTAAGAGCAAAATTGAAAGGAAACACCCCACTAGATGGCCATAATTACTCAGTTTGTAGCTATATCAAAGGTGTCAGCACTGATCTGCATTCTTTATTTGAGGCTAAAAGTCATAGAAAAGGAAAATATACCAGAAAATTTCTTTTTCTGACTCATAAAATATTCCCGCTACAATATCGTATTTGTTCTCAAAAGTTCTGCTTGACTGCTGATTTGAAGTGCTGAACAAGAAGTTTACCATGCTGTCAGCTTTCCTTCTTGTTGAGCCACCAGACACGTTTTTCCTCGTACGGGCTTTCACTGTAAGTGATGTTCTATTCAGAAAGGACTAATGTTTAGACTGAGTCAGACTGTGTAGAAGGTGTTAGTGGGGTCAGCAGTACATATGAAATTTACATTAAAAACGTGTTGTGCTCAGAATAGGATGAAAGTTTGGGGAATCGGGGAGACAAAACTAGAAATCAGTCTTTTGTAATTTAAAACATCCTGGTTCTTGTGAAGTTTCTCTAATTTGGTCAACACCATGACAAAGTATCCATTTTTATTTTGTCCTGTCTATGATCATCCTCACTGCATAGTAGCCATAGTTCTTTCTTTTTGGTTTTTTTTATGACCAACGTATCATTTTTAACCTGCTTGAAATATTACAAAACACCTAATTCAGCCTGGATTCCAACAGCTCTTATCTGTTCCTTTAGTTTCTATTTAAAAAAAAAAAAAGTTTTCTTTTACAATGTTTCCAATATGTTTGTGATAGTAATCAAACTGTAACCTATACATGAACCATGAAAACCTGTACACTTTTCTTACTGTATTGTCATCTATTGTGTTTTTAAATTTCAGCTCACTAACTGTATATGAAAAAGCACATCAATTGTGTGTGCAACACATTTAATAATCACAGAAGATTCACCACTTGCCTGTGCTACAACCACAATGTTCTATTTATAAAGCACATAAAATAGAAAATGTAAGTGTGTGGGAAGATTATATGTTTCAGTAATACAAAATGTGCCACACCCAAGAGATTTGTACACTAAATGAGTTTGTAATTTTCTTACAGTTTCACCTTTAAAATCGTATTTTTGGGTGCAAAATAAGAGCTTAAGTTTAGGAATTCTAGCAGCTTAAAGTATTCTCAGTGCAAGTCCCCTGAAGGGCTTTCTTAATCGTACACTACTCTCTGGAACAGGAGTGAAGCTAGACTACATGATTTCTATGACACTTCAAAATACCAGTGTTTTTGAATTCCTAAAGCATATAAAATACCATCAAGTGTTAACTTGCTCTGTCACCTTCTTTTTAATATCATTTAATTTATCTAAATTTAATTCATAGGCCAAAATAAGTTTGTAACAAAAGCAATGGTATCATAGACCTCTAAAATAAACTAAATACTTTGAGTCTCTTAATGATGAGTAAATTCAGGATTATAAAAGTTCTTCCTTCTTTACTGTTCTCCTCTGATAATTTAATATATCTCCAGCCCTTGGCTTCTCTCTGTGACAGTTCTTGGTTGTATACAACCCTGTGAGACTCAAAGTTTTATAGTTATTTAAATACTTTATTAGGAAGGTAAAATCTCTCATGTACTAATCAAAAATACAAGTATGAATAAAAAGCAGCAGAGAAAGCAGTAAGTTCTGTTTTTCTCTGTTTTAAAATTACTGATATTTATAAATAAATAAATTATATCTTACAGCTTCTATTATGTACTAATACTGAATAAGTGACTTTTAAAATGTATTACAGAGTGAAAACTAAATGATATTCTTCCAAAATCAACATATGACACTTGATCCACTTAAATCTTTGAAAAACTGCTGCAAACATTGATATGTATCTTGGAAATTAAATGTAGTTTAGTCAGATTTTGCAGTTAGAGAACAGTTAATTTTCAAGCCTGTTTTCCTGGTCATACTAATTAATCTCTGCCAACTGCCAAATTGAATAAAAAATTTACAAATTTGATGCCACATATGTTCCAATTGCAATCATTTCAACAAGGTAATGCTTCAGTGCTGACATGCAGATATTATTGGTTAAACATATTATATGATAATAAGCGATGATACATTTATTCTCACTTTAAAGATCCGTAAAGGTCTAGTAGGGAACTTCACAAAAACTTGCCTTCTATGTACGTTGCTGATTATGGTCTTCTGCTTCTCTGAAGGCTTCAAATGCATCGAGATCTGTCTTGATCATTGAAATTCTCCTGTGTATAAAACCAAACTTGTTCTTATTACTGCAAATGTATTTATTCAAAGGAATTACTTATTAACAACTATCACATTACTAATTTAGTATCCCACATTCTTCTTTCAAAAGAAATCTAACTTTTAGCAAGAACAAATGGAGGAAAGCTGGGGGAAGGAGAGACTGGAGTTAGTATGCTATAGAGGTAAATTATTTGCAGGTTTTATTTTATGACTGTGTAACACTGCACAGGCTATCTCTAGGAAAATATTATCTGGTTTCATATTTCATACTGTCTTTCCACATGTACTTCCTGACTTCCTTGCCATTCGGCTGGATAACAGTATTAATTAAAATTAAGATAAGCTATGTCAAGTTCTAATGTATTTCTTTCTTATCTAAACATGAGGAATTAGTCAAAAAATCATTAAATGACACATGGAATCTAGCCCAAATATTTCCAAGCTGTTTTTCTTTCCTTTTTTACATCTGCTTTAGAATAAAATGGAGAATTAATAGTACCACAAAGCTAGATACTGAAATTATTTGGAGTTGTATTAATATGAGAAAGTCAGCATCATACTGGATATTGCAAAATATCAGATAACCATGATTGCACCTCTCAATAAATTAGTTGTTCTGCTGACCTCAATGGCACCGAAATCACCTGTTAAAAAGTGTAAAACTCAGTCATATGCTTATGATATGTGCTTATTATGCAGATAATTTATGAATTGCAGCTGTTCAGTTTCCCAGAGACCAGATCACCTTAAGGACTCAGACGGTTGTACTGGTTTTGGCCGGGATAGAGTTAATTTTTCTCATAGTAGCTAGTATGCTGCTATGGTTTGGATTTGTGCTGAAAACAGTGTGGATAACACACTGATGTTTTAGTTGTTGCTGAGAAGTGCTCACACAACGTCAAGGCCTTTTCTGCTTCCCTGCCCCACCCCACCAGTGAATAGGCTGCGGGTGGGCAAGAAGTTGGGAGGGAATACAGCCGGGACAGCTGACCCCAACTGACCAAAGGGGTATTCCATACTATATGATGATGTGCTCATCAATAAAAGCTGGGCTAAGAGTGAGGAAAGGGATACATTTGGAAGTTGTCTTCCCAAGTAACTGTTGCACGTGATGAATCCCTGCTTTCCTGGAGACAGTTGAACACCTGTCTGATGATGGGAATTAGTGAATGAATGTCTCATTTTGCTTTGCTTGTGTGTAGAGCTTTTGCTTTGCCTATTAAACTGTCTTAGTCCATGTGTTTTCTCACTTTTACCCTTCTAAGTCTCTCCCTCATCCTGCAGTGGGGCAGTGAGTGAGTGGCTGTGTGGGGCTTAGCTGCCTGCTGGGGTTTAAATCACAACAATGGCATATTGCATCTAAGAAAATAAGAACTGCACATGAATGGGTTTGAGAGCACAGATTTTCAATGTTATTTGCTTTAATTTTAAAGCCCAGTGGATTGACTTGCTTAAGACTACTGGATAGCAGTCAGGTATTATGAACAATTAACTAGCTGCTGATGAAACTGTGGTGTGAGTTTTACCAAATTGGTTTCTGAACTGAATCCAGCTCTTTGCAAAACCCAACTATCTATCCCCCTGTGAAAGGAACTGAAGATATAATAAGGAGCAACTCAGTCTGTAAAAATTCAACATCTCTATAACTCCTTAACTTGAACATTTGTGTACTTTATTTCTTCACTTTTTCAGTCTATTTCCTAATGATACCATAAATTTTACTTTTTCTGATGCAGTCTTTGGGGTTCTGAATATAACTGACTAACTTGCAGCCATTGTGACACATTTTTGTTCTTGCTGTTCCTCTGCAAGGTGTTGTGGTGTTTAAGAGGGAAGGAGCTGAGCAGCAGTGATGATGGTTGTTTTCATGCACCTGTCTCCTAGATGCATGAGACATTGACCCTTTGCTGACAGCTGCTACTACCATGAGCCAGGAGATGGTCCTAGAGGTGGGTATGTGGTCATCTAAGAGGGTCTGAGACTTGTAGAAAGTGAGAAGAGGTGAAATCAAGGGAGATGATACAGCAAAGTTTCCTACCTGCAGGACAAAAATCGTCTCTTCCTAGGGACCAAGAGAGGACTGGATAGGGTTTAGTGCAAGTCAGATAACCCTTAAACTAAGGGAGGAACTAAGGAAAAATATTGAGTAAACCAACTGTAAATAAGCTAGATCAGGGAGACAGACTGGTTTGCAAACACTTGTGTTTCTAGTCTGCTTTACACAGCACACACCTGTTTTTAAGTTCTGTGTTTTATCTTGTGTTGTAATAAAACTTAGCTGTAGAGTTTTCTGGTTTTGATTTTTTGCAGGGAGGTTGCTCATTTTAAGGAAAGATTCACCCAGATAGAATTCAAAGTTGTGATCAATTGATTACGTTAATTGACATTAATTTTGCTAAACTTGTATAGAGATTTAAAGTATTTCCCATTTCCAGTTATGAGACGTAGACTACATATCTGATGTCAGCATCAGATAATAGGCACACCAGCACCATCAAGAAAAATGGTTATGTGGTCCAGAAAGGCTAAAATAAATCAAACGCAGAGAATAATGGGATCTGTAGGCTTCTCTGAATCGTCAAATAGGTGCGCAAAGGAGTTGCAGATTTTTGACTCACTGCACCTCTTATTCTCTGAGTTTCCAGAATGGTCTATATTATAAGAGTAGAGTATAAGAAAGAAGAATAACGTGATAGGTCATCTGAATTCTAAAAATATCACAAAGTGGTTTTATGGGTTTTATTTAAGTGCAGAAGATCTGGGTTCATCTTGTATTTATTCCATTGCCTTTACATGTGATTTTCCATTTTGATTACCCTATAAAAGAAACTAGCAAGGTTTTTGTGGGGTTTTTTGTTTGACTTTTTATTCTAGCTTTCTTTTAATACACCTTGTGTTCTATGTATATCTAAATAAAGGGAATGCTGGAATACATATAAAATAGCAGTACTTAATGTGTGTATATAAAACTGGTGTGTGTAGGGACAGCATTTATGTAATTATGCTTGTTATTACGCTTGCCAAAGTCGGGCACAATTTTGAACGGAATATCTTGTACTCACTGGAGGCTCTTGCACAACTGTAATCTGCACAACAGCACTATCTGGGACATACATTGTCTCACATAGTCAGGAACAACAGCCACTGATCCTTCATCAATATGGTGACTAATCTCACCCTGAATCTTTAGCATAAAAGTGTAAGAATGTAAACTACAGTGCAGATTCCTTACTATCCCTTAGCATGAATGGAAAAGTGAAAGAGACACAGGGACTTGTGTATTTATACCACTAGATTACAAATGGTAATTGTGACTGGCCTTTTGTTAATTTTTATGTTTATTAAATCAACTAACTCTTCGCATTTCCTTCTAGACTGACTGCTGGTTTGAACTCTTTAATAATGAGATGGCAAACATAGTAGATAACAAGTTTTAAACCAGATACAGTGTTCTGCATAGGCAGGTTTCTTTCATTCTGTGGTCAGATATATTTGTAAAGTGATCATTCAGTGGAAAATATCTTTATATGAACTGCAAAAAACCAAAGTTTTTAAGGTTTTTTCCTTCTTGTTTAATCACCCCACCAAGTACTTTACTGGTAAGACTTCCAAGGAAAAAACACTGCTCACAATTATAATAGTAAAAATATTATGCAGGCTTTGTAACTTTAGGTTGTCCTGAGCTGAACAACTTCTTTTAATACATTAATTTCTTTTCAGTATTTGTGGATTGTCATTCTTCCTCTTGTCCCTTAGAATTAATCTGGCAAGACTTAAATCTTTGGCATTGTGATTTCTTCTCTGTTTCTTTTGCAGTAAATATTGTCAACTGGATTGATTTTTTTTTTTAATGTATTTCAAACTATTTAAACAGTTGTGGATTTAATTTTATTTTTGCACTATAGGTATTTTACATCACTGACAGATAAATCAACCTTTTAAAAGTCAAAAAAGTAACTTTGGACAATGCAACTCAGAAACAACTCTGTTAACCTATACAGACAAGTTTATTGTCTTATTTCTAATTATTATTAATGTTAAAGAATTTAATGAAGAAAATATTAAAGAGCACCTTATGCACCAGAGATGTTTTTTGGATTACTCGCACACTAATAATCATTGAAAGCTGTCGAAATATTTTATGAAACCAGAACAGCAGTTATCAAATGGATTTATGTAGTGCTTTAATGAATAACTAAATTGAGCTTTTCTAATGCTAATATCTAATAACTGTTTTTTTTTTAAAGAAAGTCTGTGTTATCCTCATTTTAAAGATAGGGAGAGTATTACGGATATGTGAAAGTATTTACTTAAGGTTATCCACCTGCTGCCTGCAGTGATTTCTCTTTCTCTTCTTCCGTCTGCAGACATTTTGGATGAACTAAGTTAGGTTTAAAATTACTGGAGTAACAGAAGTTTTGCAGGTCAAACTTTGCCATGTATAGACAAATTTTCATAACTGATGCAACAGTGCATCTGCCTTATGCAGCCTTTATTAAGCATACTTAAGGTTTGTAATCTCTTTTTTCCCTTTAAGAAATAAAAAAACCACACAATAAACAGAAACACACAATACCACACCTTCCATTTGACAAACTCTACTAAGTAAAATATCATTGCAAGAATGATGTCAAGTCACAGGGTTTAGAATCTCAAACCTCTGACACTATGGGGTTTGTTTTCTTACTGTTTCTTATTTCAAGTTCACTCCAGTGATTGTTTAAGTGCAGTAAAAACTGTTACATTCCTAAGGCTCCTGTTCCAATTCACGTTTGATTGGAGAGTTTGAACATACTGTACTTGTAAAAATTGATAAAAATTCATGGAAACCTCATCTCTGAAGGATGTCAACATTAAAGTGGCTCAGCTATGATTGTGTGAAGTGAGGGGGAAGTGACCTGGGGTTCTTAACATCTTACAGTAGATTATCATAACTACAAAATAGTACTTTTGTATACACATGTCTCAGAAGAAGCTAAGAGGGTCTCATTTTCTTTTAGGAGAAAGCATTTCAGATATGATTACCAACAAATTTCAGTTCATTCCTGGAAAATAAAAGAAAGGCACATATATTTTCATAACTGCTGACTATATTTTCCTGAGTATTAAATACCTTGGTGGCTTGTCAGGTGTGGCACCCATAGTACCTTTTCATCCTTCAATATTTGGGCTTTTTAAACAAGAAAGGTGTTGCAAAGTATTTTTAAATATGAATAGCAATAACCAATTGGAATTGAACTGTAGAATATAAACATAAGCTATCTCTTATAAAAAGTCATAGGCTTTGCTGTGTTTTGTTCTAGTAAAACCTATCTTTGTTCCTTTACAATAAACTTTTTTGTTTGCTTCTTTATAGAGAGTTGTAGTTATTTTAATGTCCTTTAAAATACAGCTTTAAGTTTGAGTCATAGAAAAATACTCAGCATTTTGTCTTAAAATGCAAGTCAGTATGCTCTCTCAGAGACAAACTATTGCATTTCTTGGAAATTTTACAGTGGATCTTAAATCATTTCTTGCTATAATTGCTAAGCGAGACAAAATCTTTTCCAGGATTTGCTCTTAGGCTAAGTAATAAAAAAAAAAATAAAACGCCAAGAGTTAGTATAATATATCTATTCTGCTGCTAATTATTACCAGTGATTTGTTTTACAAAACTTTGGTGAGATCTGCTTTCATATTTAGGTGTAGAGCTCATTTGGAATTTGAAAAATTAAAGAAGTTTGACCTGATATATTTATTTTTTTTTTGTAATCCCAGTGGCACTGTGGCCATGCAACATTATGTGTAGATTTACAAGGGGATTTAGGCAATAACATCTAAAATGTACATGCTCAGAATCCTTGTCTGGTGTGAAAGAGGCTCAATTCCTTGAGCATGTAAATTTCTCCTGTAGATATCTAATTTTCCACTGCAGGGCATGAACAGATAGTTGAAATTCTGACAATACTAATCTGTTCGGAAGCTATCTCCTGCCTAAACTGCAGTGGGAGTCATAAATTACAGGTTTCTGTACCTGTCTCTGCACAGAGCCTAATCCTGAAGGCATGGTAAGCAGAAAGTAAAATGGGAACTTTCAGTCTTTATTGTGTAGCAGCTGCCTGTAACATTTTAATAAATATAGAAATAAAAAATATTACAGGATACAGTTTTATTCATGACATGTAGCATGCTGCTGAGATACATAAAATGATTTAACAATAATAATAAAAAACAAAAGCTTCATAAACTTTTCAGTTATCTCTGTGTTGCCTACCTATTCTCAT
Organism: Pluvialis apricaria; assembly: GCA_017639485.1. Lineage (NCBI taxonomy): Eukaryota > Metazoa > Chordata > Aves > Charadriiformes > Charadriidae > Pluvialis > Pluvialis apricaria. The sequence goes on from CM030007.1 coordinate 174,203,780, forward strand.
GTATTTCATGTATTCTTTTAAAACCTTTCCAAAAAAAGATTTAGTCCTATATATCATATAGGAAAATATGACTCCAGATCTGGCTATGGTAAAGGCTCCAGTACAGACTGGTAGTAGAGTAAAGGTACCAGGTAAAAAAAACCAACTTGAAATAACACAAAAAAACCAAAAAGAATATCCTTTTCTTCCTAAATATCCTTACTGGAAAATTGTATTCCAGTTGTCTCTGAAACACATGGTATACAAAATTTGTTTTTCTTATCCCCTCAAAATTTCTTAGAGAAAATTTTCTGTCCAGTGCAACATCCTTCCATATGAGTGGTTAAACATGTTATGTACAGCATATTTTTCCTGGAAAATACATAGATTTAAGCAATGATGATAAAAATATTAGCATGAAATTTTTCATGAGTCTTGGTCTTCTTTTCCTGTTTTTGATTCCCTGACTGAGTGATTTCTGACTACAGCTTGTAATTCTGTGTCCATTTCTGTGAGGAACAATTCCTAAACTTTCCTTCTGGGTTATGAATTAAAGAAGCACTATGTAACAAAGCTTGAGCAGCCTTTTCAATACAGAAGGATGCATAGGAAGTGGTGTGATTACACAGAGGAAAACAACAGATTGATAGTATTTTGCTGTAATATATTTTCCTTAACTACTCATGTAGGAACATAATGATTTGTCTTAACAAATGGGTAACACAAAGCTCTTATGAGCAATACACAATGAGCAGTCAGTCTTTATTTATCCTTCTTGTACTTTTTGTGATTTGTAAACTTCTATCATGTCCCCTGTCTTTTTTCCAAACTAAAAAGCCCTTGACCACCAACCTTCTCAATATATGGAGGCTGTTCTACAACTTTGATGATCTTTGTTGCCCTTCTTTGAACAATTCATGTTTAGCCGTGCTGTATTCTTCCTGTAGATGAGGGAGAATAACTGTATACAATGTTCAGAGTGGAGCAACTCATGGATATGTACAGTGGAATAATGTTGTTTTTCTTTGGCTCATCGTTCTTTTCTAATAAAAAAGCAAATCAAATGCTAGAAGTGGGTGTCTGCTACTGAGCTGGTGGTTTCATGGAACTGCCTGTCACCAACATCACTCCCCCTCCCCTCCTGCCAAGGTCATCTGCTTGGTTAATAACAGTAATTTCAGCATCTCTCATGAAGATAATATCTGAAGCTGTGATTATTCCAGATAAGTCACTTTATGTTTGTCTGTGTTAAGCTTCATATGACATTTTATTGCTGAGTCAGTCAATCTTACAAGATGCTTCTACAAGTCTTCAAAGTCTGCCTTTACTTTTAATGTGAGGTAGACTCACCAGCAGACTTCACTTCACTCCTTGGTCTGTTTTGCTCTGTTACACATGGCTATGTGAATTAGTACAGATCTTAGCTCAGACCTCTGCAGAACTCTTCCGGTCACATTTCTTTGTTGACTGTGGGGAGACTCAAAATGTATTCCTACCACCTGTTTTCTGCCTTTAAGCAAATTTTTTAGGTATGGAAGGATCTTCACAGTTCTGATGTGCTCCATTTTTACACTAGGGCTGATTAGTTTCCTTTATCAAGAGTATTTTGCCAATCCAGAATTATATAATCCAGTTTGCTTTTATTCGTGTGTGATTAAGAATTATACCTCCATGATAGACTTAGGTAAATAACCTAGAGCACAACTGTCTGTAAATAAACACACAGAAATGTCATGGTTTTAAGCAAATTAATATAAGAGCTAGAATGGCTAGCATAATGTGTTGAAGTTAGTTGGTGCGGAGACTTGTCTGGAGACTTGTCACTGCTCCACTTCTTTATTCTCTGCATTTGCTTGCAAGGAAGTGATATCAAAGGCTGCACAGGAAGTTCAGGAAGAAGAAGAAATAACGAATGGCAGGGAAGTATTTCAGAAACAGATATTTTTTTTTTAGGATATGAAGATGCTGCAAGTGCTTTCCTAAAGAGTTTGCATCAATGAATCACCTGTCATAAGTGTAGAAGTGCTGAATTTTTATTCAGCTATTATATCTTGAGTACTTCAACCCAGTGACAAGCATTTTACAATTATATTATTCTGTCATTGCAAACTGGACTTAGAGAACAAAGTGATAGCGTGTCTGGTTTCTGTTCTGGGAATCTGGAATAGATGATGAAATGCAGAGATATGACAGCAGTTGGTTTGTTTTGCTTTTTCTCACTTCAATAATGACTGTTTGAAACACAACAGAATTCAACCAATATGCAATCTCTTGAACACAGCATCCTTTGAAAACATCTTCATTTGAAACAGAAAACTGTAAGTGGGATGGGGAGGAAGAGGACTCAAAATCACCTATAACACTTAGTTAATCACTTCTCACTGAAATAAGAACTGATTTCTTAACTGTCATTTATTCCTTATCACAACACAAATTTCAAGGAAGTATAGACCAAAAAAGCCCTCATACAAATGAAAAAAACAGCAAAACTCCTCTCAGAAATAATTCTAAGGCCTTTGCATTGTATTTTTTAATCAACATTGGTTAAATCTTTATGTTATTGCGCTGAAATATAATTGAAATACCATCTCTGCTTGGATTGCTTTAACCTCTCCCTTGTGAGGCATGGCAGAAATACACATTACAACTGAGAGATCACTGCTTTGAATTAGCAAGAGTTATACAACTTGGAATGACCTATACCATTGCTGTGTGACTTCTGTATCTCAGGCAACTTAAATGGAGAAATTGATACTGCATGTGGAGATACACTGCTTTGTTGCTTTTGTCAGCAAGTATTGTGTCTTACTGAGGTCAACTATTTTTATGAAATAAAAATGTGGATTTTTAAAGTATGTATTCTGAGGAGAACTTGTGTATGCAGCACCTATATACTAAAAGCCAGCTAATAGGATAAGTATTGGTTAAAATCAAGACTGTGAGGAAAAAAAACACCTTTCATCATGTGCTCCACTAAAGTATTAATTACTAAGGGAAAAATAAGCATTTATATTAACAAAATAGTTGTTTATAGCATTCTTCCGTTTAGCAACAGTAGATCACGTATAGTTACAACACAGAGTATTTTAAAACACTCATAATTATCAGGAAATTTATTTAATTTTGGAGATTCTTAGATATCTAGGTCTTGAAGTTGTGTAAGTGAAATTTCTGTTTTAAAGCTTTACCTACAAAAGAAATAAAGAGGAATTTTTTGGGGGCTTGGGCCAGAAGAAATCCAAATAACTATTTAGTTACATAAGCATCATATCATGGAATGAATGCTCTAGCAACAACTTTGATAGCTCTGTAGTCAGGGGTCTGTGACCAGGCTGAGCTTGGCAGGGTTTATTAGCACAAGTGTGACCCTATGCTGATTTAGTGATACTGCTCTTAAGACCTAAGCTAGATGTTTTTCTTTGTGATACAAAGCTGTCCTGCAGTACTTTGTGCACAGACCTTCTGCTTGGTTATCCTTTTGTGTTCTGCAGCATTTTCTATTATAAAAGAGTCTCTTAGAATCTAAACTGCCTTTGAAGGCAGTGGGCAAAACCTCATAAATTGGTCTACTGTTGTTTTCTGGCTATTTTTTCTCTGAATGAAAAGAAGAAGATTTTCACCTGTTTTAGATGAGATAGGCTTTTCCACTGTATTACTAGCCTTTTTCAGAAACATCTGTAGTGACCGAGAAAGAAAAAACAGTTTCACAAAAGGATATTTTTTCTTATTTTATTTCACACTACACATAGGCTATTTTTTCTCTCTAGACTGTCAATTTAACTCTTGTACTGCAAATTGCAACTATTTTATATTTCCCAGCTCCCTTGGACCTCCACTTGCATTTTTTTTAATAAAAGTTAGAAAGAAATAGAATGGAATCCTGATATGGAATATCAAGTAATAGATGCTGAAAACAATTCAGAAAGGTCATTCTGTCTAATTTTAAGGTCATCTTCATCCACTTTTTCCAGCAGGACGTCATCGCTTTAGTATTTATACTAGTTACAGGTATAAATCTCTCCCGTCTTTATTTTCTGAAAGGTAAAAATAGCCTCTCCTCAGTTTTGTAGAAGAGACTTTTTTCTCATTTTCTTATCTTTCCTTTCTTTCCAATCCCCCCCAAATCAGGAACTCACATCAAATAGTAAGTTTTAGAGGTCAATCATTTTACATTAGGGTATTTTAAAAAAAGATTCTGTAATCAGCTATTTCCCATCTGTGTCTTCAGAGTACATCTTCAGGTGACAGAAAAATACATGTATTCATCCTCTTATATTTTAAAACCATGCCCTTAGTAAGGGAAAAAATGTTTAGGAAAAGTCATAGAGAAAAGTAAAAACATGTCTGTGACAATCAGGTCATATTCTGATTGCTTCATTTGCTAGCCCTGCCTGCACCGTCTGCTGAACAGATAAAGTCCTTTTATTGCCCCACAGTTTGCTACATAGATATGAATTATAAAGACCTTGCAGTCTTCAACTTTGAACCATTGGAAACACAACTGGAAGACAAGGGAATGTCTTTATTTTCACTACTAAGGAAAGTAGCGAAAGGCAAGCTGTTCGAATGCAGGCTCAGCTTTGAGATCTCACAGTGAACTTCTTGTTAGTTCCAAAGGATGCAGCACTGAATCTGGCTTGTTTGGCCTTTTTAGCTGACTTAAAAGGTCAGGCTGCCTGGTTGTGATAGACAGCAGGACCACAATGGTCTCAGTGATCAAGCAAGGAGATGTCAGATCTACCTTACTATGCTGAAAAGCAATTATCCAATGAAACATTAAACTCCAGATAACAATTTTTGTAATTCACTTAGCAGATATTTTTTAAAAGCTGGCAGACATTTGTGTAGCTTTTTTTCCCCACCACTAATGGTCTATCCCATCCTTGTCATCAGGTCAATCTTTGATTAGTAAGGAATTCTTCAGACACATTTATTTACAGTTATACAGAAACATTAACAAAAAATCTCTCTTGTTCCAAAAGCACATAGAATCCATGTATTCTGACAGGTATCTTTCCAGTTCTGGGGACAAGATGTGTTATGTTTATCTTTCCATTGCTCTCCTCATAAAAACACAGGACAATTCAGGCTGGAAGGAAGCACACGATGTTGAAAACCTCTAAGGATGGAGGTTGCATAAGCTCTCTGGGAAGCCTGTTGGGGCACTAAGGAATAAATGATTTATGGAGAATGCAGAACAATCTGTTGCAAAAACAAGAAAGATTTGGGCATAATCTATCTTGAATCTTTCTGGCAAAGGAAGTCACGTTTTCATTTAAATCAATATTGAGGCTTATGTTTTCCCCTCTCCAAAACTTTTCAAGGGTGAGATTTTATTTTTTTATTTATGCAGAGAGGTTTGAAGAGTATTCCTTATACTTCTCATTTCTCTTTCTGAAAGAATTTTAATTAAAACTCAATTTCCAAGCAAGGTGTTCGATTATGACTAAGCAGAGCATTATGGTGCGTGGCAAGTAAAAGGCCTGTAATGGAAATGGTCCACATGTACTCAGTATCTCTTTAAGTTTCCATTCATGCAAGCGACTCTCCATCTTGAGTATTAACACAGTGTACTATTGTTAGTTGCTGGAGATATTGAGCTGCATTTACACTTCCTTCATCCACTTCCTTGAAAAATAAAGATGAGATGATATGCATGAGGCTAGTAACAGTGTGTGGCGTGCTAAGCATTGAAGCATGTTCAAGGAAAAACATGAACAACTTAACAAATACCCCTCCCCTATTATTAGTGTAATAAGAAGGATTAGCTTAATTATAAGCAATTAAAATGGTCCAGTTAAAATATTGAATGATTCATCTGTCTCTTTATAATTGCTAAATATAAGATTGCAAATTCTAGTGGGACCCAGGTAAGCAGTAGCAATTATATTTTAAGATCTTTTGACTTAAAATAAATTATTTTTCACACTGTTTGTATATTGTGATAAAACCTGCAAAGACACTTTCAATAAGTGTTTTCCAAAGCAAGTCACAAATATAAAACCGAATGCAATTAGAAAACCAAACAAGATCAGTCTTTGCAACAGTTTAAATTCTGTTTTTCCATTTCTAGCTTTGTCTGAATGGGAGATGTCTCTTAAATAGATTTATACTTCTTTGGGGAAGTCCAGTTAGAAAAAACACTCCAATTAAAGTCCAAAATCTTACTGGTTCTTTTTTGACATGCTAAAGATTACACTTAAAAATAATCATATGGGCATATGGTTAAAAAACATATTTGTGGTCCATTAAAATAGTTTTAGAGGGACCTTGTTTAGACGTTGCTCAAGTCTTCTTTGAATAGTGATTGCTGATTGCGTGGGATGCAGTGTCATGTAGGTTTAACCACAAAGAACAGTTCACTTGGGCTCATTGCTTAGAAGGTGGACTGAGAAAGATCAGCATTTTATCCATTAAGCCATCAAGGTTTATCTTCTTAAATCGTAGATAAGAAGCTTTAACTTGAATCACAAATGTAAAGTTCAGCAGACTTTGTCGCAGTACATATTGTTATTCAGTGTTCTAAATGTCAGTACACAATGACAGAGTATCAAGTATGTTGAATCATATCACTGAAAGCCAGAAGACAGAGCAATTTTCAGCTTTCTAAGTCCAATTTATGTTTATAAATGGAAAGCTCAGTTTGAGCCCTACTTAACTGAACAGACAATGCTAGCATGAGGTTAGATTTTTATATGAGCCTGCTTGTTTATCTCTAATTATATGCTAATCAATTTGATTTCTCATTTAAACTCAAACTAGGCTGTTTCCATGTAATAATCAACCTCACATTGGAGCAACAAAGCAGCTTTATATTTACCACATCAGCAGGGTTTAATTGCACATTTGGACAATGAAAATGAAGATGGATTCAGTTTCATTGTCCTTACAATGTAGCAGTATACAATGCACTTTTAGTTTGAGCTGACACGTTTATGGTGGAGATATTAAAGTGTAACATCCGAATATTCGCTAACGTATTGCCAAGCTATTTAGTTCATATTATTTTCTAAATGATGTACATTGGCTTTGCTCTGTTTTATTTTCCACCATTTAAAAATATTGACGCTAATTGTATTACTTTGGTGTGGCATAGGTCAAAAGAATAAAATTAGGAAAAGGTTTCTTTCCAAAAAAAGAAAGAGAAATAGTCCAAATTAAATATGAGGAGCACAGATTTATTTCCTACTCTCAGTCCCAAAACCAGTTATGCTATGAAAAGCATGCTATATTGCTAAACCTATGTGCAAATGCCAGCTAGAAATCTGATTCATGTGTGAGCACTGCAGGAAAAAAATTGGAGAGGTGGAAGTACCTTTTCTACTGTTCCTACAGATATATAATCATGATGATTGAGAGCACACTTGAATCAGTGCAGTTAAAAGTTTTATTTCTTAATCAAGGCTTTTAATTATGCAAATGTTTAAGTAGTTTCTACATCCATGACTGCGAACACTTTTTGAGTCCAGTGAGTGCTTTACTGAGTCTAGTTCAAGACAAAGCCAATGTCCAAATATTTGTGTGAGTTGCTTTTTTGTGTGAGTTCCTGCATCTTCAGGAAATATGTCTGCTTTATCTGATTCACTTGTCAACCTTTTGACACCGAACACGCTGAAATTATCTTTGTATGAAACCTTTATCTCTGCAGAAAATATAACAGAATATAATACTGAATAAATCAGATTACTGAAAAGACAAAACAAAAATCTGCTTTGATTTTTACAGCTAGATTATTTAGTTGAATTTTAGTTGTTAATATCATAAGATTTAAAAAGGAATATTGCATTCGTTGTATTGAAAACCTTGAAAATTTTGGATACAACAAAATTAGTTGCTACTCCTTGTATAAACAATTCCATAGAACATTTGTGGGATACTGTACAGTTCTTTATTGCTTTCTTGAGGTGTGCCAAATCCATTATTGTACGATTGCTATTCAGCATGCCAAGCCAAAAATAATTTTATTTATAGTAGTATCCATACTAACTAAACATTTTGAAAACACTCAGAAAAGTTGGTCTTTGATCCAAGGTGGTCACTTTGTGAGAAAAATAAAAGTCCTGGTCTTCTAAGTAAATTTTAAATGTGAGGAAATGTTTTATATTGTTCTGGAGCTGAATGTTATTTTTAGGGTGTTTATATTTGCACCTACATTGTGACTGAACTGGTAATATGTAAACATCATAAGCCATTGTTTTTCAGCTGGAACATAATAAAAATCCACTTCACCACCTTTGCAAGAAGACCACATAAAAACATTTAATCTCCTCCCAACTCTTTGGCAACTTGAGCAGTCTTAATTTATAAATAGCTTTTTTCTGTAACTTCTTCGGAGGAGTCTGTTTCAGAGCATAATTTGTTGTGCTATTCCAGTTCTTTGTTCTCAGAGCAGAGGCTGTCTGCTGCTCCTGAACTGAGGCGTGTGGGACCTCAGTCTCTCCACTCACTTTCAAAACTGTGTGTGCTATAAAATTGGCCTTATCAGATGACTACCATAACCAATGCTTCTGCCATCAAGAAAAAAAAAAACAGTAAACCAATAAGAATTGAATCTGTACAACACATGTGTGGCTTATCAAACAGTGAGCGAGCCTAGCAAAGCATCTTCTTTAGGTTAACCAGCTCTTGGAGCTTGTATATTGGGCCAATATGAAGAACTTAGGCTAGTAAAGGCAACCTGAGGAGAGAGAAATGGGGAGGATCTGCTTTGCACAGACCCTTAGTCCTTCTTCTCAGTGAGGAGAAGAATAACTCTTCTCACCTGTGGCTCAGGTAACTTGGGAAAATTTGGTTACATCTAACCAAATTGGTACTCATATTGGCACACATACTCTCACTCATCCATCAAACGAAGAGGAAAACCATCAAAATATGTGCCCTTCTTTTTAACTTAAGGGTACTGGTGATCCTCAAGAGATGACATTTTTCTGAATATAGAAATGAAGTCTATTCAAGTCTTCCTGGAGGAGTTCCTGTCAGAATGTAGAGCATCTGTAGCACTATATTTAGCAACAAGAGATTGAGAGGGAGGCATCTCTGCGCCCTTCTTATCTAAAGATCTTTTCGTGATGACACAAGACTATCTCACTGGATAGTTGACTTTATCTTGATCTTGTATAAGATTTATGAGATTCTATATGGATCTTTCTTTACGAACAAAGAAAACATTTGGGCTAGGGCACACTCCCTTGTAAGTCTGGCAATTTTGTGGCTTCTCTGTACAATATTTGCTAATAACATGGCAAAAACAAATACCTGAAGCTTTGTTCACACTTTCTGCTAAGCCTCACAGTGGCACTGAAACCTCCAGGTTTTTGGGAGAGCTCTCATTAGGTCTTTTCAAGGAGGGACTCTGAGCTTTTGTGCAGGATGTGTGGTGATACTCAGAGTTTTGATATACAAATAGACTACTTGTAACAGTTCTTGTTTAAGGTGTATCACCTATATGCACATGCATAATCCTATCTCTTTTCCTCTCCTGCAGAGTTCTTAGCAGTTTTCCGTTATGAGGGACTGAGAAACAAGGCATGCTCCACTGCTTCCATAAAAAGAATATCTGATCCTTACAACTGAAATAGAGAAAAATCTGTAACTACTGTGATTGCATAAATGTATAACCACAGAGTGATTATGTACATCGATAGTGCTTTTCAGAGAACGATGTCACGTAAATAATCTGTCTTTAATTGTTTTCTAGAGGCTATTTAAAACTACTTATCATTTAAAAACAGGTGGCAGAGTCTTGTGGTATGAAATAGAACTTTTATTTATGCAGACTTTTAAAAAATGACCAAACAGCAATTGGTGAAATTCAGAAAAGTTTTTCTGCTTTCTCTTTCCCAACACTGTTACAACTAAGATAGAATTTCTGTTAAATGATTCACCTGAAGTATAAAACAATTTCCACCACACTAGAAAGGAATTTATGAGTTAATCGCTCGGTCAAGTGAAAAAGATTCAGTAGCTGGGCAACAAAACCACCAGTTATCTCTGTCTTTTACTGAGTTACCAGCCACGCTGTATTGATAAAGAACCTTTGCCTTTTATTGAACTGTGCGAGTTCACCAGGAAAGAACATCAGCTTTTCACTGCTACTTTTTAAGGTTACTCTATGATTTCATTATCTAAGGTGGTTAAACTCCCCAAAACACCTTCTGAGAAAGATTTGCCATTGAAAAACTCTCCCCATTTGCATCTGTTGTATTCAAAGAGTTAGCACAATTATCTTTTGAGCTATGAGAATTTGTTTGTCATGTTTTTTCCAACTAAGTAACTTTTCTTGTAGTAGCTACACCTGCCAGAAGAGAAGCATTGATGGCAAAGCTTTTTCAAATACATAAGACCCCTGAGACGTGATCATCTTTAATTGCAAGCTAAAGTTAGATCACACACTTACTTATGTTTTTCCCCCAAATCAAATCTGAACAGAAATGTAAATGATTTTAAAGCTCTTGACCCACCTTCTCTTTGTAATCTGAGGCTGAAGAGATGTTCAGGAATTGTCCCAAAGCAACAACATGTTTCAGAAAAGGCATATTTAAAATAAATTTGCTGAAATCTTGAATGAAAAATGCAGCAAATTAAATTAATACTATCCAAATGGTGCATAAGACAAATCACGTACGCAGTACAATGACCATGAAAGTGGTAGAAAAAGTCTATATCTAAATTTTCTATATTTTTGTGTTCCAAGAAAAACAAACATGTGGTAAGATTTCTGAGGATAAAATTTATTTCAATTTTCAAGACTACTTTCAATTTACAGTTTGCAACTACAGATTGAAAGTTCAGATTTAATGGGAGTTCAGATCAGAGGAATATGGTTCAAAGGTCAAAACCATATTTTATTACATATATGAATATTAGGCTGTAATCATTCAAATATGGCAATCTTAGCAATCTATTATGCTGCAACCAAGATACATTTGACTTGTAATTAGGCCAAGATTTTACCATCCCTCTGTAATTCTTGCTGCTATGTTTTCTTAGATATTGTCACTTCCTTCAATTATGTTTCCCTTATCATTATTATTTGGCGTAACTTACATTAACTTGTTCTATGAAACACTGTGAAATATTTTAGATGGTTTCAGTTGACCTGTCTCTATGCAGAAAAAAATATATTTTATAGCTTATGTATGGATGATTTAGCTACTTTAAAAGGGAGGCTACCAGTTTAAATTTCTATTAACCCATATGGGTGCTGTCATTAGGGTCTTCCCTTTGTGGATATGAGGAAGCTCTCAAACAATTCAAAATGAAAAACTACTAATGTGGTACTGAATTAGTAAATCTAGTGCTGCAGCACAACACCATATTGAAATGAATAAACCCTTTTTGGTTTGTCATTCAGCCACCTAAGAGAAGGGACAGAGCTTTCACGTGCCTTGTAGAAACAAAGTGAGAACAGAATCACTGTATGTTTCAGTTGTTGAAAACTTCATCTAATTGCCCCTATTTTAGCATTGTTTAAGATACAGCACATTAACAACACTGCTTATTTTAATGAGCTGTCAAAACAGCTCAATCATCCTTTATTTCAACCGGACAGGTTACATCAGATCCTCTGAATGTGATGGTGGTAATGTTTAGCAAAATGTGCAGCAGTCAGGCTTCCCCTTAAACTTCCTAAAGGTATAACAACTCTCCATTATGGACTGGAAATGAGGAAATGAGTTTTTAGTAATTCTTCTTGTTAAATGCGAAGTTCACTGTGGCTCTTAGAAGGGACTCTAAAAGAAACCCCTCTTGATTTTGTCTTGGGGAAAAAATGTCTTTAATCTCATCAACTTCAGTTCCTTTGCCCAACCACCCTACTTCGTTCCCAGTAGTTTCAATTCTGCACTGTTTCAGCTGATGCAAAGCCATTTGGTGTTACTTCATCCTTGAACAAATCTGCTGCATTTTGTCTTCTCTGCTTGTCTGAACACATTCTTCTTCTCTATTAGTTCAGGCAGCAGTGGGATCTCACCTGTCAGGACCTTCCCTTGTGGACTCTGTTCTGCGTTCTATCCCCTGCTCAGCACAGGAATGGCTTGTTTGACTCCTGTCTTGGTAAGAAAACAGAGAGACCATGTAAAGTGTGCGTGATAAAAAATTCAGCTGAGCAGAACCCTGGGGAAATAGTGTGGAAAATAGGTAGGAAGAATGAAAGCATCAGTTAGTTGAATAAGAGGAACGTCATATGAGCAGAGAAGGCTGAGCAGAGCATCTCTATTTACAGTTTGATAACATTGGATGAGAGGCTATCATATGATTGCTTTGCAAGTGTATAATAGAGGGAAGAAAAGTGAATAGTAAGGTGTTCTTAGGTGAAATGAGTATATATGTAAGTATTGAGCAAAAAAGGGAAGATATAAGAATCCTGTGGATAATACAAAAATATATATTGTGAACTCTTTCAATATGTCATATAGAAAAGGAGATGAAGTGACCTGAAAATTATAATGCTACTCTTTCATTTATTTTATGCAGGTTATTAAGCTGAGCAAGAGCCAAGAACCAATTAAAGTTCATGTCTAAAAAGCATTTAGGACTATCAAAAAGAGCTATGATTCCACTTTCTAAAAATAAAATGTCGTATTTCAGACGAACAAATATCTAGTTCAGCTCTTTCTCTTTTTCTGAAAAGTATTTGAGAACATGAAAGAAAAGAAATAACCTGAAACAATTTTGTAGTGAAAAAAGCAAGCAATAAACTGGCTAACAGAAAAGGAAAGAGAAAATGATGAAAGCAGAGTACACAAAGGGCCAAAAGGAATGTGTAACCCAGAAGAGTTTATCTCTCTATAATTTACAAAGGGCATTCATAAGTGTTTTAGTGTTGTTAAATAGAAATGTGGATACCACTCAACAGGAATTCCACAGATAAACAGTAAAACTACAGGGTTTGTATTTTTTATCACTACTAATAAAGTGTTCAGAACATTTGGCAAGATGATTTCCAGTGTATTGCCTCATACGTTGTACTTGAGATTTGCCAGAATATATTATTGATGCAGATCTCATTGAAATCTACAAAGTGTATGATCATGTAATCATAGAGGATTTAGGAATGTTTTCTGAGTTCCATCAGCAGGCTATTTTCATAAAAAATGTTTGAATAAATCTAGTTCTTCGATGGTGAGAAAAAGCAAAAGAGGAAAGCAGAAGAAGTGTTAGCTATTATTTAAACTAGATGCAAGTTTCCAAAGAATTACAGAATGATTGAGGTTGGAAGGCACCTGTAGCATCCCCTCCTGCTCAAGCAAGGTCATCCAGAGCCAGCTACACAAAAGTGTGTCTAGGTGGCTTTTGAATATCTCCAAGGATGAAGACTCCACAATGGCTCTGGGCAACCTGTGGCAGAGTGAAAAGTTTTTCCTGATGTTCAGAGAGACCCACCAGTGTTTGTTTTGTGCCCATTGCCTCTTGTCCTGACACTGGGCACCACTGAAAAAGAGGAAAGTTCTGTCTTCTGTACACCCTCCCTTCAGGTAATGTACACATTGACGAGATCCCTTCTCTACTCCAGACTGAACAGTACCAGCTCTCTCAGCCTCTCCTTACAATGAGAGATGCTCTAGTCTTTTAATCATCTTCATGGTCTTTTGCTGGACTCTCTCCAGTACGTCCATGTCTCTCTTGTACTGGGGAGCCCAGAACTAGACCCAGCACTCGAAATGTGGCCTAACCACTTCTGAGTAGAGGGAAAGGATCCCCTCTCTTGACCTGCTGGCAATACTTTGCCTAATGCAGCCCAGGTTACTGTTAGCTGTTTGCTAACAACCTGGTTACATCTACTTTGGGGACAAGTCTAAGCTTACTGTTGGGTTTCAGCAACATCTAAGCTTAGACCTACAGAGACATTGTGTATTTCATGCTGCAATACTGAACGTTGGTTCATTGGCCCTGGCTTGAGACTCACGGCTCTGAATAAAGCCAGTGCTTATCTCAGCTGATATATACCTTTGGAATTGTATGTTTTCCACACAGAAATATTAGTTCAGAAACCCATATAGCTTTGTTAATACTGCACAATGGCAAATAGCTCAAGGAAACGAAATCCTGGATCCCTGACACTGTGAACAAATGGATCATTGCGCTAGAAGGTAATGATCCTTTTTCTCATAAACCTAATTTTGGATTCTACACAATTACACAGTTTTACCTGGTAGAAAGGAGCATGTTGTGTAAACTCAGACTAGCCTGTAGCAAAATGTTATAAAACTTTTATGTGGAAAAAGAGTTGGAAAACCTTAGTCTGAGAAAGAATTTGATCCTAGGACTCGGGTAATCTCTGACAATTTGCTGGACTGGCAAAGAATGCCTAGTGTATAGGTGAGGAGAGGTTTTGTTTGCTCATCTGTGACCAGATAACTGTATTATGTGCAGTAATGGAACTCTAAAGGGCTAGGTATCTTTATTGGTAAAAGCTTCATTTCGAACATTTCTCTTTCAGACTTGGGTAGCTGCATGCTACCTGCAATGATCTGTGGACTTAAAACTTACTTTTAGGAATATTCCTTACTATTTTAAATAGTTTCACTGAAGACAAGAACAGGAAAAAAAAAAGAATGAAAAAAAAAAGAATGAAAAAGAATTAAAAAAAATTGTCAAATATGTGGAAAAGGAGGTCTGGAAAGAACAGGCAGCATCATATGGTCTTTTGGTCACCTAACAGTTCATGTGATTTGACTGGTACAAAAATTATTTGTCTGACATGCAGGTTCTAACAAGATCTTAACGACAGCAATATTTTATTTCAAAGGATGATAAGGTTAGGTTTATGCATAAGTATATTGTAAAGAATCACGAGATAGTTTACCCTTTTAAAGGAGATATTTTCAAGGCTTGCATTTAAAACAGTCATAATACTGGATTCCCAAGAATTTTCTTCATAAAATAACTGTAGTATCTGGCCTCACTGCTTTCTTTAAATTTATTTGGTTTGTCACTATTGCAATTTGGAGGACTGATGATGCCTAAACTCCATCATCTTTTTAAACCATCAAGCATTCCCATGACATTCCTACATTCCTTTGTGATGACAAACCTTCTTTTTGATAAGAAGAATTTCATTTGTCATTCAAAATTGGGAATATGTTGTACCTTACATGTTTAGCCTTTGACATCTAGAAGATCACTCATCTCAGTATGGGACACAGAACTGAATAGAGGAGAGAGATTCTTAAAGTTTCAAAGTAACTCTTAGAGAGGAAAATAAAATTTCACAGAAGGTGTATTTTGATGTTGACTTCAATTTCCTTCACCAACCTTTTGATCCTCAGAAGATTAGTGACAACTAGAGATTTCTTTCCAATAAATGACAAAAACTAAAAAGCAACACTTGCCAGAAACCAGTGCAGTTGGGTGAGTTAATGTTCACCTGCACCTTTGTTAGCCTGTGGTATTGCAAAGAAAAAAAGGACAAGTTAGAAAAGTCAGAAATCAGAATTTCTTTTACATTTTGTCATACTTTAAGCTTTTTTTTCTACTTTTAATAAACAAGAAAACACATTTTAGAAGACAATTTCAACATAGTTAACGCAATGTTTTTGAAAGGAAAGCCTTTCTATTTTCTAATGATAACAATTTCATGCTGTATGTCTAGAACATTGTCTTCAAGAGAAATCCCTAAACACTCCCTGTAAAACAGTTTCATTTAGAACTCATTCTGTTTACTCAGACATGGCCTTGGGATATAATGAGTTTGGTATTTGAACAGTAGAAAGCAGCAATATGTTACATTTAGGGAAGAAGGGAGGAGTGACTTTTCCCCATGAAATTTCTAAGATCGTTTAAGTGGACAGAATGTAATTAATTACTAAATTGGAATTCAACCAAAGGACTGGAACTAACTATTTCTTGCTTGCCAAAACAAACAAAAAAGACAAACAGAACCACCATGGTGTCTTTCATGACAACTGGCCAGGATTTGAAATTTAAATCACGTTCACTTGATTTGGTGGCCAGAATTTAAAATGCTAATCCCTACTACTTGTTACTTTGTGGGTTTTTTTATTCTAAATATAATTGAAACCAGCTTTCATGACTGTAACAGCCACAAATGCAATTGATCTCAGATGTGTGAGAAAGCATCTTTGTCAAAAGTCAGGGCTGCTATTTCTGTCCAAAAAATGATATTTTTCTATGATGTTGTGCAGAGAAACCACTCTATGGCCTAGAAATCTGGGCTCAATACTAATGACAAAATTCTATCTCAAAAATTCCTGTGCCAATCTTGGTTTTGTAACTGGCCATCAATTATTTGGCAAGTCCCTCCCTTCCCTTTTACTAGTGAATTGCTCTGATACATTCCTAGTTTGTTTGTTTCTTTTAAAAAGATTTTCAAGTCCTTTCCTTTGTAGTTCTAAGCATTGCTCTTCTGAGAATCTCACTGCTTTTTAGCCAGTACTAATGATTAATTCACAGCAATGTAGTCTTTGTTGGTTTTACAAATTATTTTGAACATTTTGTTTATATGAGCTATGGTGCTTTCCTGTCTGAAACTGCAGTGCTTGCTTCTGTCAGAAATATAATAGTGTTAGAGACTTGAAAATAGTGCCTTTAAGATTTGGAAATCCAATTAAACGTGTCCTGGATTTGTCAGTGCATGGGATAGGAGAAACTTTTGAGAAGGAGGTTAGATGGTGAAAGGCTGTGTTGGCTATTAGCAGAAAAGAAGCTTTGGGTAAAGATGACAAAAAAAATACAGAAAGTGTCTTGGCTGGCAAAAATGGTAACATTTCTTTGAAATAATGTGTAATACTAAAAGTATTCAGGAAAGAGTCATTCTGTAAAAGTTAGAGCTTAAGAAAATTTTTGCACTCATTTGCCCTCATTTACTGTGAGGGTGATGGAGCACTAGAACAAGTTGCCAAGAGAGGCTGTGAAGTCTCCCTCTTTGGAAATATTCAACAGCTGTCTGGACATGGTCCTGAGCAACCATCTTTAGGTGGCCCTGCTTGAGCAGGGGAGGTTGGACCAGATGACCTCAGACGTACCTTCCAGCCTCAACCATTCTGTGATTCTATGATTCCTAGATCTGGTAATTCTAAGAATGACGTTAATCTGTTGTCTTCTGGAAAGTATAGATTTCATAAATATGCACATACTCTTCAGTTTAGGGTTACCGATAATTTCTGGTCTTTCATTGACTTCCAAGGGATGAAATAGAGGGGGAGAGTAAGTCGTTGACTAAATACAGCTCACATCTGTAAGTTAGTTGACTAGCCCTTTATTCTGTCTCTGCCATTGTTCTCCTGTGACCACAACCAAATCCTCCAAATCCAACCACACTTCAGTTTCCCAAACTGTGAAACAGTTCAAGAGCCATGTAGCAATAATCTTGTCCATTCACATAATTTCAGATCAAATTAAGAATTTTAGGGATTAATAACATCATTTAACTGCTAATGGAAATTGCAGTGGAAGAACCAATCCTTTTCTCTGAAGGTTTTGTGTTGAAGGACTGTGTTATGCACAATAAATTTTGAGAATATTTTAGGGGAGAGGTTCGTCTATGGATAAAAATCCATCATGGGATTTACTCATAAAAGTAAATGAATAACTAACTGCAGCAGACTCAATTGTGAATTGAAATGTTAGGGAACTATAGGAATTAGGTTATACAAGGGTACTGGTGTATTTTTGTAATGGTGTAATCAAATAATATTTTGGTGAACTTTAGAAGTTAAAACATACTGTTCTAAATTAGAATAAGTATGCTTAGGAAGGTGTAATACATATTTATTTGCTAATACCGCAAAATCATAGAGTTACAGAATAACAGAATGCTTGAGGTTGGAAGTGATCTCTGGAGGTCATTTGGTCCAACCTCCCCTGATCAGGCAAAATCACCCAGAACCAGTTGCCCAGAACTGTGTCCAGATGTCTTTTGAATACTTCCAAGGAGGGAGACTCTACAGCCTGTCCGGGCAACCTGTGCCAGTGCTTGGTCCCTCTCACAGTAAAAAAGTTTTTACTGATGTTCAGATGGAACCTCCTATGTTTCAGTTTGTGCCCATTGCCTCTTGTCTTGTCACTGTGCACCACTGAAAAGAGCCTGTCTCCGTCCTCAATGGGTCTTCCCTTCAGCTCTTTATATACATTAATAAGATCCCCCAGAGCCTTCTCTTCTCCAGGATGAACTGCCCTAGATCTTTCAGCTTTTTCTCATAGAAGAGATGCTTCAGTCTCTTAATCATCTTCGTGGTCCTTTGCTGAAATCTCTGTAGAAGCTCCGTGTCTCCAAGATGAGCTATTTAAGCAGTATATTGTTTCCAAGTATACTAGTCCTTATTTCAAGTATATTAACGTTTCACTCCTAATTGCCTATGTCAGTAATTTTCAAGATCATTTTGAATTAAACAAAGAATCCATATGACTCTAAAACATAATGAGATTGTTAAAACAGGTGGTGTGGGTTTATCTACAACAGACCATGTCAACCAACCTAACATTCTTTTTGAAAGGGTAACTAGTCTCCTGGAAATTGAAAAGCATCAGACAGCAAGAACATATTCTGGTAGCTTTCCAGTACTATCAAAGTTACACTGATCAAGATACTATTCGCTGAGTCCTCTTTTTTCTTATGGAGCATCTGCTGGCCCTCCAGGTCTTTGGAGTCCTCCAGGCTTTGTTTTATACAGGCATTCTCTATAAATAATCGAGCATGATAGGGCAGGAAATCCCTCATAGCAGTGGTAGGTACCACAAAGTCTCAATTTGAAATGTCAACTCCTACTTAAATTTTTTATTCTGTCTGAGAATGGTAATAAAATTCCCCCATAGAATCCCTACCAAATCTTTTGTGAGGCTGAATACATAGCCCTTGGGAAAACTTACGGGAGGTGTGTATATAGTTGCAATTACTGTTTTTTTAAGAATATATGCGTCTGCAGAAGAGTGAAATGAAACATTAAATAAGTTTATAATAAATTGCAGTGTTTAAAAGCAATATGTCTTATCTCAGAAGTGGAGGGAAGTACCAGGCACCACATTTAAATACAGCAGACAGTAAAAGGAGGACATCAGGTAAATATATCAACGAGCTTGCTTATTTGCCTAGCTAGATTTATTTTTTGCTAAAACTAGACTAAAAAGAAAGATCATTGTGATTTTACTTTTAGTTGATGGAGTCTCCTGAATTCCTGGTTTCAGAAAATATTTACAGTTCACAGTTGTTTTTTGTTAATCACAAATATTCACAAGTGTAAGAGACCTACATGGCTTTCCTTAAACTTCAGTGACTGTTATTAGCTATTTTGAATTTTGTATTTTGATCAGTATGGTTTTGCCTATGGTACAATCATGCTTTTCTTCAATCAAACTAGTGAAATATATTTATTTTCATATGACTTGTATTATAAAAGCTGCTGACAGATAATGGTATCTGTCTGATGAAGTGAATACAGACCTTTGATTTCAGTTGCCTACTGTGCTATAGAGACAGATTTTAAATGGCAATGCATACAATCAGTTCTTCACCTTGTTTGTATTCATTTACCAAATTTACCTGTCCTACTGTTTGCAGAAACAGTTGGAGGAGGGTATTTTCAACAAAATTTTGTATAGTGATCATAGAATCATAGAATCATAGAATGGTTTAGGTTGGAAGGGACCTTGAAGATCATCGAGTTCCAACCCCCCTGCCACAGGCAGGGATACCTGTCACTAGACCAGGTTGCCCAAGGCCACGTCCAGCCTGGCCTTGAACACCTCCAGGGATGGGGCTTCAACAACCTCTCTGGGCAACCTGTTCCAGTGCCTCACCACCCTTAAAGTGAAAAACTTCTTCCTAATGTTTAATCTAAACCTGCCCTCTTCCAGCTTAAAGCCGTTCCCCCTTGTCCTATCACTACATGCCCTAGTAAAAAGTCCTTCCCCAGCTCTCCTGTAGGCCCCCTTTAGGTACTGGAAGGCCGCAATAAGATCTCCCCGGAGCCTTCTCTTCTCCAGGCTGAACAGCCCCAACTCTCTCAGCCTCTCCTCATAGGAGAGGTGCTCCAGCCCTCGGATCATCCTCGTGGCTCTCCTCTGGATGCGCTCCAGCAGGTCCATGTCCTTCTTATGTTGGGGACTCCAGAGCTGGATGCACTACTCCAGGTGAGGTCTCACGAGAGTGGAGTAGAGGGGCAGAATCACCTCCCTTGACCTGCTGGCCACACTTCTTTTGATCCAGCCCAGGATACGGTTGGCCTTCTGGGCTGCGATCGCACACTGCTTGCTCATGTCGAGCTTCTCATCAATCATCACCCCCAGGTCCTTCTCCACAGGGCTGCTCTCCAGCCATTCTCCGCCGAGCCTGTATTTGTGCTTGGGATTGCCCCGACCCAGATGTAGGACCTTGCACTTGGCCTTGTTGAACTGCATGAAGTTGGCTTGGGCCCACCTCTCCAGCCTGTCCAGGTCCCTCTGGATGGCATCCCTCCCCTCAAGCATAATGTCTCTTCGCTTTTTACATTTTACTCCTGTTAACACAACCTACAGCTGAATATTATTTCTAGTTTCAGGGGTTTTTTTGCACTAAGTACAGTAGTTTTTGTCTCTCTTTAGTGTGCTGGCAGACTGTTCCATTTAATACATACCCTCTGGATGGTTTCCCAGAAGAGCACTATCTAAAATTATTGTTACAAATAACAATTCTGGTGTAAACTTCCTGGCTCTTTCTTGTGACGAATAATGATGATTTTTCCTTATGCTATACTGAACTCAAACTATTTAATTTATTTCTTACATTTTTACCATGCACATTTCTGAAGCCAGCAAATTAGTTTTGCTCTGTTCTCAAAAACCTTCAGCATTTCATATCCAGCAACAGGAAGATTATTCTAGATATTTAACATTTTTCTACCTTTATTTTTTATTTTTTCCTTATGTTTCTTTAAGTACTTGGCTCATTTCCAGTCTTTAGTCAGGAGCCTGTTTGAAAAGTACTTCATAGCTAAACTGCCTAAAGTAGTAATACTTTTGTGAAAGTACTTTCTTTTTCAATGCCATAGTAATGAAGAAGAGAAAAGGAGTAACACAATAACATAAAACTTTGAAACTGTATTTGGTATTATTCTTTGCAATTTCCCTGAAAGTATTTTGTAGAAGCAAATGTAATACATTAGATAAATGTCTATGTTATCCTTTGAATCTGGTTATGAAAAATACAGTGGAGTAAAAAAATTCCTTTTTTCTCTTTCCTTCAGTTCTAGTACTTTTTGCGTAATTTATACAGTATTCACCTCTGTTAATAGTGTTTTCCTTTATTTGCTATCCACATCCTAGCTTTGTATCTGCTCCTTTCTGAGGTGCACATTTTGCTTAATATAGATCTTTTGTTGGATCCAAGAACATTGTCTACTGACTACTGCCCTGAATAGCAATTTGGAAGACCAAAGTTTCTTCATCAGTTGTGCTATTGATTTACTGCCTGATCTGTAATGTGAAAACAATTTACATTAAAAAATTCTCTAAAATATCTACATTGTAATAAGCAAGAAGAAAAAAAAAGACAAACATAGAGTTCTTTATAGCTTTTATAATATACAGGTTATGCAATACTGAATCAATAACAGTGTCAATGAAGTATTAATTTTGGAAATTTTTACTTTTCATTGTTTATAAACACTTAATTCAAAATATTTGTATAGTTTATCTATCAGAATACACTTCAGTGGTTTTGAGAATTTTGCATAAAAATAGGTGACACGATAAAACAATTTTTATAATGAATTTCTTAATATTCCCACACCTATTCCAAAAGTCTTTTTATAAAAGGGTTTTGAATTTTGGATTAGGGCTGAAAATTTTGTAGGATATAGCTGCAGTTGCATCTGAAATGACTGTGTTTCTTTCAAGGGATGACCAATTGTTTCCTTGTATGAGGTTAGTGCCTTCTGGTATTGTGGATTCACTGTCAGTGGTTTATAACTGTCTGCAAAGACAGATTCTGAAAAGTAAAGAACCGATGCCTGTGATTTTAATTTGGATTTATTGTAGCAATCATTCCCTGGAAAGCATAAAAATGCACTGATGGAAAACATAATGTTAAATTCATAAGGCTAGTTACTGAATGCATAGTAATGTTTTGAGGAGTGGATTAGTAAAAGTTATGTTTTCCATCTGGACAGCTGTCATATCTCATGAACATGTCTTGATAACGGTCATCTTTCCTGTTTTACCTGAAACAGATTTATGTCTCAAGGGAGCCAAGAAGTAGCTGTTCTTGAAACCCACCAAACTGTGCTTCTGTAAACCCCAAACACTTTAATACAGTTTGGTTGCAAATTTGTTGTCAGCTGAGGGGTTTATGGGATCTTTGACTCTCTAACTTAGGTCTCTTCTTCCCTACTCTACTGAAAAGTGCAGATCAAAAATCACTAGAACTGAAATCAAAGGAACTCCAAAAGTAGCATTTCCTCTTTTTCTTATTATTGTATAGCCATAGCATATATGAACTACACTTACAGATAAGAGGCCCTGTCTCTTAAATGCTATGCAAATAAAGAACAGAAAGATCATCCTGACGTATACAGCTTACAAGACACTACTGCACTCTTTTCTTAACCCAGACAAATCCTTGGCAAATAGTGTCATGACACGTCAAAGACTAGGGCCATGAACACTGGGAAAGAATGGTAGGTTGCAGTGATGGGCACACAACAGCTTAGTCCTGACAAGTCATATATTATGCCACCTACATAACCTATGTTAGAATTGTTGTATCTTCACTGTAGCTAGTATCATCTTTCTTTTCCTTCCTTTTTCTTTGCACATAGATTTATTCTTATTATCAATGTTATCTTTCCCTTTAATACATGAAGCAGTGGCCATAACTGACTTTTTGCATTTCTCCAAAGCTAAAAATAGTAGAGGACTCTCATAGTGCTGTAAGGCAACCTCACTCCAAATACACACAGTACCCTACAGAACTTTATCTTCTTCTGCTGAAGTAATACTACCAAATCTGAGTGATAAGTGTTTTGCTTTTGAATAAAAAGACAATAATAACCGTGATGGGCTCATGCTTTAACCCCCTCATTTCAGGAGACAAGACTTCTCATTTTTTCACACCATTTACCATTTCACTGTTGTAAGAAGGAATTTTTCAGTCTATGCAGAAGGGTGAACTATGGTTCACTGATGAAGTATTGAATTTGGTGGTCAGACATGTATGGCCTAGGTTGCTCAAGTTACTGCATAATCAGGCTGTTGCATATTGGACTATCTAGATTTTTTTCTTTTCCTCAAAAATGTCAAATATTTAACTTAGAATTTAGAAGTCCAGAGTGCAGAAAATTAACACATATTTAAATGTGAAAAGCTGAGCCCATGTGTTTCATGAAAGAGGTTTTTTTTTTTGTTGTCAGGGGCCCTTTAAGACTTGAGGAAATATGCTCATTGTATGAAGTTTTGGATATCCACAAGTAGCACTGAGATGGGAAAGATAACTGTATATCCTGTTCAGGATGAATCTTTTTTTCATCACTTTTCATAACCCTGCTTCCCAAATAAGCTGTCTTTCATAAATTGTTTATACTGACACTGAAACCATCTTTTTGTGTATGTAAAAATTAATTTGACTCCCTAAAAAACTTTGGTTACGAGGATGCTTATGTCTTAATACTTAGTTAAAGAAAGAGTCTGGAAAGTAGTAAACCATATGTAATATGAATTAAACCAAGGCTACATTGGGAACCACAGGCAACAGAAAGAAAAAAAGTATGAAATCCTTAGGTTTACTCACACATATCCTTTGCAATTCTTCATGTTGAATTTTTTTTTTTTTTTAACGAACAGTATTCATTGCTATTTATATCTGTTACCTCCTCTAGAACTGAGTCGTTGTAAGCAGTTATGGTAAAACTGTTGCATTAACATTTGATAATCCCCTCGTCTTAGATCATCAGTATTTTACAGATTGTGAGTCACTGTAAGTTATCTTTCGGCAGACATAGTACGCATTTGAGTTTTCCAAGAGGCTTGTGATTTTAGTAATTGCTGCCAACGTAGAAGACTATGCTCAGGGATGCCTCTGGCTGTAGCAATTTTGTTGAAAGCCCTAGTTCTTAGTGTGCTGTAGGTGTTGAGACAAAGCTTGAGACAACAGTATATGTTACAGCTGTCCATCTTAGAGTGGTCTGGAATACTACGCTTTTTTTTCCTGCTTAAGCCTATTGTATTTTAGGCAGTCAAGAGCAAGAGTCAAGCATACTGTTGTGAAAAAAAGCTATGGAGAAGTGAATTGTTCTTAGCACTTAGTACTGTGCTTAATAGCCTCGATACAGCTAATGTGGGGTGCTGGCCCATCAGTGGTGCAGGATCTATGGATTAGACAGTTCTACATTAGAGGAACGGACAAGATGTGTATCAAAAGGGGAGGTATGTGGGCACTTTGACTATGTTTAGGAAGAGGAGAGTGAGTGTGAAGATATGGAAATTTGCATGGGAAATCAGAGAGGAGGTAGGAAGTGAGGACCACGATAAGGGAGGGATATACTGAGGAAGTTAAAGAGCTGTGTGGGAGGTTATTGGACACAAACTCAGGAGGACATTTTGAATCAGTCAGAGGACATACTAGTTTGAGATTGAGAATGAATAGGATTAATGAATGGTAAATATGAAAGTCATATGAAAATAAAGTTATTAATTTAAATGGAAATACATATTCCATAAGGATCAGTTATCAAGGAAGTACGATAAGCACCAGCAATAATCATTCTCTTTCTTTGGCTGGTTGGAGATTTAATTGTTTTACAGAGAGTGAAACAACTTTGAAGAAGAGATTCAGGATAAAATTATATCCCATTTTTCAATCTGATAGACTATGGATTTCAAAATTTTACTCCATGCTCTATCTTCTTTTCTGATCATAACCCCTTGTCTTGTTCTAGGGAGCTTCTGATCCTGCACTGAGTGAGTTTACAAAAGTGATCAAAACATAACTTGACAAAGGCTGTTTTTTTCCTAGCCTAGTAGGTTGGATCAGATCTATAAAAGTCCTGATGAGTGCCAGAGTCACTTCAAAGAAAGGTTTAGGAGTATGCAAATGGAAAATTGATGTAGGAAGGAAGGAGAACAAGCAGCAGCAAAAGGTGATCTGTTAGATTATCTGAGACCTTAAATAGAATTTTACTCCGGCAGAAAATATAGAATTGTTTATAGTTCAGTGTTATAATCCATTGACAGATAGCTTTATAACCAGATTTTGATTAAAACCCATACTCTGGACCACAAGAAAAGAAAAGAAGAAAGGGCTGCATTTTGTTTTCCTTCATCCTTGATAAAGCTTAACCACAGAAAGCTCACAATGTTCACTTTGTATTTATTATAGAACTAACTTGAAACACTGAAATAAACCAATTGTCCTGATAATATTTGTCAAATCTCTCCTTGCCTTTCCTTCAATATCAGATATATAAGGATTGCCCTGGTGCTTTCGCTGACTTTCCAGAACATTAAATTTTTTTGATGCATAAGCGAGGTGGGATTTATAGATGCTAGTGTCTACTCGGCTCCCACAATTGAATGCTCATGTTATTCCCAGTGAAGGCTTCATCTGAGCAATACTGCAGAGCAGCCCTTTAAGTGCTCTGGTCAGCAAGAGGAGCCTATTTGTGGTTTCTCACAAAATAAAGCTGACACTGAAGACTTATGTAACATATCACAGGGTAAGGCAGATTATCTGGCTCTGTGATTGTCCAAGAAATCTTACTGCTAGTCCTCGTTCATGCTGTGGCCTTGTTGCTAATATTGGAATATTTACTTAAGATGTGTGGAGACATTATTGGTAGCCTCTTGAAGAAAAGATGTTGCAGAAAGAGAGGAAGGGGAGTTAAATATGGAGCAAAACAATAACATCCCACATTGAGCCTTGAAGCTGGGTTGCTTTCCTTAGCAGTTGGGAGGAACTGTGACCACTTGGGCTTGTTTCTCCTGGACTTTCTTTGTATAGTGTGCTTTTTCAACTTGTAATGAACCAAAATGGTCCTAATTTAGTGGTCCAAAGGAATTGTAGGGGAAGTCAGCAACATTTTTTTGACTTCTTTCTATTATAGACTCAATTTTAGAAAAGATTAACGGAATAGTTTCTGGTGCTGTGCAATACCTGCAAAAGGCCTTCACTGATACCTTATCTGTAATATAAGACAAAATCCTTTTCGCTTTTTGAGGTGATGCCTAAATGTTGTGTCTCCTTGGTCTACTTTAAAAAATTTTCAGGAACCATACTGACTGGCTCAGATGATAGAAACGTGAAGAAAGGTTATTTATGAGCAGACTGCATATCATTCTAACAATGTGACTTGGGAGGTTTAATATAGTTGCTGATTATTTTCATCTATAAACAAAAGTGGATTAGTATATTACATGCAGTCAAAATAGATTAAACAGTGGGACAGTTCAATTAGTAGCTTTTTATGTAAGTTTTTCTTTGATTCTTGCAATTCCTGCTGATACAGAGATAGTATCACATTTTGGAACAGTTTTTAATAACAGTCCTTCACTTTCTTTCTTTGCCCATAAATGAAAAGTAAATGGGAAATATAGCTTGTTTATACAGAGGTAACTTAAAATTGTCTCCTAATTGAGCTTCTCATATTGTACTTTGAATTTTCATTTATACCTATGGTGGTTCTAGAAAGTCATTCATGTTTGAATGAAAATGTAACTTTTAAGAGAGGATGTAAGAAAGACAATATATTAAAAAATCTTTAGAGTAAGAGCCCTTGACATCTGTAACTTCAAGTTGATGAAGTTTTATCATATAAAAAAAAAAAATCATTTCAGTTTTTAGTTAAAGGGTGATTCCTGACTATGTCAGCATTTGTGATTTTATGATGCAAACCAAATATCTAAAACTATTTTTAATAACATTATGTATTAAGTGCTATAAAAAGCACCTTTATTATATTATTTTCATGCATTGTTAAATACATTTCATCTACCCTTACCTTTATTTAATTGAAACTTACTCAAAGTAGTATCCCCAGGAGGAAAAAAAAGAAAGCAAGGTAATGAATGGTCATACCTCCCATCCTTTAGTGTTATTTTGATCTTCTTGGCTTTGTCTTCATGGATCCATATGTGATTTATGCATAAAAAAATTAATGAAAATACTTTCTTTCCTGTTACATAGTGAGATTAGAATTGTTTCCAAATCAACACTGTATAATGACTACAAAAGAAGTTCTGTCAGTACTTAAATTGTCAAACACTTTTAACTTCTTTAATTCAGTCATTAGAGACCTGAATTTTTAGCAATTTTTAGAAGATTTATTTAGAAAGTATTTTTAGAATTCTAATGTATTCTTAGGATTCTCTTTCCACTTGTGCACTCAGTAAAATTTTTGCATTAACTTTGACTAGCCAAATGTTAGATCAGAATAAGGTTGTATTTAAAAAGGCTTTCTTAATGAAATCACTCTCTATATGAAAAAATCTTGGCCTGTTTTATCAATTTTTCTTACAGTAGGGGAACAAAAAGGGAAAGAGAGAGATGTCCTCATATAAAAAGATTTAAAGATTAAATTATACAGGCAGAGGCATATTTATATGTGTGATCTGCAAAAATACACATAAGTCTACAGTAATGGAAGACCTATACTAAATAGGAACCTATTTCCTGTACCTTTTGAGTGACAGATGGCTAGTTACTTAATAGGCAATATCATTAACCTAAGTTTGACAGGTGTGAGACAGGTCTTAGTTCTTTCAAAGTAAAGAAATTTTCTTTCTATACAAAACCCAATAGCAGAATTTGAAATAAATTTTATTTCCTCAATTTCTATTACGCCTAGTGCTATGGTGACTCTTGTCACCAAAGTACCATTTTCAAATTAATTTTTAGATATGTATTTATTAAAATTTCAAAATACTATTTGATTATAGTTAGGATGGAAAGAAACTAAGGACAGGGTTTTTTAAAGTCTTCATTCATTTTCCTTTTCTCTTGCATTTTTGACAGTTATTATGAGCAAAGACTAATACTTAGATCAAAGGTAGGATTTGTTCCCATAAGAAATGGTAGGGGTCATAAAAAGACACAAAATTTTGTTTTGCTCCAACTAAAGTAGCACTTAAGAAACACTCAGCATGGAATCTATTTTCTTGAATGCTGTATGTAAGGAAATGTATCAATGTTATGTGTATAGCCATTAAACCTTAGCTTTCCCTTAAGGCCTGATTCCAATACTTTATTCATGTAGAGTTTTAAGTAACTTGCTCAACATTCGTTTCAGTATTATAAGGAATAGATTATGCTTTAGCCTACCGCTACATTTTTTTTTAATAACAAAGCTAACAGAAATATATCTTTCATAATGGACACTGGTAATGTATTATTGAACTCAGTCCAAGCTGGTATGTAAACACAGAAATACTGAGTCAAGAAATGAGACAGAAGTTGAATAGAAAAAATAGTCCCCATGCAATTATTTTAAGGTAGATATACATATATATGTGTGTGTTTAAGTAAAAGTATGATGACTGTTTGCTATTCAGAAATAACAAATATATTGTAGCACTTCAGCAGTACTAGAAATAAAATGCAGCCATTTCCATATATTTCCCAAAGCATGGTAAATTAACAGTGTGGAACATTTTGTAGGAAAGCAGGATGCCAATTGTATAATTCAAGGACCACAAACATAAATGCAGCATTACAAAATGTAATTTCTGTAAACCCCACCATAATTAGTGCTGTATAGCAATGATACAACTGCAGTTTTTATTAACCCTTCTTATCCACATGACCAGAAGCATTTAGAGTTAAAGCTCCCACATACTTACCTAGAAAAATTATTCTGAACTTCCCAACACACAATCCTCTTGCTTGCCTGTGCTCACAGCCTTCAGAGATTTACCACTAGCACTGGTATTTTCTTATTCTTACAAGTTGTATCTCAGTACCTATATCAAACAGTCAACTTGGCCTTTTTTATTGGAGTCCATTATTGCTCTTTCTTGCAAGAAGTCCTCTTGATCCTTCACGGGAGAGAGATTCCTTCTCTCTCCCCAGCTTTCTGTTTGGCCTGTACTTTCCTATCTGTTTCTAGCTTTGGTCAGATGATGGTACCTACCAGTAGAGCTTTCATGGTGACTCTCAAAGTCCTTTTCTCTAGTAGGAGAACCCAGCAAACAGTTTCATGATGTTGGCCTTTTCAAAACTTTTCAGTTCTTTCTGGCTAATGCGTTTGATGGGGAATATGTAGCTGACCTTTTTGTCCATCTTTCTCACTTCAACATCCTCTAAGTAAGTGTGTCCTATACATAAATGTCCTAAGAAAAGTAAAAGTTTGATTTCTACTTAGAAAGACTCCTCCTCAGCTCCTGTTTCAGGGAACTTGTGCAGATGCCTCAGTCCCTTCCCACTTCCTATCTTCCTTTACAGATATCAGATGCTTACTCAATTCTTCTCTTCAGTTAAGGTATACCTGATTTGTTATTGGGTAATTTAACCTCAGGTTAGCTAGATTGCCATCATAAAAATGTAGGAAAAGTTTCCTTGAGCTACCGTTAACCTACTTATCATGGGTACCAGTGGCTTGGCAGCACACTATTGGCTATTTCACCCTGCCAGGGAGATATAACATTAAAAACTGAATTGCAGCAGAATGTGCAGGGATAATTTCTTCAGCAGTCGAGGCGACAAACCGACCAAACCCAGAGTATTTTGTATTTAAATAATATTTAAAGCAAAAAAAAGAAAGTCCTCAGAGTATCACTAAAAGCCAATCAGCTTGGTGTCTACCTGGACTTCACATGCAGCTGGATCAATAAAATATTCAATTAGATCAGTGGATTGTGTAACTCAATTAGAAAAATAGATAAGTTCTCAAATATTAAAATACGCAACTCAGAAAAGTGTATTGGTTGATTAGTAAAATATGTAGCTTGATCAGTAAATCATATAACAGAATTAGATGACTAAAACATATAATAGAATCAGGAAGAAAAAATTATTCATTTGTAAAGTATCCTTGATATTGAAATACAAGCATAAAATTGTCACTTCAAAGTATTTGATGCATTGTTTTGTAATAATTTCAAAGACTGTTTGCAATATCATGGGCATGTTAGGATGAATTGAATTGAACTGTTGATCTAAGAAGACTACGAAGAAAACAGAAAAGGCTATGAAATAGCAGCAAAAATAATTTCTGTTAATAAAAAAAAATATTTTGTGTCTTATTTCTATACACAAGATTTTCAAGGTCCAATGAAAACAAAAGTGCAGCAGACTAAGGAAATAATGTAACAAAACTGGTAGGAATTGTCCTGTATTCCAGGAAAGTCTTCTAAATCCAAACTGTTGGCTTAATTTATCTCTGCTTAGTTTTTTGGTTTGGTTTTGTTTTTTTTCAAACACTGTTTCTTTATTTTTTGAGAAGCATGCTTTTAGGCACAAGGGTTTTGGTTTTACACCTTCTGTTCCCTTGATCTAGTCAAACTTACTGTAATGAAGTTAGTATTCTTTACTTTTTTGCATCAAATTTGATAGTGTAAAGATACATGAACAAAAGCTTGTAAGACATAGTAATAATAGGAAAAGTGGTCTAAATAAATTATTTTTCTCAGTTCTGCTTCTCCTTTTGACCTTTGCAACAGAAAATAGTTTCTGCCCAAAAGTGCATGCATTGTAAAAAGATAGCAGGGCGCTGAAAAGCATGTTACTTGTCCAGTGACATACATTAGGTCATGAGCACAGCTGGGAATGAAACTCTGCTCCTCTGAGCTTAGTTCTGAGGAGCATCAAATCACCTGTTAGGGGATATGATAGTGGAAACAAAGTATGTTTTTGTGGTGAATGTAAATTTGGTTAGATTACATAACAATTCATTTTTGGTTAGAAACAGGTAAAGGCTTGTCTGACCCAGGTTTAGTGGAGGGGAAAGAATTCTCATAGAGATTTTCAGGAACATTAGAAGAAGTTCAGCTTAGGAGAGACCAATGGGCTTTTGATGGGGAAGATAAGCAAGGACTTGTGAAGCTTCCCAGACCTGTAGTTTCTCTCCTGTAAGTCTCTGTTGTCTCCTCTTTACTTGGATATCCTACCGCTCTGTTACTGCTCTATGCAACTTCCATGTTAATCCTTAACCCAAAATTCTCAGTCTCTTTTGGCAGTGTTTCCTACCTACTGCAAACCCCTTATACAACAAG
Organism: Pluvialis apricaria; assembly: GCA_017639485.1. Taxonomy (NCBI): domain Eukaryota; kingdom Metazoa; phylum Chordata; class Aves; order Charadriiformes; family Charadriidae; genus Pluvialis; species Pluvialis apricaria. The sequence goes on from CM030007.1 coordinate 174,234,890, forward strand.
TAAGACTTTTCTCATGTTGACCCTGTTCAGCTCCTTGCATTCCATGGCCTGCTGAGGAGGGAAAGGGAGAACACTCTGGATTATGAGTTCTTCCTGTTTCTGAAGGAGTTGTAGATGGTAGAGACCCCCAGCTCTCCCTGGGATGGAAAGGGGAGGAGCAGTGGTAGCTGCTTTTCGAAGTGATTAGTCAGAACTGTAAAGTATTACATTTCATACTCTTGGCCTTTTTCTTTTCCTGACACTAATGTTAATTACAGATTTATTATCTTGTCTTTGTAGTCTCACTAATGTAGGATTCTCCTCCCATACATTTTCTAGACATAAGAGACTCTGGAAATGTTTAACAGACTTAGACATTTCAGTACTAGAAAAAAAATTTTAAAAAAATTTAAATCACAACATTTCCATTTCAAAATACTTTCAAAAGAAACACAGTTCAACGTGCTTTCCAAAATATATAAATATTTTATAGAAGTCTTTGAACTTATGAACCAGGAAAACTTCTTTTAATAATGTGAGAGTGGCTATGGCCCTATAATGGCACATGTATCTCTTACTGAGGGATAGCTTTGTAGCCTGATTTGCCCATTGTCAAATTTGCTTAAATAAAAGAAGCATTTTTCTCAATTGGAATACTGTCACCAAACAGAAACTCGCCTTGGCAGTCTGCCATCTCCTTTCCTCCCCCTTACTGTGGTGACACACAATTTCTTTGAAGCAAACAGGCCTCATACAGTTAAGTTTCAATATCACTAGCTCCAATTATTTGTCTTTTTTACATCTATCCCTATGCAGCACTAAATTGCTGTCCTCATTGCAAGCAGGAATTTGTTAGATATAACCTTTACATCTTTTTCAGTAAACAGAAAGAATGATCTAAGGATAATTCAGAGCTATATTGTTAATGAGCTGGAAATGTCTTGCTTAAGAAATAAAAATAAATCATGGCCTTTGATTTTCAATTGAATTGCATAGCTTCAAAGGTCCTTTGTAGGTGTAAAGATACTACTTTTCCAGAAAGAAATTGAAAAATTGCCATTCTTCTCTTTATTCCATGATACCATGCAATAGTGCTAACGATTATCATGTTAACAGTAGCTATTGTTTATAAACATGTGTCAGCCATCTATTGGTGTTATTAGTATTTATTTTGTAGACACTTTGAATATGTAAGCAATAATTTTTCAAAACAGTCAGCCAGTGTAAAATGGCAATACTTGGTTTTCTATTTTAAACAATTCCATTGTTTTCAATAAATAAAAACGAGTTATATACAGTGAGTATTTCCCCTAGGAAAACAAAGAAGAGTGGAAAATAAGTCTATAACATATAACAGTCTAATTTTGGTGTCTAAACAGATACAAAATTCTCTGAACTAAACCATTAGTTAGCATGTACATGTCAACATACAGCATATGTGCATATGTATATGTGTTATGAATTTCATAACATACTTCCTTCTTCCAGTCAGCCCAAGTGATTCCTGGTCTGTGCTGCTTCTCTTCATCCATTGTTTCCTATCCTATCCATGTAGGATACAAGGAAGGCAAATAAGATTTGGCTTACTCAGTTTGTTTGAAATACATACAGGTTTCAAGTAGCAAATGTTCCTAAAATAGTGCTTTTCCGCCTCCCTACCATCAGCCTTTTCATTCCATAGAAGAGCAACGGGGTCCTGCCACAGCTGGTGATTTTTGCTGCATTCATGTTTCCTAAGGCAATGCCCCAGAGGTGCTTCTAGATTAAGAAGGTCAGAACAAAAGGCTAATTTCACTTTTAAGTTTACCACTGTTCTCAGTAAGGTTAGTCACTGTGTTGTCTGCTTTCTTGGAAGACTTAAGTTCTGCAGTGCTAGTATGGCCTATAGCAGTTTGTTCTATCGATTCATGTTTATTCTTCGTAATACAATTATTCTTGTGCTGAAGGCGTTAGCTAGCAAAATTCTGATCACTGAATGAAGGTTTTAATCTCTGCAAGAAAACCCCAGAACTCTGTACTCACCCTTCCATGATGCACTTAAATAATAGGCCCTTGACTTTCATTGTCCAGCTATTTTGACCAGCTACTACATGCTGGTCTAAGCTATCAAGCTGGTACCAGTGTTGATTGTCTCTCCAAAAGCCACTAAGGGTAACCATGCCACTTTTTGCAGCAGTTTATGACTCTCAATTTCTCTGATAAATCCTAAGAAATGTAGGACAGACACGTCAGTCTGGCACTTGTTACCTTGTGTGTCAATGTGAGGCACTAAAATCAGCAGAAGGTGCTCCAACTTCAAAACCCGTGTTCTGCAGTGGATCACAAAAGGACTAATTCACTAAAGTGAGTTATGAAGAGGAAGTTTGACACAGTCTGATCTTACCTTTTTTAATTTTTTTTTAAGAATGCAGAAGCACAGTGAAACTGATAGTCCCTTTTCATTTTCTCAATTATAATAAAAACTTTTCTTAAAGATTTTGTCTTTGGTCCATTCACTTGTATTTTTGATTCAAAAGCATCTGTTCCAGGTATCAGATGAAAGTCTATTAAAATAATTGCCTTTGTATGAACACAATATCAATTTTAGACCTTTTTTTTTCTTGAGGTGAGAAGGAAATAAGAATTCTATTTTTGTTATTTCTGATTTCTTTGTGACCAAGCATAAACTCCGAAGTGTTCAGCTGACCTTGAAGAAAAGGACTAACATATTAAGCATTTATTTTTGCCTTGTTGGTATCACTTATTGCACTTTCTAAATGCTACCAAGTACTTCATTATCAACTTTTTACTGAACTGGGATATCTGTGCATATTCAATTTATACGTTTTCAAAAATATGACTTAATGTCTACCATTTTTTGCTGCTACTTGCTAATGATAAGAGTTTTCCTTTCCTTGCAGAGAGAGAGAATGATGCTAGATGTGACGAAATATAGTTGATATCCTCTGCTGTTGTTCATCCAAGCATCAAAGTGCACTATGGTAGAAAATCAATGTGAATGGTTTGATTTATGTTCAGTGCTTTATTTCAATTCCTTTTTCTCCAACCCCCTCCAAATTCTATTATCTCTCTTGTCCTGGCAAGGTGTTGTTAGTTCCTCAAATAAATTTAGACAATAATATGATATTCAGCACCATTTGTCTTTGTATTAGTTCCAGAAAGAATCTTGTATTTCGTGTACTATCAATAAATCTCAGTGATAAAGACCTTTTCTAGTATCTTAATGTAGTTTACAGATATTAATTTCCCTTTACAATAAATTTGCAAGATGCTGTACATCAATATTTGAATGAATTATTAAGCAAATGCAAGAGACAGACTGTTACAGCTTCTGACTTTCTTATTTCAATTCCAGCTATATGTATTTTACTTTAGCAGGTAGTCTGTCCAGTTTTACCAACTTTACTTAGGAAATCAGTGGTGGAATTACATCTGGATAATTGGGCTATTTTTTAAAATTGCTTTAAATGTAAATTTAAATTTAATTTTAACAATGAGTTCTTACTTTCTCTTGGAATGAAGATTTTGGTTTTTAATAGAATAACAGTTTGATTTTATTTTAGTAACAAAATTAATTCTAGTTAGACAACTTGTCATATCCCTTCAGATTAATGGAGATAAAATATTGAAATAGTCTCTGTCTGACTTTGGAAAGTATATTTACCATTTGATTAAAGCAAATTTAATTACTTGAGAGTATAATGACTAAAATGATTGAGAATTGGGAGTTTTCACATACTACTACCAAAATGACATTTTACAGAGGTTGTTAAGAGGTGAGGATGAATACAATGCAGTGTTCTTAGTTCTCACAATTACTTTGAGTTCCTGAATTTTAGAAAGCATATTCCAGAAGAAACAAATATGGTTAGGAGTAATGCTTGCTAAATTAAGAATTGTTTTTATGTGGAGAGACACTATTTCAATCTTACTCTACTTTTTGCAATTTTTGAATGCGTGTATATTGTTTTTACAAGAAAAATTAAGGCAATTACTTTAAAATTTTTAATCTGAAGAAGAGCTTTCAGTTCTGTGTGTTCAGATGCTTTCCTGAAACTTGTGGTCTTACTGATAGAGAAAAAAACATCCTCTGTCAGTTTGTATGTACTGGGACTTTTGAAAAATAAGTTTTCTTTTAAATGCAGACATTTCTTACTACTTTTTTGAACACGTCTATACCTTCTGGAATTTCATGTTTCCTATTTCATATTCTGATTTATCCACTTTCTTTTCTTTGTGGCTATAAAACCTGTTTTATGATAATTGCTTTCACCCTTAGAAAGTGGTAGTTACGTTATTGTCATATTAGCTGTCTGTGAGGTAGGCAAGTATTTTATGGTTTCTTTTACATCTTTTGCTTTCTTTTATCTCTTAGCCTGAATGTGAGCCATTTTGCTATGAAGGAAACAGTTTCAAAATCTGTAATATTTCTGTTTTGTTTAGTAGGAAAGTATCTCTAGGCTATGCAGTGTCCAACACATGTTTATTTATATTTTTAGATTTATATATGTATAAATTAATATATACTATACATTTTCACTTGTAAAAAAGATCAGTTACTAGATTTGGTAAGAAATGGAAACTATGAAAACTTTCATCGAGCAAGAAAATGGAAATAAAGTTATCAGATGGCATGCAAAATAGTATCTGTTGTAAGGAAAAACATAAACTATCCCTACCTTTTGCATGGGTTTACAGTGGCTATACTAATACAAGGCTGTGATCTAGATGCCAGTGGGGAGAGCTCAGATAATGTCTCTTCTGATGACTAAAAGAAAACAGAGTATTATTCTGCATAGAAACAAGAAGGAGAACGATATCGACAATATTAAGAAGACTAATAAATCAACGGTATAGTTTCATAGGTAATAATATATGCTGTACCAATTTACACTGTAAATTTACATTTACAATACTTTATTGTCACATAGAATTCAGGGAATTGTAACAAAAATGGCTGACGATATTGAAAAACTCTTGCAGGAAGAAGACAAAGGATTTAACCTAGAAAAGTCAAGAACGAAAACAGAATATTACTACATAAAATAAAGAATTGCAAAAAAGATGAACTTAGATAACCTGTTTTTCTTAAAATATAACACAAAAAGGTGTTCAATTAATCTAGAGGGTGATAAATTCAAAAGTGATGGAAATAAATACTTTGTCAGGCAGTTCATGATTGCAATATTTAAGCTGCTGGCACAAGAATGTGAAAATTATTAACCCTTATATTTCAAGTTTTCAACTAAGCTTGTTTTACTGGAGATTAACAGGGAAGACCTTTTTCCCCCGTTTTCCTCTATGGCTTACCTCCCTACCCCCCAAAATTTGTTATACTTTGACTGCTGAACTGGAGGAACCTCCTGTCTAATTCAGTGTGGCTGTACTTGTTTTCCTATTATTGCTTATGTTTATTCTTCATAATATAATTCTTCTTTTTCTGGAGATATGAGCTGGTGAGGTTTTTATCACTGATTTCTGAGCCAAATATTTTGATTTTGTTTAAAGCTTTCTGCATAAGAGTTCAGTGGCAGTTAATCTTACTAATCCAGTATAGTAAAATGTTTGTGTGAGAATTTTTAGTAATATTCATCAATGTAAAAAGCATCCTATCTTTCTTTGGCTGACTTTCTGTATGAGATTTTACCCCCCGCCCCATTGCAATGCAAGTGATACAGAATCCGGTCTGAGAAAATAAAATTACTCAGACCCCTTAACTAGTATTAGCATATATTATTTAACGGAGCTGATATCAAGGGTTTGATAATTTAAGTGTTTTCATATAAGTATTTCTATGTGTTGCCTAAACTTCAGCTGTAATCAGTGAAAGTCTAATCATTGCAACTGGGGAGACAGGGTGATTCAGCTCACCTTGAAGTGCAATGCACAAAGTGTTATTCAGATGCCAGAGATGTCCCAGGGGACCTTGCCTTGCCAAAAAGGAAAGGAACAGATATTTCATAAGTCGTCTGTCATATCTATCAATCCCATGTGGATGCATAAGATACCGCAGGGCCCTAAAGGCACAGTTATACAAGAGAACAGCTCTCCAAGGTTCGTTGATGACATTGATGGGTCTCCATAGAAGGTAAGGTATCTAGCACACATGTAGCCACCTACATGTAAGAGTGCAAAGCCGAACCTGAATCCCATCCTAACTTTTTTTCTTGAGGTGCCATACCCTGTGGACATGATACTACGCGTGGCAGAAGAAGGGTGAAGGGTGAGAAAGTAGGTTGGGACAAATCTTTTGCTGCCATTGGAAACATGGAGGTCCTACTTCTACTATTTTGGGTACGTCCTTTACTTGAACAGGATAGTAAGAATGGATACAACAGAGTTGTGTTTAATTGATATAGATAATTTATTTCCTCTAAGGAGACAAAACCAAAATAGAAGCCCAAAACCCACCTTTTTCTTTTTCTTGAGCAGTGAAAATGTAAGACAAACAAACACTACAGACACAAGGTAGATTCTACTCCTGTATTGCAGTTTGAGTAAGAATTCTGATACAAAGGCCTTCTGTGAAACATGCTGATTTTAATTTTTTTTTTTAAATAAACTAAAAGCTGTTTATTTGTGTATTTTTTTGAAAGGCTTCCGTTATGAAGGGAAGACTATATGTCGACTTTTCCAGGAATAGGTTCTGGGGGTTTAGACATATCAAAGAACTTAGTAATATTCAAGAAATGTACAACTGCTTTCTATAAACTTTCATAATTATGAAATCAGAAAGATATATTGCATTAAAGGTTGCCCTGAAGTACCATTATGAGTTTATTGATTCACTTCTCAGAAATCTAATAGACTTCATTTTCTACTTTAAGATACATGCATATCTGTGTGTAATGATGAGAACAGTACAAAGACACTTTTCCAAAATAGTCAGATATAATTGTCAGTGCCTTCATAATTGATACTAATAATTGTTGATGGTCAGTTTCATCAAGTCTTTCATAAAACAGAAATTAAAATTTGCAAATATTACTCTTCAATATCTCAGCTTTCTTTAGCTGGAAAATAGTGTAGGTACAGATGAAATCTAAGTTATTTAATTAGCATGATGAAATAGCTAATTTGGAAGAAACAAACTGAATTTCAAGTGCCCTTTGGCAGAAAGTCATCTTTTTCTGTGGACAGTTTGAATATGATGTTAAACAATTTTAAACACTTGAGCGAGCTTCAAACAGCAAAAATGTATTTGTCTCAGTCAAAGACTCCTGGAGCAAGTGGAATTCAGCGTTGTGGGGTTGCTGTGGGTAGAAGAACAACAGGTGCTGATTGCTACCATGACAGGGCATTCTAAATGCAAGGTCAAAGGACCTATCTAAGAGATCCAGTTCTTGGGAGTCAAATGGCAGCTTGTGAGCCCTTTTTATCAACTGACTGGAGAGAAGAACTACTTTGAGTATGTCCCTGAGCAACAGCAAGCCTTTGAGCAGATCAAACAGAAGATACGTCGAGCGGTAGCCCTTGGACACATCAGTACAGGGCCAGCTGTGCAAAATATGTTCTACACTGCAGCTGGGGAGCATGGCCTCACCTGGAGCCTCTGGCACACCAGGAGAAACCTGAGGTTGACCTCTAGGGTTTTGAACCCAGGAGTATCAAAGCCCACTACACCAAGACTGAAAGAGATACTAGCAGAATATAAGGGAGTTCAGGCCATTTCAGAAGTTGTTGGTACAGAAGCACAGCTCTTCTTGGCACCACAATTGCTTGTGCTGGACTGGATGTTCAAGGGAAATGTCACCTCTCCACATCATGCAACAGACATTATGTAGAATAAGTAGGTAGATCACGTAATGGGCTTGAACAGGAACCCCAACCACCCAAGAATCCTGGAAGAGATCATGAACTGGCTGGATGGTAAAGATTTTGGAGCATCACTTGAGGAGGTGACTTGTACCCAAGAGGCACCACCATATAATCTTATCAGAAGATGAAAAGCATTATGCTCTATATACTGACAGATCCTGTCATATTGTAGGAAACCTTTGGAAGTGGAAAGCTGCTGTGTACAGTCCCACACGACAAGTCGATGTCGTTGAAGGAGAAAGCGAGTCAAGTCAGTTTGCAGAAGTGAAAGCCATCTAGCTGGCCCTAGAGACTACTGAACAAGAAAAGTGGCCAGTACTTTACCTCTATACTGGCTCATGAGTAGTGGCAAACACCCTGCAGGGGTGGCTGTAGCATACAGCAGCACAGAGATAGACCCATCTGAGTGTACCCATTGTGGCAAGATATTGCTGCCTGGGTAGAAAACATTGCTGTAAAGGTGTCATGTAGACACTCACCATGCGCAAAAAACATGCCACTGTAGAATATTGAAACAATAAATGGGTAGACCAGGCTGTCAAAATTTAAGTGGCTCAGATGAGCCTGGACTGGGAGAGTAAGGGTGAGCTATTTGTAGCTTGATGGACCCGTGAAACTTTGGGACATCTAGGGAGAGGAGGAACATACAGGTGGACTCGTGATTGAGCTCTGGACCTGACCATTAAGGCCATCAAACTGGTCACCCATGAATATGAAACGTGTGCTGCAATCAAGTGAGCAACACAACTGAAGTTTCACTAGAACAGAGGGTGGTGGCTGAGATGTCAATATGGTGAGGCTTGACAAATTGACTATATTGGACTACTGCCATGAATCTGCAAGATCTGCAAGTACACACCATGGTAGAAGTGAGTACTGGGTGGCTAGAAACATACCTTGTAGACCATGCCACTGCCTGAAACACCATCTTGGGTCTTGAAAGGTAAGTTCTGCAGAGACACAATACCCCAGAAAGAACTGAGTCGGACAATGTGACTCATTTCCAAAATAACCCCATAGACTTCTGGGCCAAGAATCATGGCACTGACTGGGTGTATCATGTCTCCTGTCACCCACAAGACTCTGGAAAGATTGAGTGTTATAATGGGCTGTGAAAGACTATACTGAGAGTGTTGGGCACTGGAAGCACTGGTATATAAATTTAGCAGCACTCGGTTGATTAACACCATAGGATTTGCAAACTGTCCTGGTCCTGCCCAAACAAAGCCCTTACATACTGTGGGAGGCAATAAGATCCCTGTAGTGTACATAGGGAGGTGGCTAGGCAAAGCAGTTACTCCTGCCTTGAGAAAAGGCAGAGTCTTTTGTGCGATTATCTTCTCTCAAGAATTCAGGTGCACTTGGTGGATAATATGGAAGGGTGGGGAGATCTGGTGTGTACCTCAATGAGATTTAACCTTGGGGGAAAAGAATCCATTATGTAAGTGGTATGAAATAATGCAGAAGCAACTAACTGAACAGAAAAAGAGCGAGCTTTGCAAGGAACTGGGTGAGTGCAGCAATAATCAAACTGACCTGATATTGGTGCCCAGCCACCCAACTCATTCTGTCCTGAGTGACCATCTTGACAGATGGTGCCCAAGTCATTCCCTGTCCTTTTGGACACTTTGGAGAGTGGCAGAGGCCTATGGAATGGGGAAATAGTATCTATTGGTTAAGGGACAGGGGATAATGGTTAATGGGAATGTATAAATCTGTATGTTGGTTATAAAGATGGTTTTAGTATAAGCTATAAGTTGTAAATGTTGGTAAGAGGGGATTTCAAGAATGAGACATCGATACAATAGGATGTCAGAAGATATGTAGATGTATCAAATCACATGGGGCCTGAACGTGGTGCAAATGGTATGGAATAAGGGGTGGAGATTATACTAGGTCTGGCTGGAATGGAGTTCTTTATAGCAGGCCATACAGTTCTGTACTTTGCGCTTGTGGCTAGAACGATATCGATAATGCACCAATGTTTTGCCTGTTACTAAGCAGTGCTTGCACAGCATCAAGGCTCTCTCTCAAGCCCCTCCCTCCCCCCTCAAAGATTTGTAGGCTTGGGGTGGGCAACAGATTAAGAGAGGATCAGCTGGAACAGCTGACCCAAACTGACCAAAGGGATATTCCATACCACATGGTGTCATGCTCAGCAAAAAAAGATAAAAGAAAGGAGGAGGAGGGGGAATATTCATTATTAAGATATTTGTCTTCCAAAGTAACCACTATGCATACTGAGGTCCTGCTTCCCAGGAACTGGCTGGACATCACCTGCTGATGGGAAGTAGAGAATAAATCTCTTTTGGTTTTGCTTTTTCTTCCATCTTATTTTCTCCTTCTGTCCTGCTGAGCAGGCATGTGAAAGCAGCTTGGTGGGCAGCCAGCCAAGGTTAATCCACCACAGTAACTTTTCAATAAAATGAAGGACAGCTGACAGTCCTTGTCTAGGGACTTGTAACCTCTGGTAGACTGCTCAAATAAATCTTGGAGAGGTCCCAGTCCTTTATAGCTCTGTGGTAAAAGAAATTTTTTCAAAACAGAAAGCTGCCTTGCAAAGATCACATAAGTTTTCTGCAAATCTTTTTAACATTTACCACAAAGAAAATATTTACCAAAAATAATTCTTTCAATTTTCTTTTTTCTACACCACGTACTCATACAATGCTATGAATCTTTTATCAAATCTCATATTCTATATATCACGGGTTCTATAATATCATCCTGGTGACAGTACTGAAATGCAAACCATTTCAGCATGATCACACCTTCCCTTTGCTGTATTCAGTCTGTCACCTGAGTGAAATGTTAGCTGTCTTCACGTTGATTTTAATATGTGAATAATGATACTGCAATCACTCACCTAAATTTGTCATCTTAACACAGCCAGTTACTAATTACGTGTTTGGTAGTAACTAACCACTGTACACAACAGTGACTTCAGACTTCAGATTAATTGGCTCACAAATGTGGCTGTGGAACCTCAGCTAACACTGAGACATGCTGTTCCTGTCCCGTAGAAAAGATCAAGGCCAAGACGGGGTGCAATGTGTACAGCGGTGGGTCAAAATGCCTGGGGTGTGAGATTGGGTCCTAATCTGCAATGATGAGAAAAGCAGGTTGGAAAATGGCAGGAGAACAAGGGAATAATGAAACTAAAAATGCACCTTTGAGGGGATGGGAGACTGAGGCAAGAATGAGAGGAGGAGAGGAACAAGTGCCACTTCCAGCATCCATGTGGCTAACTGGGTGCAATGCAGGGAGCTGCCCAACTGTCTTTGCCATTCTTGATGACACACTTGCAACCCAATACTTACAGCTCTTGCTGGCACACCTGGAACTTCAGCACTACGAAAGCCAACAAACTTGGAAACCTTGTTCTGATTTTCTGCTTTTCATTGAAAAATATAAGCTGCTTTGTTCTGAATTTCTTTTTGAATATAAGGTGATGGTGATTTAGTCTGGCTAGTAACTCCAAATGAGGGGATAGAAAGAAACTTTATAACTTTTCTTAACTTCATCTGCCATATCTGCTTGGAACTTCCTCAAGCATTGTAAATTCTTTGTTTGACTAAGTGTGTGTTTTATTTGCAAAGAGACAAAATAAATGCAGGTATTAATTTGGGAAGACTAGCAATTTTGTTTGTTGACTGTATTGTAATGTAACATAGAAAATACTTCTGTGATAGCAACAATGTGACTATCTGCGAACAATTTTATCTTAAACAGTAACTTTTTAACATATACATCATAATATCTTTTAAACAGCTTAATTGATATAAATAAACAGATTTAAATTAATTCATATTTTATATTTTAACAATAATCTTTACCAAATTTAAAGAATAAATAAGGAAAGAAATAAAATATGGGTGATAACAATGTTCAGTTTCACTTTTTCTATACTTCTTTGGTTGATTTAAAAGACCATTTGTAAAAAATAGTACCTTCAGCTCATGTAAAGGATAAGACATTGTGCTAAATGTAGGAATCTCTGTATCAAAACTCATTACATTCAAACACTGATTGTTGTAAATACTCATATTTTAAAATCAAATGCTTTTGCTTCTTCATTTTTCATCTCATTGGCCATATGTGCAGAAAAGATGTTGAGTAATTAATCCATTACTTGGCAAGTTTAATGAACCTGTGTTTGCAAAATGTAGATAGCAAGGCAAAGATATCAGCTGGGAGAAAAACATAGTTTTTTACTAAACAGTGTATCTTAATTATGCGTTTGGTCATAATCGTTTTCCTTTATTGGCTTGTGTTTAATTTTAATTGTGTTAAAGATTTCCACTGGGAAAAATCAAGTGTGACATAATTGATAAATGTTCTGTGTTGAAGCTAAAATCATGGGTTTAGCAGTACTTTAAAACCTGAATCTATTTTTGACAACAAACTCTCTGTGTCCTGAAGACTATGATGCAAATCTTTTGGTATAATTGAAAATGGTGGATGGCAACAGTCCCCTTTTTGATACATTTTATTAAATAATTAAAGTACTTAGAAGCTGTGTATTGTGAAAAGAAATTACGATATGAAGACAGCAGCCACCATGTGCATTCTTCAAGAGAAAAGTATTTAAAGACCATGTTGCTTTTATTCACTTCACTTTATTTAAGTTACTTTTAATTTTAAAGAATAAGTCAGCAAGAGTCCTCTGATTTTGATGATGGTATCCACTCAAAGTTCTCCAGGTTCTATAGAAACAAAGCAATGACCACAGTATTAAACTTTTAGTCATCCTACCAAAAAACCCCAAAAGTGTTGTTTTGGCAAGATTTCTACATTATGCTGAAGCAAAAAACATGGTCCTCTGACCTACTGAAATCGGTTGTAGACATTTGTAACGGATGCAAAAAATAATAGTGCTTTTTAAATAGAAATTAATATGTGTGTGGGGCAGGACATAAGCAGTACATTCCAGTAGAGCAGAAGATCTTTTTTTTTTTTCCGAAAGTACCAATAGGTACACCTTTGGAGAACTTAATAGTCATGTAGTGCTGAAAAAACCCCAATGTATACGTATACATGCATATATAGATGAGTGATTTCAAATGCTTATGTCTTTGTCAGGAAATCAGAGGTTCATTAGTAAATCTAAGTTTATGTTTGGCGGGTTGTTGCTGTTTTTGTTTTTTAGACTAAAGCAGAAAAGATCCCTATTTATCAGTCTCCCTCAGCTGTGAATATGATGGTTGATGTACGTTTTGCTGTAATATTGTCAAGCGCCTTTGATGGGTCAAATTAGAGCTAAATACCTATGAAAAAATCTTACTGCATGACTTTCTTCAGAGAGCTCTTATGGAGAGGTCAATTGCATAGAAATGGAGTCAGGACCCTGAGACATCAGAAAGTGATATGCTGATGACAAGTGGGCACTGTGTTTGAAGAGTTTAGCTACAGACATTAATGGTTCTGCCTTTGACCTGCTTCGCTCGTAGAGTAGCTGTTTTATGTGCATTTCATGTTCAGCATCTTTTTACAATGATTCTGAGCTCTCTGTTCATTAATATGGAGAAAAATACACCGGTTTGATTTAGCAGTGTGCTCTAGGAGGAAGTAAAAATTATCTTAAATTATTATTATTTGTTACCTTCTGCTAAGGCTGAAGCAGTTACTCCTTTCTTGTTATTGAGAAAAATGGCAACAAAATTTGTTGTTAAACTTAGCAAGAAGTCTTTGTGATCTTCTTATGAGTCTTTAAAATATAGAATTAATTCTATGAATATTTCATGTACTTACTAATTATAACAGGTTACCAATCTCTGCCTTATGGTTGGTAAGCTCTAGCTTAATAAGTCTAGTTCAGACCTCAGTTTTCCTGACAAAGTGGAAATACATATTTCAAATGAACTATTTTATCACAAATTTAACTTTTTTTTTTCTCCTTAGCTTTTACTAATGACTGTAAAAGCAATGCTGCTATTTATTTGTAGCAGGATCTCCCTTGCCTCTGTAGAGAAAAACCTTCTTTCTAATTTGCCATTCACCACATTTTATTACTGCAGACTCATTAGTAAAATGAAAAGTGTTATCTTTTGCTATTAAGTAAATTAAGGTTAAATTATTTATGGGTTAAGTAAATTAGAATTTAAAGGGTGTGTCTGTGTGTGTGTGTGTCTGTGTGTGTACTCTGCTCCAAAGTCCCTCACAGCAAGATGATTGATACCAAAGCACAAAGTAAAGAGTAAATTAGGATGCCTCAGAGATGCACTTCTACTTGGGTGACAGCTAACTAATCCTTGAGTATATCTTGCACAAATTTGAAGTCACATTTCCATCCTGAGCAAAATCTTTTAGATCTGTATGATAAAATACTTCAAATCTCATCTCTATGCCGCCTTTCTTCTTCAGTACAAAAAATAAATTGTGTGGATACTTGATTAAAGTTCTGGAAATATAATCCATGTTATTTCTCTAGCCTGGAGACGGAATACAGTATGATTTGTGTTTGACCTTTTTGAAGTGTCTAGTAGTGATGAAAAGAAAAATAAACTAGGGACGATCCATGGTATTCTGTCACATACACATAAATAACTACCTTCAGAAGGTATCAGTCTAAAGTAAGGGTTCTTTCTGTGTGTTAATGTATTTAGTTTGAGAACTTTTATCTGGGCTTGATAGTAGATGACTCTTGGGACCATTATGCTGTTTACTCTCCTGGAGACCAGTCAAGTAAGAAAAGAACCATCAAAACAAAGCTGTGCAACTAATTGATTTTTTTGGTTCGTTGGCTGAAGGAAACAATTGTGGAAACTATCAGGTCAACCTGAAGTTAAATGTTTCTGGTTTTCATGTTGAAACAAAACCTAAAATTTTTAAATGTGTTAAAAAAATTAATTTTCTTGAAATAACTAATGTATATTTCAGTTAGACCCTAAAACCTGGTATTTTGGTTAACAAGTAGTCCTTCTATGACCCTAATGCAGGTATTTGTTCCTCCCCCTTTTTGTTGCAATAGCAATATTAAGAAGGTCATCACTCTTATACTATGGCTTTTCAAAAGTATGTGATTCAGCTCTATTTCCATAAAATGTATTTTCTATATATTTGTATTATTACAAAACTTTTGATGATGCAGTACCCTTATCATACCACTGTCATAGTAATAATGAAAAAAATTCTCTGCTTTTATAGAGCTTTTTTTCCCTTTATTAGAATGCAACTCTATTAATCATAACTTTTGACAGTTTAATGCTTGGATTGCAGCATTAAGATGTAATTCATTAAAATTTGTTCCAAGCAGCGTGAGTCATGCAGTAAAATATTTATTACTGTTTTCAGCACTTCTGGCAGAAAACTGCATTTGAAAAAAATAAAGAATTATTGTATATACCCTATATATTGATGATATCACGCTGTAAAAAAAGTTATAGGAATGTCTGATACATCCTGTAGCTTGGCAGTCTTGTTCCACCATACTTGCATGTCTTTAACATCAAGATTTCACCAAAACCATCTAGCCAAAGTATCTACCCCTCTTTTCATCTGCTGAAAGGTACTGACTGAGGTCTAAAACCATATCAGCAGTCAATGTTAAAATTATAATTTCATCCAAAGGCACCTATCAGTGCTGTTTGCAGCCAGAGGGACACCACACCAGGGCATGAGCAATTCCGGAGGTTTTAGGAGTGCATTGATGGCAACTTTCTAACACAGGAGACTTAGGAGCCAAAAGGGAGGCAGACTTTACTGAATCTCATACTTACAAACCAGGAAGGATTGTTTGGTTTGTGAAGGCCAGGGCAGCCTTGGCTGCAGTGACCATGACAGGAGTTCAGGATCCTGAACAGAAGGAACAGGACTAAAGTCAGGATCACAGCCATGGTCTTCAGAAGAGCAGCCTTTAGTTTCTTCAGTGATCTGCTTGGACAAATTTCAGGGGACACTGTCCTGGAGAGAAAAGAGGTCCAAGACACCTTGTTAATATTCAAGGATCATATCCTCCAAGCTCAAGAATTTGAACCTCCAGATGAGCAGGAAGTCAAAGGCAGCAGGGGACCTGCATGGATGAACAAGGATCTCCCAGGTAAACATAAAAGGAAGTGTACAAGAGGTAGAAGCACAAGCAGGTGACTTGGGAGTAATGCAGAGATACTGTCCAGTTGTGCAGGAATGGGATTAGGAAAGCCAAGGCCTACATGGAGTTAAATCTGTCCAGAAACCTGAAGGGCAGCAAGAAGGGATCACACAAGTATATAAACAGCAAAAAGAAGGGAAAATGTCGGCCTGCTGCTGAATGGGGAAGGGAACACAGTAACAAAGGACACAGAAAAGGCTGAAGTATTCAATGCCTTCTTTGCCTCAGTCTTTACTAATCAGGCCCACCTTAAGCAGTCCCCTGGCTGCTGAGACCGGAGGGGAGTTTGCAGAGAGGAAAGACTTCCCCTTGGTGGTAAAGTATCAGGTTAGAAAACATATAAACAAACCCGACACCCACAAGTGCAAAGGATATGATGGGATGACCATGAGTGCTGAGGGAGCTGACTGATGTCATTCTTGATTGTCTTTGAAAGGTAACAGGCAATTGTGTGAGGTTCCTTAGAAGTGGAAGAAAGCAAATGTCACTCCTAGGAGTAATAAGAGGGTCTGGGCAACTACATGCAGGTCAGCCTCACTTTGATCCCTGAAAGGTGATGGAGCAATGAATCCTAGAAGTCATTTCCAAATACTTGAAGGACAAGAACTTGTTTGGGAGTTGTTGGCAAGGATTTACAAAAGGCAGACCATGCTCAAGCAATGTCATGGTCTTCTACAGTGAGATGACAGTCTTGGTGGATGAGAGGAGGCCAGTGGGTGGTGCTTATCTTGACAGTCTCCCATAGCATCCTCATAGACAAATTGATTAAGCATGAACTGGGAGGTGGTCAGGGAAGTAGACTGAAAACTACCTGAACATCATCTGGGTCCAGAGATGTTGTGATCAGTAGCAGTTTATCCAGCTGGAGGAATGTTCCAAGTAGTGTACCCCAGGGGTTGATACTGAGCCTTACACTGTTTAACATCATCATTGCTGATCTGGATGATCAGACGGAGTGAACCCTCAACAAGTTTGCTTATGATTCAAAACTGGGAGCAGTAACTGACACAACAGAGGGCTGTGTTGCCATTTAGAGGAACCATGACAGCTGGAGGAAAAGGGTTGAACAGGAACCTAATGCAGCTCGACAAAGGGAAATCCAGCAGTTCGGAGGATCTAAATGTAGCCACAGAATGCTCACAGCTGTGAAGCAGCTTGCAAAGAAGGCCTTGCCGGTGCTGATGAGCACCAAATTGACCATGAGCCCAGCAATGACACATTTGTGGCAAGAAGATCAGCAGTCTCTGGGCTGCACAGGCAGGGCACTGCCAGCAGGTCAAGGGAGGTGATCCTTCCTCTCTACTCAGCTCTGATGAGGCTGCATCTAGGGTGCTGGGTCTGGGCTCTTGACTCCCCCCAGCACAAGAGAGGCATGGACATACTGGAGTGGACGTTCTGTGGAGGGCTGTGAAGATGGTGGAAGGGACTAGAGCATCTCTCATATGAGGGGAAGGTAAGAGAAGTGGGGCTGTGTAGCTTAAAGAAGAGAAGGTCTCAGACATTATCTTATTGATGTGTACAAATACCCGATGGGAGCAGTAAAAGAAGACAGAGTCACGCCCTTTTCAGTGGTGCCTAGTGACAAGACAAGAGGGCAATGGACACAAACTGAAACACAGGAAATTCCATCTGAACATAACAAAACACCTTTTCATAGCGTGGGTGATAAATCCCAAACCAAGTTGCTAAGAAAGGTTGTGGAGCCTCCATCTAAGAAAGCAGAGACTCAACTGGACAGTCCCCTGGGCAAGCTGCTCTTCGTGACCCTGCTTTGACCAGGGGCATTGGGCTAGATGATCCCCAGACATCCCTTCCAACCTCAATGATTGTGTGATTCTGTATACTAATTCTGATCTGATGCTTCTTCCTATGAAGAAAATAGACACTTTTAAGTGACACAGATGCGATAGACATTTTAAGGGCTGTATTTAAAATGTCAAAGTTCATATTGTTTAACTGGACATTGATCCAATGGTCAATGCCTTTCCTTCAAATCAGTAATATAAACTGTGAAATTAATTCCAACACAACTCACTAACACAGGAAGCAGCAACTTGCTCTTAAATTTTGCAGCATTTTAACTAGCTTACCTAGAATTACTTCCAATACAGGCTGAATCAGTCTGAGCTGCTTCCTACTTTTCCTCCCCAGTGCAATTCCAACTCAGGCTGCAAGTGCCTTCTCCCTCTTTTGTGCTAGTACTGCTCCTTCTTTATCTTTTAGTAACTGATTCAAAATGCCAAACTGAAGATATCTAACCCATCAGATAAAAAATAATACTGTTTTATGTCAAGAAACAGAAATGGATGACTTCTGCATGAAAGACAAGGCTTTATATTATAATTATTTATTTATAAGGCACTGACTTTTAAGTCCGGAGCTGATGTGTTCTATGAATACAGAACATTCCGTCCCAGCGAGTTTGACGTTTTAAGTCCTCTCCAGGATTAGCAGGAATGTAGGGAACAATGATTTTCCCTCCTTTGAGCCCTCCCCCGCCTACAAAATAGCTTGATTCCATTACCTTTTCAGAAACTTACACACTCCATAATCCTGTAAGTCTGCTAGCCTCTTTAACGTCTGATGTCACTGACTTCTAGTCAAGCCTTACTCTCAAAAATTGTGCATGTTCCTTGCCTTACTGCTTGCTGCTTGATCTGACCCAATCTTCTTAATTGAATGAAAAAAAGTGTTTCAAGAAGGTGCACTGTTGTTTTGCTGGTAATTCAAGGCTTTTTCTCTAGATGGAATATTTTACTCACTTGTATATTTGGTAATCTATCTTCACAAAAATTAGAAGATTGTCATCGGTAAACAGAACACTAGTCTTATTTTTCTCAAAATATTTTTCTTGAGAGAGGTGAATTTTAAAGGACAGTTAAAGCATCAGTTTAGCGATCCATTTAAAATTATGACACTGCAGAGAATTACTTGTCAGAATGAAAGGGAGGAATGCTGTTATTGCTTTTTGCATGGAGTGACTCTTGCTCTGTGAAACATCATTTACAGTTCCCGGAGATAAATCAACTGGCTATGCTCTTGCAGACAGCCCTTTCCCTTTCAAACAATATACTACTGAGATATTTTGGTAGTGAGCTATTCCTCTGACATGTTGCATGTTTTTCACATAATTTCATGCTATTAAGGTATTAGAACAAAGTACCCTAATAATTATGAAATAATGAATACAGTATGTTTATTAATTTTGACATTGTTTAAAAGGGATTAAATACATAAGGATTATATACTTATCATAATAACTTTGTAATCAAATTTAATTCAAAAATATTTAAATAAAAATAGATTAATTTTTCTATTTATTTTGTTGAGATTCAAACAAGATATAGAAAGGCACTTAATAAAATTGGGAATATTTCATTTTAGCAAATGAACATAAACCTATTATAAAGGCAATCCCTCTCCGTGTGGTGTATTGTGTTGATGTTGATTTTAAAAATCGTTGAGATCCATATTTCTTATTATCCTATTAGTGCTTTTGCAGTCTGTATGACTTGGATATTCCTATTTTGATGCCAAGGCCTTTTTTATTTCATGGAAAAATAAGTTAAAGAAGAAAGAAGAAAGGAGAAGGAAGAAAGAAGGGAGAAGGAAGAAAGAAGGAAGAAGGAAGAAGAAAGAAGAAAGAAAGAGGAAAAAAGAAAAAAAAGAAAATAGAAGCTGTGCTTTTCTCCCTGAATTACTTGTGGGTTTTTTTTGTATTAAATGATGCATTTTTCCTTTTCTCCTTGATTATCTCTCTTCCCAAAAGTAGTGGTCCATCATCAGGTGACTTTTTGTTTCTGATTCTGACTTAACAGAAACTGTGACACAATTACACAAACCTGAATAAGAAAAGTTTCAATTCACTGAAAAGACAGATCAGAAAATGTTGTATATCCTAGTGCTTCTGTAATATGGAATTAATTCATTTAGTTGTCATAAAGAGTACATTAGCAAATTTATGTATATTAAATTCTAGCCTAAATATTCTTCCAAAACTCAAACAGTTTTGGATTTTGGAGACACAAAGAAATAATTGATATTATGTTTGTACTTCTTGGTTCTGTATCCAAACCATATCTGGGAGCAACAGAAAAATCCTTGGCATTACTAGTATTATTTTTTGTAAGTATGTGCTTTAGATGCAGATTTGTGCTAAAGGTGCTATATACTATTCAAATACATAAAAATTAATGTTTTCTTGGAGAGCTTATGATCTAAATTTAAAATAAGAAACAACTGTTTATAAACTAATCAAATCATGTATGCTGGGGTTGTCTGACGGGGGGAGGACAATAGGAAGATCATGGGGTAGAAGATAATTCAATCTTATGTAGCAGTTAGGGCACTTGTCTTCTACCTGTGCTTCCTTGCATGTAAGGCCTCTATAGAGTCAATCCCATACCCTAGACACAAAGTCACACTGCTTTCTTGCCTGTCCTAACGAAGTATATCCAGTCTAAGAAGATAGTGTAAAACCAAGATGGGCTGTAAGAATCTGAATGCATTAGACTTGATAGAGAGATAAACCTATGTATTTATGATGTCTGTTGCAAAGACGTGACTTGCATTCACAGTTTTTAATGTCATTTAGCAACTTCACATCATTCAAGTGTTTGGTAGATCAAAGGTCTGCTAATTAAACTTTAATAAATCGCTGTGACTTCAATGATGAAGGTTTTCAGATTAACAGAGGAAAAGAATGTAACATATGCAAATATATTGCTACATGATATGTACTGTAGCCAATTTAATTGATATGCTTTTCTTTGCTATACATTTTATTTTTAAAATTCCAGAAGATACCTTTCTGGCATATAACTTGGTGTCACGGATGGAGTGATGCACTTCACTCGTAACAGAGCAGCAGCAATACATTCATTGATATAAAATGGTGATTTAATGAAGTTTGATAGTAAATGCAACAGTGGTTTAGCAAGATTTGATGGCAAGGTACACTTGATTATTTACTGCATAGAGAGTGGGGTCAGAAAAAACTGTCAGGGAGACCCTCCCATTGGCTCAAGGTTCAAAGAGGACCCCTTTGCATTCTAGGAGTCTAGGTGTGGCTGGATCCAATCCTGGTTCCAGACTTGGTCAACGGTTTATGTCTAGAGGATTACATGTGCCCAATCGCTCTAAAATACAATCTTAGTGAAGCTTCAAAGTTAAACATTAGTCACTTACTGAGGAGCTGTTGTGGCAAGGAATCTCTCATCCTCGAGGACTAACTTGGAGAGGTGTTTCTACTCAAGGGGAGATTCTGGAGGCCCATTGCCACGCAGGAGAGCTCAAAGGGCTCTTGGGCTGTTCACTATTTATGGGGTAAGATGGTTGACTTATAGTCCTATTTGCATATCAACCACAGTATTGTGGTTAGGTGGGCATATTGATTAAGTTATCCCTTGGTTATTGTGCTGTTCTCTGTCTCCCCTGAATCCACTTTGAGCCATGACCGGATGCACCCCTTATGACTGCCATGGGTGGTTATCACTCGGGTAGCATTATGGGAGATAAAGGTCAGGTTGAGGGGAGGTAGGGAGCACACTGTCACAGTTGGCCATCACATCTAGACAATAATTAAGCATAAACCTATGAAAGGATCTGAATTGCTTTAAACTTATTTAAATGTCTTCTCCTCAGTCAATATGGTAAGGCATACCTACAAAGGTTTATTATATATCAAGGTATTGTAATGGAAGTTCAGAGAGACCCTTAACTACTGCAGACTTGAAACTGTAGTATAATATCAAGAAAATTACAAGACCAAGGTTTTTGCACTGAAAAGAAAAGAAGAGCGCACACATAATTTAGTTTCATGTTTATAACAGAAGGGGGGTGATAAGGTGATAGGAAAACAAGTGTGACTGTATCATAGCTGCAGGAACAAATGTTTGAAAAAGCCTCCATTTCAAGCAGAAGGGATTTTCTATGTACATGATATTTTTAAATGAAAGACTTTTAGTTCTAGATATTTCTTTCTTCTGATCTCTCCAAAGACTGTTTGTTGGCCTTTATAAGACAATGTGAAGCCCCCTGGTTCTTTCTGTCTTTACCATTAAGTATCACTGGCTGATTTAGACTTGAGTGGAAAGTGAATAGGAATAAACTTTTTTTTGTAAAAGAAAAGGAGAAAATGCAGTAATCACTTTACAGAAGTAGGTTAATTTACATTTCTGTAAATCATTTCATGAAATGTAAACTAATGCAGAATTTTAGATTCAGTATGTGCCCATTGAATTCAAACATGTTATAAAAATTATTGCAGTGAGACTCATTTACAGATCTCAGTTCAGTGCATTTCTAACTGTTAACGTAATAGAATGTGTTATACATTGCTGTCAGATGGAATGGCACTAACACTAAGCACAGATTGTAGCTCGACTGGGTAATGTCTGATAGTACAAGAAAGAAAATGAGCAGATGCACTCTGGCCAATTCTGTATGGTTGAGATTAAAGTAAATAATGCTATTGATTTTACTAGAAAGATGGCTAGATTCAGGTGTATGATAGCCCTACAGCTAGTAAAATAGGATGTTCTAATGGGAACAAGAGAAGTTTGAACTGTACAGTACATACTAGGTTGTAGCATTTACCCTGACAGCCGAGTCATGCAGTAGCTTTAGACAGACTGGCTAGGCTTTTGAATCAACAGAAGAACCCTTCCCTCTGAATCTTTTATCACTCGAAATTACCTGAAAACTAGTTAACTAGTTTTTGATAAACTGCTTTAAAAGTCAAAGCATAAATTAAGGACTGTGTATATATAAACGTATGTGCATGCATGTAAAATATCTTCTGTAGTTTCTTATTAGTCAATGAAGACATCATGTCTTTTTTAAAACGGTACTTGTTAAGAAAAAAATGTAATTTTTTTCTTAGATTTTTGCTAAAATTGCTATAATATTCCAATTCAAAAATTGTAAGAGAACAGGTATTATCTTCAGTAATTTGGAAAAAACTTGGTGGAAGATTTAGTTCTCACTTTTGTTTGGTTTTCTGCTTGTGTAAGAATTGAGATATAAGCTCAGATAAGGTTATTGCAGACACTGTAGTGTTTAGCTAATTTACACAATTTGATGAATAAAACAAGAATATAAGCAATTGAAAACCAAAACAAGTCTGTGAGTTATAGCTAGACTCTCCAGAAAAGGAAAACTGTGAGCACTCTTGTTCCTAACATACAAAAATGAAGATTTCCACATTGATATTTAACTTGTTTTACACGTTACAAGGATTTAGTGCTGTGATAAATGTCTGGGAGAAACATACAGGGGACTGTTTAATTTCATCATTAATATTGTTCATGATTAAAATTAAGCATCTCAATTGATCATGAGGGTGGATTTATGATGATTCACTTATAAAAAATTTCTGCATAATATAAAAAATACCTCATCACATCATATCATTATTTTTCATATTTAAAATATGTTTGAGAATATTGTTGACATTGGAACAATGCTATTGCTGTCTCCTAAATACCATTGCTCTGTTTAGAAGGTTTTGTAACAGAATATTTCTTTAAAAGCTTTAATAATCCATTTAAAACCTGAGATTGTTTTTTCAGAGACCAAATAAAAGAGCATTAGACAGCTACTCCTCTAGTTTATTTCTTGGGTTCACTAACGTTGCTACTGTTTCTGAGAATAATAATGTTTTTTTGCTCCCAAATTTTTCATCTTTTCTTAAAGAGCAATATCCTCTAATGCAAAATTTCAAGCCTTCCCCCATAAAATGCCATCTCTTCTTATGATGTTCTTGGGGGCACAAAGAACAATGAAATCAATCCTTCTACTTCTCCTGACTGAGGTTTATTATCCTGTAAACAGGACTAGGGGATAAAATAGGTTTTGCTTAGATGTGCAGTTCTACAGTGCAGCTTTTTGTATATTTTTGTGGATTTACATTATTTCTAAGTGCTCTTGATGACTGTTTTCATATTGGCAGATGCATAATGATTTACATAATTCAAATATATTTTCCCTAGGAAAATGAAAAGAAAGTAGATTAGGTAAAATATTGAAAAAGTGATGATAACTTCTACAGGGAGCTAAGAATATTAAAGAGCAATTGAAGGTTTCATATGGAGGAACCCATATCATCTTTTCCTCAAGGAGTTTTGCTTTGGAGAAAGAAAGTGATATTCTTGCATTTTTTGGGGCTATAGCTAAATAGGTCAGTTTTCAGTCAGTGTCTCATCCTATGGCTTTGGGCAGAAGTGAGCATGTGCACAGCATACATAATTTCTTTGTAATAGAAATACCTTCTTTTCTGAATTCTGCCATTTATGTTTCTTTTCAGAAACCCCTGCTTTTATATACAGAAAAGAACACACTATTAACCAACTCTCTTTTTGGGTTTTAGTCTTAATTTAAAAAAACAACATCAGACAGGAATAAGCTTTGCAAATGATTTTATGTCAATACAATCTCATAAAATTAAGCTGAAAACAATAATGTACACAAGCAGCATAAATAAAAAAGCATAACAGAAACAGATAACCATATACTTGACAATTATTACTTTAACAAATGCATGCTAGAACACAGCCTTCCCTAAATGTATAAAAGCAAACTAATGTCTTGAAGCAAACAAGTTCATTAAGAACTTTTAAACTACTGTTCAAGTTGTGCGAGAATAAGTTATCGGAAGCCTAAAAATCCATTGTGTGGAGTGATGCCATCATTCTTTGTATACAGAACGTATATGTATATGTAACGTGACATCCTGTACTGGGGTGGGGGGCATGAATGCATATGCATGGCACCTTCTTGTTTCCTTGTCTGGAGACTCATCCTACCACTTCAGTAAAACCCTACTGAGCTCTGATAGGACGTTCGGTAGCGTACAACCTCATGCTGCTTGAGGTCAGGCTCTGAAATTTATAGTCACAGCTTCTGATGGTGTTCTGTCTGTGAAGACATTTTTTCAGTTCAAAAGTCTGAATTCCCTTTGCATGTTGCATTTCTTTCAGCCTTTCTTTCTGTTCCCCTCTAGTGATCTCCTACACCCAGACTAATTCATTTTTTCAGTAGGATACCCACACAGAGAGCCAGCTGGATGAAAATCATTGGTCCCCAGAAAGGCTCAGACTTCCCATCATTATTCTATGCCTTATGTTAAAGCACTGTGTAATTACAGCAAGACCTGATTGCCAGCACCTTCAGGTGCTCTATGTGACTACATATAACCATCAGAGATTGCATGTGTCCTATCTGCCAGACAGCAGACTTATAGAACTTGTACATTAACCTTCAGAACCATCTGTAAAGGAACTCATCTGGATCCCTTCATCCTGACACTCAGTGTGGTCGTTAAGCCTTGCTTTGGGCCTCTACCAGTCTATGTACATTTATATCAACATAAAAAAGTGTTGTTCTTGCCTTAAGTAATTCCTGGAAAGAAATGAGGTTGAATATTTATGAAGGTTTCCAAATTCTAACTAAAACAAAAAAGCATTTTTCTCCCCCAAAGTATAATCTAGTCCCTAAGGTACATTTATGAGCCTGCACTCTGCAACCCCAATGTAAGGAACCCCTTTTGTTTTAGGAGTGGTCCTGAAAAATCTCAAACCCATGGTTTTGATAATTAATATCCATAGCATAAATTTCTCCATGCAAAAACTCTTGAACTAGATACTGAGCTGTGTTAACACTTTTAATGAGATAGCAGAACTTCCCCATCTCAGAGTAGTGGGTATGAAACAACTTCTTATGCTACTTCAGTGGCCTCTCATCTGCTTAACAGTCCCTTGAAATTCTAACCACAGTTACAGGGAACAAAAGTATCAGAAAGTTTGACTACACTGCACAAAGGCATTCAGAGAAAATACATATTTTGGTAAACTTGTCTTCTGTTTTTTTTGTTTCTTTATTTAATGAAGGTCTTTGAGATCTACATTCAGAAAATCAGAAATGCTATGGGGTTATTCCTTGGGGTGGCTTACTGTGTAATGTGTATATCACTTGAATACAGAAAGATTTTTTCAGTATCCATAGGTCTTTAAGGTCTATGCATCTATAAAGAAAAAAATCTGCCCTTTTTTTGGTTTTCACAGAATCCTTAAAGTATGTGATAGCACAGCAGTTCTCTGGCTGAGACAGATCTGAGAGGGCATGTGTATGTTCTGCCCTACATAGCTCTATCAAACACCAGAAAGGAGGTTTCATGGTGTAAAAAGTGTCTAGTCTTGAATGCCAGGGTATATATATACTTACTCTGAGAATGTACGTCTGGGCTATATATTGAATACAATATACTTGTTGATTAGCTGTTATTCATTTTTACTTCCAGAGAGTTTGGTCTGTAGTCTGTCTACTCCAGTCCAAAACATTCAAGTGTATCCTAGACATTAGTCTTGGACTATGTTTCTGCTTCCTGTCACAGCTCAAAGGGTGAACTATACATCAATCAGTTTGGATACTTGTCTGAAAAATGACACAAAATTAAATCTCTTTAGAAGATAAATACAACAACAACAACAAAAAAAATCTGTCTTCCTGGCAATTAACAATCACTCATTTTTCTCTGTCTTTCATTTTGAAGGTATGATGCCTACTAGGATTCACTTGTCATACCAGATACATTCTTAGAGGCATTTCAAAACAAAGATTTTAATTATACTTGTCATTTCTGAGTTCCTTTCTGGCAACAACCATCTTTTGTAAATGCAGCATTCTTTATGATGGCTACCCCACAGTAAATCTCTAAATCTTCTTTCTATTATTGTACTTTGATAGTAAGCATGTCTTATATAAGTATTTGTTGTGTAACAGCAGATATATGTATCAGTTAGGAAATTAGAGATCACTGTGATGGGACTGTTTGGAAGACTGATAAACCAGAGCAGTTTTAAACTATAAAACTAAGTTAATTCACTACCAACACGCTACTTGTAACGGTCAATCCTTTTTATAAATTCAGTCCATTCTTATTGTCAGTTAAATGCATCATCATTACTATATATACATAGCCTTTAGCATTTATATTCTAATTTACCTGTGATTATGCCACAAACCTGAAACTGTATAGTTAGCAGTGATGTCTACTGTCCCTGTTGGCTTTTAGCAATTTAACAAGCAGTCATAATGGAAATGGACTTGTCTTTTTTTCTTCTCTGGTTTTCCTCATTTGTACTTAATAACATTTCCTTCCCCTGCCACCTCCTCCCCTGCAAAAAGCTGTGCATTTGGGAAAATGTCCTGCATATTTGCAGCCCCTTGTGTTTATCTTGTCTTCTAGAAGCTCTTTGTTTCTTGGATCCTACTTGCAACTATGATCACCTCTGCATACCCCTTTGGTGAATACATTGTTCATATACCTATACGAAATTTTGTCTGGCTATGCTATGTTATTATGATTTTGCAAAACAGATATAGAACATTGTTAATTGTAGTATCTTAATAGGCTTACATTCAGGTTCCAGGCAAGCTAATATTAATTACCTACTTATTTTTATATTTTTAATTTATTACCATCACAGGTTTCTGTTTTGGCTACACCAGTAAGACTACGGTTTTTATAAACAAAGTCACAATTAGTGCAGTATATTCAGCACACCCTTAACAGTCATTTGGAGGCAGAGGAAGGGATTGTATGACGGATGCAGACCACTCATTTTGATGCATAAAATGCTTTTGTGGTGTTTATATCCAAGTGATTTAGTGATTTGGAAATTTCCACCCTAATTTTGGAGGGATGCACATTCTGTTAATCACCAATTAGAACCACACATCCTATGCAGTGACCAAACTGTGGTGTTTAGTCGTGTACAATGTTGTATAGAAATGCATCATCGTGAGAAGCTAGTAGTATAACTTTTTCTCAAACTTCATTACATTTCAGATATATGGTGAGGAGACACCTAACATCTTAGAGACATGCCGTGTTTTTGTTCACAGTAGTGTTTAGATAGTGCAGTATTTGGTACACAGAGATCTTTCCAAGCATTTGCTCTTTGTTCAGTGTTTGATCTAACCTAAAAAGCAAAGCAGAACTTGGGGTGGGGGCCAGAAAACCAAACCTTTCTTCTCCATGCTTAATGCTTCACTGAAAAGGTTGAAGAGTTGGCTCTACATTTGACTTCTGGGTACTTGATTCTTGTTTTCTTGCCTATGCAGCCGCCCTAATTCCACAAGAATTGCATATGGCGCTTCTAGCTCTGGCTATGTTATATTTTAGAGGATAAGACTTACTTGGGAAGTGGGTAAGGCAAGCTGAATTCCTCTCAGATTTAGGAAGGAAATGATCCCTGAATACTCACTTCCTAGATGTGTTCTCTATCTTAGTGGCTATTATCACGCAAATGTGGACACTGTGGCCATCAGCATTTTAAAAAGAGTGATAGCTGCCCAGCTATATATCTATCAGTACTCTGAATTCAGAATAGACAAGCTTGATAACAACCTTTGTCAGGTGTCTAAATTCAGGTGGGAAAAATTCCCCCTCCATCAATATGCCTGACTGGCAGACTCGAGGAGGCTCAGTGCTTAAAATTCAAGGACACTCCTTGGAGACATATAGCTTTCACTGGAGGCAATAATGGTTGTGATTCTAAGGGAGGTTCCTGAACTACCCATCCTATTCTAAGGAAGGTGAGCAAAATAGATTCTCTGGGTCTGGCCACGTACCTCTGTGACACAATGAGAACATTTGGCGGTGGATTCTATTTATTTTGCAGCGCAATGAATAATGCCTCCCACTGCAGACAAATACCAGAAAGGGCAGGGCTCCAAACCAGAGTCTCTTCTGCTGTCTCAGTATCCCTCATTTTTGCTAATACTAAGCCTTAATCCCAGGTCCTTTTGATCAGAGAACAAACACACTTAGGCTCAGCTGCCCTTGTGTGCAAGTGTTCACAGACCATCTTTGTGACCACCTTCCGCACCCAGCCAAAGCATTTGTTCAAGAGTAACCCATAAGCTTTTCTTAAGCACCTTATTTAAATATTTATTGCAGTGATACTCAGCATTTACATAACTATTATATGCATTATACAGCACTTCAGTAAGAATGACCTGTGGGGTCAGCATTTCTTGACAGTTAATGACTATCCAGAGGAGTTTGCCCCTAAAGAGAGGTAGTCATTAACTGTGAGAAAATATTAATCCCAGAGGCCATTATTTATAAACCATGCAAAATTAAGAATATATAAATTACCATTTTCCTACATCTGCTGCATCTCTTGCTCTCTACGTGATGCTGTTTAAGTAATTTTCTAGCAGTTAATGACTGATACTGTAACAATAGGAAATCATGGCTTCATTTTTAACATCCCATTACCCTTATAATAAACTTTGAAGTTCATCTTCCTTTCCCCTTTATTCCTTTAACAAAATCTTTGTCAGTTACTAATTGAAAAGCCCAAATAACTGGCATTTTAGGTGCCATCTTAACATATCTCTAGTTTCTTTGTTAAAGTTAAGATGGGTGAATAGGCAAGACTTGTTTTTTCCCTCTCTATTTTAAAAGCTTGTTTAAAAAAAGAAAAGATGCTTAATTTCCATGTGGCATATCTTAGTTCAGTTCCACATCACACAACTGTAGCTCCAATTCAGCTTGCTCTTGCTTGGATAGCTGTGGTATCACTTATATACCAATCTGACTTTTTTTTTTTTCTGAAATTTCTGTACTTTAATGCTTAGGTAGTGTACTGTTCTTATGGTGATTCCTTCAGGAGGAATTTCAGCTTACATATTGGAGAGCACTAAATCAAAATGTAGTTTAGCTGTGTGGCTACTTGTATTCTTTAATTTCTTTTTTTTTCCATGAAAAATATTTTCAATTTTTCAGATTCCCTTAAATTATGTGTTATAAATTTCTCATACTAGATGCATTCTGAATTTTGTCCTTGACAAAGCTGGACAAAGCAATTGCACAGACAGTTTTAATATTTTGTATCACTGAAGCAACATTTTTGCTATTCCAAAGTTTGACATTTCTTGACAGTATTCTTAGAACTGTATCTAACTGTGAAGTTTTTGTTACACAGAAACTTCAGGGATTTACATTTCACAGGCTGATACAAACCATTATATTTCTTCAGTAGTTGATAGAATGTCTCCATCTGGATATTTTAGTAACTGAATATACTGTTATTTATTATTCTGAGGAGTGTTTCGAAGATGGAGATCTGTCAATATAGATCTGCAAATATTCTCAGTGCATTATTCAGTTATTTTTGTAAATTGCCTACAGTCTTGTGTTTAGGATTCCAATAAAACAGTATAGCAAAACTAATCCAAATTCATTTCAGTGCACTGGAGCAGTGAACAGACTTCACTATACCTTTTTTAATAGATCTGTTCCATTTCATTCCTCCTTATTCAGTGATTTATTTGATGTGTATATTTGCAGGCTATTACTGACTAGAAAAAACTATAGGTATTTAAAAATAATCCATTGCATAGTGACAGGAAGATGGATTTTCCTCATTTTCAGCATTCTTGCAGTCATGTCCTTTCATTCTCCAAGAAAATGTACTTCCCTTTTGATAATCTGAATTGAAATATGTTAACATTCCTGAGAGAAAAATTAGGATGGCTAGCACAAAAACACCCATTACCAAAAAGAGATTTAGATTTTTTTCTTATGCGAGTATTTCTTGTTGCAAATAGCCACTTATCTGAAATAATTTAAACATAGTGGAGACTGATGTGAATTTTAAAGTTGTAGAAAAAAATTATCACAAGCTTAACATTAAAAACATTAGATGTGTGTGGGACGAATGGTAATGGGAGATGCTCTGAGCATGAGGTAAAATGTAATAATGTTGAATGGATCACGACAGCAAATAAATACAAAATGAAATCATATAGGAAAAAAAATTGAATAAAATCAGATCCGATTCAGAGATGAATTTTAGCCAGGTGATTTCACAATTTCAGGATTTTGAAAATACAGGAAATGAGCTTAATGATGACAGTAGTTATTTGCTTCTCATTCCATTCATGTACCATGCTGCTGAAAAAGGGCCAGGAAAATCAGAAACCAGTTATCCCCTAAAATTTTCTGGAGTACCTGCTGTAGGAATATCATGATCTTTGGTATTTAAACATTACTTCTTCAAGAAGTTGAAGAATACATCATTAAAATCATCTAACACAGGTAGCAAGGTAAAAGAGGTGAAAATCCACTGAGGATGTACCTAAAGGTATCTTGAGGATTAATAGGTTGAAGTTTTTAGGGAAACTATTTGCGTGAGCTTTTTAGACTACACTAAGAAGATGTAGAGCACCTATGTTGTTGCCTTAATTTATGACAAATTTAAGGGATTACCCTTTGAGTGTGCTTGTGAATGGAGATAAATGTATAGTACATTCATGAAAATACAGTGGATATCTATTGATCACTTCAAAGCAAGAATAAATTAGTTTTTGAAAACACGTCTAAACAAACACAATGCAAGGCAAAATTTAATGATCTACTTATACAAAGATTAAGATCATTTAACTTATTAACACTTTCTGGCTAATTGCGAGTGAAGTTACCAAAATCTTGAAATCAACCCCCTCTATTTCAGTAGCTAGACTATTATGTTTCATATTCTTTCCATTGGTGCTAAAACTTCAGGGAAAATACTGCTTGCTTATTGGCTGTCTGTAGAGGCAGTATATTGAGAAGAAGAATACTTCATATAAAAATCAACTTGTGTGCAGATAGGATGTTGTGAGAACACCCCTAAAGAACCAATTGATTTGTAAATATATTCTTTGCTTTTCCTGAAGACAGGTCTTTTCCCAATGTGATATTGTTCCTGCTTATAAAAAACCCAAACAACAGGTCATTGTTTGATCTAATGCAGAGAGTTGCAATAGAATAGAATCACAGAATGCAAGAATCGTAGAATCATCTAGATTGGAAGGGGCCATTAAGATCATCAAGTCCAACCATCAACCTAACACTGCCAAAACCCACCATTAAACATGTCTAAGCACCATGTCTACCCATCTTTTAAATACCTCCAGGGATGGCAATTCCACATTCTGGGCAGCATGTTCAATGTTTGGTAACACTGTCAGTGAAGAAATTTTTTCCTAATATCCAATCTAAACCTCCCCTGGAGCAACTTGAGGCCATTTCCTCTTGCCCTGTCACTTGTTACTTGGGAGAAGAGACCTACCACCACTTCTCTACAACCTCCATTCAGGGAGTTGTAGAGAGCAATAAGGTCTCCCCTCAGCCTCCTTTTGTCCAGACTAAACAATCCCAGTTCCCTCAAGCACTCCTCATAAAGCTTGTTCTTTAGAGGTCTCATCAGCTTCATTGCCCTTCTCTGGACTTGCTCCAGAATCTCAATGTCTCGAATGAATGGTTTGGAGCAGTAAACTTCAAACTTTTAACTGTATACTTTTAAGTATCAAAGTTTATCATGACTATCATGAGTTCTTATCACAATGTTTATTTGAAAGTATTTTGAAAGTGACTGTATTCTGCAGATTAGCTAGAGGCTTCAAGTTATGGAATGCAGTCCGTTGAATGAAGACTAGAAATATTGAAAGTTGTTGCTCTGTGCAGGAAAGGAACCAGAGGAACCCTTAGGGAAAAAAAAAAATAAATCATCCTATTAAGTAAATGCAAGTCCCAGAAAATGTTGCAAGTAAATATTATTATCTGAATTCTGCTTATCAAATAGATTGGGAGAAGATTTGATTAGAAAGGAATTCAAAACAGATGCAAAGCAAATTAGTCCTGAAATCAAAGTTCAGAATAAACTGATGTTTGCTTCATTAAGCAGTTACCATATTGAAACTTGGATAGTAAACTGATAAAATGGTTACCATATGTTGTTAAAACCAAGGAGAGTCCTTGTGAAGATGTGAAGGAATGCATTTTGGTTTACTGGTGTCTCATTTTCAACTGTATGGGAATTTTGACATAAGCAGGAACATCCGTTTAGCAGTCATGTTAAGTTGTGCTGTTCTGCCTCTCAACAACTGGTTAATTCAATCAGATCATCAGAACACATAGATTTTTCATCAGTCTCTAATTTGCTTAATTTTGGTGCTCTTGTCTCAGAAATTTTCCCATCTTTCAGCCCTGTGACTATAGCATTGGTGCCTTGTGCTATTCTTTCTCTGTCATTTCCATCTCAATACAGATTTTATAGTTCATTACCTGTCAATCAGTTTTAAACGGTGCAGTATTCATTTTGTCATGTTCTGTAAAAATTGCATGCTTTTTCAATGTCTTCCATTTATTTTAGTTTGAGCTGTATTTATTTCTCTAAGCACTGCAGCTATCTATAGCTATACTCATTTTAATGTGTATTTATTTTAGCAAATGCAATATTTTGTTTCACATTGCATTCATTTGGCATGTTTATTCAAGCAAGTGAATTCTGACTCAACAGCACTCTGAAACTTCCTTATCTGTAAAAAACAATTCTTTCCATAATATTTTTATTTGTCATAGAGCTCAAAGGGTTACATTTTCAATCTTCATCATAGTTTCCCTAAAACAAAACCAGAATTAACATAAAAATTAAAAAGTCCTGTACAACAAGTTTCTGCTTTTGACTCTTCTGAACATGTGGGGCACATCTTACCTCATAAAAGAGCCTCTGCACTTCCCTATCCCCAGACAAAGTGACTTTAGTTATTTAATAGAAGGTTCCCTTGATGGCATTTTCTGCTCGCACTAGGCTACTCACTTCGCTCTCCACAGTCTGCCATTATGTGGTGAAGTGTTACAGGGAAATTGTATAAACAAAGACAAAAAAGCTTCTTACATCTACTGATGCATAAAAATCTGAAGAAGTTGAAAGATTTCAAGTCTGTTTGTTAATTGTATTGCTAGTAACTTTCTAAATTCTGAGAGTTTTACAAGATGAAATTGTGGATGATGGAAATAGTATTCAAATTAGAAGAACAATAAAATTATTTTTAATTGGTTCATGTCAATAACTATTGTCAATAGTTAAGAATATTTATTCAGTCTAGGTTAACTACACTGCTCAATTCCAGCAGTGTGACCTAAAACTGCCGTGTACTTTGTGGCAATAACAGGTTATTGTTTTATTTCTGTCCTAGGTCCAGTATGCCATCTCTTGTCCAGCGGTAAAGATAATATTTTTTAAAATTTGTTGCCTTCCTTTTCTGGAAGCATTTTTTCTCTTGAGGCTATAAGGCAAAGACAAAAGCGATTGTGAATGCTTGGAGAAGGGGATGGCTTGGACAGTTTCTGGGGACGTTAAAAATGTATATCAGCTGTTGGGGGATGTATCAGTTCTTTTCCACTCAATTACACAGATCAGGTGCAAATGGAAGCTTGAATATGTATTTTTAATGAACAGTCATTCAGAATCAGGATTAACTGCTGTCACCTTCATAATGCACTGCAGCATAACAACTATTAAAACAATAGTTTTAATATTGTTACTTGCACTAGTGAGTTAATATATCTGTATTTCCTTGCTTTCATCTATATATGTATACTATCAGTAAACAAGTGTGTTCAGCCTTGACCAAGTACATTAATGATATATTTTTTAAAATATTCATTATTCATACCACTTTTTTTTTAGTAGTATTTTGTAGTGAACCTGTATGAAGCTACTATTTTTCTGTTTTATGTTGATAAGACTAAATTTTTTTCATTCGGTGTTGCTACAGTTCATCTCCCATTGCCCAGCCCTGGAAACTATCACATCTATCCTAATTCTCAAAATGTAGACTCTGGTCTCATGTATTACTGAAGTATTTGTTTAACTTTAAGCATGAGAAGACTTGTAGAATGCAGTGCTCTATTTGTAAACTGAATGCTTATAATTTTTGTTGGTCTATGCCTATAATTCATGATCTCCATTTAAGAAATTAAATAATTAAACAGCTTCTAAATCAACAGGACTGTATAAAAGCTAAGAGTTTGTACTAACATTTTCTCTGCTTCAGGGAATTCAGATAGGCTGCTAAGGCTGTCAAATTTGTTTTTCCATTATAGAAAGAGGAAAAAACATTACAGATTTTTTTTTTCTGATGAACAGAAAAGATAAATACAAGCTTTTACATTAGCAGGAAGTACCATGCAATGGGAAGGGCTCTAAACTGAAGCAGCTGGCACGGAAAATGGAGTATTCTACACTATGTGCGTTTCAAGGGGTTAGCATTCAGTCCTGTGGACTGAACAGCTGTAGTGGTTGTAGCACATTGGGGTTTATTTCAGTGGTGCATCTCTCAGTTTATTTTCATTTAGAAGGAGTCAAGCTTGCGCATTCCAAGATCATTTCCAGTGAGAAGTACATTATGTTAAGTGGAAACAATTCAGAAATTTTTATTGAAAGCATGCTTCTCATCTGAAATGTAGACTCACTCAAAGTGCAGGCATTGAAACCATCCTAGTCTGGAGAAAGAAAGAAAAATGAATTTACTATTGTGTTTCCTGTTCCATCATACAGTGAGAGTAAGATAGCATGATATCTGCTTCTTCTGATTATAGTTATTAATAGAGAGAAGCACATCATACAAAAGGGAAATAAGTTACCTGTTAGGCCTTAAGCTTGTTTCAATTCATATAAAAAAGGAATAAAAGCACAAATGAAAATTCAGAAACTATGATCATGTGTTGCAATCTGGAAGGCTACTAACTAAAAATGTGTGTGAACTCAGTCTATGAATTTATTCCCATGCAGAATACGTAGAAGATGTAAATAATACAACTCAAGGAGTTTTGAGAAATCTGTTTTGGTGAATTCCTTGTCCAAAACTGTACGATTACATACTATTTTAGGAATAATAGGGAGGTATGTTTTTGGACACTGTGGCTTTTTTAAGATGATTTTTCTGACTTTTATAACATAGATTGTAGTACTGTTATATTTATTACTGCTGGGAATGAATCTTAAGAGATGCAGAGCACCATCCCAACAGTCTTATAGAAAAGGCTGGGAAGAACAGAGTTTTTCATACTAACATACTAACATAAACATAATTGCATTATAGAATCATAGAATCATAGAATAAGTGAGGTTGGAAGGGACCATTAAGATCATCAAGTCCAACCGTTAACCTACCCTGATTTAAAAACATCCACTTCTAAACCATGTCCCTAAGCACCTCATCTACCCTTTTCTTAAACACCTCCAGGGATGGTGAATCCACCACCTCTCTGGGCAGCCTATTCCAATGTTTAATAACCCTTTGAGTGAAAAAATGCTTCCTAATATCCAATCTAAACCTGCCCTGACATAACTTGAACCCGTTTCCTCTTGTCCTATCACTTGCCACGTGGGAGAAGAGGTCAGCCCCCATCTCTCTAAAACCTCCCTTCAGGTAGTTGTAGAGGGTGATAAGGTCACCCCTCAGCCTCCTCTTCTCCAGGCTAAATAACCCCAGTTCCCTCAGTCGTTCCTCATAAGGCTTGTCCTCCAGACCCCTCACCAGCCTGGTAGCCCTTCTCTGGACATGCTCCAGCACCTCAATGTCCTTCTTGTAGTGAGGGGCCCAAAACTGAACACAGTACTCGAGGAGGCCTCACCAGTGCCGAGTACAGGGGGATGATTACTTCCCTACTCCGGCTCACTACACTATTCCTGATGCAGGCCAGGATGTTGTTGGCCCTCTTGGCTGCCTGGGCACACTGCTGGCTCATACTCAGCCGGCTGTCCACCAACACCCCCAGATCCTTCTCTGCCAGGCAGCTTTCGAGCCACTCTGCCCCCAGTCTGTAGCACTGCATGGGGTTGTTGTGACCCAAGTGCAGGACCCGACACTTGGCCTTGTTGAACCTCATACCATTGGCCTCAGCCCGTCTGTCCAGCCTGTCCAGATCTCTCTGCAGAGCCAATCTACCCTCAAGCAGATCAACACGCCCCCCCAGTTTAGTGTTGTCTGCGAACTTACTGAGGGTGCACTCAATCCCCTCATCCAGATCATTAATAAAGATATTAAAGAGAACCGGTCCCAGCACCGATCCCTGGGGACACCTGGGGGGGGGGGGGGGGGGGGGGGGGGGGTGGGTTTTTTTTTTTTTTTTTTGTTGTGTTTCACTGACACCAACTGGATTTAACTCCATTTATCACCACTCTCTGGGTACGGCCATCCAACCAGTTTTTTACCCAGCGAAGGGTACACCTGTCCAGGCCACGAGCAGCCAGTTTCTCCAGTAGAATGCTATGGGAGACGGTGTCAAAAGCCTTGCAAAAGTCCAGGTAGACAACATCCACAGCTTTTCCTTCATCCACTAAGCGGGTCACCTCATCATAGAAGGAGATCAGGTTTGACAGGCATGACCTGCCTTTCACAAACCCATGCTGACTGGGCCTGATCAGCTTGTTCTCCTGCATGTGCCGTGTGATGGCACTGAGGATGATCTGTTCCATGACCTTCCCAGGCACCGATGTCAGACTGACTGGCCTGTAGTTCCCCGGATCCTCCTTCCGGCCCTTCTTATGGATGGGTGTCACATTTGCCAACCTCCAGTCAGCTGGGACCTCCCCGGTTATCCAGGACTGTTCATAAATGATGCAGAGTGGCCTGGTGAGCACTTCCGCCAGCTCCTTCAGTACCCTTGGATGGATCCCATCCGGCCCCATAGATTTGTGCACCTCCAGGTGCTGAAGCAGGTCCCTCACCATTTCCCTTTGGATTACAGGGGCTTCATTCTGCTCCCCATCCCTGTATTCTAGCTCAGGGGTTAGGGAACTCAAGGAACAACTGGTCCTACTGCTGAAGACTGAGGCAAAGACGGCATTAAGTACCTCAGTC
The DNA here is from genome assembly GCA_017639485.1 of Pluvialis apricaria. NCBI lineage: Eukaryota > Metazoa > Chordata > Aves > Charadriiformes > Charadriidae > Pluvialis > Pluvialis apricaria. The sequence goes on from CM030007.1 coordinate 174,272,481, forward strand.
TTATCCTCATCCTTGGTCAATACTTTACCAGCCTGGTCTACTAGAGGACAGAGATTATCCTTAGTCCTCTTTTTATTGCCAATATATTTATAGAAACTTTTCTTGTTGTCCTTGACAACAGAAGCCAGGTTTAGTTCTAGCTGGGCTTTGGCCTTCCTAATTTTTTCCCTACATAGCCTCACTACCTCTTTGTAGTCCTCCTGAGTGGCCTGCCCTTCTTTCCAAAGGCCATATATCCTCTTTTTTTCCCTAAGCTGCAACACTAGCTCCCTGCTTAGCCAGGCCGGTCTTTTTCCCCGACGGCTTGTCTTCCGGCACATGGGGACAGCCTGCTCCTGCGCCTTTAGGACTTCCTTCTTGAAAAACATCCAGGCTTCCTGGGCTCCTTTGCCCTGGAGGACTGCCTCCCAGGGGACTTTTTCAACCAGGCTCCTGAAGAGCCCAAAGTCCGCCCTCCGGAAGTCCAAGGTGGCAGTTCTGCTGACCCCCTTCCTTGCTTCTCCCAGAATTGAGAACTCTATCATTTCGTGGTCACTGTTGCCAAGACGGCCTCCGACCATCACATCCCCCACAAGACCTTCCCTGTTGACAAACAACAGATCCAGCAGGGCACTTTCCCTAGTTGGCTCTTTCACTAACTGTGTTAAGAAGTTATCCCCAGTACCTTCCAGGAACTTTCTAGACTGTTCCCTCCCTGCTGTATTGTATTCCCAGCAGATGTCCGGCAAATTGAAGTCACCCATGAGGACTAGAGCTCGCGACCTTGAGACTTCTCCCAGCCGTTTATAGAATATTTCATCTGCCTCCTCATCCTGGTTGGGCGGTCTATAACAGACTCCTACTACAATATCTGCCTTGTTAGCCCTCCCCCTGATCTTTACCCATAAACACTCAATCCCATTATCACCATCTTCTAATTCAAAGCATTCATAACACTCCCTGATATATAGGGCCACACCCCCGCCTCTTCTTGCTCGCCTATCCTTCCTGAAGAGTCTATAGCCATCCATGGCAACATTATAGTCATGACAGTCATCCCACCATGTTTCTGTGATGGCAACTACATCATAATTACCCTGGTGCACGATGGCTTCCAGCTCCTCTTGTTTGTTGCCCATGCTACGTGCATTAGTGTATAAGCACTTCAGGTGGACTATAGGTCCTTTCTCCTTTTTACTGGAGGGAGCTAAAGTTCTGCTATCCCCAGACATCTTCCTAAGGAGCCCGGTTACACCCCCGTCTTTTCCAAGTCTAGTGCCAGCCCACCAATTTCAGGATTTTTGCTAGCAACCTTGGATCTATCCCCATCCCCCTTCGAACCTAGTTTAAAGCCCTGTCAATGAGCCCTGCCAACTGCTGCCCTAAAACCCTTTTCCCCCTCTGAGACAGGCTTTTGCTGTCTGTTGCCAGCAGGCCTGGTGTCCTGTTATGTTTCAGAATAGTTTTAAAAAATGAAAAAAACAAGAGAAAAAGACTCAGTCTGTAAATATATGTTTGATTAATGTGTCAAAAACGGAAGTGAGAACTGTTATGAAAAAATGAAAGCAGAAGGTTTAAAATTTAATATACCATACCCTTTCTCCTTAGTTGCTGTCATGCGACATTCTAGACCTTCAGTGATATCAAAGTATACTACAAATATATTGACTGTTTTTCTGAATGAAAATGTCTTTCATCACTCCTGATTCTGGATCAGCAATTATTATTGCTACTGATAAATAGCATATGTTATTATTAGAGGTTCTTTTCAGGTTTAATACCAGGAAATTAAGAATGCTTTTGATCCTGTCCCAGTTGAAAATTTGTCTGTAGGATAAAGCTGCTTTAGATATCACGGTTAGGTCCATAATGGTGAGAGGTGTCCTGAAAAAACATTTATGGCTGCGGCCAAAGATATCTCTAAGGAATTGCAGTTTCAAGGGCAAGAGTCCTGTTTAATGTATACATTTATATGAACTACATTCAACAAATATTTGATGGCTATTTTGAGATCTTTGAGCTTGCTCCAGTCTTAATTCAAGAAGCCCATATACATATCCACACAGACCTTATTTCTTTTACACACAAAACCTCTTCCAGGTAGACAGTGAAAACACGGTGGCACAGCCATGCCCTGAGCTACCTACAGGCCTGTCTTTGCATAAATCATCTTGGAGACAAGGCTGATGGAATGATGACAATATTTTGAAGGTATGCTGAAGAGGTATGCGCTATTGTTGCCTCAGAGTCACAACCAAATTCCTCATCTCAGCCTCTTTTCTGGGACTGAGTGTCAAATTTACATTAAACATCCCAGTTTATAATTTCTGGCTAGTGAGTTTTGGATATCATAGACAAGGATTCTACTATCCTTTTTTTTTTTTTAACGATACCAGCTCTCAGTCACCCTGGCCATGTCTTTCTCAAGAGGTCTTTCTCATGAGAAAAAGGAAATTTAGTTTGTCTCAGAGTAAACTGCTGAATGGCTTTGAGTTAGAACATATCTATTCTCCAGGGAAGAGCAGTCGTATAAACAGTAGAAGAAATTCTAGTAGATCTACCTACCAAATTAAATAGTTGCATTTGTATATTGGTATTCTCATAAGTCATGTTTCCCAGCCTCAGCGATTTTTCAAGTTCTTAGCTATGTCTCAAAACTAAAGATGTGTGGCCTGTAATTTTCTTCTGTCACAGCCAATTTAGCAGCCATTGTCACTTTATGTCCTCAGGTAGAAGATTAATCAACGTTCTCACTCCCCAGTAGAAATTTTTGAAGGGTCTAATAGGCTTTATCTACAGTTAAAGATCTGCTTTCCTGTATCGATAGGCTCTTTCAGTTCAAAAGTGCAGGCTCTACAAACTTTAAATGATGTGGTCTATTCCTCATTTATCTATCTAAAGCCTTTTCAGTGGCTATCATTTCCTCAGGAGGGTTTAGCTGAGATACAGGATCTCATGGCTGATTCCTCTAGTGTCATTTCCATAAGGAAAAAAACACCCATAGCAGTCTTCCCAAGGTTTTACTGGATGAGTTTTCTAATTGCCATGTCTCTCCTAAGCCACATGATCCCTCAGTAAATGCAACTCTCTACACATTAGATTATAAAAACTCATTGTCCTTTTACACTGACAGAAGAGCCTTCAGGAAATCTCTTCATGTCCTTGTGTCAAGGCTGAAAGACCTCAGGGGGTGTCAGTGTCCTCGCAAAGAATACCATGCTGGTTATCACAACATGTAAACGAATGCTATCAAACCGCCAGAAGAGAAACTACCTTCCTTACAAGGGCTCATTTGACCACTTTAAGCAATGACAGTGGCTTGTCTGTGGAACATTTCACACTTGACATTTGCAGAGAGGCCACCTGGAGCTCGGTTCATACTTTTACTAAGCATTATGCACTTGCTGAAGCATCCAATGATCATGCTGTCTTTGGGAGTTATCCTTCAATCTTTGTTTAATTAAGAACTCTAAGGGTCCTCCTATAGGTAATTGTTAGTTGCTACTCTCTTCAGTCACCCACAGTGTGAGTGAACATATAGACAATTACTTCAAAGACATTTATAGTACTCCCTCCTATCTCTCTCTCACTTACCTAATTTGCTGTATTCTTTAAGAGGAACTGTAAGGAAGGGACAAGCTATGCCCTTTCTTTATAGCTAACATTCAAGGAGGAGAGCATGAGGGAGGACAAACTGATAGTTACTGCTAATATAGATGTTTTGTAGTATTACTAACTGGTGCATAATAACACTGTGGCCTTTGCACAGATAACACATCTCAAAGAAGAAAATTTATAGGTGTATATGCAAGCATTCTAGAAAACTGGTATCTTAATTTTGTGGGGAAAAAAAAAAGATGTCTTCTGACCGCAGAGAGCTTTTTAAATATCCGTACAAATATTGAGGGAAATTCCTGTTGACACTGTTTCCTGACTGTTGACATGCCTTGAAGCAAATTTTTGCTTTTATGAGTGCTGGTGCAAACTAGGGTCACAAATATTCTTATAAATTTACAGAAGATCAGACCAGTATAGCAAGTACATTTGCTTCACTTGTACATATCTAATGAGAACTTTTGCTTCTCATTCATGTTGTAGCTGCTTTTTAAGTGACAAACACAACAGCTCGGATAAAGGAAACCATTCTTGCTAAGATAAGTAATAAACCTTGAAATCCATGGGATCCATTAGTTGCTGTCTGAAGTAGGGTCAAAAAGTGATTGACAGGAAAAAAAAGAAACACTCTAGGTATTTCATAACTGTGACACATTTGGAATCAATGTGTATATAGAAATATATTTGCAAATATCTTTTTTTTAAGAATGTAGTACAAAGAATTGAAAGGAAACATCTGGAACAGAGTTTAGTGCCTACAGTAAATTATGTCATACAGTTGTAATTCTGTTTCATAGAGTAACAAAATTCAGTTTAGCTATGGTTTTTCTTCTGCTGTTGAGTGAAGAGTTGCTCTATAGCCTCTTCTCTTTTAGAATTATAAATTTTCATCTCACTTCTGGTCAACATTATTCAGTCTACTTAAATCCATTTGTTATTGTGACAACTTTGTCCTTGAACTTGAATAGCAATTCTCCCTCACTGATATTCAAGTTCTTGAGTATTTGTTGAGAGCAATCATATGTTCTGTCAGTCTTAATTTTGGTTGGCTAAAAAAGCTAAATGTTTTAAGCCTCTATTGTAGGATCCATTTCCAGCTTCTTTATTGTTTAAAAATGAAGACTGTCTGAACTCCCAATTTAAGTTCACTAAATCCTCTGACCTATTTCCATATATGCATTCTCATTAACTTTCAGACAGTTCCACGTGTATTCCACTACGCTCCGGATAAAATCTGAGACAAAGCATTCAATTAATATTCGGTTGTGTCTGGATTGTTTTAAATGTAACCATATTCTCACTGTAAAACTGTTGTATGCCCGTTTCTTTCTCCTTTATTTGTGTAGTTATAGAATTCTTCCCTATTAATTTCCTTTCTTTTTTCCTTTTTAAGTCTAAATCAGCACATTTTTGTAAATTGTTCAGAATGGCAAGTACAGTGAGGATCCCAAAGTGAGGTGTAGGTGGCATGTAGCCCTGTAAGTCTTAAACACAAATTCTCAAAATTTTTGTATAGCCATGACTTCCTGTCACTGAGTCACTGGTTATGAACCAATAACATTTGGAAACACCACAGTTTTCCCTATATTAAGTAGACTACATCAACCTGTCCAAATCCATACATTTCCATCCTTCTTGCCTAAAGGGCTCCATGCAGCAAGTAGTCTTAGAGACTGCACAAAACAAGCAGCAGCTTCTGCTTTCCATCAAACCTTGGTCGAAGATGAAGATCTGTTACCCTTCACTTCTGAAGCAGAATCACATCCAGAGGAATGGCGTGTGAGACTTGGTTTCCAGACCCTGTTTTAATGGTGGGCTTTAAAGCTTATCTGATGACTATTTCAAGCAACTTCATCCATTTCAACTTAGTGCATAGCTAAAATCATAGGCACTGTCTCTGGTTTGGAGCCCCATCTTTTTCCCTGGAGTAAGTTGTCTATGTAGACAATGCATAGAGCTTGACCTGTTAGCTCTGAAGCATGACTAATTTGTGTGTGGGAAGGGTGTTCTTTTTTTTGTGGCTTTTTATTTAAAGTTCAAAGTGCCTGAAATAATGAGAGGACTGTGGCATAGGTGATCAGAATGGTCATTTCATAGCGTCACATTAAGGATATTTGTTGCAAGTCATGAAGTTTTTTATAAGGGATGTTGGTGTGCTGGGATATCATTATAGGTCTGTGCAAATTAGAAAGAATGAAACCTGGTGCCACCTTATTGATATTACCTGCACAGAGAAATCCTAGTGTGAACTGAAGAGGATACCAGGATTGTTTTTGTCTCGGCAGGAACTATTAGTTTTCATTTCCAAGAAAGCCTGGGAATTAACAAATGGGCAGTATAGATGATAATAGGGATAGATAGTCATAAAACAGGAAGAAAAGGATTTGTCAATGTAGGCATAACCACAACCACTATCCTGCCCTCTCCCTGTGAAGAGTATCTTGAAAATTTATATGCAAACCGGAATAACTCAACAGGAAGACACTCATGCTGTCTCTTTAGTAATAATAATGTCTAACTTTATATGAATCCTAACATGGATACCTACAGCAAATCCTTACATTAGAAATAAAATCTCTTTTACAGTCTTTTCTCTGAATAATTCTAGTCAAGCCTAACTATACTACATCAGGTTTTTCATCTTTATATCATCTTATTTTTTTCCTTAACATAAGTGTTTTTCCAACTACTTTTAGCTTATTTTAGTTTTTTTGGAATGACTTATGCCCTAACATAACATTCCAGTTATGGAGTTTCTTCTATTCTTGTAACATTTTTTCTCATGTGTTGCAATAAATTGACTAGTTTCTCCATTTTGTTTTTCCATCACCTTATATCAATTGTTTATTTCAGATCTCAGCTAATGTTCCTACTGAATTGCCTGTGCTGTGTGTTGTCTGACTGTTAATCACATTAATATCAAACCTTACTCTTTAATGATTTGCATTACCATACCTGTAAATACTCCTGTACCTTTGCTGTATCTTCATTTACCTGATTTTCTGTATCCCCTGTTATAGCTAGGCATGGAAGTTATAGTTGCCTTTGTCAGTGTTCTCTTTGTTTCTCATTTTAAATCTCTTATAAGTCTTGCCACGCTTGATCCCAAAAGACCATACTCCAAAAATAGTTGAAATCTATCTAACAAGAAAAAAATTTCTTTCTATAGATGCTACCAGTAGTCAGACATCTTCAGAATTTCATCACAACGCCTATTCTCAGGCCACCTCCTGAGCTTTACTGATTTGATGCACCATTCGATGCATTCATGTAGGACAGAAAAAACATCACTTGTGCCTAAAATTCTTGAAAGTCTTTTCCAGCCAGATTACTCAAGGAGAGTAATACCAAATGTATCAGATCCATCTTTTATGTTCCCTCTGGGAAGACAGAACTCCTTTCTGCTTCTTGCACTATACCCAGGACAATTTTGTGGGATAAAGAAACACAGCTGGTGTGCAGAGACAACAAATTTTATTGTTAAGCAATAAAAAATATTTTAAAAACCCAACCAATCCCCTTCCCCCAAGGAGATACTATTAGTTCACTCACAGTGATATGAGCACTTAAGGTTCAGTTATCCAATTGCAGCTTATTATAAATAAACAAACAGGTAAAACTGTTATACACTGACCTTCTACTCCTTTCTCTAAACTTGTGGTTGCTTTCTTTCCATTGTGTCGTTACAGTGAGTTGTCAGCGTTATGAATTCACTGTTGGAAGAAGTATGACATCAATGGAAGAGGTTCTTCCCCCTCACTCATGGATTTAATTGGAGTTAATTTTATAAGTTCACCAACAAGCTCTGCTTTGTTGTTCTTTTCTTTTTTACTCAGAATGCTGATTTTTGTTATACATTGTATTTTACGTGTATGATATAATTGTAATTTTTTTCTTTGTTATCCCTAAAACAAGTTTTATCCAGCTCACAAGGCTGCTTTTCTGCAGTGACTGCTAAGTTCTGTTTATAACCCTAGGGCCTCTGGTATAATGTGGTGTTTGTACTTTCAAGGACACTGTTATCACTCTGTACTGTTGCATGTAATTTTTTTTCCTAGGATCTTAGATACCTTGTTCTGTACAGAACAACTATCTGTAGCTATTATCTACTAGTTGCAAAAATATGTAGACATTATTATAACAACAGATGTTTAACCACATAATTGCACAAAGCTCAGCAAAAGCTAATACAAGTTAGATAGCTGTCACTTGGTTGTTAAAAATCCACTGCTGTCTGAAAATCCTGATGAAGTCTAACAAGTCCTGATGCCTTGCACTGTTGAGCTAATGCAAAGTTTCTGGGCCTGTTTCTAGAGATGGCAACGTCTTATTTACAGGGCTATGTGCTCTACAAATGGAGCAATTTCAGAGTTCTCTTTCCTATTTTTTTTCTATAGTTATTGCTGCGATTCTCTAATTTTCTACCTCCTACTATATTCTTCTACATTATCTTCTTACTCAACATTGATATAGCATCCTTTTCTTTTCCTGGATTCTGATGCCCAGCTTCTTTCTTTAACATCATCTTTCCTCTGCTGCCAGGCCCTTGAATTTTTTTTCTTCTCCATATTTAATCATAATATATTTAATGACTAATGAACTCTGAATACTAATCAGAAATGTTTATTGCTTAAAAAAATTTACAATAAATTATTCTTTCAGCCTGGAGTGTTTTGGTTTTTTTTTTTTTTTTGTTCTTGTTGGTTTTAATATATTCCCCTCAGGAAAGCATGAATCTACATTAGTAATAATCTATCACTATATTGCACTTATTATAAATAACAGTTATTAAAATGTAATGAAACATGACATGAATTTTTATTTTTAAAACTATAGCTATTGCCAGTTTTAAAACTTTAAAAAGGCTGTAAATACCTGACAATTATTATATTTTTTAATGTCAATTTGCAGATGATGGTGAAGTTTGAAGCATGGGACACAAACTACTAACAAAAATCTTTCCATGTTCCTTGGTCATTTTCAAGGAGAAAAATAAAAAAAAGTCATATAAGAATGTTTACAGAACTGGAATCACTGATTTACTAGCACCACACTATCATTCTTGGAAATACAACTCAAAATGTTTCAGCTTTGAAGATTAATGTACGGCTTGGAGCGCTACGGCAGTTTAGATAGCAGTTGTTCTGAAGCCTTCTTTATTGTGTCAATAGGGTAGGAAAAGATTAAAACAATGAAAAAAGTGATGATTCTGAATTCTTCCATTCTTCCTATAGCTCAGTTAATACAGCTTATTTACCTTTGAAGTTTTTAATATTCCAAAATCATCCTTAGCTATGCTTTATTATAAACAGGAAGAAAAGGTTTGTGAAGGGGACCTTATGAAATTTTGCTACTGTCTTGAGGCAATTGCAAACAACAGACAATAACAAGTAAGAGTTTATGCCTTTGTTAGAACTCATACTAAGAAGTATTATCAGTGGTTTTGTGACTAGCTTTCTGTATAATGGCATTGCTGCTTCAAGTACCTGTAGCCTATTGCTATAAATAAGGATAGGTCATCAAACAAATTCCACTAAGTAGCTTGACTGAGGGATAAAATCTTTAGGCTATTTTAGCTATTTGAGTTTATTTTGAAGGGTAAGGCAAAAAAAAAAAAAAAAAAAGACTATGACTGAGAAAGGGAAAGGGAATTAGGATTTGGTGTGCCTGCTGAAAACTTACAGAGAAGTTTTATTGTTCAGGCTGTGAATTAGTTCCTGGTCATAAAACTTAAATAATAAAGATACTTCTTTTTAATTTCTAAACTTGCCCCACTAAAGAAAATTACCATTTGCCCAGTTTGACATCATGGTCTTAATGCACAGACCCTCTAAAACATGTGATGAAGGTAATGTTTATCATACTCACTCATCCTCCCAGATAACTGGGCTAACTGTGAATGTGGGATGAGTATGGTGGCATGATGTGGCACAGTGAGTTTCTAGAGTTGTAAGGTTAAACATCATTCCTTACCAATTTCTATACCAATGAGTATGCCAGGAGTGTGAGGGCATAATGTGGCCTTTCAGTGCAAATTAAGTGTTTCAATTTTTAGAAAGGATGTGAAGGAGACAATCCAGAATACTTTAGTATTAGTCTTGCCATATATTCCATCTCCCTTTTTCATCATATTTTTGTTTCTAATTTCTTTTCCATTTTTTATTCCATTTTTTCCCTATTATTTCCTCCTCATGCTTTTCTTTTGTTATTGTTGGTAAAATATATCCCAAATCAGCTAGGTTTTGAGGTAAATCTTCCAGAATGTTTTCTGTTCACTGAACATATACAAAACACCAGGAGAACATGGAACTCATAATGTAGGTTTTCTGAAAATATAAACTAAACCAAGTAATATTTTAAATATAAAAACTCAAATCTGCTGGCTAAAACAGACTGGAATTATGAAGATTTGGATACAATCTCTGCTTTTTGTACTGTGTCTTTACAGGATGAAACTTTGCTCCTTGCTTTTTGTCCTTTACAGCATTACAAGACAACAGTTGGGTGTCATCAGACTTCACCTGGTGTACTCTGAATCCCTGTTCTCCTGTTACCTTGGGCACTTGGCTGGTCACATCTGCTCTTTTCTCTTCAGCATTTGCCAGCCTCTGCTTGCCCATGATATCTTTTGGCTGTCCCTCTCTCTTGTTTTCTATATACACTTCAGAAGACCCACCCTGAGAAGTTTAGACATTTGCAGGGAAAGCAAAATTTCATCTTTCCAGAAGTTTCTATCTGAGTGAAATTACAGCAGCCAGGAAAGACAACAAGCAGTTTTTTCAGTTCGCTGCACAACAACATTTTTTTAAAGAAATACAGTATAACATGGTAAGCAAACAAAACAAAGCAAACAAAAAAAAATAGTCATAGGCATCTTTAATTTGACCTTTTTGAAACATTCTTATACCACTATACTCAGTCATATAGATGACATAAAATTTGGCAAGAAGGAGAAGGTAAACTAGGGCAACGGTCCACTCCAGTGATCACTCTTATCTATCTTTTCACAGCATCTCCCTAGCACAGATCCTAAAGCATAATAATCTAAGAAAAAGGCTGTGTGTTATTTCAGATTCACACATCAGCAAAAATCAGGGTTTTACTCAGAACATCTTTTCCTCACTTTAAGTTCATTGCTATGCTGTACAGAACCGAGAAAAAAACAGGAAGACATGCTCTCTCTTTCTCCTGAAAGGGCAATCTTACCAGCATGTTCTCAGCTCCTCTTTAAGCCAGGTGCAAAGACTCCTAGAAATGGCTTGGTTTTTTTAATTTTTATTCCTAAGATAAGTTGAAGCAATTGAGGAGCAGAGGGAAGCTATGTTACATTGCTGGATTTATTTTGATCAGAACCTTGTGTCTGTATGTTGTAATAGAACCTACTGCAGGTTTCAGATGGTAAATGCTGTGTCTGGATGATTTGGCTATCAGTAACCATAGTTACACTGCAGATTTTGGTTTAACACGTTTGTACTGAACCCAAATAAAAAAGTCTTATGAATTTTTTACATTTTTTTCTCAACATGGAATCAAGTATAAGTCATTATTTTCAAGTTTGGTGTAGTTTAAACTGTGGCTGAACTGGATAACTTCAACTACTGGTGAGCCTGAACAAGAAGTGGACCAAAAATGTAGAGGCCACATCACAATTTCAAATATTTATTCATTAAAATCTTATTATATAGTCATCAGGAGGAGTATGATGCCAGTGGAAGGGTTTTTTCTCCTCACTTGTAGATCCTCTCGGGTTTCTTTTTCCCTTTTTACAAGGTTTTTTTTAAACACAGTTTTCTTGTTCTTCCTTCATTAATTCACATTTCCACGTTATGTTCAAGTTTACTGTACATGTGGCATTTTACTTGTGCTGGATGTTTGATTTTTGTTCTCTTTGTGATCCCTAAGACCAGTTTTGCCCAGCTCAAAAAGTTACAATCTGTAAACGATGAATAAATAACCATTTGTGATCATGTTTATAGCCTTGTGGCATCTGTATTGTCCTGTGCTTTTATTTTGAAGAACTCTGCTAACATCCTGTGCTTGTACCTTTGGGAACCTTGTTAGAATCTCCTATTTCCCTTTAACATTTAACAGCCTGCAAGTTTTTATGTTTGTTTGGTTTGTATTTTTTCTGATAAGACAACAAATATTTTATTAGCTCAGGCTAGACATGCATATGTCCTTGTTCTGGGCTCTTTGAATAACACATTCAACAGAAACACACTATTAGACACAGAGCTCTGGTATCTTCTTGCTGCAAGGATCTACTAGTTATGATGACATCACTGGTATGGTATCAAACTTGCTCTGCTACAGGCTTTTATTCATGCAACTAGACTACAGAACTTTGGTGGAAGACTGTGATGTTTAGTTTTGCTTTTTTTTGGTGGGGGGTTCACAACCTGAATCAGAAAAGCAAGGAATATGTTCTTTGGTCAACAGTGCTCCTTGGCTTGTAGAGCGAAAAAGTGTGCTGTATGATACTGTGCTTATATGTTTCTTCATCTAGTGTCCTAACGAAAGTCTCTAACTCCAAAATCAACCTTCCCCTGCACAAAAAAAAAAGTTTTTATTTCTGTCTTGTCTCTGAGTTCCTCTCTTCTAAGTGAACCCAAAGAAACGCCAAAAAACTTTCAATATCTAATGCTATGTTTTATTCCATTATAAACCAGAATGAAGTGACACTACCTACAGAGAAGACTGAGATCTTTTGTATAAGACAAAAAGAAACAAAGAAGTCTGAGAACTTCTTTATGTTCTGCGATTTTATTATTGCAAAGCGGATCCCTCCCTCCAGCAGTTTTCAATGTAATTTCACCTTTCGTCAACCACATGTTTTCTTTTCTAAGAAAAAAATTTTTCATTCACTTCCAAAGACTTTTTTCTACATTAGCATTTTAGTTTGGATTGGGAGTACATTTTTAGAGCAGCTCTCCCTATTGCCACTATTTATTGTGCTTTGCTTTATTCACAGGGTGCTCTCAGAAAGTATACAAATTAGATTTTTTTTTAGATGACATTAAATTGGAAGATACATTTCAGAAACACATGCTCCTACTGCTAATGTACTTTCAGTCCATGAACCAGACTAAATTTAAGCTGAAGTAGATCCTGATGAAGTATGTATACTGCCAACACCAGGTCCTACGCACCAATTTGCTCCACAGGACTACTGTTACTGGGCCATGCTAGCTGCTACTGGAGGTACAGCCTGAGGTGTTTGTCCTGAGAAACAGGAGTTTTGCAGAAGTGAGAGTTTCAGGAGTCTTGAGAAATTGAGTTTGTCACTTCTTTTGCACTGTAGGCTTCTTTCTTACTGTTTTCTGTCTTTCTGAGCCTTCAGTCCAGGACCTTATCCCAGCTGATCACGCTTAATTACTGTTGGGGAACCGACCATCACCTCCTCTCACCAGCTCCACGGTCAGCAGTCAGGAGTCAACTTACCCAACCTCAGCCTTTTGATGTAAAACATAACATGCTCAAAATAACACACAATAAATAATTAACAAAGAAAGAGAAGAGACATTATCTGTCACAAGTGAAGTATTTGTTGGAAATCAAAATGTGAACTTTATTATTTGCTTGATTGAATTATTGGAAAAGTTATATCAAGTGACTTAAAAGTCTTGGCGTCACTTAAGGGTTTTCGATGAGTTGGATACTTTGAGTCAATTGTCAACAGTTGGCATGCTTGTACATATTACGTATATTTATAGACATAGATATTAAAATTTCAAACTGTATATATAACTTTATATATAAATTGAAAGCACACATAATGTGTATATATATATGCTTTCAATTTAATGCACAACTCATAAGCTACCAAATCATTTGTATCAAAACCGTAAAAACTGTTTCAAACTTCTTGTGAACCTTTTTGTGTTCAACACAGGCTTTCATTTTCACCAGTCTTCCTATGCAAGGGGAAACAAATGTGGAATTCCAGTGTCATCATTTAATGCATTTGATATATAGCAGTCTCTATCCATACATTCCTTATAATATAACATTTAGAGAAGAAATATTACCAATACTTGAAAATGAAGTTTGTTTGCAATATTACTGCTATTACCTCTTTAAGTACTGTAGCAAACCATATTTGGACTTCTTTCACTGTTCTTATTTTTGGGGTGATTCAGATTTGGGTGTTGCCTTCTTATAACAGATGGCTGAATTGTGATTCAGGATGATAATTAGTCTTTTGCATTTTCCAGCTAACCTTAGGTAGACACATTCCTCTGAAAGATGATTACACTATGCGGTTTTAAAGACTTTTGTAATGAACCCTTTATAAACAATAAAATTGTGATTAACTCTGGTATAGTAAACACATGGTACCAGCAAGACAGTAATTAACAGCACTGTGGCATTTTAAAAGAGTGATTTACATGTTTTAGCATTCTCTTACTGTGAGGGTTCTTCAAATGGAAATAGGAAATGCTTGCAGAAGTTCAGGGAAAGCTGCTAATATGATGGACCTGTGAAATTTGCTTCAAGAGTTGGTCATTTATCAAGATGTGAAGTAGAAGGGAGAAAATGTGGTAAAAAAGCTAGTTGTTGTAAGCACAACTTAAACAGAGAGAAACAGGAGAGAAAAGCTCAGAAATGTATGTTAGATAAGAGCTGTGACTAAACCTGTAAATTTCTCTTCATACAAAAAGGAATTTATTGAAACAAAGAAACAAACAAATGAGACATTAGTCCAAAAATCTGATTTGCATGTATACCTCATTAAGTAAACATATTTTGGAATCATGTCAGAAATAATTAAATGTTGAAGCACAGTGAAGCATCAAAGTATCCTGACTTAATACACCTTATTTGTGAGGGAATACATATTCCTATTCACATGGAAGTGAGGCTGAAAAAGCTGTAGGGGAAAAAAATATTCTACTTCTGGAACCCATACTTTGTTTAGCTACACCAAGTAATGATATTGATATAACCTCTGCTACATACTTGTTACTTTTGTTTCATGAGGAAGTGACAGAACAGTTACCATACCACACACAAACTTCACAATATCAAAACCAAATGAATGCCTGTTTTCTCTAAGTGGTTCATTATATTCTATATGTTTCAGTTTTCTGTGACTTTGTGTAGCAAAAAGAAAGATTATAAATGCTTATTCATGCACGTACTTGCAGTCAGGGCTGACTCTTACCTTGCTGACCATGAGGTCCACCCCCAGCAGAGCTTTGTATTTCTCAGTAAAATCTTCCTGAGTCTTACATCTCTCTTTTGTGAAATGCAGATGATGCAGATGTTAGCATGAAGCCTGGCACTCTAACACAGCAGAATTGGACATATATATCAAAAGAAGCAGCACACAGTGGCAGAGAAGGTATAATACGTCTGTGCGTTAGCCCTCAGCAGGGATTTCCCTGGTTATCCCGAAAGCTGCAGAGACACGTATGTGGCAATTCGGGCTGAGCATGAAAAGCAAGACATAGGAGAAAGTTACAAGGCCCGTCACAAGGCAATGACCATTTTTTACTGTTTTCCAATGTATACTAGTTAAACATTCTCACCTTGTATTATCTTGATAACGAATAACCTCTGTTGTAGGTTTGTAGGATATTTGTTCTCTTAAACTTGTGTTGTGGCAAACATGCACAGGTGCCTACTGGAAAAGATTCTCTTGCGATCCCAGAGAACTATAAAGCATTAGGGCCACCACTGTTTGTACTTATTTGATCCTGTTCTACCTAACAGAAAAACCAAAAATATTATCCTGTATTTGACCAACTGAACTAGGTGCAGTGTCACGTAGTCAAATTAAATGAGTGAAACCAAACTCATTTAAGCTGCTTTTGAAAACTGAAGGGAGAACTGGTTAGGTATTTCAAATGCCAAAATTCAAATACCTTAAAATGTCCTGCATTTGAAACCTGTACAGTTTTTCTCCCCCCAAAATATTATTAATGCTGAGCAGGCAGTATTTTTTCCACCAGTTAAACTTTGAAATTTAAGAAATGCTCCTTTTCTTTGGAAGGGTAAAACCAGAACTTTTCAGAAAAAAACATGATGAGAAAATGAAAAGAAAATATTCAGGTAAATGACTCAAAACTATATGTCTGTACCACCACTTTCACCTCCTGTTGGTGATGGTCGTTCATTAAACTACAAGAAAGGATGTGGATCAGCAATGTTAAAGAGATAAGATTCAAACTGTCCAATAATTGGGACATTCGCTTGGATTAGGGGATAACTATTAATTGAGGACCTTGATATTTCATATCAGAAAAGAATTCATGCATCTCATCTTACTTTTTTTTCCTCCTGTTTCGATGAGAAATTTCAGCTTGGATTCACAGACTCTTTTTCAGTAAGTCAACTTTCATAACTGATGTATTTCTACAGTGAAGTTCAGTCCTGATGAGTTAGCATTTTCTGACTACCACTACCACCTCTTAAAAAAAAAAGTTCTCGAATGCTGAAATATAGAACAGTTCTAACACCAGTTCTAAGAATGTCTAACCAATTCCAGCTATTTAATTAGAGTCAAAGTTTTTTGTTTAGGCTGCAGCAGATATGTAACACTGGTATGTAAGTAATTATTGCCCAAGGGAAGGGAAGAAAGTTGTAAAGTATCTTGATACTCATATCTTTACTGTAGATATTAATGATTTTCAGTACTGATAAACTCAGATAGGAATGAAAGATTCACTCTGAGAAAGTAAATGGTAATACTCGTGTTTTCATTAGCCTTGATCTTTGTGTAACAGCTCCACCAAAAATGCTCGTCTTTTTCTACCATTTCCTATCATAGTGGAAAATGTTTCTTAAAGAGAATATTGGATGTTGGGAACCTGGTCTAAAATGCATATTTGAGGTGACCTCACATTTGGGTTGAGTATATTGGTCAAATGTTATTTTTCAAAGAAAATGAGCATGGGGAGAACTGGTTCTGAGAGGTTAAAGAGGCTGAGCTAGAGGGAATTTGTAAAGTGGAGATTGATACAGAGCAAAGTGTGATTTGAATCTTTGCTTTATCCTTTCAGCACTGCAGGGAGAGTCAGATAATTGACAATTTCATGGATGGTTTCTAGTCTTTGTAATTCTGGCAATTTAATGTAATGTTTATTATTTGCTTATTAAATATAAATATTGTGGCTGGTGGCTACAGTCAGTAAAATACTTATTTCCTGGCATGCTTGGGCACATTCTGAGGTTATTTCAGCATGAGACTTATTATATATATTGTTCACCAGAGGAGGTCATTTTTTAAGGATAAGGGTCAGAGGTAGTAGCTAATAGGAGAGCATCTGTATGAAAGGAAGGTTATTTCTCTGCAAGAACTATTTTCAGTTTTGTTCTCATCCTGTCTCACTGTATTTCACAGTATTTATTACATTTCAAGAGATATCTGGCAAATATTTTTAGCCAACATATGAATATCTTATTAATCTGTACATAGGCCAGATCCTCGAACCTGGATATTTAAAATTGAGCTTATAAATCCATATTTAAGCATCACTCTTTCAATAGCCTCATTTTTAAAGGTGCTGAAGTTTGCCAGAATTTGTCTTTCAGTTTTGAAACAGCAGCAACTGCTCACCTGGGTAATTCAGAGGAGGTCACTTTAATTTGTGCTTCTTGTAAGTGTATGGGGTACATTTGAAAAGTGAAACAATGCTGTTACAGAGTGCTGTATGACCCTAGTGTGTATGTCTAGTGTAATTACTTCCAGAGCAGAAGACTATCGAGAGCACCTATGGGTTGGTTTGTTTTTTCCTGAAATGCTCAGAAATTGATAAAACTCTTTGCAATTTAGACGTTCTCAAAGACCATTCCTTTCTAACTTAACTGTTTAGTCAGGACTACAATTATTAATGAATTATAGACATAGCATAAGCTTAGTTACAGTTGCTTTTGTTACATATATAGTTGCAGTACATAATATATAAAGAAAATGGATAATCATGTCACAGTTTGGCCAAATTACACTGTCTAATTCAACACTAGTTTTTTGTACTAAACATTGAATTTCACATGCTTCAACTGATACGGACTTTATGCTAAATTTTGGGTCTTGAAGTCACACACTTTGACACTTATCCATCGTGGGATTCATTCTATCTAATTCTAGATGGTTTTAGTCTGGACACCTAGATCTCAATTAATTATCCTAATGGCTGCATCTCTAAAGGATTTGACTCTTTCACAGATCTACTTTAGGCTCAGGAAATTCACAGTATACAGGTGGCTATTTCTTTTCACTGGCTGTGGAAGATGTACAATGATTAACTGAAGTGACAATCCTTTATTAGAGTGATGATATTTCTCATCTTCTAGGTATGTTTCCTTTTCTAGATTTTCCCCAAGATTTCTGGCTTGCTGGCTATCATATGATCAGAAATCTCATACTGTGTCTGTAAAGAATGTTTAGCACATATTTATGTATAACACAAGTCTAATTGCACTTATCTACACTCTTCTAATATTCTGTAAGCCTGAAGACTGCCAGATTGCTTGATGCAGAGCAGATATCACAGGCAGAAACCTGATATAGCTGTTACCACGATCGATTTTTTTCTAAAACTAAAACTACAAAGCACTGGACTGGAAGGGACTTTACAGATCATTTAATCTAATCCTTTCTTTGAAAGGCATCTATATAGCAATAACACATAATTCCTGGAAAGATCTGCCAATAAAAACCAAAATGAGAAACAGAGACAGAATACAATATTTACAGTTTGACAAACATCATCAATCAGTCAGTAACAGCGATGTATGATAAGAGAAAGACGGATCCCAAATGCAGAATGATAACACAGAGTGTCTGTCTACCTTAGATGAAGCAATGTGTATATAAGCCATTGCTGGTGAAAAATTTCTGTTCCTGATACCACTGTAAAATGGTCTGCAGTTGTTCTGATATTAGGCAATGAAGGTCCATCAAGTATTACTATTAGTCACCTATATTCAAATGTAGAAGGAGAAAGGAAGTACTCCAAAAGAACAAAACCAATGAAAATAAAATTTTGCTTTCTATTTACAGTAGGTAACTAATCAGTTGTTTCTTCAAGTATATTATCTTGGCTTTCCAAATGCTAATGACAGAATTAAGTCTAGTGTCTTGTGTTTATGTGGCAAGGTTTTGGTAGCTGGTGGGGCTGCAAGTGTGACTTCTGTAAGAATATGCCAGGAGCTCTCCTCATGTCTGATAGAGCCATTTCCAGCTGGCTCCAAGATGGACCTAGCACTGGCCAAGGCTGAGCCCATCAGTGACGATAGTAACACCTCTGTGATAACATATTTAAGAAGGGATAAACACCCCTTCACAACAGCATCTGGGAGAGAGGAGTGAGAGTGAGAGAAACAACTCTGCAGACACAGGGGTCAGTGAAGAAGGTGGGGGAGGAGGTGTCCAGGTGCTGGAGCAGAGATTCCTCTGCAGCCTGTAGGGAAGACCATGGTGAAGCAGATTGTCCCCCTGCAACCCGTGGAGGACTATAATGGAGCCAATATCCACCCTGCAGCCTGTGGATGACCCCATACTCCAGCAGGTGGATGAGCCCTGAAGGAAGCTGCAACTCCATGGTGAGTCCACATAGGAGCAGGATCCTGGCAGGAACTGTGACCCATGGAGAGGAGCCCACGCAAGAGCAGGTTTTCTGGCAGGACATGTGAGCCTGGGGGTCTCATGCTGGAGCAGTCCATTCCTGAAGGACTGCACAAGATGGAAAGGACTCATGCTGGAGCAGTTCATGAAGAACTGCAGTACATGGGAAGAACCCACAATGGAGAAGTTCATGAAATACTGTCACCTCTGGAAAGGACGCATGTTGGAGAAGGGTAAGAAAGTGAGGAGGAAGAGCAGCAGAGACAAAACATTATGAACTGACCACAACCGCCATTCCCCGTTCCCCGTCTGGGAGGAGGTAGAGAAGCTGGGAGTGAACCTGAGCTTTGGAAGAAGTGAGGGGCAGAGGGAAGGTGTTTTTTCAATTTCTTCTTATTTCTCATTATCCTGCCCTGTTTAATTGGCAATAAATTAAATTAATTTCACCAAGTAAAATAAATTAAATTAATTTCACCAAGTCAAGTCTGTTATTTTATTTTTAAAGAGTAGATTCATAAGCATTCTTGAATGTTCATGAAATAAATAAGATTTCATTTTTTTCAGGAATCTTTGGAAATACAAAGGCCTATCATATATGTATTAGAGTCGAAAGGGCTTTGTATCAGAGCAAAGTCATAGGAAGTATTCAATGACTAATATTTGATTATATTTTTTTATCCGGGCAAAGATATATAGTGCTGTTACTGTGAATGTGTACCACTAAAGAAATTCAAAGAACAGTCTTTTTGAAGTTGACTAAAATATATTCCACTTCACTATGTCTTTTTATTCTGTGAACTGTATCCATTAGGGTAGCACTAGAAGGTTTAGTCAAGATCACTGCCCTCTGATGTGTGTAGTGAGAAACCATTCTTATGCAGAACAACTAACAATCAAAACAGACAAATGGAATCAGAAATGCAGTTTTATTACCCTCATTGTATTGATAGAAAACCAGAACATAAGCATAAAGGGTGATATTCTGAGTTCCTTGATGTTAATAACAAATTCCCTTTGATTTCACTGAGACAAAATTTTAGTTGGTCTGTTCGCTCTAAAGTCACTAAAACCAGCTGTGGCAGAGCCAGAAATTCTTCAATTCCCATACACTTTTTTTTAGCGGAAAGATCAGTCAATCTCAGATCTTGGCATTTCATACAACATTTTTATAAGCATTCTATATTTCCTTGTCACAGTGTATTATTCACTTTCTAGTTGTTGAAACTCTTCACAGACTTACAATAGTATTGCCAAATAGTCTCTACAATCTTTTAAGACAATGGAATAAAGGAGATGGGTTTTCCCACACCTGTGTGACTGCAGGCACAACTTCTGGGACCAAAGTGAAAGTTATGTAGAAAGAATAAAAGAAAGCAGCTAAATGGACATCTGTCGCAGAATGATAATAGAAAAAGATTATTATAATTTACTAAAATATCTGCCCGCACACATAATTAATATATACCTTTAAACAATCTAAACTAGCATAGTGACTTTTCATATAATTGCAGAAAACTCTTTTGAATACTTTTTACATTAGTTAGCCTGTCTTCAAAATGGTTGTTGGAATAAAATTACCGAGGACATTTGCTAAGACTTTCACATTCAGTCTTATGATTTCTCTGTGTTACTCTTTCAAAAGGTACGGCTGAAAGTTTACATTTTAAGCGACCAATTTATCTAGTAAAGAGCAACAGGCGTCAAGAAAACATCACTATTTGTGTGAAATGTAACCATTAATACTGTGCATTCAAATTTCTAATTGCTGGGCTATTTTGGAGCAGTGTACATTCTAATTTTCATTAGCATAATCTAAATAAATACAGAAAAAATTGCACCTCTTTCGCTTACCATTTCTAGGTATTGATTGTTTCCAAACTACTGACATACCGAAGCGCTGCAGTATCGCGGCAGATAGATCAAGTAATGTACTTTGGAGTGTAAATGCATTTGCTTAAGGAAAAATCTTCCATCTTCTAGTAACATTATAAGACACACAGTGTAGTTTTATATACTCTAAGTTGATCAGATTAGCTGGAGAAAGAATAATGTGGCTGTCCATTTTAGCTGATGAATAACAGGAGCTAAATTATCTTTAGGCCTTATCTTTTGCCTATGAAAAAGATATAATTTTTTTTATTACCTTTAATGAGGATAGACTAGGTCTCTAGCTCTCAAACACATGATTCATGGGAATCCAGAAATCACTACCAACTGGTTTTGCACAGAATGTGTTCTGGAATTGTTTTCTTTTTTGCCTGGTTTGTTTGTTTGTTTGTTTTGTGGTTTGTTTTTGTTTACTTGTTTTTTCTTCTATTGAGTCTGTATACAAAATGGTAAGAATGTATACCTTTTAATAAAGAATTTATTATTTTTATGATATAAAGACAAGACAAATTTACCCAAAGTAGACTGCTGTTAGAATGGTGTTAAGAGAATAGTGTTAGTTGAATAATTTAAGCAGAACAGGAAAAGAAAACTCTTTTTTAAAGAGTAACAAGAAAGATTCTACAAGAATCAAAATTTATAACAAACGTGAGTGCAAACTGTGCATCCTTGACAGTTTAAGGATAAAACCGGCATATTTATGATGTGAAAAGATCAATGACAGCCCCTTAAAACTTTTTTTCTTTTCTGCATAGGAGACTAAACCAGGTTTAACTTAGCCCAAAATAGCTGCAGATCGCGTGAGTTCTTTTAGTAGTTTTGTTTTTGTTACGTTGGATTTTGCAACTTTTGATGCAATCATACTTTCAAGTGAATTAGAACAGTATTGTACTGTTTTTGTACCTTTCCTCTACCCACTACATTTCTCTGATGTGTCAACAATTAAACTGCTAAAGCATGGTCTGACTAGTTTTGGAAACAAGGTAGTAATTCCAGGCATTTTCTCACAGAGGTATCTACTGCAATTGATATAATTAATTTCGGAATCAAGATGATCAGGCCAATGGGTTGTATCTACAAACATTCTGCAATAATATATTAAAGGAAAACATATAGAATTAACAATGAAAGTCAAATTCATTTACAATGGATTTAGTTTTGTCCTCAGTGCATTATTTTCTGGTATACCCTAAATCAAAGATTTGACATGAGATATATCCTGCATAGCAATCAGAGTCAGAAGACATAAATGAACAGATCATAGCCAGAATACAAGCTTCTGAATTTACCTTTGTTGGCAATATTGGTCGCTATTTGGCTTGAATTCAGTATCTGGGTGTGATTAATGGGAGCTGGGGATTGGGGAGGGCTAACATATTCAGTCCTTAGTTATGATAAACTTATGATAAGTTGAGTTGGATCTTAACATTTGTATCTCTCCTCTAATTCAAAT
The DNA here is from genome assembly GCA_017639485.1 of Pluvialis apricaria. Lineage (NCBI taxonomy): Eukaryota > Metazoa > Chordata > Aves > Charadriiformes > Charadriidae > Pluvialis > Pluvialis apricaria. The sequence continues at coordinate 174,294,986 of CM030007.1, forward strand.
ATCAAATTCTGCAGCCATTTTGTCCAGACGATGAGTATTTTGATTGTAACATTGTGAGGAATATCTGTCACAGTCACTTTAATTTTGATAGCTTTGCCATCTTTAACAGTCCGACTCCTGAAGTAATTTGTTTAGCCGAAATGCAGAGGTGACTAATACGTACCACTACCAGTGAATTTCTTCAAATTAGTCTAGATATACTGCTTTGTTGTTTTATTGGAAATGCAGGGCTACTTGGTCCTGAGAGAGAACTATTGGAAAGGGGAACAGAATAATGTGTTCTCCACATCCAGGGATGGCTGATTAACTTTCAGTACTTGTAAAGTTAGAACTAGCTGTGCTTTGTGCCAGCTTTCCATTTGCTGAATTTTCATTATATATGACATTTAGATTTGTTACAGTCTATTAGCTGTAAGCTGTGGGCTGATAAGAAGGAATTTCATCAAAATGTGAACCTCAAAAATGAAAATCCAAAAATCTGAAATGACAAGATTGTCGCAGTAACTTTACCTTAATTACAGCTCGAAGAGCAGTGGTGGCGGCAACTGATTGCAAAACGCTGAAATGAAATCAATGGTGAGTGCCCAGTGGTAGTGCTCCACATTATAGAAATTACAAAAATGATCTTCCTTTCTCATTATAATTTTCAAAGCCCTGCTGCTTTTCTTAAATTTCTGTCAAGTATGTTCTAAATGAGGTAAGAATGAAAATTTGTCTTCTCGGTGTACACTGCAGTCCTCACTGTCTGCAGCAGAACATGACCAGAACTGCTCAGACATAATGCTCTGAACAAAAAGTGGCAATGGATTAGAACTGCGTTAATTTATTGCGTTCATTTCACCTTTGATAGTTTAATTCAAAATAGAAGGTTGTTATATTTATCAGTGATTGCTGTTGTTACTGAACACACGGTTTTAAAAAGCTGGGTTTTTTATTTATGAAATCTATTTACATGTACACATCAAATTAATAAATAATAAAGAAATAAAGAAATAAAGTAAATTTATTGTTAGCTCTTTTCATCCATTCCTTCATTTTTCAAGAGGCTGTCATCATCTTTATACTGACTCCAGCCAGCGAAATCTCAGCCAATGTTAGTTAGGTGTGTTCCTGTGGTATATTATTACTGAAGATACTGTAGCTGAAGCAATGCTTGTACCTAGTAACAGGCAGAGACTTATATTCAAAATGGAATCAGTTAATTATTGAGAGCACTATATTTAAAATTTCAGGACAAATTAGTGAAATGCTAAGAAAACACAGATTGCACATGAGAGTAATTAAAAAGTAGATGTTGTCCTTGAGTAATGCATATTTGCAAGACTGAGAACTGTGGAGTTTTCTGACATAACCTTTGAGAAATATTCTCAAATTCAAGGGGACAAGAACTTTTTTCCAATAGTGTTATATGTTATTATTAAATTATTAAATAGTTTTGTGGACCATGGTAGGGGTTAAAACTTAAAAAAAATATATGAGCCATCTATGTGTGTGTTATGGTAAATTGCACACAATTGCATTTACCTTTTGATCTACTGCCAAGCTGGTAAAAATGAAGAACATTTGCTTTGCTTGAAGGCATAAGGTGGAGTTTCACGGAGACAGTAGAAAGCTTAAAGCAGACAATCAGGTTTACTACACTCTATTTATAAACTCTATTGCTGATCATAAAGAATTATGCATGGGTTTAGAAGTAATTTTGGTAACATTTTTAATCTGAATGCTAGTACATACAGGTATATGCTAATATCGTACATTCCTTTGGTTTTGGGATGAATTTTTGTACTTTGACCATACAGAGGGGAAAAAAAAAAGAAAAAAAAAAGAAAAGAGAGGGCAATTATTTTTTCTGAATGTTTCCTATTATCTGTTGTGTATAGGGACTACATCAAGACACAGTGTTACCAAATACAATTTGGGATAGACCTGTACCCAGACAACTGGTTTGCTTTCTGTGAAAACAAATATCCAGAAGAAAACTTCAGGTAATTTACCAGCAATGCAGAGTCATCTGATGATTTTCTGCAGAAGTGCATATGCACTGGCTCAAGACCTGATGAGTATCTACTGCCCTTGAAGTCATTTGTGCCTATATGTTTTACTGTAGCAAAAGCATTGATATCTTTTTTCTCTTAGCACAAAGTATTTTCTTATTACGTATCACAGCATACATTCAGTCAGCCTTTTTTGGCAATAGTGGAGTCCTTGGGAAGACAAGGCATCTGCAGACTCTTTTCTAGCAGCATCTCAGTATTATGTATAGGAAGACCTAATGGGAAATATCAGCAGCTTGAAAATATTCAGGCCTTCAAATAGCACCATTCCAAGAACAGTCTTGGATTTCTTCTTTGTTTGAAATGCTGAGTATGCACCATCCCATGGGATGAAACTTCTGGGTATCAGCCCATTGTTGAAGTTGGTGTGAATTCTGTTATTGACTTCCCAAAGATTTCACGATTTATAAATAAATGCAAGTATGGTTTTAAATTAGCACCTTTCAGAACAACTCAGGGATAAAAGCTTTGTATCCTTTATAAAGTGAGGGACGTTGAGGACAAAATGGTTTGAATAATAAATGAACAAACTAGTTTATTTAACTAGGGCATGTACAGACGTTTTGTGCTCTAAGCCATTACATTCATTCTCTGGCATTGTGATTTTTGACCCTTCTGGTGCTTTCTATTTCTATCACCTATTGCATTGTTATATGATAACGGTGGTGTTTGATTATTTTGACCTCTTTATGTATAAATTCTGTATCTTCCACTTCATGAAACTCTGTTACTTGTTTTTCAGAGCAAAGACCCTGAAGAATTCTAAGTATATGCTAAACCTGATTATTTAGGACTGTTCAGAACTGTTTGCTATTATTTATGACAATGCAGGGTGAAAAAAAAAACCAAACAAAACCTTAACCCTTTCTCTGAAACTGCCAGATTATCTCTATTCAAGTCACCCAAAGGGAACTGTATAATGCATGTAGTTCTGAAAGTACCCTTGGGATATGGATTCAATATAGTGTTTTACCTCCTACTTACCACTGTTTTGTCACCCTGGTACAGAAATTAGAGTGGGTGAATTAGGCTGAAATAAATTCTCTGTGGAGCCAGATGTATTCTTCAGCTATAAAACGTTCTTGATGCAGTGTTGATGAAAGCTGGTGTTACAGATTTTGTGAAGAAGAAGCTATTCTCTGATATGCCTAATTTTGGTGGTTGTAATTCAAATAATTCTAGATGAAACAAAATATCATTCAGTCCATGCAATATGGAACGTGAAACTTGTTCAGATATTAATGATTGACTCAACAAAAAATATTTTGAAAGGACTTGCAAACAGGTTTTTAAAGCAAGATTACTCTGGAAGTATCGGGTCGATAAACACAGAACTAAAAACTTGTAATCCTACAAGTACTGGAAGTATCAGAAGTATGAGCACCTTTCCTGCCAAACTGTTTTATGTCAGTTTTTTTTAGTATCGTCTTCCTGTTTTAGATAGGTGGGGAGAGGAAAGGCAATTCAGGTTGTAGATTGTACTTCAGCCTTAACTTCAGCCTTAAATAGAGCCTTTGAAAGATAGTTAACTGCTGATTGCAGAGGAGATACCATAGTTTCTTGGACAAAAAGCACATATATATATAAAGTCGTGTCATTTTGCATGTCCATATTTAAAGTGAGATGGTAGCTGTTCAGGTCAACTTTCTAGAAAACTTGCCTGATCTACAGGGCACATTGACATTGAAAAGTAATTTACAACATGAAAGGAGGGAGCTTTTTTTTGAGGTTTCTTTGAGTTTTTTTTTAATTAATTTATTTTTCTTGTTGAGCGCTTTATTTTTTTTCTGGTGATGGGTTTTGTTTGATTTTATGCTAAGTTAAGGTTAAGTTAGGGTTAAGGAGCTATTCCGTTTTTCTGATGTTAAAGAGTCTGAATTTCAAGCTGTTCTGTATAAGGTGATTTTAAGATGTAGTGGTGAGAAGAAGCACAAAAAATGCCAAACTTCTGATAACATTATGGGAGTCCTAATGCTGTGTAATGTGCCTCTGTTATTTTATATATTGTCTCTGTTTCAACCTGAATAAGAATACTTTGAGGAGAGCAAATAGTGAAAAGTACTTAAAATTCAGTTCATGTCCTTGAACAAAATTGTAAAGTTTTTTTACTTGGATTCAATACTAAAATAATGAGCCTGATTCTTCTGTTCAGTGGTATTTTTCTCCTGATATTTTCTTTGGCAAAACACATAGGGACATCAATCTTGCGTTTAGCAGTGTGTCACAGCCTTCTTTATGCAGTTCAGTAAGAATGTTATCTCCCTCATACCAGATACCAAGACCCAAGTGACTGCACCTCTGCAAACACATATTTACACTTGGAGAAAGAGCAAAGTAACTCTCTATTTATTCAGAGAATATATTACAAGTGGTAAACTTTGATGCTATTATCAATGAGAACATCATTCAGGTCATACCTAAGAAAGAACTTACAAACCTGAAAATTACCATATCAAAATTCTTAAATGACTGAAAACATACTAATGTACTTGTAAGGCTGATTGCTAAGGATGTATCTCCAAGCTGTCTGCGAGTTAGGCAGAAACTGCATCCATGCATACCTATGCCTAAACCCAACCCGATATGCCTAAGTCCAAACAAGAAAAAGTACTTCAGGCATATATCTCAATTTATCATTTCTTACTGCTGGCTTAGTTGGGTATCTCAGTGCTCAGACAGCTGAGTTTTGTGACCCTTGAGCTCAGTGTGTACCTTATACTCTGGTAAAATATTGATACTGTGAATTTCTTTCTTGGAGCTGAAGGCTTACTTTTGTCTGTTTCAGTGCTAAATTTCCCAGTGTCATTTTGGTCACTTGCATAAAAAAGGTTTAGACAGGGAAGGTTTGGTGAGTAGACTTTCGTATGTTCTTTAGCCTTTTATGTGTTTGTCTCTGCCAAAAACATGTTTGCAACACCCTGGAAAGAAACATCAAGTAAGTTTCATTTTCAAATGGTAATTAATTCAGTTTTAATGAATCTAAAGGCAGTATTGACCAGGAAAAAAACATATTCACCAGCCCCTGTCAAGGGCTTCCATGGTAGCACCACAAACAACATAGGAAGATCTGCAAAAATCATTGATGCTCACTTAGCAAATGCCATGACTATATTTCTTGCTTTTCAATGGCCTATTAAAATGTTCTAAAATTATGATATAGAACTGTAAAATGTGAGTATTGAAAAAGGTTAATGAGCAACAGACATGTTACATTTGCTGGCTTCACCATAATGATCAGCAAGACAAGATTGGCAACGAGATTGCTAGTAACAGAATAACCTAATTCACCACCATTATTTCTGTTCCATTAATTGTTTTTATGTTTTCATGTTGTTAGAATAGTAGATCATAGTACTATGAAGCATATCTGCCAGTGAAGGAGTTTGACATCAGGTTGGCAAACCTGTGATGTCGTAATGTTTAAGTGCTACCCATGAAGCTGACAGTAAATAGTATAAACTGTAAATCAGCTAAACACCTTCAGGATGAGGGACAAGTGTAGGTGGCCTTCAGTCTTTGAGAAGGCTAGATCTATGTTCTTTTCTTTGAAAACAACAGTAGTGACAGATAATTACGTTACCATGTTTTTCCCTTGGCTGTCATTATGATCTTTATACATTCCTTTAAAGGAAAGCCCAAATTTCCCCTAATAATTTTATATACATTTTTTTTCTTAATGGGTCTCTGTTCCTATTCTTTTTTGCTATTTCTCCCTGCTTTTTTTTTTTTTTGATTATGTCAGAAATGTAAAAAGCATCAAATAAGAAAGAAAACACCTGTTTTTCTCCTTTTTTTACTTTTGCATTTATTGCTCTCAAGTAATTACATCTTTCAAAATTTGTTGCCTGAACTTTACTCTTAAACCTTTTAAAAATTCACCATTTTTGAATGAAATAATTATGATATGGCTTTCTATCTAATAGGTTGAATGTTTGTAATGTATAATGTTTGTCTTGTATTTCAAATGCAACATTATGTGTTTTTTTCAAAACAGAAACAACCCAGTTTACCCCTCACTGTTTATTGTTTAGTAAGCTAGTGTAATGGATGTTTACAGTACTTTCACATTTAAAGTGTAGTGTGGTCTTTACTGGCCGATGTTAGACATTTATTATGGTCAAAATTGGTATTTATAATTTTTTGATTACTTTGAGGACACTGATAGAGCAATAGATCTGTGCAGATTTTTGGCAAGGATTTGTGCTGTGTGGTGATGTACTTTATTTAGGTGAGCAGAATGCTCTGTTGTCAGCGACTTTGTCTGAAACTTTACTTTCGGAATGTACTTAATTAAAAAAAGAAAAAGAAAAAAATCTAAGGCAAAGGAAGGCTATAGAAAAGATGTGTGCTTTCAAGCCTTTAAAATAAGATTAATTTTTGTTTTGTACCCTACTGTAACATTTTTAGTGCATCCTTTCATACTATAATTTTGAGAACATAACACCGTTAAGTATGTTTTAATGAAATGCCATTTAAAACACATCCAGTTTTAGACATGAAGTAAAGAGTTTACATCTGTTTTTTGTCAGGAGATGAATCAGAACTTGAACTTTCTTGGAAAAAAAATGTTCTTTGAATTGTGAAAGATGACATAGCAGGTACCACAGAAATATAACTGAACTTGTTTAGAATTCATAGTGAAATTACATAAATATTACCCAACAAGCAACAAAATGACAAAGATTTTTAATATGAATTGGACAAAATAATTTTGAAATATTGTTTCTCGATCAGACAATTTTACATTATCTTCAATTAGATTTAATTCATTCACTTGAAATGTACAGAAGACTAATAATTCTGTGTTTCCATTGCTCTTTGACAAAGTTTACACAGAAAATTATGTAGAATGAAAATTTCTCTATTTGTTCCTGGTGAGTTCAAAAGCCAGATGATACTATGGAGTCTATAGGGTTCTAAATTAAATTATTTGTATTTTATTTTATTTTATTTTAATGTCAGAACATGGATGACTTCATGTTTATTAGCAGAAGACTCTTTTAAGAAAATATCATGTTGGGGACCTCATTACAGAATATGCAAAAGATCTGAAAGATATTGCAATATTTTAAATTTTTAGAGACTAAATTGAGCTAAATATGCTTCACATTATCAACTTTTTTGCTTTTCCTACATTTCGCTATAATATTAATGAGCATCTTCATATTAGATGGTTCTACCACAGCTATTTAACCAAATATATAGGCTTGCAGTTCCAAAAGTATGTGTTGCTGTTATGCTGTTTTACCTTTCAGAAGTTGCTTGTATCATTATTTTTCTTGTCCTTTATGTCAGTATTTCTTGAGAGGACCAATACTATAGTGTGAAAAGCTGCTGCCCAAGGGCTATAGTAGCCATTATCAGAAACACCATAACCATAATATCAGTTTATGCACGTTCATTTTTATTAGGTCATAGAGGAATATTTAACAATTATGAAACTTTCATAATAATTGCAATATTTTAAAACATTCTGCTTGTTGTACTGTTTGGCTGGTTCCATCAAGATCACCTGGGAGAAATCCTTCAGCAACAGTTGCCTTGTAAAGAAACCTGAGTAGAAACTGCTGCCTTTAAAAAAGCTAAAGATTATATGAGGTTGCTTGTTCTGCAACGAACAGTACCTGAGCAGAGACACCTGTGTAATGCCCTTAATTCTACATAAGTGTATAGAATCACAGAATCATAAAATAGTTAGAGTTGGAAGGGACCTTAAAGATCATCTAGTTCCAACACCCCTGCCGTGGATAGGGACAGCTACCACTAGACCAGGTTACTCAAAGCCTCATCCAACCTCACCTTGAACACTTCCAGGGATGAAGCATCCACAACTTCCCTGGGAAACCTGTTCCAGTGTCTCACTACCCTCACAGGAAAGAATTTCTTCCTAATATCTAATCTAAATCTATGGTCTTTCAGTTTAAAACAATTACCTTTTGTCTATCGCTACAGTCCCTAATAAAGGGTCCCTCGCCATCTTTCCTGTAGGCCCCCCTTTAGGTACTTGAAGGCTGTTATAAGGTCTTCCTGGAGCTTTCTCTTCTCCAGGCTGAACAATCCCAACCCTTGTAGACTGTTCAGGAATGAAGGATTCAAGCATGTATCTGTCTCGGTTAGCTTCCTATTCTGGCCTTAAATTTGTTTAGGCAGATTTTGGAGCTGCCTGAATTTATGTTTGTGTCCTAGATTTTCATGTCTGAAAGTACCCACTGAATAATCAAGGTTTAGGACATAGCTTTATTGTGCTTGAACTCTGGGAAGACTAAGAATGACATCTTCTCTCATTAAAATTTTCTGAAATTTTCATTTCCAAGTAGCAGTATAATAATACTCAGTTTGAAAGAATAAAAAAAAAAAAATAATCAGAGCCTCGGTTTGAATACTGTGTGTTTCCAACCTTAGAGTTTAGACTGGAAAAATATTGTGACAGAGAACCCACAAGCATAGGATCCATGAGCATCTGGTCAAAAATTTATTTTCTTGATTTTAAGTGTTATTCAACAGCAAGCAGATAAGAAATTTTAGATTCCCTTACAGAACAATTATTTCAGATGAATATGTATTTTTGTTAGACACTGATAAAACATTGGCCTAATTATAGCCTGAACTCTGAGCTCCTATATCAAACACAGGCTCCCAGCTCAGAAAATTTTCTGTCATACAAAACAGTCATATGGAACTTCACCTGGGTAATATACAGCATTTCAAAGAATGTAAGCTAAATCACATTTTCTGTCAGTTTTGCCACAAAATATTCTCAGGGGAAAAAAAAATCAGATTCAAATATATTACCTGAAGCTGGATGGAGGAGAGCAGAAGAGTCTGAAACTATTACAATTTATAATACAGCATAACAAGAAGATGAGAAGAAAAGATATGGTTAGATCTCTCAGTGCAAAGCTCTGATCTATTGCTTTTGGCAATGGGGTATCTCGTTACAAATTTCTTAAAAAACCCTAAATACTGTCCAGGATAAATAATAGTTTTCTAATGGGAGGTAAAAATAATCAATAAACAAATTTCTGATTTCCCCCGTCTTTGTCTCTTTTTAAAGTCTGCAGAAAGAATCAGATATATAAACTATATATTGTAGAAAGAACAAAAGCCCAACCACACGTATTTCAGTTAGATTTCAGTTCCAAAAAGCCTGTTTTTTAAAACAGTAGACATTTGAGGTTCTGAAGTCCCTTTGGATGCTTTTGAAAATCTTCCCTTAAAAAGCCTTAGTCAGTGGGGGGCTAGTTGCCTCATTAGGAATAGAAGATTTTGTTTTCTGATAATAAGTACCAATTGACAAAGAAGACTCGTAGTCTCATGTTTGGGTCCACTGGCAATCCTCACTGTGCTGTCTTATCCTTTGTTGGCAAACTTGATCTTATGTAGTTAATTTCTTTCTTATGCTTTTATTGGTTAACCGTTTAATGTTCCATGTCCTGTACACAGCTTCCACACAAGCTGTCGTGCATTTCTTCTAGCCAAGTTCATGAAAACACCCAAAGAAAGCATTCTCTCCTTATGTATAGAAGATCTGGAAGATTCATTTACCTCTGTTGACTCTGCCCATGCTACAAAAATTATTATGGGACAATGCTGAGAACTATTTTCCTACCCCTTCCATGCTAGGCAGGTGTCTTAAACGTGGAGCCAATGGGAGCAAGCTATAATAAAACAGTGAAAGATGAAAAAAAATAGAGTTATAATTAAGAAAATTAATCACTCTGTATGGAGTAGTGGAATTCTTTTTTATCCCATCACAAATTCACTAAGGAGTGTTGTCTGAGTCCTGCAGATTCTATGCCACACTTCACTTTATATTGCAAATAGTAGTATCTCTTCCTATGCTTTTTTTCTTCCTTTTCAGTTTAGATACAGTATTTGGGTTTTCAACATATTACCTTAATTAGCTCAGAATAAAAGCATTTACTCAAAACTCATGACAAAATGTAAGTTGCTTTCATTTCCTTGGTAGCAAACAGTAATGAGGACTGTTTTATAAGAGGTAAATGTTTTTAAGGAGTTACCAGGAGGGAGAGCTAGGAAGTGTTTTCCATATTTCATAGACAATTTTTCCACCAAATACTCTGAATGTTAAGCCTGAATGCATACATTTTGTAAATAGCAGCAATAACACAACAGCAGGTGGTGAGCTTGCACATTCCTTTGTCTACATATTATCATACTCTGATGAATTCTTCTGTGGGTGGTGGGCTCCCTGCAGCAGAGCCTGTAACCACAGGTCTTATTTTTGCTTCTTGGAGCAATTCCAGTTTCTGTAGGATCAAGTACATATACCTCATCATGTGCTGCAGTGGTTGCTGGAATTCCATTAGCTAAGTCTTTATTCCCAAAGACTTTAATTTCACTACACTATGTTTCATTTCGAGTACATTTTTCCTGACGATGCTTTAGCATAGTTCATTTTGCAATTTTTGGCTGTGTGCTATGGAATTATTTTACTTTTATAAAGAGGGATTTAACTCATGTACATGTATAATTAGAAATCTAGATTTTCATATTGTATCATACATTTGACTGTTCATTCACTTTTGAAATTTATTTTTCCCTGCTATGCTTTAAAATAGATGTAAACCATTTATAAAAAAGACAGTATCAGATCTTAATGTAAATAAGCAGTCAGTTGGATTTGAATAAAAACATACTTCAAGTCTGTTGAAAAGTGAGAAATTTTGTACTGATATATGCATTGATCTTGAGTAGGAAAATTCCTATAAATGGGACTTTCCATTCCTATTATTTAATTGAATTATGTAGCAGGCTGAAGGCCTGGTGGGGTAAATGCAATATATTTTCCACAACTGCTGATTTCAGAGTTCTGAATGAAGGTGCAGGTTCAGCTTTGATAACTTATAAGGGTAAATGCTCTATACTAAGTTTTACAAAGCACTAGTAGGGGGCAAAATCACCTTTTTTGCAGTTGCAGCTACAGATGTAGATTACTACTAATAACCAAAATAGAAAAAGAAAAGGTGGGGCGGGGGGGGAGGGAGAGGGGAGGGAGGGAAGGGAGAGAAAGAAAGGGAAAAAGGGGAAAAAATGCTACAATGTTTTCTGTAGCTGGGAGATAGAGATGAAAATTCAGTCTTATGTGTGCTTGTGCAAACTCTTTACATATTAAGATAAACTCATTACTCTTTCTCAGCATGAATTTATGTGATTTTCAGAAGAATATTTCTTTACTGCTATTCTAATGGTGTATTAGAGAACAAATAACAAATTTTCTTTATTTGCTTTCTCCTTTCAAGAGTCTGCATCCGCAAAAGCATGTACAAGAATGTCCTGAACAACACCTCTCACCACAGCTCTATCTATTAAACAATATGTTCTGTAACCAGCAGAGTGGAAAATAGAGCTCATCTTTCATTCTAAAAACAGTATTTCCATAAGGCAGAAAAGACACTGTAAAACATCACAAGAATTAAAGGGGATCTGACTTTCTTTGTCTTCCTTCTCAGTGAAGAAGCTTTACTGGTACTTCTTCTTTAATATACTTACTACCCTATTGCAACATCAACATCAGTACATAAATTCCACTTTATACAGAAAGAATCCTTAAGAAGTATTCTAAACAGTTCTGCCTTCAGGGTGTATCCAAGTTACTATCATCCTTTTATTGATGTGAGCAATAACACTTTACAGTTCAAAAGGTAGGGAGGAGAAAATATCTCTTCAGAACTTTTCCTTCACATTTAATATCACCAACAAAATATAAAAAAAAAAAAAGATACACCACAAGAATTTCCACTCTCTCAGAATGATCAAAATGCAGAAGAAAACGACAGAAGGTGTCTAATCCTCCATTAGGTGTGTTTATTTTACATGGGTATAAAGTTTTTGTTTACAATCAGCCCTTTCTTGTGCATTCTGCTGATACTATCAGCATCATGAAAGTTTATATAGAAGACCTTGCCATGAGTTTAAAAACTGTATTGTTTTTAAATGGTTTGGTTCTTATTAGTAATAGATGCAGAAAACAATCTTTTACGTAATTTTTTTTGCAATAAAGGAATGATAAGACTATATTAGAAAATTTTATTTTCCATATTGCAAAGGATAATGTAATTAGGAGAATCCAAATTTCTTCTGCTGTATCACCACAGACTTGTTTAAGGGTGATTAGATAACTTTCATTTCAGTGAATTCCAATTAGAGTTGCACGAAGGCGTTTAGCAGAGAAGCAAGATTCTGGTAAATAAAAGTATCCTGGCTTTCTAAAACAATGTCTCTGGGCTATCTGTTTGTCCCCTTCTCAGAACTGTAGAGGCTAGGTAGGAATACAAAATGCTTTTCCTGAAACTACTGCTATTTTGAAAGGACTTTTCAGAGTCAGTTTTGATATCCTTGTCCAAAATGGAAGCTGTTATTTTCTATTTATGTGCTAGCAAACGACCTAGAGTTAGAATGGTAAGAAAGGGTAAAATGTATGAGTTGTATTACATAGCATTAAGTTTCATAAGCCGTGTCTACACTGCAAAGCTTTCTAGACATCTGCGTGAATGTTGGGAGTGTAGGAAAAAATCTGTAATTCCTAAGTGTAAGAAAAGCTGTAATTATCTCTATAAGATAATTATCTCATATAGAGCTAATTTATACTGAAAAAATGAGTTAGCTATCATGTGGGGACAGATTAATTTTTTAAATTTTATTTCTATTTTTGACACTTTGTGTCTCTGCTGGAGAACTTCGTGCAGTTACTGGCAGTGCCCTTACAGTATTGGTCTATAAGACTGAAAGGAGATGGGTCTCTTGTAAGACTGGAAAATTACAGGAAAAATTGTGCTTTTGGAAGGTATTCCTAGAAGTTATAAGCTTTAATGAGCTTTCATGAGTTTAAATTTATGATGGGAGTTACTCATTCAACAATAGCATGTTAGTAAAATTGGTATTTGTATAGTGATAGAACATGTAGCATCAATTAAACAAAAAGTGTGTGAAATGAGAGAAGCTTCAAGGTTCCCAACAATAAATGCAATTACATAGAGCTCTGGGAGAAAGTGACAACTACTTTAATAACACAATTCTTGAGGACATTGTGCCCGTCTCAGTGCTTGCCTACCCTTAGTGCTAAAGCATAAGCCCCTTTCTAAGTTTTATAGTTTCAACTTTATCTTTTGTGTTTTGTATTCTCTAAAACCCAATTAATGTGTAGATATTAGATAAATGTTTTAATTACTTTTTAATTTAAAATCAGAGACATAAATCCCTATAGCAAGAGGGTTATAGAAATAATTTAAAGTCGATTAAATGAATGCAAGCCTTGAACTCCTGTATAATACCATTTTTACTGCTTGTAATTAGACTTACTTTTGTTCTTCTGTTAATCAAAATTAATTTGTAAGTCCTTAAGGGTATTGGTATATCCCAATCTAGAAAAAAATTAGTACATTCATCTGCCAAATGAGTTATTTGAACACACGAATATTATTTTAGTAACAGAGGTTATAGATATTTCAGAAGGGTTTCATTACTGCATTCTTTTTGTAAGCACATACAATTGTAATAGATACAAAATAAATCACATAATGTGACTGTTTTCAGTGGATCACGATAGATTATAATCTTCCAGACTTAAAAAAAATTTTCTGTCTGTACAGATGACATTTTTGCCATAAAGTGCAGGTATAGCAGCCTCCAGCTCCCACTGATTAGCAGAGGGCTGTAGATAATGCTTCTATTGTCCATGATAGAGTTTAACATGGAACAGTCCTTCAGCCTCATAAATTGCAGACACCAGCTTGGACAGTACTTCAACAGCCAATTTGGCATAAGAGATGTTGGTAGGGTAGCGTCTGTGAACCAAAATTATTGGGATGACTTGGGCAGTTTTCACAGCAACTGTAGTACTGTAGTACACAGTTCAGTGAGTCTGATGAATAGTTTACCTTGAGCTTAGCAAAAAGGACTTTTTTTTTTTTTTTTTCTTTTACAATTCTCTTAGGATTGCTCATTTCACCTGGAACACATGAGAAATGACATTATGACTAACCTATAAAATAATTAATTAATAATTAATTGTTACAGGAATTACATATATTCAAGTGACTGTTTTAGTAAATACAGAAAGTCTCACACAAAGTGTGGCAGTGGTACAGAAAGGGGGGTTTAGGCCTATGCATTCTTTCCTCTACCCACCTAAGCTGCAAGCACTAGAAATTAACTCTCACATACAAATGTCAGTGGACCTTTTTTCCAGGAAGACATACAGAAGCTCTAGCTGATATTCAAAAACTGCAGAAAAAAATTCCATCAGCTGCAGTAATTATAAAAGTTGTTATAAAGTTTCAGGTGCTATAGATCTACAGATTCAGCTCTTTCAGCTCTTTTCAATATCACATTGCTGTTTTCTAGCCCCAACATGTTTGTCATTGTTTAATTGTATGGCAAAATTGGCATCAAATCTTTCTCTCCAATCTCAAGCTAAATCAGCACACTGAGAAGTATTATGTGCTTTTCTATCTTTTCCTGTTAACCGCAGATGTTCTTCTGAAGTTATTTAAAAAGAAAAGAAGAACTGTGTGTGATGAAAAGTGGGTGACATCTGGATGAAGATTACAACCTTCGGTGAAATAAATCTAAATTATGGAAAATAATTTAGTCAAATGTGATTTTTTTCATAAAATAATCTTCTACAACCTTATAGCAAAATATACTTTATTATGTATTTGTGTGTGTGATTCTGTGCGTTTCAATAGCTCTGCTGCTGAAATTTAGATCATGAGGCACTGAACAGCATAAAAAGAACTACAAAGAGCTTGATCTTATTCTAGAAAGTATTTACAGATTACTAGTGAATTTAAAGGCAGTTTTTGTTGACTTTTTTGTGTGTTTTTTTTTCAGTGATTGAAAATTTTTCAAAAAGGCTGAAGCTTGATGATTTCTTTTTTTCACCTTGAAAGCCCAGTTTTACTGTAGATTATAAAATAAATATCTGTTCTTATAAAATAAGATAAAAAATAAGATAAAAAATAAAATAAAATAAATACTGTTCTTATAAAATAAATATCCATTTCTAGATGGTCTTTTGTTCAGACCAGATAATGAATTCAGGATCTGTATACTACTTGCAACTTACATTGTTTTAAATGCTTATGCTCAGAACAAAAAGCAAGTCTTAAACATTAGTGTCTTTCTTTTTTTGCCTATCATGTGAAAAATGTTACACAGAATTGTCTGCTACAGAGTTTTACCAGCCCCATCATTAGCTGAATGGCCTCATAGACAAAACCAAGAAGTTATTGTCATCACAGGATGACTAAAGTAGATATCTAACGTTAGGCTGCATCTCTCTACCAAAGTAAGGCTCCTGCATTTCATGACTCCTCTGCCCTAGAGCAAAAGTCTAATTATTGTATGTAATTGGAAGAAAATATAGATGTCTGAGCCCTTGACCAGAGCAGTTTCAGCTATTGAACATTTCATGTGGATGTCTGCTCTCCTCTCTTTTCCTCCTATGTGAAAAACATCATAAGGAAGTTGCAAGTCAGTATAGTATAATAAACAACTTTCCCCTCTCCCCCTCTCGGTGCTTCCCTCTATATTTCTGCTCCTTCTTTATAATTGCCAAAAATCAGTTTTCTGTAGGGTGCTGACACACTCATATTTCTTCCTATCCAGCAAGATCTTCACGCAATACAAGCCCCAGCAAACAGGAATCTCTTAATGGGAAGAAAGAACCACCCCCTAACAAATGTTGCTGAAATCAGCAGCAAAACTTTTCTACTTTCACAGCTATATTCCCCAGTTTGTTACTTAGCCTTTTGGAGGCTTCACTAGGTTATCATGTTTCCCTCAAATGCCAGTTCCATTCCCAGCTACTGCCAAGAGGAAATTCTTTGGTCAACAGTCCACACAGAGCAGCAGCAGTTGAAACTGCTTTCAGAGACCAGTCTCTCAATTTTGTGGAGCTTTATATGCACAGCGGATTAACTGGAAAGAGATACTGGTGTGCCTGTGTGGGGGTGGCAGAAAGCAAAGTTGAAATAACATCCTTCCCAAACAGAAAACATCAGGTGCATCACACAACCCATGGCTGCGAAAAGCTGTGGATTTTTTTTGCTTGTGCCATCTTGACCCCTTATCTACCTCAGCTTTTCCACCGACAGTTAAAGAGAAGCCCCAGTAGAAAGCAATATACATCACTCACTGGACTGGGCAGCAGTTCATCACATACTGTAGGACTTTGAAAGGTCTTATACCACAGGACCTTGAAAGCATGTTGGCTTTTGAAGGGTCATAATGAGAAAAAAATCAAAGATGATTTTGACACTTCCTTACTGATACAGAAATTTTAAGCTATGTATATGAAAACCCTCATTAAAGAGAAATCTTTGGATGCATGCCAAGTTAGCTACATTCACGAAACTGAAACATAAGTGAGAAGTCCTAGTTTATATAAATATAGAACACAGTATTTGTGGAAGCAAATGTAATGACATTTTAAAGTACTTGTCACTGGACATCTTACACCACACCCACGAAAAGTCCTGTGCTCTTCACATGTACTACCTCTAATACAAGGGCTAAGTTTGACATTTTTGTATACATGTAGACCAGAGGGGCAACATGCAGGTGTTTCTATATATTGCCAACCAAGACAGCTGCTCAGAAGATGCAGACTTTTGACAACAGTGGGCTAACAGAGGTAAATGGTGGTTTCTGTGTGGGGAATATAGACAATGTGGGTCACTGTCCAATGCTGAAATGTCTTAACTACTCTGGTTGTTTCCTTTTCTTCAGCAGACTCACATTTCAAGCAGTCTAAGCCAACAAAGGGCAGAAAGTTCAGGATCATAGAATCATAGAATCATTTAGATTAGAAAAGACCCTTAAGATCATTGAGTCCAACCTTAAACCTAACACTGCCAAGTCCACCACTAAACCATCTCCCTAAGTGTCACTCGAGGTTGTTTCCTCTCATCCTATCGCTTGTTACTTGGGAGAAGAGACTGAGACCCACCTTGCTATAACCTCCTTTTAGGCAGTTGTAGAGAGCGATAAGATCTCCCCTCAGCCTCCTTTTCTCCAGGCTGAACAACCTCAGTTCCCTCAGCTGCTCCTCATAAGACTTGTGCTCCAGACCCTTTACCAGCTTTGTTGCTCTTTTTCAGACACGGTCAAGAATCTCAATGTCTTTCTTGTAGTGAGGTGCCCAAAAGTGTCCCTGATTAGTCACATACTCAAGATAAAGCTATTTTATTTGTGTAGTTAGTTACAGTTTTGTTTCTAAGAGGGAAAGAAAGCATGAGAGAGAAGCCATATGACATGAGAGAAACAAAATAATGTGTTAAATTCTGTTTCAACTTTTATTTTGTTTTCCTGAACAGTTACTATTTAATGTAAAAACTCAAACATTAATTGACTCAGGTACTAGAACAGTCTGGGTGAGCTTCTTAAGCAGTAGGATGGAGAGGCATGATAATTTACACGCTGTTTTGGTTCTGTTAGTCTTTATTTACTCATTGTGAAAAGAGTCTGAAATTCTTACTGGTAGCCCCTGCTCCTAGCAACACCCTCCTGTACAGCACATCATCCTTTAGTGTTAAGGGAGTTACCAGGGAAGAGTGGGAAGTCTGCATAATTTCAGGCAAGGAAAATAATTGAGCCCTCATTCATTACCTCTAAAAATCCTTGCAGTCTGTTTTAACAGAAAACCTGATCTCCTACATCTGGTCAGAACACACCAGATTGCTTCAAGCAAATCTGCTTGATGAACAACTATTTTATTCATTTTAACTGGATTTATAGAAGAGACAGGTGCAAAACTATAAACACTGAGGGACATCTGGACATGCTCAGCATAGCAATGTCTTAGGAGCTGGAGGATCTCTGGATATTATATGTGCCCTTAAAGAGATGAAATAGCATGCAGAATGAGAATGGATTCACTTTATGCAATGCAAATTCCTCTCAATATTTGCAGACCAGTTACTAAGCATTGGTAAGGTAGGAAAGACCCAGGACATACTGTCCTTGAGCAACTGGCTGCCTGAGCCCCTTTCATTCCTGGTCCTCTGAAGTGCAGCCACAGGAGCCATGCGTGAAGAGGTGGATGTGGTGCTGAAGCAGAACTCTGCCCCAGAAACCTCAGTACAAAGCCTTAGATTGTGCACTTCTGACGTTCTTCCCAGATAAGGGCACTTACAGTTCTCAAGAACATTAGGCGCACAAAATCATCTAGGTAGGGCTTCTTTGCCTTTTATTCTGGGACACAAAATTACCTTTTAATGAAACAGTGGGTGTAAGTCAGTCCAAAATTAGTGTAATAACTGGTTATATACAGTGAACGACTGTGCACTGATTAAACTTTAATGTAAATGAGTCAAACTTACAGGTCTTTGAGTCTGGATCAGAACCCTCTTTAGAGTTATTTTGTGTTGTAGATTTACCAGACTCCTTGTTAGACTGGACATAGATCATATAGTATGACAAAGGTAATTATAAAAATATGGATAGAAGTGAAATACAATCTGGTGGGGGTTTTTCCCAGTGCAGCCAGGATTTAGTACAAATACTTTGAAAAGGCTATCAAAGACTCTTTTTTGCAGGTAGTGCAGAAATCCTTAAATGATAACAATGTTTTGTAGAGGTATTTTTGTGCCTGTGATGCTCTAAAGATACTTGATGGAGATTTTGCTGGGGTAAATTATATTTTCTAGTTTTATTAGCCCCATTGATGTAGTTGGAAAACTCCATCCCTCCCATTTTCTTACAGAGTGTATGGAATGTGATGCTTAGCTTAATTCAAAATCAAAGAAGAAGCTTTGATCTGTTCCCAGTTAGTTTTAACTTATGAAAACATTTCAGTAACAGGATCCAGAAACTGTTCAGGGGGTTCTATATCCAACTTAATGCCTTACTTCTTCCAAGTAGGTTGGGTTTTTTTTCCCTATGATATTGCAAATCATTTATAATTAAATGATTCATTCTTGCTAGGCGTCTAATCTCAAATAAGATGGTTGGAGCTTTTTTAATGTATGTGTCATGGTTTAACAACAGTCAATAACTAGGACCATGCAGCAGCTTGTTCTGTTCTCTCCCTCCTCCCAGTGGGTAGGGAGAAAAGGGAGAAAAGAAAGGAAAAGAAAAAAAACCTCATGGGTTGAGATAAAGACAGTTTAATAGGGCAATAACAGAAAAGGGCAATAACAATAATAATAATGATAAAAGAATGTACAAAATAAAGTAATACAATACAATCCACTCTCACCACCCAGTGACTCGTTGCCCAGCCTGTCTCGAGCAGGGATCACGGATCCCTGCCCCCTGGCCAATGACAATTTATATACTGAGCATGACATCTGTGGCATGGGATATTATGTTGGCCAGCTTGTTCTGTCTATGCTCGCTCTCAGCTTCTATTGGAAGCTGAAAAATAGTTCTTGACTAATATAAACATCACCTGCCAACAACTAAAACAATATGCATTATCGACGTTCCTTTCATACCAAATCTGAAACACAGCAGCCACTAGAAAGAAAATTAAGTCTATTCCAGCTGAAACCAGGACAGCATTTTATATTACTTACCGCGCCTTGATACATATCAGAGCCAGCAGATAAACTCAATCAATTTATGTGTTTTTTTCTCTGGTCTACACTGTGAACAAATTTGGCTCTCTGTGAACAAATTTTCCACTCCCCCCAAAAATGATTTCAACTGTATTTGTTGTTTTTGTTGTTATTGTTGTTTGTTTGTCTGTTTTTAAGTGTCTTAAATAATGTTAATATGTTTAATTATTACAGATTGATTATTACACTTTCCAAAAGGCTAGTGACTGGCTGAATGGCATGATTAGAACTAGTAGCTGTACTTGCATAGCATTTGAAATTTTTTAATATTTAAGCACAACTATTAACCAGTTCTAACTAATATGTAAAGATTAAGAGCACCAGTTTGATTAGATTGCCAATTATCACCCATAAGTGAGTAAAACCAGCAGGAATCATAGGGGTAAAAAAGACTTGGGAGAACAATAGAAAATACGGTAATCATATGCTTGAAACTTGTCTTTACTAAACAAATTAAGGATTTAGTTCTCACATGTCTTAAATTCTATTGTCTTTATCCTCAGTCAGGCCATATAAACAAGAGATTTAGAGACTGTACATTTTCACTAGCAAAATTCATAATGTCTAAAGCGGTATCTGTTCTTCTAAGGATGTCACATAACACCAGGAAATAATTGCCTTGAAAAGAAAGCTTGCTTGAATTCCAAGACCTTGTCAGCTAGGTTTTGAAGAAATTAAATAATTTTGAGGAAAAACAGAAACAGTTTTCCTGTAGAATTATTAAATTATTATTCAATTAAAAGATATTTTTGGATATTGCAGCTAAGGATACAACTACTGCATAGTTATCATTGCTGTTAAACTGATTTATTTATTCAGTGACTTATTAGCTAAAATCAGGAAGAAATCTAATGTTCAGCCCCTACAAATTACTACACCGTTCCCAAATACTAAAGGAATGAGCACAACTGAGAACTTCTACTTCACAATAATTCAAGGAGTTTTTGAAGGAAATTAACAGATCAAGAATAACGACCTTATATGCAATCTGTGAGTAGGCACGCAAGGACCATGACATATTATTGATGGGGAAAGCTTTGTTCTACCTGTATTCTGTAAAGTTGTCATGGTTTCAGCTAGGATGGAGTTAACTTTCTTGCTAGCAGCTGGTGTTTTGGATTTGGGATGGGAATAGTGTGATAGAGTACTGGTGTTTTTGGTTGTTGCTAAGCAATCAAGGCCTTTTCTGCTCCTCACACCGTCCCACCAGTGAGTAGGCACAAGAAGTTTGGAGGAGACACAGCCGGAACAACTGACCCCCAAATGACCAAAGAAGTATTCCTTGCCATATAATATCATGCTCAGCATGTGAAGCTGGGGAAAGAAGAAGGAAGGGGGGGATGTTTGGAGCTGTGGTTGTTTTGTCTTCCCAAGTAACTGTTACGTGTGATGGAGCTCAGCTTTCCTGGAGACGGCTGAATACCTGCTTGCCAATGGGAAGTAGTGACTGAATTCCTTATTTTGCTTTGCTTGTGTGTGCAGCTTTTGCTCTATTTATTAAACTGTCTTTATCTCAACCCATGAGTTTTTTCTTGCTTTTACTCTTCTGATTCTCTCCCCCATTGCAACTGGGGGAGAGAGGGAGCAGCTGTGTGGTCCTAGCTCCTGGCTGGCATTTAAACAACGACAGAGGTGATCTGGATTTTATTGTGTAATTCTCATTCTTCCCCAGACTATGACTAGACTGTTCTTTTGAGGTTGGATGAAAACGGACACTTTTAGGTCATTGACATCAAAGTCGGTTGGTTGAGTTGATGGAAAGATTAAGCTTGAAGAAGTAAAAATGGTAAGAAGGAACAGCATTACAGATATTCTCCTTTTGTGTTTATTACACTTAAATGATATGACCTGCATTAAGTCATACCAATGTTTTTACCATACACAACATAATGGGGGCAGGATCTAGACATGGGTATTAATATAAATTATATCAATTATTTGAAATGCATTTCAATGTATCACAAATGTTTATGAAAATTCTTTCCATTAAAATGTGAATGTATTTCCAGTAATTCCAAACGTGTCAACAGGTCAAAAGAAATTTGTCTCTTCTCTGTAGTCTTTTATATTTCCTTCAGCCAACAAGTTCCCAAAACTCTGATCCAGAGAGACTGAATTTATTAACCAACTCTTCTTGTAAACTTTACTTTTTAAATTACAGCTAGGCTTTTAACTGTTCTTTATTTACTTACTCTCCAACACAACCAAAATACACAGCTAAATATGTAGCAGTAGGCACAGTTTATGTGTCACTCTTTTCACTGCACAAACACTCCATATCCGTTTTGTTTTGCTAAGTTATACATTGATTTAAGAGAAAAAGGAGACTAGGAACTTCTTTTCTCTCTCTCTTCTCAGGAATGCTGTTCCTAGAAAAATAAGAATAAATGTTATAACTGCTTGCTTTGGCCAGTCACTTCTGTTCTTAAAGTCAAGGGCAGTGCAAAAAACCCAAACAAACAAAAATCCTGGAACAATCAAGCTAAAAATGAAATAAAAGCCAATAAAAAATCCTTAAAGAAACAGCATGAGATAGTAATGAAAATTTCCTTTGCAAAGGATTTTTATATGGAAAAACTTTGTCTTAAATATCTTGATTTTTAAGTAGGTAGAGGTGAATTAAGAGCCTGTTGTTCATTACTGTTAATAATTGACAGCTATTCACACCATAGGTAAAAGCATAAATATTTATACATGAGGAATTATTTCAAAGTGGTATGCATACACAGTAGGAGTAAGTTTACCTGAAGGGGACTTGTTATATGAAAGGAAAATAAGAGTTGTTATTTATATTCTCTTTCTTAGAAACTAAACTCTTTCTTTTTATTTTTTCTTTTTCTTTTCTTCTTTGGATAGCATGAATTATTAGATAGAGGTATCTGCTATTTGGCTTTATTTCTTGTAGTGTTACACATAGCTTTCTTTGCTGAAGTCCAGTGACCCTGGAACCTGTTTTCTTGAGGTTTGGTTGGCCCTGTGGTTTCTATGTATCGTGTCTTATATTTTGGTTAGTCATAAAAGTTTTTTGGAAGCTGATACATTGTCTCTGCTCTCTCAAACTTTATATTCTGAATGAATCCCTGTATAGAAAAAAGCTTTTGAATGTGGTTACTAAATTTAGAAATGAGTACATTGTGTGTTTTATGTAAGTTTTTGTATATGTGTGATCAAAATGTTTTATTTTTATCATGAGCCCTATGAATTTGAGGTGACCTATGTACATGACGGTATACCATTTCTAACAGTTACTATTTATACTATACATTTGTATTTTATCACTTCAAGTGACAAAATCATTTGGTCATTGTCAATGTAGCAACAATATGTGTCAAAAATGTATGAAAATAATACTAAATCAGAAAAAAAAGCCACAGAACTACCTCTAATTCAACTTTTAAAAAAAGAAATCTCTTTTTTTCTATTCTTCTTAACAGCCTAAGTAAAGTGACATTTACCTAGTGAACACATTTAATTAGCCTGACCTGTTTGGTTTATTTCTGGGTACTATCCAGTTCTACTATATTTTTTCCAATGCCTTCTGGCTAATTTTTTAAGTGGTACGAATTAGAAGCCCTTGTCAATCTACTAAAAATGCAACCAGCGTAATATTTCATGCAAAAATCCATATTTTTTAATGCATCATACGAAGTACTTGTTCTTTGTGAGGACTTTAAATAGAAAATGTAAATTGCATTCTCAAAACAACTGTACTACTGGAACAAATGTAGTAAATAAAGCTAATAAAGGTTAAAAAAAAGTAAAAGTTGAGCCCCATTAATTTCCACTTATACATTACCATGTGGATAGTAGAGATATGTGGATGTTCGTGGTCTGATCAACTTCTGGTAAACAGTATGAAACAATTTTTTTTTGGCAGTTTCAGTGACAGTTATGTTCTCCCATGATTTGAATTCCTGAATCCTTTCCTGAAATCCCATGTCAGATTTTAATTTTCAAAACAGAGCAGAGGTTAGATGCTTTTGGGAAAGGAATTTCTATTTCTGTGTTTAGAGTATAAGAGCAGGATGTGGGCACTTTGAGGGAATCATCTAGGAATTTTTTTGTTCCTTTTAATTTCTTCCACTAGTGAATGTATGTTAGGTTGGAGGAAAGCTAAGTGTCAGATCTAATGACTGGGACATCTACACAGGAAGCAATTATTCTGAATTCCAGTTTCTACAAGAATGGAGTAATAATTTAAAATACTGCAGCAGTTATTGGAACAGAAAATGAAGATCAGGACTCTGCCGCCCATAAGAATGGTCTAACAAGTGGTTGAAAAGCAATTCTTAGTCTTGAACTTTGGCTCAATAAATGTGTAATTATTTTCTACCCAATGAAATGGTTTCAACAAGCCAGGGTGAGAGTGCCCTGCACGTCAATAGCTCAGTTACTGTGCTAGGAAGTTTGAAATGTGGGTTTAATTTGTCTCAGGTCAAATAGGGGAACTGAACTAGACAATCGCATGTCCTGAGTCATCGGGTAAATGTGGCTGTTCAGTGATATAGAGAGCGGGGGCGTTCTCTATGAGATTTAAAAGTAATGTTGAAGAATCACAGGCTTGGGCAGGATGCTTGCATCTTCTTACCCTGAGGATTAAATGCTTACAAGGATTTTCAAAGGCAGAACTTTAAGTTGCAGGGAAACTTTAATGCCAAGAACTTGGTCAAGCATAAAAGGTGAGAGGTGAGTATTTCATTAAGACATGTGCAGACAGGACAAAGACATCATCTTATAATGACCCCAGTAACTGATAATGACAGAACAAATTTGTTATTTTTTTTCTTTTTTTTTTGTTCCTCCTTATGAAGGAGAATACTTGTCACCTTTTTGGGCTGAATGCCTTCATCAGTTACAGCTGTGTTTTAAATAGCTGATTTGCCAGCAGAAGAGAATGGACACAGGATGGGTTGGAAGAATTGCAAATACTCAAACAGAGGTATCCTGGGATGATCTGTCTTATGCTATTTCTCCTTTTCCTTTGTTTATTCTTTTATTATATTTTTTTTTTTTTAATCTAATAGGTTTGTCTGGGGGAAATTACTACAAGTGGTAGGATTTTAAGAAGGAGGAATAATTTAAAAATATACAATAGGTTTATAACAGGGATGACTGACTGTTACTGAGTCATCATTTGTGTGTCAAATGGACACTGCTCTATTAAGGATTCAAAATACCTGTTTAGCCACACTACACAAGCACACCTGCATTTCAGCATCTTACCATTGTACAGTGGCTTATTAATGTTCTTACACTGAACAAAGGGCCATTTCGTTGAAAATAACATGGGACATAAAAGTCGGGATAGAAGTGAAATTTTCAAGGTGACTGTGACATTTAAGAATCTAAGGGCAGAAAGCTATCATTTCTGGTTAAATGTCTTATCTATGTCTGATTGTGTCTTTATGTTTGGGTCATATTCATTCCCCAAGCAGAGTCGCTGAAGGAATAGATAACTTGATCCTTTCATCCTCATCCAGTTGACCCTGCTGGGCAACCCTATTTTTTAAGACATTCTTTTGATGTAAACTGACTTCATTTTGGCAGAAGGTATTAAATAAAGATAAATTATTCCTATAAAAAGTAGTTGCAGTATAAACAGGAAATAAAACATGCTGAAAACCCTACTGTTGAAATATAGAGAGTCCTGCCTCATAGATTTGCATTTTTAATTCACTGTGATTGCATAATTTTGCTTTACTCTCTAAAGTTTATTTTGCTCTGTAAAGGTCATGCAAATGCTATCTCCTCAGTTTCTACGGCACTATATACATTCATATAACTGTCTACAAGTCTCAAAAATATGAGACAAAAAAGCTTGTGCAGAATATTAGAATAAAAGTAGGAGTATGTACTTGACCCTGAAACATGCAATTGTGTCAAATCACAAGAAGGGATGCAAGTACACTATCCTATAACACAAGAATGGGTAATGTCAAAGAAAAAAATGATCGAATTGACTTTCAGTAGTGTATAATTATTTAAAAGATTCATAGAAGATTGTACTCAGAAAGCACTGAAATCAGTAGGAAGCCGGTATTAAATACTTCAATCTAATATTTCAATAAGTAATTCGCAAAATAAGATTTTTCTTTTTTATGGTTTCTTGCACCTGCTCCTCTCTCTTGAATGCTAGTGATGCTATGAGTGGTTACTAAGGAAACAGAGATTCTTGGATTTAATTAGGACCTGTCAGGTAAGGCTCTTTAGGTTATTTGACTGTTTTCTTGGAAGAAAAAAAAAACACCTTGCAGAATAATGTAGCTGAAAATCAGTCTGCACTTATCTTGTTACTGATGAAAGCTCCCAAATAGATTTAAAATAGCCTGTAGCACTTCTGTCTTTACTTAAAAACAAACAAAAGAAACCCCTGAACACATACATACAATTAAGAGAAAGGATGAGGGTGAAAGTAACAATGAAAATGGCCACATCTGATTTATCCCTTATACTATGTTATTGTTTTATAATGAAATTAAAATATATATAAAATATCATTTGAGGTCCATTTAAATTCCTTGTGTGTTATAACCTCTATCACAGTAGGAAATAATATCTTCTTATAGCTCATTTTGTCATTAGTATTTCACATTTCACTTATAGCTCAGGTTCCAAGATTTCATGTTGAATGAGTTTGTCATACTGAATGAACTTTCCAAGGGTACATTTATATGGCAGCAAAATTCTTATCTCTCGGAGGTATCCATTTCCCCCTCTCCACGGTAAGGAAGGGTCTGTATGATGAAATAAATATGGCCTGAATGAGTTCTCAGTCACTGTGAAGCTGATGAAAACTGCTTTGGGTCTGGAAAGTTGACAGAAAAAAACATAGAATCATAGAATCGTCTAGGTTGGAAGAGACCCTTGGGATCATTGAGTCCAACCATCTACCCTACTCTACAAAGTTCTTCCCTACACCATATCCCCAACACCACATCTAAACGGCTCTTAAACACATCCTGGGATGGTGGCTCAACCACCTCCCTGGGCAGCCTATTCCAAGGCCCTACCACTCTTTCTGTGAAAAATTCTTTCCTAATGTTCAGTCTAAATCTACCCTGTTGGAGCCATTCCCTCTCGTTCTGTCATTAATTACCTGTGAGAAAAGACCAGCACCAACCTCTCTACAGTTTCCTTTCAAGTAGTTGTAGAGAGTGATGAGGTCTCCCCTCAGCCACTTCTTCCTCAAACTAAAGAGTCCCAGCTCCTTCAACCGCTCTTCATATGATTTGTTTTCTAGGCCCTTCACCAGCTTCGTTGCCCTCCTCTGCACTTGCTCCAGCACCTCGATATTTCTCTTGTATTGAGGTGCCCAAAACTGGACAAAGTATTCGAGGTGTGGCCTCACCAGTGCTGAGTACAGGGGCACAATCACCTCCCTGCTTCTGCTGGCCACGCTATTTCTAACACAAGCTAGGATGCTGTTGGCTTTCTTGGCCACCTGGGCACACTGCCGGCTCATATTCAGCCACTTGTCAATTAGAACCCCCAGGTCTCTTTCTGCCAGGCAGCTTTCCAGCCACACTTCCCCAGGCCTGTAGCGCTGCATGGGGTTATTGTGGCCCAAGTGCAGGACCTGGCACTTGCCCTTGTTAAAAGTCATACCATTGATGTTGGCCCAATGATCCAATCTATCTAAGTCTCTCTGTAGAGCTTCCCTATCCTCCTGGGAATCAACACAGACAAGGAATCAAAAATTATAGACAAAAATCACAGACAAGGAATTGTAGGCAGGTAGCAGTCCTACAGAAAAGTGTTAATAACATACTGAAAAATGAGAGGAACAATGTTCTTAAAGGGAAGATTTTGAAACGAATGAAGGTTTTTCATTTGGGTTCTATGTGCAATACACGTCTTAGATGTGCATCATCAGACAAGCTGGAAAACGAGTCAATTTTCATGTTATCTAACCCTGTAGTCACTCTTTTTGATACCATTCTGCTTCTTAGTTGCTAAAATTAATTTTCTAGAAAATACCAAATGCTAATGAGAAAGAGGAAGGAGAGTTTTTCCTTTTTTCTGTTTTCTTTGTTTTCTTTCTTGATGGTTTCTTCCTGATTTTATTCCTTTGTCACACCCTCCTCCGTTAGTTCTGATCCCAAGGTTGTACAGTCAGTATTCTCTCCAGTTCTCTGAATTTTTTTAGGCTAAACTCACGTTCCTTTCACCAGGTGATCTCTTTTCAATGTCCATTGATTCCCTCTTTTTCTACCATCTTTTCCATTTACTTCT
This sequence comes from Pluvialis apricaria, assembly GCA_017639485.1. Lineage (NCBI taxonomy): Eukaryota > Metazoa > Chordata > Aves > Charadriiformes > Charadriidae > Pluvialis > Pluvialis apricaria. Next base: position 174,322,857 of record CM030007.1, read on the forward strand.
CTTCCTGCAAAGCTAACTTTGACTTCCACTTTCTCTTCACCCTGATGTCTTAATTTTATGCTGGGTAATAACAAGGCACTGATTATAAGCGTTAACATCCTGGGAAAGCCCAGTTCAAAAACTTCATGAGCTATTCTTCTATCCAAGAAACAGATAGGGAATCTGAAATAGTGCTATGCTCAGCATCAGCATAGTCATATGTTTAGTGGTGCTTTTTTTTTATTTTTTTCAAATTTGAGGTTTTTGAAATAAACAAGCCAGAAATGCAAATAGCAGGTCTTCCTGGGTGGAAAGAGAATACAATAGTACTGTTAATGCATCTTACAATTTTACTTGTATTAAACTGCATTTGGTTTAGTTATTTGCATCTTCCATGCACCCGTGTATTCTACCATGGCTATATAATTTAATGCAATTTAACTTGTTCTTTGGTTTGATGAACTATTAGAGTTAGACTGTGTGTGATCTCATAAACTTATATAGATATCACTTCCAATGAGGTGCATTCCGATTTCTCAAGGAATTTTGAAACAGTTCTTTTAAGATTAGATGTTGTCAGTATATGACAAAATACTGCTCAGAATGCAAGGAATATTAGACCAGTTCAGAATAAATAAGAGTTAATTAAGACAGGATACAGGTAAGTAAAAAGAATATAGATACTTAAATTATTGTAGCTGAAGTCCAGCATAATTTATGCCTTAAATTTTACCAGATGTTTTAATTTTACATGAGGATTCTAACGGCAAGTGCAAATTATTAAGTTTAGCTAGGCATCAAATTACAGCACTCCTGCCACATACTAATTGTATGTGTTGATTTTATTTGTTAGCGGGTTGATAACACTAATAAAAACAATGGGCCTTCGAGAATGCTGATCCAGTACCAATGTGGAGGAATAAGTTGTCCCCAGTAGTCACAATTAATATATTTTTTTGTGCAACAAATGAATAATTTCTGGCTATATCCTGTCTAAGGTCTGTCAAGAACATTCCTAAGTAACATTTGAATGGTGCCTTAACGTTATAAAACATGCTATAAGAATGTGTTGTTAGTTAGACATAGTGACATTACTGGTGGTATAACAGTCCTGAAAATATATAATAATTTTGAATAGTAAAGACAATTTTAGAATTGAGTTTAAGCAAATGGAGGCTAACTGGATTGTATAACAGTGATACTTTTAAAACTGCAATTCTGCTAGAAATTGTAATACAGCTTCACCTATATAATATTCTTATTTAGAAAGACAAAAAAACAGCAAGAACAAAACTATAAATTCACAAAATATATTGTTGTCATTTGCCTATGGACAAAAGTGGAAATACATACTTTTTCTCAAACTTCTAGTGTATTACTTAAAGAAATATTTGTGTAGTACTCTTTAATTTGTAAGGAAACAATCATCTGAAGTTCTGCTAAGCTTGTTGGTTGGTGGGTTTTCTTCCACTTTACAGTACTTTTAGCTTTTAATCTTAATATTGATATGTAAATTCTTGTTGTTATTACAGTGAAGACAGAGTGGTCTCAAATTTGTGCTTTTATCACAACAGATTATTTACAGTTTGAAATGGTTGATGGACTCAATAGTTAACAAACATATCAAGGTAAAATTGTTTATTATTATTGGGTTTTTTTATTTGTAACTTCAGTTAAATTGCATTTTTTTTTAGTAAAAATAATACAGATACTGAGAAGTTTAGGTAGCCTAAATGCCTTTAAAATTATACCTGAGCATTTGGAAATATTTTGGAATTTGTTGAACAAAATTAATAAATAAGATGGTAAGAATTCTGGGCTAAGAGTATTAGCTAAATTACTGTGTTCTCATTGTGTATAATTCAAATAATGGTCATCAGCAGCTCACTAAGTTACAGAAAGAACAATGTAGTGGCTCACAACTGAGCCATTCAATAAGTATGTGTATGATCACATCTGAAAGCTCTAGATCCAGAGACGAATTAGATAGATTCTTGCTTAAGGTTCCTGGCCAAAGGTGCTTCTTCCCATCTTCCTCCCAATAGTCAACTCAGATGTCAATTTGCAACTTGTTATTTTGACTGATTAAAAAAGGCAACTGAATAAGAAGCTTATCCCGTTACTCCTTAGTGTCCCCTTAAGACAGACACTGTATAAATTTAAATTATGTTTATTTGTAACACAGTGCTGTTCCCTTTCTCTTCATATACTACTCTCAAAAATGTTTCCCAAGCAACCAGTAATTTGATTCACTTTTACAGGTTTTCTTGAAGGCAATTAAAAACCTATGTAATTTAAATGCTCCTCCCTTACCTTTGAACAGTAGAAGGCTAAAGATAAAACAAAAAAATAATACATTTTAAATAATTTGTGCTGCTTTGATTATATGTTGAAAGATACTGTCAGCTGTCTCATGCAAGTATAGGACTGGCATAATGAAATATAGTGCTTCTCATACAGTATGGTTTTACAAAGTTTTGTATAACTTTTAAATGCTGCTCAAGGATTGTCAGTATCTAATTTGTATTCTGTTTAACGATTGCACTGCAATGCAAGTGCAAAGAAATATTATCTGCGCATTATATGTAACAGCTTGTCCAGAGATCAAGGATCAGGATGCATGTAGATATTTCAATCCCAGCTACTCTTTATCAAAGATGGACTGCTCCATATATCTTTCAGAAGGGAAGTTTATGAGGTTCTTTAATAACTTCTCCAGTCGTGCAAGACCTTATCATGTAAATTATCCTGTAACGCTTCATTCTAGATGTGCAGCATAATTCAGTTTGCTGAGTTATAGAAGAGTGTACAAGACACAGATACAAGATACAAGATTCTTGGTCTCTTACTTGTAAGTATTGTAATTACCTGGGTGGTAACCTTGACCCTAGCTATTTGTTGGTCCTTGAAAATGACTGTGACTGAGTAGCATTCCTCTTGCAATTAAATGTAACCTACAGTTTAGTAATGTTTCCTGTTGTCAAACCACAGATACTCTGGCAGTTTTTAATACTCTACAACTCAAATTAATAGAATTGATCTAAAGTATTCCAGTAAATAAAATGCTTTATGATTTATCTTCCTCTACAAACAAACTTAGATAATCTCACAATAATACAATTTAAGCAAAACAATTATAATACTCTTTTTTTGTATGCATGGTTAATATTTTAGGAATATAAACCACATCTTTATGCTATTGTTTATGTTAATATATATATACAATGACAGCTTATTTTCCTATGTGTCAGATAATAAAGTAGATCACACTGTCATGCATTTATCTTAGACCGTTTAAATCAGTCAACACAGTCATAACTATAAGTATATACATTATTGATGTGGGAGGGTAAGACTATAAATAAAGAATAATAAACAGCCTGTAGAAGAACTTTTGTTTTTACATTTTTCATTCTCTCTCACAAAATGAAATCTCAGACAGTCAGCTTTTGTTTGTACTGACATAATACACTACCGGCCTTAGTACGTATATGCAATCAATGAATTGGAACTCACATTTAAAAAAGAGGATATAAACTAGGAAGTGAGGCAGGCAAGCTGGGAAATGCAGAATTATACTGACACGTGAGACCACCACTGAATATAGTTTGAAAATTAATGCCAAATATTGTTTGCTCGCTTTACACAGGTACTGCATCATTGTAAAATTATAGAAGCCTCGGAATCATAATTTCTCACATAAGCTTGAATCAACCAGTAATTAGAATGAAATCTATATTGCTCAACACAAATACTTGTTTTAAAGAAATTGAAACAATCTCAATGTTTTAAGAGATATGTCTGATAGGGAATTATCCCATATAGTTGGTTTTCATTTGGTAGTTATGAATGATCATTATCAAAACTATTCATGAGACTACACTAGTTTTAATTAAATTTTAAACAGTAAAAGGCTTTTATATTGGTAGAGTTCATCTCAATCAGGAAAGAACTCAATGTATTTGATTAGTACGAGGATTAGGGCATGAGAAACATTATTGACTATCCACTCCATATTAAATAAAAAAGAACTTACTACATAGGAAACCTGGATATCATCCTTTACTCAACTTGAATTGGAGTGGGTATCTGAAAATGATTATTAGATTCCTTCATTTTTTTATGAGAACCTTTGAAAAGTTTTTTTTTCTTGTGGATGCAGAGCAGGTTTGCTTGCAAAATTTGAAAACTAAGTGGTATGGAAGAAACCCTGTTCCCCTCCCACTCTTATTTAGGAATACTTTTGGAATATTACAGACTAAGGTCTCTTAGCCATAAAGGAGGCATCCATCTAGGGACACTGGAAACAACATATATTATTTATGTTACTTACATACACAAATTTGTAGGGGGAAACATCCCAATATTTAATTATGTCCTTTATTACTTTGCTTTTGCCAATATTTGGTATTTCCATAACAAGATAAGTCATCGGATGGTTTAACACATAATTTTTACCTGGAAGGAAATACATCAAAACTTTAATAGTATATTTTTGCATTGATGTAAGTACTTTTGTATTACTAAAGGCCTTCCATTTCTGTTTATATTGTGCCTTTCTACTTGAAACCTGTCAGCTCCATGTCCTGGTGCTGTTCTGGGTCAGCTGAGATAGCTTGGCCAGGTATTTCAAGTGCACTTACCTTTGCAGTCTTGTGGTCTTCTGGTGGTGCAGTGTGAATCATTGTTATGATTAACCTGAAAAAGTTAATGTTTTCTATGTCTAAGTCATCTTATCTGTCCCCTGTCTTCTTACTGCATTTCTTCATAGTTTCATTTTGCCTTAATGCTCCCATCTCCTCCTCCGCAAGTCTACCTGCCGGCTTCTAGGTTGTTGATTCCACACTACCACAAGCAAAATAAATACTAAGCAAAAAATAGTAATTTTAATATCTCATAAATATGCCCCAATAATAGATGTGTTTAAGATATAACAGCCAGGTAACGCACAGCAATTGTACCTAGTTAAGCATCAGTGCCAGTAGTGTCATGAAACAAAGACCAATAGAAAACTTGAGTGAGTATCAATGGAAAGTACTTGAGTGAGTATCAATGGAAAGTATTTCTGTATGGGAGAAAAAAATGCTAGGGCGTTTCTCGTTTGAGTTTTTTGTTTTTGTTTTGGATGTGATTATGGCCTCTTGCTGCAGAGGAGAGGGACCCCAGGAGAGGACTCTCACTGGAGGGCCTCTGCTACTTCCTACATAACCTCTTCCCTATCCCTGTTTTTTTGCAAGATGACCTTGAATTGGATATATACTGTCAGCAGAGGACACTGGGAATAAAGCTTTATGCATATGAACCTACCTCCACTTTCCTTAATCAACAAGATTATTTATTTATTGGTCTATAAAAGGGAAAATTGAATTAACTTACTAAGTAGAAATATAAAAACTGTTTCACTTCTGTTGCTTCCACAAAAGCTTGTGGAGCAGAAATAATAGAACTGGCTATTCTCTTATTTTGACAATAACATTTACTGTTTTGTAAAAGAGCTCAGAAGGCTGTGTTATTTGAATTTACATCAAAGAAAACATGGTACTCAGGTTTCTAACTATGACTTTCAGTAAAGTGAAATGATCAGTCAAATTGATATTGTTCTGAGAATACACGTTCTAAGCAATATGTTTTGAAAATCTTTTAGGTGAATAACATTTGTTGCTGTGTAATGAACACAGGTGAATGAACATTTTTTTCTAGATAAATATGTAACTAAAAAGACATTATGTTTGATATATTTCATGTTAATACTGGTGATAATTATAGCTTTCTCTATATAGGCAATTATTGAAAACATTTTATCTCCAGAGAAGTTTGCAAAGTCTAGACTATTTCTGTCATAACGTTTACATTGTGTGTGCTTCTTGTTCTTAAAAGCCTGAATGTGGTTTTAAGCCACAGAATCCATGCACAGACATTCAGCCTTCAGTTTTTGTGTGATTCTGGTGCATGAATGAATTTTGTAGAAAGGGTTTGGGATTTTATTTATACAGCTCTCATAAGAGTAAGATTTTTGTTTTGTTCTCAAAACCTTGGGTCAGAAAGTTTCCAGACTAGAAGAATAAACATTACGCATTGCATTTCTGAAGTGCTTTCCTAACATCTAACATGTCCTTTAGAGTTTTGTTTCTTTGTAAAGTCTTTATCAGAATTAAATATCTCTTTCTTACGGGATTTTAAATACGTGCACACCAACACTGACTCATGTATGTAGACTTCACTTCTATGCTTAAAATAAGCTGCATTGTACTTTTTATTTGAGGGTTTAGAAGATTGAATACATCAATTTCATTTTAAATAATAAGTGTTCCCTACCTAAACTTAATCTTAGCCTGCTTCCTCAGCTTCTTCCTTTTATTTCCTATTAAACTCATTGAGACCATACATAAAGATAAGTCTTGGGAATGATCATGGGTGTACTGGGTATCTGTATCAGTTTCCGGTCCGTTTGTATCTAGTCTACTTAGCCTTTCACATGAAGGTCGTACAAAGATCTTCCAATTTCTTGGATCCATAACATTTGAAGATACCATTATTCATATAGACAGCTGAAATTCTGTCAAAAGCCTTTTGTGTCTGCTACTTTTCCTTTTGTAAACTGGAGAATATATTTTTGTCTTCAGAGATTTGTTTATAACTAAAACTGGCTATTGAACCTAGGGTAAGGTTAAAATTGGCCTCTGAGTACAGCAGCCCTCATAATTATTGTTTCCTCCAAATTTAATTTTTTATTTACAGAAAAGTAGCAACCAGATTAAGTAGCTGCTCATTCTGCTGCAATCTCTGTTGGTGGCATGTCCAAAAGGCATGGAGGAACTTGGGAAAATTTGTGACACAATCTGTGAAATAGATCTGTGTAAAGAGCAGAACTAGTTTTAAGTTCCATTACATTCTTACTGAGAGTGTCATGGTATCCACTTTTAAAATTGTCTGTACAAGGCTTCTGCTCAAGAAAACATATCATTTGGAAGCTGATTGTATGAGCAGCTATCTCCATAGTATGTATAGTCTGGCAAGATCATGGAGAATTACATAGAAAAAGGACCCTTTTGATGTTAAGATGCCTCAGTTTTAGCTCTGTGTCTTTGGTCCTGGTTCAGCTTTGCCTCAGACAAAGACATACTGAGCAAGATTAAAAAAGCTGAAATTTTTGGTAAAATTTGGAATTTTGATTTTTATGCACAGATATTTTTAGGTGGAGTCGTAATATTTCATCCTTTCAAATTTGTTCAGAAGAAGAGATGTATCTGTATATGCATAAAAAATAACTTGGCTCTACATCCCTGATTTTTATAAATAAAGTTTGCAAATGTTTAAAAAAAGTTTGCATTTTGCATATCTTATTTCTAGCAATATATGTATATATACTGTTTTTTTCATACAAATCCTATTTATGGTCTTGTTTTCTTCATTCGGTCGTATACCCAGAGTTTGGACCAGCAGTGCTTTTGTAAGAAGGTGATGTTTAAATATATCAAGCATCTGAACTGAAAAATTTCTGGAAGGGTTAAAAAAAAAATACAACTATGGTATGCTTTTTCTTGTTGATGAAATTAACAAGGTTGAAACAATATATTAAAAAAAAATTATACTTTTTTCTGTTACATGGAGAAAAGTCTGTATCAAATGTATTTTAAAGAAAAAAAAAGCCAAGATCAATACTATAATGAGTTTTCAAAAGATAATTATGTGGACTAATTATTTCTTTTTTCCTTAGCCGATGCATGGGATGGGTGGGAATAAAAATTGCATTAAAAGTTTTTTGTAAAATATCTCCACTTCCTTCCACTTTGCAAATCAAGTTTGTGAGTTCAAGGTCATTACTAGAAATGATGCATGCAACTTACAAAACATTCCTTTCTCTCTGAAAAATAGTCAGCATAATTTGAAATTTTCTACATTAATGCTGGGTTTTTTTCTAATGTTGACATTGCCAAAAAGCCATTAATTGAAGAGATTGTGAAAATTTTGTCTTGGTTTTAGAAATTTTCCACTGGAATCAAATCACTCTGACTGTGACAGTCATGATCATGTCTATGCCACCTCTTACTCTCTTCTGGAATAAAATGAAAGAGAAAGTGTTTCGCCTGAAGAGATTAATTCAGATTTGAAGACTCAAAGTAGACCCATCTATTCTTTCTTACGTTAACAGAGTTTCGAATTTGAACTCTGTATAGCAGAGCTGCAAATACTATGTATTGAAGAGGGGACAGGGGAGAGAGGTAAACACCAGATGGCTATGTCTTGCTAAACGTTTAAATTTAAATTACTGTATATCAAGCTGGCATCTTTTTGGTGTGTTAAGCGACAAAAATTTACTGTAGGAAGGCAAATCCACAAATGAAACTGATAGAGTCCAATCATTTGTCAATTCAGTAGAGTTCATAATTGAACCAGCAATGACCTCAGATGCCTATTGACCATGAAGAGGTGATGATAAGGGTAACCTGTTATCTATTTCTTGCTGTTATCCTAAAAGAACATACAAAAATTATGTTACAGTGATGCAGGGACCTTAGGGAATAGTTACACTTTAAGTCAATTTTAAATTGAAATTTTTGCTTAAGCAATTTATATTCTAATTATTTGCTTTGGATAGAGTATATTATGTCCTTTAGACTAAGATATTTAATTATTAATGTATTCACTGCTTAATGGTAAAAACACTAACATTACTTATTGATATAACTGAGCTAGTGCTACGTTTCTTGGTTTTGTGTGGGTGTTGTTTTTTTTTAATCTCAGAAGCATTGCATCACTTGGGAAAAGATACCTCTGCTAACTTCAGAGAGATTCTGTTAAATACAACTAAAGTGGCTGCACTTGCAAAACCCACAACAAATACAAGTCGTATCTGAAGGCTGAGCTAAAGAACATATTTTGTGCTGATTTTTGTCACAGGAACAAAGAGGTAAGGGTTATAACTTCTTCTCCCAAAGACATATCCCTTGATTTGGCTGAAGTTATTTTCACCCTGCAGTTCAAATGTATGGTGCAGTATAATTAGTTATTAAATTTGTTTTAAACTAGCAAACATAGGCAGTTATTTTGTGTAGCCATTTCTGAACAGAACTAAGTGCAAACAAAATGTCCTAGCATATAGGTTGAACTTTTTAGCCCACACTAGCACTTATATCATCATAGATATGCTATTATTAGTACCTTGGCTAACTCTGATGTGTCTACGGAGGTAATAATCAGAGACCTAAACTGTTAGATAAACATGCCATTAGTCACATTGACCTGTAATAGATGTGATTACTGCTAAGCTAAAAGTATGATCAGCTTATGAATACACTTTTCTTGGTACATGGAATTCAGAAAAGTACAGTATAACTTATGCATACTGAATGTGTGTGTAAACATAAAGTTACTTGATGAATTTCTAAAGGAACTAAAACTAATATAGAGTGGGCTGGAAATGAATGAAGAAATTGCTAAACGATGATAAACCCAAAGCTGTTCTTGTGTGTAGATAGGATTTGTGAATGCTTTGCTGTAGTGATGAGCACAATTTATACCTGATGATTGGTTTGGTTCAGATAAGGAATGAACTACGATGGTACTATTCATTAATGTTTTGATGTGTTGCAATATGGAACTTGTATTGGAAATGTATAAATCAGAGTAGAATATGCAGAAATCAGCACTCCTCCCAAAGTCTTCAACAGTAGTGAAGAGGTATGCAAATAATAAGAGGTATGCAAATAATAAGAGGTATGCAAATAGCAGAGCAAGTTAAACTTGTTAAAAAGCAAAAAATACTTTGCATTCAGGGTCAGTTTTTCAGAAATGATGTGAAGGATTGCCTCTCAGTATTGCTTCTCTCAACATTTTTTTTGTCATTCTTGAACATGGCTTAAGAGGTTTTATTTCTAGTACAATGGTAAGTCAAAGCATTTGTGTGGAGGAATTGAGATTATTTGTTTTATGATTAAAAAGTCACAAAACCGAGTCACAGTTGAGCTGGAAATAAAAACGAATGCTCCAGCTTCTCTGCTCAGTTTATTCTAGATGATACACTCTCCCAATAAATTTAATACTAACATAGAATCAGAGAATGGTTTGATTTGGAAGAAACCCTGAAGATAATCTAGTTCCAACCCCCTGCCATGGGCAGGGACACCTACCACTAGACCAGGTTACTCAAAGCCCCATCCAACGTCGCCTTGAACACTTCCAGGGCTGGGGCATCCACAGCTTCCCTGGGCAGCCTGTTCCAGTGTCTCACCACCCTGACAGGAAAAAATTTCTTCCTAATGTATAATCTAAATCTACCCTCTTCCAGTTTAAAACCATTACCCTTTATCCTATTGCTACACTCCCTGATAAAGGGTCCCTCCCCATCTTTCCTGTAGGCCCCCTTTAGGTACTGAAAGGCTGCAATAAGGTCTCCCCGGAACATTCTCGTCTCCGGGAAGAACAGCCCCAACTCTCTCAGCCTGTCCTCATAGGAGAGCTGTTCCAGACCTCTGACCATCTTTGTGGCCGTCCTCTGGACCCACTCCAACAGGTCCATGTCCTTATGGACACTGGACGCAGTACTCCAGATGGGATCACACAAGAGAGGAATGGAGGGGCAGAATTACCTCCCTCCACCTGCTGGCTGCACTTCTTTCGATGCAGCCCAGGATGTGGTTGGCTTTCTGGGTGCAAGCACAAATTGCTGGCTCATGTTGAGCTTCTCATCTACCAATAGCCCCAAGTCCTTCTCCTCAGGGCTGCTCTCAATCCATTCTGTGCCCAGCCTGTATTTGTGCTTAGGATTTCCCTGACCCACATGCAGGACTTTGCACTTGGCCTTGTTGAACTTCATGAGGTTTGAGCAGGCTTACCTCTGAAGCCTGTTCAGGTCCCTCCGGAGGGCATCCCTTCCCTCCACCACGTCAGCCGCTCCACATAGCTTGGTGTCAGCAGCAAACTTGCTGAGGGTGCACTCAATCCCACTGTCCCGGTCACCGTCAAAGATGTTAAACAGCACTGATCCCAATACCAGCATCTGAGGAATGCCACTCACCACTGGTCTCCACTTGGACATCAAGCCATTGACCGCAACTCTTTCATTCTTTCAAAGGCAGAATCAGAAGTGTGATCTTCGTGTAACAAACTCAAGCTGGTGTTTAGATGCTGTATAAAAAAGTGCCAGTCAATTACCAACCAATTTGTGATATACTCTCTGCAATACTGCTGCAGTTTATTTAATTAATAAGTTTGCATTTCATTGGAGTTTGAGTGTTTCAGTGATTTTTCTAATGGAGGTATCTGACCATTCCACATCTCCTGAGTCAATGGGAATTTCACTGTGGCTTGAAAGGAAGAAAGATTTCACTCTTTGGTTTCAGCTTTATAATCACTAAGGGTTTTTTAGCTATCCTGTCTGCATCCTGTTGCTGTTGTCTTGTATAAGTCTTCAAAGTAGTGGTAGCCTTTTCATATTTCTGTAAGAAATAAGAAGAGCAGCTATGTTCTGAGTTATTGCTATGTCATGGTGCTTCTAACAGTAGAGGAGCAAGCGTTTAAATATTTTAAAACAACAGTTCCCTTTTCCTTCCCTGCCTTTCAGTCTTCCTCTTTCCCTTTCCCTCTCCCTCAGTAAAATTCAAGACTAGTTCATGGCCTATTTAGCCAGAGGTTACAGGCTATGTTTGAGGCATAGGTGAATTACGACTCAGAGCAAACTTTCCAGTCCAGGCTTACCTCCTTTCATGACTATTAGTAATGATGAAAGGTGCTGGATTAATTTTTTTGGGAATGTAGACATGATTGTACTGAGTTCATGTTATTTTCAGTTGCTGGGAAACTCTTTGTTATGATAACAGGTTTATGACTTTTCATATTCTTTGCAATAACTGTCAAAAGTGTTATATAGTCCTTGAAAGACAATAGTAAACAGAATTACTTTTGATTTTGTTAGCTTTTTGAAATTTCATTTGCTAGTGACAATTTCTCATGATTACAGTTGTAGTAATCTGTAAGCAAATAGAGCAACAAACAAGAGACAAGATGCAGAATACTGAAAAGGCTAAAGTAGTACATGAAGGCTGCAGATGCTGTAGTCTCCCTTGAATTTTAAAATTTAAGGTTAAATTCTCATGACTCAGGCTACACTCTTGTGAATGTTCTATCTGTGCCTAACACCATGCATCAAGATACCTTATGTGAGAAAAATATGATTATTCTTGTGTATTGGTGCTCTTTTTCTTTGCTTTCTTTCCCATGCATATAGCATTTTGAGAAGCAACAGTAGATGATAAATTCATACTGTGGTTATAGAGCCATTTAACAGAGCCAGAGGGGATTTAATGAATTCCTCTTAGGCCTTTGCATTGAACATATACTCAGGTATGAGTGATAATCTCAGTTTTCCAGGGCTGCAATACAGAAAACTGTATGGCTCCGTTACTGTAAAGGATATTTATGACTTCTGTGAACGGTTAGGACATGACTGAGTACAGTCCAATATCAAAACAAAGCTGGATCTTTATACCAATCCTCTTGGAGCCAAGAAAGTCCTTGTTTGGAATATCAAATAACTGATGTTTCTTGTATTTTTTTTTCTCTTTTTATACTTCAAGTTTTTTCTCTGATCTGCTGCAAGATCTAGGGATATATTCAGAGGTAGTTATGTATATCATTAATGCAATTATAGACTGCTAAGTTGATATCAGTCATAATTTTTGGTGCTTCTGTAACATCAGTTCTTCATGTCTGATACTTGCTGGCACAGTGTTTGACAATAGGGAGCCAGGGAATTCAGAACAGAATTTAGTACATCACTTATCATTCTTAAAGTGAGATTTTACCTAGCAGTGTGATATAAGGGCTGCTTTAGCAAATGGCAACCATGCTCTGCTGAAGACATAATTAATGCCTGTGTTAAAATCCCTAGGGTATAAGTATCACTGTTTTGGTACTATATGCTAGCTTGTTAGTGATATTTATTGATCTTTTGTCTTTCATTTGCTTTTTGGTAACTAGGACATCTACTCTGCAGCTACAAGATACTTTGGATAGTTGTTGATTTACCTTTGTCTTGTGTAACAGAAATTTATTGTGAGCTGTTTTATGGCTTTTGCTTGTTCAAGTGGAATACAGATAATGCAATCTTGTAAAGCACTTGGTTTCAATTGTTCTTCGACATAAGTCTCTAGAACTGTAGGTTGTATGTTTTGTTTTGGGTTTTTTTTTTAAGGATTTGTTCAGCCTTCTATATTACAGTATTATGTCACCCAAATGTATAATTTTGATGATGGAGTTGAATGGAAAAGGCTTAATGAGAAAGAAGGGGAAAATACCAATATTTGAGCATGGAAGCTTGAAAATCCATTGTCATGTCATTGGTTTGGTTGCCAAGGTAAATTTTCTGGTTTCTACTGATTTTAATGATCAAAGCAAAAGGAGATAACAATGATTTCAAACACAGATGGAAGATCAACAAATATATTTGTTTCTTTTTACTTCTCTTGGTCTGTAGGTGATCAATGCTGGCACATGACCACACCAACAGCAACTGGATTTAAATGAAGTTTATAGTACTGGACATAATCCTGAAAGATTGATTCAAGTCCTTGGAAAAAAAAAATAAAAGAAAAGACTTCCCAGACTTTATAACTTGAATCTGCAGTCAATGTTCTCTATAAGGTTTTGTTTGGGCAGTCCTACAGATGTTAGTGAAGAACTTGCTATGCTTTCTATTAAAATAACACTACATTTTCAATTGGCCAACAGTGTGAATGTTTCCCTAAAATGTCAGTAGGTATCCCATTCAGTTACTTTCTGCTGTGCTTTCCAAAAGATTAATGAACTGACTACAGTTAGTTGGAATAGATAAGACCCAGACATCTGTTTTAATGATATTTCTAATGATGTTCGGATATGAGATTTTTTACTAAACCCGTGTGAACTGATGTGCATTATGAAAGGTCAAGGCTAATGCCAAAGAAGTTGTTATCTACCACTTGTGATACTTTGAGTAGCAGGCCAATTTTATCCTGCAATGCAAAGTAGACATGAGGCATACAGTAAACTGTCCTGCATACCAAAATAAATATTCATTGCTGGCTAGCATCATAAAATTAATATCAATTTATACCTACAATTAAGTTAATTTAAGTTCATAAATATTTCCATAATTTGAATCTAAAATTGTGTTTAGGGTGTGGAACAGCTTCATAAACCATTTCTGATTTAGGGTAAGTCTTCATGGCCTCATTGGCACTGGGTTGAAAAATCTGGTGATCAACTGCTTTAGTAAGAAACTTATTATGTCTTATCACAAATTATTCTGAGAGAGTGTCAGTAGGCCTGTGACATTCCTTACATTCCTTACAACACTGAGTCTTAAGAATTAAAAAAATAATGTTGTTAGGGAGACCATCTCTGTGATGGAAGACACCACGTTTCTCTTGATTGCAAGAAACTCATTTTGAATCACTAGACATCATTTAGATACGTGCAAAAAAAAAGATGGAAGCATAAAAATTACTTTATTAAGGTCCTAGCCCAGCAAAATTGGTAAACAGACATTTAACTGAAAGCAGTTGGGTAGTTCTACTGATATAACTGAGATTCCTTACATACTCAGGTGCTTAACTATTTACTTAGATAAAGGATTCAATTGCATTGCTATGGTTTTTATGTTTTTCTCTTGTCCAATTTTTGTCTTGGAATAAGAATTTAATTAGGATGAAAGTCAGTCATGTTCTTGTCCATTAAAAATGCAAATGAGTTAGAGTTATAGGAATGCAGAAAGCCCTCCTTGATACACCAGCTATTTTAGTGTTTAAATAGGAGCTGTATTTCATTCAGTGTTACAGAAGTTAGGCCATTTAATACAGTAATGAGGAACCTGTATTTTTAATTACTCTTGTGCATCACCAGCCTTACTGAAAAGCACAAATTATAAATGAATTCAATTTGATTAAGATGGCCTCCAGGTTAAAAGCAAACCCAACCCCCACAAAACCACCAAACTACATAACTGCTGTCCTGCTTTGAGGGCCCAAACCACAGCACCTACACAATGACAGACTGCCATGTTGAAAACTGTTTACACCACTACATTAAGTGGAAATTACCTGATTTTGCAGGAGGTCACGTCCTTTGTTCACAGTGATTGAATGAATAAAATTCCCCTGGATCGAGTCTGCATAACTCTGGGGCAGCAACACAAATTGAAAAGCAGGTTATAACTCTTTATCAATGACTGCAAGGATTATTGCTTAGTTTCATTTTGGTCACATTTATGATGATGATTTAGTTAGAGGATGGAATGCTTTGATGATGGTTACCTAGGGAGAACCAGAGGCATTTTTACTTCAGTGCACATGAATTGTTTCATAGTTTTATCGTTTTACGTAGTTTTAACACTTAACATAACTGTATAATTTTCAATATTATTAGAATAATAATAAAAATAACTTTCATTTCTAGGTCTTCCAACCAAATATCCCAGTCCCTTTTGCATGGAAACCCTTTGAAAACTCATAATTAGTTATCATATGCCTTCATAGGTCTATTTTATTCAACAGTTGTGAGTATAAATACTGTCTAAATATACAATTATTATTCAGATTTAAATTTTATCCATTTCAATGAAACTGTATGGGAAATAATGAATCAAATATATTATTAACTATTTACATCCATGAATTTATTTCAGGCTGATTTTACAGTTTGGTTTTTTTTTTGTTAGAATTGCTGACTTGTGGGGAAGCTAACATTCACAAAAACTAATGTTAGTTTGGGAACACTAGGCTGCTTCTACAGCTGGGAAAAGAATTCCCCCAAGAAAGGACAGACTATATAAATTAAACTCTAGGTTTGCAATAAACTTCCAAAGAACTCCCCTCTGCCTATATCAGGAATCCAGCCAGATTAATCTCAGTATGCTAAATCACTGCTGCTGAGTATCTCACTCACATCAGCTCATTGATGATGTCTGTTTTCTTACCCAGATATGAAGAGTAGGTTTATTCCCATTATACGTTAATAATAATCAATAGCTTGTGATTTTTCATAGGATGAAAAGTAAAGATATATACGTGTAAATTAAACAGTATCATGGTATAAGGAAGCACTGCAATACTTTTAGCCCTTTTGGAGAAAAGATGACAAACTGGGTTTGGCTTGATTGTGGCTGAGGGCTGTGATCTCTGTGTTCTCACTAATATCCTTTTCCTCTGGAGACTCTACCACACGGATTCTGTAACACCCTGCTGGTCTCCCGCTCTTCTGAGACATGGAACAGTCTGCCTTACCTTCACTGACTACCCTCAGTACCTGCTGCCTCTATGATCGGCTTCTGTACTTGGCCAAAGGGAGAGGTAGGAGTACGGCCAGCAAAGGGAGTGCAAGGAGCAAGCAGTCTGCCCCCACTGCTTTCCCATCTCACGGCTCCCTGAGCCTGCTGCTCTGGTCGTGTTGTACCAGGTTGGGATTGTGGTGCATAGGGGAGGGGAAACAGGAGAAATGCAGTGCTGCAAATCCAAGCTGAAATAGCAGCAGTAGTGATGAAAAGGCTATAACTGATAAGAAATGTGGAAATGCATTTATATGACAAAAATTCCTCAGTTGCTCAGAATTAGTGAGAGGAGTTGAAGGAGATGTAAGCACTCTGATTTGTACATGCATCCCAAACAGCAAAAGCAAAGAATATATTTTGGAGTGTGTCTTAACTACTATATTTGAAGATTTAGCAAAGTCCTTTCTGGTTTATAGATTCCTTAACAAAACAGTATAACATCTGAAAATAAACCATGAGAACCATAAATGTACAGAAATCTTTCAATGCTCTCTATAAGTAGTTGGAAAGCAAGTGGGAATAAAAAAGAACTATCTGCTTTTTTAACCTTTCCTTTGTATTGTCATTGTTGATTATTAATTACTGGAATTATTCAGTGCAGGGCTGCTTATTCTCCCTCAGGTACACTCGTATTTAATCGTTTCAATTACATTTATAAATCACCATTTAGAAATTGTTTCCAGGATTCACCCCTCTTCCTGTGGATGCTTGTCTTGCACGCCTCTGATGACATAGTTGTTTTCTTTAAACTGTCCTCGCCCCCAATAAACTGAAATTATTTTTCTGTTATTAAAAGTCAATGGTAAAAGGATTCAAATAAAAACACTAATAAGAATTTGACTCTCAATTTGTGTACCCTGAATCTTGCCTTAATGCAGAATTCTTTGAAAAAGTGTTCTTCTATGAGCCATCTTTGCTGAAAGCAAGCATTTTTGATTGCTGAAAAGTTGTTTTAATAGTGCTGAGGCTGCCCTTTCCTAAGTAGTCAGTAAAATGACATGAGTTGGTAAAGTACCTCTCAGCAGCAGATTCCCTGAAATCTTCTATTTAAATTAATCCCAGTGCAACTTTCAATGTTCTTGATCATTCTGCCTTTTAGGGCACGTCTGTTCTACAGTTAGGATAGTTCTGCTAATTAATGGTCTGAATTTAAAAAGCATTAAATTCCTGTATGGAAGTCTCTTTTTTTTCCTTCCCTCAAAGAGATGAAGCTAAAGCAGATTAACACTACCTGTCTTTTGAATGAGATAATCAAGAAGGTATTTAGTATATTTTATATTCACATCTTTAGTTACTTCATCTTAATTTTCTTTAGAATAGAAAACCGTGTACTTGTAAATTCTAAACTTTTAATCACATTATGACTTTCATGACTAACCATTTTACTATTACTTTCAATTAGAAAGTGCTCCTAAACTCTGTTCTCTCTTTCATCAGTTTTGTCCCCAAGGGATATCAGGATGTTACTAGTACCCTTACTTTATGTGAACAATGAACTGTTCTACTCTTCCTTCCTGAACTCATTTGCTTGTGCCTGAAATGCTTCATATCAAAAAGAACATAAAATTCAGACAGTGATGAGATTAGAGAAATGCTGATGAAAAGTGTAGTAGAATGGCACAAAGAAAAATTGCAGCAGGCATGAAGGGTGAATGGAACCGGTATTAAAGGTAAAAGGAAAGAAAATTGAGGCAATTGCAATTAAAATCTGAAATACAGACAATGACAAGACAAAGATTATATTCAATATCACTTTTATTATGTTATCCTTGTAATGTACAATTTTACTGTAGAATAATGCATTTAGCATAGGATATATATAATGTCATTTTCATGTGGAAGCAAACTAACAGAAAACATAATGATCCTCTTAATTTTTCAAAAATTCTTTCTTATGTCTTTCAAAAAAGTACACTCTCTCTCAGATGTATTTCTCACTGGTGGCAGGAGATTTTGTATGGATGTGTGCACAGATCTGAAAAATATAACAAAATCAAAGAGTGAATGAAGATGTGACTGTCTTTTCCAATGGAAATGTGGGAATTGAAGTAGGCATTGACATAGGATAGAGAAGGAACAAAAAGAAAGGCACAATACCACCACTATTTTGCTGGGGTGTTTGATATTGGATAGAAAATCCTAGAGATGTGGTGCCTCATATTAGATTTGGAAATAGGCTTCTTGCTATGAAAGGAATAAAATTATTTTGTGTTTAAACTGACACATCTATGTTTCTTTATTTTCCTTTTTTTTTCCCTTTTTTGTTGCTCCCTTGCTCCTTTAATTCCCTAGTCTTCCATGAAATGATTAGTTTAATTTAAGTATTGTTGCTCTTTCAAAATATAGGTAACTGATTTTTGTATGTGTTTGCAGAAACTAAAGCAGCTTTAGGAGTAGAGATAAAATGTGACTAAAACTAAGCCCACAGATGTACTTTTCTGGTCAGTATCGAAAGTCGGGGAAATATTTGGATTAATAAATATATGTGTAATATTCCTCAAAATAACCACATAGACCCTTTTAAAAGGTGGAAAATGAAGGATAGACATGTTATCAGAGTTGTTTCAGCAGTTTCCACTGCAATGGCTTTGCTGAAGAGACACTTCCTGAAAAGGTAGGACCATATTTCATGGATTGTTCACATACTGCTGTACCCGTGGCTTTCTGTGCTCTCATTCTCCTTGTTCTTCCTTTCCGGCCCAAGCCAGCATGCCTTTTTCTAAATTCCTGATAGGATTTTATAGAATTCAATGTTGTACATTTATATAAAGAACTGGGGGAATAATGCTCCTAAGAATCCCTAGCTTTCTGAATGTGATCAAGCATGGGCAATTTTAAGTTTCATTGAAATTCAAGAGGAAAGTAGAAACAACAAGATATTACAGAATC
The DNA here is from genome assembly GCA_017639485.1 of Pluvialis apricaria. Classification (NCBI taxonomy): domain Eukaryota; kingdom Metazoa; phylum Chordata; class Aves; order Charadriiformes; family Charadriidae; genus Pluvialis; species Pluvialis apricaria. The sequence continues at coordinate 174,342,028 of CM030007.1, forward strand.
AGTTTCCAGGAGAGAGAATGGAGTTTTGCACAACTAATTATTTACATAACATTTTGTGACAATCCGGTAAAAAATAATTCTAGGCAGAAATCTTTAATTAATCTAATTCAATTGAAGCAATACAGCATTATGTCTGTATAGGACCAATACCATTTGGTGAAAATACGTTATCTAGTACTTATAGCTCATTCATACACCGATGCTAAATTTAGATTGTGCCGATTGTGAAACCTTTAAAACTGAATAGAATCAAAGAAACTCATTTTATTCCAAAACTCTTCTGTAATTGTTCGGGTTAGAACTCTGAATGAAATCTCTTACCTTCTCTGTCTATGTATTATTCATGAATGCCTAAAACTGGCCCTCTGTGACCATGAAGACTACTCTTTTAAAATTCTAATGTAATCCTATTCTTATGTCCTGAATTATGGAGCCATCAGATCAGCACCCATGGAGTGAGAAATTTCAGATGATTAGAATTCTTAATGATTAGCTCTACAGTGTAAGGTCATTCTACGTTGCCTCATTTGTATGGAAAAATTCTCCTGATGCTCAGCAGATGCCCTACTGTTGTATTTTAATGAATTGAATTTTAACTCCATATCGTTTCAAAAAATCTGTCCCAACCCCCCTCCAGAAATTTTAATGGAAAAGGGAAAGAATGCTGATTAAAATTTCAGCATTCTTGTCTGAATCCAAGAATTGTCTTAGTAAAGGGGCAAAATATTATATTAAGGCAAAGCACATATTTTACTTGTTTACAGTTGGAAAAAATGATACATTTCCAAGTGCTTTGAACACTTTCATCAAGACAGCTTTCTACCATAAAATGCCACTTTAGTGACCTGTTTTATTTAAAAAGCATAGATTTTACTTTATTTGATTTATCCCTTTTTAAAAAAATGCAGGGTAATTCTTAATTTCCATAACAAAAATAGATTTTCTTTATTTATATATATTTTTCCACAAAAAATATCTTCAATATGTGTGTGTAAAATATAGAAAATGTAAAATGATTTTACACATGTACACAAGTTTTAATATGTATAAATATATAACATATATGCTCAAGTAATATATATTATTTATATGATATTTAATTTATATACAAAGTAATTATAGTACATAATTTATATGTATTATACATATAGAATATATGAAGTGGTCTAAATGATGCAAAAATTATCTTTTCCTCTGGTCCATTTCAGTTTGTATGCTAATTGCTTTTTTTTTCTCTAGATTAAGGATTGTACTAAGAAAAAGTAAACCTAAAATAAGTTTTCCTTTAAAGAAAGGTCATTCTCTGACAGGATCTACTTGGCCTCATTTATATCAATATAGAGTTAGTTGATTTGCATCAATGAATAGTATAATTGACTAATGCAATTGAGAACAAAATTTCATACCCTAACCTTCCTAGAAGTCAGTTTAATTTTCCAGTGTTAGTAGTTTTATGCCCCAGGTATACTTTTAACGTTAGAAATATTCAATTAACTGTATTTCAGTGACTGTGATTTGACTTCCTAGTTTCATTCAATTATCTTTCCCTCCACAGTTTCTCTCTCCCCCTGTTTCAAGATTTAATCTATCCAGAAAGTAGTGCTGCACCTATTGACTCACAGATCATGCAGGCTATCAAATGTTAGGCTCATAATCAGGTTTAGTGTTCAGTGCTCATAGGGAAAGCAATCATTTGCTGCTATAAATAAATGCTGAATTAGGCATTCTTTTCTGCCCATGAGACTTATGCTTTCGTCTAGCCTATACACTGTTTGCAGTGGTCAGATCATGAAATAACACCATTAGGAGTGTGTAAAAATAAATGCGATTTGTTTTGTGTTACTGGGTTTTCAACTGTTCAGGACTGTATAGCAGTCATGAAGCTAAATATTCAATGGGAAGAAGTGAGCTAGCAACACTTAAAGTGAAATAGTGTAAAAATTAGAACCCTGAGAAAATCAGTTGAGCCGTTGGAGTTCTTGAATTAACTGTTCCAAATCTGAATAAAATAAGAGTTTCTATGCATAATGTCCATTATGACTCCTGAAAGTAAAGAATAGTATACAAAATATTGGTGTGGTTTTGCGTAGGTATTTCTATATGAACCAAGGGCTCTATCCGGTTGCTTATTGTGATGGGTTGACCCTAGTCAGCAACTAACCACGCACCCAGTCGCTCACTCACTTCTGCCCCAGCAGGATGAGGGAGAGAATCAGAAGATGAAAAACTAAAAAATTTGGGGCTGAGATAAAGACACTTTAATAGGTGAAGCAAAGCTGTGCATGCAAGCAAAGTGAAGTAGGGCTTTACTCACTACTTCCCACTGGTAGGTAGATGTTTAGCCACTCCCTGGGAAGCATGGATGGCCTCAGCAAGTGTCAACGTTACTTGGGAAGACAAGTGCTGTAACCGCTAATGTGCACTTCATTGGGCTTTATTGTGATACCTAACTATATCTCCATTTACTGCATCATGAGTCTGAACAGTTGATTCACATGCAGATAGCTAAAATCTGGATAACTAAATTTGGGGGTTTTAATCTAGACATGAGCTCTCTTCCAGAAGTTTAATACTTGCTTCTAAAAGTGATCTCAGTGAGAAATTAAATTGACCTTAAAAGGAAAATGTCACAGTATATTATAATTTACAGAAGAAAGGAGCAGAAATAATAAAGGAGAACATGGAACTTAAGTAAACTAAAGCTATAAAAACTTTAAGCACATAAACAAAAAGACCAGACATATATTTTCCTCATTTTATTTGCAAGATGTTAAATTGGTGTCCTAAGAGTTGTTGCTGTTGCTTTTCCCATTTCCTCAAATCTTTTCAAATTACTTCACCATCCCAAATACTGTATAGAATCAGAAATTTCATGAATTAGTCTGAATTTTTAAGAAAGTGTTTGTTTTTAGAGGAACCGTGAATGTAAGCTACAGAATTGAAAATGTTAGCTGCCCACATACAGAAAAAAAACCCTAAAATAATGATCTCAAGTTATTAGTAATGTATGTTTTTTAAATTAATTCACCAGTTTGGATTTTATTTTCCCTTTTTTGTGCTGTCTTCTTATTCTTGATTAACTTTTTTTTTCACTTCTCTTTTCTAAACACTTCTCATTACAAGTGATTTGGCTGGCTCTGTCCATTTATTTATGTTTATTCTTTTTCCAAAATGTTGGTGCTAAGTGTGCATATATACATGCATTTAGTTTCCTGTATCTCTTCTTATTTTCATGTTTAATAAAATTGTTTTTTACTTCTTTTTTCAGTTTATACTGTCTCTAGCTATTTTTTGTTTTAGCCTTTTCCCCCTCCAATACCTTTCTTTGCTTGTGTTTCTTTGTTTCTCTGTCTTTCATTCTTCTTTCCACATATGGTTCACATACATATTTATACAGATAATTTCTCTGGTTTTTCCATCCCAGGTACTGTCTCTGTTTTTTCATTTTGTTTTATCTCAGATATGTTTTCCTGTGATTGCTAGTTTCACTAATGAATAGATTATGAGATTGTGTGTTGAAAGTATTCTCATTCTGATGACCCTTTTTGGGTCTTGCACATACCGAATACTTAATTGATTCAGGTCTTGCTCCTGAATTCAAGCTCCAGTGGGATTCTTCCACTGCAAAATAAGAAACAGGACTGGATGGAACAGCTAGCTGAGATCTGAAACATAAGGAGGTAGCATTTGCAGACAGCTTATTTTAATAGACATTTTGAAATATTTTTTGTGATTTTGAAAGGAATTACATGCTCATCAAAGTTGTACAGCTTAGGATCTTGATGTAGTAGGAGAAAAAGAGACACAGGATAGCCAAGTCTCTATTACTTTGTCAAAGGAACCCTTTCAAAAAGATGAAATGTCTGAACTCTGTGGAAGCCTAGTTTCAGTTTTACTTTTAAAAGATAAGATCAAGCATCTGCCAAAATACATTATTCACAGTGAAACATTTCACTGATTCTGCACTGTAGATACCTTGAGGCCTATATCTTCTGGCAGCATTACTGCAGCAGCGGAACTGCCAAGAGGGAAGGGTTATTTACAGTCATTGGGAACAAGTCTTCCCTGACGATGGCCAGGCTTTTGAAACTGAACTTGTATATTGGAAAACAGAGAGAATTCCCTCTGTATGTTTTAGCTCAAAAGACAGTAGAGAGCTGTAATGAATATTTTTCTTTCTCTGATTTTGCTATCTGGGTACCTCTGGTGATATGACCTATTACTTTTTTATCCTTTTTTCTTAAAAAAAGACCCCCTCTCTAAAAAAAACCTAAAACCAAAACCCACATCCCCAACTTAAAAATAAAATAAAATTAAAAATCACTCTTCTACATCTTATCCTCTCTTCATTCAGTATAAGTTTTCTTTCTTTCTTTTCAGTGTAGAAAAAATTCAGTGAGATGGCATGGCCTTCAAACTGTGTCTAAACTTCTAAGTTGAATTTAACTCTTGGCTATGTTGAATTTCCAAAATTTAAGAAAAAGAGAATATCTATATGTATTTTTTAAGCAAAAAAAAAAAAAAAGGTTCCTCCTGTTCTTATCACCTGTGTGAGAGCTTATCTAAGACACTAAACTTCTCAGGAATCTGTAGAAAAGTCTACGTTTAGAGACTGAGAAGAAGTCCCTAAACAGTTTGGGAAGGTCTAGCCATTGAATCCTGGCCAGGTTCTTCTTGGCAGGCTGGGCAGACCTAGAATGCTCTGGTCAGACTGCTCAGGCCATTCCCCTAAAGTTTTAATGCTTGAAGTTTGTTTTCTGGTATTTTGTTCCCACTTGCTGTCATCAGGTTTTGGTTTTTCAAGAAGTAGGGCCTCTGTGCATTTGTTATTTCAACATCAGCTATAGAGGAGCCAGAATACTTGATATTTCTTATACTTAGGAGCACCAATTAGAGTTCGTATGGAAATGAGAGGCTCTGGACAAAAAATATATTATTTTCTCCAATTAAAAATTACCCAGGGAGCTGGGTTAGATGGAGGAAATGAGAATTTGAAAGGAATTTGAATAAGATAGGCAAGTTAATAAATGCCAATTGCTTCTCACTAATTAACAAAATAATTCTAGTTTCAGCCATAAATACTAATTAAAATGTGTAGTGCTTATAATCCTTGTTTGCATATGTAACAGAGTTGTAGCATAATCATAATTTTTACCTGAGATAAAATAGGAAGTTTTGTTGTGCCTAGTTTGAGGTAGTCTTCTTTGATCTCTTTATAGCCAGGGGACATACACAGGCAAGCAATGACCTATTCCAGCCTAAAACAACCATCTAAGATAAGAAAAACTGCTTTAAGTGGATCTTTTTAAAAAGTTTTTATGCACTGATAGTAGGGGAATCTAAATAAATTAGTTTATAGTAGTCCCTACCGTTTAGATAACTGGACCTAAGAGGGCTCTCAGTCAGGATTATTAGGAAGAAATGGGTGATACTATCAAAGGAAGAAAATTTAAGTAGACATTATTTCGTATTTTTTGTCTATGATATCGCTTTATAAATGTAGCAGAAGTGGCACTAAATACTGATGTTCAAATGCCTATTTATAGCAAGCAAGTAGAAAAATTACAAGCCTCTCTTCTGCTGTTTTTGCTAAAACTAGACACACTTACAAATAAAAGAAACACCGTTCCCTTTCTGAGAAATCATAAAATAGCTCTTGGTGGTAAACAGCATATCTGAATGGTATCTTCCTGTTACTACACTGATCCACCCAACAAGTCTGAGGTCACATTTCTTGTCTTATTCAAACCATATAAAGGGAAGACAAAGTCATTCAGAGGAAGTGCCAAATTTCATCTAGCATTGCATATGTAACTCACCAAAGTTTAATTAAGTAGACTTGAAAGATTCACCAAATGGAATCCAAATATCTCCATTCTAATTACATAAAAAAAGATAATTCAGAGCAGTTTTCCAAATTATTATTATTACTTAATGGTTCCTCATGCACAAGGCTGTTGTAGACTCAATTTAAAATGTTTTTTTCACAGAAAGCACTACAGTAATTATTTTACAGATTTCTTTTAAGCCTCAATTAACATGACCTTTAGCAACAGAGAAAATGTTTTTTTAGTGATATTTTTTCTTAATCATAATGGAATAACACAATAAATAGAAGGCACTGCTTGAATATTGTTGCTTTGTATTGAATGGGATGTTCATTGCGGTGTTGAACTCGCTTAAGGGGTTTCTGTAGGCTGATTGTACTTGAGGACAAAGTCAAGTTTTGTGCCAGTTTCTGTACCAAAATACCTCACTTAACATTTTGCTATCTGATTCTACAAAATATGGACACTTTCAATCCTAATTATTTTTATCTGAAATAAAATAGAAGATAAAGAAAGCGATCCTTCATACAGAGTGAGCATAATTAACCTCCTGATGGGGCCATATCTTGAATATATGAAGCTGGGTAGGGTGTCCAATTCTTCCAATAAATAGCATTAACATTACTGAGATATATACATAAATTTTTTTCCATACACTGATGTATTTCTTATACTTTTATAAAATAAGGTCTCTCTTTAAGGTAGCAATATTTGTCAATAATAAAAATAAAAAACCCCAAACACCACAGCATAATTTTTGGAATGAACTCAATGTTAATGATGGACTTGAGTGTGTTTTCCCTAGTGTCTAATGATGTGATTCTTTGCATTTAAAACATTTTGGTTTTCACATTATTTAACATTTTCATATCTTGGTGTTTTTTTCGGTAAACAATTAAAACTCTTAGAATAAAACTAAACTGGCAAACTGTGTTTTATAGGATGCTGAGTTCATTTTATAGAAGAAACACTGTAGCTTTCAACATTTTATAGGCATCCTAGAATCTTATATTACAGTGTAAACTGTGCTCAGGAATATAATTTTCCTCACATGAAGGTTGCTAGGCAACAGCACTCACAATATTTTTGTTGACCACCAACATAGCTCTGTGTGGTCTCCGGAAGAACATATTTTCATTTTATGTTTAAGAGAAGGTAAATATTAACTTTAATCTCCTTGGAAACAGATATAATAATAAGACAAAACTGACTGATATTTTATTTAAATTCCTTCACTTAAGCTACACTGCCTTTACTCCATAAAAGTGTTACAAGGCATTTATTAATGCAGGAAGGGCTTGGTATCAGGAAAATGCACCTTAAATTTATGAGCAAAAATTCATTATATGTTAGACCGCTTGGTACAATTTGACCTTTCTAAAACTATTTGGTTATCTGGTGTGGAGGAAGAGAAAAAGCAATTTTGGATTAGAATACGTGAATACAGCTAAAACATAGAAAAACATGTTGAAAAAAGATGTAGGTAAAACCACAGAAACACACATCGCTTTTACAATTACCTCCATCCAGCCTCCCTGGACTTGAAAGCTTTATGGATCACCAAACCCAGAATAGACCCCAAACTCCACCTGTGATCTTTAACAAGAATGAGATCTGGCCTCAGCATGGAACTAATGTTTACCTTTATCAGCCTTTTGCTGCTCCTTGCAGATGCCTTATTACAACATATTACACAACACGATATTTAGAGACAAGCTGACACCGTAGCTATGTTATGATACATCATTCAATGTATAAAGGATAATATTTTTAGTATGTAAACTGATTTTATGTAATTGTCTTCTTAGCAATAGGAGTAGCTACCTATGATAGCTGTTTGGTTTGTGGTTTTGTAGGGTTTTTCTTTAAGTATACCTTGAAAACATTGCAGTCCAGGCTTTTTGAATCATAATTTTTATTGATGCTTTCTGGATATATAGTTTTAGACTAACACATGTGGGAGCATTATGATATTCTTGTCAGTACATGACTTACAAGTAGATATGTTAATGCATTGTTAATACTATGAAATGTCAATATACTGAGTGACTAAATATAGTAGAAAAGGGTAAAATATCCTAAATTATATTAATAATGTAGAGAACTTAAATACTAAAAGTACTTCCTAGATTATAAGAAAATATTGATTTAAGCAAAATGCAGTTAATTCTTTATGTATTATTATCTAAGTACAACATGAAATTTTTTTTTCACCAGTTTAATTCTATAATAACTAAAATGCTTTTAACACAATTATTTGCTGGATATGAGGAATATTGGATATTTGTGTATACAAAGTTTAATACTTCCTTCTTTAAGAAAGCATTTAAGTCTATGTTTAATTCTTATTGTAAGTAATAGACTTAAGTGACTGTATAACTTTAGAATACGTTCACTTGTCCTCTAAGTTTTATGGTCTGAGTGATGCAATGCAGAAAACCATATGCAGAATCCTATGAGAAGTGTAGAATAAAGCAAGTATATTCTGTTTTATTGAAACTTCCAGAGAAACAGAATTATATTTTGTATAAATGTCATACTCAGATATCATGACTGAGGAGTTATTTCAAATTACTTTGAAAAAGATTAGCTTGAATGAGGCATAGGAATAAAGAAGGAAATTGAGACATATGTACGAGTGGGATTACAAAATTAATAGAAGTACTTTTAGAAATATAAAGAAATTATATTTTAAATACTGCTTGATATTAGAGATGAAAATAAAAGAACTGAAAATATGATAAATAAAAAAGCAAACTTTTGCATCTGGTTAGATAAAAATACTTCTTAATGCATTAGAGCCACAGATGACTTGCAAGAGTAAATTTTACATTTCTGTATGGGTATTTCAAAGGTTGCATGAAATGAAGTTTCTCTTCTGATCCATATCAATTTGTAAAGGTAGGCAATTCAGCTCGCTTCATGAAATATATTCTTATGAAGCATGACAAAATCCAATTTACCAGTAAAATCCATTTAAATTAAAATCAAAGTGTAATCTTCATACGATTCACTACTTGTACCATAATGATGAAATGAGATCAGATACCTATGCTCTACATTTTTGTATCCTGATTATTTTCAGCCCTATTCAGCAGAAATTATCCTCAGTGCAAAAGCTGCAGGAAGGTCACAGAACTTGTTTTTTTACTCTGCCAGACTGTTCAAGCAAGAAACTATACTAGGGGCCATTTGACAGATTGGCTTGAGAACTGTTAGTGTTTGCGTGCCTGGTTAGTGATACGAATATACCTACCTCCCTCAGAGAGGGAATTTGCCTTTCTTCCTTCTCTTAAGTATCACTTTAAAATCATTTTAGAAAACTAAGTTCTTCACATTTCTGTATGAAGCTCTTTGGGAATCTTTTAAAGTTGTCTCATCTTTGCTTGGGAATATATTTTTTTTTATTAAGTGTTTGCGGTACTATTATCCAGTAGAAATAATTTCATCCCCTAATATCACCGGATTTTTCAGAGGCATTGGGAGCTTACAACTTCAGATAAATTAAAAGGAGCTGAAAATCCTTTTGAAAATCAGCTCAGCCCAACACTGCATCTGGTCAGTTCCTGGCTACCTTTTGGGCTGTGTTTCAGTTTTAACTTGACCTGAGTCTTAACACATTTTTGTACATGTGGATTACAATGCTATATTTTCTGCAAAGGCTCATGCTTGTGGCAAAGTTTTAACAAAACTTCAGTCTTTATTCACCAAAATGTTTAAGCGTGTGCTTAGTATTGAAATCTGTGGTCAAGGAAAACAGTCATGTGCTTGGTTTTACATATGCACTGAAGTTTTTTGTAAGAAATTTAAACAAGTGTTTGAGATGATCACCATGTGCCTACCCAAAATGAAACAGAAAAAGAACAAATTACTTTCATTTAAATAGGATGCATAGTTCTAGACTGCCAAGCACATACTGAAATACAAAACTGGATCCTTGAAACTTCTACCTGAGTCAAATTTAATATTGGAGGTTTCAAAACGTTTTACAAAACCGCTAATGCCTATCAGACATTCATTAGTGAATTCCTATGTGAAACTTTAAAAATTTATTCTAATCATGGTCAATCAGAAAGAGAGAGTTACAGTAATTATCTACAGCGAGAACATACTTAGAGGTACTTTAAGGGATCAGAAACTTTTGGAATAAAGCAGTTAGAACACATTTGATTTGAGTGCAATTTCTTTTTAAGAAGACAGAAAGAAAGTACTCTCTCTAAGTACCGTCTTTGCTTTATAATAAGAAATTCATAACAGAGTAAAGAACTCAGTTATGTCATGCTTGATATTGTAAGGTATTGAGGTTTGTTAAATGAAAACTGGGGTGTGATAGGGTTCCCCACAGTAAAATATTTTTATTACATTTTTAAACACCTGTATTGTTTAAGACAAGATTGGAAAAAAAATAAAAATCAGAAGTTAACATGTTTATTCTAAGTTATAAAGAGATATAAAAAGATACTTTATTTTCTAAGTTTTAATATCTCTTTTAATTGCAAATGAAAGAAAAATCATTCCAGCTAAGGAAAAGTAGTATGCAATTGCAAAAACATTAACATAATAATTCCATTGCTTGGAATCGCTAAGCAGTTTAAGATTTGAATCTGCATATCAACTAAATTCAGGAAGACCAAAGAGCCAAAAAATGGAACTCTTAACGATTTCCATATAGCTGCACTTTGGTATAGATTTCTTGTTGTGTACATCACTGCAAAGGATCTTAATTATTTATCGATTTAATTTAGGAAGTCAATTACCTGTTTTTATAGAACCAAATTAAGGAGTTGAACTGACATATTTGTCTAGATCCACTTACTCAGTTAGAGTATCCTGTAAGGCCAGAAGAGTTTCTGACACGGGTTAGTCCATCATGAGATAATTTTTCAGTATCAAAACTTCTTTTTAGACTGAAAGTTCAGGTAGTTTTTTGTCTGGGACTCTGTTGGCTCTATGTTAAATAATTTCATAAGAGATTGGACTGATTTGATGTCTCTTCTTAAAGAAGAAGCAGTTGAACATTGTTCCTTGAGTCATCTCACTGACTTCAATATTAGAAAAAAAGCAAAATTTAGGTCCTGAAAAGTCACATGGATGGAACAAAAAAGTAAAAAAGAGTTGTGTGAACCTCAAAATAGACTCACTTTGAATTTTAACTTCCCTGATTTTTTACCAAAACTGTGAAAGTTCTTAGATCAGCACTAAATAGTACACTGCAGTACAACCCTGGCTAAGTGAATCCTAGACATCTATTGGTACGTTGAGTATTGGTTTAGGAGCTTGTTTATAGAACATTGTATTAGATGTACAAATGAGTTGTACATCTCCGTAGAATGTATTTTTCCTTAGGGTATGTCTACTTGCACAGGGTTAAGGGATACGCTCTTTGTCTGTGTCTACAACTATCAATTTGAGTATCATTGGAGTAAATTCATAATTGAAAATGATAGGACTGGAGACAGAAATATTCTCCAACTATCATTGGCAAAATATTAACTAGTTTGATGATTTAATTGTGTTTTCTTGTAGGGAGGGACTGCATTTTTAATGAACATACAATGGCATGCCTACTTGTACTGTCAAATATCTCATTTAAATGGGTATAATACCTATTTGCTCAATTGCTAGCTCAGAAAACTGAAAATTAAGTGAGTTAATAAAAAAAATAATTATTGTTCACCATTTGAATAGGCACAATTTCAATTATCTCCAGCCAGGCCTTCTCCTAGAAAACATTGAAGTACCTTATCTGACAGAGAATGACTGAACTGAATCTGACCTGATTTAAGCTTCCTGTAATGTATCAGTCAGGCAAATGTCAGAACACTGAGCATGAAGTCTTCTGGTTTCAAAGTCAACTGTATTTTGTTTAACATTTTTGAGAGGAACATATTTTTATTGTGCTTATGATATTTTCTTTGTATGTTTTTATCAAATTCCCTTCATAGAAGAATACAGATTTTAAAATTATTTTTAGAAAAACATTTGGAAAATATTTTAATATTCTTTAATATTTTTTGCTACTTACACAATAAAACTTCCACTCTCATGTAATGAAAATAAAAAAAAAAGTATTTTTTTTCTTGCTTATAAGCTTCTCACAAATATTTGCCATAGACATTTTGTGAAACCAGCAAGTGGTTTTTCAAAGTAAGTCCACATGCATGTTTGCATATGACTGGCCGAATGAAGTAAGGTTTTGAGTTAATATGTGGGGGTGGTCTGTAACATATTTTTTATTTGGGCTTCTGATTAGTTTAAAAATTTCAATGCATGCTCTGGAAATTATTATGTTAAATGAAAATGTCAAGCATCTGATTAACAGCCACAGAGTTTCAACCATTTCTACGTATATTTGTAGAGCAAAGAATTAATTGATAGCAACCTTTCTCACTTTTAAGTAAAAAAATTACCCTCTCCTCCATTCCTATTCATGGCTGGGTTTTTTTTCTAGAAAAGAGAAAAGAAATATTAGGCTGAGCATAAAGATGTAAAACAGAGACTGTGGGGCAGAAGGCAGAGCTGCTGGTAGAGGAGCAGGTGAGGCAAGCGTGGCCATAGTATAGCAAGCAGAGAACAGCAGTACACTCAGAGTTTCTGCCTCTGGTGAAGGCAGGGAAGGAGGCAAAGTCTGTGATTCCCTGACTTGATGGAAAAAGGTAGCTTTGGCACAGATTTCCTGTATGCTCTGCAGGAACCCAGTTAATTAGAAATTAAAAAAGCACCTACAAGTTTTTTGAGTTCATACAATTGCTAACTTCTGGGAACTAATGCTCTGTTTCAGAGAATATTTCTTTTTGGTAGAGAAACAGCAAAATACCTTTAGTGAGACTTTGTTAAAGCAGATTGCAACCTCTTGTCTGCCAAAAGAAGTACAGTTAGAGTTTATGCAAGATTTCATATAGTAGTGCAACACTGTGCTGCCCTGTGAGGGACGTTGAGCCTGCAGCAGAGCGCGACAGTATAGCAGGCAGGGTAGTGCCCTCACCAACAAGGGGTCTGCCCCACACTACCTGAGGAAAAACAGAGCAGGTCTGGTGGCAGTAACAAGGGTCAGCCACAGCCCAGTGCTACCCAGACAAGACCATAGTCGCAGCATACATTCAGAGGTTCAAAGTCAAGTCAATTCAGATGGTCCAGGCCAGGTGTAAGAATGGCCACAGACATGTCTACAACACAGCTTAGACAAGGGCCAATGGAAAGTGCTTGAGCAGGCCCTGAGGCATAGGACAAAAGTCCTCAGCTTGGCTTCCTCACACAGGTCTTCTCCCAGCAGTCTGACTCACAGTGACTCGGCTGCACCATAGCAAAGCTGGCCTTGAGCACAGGCAGCCGTAGGCCAGATGGATAGAGGCTGCAGAGTCCGCTCAGCGCCCTAAAAATAACTTTGTGTTTCAAGTATTTTTCTTGCCTACCATGACTTCCTTGCTTTGCTGATGAATCTGTTACTCAAATATAAGGAAAGTATATGTTCAGCTGAGTGATGTGCAGTGTGTTGAATGCCTTATCAATTGTTTTACTGATGTCCTGTGTACACACATTATTTACATTTTTCTCACAAACAAGTCTGCAGTGGAGAAAATTGTATTAATTTGGTTTTGAAAACTCAGGGAGAAAATCAATTTTGTTGGTTATGCTTTGTCTGAATGGGCTCACCCTCCCCCCCTCCGCCAATAGTTAAGTAGCCAGATATAAGTTTAATAAAGGAACAATTTCATTACCCCTTAAATGCAGGCTGAATTGCATTTTGAAGATTCTAACCCAGACTAATTTAAATCACTTCTCAGCAGTTTGCGTCAGAAGAATAACAAAGAAGTATGTTTCTTCAATGAATGATAAATCAAAGCATCTGGTAAGGCCTTTCATTTAACGTCCCAGCCAATACTTGTTTCCATTAGTCACCGAGGAAGAAATGCTCCTTTCCAATTTATTAACACTTAAAAGTTATTACTCGCCCTAGCAAAGAGTGGCAACCTGCAAAGACAGAATACCTAGTTATTTTGTATTCCAGCATTGTTTTATTTTGTGGGTGTTAAATAAACCAGAGAGCATGCAAAGTCAGAACATTCTTTTTTCCTCTTAAACTCTATTTACTCTTTGTGATAACATAAGTATCATGTTTTACCCTAGCCTCTAATTTAATGGCAAGCTCAGCTTTATTTTGAGGTATGTTTAAAAACAGTGGGAAAAAAATCCACCAAAGAAAGAAACCTAAGACAGTGCAAGCTGATTTTGAGATACTGTTTCACATTGAACAGGAATTTCAAGGTAAAAATTCTGAAAGATGAGTAAATCCTATGTATGTCTTTGTGTATGTATATGTTTCCAGAATGCCCGAGAGGGAGTTAGTTGACTAATGATTTAACCCTAGACAGGAAGAATTACAGTTTTTATTCTCCCTATAAAGGTAGTTTTTGTGTAAAACTGAATGCTAGTTCAAGTCTTAATCTTGTCAGACTACAGTGTGTTTTGAAAAATTAGTTATAAACTTTAAAGTAAATGCAATGGAAGGTCTCTTGCTCTCTTTTCATGCTTACATTGCCAACTGATTTGCTTCTGGGGATTATTTGGATTTGTATTTTTTTTAATTTTGGTAAGTACTGGTTAAAGAGCAAAAATTGTCTTCTTGTTATGATTATAATGCCTCAAACAGTGGGGTCAAAAAATTACACATAGTGTTGTCACTTAATAAATGATAAAAATAAGCACAAAGACTAATTACGACAGTAAGGCCTGGACTTATATTTTGAAAAAACATATTGAGTTTTTCTAGGAATTTCTTTATTTTTTATTCTGAAATAAGCTTTTAATCAACACTCTGATGATAGCTTTAAACATCTTAATAATATTGAGTGGAATTCATTAAATCCAGCTGTCTTACAATCAGCTATCTGGTCTAGGTTAATTATGTTGGTTCCTTCTGCAGACAGCAGAGAGACAGACCAACAAATACAGAGTTTGAGACAATTAAATCTCAGTAACAGAGATACATGTGGTTGATAAGATGTTGCTTATACCTCTCTATTGATTACAGATAGAGCTTAAATGGCTAGCTTAATTTTGATCATCTGTGGTACATAAAAAGTTAAACATGGTTAAAATTTCCTAGCACATTTATTTGGCTGTTCTCCATTCTGTGTCCAGTTCATCTTAATAAATAAATAAATAAATCCATTTCAATAGTCTTTAGCTGGAAGCATGATAAGGACATATATGCTTTGACATTCAAATAATGTTCTCATGTCATTTTGTATGTTTTAATCTTCTAATGTATAAATTTCATGAAAAAGAATGGAAAATTGATGAAACAAACTAAAAAAACCCCAACTGGCATTGTTTTCTTATTCATGGGCTCATAAATGAAATTTCTGTGTTGAGCAAAATATAAGCCTTTGCTTAGAATCAGTGACTGGAGTGAACACATAGGTCAACACCAATGACAGCATAAAATACCTTGTCACAGTTTGTTTCAGCATAGATGAAACTTTATGGTAGCTTTATTTTTTGTGTGTCTTTGTGTGTGTCTTCATGAATAAAGTTTATCAGATCAGCAAGATAGACCTGAGAAAAGTATCTGTTGATCTTGAATCAAAAAATGATGAAAATGTATGAAAACACAAATGCTTGTAGAATTAAATTTGTTTGGAAAGTCTTAATTTATGCATATTCCAGACTTGTACCTTTTTTTTCTTTTTTCCTCTTCCCTTTCTTCATTTCTTCTAAAGATCAACATAAATTCACATTTCCATCAAAAACATTTTCTTCAGTCACATGAAAGCTCTTCAAAAACCCCTCTTCTCACCCACCACTTCATGCCACACTTGCTGATCATCATAGTTCTCTCTTGAGCACCATTAAAAGGATGCAAATAATTCTCTATTTGCATATGTCTGCAAGAAATGGAAAAAAAATCATGACAGAGAACAGTTAACAAATGATGATGAACTATACTGACTTACAAGTGAAAAAGTACATAAAGCAAATAATAAAAAATATAATATAAAAATCTATATATAATATAGATTTCATATATATTATATATAACACATAAAATCTAATATTTTTGTGTCGCTTATGTTTTCTTGATTTTACATATTTGCAATTTGAAGTATCTTTGGCACCTTATTGAACTCTGCAGTGTGTTGTTATGTATTATGAATTTGAAGCGGTGTTTTCAACAATGATACCTTCTGTAGTTGACACTAAACTCTAGTTCAATTGTGATGCCTCAAGTGTGGGATTTTTTTGTGGTGGATTTTTCCTTTGTGGCCAAATTTATTTTCTAAACTTAAGTAGCAAAGTTTGATTTTAAAAATAGGGTAGAAAAAGAGAGATTTTACTTGTTACAGTAATGTACAAAAAAATCATACTGTGGTAATTTATTCACTGATAGTGTGTATTGATATCAGAAGGGCTATATGGATGTTTTCCAAAAATAAATTATGAAATATTTTTCTGTTAGAATCTAGATATTTTTAAATGCTAGAGTTCTTGAGGAACAGACCTTATATTTTTCTTCTTTTCTAGTATATTTTTACAACAGTTAAAAGTCAAGAACCATAGTAGGGGATTATAGCTCTTAATTGGAGGCAATAGGAGGGATGAGACACCTGGACGTTTTACTAGAGATTTAGAGAAAGAATTCATTCAAAAGGAGAAAAAAAAAATTGTCACCACCTCCCAGTCCTCCAAAGTCCTCACAGATGTATAAGGAATAGTAGGTTCACTACCACCTCTTAGTAAGGAAAGACTAAAGACCACGTGATGAGTTAAGAAGCTTAAATAATTGGAATACAAAGGGTACGAAGAACTTTGGATAACAGGAAAAGGTGAAAGAAATAGGCACGTAATTATTTTGGAAAGAAAAATAAAAGACTTCAGTTTTTGCAGAGAACAAATTTTCCAAGACTAAGATACCCTGCCGCATGCCTCAAGGGAGAAGTACCAGAGTCAAGAGACTTTATGTAATAAGACATGAGAATAGAGTAGTTTTTGCTCAGGTGAGATTAAAGCTATATTTACATAGCTGTATCATTAAGTCATTAAGCTCACATTCTTTCTTAGCCAGGCAAGCAAATCAGTATCTAAAATGTGCTGTCTGAAATGAATTAAGTTAATCTAACCAGTATAATAATTCTGGAGTTAACTTAATTCTCTCATCCTTTTTACACAAACTGAATTGCTGACTTTTAAAAATGTAAGAAAAGAAAAACATGCAGAGAATTTTAAACTATTTACTCATTAGAGAAACATGATAATCTACAGTATTGTTCCAGACATGGAAATGGTAAATTTCTAAACAGCTCTTCCTTCCCTGGGCTGACCAGAGTAACATTATCTTTTCAGCATTTTATTCATTTCAAGAGTAGATTGTGGCTGAAGCTTTAAATGCTTTTATTGTCCTCGTGATCTTGTGAAAACTTCTTATAGCAGCCAACAGAAAAATGAAAAATTCAGAGATGCAAAGACATGAGTTTGGACAATTACAACAGTTAGCAAAAGGAGTAGGGTTCCACAGTACAGCATGGCCTGGTTTAAGAAATTCAGGTTTAAACACTCCCATGCATCCGTTCATCTGTGAGTTGTGTCAACTATACTTTCATCAAATTTCAACCCAAATTGCACTGAGGTGTAGAAAAGTAGGTGTAGTGAAGTCAAGATACTTCAAAGCTTTGGAGTCTCTACAGATTCCAGGAAAACTGGTTATCTTGGGGGAAGAAGAAAAGTTGAAGCTATTATCCCTCTTGGAATTTACTCTTTATTATATTTCAGAACAACACTATATTTTAAGTTAGAAGGGACTTCTGGTGTTTTGTCTTTTGTCTTTGTCAGTCTGAAGAATCCTAGCCTACTTCCTTATTCCTTGTGCAGAAGGCATTTCACACCTTTCATCATTTTCATTGACGGTTTCTGGGCTTTTTCAAGTGCTACTTTAACTTTTTTGAAATAAAAGGACAAGAACTGCACATTATATTTGAGGTGTGGGTAAACTATAGATACAATTATTTTATGTATTTGTTTTATTCTTTGTTCCTTTCCTGCTAATTCATAACACTTGTTTTCCTTTTTTTCTGGTCCCCACTGAACACCAAGATCATGTTTTCATGGAGATATCTTCTCTACCAAAGCTCCAGGTAGTGGTTAATCATAGAAGGCAGAATCAAGAATAGCAGAAGACTAGAGAAAACAAGGGTTTATTAGTTCTGCTGCTTGTGAACTTGATGTCTAGAGCTGGGCAGCGCTTCTTCAAGTCTGTGGTATAAACTGTTCATGTAAATAGACTGAGTGGGCTAGTCAGATGAAAAATCCACATTTTTTAAGGCCTAAGGTTTGAAAGATAGTTGTTTAACAGTGTCTTGGTTCCTGTCTCTATAGGGTAGTATTTAATTGGTGAACTATAATTCATACTGAAAAAAAAAATAAATAAAGCAGCAAAGTCTTCAGATGTTTTCCTTATACAAAAAGACAGTATGTGGCACTTTTTTTCACTTTTCTTTAAAACTTTTTGGAAGGAAAATAATGGATTCACTCTTTTTATATTTTAAAGATTCTGAGACTTTAATTTGAAATCACATTTACTGTACAGCCAAAGAAGCCGAAGATCAATATTTGAAAAGTATTCTTTGAAGGCTTAGCAGTGAGACAGTACTTCATAGGCAGTTCCAGTATGCTTTTATAAACACATACACACATTTTCATCATCGACCAAAAAACATCCCAAATGAATTATGCCAGGCAAATCCTGCTGTTCATACTCCTTTTCATTAATCCTAACCTGAAGATAAATATGCAAGAGGGCTGAGATTTTGAGACTGCATAAAGGATTACCTTGCAGTTGACCTCATCTTTTGGGGTGTTTGCATATGCTAGAAAGGGCTCTTCACTCTGCTCCTAAACAGACAACTTTCCTAAGAATTCATTTCTCAAGCTCGTTGATTCTTGATTCAAGGTCCTTGATTCTACCACAAGCAAAAATATATTGTGGTGAAATATGTGCATGCAACTTCTAGAGTATGTTTAAAGCAAATAGCAGAAAATTAAACAGAGGGAATACAGGGGTATCATGGGAGTTTTGCAATGAAACAAAGAGAAGTGGAAGAATAAATGTGGATTTTTCTAAATAAAAAAAATATTTTTATTAGGTTGAGAATGTTTTCTGAAATTCATATTTCCAACAGACTTCTACCTACACAGTCTTCAGTATCTCACCTGCTCAAACTTGTGACTCAAAGAATGAACTATACTGGCTTGTACCTTCCTTCTGCACTTCAGCACAGCAGACAAGTTTCTGTGATTTGGTTTCATGTAGAGTTGTTCAGGACAAATGGAAATGCCCCCTGATAGACTCCCTAACCAAATAAATTGCTTATTTCCTGAGTAATGATAAAGAATTGTTAAGTGTAGTCCTTTCCTGGAACATGTTCTTCCTTCAGCTAGGTATCATTTGCAAGCTGATTTTCACAAATGTGGCTTCTTCGAGTCCAATGTTAGGTCTGTTTTTTTCATACTCTTAAGAAATCTGAAGAAAGTAGAAAGAAAATATATATGCCATGAAACATGTTCTGTTTTTGAAAAATTTTTCACTTGCAGAAAACACAGTTGTCTTTTAATACTGCATAAATAAGTTGCTTTTTTTTTTTTTGGTTGACTTTCTGTACTTTAATATTAGTGAATCTTGCAACTGAAAGTTCAGCAATCGGGTTTATTTAGCCAGTAACCCTAGATATTTTTAATTGAACTTGCAGGTAGCTTTACCACATTTGTTTGTTTCACATGACATTTTCACCTCTTCATGGAAAATTCAAGTTATAATTAGGGGATAAAGCCTAAGTTTGAAGATATTTTATGTTATTTCAGCTACTTAAATAAAATCTGGTTTTACATTTCTGTTAATTTCAGCGGAGCTGAACATATGAGCTCCTAGCTCCTAGCCAATCCCATAAGTGTTACTGTACATACAGGCAAAGAAAAAAAAAAGGTTAATGTAATTAGTAGGTTGTGTAATCACAGTTTATTTTTAAATGTGTATGCACAAAGGATCTGTGTATATTAAGTTATACAAATAACTTACTTTAATAATTTCCTAGCTTGAATTCTTTTACTTAGCAGTCTTAAAGTCCTTAATAAGTTTTTGTATGTAACGGAAATGCCAGTAGATTTTTGGAGGCACAGTTTCTCTCAGAGACTTTAAAAGTCTGATCATTTACATTAAAGAATGAAATGATTGCATTTCCTTGAAATTAGTCCAACAGAAGATATTTATTGTTATAGGACCAGTACATTGACTTCATAACATGAGTTAAAAATCACCTTAACATGTAAGTATATAGTACATACTACAAAATTTAGAAGAATGATGGAGCATTTCAGCACTTATTACAGTAGTTTATACTATGTGTTAAAGGCAAGCAAAGAATGGGCCAAAATTATTCTGAGTAAAGTATGTGAGATTTGCTTCTGCTGGAAAGCATGTGGAAATTAGCATTTACAAGGGGACAACACTCTTCTTTTGTTATGACAGTAATAAAAATCTAACTGAGAAGTCTGACATTTTCATGATTGCAATTACTGTATATTTGATACCTGCTCCATTAATAAAGGATAACAGAAGAGCATAAAGTATATTGTAAAAATTATGTATAGATTTATTTTAAAATGAAACTTGCCCCACTTTTCATAAGCACTCAACAGAAATAAGAAAAAGTAAGTTTGACTTTTCTGGTAAAAAGTAAATAAACTGGATTAATTTCTGAACAAAAAAGCTGTGTGATTAATTTTGGTTTCTTCTTTCACTTAAGATGACCATATGACAGTACAAAATAATGTTTTACCAATTTGAAAAGAGCGTCATAAACATCTCATGAGCATCTCATTTATTTATATAGAACTGTATTACTATACTATTTAATACTAAGCAAGAATTCCATTCCTTTAATTTGAAATATAAACATTATTGGATGTGAGAATGTAATGGTTAGTTTTGTTAGATTCTTGTGGAGCTATCTGTGTTTGTGTGTATATGGGTGTGTTGTGTACACAGAGGGCTTTCTGAAGCTAGAGCTGTGAGGGATGCCACCTAATACTAGTCAAGGCAATAAAACACTCTGTATGGTCCTGGGGCACTGAAATGTATGCTCCCAAGGGAGTCAAATTTTGAAGGCATGTTTCTTCTACAGCTCTGTTTCCTCCCATTTTTTTCTTTGTCAGGCTGGTGTTTCTGAGCTTCTTTAGTCTTCCAGCAAAGCCCTGGAAAACAGGAATCACCACAAAACAAAAACTGTTTTAGTATTCTTCCTGCACTTTTTCCCATTACCGTTACCATATAATACTTTCTTCTTATTCACCTGTGATGTGCACCCCAGCCCGTGGTTGTGTGGAATACTACTCTAGCATGTCAAAATCCAGTAGCAGGAGGAGGATAATAATTTTTGATGACAGATCAGAACAGGAGGGCAGATTACGTCAAAGAAGATGCAGATTTGAGTGCATTTCAACTGTATGTCATGGCCTTGTACTTTGTTCTTAAAGATAGAAGATCACCTTCAGCTGAACTGGTTTCCCATTCTGGAAATGGAGATCTGGCGTTACCCATGTACTAGCCATCAGAGAGTTAGCTAGGCTGCCAAATGTTAATTAAATGCAAATATAATCATTCAAATCCTTTTGCCTGTTTTTATCCAGTGTTTGTGACTATGTTGGAAAGCAATTTTATTGACCTTGGCCCTTACTTTATACTTACGGAAAATAAATTAGATTTTCTTTGTGACTATATTTGGAGCACATGAAAGGCTGACCTGAAAAAATCTGAATGCACAGTTCATTCCAGCATACTCAATCCTAGTGAAACAATTTTTAAACAACTTATATATAATTCTGAAGCAGTTCCATTCCATCCTCAGGAAAACAGGGTTGGGGAATCTTCTGTAACTATGTGATAAGATCAATATTGATGCAGTATTAAAAGAAGCTCATAAAAGCAATAATCTTTTTATGTAGCTTTAAAGATGTCTTGGAGATTAAAACCAGTATATTTTGCCGTGCTTACTCAGGAATTTTTCTACGTTAGGCAGCCTTAAATAGATAACAGTCCCTGAGGATAAAATTGAATGATGTTTTTCTTTTGCTTTACAGTGTCTGTACGGGGAGGAAAGCTTTCAATATGTGTGTACAGATATACAGTTCTTCCAACATAGATTTCAAATACTTACATAGATAAATGTGTGCCTTTGTTTGTTGTTATTTTTTAATATATATATAAGCTGAAAGGTAAAAACAGTAATAATTTGGAGATTTTATAAGAAAAATCTAAAATATATTATCCCCTCTACAAAACCATTTACAGATCTCTAAGTGGTCATTTTCTCAAATGTCATGATTTAACAGCAGCTTCCATACACAGATATTTGAGAAAGCTATAAAATTTACACTTACAGTAGAAAAAACTGTGAGGTAATGCTGAATATATTTATAGATTTTAGAGGTGCTATATCACTATGGAATTGGGTTATAATTCAGAATGTCAATATTCCTTATAAATATTCCTTAAATTCTCATCAAGAATCATTTTTCTTCTTTCATTCAATAAGTAGTGGAATAAATAGAATAGAATTATGTAAGTACTCCTAAAATGAAACCCACATATACAAAGTTTGGCAGTGGAGTTGGAGTTTGTCCCTGTTGACTACGGAAGGTTATGCAATCTCTAATACCTCCTACATGCCTAATTCAGCTAAAGTCATTTGAAGTTCTTTAAAAGTATTCACCTTATTTATAGTTTGACCCAGATTCTAGTCATATTACTGAGCATGTTACTGATATAGGGCATGGAAATATCCTTATAGAAGAAAAACAAACAAAAATTATGAAAAAAACCAGCAAAAATGCACTATGAATGATGAGGTAAATGATGGGGTACAAAATAATTCACTAGAAATGTTTCGTTTTAATAAAATCAGTATTTTATTTCTGGAAAAAAATTACACTCGGAGTTTTGTTGGTAGTCTTGTGAGAAAAGCTTAATGTTAGAAAACCTGCTTGGATTTAGAATGAAATCCTTCATAAATTCCAACTCTATGGATATTATTTCTCCATAAAGTGAGCATCACCTTCTTGTTAATACTCAAGAATATACTAAGTGCTGAAATTTCTATGACATTCCTCATATTATTTCATGGATGCCACTGAAGCTGTGCAGATTTATTTTGGCCAAAAAGCTCATTTATTATTCTTTAAAAGACAGTTTGCATGTGTAACTGAAATGCAGAAATGATGAATGGGATATTGAATTCAAGAGTAGCTGAATTTTGCCTAGTAAGAATATTGTCTCGTCACCGACAGCAAGGCTATGTTCATTTACTAAAACGTGAAAGCAACTCCTTTCTTTCCTTGGGTCTATACTGTGTAAATTATCTTGTGTTCTTACATCAGCTTTTATTTGTACTTGGAGGAACGCAACAAGTTTATACATCTTTTTATACACTGGACAAAAATGTCATGGTCAAGGTATGTGAATACAGGTCACAGTTACTCATCAAATTCAGTAACTTCACCTCTTTTGACTAATTAATTTTTGACTTCTTGGTTTCTCAGTGACGTGAACATGGAGACAAAAGTGACTAGTGAAGTTTTCTTCAGAATTTTCCTTTTCACACAGAACAAGCAGTTTCAAATGTTGCATATTTAAATTGTTTTCTTTTCTTTTTTTTTTAATGTCTTTATGCTCATGAGAATTGGAGCAGAATGAAACCTTTCTACAAATTTTCCAAGAAATCTTTAGCTGAAAACTACATGTAACATAGCAAAGAAAAAGGAGTTTAAGATTCACAGAAAATAAAAATAGAAGAATTTCAGATAGCTGAACAGAAGTGAAGTTCTCCTGTATTATATGAGTTTTCTTCCATGAAGAAACACTTTCCTAGAGGGCAGCAAGACTTTTTTCTCTACTTAATCAGTCAAAGACAATGGAGAATATGAATGTTTAATTCTGTAACTTGTTGTGCAATAAACAGTAAAAAATGGATGCATATTTGATTAAAGAACATGTTGTTAGGATGCTGCTGTTAGTACCCCTGGAAAAGGTAGAGTTCAAGTGTATCTAGGTTTTGTGCATAAGTAGTGTAGTTGTATTACATGTACAAAATTCACTGGAATGCAAATTCTTAAGGAATGTAGGAGTTTATTGGTAGAATCATTTTATTTGTGGCATCTTTCTCAGATTTAGAAATAAAACAGAACTTTTATGATAATTTGGTTTGACATATTGCATAATGTGATTGGGAATTCCAGTTGAAGAAAATATGAACAAAGTACATATTCCCTGCAGAAAATGAGGGTGTTCTTTCAAACAATATTTAATTTCTCTCAAGGCTTGAAGTAACAGAGAATTTATTGCATTCCTTGGTAAATTATTCTAGTTCTGTGATCACCCCTAATCTTTAAAAGTTGGTACATTATTATTAACTTGAGCAAATTTTTGCAGTGTAAATTTTAAAAATTATTTTTTTGATGCTTTTTCCTATATTAAAAAGCTGCATAGTCTCAGAAATCTCCTTTTGACATCTACATATGCAAATGTAGATCATAAATCATCTCTAAATTTTAACTTCTTTATTGGGAGGGAAGATTTTGACAATTTCTTTTATTTTCCAACCCTGACCAGAGAAGATTAGGAGACTGTACATTTTAGGTAATATATGCAAACAAGAAAGTGGTATTTGTCTTTCATGTCTAAGATTTTTAGATATATCTGAATTTTCTCAGACAAGTTCCTTAAAAAAAACCAGAAATGAATTTAAAAAAAAAAAAAGGAGTATCATTTATATGCATCAACTCAATTCAGGAAGAGTCTAATTACTGTTCCAGAGTTACACTGGCCCTGTTCCATGATTGATTTCATTGCTATTTACACGCTAATAAATAAAGACTGGCTTGAGGCTTTTGGAAAACTTTCCTGTGCTGTATTCTAAACACAGGCTTAAAACACCTGGTTATTTTCAGTGGAATCAGGGGAAAAAATATTTAAACAAAAGGCTTGCATATTTGCAATGCAATTATGTGTTTGTTTTTAGCAACAGTGAAAATCAGATATTTCGGAAAAAGGAGGAAAAGGTCTATAACCTTCATCTCTTTGTGTATTATATACGTTTGCATTTAAAGATTAAGTTAGGAAGGAAAAGGAAAGGAAAAGTTGGAAGATTTAAGGTGTCACTTTATGAACCTGGGAAGAAATCAGATGTGGGAAGATCATTTCACCAGCAGAAAGGTGAACCATTTATGCTGGAAGTGTACCTTACGGTGTGTACTGGGGCGAAGTGTACCAGACTGAAAACCTGGGCTACTAACAGTTATGGCAAAATTCTTATTAACATCACTAGAATATGGACTTCAGTCTGTGTGTAAAATGTGTTTTACTCTTTCACAGGATCTAAAGATGGGAGTCATCTAACATACCTCACCTTCCCCAAGGTAACCTAAATACATTAACAGCTGCAGTGTAACATGAAAACAGGTGATACAATACAGTATCTCACAGTTAATAGACTGTTTTACAGAACATATGTCTGGTCACAGGTTCACAGCTCTGTATTGCTGTCATGAGCCATGAATTTCACAAGAAGATATCAGTACTAGTTTAATCGCACCCTTGTCTCAACAATTTTTTGATGCCTTCAAAATATTTTACTAGCACCAGCCCTCCTCACCTCCACATGCCAGAAAAGCATTTGGTTTTCAAAATATGCCAAAGATGGGCTTCCTTTCCTTAGTTACACAAAGGTATGAAAATTAAACAGGTATACAAATCACAGAGATAAGAATGGCAAAGGTAAAAAAAGAGAAGCACAGGTAGAGTAGAAAATGGAACAGAAGGAGGAATATATATCTCTTCATTTTTTTTTCTTGTCTACTGATACTAAATTGCTGTTCCTTGTTTAACTGATATCCTGCAATTCATAGTTTGACCAGCCTATTTCTTAAATAGCCATTTTTTTCTTAGATATCACATGCTGCTTTTTTTTAATGAAACTTATAATGAGTGAAATTGCTGAATTTGATAGTCAATATACAAACCAAAGCTTAAGCTGAATTGAGTCTAAAAGGTGCAGAATATATCCCAAAGACCTGTGCTCAGAGTTTGAGCTACTCTCACTACTTCTGCAGAAGAGATGAAACACAGTGCCTCCATTAAGTCAAACCAAAACAAAATTGTAGGATAATCTCTTCTGACCCAAGGACAGCTGTTCACTCATGACTTTGAAGTGCTGACATTTTTCATAATTCTGTAGTTTCTTTTACATTATTCTTTCTACTCCACCAGAAGCTTGTGATTACGTGACGATGATTGCCAGCCACAGTGGCAACCCTCCCATTGAGTGGCTTTTACTCCTAGACTCTTATTTGTGCCTCTGTGCAGTCTGGAATTTTTTCAGAATATGTCATACTTGAATACACTTGCTGTGTAACTGAATGCACAAAGTTATGATATAAAAAAGAAAAGGAACCTTGATGTCACACATCTTAGTATTCAACTAAGTAAGCTAGCTAGCTAAATTAGACAAAATTAAGTATATATTTTATTAATTTTCTTTTCAAAATATAGTGTTAAAAGAAAACACTGTAGGATTTTATTTTGGTGCATGGCAGAGCAAGAAAAGCCAGGATCTGAAACTCCTTAAAGTTAGTTTTTGTTCCATTAATTGAAACAAGTACTTCACTCTCTAAGCCTGACAAAGGTTATTTTCTTTGAATTCTGTCTAAGGACCCATCATTAGCCATAAGGAGAAAGATAATCAACGGCAAACATAGCAGTTGTAATTATTCTGCGTGTCAATTTATATTTTCACAAGGTCAGTATTTTCAGAGTACTGGAATGCTGGTCTGTTTTTGTTGTAGATTTCTACTTGCTAAGAATGCATTTAAATGTTACTCTTAGGTCAAAGTAGTTACAAGAACATCAAGTTCCATCTGCTTTTGCCAAGGAAATTCAACTGGATGTTGTGTTTATTCAATCTAAAGATTGTTTCAGCTCATGTGATCAGTTTTAAGTAGATGAGTGGAATTAATAATCAGCATAGACTCCTGAGCAATCTGCTTGAACTGTGGAGTTATCTTGCATGATACCTCTGAGAAATTCAGTTTCCTAAATAAATAACAAAGGAGTTAAAAATTCTGAGAAAGACTGGGAAATATGATCACTTGTGTTAGGGTTGTGTTGCCAGCAGCTTTTATGATGCCAGCTTTTTGAGTAATTTATTTATTTATTTAGTTAGTTTTGTTTTTCATAACAGTAGTGAAAACACGTGAGCAAACAAGACCCTGTCATTGCATCAAGGTCACTGGTTTTTGAAATATTGAACAAACAATGATAAAACTTTAACAAACACATATAATTTCAACAAAATCCTGTTATTTTCTGAATTGTGTTAACAAGTGATACATTTCAACATTTATGAACTGTTGTATCAAAAATAATACTTGATATCTGTATTTCTCAAGAACTGGGGGAACTAAAGGAGGCTTAAGTATCCTTTCTGAAATAAGTAACTATTTACAGAATCAAAAAAAACAACACCCAATGACAACAAGCAATCAACCAAACAACGACAAAAACAAACCCCACACCCTTCATCTTAATGAAGAAATTAATCTTTTTAGTAGCATTATTATCTTGAACATTAAAATTACCTGTAGATACTATATCCCTGGCTTAGTATGAAGTTGTATGAAAGAGTATTTTGTTTGACAAACTTTGAATTTTCTGTTCTTTTTTACTGCATATAATCTTTTCAAATTCTAAGAGGGGGAAGACAGTTTATTTACTTGCTGTGATGTAATTTTGGTGTATTATTTTTTTCCTTTTGAAGGAAATATTACCAATTCCTTTCAGTTTCTTGTCTGCACTTTTTGAACTTTTTATTTATGCTTATTTGATGAAGGAATGGCCAATACTTCATGCTATATTCCAGACAAAATAACCAAATGGGTTTATACAAAAGACCGTTACAACCTTAGTTTTATTCTCAACAATCAAATTCTGTGTTTTTTTAACTATTTTTTTAAGAGAGAATTAAAGAAGAGTCGCGTATGTCTGTAAGGTGTTAACAGAGATAGCTTTGTGTACAGATGAAAATGTCATGCCTGAAATTGTTCCCCTCTTCAAAGAAAGGATCTAGTGGATTTCAGCCTACTTTGTAATGTCAAACACAAAGCTTAAAGTGTTTCATTAAAATTATTTTTAAATTTTAATTTTTATCAGTTTGAATGAACTTATGCTTATTACTATTGTTGTTGTTGTTGTTTTAAGGTCAAAGATAGATTCCAATTAAGGGCAGAGTAAAGATCTCATAAAATAAAAAGTGTCCATTCACAATAGCTGGACATATATGGAGGAACCTATATATTTTTTCCCCTGCATGGTAATGGCTAGATTTTCACAGATAAATGCGTTGTTTTTAAAATTGGTTTAAACAAGAAAAAAATGTTTCTTTATATAGAATTAATTTTGAGATATCATGGTAATGATTCTTATATTGTGAGTTGCCTGTTTCCAGATGTAACTGGTCTCCAGATCTTTAAATATAAAACCTTGCTGCTTGCATATGTGTGTATAGTTAATCATGCTAATATGACTTTTTAACATGTGCCGTCATGAATGATGTCATCCTTTCTCCCTAATGCTTGAATCATGGCGCTTTCTCACAGCTCCTCCTAATGGCAATAAAGACACAAAGAGTATATCTGCAGATCCATCCTTGTCATTTTGTTTCAATTTGCCGGTCAATGCATTTTGAATATTGAATGGAAATCCCTCCCAAAGGGCAGAAATTGAGACAAGAAGGGGCAGTGGTAATTTTGATGCTTATTACATCTTATAATAGGCCACAGATGCATACTTACCAGCTTGTGAGACGGGGTTTCTTGGAGAAACATGGGTAACAGGTCCTCAAAGGTAGTCAGTGTTAACAGACACCCTGCACTCAAGCTGGGTTCAGGGCACTTCAGATAGCTCTTTTCTGAGCTGTGGGCACCCCACATCCCATGGGCATGTATGTGCAAAACTGAATTAAGTCCCTGTCTAAAGTTTCAGCAGAAGGCATATTAAAATGTGGGCAGCTAGGAAGATAAATTGTGCCTTACCCAATTTCATGTAAGGTACTCGAAGAGGTTATCTTCTAAGCATAGCTAACTGGGCTACATTCCAGGTAGCCCAATCTATGCCAAATCTACAGCTCAGAGTTTTACTGGTTGGTCAGTTATAACTGTAAAAAAAAATTTTACATTGCAGACCAGAGTAAGGATAACAGAAAAGCACATAAAGCAAAATAATAATTTTTATAATGTGACTTACCTCTTTCACAAAAACAATTTATTTAGTCATCCACAATAAAACTATGCCAAGAGAGGGATAACAAAAAAGCACTTCTCCGTAGACTTTTATCTACTAAAAGACTGCATTCTTCCAACATTATCTTTATGGGCTTGAAGATATTGAGACCATGATTGGCAAATAGTTTTAAGAGCATGAAAATATAAACTCCACATTTAAGAACAAGTTAAAACAATTTAAAAATCTAAACTCACTTCCTTCTCTGTATAATACATCTCCAAAAAGAAAAAACCTTTATGCAGGTGGAGGTAAGGGTCTAAATATATTACTGAAAAATTTATTACAAATGGCTAACATAGATCTTTGAGGATGCTTTCTACTGGGTTTTTTTTTCACCTCTGAGAAGCGTATATTGGTGTCAGTTCAGATGAAATGTTCAAAGAAGCCAACTAGCTTCATAAAATTCTAGCTAGCAGACTTTGAGTCCCAGAGTGACCATCTGTATCATCTGTAATGAAAAGAGTGAGGTTTATTAGATAGGGGATTGTATACTTTACACACACCTTTTCCTCTCCTTAGCTTTTTTTTTTTCCTTTTAAAAATTCATAGCACATTAACAAATGCTCGCAATTTATTTTCTTTCACTTATGTAGCTGAATATATTGCATGAGTAGATCAGGGATGTATTTTGTCAGGAAGGGAAACTGTATAAGACTGGTGACATTAATGGGAAAATACAGTTTCTTTACAATTAGTAATATATTCTATTCTTTCTTTTTGGGTACTTTCTTAAAACACTCCATAGAATTACCATGCAATTTGATCTTTTGCAGGTTTATCTCCACTGACCAGGAACCAGCTTTTCCATTCCTTCTCTCGTCTTGAATGATCTTTACTCGTTAGGCAATGGAGTTGTGATCTACAAAAATAGGAACAAAAAGTAGTGTGGTAAACCAATTTCATGTAATTCTGCATATAATTTAAATCAAGAAAAGCCTAACAAAAAGCTACTTAACTCTTTTCTATTTTCTGCAACCTATTGAAATGATGAAATTATCCTGGCCTGCATCAAAAGAAGCATGGCCAGCAGATAGAGTGAGGTGATTCTGCCCCTCTACTCTGCTCTTGTGAGACCCCACCTGGAGTACTCCAACCAGCTCTGGAACCCCCAACTTAAGAAGGGCATGGACCTGTTGGAGCAGGCCCAGAGGAGGGCCATTAGATCCGAGGGCTGGAGCACCTCTCCTATAAGGACAGGCTGAGAGAAATGGGATTCTTCAGCCTGGAGAAGAGAAGGCTCCGGGGAGACCTCAGAGCAGCCTTTCAGTATCTGAAGGGCGCCTACAAGAAGACTGGAGAGGGACTTTTTACAAGGGCATGTAGTGATAGGACGAAGGGTAATGGTTTTAAACTGCAAGAGGGTAGATTTAGAATAGGTATTAGGAAGAAATTTTTCACTGTCAGGATGGTGAGGCACTGGAACAAATTACCCAGAGAAGTTTTGGATTCCCCATCCCTGGAAGTGTTCAAGGCCAGGTTGGATGGGGTTTTGAGCAACCTGGTCTAGTGGGAGGTGTCCCTGCCCATGGCAGGGGAGCTGGAACTAGATGATCTTTAAGGTCCCTTCCAACCTAAACCATTCCATGATTCTGTGCAAAATATTTCTTGTATTATCAGAAAAAATGAGAACTTTAGATATGAAGTGTCAGTATAAAAAAAATAATTATTAGGCAATTCCCAAGACCCTTGTGAAACTAACAACAAAACTTCACTGACTTCTCAGTACAGAAATTTCTACATGTATTATAGAAAACATATGAAACAAATGGTCTCTCTGTACTAAAATGCTACTTTAGAATGCCTAATTTGTTGCAAATCAGAGTAAATTAGAGCTTAAAATGAGAACATTGCTACCTTGCACTTCACGTAACAATGCTGCATCCTAACAGCGTGTAAGCCATCACAAGATTTAGAGCTCAGCTCAATCAGGGACAACAAAATTAGAAATAAATAGAGAAGGATCAATACAAAGTGGTGTCTGGCATAATGAAACAGCCCTTAGGTAGAAAATCTATTTTATTTCTCTCTCAGCAGCTGTACTCTTTGTAAATCCCTGACCCAGTCCAATACACAGTATGGTTATTTATTTTCTTGAGAAAAAACAGGGAGTTATATGTCTTATATTACAGAAATACTATTTTGTTTATTAATAGAGTCGTTAAACAATTTATTTTTTATTGTTAAAGATACTTGTATTAACACTGCTATTATTTAATACAACATTAAGAATTACCTTGTATTTTACACTGTTATGACAATAAATGCTTAGTAGGAAATGTCATCCACCATGCTTTTATGCAGTATCGGAATTTGTGCCAGATGTTGTTGAGCCATTCTAATAATGACAAAAATAAAAACATTCCTCATATGACTGAACACTCAGTATCTGGGGAGGAATGCTCAGTGCTTATTCTTTTCTTTTCTTTTTTATTCATGTTAAGGCCTAAGAAGAGACTTGTCTGTCCGTATTGGGATTTTTAATTTAGAAATGTGCCCCCCCTATGTCTCATATTGCCTCTCTTTCAGTGCCTCCCTAGGTGTTGAGAATTCTGCTTCTGCACATGCCCACAAGTAGCTTACACAGAATCACAGAATCTTCTAGATTGGAAAAGACCTGTAAGATCATGTAGTCCAATCATTAGCCTAACACTGACTAGCTCACCACTAAACCATGTCCCTGAGCACTATAACTACATAACCCTTAAATACCTCCAGGGATGGGGACTCCACCACTGCCCTGAGTAACGCGTTCCAATGCCTGATGAACCTTTCAGTAAAGAAATTCTTCCTAAGATCCAATCTAAGCTTTCCTTGGCGCAACTTGAAGCTGTTTCTTCTTGTTCTGTCGCCTGTTACTTGACAGAACAGGTTGACTCCCACTTCTCTGCAATCTCCTTTCAGGTAGTTGTACCTGGTAGCCTACTGGCTACACTATTCCTGATGCAGGACAGGATGCTGTTGGCCTTCTTGGCCACCTGGGCACTCTGCTGGCTCATGTTCAGCCGGTTATCAATCAACACACCCAGGTCCCTCTCTGCTGAGCAGCTTTCCAGTCATTCCTCCCCAAGCCTGTAGCGTTGGCGGAGGTTGTTGTCGCCAAAGTGTAAGACCCTGCATTTGGCCTTATTGAAACTCATACAGTTTGCCTTGGCCCATCGATCTCGTCTGTCTAAATCCCTCTGCAAGGCCTCCCTACCCTCAAGCTGATCAACACTTCCACCCAGCTTGGTGTCATCTGCAAACTTACTGAGGGTGCACTCGATCCCCTCATCCAGATCATTGATAAAGATATTAAACAGGGCTGGCCCCAGTACTGAGCCCTGGGGGACACCACTCATGACAGGCCGCCAACTGGAATTAACTCCATTCACCACCACTCTCTGGGCCTGGCCTTCCAGCCAGTTTTTTACCCAACAAAGTGTATGCCCATCCAAGCAATGAGCAGCCAGTTTTGCCAGGAGAATGCTGTAGGAAACCGTGTCAAAAGCTTTACTGAAGTCCAGATAGACAACATCCACAGCTTTTCCCTCATCCACTAAGCAGGTGACCATGTTGTAGAAGGAGATCGGGTTAGTCAAGCAGGACCTGCTTTTCATAAACCCATGTTGACTGGGTCAGATCATCCGGTTGTCCTGTGCATAGTCAATAGTTAGGTATTCAGACTATGATTTCAAATCTATTTTTATGGGTATTGGTGTGTTCTTAAAACCTTTATGTTCTCAAGGGGATGAACTTGGCAGTCATTCCAGAGTGCTATTGACAGGCACTGTAACTGGACAATCAGACATCTTTTAAACTTGTGGGGATGCTCCTCTCCCATTTTTATAATACACTAATGTGAGAAGCTTTCTTCAATTTTCTCTCCTGCCAGAAGAGAATTAAAACTTAACTCACCAAGAGTACCATATTCACCAAGCTGTGCTAAATTTGAGCACTCTACACCACAGAAACACAGAATGGTTGAGGTTGGAAGGGACCTCTGAAGGTCATCTGGTCCAACCCACCTGCTCAAGCAGGGCCAATCTATGTCTGGATTTGTGGTTTGGTTATTTTTTTAATATCTCCAAAGAAATTCCATGATCTCCCCAGGAAACTTGTGCCAGTCACCCTCACAGTAAAATAGCGTTTCCTGATGTTCAGAGGGAACATCCTGTGTTTCAGTTCATGCACATTGCCTCTTGTCCTGTCACTGAACACCACAGAAAAGACGACCCTGGCTCTGTCTTCTATGCACCCTCCCTTCAGCTATTTATATCCATTGATAATATCCCCCCTAAGCCTTCTCTTCTGCAGGCTAAACAGTGCAGTCTCTTTCAGCCTTCCCTCATAAGAGAGGTGCTCCAGTCCTTTCATCATCTTCGTGGCCCTTTGTTGGACTCTCTCCAGTATGTTTGTGCCTCTATTGTACGGGGGAGCCCAGAACTGGACACAGCACTTTACGTACGGCCTCAACAATGCTAAGTAGAAGGGAAGGATCCCTTCCCTCCACGTGCTGGCAACACTTTTAATATTTTTTTTTTAATATGGTATAGCTGTCTTTAAATTTCAAGTCCCATGAAATGGAGGGAATTGTATTTAGGTTTGTTATAATATCTGTGAGCACTCAAAGCTCTAAAGTGTAAAACGGAAAGGAAGAAGTACAGACTGAATACAAAAACAAAACCAAAAACAAATAAAAAAGGATGTGAGTTACATGTTTCCAAGCACACAAAATGCATGTAATGCCACAGAGTTCAGAGTTCAAAATATGTCCTATTTCCTTTCAACTAGCTCTAGAAAATTCCTAGTATACTCTAAATCATAGAATCATAGAATGGTTTAGGTTGGAAAGGACCTTGAAGATCAACGAGTTCCAACCCCCCTGCCATAGGCAGGGACACCTCCCACTAGACCAGGTTGCCCAAGGCCATGTCCAGCCTGGCCTTGAACACCTCCAGGGATGGGGCTTCAACAACCTCTCTGCGCAACCTGTTCCAGTGCCTTACCACCCTTAAAGTGAAAAACTTCTTCCTAATGATTAATTTAAACCTGCCCTCTTCCAGCTTAAAGCCATTCCCCCTCGTCCTATCACTACATGCCCTAGTAAAAAGTCCTTCCCCAGCTCTCCTGTAGGCCCCCTTTAGGTACTGGAAAGCCGCAATAAGATCTCCTCGGAGCCTTCTCTTCTCCAGGCTGAACAGCCCCAACTCTCTCAGCCTCTCCTCATAGGAGAGGTGCTCCAGCCCTCGGATCATCCTTGTGGCTCTCCTCTGGACGCGCTCCAGCAGGTCCATGTCCTTCCTATGTTGGGGACTCCAGAGCTGGATGCACTACTCCAGGTGGGGTCTCACGAGAGCGGAGTAGAGGGGCAGAATCACCTCCCTTGACCTGCTGGCCACACTTCTTTTGATGCAGCCCAGGATGCAGTTGGCCTTCTCGGCTGCGATCGCATATTGCTGGCTCATGTCGAGCTTCTCGTCAATCAGCACACCCAGGTCCTTCTCCTCAGGGCTGCTCTCTAGCCATTCCCCACTGAGCCTGTATTTGTGCTTGGGATTGCCCCGACCCAGATGTAGGACCTTGCACTTGGCCTTGTTGAACCGCATGAGGTTGGCTTGGGCCCACCTCTCCAGCCTGTCCAGGTCCCTCTGGATGGCGTTCCTCCCCTTCAGCGTGTCTGCCTCGCCAAACAGCTTGGTATCATCAGCAAATTGTGGCATATCCTGTGGCATCTTCTAAGTGTGGGCTATCTTAGATTCTTTTCAGATCTTTCTCAAGTCCAGAGATTTCTTGGCTCATTTACGCAAATAAGATATGTTTTGAATAAAGTTCCAAGGGCAAGGTATTTGAAAACAGGATGTTGCATCACTACCACATTGATACATTAATACTTTTCTTAGAATTACTTTATAGAGCTTAAATAAATCATTACATGCTTGACATTTATGGCTCAGAACTGCCATAATATCCATATTATGAAATCTGTTCACAGGAGGAAAAGACAATCTTCTATATTGTTAATTCTTTCTCCAGTAAAGTTATGAATAGGTCTTCAGCCAGCCACAAAACACGTTAGTCAGTCAAATTCCCCTTACCACCACCAACAGCTGAAATAAGAGCAAGGAACAATACCTTTTGTAAGATTTTGTAAGGTTTTGATAGTAAGCAATCTTTCTCCTGCTGGAGCAGTTTCAATTTCTTATTGCTTCAAAACGAACTATTTTAATATTCAGACTGCTGTTCAGAAGTCTAGAATACGTTAAAGTTACTTGTATTAGTTAGATTGTCAGCATTAAAAAGTCTATCTAGCAAGTCAAAAATAAAGTTTCTTAAAGGGAACTGAGGACAAGTATGAGTTGACTATGATTGCTATAGGTGTTTGTCATGTTGATTACTTATCATACAACAATATTATTCTAAACTTTGCAAATATGAACTTTTAGGCCTCAAACTACCAAAACAGATGATAAATTTACATCCAAGACTGCAAAAGACAGTTTTCATGTGATTGATCTAACCTTTTGAGCTGGGGTTCAATAAAAATATTTTTTTAAGTAGCTCATATTCAATAAAAATCACACAATTGGATTATCCTTAAAAAATTTTTGCCAAAAAAAATAATCACAATCATATTCATTTAAGGTTCTGATTTGGTCTAATAATTAGCTGTGATTTTTTTTTAATTCTGTATAAATCCTTTATCTTTCATTATGTAATCTAACAAATCTGGATGCATTTTAATCCTTACTGCAAATATGCAGATTAAAAAGCAATAATATCTGATACTTCTAGTATCAGATAATAAGACCAGAAAGTAATATGACCAGCAGCACCACATTTATTTTATTCTGCTCTTTGCAGAGTCATTAAAAAAGAGAAGAAACAGTGCATAGTTAGTGTTTCAGCTATAGATTTGTGATGACATAATACTACCGTAACACCTGAGCTGTGGGTGAGAATGGAAACCATCTGCCTAATAGTCATTCTCTTAGCAAAAGCCCCCTGAGATATCACCTCTTCCTCAGCTACTCAGAAACAGGTCATTACTTTCCCTGACTTCTCAGCCACCATCTGCTAAGAAATTTTATCTATTTGTCTGTCCGCTTGTCCGTTTGTCTTTCTTCTAAAATGAAAAATGAAAAATGAGGAATCTAAATGGATAAAATACTGCCTTTTATTCTTTATTTTATACCTCCAAGTGTATCTCTGGATTTAACATTAAATTTATGTGTCTAAAACATGTTGTTAAAGAAGTATATTTCTACCATATACTCTTCTTTTGCTTCTCACATGGTTTATTGTTCATCTTTCCCACCTCAAAAATTTGAGTTTAACATACAGTTTTAATTTTTCATCATTGATTTTTTACACATTTTGATTTCTGTATAATTTTAACTTTGTTTTAATGTAATACTTGATAGAAATGGAGTCCAGTATTTCCCATTTGTATCAGAATTTATATCCATTCAATTAAGGAATATGACTTAGTATGGTCTGGCTACGGAATTTAAAAAATTTTTTCCCTGGTATATTTTCACATAGAAAGCTTTTCAGAGATACAATAACTGAAGAATTTCATCAAAGTTTGCTCTGAATACTCAAAGGCATTTGACAAAAACAAATAAACAAACAAACAAAACCAAAACCAAACCCAAAAACCAACAAAAAACAAACCCTGTAAAAAGGACTGAAAATATTGGGAATGCTTTTGAAAAGGTAGACAATAAATTGCAATTCTGTCATCAAGGGGTGGACTGGAAACTTTTATCCCACCTTACACAGAAAACAGAAAGATCAACCAAACTGAAACACAGCAATTTTACCACTAGCAAAAGAAAACAATACATAATTTGTTGATTAAACACCAAAACTTGCTTATGGGAAATAAATTTTTCATTAATATGTGCTTAATAATCTTTGAAAGATGACTTAAAAAAGGGATCAGTAATATATGCGCACATAAAGATAATCTAGAGTATCTAAAAATACATAGTGTCGAACATAATGAACATTGAAAAAAATGTATTTGAAATTAATACTAATTCAGGTAATTCTAAATATTAGTGACCTTCCAATGAATGGAAACTGTCTTTAGGTGAGTTGTTTTATAAGCATCTTCCAGACTATTTTTCACATGTTCTCCTAATGCAGCTGGCACAGACTCTTGATGGAGACAAATAACTGGACCAGACAGATCAGCAGTCTAGCACTGTATGACATGTATACATTCTTCACTGGGATATTTTTCTATATTAACACCTATTTTACAAAGCATTCTTTTTTTTCCTTTGCAAATGTTTATTTGTCCCTTTATTCAACATAAAATTGCAATGCTACACATAGACTGGTTCTCTAACTATGTTGTGTTGTTTTTATTTATTTTTAACCTTTAATGAAAGAAATAGTTGGGTCTTTTACAAATATTTTTTAGCACTTTTCTCTGATTCTCCTTCATTCTTAATACTTACAGGAGAAAATTTGTAGCCTAAAAAAGATAATACTGATACTTACAGATTCATCTCAGATTTATCTTTATCTGTTTGTCTCTCAGCCAATTTCAAGGTATTTCTCCACCCTGTACATATATATTTTCACCACAAATTTTGGGAATTGTTCTTTTTATGAAGTTCAGCATGATGCCTAATGTATTTGCACACACTTTGTAGTGACCTTCAATCTTGATGTCCTCATGAGCATTTTTACTTCATCCTTCAAAATTAAAACTAATGGTACTTCCTTCTTTTGTTCAGCTGCATTACATTTGTATGCCTTTGTTTTAAAGAACAAGACCTTTCCAGGATAGTTGTTCATAAGATCTTTTTTCCTCTTTCTCCTTTGATGACATTTGTGTTATATCACGTTTTAAATTACAGACTTTTCTCTGTCCTGCCTTAAAACTCTCAGTAGTTTTCATTTTCAGTTTAATTGCTCAGCACTTTTAATTGTGATGTCTTTTTCTCCCTTTTAAAAATGTATTTGTTATTAAGAAGTTCTTAGTTCTCTTGATCCTGCAGGTCTCTTTCTTTGTGTCTTTTATGCAAACTTCATCCATGTTTTATAACATACAGACAAGTCTTACCAATGTTTTTATTTATTACAATTTTGCTTATTCTGAAATTTCAAAATATTATATATTATCATTTTTTTAACCTTCAGTGTGTCAGAAATACTGTCATAAAACAACACAATGTTTACAAACGCTGCCATTCTGGTAATTTCTGTGCAAAGTTTTTACTTTTGATACCTGTTAGGATTAGCAGGAGTAAACCATTCTGCTAAACTAGGTTCTGACTTTACAATCTGTTTAATTTAATAATGAAAATAGAATTCTGGACAAGGCAGCTAAGCCACAAGACTTTACATACACAGAAGAGATGCTACTCTTGTGGTATCTAATCCAATAGTGTAATGGCAAGGGTGGCCTTGGTGTTTGAAAAGTAAAAGTAGTTTTGAAGAGCATATGTTCTTTGATGTTCAATGTTTCCTTGCCCTACACATTGTGGAATTGTGCATCTGGGTTTGATCTGATGAATAAAACACTGAATTATCAGTTTGCTTGTAATTAGAATGCCATATGGAGATAGGGCAGTAGTAGTTCAAAATTGGATACTGTCCACCCACCTTTCAACGCTGTCACAGTAGATTGCATTTGCTGGTTTTATAACTATAATAATGTTGTATCTGTCTGACCACAACGTAATGCCTGTATCCATACTTTTGGATACCTGACAGTTACAAAAAATAATTGTCCTTCACTTTTCAAATGCACTTAATGATAACCTACTGTAATTTTTCTTTCTGAATGAATATATTAAGTTTTTGCTCACTGCTCACATTTGTAGCTGTTCCAGTGAAGGACAGAACAATGGAAGCTGTCAAACTAATGATGTGTTATCACCTGGTAACATGAGAAAGGTGTAACATTTTTAATAGCAGAGACTAGATTAATGTCGCTTCAGCCACGAGGAGCTGGGAATCAATTTCAATGCTAATCAGCAGTTTAAAGAATAGATTAGTAATGCAGTAAATGCCATTAACCTTTCAAGCACTGCCACTATGTGAAGCTTCCTGCAGAGGCATAAAGCAGTGTGCAGCTGTGACACAAACAGAGCAAATACAGTACAAAAAGGTACTGAAGACTTTCTTGGTCTATTGTATTGCAAAATTATGCTCTGAACAAGTCTTACTTAAAAAGTAGAAAAATCTTACCTTTTTTTAAAAAAAAAAACCACTTTTCTAATAAAATGTTTATTTCTGAGTTTGCTTTTTCTGAAATATGAAACAGCACCTAAACTAAATATTTTATGCAAATTATATAATATTCACCGACATGGAGTTCATAGTGAAATGGTGTATAAGGAAATGTGTATGTTGCTTTTAAAACTGCTGTGCACACATGATCATTGAGAGATATTCTAACATATTATTTATGAGTTTCTCATCTGTGTTATTGGAGACGGTGCAGTCAGTACAGACAGGTGCCATGATCACAGTATTCCCCTTAATGATACCAGCAAAAAGGAAAACCACAGTCTTACACTTTGTGATGGTCAAGAAAAAATAATGTCCTCTTGCATGTGATCACAAATTCCACTGGTAGTGGAAGAACTTGGTTTTTGTCTATAGTGATCTCCAGGACTAACTCTCTACACCACTAGAAAAGAGTAGGATCTAAACTGTGGTCACAACCAACTTAGAAAGGTCTCAAAGACTTAAAATATTTGGTCTTACCTGTGACTCATTCAATTATATAGAAAAGCATGCAAACAGCTAACCATTGTTTTTTAAAATAATCCACCACAGTTGAATAGATATGACGTAGATAGGTTGTATTCAAGCAGTACTTGTTAGTTTTGATATGAACATGGCAGTACAATACATGTAAGATAATTCATGCAGTATTTTCTGTTACACTTATTAAACATTGTTCTCTGAGTTATAAAAATATTACACTGGTATCAACATTTTAACTGGACTATCACCTAATTTTTAATCCCCAAAAGGGTATAAATTATAAAGGTATTTTGCAACAACACACATTCTATGTGTAAGAAATTTCTGCGAACTTGTAGAATAAAATAGAAAATTTAATTCCCCTTGTATAAGAATATAGACCATGGGAATCTAAACTTTAATTTCTGCTATTCTTTTATTAACTTTTTAATGTTCAATCAGAATGGTGAGATGATGATACATGTTCCCCAAGCTGTTTTAGTCCTGGTATTCCATCATTTTGAAAGCATTGTTGATACAATCAATGATGATAAATGATTCATCTCACTTAATTAGTTGAGGAAAAAGTGAGATACTTCAAACAGAACTATTCTAAAAGGATTTAATGCTTAGATTTTCCTACTCTTCTTCATTTTTACATATGTTAGCATTTCTTCCCATCCCCATTAAGGCAGATATTTCAATATTTCATATGTTAAAGATTAAAAAATTTAAAAAATAAATAAGTTCCTCAAGTGCGGATTGTTCCCTAAGCATGGTCTGTCTTTTGTTTATATGCTTTTTCCTCTGATATAACTGACAAAAATATTATTTTGTTGATTTGCTTTGCTGCTTCAATATAATGGTTACCATAATTACCAATTTCATCAAACACTATATATTTATTTGGGGAAGATTACAGGTTAGCACCATGAAGCAACAAAAGAGATGGTTAATGGTGCACTGACACCTAGGCTTAAGTTTATAAAATGCACATAACACCTTCAGTGGGCAAAGACTACCATGTGTGATTATATGCATTGTTAGCTTTTAAAAGACATGAATAAAAATGTCGTACAAACTATGTGACTTCTCTCAAAAACCAACTTATAACATGTGAAAAAAAAGCCCAGAAAGTGGAATAGAAAACACTGTACTCTAAGCCACTCTTAAACCCTCTCCTATCAGCAGTTCCAATGCTAAACCAGGTTATGTTTAATCAAGAAACTATTTTCACAGGCCAGAAAACAGTGAATTGTGAAAGAGGGGTGAGTGCAGACTGTATGATAACATACAAATGATCAAGAAGAATGATAGTAATTCAGGACAAAGGGAGGTTTAACACTGCGAGAAATTTAAGACTTATGAAGAGAGGAATAATATTAGACTTGGGTTTTCCACTCATGCTTTCTACTAAGAAAATATTTTTATTACTGACTATCATAACATAAAAATATTTTTTGAAATGAATGATATCAACTAAGATGGAGAGTTCTGCATCCGTCAGAAAAATTCTGCGCCTAACTGGGGTTTGGTACAGTGTCAAACTGCAGAACAATGGGTTTCATGGGAAGAACTGATACGTATTTTTTTCATTAAAACATTTTAGATAGATAAACTACAAAAAGAATTTTTGAAGTGAGCAGTTACTGAGATAACAATGGAAAAAATTAGCTGGACAGTTGGACAAAAGAAATACTTATCTTAATCAGAAATGGGAATTTTGGCAAAGTTATAGTATCATTCATCCCCACTCAGAATTGTACATAAGAGAAGTTCTGCTTAGTATATCTCACATTTTCAGGAAGTGAAATGTAGAAACTTGATTAAAAAATATACAAGCACCACAGAAATCTAGTTTCTAATAGAAATGTAACACCAAAATCTGAATATTCATTGGATCATTAAAAAAAAAAGATCAGTCACTGTACATCTTTGATCATGTGTTTCATTTACTATTCCAAAGTTTTCAATTCTTTCAGACATAGCCAGCTTAAAATGGTACCGTAGATATAATAAAATAAAAATATCAACTAAATTCAGCACAGGTGTTTACCACCACAGGAGAACATGTATTTCCCCTGGATTGGTGACATCTTCATTGGCCTCATATGCTAATAATAAGGCATATTTTTCTACAGTCAGCAAAGCCATGTCATGAAGGGTGAAGACATTAAATATGGGTTGGGGAAATACAAAGTATCTGTGAATTTGGAAAAAGTTAAATGTGCCTATTTTGACTAGTTAAAGATGGATACAAATCCCTGTTACAAGTGAAAAAAAAAAAAAAATGGTAGTAGCAATAAAAAAAAAGGTCAGTTGTCTGAGATCATGTATCTTTAGCTAAGAAGCCTCTTCCAAGGAAATTTTAAAGACCATGGACTTGCTAACTCTCTAATTGAGATTTTATAAAAACAAAATAAATACAATAAAGTGAAAAGTATAGTAAATTGAAATACATAAAGATACCTTGAGTACAGGATAAAACCTTGACAAATAGCATTGTAGATTAATATTGCTTGTTAACTACCTCATTAAATATGTTGATACAAGACATAGCACAAGACCCTTGTTGAAATACTCAGTTCAATCAAGAGTGATAAATAGAGTAAAAGCAATGATAACAGTGTACAATAAAAATAGAGTTATAAGGCAAAGATCTTTAGATAAAGTATCTTTAGATACTTTAACTGGATTATTAGAACACTGTAAATACAGACACAGGATTAACTGGAAATTTTTTTATTCCGATCC
Organism: Pluvialis apricaria; assembly: GCA_017639485.1. Lineage (NCBI taxonomy): Eukaryota > Metazoa > Chordata > Aves > Charadriiformes > Charadriidae > Pluvialis > Pluvialis apricaria. Next base: position 174,384,682 of record CM030007.1, read on the forward strand.
AGAATGGGATGAAAAAAATCACTTTAAAGTGTACCTGATTAACTTGAACAACCTTCTCCAGGACATGCTTATAAATGCATGGTCTCCTCCATTATTTGTTCTGGTCTCCAAAAGTTTCATTTTGTTTTGTTTTGGGTTTTTAGGTAGTTGAACTTGTTTTGGAATCAGAATTGAGAACTAGAGAGTAATTGAAGACTCCCAGACAGGACAGGAAGTGAAAAAAATCTTAGCCATGGCCAAAGCTTTATCCTGAGATTTTTCCCAAGGAAGTAAATATAGCTTTAAAAGTGTAGACATAAAACAATACTTTTTATGTACTTAGGACATGGAACCATACAACCACTTATTTTGAAAACGGACATTAATTTGTACATTGACTAATAGCTATTGTTTATCTATAACACATACAATTATACATCATAAGTGTAGGATGAGAAAATAATTTCTTCCCGTATTATTTGAATACTTTTCTTCTAAATGTATGCATAAAGCTAGGAGAAGCATAGAGAGCTTTTCTAGAGAATAAAACACTTGGAGATATTTGAATGCATAGATAAATCAATCAGTCACTCTAATAATGAGCTACTAGTGATGTTTTTCCTGTTTTAAGGTTCGTTCTTTCTTTCTACATAGATTTACATTCAAGCTCTCAATAATTTTTGTTTCTTTTGTTTTTTTCTCCTTTGCCTAAATTAGAGGTAGACAGAATATTGCCGCGACTGAGAGACGGGACACAGCTTGATGCAAGCAAAATGTCGATTTATTGTACACAATCACGCATTTATATATGTTTTCATTAGCTGCGTGTTTCAAACAGATTGGTTCTTAAAGCTAAACACTGCCTATTCAGCAACCCCTGATTGGTTAGTAACAAACACAGGACACTTTAAGTAAGTTTCCACAATCAGCAGTTAAGCCTTCATTCCACAACTTGTTACATCTTATCTCGGTATGGCTCATCAGTCAACATTCTGTTGGTAGTTTTCTGTTACCCTCTTTGTCCTCCCAAGGTTTGTGGCCTACAAGTTCCAGCACGTCCCCATTTATCAATTGGACAGTCCTTGGAGTCTTGCCTTTCAGGCCTTGTCCCACAGAAAATCTTTGCTTTCACATGACAGATATCGCATACTCTGTTGGAAAACGTTCTTGTCTAGATCTTTGTGTTGTTGTCTGCAACTATCTTATTTTTTCTTTTAGTTATGTGTTTATCACTTACTCCTAAATTAGGTTCAAACTATCATGATTTCACCTTTCAGTTTTATTTTAATACTTTTCCTTGGGTTCCCTCAGAAAAACATTATGGCTGGTTACTAATATCTTATACGTGGGTTGTGTGATTCATCAGCTGGTGAATCTATTTCATCTCCTGCGAATAATTTTATTGCCATAACTTTTAATATAGGTTCCAAAGGTTACCAATACTGTAACGTTAGATTCTTAGCTTGTTTCAAAGGTCTCTAAGTAGATTATTTTGGAACTTTAGGACAATTAAGTGTTGCCAATACAGATCATAGCATAAATGACATAGAATACACATTCTACTAATTGTTTTTAATGATGTTGATTCAGAATTACAACATGCACTGATCTTCAATTCTTAATTGCTTGTAAACTGCCCCACACAACTAGGTCTTAAGTTTCCTCTTCAGAATCACACAGAATCACAGAATGGTCAGGGTTGGAAGGGTCCTCTGGAGACCATCTAGTCCAGCCCCCCTGCCACAGCAGGGAACCTACAGCACATTGCACAGGATGGCGTCCAGGTGGGTTTTGAATGTCTCCAGTGTGGGAGACTCCACAACCTCTCTGAGCAGCCTGTGCCAGTGCTCTGCCACCCTCGAAGGAAAGAAGTTCCTCCTCATGTTAAGACAGAACTTTCTATGCTCAAGTTTATGCCTGTTACCTCTTGTTCTATCACTGGGTGCCACTGAAAAAAGACTGTTCTCATCTACCTGGCACTCTGCCTTTAAGTATTAATAACCATTAATAGAATCCCCCCACAGTCGTCTTTTCTCTAGACTGAAAAGACCCAAGTCCCTCAGCTTTTGCTCATAAGAGAGATGCTCCAAACCCCTAATCATCTTTGTAGCCCTTTGCTGGACCCTCTCCAGCAGTTCCCTGTCCTTCTTGAAGGTTCCTTTTAGTTTGCATATGATTTGTCTTAACATTATTGGTCAATCAGAATTGTTCTTCCTAACACATAAAACAAAACCATAAAATAAAAAGCTAAGAATTATTGAAAATATAATAATATCCCTGATAAGTAGGGATTATATTATACTACCTTAATGGAAAAGCCAAGTAAACTAATGATAATCATAGACTGTCATTAAATTAAATAAAGACAGAAAGTGCTGCACAATATATTACAGGAAATCAGTTGAAATAGAAGCAAGATATCAAAAGCAAAAATAAACCCAGTATTAAAGAGAAGGCATCCAACGTGCTAAGGTTACAGGAATGACATACCATTAACATGCTTTAATGTATCATGTGAATTTTGAAAACTTTAGGTGACGATGTTTGGTATTACATGAGTTTCACTCCAGGGAAAGAAGATACTGCAAAGAACAGTTCTGTGGATTTGAGACATCAGTATGTGTTGAAGTTTTAATGGATGGTAGTTACCTTTGGAACAAGGACATTTGTTGTTACAACACAATCCATCTGCATCCACTTCCCAGGTTTGTCAACAGTAAAGAATGAAGTTTTACATTAAACTTAAATGAAGGCATATTGGTATAAAAATAGTTGAATGTTTTGCGGATGACTTGAAAAGATAATTTAAGAGTCAATGCAGATTAAAAGAAATACAACCCCCAAAACTCTCCCACCTTCCCACTCTACACTGTAAACCAAGTCTTTAGAGATTTAGAATGATGAGAAGGTATTTGACGAACTTAATTTTAAATCTAACTAAGGTCATTAAGATCTTAAGAGAACTGCTTCAGAGTGACAGTTCCTGGTAATAGAGAAAGGATGATCTTGTTTCTAGGGCACTAAACTGGACTTTGACGTGATTATGTTTGGTTTTGTCCTTACCATAAACTTTCCTAAACAGTGACTGTCTTTATCTGGGGTTGTAGGGCCTTGGCTTACTTGAGCTAAATGTGTGTAATCACCACAGATTAACCACAAATACTCTCCTCAGGAAAAAGCAAGTATTTATTAACTCTTAAAAGATGTTGTGTTGCTCTGGCCCTTTTCACTTTTAAAGATGAGTACCAGACATTAAGATTTGTGTAATGCTGACTATATACATTCTAAGCTTACTAATAACTTTTAATAAGAACCTCCTGATAGTTCTATTAAACTAAGTAGAACATCAGAACATTTATATTAATTGTTCCAGTGCTCTCCTTAATAATGTTTGTAGTCTGTATTTTTACAGACTAGGAACAGTGACATTATTCTTGTAATTTCTGTTGGTGAAACCCAGTTTCACAGAAAATATTCCTCCATGAAAAATTGTGAACAATGGATTTAAAGCACATTCTTTTCAAACATTTATAGTTTAAATTAACACCTGCAGGAAAAAAAAAACTTTATTAAACGTGTTGGTAATGATCCTGTTACTACGTATAGTTAGTGTTTGTCGTGGTTTAGGCCGAATCGGCTACTGGGGACATGGGGGACCCCAGACGGGACTGACAGATGCTCCCCTCTACCCCTCTTCAAAGAGAGAGGCAGAGGAGGGAAAAAGAGACTTAGGAGTTTAAAAGGAACTAAACTACTTTAATGAAATATTAACAATAAAATAAAAAGAAAATAATGAAATATATACAAAACCACATCAAGCTCCCAGGATGACAACAACATCACCAGCTGGCACCGGGGAAGTCTCAAACCGGATTCAGTGATGGACGGGAACTGGATTCCAGATCTGAATTCAGGATTGGGATCAAAGGCAGACAAACAGACAGAGTCCTCCTTGGACACCGGGCCATTGAAGAAAGAGGGCTGGCCCTTTAATCCCTCAGCTTTTATACTGAGCATGAGGCAGATGGGATGGAATACCCTGTTGGTCAGTTTTGGGTCACCTGTCCTGTCTGTTCCTCCATGCAAGTGGGACCCCTCTATATTTTTCTGCTTCCAACCCTCCAACGGAGCAAGTAACCAAGTTATCTGGCCTTGGTTGTTATAGCAATAAATATAAGCAATAGCCTCTCTGCACACCATGCCTGGGCATCAGCTATAAACATAGGTCTTATCACTCTGAGAGCGAACATTGTCTGCACAATATGCTGTTAATTTCAGTAGTTAGAAGAGGCTCAGCTAAAAAGTAAAGTTACTGAACAAAATTGGTCCTGTTTTACCTCAAACTAGGACACTGTTCTACACAACTTGCATTCTGCAAGTATATCCTTATCACTGTAATATCCTGAACTTTTCTGAATATGAAGTTAGAAAAACAGTTTCATTTCAGAAATTCTGTATTTCATGGTTCACAAATCCCAACTATACTTGTTATCCATTTCTTCCCTTTACATTTATAAAACTGTGATGATCTGTATGGACAGAGCAAACAAACAAACAAACAAAAAAGCTACTGTAAATTTAGATAATTCCGCAAATGGGGAAAGATTTATAAAAGAGTAAAAACATTCTGTTTCATCCTCACCTCACCTGCATAGTCTTTTTCTCCCTATTCAGTTTGTTCTTTGAAACAAAACAAAAAAAATAAAAAAATCCTGTTGTGAGTAATACTCTGAGCTGCCATAAAAAGTCCAAAATAAGAAGTTTTTTTTTTCTTAAATGAAATTGTTGTTTTTATACTTATTGAAATACAGGTAAATGATCTTTGCATTTATGAAGTATTTATACTCATTTAAGGAAAAAACACCTTTTCATAAGAACAAACCACTTTTTACTCTTCATTTTACCATGCTGATACTTGATCAGATCCATCTAATAAAAACTAACAGAATCACAGAAAGAGACTGTTCTAAATAATGACCAAATTTTCTAATCTGCTGTGGCCTCCATTAAAATCATCAGCTTGATGCTTGTATATGTGACTCTGACACATCTCAAAGGATTTTTACATTTCCCTTATCCTTTCTAGAAACTGTTTACTAATTCTAGAAGAATGGAAGAATTAACAATGACAGAAAAGCCATAAAAAAGAACATTCTCTTCACTTCCAAATTATCCCTTACCTCTAGTCACCTTTTCTGCTTCTGTACAGAGATTCCTTTCATGAGAGCTTATTTCAACAAGTATTTTAGATCCTATTAGCATTCATAACATCAGAAAAAATCTTGTATAGTCTCAGAAGAAAGGATTTGACTCCTGATAGTTTGATGCCACAGAAAATATGTCATGGACATTGAGTATGAGATCTCAGGAAATCAAACTCTTATTTTACTAGTGCAAGGTTTGCCAGATAATTCATTTTTTTCTTTCTGAGATTTTTCAAAAGGAAGAGCATAGAATAAAGAAAATATAAAGATAACTCATCAAGTACACTGAAAAATATGAGACAGTGAATTTATAATACAGAAAGTTCAGACAGCGCACAGCTTCCAGGTACATTCATGAATGTCTGCCCAAATTAGTGTTATGTCTCAGACAACTGTCCTAAAAGTACCCATCAACTGGACCTTGTAATCAATAGATGCACCCACTGTCTCCTACTTGGGGGATAGGGTTGATGGCTGTGTGTCGCAGCTGAGGTGAGACAGGGATAGAAGGGATTTTAATGTCACAAAGAGTTCTTGCAAATGGCAGTTCTTCCTCCTTCACATCAGTGTGTTAAACCTTAGGAAAATCTAGCCTACATGGGTTTGTTCCACATTCAGGTCAAAGGTTTTGTAAGCAAACGTTAAGAATACCACCACTGTATTTGCTAACATGATACAAGGATTCAAGATCTATCCACTGCAGATGAGCAGAAAATTTGCCTGTATAACTGATGTCAGTGGTCAGATAAGATTTAGATAAGATAGGTCCAAACATGTATTAGTTCCAGTAGTTTTGTTTCACTGAACATCTCAAGAGATAACTGCAAGATATCACAGTTTTATGACAACAAAAAGTCAAGCATTTCTTAAAGTGCATGACCTCCCTGTGTATTTTGTATCCTTGTACTCTAGTTTCTAGTCATTTGGAATCATTTGCATATTTACAGCTTGTTAACATGTTAGGTATCTAGTTCTTATAGGTTATTTAAATTACTAAATTCCACGAAGACAAATTATCAGCATTTACCATATTATCATAATTATAGAGCTATGTTGGCTTTGTTATTAATAAAAATCTTTTATATCTAATAGTTGAGATGCCCTAACCTTACCCAACAGTCTTCTGCTTTTCTTCCATAATTAACAGAAGTCATCACAGCTTCTGATTCAGTGAAACCTAACTTATGTGTGAGGATACTTAAAAGCAATTTTCTAATGCTGAGCAGAGTTATTATACCTAATTTTTGTGTGCATTTTTTTCTAAAGGTTAAACAAAGAAAGAAAAAAAAACAACTTCCCAAGCTTAGTACTGGTATGCATGTATATTAGTGTTTGCTTTCATAATGTATTCTCAGGCCAGACTCCATAATTGTCTCAGATCAAGAATGTTTTATAAAATCATCACAAGAGTACTATATGGACTTGGTAGACCATCTTTATCTTTTCACAACAGAATAAAAAATGGAGCATTCTTTGTTTAAAAAATAAAATCTGCATTCTTTCTCATAAAACTTTTTAAATTCTTGGATTTATAGTTTACTTTATCCTATTTTCATAATCCCTTTAGAATTTACTCTTTTAAAGAACATTAGGCAACAAAAGGTTGGGGACAGTTCTGAAATTGAACAGTCAGAAGTTTTCCAAACACACTTTTTTCCCCCACTTGATCATTCAGACTTTGCTTTTTCTTCACCAGACCCCCACACCATCAAATTATACAGAAAGAAAGCTGACTATGAAGAAAACAGGTTTAGTTTCTAGAGAATTTATTTCATATGCTTGGTAACTGTATGGTAAGGCCACAAATTAGACTGGAGTTTTGAAGGTCTAGTAGGCTGCAGAATAGAAATTTCTCTTCTATGGTCGTCTAAGCATAATTTTCTCACAGTTTCAAAATTTAAACTCCTAATTTGCTAGAAGTTAATACTTTTTATTTATTTAATAAGTTAAACACATATCCACTTGAGTGTTCCTGCATTTCCTATCTCATTATAAGCATAAATTGTTTTGTAGTAATTGGGATTTTAAATAGGTATTGTAAGAAACATTTTACTAGTCAGCAGCCACACTGTTATGAGTTCTGGTGTAATATGCACCAGGCTGAGAAGGTTGTCTTTCAAAGTGAAGATAACCTCACTAGTTTATGAAAGTACTGCTCCTCCTAGCAGCTACCTCAGTTCCCCAAGTTGTTAGTTTACTGGTCCTTATGACAGAATCTTTTGTGTCAGTTTTTCATGAGAACAATGTTTGCATTCTTGCCTTTCATTTGCAGATGATGAGTCTGTTTAGAATTTCTGCAAGGTATCTCACTTGGTCCAGTTAATGAGTTGCACACAACCCAATGAGTTGCAATGAGGTGTCCACACTTGAGTATTCCTGACATTCATGTTCTGCTTGGGGACAGTCACTTCTGATAGTTCCTTTAGGGGTATGTTTTTAGATGATGTATTTACAGAATGAAACAAAAAGTTTTGTGCTGGAGATTACATATTCAGTCATCTAATCTAGATGATTATTTTGGCTGAGCACTATCACAGGATTTTTTGCTAGATTCAAAAGATTTTTCTCCATTTCTGAATGCTACTTGAGAGTCAGGAGAATTGGCTATACATTGACAAAGGTTTGATGAGGAAAGCAAGTTACTGGCTTATAGCAGTATTATTTTTTTAAAAATATATGTTCTATAGATATTTTCTGATTTTTTTTCTATTGATAAAAATGTTACTATTATTGTCTTAGTCTTTACAAAGACACTGAGATTTGGTTTTTATTTCTCTGATTTATGCACGTAATGGGGATTTAAAATACAAAGATGGAGGTACAACAAAATGAAAGAAAGGATGCAGTGAGACAAATTATTCTCCCTCCACCACTGTGGGCATATAGAATTCATATGGATAATGCATATTGAAGACTTCCGGTTACAGTTTAGTTAGCAACCGTTTTCCACAGCCTAATTCCTGAACACAGCAGTCAGCAGTAAAATTTGCAGTGTCATGAGTTTTAGAAGTAATGAAAAATCTTCTATGGTGTACTTTGAATCCATTTTTGACATACACCTACTATGGATTTACAATAATTTACCTTGGGTGCTGAATAAGCCTCCTTTTTTCACACCTCACCACACCACTATTGTGAAGCTTAATTACAATGCTGTCTCTTTTCCATTTAAATGTGTCAGAATTTATATTATAACTTTCACACTTAAACCAGTCAACACTAAATAGTCATGTCATCCAAAACACTGTTCCACTGAAGCTGAAAAAATTAATTTTGTTGCAACTAAGTCCAATCTCCTGCTGGTTTCTCTTTCCCCCAGGAAGGATATGTTACTATAACTTAACAACCAAATTATTGCTAAAACATGTAGTTCTGAAGTGTCAAGATAAATGTATTTGAGTATTTTGTGCCAACTAAGCTTAATAAATGAATATTAACTTCAATTTCTTAAAAACACATTCTGAACAGTTTAGTGAAGGATGACTGGTATTTAGGAGTTTTGCAGCAAGAAATAAAATGATTTGTTTCTAATGTGCAAGTTTTATGGTATTTAGAACAAATTGTGAATCCATGGCACTTTTGCTTTATACTAATTTTTATGGGATGTGTTCAAATCAAATGGCTTCTTACAAAGAATCAAAAAGTTGTTCTATACTTAAGAACTATTTATCAACTATAATAATTTCTCTAATGTATACTTTATGTCTTTAGAAAATACCAAGTGGGTGAATTTCAGCACCCACACAGGTCCCTGATGATGCTATGGCTTGGAATTTATTTCTTCATTTTAATTAATTGCAGAAAAAAAGTCACCAGGGAAACAGATCAAAATAACATTCTTGTCAGCTCTAAACCACTTGTCTTTAATGGAATAAAACCAGACATATGTGATGGAAAAACATATAGCATTAGGTAAAACTTTTGTGACGTTTGTGATTTTGTACTAATTTTTACCACAATGGAGTATGCAACATCTTCATTGGAATATACCCGGTTGTAAAAAGCTGCTTTTATTTGACTCTTCCCACTTCTTTTCTTCACAAGCTTAAATCTGTTTCCTAGACAAACATCCCTGTGCATAAGTATTTTATCAACAATACTAAAGGTTATATCAACTCAGTTACTGATAGGCATCACAGCACAAAATATTTTCCCCTGCCACTCCTGTGACAATCCTGTGCAACACGCTAAAGCTATTATCTCCAATGGATCAGCAAGGGAGGTAACAGATATTGAGATCTAAGATCCTTGGTTTGCCTAACTACTCTAGTCTGGCCCCTCACCGTCCCATATTGTGAACTTTTTCATGTGTGTTTGGCAGGATGCACTTTAGTTCTACATAATTCTGGATTCTTCTTAGCCGATGCTCTTCCATGTGGGTGATGATGAAGTCACAATGCCTAGTCCAAGGGCAATCAAAAGAGACTTCAGGGCCTTGGGACAGTTGGTAAGGGAATCTGGAGCACAGGTTATATTTCCACTCCCCTTCCAGTTGTGGGCAGCGACATTGGAAGAAACAGATGGGCCCCGTATATTAATACGTGGGTCCGTGGCTGGTGTCACTAATACAGTTTTGTTTTTCGGTAATGGAATGGCCTACACTGCACCAGGCTTGCTGGTGTCAGATGGCATTCACCTTTCTCAAAATGGGAAGAGGGTGGTGGCTTACAAGCTAGCGAGGCTTACTAACAGAGCTTTAACTTGGCTTGAAGTTGGAGGGGGATAATATCAAGCTTGTCCATGACAAGCTGTGGAATGATGTGCCAAGGTTAGAGGGATTTGGTGCTAGCGAGGGCCCACAGTCTGTTGCTCTGAGACATGCTGACTGTACTGCAGCACACTTGAAGTCTTATGGAGATGAGCCAGGGGCTCCTGAGGAGCCAAGAGGGAAACACCAGTGAAATACCTCAAAGCAGTTAAGAGCTATTCCTCTAAGAAGGTGACATGGCTGACAGCCCAGCTGAAGTACTTCTACACCAATGCGTGCAGCACGGGCAACAAACAGGAGGAACTGGAAGTCACCATGCTGCTAGAAAGCTATGACCTAGTTGCCATTACTGAAACCTGGTGGGACAAATCCCATGACTGGAGTGTGACTATCGACGGCTACAGGCTGTTCAGAAGGGACAGGCAAGGAAGGAGGGATGCAGGCATTGCCCTCTACATCAAGAAATAGATAGAGTGTGAAAAGCTGTATCTGAAGAACAGCCACGAGCAGGTTGAAAGCTTATGGGTAAGAATAAGAGACCGAGCAACAAAGGGAACCTTGTGGTTGGTGTCTACCACAGGCTGCCTGATCAAGGGGAGCCTATTGATGAAGCCTTCTTACTCCAGCTACAAGAGGCATTGCGCTCGCAGGTCCTCATCCTGCTGGGGGACTTCAACCACCCTGCCATCTGCTGGAAAAGTAGCATGATGAGCTGTAGGCAATCCAGGAGACTCCTAGAGTGCATTGGAGATAACTTCTTAAGCCAGGTAATAGACAGTCCTACCAGAGGGGATGTGATGCTGGACCTGATGGTCACCAAAGCAAGTGAGCTAATCGGTGACATCAAGATTGGAGGCAGCCTGGGCTGCAGTGATCATGCACTGATGGAGTTTGCAGTCCTGAGGGATATGGGTCAGGTGAAGATTAAAGTCAGGATCCTGAATTTTAGGACAGCAAACTTCCAGCTCTTCAAGGAGTCAGTTAATAGGAACCCCTCCGGGAAACTGCCTCTAGGGACAAGGGAGAAGAACAGAGCTGGCAGATCTTTAAGGATGCTTTCCGTAGAGGGCAAGAGCTTTTGATCCCCAGGTGTAAGAAATCATGAAAGGAAGACAAGAGACCAGCATGGCTGAGTCGAGACCTGCTGGTCAAACTAAAGGGCAAGAAGGAAATGCACAGGCAGTGGAAGCAGGGACAAGTATCCTGGGAAGACTATAGAGTTGCTGCCCGGTTTTGTAGGGATGGGGGAAGGAAAGCCAAGGTGAAGCTGGAACTGAACTTGGCAAGGGACGCAAAGAATAATAATAAGGGCTTCTACAGGTTTGTCAGCTGGAAAAAGAAGGTCAAAGAAAGCATACCACCTCTAATGAACAGGACTGGCAAACTGGTAACAACGGACAAGGAGAAGGCTGAGGTACTCAACAATATTTTTGCCACAGTCTTTGCTGGCAACCTCTTTCCCCACACGTCTTGAGTGGATGGATCACAAGGTGGGGACTGGTGCAGCAAAGTCCCTCCCACTGTAAGAGCAGATCAGGTTCATGACCACCTGAGGAGCCTGAACATACAGAAGCCTATGGGACCTGACGAGATGCATCTCAGAGTCCTGAGGAAACTTGCCAATGTAGTTTTCCAGGCCACTCTCCATGATATTTGAAAAGTCATGGCAGTCAGGTGAAGTCTTCGCTGACTGGAATAAGGGAAACATTGCACCCATTTTTAAAAAGGGTAAAAGGTGGACCCTGGGAGCTACTGACTTGTCAGCCTCACCTCTGTGCCTGGGAAGATCATGGAACAAATCCTCCTGGAAGCTATACAAACGTACATGGAGGACAGGGATGAGGTTTGAGACAGCCAGCATGGCTTCACCAAGGGCAAGTCCTGCCTGACCAACCCTGTGGTTTTCTATGATAGAGTGACTACATCAGTGAACAAGGGAAGAGCTATGGATGTTGTCCATCTGGACTTCTGTAAGGCCGTTGACATGGTCCACCTCAACATCCTTCTCTCTAAATTAGAGAGATATGGATTTGATGGGTGGACTGTTTGCTGGATGAAGAACTGGTTTGATCATCGCATCCAGAGGGTAGGAGTTAACTGCTCAATGTCCAGATGGAGATCTGTGACAGGTGGTGTCCATCAGGTGTCCGTACTGGGACCAATATTGTTCAATATCTTCATCAATGAAATACAGACAGTGGGATCGAGTGCACCCTCAGCAAGTTTACAGATGACACCAAGCTGAGTGGTGTGGTTGACATGCATGAGGGACAGGATGTCATCCAGAGGGACCTGCACAAGCTTGAGAAATGGGCCCATGTAAATATCGTGAGCTTCAACAAGGCCACATGCAAGGTCTTGCACCTGGATCAGGGCAACCCCCAGCATCAATACAGGCTGGGAGATCAAGGGATTGAGAGCAGCCCTGTCGAGAGAGAAGGACTTGGGGGTACTGCTGGATGAAAACCTCTACATGAACAAACAATGTGAGCTTGCAACCCAGGCGGCCAACTGTATCCTGGGATCCATCAAAAGATATGTGGCCACCATGTTGAGGGAGGTGATTCTGCCCCTCTACTCCACTCTGGTGAGACCCCACCTGGAGTAGTGCGTCCAGCTCTGGAGCCCTCAGCATGGGAAAGACATGGACGTGTTGGTGCAGGTCCAGAGGAGGGCCACAAAATTGATCAGAGGGATGGAGCACCTCTCCTATGAGGACGGGCTGAGAGAGTTAGGGTTGTTCTTCCTGGAGAAGAGAAGACTCTGGGGGGGACCTTGTTGAAGCCTTTCAGTACTCAAAGGGGGCCTATAGGAAAGATCATAGAATCATAGAATCATAGAATGGTTTAGGTTGGAAGGGATCTTGAAGATCATCGAGTTCCAACCCCCCTGCCATAGGCAGGGACACCTCCCACTAGACCAGGTTGCCCAAGGCCACGTCCAGCCTGGCCTTGAACACGTCCAGGGATGGGGCTTCAACAACCTCTCTGGGCAACTTGTTCCAGTGCCTTACCACCCTTAAAGTGAAAAACTTCTTCCTAATGATTAATCTAAACCTGCCCTCTTCCAGTTTAAAGCCGTTCCCCCTCGTCCTATCACTACATGCCCTAGTAAGAAGTCCTTCCCCAGCTCTCCTGTAGGCCCCCTTTAGGTACTGGAAAGCCGCAATAAGATCTCCTCGGAGCCTTCTCTTCTCCAGGCTGAACAGCCCCAACTCTCTCAGCCTCTCCTCATAGGAGAGGTGCTCCAGCCCTCGGATCATCCTCGTGGCTCTCCTCTGGACACGCTCCAGCAGGTCCATGTCCTTCCTATGTTGGGGACTCCAGAGCTGGATGCACTACTCCAGGTGGGGTCTCACGAGAGCAGAGTAGAGGGGCAGAATCACCTCCCTTGACCTGCTGGCCACACTTCTTTTGATGCAGCCCAGGATGCGGTTGGCCTTCTGGGCTGCGCTCATACGTTGCTGGCTCATGTTGAGCTTCTCGTCAACCAGCACACCCAGGTCCTTTTCCTCAGGGCTGCTCTCTAGCCATTCCCCACTGAGCCTGTATTTGTGCTTGAGATTGCCCCGACCCAGATGTAGGACCTTGCACTTGGCCTTGTTGAACTACATGAGGTTGGCTTGGGCCCACCTCTCCAGCCTGTCCAGGTCCCTCTGGATGGCGTTCCTCCCCTCCAGCGTGTCTGCCTCGCCAAACAGCTTGGTATCATCAGGAAACTTGCTGAGGGTGCACTCTACTCCACTGTCCATCTCGCTGACAAAGATGTTGAACAGTACAGGTCCCAGTACTGACCCCTGAGGAACGCCACTCGTCACTGCTCTCCACTTGGACACAGAGCCGCTGACCGCAACTCTTTGAGTGCGACTGTCCAGGCAGTTCTTTATCCAAGTTCTTTATCTTTATCCCCCAAAATGGGGACAAACTTTTTAGCAGGGCCTTTTGCGATATGACAAAGGGTAATGGTTTTAAACCATAAGAGGGTAGATTCAGACTAGATATAAGGAAGAAAGTTTTTCCAAAGAGTGGTGGTGAAACACGGGAACAGGTTTCCCAGAGAGGTGGTAGATGCCCCATCCCTGGAAACATTCAAGGTCAGGTTGGACTGGGCTCTGAACAACCTGATCTAGTTGAAGATGTCCCAGCTTCACTGCAGAGGGGTTGGACTAGATGACCTTCAAAGGTCCCTTCCAACCCAAACTATTCTATGATTCTATAGCTTTGCTGCATGGAGTAGACTTTGAACATTCACTGGAAAGTGCCTGGGAAAGCAATGGCGCACTCTTAGCATTTGTGTGATTTAACCTTAAAAACAGACTCTAGGGACATTAAAGAAGATTCCATTTTCCAAGCTATATTTCCAGCTTGGTCAACTAGCTCAAATTTACAATATCTCAGTATTTTGGCAGAAGGATTTCACCACAGACGTAAGGAATGTTACATCTCTTATGTGGCGAATCTCCTGGTATCTGCATGTGGATACTTCAAGGGACAAAGATAAAGGTGACAGGAAGTGGACTTGTACGTTCAGTGGTCTGCCACACACAGTCACCTGATACAGACTTACTATGCAGCAACCACATAGCTGAAATAGCTGTACTGTTAAAACCCACCTAAAACATGCAAACTCCCCACCCAGGATTTTTTTGTCTTCTGTTCTAGCGCAAAATAATCCAATGGAGATTTTCACCTATGATAAGGTTGAAGTTTGGCCAGTTTCCATTAAATTCCAACCCACTGTAGATGACGTTAAAGATGATCTCTGCATTTTGCGAGGTTTGGAAATGGGATCTTTATATGAATAAAAAGCCTGAAATCTTTCCTTACAATATGCAGTGCATGTTGCAAGTACTGTTAGAGGCAAACACTTCTATCTGCAGTGCTCTGACATTATAACTGTTAAAGCATCTCATCCGTCTTCTCAATGGAATCTTGCAAAATCAACTGGCTTATAACTGAGGACCGTATTTTAGGTGTCAGAGAATCTAGCAGTACAGGATGAAGGATTCTAACAACAACAATATAGAAAATGAACCAATAAAAATTTAACACTTCAATAATTCTGAAGGTTTTTATTTTTCTTAAAATGTGGTTTACAAGTAGAAAGCAATCATGTGGCATGATACAAATGGTTTTTTTTGTATTTCTATGGTTTATATAGCATATGAAGTTTCTACCACAACTCTGTAGGATAACTCATTTATACAGTAACATCATCTAGTATTTGCAGTTTGTCTTCAGATCTGTCTGTCTAGCCTGCTCTCAGTTCAATTCATTGATGTACAGATTTCGTTTTCACATAAAAGTGAGCCAAAGTAACTTTTTTAAGGGTTGGTAAATTAGGAGGAGATAATCCATCCTGGAGCTTCCAGATGCCCTGCTGTGCATCTTTACCAGTGAGTAATTGCCTCTTTACTTTCAAATTGATTTGAATTTCACAGAACAGCTAATCTTGGTGATCATAAATACAAACACAAAGAAGAAGATGGAAGTTTTCTTTTATTTTCACTTGCCTCCTGTCCTAACCATTAACAAAACAATTACATAGAACACAATGTAGTTTACAATCATAATATTATGATTCCAAGAGTTCTCATTTGCTGGTGGATGTGAGAGCAGTAAAAGATACCAATTCATAGAAATGAAAAATTAATTTAAAATATGCAAAAGTCTCACATACAAGCATTGTTATCTTAAACTGTATACGTTGGATCATCATATTGTCTATATTGAATGCTGGAGTTGTGGTCTTTAATGTGTGAATCTGTTTTCCAGCATATCCACAGAACTTAGTTAGTTAAGTAGTAAGTATAAAAACCTGATCATTTTTGTTAAAGAAAAAGCTCTTCTTATTATAAATTCTGAATAAGTTCTTCCTTGATTTTCTTAATTTTTTTTTTTAAATATAAATGACTAACTCAACTATAACGTGTGTTTGACAGAAATAATTTGAAAGTAATTATACAGAGCCAAGCATTTAGACTCATGGGTAATTTGAATGCAGCTTCTTTCACCCTTTATAATTATGTGCTTCTGGTGTTGTGCTATTGAGTGAACATTATCCTTTAAAAAATGCAGAGAAAGATGTAACTGTTCAAAATTCAGTCTACAGTATGAGGCTTCAAGTTATTGTACAGAAGAGGAATGTGGAACAAAGAAAACCCTTCTGTGAAGTCCAGTTGCATTTCCAGCAGGGACTTCCAGCTCTCAAAACATGTATGGGAAAATTTTTTTTCCGATCATAAAAACAACTTCACTACTTCTAGAAAGAACTGTACAGACTGTGTGTCTACAGACACAGACTTGACACCTGTGACCCTAAGATAAATAGTCTTATTTTGCCTCATTTTGATTTCGCCTCTCATCTTTCATTAGTAGAGTGAGTGAGATAGCTAACACATTAGAGGATTTTAAACTCAGCTGCATTATTTAAAATGCAGAAATGTTTTACAATCAGTAGAATTGTTTTGGATTTATCTCAGTTAAATGAGAACACAGTTTACAGCAATGTCCCTTCCTCAGTGAGTTTGAGTTCTAGTGGTGGATAAAAGTCAGCTCTCCTACCTGATCTTGTTAAGCAAGACAACATAGCATCCTTTGGTACCCTTCATCCTTTAGTGATTATCCACTGGTGTAACAGAAAAGTTATAAATACTGACATTTCAAGAAGAACCTGATTTTATTGACCTTTAACTCCACATCATATTGGAGGTTATTACGACACAGTGAAACTTCCTGATTACCAACCTGTAGTGCTACCAAAGTGCAGGCTACCTATAATTTTTCATTTAATTCTGAAGAGGTTGTCACCTTTTTGCAGGTGCTGGCATAAAATTGGATATGGTGAAAGGCAAGTTTTTTATAGGAATTAGGTGGGCAATGAAGAAAAGAAAAAATAAATGTGGTCAACAGTTAAACAAGTGCAGATGAACAAATGGAGAGTGCTTCATAACTGATGAAAATACATTTCAGCAGAAGCAGCAAGGCAAAGGCATCATACTCGATTTAAGAAAATATCGGAAACTATCTTCTGCAGTTAGGCAGAAAACACATGCGTTGATTCACATTATTGAGACCACTCATGACTTACTGATAGTTTAGTTTTCCAGTCCATTTTTAAAGACAAGCTTGCAAGCTTGGAAGAAGTGTGCAGCCGATTGCTCCCACTGAGTTTAACACCTGACTTGTTACTTGGAGAAAATAATAACTTCAATTATTCAGATAACTTACAGATTAAACACTAGACTTCAGGTGAAAATAAAACTAGAGATAGATACTTAATACCATAGGTCTCATAATTTGTGACTTTATCAGCTGCTCTCCATACCTGCTCTGGATGAGTCTAACCTTTATTTGGCAAGATGTTTTTGTTGGATGTCCAACTTCTTGCTGTGGCCATTGTCAACTGTTTTACTTGTTATCCACCCAGTCCAAAGGAAGTTGAAATTACATCTTTAATCTCTATGGTTTTCCTTGTCTAATTTGAAAACAGTACTATATATTCATTTCATCTTGGTGATATTTTCTATCTTCCCTTCAGAAAAACCTCTATACAGTGCTGAATTAGTAAAATTCAAATGTGCATTAGGATCAGGTCCGGTCTTTCAGAATGCAAATAAAGATTCTCTCATCTTGGAGAATTTATCCTACATTTACCATCTCACATTGTTTTTCTAAACAATTGTGCTTTCTTAGTCCATGCCTTTGTGAATTTGTGCTTTCTATAGTACCTTTAAGGACCTCAAACTAGTGTTCTTAGATCATAATGTATTTTGTGGCAAATAATTTCTGAGAAGACTGTGATATAAATTATATGTTGCAGAACATTTAGAGGAACTGCTAGAACTCTTATGCTTAATAAGAATACCCTCTAATAGTGAAGGAGAAACTGGACCATTGGAAGTTCATGGAAAAAAAAGCTACTCTATTCTGAGACTGGCAGAATGGAAAGAAGGCACTGGAGGATTGACACATTGTACTAAAATAGTATGTGAAGAATATATTCTAAGTTGTTCATAAAGTCTCGTTTTGTTTGCAAGGGTTTTATTATATTTGGCCATCTTAGTAATAAAATGATTCAATCCAGTAAATAGAAAACATACAGTAGATATTATTTTGAAGGTAGAAATCATTAACATTTTTATTTCTTGCATGTGAGACACAGATGACACTTCTGTCCATTCAATCTTATGTTACAGTGCAATCCTATACCATCTATGTTATTGAACAAGTGTGCTATCACAGTTGCTGTCATAGGGACTATCACAGTTGCTGTCATAGGGAGTAGAGGGCTTTTTTGGTCATAGTTGCCAGCTTTAAAAATGGGATGGCTTAGGAATATGAAGTATGAAAAAACAGGTCAGAGGCATGTAATGTATCTCTTTTTTTTTTTTTTTCTGGAATTTCCTGGCAATGCATGAATTAATCTCCTATAATATAAATTAATATCATTATCATCATTTTTTTCTGAAGCCTGCAGTTGCTAATGGTAAGTAAAACTTTAAATAATTACACTTGTTTTCCTTGTACTATTGTTTATTCAATGATCTGAAAGCATTCCACTAATTTTAAATGTGGAATTAATTACGTGCAAGGCACATGATTAATTGAAACAATTTTAATAGTGGTGCCTATCATCGAGCAGCAATCTGAAATCAAATAATTTGCTGAAGATTCCTATATCAGTGAAGATATGCAGAACAGATTGTCAGACTCCTACTCTCATTTTTGGCAAAGAAGGAATACCGTTCCTTCCCAGAAGTTTGCTCTGACATCATATTAAAACAGTCATTACTGTTATTCTAAGCAACTAATTAAAAGCTTGCAGTTCCTTCTTTACTTTCTTTTTGGATTCTTCTTTTTGAGAAATCCTCACAGAGACCCCTGCAGCCCCTGAGGCCAACATGGGCACCTGCACCCATACTTTTATAAACATTGATTCAATGGTGTACATACTACGGTGAAGCCTTTAGTGTCTCAGGCATCACCTCAGCAAAAAGTTTATCACTTCATTTTGCATTTCCTCAGTATTTTTATTTTACTTAAGCATATGACAAGGCAATAGGGGCCTTGTTTTCCCTTCTCCTTTATTTATTTGTTCTTTAAATAATGAAAAAAATAATTAGTTTTGAATTTATCTTGCTGGCAACACTGAAATAATGGTACAAGTAAAAGCATGAAACACCAAACCAGTATCTTCATCATTTAAAGCAGAATCATAAAAACACAGAATCACTTAAAATCATTTAGGTTGGAAAAGACCCTTAAGATCATCGACTCCAACTGTAAACCTAGCACTGCCAAGTCCACCACTAAACCATGTCCTTAAGTGCCACATCTACACAACCTTAAATACCTCCAATGATAGTGATTCAACCACTTCCCTGGGCAGCATGTTCCAACAGCATGTTCCAATGCTTGACAACATTTTCAGTGAAGTAATTTTTCCTAACATCCATGCTAAATCTCCCCTGGTGCAACTTGAGGCCATTTCCTCTTGTCTTATTGCTTGTTGCTTGGGAGGCAAAGACGACCCCCACCTCTCTGCACTCTCAGGCAGTTGTAGAGAGCGATAAGGTCTCCCCTCAGCCTCCTTTTCTCCAGGCTGAACAACCTCAGTTCCTTCAGCTTCTCCTCATAAGACTTGGTCTCTAGACCCTTCACCAGCTTTGTTGCCCTTCTCTGAACATATTCCAGCACCTCAATGTCTTTCTTGTAGTGAGGGGCCCAAAATTGAACACAGTATTTGAGGGGCAGCATCACCAGTGCTGAGTACAAGGGGACAATCACTTCTCTAGTCCTGCTGGCCACACTATTTCTGATACAAGCTAGGGTGCTATTGGCCTTCTTGGCCATCTCGGCAAACTGCCAGCTCATATTCAGTTATATTTCTATATAACATATATAAATAGTTATAGTAACAGTCTTTGCATACTCCTCCTGCTCTTGTACAGAAAACTAGTATATATGAATCACATAGAAACTGGTGTTTCTGCTGTTCTGAAACTTGTGACTAGTGATCGTGCCGAACAGTCATATTTTCTGGCTTCTTGTGTACAAGAGCATTAATGATATTTTCAAGAAGATTTCTAAGAATGACTCTGAGCTAAGTTGGTGGACGTTCTCTCCTTATGTAGAATGATCCCTCATCCCTTCAACAAGAGCTGTATGTCCTGCTTACAGAGTAGAGACACCATACACTGCTGTATGACTGGCTTTAATGCAAAACCACCATCTTTGCATGCAAAGATGCAAAATCATCTTTGTCTCAGATGTTCTTTTGTGTTTTCCCTTCACTTAACAGGCAAATCTATGAAATCAAACTGAACAGAATGCAATGTTCCCTTCTGTCTCCAGCACTTTACCACATTTGGGAAATTATGGACTGTTTCCACTAGGAGGAAAAATCAAACATGGTTTTTCTTTGATGCAATCCTGTTTACAAAGGTGGTACAAAATGCTATTTCTATAAACACAACAGGAAGCAGAGAAGAAACAGCAGGACTGTCTTAGTGCCAGTGTTTTTCAGAGCACTTAGTCCACATGTTCTTTCAGATGTTGCCATTCCCTGAGCTGATGGTGCTTGTGGTTTGTTTCACTGCTTATCTTCTTTTAGACTCTGGGTTTTTTTTTTTCTTCCTCTCTGTGTGGATCAGGGAATGTTCACAAATCAGTACCCAATGAAGTACCCTCTACCCACATTTACCTGCTACATAAATTTCATTTGGGAAAGGGGAATAGACAATGGTCTCAGGTAAAGGGCATTATTTATTCCAGCTAGTTGATCCCACAATAGTTGAAAATAAGTCATGTTGTCTTTTTCAAAAAATGATGCAGTTTAAAGAGATGGAACCTAAAATGGACTGAAAAATTAACCAGAATCCTTCATTTTTTTCTCTAATCTGTAATGAAGTCTCCCTTAATAATGAAATCTTATGGTCTTTCATTTGACAGATGAACTTTCAAGAATATGATATTTTGGAACTATTTATTAGAAATTATAGCTTTATAAAAATTCAATTGTAATTACATTTAATTTCAAATTACAATCTAATTAAAGTCATGTAATCTTGCACTATTGACAATTTTAGTTATGTGCCTTTTCAGTAGAAGCAGTATAATTTCACAGCTCCAGACTACTAATTGTATAGTAAGGTTTAGACTACAGCTACAAAAGCCTTTATGCAGTTGATATGTAAATTAATTAGCAGGATTAATGTGTGACTTGGTGCCACTCGACACACAAAGGTAATGACCTTAGAGTTTGCAAGTAAAAGGATGCTAATATAGTGATTGTGTTGGCAAAATAACACTGGCTAAATTGAAAGCACATTTCAGATTTGAATAATTTTTTTTTTACGTTTTCAGGAAAAATGTTGTTCCATAAAAAATACTGTATGATTTATACTAAGATTTTAGCAGAGCCTTTAAGAAAGATTTTTTCAGTATTTGCCCTCTTGAAGAGAAGTGAGGGGTGTTGGGTAAGGTCCACAATATGGAATTCAGATTGCAAGCAGAGGAGAAAAGAATAGTGTAAATAATGAAAGTAGTAGTACAAAAAATACCAGTTATATAAAAGTAGCATCTGTTATACCCTCCCAGGCTAGATAAAAGATATGTTCTACCTTTGCTTTTAAACTGTTCTGTTTTCCTTAGAAAGAAACTTTAAACAAAAACATATTTAGGCTTTTGACAGAGGCTAGGTTTGTCAGCATCAGCTCATCAATTGATCAATCAGAAACAATTTGGCTAGCAAAACAAAGATAGATTTTGTAGATCTCACAACTGAAGGCATCTAAACAACATTAAGGATGAAATCCCGAATTCACTGAGCAAGAGTTTTGTGTTTAGTGTCGTAAAAGCGAAGGCAGCTCTTCCAAAAGCTAAGGAAATTAATTGTTAATGTAATAGACTGATAAGCTCTTCTGAAAAATCTGTAATTCTTCTGTAATAAACAGTTAGGATACCTTTTGACCTCAGACTCAAAATGTAGGGAAAATGAGCAAATTAAAATATGATAGAGCCTTATAAGAGCATCCAAGAGAGAAGCAAAGTAATCATAATTAAAAAAAATTCATAAGATGTAGAAAATACTGTTTTTTAAGAAAACATGGTGGGAAGGATTGTGGAAGGAACAGATAATAATTTCATACCTTGTTTTTATTATATGTTTAATAGAGTTAAAAATAAGAATCAGGAGTTGATTCTGCTTTATGCTTTGCTGTAGAAAATACTAAACTAACCAAAAACCTGTAAAATTATTATTTCAATGTCTTCTACATATCTATTTTTACAGGAGGTTACAGTTATAGCTCTTATGTTTCTGTTTGTCATAGGACCATATGAATCACTCTTCAGATTTGACCATTCAACCATCTGGTTAAACATACTTTTTAACATATTGCCCATCCCGACATATACACAAATTTATTTCTTAATTCTATACAGTTATGTGCTGCTGTATAGTGTAATTTTCCATTTTTAAATACTTACATAATTTACAGTCATTATTTTCTCATTTACCCTACAAAATTCCATGTCTAGATTTTTGAACCCTGCTACAATTTTTAGCTTTTATGATGTTGTTATATACTTAAAAGTCAATGTTGTACTGTATTAAATGTATTTTCTCAATTTTAAATTTGTTATTTTCTGATACAGTGCCATCTAGAACTTATAATATAATATTACTAGATTTCTGGAGTGTACCTGTCAGCTTCATCCTAGTAACCGCAAGAAATTAAGGCAGGCAGGCCAAAAATATCTGACATTGATAAGATCTCTTTGAAGAACAGAAATTCTACATTTCTTACTTCTTATGTGAACTGTGGCAACCTAATAGGCCCACAACTCATAGAAACAGATATTGGTTGGAAGTGAGTTCAGGATATCATTGGGTCCAACTTCCAGCTCAAAGGGTGAGTACCACCAACACTTGATCAGGACAGGCATGGATAGATTTGCGTAAGTGATTCTTGAGCTTATTTTGCTTTCTGTTTGGGAAACCTGTACCACTGTTGCACCATTCTCACAGCAAAAAAATTTCTTCCAATGTCCAACGCAAAACTCCCAAGCCACAATTTTTGGCTGTTGCCCCTTTTAATATTGTACACCAGTACTGAGAAGAGTTTGGTTCCTTTATTTCTGGCTGCAGGTTGATATTTCTTCCCTCAACCTCTTTTTCAGCTCATGAAAGAAATCCAGTTCCCTCAACACATTCTTAAAGGTCATGTGCCAAAAGTGACTGACCCTCTTCATACTAAGCCCTCCTCCAGCTTCTTCACATCACTCGTGAACTAGGGACCACAGGCTGGTTCTGGTGTAGCCTCACCAGTGCTACATAGAGGGGAATATAACCTTCCTCAAACTGCTGGCCACAACGCTCATAATGGACACAGTTTTCCTTGTTCATCATAAGAGTGAATATTCACATATACGAGCTGTTGGCTCATATCCAGTCCAACTTCAGGGCCAGTCAGCCCTCAGCCCATATTGAAACATTATTTTTTTTGCTCTTCCAGATGCAAAACTTTGCACTTTCCTTTGTTGAACTTTGTGAGGATTCTGCTGGCTCAGTCCTCAGGTGTGCTACAGACTGAAGCTCTCCTATTCCTTTTGTCAGCTACTCCTCTAATTTAGTGTCATCGCTAAGTTTGGTGGTGGTGTACTCTACATTATCATCTAAATCATTGATGTGAATGTTGAAAAATAAGGACTGTGGTATCGATCCAGGATATACTCCACTTATTTTATGCCACCAGACAGGTATTAAAGCATTGACCAACACCTTTTGAGCCCAGTCCAGCCAATTATGAACCCACCTAACAGTCAATTCTTCCAGCCCATATTTCCTCACCTTATAAATGAGAATATTGTGGGACACAGTGTCAAAAGGCTTAAAGAGGGCAAGGTATAGAAATTCCAGCCCTCTGCTTTATCCATATAGCCAGTGAGCTTGTTGTAAAAGGCAATCGGTTCATCCAGCCTGATTTGCCATTGGTAAATCTATGTTGAGTATTCCTGGTTACTCTCGGCTTGCACATGCCTGGAAATGTATTCCAAAAGAACATGCTCGCTTCCAAGGACTGAGAAGAGACTGACCAACCCATAGTTATCCAGGTTCTCCTTTTTGTCTGTCTTAATGATAGGCATAACATGAGGTTTTTGCACAGTCATGGACACTTCCTCCGGTTGTCACTGTTTTCCTCAGAAGACATACAGTAGCCTTACAATCATGATCCACCAACTCTTTCAGCACCTTCAAGCTGAAACAGATGATGAAATGCTGATGCTGTTCAAAATGATGGATTTAAACATACCCAGTTCCTCTAGGTCCTTTTGAGCTGTTGCTCCGAACTGTTAACTGTCTTACTCCTTTCCAGACTGAGGTTACACACACACAGAGGTCTGAGAGCAGGCAATACCTATGAAGATCAAGACATGAAAGGAATGAGTTGTTTAGCCTTCTCCATGTCACCTCTCACTTGTTGGTTCTCCCATCCATTAGCAAACCTACCTTTTCCCTGAATGTCTTTTTTGCAATTAGTTTAACTGCAGTATCCCTTTTCTTATCTCTAATGTCCCTTGCTAGGTTTAGCTCCAGCTGGCCTTTGTTCTTGAATTCCTCCCTAAGTATCTGAGAAATGCTTCTATACTTCTCTTTTGTTCCCTGTCATTTCCATCTCGTTTGCTGTTTTTTTGCATTTTGATTCAAGAGGTATTAACATATGTGCATAAAAGTAGGTCATACTCAAGTTTACCAAGTTTAAATTTTAAATTATGTGAATATGTTGTTGAAATGGAAGTTCTGGAGTGCTGAGGACATTTTTTTAAAAATAAATGTATTACAGTTACATTGGTTTATGTTACAGCCCTGTATTTTTTGGTAGCATTTAATTAACACAACAACAAAAGAAAACCTCAGATGACAACCTACAAAAACATATAGTCAAAACGGAACCTCTGTATACAGTTGACTGAAAAAAAGAACCTAAAACAGATCACTGTTTATTTCAAGTGTAGAGCTTTTTAATCAATTCTGTGTGGAAGCAAGGAGGCTGCCACTTTGCTTGTCTGCATTGTTACAAAAAGTGCGCTCCTGTGTTGCCAAGCTCACTGTGCTGCCTCTATCTGGCACCAAAGCACTATCTTTTGCTGCCATGCAGCCTGCAGTATGTGATAAAGTGTAGTTCTCTGCCTTGCTGATTATCAACTCTACTATAGACAGTGCTCCCTTGTGCTGCGGTATTCCATTTTGAAGTGTTGTTCTCTCCTGCTTGTCTCTTTTCTGAAATGCACATCACAATGAAATTCTAGTTTATCGCTTTCACTAAGAGTCTTTCTGCGGTATGCAGTCTGTAAAGGTATTATGGGTTTTAATTTCACATTTGTGTGTGTGTGTATTTGAGTAATGGGATATTGAAAGACCTAGAACTGGAACATGATACTCTGCTTTTATTTATAGAATTGAAAAGGTGTGTATTACAAACAGTTATATCAGAAGATAAGCAGAGAATAGAAATAATATTTAACTGATATGATAAATTTTGAGTGACGTTTACCTTGAAATGAAAAGTAACCACCATGGTCTTGCCCACCAAAATAATAACAACAACAATATATTATTATCACTGTTATAATAATATTATTAATTAATTAATAATTAATTATTATATTATATTATTATAATTAATTATTAATAGTAATACATTATCAATATTATCATTAATGTCTATGTATTGTTATTATATTGTTATAAAATAATATTATTATTGTTATAATGTAAAGGCATATAAATTTTAGGTGCTTTATCGAAGTAGAATCCACTGTCCTGAATTAGTCAACTAGGTTCTCTATAAAATTTAGAGAAAATTTACATGAAAAAGGTAGAGATCTGCTTGAAAAAATCCCGTGGAATATGCCCCTGGAGGGAAGAGGAATCCTGGAAAGCTGGTTAATATTCACCTCCTCCAAGATCAAGAAAGGTCCATCACAATCAAGAAAGGTGATCCAGAATGAGCTGTTGTTTGATTGTGTAAGGACAATATTAGGAAAGCCAAGGCTAACCTGGAGTTGAACCTGTCAAGGGATTCTAATGGGAAAGGAAAATACATAAACAGCAAAAGGAAGGCTAGGGAAAACATGGTCTCGCTGCTGAATGAGGCAAGGGACTTGGTAATAAAGGACATGGAAAAAGCAGAGGTAATCAATGCCTTCTTTGCTTTGGTCTTCACTGGCAAGATCAGCCTTCAGGAATCCCAGGCCTGTGAGACCAGAGGGAAAGTATGGAGCAAGGAAGACTTACCCTCATTGGAGGAAGACCAGGTTACAGAGCACTTAAACCAACTGGACATACATAAGTCCATGAGGACTGACGGGTCCCACCTGCTAGTGCTGAGGGAGCTACATGAGACTTAACACTGACTTCCATCCCCATAGACAAGCTGACAAAGTAAAGGTTAGATAAGTGGACAGTGAGGTGGATTGAAAACTGGCTGAACATTTGGGCCCAGACAGTGGTGATCAGTGGCACAAAGTTCAGCTGGAGGCAAATCACTGGCAGTGTATTCCAGTGGTCAATACTGGGCCAGAAATACTGTTCAACATCTTTAATAATCATGCACCCTTAGCAAGTTCTTTAAGAGTAGAAACTGACAGGAGTGGCTGATACATCAGATAGGTGCACTGGCATTCAGAGGAACCTGGACATGCTGGAAAGCTGGGCTGTGAAGAATCTCATGGAGTTCAGCAAATGGAAATGTAAGTCTTCCATCTGGTGTGGAATAACCCCATGCATAAACGCAATCTGAGGGCTGACTGGATGAAAAGCAGCTCTGCAAAGAAGGACCTTGGGGTCCTGGTGGACAACAAAGTGGCCCCTCATGGTATCTTCCTGCCAAAGAAGGCCAACAACATCCTGGGAAGCATTAGGAGGAATGTTGCCAGCAGCTTGATGGAGGTGATTCTTTCCCTCAGCACTGAGGTGGCTCCATCTGGAGCTGTGTCCAGTTCTGCATTCCCCAGTCCAAGACAGACATGGACTTACAGGGGTAAGTCCA
The DNA here is from genome assembly GCA_017639485.1 of Pluvialis apricaria. Taxonomy (NCBI): domain Eukaryota; kingdom Metazoa; phylum Chordata; class Aves; order Charadriiformes; family Charadriidae; genus Pluvialis; species Pluvialis apricaria. The sequence goes on from CM030007.1 coordinate 174,411,629, forward strand.
GCAACCTCCCACAAAGATGACTTATATGAGGAGAGGCTGAGAGAGCTGGGACTGTTCAGCCTGGAGAAGAAAAGGCTTAAAGGGATCTTTCCAACATGTATGAATACCTGATGGGGGGAATGAAGAGGGAGCGAGAATCTGCTCAGTGTTGTCCACTGACAGGACAAGAGACAATGGGCACAACTTAAAACCCATCTGAAATTCCACGTGAACACAAGAAAAACACTTTTTTTCCTGTGAGAGTAGTCAAACACTAGATGAGGTTGCCCAGAGAGGTCATTGGGTCTCCATCTCTGGAGATATTCAAAACCCAACTGCATATCGTCCTTGGCAACCAGCTGTAGCTGATTCTGCAGTGAGCAGGGGAGTTGAACTAGACGATCTCCAGAGATGCCTGTCAACCTCCAAGATTCTGTGATATCACAATAGCCACAGAATACGTTACCACTTAAACTTCAGAGGAGTTTAAGAATGCTTCAGAGAAAGCACGTCTTAAGTCCTCTTCTTCCTATTTCCAGGAGAGAAATACAGTGCCTCAGAGCCCAGTGGATTTCATAGTCCCAAACCTCCAAAGTTTGAAAATAATCTTCTTTCAGAATGCAAGTAAGAAAGAGTATACTCTTTCTTTGCCCTTCTCCATTGGCTTTTAATGAGTCCACGTCAAAAAAAAAAAAAAAAAAGACAGCAGTCTGTGTTTCAGAAGTAAACACAAAACCCTGTTCAGTTAATACTGAAAAGCAAACCACAATCCAAAAACCCAAACAAGCAAACAAAACTAACTATAACAAGACCAACTCAGCTTTCTGGGAGAATTTGCTTTCTCGGTGCATGCTCTAACAATTAAACTAGTACGTCTTCATCAATATGCTACTGGAATATAATATTAGATTTTGATACCACCGTTATAACGTAATTCCTCGTAGTTTAAAAGAATGTCAGGCTCCTAAACTAAGGTAGGGAGAAGCAGGAATCAAACAAGATGTTCTATGCAGAGCCATTCAGAGGAAAGGTGTCAATAGAAAAGGGGCAAGGTCTATTTGAGATGTTATGGAGGATCCTAAGTCATTTGATAAATGTATTTATTCTGTATTTGCGTCTGTATCCTAGTATACAGAAGGGCCACAGCTTTTACTTTTTGCCTGTGATTTTTCCCACATTAGTGTGCTATTCTTTATTGGCTGTATTATATCTGTGGGCAAAACATATCAAAAGGATTACCATAATAGTTAACTGAAAAATTTGGCAGAGCACGTACCGCTATAGATGACAGAAGCAGGAGCAGCAGGTCCTGGAGAAAGAAACTCCAGCTTGAGCCAGGTGGTACTCTCTAGTTTACCCAGTTTGATCAATTGCAAATTGTTTGAACAACAAAAGTGTTTTTGAAGAAAAAGGTTCTGAAAAATTCACATTAGTGGGACTTCCACTGATGTATTTGTGGTGGGTTGACCTTGGCTGGATGTCAAGTGTCCACCAAAGCTGCTCTATCACTCACCTCCTTAATAGGACAGGGGAGAGAAAATATAATGAAATGTTCCTGGGTTGAGATAAGGTGCAGGGGTATGGGATATAGGGGTTGTGGTCAGTTCGTAACACGTTGTTTGTGCCGCTCCCTCCTTTTCAGGGGGAGGACTCCTCAAACCCTTCCCATGCTCCAGCATGGGGTGCCTCCCACAGGTGACAGTCCTCCATGAACTTCTCCAGTGTGGGTTCTTCCCACAGGCTGCAGTTCTTCACAAACTGTTCCAGCATGGGTTCCCCATGGGGCCACAGGTCCTGCCAGGAGCCTCCTCTTGTGCAGATCCCCACAGGGTCACAGCCTCCCCCAGGCATTCACCTGTTCCAGCATGGGGTCCTCCATGGGCTGCAAGGTGGATATCTGCTCCACCACAGACCTCCATGGGCTGCAGAGGGACAACCTGCCTTGCCATGGTCTTCACCACAGGCTGCAGGGGACTGTCTGCTCCAGCATCCCTCCTCTCCCTCCTTCTTCATTGACCTTGGTGTCTGCAGGGTTGTTTCTCCTCTCTTTGGCTGCAGTTCCAGTTCTCCCCCCTCCCACTTCTTAAACATGTTATCACAGAGGTGCTCCCACCGTCGCTGATGGGCTTCGCCTTGGCCCAGTGGCAGGTCCATCTTGGAGTTGGCTGACATGGGCTCTATCAGACACAGGAGATGCTTCTGGAAACTTCTCACAGAATACCCCCTTTAATCCCCCACTAACAAAACCTTGCCACACAAACACAATACACAGTTAACTGGCAGGCTGGCTGCCTGATTTACAGAGGAAAGGAACTAAAACAAGGAAAGGATCCGAGGATGGATTTGGAAAGAACTTGCTACCAGATATAATCTAGGCCACTGAATCAAATGGAAAGGAATCACAGAATCATAGAATCATCATCTCACATGACTGAGAACTGTTTGAATAATCTTTATATTTACCTTTTTTAAAAAAATAAAAAGCTGTAACTTTATATTTCTCAGTAAATGAAATGTGGGCCCAGTAAAATTAAACTATTAATAGTTAAGTAGTGTTTTATATTTCTCTTAAATGTAAAAAAAAAAAAAATTTTACTTGCTTTATTTTCTCCCAAACAACCTAATTTATACAATTGAATTTATAAAGAGGTTATAATACTTGGGAAAAAAGCAAGAACAAAAAAACCCAACAAAGAAACAAAAAACTCAAACAAAAAAACCCTATGGTTCTCACTTAAAGACTGGAATTAATTGTGATTGACTAACTTTGTGTCACCAAACAACTAAAACCCAAACTCCTTAGACAGCTCTCTTCTTTATCCTCCTCTGCCCAGTGGTCTTAAAGTAACAGTACTCTACTTTTATAGGTTTTTGGCTTCCCTGAGGATGAAGTGGACATCAGTTCTTCAAACAACTACACGAGTAATTCCATGGGTAAACAATCTAAATGAACTACTCACATGTTACAAAACAAACACATGCATACAATAGCAATGTCCTCCATGCCCAGTTCATCCTACCACTTCAGTCTTTGTGAAATATGGAGGCTTTTGTTAGTGGTGTGGAGGATATATTTGCTTCCTTTGTGTAAGCTGGCTGTGTTTCACTCTCTCTCCTCTCTGAGATTCTGGACAGAATGACTGATTAGTAAAAATTAGTGCCTAATGTTGAGGTTGTATATATATGTTTTTTATTTTTGCATGTGTCTGTTGCACTTTTCTGTCTTCTCTTTGAAAGTCCACAGTCCAAATTTACCAAATGTATTTCTCTTAGCTTTTTGGCAGTCTGACACTGATTATGATGATGGAGGTCTGATAAATAAAATGGCAGTTAATTAAATTTATGTGACTTGTAGTAACATATGTAATTTTAAGGCTGCACAAGTTTCTTATCACAGTATTCTTTTGTGAAAAGCAGTAGCAGACTAATAAAATTTGTAGTTGTAGTCTGAGAAGATCTCTGTTGGTAGAAGGAGGCATAATCCTTTTTAATTACGGGAAAGGTTGATTAATCTGTCCAATGCCTAAGTGGCATTGTTATTTAATAACTCCTCTCATTTTGCTACGATCTACATTGTAGAATTTTCTGGTGGGAGAAATAAGATGAAAAACTGCTTTATTTCTGACTCGCTAATTTAAATAAGTTATAGTCTTCTTAATTAGTTATATCTCTTATTGTCTTGCTTTTGCAGGTGGCAAAGTCTGCAATATTTAGAAATATTAACATGGAAATTAACATCAAATAGTAGCTCGTAGAGTTTCACATTACATTTTCACGCTGCTAGACAGAAATTTTAGTCTCAGTTGCTGGTGACTGCAAAACATGGGAAATCAGTAATGCAACATTTACAAGGAAATGTCTAAAAATCTGTATGCTTATTCCACTGTGATTCTTCAAATGACTCTCACAATACAGTTCATTTAAAGGTGGAATAGGTAGAATTGCATGTGTTAGATCAAGTTCTGTATATAACTATCTTGTACAGCCAGCTGGAGAACTTGGAAGAACATTTTCTCATACCAAATTCTCCTATTCGGGATTAGTGTTAATAACCATATAGTAGCTTTTTGCTTATGAAAGTACAAGTACAAAAAGTCTATTACAAATGGGAAGAGAAAATAGTAGCAGCTCAGTTTGCTTTTACTTCACCCAAGATGCAAACTGTCACTAGTCAGAGCAATTCACAGCTGCATCTCTTTAACATTATCTGAACTGCAAGGACTCCAAAATCAAAATGTAGTGAATAGCAACAGCTGGGCTTTATTGCTGAGCCAGATTTCCCCAGAGTTTTAGTAATACAAACAAATTATTTTTAGTGACATATTATAGCCTAATTAGTTTAGGACTCTCAAAGTGGGCTTTTGTGAATACCCGTCTCATTTTTTTCCTATAAGACACCATGCAGTGTAACAGTATTCCCCCGAGACTGATGTTCCTTCCTCTCTGTGGAAATCCCCAGAGTCCTGGTCAGCGTGTCCTTGCAGAAAACCAGGCAGGATTAAAACCTTCTTGCCTACTTGAGCAAATGTATTGATGTATTATCCTTTGTTAAACAGTCCTATGAGAAATAGTGAAAAACTGAAAAAAGAGAAAAAATCTACCTAATAAAGGCAAAATACAGTATTGTTATGTGACATGTCAGCCACTGAATGTTATGGCTGTTCGCTACTTCCCCCTTCCCCCCTCCTCCCTCCTCAAATTTTTAATTGTTAGGGGAGGAGGAAATAGAAGCATAAAATACTTGTGAGGAACCGGTAATATTTGAAAACCTTGGCTAATTCAAGTGATAACCTACAAATAGAAGCATTATTTAAATATGCTTACTGTTCTGACAACTGATCTTCCAGTCTCTGATAAATGGTCTCTCACTTAAGTGAAAATAAACAGAGTATATGATATTGATTTTGCTATAGCTTGTTGAAAGGTCTGTGGTATAGGTAATAGTGTGGAATTGTGATATGATAAAATGACTACTGGGCAAGAATGTTCTTTGTCATTTCTATCTATATCTCCTCGGTTTTCTCTTTATCTCTGCTTCATGGGAATAAGTAATCCCTTAGAAACAATACATATGTACTATCTAATAACTTTTGCAGTCAGGGAAAAAAATGAGGATCAGCTTTGCACTTAGTTATATATATGTTCAACTTAAATAATTCCTTGATGTTCATAGAGGTCCTTGTACGTGTCAATTTAATCGTCAGCCTAAATATTTCCATGCTCAAGTCTTGAATTTCCATGACACTTGAACATCTTATTAGGAAACACATTTCAAAAAACTGCATTTCAGAACTGCCTTTAGTAGCTTAACATAATATATTTGAGGATACATGACCTGGCATGATTTCAGAGCTTTCACAAATACAAGGTTAGTCATATACATACAGGTATATGCCTACCCTGGTTCAGTGCTGTGAGGAACTACAGGAAATTAAAAATGGGTAGTTACCTACTGTTATTTTCTGTCACTAGCAGTAATCTGTTTTCTTCTTAAATGTATACTGCAAGGACAGAGCAGAGTAATAAACCAGAAATGGGCAGAGCTAAGGAGCAGTTAGCTTAACTGACATGCTTTATATCAACTGTTGAATAAATCAACAAACTTGTGCTAAACCTTCATTTGCTTTTGCTTCCCAGTAGAAAGTATGTAGCTATGGGTGAAATTTCTAAATAAAATTACTTTACTAGCAGTATTTCCCTGTTGACAACAGTAGTGAGTCTCCCTGTATAAACAGAATTTCAGGTGGCTGCCAAAGACTACCCGAATCACAGTATCTTCCTTGGTTCAGAGCAGGTGGTATTCTAGGTATAAAACAATTAGTGGTTTATAGATCCTGATTAATTTGATCCAATGTTTAGTTAGCATCAGACATCTTTTTCTTGAAGATGTGATAGAGCTGTGGTAGCTACGAGAAATCATAAAATCATAGAATCAGTTAAAATCATTTAGGTTGGAAAGGACCCTTAAGATCATCGAATCCAACTGTAAGCCTAGCACTGCCAAGTCCACCACTAAACCATGTCCCTGAGACAGATCTACACAACCTTAAATACCTCCAAGGATGGTGATTCAACCCCTTCCTGGGCAGCATGTTCCATTGCTTGACAATACTCAGTGAAGAAATTTTTCTTAATATCCAATCTAAACCTCCCCTGGTGTATCTTGAGGCTGTTTCCTCTCATGTTGCTTGGGAGAAGAGACCAACACCCACCTCGCTATATCCTCCTTTCAGGTAGTTGTAGAGAGCAATAAAGTCTCCCCTCAGCCTCCTTTTCTCCAAGCTGAACAACCTCAGTTCCCTCTGCTGATCCTCATAAGACTTGTGCTCTAGACCCTTCACCAGCTTTGTTGCCCTTCGCTGAACATATTCCAGCACCTCAATACCTTTCTTGTAGTGAGGGGCCCAAAACTGAACACAGTATTTGTGGGGCGGCCTCACCAGTGCCAAGTACAAGGGGACAATCACTTCTCTAGTCCTGCTGGCCACACCGTTCCTGATACAAGATAATGAGGAGAGGAAATTTATATTAAAAAGAATTTCAGGATCATGTGTGTTGACAGGAAAAAGCAGAAAAAGTGGACAAATTGTTCATCACAGTGTATGTTGCCACATGATGGTTGAGCCCTAGAATAATTTCGTGTTATTGTTTTTATTGACCCTGCTGTATATTTTGTTTACATCTTCAAGCAGAAGTTTGAGTCAGATCCCAAGTAAAATATATGCATGTACTGGTGTAATTACAGTGTAACAGGTGTTACCTTCTGAGTCAATAAAGCTAGCTTCAGTTAAAGTACGCAGGTGGAAACTTCTAAAATAACTATAGACAGAGTAATTAGTGTTCATAAGTCCTTCTGACCCCTGTGTACTTCTAGGACCGCTCTTTTCGTCCAGTCTTCCTTTCCACCCAGGAAACTTAACTGACTTTTGGAGTTGCAACAAGTTCCACGCAGGCACCCCTGAGTATCCATGAAAAGCCTTTTCAGTCTTCTGTGAAGTCTGGCTGTGTATCTATTTACTGCTTTTCTCAGGATCCCGTGATCTCTTCTTGCTACATACATCTCTTCTCATTCTTTTTTTTTCCCCCACTTCCTTTTGTGTTCAGGAAACATCCCCAAACTGAGGAATATCCCTTGATCTACGTGAGCACCAAGGAAGGGTATCGTAAGCTGTTGATCTGTGTTGCACCTTTTCACAGGAGTACATTGGGCAATACGTTGCACAGAGCAAAGACCTAAAATAGAGACCATATATCTGAATAGATTGTGTTTACAGTGTGGTTTTTTTCCCATGCAGAAAGAAAATCCTTTTTCATTTGTAATTGTGTAAAATGTTCTAAATATGAAAGCAATAAAAAAGAGAATGACATTATGGTAAGTAGTTTATTTACTTATTTATTTGCATTCTGACTAGTCAGGTATAACACTTAATAACAGAACACCACTGAAATATTATTGCTTAAAATTCTACTAAAAAGAGTTAAAATTTAGGGTTTTTTAAAATAGAGATACTCCAATATTTTTTCTAACTCACTTTTCTCCTCTCTTTTAAGGATGTTTCATAAATATATCTAATGGTTTATATTTAAGTACAGGATCAGATTGAAGTACTGTTTTGCTACTGTTATGAATGACATTATTCTTATATTCAGAAGTGGGTTTGATGTCAAAATTTGGGGGGGAAGCATCAATTTATGTTCTTCTCAAATGCTACAAAAATGGAGCAGAGTGGATTACTTATGAAAAAAGATTGTGTAGGCCTCAGTAATCTCAGCAAATGCTGGAAGTACCAAAGTTATATGAATTCTTACAGTCACGATATACCCAGTCTTCATGTGCAACTTGAAAGGGTGGATAAAACACTTCTTTCTTCTTCACCCTTCTTGGTTATGGACTTGCCAAGAGCACAAAAGAAATATCTAGGTTAAGTGGTTCATTTTCACTCTAAGCACACATTCTTTCCTTGAGTACATAACTAATTAGAACCGTTGACCTATCTAATAAATTAGCCATATGCAAGATCTCTGTCCTGAAAGGTCAGATTGTGGTGAAATTATTTTCTGAATCTAGAAATTTTGGGAGATATTTATTTGAATGAACTTTTTGATACCAGTTCTCAGAGCTGTCAAAAGTGTCCTTAGTGCAGCCAACAACACAGTTGAACAAAGGATTTAAAAAGCACTTCTGTGCTTTTGTGTAGATGATGAAGGTCTGTCTGGATTCTGTACAACATAAAGTAGTCTTAAAGTAAATCCAAATGTGTTAATTAGCAATATTTTAAAAAATACTTATACATTAGGTGAGAACACAATCTTTCAGAAATGCTTTCACCTTGCTGTACAACGCCAGAACAATCCTGATGAGATCAAAAGAGTAGAAGAATACCACATCCATCAGTCAGATGCCTATTTTCTTATTCTATAATTATTTTTTACTTTTAAATCATGTACTCCTAGAATCACCAATGCTAAGTTTAGTTAATGCACTGGTAGAACTTACGTGTTGTGGAATGTGTGGAAATGTAGTTGTCCAAAATAGCAAAACATTTCTTGAATAGTCTTCATAGCATGTAAAATACCTAAAGTACTTTCAGTACGTTTTTTGGATTGTTGTACTGAAAACCTTATACTGCCTATATAATTGTCTTTAGCTATTATTTGTAAAGAAAAAACCCGCTAATGTATTCAATAAGCTTTCACAAATGATATAATAATGTAAATACTGTAAAATAAACTTGCATTTTATCATACCATGAATACTGAATTTAACTCACATTTGAGTTAGGGTTTTTTTCCTTTTTTTTCTTATTTTATTTTTTCCATCTAATATCCTTATCTTGTTTTCTTAGAACAAGGAATAACTACTAACCTACAGTGAATATATCTAGTCTCTGTTAATCAAATGGAATACAGTTTGTATGATAGTTTAAATATGCTGTACAATCTTCTTTTGAGTTATAGTAAAATGTAGCATATGGACTGACAAAAAATATGATTATGTGAGATTCAATGTCACCTGAAAACCTATTTCATTTCTTTCTCTTTGCAAAAGCCATTTCTAAATGTAATGACCCACATGTATGTGTTAGTAATGGAAAGTCAAAATATTTTGTGGATTAACTTGCAGTCAAAAATACATGCTTCAAGGTGTATTTTTCCCTAGAAGTTTTTGCTAAGTGACTGAAAGTAGGAGTAACATTTTAGTAAAGAGAAAAGGAAGAATAAGAAACGATTTCTTAGTGGTTGACAGAACCCAGTGTAAATTCTGTTGTCCACTATGTTTCATGCTGAAACAGACCACCTGACAACTCTTCGTTAACAGCAGTATTCTATTTTCATTTTAAATCTCAAGGTATTTTATTTAGTTTAAAAGTTAATTCTAAGGTACCACTGCAGTGTGATTTTCCTGCTGCTGAAAAGTGTGTGAGCAACAAGAGATGTTTTTAAATGAAAATTATCTACCTACAAAAATTTGAATATGCAGGTATTTTTAAGGAAAAATGTGGAATGGGGAGAGCTTCTGTAGAAAAAATTATCTCTGTGATTACACATGATCCAATTAGATGCATTTGAACCTGAGTAACAAAATTAATAGTCTATTTAATCCCAAATACTTATTGTGGTTCTTTGCTGCCCAAAGCAGTCATTTGCAAAGCATTCAAGTGAATGAACATATGCTTATATCTACCTATAAAAAATGTTTAGTCTAAAATCTTTTACATTCCTATTTACTTTGGGGACATAACCTCACGGTATTACCTGGAATGTGTTATTAAGTGAATAGATTTAGTTAAGAAATCTGATGTGGGCTGGAAAATGATTAGCAGCTTTAATGGCATTGATACATCAGATACATTAGCACTCAGGTGAAAGAAGAAGAGATCTCCCACACAAAGCGTGCTATATTAACTGTAACTAAATGGGGAGAAAAAAAGTTGCTTTAAAATAATAATAATCTAAGCTATTAAATGCATCAAGAATAAAATGACTCCACTTGCCCTGTCTTATTGCATTGTATGAAATGTTTCAGAATAATGAAAGCTAATAAAATGAATATAATCATATATGTAACTTCATTGAAATTTATGGTAAATACAGTATATTTATGCTTAAATATTTAAAATACACTATCATAAGAATAAAATATAGCATTAAAAACTTGTCTTTTTTTTTTTTTTTTAAATACTAATAACAAGGTACTCCAGAGTTGAAAAAGAAGAATAATTTCTTTTTTGGTTTAAAAGAGGGTGGTCAAACTTAACTTCTTCATACAAGGTTGCTTAATGTTAGTTGCTTTCATCTATGCACTCTGTGCAGGCCTTCAAAATTATACTGGAAATCGTCCACGTGAACGCTCAAGGAATAAGACAGGGAAAAGGGAGGTGCCTGAAAGAGAAAAAGGAAGAGAAAACACATGTAAAATGAATGGAGAGAGTTAGCTGTGCTGCTGTTGACATTTGTCTACTGGCAAATAAAGCAGCTGCCTGTAAGACATAGAAGATATGTGTTGAAGGCAAAAAACGTGACTTGATCTGAACCTTTATTCATTTCACTTCCTACATTGCAGATGGGCGCAATTGTTGCATATGGTTCAGAAAGGTGAAAGCTGTTGTTATGAAGACCAAGCAATAGTTAAACCTCAGGGCAGATGTACCTTGGAGACTGTGAAAAGCCCTCTGAGTGGGAGCACACCGTTAAGCCTACCATTTGGCTGGACCTTTGCACGCTGGGGTCTGAGAATGCAATATGGAAAGGTTTGGAAGAGACCATAGTCTCTGGCACTGCTTAGGATCCACACCCTGGACCTTGCAAAAGATCCTTGAAAAGAAATATAGATATCAGGAAGACCTTTGCCCAGTTCTCATCAACAGTCCCACGGACAACAGCAAGCATAGGTTGGGATAGAAAGCATAGGTAGGCCTTTAATTAGAATGCAAAGCTATTAAATGAGAGAATTTTTGTTACAGAAATGTTTCTCTCCCTTTGCCCTCACTTTCCAAGCAGCATGAAGTCATGCAGCTTGTTGGGCACTGAAGGTGTGTAGCAGTGGCATATTCTTGATTATGAGACTTTCCCAGTCTATGCATAACTGTGAGTATTGTGAATTACAGGGAGCCCATGGTCCTCAAGAAGTGTGAATAGGCACTTTCATTTCCAGTTTCAGCAAGTAGCTTGCAGATGAGATGAACTGTGGATGGTATTCCTCAAAAAGGGACAGTGAGGGCGATCTTTCTCACCAGCATGCCATCATGTCCAGTTGAACAGGGTGTCCATGTGATATCACTTCATTGATCACTACAAAATAGGAATGGGGAAAAACTTTTGCACCAGGAGGAATTCCAGGTGATTTTTTGCTGATTACTGTGAAGGCAACACTGGTGCTCTGCTGAACTCGTATAAGACACATATTGAACCATTCCTTGATCTAGATGAGTAGAACATGGCAAGGAACAGGCCACAGTAAACATGGGATGACCTTTTGACCAAATGAGATAGGTTTGTTTCCTCATGTTCCTTCTCCTACTTTTTGGGTTGGAAGCTGAATTCATCTTCCCCATACAGCTGCTCCAATGGTAACCAAAGCTGATCTGCGAGATGCCGATGACAATGCCTCTCACATATAAAGGGAAGTTACTGTGACAGTGCTTACAGTTGTTTGCTTAAAAACAATTTAATTGTTTAAAAGGAAAAGTTTCTAAAAAAAGTGTCAAGAACATAATATTAAAACAGCTCATCAATAAACCTGTGGTTTATTGAGGGGATGGGGCAGTAAGAGAGAAGAGCTGCGTGGTAGTGATGGTGAGGAAGTCTTTTTAAAAATCTGTGGAAGTACAAACAAAATCTGTGTGTCAGGAATTAGTTCCTTTTTAAATACACAGGCAATTTTTTTGTGAAAGAAGCAATTTTGTTTTCACCAGTGAGAAGGAAACTGCCATGTTAATTTATTTCATAGTAGAAACAGCACTGGGAAAGTAAAATAAGCTTTACTCTATGCTGCATTTAAATGAGTATGTGTGCATGTTTCATTGGAGTATATGTGCGTTTTGTTGTTATTCTCTTTCTCTTATATTCTCCCATTCTTTAAAGAGAATTCCATTAAAGTTAAATTTCGTACCTAAAAATGTGGTTGCTGGGGTCAAAAATTGTACAGTCAAACTGACAGCTTTCAAAACTTTTTTATTTTTGGGAGGGGCAAAGTACAATGAAGGTTTAGAATCAATGATTAGGCAGAAATTAGTTTTCATTTTAGATCCTGAAAAAGGAGGGGTTTCTCATCAATAAGCTCTTTTTATACTGAGGTAGACCATATGTATTGTAAATTATTTTAAATACATTCACTGGATTCTTTGGAGAGTATATGCACGTCCACAAAAGTGTAAACAGTATGTCAAAGCTGCAATTCAATCTACAGAAAGCTTTTTAAGTCAAGTCGGTGTTTTCTAAAAAGTAAAGTAACACCTTTTACAGATGGTGACTTACTATAGCACAAAAAATAATTTAAACATACCTGAAAGACCTTTGGGAGACTTTCTGATGGTATCACAATGGTGAATGGTCTGCTATTTAGTCAAATTAATGTATCTGAATGAAAGGTATATAGGTGCAGCACCAGTCATGTCACTAACTGTCAGGATGAGTAAAGGAAGTCTTAGCAACTGTTTTAAACAGAGATGTGCCAATCTTATAGGGACACTGATCATGAAGTAATTCATTGGTTATTTTCTAAAATCCACAAAAGACAACTGGAATAATCTAGTTCGATTTCCTGCATGAATATGGACAGCAGGCCCGCCTAAACTATTCCTGTTTGAAATCCAGTGTACTTTGTGACACATCAAAGGACTTGACCACCTCATTCATTTAAAAGACATAGTATCTCACCACGAAAAAGGACTTTGGTATGAATTGACAATAACATGTATCACTAAGATTTGCTTCGGGTCTGTGCAGTTTGTCAGAGACTCATTTTAGTCTGTGTGTTACAGTTCTTAGAGGAAAAAAAAAAAGCAGAAAGCAATGAAGTTACACAAAATTTCTACTAAAGAAATATTCTATGCTCCCTACTGCATCTGGACCCTGTCAGATCACATCCCATCCACTGAGTCCCTTTTTCCTTTTCTTTTTCCCCCTTTTAACAAGCAATGTATTCAGTTGTATTAAAAAAAAGCACAATCTAGGAGTCAAAGGCTGAGTTTCAGCTGGTTGTTATTCCAATACAGAGATGATTTTAGGAATCTCACTTTATTATATTTCAGACTGAACCCCCCCATTTTATACAACAGGAAGTGTGAAGTTTTTTGAAGCCTAAACTGATCTCCTTACAGCCATTAATCTTGTTTGGTACCAGTTTTGAAAAATGAATGATAGGATCCATGTAGTCAATTGCAGTGGGTTTTTTTGTTTGGGGTTTTTTTTGGTCTGTTCCTTTGGACTGAAATTCTTGTGCAGCATACCAAAGGAATGTTCTCAGCTATACAGTCATATATGATTTTTTTCATCTAACTGCAAATAAATTGGTTGCATTTAAAAATTACTTCATTTTCCAAATGTGTATGTATTCTTCATGCTATGAGTGTATCCATGATTGCACCTTTGTGCAATACATTTGGTTATGTCCATAGAGATCTCTAATATGAGAATTCATTACTGCATTAAATAAGGTTCACTAATTCACCTTCACATTCATTACTAGAATGAGCGACAACTTCTTTTGGCATGACAAGTGCATAGGAAGGCTTTGCTTTTGTGACTCTATGAAGCTGTTTTTCTAATGAAGACAAAGACAAGAAAACTGAAATAGAGTTTGGTTTACTTTTTTTTTCATTCATTCTGATTTGTCTTAAATTATAGGTCTATTGAGAATTCACACGTGTTCCATATAAAAGCAGGCTGGCACTGTACCTTTGAAATGCATGTCTCTGAAACATGTTTCAAAATCAAATCCAGGTACACAGAAGATAGGGAACTGTGTTCATTGTTAGACGTGCTAGACATGGTTTTATATGGCCAGTCATCTTTTGAAATACAGCTGCTTCTTTCCCCCCTTTTCATACTGTAATGTATTGAAAAATACATGTAATAAGAGACACATTTACAGAAGAAATTAAGTTTCATACCCCTGAATTCTTGACTGTGAGAGAATTATTAGACAGTTCTCAGCACTGCATACACCTAAACATCCAAGGGTATCTGGTCAACTGATCACTATTTTCATTAGAGGTAAATAGTTTCTCATGTCCCAGGATTGTTATTTTCTAGATAAACTTACTATACATTCACAATAAGATGTCTTTTATCAAGATGCACTTTCTTTTTTCTTATTTTTTAAGATTCATATCTCTCTGTGTTCTATATGTAAGATGAAACATGAAGAATAATACCTTGAAGTTTCGAACAAAAGTCTGAAAGAGTCTATTTTTATGTGTAATGTATCATCCTTTTTTTCATTCTGTTTTGATGGGAGAACTGGAAACAAGATGTGAACCTTTCTATCATTTTCCCTACATTCTCCTTAAATAATCTCCTTATAAAATGTTAAGTGGTAAAACAAGATAAAAGGAGATTTTTTTTCCACAGATATCTTATTTGTGAGGTAATCTTAGATTAAAGACAATTACTTATTTCAATGTAACAAATAGCAGCCTATGTTCATTTTATTCTTTATTGTTGTTATTTATTTATTTATTAATTTATTTTAAATCAGGATGTTCAGGGCAGGTTTATCAGGTTTTGTCATGGCAAAACCACTCAACAGTACCTCAGAGCTAAGCACAAGCTTTCTGAACAAACTAAAAGGTTTGGACATGCTTGAACGTGCTCTGAATTCTGCAGTATACTCCCACAGGGTGCATGGTGTTTATATTCCATGTTTCTTCTTCCTTATTTCTTAAGACATTATTCCTCTAGTTAACTATTTATTTGCATTGTAGTAGTGTCTAAAAGCCCTGCTCCTCTTGGCTGGAATTATGTAACAGGGGTTTTGTTTTGCTTTATTTTCCTCCAGTATCCTAATCTGTTGCTCTCAATTCACATACAGCTGCTGAGATTTCAGGCTGTGTAACACAAGTTTTCCGGGTTTCAAGAAAGGCACATTAAACTTGCCTTGAGCTTTTGAGATGAAAGGTGATGTATGAGTTCAAAGTAAGACCCTATTCACTATAATGCAAATGAGAGCTGAAAGAAACAAATATATAGCTAAAAGCTTGAAAGCAGGAAATTTGAAGGATCTTTCATCAATTGTTGACATTTTAGGAGTGCATGTTCCTCCTTACAGTCTAGCCGGTAGAGGAGACAGGACAATGGAAGCCAGAACAAAAAATGTACTGTGTATATCACATGCAAACTGTTGGGACATTTCTTATTGAATAATTTAAGTCACCTATAATGAAACTGAAATGAAATCTCTTAATCAGTAAGCTTCTATTTATTTTATAATATAGGTATTTAATTACTTTCAAGACAAAATCAAGTTGTGGTTTTGTTGTGGATTTTCTTTTTTAATGGCAACCAATAAAATGTATTACTGAGTTTGGTTTGTTTGGTTTGGTTTTTTTTAATGTGTGATATTTTCAGGTTTAAATGGAATTATCTGAAAAAACAGATGCTAAAAACAAAACCACAACCCGAAACCAAAACCCCAAAAAAACCCAAACAGCTTGGGAATGTTTATGAAAATTGAAGTATGGAACCATAGAATGATAGAACAGTTTGGGTTGGAAGAGACCTTTAAAGATCATCTAGTCCAAGCCCCCCTGCAATGGATAGGAACATCTTTCACTAAATCTTTCACTATAAAACGAATATTTTTAAATTAAATGACTGATTGCAAAACTCCAAGTAGCAACAAACCTGGAGAAAACAACAGTGGCAGCAGAGTTGATTGAGGGAGAAGGGTGCCTGTTTGGTGGTGGTGGTTTTTTGGTTTTTTTAACATAGGTAGGTTTTTAACTATTTGAATTATAACTGATCATAACTCCTCTTTTGGTTCTCACTTTTAGCTTTGTCAGGTTCAGTACGGTGGCATTGACATTAGTATTTTGCAGCAAACATCTTATGTGTTTCCAGTTTCTGTGTTTCTTCATGGAGAGGTGTCAGAGCATGATCTTGTTTCCTTTTGATTGAAAAAAAAAACCAAAGCAACACAAAACACAAAAAATCACCCTAGAAGTGCACATAATGCACTCCAACTGCTCATTCAATACATTGAACAAATCTAGAAACCATGGAAATAAAAACTCTGGAAAAACACATAGTGTTTGATGTCAGGACCCCTCAGTGAACTGGTACATTTTACAGATCTTATTTTTCCAGTCTTCACATCTTGCTGATAATAGGTATAGTCAACTTCTCTTACAGCAAGTATGAGAGTGCTTGCACAAAGTATTTAAACTGTACATAAGCTAAAAGAAGAACATGTAGCCTGTAACAGGGATCATGTGACAAGCTTTGAGCCTAAAATGGCAGCAAGGAAATTGTGTCTCTAGTTGTCAGACAATGATTGCTAACTCTGTATAAGGCAGGATTAGAGGAAACATCCTCATGCAGAACTTCAGTAGAAGAATTCTTGCATTAAGTTAATTTTTTCTCACATCTTTTTCTTATCTGTGCCATCTAAATCCTTAAATGGTCTTTGGGATATAATTGTTTTATTGCCTTCTGTTATTGTATAAATGTAGTAAGGAAAGAGAACCAGACAATCTACCTACTTGCTTATTTGGGGGAGGGGAAAAAAAATCTCACTGTTTAATATTGTATGTTCCAATCTGAAAACTGTGCTTTTCTGAAAGGCACAGTGAAGAAGGCTTGAAAGCAGGACGTTTAACAACGGTCAAAAAGGAGAATGAACACCAGAGCATTCAGAATATATATTTCCATCCTTCTCCCCACTAAGTCTCAACTGCTTTGTTCCAAGAACCATACAAAGTGGCAGCCTGAAGTTTGAAGAGAGTTTTTTGGCTGACAATAGCCTTAAGCACTCCTTGTTCTAAGGGATGTATTTTGGGATTAAGCAAATTCTCCCAGTGAAGTTGTCTAGTCAGTCCGAAATAACGCACCAACATCTAAATTTCCTCTTCAAATTTACATACTTCTATCTTGGATGTTGTTTCCCACATAACAAGTTGTTAGTGTATGAAAACCACTGGCAGAAAAGCAGACTATGTAGTCTCTGTACATTAGATTAAGGTGCAGTCATAGTGGAAGCTAACACTTTCATCTATTAAATTTTAAGATTAGCAAAAATATTTTTATTAAAGTGTTTTATTTTCATCCAGACCTAATCCTCTATGAATCTAAGAAAGAAGAACTAGCAACAAGCTATGGCCTAAAAAACATATAAGTACTCATGACAGGGTGTAACACATATTTCAAGAGAAAACAGTGAAGAAACATATGAAGCAGCTAAAATTATGCGGGAGTTCAAGCCACGATAATGGAAAAGCTACTTCAAAAAGTTTACTAAAGTTTTATATGCATACACATTGTGGTTTTTACAAAGTTATTTGATATATAAAAATATATAACATATAGCATATATAATCTATGTATAATGGATTATATATAGATTATATATCTGTATTAGATTACATACATTAAATATAATATACAGTAGCTTTCTGACTCTGAAGTTTTCATCTTTGAATTGCATATCTCCACTCCCACTGGGCTTCCCCATTAGCAGCTCTTCTCTGCTACTAAAATCTAATGCAAGACAGGCAGGGTAAAGCGTGGAGAAAATATTCTGAATTCATTAACTACTATTTTGTCTCCAGTGAAGAATGACGGGGAAATAGAAAAGACAAACCTTTATCTAAATTGAGTTCTTTCCCTCATTGAGAATTACCAGTTGGAGAAGAGTTGTAGTTCTGAAGATTGAGCCAAATAAAATTTTTTATTGTATCCTATGAGGTAGAGGGTATTTTTAATATTCTTTAGATATCTGCCTGGTAACTCTGGAACCACACTACTATTTAAGTTTATAAATGAAATAGGTCAAAAGTATAACTTTGGCTTCTAGAAATTAACTTTCCTAAAGTTCTAAGGTATACCCAGGTCAAAGTGTTCTTGAAACAGCTACAACCTCTGTTATCCAAATTGGTAACACATCAAAGTTACAACATGCACCGCTCCGTGATCACCTTGTTCAGCCTCTGCCCATAATGCTGTTGCTGTCTTTTGGCATTTTGAAATGTGTTTTCATAACTGGATTACAGCACACCAAAAGTATCTGGCATACTATGCTAACAGTGTCACCTCTGCTTCCAACCTGAACATCTAGGAGTGGCCGTTTAATTCCAAAAAGGTATTAAACTATACCAGCAGATAACTTATGGGTGGGGGGCGGGGGGCAGCGGGAAATGTGCTATCCATTTTTTCTCCTGGTAACGTTTGAGAATTTCTTGTGAATCTATGTCTTGTTCTAAAACACTGTAAACCCAGTGACTATGCTTTGCTAGGTGACTTGGGCCTAATCCCTAAGAATATTCAGGGATTATTAAATCTCTCTTTCTGGAAAAAAACAATTGTTAGTACTGAAGTTCATCTTTTTTTCTTTCTCTGCTTGTTCACTGAAGAAGAGAACACTGAGTTGAATATGTGGTCAATGCTAAGAATTTTAGTAAGACATTTATTTTGTTGGCTAAATATCTTCTCTATTTCGTTCCATGTCACACTCCAAATTCCAACAAGAAACCTCCTAGAAACTGGCATTTTAATGTTACTTATTCAAATCACTAAACAGGAATGAATCATACCTTGTAAAATAATGAAAGCACTAGAAATAATGAATTACAAGTATTTTATTTTTAAAATTCCTTCAAGCTAATAGATTTTCATGAGTAGAAACTGAGACACCAATGTCGCTCTTTGAGCCGAGTCACTGAGGCTCTAAGAAAACCAACAGCTTATCACTGGTAGTTACACAAAACAGTAGCTGCTGAGAGAGGGGAGACATAAGTGATGATTATTCTAAAATTTTTAAATAGCACACAAACCAACTCTGTCTTTAAGGTCAGCAGGTGGCTTTCAGCTCTAAAGAGTCTTCCATAAAGCCTTACCTTACTGTGAAGAGGGACAACTTTGGGAAATTTGCATAGTGAGGTCTTGGTCAGTATTTTTTCCAGGCAGTTTCTTTAGTTTCAGCAGCAGATGCTGTACTTGTGTGAACAGAAGAGGATCCTAATAATCTGTCCCCATTTTAGAAAGATGTTTTGGACAATAAAAGCTAACAAAGTCTTAATGAAATTTGGAGCCATTTTAACAGAGAAAATATCTGGCACCATGTACTGAGGATTTCAGCAGCTCTTAAACAAAAACGGAAATCACAGAATGGTTGAGGTTGGAAGGGACCTCTGGAGGTCACCTGGTCCAACACCCTCTGCTCAAACAGGACTACCTAGAGTTGCTTGTCCAGCACCACATCCTGTTGGCTTTTAAGAATATCTCCAAGGAGCAGGCTCCACAACCTCTCTGGGCAGCCTGTGCCAGTGCTCAGCCACCCTCACAGTATAAAAGTGCTTCCTGATGTTCATAGGGAACCTACTGCATTTCCCTTTGTGTTCATTGCCTCTGGTCCTGTCACTGGACACCACTGAAAAAAGCCTGGCTCCATCTTCTTTGCACCCTCCAGGTATTAATACACATTGATAAGGTCTCCCCAGAGGCCTCTCTTCTGTAGGCTAAACAGTCCCAGCTCTCTTAGCCTTTTTCGTAGGAGAGATGCTTCAGTCCCTTCATTTTCTTCATTGGACTCTCTCCAATTTGTCAGTGTCTCTCTTGTACTGGGGAGCCCAGAACTGGACAAAGCACTCCAGGTGTGGCCTCACCAGTGGTGAGTAGAGGGGAAGGATTGCCTCCGTCAACTGCTGGCAAAACCTCAAAAATAAAACAAATGAAAAATGTTGACACAAATTAAAAGGATTGACATAAGAATCACAACTGAAGCTGAGCACTTCTTCTTTCACTAACCATGAATCTCTTCTAAACAACATGCTCATTACAAAAATAGCTTTGCAAGATAAACCATTATACATGCTTTACAAGATGCAACTAAATTGGTTACTAGTGAAGGTTAAATTCAGTCAATCAAAATTCATATACTTATCCATGTTTTCTGATTTGCAAAATTGCATCAAAAATCCTTTCCAAGTTCAGAGGTTTTTGATATTTGTTTGTTTGTTTTGTTTGTTTTTAATTGTTATATTATGATCTGTTTACATGGAGAATATACAAATATTAATGGCTGGGACTGCAGCACATCAAGTTCCACTTAGAATTAAGAAGTCTCAATGTCACCACACCAGAAAAAAATGTAGAGCAAGAGAGCATGGGAAGCTAATAAATTTTTAATCCCTCTAGAAATAGATGCAATTTTGGGCTATGTTTACATGTATTGCATTTGCTGAACAATTGGGTTTCAACAGCTGTTTGCATATGCTCCAAGGGGTGGTTGTTGGGGACAAAGGCCAAAGAAGCTTCTGTTTAAAAGATTTAGAGTGAATGTAATGCCTTCAGCATGAAACATGGAGGCTCTGTGGGACTGGTGGCTTTAGTGGCATAACCCCCAAGGAAATCAGTTAATGTTGATCATGCCTTTTCGCTTCACCTGGTAGAGTTCTGTTAATGCAAGTACATGTTTTACCTCAGGGAGGTGGGGAACAAAACAGACCTCAGCAGTTACGCCCCCAAAATGTTCAATCTCTTCATGCCTGTTTGATGGAAGCATGGTCTACATCTGTTACTTGGTGGTATACTTATTTAGCATTCTCAGAATACTCTAGAACCACAGCTATATTCCCATGTATTCAGCTGCATCTCTGCTTGTTTACAGTTTAGGGTGGGGGCCTGAATTTCCGTGGTATTGGGAATTCCAATCTGAGAAAGTTATAAGTGGTAGATACCTAGGACTTCAGAAAGTTAGATCACTTGAAATTAAATAAAGGATTTGCAAAAGTGCTTGTTTACTAGGGGACATGACTGACACTGGCTCTATGAAATGATTCGCTTTTAAAAAAAAAAAATATCCAAATTTTGAGAGGATAAAATATTAAACTTCATCTACAACGTGTAATGATAACCTCCTGTGCTTGAGCTATCTATATCACAACTTTTTACATAACAGCTTGAAATTAGTGACTTTGTCAAACAGCTTTGGCACTAAACTGATATCCAGAAATCTTCAGTTCTATCTTCCTTGTAAACAAGTGCAATGAGAGAACTGGTTCATAATTAAAGATCAACAACCTGTTACAAGGTGGTTGTTTTTTTCTTTTAACAAAACTTTCTAGTGGCATCGTAAAACGTCAATCACATTTTTTTGGATGATTATCTGCTAAGGCTAAACATGTTAATTGTTCAAAATTTTAGCTGTCACTTCATTTTTTGTCAATAAGGGGAAAATACTGCCACTTTCTCTCCTGGCACGTTCAAAATGAAGATAATTACAAAGAAATTATAACCATTAAAAGTAAAACAGAAAGAACAAGTAGTGGAAGAATAATTTGAGTATAAGCAAATAAAGTTTGGGAAACAGTGAAAATTTCCCCTACTTAGATTGTTGGACACAGCTATATCATGAAAAATGCTGCCATTTATGAGCTAAAAAGTTTATTTCTTTCACATAGAAAAAAATAGGGTGGTGCTATGTTTTTTCTTTCTTTTTTTTTTTTTTTTTTAAGCTTTGGCTTAGAAGAAAGCAACAGTGAGAATGAATTTCATGCTAGTAGACACTTTTAAGACTAGATTTAGCTGCAGTCACATTAGCTTAGATAATGGGAGAATTTTTCTTCATTGAAAATGCTCCCTGTCGCTTAAGAAGAACTCACTGAGGCAGCCTGCCATCTAGCTTTTTCACAGCAAAATAGGCTTGCAGACTGCAGATGAGAGACTCGGGAGCAGAGACAATTTTAACTTAGCCATCCCTAATTTATCTCAAGCTTTTTCAATTCATCTTCACTGCTCTATGCACACTGGAACACCAGATTGTCAACCCCTGGGAACAGAATGCAACCAGGGATCTAGAGAGCTGTCACATCCTGAGAAATATTTAAATTGTGCTGATTTTCTTCTGGAGTGCTGAGCAGAGGGAATGAAACTCTCCATCAAGTCATAGCTTTGCGGGCAATAGATCAGAGGATACTGCCAGTTTTTCTAATGGATTATTGTTATCGGGCAGGTTCTTCCTGAAGGTATGTAGTTACTCTCTCAATTCATTACCCACACTATTTATCAGGTAATGATCTAATGAACTAGTAATCCAGATACATTAAGAAAAATGTTAACTAAGTAATTTGTATTGATTGAATGATGGCAGTTTATTGCAGCATGTTTACAGGTAAAATACTCTGATCTACTTACTGTAGATTTGGTGTACCTACTGTCAAGTGCTTTGTCAGCAACCCCCCCCAGCAAAAAACAATCTCTAACCTTTAAACAAAAAAAGCAAAAAGCCTTTGTGCTGCATATAACCTTGCCACAAGTTGATGCTGACTGTCCAGAGAATGTTGTTTTTCTGAAAAATTGAATAATGAAGAACAAAATCATACGTCTGATTTTAAATTTGTTATAGGTAAGTATTTATTTTGCAAAATATTTTCCAAACCTGGGTATGGGCAGAACTCCCCTTAAAGTACTACAAAATAACTGTGGAGTTAAATATTTTCTTGTTTGCTATGATGTTCCACCCTTTCGCATGGGGAGTTCAGATATTTAATTCTGAAAATCTCTGAGGTTAGATATGGAACAGAAGCCTGTTGTTGCATTTGTACTGCCAGACTCCTGGAGCTTCTTAATAAAGCATAGGGATTATGTACCACAACAGGATTTTAAAAAACAAAATCTGTAAAGAAGAATTTCTTGCTTTTTAAACTTTTGTGTTTATATAGGAGTTACAGCATCTGTCTCCTACCCTGGAATGCTTACTGCATGTCTGTCAGTGTAGCTTGTGAGGCAGGCTGACCTAAAAATGAAAGATCTCTAAATTGCAGAAGCAGCCAGGCATTTTTGAACAATTCCAAGCGCGGGAGTTGCTGCAGATATGGAAAAAGCACTGCCACATTCAAGTTAAAGTCCTGGCCTTGTTTCATTCCTGAGTTGGCACTCTACCTGAGTAAAAGCTCTGAGACTTGAACACAAAAAGACAGCAGATGCAGGGCCAAGCAAGAGTTAAGCCCTGAAAAAAAAAACCAAACTTACCTGTAGTTTCTTGTCCAGTGCGCTCACTGGGCTGCTCTCATGCTACCAAGAGTAAATGATGTACAAGCTTGCGTATGGTGTACTTGCTAGTACAGTGGACACTCTGAACTGGATGTTTAGTGACAAGTGACAGATGTTTGTCATATCTTTTAATGTACTGCTGAAAGAAAACAATGAGATAGTAATAGGTAATAAAGATAGTAGCAGAAGATTTCAGAAATCCATAAGGGCTAAAATCAGTGTCTGAGAGAAGAGCATTTTCTAGTGTGTTTAACTTCCTCTATTTATGAAATATAATGTTTTTCAAGGCAATTAATAATAAATTACGGTAGTGTATGTTGCTCCTGTAGGCAACACATGAAAGTTCCTTTCCTCTAGAACCTTGGAAAGGCTGAAGAAAAAGAAGAGAGATTGATTCTGTCCCGTTTCCAATGGCCTCTGTGAAAGTACTTCTTTTCCTATGGACCTTAGAAAGACTGAGGCAGGCACTTTCATTAAACTCTCCCTAGAGGCTCCTACGATCAACAAGCTATTTTTTAAAGGAAGTATGCACACTAGCTGTGTTTTTCCCTTTCATCCAGGTTTCTTGTTTAAATATATAGAGCCCTCCTAAAATGCTTCTGTATACCCATGGATATTTCGGCATTTGGTGCAATCACTTATGAATGTCACAGCCCAAGATGGTAATACAGGCATTTTTTATTATAGGTTGCTCATATGAAAACCTAACTTTTCCAGATCACATTCCATTTTGTCTCCTTTGGGTCCAATTGTATGTTTCCTTTTAAATATTGGGTTACTGAAAACACTAGCTAATTAAATATAATTGTTTCTGATATATGGCATTGGGGAGTAACCAACAGCAACATAACAATAGCTTTGATTATCTTTCCTTCAAAGTAAGATGAAACTAAACGCATTAAAAAGGGTTTAAATGGGAGGGTAATATTAAATAATAGGTAATAAATGAAGATTAATATCTTTATATTCTATCTTTACCTTTACATTTTTATTTTTCATCTGCCATGCTGTGCAGTAATAGATATGCTCCCTTCTCTTGATAGAGGTCTATGGTGTGCCCACATATTATGCCATTTTCATCCGGAACTTTCTGCTGCCTTCTGAAATCCTTTTAGGCCATTTGTGTAAATAACTGTATTACAAAATGTGCTAGAGCATAAAGAGATGAAACTGTTCTGGAAAAGAAGAAAACTCAAGAGCAAATTGTTACAGTGTTAAATCCACCCTCTTTAAAGCATAGTCTTCTGGTACAGAAAACTGAATTGTCTTGCTTACATTCTTCAGCAGTCCTTAGCCAATACTACTTATTTCCTGTGCTCCACTTTGCTTGAGTAAGTAAGGTTAAGTGTTGACTGTATTCCTTCCTTGATAGTTTCTTAGGTTCCACTCCTCTCTGTTCTGTTGTGTGCTAGACAAATCACAAAATCAAAAGATCAGTTTTGACATTTTTCTGCAATGCTCTTGGTTTTCTCTTGTGCTTATTTAACAGCTGTTTGAGATTGGAGTTCATTCTTCTCCCAGAGTGAGCCTCTAGAAGGTACAGATATTACATAGGACTTAGTGCAAAAAAGGCACCTTCTTACTTGTGTTATATTCTTCTTCCTTCTTAATTGTTTCATACTGGAGAATGTGTTTGTGGTAACTATCCTAATTCTGTACGGTGGATATAAAGAACAACTGTTAGGGACTTTTTGGGAAAAAATAATTATTCGTGACTGTTTGACATTATCTGTTCGTTGAACTCTAACAGGTAACTACTGGAAAAAGTGTCTGGAAAACAAAGGGCCTAGGGGCCTGGATAACAATAGGATTTGCAAAACAATAATGAACACTTTCACACAAAACCTGGATATTTCTAACATGAGGATGTGCTATGATCTTATTTGTTTCTTCCCTTTATATGTCTTTCTAGGTTTCAGGACTGACTTGTCACTATGTACAGCATTTATGAAGTGTATTCTTTTGTTTCAAGTTTATCTTTTACACAGACCATTAGCTAGGAAACACATTTGATTATTTGGTAATTCTTTTAAGACTTAAGTAGGTCTAATGACATACAGCAAATCTGTGTTTTCACACACATAATTTCACAATTTTGAGTGAACAAGAGTGAAAAGATTGTTTCCCTTGATAATCATATCTGATTATTGTAAAGCACATCAAGAAATAAGGGTGGCAAAACCATACAAAGCTAGTTCACGTTGGCAAAGCTGTCTTATATTGGCTGAAATGTTTCAGCACATTCTCAAACTGTGATCCAGTTTCTTAAACAGTGGAATACTCTGCTTAGCAGAGTAGCAGTACTGTAGCAGTACAAGTCCAAGGCCTCACATAAGTCTTGCATTGTATCTCTCAGCCCCTTACCTCAGTTATGCAGAATATCTGAAATTTTAGTAGACACTGATATTTAAGCAACTGAATAGATTCAGTTCAATTTTACATGAAAAAAAAAAAGGATAAATATGTACCTGAACTCACTTCTCCTGTCTTATTTTCTGCCCATCTCTTAAGAGAAATCAGATCAAGCAATAACGCAATTCTGGTTACTTCTGTATATATACTTCTATCCTTCTAATAGACAAAGTTTGCAGTCCAGAGTAGCTGGTGTTCCTGTTGAAAGGTACATAGCTCACAAAAATATCAACAAGACCACGATGAAATGAATTGATATTGGCTTCAGTATAATATCTTTCAGATTATATAATTTTTAATATAATTTTCTAAAAGTTGATAGTAATTCCTTTGTTCTATGACTGAACTTAGTTTGATATATTTTAAACAAAGTGTTTTGCTTTGAAAAGCTTCAAAAGATTTGGGTTTTTTTTTGTTGGTGCCCCCTTCCCCACTTCCCACCCCCAAATGGTATGAAACCACATTTGAGAACCTGTAATAACTACCCCTGGTGCCTTTCTGGAAAGCCCTAATTTTAGAGTAAGAAAACTTAAAGACTTGTAAGCATATAGTTCAAGAATTATTTTAACTAAAGTTTTTGTTGTAGATTCTAGTCTTCTTCCTCCTTTCTATGCAATAGAAATTAAATATGACTCAAAAAGTAAGAATTTTATACCCTTAATCTTTCCTTATGTTTTTTCTTACTTTTCTATATTGTTGAGGCTGGAAGTTATTCTGAAACATCCAGGGTTGGTCTCTTCTTCTTGCCAATAAATACACAGGGTTCTCTGCAGTAGGGTTTTTTCAGGTGAAATTAAAAATTTGGTTTGTTTGGGGAGCTTCAATAACGTTTTTCTATCTTAATGTAGTCATTGCAATTGCTGTCTCACATAGAGAGATAAATAACATTCCTGAAGAAATTACGGTAATATATCTTGTTCCGAACATCATTTAATATCCAGTTTACCTTTTTCTTGCACTGCTGGAAGTCACTATATTGAAGGGAATGGAATAAATGAGAGTGGAATCAGGCTCAGTATGTTTAAATATCCCTGTTTGCCCCTACATGTCAATCAGCGTGAAGTTCCTATCTTAACCTGTGTCTATTAATAAGGCTGTGAAAGGTAGATTATTTGTTTGGACATAAAATTGCTTCTGCTTTACTCTGCCAGCTGTTGCTAAAGACTAGCAGCACTTTTCAACTGTCTATAGCTTCTCAAATTTTGAAATCTGCTTCATCAGGATTTAAGGCAGATGAACAAATTCTGTTTCAAAGCATTTTAAAGAATTCCTTCACTGCTTCTTCTTAATTTGATGCCCCAAATTTTCATTATTTTAAAGTATGAAATATATGTATTTTATATGGGTATCACTTGGGATACACTTCTAAGATGTGTTGTCATTACATACACTTCTATTAAAAAAAAATGCAAGTTCTAAATTGACGACTTTTTTAGTAGCAATTAACATTAAGAAACCTTGGCAAGAATGCATATTTTCACATGAACCAAGAAACATTTCTAATTTGTGTTTTCAAACATGTAGAACATTACTGTATAAGTAATGATGGAAGTGTTCTCTGTAAAATCAAAGTACACTCTGAATCAAGGAGGAGTTGATAACTGTCTAGTTAAGCTTTACCTCCTCTCTCCAGTACTTCCTCTTATCCTTTTTCTCAACTTTCATCAGGCTTAACTTTTCTGGTACTGTATGACAAGAGTGAAAGAAACTCAAATTTAAGAGATTCTGCTTTATAAGACTGTTATTTTTTAAGCAATATGGGGACTGGTATGCTTTCTCCAGCTGTTTGATCATATACAGTATAAGAATAAAAGGAGTTAATAAGCTATTTTGTCTTATTTTGTCTATCCTCTGCTTGCGAAGTCATGAAGAAAACAAACATTGCCAATGAAACAGATTAAAAAAAAAAGTCAGACTCCCAAAATATTTAAATACTGTAAGAAAAATATTTTTGGTCTGTCTTCTGTGTTCTGTATTCCCAAGAGGATTTATAGATCTCTTGCAATTAATGTAGCGGAGTCTCTGAAACTTAGGGATGATTTTTAGTGCTTTGAAACCACTGAAATGTCACTCCTTTATTTGGCCTTCCTTGCTCAGTGGTTCATTCAGTCCTCTTCCACTCCCTCCCATGTACAAGCTGATATTCTCCTTCTTGCTGTAATCCATGTTGACTATCTATAATACGTTTTACTATTGTTCCTTGTAGGAAATAAGGGTATCCATGAATATGATGCAACAGCTGTGCCACTTTAGCATCTTGCCAACACTGGAGGGATGTTATGCTATGTCCTTCCCTCTTCTGGAGAGGCTTTTCAACAGCTTTGACTCTGAAACTTGCCAAACCTCTCCATGAGCCACTCTAAGGAGAAGCCTGATGGAAAGCTAACTCAGCAGAAAAAGTTTTCCAATAGTTTCATAATTTGAATCATGTCAGCTAAGGACCTGATGAATCTGAGACCTGAATCACATCAGCAAAAGACCAGACAGACTGAGGCTGGTAGAGAAATGGGGTGGAAGGACCAGTTTCCTCCTTTTTGCTGCAGTAAACTGTTAGATTACACCAATTGCAACATTTAACCTCACCTTAAAACTGCTTTGCACTCTTTGTATGTCTCCCTTACCTCCTGTAAAAAGTGTCAGTGGAGGAAAAACGAGATCTCTGCTCACTTTCAGAGAAGGTCTTATTGCTCTGGTGTGTGCCTCCTTGGGGACAAGCAGTCTGGCAGCCAGACTGGGAGATGGAAATCACTTAGAGCTTTGAAGCTTCCCTTGCCATCAAAACACCCGCTGCAACACTAGTTAAAGTGGTAAGTCAATAAGAATCTCTAAGAACCATCTGTATACTTTATTAGATCTAGTTAAACAAGGCCCGAACTTGATCAGTTTTATAAAAATGGGAAAATATATTTAAATATTCAATAGTGAATTTTTAACATTTTCTCTTGGGGTTTTTTTTTGGTTTTGTTCTTTTTTTTTTTTTTTCCTTCATGCAAGTTGTTTTCCAAAAAAACTTTGGTTTCTTTGCTTGTTTTTTGTAGTTTTGGGTCTGTCAGTCCTGTGTCCCTCCCCTTTCAAAGTCTAGGGGGTTGTTTATTTCTTTCTTTGTTTCTTTATTTGTTTCTGGCTGCCACTGCAATGCTGAAGATTAAAGGGACTGGGCACACTATGCTAAGTATCTGGGTAAATCTTGACATGTGCAATGCTTTAAGTGTTTCCAAGTTTTTACTGTGTGTGTTTCTGCATCTTAATCTTCAGCTTGATCAGGACCATCTTTTTCCCCATGTATTCAGACAAAGCGTAATTCTTGAATGGAATGCCTACCTAATACAGTTAAATAGAACCACAGAATCACAAAATGGTTGAGGTTAGAAGGGACCTCTGGAGGTCACCTGGTCCAACACCCTCTGCTCAAACAGGGCCACCTAGAGTTGCTTGTCCAGCACCACATCCTGTCGGCTTTTGAATGTCTCCAAGGAGCAGGCTCCACAACCTCTCTGGGCAGCCTGTGCCAGTGCTCAGCCACCCTCACAGTATAAAAGTGCTTCCTGATGTTCATAGGGAACCTACTGCATTTCCCTTTGTGTTCATTGCCTCTGGTCCTGTCACTGGACACCACTGAAAAAAGCCTGGCTCCATCTTCTTTGCACCCTCCAGGTATTTATACACATTGATAAGATCCCCCCAGAGGCTTCTCTTCTGTAGGTTAAACAGTTCCAGCTCTCTCAGGATTTTCTCATAGGCAAGATGGTCCAGTTCCTTCATCATCTTTGTAGCCCTTCATTGGACTCTCTCCAATTTGTCAGTGTCTCTCTTGTACTGGGGAGCCTAGAAGTGAACACAGTACTCCAGATGCAACCTCACCAGTGGTGAGTAGAGGGGAGGGATCACCTCCCTCAACCTGCTGGCAATACTTTGACTAATGCAACCTGGGAGCCTTCTTTGTGGCAACGGTACATTACTGGCTCATGATCAACTTGGTGTCCACCAAGACCTCCTGGTCCTTTTTTTACCAAACTGCTTTCCAGATTGGTGGCCCCTAGCATATATCCATGCATGGGGTTGCTCTTCCCCAGACACATGACTTTGCACTTCTCCGTGTTGAAATAAATAATACATTGCTTAAAAAGATTATAAAATCTGCTTTCTTTTTATCTACCTCTAACTGGTTTGGGTATCCCAGGCAACATTGTTTTATTTCATTTTCTTAAAAAATTATATTCTCCCCTACACTTTGGAGCTAGGATTTTAAGTCAGAAAATGAAGCCATTTGTTCCTTTTTTGTCTTATTTAGTCTTAATGACTCCTAGCTACTCTGTAGAAGTATGATGCTACCAGCACTCACCAGTGGTGTTTTTCAGGGTTCACTTCTAGGGCCAGATCTGTTCAATATATATTTCAATGATCTGAATGCAGGAGTTGAATGCGCTATTAGCAAGCGTGCTGATGATACCAAACTGTGAGGTGCTGTGGACTCTCTTGAGGGACAAGAGGCCTTGCAGGGTGATCTAGATAGATTGCAGCATTGGGCTATGATTAACGGGATGAAATTCAACAAGTCCTGATTTTATACCTGGGATGGAGTAACATCGGGCACTAATATATATTGGGAGAGGAATGGCTGGAGAACTGGTCTTGCAGAGAGAGATCTGTGTGTGCTGGTTGACAGCAGGCTCAATACAAGCCAGCAGTGTGCACTGGCAGCCCAGAGGGAAAACCACATCCTGGGGTGCATCAATCACAGTATAACTAGCCAGTCAAAAGAGATGATTATCCTGCTGTATTCAGTGTTGGTGTGGCCTCACCTTCAACACTGTGTGCAGTTCTGGGCCCCACAGTTTAAGAAGGGTGTTAAGGTACTCAAATATGTCCAGAGGAGGGCAACAAAGCTGGTGAAAGGGCTGGAAGGAATGTCCTGTAAGGAGCGGCTAGGAGTTTGGGCTTGTCCAGTTTGGAGAAAAGGAGGCTGAGGGGCAATCTCGTTGCTCAAATCTGTGTCTCTGTGTCAGGGGAGGTTAAGACTGGACATTGAGAAGCATTTCTTTACTGAGAGAGTGGTCAAACACTGGAACAGGCTTCCTAAAGAGGTGGCTGATGTCCCAAGCTTGTCAGTGTTTAAGAAGTGTTTGGACAATGCACTTAATAACATACTTTAACTTTTGGTCACCCCTGAATTGGTTAGGCAGTTGAGTAGGTGACCTTCTGACTGAAATATTCTACTCTACTGTGTTCTACTCTACTCTATTCTATTCTATGATGAAGAAATGCAGAAATGATCTGATGAGCGCACCTGTTGGTGAGAAAGAAGAATTAAATGAATGGGAAAGCTACTGAATTTAACATATTTGGTTAAAACTGAAAGAAGGGTAACATAATGAGATTTTAGCTTTGGGATAATGAACAAAACTATGCAAAATATGTTTAACTTGAGATGTCATCTGAAGAAAGATTGCAATTTGAACTCTTGTGCAAGGAAATGATTCAAAACTCAAGAACAGTGAAGGAGTAAGGGACTCCTATAAGGAATCCCTCCATTATGGTTGTGATATCAAGGGTATATCAATATCAATTGTATATCAGTTGATATACAATCAATTTGCCCCTTAAGATTCTGAGTTATCTTCAAGGTGGTGGTGAGAACTTAGTAACTGATGAGAACCTAGTGATCTAAGCAGTCGTATTATCTCAGCAGAAGCTAATATGTAGGAAATGCAGTGAAGTGCCTCAAATCTGTCAATATATTAGGTTCTACCACACTTAAAAAGCAAACTATAGGTGGAATGTACTGAAGGAAAGGAGGAAGCAACAGTGAAGATGCTGCTGCATGCAACTGTCAGTCTGCCTTGATGGATTGGTTGGTCTGCTATGTTAAATTTAATGTATTCCTATTTCTCCACTAGTGAGAAAATGTGTTATTATTTTATTGGTTTAGATCCTTAATTTGAGTGCTTACAAGTCTTGAGTGTTAGACAAAGGAGACTTGGTATTTTAGTTTTTCAGGTTTCTGGGTGAGAAAGAAAGTTGATATACATGTACATTGTAAACATATGCAGTTGAAACTGGCATTAAGTACCGAGTCACTGACTGCAAATGGGTCATCCCCAAAACTGCTTGTTTAACTTTTTTCTGAATAAAATTACTGTGATACTGTAGGTGGAAAAGTATAGTGATTTATTATTGCAATAGACCTTATTCATAAAAGGTTTCCTGTACTGAAAGTGAAATTAAGTGCATGAGCCAGAATATTTGCAACAAGTTTAAAGCATCTCTTGCTGCCTAAGTCAAATGAATCACATTTCAAGATCACAGAAGACAGAAAGCTATATGCATATGTTTGTATGTGTATATATATGAGATTCTATTATTGCTATTATATTAATAATATCTATTGTTATTAAAATAGTATTTTCTAAATCTTATTAGAAAAGTTTTAAAAAAATCGAAATTAGGCATTTTGGAATTAAGTATCATGAAAAAAGCAAGAAATAGTAACTCCTTGCACACTTAATAGTAACACTAGCTGCAGGCAGCTAGTATATTTCAAACCTGTCTGCACTGAATGGTGCTTGAACTGATGAGATTATTCTATTTTTCCTGTAGCAGCCAAAAATAACATAATATTTAGTATGTGGTATTATATGATATTTTGTGCTACATACATACAAAGGATCCAGCCTCCTGAGGACAAACATAAAACACAACATACTTTCCTTGTGAGTAGATAATACATATGTAGATAAGCTGAAGGACACTTTAGTATAAAACAAATGTTTCATCTTCTCTAAACATCTCTGTATTGGTCACTGACAGAAATGTTTAATT
Organism: Pluvialis apricaria; assembly: GCA_017639485.1. Lineage (NCBI taxonomy): Eukaryota > Metazoa > Chordata > Aves > Charadriiformes > Charadriidae > Pluvialis > Pluvialis apricaria. Next base: position 174,444,047 of record CM030007.1, read on the forward strand.
AGCATGCAATTTTATTTTGTTCTTATGAGGCTATCACCGGCTTCCAAATTTCACTTTTCTACTTGCAAATGCAATTACAAACTATATATGGCAAACATCATAATTTTCTGTAAAGATGCCAAGTGGAACTTAATCATATACTAATCCATATAATTCCATTGTTTCCTTTCTTTAGTTTACTATTATTAGAAGAATCAAAATATCAGGAATGAAAGGTGGATTCTTACTTGAACTTGAAATTACCCGGCCACATAGAAGTGACAATGACACATTTTCTCATAATGATTTTGAGTAAATATTGGTAAACAACCATGTTTAGACAAAGAGTTCAAATTCCATACCAAAAGCACCTCCACACATCTGAAATGAAAGAGGGAGTAAAATCATAAAGTGCAAGAAATTATGTTTTGAAATTATAAGGATCACTTAATGGATGTGATGCATTTATTCAAAATAAAAGTACTGCAAACAGTATATCTAATGCTATAAGAATGGCAGACTTCCAGGTCATTTTGGGGAAACACTTGACCTCTGTGTGAAATAAGGTAGTCTTCTAAGTACACGTAGATGAAATCTATTAATTATTTCCTAGAAAAAAATGTGAAAAAATATTTTACATAGGTAAAGCAGCAGGCAAATTCAGTGCCCAGAAAAGATAAAACAAAGTTCTCAAAAAGTTCTTAATCCATAATTCCATGCAGATATCTGACTTTTCTTCTGAACAAAATCTGCACAATGTCTTTTCAAATCCTGTAATTGTATGAAGAAATAAGGACAAAGTATTCATAGAATCACAGAATGGTTTAGGTTGGAAGGGACTTAAAGATCATCTACTTCCAAACCCCCTGCCATGGGCAGGGACACCTTCCACCCGACCAGGTTACTCAAAGCCCCATCCAGACTGGTCTTGAACCCTCCCAGGGATGGGGAATCCACAACTTCTTTGGGCAACCTGTGCCAGTGTCTCACCACCCTTGGAGTGAAAAAATTCTTCCTAATATTTAATCTAAATCTACCCTCTTCCAGTTTAAATCCATTACCCCTCATCCTGTTGCTATGTGCCCTTGAAAAAGTCCCCCTCCAGCTTTCCTGTAGGCCCCCTTCAGATACTGGAAGGCCTCTATAAGGTCTCCCCGGAGCCTTCTCTTCTCCAGGCTAAACAACCCTAACCTTCACAGCCTGCCTTCATAGGAGAGGTGGTCCAGCCCTCTGATCATCTTTGTGGTCCTCCTCTGGACTTGCTCCAACTGCTTTTTTTTAATTTTTTTTTTTAATTATTTTGTTTCTAATCGCTTGGCACTTCCCAGCCTTAGGGATATTTTAACTGAGGGAATGAATATTTTCTTATGAGTATCCCCCCTTCCTATAGTAACAGATGTGTACAAGACATTCACTAGCACTAGATCTTTACGTTAGCTTTGTTCTGTAGCTAGGGATTTCTGTAGACATGTCCTGTAGGTCCCTTACTGCTCTGTGGTGAGGATTTAAATTTTTTAGTACTGTCAAGTGGTGTAACTGAATCTCAAGAATGCACGGCTGATATGCAGTACACATTCCCTCCCACAGATAGAAGGTATGGCAAGTAAACACACATTTGGTTCAATGCCAACATTGCATGTCAAAATTCCCAGCTTCAAATGAAACCTGCCTTACCCAAGTAATACACATACAAGAGCTCATACAGAGAGTAATACAATAATTTGGAAGGCCTAAAAAAGTATTTTAGTTTTTAGTTTTTTACTTAAAATAAATATTTAGATTTAGTTAGCTGCACTATAAAACACTACTTCATCATCGAGTGAAAATTTGTTTGGATAAAAAATATAGAAGCAAAATTTCTGAACTTTACTGGTTCATCATGCCAATTTGAAGCATCTTATCAACCTAAAATTTTATTCGTAGTGATTGAATTATTCATCCAAAACAATGTGTCTCACTTTTTTAACAACATATTTCAAATTTACCATATAGAATTGGTCATAGGTGTGCAGTACTTTGACATGTTTTATTTTCAAATGTATTATTTTCAGTACCTACAACAAAAAATGATATGTATTTTATAAATTATTAGTCCATGTCCTCTGCCTTTTTACTTCATCTAATACTCCATTATTATTTTTTAAAAAAAGGAAAAAAATGTGACCAAAGTAGACTTGCTTCTCATGTCAGATGACAAGTTTTTTTGTATGTATGTTTGTGAGGGGAGAGAGAGAAGGGGGGTTGGGGAGAGAGAGAGATGTGAAAGATAATAAAAAATAGTATCTTGCAGCAAACAAAAAATAGACTTTGACACTGAAATGGAACATTTTAACTTCAGTTGAAAATTAGTTTGAAGATCCATAACATTCTTACGTATACAATTTAAAAAACCTCTATCTTCGGTAATATTTGCATATAAACATTAAGATACCTACCTGAAACATAAAACACTCTATTTAGCAATTAAAATACTGTTTAACAGTGTTCTGATTAGTATTCTTAGACTGAGAGAAAACTGGTTTGTATAATGGACTGTTAAAAGAGAATTTTTTTACCTATCAGAGATCTCTAGTATGGTTTATAAAAAAGTACAAACAGACTATTTTTTAAACACATAAATTATGCTTATCTGCCTGAATAATGATTTTTCTCAAAAGTGGTGATGTGTTTCACTGTATGTTTTTGGGAGCGAGGAATAAGACCCAGATATAATTTTCTGGATAACAATGTTTGCCTTTTCCATAGAAGCCCTCTTTGGCAGAAGACAGGATGAAATAATTTCTTCAGTATAGAAAGATCTGCACCTTTTAGTGTAAAATTAATAAAATTCTAGCTGGTCTATTTCAGGTAACACTTTTCTGCCATTTTTTCCTTGGACCATAACTAAACAACCATGATTATGTCAGAAGAGCTGGGCTAAGCAACCTCCTTCCTTTCTGAATTCTTTCCTGACATTGTTTCTCTTATCAATATGGCAGAAAGGGATGTACAGCTGGCTACACAACAGACTAAACTGGAAAATATCAAAGAAAAAGTGCCTTTCTAAAATATTTTCCATTCCCATTTAAGCCATCTAATTGGAGAAGCTCATGGGATAATTGCTTTGGAAACAGGTTGCTTAATTAACCTCTCTGTTCAGCGCTCTTTTTCTCTCACTATAGGGGATGTTTAAAGGGGCAGTGACTGAAAACCCTGTTATCTTGGTAAGGGTTTCTCCTGTTGAATGCAAGGGTTAGTTGGCAGAAACAACAGCGAGTCATCACACTTCAGTTTTTATACTGCGTAACCAGGAGCGACCTCATTTTAGTAGCATGGAGGTCAGTGTGGACACTCTCCAGAAGCTAAGTAGATTACTGTTCAAATTTCTGTGAAGTTTCAAGTCACAGCTCAAATTGCTACTGTTTACCAAAACCAGTTTAAATACCCGTGTTCTGCATTGCAATCTCACTGTAGACATACATGTAGTATTTCACCTCCTTGATGCTGCAGCATTGTTATTGGGCCCTTGCTCTCCAGATGAATCCATAAAACATGAGCAGTGAGGCAGTGCAAATGTGACTGGCAGCTTGCTTGGTGCTGAATTTGCTGTATGGAGACAGGGACTATTATTCTGATCACTGCTGCCAGATTTACTCTACAGGTTACTACTGGAATTGACTGGCATATTTTTATTGAGCAAAATTCACTTTAAGTTTCTTGCCCTGAAAACACTCTGTTCATACCACAATCTTGCACAAATATTTCTTATTCAATAGGAGTTGGATTACTGAAGCAGTACATTCACTCATAGATTTAATGAAGCCCAGTGTTGTTTAAAAGCCAAGTTGCATTCTTTAGTAACATGTATATTTATCATCTGAGATATGTACTACTCCCAGACTGTTGACATGTATAGGTAGTGTTCTAATGAACGAGTTTGTATAAAGTGGAAAGAATGCTAGCATGGTCCTGTTTAATCAATTAGCAGAGAAGACAATAAAAATATCCTCTTCCTGTAGATACTTGACCCAATTTCTCCAAATGTCACTGTTGGAGCAGATGATGGATATTTAATACTAAATAGGTGCTCTGGTTTGTATGCTGAAATATTAATTCATTACTTAAAGAATGAGGTTATAGAACTGATATATTGCATTACTTTGTCATAGTGTGTCGAGTTGAATTGACTTACAATGTGAACCATGTAACGTGATGTGATGCTCTGTAATTTGCCATAATTTGACATAATATAATTTAGCAGGTCAGAAACACAAAACAAACAAAACTTTGTCCATGATGAAATTCATGCTGCTCATTTAGGCACATGTGAAAAGAATTTTTTGCCAGAAAAAGAGAATAGAAATATAATTCACATGATGGATAATACCCTAGATATACTCCCTATAAAACAGAGTAGAACTGTTTTAGAAAAAGAAATCTTGAGGCTGATGAATACTTAGCTTCACTGAGAGTGGGTCTAAGGAACATCTTGAATGGATGCAATTTTCCTCAAAAGCCATCAGAATACAGCACACTAGCCTAGGATCTCACTTTACTGTAATATTTTAGCACAGTGCACATCAGCTTCACTTCCCAAATCATTAACATAAGTATGTTAATGATCAAGTTTAGGCAGAAAAAATAGTTTTACATGTAGGACTTGGTGGACTCATCTTATACAGTTTTGTATCTGATCATTCAGTCAAGAGATTTATGTATAACATGGAATTCATGTCAGCTGGAGCTGACAGTGTCAAGCAGGTGTCACCTGCAATATGAAAAGGTGATTGACAGTAAGTTCATTACTTGATTAGGGGCTTAATTGTTTTGCTTACTCAAAGTAACTCCTCCTTATTAGCCTCAGGCACCCACTGGGACATAAAGCCCTGGGGACTATAGAGAAAGAAGAAGAACAAGGTGAGTGACACAGAAAAAAGATAAAGTTATTCCATTTGTCATACAGCAATTTTTTGGGGTTTTTTAGGCTATCTGTATAAATGGGAGAAAAAAATGCTCTAAATAAAGCAGGAGAAAATCATATATGTTATTTAAAGTGATCTTTGGCAAAATTACTTTACTAAGCTACAAGTATATGAAATAATCTAAAATTGAAATTCATGCTGAGCTTTGAGATGCAGCAATCTTCTAGCCTTGCTACAACATAAATCTTCATAATGGCCAAAGAATAATATATGAAAAAATACTATCAATCCATGGCAAGGTTCTGTTTTTAAAGCTGTATTGTAAAAGTTTATTCTTTATTTGAGATGTAAAAATGAAAAATCTAACTTCACTTTATAAACATTTCATATAATAAATTGTTAAAGAGTATTGAGTCTTGATATGCACTGCTTTTGATATATCTCACTGTATTTTATAGGAGAGAGTTTCTGGAAGAAGCAAAATATTTCAGAAACTATTTTTTTACATTCAGATATATTTTGACTCTGCTATCTCTTTAATTAAGTAATTTCTGGTAATTCAATGACTTAAGAAAGATGATAGATTAAAGCAAATTTTTTATCTTTTTCTTTATCAGCCCACAGATTATATTACTTATTTGGAATGAGCTAAAGTCACGCTAGGTAAAAACCAGCTCTGATTTTCAAGAATATCTATATCTAAGAAGTTGATCGTTTTGAAACTTCATACTTGTCCTTGTATATTGTATGAAACTGAATCAGTCACATAATGTCTGACAACAGCATTAATAGCATGAGGGGGGTACATGAAGGAAATGGGCATCCTGGTTACCTGTATCTTATTCCAGACCTTTTTGAAGGACTAGAATCATAGAATCATCTAGGCTGGAAGAGACCCTTGGGATCATTGAGTCCAACCATCTACCCTACTCTACAAAGTTCTCCCCTACACCATATCCCCAACACCACATCTAAACGGCTCTTAAACACATCCTGGGATGGTGGCTCAACCACCTCCCTGGGCAGCCTATTCCAAGACCCTACCACTCTTTCTGTGAAAAATTCTTTCCTAATGTTCAGTCTAAATCTACCCTGTTGGAGCCATTCCCTCTCGTTCTGTCATTAATTACCTGTGAGAAAAGACCAGCACCAACCTCTCTACAGTGTCCTTTCAAGTAGTTGTAGAGAGTGATGAGGTCTCCCCTCAGCCGCCTCTTCCTCAAACTAAACAGTCCCAGCTCCTTCAACCGCTCTTCATATGATTTGTTTTCTAGGCCCTTCACCAACTTCATTGCCCTCCTCTGCACTCGCTCCAGCACCTCGCTATCTCTCTTGTATTGAGGTGCCCAAAACTGGACACAATACTCGAGGTGTGGCCTCACCAGTGCTGAGTACAGGGACACAATCACGTCCCTACTTCTGCTGGCCACGCTATTTCTAATACAAGCCAGGATGGCGTTGGCTTTCTTGGCCACCTGGGCACACTGCCGGCTCATATTCAGACGCTTGTCAATTAGAACCCCCAGGTCTCTTTCTGCCAGGCAGCTTTCCAGCCACACTTCCCCAGGCCTGTAGCGCTGCATGGGGTTATTGTGGCCCAAGTGCAGGACCTGGCACTTGCCCTTGTTGAAAGTCATACCATTGATGTTGGCCCAATGATCCAATCTATCTAAGTCTCTCTGTAGAGCTTCCCTATCCTCCTGGGAATCAACACTCCTGCTTAACTTGGTGTCATCTGCGAACTTGCTGATGATACACCCTATGTCCTTATCAAGATCATCAATAAAGACGTTAAACAGAAATGGTCCTAACACTGAGCCCTCAGGCGCACCACTTGTGACCGGCCGCCAGCTGGATTTAAATCCATTGAGGACCACTCTTTGGGACCTTCCAGTCAGCCATTGCTTGATCCAGAAGATCGTGTGCTCATCCAAGCGGTGTGAAGCTAGTTTTTCTAGTGCCACAATCAATTTAGTTTAGCCACCGCATGGCCTTGCTCTGACTGGAAAGGTTAAGTCAAATTTCCTTCAGATATTCTTCCTAGCTAAATTAATCTATGATCCTGTAAGTCTATGTAATAAAATTATTTGAGCATGCATAGAGTTTGAAAGAGTGCATACACAAAGAAACAATATCACAGAACCACAGAACAACTGAGGACCTCTTGACAGATCTTCTGGTTCAATCCTCATGCTCAAATCAGGGTCACCTAGAGCAGGTTGTGCAGGGCTATATCCAGTAAGGTTTTGAACATCTCCAGGGATAGGGATGCCACAAAATCTATGGCAAATCTGCTCCTGTGTTTGATCACCCTCACAGTGAAAAAGTTCTTTCTTACGTTTAAGAGAAATTTCCTGTATTTCAGCTTGTGCCTGTTTCCTCTTGTCCAGTCACTAGATAACACTGAGAAGAGTCAGGTTCTGTCTTCTTTACACCTCTCTTGAACATGGATAAGATCCCCCCTCAGACCTTTCACTCCAGGCTGAACCAACCCAGCTCTCTCAGCCTCTCTTAATAGGAAAGACGCTTCAAGGCCTTAGTCATCTCTGTGGACTGTTGCTGGACTTGATCAAGTAAGTCTATGTCTCTCTTGGACTGGGGAACCCAGAACTGGACCCTGCACTACAGGTGTGTCTCATCAGGGCTGAGGAGAGGAGAAGGATCCCTTCCCCCACACCCCTGGCAATACTTTGCATAATGCATCCCAGGATGCTCTTGGACTTTGCTGCAAGGGCACAGGGCCGGTCACAAGTGGAGTTCCACATGGTTTAGTGTTGGGGCCACTACTGTTTAATACCTTTTTACATTTTCTTGACGAGGGGATTGAGAGCACCCTCAGTAAGTTTGCAGACGACACCATGTTAGGTGGGACTGTTGATCTGCTTGAGGGCAGGAGGGCTCTTCAGAGGGACATGGATACACTGGATCGATGGGCTGAGGCCAATAGTATGAGCTTCAACAAGGCCAAGTGCCGAGTCTTGGGCCTGCACTTGGGCCACAGCAACCCCATGCAACACTACAGGCTTGGGGAGGAGTGGCTGGAAAGCTGCCCTGCAGAAAAGGACTTGTGAGTGTTGATTGGCAGCCAGCTGAACATGAGCCAGCAGTGTGCCTAGGTGGCCAAGAAGGCCAAGGGCACCCCGGCCTGCATCAGGAATAGTGTAGCCAGCAAGGATAGAGAAGTGATTGTCCCCCTGTACTCGGCACTGGTGAGGCCGCATCTTGAGTACTATGTTCAATTTTTGGCGCCGCAGTATAAGAAGGACATTGAGGTGCTGGAGAGGGTCCAGAGAAGGCAACAAAGCTGGTGAAGGGTCTTGAGAATAAGTGTTACAAGGAGCGGCTGTGGGACTTAGGGTTGTTTAGCCTGAAGAAAAGAAGTCTGAGGGGAGGCCTTATTGCTCTCTACAGGTATCTAGGTTGTAGAGAGGTGGGTGTTGGTCTTTTCTCACAAGTTACAGCTGATAGGACAAGAGGAAACCATCAAGTTGCTCCCGGGGAGGTTTAGGTTAGACATTAGGAGAAACTTCTACACTGAAAGGGTTATCAAAGACTGGAATAGGCTGCCCAGGGAAGTGATTGAATCGCCATCCTTGGATGTATTTAAAAGCTGTCTAGATACAGTGCTTGGGGACAACATTTAGAAGTGGGAAGAATTAGATAACAATTGGACTTGATGATCTGAAAGGTCTTTTCCAGCCATAACAATTCTATGTTGAGGTCTCTCTGGATGGCAGTGCACCCATCTCATGTATCCTTGACACTCCACCCAGTTTTATATCACCTACAAACTTGTTGAAGGTGTACTGTGTCCCATCATCCAGGTCATTGATGAAGAAGTTAAAAAAATGTGGCCTTGTTATTTGCTGGTAGTGACTGAAGGCACGTCTAACCAGTAAAGACTAAAACGAACAAGGCATTGGGTACCTCAGCCTTTCCCATGTTCTTGGTCACTAGTTCTCCTGCTCTGATGAGCAACGAGCCTACATTTTCCCTCATCTTCCTTTTGCTGATGACACATATGTAGAAGTCCTTCCTGTCGCCCTGCATGTGCCTGACCGGATTCGCAAGTCCAGGTGGACTTTGGCTTTCCTAACTCCATCCCTTGCATGTTCGCATAGTGTCTTCATATTCCGTCTGGTGACCAGGCTCTGCTTTCACTTCTTGTATGCCTCCTATTAATGTTTAAGTTTTGTTAGGATCTCCTTGTTCACCTGTAAAGGCCTCCTGTCACCTTTTCTTGCCTGCCCTTGTTGGCATGACAGAATAGACAATTTTGGAGCTTGGAGGAGCTGACCTTTGAGAATCAACTGGCAATATGATTTAGATTCATTCTGTGTGTTAGCAGCTAGCTAATAGACAGCTTTCTCAAAACATTTTTTTTTCCAAACAGTGATAGTTTACATTGACTAAGAATATTCTTAGGACAATATTAAACAGTGGCATTAAGTAAAGAAAGGGACTATTTAAAAATATCTTGACTGCCATGCAAGTGATGACAAATTATATTCAGCTGACATGACATGCAGAATAGTGACTTTCTTAGCTAAATAAAAAGCTTTCTATAAAGGCATCCTTTGCCAAGTTTTGGCATGTCCTAAAAGTAATAATTGATTCTGGTAAATAGCAGAAAAGTTGTGGGTAACAGAATCAGCAGTATAAAAGATCACCTACTCTAGAATCTGTTTTCTGACAATGGAAAATGTCATCATACAATTTTAAAAGAATGTGAAATTATCTTTTTCTAGAAAGATCTTGATATTTAATACTCTATTTAAGAAGAAAGAAAGACCACAGCAAAATATAGCATGTTCCAACCACAAAAAATTTTATTATCTTATCAGAAGTGTTTACTTGCTCCTGGGTGTACGTATAGAATATACTGCTTGTGTAGTCTATATTATATATGTAGAATTGTCATAGTCTTTATTACTTCTTCCCTTATCTAGCAACAAAATGATTTTTATGTAGTCTAATACATCAATATCTCATCTTCCCTTTAGTTACTTTTGTCCAAATTCCTACCAAAATGTCCAATGTTTTCATAGCAAGTATGAAAGCAGATACTAAATTAGGTGCCGGTGCAATAAGAACCACTGTTCTGGCTAGGTGCTCAGGCACAGATAGACTTATTGAGTTATTTGGGCACTCTGGGGCAGAGGAGAGCCACAATCTTCTCTGTGCTATAAATGCGCATATGTACAGTGAGGTTTTTCTCAGGCAAACAGTCCTCAGATAAGAATGGTCATGTCAATGACTGCCTATCTGCACGGCAGCAACTCACAAAGCCTACTGTTGGGGTTTTATGTGTGGGTTACCTACCTTTAGCAATTAGTTCTTAGGAATGTCACATTCTAATCAAATTCCAACATACACAGTCTCACAAGAGAACAAATTTCGAAGTTACTTGTTTAAATTCATGGATATGGATATATTTATGTATCAGCTCATAATGATAAAAGTGAAACGTTCACACACCCTAAGCTTTTTTTTTTTTTTTTTAAATTTATTTTTTTAATGAGAATAATGGGTTGTATCTTCATTCTCTGAATTTTACCCACCTTTTCTCAGTCAGGTTTTTCAGTCTATGACAGTATGTCAACTCTCTTAGTGAATTTGTTTAAACTACTAAGTTCACTTGGAAATTTTATAGCACGATTGCCATTGTTCTCTGGTCTTAGCCTTGCACAATCTCCTACTGTGACTTTTACAAAGCAGTTCTGCACCTGTTTCTTTTTCCTTGAAGTTTTTGGTTTTGGTTTTGGGTTTTTTTTTAATAACGAGAAAAATTATTTTTGTATAGTATGTGAAATTGTTTTGAAGGAAAAGGTTGTTTCCATTTAAAATGACACCCATGGTAGAGAAGTTATTAAATTCTTTGTTAGAAATGTATCAGATGAATACATTTTTTCAGTCTTAGTGTACTGTTATACTGCTAATGTCTGTATACATTAGAAAATATTTTTTTTCCCAGAATGCCTTCTACTAATTTGGATACAGCTCAAGAACCCTTTGAATTTACATTCTTATCACTTCTTGGTTTCACAATAGTTTTCAGGTTTTTTAATTATAATTACTGAGCTTTTTGAGAAAATGAAAATCCAGTATTAATACTATGCCTAAATTGATGTTATTTGTAAAACATTTGTCGTATTTATTTGCTTCAATAATAGGAATTTCATTATTTTAAGCAATTCCTGAATTTTTAAGGGACAGTATGTCAGTAAGCTTATTATTTTTGGTGATGGTTAACTTTTTCAGACTTTTTCAGAGGATGTAAATGTTAACATAGAATCACAGAATCATAGAATGGTTTAGGTCAGAAGGGACCTTAAAGATCATCTACTTCCAAACCCCCTGCCATGGGCAGGGACACCTTCTACGAGACCAGGTTGCTCAAAGCCCCGTCCAGACTGGTCTTGAACACTTCCAGGGACAGGGAATCCACAACTTCTTTGTGCAACCTGTGCCAGTGTTTCATCATCCTCAGAGTGAAAAATTTCTTCCTGATATCTATTCTAAATCTACCCTCTTCCAATTTAAAATCATTACCCTTCATCCTATTGCTACATGCCCTTGAAAAAGTCCCCCTCCATCTTTCCTGTAGGCCCCCTTCAGATACTGGAAGGCCTCTATAAGGTCTCCCCGGAGCCTTCTCTTCTCCAGGCTAAACAACCCCAACCCTCTCAGCCTGTCTTTACAAGAGAGGTGCTCCAGCCCTCTGATCATCTTTGTGGTCCTTCTCTGGACCCAGTCCAACAAGTCAACATCCTTCTTGTGCTGAGGACTCCAATGCTGGACGCAATACTCCAGGTGGGGTCTCAGCAGAGTGGAATAGAGGGGCAAAATCACCTCCCTCAACCTGCTGTCCATGCTTCTTTTGATTCATCCCAGGATACAGTTGCCTTTCTAGGCTGTGAGCTTGCATTCCCAGGTCATGTTGAGCTTCTCATTACCAACACCCCCAAATCCTTCTCCTCAGGGCTGCTCTCAATCCATTCTCCGCCCAGCCTGTAATTGTGCTTGGGATTGCCGCAACCCACCTGCAGGACCTTGCACTTGGCCTTGTTGAACTTCATGAGTTTTGTGCAGGCCCACCTCTGAAGCCTGTCCAAGTCCCTCTGGATGACATCCCTTTCCTTCAGTGCATCGATTGCACCACACAGCTTGGTGCCATTGGCAAACTTTCTGAGGGTGAACTCAATCCCGCTGTCCATGTCGCTGACAAAGATGTTGAACAGAACCAATCTCAGTACCAACCCCTGAGGAATGCTGCTCCTCACTGGTCGCCACTTGGACATCGGACTGCTGACCGCAACTCTTTGAGTACAACTGTCCAGCCAATTCCTTATCCACCAAGTGGTCCATCTGTCAAATTCTTGTCTGTCCAATTTAGAGACAAGGATGTCATGTGGAACAGTGTCAAATGCTTTGCACAACTCCAGGTAGATTATGTCATGTGTATGTAGACTATGTTCTTCCCTTATCCACCAATGCTGTAACACCATGGTAGAAGGCCACCAAATTCATCAGACATGAGTTGCCCTTGGCAAATCCATGTTGGCTGTCACCAACCACCTCCTTATTTTCCGTGTGCCTTTGCAGAGTTTCCAGGAGGATCTGCTCCATGATCCTGCCAGGCATAGAGGTGAGACTGACTGGCCTGTAGTTTCCCGGGTCTTCCTTTTTTCCCTTTTTGAAGATGGGGGTTACATTTGTCCTTTTCCAGTCACCAGGGAGCTTCACCAGATTGCCACAACTTTTTAAATATAATGGAAAGTGGCTTAGCAACTTCTCCTTACTGTTCCCTCGGGAATTGCCGGTGGATTTCATCAGGTCCCATGGACTTGTGTACCTTCAGGTTCCTTAGATGGTCTAGTACTTGATATTCACCTACAGTGGGTGGTTCCTCTGTCTCCCTGTCCCTGCCTTTGCCTTCTGTAACTCAGGCGGTGTGGCTGGAGCCCTTGCCAGTGAAGACCAAGGCAAAAAAGTCATTGAGTGCCTCAGCGTTTTCCATATCCTGGGTAACCAGGTCTCCTGTTTCCTTCCGGAGAGGGCCCACATCTTCCCGAGTCTTCCTTTTATCATTGACACACTTACAGAAGTTTTCCTTGTTACTCTTGCTGCCCCTGGTCAGATTCTATCTGGGCTTTATCTTGCCTAACCTGATCCCTGGGTACTCGGACAATTTCTTTTTATTCCTCCCAGGTTACCTGTCCTTGCTTCCAATCTCTGTCTGTCTCCTTTTTGCTTTTGAGTGTGTCAAGGAGCTCCTTGTTCATTCATGCAGGCCTCCTGGCTTTTTTGCCTAAGAACTTCTTTTTTGGCATGCATCACTTCTGAGCTGGAGGACGTGGTCCTTGAATATTTTAACCAGCTTCCTTGGGCCCCTCTCGCCTCCAGCACTTTGTCTCATGGATCCCTACCAAGCAGATCCCTGACGAGGTCAAAGTCTACTTTCCTGAAGTCCAAAGTAGTGAGCTTGCTACACATCCTCCTCGCTGCCCTAAAGATCTTGAACTCCATCATCTCCTTGTCACTGCAGCCAAGGCTGCCCTTGAGCTTCACGTTCCCCACCAGCCTCTCCTTTTTGGTAAGAACAAAGTCCAGCATAGCTCCTCTCCCCATTGGCTTCTCTATCATCTGGTGAAGGAAGTCATAAGCCACGCATTCCAAGAACTGCCTGGATTGTTTGTGCCCTGCTGTGTTGTCGCTCCAACAGATATGGCAGTTTAAGTCCCCCCCGAGCACCAGGGCCTGTGAATGTGATGCTGCTCCTATCTGTCTGTAGGGGGCCTCATCTGCTCCATTATCCTGGTCAGGCGGCCTGTAGCAGACCCCCCACTGTAACATCAATAGTCCCTGCCCTCCCTTTAATCGTGATCTATAAGCTCTCAGTCGGCTCTTCATCCATCCCCAGTGAAGCTCCATACATTCCAGCTGGTCCTTGACATAGAGGGCAACACCCCCTCCTCGTCTCCTTTGCCTGTCCTTCCTGAAGACCTTTTGTCCTTCCATTTCAACGCTCCAGTCATATGACCCATCCCACCACGTCACCACGATGCCAATAAGATCATAGCCCTGGAGGTGTGAACATGTCTCTAACTCCTCTTGTTTGTTCCCCATGCTACATGTATTTGCATAGAAACATTTAAGTTTTTCCCCACTGAAGCTGACCCAATAAGCCTTCCAGTGCGCTGCAGTGTATCCAGCACATCTTGGAGCAACAGGCTGAGGGCTCTTGCTAGCACCCCATCCCTCTAACATTGGTGTGTCGTCCCTTGGCTTGTCACGGGCAAGCCTGATAATAACCCCCTCCCCCATCAAGTCTAGTTTAAAGCTCTGTCAAGGAGCCCCACTAGCTTATGAGCAAAGACCGTCTTCCCCCTTTGAGAAAGATGAACACTAGCTGATGCCAGCAAGCCTGGTGCCATGTAGGCCATCCTGTTATCCGAAACGCCAAAATTATGTCAGTGACACCAGCCACGGAGCCATGTATTAACAGATTGAATGCATCTGTTTCTTCCAATGTCACTGTCCGCAACTGGAAGGAGAAATGAAAAAATAACTTGTGCCACAGATTCCCTTACCAACCATCCCGAGGCCCTGAAGTCTCTTTTGATCACCCTTGGGCTACGTGTTGCAACTTCATCGCCACCCACATGGAAGAGCGGCAGTGAGTAATAGTCCGAGGGCCATAACAGGCTAGGAAGTTTCAAAGATTTAGTTTTCATTAACTAACTGCATGCTATGGTACGAGAAAGAGGTAACCATGAAAATAAATCAAGGCCTGACCAAGGAAAAAACAAAATTATAGCAATGTTGCAGCCTAAAATAGTTCTACTGATCTGTTACATTTTTATGCTTCAGTTAAGTTTATAGACAAGTCTATAACAGGGAATTGTACATAAGGTCTGTGTTCCTACTCAGCAGAATCACAGCAGTAGTAGCATTTAGGTTATATTTTGAAGTATTCCTGCTCATTCAATATCCTAAAATGTAAATACTTAATTAGAAAAAGCAAAAATGGCATGTCATCAATTATTCTGTGACGCTAACAGATGGTCTAACTGCCTAGCCTGTTCATTCATAGTTTGTTGCATACATGCTTTTTGGTTAAAAGGATGTAGCCAAGTAGCAGAGAGGAAGGTTCCCTGATCATGTTACTGTGATCAATGCACTTCGAACAGGAGTAATTTTTCACACAGGGGAAAGTTCTCCTTCCTTGAGAACTCACAACACTTAGCTCAGAAGAATTTCTGGAGTGTAATGTGAGACAGGCAGATCTGAACAAGCCAAGAAGAAAGCCTGCAAAATGAACAGATATAGCTGGGAGATTCCTGAAGGGAACAGAGTAGTTTTTCAGCTAGTAAGCTACAGACAGGATAAACTCTTTTCTTGGGACTCCCAGGGGAAAACTTGGAAACTTTCTTCCCTGTAAAGCAAAGAAAATTGCTGGAATAGAAAGAAAGAATCAAGGGGAAGACGTTTCCTCCTCCAAGCTGTTGGAGAGGGTAGAAGTACTTCTCACATATTTTGTTTAATGTCTCATCCAAGAGATCTAAGTTTCTTCCCTGTACAAATTTATTTCTTTCAGTGTAATATTTTTTTCTGTGGTTTGATGAAACCTAATTGCAGAGTTTCAAGCATTTTATTGTCTTTTGTCATGCTTATATCAAGCAAAAAGAAGCAGTAGGGTGAATATGCTCATCACAAGCTTGTGGCTGACTCATAATCCCATCACAAATGCTTGCAAAGTTATCTTTTATAGACTATTTGTTCAGTGCTACTCAGGAAAGATCAAACTGTGAATGCTTGTTTACATGGAACAGAATTTTAAGCACTGCATGAACAGGAAACATTCTCCTGTCCTGTAAAGCTATCTGAAAAAAATGAACTAACTCTTCCACATTCCAATAAAATAAAGGTCTTGGTTATGGTAAAAGAATTCCTTCAAAAGCCTTTCAGTTCATGTACCTTTAATCTGAGCCATACAAAAATTGGAGACTTTTGTTCAAATCCTTGTTAGTTAGGAACCTCCCCATAGTGTTTCCAGGATTCACATAGAAGTGTGAATATTGGTTTTGAGAGTGAAGTGTCTCTGGTTCAAAGTGAATAAAAATCATATGTTTGTTACAAATTTAGTCTTGCTCCAAAACCTAATGGAAGGAACAGGGACCAAACCATGAGTGTTTTAAGCTGATCTTGTGCTTTTAGATACATTTTAAAAGGTAACGTAGATGGATAAGGGAATATTAAAATGATGTTGTGGCAAGTTTGTGCACATGCTTTGGCAAACAACAGTGACAAAACCTTTACATCAAGGAAAGGGGAACAGGGCACTGGTGAGGGCCTGCAGCCATTAGCTCCAAGATGTGCCAGCTACGCTGCAGTATGCCCAAACCTTCACGTAGATGAGCTAGGAGCTCCTGGACCAATGGGAGTCAATCGGGAGGCACTGTTAGTACAGGACAAAGGAATTACAGCTGCTCCAACCAAATCGGCCGCAACGAAGACACGGCTGAAATGCCTCTTCACAAATGCGCGGAGCATGGGGAACAAGCAGGAGGAATTAGAGACGTGTACACGCCTCCAAGGCTACGATCTCATTGGCATCGTAGAAACTTGGTGGGACGACTCCTATGACTGGAGCATCGGCATGAAAGGGTACAGGCTCTTCAGGAGAGACAGGCAAGGGAAACGAGGAGGCGGTGTTGCCTTGTATGTTGATGAGCAGCTGGAATGTATGGAGCTCAACCTGGGGGAGGATACCGAGCCAACTGAGAGCCTATGGGTCAAGATTACAGGGAAATCGGGAGCAGGGGACGTTACAGTGCGGGTATGCTACAGGCCACCCGACCAGGAAGACCAAGTGGATGAAGCCCTCTATAGACAGATAAGGGCGGCATCACGTTCACAGACCTTGGTTCTCATGGGTGACTTCAACCACCCTGACACCAGTTGGAAGGATAACACAGCCAGGCACAGGCAATCCAGGAGGTTCCTGGATTGCATTGAGGACAACTTCCTTCTCCAAGTGGTTGAGGAGCCGACGAGGAGAGGAGCCGTGCTGGACCTTGTTCTTACCAACGAGGAGGGGCTGGTTGACAGGGTCAAACTCAAGGGTAGCCTGGGCTGCAGTGACCACGAAATGGTTGAGTTTGAAATCCTCAAGGCAACGAAGAAGGTGCACAGCAGGCTGATGACCCTGGACTTCAGGAGAGCCGACTTTGGCCTCTTGAAGAATCTGCTTTGTATGGTGCCATGGGATGAAGCGCTGGAAGGAAAAGGGGTCCAAGAAAGTTGGTTAATATTCAAGGACCACCTCCTCCAAGCACAGCAGCAATGCATTCCTACAAAGAGGAAGGCAGGCAGAAAAGCCAGGAGGCCTGCGTGGATGAACAAGGAGCTCCTGGAACTGACCAAAAGAAAAAAGGAGGCCTACAGGGAGTGGAGACAGGGCCGGGTAGCCTGGGAGGATTACAGAGGAATCGTTCGAGCAGCTAGAGAGCGGGTTAGACAAGCTAAAGCCCAGCTAGAACTAAATCTGGCCAGGGACATTAAGACAAACAAAAAATCCTTCTATAGGTATATCAGCGAGAAAAGAAAGACTAGGGAAAATGTAGGCCCTCTCTGGAAGGATACGCAAGAACTGGTTACCAGGTACAGCGACAGAGCTGAGGTACTCAATGACTTTTTTGCCTCAGTCTTCACAGACAGGGACAGCAGCCGCACTGCCCAAGACGCAGATTGCAAAGGAGAGGATTGGGAAAACGGAGCACCGCCCACTGTAGATGAATATAAAGTGAGAGACCACCTAAGGAACCTGAAGGTGCACAAGTCCATGGGACCTGATGAGATACATCCGCGGGTCCTGAGGGAACTGGCAGATCAAGTCGCAAAGCCACTAGCCATCATATTTGAGAAGTCGTGGCAGTCTGGCGAGGTTCCTGCCGACTGGAAAAGGGGAAACATAACCCCTATTTTCAAAAAGGGAAACAAGGAAGACCCGGGGAACTACAGGCCAGTCAGTCTCACCTCTGTGCCTGGCAAGATCATGGAGCAGATCCTCCTGGAAACTCTGCTGAGGCACACAGAAAATAAGGAGGTGATTGGCGAGAGCCAACATGGCTTCACCAAGGGCAAGTCATGCCTGACAAATTTGGTGGCCTTCTACGAAGGGGTTACAGTGGCAGTGGACAAGGGAAGATCTGCTGATGTCATCTACCTGGACTTGTGCAAAGCGTTTGACACTGTCCCACACGATATCCTGGTCTCTAAATTGAAGAGACGTGGATTCAATAAATGGACCACTCGGTGGATAAAGAACTGGCTGTACGGTCGCACTCAAAGGGTTGCGGTCAACGGCTCAGTGTCCAAGTGGAGAGCAGTGACGAGTGGCGTTCCTCAGGGGTCGGTACTGGGACCCGTACTGTTCAACATCTTTGTTAGCGACATGGACAGTGGGGTAGAGTGCACCCTCAGCAAGTTTGCTGATGATACCAAGCTGTTTGGTGCAGCAGACATGCTGGAGGGGAGGGATGCCATCCAGAGGGACCTGGACAGGCTGGAGAGGTGGGCCCAAGCCAACCTCATGTAGTTCAACAAGGCCAAGTGCAAGGTCCTACATCTGGGTCGGGGCAATCCCAAGCACAAATACAGGCTCGGCGGAGAATGTCTGGAGAGCAGCCCTGTGGAGAAGGACCTGGGGGTGATGATTGATGAGAAGCTCGACATGAGCAAGCAGTGTGCGATCGCAGCCCAGAAGGCCAATCGTATCCTGGGCTGCATCAAAAGAAGTGTGGCCAGCAGGTCAAGGGAGGTGATTCTACCCCTCTACTCCGCTCTCGTGAGACCCCACCTGGAGTAGTGCATCCAGCTCTGGAGTCCCCAACATAAGAAGGACATGGTCCTGCTGGAGCGTGTCCAGAGGAGAGCCACAAGGATGATCAGAGGGCTGGAGCACCTCTCCTATGAGGAGAGGCTGAGAGAGTTGGGGCTGTTCAGCCTGGAGAAGAGAAGGCTCCGGGGAGATCTTATTGCGGCCTTCCAGTACCTAAAGGGGGCCTACAGGAGAGCTGGGGAAGGACTTTTTACTAGGGCATGTAGTGATAGGACGAGGGGGAACGGCTTTAAGCTGGAAGAGGGCAGGTTTAGATTAAACATTAGGAAGAAGTTTTTCACTTTAAGGGTGGTGAGGCACTGGAACAGGTTGCCCAGAGAGGTTGTTGAAGCCCCATCCCTGGAGGTGTTCAAGGCCAGGCTGGACGTGGCCTTGGGCAACCTGGTCTAGTGAGAGGTATCCCTGCCTGTGGCAGGGGGGTTAGAACTCGATGATCTTCAAGGTCCCTTCCAACCTAAACCATTCTATGATTCTATGATTCTATGAAAGAAAATGAAAGTATGTCAGGACAAAAATGGTACCAAATCAATACTTTTTTGCACGCAAAAGAGGAACATTTTTCCTTCATTTCTTTCAAACTACAACTACCAGGAGAAATGTGCCTTTATATATTACATATATGACCCTTTCATAGGAGTTGAAAAGGTCAGAGAGCTCTTTGTGCATTGCCTTTTTGCATGATTGTTTTTGATTTCTTCTTTAATCTTTTTATCTTTAAAAATTAATGCTGAAGTTCTCAATACAGAAAAATAGCTATTTAGAGATGATGATTCAGCCCATGGATTATAGATGAAGATTTTCAGAAACTTAAATATCAGACTGGAAAATATGGCAAAACTCCCCCCAAAATTGCTGTGGTCAAGATTCAGTGAAGACATTGTTTAAAAGACTCAAGATGAGAAGTGAAGTATGCTGTTAGGTATAACTTTAAAACCACTACTAGTCTAAGAGATAATCTACAGTTTCAGTCTGCAGAACTACTTTCATTTCAAAATATTTGCAAAAAATATTTTGCTGATAAGGTAAGAATCAGTTTTTATTGGTAATCTCTAAAGTAGTAATTTCAGTGGTGAAGCATTGCTCAAAAAATAATTTATGTTTCCAGAATGAGATACAGTTCTTCAGTGTGGCTTTTTAAAGTGTGATTTCTTATCTGAAATTACTCTGTTTTAAGATCAGATCCATATACAGGACTGATATCTGTTGAAAAGATTTTAAACAATTTATGGTTCATATAGATGGAGTTAGCAAATGCTTCTGATATGCTTTGATGATCTTGAGAAATACCATCATGACTCAGATTTGAAGAATGATGAATCAGTCTACTTTCAGAACTTTTTGAGACTAAGTGCACTGACAATTAGGTAAAAGCTTTAGCCATGTACAAGAAAATGCAGGTTACATTTATGTTTCTTTTATCTATTGCTTGAATATTGAATAGTTTGTTTCTTACTTTAGAATAAAACAAAGTCTTGAAGCTAAAGTAATCTGTTTTTTTGATTTTCTCTTGATAAGAAAATCTAGTTAAATGAAGAGAAAGAGGAATTTTAAATTTTAACAGAAAGTATGTCAAAGACTTTTTAATGTGTTATGATTCATATTCTCAATAAATTGCTCAATGATATGGGGCTTTTTATTTTACCTCCTTTCCCTAATGTGTGTTACTTTCATTGTAGGAATGTCCATTGTTATCCATTCTCTTAGCTTTCACACATAGCATTTTCCAGGTTGTAAACAACTATGGAAATAACAAAATTTATGGTTGTTGAACATCTTTGAAAACTGAACTATATAAAATTGCTAATATTTAGTTTTACAGGAATATTTTTTTCAAGATTCCTGAAACTGTAGTCAGGAGTTCATGTGCTTTACTCTAAATGCATGTAGTATCTACATCTTTGTAACTAGTTTAAACCAGAGATTCCACAAATTCCTTTGAGATATGTTTGTCTTGAGTTCTCTTTTAATCAAATATTACCCGTTGTTTCACTGTAAGATTTTTCTAGTGCTATTGTTTCCTAAGAATGATACCACTTCATGTTTGCCAAGTAAATTTTTTTTTTTCCTTCTGGTATATATTATTTTTTCATTTTCACAATATGCAATTGTTTAATTCCCTGTAGCAAATACACTGTAATATGATGTAGAATTGTTGAAATAAACATCTGAAATAAGACGAGCCTTTCACATCCTTCTCAACAGACCTGTTCTCACATGAAATTGTAGATCTTGTACTATTACTCTGTGATGTTATCAGCTTCGAACTATCAGGAATATGTTAAAATGAACTCTCCTACTAAAAGTGCTGAAGAGAATTCTCCAAACCTAGGATTTCATGGTTTCCTGACACTCTGATCAAAAAGATTATTCTAAATATTGGTTCCTTGCCAGCGGAAAGATAGAAGTGTGAGTTTAATTTTAAAAAATAGCAAACATACAAGCCCTAGATTTGCAATAACTAAAGTTGAAGTGAAATTTGACAGAAAGAAGAACTAAAACTTATAAAGTTACCTAACACAGGTAGGATTCCTGTACACCGTCTAGACATGTATTGTATTAATACAGTATAATAGAAACTGGAAAGAAATTACAGGAGTGATAATAACAAAAAATTGCCACTAGCAGGTTCTTTGGATTTTGCTCAGAAGAGTCTTATAATTTGGGTTAGCAGCTTTTTTGCTATCATTTTGTGTCTTGATATTTTGCTTAACAATAGATTAAAGATAGCAGGTATGAAAGGAGGAACCTAACTGGCCAATAAAGTGACACTGTGCATGAGTTTATGGATAGGTTTGATCATATAGCCAGTTATGATGATGATGTTCCAAATCATCCAGCAGCATGTAGTGAGAATGTCAAGTTGAGTCATTATCTTCAGGTTTTCTTTCCCCATCTTTTTTACTCTGTTCCCATTTCTCTCCTTTATACTACATTTCTATTTTTCAAATGTACAGTAACTGAACTTAACAGAGGTTTTTATCTGAGTTCTGAGTCCTCATTAAAGTTGCGCTATAGCTAGCTAAAAATTTCTATATGAAAGTTTTCATTTAAAAAACAAACAAACAAAAACCCCAAGAAATGTGGGGAACAAGCTGAAGAAAACAGAGGAAAAAAAGATCCAGAATCTATTTGAATATATTTTTGTTTATATCTAAACAGGTTCTAAGTGAGAATCTATTTCTTTTGGCAAATATGGAAAATAATGATAAATTCTTAAAATTTACAAAGCATTTAATAGCTATCTGAAATTTCTTAATTCCAGTTGATCCAATTTTTGCTTAGTTCTCTTTTAGCCTCTCCTATCACTTCTATTTTAAATGGACATTTATTAATGTTTTCCGCAAAATGTGAGTGAATGTTGGTATATTAAAACAGGCCAGAAAGCAATATGTTTGTTTCTCCTTATCTTTTAAATATTACTTTTGTGTGGCCAACTTTTTCTTTTTTTCAATATTTTATGTTGCTTTTGATGTAGTAAATATCAAAGATTTATTTTACACTTTTTAAGAATAGGTTTTTTTCTTCCCAAAATCCTTTTCTATTTCCTCATATCATATTAATAATATTTAGCTGCCTTTTTTCCACAGTGATCAGGCAGAACCCTCAGCTCAGCTAGGAGAAGACTGATAACTGCAAATCAGTGAAGTTATTGTATGTTAAATTAGAATTCACTATAGATTTTTTTTCTTTGCATATCATACTTCTTAATATTTGCTTTAGACTTCTGAATCATCACTTTGTCCCTAATATGCCCTGAAGCTGCTGCTGCTGAACATATGCACAGGCAACCAAGGGGACTGGGGTCTGAACTCAGTGTCTTGGCAAAGGTTGGACATCTTTTCAGAACTGATGCTTAGCTTACTTTACCACTGAAATGTGAGGAGTGATGTGAACCTGTATCTTCCTCTGTCATGGAGTTAGGGTAGAATGAGGGGTATGGCCAGATATGAGACCTGTGAAGTGCTTCCATACTCCACAAAGGTAACCATATGTCTTTGAAACTAGTATACTACTAAGCAAATACATTCAATAATAGTTTCCTAGATCCTTTTCTGCTATGTGAAGCAGTAGCTATCATCAATCAGTCTTCTTTTATTAATGTAGAAGAAGAATGTATGAAGCAGAATAGTAATTTGGATCAGATATTATTATATATCATTAGAAAGTCAATAGAACTATCAGTATTTGCAAGAAATGTAGGGGTTTGGTGCTATAGTTTGCTGCTTTCTCATACCTGAATACAGTTAGTGCAGGAAATATTTGTATAGATTGCATATCTACAAGTTGTCCCTGGCAGCAGCTTATTCTCCATGTTTTAAGAAAATGTGAGATGAAAAGAGATTTTTCTAAAAGGAACAGTTAAAAGCAACTGAGGTTCTGGCACTATGTTTCTACAAAGTTTTTGAATGCATGAAGAAATTGCTGTGGAATAATTTGCCGCTGGCTCATTAATAAAAAATAAAGCAATTGGGATTGATACTATAATTAAAAATGTTGCAGACCCCAGATAACTTTTTGAGGAATTAAGTACCTGAAATCAGATCTGGGGACATAACCAAGACAGGCCCAGTACTTTTAAGGGATGTTTTCTGTTATTCATGTTAAATCTTGGTTCTACAGTAATGTCAGTGTCGTATGTAAGTATATAAGGACTGGAAATGTCAGAGAAGATAAACAAGAGCAGAGGAACAGGAGTAAGTACTTTGGAGAAACATTTGAACCTCATAGATATATATTTTTAATATTACTAAATGAGTAATGACATTATAATTAACATCAGACTATTTAAATTACGTCAATGTAGACATAAAATACAATTAAGAAGCCATCATTGCTATTATTATATAGGAGGAAATCTCTGCTTTTAGCGAATGACTCAGGACTGGTTTCTAGAAACCCTTTGAAAAGAAACTAAAAATCATTAAATGATATTCAAAATAGAAAGCTATCCTATAAAGAAAAGAAGTTAACATCAACTGACGGTGACTGGTTTTATCAAAAAAAATTCTGTCAAAATTTTGGTTTGCTAACAACAATTGAAATTAGAATTTTAGTTTTCACATATTTCCTAAGATTGATTTCTTTTTTTGTCCTTATTCAAAGTGTTCTATAGGTCACTCTGCTGAGTGAGGGCTATATGATCCCTTGCACCTCACTCTGGGTTGGGAATCAGAAAACCTTGAACATAATCCTGATCCCACTGAAGTTTCCAAAGAATTTCCTAACTGATCTTACACTGCCAAAGTTCTGATTTCTGTTTTGTCACAGAATCATAGAATCATAGAATTGTTGAGGTTGGAAGGGACCTTTAAGATCATTAAGTCCAACCATTAACCTAACCTGACAAAACCACTTTTAAACTATGTCCCCAAGTGCCACGTCTACACTTTTTTTTAAACACCTCCAGGGATGGTGAATCCACCACCTCCCTTGGCAGCCTATTCCAATGTTTGATAACCCTTTCAGTGAAAAAATTTTTCCTAATATCCAATCTAAACCTCGCCTGGCATAACTTGAACCCATTTTCTCTCGTTCTATCACTTGTCACTAGGGAGAAGAGGACAGCCCTCACCTCTCTACAGCCTCCTTTCAGGTAGTTGTAGAGCGTGATAAGGTCTCCCCTCAGTCTCCTCTTCTCCAGGCTAAACAAACTCAGTTCCCTCAGTCGTTCCTCATAAGACTTGTCCTCCAGACCCCATTGTCATCTCATGGAAAAGAAAAGAGGAATTCTACTTTTCCTCTTCCTGGAGGAAATCTTACAAATCAGAAAAACTCAATGAGGTGTTTTGCAGACTACATTTTTGGTCTTAAGAAGTTATTTAAAAAAACAATGGCATATAATTTCACTTTTCAGGTCACAGTATAGGATGACCTTGCAAGCTGTTTAACATGGAAATATTTGACGTCTTTTCATGCTCTGGGCTCTTCCCTTCTCCAGTAGGATCCCACAACAGTTTAGTGGCCTGCTCATATAAAACAGGATCTGTGCCCAGTTTATGCTTGGATTTATTTCCCTGCACTCATGTCCAGCCTTCTACCACGCATGCAGTTTATTAGTGGTCTTAAGTTCTTCATGTAGTTTTAATACCGATTTAATTCTTAGCTATTGCTGCACAGCAGAGTTCAGTTCACAAACTAGTGTGGCTAATTCCTAAATGTTCTAAATACAAACTTTTTTTCAGAATGACTGCTTTAAATTCTTGACTGTGTTTTTGATCTCTGCTGTGTCTTGTTCTTTGGTATTTGCTGTAAAGTACTTTTTCTGCATTTAATGATGACATTTGAAAGAGAAATCTATCTGATTGTACCCATTATATTTATGGAAATTCAGGACACTAAAACTTTTAAGGAGCTCCTTAACTTTTAAGGCGCTTTTGTGATCACACACATACAGTATTTAATAGCATATTTAATAGACTTTAGAGTCTAGAAAAAGCAAATGCACTTCTATTTATTTCATGTGGGTCTTTTTCTGTAGTCCTAGTTTGCATGTTAGCAGCAGAATAATTATGAGATACAGAGCTGAGCAATGCATAACAAGAAAAAGAAAAAGGAATTATTTACAGCATTTATTATCACAGAAAATCTTTTTTCCCTGTACTAATCAGAAATGTGAAAAAAAAGTGATTTTCAAAAGATATTGCTATGTTTTACTTGATTATTATAAAGGAATTATAGGATGGGTAGGGTTCAGAGCAGGGATGTTCAATTTGTGTAATATGGTGGGCCTTTGAAAGCATTTCTCAAAATCAGGCCAAACCTTACACCTACACTACCTTGCCTCCGTTATATTTCCCTACTTTCCAAAGTGTCATTTTTGGCTTTCACAAGCTAGTGGCACTCAGCATTGCTTAAGAGTCCAAAACTGATTTTATTGACCCAGTGAAAAGTACTGAGGTTCCTGATATCTGAAAAATGTTCTGTGTCCATGTGTCTTAATTTTTAGTCTTTCTATGCATCTCTCTCTCCCTTCTGATTGATCTGGATTGGTTTTCTCAAGAAGACATTAGTTAACATGATAGGAAGGTTTGAAATGAGTTTATTGATTTTGTACTTATTTTGAAATTTGAATTTGAGTGGCAATTCATGAGCTTCTCTGGTGGCAGGACAATCACAGTCCTGTACCCCTTAGGGTGGTAACCCTATAAATACATGAAACATCTTTTTGAGCGAAAATGATGCTTTTTTGACCTAAGAAGAGATTCAGACTTATTGTTTGGGACGCAAACAGTTATTATAGTATTGAAAACACACATACCTAGGACTGACTCATAATGACTCATGGTTTCCTCCACAGCCAGTATAGTAAAGAACAATATGGGACTGTAGGCAAAGAAAGGCTGCAACAGAGGAAGACAGTAAAACCCAATTTTGTTAGAAATGAGCACGTAGACAGATATGTAAGGACTAATACTGAAATATTGTAGAAAATCTCAAATTAAGGTTATAAAGGATAGGAAAGTGATTTTATGTGAAAGCAAAACTGATTTCATTTATTCACATTCACACTCAAACCCACAAAAGCACAAGCACCGAAATGTGTGTGTTTGTGCAGCAGGCAGGCTGGTAAATTTTTTAACTGCTCTTGAATGCCAAATGAGCATGAAAGCTGGTAATAGAAAAATACAAATAAGTCCATTCTTGAAGAAGCAAAGGGGACAAAGCTAATTGTATTCACATTGATAAATAGTCAATATTTTTACGCCTAAATTCAAACATTATCAGTATTTCTCTTAAAAAGGGGAAAAAAGCCCCAAACCTATGAAAGGAGAATAATTATAGTCCTCAAAGAATCCAGACCCAGCTCTGCTGGAAGATAAATAATTTTTTTAAGCAAAATATCAAATCCACCCTCATTAGCTTGTTCAATGTAATGTGTATACTGCAGTAAAGTGTATCATTTAAGTAAAAATCAGTTCCTGGCAAACTGACAAAAGTAATTTAGAAGCTGTCTTTGTAATTATCTCAACCATGGTAAGCAGAGATATTTTACCCAAATACCATTTAGTAGCTAGGGGATATGAACATTTTATTAGAACTCTAAAAAGCTATATTAATAATGAGTATTATCAATGACAATGCGTAGCTAGAAAAAATTGCAAATATTAAATTATCTGTCTCAAAAGACTCAGCCACAGCTTCCAGTTGATCACCTGCTTTGGAAATCTTCTGAAATTACCACATCAGGGATTTTCTAAACAGGTGAGGGAAAGGAACTGTCTTCAGGACGGAGCTAACAAGGCTGGTGGAAAAGACACCTTGGAGAACAATTGCTTCCTCAGCAAGGGAGGTTTCCTGTGCTTTGCCTGTAGATGGTACTCAGTTTTGAATCTTACTTGAGTGAGGTGGGGGCTCTTTGCTGTGATCCATCACAATGTGTCCTTTACACAGGCATGATCAGGCAACTACTTGCAAGATGCAATAGTGCTGGTGCTCAAATTATTAGTTGACTGAAATAACAAGCAAAATGCATTTTTTTTAAACAGATACTTGCCAGATTGCTGCTCTGGAGGTGGTCCTTTACTGTACTTGGTAAATATGATTCATGGTGAATCTTTGACAAGACTCTATAATCACAGTACAACGCAACCAGCTATACTGCAGACAGTAGAGTTTTCTCCTCTTATATACTGCTAGTGCACTTTACCAAGTGCTCCTGTGTAAAGATGGATATGATTTATTATGTGGAAAGATACATCATAACAACTGTCGTACACCATCTAGGGAAAATCTTTATTAAATAGATCTTCAGTAAAGAAGGCCTTGAAGGTATACCTTTATATCTGTGACTCAGTGCAGAACTGGGACTTAATTTCACATTACACAATGTAATTCTTCTATATGCTAACTTTTAAGAGGTAATTTTGCTATATGATAACCTGCATGAAATGGAGACTTCTGTATATGCTTATGCTTAACTTATGTTCTTGATTATCTTTTAAATAACCATGATAGGAAAGTGTATTAAAAATTGCTTTACTGTTTATCTGTCAAAGTGATCAGCTGTCCTTTAGCTTTTCACATTCATAAACATCAGCCTCTGGAAATGAGAATATTTGATAAGTTTTAGTTTTTCTCCACTTACATGAAAAATTATTCTCCTCAGCAGTATGTCTTCTCACTGTGTATGTTCTGTTTTCTCTTTTGCTTTGCTTTCTGTTCTTCCTCCACCTATTTTTTATCAGTTGTTATTTTTTATTTGACTTTTTAAAGTAAACAAATAAAAACATTAAATGAAATTTACCTTTTACTACTTCTGTTCTGGATTTGTAGTAGAGGGAAAGATCAAGTTTTTAACAGTCACATCATTTAAGAAAATTAGATGCCAGAAGGCTAATCTTTCCTTTTTCTGTAACTGGTGATGCGAAAGATGATCCTGCTTGTAATTGTCATGAAAGAAGTCATTGCTTTCTCTGCTGAGTGGAGAAGATATCTACTAAGGTCTTTAAAACATCTGACTAAATGCCTGAAGTTAGATGGTGTGCATTCATCCTTCATCTGTTTTAAAGACAGCATTAGGCATTGTATTCTTCTCAGTCTTTACTGCTGTGTAAAAGAGGGGAGGGAGGGAGCTCAAACACTGCATCACAGACCATCCATTGCTTAACTGTTAAAACATCTTCTGCATGGTTTTCACCCATATCAGATTGGGGTCTCTGTGGGAATTGCCCTTGAGCTGTTCAAAGGAATGTGGCAGAAACCATTCTCAGCAGGTTGTTTGGAGAAGACACTTGCATTGTGTTTGACTCCCTCCACCTTAATCCAGCATTATCTCAGCAATTTCATTCACTCTGGTATGACATTAAGTCACAAACCTGGACATGCAATGCCTGCATTCCATCCCAAAATATGGAAACACCACGTAACTAAGACGTTAGGGACATTAAACTGAAAGGAAACAAATGAACAAACTTACTATATCTCAGGGCAACAGGCATATCATGAAGCTGATGACAGCAAGCTGAGTGGTGCTGTTGATATGCTCAAGGGAAGAGGTGCCATACAGAGGGACCTTGATAGGTTTGAGAAATGGGTCCATGCAAACCTCACGAAGCTCAACAAGGCCAAGAGCAAGGCATTGTCACTGAGTCAGGACAATCACCAATTTCAGTACGAGCTGGGGCATTAATTGATTGGCTTAAGGAGCAGGACTAGGGGATACTGGTGGATGAAAAGCTGGACATGAGTCGGCAATGTGTGCTTGCAGACCAGAAAGCCAGTTGTACCCTGGGCTGCATGAAAAGAAGCCTGGCCGGCAGGTCGAGGGAGGTCATTCTTTGCCTTCTCTCTGCTTGTGTGAGACCTCACCTGGAGTACTGCATCTGGCTCTGGGGTTCCCAGTACAAGAAAGACATGGACCCATCAGAAAGAGTCCAGAGGAGAGCTATGAAAATGGTCAGAGGACTGAAGCACCTCTCCTATGAAAAAAGGGTGAGAAAGTTGGGGTTATTCAGCCTGGAGAAGAGAAGGCTCTGGGCAGACCTTATTGTGGCCTTTCAATATACAAAGGGAGCTTATAAAGAAGATGGAGAAAAAAATTTTATCAAGTTCTGTAGTGACAGGACAAGGGGCAATGGTTTTAAACTGAAAGAGTGTAGATTTAGAGTGGACATAAGGAAGAAATTTTCTATGATGAGGAGGATGATACAACACTGGAACAGGTTGCCCAGAGAAGCTGTTGATGCTCCATCCCTGGAAGGGTTCAAGGTCAGGTTGGATGGGGCTTTGAGCAACCTGGTCTAGAGAAAGATGTCCCTGCCCACAGCAGGACTAGATGATCTTTAAAGGTTCCTTCCAACCCAAACCATGTTGTGGTTCTATGATTCTATGATCACACTAAGCTCAGATGAGCCCTCAGAGAAAATGGTAAATAGCATGGATATGAACAAGTGGCCACGCCACTTGTTAGGAAGCCAGAGAACAGCTCCGGGGTTTTTTTGCTTATCAGCACAAATGTGGGAGAAAAATCTTCTTTTCTTCCTTCCTTCACAGATTGTTATTTAAATGTAATTTAGAGAAGCTGAGCTTTAAGTGAATTAATTTACACAGGAAAGTTTCTTATTATTGTGCACAGATTAGATTGAAGTACATGGTCGCGGACGCAGCATACACTGAAAGAAAACTATCAGAGTTAAATCTCTGTTTAGGTTTACCCTATGCTGCAGAATCCTCTTGGGCTAGCTCTGTCTTCTAGTTTCACCTATACTTTAGATACATTATATCAAAATTGAAAAATAATGAGCTTTTTAATATTTGTGTTTATGCATTTTAAAAATAGCCTTTTTTTTCATTCTGACAGTTTTGTGAAATTACTGAGTTTTTCTCAGAATATTTTAATATATTCAAGACGTGCTGAACTGTCATGTTTTTTTTTCTTACACTGGTATAAATACAAAAGAAAAATTGATTTCAGCTTTATGTAACAAGCTTTTTTTGCCTAAGTAGGAAAGTCCAGCAAGGAACTATTGACATGTATAGGCATAAAGGGAACTTATGAAGAATGGAATGACACCTGGTATGTGAAAAATAGAATTAAGAATGGAACCACTCTCTTGTCTTAGAATAAAATATCTTGTGGAGTACTTATATTCATTTATTGTTTGAAAAATGCCTTTACACTGGCAGAATAATAGACTCCTTGACTTGGCTCTTGCAACTATAACATATTGAAATGATACCAGAATGTAATGGCTTTAGAATTGCAAACATCACATGTGTATCAATTTTTATAGATATAAGGATTCACTGAGAAAGTTTCATATTTGAGCTAGGAATATCTCCCTCTGAAAAGTTTTCCAATGAGAGACTGCTTGCAAGTTTTGACTATATCTTAGATTTTTTGTTTTGAAGGATCATTTATTCTTTATTTATCATGCTATGGAAAAATGCTGCTATAGGTGACGTGTAGAATGTGTGAACCTTTTGATGTGGAAAAAGAGCAAAATATAAAATTATTTACACAGATAATGCACTTAATTTACAGTGACAATAAAAGGGTGAATGAGTCTCTATGAAATCTTAAAAAAATTAAATAAGGATCAGAAGATAATATCTCCCTCACCCTGCTTTTTCTAATAGATAAAAGCAGGTTTCACTGGAGTTTTACTGTTTCCTGACTTTTTTTTTTTTAACCTAACATATACCTCCTGCTTTTCTTTACATATAGTAACAGTGTCCAGTGAGGTTTCACACCATCGCCAGCTTGATTTATTTCCTGCCGGTCCCTGCTCTTTATAAATGCCTCTGTTTAAAAGCAACAACAACAAAGCCAGAAAAGCAAGTACTAATTTTATGTCTCAGAGATTACCTGTATAAAAAATCCCATTGATTTCCTGGATTTAGAACTCTGCAGTTTTTACTGTTATTACAGGAGGCTATGACCATGGAATATTTGAAAAAGATAGGGAAGAACAATTCATGAAACAAGGAGTTACTGATTGACCTACTGATTTTTATGTAACTAAAGATGGACTGACATAAATCAAGGCTTAGGATAGAAAAACTAGAAAAAATAGGAAGAATAACTAGTCTCTTTTCTTTAATAACATATTTCACCTGCAAATATCAGACAAATTGAACATATATTTTGCTGCAATGAATTTTGTGTGCTTGGTAATGAAGTCCGAAATGGGATGAAGAGGTCACCTTATGATTTGTATTCTACTTTTGTATTGTAGTTTCTGGACCTATGTATAGAACAGATTTACAAACCAATGAAACTAATTTTTTTTCCTTTTTTTTTTTAACTATACTTATAAAAATAAAAGTTCACTGCAAAATATTAATTCAGGCTTTTCTCACAGTATAATATCAGTAAAATTTTGTCATTGTTATTTATACATCTGGATGTGTGATAGTTAACCAACACATCGAGCTTGCACTATGAACTCCTCAAGTTTTCTAGCAATTAAATCTAATATTTCATCTTCACTTTCAGGGACAGACGATAATTTATCTTAGCTTAAACAGTGTGCATGCTGTATCTTTGATATACAGCAGCTGAGTTTATCTTGCTGTTTTCCACTCCAGGTGTCTGTGACTGCATGAGTGGTTGCTTCTAATTGAATACCGGGTTCCTTCTGAAGAGCATTTCTTCCTTAAAATCTTTTCTCCCCATGTGACGTTCCACTCTGTTGCCTTTTGAATGATACATTTTTGTCCAATGCCCCCTTGCATGTTTGTTCACCTTGTGTATCCAGTTGATCTTTTGCTCCGCTCCCCCATTTTTTCTTTTGCATTATTTTGTACCAGATTCTAATTCTGAGTTAGAAAGATATGTATGCTTTACTATTAAAGAATATATTTTCTTAATATTGGTTTGAGGAATGTCTAAAGAATGCTTTATTTATCTACGAATGCAATGTAAATTCTAAATGGCTCTGCTTACACCAGTACAAACTCTAATATTTGCTTCTTGAATAACAAAAATATATGAAATAGCTTATAAATGGAGTAAACCATGTTTAACAGTTTTTCCCCAAAAGACTGATGAATAATTTAAGAATGCCTGAGGGAAGGTCCAGTTTGTTCCCTGGCAATTTGTTCATGTTTTCCTGACTTTTTGAATCCCAAACTGAATTATGAAATTAAATATGAGCTTGTTTAATGTAGCAGGGTTTTTTTATGTTTATACCATCCACCAGAGATATGTAAAATTTGGCTAGTACCCTTAAATACACCTAATGTGGCTTTACCATCAAAGTTCAGCAAACCTTTTGCAAGAAGGAACAAACTGTGGACACTTTAATACAGGATAACGAAAAACAAATAGAAGTACTTTCTATTTCAGCATGATCTCGCTTTAGGAGGTTCAGGAAAATCTCCCTAGAGACTCCAAAGATAGTTGAAACCATAGGAAGGGATCTTCTAGCTTCCCACTTTACTTCAGCATCCTGCATTTAGGTCAGAGCAGGCTGAAACAGTACTATATGCATGCACAACAATCACTTATACTAGCAGTGGAAAATTAAAAGAACTTTGTGACTAATAAAGACATTTGATGCTCTGAAGTTTTGTCGCTGCAAAAAAAGACTACTTTGGGTGTAGACTATCTTACTTCACTTTCTAATCTGGATGGTTTCTGTTGTTGCCTCTGAAGTTGCCATCACAAAGAGTAAAAGGTGTTGTAGTATGAAAGTTTACTAGTACAAAACCCATTATTCACAATTCATTTTACTATTGCTGGAATTATCTCTTTATTAAACATTTATTATGCAATCTTTCTTTAGGATCCTGAATTTCAAAAAATATTGACTGTTTCCTCTCTTGCACTCAAGATGGCTTTTCAATATCTGTCTAAGGATTGCCTATACCTCTGCATAGCGTAAATAATACCACACAATTTTTCATTTGGAGCTCTGACAATATACCCTTCAGAGTGTATCAATTTTTATAAGCTCATCTATCATTACAAGGAAGAAATCTCCTGAAATAAAGGATAACATTTTTTCCCATGTTGTAGTTGTTCTGCCATGATGAATTGACCAGTGTGCTTATTCAAATTATCCCAAACTAGATTTTGATCATTTTATACAATTTCATTTATTATTTATCTGTGAATGGTCAGTGAGGTGTCAAAAAACGTTTTACTGAACTGACTCGGGCAATTGTCTTTCCACTCTTTTCTCCTGAAACATTCAAATTGATCTTCATATATGCATTTTCTGAAATAAAATTCTTCAGAACCAGCTCTGTAGGTCATCTATCCCTACTATCATAAACAATCTTGTTGGCGAAGTTGCTTGCCAATGCTCTTAACTTTTTGTCTTTTAGTAATTTTCAGTCATGAACTTGCAATAAAGTGATGATTTAAGGTGGTGAAGAACCACTGAAAAAAAGAGGAGAAAAGACATTCTAACTTAAATGAGAAAGCAAATCATTCACAATTTTAAGTTTTGAGAATAATAGAGGTTTATAAATCTGTAGAAAAAAAGAAAATAATCTTTAAGCATTTTCATGCTGTGCTTAAATTTCACATTTTTGATCAAATATTTAGTTCTTATGTACTTTGCCAGGGGCAGCAAACCAAACTTGGATATTATGCCTTTTACTAAAGTGTTGCATCTGTTATTGTACTAAAATATATACATATAAGTAAGAATATTATAAAATTACTCTGATTTCTATGTCTGTGCTCTTCTGATCTGATCTAATCTAATCTAAACAACAGTATGCAGCAGTTCAGCTTTAATTTACTGTTTGAATAAACTTCAAGTATATTCTTTATATATTGTTCCTTGGCATATTTGAATTATCTCTTTCCTTTTGTTTGGGTTTAATTTTAAGGTCCTGGGGGACATCAACTTTGCTGAGTTCCTTGCTTCTGAATAATATAATTCTATGTGTGTCTTTTAATATGCTTTAAAGTGATCAGGAAACAGACATGCATAAAAATAAATTTGTATTTTATTAACAAGTTCTTTATGAAGATTTTCAAAAATATCTAAGGGATCAAGGCTCCTAAAGCACACACACACACGTGCGTCCTTACATATATATTTTAAATGACCCAGTTTTCTCTTGAAATAAGACATTGTATATATAACATGTTTATAACGCTACTCAAATTTACAAACCACAGGTAGTGATTTAATTTTTGTAGGCTAAAAAGTACAAAAGTATAAAAGCAGAGTTCAAAGCAAATTTCTTCCTATGAGGCCCTGAATCAGAATGTAAAAAATAACCTTCAGTTCAAGGAGGAAAACACCTGCTTTAAGCACCTTTCATTTTAGCTCAGCCTGGAAAACAGCTAAAGCTATTTTCTGAGAATATCTGTAAGTTAAAAAAAAATAAAATTAAAAAAGCAGCAACTCCCCCCTATCTGATGTTACATCTAATGTGTTTCTACAATATTTTTTCTAAAAAATGAATGATCATGTTTATAAAGGAAGATCAAAAAAAGACATTTTAAACTTAAAGAAGGATCAAAAGGAAGTAGTCAATGTGGTTAGGAACTACATCATAAATGTGGAAAAGTTTATTTTAGCTAACCTTTAAAAAATTAAGAAAAAAAATTAAGAAATATCTTATTTACTTTGTTGACTCTAAGGCTTAAAAATTTGTATTTTGGGTCATAGAACTAAAGATTTTCTGAAAATAACTTTCCCTTAAACTTCTCTTTACCTTTCCACTCCAGCAGTTTTCTGTCTCACGCTTTCTTTTCCCTATGTGCTTTGAGACCTGAAATTAAGTCAGATTATAACTCTACTCGGTGTTGGCTTTCTCACTTTGCTTCTTACACTTCAATCTGATTTTCTACAAATTCTTAGATAAAAAAAATTCTTAAACATATATTTTTATCTCAGAGATCTTAATTCTTGTATTGTAGTTGATTTGCTGGATTTCAAACTGAAGAAAGTGAAAGGACTGTGTTGTACATTTGTGTACACACACAGACAGAACGTATATTAAAAAAGATAGGTAAGCTGATTCAGCACCAAGCCTCAAATGAACACCACCGTTTCAATTGAAATACTGTTTCTAAGCAATATTTCCAAAAGGATTCACTTAAACCGAGATTCTTACTTACATGATAATGTTGGCAGTTACTATTAATGTTTACAAACCACACTCAAGATGTTTCTATAAAGTTTGAAGATCTCTTTATTAATTTGCCAGGAGTAAATCTGTACCAGATTCAGGACAGTGGTAGTCTGTCTTGTTTTCTAACCTTCATGAGGTTTTTTTGTCTGTGTGTCTGTGTGTCTGCATGTGTTCTATTTTTTATAAGTTTTTATAAGTTGTGGAAGCCTGAAAATGGCCTTTATTTCTGTCTGATTTCTTCAAAAATCACATATGCATGATGTTACCCGATTTAATTTCCTGCTTCAAGTTTCAGTGATAAAAAGCCAATTATTCCAACTGCCCCCCTTTGTTATTTCAACATAATATTGAGCCATAATAAATGTTGACTCCCAGTACAATAAGCAACAAAGATGTATATATATCTTTCAAAGAAAAAAAAAGCCCTTAACAGTCAGCAAGTTGCACTGTTAGCAGTGTGACAGTACAGTACCAGAATTAAGTTTTCAAATGCTATTGTCCAGCACCAAGATGGTGTGGGTGGCTGAGTACTCTGCATTTTCAAAGGCACTAAGTAGCTACTTAGTCTCTCATATACAGGGAGATGGAAACTTGCTACTGATGTTTTTTCTGAGTTTTGGGTTTAATTTCACTCCAGAAAGGTGTCTGTTGATGGTAGCAGAGACCCAGAATGCATTATTTTAATAAATGGCTAGTCAGTTCTTCCCAGTGAAGTTAAAGATTATACTTAAGAGACGCACATGTAAATGTTTTGCAACAGAACATATGTATCAATTCCTCAGACATGTTAAGAAAGTCAACCTGATGAATGAGAGTCTCAAGTGTTCGGTTTCTCAGTTCATACTGAGAGCACTATCCATTACTGAAAAATGGTGTCTTTGTTCTTGGTAACATCATATTATCATTCATGATTCATAGAGAGAAATAAGAGTTTCAGAAATTCTTATTTCAGAAAACTACATGTTTCAGTTTTACAGTATGTCTAGGGTAACAAAAAAGATATTTTTTTTGGCTAGATGTTTTTCATGTATTCTTCTGTGACTCGTATTTGTGGCCTCTTAATCTATGGGGAAAAAAAATATTATCTTCCTTCCATATATTTCTCATCTTTCCAGACATCTTATCAGTTTGGATGCTGCCCAGGGTGTATGGTGCTTGCTGATGACCATATATTTTAATTTCATTTACTCTTACCAGAGCATTTTCCACAAGAGTTTTGGCTAATCTTCTGTTGATCTGAACCCACACAGTAATATTTGTCACCGGGTTTGATCCAGAACACTCCCAAAGAGCACGGGATCCCCTCAGAAAGGCTGTACATACTTTCAGGTTTGATTCAAACATCACGACCTCTTTGGCTTTCAAAATTTTTCATCTGCAGAGTAGAACTTTATTCAGGGATCTCTCTAATTGTTAGCATCATCTGATGTTAAGGAGCTACCTAATATTCTGCAGCCTGGCACCCGAACCAGGTGACTGTGCCATTAGTCCCAGCAGCTTTCCCAAATATGTCTCATCTTAGGCATTTCTGTTTTATTTCATTGAAAAATGGCAGGCAATGCAGAAGATGAGTTTATTAGGGGCAGATTTCCTCAGAAAGAAAGACTGAACTGCCATTACATGGAGGTGATTGGCGAGAGCCAACATGGCTTCACCAAGGGCAAGTCATGCCTGACAAATTTGGTGGCCTTCTATGAAGGGATTACAGCAGCAGTGGACAAGGGAAGATCTGCTGATGTCATCTACCTGGACTTGTGCAAAGCGTTTGACACTGTCCCACACGATATCCTGGTCTCTAAATTGAAAAGACATGGATTCGATAAATGGACCACTTGGTGGATAAAGAACTGGCTGGATGGTCGCACTCAAAGGGTTGCGGTCAACGGCTCGGTGTCCAAGTGGAGAGCAGTGACGAGTGGCGTTCCTCAGGGGTCGGTACTGGGACCTGTACTGTTCAACATCTTTGTTAGCGACATGGACAGTGGAGTAGAGTGCACCCTCAGCAAGTTTGCTGATGATGCCAAGCTGTTTGGCGACGCAGACACGCTGGAGGGGAGGGATGCCATCCAGAGGGACCTGGACAGGCTGGAGAGGTGGGCCCAAGCCAACCTCATGCAGTTCAACAAGGCCAAGTGCAAGGTCCTACATCTGGGTCGGGGCAATCCCAAGCACAAATACAGGCTCGGCGGAGAATGGCTGGAGAGCAGCCCTGTGGAGAAGGACCTGGGGGTGATGATTGATGAGAAGCTCGACATGAGCAAGCAGTGTGCGATCGCAACCCAGAAGGCCAACCGTATCCTGGGCTGCATCAAAAGAAGCGTGGCCAGCAGGTCAAGGGAGGTGATTCTGCCCCTCTACTCCGCTCTCGTGAGACCCCACCTGGAGTACTGCATCCAGCTGTGGAGTCCCCAACATAAGAAGGACATGGACCTGCTGGAGCGTGTCCAGAGGAGAGCCACGAGGATGATCAGAGGGCTGGAGCACCTCTCCTATGAGGAGAGGCTGAGAGAGTTGGGGCTGTTCAGCCTGGAGAAGAGAAGGCTCCGGGGAGATCTTATTGCGGCCTTCCAGTACCTAAAGGGGGCCTACAGGAGAGCTGGGGAAGGACTTTTTACTAGGGCATGTAGTGATAGGACGAGGGGGGAACAGCTTTAAGCTGGAAGAGGGCAGGTTTAGATTAAACATTAGGAAGAAGTTTTTCGCTTTAAGGGTGGTGAGGCACTGGAACAGGTTGCCCAGAGAGGTTGTTGAAGCCCCGTCCCTGGAGGTGTTCAAGGCCAGGCTGGACGTGGCCTTGGGCAACCTGGTCTAGTGAGAGGTATCCCTGCCTGTGGCAGGGGGGTTGGAACTCGATGATCTTCAAGGTCCCTTCCAACCTAAACCATTCTATGATTCTATGATTCTATGATTATATCCCACAAGAATAAAATTTCTACTTTTTCTTTTTCATCTACTTATCAGCAGGAAAAACACCCACAAACAGCAAGCGGGCTTCGGTACCAGCTACATTATAAAATAATAGACAACGTATCAAGGAACATTTAGCTATTTTCTCTCTTCGTACCTGAGATACCCCAAAGAGCTAGGCATATGTATTATGGAAATCCAAGATTTTTTGTGTCTTGTATTGAGTGCTCATCTTTTTGTTTTTCAATGTTTGTTTAAGACAATTATCCAGTCCAGATCTTCTTCTCCATGTGAAATTTTCACTTCCTATAGTGGTCAGAGCTACTTAACTTCTTCATGTAGCCCAGATCCCAGTTAATTAAAAGAGTGTATGCTTTCCTTTAAGTACCTGGCATATTGACTATATAACAACAGAGTAAACTCCTCTGAAAAGTGGAATCCATGTATATGCAGTTAAACAAAATGAATCTCTGTGCAAAGTGTAATTTGTTCAGTGATTGCTTTGGTATTTTTACTGTTCATTAAGGGCAACAACATCAAATATATTGTAAATCTTTGTATTAATGATATCATTATGAGCTACCAAGCCCATGAGTACAAATTTCCACTTGCTTATAATACATCTAGAAAGAAACAGTTTTAAGAATGTCACGATCCTTCTCTGTGTCCTTTTACCCCTGTGACCCACATCTGTGATCCCTTAAATCGAATGTATTGCTCATTTATTACCAGCTTTATTTTAATTTCCTCTCCAGCTAACTCTGCAAATAAAAGACTTCTAGCTGTTTTAATTTTCCCTTCTGACAGCAAAAGACATATCTGCATGATTAAAACGCCAGATATCTTTATAACTGTTATCAATTACATTAATTAATAGAAAATAGCAGTAGAATTTGTAGGGGAAAAAGTATCACTCTAAATCTTAGTTAATTCACAGTTGTCTGTAAGACACTGTTTCTCCCACATGCCACATTTCTTACCCTTTCATGTATTAATTATTAATACATACTTCTCTAACAAGTATGATGTATAGTTGCTGTTTGTATCAGTATGAAGTATAGACCTATTGGGATTGTGTTTCTCAAGTTGAGAAGAAAAGGAAATTTTCTTTCATAAAAAAACCAGGATTTATTAAATGCCTGAATTATATAAGAGCAAGTGGTCTGTATGACAATTATATATTTTTTAATTAACTGAGACTACAGACCATGGGTTTACAGTGCAATATATTTTTAAAGTCACAATTTTCCCTAGATTCTGTCTCTCCTAAAGTCTATTCACAGCTTCTGAGTGGAAGTTCAAACTGAGCTCTATCTGTGCCAGGTGCAGGAGCAGCATGTCATGGCTTCACAGCCTGGCAAGCTGACATGAAATGGAATGCAAAAGCAGATCCCAGTGATGACAGGTCAAAATATTTCAGACTTATTTGGCTGAGGCTTTGAGGGTATCTTTACATTTTCTGGCATGGTTAAACAGCCCCACTTACATTAGCAAAGCTCCTTCCCCCACCCAAAATAGTACCATGAAAACATTAATGTTAGGCAAAGATCATGCACCTTGCTGAAAAGCATATTTATCCAGTATGGATTCGACAAAAACATTCCTGTGGGAACTATGACTTATTTTGTCTAAGAAGGGAGGTGAAGAAATTTTACATCGGTTCTGAGAGTGAAGGTTTCTATCCATCTATACCAGCATTATACCCACAATCATCCTCTGGCTCTCCGACTCAGCGGGTTTGGTCCCTCTGGCCTCTCATCATCTACCTCAGCCAACTGATCTTTTGTTCTGCAGCCTGGGCCTCTCTGAGATCTAGGGTCTATCTGACTTTGCCATTTTCTGCCTGTTGCCTGCTCCCCTGTGCTCTTTTCTCCCCACCCCCATCCCCAAGCCTTACCATGTTCAGCTGCATACTGAGCTCCAGTACATGGAAGGATAGGCAGAAATCTTTCAGAAGTTTTGAACTTTTTTCTGTAAAATAAATCCTACCATTTCTTTCATTCTGTACCGTAAGAGCTTGCCAATGTCTGTATAAATTATGCTGGTGTTATAATTTTGTAGAAACTCTGCCAATCTTATGGTTTTATTCAATTGTTTCTTTGTTTGCCTTATTTTCTAATGAAATTTTGGTTTTGGTTTACCATGCTCTTTCTTTTTTTGTTTAATGGATAGTCATGATATACATATACACGCATGTATTGACAGATATCTGGTTATTTTAGGGGTTGGACTAGATGATCTCCAGAGGTCCCTTTCAACCCTGACCATTCTGTGATTCTGTGATTTTAGGTTAGTTTAATAGACGGTTTAGGAGGAACACACTTCAATAAAAAAAAAATAACCTCCCCCCCCTCCCCATCTTTATAAAAATACTCAAATGAATATTGACATGCTTGGGTTTTTTTTCTTTTAAAATTGACATCCAAGACATATGTTGATAGCTGAAATAATATGGAAAACTGAAATTTTACCTTCTAAATTGAAAGCTAGATTCACATTTTCTTGCAGGCAAACTCCAAAGAACTGCTTCAGACAAAGGGACCTGAAGGAAAAAAAAAAAAGCAATCACTTTCTCCAAAACATTCTGTACCCAGCAGTGGAGTTCTCCTTCTCACCTTTAATATCCCTACATTTCACAGAATAGATGTTTTTCACAGATCAAGCACACTAATTGACAAGGACCAGTAAGAAAAGCTTGGACTCTAGCAGGCCTTCTCTTCTTTTTTCATATCACAGCTGCAATAGAGGCAGGCTACAATAAACACCTCTTCTTCCTTCTTCTTATAGAAGAGAGAGAGCATGAGACTGCCGTACTTTCCCTGTTTACATGTACTTAATAGACAAATTTCAGCCTCTCTGGAGGTCTTCTGGCAGTACTGAAGAAACGAAATGCTATAGAGAGTTTGCCACAGAGACAATTTTCATTGATGTATTTTTTAAGGAAAGTTAAAACTTTTAAGGGGAATTTCTGAAATACTTGCATTGGACACTGGTGCTAGACAATATTGCGATAATTTAATTCTCTAAGTTTAGCTGCCTATTGATTTCTTAAATTTTAAATGTATTAAATATTTTTAGGCCTAGAATTTTAGGAGATTAAGGTTTACAAAATTGGTTTATTTTGTCAATAAACAAACCAGGCATCTGCAGGTTAATGCATTTACATACTACTTCATGATGATTATATTTACCTTAAAAAGATAATCTGTCATTTAGAACATTTATTGTTTATTTAGCTCATTTTAACAGCCAAACAACTTTAGAACAATGTGGGTTTAGTGACCCCAGAAATATATTGTTGTAAAATATCACAACAGATTCATTGTTGTTTAAAGACTAAAATTGGAACCTGGAATAAAAAATTAAGTTAGAAGACTAAGAAGCTATCTATAACTCATATAAACCAAAGAAACAAAATAAATAGCAGAGAGTGTTCAAGGGGGATAAAGTCAGGGTCCCCTGCTGTGAGTGCACTTTTTCTTTTGTCTTCCTATGTTAAAACCATGAGCTAATACATTGTATCATTCTTGAAGATGCACTACAAAAGCACTGCTGTTGAACTCAATGCCAGAATGGACTACAGTGCCCATCAGTTCTGTCAAGTAAGACTGTATTATACTCTGTTTGTAGGAAAGAGCTACAAATAGTTGTAAGTGGGGTTTTTTTTTTGTTTCTTTTCTTCTGATATTCTTCCTATAAGCTCTTAATTACCGTTAAGTAGAAGCGTGCCTCTTCCCTTCTCGGTTATTAGCTGGTATTTTAGGAGAATTTCAGACTTAAACTACAAGACAATTTATGGCTTTCAAACAATATTCTGGGCATCTTTTGGAAAGAAGTCAGTCAAGAAATAAGGTCCAGTGTCTGGAACATAGTTTTGATAATGTGGTACTCTTTTCTATTTTGAAAACATAAAGGCAGAACAGAGTTGTGTTCAATTCCACAATTTAAGTGATCTGCCAAATAAAATTTTGGTGAAATTACTTTCATTTTGTATCAAAGCTTGTATGCTGGATTCTAAAATCCATGATAATGATGAACGGGTGATAGGCTGTCTTTAGGAGGAAAGTCTCCTGATGCAGACCACAAAGTGTTTCACTCTTCTGTGAGAGCAGATGAGTGCTTTGCATCACTGAAAAAACAGGCTATTTTGTTATTAAATATAATTAAGTGAAAACCTGTTTTTAACTGTTTTTTAAAATATCTGCATTTAGTTGTTGTTGTTTTGTTTTGTTTTGTTTTTACTCCTAGTGTGTTTTCCTAGAGAGGCTTGTTATAAATAGCGAACAACAGCAACATAGTGTGTCTTGATTGTAGAACTGATACTGTTAATTAACTTCAGTTAAACAACCCTGATAAGACTTAGAACCACCCCTTCTAATGTTTTCTGGCAATATTTGCAATAGAAAGAGAAAATTATAAAAGCATCATCATTATGCCTTTATTTTTTTCTTACTAAAAACAATTAAACAAGTAAAGATCTCAACTATTCTCCTTCCTACCTAAAGTAAGAACAGTTCCTCCCACCAGCTGATTTGGTACTGAGGAAAATATTGTTGCCTCCTAATCTCCCCTAACTTGTTTTAAAACCATAATCGAATTTTATACAGGCATGCCTCTTTCTTGAATACATCATTCCTCATGTCTTTTGACTTATTTAAAAGAAGTTTTCAGAGTAGTGACAATTTGTTATATTTCAGTAAAATTCTACTTTACAAATTTAGGCACTTCTAGATCTGAGCTACACAAGCTAGTCCCATGACCAGAAACAGAGAGCAAGAGTTCATTTGCTGCCCTCATAGAAACCTGATTTGAACCTAGAGTAGAAGTTGTCTTTATTCAAGTATGACACCATATAAATGAAGCTACTGACTTTCCGGATCCATTCTGTAAACCTAGAATTTCATCTGTGCACATGCAGAAAAGAGCATGTCTTCAGAGAGACAGAAATAAAACTGCTATAACATATCAATATTTCAATGTCAGAGATCTCCAAATTAGCTCCATCCTGGGCTCCGTATGGTCATTTCAGTGGATCAGCTAATTCTGCTTAGACTGCAGCTATTAGCATTACACAAATACAGTCACATGGCATTCAGAACTATTTTCTGTGCTTTCTACTGTGCCATGCTATGTCAATACAATAGCTTTGTAGCTCCTAGCTCAAGGATATTTTTATATTGTACCACCAAGTCCTAAATATTTTTTTTGTTTTCCAAGATACAAAAATAGTCAGTACTGTTCAGCCAAGGTTTTCTAGTGCTTGCTGAGAATATAATGATTCTCTGGACTGTTTCAGACAATACACTTGACTACCTGAATATTCTCAAATCATAGCATCAATCTGTTTATTTGCTCTGCTCCTGTGAAGGAAAAGGCCTTCACTTTTAATGAATTTATTTATTAAAATAATTTAATACTCAAATGACCTTCATGAAAGTTACAAAGTTTTTTCTTTCCTCATGCTGCTGGAAATCACTATTTTTCTTTTCTTTCATAACTGCCAACAACTATCAGTTAATAACAAACAGACCATCAATGATGAATTAAGCATGAGGCTTCTTTCTTTGCCTCCAGCCATCCCTCAAGTATCAGCCTTTTGAGGACTAGTAACTTCTCATCCTCACATTTCTTGAATTGGATCTTAGAACTGTATGTTTTGAGTCAGCTTGTATATGTCATGTTCTTCATTTGGGGACCCTCAACTTGGCAAAAAAACTTATTTTTAAACTAGCATAGCTTAATGAAATTATTTGCCAAAAAGAAGAGATTCTTTTAAGGGTATGAAGAGCTGTTCAGCAGAGAGCTCACCAATATTTCACATTGAGATAATCAACTTCTACTCTCCTATTTTAAGACCTTCCCCTGGTGCATTAAGGCTTATCTGAAAGACAAGGGGTTAATTCTATTAGTAACAACTTCATTTAGAGTTTGACTAACTTAATGTACAACGTCTCTGTTTGTTTTGATTTCTGATGTGTAAAGAACCAGAAATGTTTAAGGTGTATCTTGCATGCTTGTTTTGCTGTTGCTCTTTTGCTGAGGCAAGTGTAAACATGACTGGTTAGTTCTAATTAAAACGTTATTGCTTCTTCTTGAATATTTATTTCAAAAGTACTTATGTGATGTTCACTAGGTATGTTCTACGCCTTGGCAATTTTTTTCTGAAGTACCTGCTGTAATTAGGTTTAGGGACTTCATAATTACTTTGATCTTTGGCTAATATGAATGTAAACTAACATAAATTAATATTTGTCAAACACTTTGCACATTTTTTTCTTTTTAACAGCTGGCCTCTAGTTCTAAGAATAGTTTTTCCCCCTGTTTACATTGGAACAGAACAGCAATGCACAGAAAAAAAGCTATGAAGCACCATTTATTTTCTCTCATATTTCTTGAGCTTTCTCTGCATTAAAGACATCGAGAATACTGGTGGTAAATATGTGACTCGTATTTAGGCATTCACCTACCTAAAAATATTTACTAAATTCGCTTAAATCTGAAACACAATACCTTGTATTTTTTCCTAGTTAAGTAAAAAAGAAGTGAGTAAAGTGAGTATACAGTCTTCAAAGACTGAATAACTTTGCAAAATATGAGAAGAGTTGATTTTGCAGTGTTGTGCATGGAGTCTAACTGGCTAACAGGAGGCAGAAATGCATAAAACTACATATATGAACTGTATAGCAGTGACTAGAGTGGATCTTCCTCTCAAGTTTACATTCTTGCCTTAC
Source organism: Pluvialis apricaria (assembly GCA_017639485.1). Classification (NCBI taxonomy): domain Eukaryota; kingdom Metazoa; phylum Chordata; class Aves; order Charadriiformes; family Charadriidae; genus Pluvialis; species Pluvialis apricaria. The sequence continues at coordinate 174,489,013 of CM030007.1, forward strand.
TCTTAACCTGTTATTAAGTAATCAAACAAAAAAAGTAAATTCACTTAAAGGAAAGGCAAGAAAAAGAAAATCTCATGTCAAAGAAAGAATCTTTCAATAGTCTTTACAATGTAGTATATGGTGAGAAAAATAGTAATAAGATATCTTTTTTCTGCCAAGATTTGTTAATCATACTCCACTGTAACCACACTAATAAGGCACTCCTCTCAGCTGGAATGATATTGTTCTTCTGCACTGAAAATGAATTACTCTGGTGTAAATTAAAAAAGCAGTTATTTGACTATTTGAAGTACTGAATCCACATTAGGTTGCCTCAGGTACATACTGTGCAACAGTGAGGGTATAAACATTACACAGCCTAATTTCTACAAGGTCTATAAGTACGTAAAAAAGAACATATTAGTTTTTGATGGCTATCTCTGTAATGGGCAAGCAAGGAGACAAAGGAAATCATACAGATTATTTTGTGGTGGTATTATTTTCTCTTGTAAAACACATAAAATATAAGCCCCTCCATGTTATCTTTAACCTCTGGACAAAGTGGACAAAAAATCAGAAGTTCTGCCTGTGTGTATTTCAGACAAATAATTGTTATACATGTTGTTGGTATATATAAAGTAGGGATCAATGGGAGTTACTTAATCACTTGTGAATACTTTGGACATATTTCCTTCAGTTACATCTATTCAAATAATATTATTTTTCCACAAAACAAAAAGATAAAATCTGAAGATTAAAGTCCAACAAGACTTGCCATGCAAGGATCTAGAGATTTGCATACAGAGAAACAACATTCTGTTATTATGTATATTTACTTTTGATTGTATCCTTAGATAATGTCCTTTTAAGAAGTGTGAATTAAGTTTTCAGGAGACCGGCATGACTTAGAAATATTTTTGAAAAGCTTCCTAAGATCAGAAGCCTGCAAGCTAAAGCTAAGTCAGTTCATGATTTGTTGATTTAACATTGTAATTACATTCTAAATTTTGGAGATAAAAATTCTTGGTAAGTGGGAAATATGAATGTAGATATTTTGTAGATATGTTGCCAATTGCCATTCTTCTTGTTAACTGAAATAATATGCTGAAAAAAATATAAAATATTGAAAAAGTGTTATAAATTTGTCATCTTGTTATTAGAATATTTTATATCAGATGTAGAAATTATTTTCTTCTCCTATTATACTTTTAACGTCTCTGAGACTTGATTTCCAGCTTCACCCTTTGTTGTGATAATATACTGTTTTCTTAATTCTTTGTTCCTCATTGCCTGCAAATAGGGAAAGCACGTATAAATACAATATTTATTAAGAGAACAATAGCTAAATCAAACTGCAATTAGGTGATGCATCCTTCTTCTTTTTACAAGATTTTAAAAACATGTCAAGAAACATAAAATTAGTACAATCTCAAAAAAAAGCAGCCTAACTGTAAGACTAGGATCATCTAGGATCATAGAAGTGTTGAAGATAATATATTAAGAACAGCTCCTGAAATGCACAATCATTTTTTTATTTTGCTTTCATCAACACATTGGAAAATATATTATAGAGATACGTGGAAGTAAAAAAAATCTGTACAATTATGCAACACAGCTCAGCAGACAAAAAGAAATATTTTGCTCTGGCAGTTTTCAAGAATTTTATGTGAAATTTATTTATTATGATTATGGGATGTTTTTCTTAGGAGCTGTAAGTGACTTGCCCAGTCTCCTTAAAGTTGATAGGAGTCCTGCCATTGACTTCAGTGAAAGATGGATTCAATTCTAGATAAGTTGTGGGTCTTGGTCTTAGTGGTGGCTTTCAAGCCTATCAGTGAAGGACAGATAAGGCTTATTACATCATATTGTCTTGGTACTCCAGAGATGAAAAAGCCTACTTACTGAGACACTGAATATACTGTATCTAGTATTTTTTGACACATGCATGGTTCCATTATGGATGAATTTCTGTGTTTCTTAATTACTCACTTAAAGTACACTGTAAAAACTCTGAAAATATTTAGAAACATAGAATCATAGAATCATAGAATGGTTTAGGTTGGAAGGGACCTTGAAGATCATCAAGTTTCAACCCCCCGGCCATAGGCAGGGACACCTCCCACTAGACCAGGTTGCCCAAGGCCACGTCCAGCCTGGCCTTGAACACCTCCAGGGATGGGGCTTCAACAACCTCTCTGGGCAACCTGTTCCAGTGCCTCACCACCCTTAAAGTGAAAAACTTCTTCCTGATGATTAATCTAAACCTGCCCTCTTCCAGCTTAAAGCCGTTCCCCCTCGTCCTATCACTACATGCCCTAGTAAAAAGTCCTTCCCCAGCTTTCCTGTAGGCCCCCTTTAGGTACTGGAAAGCCGCAATAAGATCTCCCCGGAGCCTTCTCTTCTCCAGGCTGAACAGCCCCAACTCTCTCAGCCTCTCCTCATAGGAGAGGTGCTCCATCCCTCGGATCATCCTCGTGGCTCTCCTCTGGACACACTCAAGCAGGTCCATGTTCTTCTTATGCTGGGGACTCCACAGCTGGATGCAGTACTCCAAATGGGGTCTCACAAGAGCGGAGTAGAGGGGCAGAATCACCTCCCTTGACCTGCTGGCCACGCTTCTTTTGATGCAGCCCAGGATACGGTTGGCCTTCTGGGCTGCACTCACACATTGCTTGCTCATGTTGAGCTTCTCGTCAATCAGCACCCCCAGGTCCTTCTCCTCAGGGCTGCTCTCCAGCCATTCCCCGCCGAGCCTGTATTTGTGCTTGGGATTGCCCCGACCCAGATGTAGGACCTTGCACTTGGCCTTGTTGAACTACATGAGGTTGGCTTGGGCCCACCTCTCCAGCCTGTCCAGGTCCCTCTGGATGGCATCCCTCCCCTCCAGCATGTCGGCCTCGCCAAACAGCTTGGTATCATCAGCAGACTTGCTGAGGGTGCACTCTACTCCACTGTCCATCTCGCTGACAAAGATGTTGAATAGTACAGGTCCCAGTACCGACCCCTGAGGAACGCCACTCGTCACTGCTCTCCACCTGGACACAGAGCTGTTGACTGCAACCCTTTGAGTGCGACCGTACAGCCAGTTCTTTATCCACCGAGTGGTCCATTTATTGAATCCACGTCTCTTCAATTTAGAGACCAGGATATCGTGTGGGACAGTGTCAAACGCTTTGCACAAGTCCAGGTAGATGACATCAGCAGATCTTCCCTTGTCCACTGCCGCTGTAACCCCTTCGTAGAAGGCCACCAAATTTGTCAGGCATGACTTGCCCTTGGTGAAGCCATGTTGGCTCTCGCCAATCACCTCCTTATTTTCTGTGTGCCTCAGCAGAGTTTCCAGGAGGATCTGCTCCATGATCTTGCCAGGCACAGAGGTGAGACTGACTGGCCTGTAGTTCCCCGGGTCTTCCTTGTTTCCCTTTTTGAAAATAGGGGTTATGTTTCCCCTTTTCCAGTCGGCAGGAACCTCGCCAGACTGCCACGACTTCTCAAATATGATGGCTAGTGGCTTCGCGACTTGATCTGCCAGTTCCCTCAGGACCCGCGGATGTATCTCATCAGGTCCCATGGACTTGTGCACCTTCAGGTTCCTTAGGTGGTCTCTCACTTTATATTCATCTACAGTGGGCGGTGCTCCGTTTTCCCAATCCTCTCCTTTGCAATCTGCGTCTTGGGCAGTGCGGCTGCTGTCCCTGTCTGTGAAGACTGAGGCAAAAAAGTCATTGTGTACCTCAGCTCTGTCACTGTACCTGGTAACCAGTTCTTGCGTTTCCTTATGGAGAGGGCCTACATTTTCCCTCGTCTTTCTTTTCTCGCTGATATACCTATAGAAGGATTTTTTGTTTGTCTTAGTGTCCCTGGCCAGATTTAGTTCTAGCTGGGCTTTAGCTTGTCTAACCCGCTCTCTGGCTGCTCGAACGATTCCTCTGTAATCCTCCCAGGCTACCCGCCCCTGTCTCCACTCCCTATAAGCCTCCTTTTTTCTTTTGGACACTTCCAGGAGCTCCTTATTCATCCACGCAGGCCTCCTGGCTTTTCTGCCTGCCTTCCTCTTTGTAGGAATGCATTGCTGCTGTGCTTGGAGGAGGTGGTCCTTGAATATTAACCAACTTTCTTGGACCATTAACCAACTTTCTTGGACCCCTTTTCCTTCCAGCGCTTCATCCCATGGCACCATACAAAGCAGATTCTTCAAGAGGCCAAAGTTGGCTCTCCTGAAGTCCACGGTCGTCAGCCTACTATATATACAGCCTACATATTTTTTTGTGAGGATGTGATGTGTATCACAGAAGAGCTAGTAAATACACAAACTACAAGTGTCAGTTATTTAAATAGTGTTTCTCCTCTGCCCTTTAAGAGAAAGGTATAGCTTGCTCTGGGATTGTGTTTGTACTTAACGAATTTTTAATATTCCAAAGCAGATGCTTTGAATAAGAGGCAGAGAAGACAAAGAAAACTTCTGAAGTACCATTAATTCAGATCTGTATTTCACTAACCCTCTCCACTGCCAAACCCAAACACCATTCTCCTCCCCCCAAAAAAACACTTTACATTTTCTCCTAGTGTGCTTATGGAAGCTCCAGTTCCACTCTTATTTCTGTTTGAAAACCTTTGATTGGAAAATATATTTTACTGCACAGTGTAAAGCATGGATCCATTTAGTTTTCAGTATCAGATGGTGAAGTTGGTTTGATTTTTTCCATTTTCTTTCTCTCTGCATTTGCTCTTTTCAATATTATTGCATTCAACATCTGCTCTCCATATCTTTACATTGAAACATGCAGGTTTTTAACAATAATATGTCATACAGAAGCATATCTTTCTTAATCCGAATCTAAATTATAAATGCTGTTCATATGTAATTGTTGTTCAGCTGATTTAGAACTGAAATGTTCCTCATTTAAAATATTTTAAAAAAATAGAAAATCAGAAATCATTGTATTGGGTATTAGCTACCATCTCATTTTATTACTGTTTAATAACTATCTTTCTAAATAACTCATCCATTGAGGAATTGTTAACTCAGTTGTATTAAAAGATACCAGCACACTTTCCTATAATTTTATATCATCCCCTTTTGTATTTTTCTGATGTGATGGCTTAAAGCTTGGTTTTATCTTATCTGAGTGACTTTTTTTCCCCTCCAATTTTGTTTCAGACGTCTTCATACACACTTACACATACCCAGTAGCCAGTTCAGCCTAAACCATGACAAGCCTCAAAGCTTAAAGCCAAATCAAAGATTCCAAGGCATTTGTAGGTGTGACAAGTGAATGAATTAATATTCTTGCAGTAAGAAAAGAAAAAATATTTATATTTGTTAGTCTACCTCCTGTCCTGACTTACTCTCTCCTTCCAAAAGGTAACATTTTTTTTCTGTCTCTATCAGACTGGACTAAACACACACACACATGCAAATGGGAAGTAGAAAAAAATGCTACATTAATATGAATAATGAGCATGACTGTTTTTCAAAATAGTACTTTTGGCAACAGTATGTTCTTTTGCTTGGGATGTGTAAAAAAACATATTAAAGTAGAGGCTGCTAGGCAAAGGTGAAACACTGGCCTTAAGAAAATCAGCAGGAATTTTCCAATAATTTCAATGGAAGTAGGTATTTTATCCAACTCCACACAGTTCTTGTGTAAGTCCTTTGTGTTTTGAGAATTGCAACTCAGTTGCCCATATCAATTATAAGTAAGGTATCTCTATAAATATTTTATACCTATATAACATTGTGAACATTAAATGTAGTGGTAATGGTATATGGCGAATCAAGTAAGAAGGAAGGTGATCTGGTCTTCCTTTGTTTACTTGATTCATCCTGTCTGCTGTACAAATTGTGAGAGCAGTAGTGATTTGTAATAAACACTGTGAGATGACATGGGCAGGTATCATTCATATGCACTGTCAGTCAAGTGGCAGAGAACCCTGAATTTCTACAGTAAGCAGCTTCTTTATATATTTCCTCCTCTTTGAATTTATTTTCATGGGTTCTCTGGGGAGCAATCATTTAATAAAGTAACTTTCCCACTCTTGAATCCTGGTAGGGGGCAAAATTGCTGCTAATTGTTGTAATTGCATGTTTCAATCTGTTCTGGAGCACCAGGAATTAATCTTATATGAAATGTGATCTGCAGACAGGTCCCCTAGCTTGTTAATTTGCTGTTCTACTAAATCAGTATTTTGTTCTATTCTTGATGCTTGAATAGATTCATCCTATTCTTGGCTTCAATTAGAGCTTATTTGAACTGTGTCCTACTAACCTGTCAGAATGAAAAATCAATAGTATAATTCCACTTTGCAGTGGTAGTAGTTCAAAAGACATTTGCATGCTATGATTTATATAAGAACCACCATTAATTTAATGCAAATATTGTTTTAACAGAACATGATTACTTGCAAAACAAATTGTGGGTATCTCCTTTAGGGACTGAATCCATCAATACAAACATGAAAATTCTGAGGACTTTCAAAGAACATACCAATTCAAATGTCACAGAAAACTTTTTCAAAGGGAAAATTCCTACTTAGTGTAAAATTAATACTACCTTAAGAAGTCTATAATAATATAGCAATGTCTGTCTTTTGAGCACCTGGATCAAAACATAGGTATTGTCAGCTCTGCAGTAGAATTAAAAAGATTTGAAGAATATCTTTAATAAAGTCTGTTAAACCAGTGAATATGTTAATTGAAAATATTCCTTGCAAGGATATGAATTTGTTATAGTTAGCTGGCTTTGTTATTGATGGAAATGTACATTTTTATTATATGTGTCTGATTTTAAATGTGGGACTTTAATAAAGCAAGAATTTAAATAATAAACTTCAGTCCCAGAAGTACTCAAATTTTCACCCTAAATTTGTAATGTAGTAATCCAATTTTTCAGTGCATTGACAAATGTAATTGTACCTCCTAAAACACTGTCCTAGAAAAATCAACTTATAATCACCTAACATTTTTTTAATTGCTTCAGACTCAGTAGACCAGATATTTTCAAATCCCATCCACTGTTAGGAATAAGCTTCCTTAGTCAGCCAATTTATTTTCTTAATCCTAACATTTGTAATTGTAAATTGTAACTGACATACATTGCAACATCCTGCACCTCTGTATATTGATATCTCTCAGTACCACTACAGGCTGGGGGATGAAACAATTGAGAGCAACCCTGTCAAGAGAGAAGGACCTGGGCTACTGGTGAATGAAAACCTCTACGTGAGCCAACAATGTGCACTTGCAGCCCAGAAAGCCAACCGTATCCTGGGCTGCATCAAATGAAGCATGGCCAGCAGGTTGAGGGGGGTGATTCTGCCCCTCTACTCCACTCTCATGAGACCCTACCTGGAGTACTGATCCAGCCCTGGAGCCCTGAGCACAGGAAAGACATGGATCTGTTGGTGCAGGTCCAGAGGAGGGCCATGAAGATGACCAGAGGGATGGAGCACCTCTTTTATTAGGACAGGCTGAGAGAGTTGGGGTTATTCAGCCTGGCAAAGAGATGGCTCTGGGAAGACCTTATTGCAGCCTTTCAGTACCCAAAGGGGGGCTACAAGAAAGATGGGGACAAACTTTTTAGCAGGGCCTTTTGTGATAGGACAAAGGGTAATGGTTTTAAACTAAAAGAGGGTAGATTCAGACTAGATATAAGGAAGAAAGTTTTTCTACTGAGGGTGGTGAAACACTGGAACAGGTTGGCTGAAGAGATGGTAGATACCCCATCCCTGGAAACATTCAAGGTCAGGTTGGATGGGACTTTGAGGAACTTGACCTAGTTGAAGATGTTCCAACCTAGCTGATTCTATGATTCTATGTCCTTGCTCATTGCAAGGGGGTTGGACTAGATGACCTTTAAAGGTCCCTTCCAACCCCAACTATTCCACAATTCTATGACACAAGCTGTAAAGATTTTGTCTTTCTTCACAACAGTTATTTTAACACTCACATTTTTCTGTCCGCAGGAATTTAGCCTATTATTTGGTCATAGTTTTTTAGGTCACATAGTTACAGTATCACAGTATCGTCAGGGTTGGAAGCGACCTCCAGAGATCATCTAAGTCCAACCCCCCTGCCACAGCAGGGACACCTACAGCACGTTGCACAGGACAGCGTCCAGGCGGGTTTTGAATGTCTCCAAATATGTTAATACCATTTGAAGGAGAGTGGACACAGTAAATCACTGTTATTTGTGTTAGAATTTGTAAATAGAACTTTACATGCTCATTTTAAATTACTAATTAAAAAAAAAAAAAGAAAAAATTAACTAAGCACTTATTTTAGCACTGAAATTAGAACTTGGTATAATGTTTAATGTCATAGTTTCAGATAGGCCATTAGAAGTATGTGGATTAACATTCAAATAAGCTAGCTAAATATTGTATTAGATTTTGTAAATCTTTATTGTCTATTACCAAAGTTAAAAGTATATATTTTTCCACTGACCTGTTAAAAAAAAACACAATCCCTACATCCAGATATATTCCCATAAAACCATCTATTTTATTACACAGTAAAGGCACATTTTGTTTTTAAATTCTTCAGCCTAAAAATCTCCAAAATCTTTGAAAAGAGATAAAAATTTAAAAGCTACAAGAATCATGTCTGTATGTTCTCTAAACTAAATAACTGTAGCAATGTGGAAAATAAGAGACAGGAGAAGATCCACATAATAATGCTAAAGCAAGAGCACATACAAACAGTACATAGAGTTATCTGCGTCAAAGGCCTTGGTCAGGAGTGATGTGAGGTATGTGTGCCTGCTTTTCATATGGCTACAGCATCTCGTTTTCACAGGTTCATTATCACCTGTGACATGAATGCTGTTTACTTAAGCAAAATCACACACATATAATACGAGGTAATGTATTTTCATCTTGTGTCTTGGGAAAGGAGAGACATAAACTGCTGACTAGACCACAGAAGTTAAGATCATTGCTTGTTCATCATGGGTGCCCGAGAAACCTGTCTTCAGAAGGCTATTTTGCCCTCTGAGTGTCATATAAAAGAGACATAGACCATCATTTTATCTGTTACGTAAATAGAGGTGAAATTATATGTACAGGTAAATCTACAGCTAATTATGTGCTCATGTCTGAGAATTCTAAGTAGAAAGTGGTTGGTGATGTGTTGGATAGAATTAGATGTATCTAACATACTATAGATTTGACAAGACTCTTAATCTTATCAAACACAACTGAATTAGAGGAAAGACAAACAATATGCAATATACAGATAATTGTACTGTTCATAATCCATGTGGGAATACTGGTCAACTTAAGAGTCTAATCTCTATAGCATGAAGCTGAGGTGAAGTAAAATTGTTTTATTTCATACTTTTGGTTGAAAAGATATATAACTCAGAATTATTCACATATTGTTTTCTCTTCTGTCTGAGCTTTAACATTACTGTTCAGTTCAACCATAACTGTAAGTAAGTTTGTTCATTAAATTTACAGGAAACCTTTTACCACAGAGTATATGGTTATATATTTTTAACTGTCATATCTAGTACATATTTTTTATTCTTAGAATTTTTTTCTCCATATTCCCTCTGTTCTCTGTAGCTGAACACAATGATGCCTGAGAATCACATCTGAGGGCTGTTATCTGCATACACCCAAGTGTCTTCTCTATCTCTGCCTTTTTCAGTGCAAAGGAGAATTGAGAACACTTCACATATATATTAACATACTTGTAAAGTGAGAACACTTGAAAATAAGAGGGAAGTCTCTCTCAATTTGTCCAAAGAGAGGCATAGCTCTTCATCCAGATCTGATGGTTAGAACTTTTTTTGACCTAAAGATTTCATGGGACATCCAGAAATGAGTAACCATAGGTTTTTTTAGCTGTATTTTCTTCTTTCAAATTTTTACACATTTTTCACACAGGTTATAGGATGTGTTTTCTGGTTTGTTTTTACTCAATTATAAGTCTGAAGATGTAGTGGGCATTATCATTATGAACAAAGTTAGATGACATTTACAGTGGCAAAGCCTAGAACGCTTCTATCTGCTTTCAAAAATTTTAAATGAGCTCAACATATTTCTAGTCATTGTACTTTCATGTACAATTTAATTACAGCTCATTTCTTGTTCTGATCCCACCAGTTTACTGTATTAAACCATGCAAATGGAGAATTTAGATAACAATAAACACTGAAATATTCCTATGGTTAAAAATATTTTTTTTATATCTTGTTTCTGGACCTGGAATTATTTAGGCAATTTCCCAAACACTGTCTTTAAAAAATGTTATTTTTCCTATTCAGCAAATTAACATAGAGGTTTCTTTATTAAAATTGGGACTCATCAGGGATTTTTCAAAAACTGAATACTCCAAAAAAATAGAAGGAATAAACACTCAGATTGTCTCATGAGATCATTTGAAGATAGTTGGTATTCAACATGTCACCTAGCAGAATGGTGAAGCCATCAAATGCAAGAGAGATAGAGCAAGACTTGGAAACTGATAACCAGAACAATGATAGCCCATTAAATCTGTATAACTCTGACTTAGTGGGCTGACAGAAAACATCATAAGAAGAAAACATGTTATCCAGTTGGATCATTTGCCACAAATGAAGTCTTTTTAAGTCAAGACATTTGTCGTCTTAGGATGAGCTCCAAGAAAAATGCTGCTTTTGTCTACAGATCCTGTAGCCCCTCTTTCTGTTCCTTATAATTGTTTTCATTTACCAGTGAATTTGTTTCCAGAGAAAGAACATGAATCAGTCATGACTCAGAATTCATTACACATGTTTTCAAGTGAAAAATAAAAGAAAATAAAAGGAAAAAGAACAATTTATCTTCTGATTACAGTTGTCAATGACATTGCAGGCTCCCCATTTTTGAGTGATGGTCACCTCTCACTGAGAACTGAAGATATGCCTCAAAGATAATTTTATCACAATTAGCATTTTATTAACACAGAAGGACTTATTGCATATGCTCATAAGTGTGACTGTGAAGGTACAGAGGACTACTTCTCATTTGAGAAGACAGAGTTAGCTCTATGGTTTGATTTAACATTAGGTGCAGAATATACAAAGTAGAATATTAGTATGATTAGTGAGAACTGTCATATCTAGGATCTTATAAAAAATAAGCATGTCATGGATTCTACAAAATGATTCATTAATGATTAAAAAAATCAGGGAAAAAGAAAAAAGTAGACGTCTATACATTCTGTGAAAGGATCACTCTTGCAAGCATCTGGGCTATAAATGGGTTCTTATTATTTAAGATTTATTTTTTACATCATCATTGAAACAACTCAATCTTTGAGGCAGGTAGTTCATTAACTAAAAGATTTGATTTTGTTCTAGTTAACTAGCTAATCCACTCCACTCATCTTTTGTGATAAACATACTTTTGCCACAGCATCTGCGTTTGATAGTTGTTATAAGAACATGTTTTTAAAATCAGTAATTTATATTATTTCATGTTCTTTTACCATAATAATAATGATAAACATGAACAGAAAAAAAAGTCCGTGACATGTTAAAAAGAACTTTTCAAAGAGGAGATGATAGGGATCCTATGTGCAGTTTATTTTATCAGTAGCATTTTACTTATTTTGCTTGTTCCTGATTTAATTTTGTATAGATTGACCTATTTGAATAATTGCATACAATTCCTTTGTTTGTTTGTTTGGGATTTTTTTGTTTTTGTTTTGGTATGTGTAAATGTATGTATATGTAACTAGCAGTTTACTTCTTATTTATGAAAGTGAAAAAGGAATCATTCTTCATAACAGCTGAAAGGCTGCTGCTTTTGAGGATATCAGAGATTATTTCCACACAGTGTGGAAGAACAGTAATGAATATTTTGATGGTGAGACAATATTAATAAAGTCTTATTCTGTATTTCCTGTGCTACGTGTGATATTCTGTTTGCAACTTTCAGATAAGAATTTAGTCAAGCAAAGTTATTGTGATGATAGAAATTTAGATGATATTCCCACTGCCTTTATGTTATTTAATGTATGATTTATATAACAGATATGAATGAGAATTATTTAAAATAAAACATTGGAAAATGTCAGGTTATTGAAAATATATCCTTTCATGAAAATAGAGCTGTTTTAATAAAAATATCATCATGGGAGCTTTCCTGAGTCCAAGATTGAGTCTCTTGTCATATCTGTATACAAACCTTCTGAGAAAAGAACAACAATAAGGGATTGTTTCTGGACTGTAGGAGCTCTAGGAACAAATCTCTCTCTCTTTCTCTGATTTGGTGGAGTGAGTTTGCTTGGGTTTCTTTTATGCCAGCTGATATTCCTATACAATAGCTAAAAGATTTATGATTTTTCAACTTTTCTTTCTCTTCTGGAATATTTGATAACATATAGAAAATAACATCAGCAATATGCTATTTTCTACCTTTACAGCCTGAACATTGTTTCCTCACCAGACGGATAAGCAGCAATTCAGTCTCTATGCTTAATAAGGTGATGCAGATCTTGAACTTTTGTCCATCCAGGAGAAAATTGCTAGCCACTTACATACACCATTAGAGGAATTCTTGTTTCCTCTCCCTTCTTACGAAAAATGTCAACTTTCTTTATTTGCAGTCTAATGGTGGATAAAACTGATGACAAAACTTTGGAAATTTTTTTCTTCTCAGCCAGTCCTAAGAAATAGAGATACCGAAGTGTTGTAACAGAACATCACAAAATATATGAGGTAAACTGAATTTCCATTAACAGTTTAAAGACATAGGCTGGAAAAAATATAGGTTGATTTACTGTACACATAAATTTACCACTGAAATGCAACAAGGTCTTAAGGGTAGAATGCATCAGAAAAAAAGATAGATTTCTACCAGAGCTAGGAGCAGATTAGAACTACTGACATTCTCTGGGAGGTGGTTCCAGGTCTATGAATAGGTGTATAAAAGACCATAAAGTTATATTTAATTGAAAAGATGGAAGGAAAGGGGATAAAAAATAGTAAAGAAAGACATCTAATACAGAACGTATACCCCAGTAAAGGCCTTAAAAAAGGGGTAAGTGTAATCAATCAATCTAAAATCTCCTTACATGTTCTGTGTTATATTAAATAAAAGAAAAAAAAGTTGCCTTGTTTTCCCATATAATCATTGCACTTGAAGTAAATTTCATCTTTGAAATAGTATAGCTAAGGCTAAAGGTTTAAGGAGTTTATAAGAAAATGTTTAAAATGAGCTAAGGTTGCAGGGTTTGATTATTTTATTTTAGCTGTTTGTCACAGGCATCAGATGCCTCAGGATTTACTTATCTTTACTCTCTATCAGAAGAGAATAGTTCTGATGAAATTTAAGGAAAGCATGTGTGTCCAATATTCCTTTAATATCCTCTGTCTATTTATTTTTAAGAGATCACTACCAGACAAACTCAGTTATTTTCTTGATGCACAAGATGTGGACCACCTGATGTGAAATGAACTTCCTTAGGTTTCTTTTCTCTTGGTTTTTTTTTCTTCTTTCATCAGTTACCTGCTAGTCTTGTCACTATTAATTTACTATTTATAACCTATAAAAGTTCATCAGTGAACTTTCTTATCCAAACATTATTTTTTACCTTAATAGTATTGCTTCTAACATCTTGCCAGGCTTCTGTTTCACTGCTCCTTGTCTTTTGCTTCAAAGTTTAAATCACAAAATGTCCTGCTCACTTTCCTTCCTCTTCAATTTTCAATACTATTTTATCATAAAACTTCAGTTAATTGAACAACACTTCATAAAAACAAAGATTGAGTGATGTATATTATTTTCTTTTTTTTTTTTTTAAGAAGAATTTTACTTTGTGTCTCTTTCTACATTATTAAAGTTGTTTCCCCTCAGTCCTTGGACTCACGAGGCCTAAGGTTTAAGATTAACTTTAAACATATACCCAGGGCCATTACTGGGTTGCTCAAATTGAAAAGTTGTTAATTCAAATTATTGTTTATTTTGGCAAAGAAGAAGACAAGGATGTCTAATCTATTGCCTTCTTCAAAACATGGAAACGTATGCTTAAGAATTTAAGATATTATCCTTTAGAATTAGAGATAAAGTCATAGATCCCCAAAATATTTAAGTGTATAAGAGTCAGGGATGACAAGGTACAAATGATCCTGTTTGACAATAATTATTATGAAGGAGAAGTGTAACTTCTCAAAATCTTGCACTACCAAAGTGTTTTAGAAGTGAGCTATTCTGAAATTTCATCCAGAAAACATTGGAGGTTTACAGATGCACACGTTTCCTTGTTTTCAGTTTTCCATATGCTTTATAATCAGTAAGAGACTTTTATTCAGCAAGAAGGATTCTTGGATTCTTCTTATTTTTTCTTTTACTTCTTTTTTTTCCTCACTCCAAATTGATGCATGTTTGTATCACAGAGTTCTAGAGGCAGCAGTATATTTTAAGATTCAGACATCCTGCTGTGTACTATTCAGCTTTCCTGAGGTCCAGTATCTGTATTATTTATTTCAGTTGAAGAGCTGAACAGTCTTCAAGGTCATCTAATCTTTAAACTTGTAATTTAAGGCAAGTAGCTTTACTTTAAATTCCTTTGATTTCTTTTTCATTTTAGAAAAGGCCTGAGTTGTTCAAAGAAGTTCACAGTCAAAGTGAGAAACAAAAATGTGTTCCTGGAAAGATGGGGAAAATATGGTTCTTTTTTCCTTTGAAATTTGATTTTACATTACATGTTAGGCTATTTTATCTTCTTTCTATTGAAGATCCTGGTTAGAAAACATTTGTTCTGCACAGTGTCTGCATTTGACAGCAAAGTTCGACCCTTTAAGTTATTACATGATGTGATACAGCACTTCATTTTTTTCCCTTACCATGTCTTATTTTTCTTTCTAATGATGATCCTGTTCTTAAACATAATTTTCTTTCTTTATATAGTAAAACTGATGGGTATTTGTAATATATCATACTTCAATTAGCAAAAGCATTAAGCATTGCGGTGTCATATATGTGGAATTGATTAGTATATTTTGATAAAAGCAGTGCTCTCCACAGTCCTTTGACAGTAAAAAAAAAAAAGAGAAAGAGAAAAAAACAAAAAACAAAAGCCAACTTCAGCTTCTTGGTTAGTATTAGCATTTGAAAGCCAATCTTGAATATCATAGAATCATGGAATGGTTAGAGTTGGAAGGGACCTTGAAGATCACCTAGTTCCAACACCCCCACCACGGGCAGGGACACCTTCCACTAGACCATGTTGCTCAAAGCCCCATCCAACCTGGCCTTGAACACTTCCAAGGATGGGGCATCCACAGTTTCCCTGGGCAACATGTTCCAGTGCCTCACTACCCTCCCAGTAAAGAATTTCTTCCTAATATCTAATCTAAATCTAACCTCTTCCAGTTTAAAATCTCATCCTGTCACTAGACTCCCTGATCAAGTGCCCCTCCCCATCTTTCCTGTAGGCGCCCTTTAATTACTAGAAGGCCTCTATAAGGTCTCCCCGGAGACTTCTCTTCTCCAGGCTGAACAACCCCAACCCTCTCAGCCTGTCTTTATAAGAAAGGTGCTCCAGCCCTCTGATCATGTTCGTGGCCCTCCTCTGGGCCTGCTCCAACAGGTTCATGTCCTTCTTATGTTGGGGCCTCCAGAGCTGGGTGCAGTACTCCAGGTGGAGTCTCAGCAGAGCAGAATAGAGGGGAAGAATGACCTCCCTCAACCTGCTGGCCCCACTTCTTTTGATGCAGTCCAGGATGCCCTTGGCTTTGTGTGCTGTGAGTGCACATTGCCAGCCCATAGAATCATAGAATCACAGAATCATTATGGCTGGAAAAGATTTTTCAGATCAACAAGTCCAATTGTTATCTAACTCTACCAGAACCACTTTCTAAACCTGGTCTGTGAGCACCATATCTAGACAGCTTTTAAATACATCCAAGGATGGTGATTCAATCACTTCCCTGGGTAGCTTGTTCTAGTCTTTGATAACCCTTTCAGTGTAGAAGTTTCTCCTAATGTCTAACCTAAACCTCCCCGGGCGCAACTTGACACCATTTCCTCTTATCCTATCAGCTGTAACTTGTGAGAAGAGACCAATGCCCACTTCTCTACAACCTAGATACTTGTAGAGAGCAATAAGGCCTCCCCTCAGACTCCTTTTCTTCAGGCTAAACAACCCTAAGTCCCACAGCCGCTCCTCGTAACACTTATTCTCAAGACCCTTCACCAGCTTTGTTGACCTTCTCGGGACCCTCTCCAGCACCTCAATGTCCTTCTTATACTGCGGCGCCAAAAATTGAACATAGTACTCAAGATGCGGCCTCACCAGTGCCGAGTACAGGGGGACAATCACTTCTCTAGCCTTGCTGGCTACACTATTCCTGATGCAGGCCGGGGTGCCCTTGGCCTTCTTGGCCACCTAGGCACGCTGCTGGCTCATGTTCAGCTGGCTGCCAATCAACACTCACAAGTCCTTTTCTGCAGGGCAGCTTTCCAGCCACTCCTCCCCAAGCCTGTAGTGTTGCATGGGGTTGCTGTGGCCCAAGTGCAGGCCCAAGACTCGGCACTTGGCCTTGTTGAAGCTCATACTATTGGCCTCAGCCCATCGATCCAGTGTATCCATGTCCCTCTGAAGAGCCCTCCTGCCCTCAAGCAGATCAACAGTCCCACCTAACATGATGTCATCTGCAAACTTACTGAGGGTGCTCTCAATCCCCTCATCAAGATCATTTATAAAGATATTAAACAGTAGTGGCCCCAACACTGAGCCCTGTGGAACACCATGAGTGACTGGCTGCCAACTGGCTTTAACTGCATTCACCACTAATCTCTGGGCCCAGCCATCCAGCCAGTGCTTGATCAGCAGAGTGTACAGCTGTCCAAGCCTTGGGTAGCCAATTTTTTCATGGGAATGCTGTGGGGAACAGTACCAAAGGCTTTACTGAAGTCGAGGTAAATAACATCCACATCCTTTCCCTCGTCAATCAAGTGAGTCACCTTGTCATAGAAGGAGATCAGGGTCATTAAGCAGGACCTGCCATTCATGAACCTGTGCTGACTGGGCCTGATCATCTGGTTGTCCTGTAAATAGTATGTAATAGCACTTGAGAGGATCTGCTCCATAAGCTTTCCCGGCACCGAGGTCAGACTGACAGGTCTGTAGTTCCCAGGATCCTCTTTCCAGCCCTTCTTGTAATTGGGTGCCACATCTGCTAAGCTCTAGTCTATTGGGACCTCCCAGGTTAGCCAGGACTGCTGATAAATTATGAAGAGTGGTCTAGTGAACACATCCACCAACTTCTTCAGCACTCTTGGGTGTAACCCGTCTGGCCCCATAGACTTATGTATATCTAGGTGGTGCAGCAGGTCACTGACCATTTCCTCTTGGATTATGGTTGTCTCATGCTGGTCCCCATCCCTGTCTTCCAGCTCAAGGTGCTGGGTACCCAACAAACAGATAGTCCTGCTATTAAAGACTGAGGCAAAGAATCAGGTCGACAAATGGGTGGCTCCATACCTCTCAGAAGAGAGTTGCCTATTACTGTCACCCATCATCTTTTCTCAGTTGGACTGGTTGTTATACAAGAAGCAGATCAGGTAGACTTGCTTAGCTCTGGTGCCTCTCCAAAGGCAGTGATATAGGAATATCCAGATGGTATTAATAAAATAAATAATTTATAATTATTTTTGTGCATGTCATGATTGCCTGATATTTTGTGCATGTCATATAATGTGTAGATAGCACACATTATACTTAAAGCCAAACTGTACTTCCCAAATTCCAAAATTTTTTTCCCCTAGGAGTAGAATTACAAGGCATCAGAATTCTGTTATTATTTAGCAGTGTGGAAATGTTAATCTAAAAATAAAACCAGCTTTTACACAGAAATTTTTGGCAGCTGGTTGTACATATTGCCATGTGAGGAGACAGCTGACCAAAAGAACCTCAAATAATGGAAGAACTTCACTTTTCTCATTCAGTTGATGGAAGAACATTACTGTTCTCATTCAGTTGCTGTTTGAAATGCAAGGTGTAAGGATTGTGAAAGAACCAATGCTCAGCCTATTTAGCACTTACACAATGAAACTGGTTATATCAAAGTTGTTCCCTAGAAGATTAACAGATGGTGCACAGATAGCCATCATATTATTAGCTGAACAGGAAACAATGATGTGCAACGTATTTCATAGAGAAGTGAACAGTGATTGAATGAGCTGACGATTTTCAATGGAGTGACCAATTGAATTTCTAACTCATTGGATTTACATTTTTCTCTAAGCTTCTTTCTGCTCTAATGATTGCATATCAAACAGCAAAACATTTTTTAAATTTTTAAATTAACTGAATTTTAGCTACCTGAACTTGGCTCCATTTTTATATTTCTGTATTTTTATTTCAGAATTATTTTATGTCTTTTTGAGATCCTATGTTCAGGTCCCAGAAATACACAATCAGAAAAAACAGTTCTAGGGATATTTTTTTTACGTAATCGTCTAAATCTACTTTAAAAGTAGACCTGTTCCTACCCTTTCTTTCTATAAAACATGTGATCTACAAAGTATTACATCTTTCTCATTGACCCTCTTCTGAGATGACTCATGTAATTTGCAAGTGACAAAATCTGCAAATTGCTTATACTTTCCCCCCTTTTTTAGATCTATAGAAGCTTTTTTACATAACCAGTCATGTAGCTTTTACTTATTTATAAGAAATTATTTTCATCTTTTTTTAAACATCTTTATTATTGCCATTCTATCTAAATAATGCACTTTTAACTTTATGTTTTCGTCCCCATATTTTTCAACACATATGTCACTCCTCTCTGTATCTCATTTCTTTTTATTCTTGTTCCACATCACATCTGTCTTTCTATACGTGCCCTGCCTGGTTGTCCCATATTTCTCAAGATTCCTGTCTACCTTGCAAAAAGGTCTTGCCTTTTTTTAATTCTGTTTCGGATTTATTTCTTCAATACTTTTCCTGAAGTTGAGTAGTTCCAGTCTGCCATCAAAATAAGTACTGTTCATCACAAATATATATTCAAAAGAGAAATAATCCTGGTGCAGGTCAAGATAATGCCTCATTCATTTGAACTGGCAGTGTATGTTTTCCTTGAAATTTATTCCTATGAACTAGCCGCAAAATTAAGTGTAATTATGTCTTCCCAGTTAAAACCTAAAAGTTTAATTAATCATTTGTTTTGAAGAGAAAAGACAAGCTGAATAATTTCCCTTTTGAGATAGATGGTAATAGCAGGGGTAGCTTATTTATTTAGAGATATAACAGTTTGATAATTTCAGGAATGTCTTCTTTCTCTCAGCTTTACATAGAATTTTACGTAATTGGGTGTCCCTGCTTTTCTTGTGCTGCTTCAACAGAGGAATTTGCTGGACCCACAAATTAAAATGAGCAAGACACTCCTTTCTCTTATTTGATTAAAAAAAATATTAAAAAATGGAATGTAATTTTTTCCTGGATCATAAATAAATGTCTGTTAAGAATTCTTGGAGTCGGAATAAAGTCTTTCCTGAGCGTGAGCATAACTTTAAACCTGTAATTGAGATGGATTAAATCCATAGACTTGAATTTGAATATTAACATGTTGGTGAAAATCATAGCAGAGGTTCTACTAGTAAAAATTAAATATAGACTTACAGATCGTAAAGCAACATATAAGTACAACTGAATATTTGCACGGTTGGGAAGTACAACAGCCTCAGTAATAAAATAAGAGAAAGGAAAGAGTATCATGGATTCAAACTGCGGTCTCTCTATTAAGGCTTTGTATTTTTTCTCCTCGCTGTAGTTTCTGAATATGTTTTAAATGTAACATGTAATTAATAAGTGTGTCAAAGGATACTCTAATTAGAGACAAGACTTATTTTTCCAATTGGGATTGAGCTGAATATGTGAATTTTGATTATGCTTTTATAAAGCTAACTTAACCAACCACTTGTTTCTAATAAAGACTGAAAAATATGTATCCATTTTACCAAAACACTTTTTAGCAGAATAATACATTAACTGCATCTGACAGTAGGTTTGTCACCTTTGAAAATGGACAGATGATTTGAGATCTTAAGCATTTAAGTAGATATATCAACAGCATTAAAGACATTAGCTGAACTGTTAATGAAAATGCAGCCAGAGAAACATAATTTACATATTCCAAAAGTGCCCTGGAAAGAGTGCTAAACAAGGCCATTTCCCCTGGCACAGAGTATACACTAGCAGGTTGGTTCACTAAGTGGTTTCTTTGGCCGCTAATGATATGTGTGAGTTTTGGCTCATGTCTGATATTCCTCCATAGATACAGTTTGGCACTATCCATAGAGATATTTTTAAAATAGCTCATGAGAGAGAAATACTGTACACAATGTCATGACTTTACATAGTCCTGCTTCTGCAGTCATTAAGATTTGCATTACTAATCAATTTTAATTTAAATTTATAACCCATCATGCTCATTTGGAATTCTTTGTGCAGGCAGTAACAGCTGTGCTAATGAATTTTGTGCGATACCTTATGAATAAATAATTTTCCTTTCTAGTTTCACTGAAAGAAGAATTAGCCCTATATTACTGCCATTTGTTTAAGAGTATATCAAACTGAAACTGAGTTTTCCACAGTATTTAACAAATGCTGCTGTACTATATAAGCCTGATATAAATAACATATCTGGCCAACTTTTCATTATAAAGCAAATAGAATACCAGATAGAATACCAGACAAATCTTCTTCCACATAGAAAATTTAATTTTCTGCAAAATAATAAAAAGCTATTCCAGAACATGACTAAGAAAAGATATTTTGTCTTGCTATGCATTATATACTTGAAAAAGAATAGGAAAACCTTCAGAATACTTTTCATTGTTTATTTGGATAGAAATTGAGCTGATTTTCATTGCCTAAAATTAATCTGGAAAACCTTTGAGAATGTGCCTGTAGGATTTCTGCCTTCAGGATAAATTGAACAGCATCTGGTTCAATCCTCTTTTTCAGTTGAAGTCACTCAATTTCTACACTGCAGTGCATCCTCTTTTGGAACTTCCTTGAATATGGGTAGCTTGAAAATCGGACCTAGTCACTTTTCTATTTGGTTGACTATTTTCTTAACTTTACTGTATCTATTTTTGTGTTGTTTTTTTTTTTTTTTTTGTGTGTGTGTGTGCTTGTAAAGAGAGGAATCATTTGGAAATGGATAAAATTGTTGTTGATGAGAGATAATGACGTAGTTTTTTTCTGTGAAGTAGTAATTGCCTGCCTTTTCATTTTTCTGGATAACATATTAACACAATATTGTATCAAAAGAAGATCAGATCCTGGAGTCATTATTTAAACAAAAGTCTATTTGGGATACTATTCTCTGAGTTGCATCAGTCTGAATTTTTAGTAACAGTATAGCTCAAGCCTTACAATGAAAGCAGAAACCAATTCACTGTTCAGTATACATTGAGACTAGGAATCATAGCAGTTAAGCAGAAAAAAAGGATTAGTTCTTTTATAAAAATATTTATTAAATGCTTTTATTTTGTACATTTCAAGTTCCATACATTTAGTGAAAAATTCTTTTTAAACATTGTTGCTATGAATGCTAGCTGGATTATTGTATTAAGTATTAGTTCTGAACAAATGTCTATTGAAAATCATGTTATATTTGATATGTGTTAAATCCTGTTAAAGTGAACAACAGCATTTTTGTTTCTCATGGGCAACAGAGTGTAGGTCTTCAATAGTTGAAAAAAAAAGATAAAAAGGACCATCAGGCACAAAATTTAGGATTAAGGAAAAAAATAATAAAACCTACTTACTGTGATTATACAACAGTGTTCTTTGATTTCAGAAACCTGGGTGTGTAACATCAGGTACTGAAAATACAGTAAGACAATCCGAAAAAATCTTGTTAATCAAGTTTGTGGTTGAAATAATATAATCCAAAGAGCTGTTGTTTTTTACACTGTGTTATTATTAAATACCCAAAGAACTGCATGTTAAGTGCATTCACCGATTTAACTTTCTATTCAGAAAGTTGCATCTCCCTAGGTTTTAGCAAGGTAAATACATCTAATTATAGATATATGCCAACACAGGCTGTCAATGCTTACATAACTATTCTAACTGGTGTTTCAAAGGCAATACAATATACTTATAACAACTCAAACCGCAGTAATTTTCAAGAACATGAGTTTAAAAATGTTACCTTGGACCTATACCTGAGAGAGTGAGTGGCAGGTCTGAAGCAATTTCATATTATGATTAACCCTTCAAAATGGCAGGGTAGGTAGTATAAATGCTTTAAGATTTGTTTTCAGTGATCATGGAAGAGGCTAGTTTTCAATACTCTTGTGATGTGACTTCGAATTTTGGGTTTTTTTTTGTCTTAATGAACCCAAGTTTTTTATTGGGAACTTAATGTATTTTTCATTAGTTTCCTAATAGCATAATGGTTAGAAAGAGGTAGTTTTTGCTCCATTACTAATAGATTTACTTTATTTAATGCCTCTTGTCTTACATGGTTGATAGATTCGAAGAAATGAAAACAGGTACAGTAAGCAAATTACACTTCTCACCTGTGGTGCTCTCTTCTTAACTCTGTGAGTAGAGTCAACATTACAAAAAAATCTAGGAATAGATGTGCTATGCTTAACCCCATGAATTCTGAGAAAGATTTCAATACTTCCAGCTATTTGCAAATGATTTGCTATTGATTTCATAACTGTAATACCTATAATTAGAATTTTTTAAATCGGTCCTTTTTTGTTACACTAAAATGGATCAATACAGTCCCACTCCACACTTTTAAGATATCTTAGAGGTTAGTCATGCTGTGCTTGACTTGCTAATAACTCTTCTCCTGAAAAAAGCATCAGGTATTTTGGGAAAGCAATAATAAAAACTTTTTAAAATGTGGCTTTACATGATAACAAATTATTTAGCAAAGAGGGAGATAGTTAATAAAAAATTCTCTAAGTTATTAAATGTTCTTTCTTCTTGGCTTGATTACCTCAATGCCCTGGACTGATAAAAGTCGCAAAAGAAACAAAGATTCACAAAACTGGAAGAGAAAAATGTAGCATTTCACTTACATCCAGTAGCTCAGCAACAATAACATATGCTTCACAAAAGGGGAAACCTTTCTTTTTAATTTCCTTTTGCTAATGCAAATCTGCATCTGTGCCTCTCAAATAAAAGCTCTACTGTATATTCCTGGGGAAAAAAAAAAAGTTACAGTCCTTCCTGTTGAAATGCATCCATTCTACCTTGTATAACTTTTTTTTCACTAAAGACAAAAATGTTCTGATGACATTGTAGTCCACTGAATATAGCAGTCATATGGAAGAATATCTGAGTCCGGATCTTACTGAAATATTTGTCTAAATATATGCAAGTTAATATATGCATTATTTAAAAAAAAATCAAACTCAGTGGGATGCATCAATGAGAACTCTGCGTAAAATGCACACTGGGTGGGTTTTTTTTTAAGCAGTGGGAGAATTCACACATTCCAGTATATAATGTCTTCATACTGTAACCTCCAATTCACAAGCCTTTTCTTTGCATCATTTTTCTTACAAGTTCCAAACAAGCTTTTTTTTTTTATTTACTTTAAAACTACTATGCAGATTTGGCTCATCATTTCAACTAGCTCTAGTGATTCCCAACTAGATTTTTGAGAATTTATTATTTGAGAACTAACTGACATCAAACTATACTTTATTCATAGTGTTGCTTACCTTTTTCAGTGTTGTGTGCCCTCCTTTAAGAAAGAGGAAAACTTAAAAATTTAATGGAATAAGAAGAATTTCCTAAAATACAGTAAGACCAAAATAATTACCTATATCTGAGGTGTTGAATGTGCAGAGATAAAATTACAAAATATAAAACATTGGGAACAATGAAAATTTACAGAAGGTGTGTAGAAATCTACATCTTGCTTCATATTGATTATATATAATACCCCAGGTGGCTTGATGTTTTTTTTTCTTGGTGTTGTTATCCTCATTAACAAGGCATAGACTATTCCAAGACGTAAGTCTGTCTGTAATTGGATCACTGTATAGGAAGAGAGGGAAGGAAGGGAGGAAGGATGGAGCAAACAAACAGAAGACTTTTCTTGAGCTAGGAACAGCATGGAATTAGCCAACAAGAGCAACTGAATTGACTCAGAAAATTCCTTTTACAGGTAAACATGTAACAAAAGAAAAATTTCTTCACATATTTTTTTTTAACTCATCTACAGTCTTGGTAATGAGATGTTTAGGCTTTTGGCTTTCAATGAACTTACAGAGGTTCAGACCATTTGTTGTTTCTCTACTAGAAAATATCCTTTCCACCAGGTTACAAGAAACTATGAAATGGGGTCACTCTTCTGAAGGTGAGTCATGATGCAAGAAGACTAGAGAGAGAATGAGCAACAGAGACCCTGTATCTGCATTAATCTGGGAAGGTTTCCTCTGAGAATGGAAATCCTTTGATTCCTTCTTGCGTGGATACATTTCTGTTCTGCTCTGTTCTGTTCTTTTACTTGAAAAACATACAATCAGGCCCTGAATGTAAAAAAAAAAGAAATCAGGCTTTCCTAATGCTAAAGAGCTTCCCTTCTCATTAGATCTTAGTGTCAAGCTCCTATTAACTTGGATTCACAGTGGTGCAGCCTGGAGCTAAGGCAGGTCCCCTATCTAGAGTAATTTGGCTCTTAAGACACTTTCCTGAAAAGCGGAGGCCATTGATCAAGCTTGAAAACTTGATAGCTTGAATTTGCTGTTGCTGAGATGAGTGTGATAGTTAATTGCCCCAAACAAGTCTGGGTCGGCAGCTGTAATTACTACAGGGAAATTATTAGAAATAAATGTTCTAGGTTTCCTAAACCTAAACCTCAGGTTCCTCTAAGAACTACCACGTAGCAGTTTCTCAATGCTCCTAAGATTTAGTGATATAGGGAAAAAAATTTTCAAAAAACCAGTCTTCCTTATCTTTCAGAAGAGCTTAATTTGTTACTATTTCAAGCTTTCTAAGCTAAGTGGAACTCTAGCCCATAAATTTACATCCTCTTCTGCCCATGTGCTTAACTTCACTTACGTTCTCCAAGTCTGAAAGTTCAAGAATATTTATGCTATATATTTCCTGTTGAATAGCAGCAAAGATTTCTAGGGAGTCAGTATAATTGCACTGTTTCTGTTTTCAAATATGAACACTAAATACCTTTAAGTAAATAATTAAAAAATATTATGGACATAGTATACACATCAACTACAGTTTTGTGTCCAAAGAAAGATCCCATACAAATCTTGAGTAATGAACAAATTTAGGTTTTTGCAACTCTCTTTCTGTCATTCATGCTGGTTAGTGTGTAAATAAGTCTCACCTGGAATATAATAGAGATATGAAAAATGTTCACGCAAGTTTCAATAATCATATTCTTTGCAGTCTTAGAAACCATCAAAATATTCTTGTTATCATGGATTGAATTTTCAGCAATAGTTTTTTTTTCAGGAGGGAACAACTAAACTTGTCTTCACTGTTGAGTTGTCAGAAGTATATAATTTATTGAGAATAAGAATGAATAGAAGTAGGTGTCAGCACTGTGTGTTTATCTGCTCACTAACAGCTCATTTTCTATTAAAAGGGTATCTACCTTTCAGTAGGAAAAAATATAGACTCTAAATATTAATATTGACTTTAAATATGAATTAATATTCTGGTTAAAAATAGAAAATATGACTTAGTTGACCAGAGCATTTAATACGCAATGCCACCATACCCATCAACTACAAGCATAGTTTCTCTCATTCTCTCCCTCCCCCACTTGTTTTTCTAATCAAGGACATGCTTTCTCCCCCTGAGGCATGTGGGAGTTTAACAATTACTTGCAGCTCTAACACCAAGCAATTTCTTCTGGGACTGCAATCTGTTAGAGTTCAATTTTCTCAGCCATAGATGAAATGATCAGAATGAATTTGTTCCTTCAGAATGAAACAGAATGAATAAACTAAATGTGATTGAAATGAACTTATGTAGCACTCATACCTAAACCAGCAGACTTCTTTTGCACATAAACACACTGTCACATACAAATACAAGTGCTGGAGTATCAAATACCCGCTAGCACTGACTCTTTCCTTCTGCTGCTTTTCTGTCAGCTATGGCTTTTAAACACGTACCTTTTAACTACAGAGATCATTAAGAACACTATTAGGAATGTTAGAAACAAAATCTTTACTCAAATAAATGGCTGAAGATTAGGATGTTTTTGTGAAGAAGCACATCAAAATATTTAAAAAGGAACTGACCTGTAGCAAAACAACCAACAAAGACACACGCATCAGAATTATATCTCTGCCTTTACTTGCAAACTGACCATGTGCTTTTTATTTCATGATGGTTTGCAGTCCATGTGAGATTCTGTTTGTCTTAGGAAAATCCATCCAGCTTTCCAAGTAGGCTTGAGAATTGAGGCTGTGGTTAATATTTAAATTTTTTATTTAATTTGTTTTCAATTAAATTTGATTTAATAATTCTAACTTTAGTAGGTCTAATAAATTTGGGGTTATTTTTTAATAAGTTTTACTTTAATAAGTCAAGCTTCGTTTGGAAATTATATGAAATAGAAGAGAGGTTCATCCTTTTGGTAGCAAATAATGTTAGTTTCCTTCCATTCTTTCCAGAACCACATGAAGAAATAAAACTACTTGTGGAATAAAACTACTTGTGGAAATTTAAAAACAAAACCCCCCACATCTTTAGTTCACTACTTGCTTCTTGCTCCTCCTCTTTGCTCAAAAATCATGATTTTTAGGTCTCAGATTGCCCTGTATGTCACATTTGTGGCTGATGTTAAAGCATTGTAAACAAACAGAAAAGGACTGTAGGTGATTCTCTTTTTGCTTTGAAGAAGCTGAAGAGTAATTAATTCATCAGTTTGTGTTTAATCACTTCTTGGTTTGTCTCTCAAGTCAGGCACAAATTTAGATAATTAAACCTTCAGAGACTTCCTCATTGGCAGATGTAATACATGGCATTATAAGTTGGAGAAAAAGAGTGAAATTATTAGCTCTTTTGCAATAGTTGTTGATATTTCAGTCCCGTGAACTATTGGATTTTCTACACTAGTTATTTCCAAGGTAAAAAATCAAATGGACGAATGATAATCATAACTTTGCTGAAATGGGTTCAAATGTTTCAGTCTATCAGGATTTTTCTGCACCCGGGTTCTTTTCCATTTTAAGAGTTATGTATGAAGAGAATAGTAGAATACCCATATTAAGTATGCTAAGTATACTAAGTTACGTTATTCATAAACCTGTGCATTCCTTTTTTTTTTTTCCCTGAAGAGCTTTTCCAATTTAAAAGCGGCCTGTTCAGTCTTTTGTAGAGAAAGGTATCTATTCCATTAGTTTTTGGAATATCTTCTGTACATTAGCTTGAATGACAATATTCCAAAGAAATAGTTCCTTTCTTCCTATTCAAGCATTCAGAAGGTTGCAGTTTAAAAGTAAATTCATACCCAAAGTATTCAGTGTGGTAATTGTATTTTCTAACCTCAGTTTATACAAGTGGAACCATTAAATCTGAACTAGTCAGTATAAGATGCCTTTAAATAAACTATGTTACCTATTTCTTGATATTGATGATTTTGCCAAGGCTGGATGACAGTCACTAATATCTCAGTGTAACAGGAGGGACCCATGGACTGAAAAAGTATGTATAAGTAAATATTTCTTGTTAAACAATGAACAAATGTTCAAGTTGCACCTTATTTTTCATCTTCTTTATAGTACTGTAAAACATTTCTGGTAGATGATGAATTACATGGTCTTTTTCTATTGAAGGGCCTGAGGTGATACATATTTAATTCATAGTCTGCATGAAAATTCTAATAAAATATAGGATTTTATATAATATTTAAAAAGCTAAAAATAATAAATTAGCTACTCTTTGTGTCAAGCTTTATCAAATATGAATTGCTTTTAAAGTGGTTGGTGTTCAGAAGCTGCCTTTTGTAACACAGGCAGAAAGTAGAGTATCCCTTAACACATGTATGTTAGTTATGTTAGTGCTAATAATTCTCTCTTATGCATGAAAAAGAGACTGGCTGACTTTTAAAGTGGCTGCAGTAATCAACTGTACTAATAATTCATAAATTCTATTCAGCACTCTTGCCTTATGACAGTGTATAACTAATAAACCCAATGGAATAAAATCTAAGTACAGAAGAAATCTGTGAAGAGTTTCTTCACCGAACAGCAAACTTATTCTCTTAGGGCTGATTATTTGAATTGGTGCCACTTGAAGTTATTGCATTCTTCTAGTATATGATTGCATAGGGGAAGTACGCATTGTGAACTTCCTGAGTGTTGTCAATGCACTTTTTTACATAAAAGAAACGAGGATTTTTATTTCCTCAGAATAATAAATTCATACTTTATCCTCTGACCTACAACGTTTTTTGGAATAAATGAGAACTTTGTAAGCACTGTGCTGACAGAACTTCTGGCCTTAAACTTCTTAATAGATTTATTTTGTTAATAATATAGCAAGCTAGCAATAAAGTGCAATGTCTTCAAACAGAAAACACAGTTTTAAAGTACAGCTCAGGAGAGCTAAACTACCACTCTCTTCTCTTATCCTAAAATTCTGGAAAGCATAGACTTACCTGAATATCTTCCTACTAGAAACTCGTTAACTGAATGTGTTTAGATTTATTTGTCCAATTGCACATGAACAAATACTTTCTATTGGTTTATATTTTTTTTCTTAGATTATGTTTTTTTGGTGCTGTTTATACTTCAGTTTAGTGACAGGTTCTCTTGATTCACTTTTTGTCAAAACTGCACCTTTAGGCATGACTTGAGGAGCCTTTAGTGAAAATTTATAGCTCCTCAACAAGCTGCATTTAACAATATATGCTACATTAAAAATCAATGCCTTCCAGTAATTTTTTTCATCTGAAAGGGATCTTGGTCTTTGTATATGACAAAGTGGAAACAAACAAGAATGTGTGTTGCAGATATTATAATGGCTTACAGACTGCTGTTCTCTCACAAAACAAAGCTGAATCCAAATTTACATAGTAAATTAACACTTAAATAAAGCAGTCAAATGCATTGGGAATGCAGAAAAAAAGACATGAATTTAAATGCAGAAAAAAATCAGATCTGACACTAACTTTACTTTTTTTTTGATTGGAGCAGTGCCAAAGTTAATAGATAGGTGAAAATATTTGCTGTTCATAGCTCGTGACCTTATCTTGTAGATGTTGCCCATCTGCCTTCAGCATAGTTGACCAGCTATGGCACTTCTTTGTGCGTTAATGGAGCAATTTTTTGTGTGCTGATATTTTGGCTGTTGGGGGTGCTTTTAAATAATACTCCAACTGTGATTCTTCTGGTGTATAACATGTGTTTTCCTTTAAGATGCCCACATTGAGAACACACAACATAGCTCATCTACTCTCCCCCTTTTCCCCCTTTCCTCTTCTAGAAGAACAAGTCCTTACAGGTCCTTAAAATGTGTCTCTGTAACCCACAACAAATCACATACTGAGGCAAGGAAAATAAGATTCAGAAGAGGTACAAAAAAGAGGAAGGGAAAGGCTAAGGTACAGGACATCATAGCAGGGGGCTATTAAATTACATGAAGACTCTATACATTTCCCTTCTTATTACTTGCCCATTTGTGCATGCACTTGCACTGTTGCTAAATCTCAGCATTTTTTGAAACAGATAACCCACTGTATTACGCATTAAAACTTCCGGTTGCAGGTTAAATATCTATAAATAATGAATAATCCTGTAATAGTTCATTTTTAAAAAATCATGGAGCCAGTGTTTCCTTATTGGTAAAATCAAGGAATTTAATGGATGTAGTATTTCTGAAGGTTGAAGGTTTATAGCGGGTAAGATATTTGTAAAGTTAAGAAACATTCATATGCAACAAAATGTTATCCAGCTTCTCTGGAGATTTTGCAGGTCTATAATCCCACCTTGTTGAACTCAATTCTGTTAACTGTGACTCAGAATTGATTTTTTTTCCTTCTAAACAGTGTTCTTATTTACTTATTAATGTCTCTGCAACTTGAGAGTCACAAGCTAAAGGAATAAGAATGTTGATTTTTTTTAAAGATTTGATATCATGGGTAAAGATTACAGAGCGAGGATGAAAATAATAAGATTGCCTGAATGGCTTGAAATATCTGCAAACTAAATATTTCTCATTATCTTCAAAATAATGCTGCTTCACTGTTTCATATTTACAATGTTCAAACAATGCAGTGATAGACTTTCATTTAACTGGTAAATAGATCTCAGGTTAAAATAAGTATTTTATAGACAATTCTGTGGGGTATTTGCCACCTCTTTCCATTTCAAACTGGAAAAAGTTATTTACATTTTTCATTAAGAGCACTGTGAAACTTTGATTTGTGAACATTGAGATAAAACTTTCTTAAGATTTGCTTTGTTGTTGTGCCAGTGAAATGAATTTCTAAGCAGACAGGATTAATACAAACAGCAAGCGTGTCATTGCAGCCCAGTGTAAACTGACCAGTGTAGAAATGAAGAATTCTAAGCATACAAACAGCACAGGAGTCTTCATCTTAGGAAGCAGTGACTGTGAAAAAACTTAGACCATTGAGGATAAGCAACTCCATTACATATATATCATTTAGTTCCCAATGAAGAAAATGTCCAGAAAAGTGTTGCACTTGCTATTTGATATCTTCTACTGTATTTCTTTGTCCATTTTCTGGCACCCAGAGTTCAAAAAGAGGGTTGAAAGATTGGTAAACATCCAGAAGAGCCACAGGAAAAATAAGGATTTAGAAAGTGTATTGCAGTAAAAGATAGACAAGCTTTTAAAAAAAAAAGTCATGTATGAACTATTACCTTTTAGAAGTAATACATAAAAAAGAAGAATTTGTTCATAAGCAATGACTGACAAAGTTATGTTAAACTTTGTGATAGGTAATAGGAAATTTACAGTGGATTAATTTGGCCCAGACTGAAAAAATAATATTTTACAATAAAATGAAGGAACTGATCCTTCTACAACTAAATTCTGAATTATTTCCTGTAGATTCAGGTGCCTGGAGCATATCCAGTTTCCACAGAAACACATTAATCTGCTGTTTAGGAAGCCCATAACTGAAGGAAGTTAATTTGGTGGACTGAATTCATTATCTGTTTACTTTTGACCCTGTAAAAGTATTAAGAGATAGATCAAAAAGATTTTGAAAACAAAATGTTTGTTTCTAGCATCTCAAATTTGCAAATTTATTCCCTATTTGCAGCTGCAAATATAAGTGAGGAATAATTAGATATAAGCAGAAGATGCAGGATGAAATACAAGGAGCATTTTCCTAATGTTCAAGCAAGATTCTTTTCCAGATTGTGGAAATCTTCTGTAATTTTTTGTATAATTTGATTGGTGTTTCATAGCCATATAAATGTTATCTAGTTCACCTGCTTTTCTTATGGATTATTTCTTTCTAATATTGAAAAGCTTCAATTTAAAAAGCAGAAAATTATAGCTCATACATATTTAGCTTATTTGGATCAGTAAGCATTGGCTTGAAATTGAATTTAGTCTAAATGTATTTGCTCAATCATATATCAGAATTTCAAGAATATTTTTTCCAGACTTGTATGTTTCATGATTGTATTTGCATGAAGGGGAAAAAGGAATTGAGCAGAAGACATGTTTATGTTGCAGAGAAATAAATGACCAAATCCGTTAGATGCAAATTACCTTTCGAGAGAAAAACATAGCATGAAAATATGATGTTCATGTCTATGTATTGCAAACAATCTAAAAATAATATTAACTGCTGATTATTATTATTAATTATCAGTTAGTACCAAAATCCAGCTACCACTATACCATTATGGAAGACTTATTTTATGTTTTTTCTCTACTACAGGCTTTTTTGAGAAATACAGTATGCATTTAAAAGAACTAGCTGCCGTAAACATTACAGCTATTTTTTAGTACTTAGTGTTCAATAAATAATATTCATTTTTGAATTTGTGTACCTCTAAAGGGTTTTGTCCTTGATTTCCTTGTGCTTTGAGATCCATTAGAAAGTAGGGCTATACGCTATTACTTCATTGCTTGCAATACTTGATGCTAAAACCTCAAATCGGTAGTTCACAACTTAAATAAACTATTTGCATGGAATCAATTAGAAGATTTATTCCAAGCAAACTTGATATAGGAACAGTGAACAAAGAGTAATGGGCTTTTGGTATTATTCTAATGTCCCTTTTTTGGCTGAACCACTTGCAACACTTGGAATTTTCTCAAAGACTTCAGCTCACAGTATCACAGTATCATCAGGGTTGGAAGGGACCTCTGGAGATCATCTAAGTTCAACCCCCCTGCCACAGCAGGGTCACCTACAGCAGTTGCACAGGACGGCGTCCAGGCAGGTTTTGAATGTCTCCAGTGTGGGAGACTCCACAACCTCTCTGGGCAGCCTGTTGCAGTGCACATTTGAGTGAGGATGTAATTCTTTTTGTTTACTGAGCTTGTAAAAAGTCAGAATTTTCTCCTTATATGGTAGAATCAGAATCCATACGTTTATCTCCTAGGGAAATCCAACTTCATGTTTTCGCTGTGGGTTTTTTGGTTTATTTTCTTGTTTATTTCATCTTTTTTTTTCTGGTTTCCTAAATTCATTGGAATCTTTGAATGTGAACAAGATCTACCTTTGTTTCTTGACATATTTGTCTTCAAAAAACCTCCTAGTATTAGAAAACAAAGAGTTGAACATTGTTTCACAAGAAATAGATGTCACAAACTTTTGAAATGTTCTCAAGAAAGTATTTTTGAGATTCACAAAAACACCTCTCTGATAACTAGTGTCCACCTGCAGTTTTCCATATGTGAGACAGTTCTGGATAAGACACCTAACATGTAGAGGAGGCACAGTAATTCTCTAGACGAGGTCCGGTTTAGTTTAATTCCTCAACAAAGCTTACTTTCAGAAATACATATTTTATCATTTTTTAATAATTTGATCCAAAATTCTGTTTCTTACAGAAAGATCATCAGAGAATATAATATAAAGTTACTCAGGTGGCAATCCTGTTTTGCTTATAACATCCATATTTCAAAGATAGAAGCTTTTTTTTTTTCCCTTCTCTCAGCATTTCCCTATCTATTTTTTAATCAAATGTTATTAGGAAAACTTTAATTATATACTTTTATATTGTGTCATTATAAGAAGAAATTTTCATTTGAATAACCAAACCTAACAAGTGGTTTTCAGATTCAGGATTTCTATTTTTGTTATTTACTTAGGCTACTTAATTCTCAAGAATCCTAAGGGTACTACTGACAGACAACGTTTATGCTGTGTTTGTCACTCTGTGAAACCAGAGATTGTGAATAAAGACTGACTGAAAAGATTGACTAACGGTGAGACATAGGACAAGAATCGGAACAGCACTAGTCAGTGTGACAGGCAGTCATCCTAGAGCACTGGCAGCTAGTCTTCTCAAGCTTTTTGTAGGCATCATGGCAAAATAAAGTGTGAATGAAGAAAAAATATTAATATTGCAGATGGTGAATGAAAGCGTATCCAAAAGAGGTATCAGCAAAAAGTCTACAATATGGAATATATACTTTCTATATAATCCTTATATAGAATATATGTTAAAGGTGATGGAAGTTGGCAATCTGGGTGACTTGATAACTTTGATATTGAATAAGAAAGAAGCTGTGACGTTCCTTGAAACTGAAGAGAAATAGTCCTTGATGTAGCAATAGAAGAATGCATTAAAAATGTGATTGGTTTAAAAGAGCAATCTACATAAATGAGTTTATAATAAAATTCTGAACATATCACTGATTGAACAAGACCTCATCTGGTCTTGACAAATGCAAAGGTATTACTACAGCTGAAACATGAGTATGTAATAGTCTAGATAAAGAAGATGACTCACAGGAAAGGTTATAACTTAGGTAATTTGTTTTCTCTGTGTGAAAGGAATTATCAAGGTTTACGACGTAGTTACATGTGACAGTGTGCTTAAAAAAAAAAAAAAAAAAAAGAGCTTATTTTGTCCATAGTAATGAAAAAGCAAGATGCAATGGTCTGAGTAGAAATAGTGAGTTTCAGTAGAGTCATTGGAAGTGAAGCTGATGGCTAGTCAGTAAAAGGAGAAAGCAGATGAGTCAGGAGGAAGTAGCTTGTATAGCAAAAAGGTTTTCTGTACTGTTATAGTAGTTCACATATTTGTAAAGATGAAGGAGAAGAGAAAGGGACCAAGACCAGACATCTGTGGAATATTTGCAGAATTCTGATAAGGAAGTAAGATGAGGAGAAAGATTAGATGGAAAAGGGTTAATGAGGAGGTGACAAAGTCATTAAGTCAAGGAAAGATTGTTCTAAGAGTACAGGCAATTGTATTGTAATTGTGGTCACCTCAAGAAGGACAAGGCTGGAGTTGACATTATGGGGAGATACTGCTTTATTAGCGATGTGCTTATAAATACACAAGCGTTTCATCAGGAGATATTTACTGCCTGTGAATGATTTTTTTCTGAACATTGCACAACTTTCATTTATACGTGTATGTCTTGTATAGTCTCTTCCCTTTACACATATACAACACAAACCTATTGAGACAAGTTGGTCTCTTCTTTTGGGCTTCCTTTCTGAGGAGAACAAGATGTAAAGCTACTAAGCAATGCGTTCCAGTGGTCTGGCCTTGTATTTGCATTATCACTTTTAAGTCACTTACTCAAAAAAACATGCCACAAGTGTAACTCTAGTGAAATTAGGGATGTTTACACAAAATAATTAATTTTTTTTTTCTTATTTGTTTAAAGGGAGGCTTTTCTCACTCCTCTGTAACAATTTTTGGTCTGTAATATTTCTGTTATTTTGGTGTTGGGTTTTTTTCACACTTGATTCTAATCTTTCACTTCTCAAACAGCCATCATGGTGTGTACAAATGACATTTTCCTTATGGATACAGAAGTAAAATGCCATTTTTACAAATTTAAACAGATTGTAAAGCTTTTCTTAAAAATCCTTGGACTCCTCGGAGCATTTATTCCAGAAATGTGTTTTATGAAACAAATTAACCATTATCTGTGAAGCAAAAGCTTTCCTATTGATTGGCAAGTTAACTGAATTGGCATTTCTCAATTTCACTCTATACTGCTTAACTCCTATTACAAATGAAGAAGTAATGAAACTTCTTTTTATACTCCTCTAAGTAAAAAAAATGAGTTTTCAATACCAACTTTGCTTTATAAAATTTCAGGCTTAATATTTGTCTAAGAAACAATGAAGAAAAGTAGGTGAAGATAGAAAAACTTTGGTGGAGTCTCTTGGTGTACCACAGATTTATTTTTAATTTCAAGTTTGTAACTTGTTTCCATAGTGGGAAAAGTGGTAAATAGTGTAGTTTAGAAGTACTGTAAAGCACTTACTTAACAAACACATATAGAAATGCTCAGCTGCCAAGCCAAAGTGGCAAGACAGAATTGATTAATATCAGATTAAGATTAAAATTATAGAATCATAGAAAGGTTAGATTTGGAAGGGACCTTAAAAATCATCTAGTTCCAAACCCCATGCCGTGAGCAGTAACACCACCCACTAGACCATGTTGCTCAAAGCCCCATCCAGTAAAGAATTTCTTCCAAATATCTAATCTAAATCTAACCTCTTCCAGTTTAAAATCATTACATCTCATCCTATCACCAGACTCCCTGATGAAGTGCCCCTCCCCATCTTTCCTGTAGGTGCCCTTTAAGTACTAGAAGGCTGCTATAAGGTCTCCCTGGAGCCTTCTCTTCTCCAGGCTGAACAACCCCAACTCTTTCAGCCTGTCTTCATAGCAGAGGTGGTCCAGCCCTCTGATCATGTTCGTGGCCCTCCTCTGGGCCTGCTCCAACAGGTTCATGTCCTTCTTATGTTGGGGCCTCCAGAGCTGGGTGCAGTACTCCAGGTGGAGTCTCAGCAGAGCAGAATAGAGGGGCAGAATGACCTCCCTCGACCTGCTGGCCCCATTTCTTTTGATGCAGCCCAAGATATGGTCTGGACTGCGAGTGCACATTGCCAGGTCATGTTGAGCTTCTCATCAATCAACACACCCAAATCCTTCTCCTCAGGGCTGCTCTCAATCCATTGTCTGCCCAGCCTGTATTTGTGCTTGGGATTGCCGCAACCCAGGTGCAGGACCTTGCACTTGTTCTTGTTGAACTTCATGAGGTTTGCGCAGGCCCACCTCTGATGCCTATACAGGTCTCTTTGGATGGTATCCCTTCCCTCCAACATGTTGGCTGCTCAACAGAACTTGGTGTCATCAGCAAACTTACTGAGGGTGTACTCCATCCCGCTGTCCCTGTTGCCAACAAAGAAGGTAAACAGCACCAGTCTCAGTACTGACCCCTGAGGAACGCAACTCGTCACTGGTTGCCACTTGGACATTGAGCTGTTGACCACAACAATTTGAGTGCAATCATCCAGCAAATTTCTTATCCACTAATGGTCCATCCACCAAATCCATGTTGTTCCAATATAGAGACAAGGATGTCATGTGGGACACTGCCAAATGTTTTGCACAAGTCTATGTAGATTATATCAGTTGCTCTTCCCTTATCCATCAATGCTGTAACACCACCATAGAAGGTCACCAAATTTGTCAGGCATGACTTGCCCTTAGTGAGGCCGTGTTGGCTGTCACCAATCACCTCCTTATTTTCCATGTACCTCTTAGCAGAGTTTCCAGGAGGATCTGCTCCACGATCTTGCAGGGCATAGAGGTGAGACTGACTGGCCTGTAGTTTCCCCGGTCTTCCTTTTTTCTTTTTTGAAAATGGGGGTTATGTTTCCCCTTTTCCAGTCAGTGGGAACTTTACCGGACTGCCAATGACTTCTCAAATATGACGGATAGTGGCTTGGCAACTTCATCTGCCAGTTCCATCAGGACCCACAGATGTATCTCATCAGGTCCCATGGACTTGGGTACCTTCAGATTCCTTACATGGTCTCAAACCTGGTCTTCTCCTACAGTTGGTGGCTCCTCATTCTTCCAGTCCCTGACTTTGCCTTCTGCAACTTGGGCTCTGTGCCTAAAGCCCTTGCTAATGAAGACTGAGGCAAAAAAATCATTGAGTACTTCAGCCTTGTCCATGTCCCGGGTGACAAGATCTCCTTTTTCTTTCCAGAGTAGGCCCACATTTTCCCTAGTCTTTCTATACCTCTATAAGCTTTTCTTGTTGCCCTTGATGTCCCTGGCCAGATTTAATTCAATCTGGGCTTTAGCTTGCCTAACTTGATCCCTGGCTACCCGGACAATTTATCTATATTCCTCCCAGGCTACCTGTACTTGCTTCCACCCTCTGTAGGCTTTCTTCTTCTGTTTGAGATATTCCAGGAGCTTCTTGTTCATTCATGCAGGCTTCCCGGCATTTTTGCCTGACTTCCTCTTTGTTGGGATGCATTGCTTCAGAGCTTGGAGGAGGTGGTCCCTGAATATTAGCCAGCTTCCTTGGGCCCCTCTTCCCTACAGGGACTTCCCATGGTACTCTACCAAGCAGATCCCTGAAGAGGACAAAATCTACTCTCCTGAAGTCCAGGGTAGTGATCTTACTGTGCACCCTCCTTGCTGCCCTAAGGATCTTGAACTCCATCATCTCATGGTCACTGCAGCCAAGGCTGCCCTTGAGCTTGATATTCCCCACTAGCCCCTCCTTGTTGGCAAGAACAGCATGGCACCTCTTCTTGTTGACTCCTCTATTACTTGGAGAACGAAAATTATTGATGCATCCCAGGAACCTCCTGGGTTGCTTATGTCCTGCTGTGCTGTCCCTCCAACAAATACCCTGGTGGTTGATGTCCAGCACAAGAAGAAGGGCTTGTGAATGTGAGGCTGCTCCTGTCTACAGAGGGCTTCATCTGTTCGGTCTTCCTGGTTGGGTGGCCTGTAACAGACCCTCACTGTAACATCACCTGTCCCTGCCCTCCCTTTCATCCTGACCCATCAGCTCTTGGTGGGTTGGCTCCTCATCCTTCCCCAGGTGGAGCTCCATGCACTCTAGTTGGTCCTTGACATAGAGGGCAACACTCCTTCCTCATCTCCTCTGCCTGTCCTTCCTGAAGAGCCTGTATCCTTCCACTCCAACACTATAGTCATAAAAGCCATCCCATGATGCAAATAAGATCATAGCCCTGCAGGCGTGCGCACGTCTCTAACTCCTCTTGTTTATTCCCGATGCTATGTTCATTTGCATAGAGGCATTTCAGTTGGGCCCCTGATGAAACTAATTTACTGTCTAGAGTGGCTAGTATTATTAGGATTAGTATCAGATTAATAACAGATTTAGGATTTAAATGGAAAACAAATATATAAATCATCCAGACTTAATGTCTTATCAGAAACTCATTGGCTTACTGCTAATTGCAGAGAGCATTGGAGAGTCAAGCAATGCAATTTTATCTGTAATTTGGGGGAGAGGGAACCCAATGAGAAATGTTCTTCTGATCTTAAATTTCCAAGAAATTTTTTTTCTTTTGGTTACACAGTGTAAATTAGCAGATTAAAAAAAAACACGTGCAGAATGGTCAGATTGTCTGTGAGATGGATGCTCTCCTTCAGGGCATTCCTGTGCCCAGGGTGCCATGAGGAGCACTGGTCCGGTGGAGACAGAAGTCGTTTCTTTTCTGTGGGCCTGAGCTGTAACACACTTAGCAAGTGTGGAAAGAAAGGCAATGTCATTGTGAGTTTTACGCATTTTGAGTCATGCATTCTTAAGATTTTAAATAGTAAGTCTTCATTTCCTAGAGTATAAATCAATACACAGTTCTTCAGTTTCTCTCAAGACAGTGACGATCAGCAAACACTTCCACTTATTAATGCAATTTGCTAGCATTTACATGTGATGAAGTACAGCTACATAAGAGCTTCTTTTCCTCTTTCTTACTTTGAATTTGTAAAAAGCTAAGTACTTCTAGTAACAGCTTTATTGTCAGAAATCGCTATATTATATTGGATCACATTTGGTTAGAATACCAGGAGGCTGATTTAACCAGATGTTACAAATAGCAATGCCTCAAAAGCACAAAATAATTGGAAAGGTCTGATTTTTATCTCATTGAAGTCTTTTGAATAGTCTGGTTTATTTTACTTCGTAAAGGAAAATGTATTCTTTATGTTCAGGGGAGTCAGGCTGGAGAATTTATTATTGTAATTTCTTCTATTATTGATAAAAGTCTTTTTAATAATACTAGTTTCATCTCTAGCTTTTGAAGAGAAGGGTGCATTACTTTCAGATTTCTTGTGAGATGAAAGAATTCAAATGATTTGTTGTTCCTGTCTAATATTCTGTAAGAAAAACTAAGTGAAAACCTATGGAAGCTAAAGAAATTCTGGCTTTATCTAATCAGTATAAATGCCTTATATTAATTAACTGTTCTTTTAATGAAATAAGCATTCTAGATTTTAGTTATGGATTCTCTTTAGTGATGAAAAATTGCAAGAATATCTCTGCCCTAGCAAAATGCTAATTTA
Organism: Pluvialis apricaria; assembly: GCA_017639485.1. NCBI lineage: Eukaryota > Metazoa > Chordata > Aves > Charadriiformes > Charadriidae > Pluvialis > Pluvialis apricaria. The sequence goes on from CM030007.1 coordinate 174,528,460, forward strand.
TAAGCTTAAATTAAATGTGCCTTGCTTAATCAAATCCAATGAGAAGTCACTATTAATCCACTGCTGTTATTAACATCACTTGCTTTTCTTAAATTGCAAATATTACTTCTGTTGTCAGCTATTCTAAAGAAACAGAGATAGCAATTACTAATGCAACATTTCTGTCACTCTCGCTGGAGGTAGATCATACCTGATCTTCCCGATAGGGATCTTGGACAGATACAGCAATGCTTTGTGCAGTTATTTCTCATTTCTAACATTCTGAGTTTTCCTTATACTCACAAGCATTTTTTACTGAATAAGAAAAGGTAAACAGAAGTATGTGCTTTGGCAGCAGACCAAGAGTCAGGCTACTATTCCAAAGTACCCTGAAATTTCATGCAAATTAAGTCTCGATGTGAATTGCTTGAAATTTTTCAGCTGCTTAACCAAATAATGACATTCTCTACTTTTAGTTTTAATCTTATGTAGGCAAATGTGTAATGTGGAATAAAATATTCAGTAATTAATTGTTTGTCTAATGATTGCTTTAAAAAGCTTTCTTGATGTTTTCTGTATATATAACCTCAACATGAAGAAAAAGCAATAGCAGAGAGAGGGCATCGAAGGAGAACTTTAAACTGGATTTGCAGTCTGGCAGAGAATGCTAGTCCTCCTATTAAAAAAAAAAGAAAAGAAAAAAGAAAAAAGAAAAAGAAAAAGAAAAAGAAAAAGAAAAAGAAAAAGAAAAAGAAAAAGAAAAAGAAAAAGAAAAAGAAAAAGAAAAAGAAAAAGAAAAAGAAAAAGAAAAAGAAAAAGAAAAAGAAAAAGAAAAAGAAAAAAAGAAAAAGAAAAAGAAAAAGAAAAAGAAAAAGTAATGTGTAATTGTGCTTTCCCCAAAACATCATACGCAGCAATTAAACAATGTTTTTAAGTATTCATTATGCACTAGAAATGTGTTAAGGTTTCATTCCAGATCATTTTAGTAATGAGCATATGCTTGAAAATAAATTAGATGAGTGCCTTAAAGCTAAATTTGAAATTGCTGTTTTAAACAGTTGCCTGGAGGATAAAATTATACTTAATAAAAGTGACAGGTATAGCTGTATAGTTATATTAATGTTAATAATTATTAGCTTATGTCTACCTTTGAGTTATAGTGGGAGAAGACAGTCTTTATTTCCATGAAGTGAAAATACATATTTCTAACACAAAATGAGATGAAACATGTCACGTCTTATTTTATAGTTAACCCACAATTAAATAGCGGTAAACTCTGAACGTAACTGTATTGTTACATATTATGCTTGTATGATGTCATAGCAAATACTGCTGACATTTATTATTACTTCCATTAAAAGATTCTTTAGTATTCAATTTCCAACAATAGGATAACATTGTTGATATTGTTTAAAGAGTACTCTTTTTTTACTGTTTTGTTTTCAGGAAAAGTATGAGATATGAGAGGAATCTTGCCAGAAGAGACAATGAAACTTATGTTTGTGTTTTCAAACTCTTACCCCACACAACCTGTGAATGCATATGTATATATATTTTTTCTAATTTAAAGAAAAAGAAAAAGAGAGGATAGATCAGACTATCTGTTGTGGGGGACTCAACTATTGAGTTTTGAGTTTTTCTTACTAGAAAGTTATGGAACATGCTATTCCAATTTTTAGACAAAATGCCATCTAAAATAAAACATGTTATTAAGGGAATGCCTCAATGTGATAAACTGTGACAACTGACCTTAGGAAAGGACTAATATAAAGTACAAATAAAAGTGTTAAGTCTGAAGGAAATTAAGAATCCAGGCAGACACTGATTGAGACATTCCCAGGGTGTGTTTATATATACAACGGAAAGAAGCATAAATGGTAGGAAAAGAATTGGACATATCGAAATAGATGTGTCAAAATCTTAACTAAGATGAAGGACTTGAGGGAAGAGGTGAAAGGTTGCTGCTGCCTGTATTCTGTTTTTCCAAAAATAATTGTCAATGTGCCCCAAAATTATCCTTAAATGTTGGTTTTATTTATAAGTATAATCAGTGGTGAAACATTCTGACTGGGCAGAACACCCAAACGTAAACAAGTTTTAAATAAATTCTGTATTATATAGCATCTCCTTACTGAGTAGGTAGTTGTTGCTTGCTAGTATCTCTGTATAACAGGTCAGTTGAAAAAAAAAAAAAGGTCTGTTAAATTCATGCCTCTAAGTTGGTTGTAAAGTGATTAGAAAAGTGTTCATAGGATACAGACTTTTTTTATTCTTTTTAGCATAGCTGTAATAATTTGGCTCTTCTCGAGAAATAAGGAATACAGGTAGTAAGCAAACCTTTCTTCCTCTTCCACACTAAGTTTATGAAATAAAACATTTGCATGGCAGAAACGACTTTTTCTTTCTCTTTTACTTGCTCTCATATAGGCTTAACTTGATCTGAAAATGTGTTGATAGAGAATAAACTAGCATTTAATGAACAGGAGGCAGAATCTTTCAAAACTACACCAAAATGTTTCTTTAGTAGGCTTGTAATTTTAATGGCATGGTTCCTTCTACATGTAAAATTGAGTTATACAGAAGTCAAGTCTTCAGTAATATTGCATTTATTTTTGTCTTCACTAAAAATAGTTGCAGGTTTTGTTTTTATTTTTATTTTTTAATTGGCTGGCATTATAACTGTTCTTACAGTAAACCAATATATATATTATTTCTTTATTTATTATAGATTACCAGTATGCTGTAATGCATATGCTATATCTATGCTACTACATGTACCCTCAACATAATTTTGTTTGAATTTAGTGTAATCCATATCAAAAGATTTTTCTGTTTTCATTTATTGAAAGTTTGCCATCTTCTCCAACAACTAATGCTTACATATACCTACACGTTTTTTAGTTTATTCTCTTTAAAAATATATAACATCAAATAACAAGAAAATGAGTAAGGATCATGAAAAAGATGGGTTATTATGGAAAATTAATACAGAGGCTGCATTTTTCAATGCTGGATTAATTTTTTTCTTTATTTGGGGATTTTTTTTTTTCTGAGTGGCTTCACAGAGTCAGAAAAGTTCATGCTGATCATGTAATCCAATCTCCTTTATAATAAATCAAAGACTCAATTATTATTGCATGTTTAATACTGCCGTTGAACTAGAGTCTTTCTAAAAAAATCTTGATTTAAAAAACTCCAGTCATGGAGAATTTAGCTCAGCTTCAGGTAATGGCTCTAATAAATAATTGCCTTCTGTTGTTAAAAAAAAAAATGCTAAAAAATCTACTTTTATTCTCGGTGCATCTAGTTTTACTCCAGTTTAACGCTTTGTCATAACTTTATATGTCCGACTGGGAAGTTCTCTGTTGGGAAATTTCTGTTCCCCAGAAAGGTGTTTAAAGATTTGGCAAAAAATAACTCCTTGATAAACTAAGTCGACTGAGTTCCTTGAAACAGAACTTGAATAGGAAATATAAAATATATTCAACTTTTAATGCTTCTTATTAGTGTGCTTGAATACTCCTCAATATTTTGCAGTTTTTCGCAGTCTGGGCAGGCTGACTGGTCACTACAGTAATAACCATGCCAATGGAGAAGAAAAGTAACTTCATTAGTTCAAGATACCCCTCCTTATATATTTGTGGTGTTTACTATATGTAGAACATACAACATTTATTAACATACACAATTCTTTTCCCTTAATGATTAAAACTGCTTTCTTTCTAGTTTTAAGAATTTGGGGATTTTTACTAAAATTTATGTGTGCATATAAAAGATTAAACCATTATCAACCTGTTTTTTAAATAGTTTCTAAGAAGTTAGTTGATATGTTTATTAGCTTTGTGAAACTAGTCGTTTAAAGTAACTTTCATTGTCTCATGAACGTAACACAAACTGTGCAGGTTCCCTTGTAGTTAAGAAATCACTAATTTTCATTTAGCAGTCGATTTCTCTTTCTCTGCTAGAATGAAGTTTAATAGACAATTCATTATATTGTGGGCTAACAAATAATGATCTGATTTTCTATATATTTGTATTCACTACTTCTTAAGAAATTACAGAGGGTTTTTAGTGCTGGAGGCATCTTTCCCTTCATACATGTCACTCACCCTGAAGTCTTATATGACATCTCACACTTTTTCTTATCGTACTATTCAGAAGAACATAAAGTGTGCAATCAGCTGTTCTCTGCTGTGCTTAGCTGGTCTGTAGCTCACAGTTCACAAAAAATGTGAACAGGTTATTTTATGTAGAAGATGTTTTTCCTCTAAGGAAGATAAACTATATTCTTTGAACTGTAACTTGTATTCAATACACCAGCAAGTACTTAAACATAATTGTCATAATTAATGGTGGCTCATGATCCTATGGCATCAAAAGCCATCTTTTGTGGGGAGTGGTAAAAGTCCAAGCACAAAGTTGAAACATTTGAATATGTTTCTGCTTTGAGTGATGCCAGGAGCTACAGTAATCCAATAAATTATGCTGATAATTAAATGCCAAATAACACAGTTAGTTCCCTCATTTTCTTACAAATTCACCCCAAACAAGAAAACACCTCACCCAGTTCTGAAATGAGTACATGTAGGAAGCAGCAGCAGTAGCACTCTTATGTCTCTGTCCAGGTAGGATGGTTCTTTTTTTTTTTTCCCCCTGCATAATTAAGTTGAGCATGAAAAATAATAATTGATAGGGTTTTTTTGCTGAAAGAATAGATTATGCTTAGTGTAAACTTAACCTCTGACAGCTAGGCTCTCCAAAGGAAGCATTTACCACCATTAGGAATACCATGGGCTGTGCAGGAGCACTAGATGAGCTGGCGTCGCTCTTTTCCAGTAAATGGCTTGCTTCTTCACCTCCTCTAGTGCTCTATAACCACTGATTCTTTGACAGATTGGATGTTAGCCACCTCAGCAGTTGTCTATCCTTGTTAATTGAAGAAAACATCCACTGTAAGCGGAAAGGAAAATCAGGTGTCTGTTCTAATGAAGATCAATTTACCTCAGGATTAAGACTATGAAAAACAGAACACCAAGTTCACCTTCTTCCAGTCAGGACCTTTGGAAATATAATAGACATTTTGTCTGTCAAGCAGAGGATTGAGGAAAACAAAAGGTTTGCTTTGCAGGCTGAAGATGTTGTCTCTGCACACAGCTGAAACAGACCCAGCCTTTCACATTATGTAAGCCTTGTACATCATGATAGCTTTATTCTAAACACAAAGGTTTAGAAGGAAAATTTTAGGCAAGCATATCTTTGGGGAAAGTAAAGTAATTGCTACTACTTCTGTGGAAATCAAAATTTAAAAAAACAATGTTTACTCATTTTTCTTTTCTATGTAGTAAGCTTTCTTAGGACAAGACCATAGAGGGCTTTTTACAGTTTAACTTCAGAAATTTCTGATAGATTTAAATCACTTGAGGTTTGTGTTCTGGTGACTTTTATCATACGTGTAAAAATGTATATAAAAGCAAGTTAATGTTGTACTATTTCCTTTTACAAAGGGATCAGGTTTTCTAAAATACAAGCAGATCAGGGAGTGTAATTTATTGTTTAATACTGGTTACCTTTCTAGACTTTATATTTTCAGGGTATTAGTTTAATATTTCACTGTATTTAAGAGAGAATTACTTGCCTAAAATGCAACGCTTGTCACTTCTCACTCAATATGACTTCTAACACTGAGTTTTAGTTTACTTTCCCCATAAAACTGCAGACTAAACTGAAATAGTGATCTACTGGAAAATGTGCCTAATATACTTCTAAGAAAACATCAAAAGCTGATTCAGTTAATAATATTGTATAAAGATTATACTTCTTGAAGTCCCCTAAATGACCAGTGCTTCTTGTAAGCCCCTTAGCAGTACAGTAGCAATCCACACAAAATAATTTTGAGAGTTCCCTTGTACATAGTAGAAGCCAATAGTGGTATTAAATTGAGTATTTTTACTCCAAGTGTCATTAAAGTCTGCAGGTTTTGCTGGCATTTGAACTTTGCTTGGAATGAAGTCTTAAAGGGATGTTGTTTGAGCTAAAAGGAAAGTCTCAGAGCAGTGTCTGGTATTATTAGCAATTCATCCTCTTGCAAGGTTGTCAGGCACTAAAAGCAAGGCCGTAATTCCATGGAAGTATCAATTTGTAGTGGGTGGTTCCATATTGTCTAGTAGTTTTGAGTTTTGTCTTAGTGGTACTTGTAGAGTTTTTTCTCCCAGAGTTGACAAAGTGAGATTGTTAACAATTGAAAAATGACTTGAAATGTTGTTGAAGTGGATTCATGAAAGTCCTACAAATATACTTATACTACTTTTTCAGTTCCAGTGTATGCTTCTTGCTACAGAGATGCATTTTGCATGGAATTACTAAAAAGTCAGTATATCTCTCATGTTCTAAATGAAAAGTGTGTTTATTTGATATTTGCTACAGTGTTAGTGCTTGGTCTTGGGAAATTCTTGCCTTTGTCATTGTTGAGAAGGTATCTTAAAAATCTGATTTTCAGAGTCTTAATGCACACATGTGTACAGAATTAAAAAATGCAGAAAACTGGAAGCATATTTTAAAGTTTGAAGCTCAAAAAGCATAATTTAATTAAAATTGTGTCCTCAGCTATAGTTCTTATCAGAGCTTGCCTTTTTCAATTTTCTGGTTTGATGATTGAGGAGCAGATGGGCAAATTTTGTGGCACTGACTTCAAAATATTTTGCTTTTTTAATATGTTTCAGTTGCTTGTGTGTTTTGTTTTCTTTTAATGTCTTGGAGAGCTTCCTCTATAATTCCTAGTGACTCTGTGAAAGAGCCTAGGATTTGATTTTTGTGAGTTGCTGAGTACTTTTAGCAGCAGTAAGAGCCAAATGAAATACTTAGCTTCTTGCACAAACATTGGAATAATGTGGAAGAGAGGATGAGCAAATAATAGAAAGAAATCTGCTCTTTGTTATAGTTGGTTATTTTTCCAGTGGTGATTCTGAGTAACACTGGAAATCTGAAAAGAGATATTTCAGTATCCTTCAGATTTCATAATTTATACCCAATGAAGTTCTATGGAGGGTAAAGAAAAGGAAACCAAAGGATTTCTTGTAGCTTCTCCATTAAGCTTTCTTTAATATGCGTGTTCTGTGTTATATACGTGACAAAGTGCTTTAGGAGCTATGATAGTGACACTTTAAAGCAGTTTTTGTGTTGTTTTTTTCTTCCACTTTTCAGGAAATAATCCAATTTTCTTCACTCAAGGATGTCACTATAGTGTCTGGAGTCAATCACAAAATGTAGTGGGGTTCAAAAATCTGTCAGTCTAGGTGGTGATTGACCCCACTGCTGGATTCCCAAATCACTCTGAAATATTTACACAATGCAGATACTGAATCTAACGTTTTTTTTCATCACAGACCACAGAGTTTGAGAAAACAGATGTTCAAAATCATCTTCCTAGGACTGCTGTGCTTTTTTCTGAACCATTCTTGTGCCTGTGGACTGGTGTTTCAGTGGTCTCACACATCAAGAACAATGTGAAAGAGATTGAAGACAGGTTAAGAGTCTTAAGACTATGATTAAGACACTTCTGAAATAAGGTTGCATTTTTAGTTTTATTTTGAGGGAGTAGGAGCTACAGATCTGTGAAAAGCAACTATCACCTAAACAGAGTCTTTCAAGTAGCCTTCCATTTTGTATGTGCGTAAGTTTAGTTCAAGTCTTTGAGCGAACTGGTAGATCCTCCCAGCAGAGATTGCCCAAGCCATTTTCTCTACAGAGTGGCCTTCTCAGGACTCACAAACTGACGTCTTTCATCCTCTTCTTCAATAATCTCAGCACCAGCCTGATTTACCAGGTCTTCACCATAGCTGGTTCCTGAAGGCAGGTCATTGCTATACTCTTTATTGAGCGTGGTCATGAGGATTTGGTGAGTTGTCCTGTCCAACCTCCTGTCCAAACAGTTCACCTGGGAAATGGTCTGCAGAACCACGAGCTGAATCTATAACCCCTTCTTATTGATAGAAACTGTAGTTTTGGATTTCTAATATCTTGTAAAGGGGATTCACATGAACAAAATTGCATCACATTTTGAAATATTTTCATAGAATGCCACCTCTTTCACACGCATCTGATGGAGTAGCTTAGCCCTGTCTGCTATTAAATATCTCCACAATCTGGGGACATATATTTATTCATACCAAAAGGAGATGCAGAGACTTTTATTCTTTAATCCTTTATTATTTTTAATTTTTAAATATATTGATTTTTAAATAATATTTTTGTTTGTTTTATGAGTATTGGTGGCCGGAAAAGTCATCCTTGTTTGATACAATAATAAAAAATGACTTGGAAAGAAAAATAGCATGCTGTTGCATGTATTTTGGGAAACTGCAGGGTGCGCTGCACATTTTTTACCTCCAGATCCTGCTGCACCACAGGATGATGAGAGAATATGCAAGGCCAAACTATCAGCACGCTGCCGGGCCTGAAACTGATATAAAGAAGTTTAAAAACTTTCAGTTGGAGTCTATGTTTCTGGCTTTAGCTTTATGTTTGACATTCACCCCCTTGATGTATGAGCTCTAAGACTTTTGACAGAAAATCCAGAACTTAATGAACTGTGAGAACTATTGAAATCCTGATATGGATTTTACCAAAGTCTGTCATGGCTTGGGCTGGGCTGGCCACTGAAATGAACAACAGATGCTCTCTTTTACTTCTTTCCCCTTCAGAGAAGGGAGAGCATCTCCCTTCAGGGGAAGAAGAATGAGAGGGGAAAGAGATTTATGAGTTTAAAAAGAAACTAAACTACTTTAATGAAAATATTAATAAAATAATGAAAAGGAAATAATGAAATATATACAAAACCAGTATCGAGCTCCTGGGATGATGATCACGTCACCAGCAGGCACTGGGAAAGTCCCAGGCTGGACTCAGCGATGGATGGGAACTGGAATACGGATCTGGATTCAGGAATACACACATCGGGGTCAAAGGCAGACAAACAGACAGAGTCCTCCTCAAACACCACCCATTGAAGAAAGTGAGCTGACCCTTTGATCCCTCAGCTTTTATACTGAGCATGAGGCAGATGGGATGGAATACCCTGTTGGTCAGTTTTGGGTCACCTGTCCTGTCCACTCCTCCCTGCAGGTGCGACCCCTCTATGCTTTTCTGCTTCCGACCCTCCAATGGGGCAAATAACCAAGTTAGCTGTCCTTGGTTGTTATAGCAATAAATGTAATCAGAAGCCTGTCTGCAGACCATTCCTTGGTATAAATTATAAACAAACAGGTCTTATCACTCTGTAAGTGGATACTGTTAGAAAAATACGCCGTTAGTTTCAGAGTTCAGTTAGTTAGAAGAGGCTTAACTTAAAAGTAAAATTACTGAACAGAAAATTGGTTCTGCTTTACCACAAACCTGAACAAAGCTTTAAGGGTCAATTCACTTAAGCTTCAGATATGATCTGACTCACTTTATTTACAGTGTATTCATGCCTGACTTTAATTAGCAGACCAAAGAGACAGAAAATCCAAAAAGTCAACAAGCAAAAGAGAAATATTCATAGGAGGTGTCAAGTACAGGTAACCTCGAAGTAATTTTGGGTTTAGCTCTACGAAGCTTCACAGCTTTTAAATTATGCTAAACATAGGAAGAAGTTGTTTTCGTTAATGTTATTTTTGTTAGGAGGAAGTCACATATAGATAACAAGAGTTTGGTGAAAACTCATATTCTTTGCTTGTTTTCCCAATCTTTTTGAACACAACACTGTTTAGACGTTTCCTGCTTATATATATATTCTTATACATATGTATGTTTAAGAAAAATGCATATAATTACATTTAGGTCAAACCTTTAATCATTTTTGATTTTGTCACTTAAAAAACCCCACACATATTAACATGACCTTGTTGAAGAACATCTTTTTTTCCCCATGATTACCCTTGGAGTATTTTAAATATTTTAAAATGTGAAATGTTTCCAGCAACATGAAAATCTGAACAATGCAATCTGGCGGGGTCTTGATTTTGAGAAAAACCTGCTAAAATAAAGGTAATCTATGGGGATTTGACAAGCAGGAAGTTATCCTTATCTAGCATATACACTTGCTCTAAAACCAGGAGAACTTGTGATATTATTCAGAACATGAAATTCGGAGTTCTTCCAAAGACTTTCAGTATTTGTTTTGATTTCTAATAAATAGGAAATTCTGCCTCTCATATCATTTAGGACATGAAGCCGTGAGCAAACAAATATTTCATGCGATGATGAAAATTAAAATAATTTTTGCAACTTATGTAAGAGTTAAGATACAAACCTGCTGTCCTTTAGCAGCTTGATATCCTTACTGATTATTATCTTTTTAGTTTGCCCAGAAATGTCACCGAATCTAGTTCTGCTCTGGTATCATAATTTTTGTGATGTTCCTTTTTCTCTAATTTCACATCTCACAGCCTGTGTAACGTCCTGAATGGCATAGATTCTTTAGTCTTTCCTTTTTAGTTCTTGTTTTGCTAAATAGTCTGTGATCTGTAATTGATGTTTACAAAAATAACTGCTTAAGGTTTTGTTTATTTGTTTCATTACACTATGGTATAGATTTCTAGGATAATGGAAATTTTTCAGCATGCTATTTGAGGGATCTATTCATTATATGCTAATGTTTATGCATAAAGCATCCTGTTTACTTGTTGTTGGAAGACAAGCAGCTTGTCAAGTATGCATGACTGACTTTCTTCTAAGGATATTTAAAATTCCTTATATGAAGATCCTTATATGAATAGATCTCAAGTAACTCAATGAGGGGAAAAACCACCATACTGTATATTTATAGTTTTGATGACCTAAGTACTACTTTATTGAATTTTGGTTTCCCTTTCTTTTTTTTTTTTCTTTACATCAGTACTTAACAATTGCTAGTTGAAGCTAATCACTCAATTCAAGCAATATTTTTTTTCTGCTCTTTAAGTAGTTAAGTCTTTCTCATATAATAATGGTGATAATAAACCAAGATTTAAGTCTTGGAAAAAGGAGTTAGACCTTGGAGATATAATGAATCAGAGATTAAAAAACTTAAACTTCTGAGCTCAAGTTGTTTCCCAGAACTTAGTAATTAGTAAAATTAATTTGGTGTAAAATGTGGTGTACTGGTGAAGGACTTGAACGTAAGGTACTCTAACTTGCACCAGGTTGTTGCAGATATTTCTCTGAAGTTTTGAAGAGTTCATTAGGAGATTGTTTTCCCTGCTTTAGTCTGTGCTGCATTAGGTATATCATAATGAAACAGCTAAAACACCATTAATAATTACAGATGTTTAATAAAAATACTCTGACTCTCTGAATATGTAATCTTAACATCTGCTTTCTGCAGGCCAACTAAGCTCGGTTCTTCAGTAATTGTAGAGCACAAGGAAAGCACGGTTGGGCTGACTAAACCAATCTTGTTTGTGAGATGTTTTGTTTATACTTCTCTGGTGGTGCCTTCCAGCCTTCTAGACCCCAGTCTTCCATGGTCTGGTGCCAGAGTATTTTACATCCATATTGCTAAAGAGGCTTCAAGCCAATGTTTTTTTCTATCAGCAGATCCCTAGGGGAGATATTAATCAAGTATATTAACAAAATGTATTACTATGTTAGGACCATGGATTGTCATAAGAATATGTAGATTAGCGTGCTTTTTAAGAAAAATTCCCATGAATAAGGACTAAGTGAACACAGGGCAAGAACATCAACAGTTAACCCATTTAAACTAGCCTAATTTCAACTAAAAGACAAAATCTGTTCACCTACAGACGGAGGATGATGGATGCACAGAGTTTTTCTGTCTGGGCATATTAATCTGTTTGAGTCACATACACTGGAAACTGTTAACTTTGACTGTATTATGTACTTAATCCACACAGAGTGTAACGTTACATTTTAATAATGTTCACTGTATTGACTGCAAATAATTAAAAGACAGGAAACTCACACTATATTGCCAGACTGCAAGAACGTCTTTCTTTAACAAGTGCTTGGTGAAGAAGGGATTTTGGTTTCGGTTTTGGTTTTGTATTTCAGTGAAGAATCGTACTGTAAGAACTCTTTTGAATCCTATGCCTTGGTTCTAAGACACTTCCAGAGTTATCAGTAGTTTAGGATATAAGATCTCAAATTTTATCCTGTGGCCCTAGAACACTCTTACCTTAATCTTGCCCTACATTGAATATATTATCTAAAATATTTTCACTGCCTTCTCTCAGTTGCATTAGTTTTGCCTGCAGAAAAGCTAGGCTGCTTTCCTGAAAGAGTTTCTCTTTTTTAACACTTCTTAACTTCTGTGGTTTCTTTTTTGTCCTTTTAATGCTGCACTTTATTCCTGTGTTTTCTTAGACCAGTCTTATGTGAGATTCTACCCTAAGTAATATAAATTGTCCAATAGCTGAAATTAACTCCCTGAGAACTCACACAGATTAAACCACCTCTGCTAACCATACTCAATGAACACAATGAATGGGGAATAGAATTAGAGCTACGAAATTGTGTTACTGGTCTCATCTGTCAGCTAAGACAGATTTATAAAGTTAAAGCTTTATTTATTTTCCTGTGTGAAGTTTCTGGTTTTGTTTTAAGGTTAATTTCAATAGACTTGAAAGACTTCAACACATTGATTATTGAGATCGCTGGAGTCCAAGTCATTGGAGAGATTTTCCTTTGCAATGCTTCTTGCTACTGTAACTCAGGTTACTGGTGAATGAACACTGCTGAGAATAGTTGGAAAATAATAAAGTTAGCTAACTATTGTTCAACATTAAAATTATTTGAAATTAAATTTGGCTTTCAGTGAAATTGTTTCCACAGCTTCTTCTGCAGGAGTTGCTGAGTATGGCTTTTGATCTTGTGTGTTTTAATTTATTTGTCTGTGAACTAGGTGATACTTGATTCATTTTAAAGTAACTGTAACAACAATATTTCTTACATCTTCCTGATGTTTCAAACTGTGGATGAAATCTACCAAACTGGGCAGATATGAAAACAAGCCATTGAACTCAACAGGAACTCGTTCACAAGCTACTTAGCCACACAGTGCTGTGGGAGATGGGAGTTGCTACCTCTCACAGGGATGAATAACAGTTTACTAGGACAAAAAAAAATATGAACTTTGTTGTTTTGGAAATGTTCTCTGTAAAGAATGAAATATTATCACTGAAAGCTTACTGACACTTCCAAAGGAGATTTGAGGAAGAAATAAAAAATGTGTATAAAAGTATAGGTTTTGTTTCATTGTAACATGAAAATATGCTGGTGAGGACATGCTTACAAAACAAGTCAAGCTGTTTCATAAATGTCAGAATACTAATGCACTGGTTGAATCTTATTTATTATCAAATTCAGTCTTTTAGTGTTGTAGGTAACCACTAACTTTTCCCCTAGTTATATTAAACCCTATTTTATTATTTCTTTAATAAATTACATTGTTAATCTTAAAGTTCTCTATTTTCAGTAAAAGAATCTTGTATGTTCTAAATTTTAAAAGTTTCAGAGGACTTAATGTATACAAACTGAAAAAACATATTTTCTATGTGTGTAATTTTTATTACTTATTTTGATTTGTATCTTTTCTTTATATGATATTTTTACATAGTTTAATTATCTAATATAGCTAATAAAGAGTGCAGAATCTAGAGAAATGTTTTGCTTTTGCTGCCTGGCAATTAGTTTAATGTAAGATATGTTAGCACTGCTGATACAACATGGACAATCAATTAACAATGAGGTGACCTTTTTCTTTCTTTATACAGTTGTCGTTCAGCAGTGCATCTCTAATGAGAGTCTTGAGCTCCTGAGAGCCTCTACTAAAAAAGTATTGTCATTTCTGATGAACATGCTGATCATTGAAGTAGAGTTTTTGATAAATGAATACCTTTTATCAGCCTTGCTCTCTGGAACCCATTAGGAAAGGTTTTACATTGTGTATCATTTAGGGACCTTAAGATGTAGAAATGCATTGAAATTGTCATGGTTTGAGGTAAAACAGAACCAATTTTGTTCAGGAACTTTATTTTTTAGCTAGGCCTCTTCTAACTACTGAAATTAACAGTATATTGTAAAGAAACTGTTCGCTCCCAGAGTGATAAGACCTATGGTTATAGTTGAAGCCAAGGAATGGTATACAGAGAGGCTCTTGCTTGTACTTATTGCTACAACAACCAAGGGCAGTTCTTGGGGGGAACAGGTTGTTTAGGCATCCAAATGTATTATAACTACAGCATCTTTCTTTTGGGGATTTCAGAGACCTTGAAGTAACGCTCCTATTTTTGTGAACCATATTAACATTTTCAATACACTTGAGATAACCTACATGAAAACCAGACAGATTGGTATTTTGATACACAAATACTATTTGCAAGATTTGTTGGGCTACAGTGTGATAGGAAGAGCTGTAAATAATTTGTAAAGAACTCAGAGAAGGATTTTTGCCACTTTTTCTGTTTGTATGCAACCTGAAGGTATCTTTTCAGGGACAGAGACAAGAACTGCATTTAGGAGGAGACACGCTCAAAATATAATGAAAATTGGATAGTCAAAAGTGACATAGCTTTCACAATAGGGAAGTTGTGGGTCAATTAGAAATAGAAAGTTAAATATTTTTTCTAAGGAATTTTCATGAAGCACAAGAAAGATATCTCCAAGATAAGTGAAGGATAGAAGATAAAGCTGACCCATAACAGAGATGGGAAGAGAGGTGTATAAAAAAAAATGGTAGGGGCCACTGGACAGGTGGAAAATGAGTAAAGTGTTCATACTGCAACTCATCTTTCCAGAACAGTTTTGAGGGAGGAGAAAAAGAAAGTGTCTGAGAGGGGAATGATGAAAGACAACTGATATACATCTTTCCTTAGAGGCTTGACGTTAATGAGCCTATAATAGGCTTATTAGACAAAGTTATCTTTTGCTGAAATAAGTAAAGTTAAGCGGTTATGCTAATAAGAAAGAGTATCAGGACAGATTAAAAAAGAAAGATTCAAAAGTAAAATATGGAACTCTGCATTGCTAGTCAGTTACAAGCAGTTTGAACACAAAACAGGTATAATTTAGGATTGTGGGACCTTGATATTTTCAGTTATCTAGTTTGAAAACTAAATTATATCTAAGGTAAATTACCTAAACTGAATTATCTCTAAATTACCTCTATGAGGATGTATTTCTTACACAAGCACATTATATTAGTTATATATGAGCACATGCATTCACATAAACTTATACGAAACATTTCTATTTTTGTAGTAAATATAAAAGGTTATGACACTCTTTAGCAGAGGCTTCCCTGTTTATATGGTTGAGAAACTCTTATGTTGGACATTTGTTTTGACTCTTGAAGGCAAGCATGACAGCATAAACCAAATAAATGTCTTCACTACTCTATATCATGGGATACATGTCACTAAAGTACTCTTTGCTGGGTAGTGCAAGGGATTAGAGGAAGAGCTTTTTGTTTGTTTATTTTAAGATTTTGACAATTTGATTAGTTTTAAAAAAAGTATGGTCTATCTTTATTCCTGCTCTCTTGCTATCTGTCAGATTACACATCAACCTCAATAGCTGAAGTTTAAACTCAAATAAGGTAATTAAGTTGCAGTGGTTTAGGATGAGGTTTGATTTGGTTAGCTTTCATCTCTGAAAGATTTCACTCAAAATGTTTTGTGGAGTAGTTGAATTCAGGATATTATTTTGACAGGCCTCTTCCTGGACCACCTGATGCCTTGTTGCAAGTCCCAGAGTTTCTGAGGTCTTGCTTGGAAGAAAGCATGTGGGAAAGCTATAGCCTGGATCCAGAGTCATGGAAACATTGAGGACTGGCTGTAGGCAAATGATTCCCGAACCTGGCATACTGTAACTGCTCGCCTGGGAGCATAACACCCTGGGGTTCAAGGTCCACAATTTGAGTGACTTGACCACGTTATAGAGCTTCTACATCTATTTTGGGGAATCACAGAATGACTGAGGTTGGCAGGGGTATTTGGACATTATCTAGACCAAACCCCGTGTTCATATCAGGGTCAGCTAGAGCAGGTCATTCAGGGCTTTAAATATCAGGTTTCAAATATCTTCAAAGATAGAGACACTACAACCTTCCCAGGCAGCCTGGTCCAGTGTTTGACCACCCTCATAGTTACACCTATTCTTACACTCAAATGGAAGTTCCTGTATTTCTGTTTGTTTCTAATGCTTCTTGTACTGTCCCTGGGTGCCACTGAGGAGAGTCTGCCTCTCTCTTCTTTACACTCTCCCATCACATGTTCATACCTTACTTCTTGGTATGGCTTCTTTTGCAACTTGGGCTGGCACCAGTCTATACATCAGGAAGAATGATAATCCTTCTAGCGCTTCCCGCTGCAAAGCTATAGCTTAAACCTGGAAGACCTGTTGTTTTTGGTAAATCTAGAAGAAAGAGCAACTGGAAAATGCTAGGGTACTTTTATTGTGGGAAGTATGAGAGGAAAATAATGCTTCATTTAATATGGACCAAAATCAATTAATTAAAAAGAAATATCTTAAAAGCTACAAGTGGATCATAATCTTTACTGGTGTTTTATCTGCACTGGTTAGACTGATCACATTTAAACCTTTTTTCCTCCTTGATGCATAGTTTTGACTAGACTTTGCATAATTTTCTTACACTAGTTTGACTACTTTATTAAAGCACAGCTGAAAATGATATCTGTAAAATCTGAGTTGTCCTTTCCGGTAGCAGGAACTGCTGGTAGCTAATAACTTATTGCAATTACATATAGCATGTATATATAATAATCTATTTCAGTAGTTTCTAGGTTGGTTTGTCCATAGCTCTCACCTCATAATTTTCACTTTAGGACATTTAACATGAAGGTTAGCAACTGGAGGGTTAGAAACATATCTTTTCCATGATTTAGCCTCTAGAGACAGCTCTTAACCTAGTCATACTTTCATTCTTTGGCTTTGTTTTCCTGAATAAGTTCATTGGCTATCTTTTTAAACAGGATTTTTCAGTTTCTGCAACCTATTAGAGAATAAAATAGAGTCCACCTTCCACATTACAACCTTCCATGTCTCCTTGCAACTCAGGTTGTTGGTAGATCAACAAGAAGGAGAACTGCTTATTTAAACTAATTATCAGGTGTGTTGCACATCGGAAGTATTTTTTTCCCCTAACTTAGAACAAAAATATACATTAGAATCTGTCACTAACAGTATAGTTTGCTTTCAGAACTGATGTGAAGACACATAAAAAAGTGGGGATTTTTCTTTTATAATTTTTTTGTGGAGGATATGTGGAGGGGTTTTTTATTCAAATCTTTTTTAGTTAATTCTATTAATGCCTTTTTTTTTAACTGTCATTTAGATCTGAGCTTTTTCTTTTCTGATCAGTGTTGTCATGATCTCTACCATTTTGTTTCTAACACATTCATTATGTTTGGCTTGTTTAAGACCACGTTAAGAGTTATAACTGTATTTGCAAAATGCCTATGCTAATTCAGAGCTTAGCTACATTTTTTATTTGGATGCTGATCAGCATGATGTTATACTTTTATTTTACTACTTTCCTTTCCATTTAATTTTATCAGATATCATTGAAAGTCAGAGATATTATACACTTAACTCCCAAAACTATAGGGAACTGGCATTCAGGAGGTTTTGCTTTGGCACTGAAAGCATGTGTATTTATAGAATAGAATTTATAATAGAACACATTTGTTTACATTTATTAAATGAATATTTATCAAATGTTTTTTCAAACTTGGAATATGTTTACTGCAATATCTTTGGGTCAGTATTAATAATTGTGCCATATGCCTGTATATTTCTGAACCAGGTGGCTGGCAATCATATACATTGGTCTCCAGATGAACAGCAGTTCAGTGACAGCAACAAAAAAATCTCTTGTAATGTGCGCACATTACTAAGAACAATCCCTGTTTTTTTCTTTGACTTTCTTGTTCAGCTCCAAATACCATTTGAGTATCAAATATCCTATTCTTAGATGATTATTCAGTATTGGATAACTAGAATTTTTTTAATCTATGATTGAAAGACAGGTGTTACTAAACAAAGAACATCAATATTAACTTTATCCTCTCTGCAGTGCTGGTTAAGTTGCTGGTATTGTACACCTCTTGCAAGAGTACACAGACTAGTAGGTGCTGTATCATGTGTTTCCCTAAACTTCCGTGTGTGTCTATAGTCAGAATAAGCTTATTTCCGTAAACTCTACCTTGCCCTATCAATTCTTGTTCAGAGACAGTTTAGATCCTTCCATTTTGCGTAATCTCTTTCTGTACCTGTGGTGCATGTTGGTGTTCGACAAGACCTACATTCATTTCCATTCCTTCATTGAATAATAAATAGCATAATTCCAGCCGTGATACTGTTGGAGAAATTATTTTTCATAATGTCAGTCAATCAGAGGCTGTACTTGATGCATATCATTTTTTTTCATTCCAACTTACATTTTCTGTCCTGAGACTCCTAAAAATAATTAAAGCCAGTAGACAGAACTGGTCTGAGGTTTTCAAAGACTTTTCTTCCACATAATCTCTGACTTTGTGCACTAATCTTTCACAGTATCCAACTACAAAGAAAGTGGTAGGGTGGTTTCAGTATTTTTCAGTTTGTCTATCAGTTAAAATTTTTGAGTTGCTTCAAAATATTACTGTGTGCCTTTTTTTTGTATATGTAATAAATATTGTGTATAATGTGAATTTCTAATGCATATTTTTTTCCTAAGTGTCTCAAAAAATAAATGTTTAAATTCTTTCAGTGGGAGATTCATACTCTAAGTCAAAGTATATGGAGTTGTTTATTTTCCTCAAAGTTTGAGAATTTAAAGTGACATGTAGACAGTTTACCTAAGTTGGCCTGTTATTTTTTATACAGACATACATGCATACAGAAAGAGAGGGATTTTTAAGAACATGGTAAGTTCTAATTTTAATGCAACTTCATTCAGAGAAGAATCATAGTTTTATTGCTGTCATAAATCTTGAACTTAAATAAAACCTATTGTTTAAGAGTGGCAGTATTTCTTTTATGGATAAACTTGAATTAGTACTAGTAAATGTATAAGGTCTTTGAGAGACACTCCCATACTTCTTTTGTTTTGACTTCATTTTCACTTTGACCAGTTCCATTTTTCTTGTACTTTAACTGTACTTTAAAAAAAACCCCACAACTGGTTTGCAAATACAACATTGTGTTTGTCATATTACCTGGTGATCTTGAGCTGTGCTGTGTACTTTGGCAAGAAACCTTTAGGGACGTACATTGTCTGGTACTGTCACATGAGCCTACGTCTATTAGTTCAAAGACTATTTTCTACATGAAAAGTGATGTTCAGCACCCCACAGGTGAGTGACTTCTGCTGGACAAATCTGACTTGCTCTGTAATCATAGAATCATAGAATCATAGAATGGTTTAGGTTGGAAGGGACCTTGAAGATCATCGAGTTCCAACCCCCCTGCCACAGGCAGGGATACCTCTCACTAGACCAGGTTGCCCAAGGCCACGTCCAGCCTGGCCTTGAACACCTCCAGGGATGGGGCTTCAACAACCTCTCTGGGCAACCTGTTCCAGTGCCTCACCACCCTTAAAGTGAAAAACTTCTTCCTAATGTTTAATCTAAACCTGCCCTGTTCCAGCTTAAAGCCGTTCCCCCTCGTCCTATCACTACATGCCCTAGTAAAAAGTCCTTCCCCAGCTCTCCTGTAGGCCCCCTTTAGGTACTGGAAGGCCGCAATAAGATCTCCCCGGAGCCTTCTCTTCTCCAGGCTGAACAGCCCCAACTCTCTCAGCCTCTCCTCATAGGAGAGGTGCTCCAGCCCTCTGATCATCCTCGTGGCTCTCCTCTGGACGCGCTCCAGCAGGTCCATGTCCTTCTTATGTTGGGGACTCCACAGCTGGATGCAGTACTCCAGGTGGGGTCTCACGAGAGCAGAGTAGAGGGGCAGAATCACCTCCCTTGACCTGCTGGCCACACTTCTTTTGATGCAGCCCAGGATACGGTTGGCCTTCTGGGCTGCGATCGCACACTGCTTGCTCATGTCGAGCTTCTCATCAATCATCACCCCCAGGTCCTTCTCCACAGGGCTGCTCTCCAGACATTCTCCGCCGAGCCTGTATTTGTGCTTGAATAGTGAAGTGCTATTAACAAAAAAGTTAACTAAGCAGGTCAGGAGGAACACCTTATGTAACTCTTGTCACAGTAGAAATGAAAGTCTGAAGTTTGTCTCTTAAAGGCACATACCCAAGTTCAGAAAACTCTATGGCAGAGACAGTGTTTTAGGCAATTTATACATGTTTAACCAGGAAAGAAACAGCTGAATTATTCACAGGTTCTGTTACTGTGTTGCAAACATTTGCCTTTGATACACATCTTCCAAATAAGTTATTTTGCCCTTTTTTTGTGGCAATTTGATCCTGAGTTAGGTAAGTTATTTTATATTCCCCACAATCAGAAGAAGAGTATACGAAAAGGCCAAGCACAGGCATACTAGGCAATAACGGTTCTTGCTAATTCGTCATGGCTTTCAGGAGTATTTGTTATATCTCTTCTGAATGCCCTGTCATCTCATGGAAAGTTGAATCTTTATGCATTATGACCCCATTTTTCAATCAAGATAGTGTTCAAACTCTGCATTTTAGGAAACATCTGTTACAGGGCAGACAGTGGTGCTTCATGGGTTCTGTATGATGGTACAGTATGCTCACATGACGTGTTTAACTTCAGACACCATGTTTTAGTGGAAAGGTGACTACTAATAGATGAGAAGCAATTAAAAACAGCTTAGTTCATAAGTCTCCCTGATGCTTAAAAATCTGAGTCCTTCTCTGCTATAAAGCAGAAGCATTTTTCTCCCCAAACAACACCTCAAATCTCATTTCTATTTTTGAAAACCAACTAAAAAGATCAATTTACCAAGAAAGAACTAGATGATCTTTAAAGGTCCCTTCCAATCCAAACCTTTCATAACTCAGAATGATAATTCTATCATTCTCTTATCATTCTAAATGGTCTGCATGCAAGTGTTTGTCGGCTAGACCACCAAACAATTCATCACGTAAATGAGAAAGAAAAAATTATATACAGCCATGGTTCTGCTCTATTCTAGTTTGAAAAAAGGATCATTCAAATTTTGTCTTGCACTTTTACAGCTTTAATCTTTATATGCATATGGAAATGTTACTGCTCGACTGAAACAACAAGGGATATGTTTATGAATTATCCCAGAGCAGTTACCACGTGTAAGGAACACAAATTCTGTGGTTCTGCTCCCAGAATATCTATTTACTCTCTGAAAAGTTTTTCTCCTCATGAGTTATCCATTCACAATGTGCGGACCAAACCATGTTAGGACCAGGAAAGAGAATGACCAAGTTTAGCTATTTTGTACACAATAAAACTATTTTGTAAAGTGAGAGTGTAAAAAGGGAGAGAAAAATAGTATTCTGAAAGATTTACATGGATTTCTGTTTTCTCTTTTTAGTGAAGCAGCTATAACTTGGATTTTATTGTGTGACCTTGACACTTACTATCAAGCCCTTCAGATAACTGCTAGATTTGGCAAGGTTAAAAGGTAAGTGAAATTTTAAGCATTAAAGCAAATCCTTTTCAGAAAACAGAAACCACTGTATTTAGTAGGTATTGTTATTAATAATATGTATTAAAACATCTGACATCTGCTCTTTGTAATCTGTTTCAAAATGTATTGTTTTGTTTAATTTGTTTGTGGTAGTTTCTAAGCTGTAAGTTAAAAAAAACACATACAGAAAGGAAATAGAGAAGTGGAATTGCAAACAAATTTTTCTCTATATGACTTGGGATCATTAAAACAAGAATTCAAGTTTTCAAGTCTACTAGATCTAACAGGGTGGTTACAAATGAAAAGTGGGCTGCCCAGTATAACTCTAAGAAACCTGCTTCATCTGTGGATTTACAAATGAGGCAAGTGTACTTAGATTTTTGTTTGTTTGTTTCTCTCGGGGTTTTTTTGTTTGTTTTTTTTGTTTTTCCAAAGCATACCAACCTTAACTGAAATAATCAAGTCTAATGAAAACAGTTAAATAAGCACAAGGCTGACAAAGCTGTTATGTCAGGGCTTGGACATTTATGTGATGCTGGATGTCTTTTGTGAAATAAGCCTCAGTAAAACCAGTGTCATCAAGTACACTGATTTTGTTAGACAGATTAGAGAAAGAATATCTGTGTAATTAGTCCTTTACAACAAACACAATATGCAAAATGCTTACTTAAAATATTAATATAAATCAAGAGGAATTAAATGAATGCTATGTAAACAAGCATTTATTTTATCTGTCAGAAAGCCATTTTTCATCCTTTACATATTTGTGGGTCAGATATTGCCTCAAGGAGAAAGAAAGTTCATGAATAATTTAAAAATCACCATTTTTGTTTCTGATGAGAGCAATAAGTATAGCTTTCAGGAATAGTTATATAAAACATAATCTGAGCAATATCGTTGATCAAAAGAAGAGTTTTCTCTTGTACCAAGGTCCCCAGTACAAGACAGACATGAACTTTTCAGATAGGGTCCAGAGGAGAGCCATGAAAATGATCAGAGGAAGTGAACATCTCTCCTATGAAGAGAGTTGGTGTTCAGCCTGGAGAAGAAAAGCCTTAAGGGGGACCTTATTGCAGTTTTTCAATATATAAAGGGGTTTATAAGATGGAGAAAGACTTTTTATCAAAGCCTGTAGTGATAGGACAAGGGGCAATGAATTTACACTGAAAGAGGGTAAGTTTAGATTGGATATAAGGAAGAAATTTTTTGTGATGAGTGGTGGGACACTGGAGAGAAGTTGTTTGAAAGTGTTCAAGGTCAGGTTGGATGGGGCTTTTAGCAACCTGATCTAGTGGAAGATGTCCCTACTCATGGCAGGTGGGTTGGACTAGATGATCTTTGAAGGTCCATTCCAACCCAAACCATTCGTTCTGTGACTCTATTGTGTGTCTGTGTGTTTGAAAACACTTGGAAAACATTCCTCATCTTTATACAGAATTCCCAAATACTCCTGATAGAAACCGCTCCCTTGATTATGAGAAAAATATTGAATGATTCATAAAACAGAAAATGTTTTAAAAATACTGTTCTAAACTATGTAAGCTGTTATTTAAAAAAGATTTTATCACATTGTTTTGAAGAAAATGTGTTTTTCTGAAATGCTATAACAACATTATTCACAGCCCTCCAACTGCTATTATTCTTATGATTGACTTTGCTATGCCATTAATTATGAAATCTGGCTTGAATGTCTTTTTCCACCAGCACACAGTGGTATCAGAGATCTGTTTTAATCTTTTTGCTTTCCCGTTAACTACTCTTCTGACGTTATCCTCATTTCATATCCACTTAAATCTCTTCAGTTGATCTTCTCCTTGTTGACACAGAAAAATTCAATTTCAATACATAACACTAGTAAAATCCATTGTTGAAAACTTTGTTTTTCCCAGGAAAGTACTATCTCTTTTGTCATGACTTAAAACTGTGTCATTCATGTGTTGCCTCTTCCAACATTCCACTGACCTGTCATTATACTTACATACCTTTTTTTATATCTTTTTAAAGCCCACATTAATAGCTCCTGTCAAAACTAAGCCTAGAAGCTAATAAGACTCTTAGGTCATTAGGTCCATTTATGCCCCAGATAAATAGAACAAGTCAAAACTTGAAAAATACTTCATTGGATAATGAAAAGGGAAGGATTACTCAGCAACTAGCATTCAGTTAATGTTAATAGGTATTACCATCAGTTATTCCACCTCTAGTATTTGTAGCAATCAACACAGGTAAACTTTTAATGAGGTAATGGAGACATATTTCTGTTCTGTATTCCTTTTCCAAAACTCTTCTTGCCCATTAGTAGTAGCTTATTCTTCAGGTAACATGGTTTGCAAATCGATTCTTAATATTTTTTATTTAAATTTATTTTCTCCATTAGTTGACTTAAATAAGTCACTGTTAGCAATCTGCTGACATGCAGTTGTTTCTAGGCCATTGAATTTCACTTACACTTGACTTACTATTAGTTTATGAATAAAAAAAAAGGTGATTATAATTCAACAGAGAAAACAATTTTCCTGAAATAATTGTCAGTGTAGGAATATTTTGGCAATATCAGTATTGTACTTATTTGTCAAGAACATGAGACATACTTTTTCAGGTGGTGAATTTTTCTATTCAGTCTTTGTGCATGACAAAACTAATTTCAATTTATGCTTTTTCTGGTCTCAACAAGAAACATGACAAGTCTTTATTCTCTGTACCTTCAAATCATGCAGTTTTCCTAGTCTCTGATGATACATTATCTGCTTTATCTATCTGCTGGTATTGTATTGCATTGCATTTTGAATAAAATAACATATCTAATGTATCTAATGTAAACATAAATTCCTCTTTTTTGTTAAGCTCAGGAGTTAAATCCTTAACAAAGTGGATTTGGCATATGAAATCCCTTTCTGCTTTCTGTTTTGATAGGCTTATATATAGTTGCTAATAAAATCACTGACACCTATATCCATGTAATATTGCATACACCAGAGAGAAAGATATACGAACTGAAAGCGTGCAACATATTTCACTTGATTGGCTATAAACTCTCTGATGCATTTCAAGAGGTGAAAATAGTGTTTCTTGATGTATTTCAGGAATAAATCCTTTATATCTGATTAAAATGCAGCTGAGCATCATAAACTATTGTAATTTGAAAGGGCTGATCTGATGCAATTTTCTTCCATCTGCTTCAGGTGTAAAGGTTAGAGGGAATTTGCTACAATTACTTAATGCTATTTGGGTTCAGATGCAATTCCCCAACCTGAAAGTCCCTATGTGAATGAAAACTCCTTTTTAATACTTCTGACATTTCTGCTATTTCATAAAGTCCTGCAACTTTATAATAAAATCATTGTTAGTTATGAGAAATTATGGAACTGATAGTGAAACATGAGAACAAATAGAAAATCTGAATGACGGAGGTTAGGATCTAATTTCACATCTCAAATATTAAAACACTGATAATGCTAATTCAGTAATTTTTAATTCTTAGGTGGTTTACTTAACACATAAGGAGAGAGATAACAAGCCAGAAGTCAGTGTAAGTGGCGTAAGGCTTTTATTTCTGTGTGCTTTGCAAATCATCTCTAGATTTTATCAACTGCTGGCTAGGATCTTGTATTATGGAATTACATTACAAGACTTGTTTAGGGAAGGGAAAGGATCCCAAACTCTCTTATCTCTGAAGATTGTTGTTTTGTTGTAAGGACCTAAGAGTAGCTTGCAGAGACTTCATCACATCAGAACAGTCAATAAATGTGAACTTTAGCATACCTATACTTATATATTAATAGGGGGATGCAAATTTCTTGGAGTAATGGTCACTAGCCAAAAGAAACTAGGAGGTGAAGACTCGTATTACTAAAAGTATGTGAGAGGGAAAGGGAAATGTTATCAAAAAGGTCATTTCCTATTTAACAGAAGTTGAATAAACAGAGCAATAGTAACTTTTTTTTAAAAAATATATGTATTTTTATTTGCTAGGAAGTATAAGAAAACTGCCCTTTTAGTAAGGTATTGTGCACAGTTTCCGCAAAACAAATAGGCTGCTTTGAAAGCTGGCATGGAATACAGGGATCAGCAGTGGTTTGACATTGAGAAATTAAGCTCAGTTATTTAGTGGCAGGAAACTGTACTCAATGAGCAGAGAAAAATATATATAACACTCAGCTTGCAAAGAACAGTATTACTTTGTAAAATGGTTGCCTGTCAACAGGAGCTTTCTTTATAACTTTTGTTATTGAAAAAAGTCATTGAATATGCTATTCACTCTCTTTTCGGTTGATTTTTTGATAGCCTGAAGGTCATCGTATTATAAACTGATTTCCCCAAAGTGTTCTTTTTTAAAGAACATCCAGATGAGTCCAAATCTACCAGTTTTGTTTTGGTTTTTTTTCTGGAGTTACATGGTCATACTAATGTCCTGAGCAGGAACTCTTCATGCTGGAGCACTATGCCCTTGAAAACTAGAATGTCGTATCTTAGGCTGCAGGACTGAGGAGACATTTAACATGGAAGAACTGAAGGTAGATACAGACATTAACAGAAATACCATTAAGGGTGAAAGAAATTAAAGACTAAGTGATCAGAGAAACTTGATTTTTCACAGTGTATTGCATAGTGAGTATGTGTACTTTTTATTGATACTGTTATTACAGATAATAACTAAAAACTAATACCTCTCCAAGAGGACAAAACATCAAGGGAAAACATCTATGTAGAAGGAAAAAAAAAGATCTAGAAAGTATATTGTGATTATTTTTTTCTCCTTTAAAAATATAGGGAATAGGGTAGGGATTTTAATTTCTGGGACTATGAGGAAATAACCTGATCTTCCTAGCCCTTAACTATTACGTATGCATGAAAATTGGCAGTGGTTGTACAATTAAGTTAATGGCTGACACCATGTGATAGAAATTACAAAGAGAGGGTGAAATGTAACAGGTAAATTGTAACTGAATAATTTATGATATATTAGAAAGACTATAACCTAAATAAGGCTAAGTTTACCAAATTCTGAATACGGTAAAATAACTGCTAGCATGATTGTCTAATAGCAACATGTTCAGCTTTCTAGTCTGAACAAGAAATAGACTCTCTTCAATTTGCATCTTGACAACTGATAGGGCTACAAAGATGATTAGGGGTTTGGAGCATCTCTGTTACCAGAAGAGGCTGAGGGACTTGGGTCTTTTTACTCTAAAAAAAAGAAGACTGAGGGGGGATCTTATCAGTGCTTATAAATACTTAAAGGGAGGGTGCCAGGTAGATGAGAACAGTCTTTTTTCAGTGGTGCCCAGTGATAGAACAAGAGGTAACGGGCACAAACTTGAACATAGGAAGTTCCATCTTAACATGAGAAGGAACTTCTTTCCTTTGAGGGTGGCAGAGCACTGGAACAGGCTGCCCAGAGAGGTTGTGGAGTCTCCCACACTGGAGACATTCAAAACCTGCCTGGACGCCGTCCTGTGCTACCTGCTGTAGGTGACCCTGCTGTGGCAGGGGGGTTGGACTAGATGATCACCAGAGGTCCCTTCCAACCCTGACCATTCTGTGATTCTGTGAACTGTCTCAAATTTTGCTTTCCTGCTCTGTTTTTCAATATCTGTCCCTTATTATTTTTAATATTCTATGGTTGTTACTGTTGGCTGTGCACTCTCAGGGACTGTAAAGCAGACTGGAATTTTGTGAAACTGTCTATTTCCTAGTTCATTGTGTGTGGAGTTGTACAAAGAGGGGAGAAAATAAGATGTTAAAGCTCCTCTTAGGAAAGAGGTGACTTGCAGATAATCATAAGATGCTTCTTGCCTGCTGAGGAGATGGGAGCTTTCCTGGTGGTGCATTAGAGGGGTTTCAAAATATGCAAGAATAAAATGTATTTCTTTTCTCTCTCAACAAAGAAAATGTCCCTTAAAATGGCTAAAATATTTTTAAAGTTCACTTGTTTTTTTCCTCTTCTCTTTATCTGTGTCAGCAGTTGCAGATTAGATACTTCTAAAAGCAACAACATACTAATTGTTCTAAAAATGCTTCTTTTTTTCTGGATTTCAAGATACAGTTTCCATTAATATGAAGTATAAAACCAACCTATACCTACACGCGAGTGCGCACACACACACATATATATAGAAACAAAAATGAACTGGTTGCAGAGCAGAGATATAACTGAGCAAAGCTAGCAGCTCACTGGAGATAACAGTCCTTTTTCCTTGCTTCCTTCTGTATTCTAAGTTATATAGTACTTCTAGATCTATTGCACCATAATGTACTCACTGTAATGTACTCATCTGACCCCTTCATGAATTAATTTAGCCTAGTAAGCTTAGATCATACCATAGGCAACAAAAAAAACCCAAAACAAAACAGTGTCCTGCATACTAAGACCTCGGAGGGGTAACTCTAATGCCAGGACTGAGAAGGCAACACCACATGGCTGGAGTGGATGAGGGAGAGGGAAAATGGAATAGGAAAGAAGTGAAGATTGCTCCTTTTGTAAAAAACATTAATAATAAACATTTTTAACACTGGAATACATCACAAATAAGTTTTTTTTGCCAACTGTTTGTTAAAAAAAGCATAGTTTGCTTCAAGGTTTTATTAAGTGGCCTTTAGCTTTCCTGAAACTCCAGCCATTCTAAAATTATAACAACAATCTATATTTTTAGTTTTATATCGTGACTATTGTTCAAGTCCGTATTTTTTCTACAAAAAAAAATTTTAAAATAACTTACTTGTTTCAATTTTTCTAGTAATGAATACATTCCTTCAAGTGCTATGGAAATATGCTACTGGTTCAGAATAGCATATAATATATTCACAATATCTCTAGATAAATACATTAGTAGAAATTCCTGTCTTGCACAAGAATGATACCACTGTCTTGTTGACTTGAATGTTTACTGCAAAGCATAAAAACAATATTAAGTACATTTTTTTATAATCAGCTGTTACTTCACAGTCCTTCAACTAGCTTCATGATCATTCCAATCTATTTTTATTAAGATATCTTGGTGGAAATGGAATCTGTGAAGTGGAGGTGATATTCATTGTGAAATATACTCTGCAAGCAAAAAAGACATTAGTTTGTTAATGTCTGTAGTTGTATGTTTTTCTGATTCATTAAAAACCAAGATCACCACCAGCACTACCATCATCATCATCATCATCATTACTTGCCCACAGTGATTTTAAAGTTCTTGAAGGATTGGCACAAGGGTAGATCTCATTATTATTTTCATTTAAATAGAAATTACTTGATCATTAGCAATACCTATTTAGTAAGGTATTACTGAATCTCACTCTGTAATTTGTCAGATATTTAAAATGTGTTATGTTATGTTTTCTCATTTTAATTTACCAAAGTTCTTCCTCAGTTTCTAAGTGATTCTAATTTCTGAAGTCTGATCATGCTTAGCTGTAAAAAGGGCAAAAAGATTTTATACAAAGAAATAGATCATTGAAATCTGCATATATTTTCAATAGTTAATAAAACCGAATCCTACTTAAGTCATTAATTTTAATTAATAAAAGTATGTTTTAGCAATGCATTGTAGCAGTAGATAAAACTATAGCAGAAAAA
This sequence comes from Pluvialis apricaria, assembly GCA_017639485.1. Classification (NCBI taxonomy): domain Eukaryota; kingdom Metazoa; phylum Chordata; class Aves; order Charadriiformes; family Charadriidae; genus Pluvialis; species Pluvialis apricaria. The sequence goes on from CM030007.1 coordinate 174,557,573, forward strand.
CAGTATTAGATTTTCAGAATTTTGATATTAATATATGCATAAGATTTTCAGTCTACTTTCCTTGCTTGGAGAAATTTTCTTTGAAGTCATTGAACTTCTTAGTTTAGAAATGTCATTTTATATTTAAAACAATAAAGCTTAGACATGTGACATGACAATGGGACTTCCAAGTGACCTGACATTTGAACTTGCAAACATTTCATTCTGATCAGAGCATGGAAATAAACTTGTAAACTAAGGAAAAAAACCCACAAAATCCAAACAAAAAAAACCCAACCCCCCCCAGTGAATCAACTAACCAAAAAGCAAACCAAACCAAAACAACAAAAATACCAAACCAAAAAAGCACAGCAAAAAATGTGTGAAAAGAACTTGAGCTCCAAAACCCACAAAACTTGTTGTTCTCCAAAGTTTTGAGTAGTCTGGAAATAGAATATTTCTGTTTCTTACTACATTATACAGGTAATTTATGAAAATACTGAACAGAGCAATACATACAGCAAACTGTTGTAGAGCTCTGCTTAACACAGCATCCACTTCAAGAGGGTTCTTATCAATGTGTGTTATACCAGCAAGGTCTACCTGTTAAGAACACCAAGAATATCACAGTGTTTTACTTAATTCTGTTATATTTCCACCACCTTCTCACCAATGAGCTTCTTGTCAGGGAGATTTGTCTTGCAGAATTAGAGCCCTGGAACCCACAGTGCAACAGCCTTCATGTGGCTGCTCAGAGAAGTGAGCACGACCATCTAGTCCTAAAGTCTTAAAAATGAATGGTTAAGTTCTGGTGTAAATTTAAAATGTGTTCAATCAGTTTAGAATACAAATAAGCATGACATTTACTGGTTCCCTACTGCTGACTAACAATGAGGCTCAGAAGTGTTGGGAGGGAAAATTCAAACTTTTTGTTTTATTTTGTTTTTCTTTTTCTAAAAAATACGTCATTTTGCAGCCTCTTAATTCAATCTTATCTCATGGAAATTGATAGGTTAACCTAGTTAATAAAGCCTCATTAGTTGTTGTTTCTTCTGAAATAGTCTGAGCTCTTGGTTATAAAACAACCAAAAAATCCTCAAGGTTTTTTCTTGATGACTGGACTGATTTTGTGAAGAAAAGAAAGCAAATATTTGATGAAGGGGGGAAGGATAATGTTTGCAGATAATGAATGAGTGTGGTAAAGAATTACTCACGTTTCAGTTATCATGAATCTCTCTAAAATTTATTTTAACAATCAAAGGACATATTTTTACTCCATTGTTTTGAAAAGAAATAGTATTTATGCTTTCTCCTTTTTTGTATTTGTGTTTTTTGTATTTGTTTGTGTATTTAGGGAAAGAATAATGCTGGTATCAAGTATGCTGAAGCAATCTCGTTTTCAAAAGGCATTATCATATATTTAAGACCTGCATAAATGGAAACTCGTTCTTAACTTATCTTTAGAATGTACTATAGATAGTTTTCTATCTGAAGTTGTAGAATAATACAAGAATAGGGATTTCTGATGATGATTAGGCTTTTATCACTCAAACAGATTTAGATAATGAAAATTTTACACTCCATTAGCTTACAATTTAGAGCACTCTTTCTTTCTTCCTTTTTCTCCACATGAAAGAAGACCATTTACTAAGGTTTCAAATGCAGCCAGCTTTAATATAAAGCACAATTTAATATTTTTAACATAATAAATACAAAGCTCTAAATGAAGTGATCATTAAAAAAACCCAAAAACTTTAAAGATGTGTCCGTTTAGAAGCCAGGAAATGCAAAATGGTAGGATTATAAAGTAAGAAGGGGGAACTTGGGCACAGAAAGTTTATTTCAGATTCTTACGCCTTCACAAATGAGGTCAGCTTAAATTCAATGAATGCGCGTTCGTACAAAATGGACAAGTAGAATCATTCAATAGGAAAGAAAAGCTAAGACTCTAATGCTTCTGTAATCAAGTGACTGTATGATAGTTTTCAATGAAGTGCTATTACTGTCTACGAGACAGAGAAGAAATATTTTCATGAAACATTTTACTGTTTTGTTTTGTTGTTTTGTTTTTTTTTTTTTTAATGTCCTAAAAGGTAGGTTTAATGCTTTGTGCAGTTTTAGGTCTTTAATATGTGTTTGTTCTGCCGCATGAATTAATATCATGGCTTCTGTTGTCAAGGACAACAAAAAAAGTTTCTATAAATATATTGGCAATAAAAAGAGGACTAAGGATATTCTCTGTCCTCTAGTAGACCAGGCTGGTAACGTATTGACTAAGGACAAGGATAAGGCTGAGGTACTTAATGCTGTCTTTGCCTCAGTCTTCAGCAGTAGGACCAGTTGTTCCTTGAGTTCCCTAGCCCCTGAGCTAGAATACAGGGATGGGGAGCAGAATGAAGCCCCTGTAATCCAAAGGGAAATGGTGAGGGACCTGCTTCAGCACCTGGAGGTGCACAAATCTATGGGGCCGGATGGGATCCATCCAAGGGTACTGAAGGAGCTGGCGGAAGTGCTCACCAGGCCACTCTGCATCATTTATGAACAGTCCTGGATAACCGGGGAGGTCCCAGCCGACTGGAGGTTGGCAAATGTGACACCCATCCATAAGAAGGGCCGGAAGGAGGATCCGGGGAACTACAGGCCAGTCAGTCTGACATTGGTTCCTGGGAAGGTCATGGAACAGATCATCCTCAGTGCCATCACACGGCACATGCAGGAGAACAGGGTGATCAGGCCCAGTCAGCATGGGTTTGTGAAAGGCAGGTCATGCCTGTCAAACCTGATCTCCTTCTATGATGAGGTGACCCGCTTAGTGGATGAAGGAAAAGCTGTGGATGTTGTCTACCTGGACTTTTGCAAGGCTTTTGACACCGTCTCCCATAGCATTCTACTGGAGAAACTGGCTGCTCGTGGCCTGGACAGGTGTACCCTTCGCTGGGTAAAAAACTGGTTGGATGGCCGTACCCAGAGAGTGGTGATAAATGGAGTTAAATCCAGTTGGTGTCCAGTGACAAGTGGTGTCCCCCAGGGATCGGTGCTGGGACCGGTTCTCTTTAATATCTTTATTAATGATCTGGATGAGGGGATTGAGTGCACCCTCAGTAAGTTCGCAGACGACACTAAACTGGGGGGGCGTGTTGATCTGCTTGAGGGTAGATTGGCTCTGCAGAGAGATCTGGACAGGCTGGACAGATGGGCTGAGGCCAATGGTATGAGGTTCAACAAGGCCAAGTGTCGGGTCCTGCACTTGGGTCACAACAACCCCATGCAGTGCTACAGACTGGGGGCGGAGTGGCTCGAAAGCTGCCTGGCAGAGAAGGATCTGGGGGTGTTGGTGGACAGCCGGCTGAGTATGAGCCAGCAGTGTGCCCAGGCAGCCAAGAGGGCCAACAACATCCTGGCCTGCATCAGGAATAGTGTAGTGAGCCGGAGTAGGGAAGTAATCATCCCCCTGTACTCGGCACTGGTGAGGCCTCACCTCGAGTACTGTGTTCAGTTTTGGGCCCCTCACTACAAGAAGGACATTGAGGTGCTGGAGCGTGTCCAGAGAAGGGCTACCAGGCTGGTGAGGGGTCTGGAGGACAAGCCTTATGAGGAACGACTGAGGGAGCTGGGGTTGTTTAGCCTGGAGAAGAGGAGGCTGAGGGGTGACCTTATCACCCTCTACAACTACCTGAAGGGAGGTTTTAGAGAGATGGGGGCTGACCTCTTCTCCCACGTGGCAAGTGATAGGACAAGAGGAAACGGGTTCAAGTTATGTCAGGGCAGGTTTAGATTGGATATTAGGAAGCATTTTTTCACTCAAAGGGTTATTAAACATTGGAATGGGCTGCCCAGAGAGGTGGTGGATTCACCATCCCTGGAGGTGTTTAAGAAAAGGGTAGATGAGATGCTTAGGGACATGGTTTAGAAGTGGGTGTTTTTAAATCAGGGTAGGTTAACGGTTGGACTTGATGATCTTAATGGTCCCTTCCAACCTCACTGATTCTATGATTCTATGATTCTATCATATGCTGATTTATGACTGAGAGTGGTCTACCAAATAATATAAGAAAATCTTTAATAGTTTTTCTTGTTATTTTATGTTACAAATTTTAAATAAATGCAGTTTAGATTTTGTGAAACATGCTGGATTCAGGGGCCTGGTAATAAAATCTTGACAATATATCACAGAATGAGGACCCTGTTGACAAAATTCTTTACATTGCCCATCATTTCATTTAAGTCGGGAAAGTGTGGGTAACTCACTAGAAATAGCACAGTGAGAATTCTCTGCATTTTATTCTTGAAATATACCTGATCAAACAAAATAATAAATTTTCAAACAAAACTCTGTTGTTTTGCATGATAATAGTGTTGTGTTATCCAGTAAAATTTAAACTATTTTCAATGAATTAAAGTTTATATTGCTTTAGATTACCTCATTATATTATACTATTCACAATATCACAGAATGGTTGAGGTTGGAAGGGTCCTCTGGAAGTCACATGGTCTAATGCCCCTAATCAACCAGGGCCATCTGGAGTTGGGTGCCCAGGACTGTGTCCAGGTTGTTTTTTAATACCTCCAAGGAGGGACAATCCACCACTACTCTGGGCAGCCTGTGCCAGTGCTCAGTCATCCTCACATTAAAAAAGTGTTTCCTGATGTTCAGACAGAACCTCCTGTGTTTCAGTTTATGTCCATTGCACTTGTCCTGTCACTGGGCACCACTGAAAAGAGCCTGGCTCCGTCCTCTTTGCACCCTCACTTCAGGTGTTAATATACACTGATAAAATTCCCCCTGAGCCTTGTCTTCTCCAGGCTGAACCGTCTTACCCCTCTAAACCTTTCCTCACAGTAGAGGAGCTCCAGTCCCTTTACCTTTGTAGCCCTTTGCTGGACTCTCTCTAGTAGCTCACTATCTCTCTTGTACCAGATAAAGTACTCCAGGTGCAGTCTCACCTGTGCTTAGTGGAGGGGAGGGATCCTGCTGGCAATGCTTTGCCCAATACAGGTCAGGACACCCTTAGCCTTTTTTTTGGCAAGGGCATATTACTGCCTTATGGTCAACTTCTTGACCACCAGGACCCCTAGGTCCTCTTCTGCAAACCTTATTTCCTGCTGGTTGGTCCCCAGCAGAGGCTGGTACATGGGGTTGTTCCTCCCCAGGTGCAGGACTTTGTACATCCTTTTGAAATTGCCTTTCATGAGTTTTCTGTCAGTCAATTTCTCCAGCCTGTCAAGGTCTCTCCGAACAGCAGCATGGGCCTCCGGTATATCAGCCACTCCTACCATTTTTGTGTCATCATCAAACTTGTTCAAGGTATACTCTGCCCATCATTAATGGAGACTGAACTGTATTGGACCCAGTATTGACCCCTGGGGTACATCACTAGTCAATGGCCTCCAACTGGATGTTGTGTGGCTGATAAGCATACTCTGGGACCAGTTTTCAGCCAATTTTAAATCCACCTCACTGTCTGTTCATCTTGCTCATACTTCATCAGGTTCTCTACAATTATCTTATTGGAGTCAGTGTCAAAGACCTTACTGAAGTTCAGGTAGACAATAGCCACTGCTCTCTGCTCCCCTACCAGGACAGTTGTTTCATCACAGAAAGTTATCAAGCAGTCCTTCAGGAATGGACTGCTCCAACATGGGTACCCTATGGGGTCAGAGGTCCTGCCAGGACATCTGCTCCAGCGTGGAATCCTTTTCATGGGGTCATAAGTCCTGCAAGGAGCCTGCTCCAGTGCAGGCTTTCCATGGGGTCACGGCCTCCTTCAGGGCACATCCACGTGCTCCAGTGAGGGGTCCTCCATGGGCTGCAAGGTGGATATCTGCTCCACCATGGACCCCCATGAGCTGTAGGATGACAACCCATGTCACCATGGTCTCCTCCATGGGCTTCAGGGGCATCTCTGTTCTGGCACCTGGAGCATCTCCTTCCTCCTCGTCTTTCTTCACAGACCATGGTGTCTTCAGAGTTGTTTCTCTCCCATATTCTTACTCCTCTCTCCCAGCTGCTGTTGTGTAGCAGATTTTACCCCTTCCTAAATATGTTATCACAGAGGCGCTGTCACTGTCACTAGTTGGCTTAGCTTTGGCCAGTGGTGGGTCCATCTTGGAGCCAGCTAGAACTGGGACTGTCAGAGACGGGGAAAGCTTCTGGCATCTTCTCACAGAAGCCACCCCTGCAGCCCCCCTGCTACCAAAACTTCACCATGTAAACCCAACAGAGGATTCCTGAAGACCAGTCTTGCTAATAACGATTGAGGTGAAAAGTGCATTCAGTACTTCAGTCTTTTCGAACTCCCATGTCTCCACAGTGCCTCATTCAGCTATGGGCCCACGTTTTCCCTAGTTTTCCTTTTGTTTTCTACATATTTATAGAAGCCTTTTTTGCTGTCTTTGATATCCCTGGCCAGATTCAATTCCATGTGGGCTTTCTATTTCCTAGCACCATCTTTGTATGCTCTGACAGTGATCTCTATTCATCCCAGGTTTCTTGTCCCTGTTTCCACCTTCTGTATACTACCTTTTTATGTTTGAGTTTTGTCAGGAGCTTCCTGGCATTTTTGGCTGACTTCCTGCTTGTTGGGATGAACTGCTTTTGAATATATAACCTTATCCCACAGGAGTCTTCCAAGCAGATCCTTGAAGAAACCAAAGTTTTCTGTCCTGAAGTCCAGGGATGTGATCCTGTTTTCTGCCTTGCTGCCTCCTCTTAGGATCCTGAACTCCACCATGTTACAGTCTCTGCAGCCAAGGCAGCCTTTAATCTTCATGTTCCCAATGAGCCCTTCCTTTTTTTGTGAATATGATGTCTAGCAGAGCACCTATCCCCATTGACTTCTCTATCACGTGGATCAGGAATTTGTCATTGGTTCTCTCCAGGAACCTCCAGGATTGCTTATGTCCTGCTATGTTGTCCCTCCAGCAGATATCAGGGTGCTTGAAGTCCCCCATGAGGACCAGGGCCTGTGAATGCGAGGTTACTCCTATCTGTCTTTGGAGACACTCTTCCTTTCAATCTTCCAGGTCTGGTGGCCTACAGAAGACACCCGCTACAGTGTCACCCATATTGGTCTGCTTTTTAATCCTTACCCATAAGCTCTCATTTGGCTCATCATCCACCCTCAGGCAGATCTCTGTGCACTCCAGCTGTTCCCTCATATAAAGGGCAACTTCCTCTCCTGATCTTCACAGATTATTCTTCCCAAAAAGCCTGTATCCTCTCATTGCAACACTCCACTTACTGGAGCTATCTGACTAGTCTCCATGATCTCAACAGGATCATAGCACTGCAATGACACATGTATCTCTAAGTTCTCATGTTTATTTCCCACACTGTATGCATTAGTGTATACGCACTTTAGAGAGGCACCTCAACCTGTTGATTTCCTGGAGACAGTCTGGTTGATGCTTTTTTTTATTTCCATAATGGTGATTTGTGGGCACTTCCTCACCTACACGTAAATGCTGCAGATGACTCCTCTTAAGCTCTTTTTTGTTGATTTTGCACTCCCTTTCATTCACATCATTCCAGACCCTTTGCTCATCAATCCTGTCCATTACTTCTTCACAGGGCTGCCAGTAACTGTCTCCCTTCCCCATTATTCCTAGTTTAAAGTCTTCCTTACCTTAAAACATTAAAAGGTCTCCAAATACTTTATCACAATATATTGTGTTATCTGAAAAGAGAAAACAGTCATCAAAACCAAAGGTAGGTAGACATATTATTGCAATTTTTTACTTAGACTATTGATGAGCTCTAGACATATTAGTACAGAGGCTGCAAGTAAACAGTTGTAAATTGAGAAGATTTTTGTAAAGACTTCCATTGCTTACATGACTATTGATTTACCTTAAAGTAAATAATTTGTAATCAAAGCAGACTTTACAACGTGATGTAAAAGAATATAAAATCAAACTCTACCAATCAGAAATCATCTGCACAAATTGAGATCTATAAAACCATATATGTATAAGAAAGTTTTCATATATATGTATATATCTATCACTCTTTGAAGCTTCTCTTTCCTTAAAGATCAAATTTCTTTCCTAATATTATCCAAGTATTGCAGAATAGTTCATTTAAAATCTAGATATTTATATAACACTTGAAAATGTCTGGAATATTCTTTATAGCGCTTCAGTACAGATCTTTCAAGCTCAAAAGTAGGGAATAGCCAAGAAAAAATGCCCAATTTGTGTTCATTAAAACTGGGTAGTCTTTGAAGAATGGTCACAAATAATTAAGACAATAAGAGAAAAGTCATCTAATTGAAGATAAAGGTGATTTACAGATCAATATATCTGTTCTTTAGCACAACAACACAGCCTACTAAAAATCAGAGGTTTGCAAAATCTCAAGTCCTTAATCCAATTATCTAAAAGACAAGATGATTGAATTGAACTTTGCCAGTTCAATTGTTTATAAGGCTGTGTAAGAATACTTTATTAAATCAAGAAATGACTTCTAGGCCAAAAAAACCCAGTGATATTGATTTAAATTCAGTCATTTGCTTGAAGCTTCACTTCTCTCTGATAGGAGAAAAAGATTGAAAGACAGAGAAAAAGAGAGAAAAGAAAAATTCAACATTTTTCTAAAGAAATATTAAAATTTCCCTCTCCAAATGATAAATTACCTTTGTTTGCTGCATATTATAAATAAAATAAGCACTCATAAATCTTTTTTGTCTTCTAGATTTTGAGTTAATCCAATATTCTCTGAAATTCTATTTGACCATCAAAACAGAAATAACAAAAATTTGTACAGCTAGATTAAAACCTATTACATTTCCAGGATTCTCTTTCCTTTACACAGTCCCAATAAAAGCATCATTCACTTTATAAATCCATCTTATAAGCCACTTTCTTCTCCTACATACATATGTAGCTTTCTACATTTTACAGAAATATGTATGCAAAGGTGATATTATCTTCTTTATATTCTAATAATTCTTGGGTTTAATAAGACATGTTATATCAAGAGGTTTATAATTAATGTTTCATATTATTTTATTCCTAACTACATAATGAACAGCACGTGTTACAGTTCATGGCAAAATGTGCACTTTTCACATGAGCATTGCAGGACATTTTTGTATTAATTCAGATAAAATTCCTTACATACTTCAGTCACAACTTAGTACATTTATTATTGTCTAAATTATCTGGTCTGGGGCTAAGGGTCACTTTATAATAGGCTCAGCACAAACATACAAATTACAAACCTATGCCTAAAAATGTAATTGGTTCATACAAAATGTTTGTTTATAGTCAGTGTGTTTGTACACAACACAAAGGGAAGGTATTATAAAAGTATTGAATGTCAACATTACATGTAATTGCCAGATCAGATGAAAGCCGTTCAGCCTACACTGACAACACACTTAGATATAGGAACCTGTTATTATAGTACCAGATGATGTTTATGCAGTTACCAGATGTGCCAAGGATTTGCTCTAGAAGTAAGACTACAATTTGAAATCTTTCCTTGATGTATTCAGATTGCATCTTTATTTCAGAGTATCTTGAAGTATAAATGCAAGCTTAGGTACACCAAATCACAAACCCAAACATGTTTGTGTAGGCTTAACAAAAAGGAACTGTAGCATTATGATTGACTTCAGAATTAATTCTAAAATACAAGTGAAATGAAAATACCAACTTTTGTCCGTGCAACAGTAGGGGAATATAAAGTGGAACATTAAAAGATGTTGACAAAGAATAGAACAAAATCATATTTTCATAACTGAAATGTGGCAACTTTGCAGCCCTGGTGTGTATATATATATATGTGTGTGTATGGATGCTTATTTAGATATTTTAGATGAAAATTTGTTCAAGGATATAATATTTTGTGTTATTTTCTTTTCCTTTTTTCCCAAGATCAGTGATAATATCAGTGATCCCTCATTTATCATTTTTGCTTTGTTGCTCGAGTATTACAACCACAGTATTTTTTTTTAATTTGGATGTAGTCTAGCTAGATTACTCACTTATACAAACAGAGTAATGAGAGCAATAAAAACATGTTTCAAGATAATTTTTTTTCTATGCATGAAACCTCATTTAGATTAAGTGGAAGGCTACTATGATAGCAGAGTATACAAATGAAGTGCTTAACGAGGAACTGCTAGTAACTCCAGAAATGGTCACGAGGGTCTGATATTGTTCTTATTCCCTTTATCAAATGGCAATATTGGCATCATATAGGGGTAGCTTCAGCACCACCCAGTCACAAAGGTGACATCACTGTGACTTTGCATTTCCAACTTAATTAACATTTGAAAAAGAAAATGTATCTGCCATTCTAATTTCTTAAAATAAAGGTAGTCTACCTTCCAGTTGTTTTTCCAGCTTAAATCATGCATTCAGTCATGGTGATACTATAAGAGTTGAGATATCTGTGTGAGTAGGGTAGATGTCCTGTAAGACCAAGAGTCCCTGGCCTTTCTGGAATGGCTGCTGAAGGACAGTAAAAGTCTTTAGGGCATTCCAGCTGGAACCTGTAAACTGTGTATGGAAATTTATCTCTTTCCCCACATAGAGAGGTTTTCAGATCACAAAGTCTGGATCTCCTATTTGCAAGATGAGGCACAACTACAACACATAATAATTAGGACTTGCTGATAGACATGGAGATTTGCATAAATTCTTAATTCTCTGCACAGTGATTGTCCTGGTTTGAGGTAAAACAGAACCAATTTTCTGTTCAGTAAATTTTACTTTGCAGCTAAGCCTCTTCTAAGCAACCAGGACAGTGATTGAGGGGGGCAGGCCATAAACAGTTTTGAAGACAATAATCAGAAAGTACAGGCATACTACTAGATAATGGGTTTTAATTTCATTTAATTTTCATTATCCAAAAGCAATAAAGTTGAACAAGAATTTAAGTTGAGGTATCATAGACTACATGCAGTAGAGAGACTGTCTCAAAAAAAGGTTTAGCACAGCACAATTTAGGAGCCATGCTTTAGTTGTATTATTGGTTTTTTGGTCCAGACAAACTCTTTCTCATGTAGCTAATGCAATATTCTTGATGGTGAACAAATTTCTTAAGTCATATCTCTAGCAGAAACCTATGAGTTTCTCTAAGTGCTGCAGAGTTCCCCATAGCATTCAGCCTTTTGGCGGGAACTCCTTACCTACATCTCCTGTGCAGGGAGAATGATGCAATTCCTCATAAACTGGATTTTTTACCTGCAACTGTCCCCCTTACTTAACAAAAGCAAATTAAGATGTATATATAGATGAAGACATTTACAGGCTAGCTGGATAATTACAGCGGGTCGGTATGTTTCTGGTTCACCAATGACTCTGAAAAGCATTTCACAGAATGGAATACGCAAACACATACATATATATATAACAGCTAAACCTATCTTGCAAGTTTAGCTGGACTTTCTGTAATATTTTGGCTTTTTTCTTTTCCTTTTTTCTTTTAACATGTCATTAAGACTGAGAATGCCTAAATAACCCAACATGCAAGTTAGTGTGTTTTTTTGTTCTCCCTTCATGTAACAGGGAAGGGATTTCAACACAAAAGCAGCCTCATAAAAATGCTTCTGGCTGTGGAACAAAATGCTTTGAAAAATTAATGCATAAGCAGTTGACTAGAAGAAATCATAACCTGAAGAAGGGAAAAAACATGATAAAAAAAAAGATGCATCTGATTATATACAGACTTATAATCAATGAGAGTATTCTATTAATGAAAAGCCTTACATCAATGAAATAAAAGAAAGATTTATAATCAATGAATCAAAAAAAGTCTAATTTCATTTTAAGTATTAGATGTGAACTGACATGTGTGTTTACTGAAATCTCATTAAAAAAAAAAAAAAAAAAAAGAAGTTAGATGCAAGAGATAGTCTCCTTTATGGATTTTAGCTAAGACAAAATTTATGGCTTCAGAGACAAGTTACCAGAAAGGAGAAAACAAGTTTCTGATGTAAAGGTCACATCATCACTTTCGTGATACTCATGGAATAGTCTGTGTGTGAAGAACTGCCCAAATATCAACATAAGGCAAAATGCATTGTCTTCTGTACAAATTGTACTGCAATCTGCAAGCTCTGGATCATATTCACAGTAAGAAAAGCTACATTTTAGGTAAATAAAGTAAAGAAGAAAGAAAAGAAAAATGAGTATGATTTACTTTCAGAAACTGGTTTTCAGGGGAATCCAGAGGAAACTGAAGATTATTTTGAAATACACTCTCCCAGTCTCATAGTTGTATATCTGCTTCAATTATCTAAGAAGCCTTGAAGTGAAGTACTGAGGGATATACCAAATCTTCCTTACTATTGCTTTTCAACATATTTAATGACAAATTTTTGTGAGTTTTTATCCTCTTGCTCTCTATTACATTTGAATGTCTTTACATAACTATGTGAATTGCTGAAGGAATTATGTATCTAATCACAGAATCATAAAATCATAGAATCGCCTAGGTTGGAAGGGACCTCTAAGATCATCAACTCCAACCATTAACCTAACACTTTCAAATCCACCACTGAACCATGTCCCAAAACACCACATCTACATGTCTTTTAAACACCTCTAGTGATGGTGTTTTCAACCACTTCCCTAGGCAGCCTGTTTCAATGTTTGATAAGCCTTTCTGTGAATAAATTTTCCTAGTATCCATGGTATACCCTCCCCTGGTGCAACTTGAGGCCATTTCCTCTTGTCCTATCACTTATTACTTGGGAGAAGAGACTAACACCCACCTCGCTACGACCTCCTTTCGGGTAGTTGTAGAGAGCGATAAAGTCTCCCCTCAGCCTCCTTTTCTCCAGGCTGAACAACCCTAGTTCCCTCAGTTGCTCCTCATAAGAATTGTTCTCTAGACCCCTCTCCAGCTTTGTTGACCTTCTCTGAACATGCTCCAGAATACCTCAATGTCTTTCTTGTAGTGAGGGCCCCAAAACTGAACACAGTATTAGAGGTGCAGCCTCACCGGTGCTGAGTACAGCAAGACAATCACTTCCCTCCTCCTGCTGGCCACACTATTTCTGATACAGGCCAGGATGCTGTTGGCCTTCTTTTCCACCTGGGCACACTGCTGACTCATTCAGCCGGCTGTAGACCAGCACACCCAGGGCATTTTCTGCTGGGCAGCTTTCCAGCAACTCCTCCCCAAGCCTGTAGCATTGCATGGGATTGTTGTGACTCAAGTGCAGGACCTGACACTTGGCCTTGTTGAACCTCACACCATTGTCCTCGGCTCATCGACCCAGCCTGTCCAGATCCCTCTATGAGCCTTTCTACCCTCAAGCAGATCAAGACTCTCGCCCAACTTAGTGTCATCTGCAAACTTACTCAGGGTGCACTCGATCCCATTGTCCAGGACATTGATAAAGATATTAAACAGAACCGGCCCCAATACTGAGCTCTGTGGAACACTACTTGTGACCAGCTGCCAACCGGATTTAACTGCCTTCACCACAACTCTTTTGGCCCTGCCATCTAGACAGTTTAACACCCAGTGAAGTGTACGCCCTTCCAGGCCATAACAGCCAGTTTCTCCAGGAGAATGCTGTGGGAAATGGTGTCAAAGGCTTTACTAAAGTCAAGGTAAACAAAATCCACAGCCTTTCTCTCATCCACTAAGCAGGTTACCTTGTCATAGTAGGAGATCAGGTTTGTCAAGCAGGACCTGCCTTTCATGAACCCATGCTGACTGGGCCTGATCACTCGTTTGTCCTGTATGTGCTGCATAATGGCACTCAAGATGATCTATTCCATAACCTTCCCTGGCACCAAGGTCAGACTGACAGGCCTGTACTTCCCTGGATCCTCTTTCTGGCTGTTCTTGTGGATGGGTGTCACATTTGCTAACCTCCAGTCAACTGGGACCTCCACAGTTAGCCAGGACTGCTGATAAATGATGGAAAGTGGCTCAATGAGCACATCTGCCAGCTTCCTCAGTACTCTTGGGTGGATAATGCTAGTTTGCTCTCAGAAATCCCTGTTTTTCATAACTATATTAGTCTGATATGGTTACCATCTCCTTACTGGTGTATAAGTAACATTAAAATTGGAATCATTGACTTCAGGAAGCTGAAAAAATGAAAAATAATGCAGTATCAACCAGACAGATTTTCTGGAACAGTGTTGTATAATAAAATGTAAACTTAGGTTTACATATTTACATACATTACATAAATAGGTTATATATTGGAATGAAAAGGAAATGACTGCCTTTTTGGTTGAAGCTTGCAAAAATTGAACCAATACGGTCCTGCATTCAGAGAAATACTTCAATAAAATAACAATGAAAGGAAACCTTGGAGCTTCTTAGAAAACTCATCCAGAAAGAGAGATAGGAATCACCTAAAGTTTGCTCATGTAAAAAGTGATAAAAACCTTTAAAATAAAATACACATTTTCACCCAGATTATTGTATACATATCATATGTAGACTGTTATCTCCAACCGTATACAGCGTTTGCTTGGAGGAAGGAAGAATTTAGAGATGAAAAGCATTAATACCCACAAATTTCTTACACAAATCTTACATCAAATGTCCAGAGAATCAAACGCTAAATTATTTCCCCAATTCTATATGGAAAGTAGAAAATGTCAGTGTGATTAGGCGGAGTTTCTGTTTACCTTTAATATGATTCTTTTTGTTTGATGCATCAAGTAAATAAGAGCAAGTTAAAATGGTGGTGAACTGGAAGAAGAGGAGGATAATGGACTCATATCTAAAGGAAAATTCATGACTCTACTATTCTGTACATGCAGAAAACACGAGTCTGCTAAGTAACTGATGCCTTATCACAAGATCAACATTTTTTATCCTTCCAGACATAACGTTAAAAATTAAGAACATGTTTTTAGAAAGATCATGCAGATGCACTAGTGTTATCAATTAGAAAAAGTTATTTTGCCTTTAAAATTAAATAAAAGTCAGTGATGAAGAATAAATGACTAGTTAGATTTAAAAATATTATCCATATTATGAAATTCAGGCTAATAACTTAAAAATATTTTCTACTTTGAAAAATATCAAAACTCTTACTACATCAGAGTCAATTCAAGTAGCAGAAATGAGATGCATTAGGGCAGAGAACTAGAGAAAAGAGAAAGAAAACATCCCATATGTTTATCACTCTACATGAAGTAAAACACCTTTTCTTCTAGCAATCAAATATTGTATGGTGGCTCACTAGTAACGCTGGCCACTTGCAGAATTAATTATACCAACATATTAACACACACTCCAATGTCCTGTAGACTGCATGAGAGAATTTAAAAGTTCTGTAACAAAACCTTTTAACTTGAGAAAGGAAAAATAATCTGTTTTCTGAAACACCTTTCCTCATCTATTTGGTGATTTACTGTGAAGCTTAGCCATTTCACTTGTTTGCTCTCACCATGAAGTGAACATTCAAATTATTCTTTTCACTTAAGATGCACATGACCTGAAATATTGAAACAACCTACAATTTTGGAAGTTTCCGTAAGATTTCATTTGATATGCAGCTGTCATATTTTGACAAAGAAGTAAATAGGAGCAAGGAAAAACTGTGAATTCCATCAAGGTATTTCATTAAAACTGAGGAAACCAAAATGTTTCCAAACATCACTTAAATCTTCACATCTATTTAGAACAGACATGATCCATTTCTCCCTCTTTTTGGGGAAAAACTCCACGTTTCACTTCCATTGGAATGTACTTCTATATTTTGGTATCAACATATCCATTGCTTCCTGGATTCCTGAATGGTTGAATGCTGGTTATGTCCCTTTCTTCTATCCATCATTTTGTCTTCCATTCTTTCTAGCAGTCAATCAGATCTGTTTTGCACCTTTCCGTTATATTCTGCATGCTGCTAACCATTAAACTTTCGACAGTTGTGGTGCTGTGGACTCAATATTATCAATGTAGCAGTATTACTTAAAAAGTTACTGCCAATAAAGCAAAAGGAATTTTGGGCAATATCAAAGCGCACAAAAAAAATTTATCTTTTCTGGTTTCCTGTGTCAAGCATAGCTCCCAGAAATGTCCTTGACAAAGATACAGACCAATTTCTGAATACCTCTGATACTGAAATATGTATTCTTCCCTTCAGACTAGTTTAGCAGAAAAATCTATTGATCCAAGTCCTGCTATTCCTGGCCATTACCTGGCCACAGAGTAAAGGTGTACTATTAATACAATAAATTAATGTATATTCTGTCTTAAAATTGATTCAGAGCTTTATTTTAATAACAGAATGACATTAATATTATCAAAAATAAAAACCTACCTATTATAGTAATTATTTAATTTCATGTACAGACCACTGCATATGAAATTATAACATATATTCTGTAATCATATATATATATGTAACTCATTAAAATCAGCACATGCAGGCCAATGAACAAGCTGATTTAAAATCACAAGGCCTCTGAATGACCAGTTACAGGTAGAACTGCTTATATATTACCTGTAAAATCACCTATGTCTTAGTTTAAAAATTGCAAGTCCAGGATTTCAGGGAATGAAAAAGTAACATGAAAATGAATCAGTTGATATTAATGGCCATCAATCTCCTTTTGTTCTAAGAATTAAAAATTAAGCTTAAAGTCTTCAGGAACATTTTGGAATAAGTCTATTGGCATGGTTGATGGGAAGAGTAACACAGAGAAAGGAAAGCATCACTTTCAGAGTTTATAATACTGACTGAGGGTCTGTAACACCCACATTAAAACTTTTCCTTTGTTTTATTCAAAGTGATAAATGTTGTGACATGTAGCCCAGAATGTATACTATTTCTTTTATTTCTCCCTAGTAGATTGAATTTCTGTTGCAATCCCCAGCAGATCATCCCTGCCAAAATGAATCAGCCCCTCTAGGTTACTTCTGATACAAGAAAACAATTGACTGCATGTTTCTTTCTTGAGACCCAAATACGGAATTCATTGCAAGAGCCCAAGATGACCAATTATCTCAGAGATACAACAAAAACTAGAAAAATAGACTCTCTAAATCAATTCCAACTGAAGGTAAAACTTTTCAGACTGTACTCTTTTCTCAGCTGCAGTACCTCTCTTGGGGGAATATATTTGTCATTTAGCCTGAGTGCTATCAACAGTTGTTCTGAGAAAGAAAATATTCCGAATAATTCTGCTGGTACACTACAAAGAAAAATATTACCTTCTGATATAAAAATAATGATTAAAATAGTCTTGTACATAAACATGATGACTACTAAGTACTTTTCTGCATTTACTCTTTAACATATGATTTTTTCCAGTCTTGTTGCCCCAAAACACACATAGATTTCTGGATTTCTCTTGTGAGAAGAGCATGGAAAAATTATTCATTTCCCCATACACATAAAAAAAAAGGAGGACATCATTATTGTTCCCCTCTCTTTTTTTCTTCGTATTATTTTTTTGCTTATAACTCTCCCTCAATCTCCTAATATCAATAATCTTGATTTAATGAATTTAAAGTCAGAGCAAAAATATTTCTCGCCTTCTAATTTAAACACTTCTATTTCCACCGTTTTCAGTCCCCCACTGACACAGCATGGTATATTTCATTCACAGCAGATTCTGCAGATGCTCAGACTTTGTGCTTGCGGCTATTTAGTACAGAACCTGATGAGGTGTCTGTTTTGCTTTGGCTCTATTTAACCCATAACTCTTACATGCAAAGTAACTGATAACATATGAAGAGAGATTTAACCACAACAGTACAACTACCTGATTAAAAATGGTTTAATATTATTTACAAGCTTAGTGTGTTAGGAATTTGCTTTTGCATGTATCAGTCTCTTACAGAGATGTGTCAAGAAGATTTGTCTCTTAATAAACACAAAGAGAATAGATACTGATTTTATTAATAATTTGGATAATTAAATGTGTATTAACAGATATTTCATTGAGAGAACACACTATGAATACTCTCCAGCTATTTTCCTTCCCTCTCCCAGTCTAGCTCTCCCAGTTTAGCTACACTAAATGAATAACATTTCCAGAAAATAAGAGCTCCAACATAATGGTTCCCATCTAGGTAGACAGAGGTTGTGTTTTTCACAATTGCACTTAGGTGACCAACATCTTACCCTATAGCCAAACAGCAGTATCTGAGTCACCACAAGGTATTAAAAAAAAAGAAAAAAAAAGTAATACAAAAATGGCAATAAAAATCTTTCATTTGGTAAATAAAAGCATAGATATTACTAATGTCAATACAAGTCTATGATAAGTCAAGTCACAATAGTTAATGGGAGCTTCAAAAATAAGAACACAGCCCCACAAATGTAATCAGCAGAAAGCAATGTATCATTGCCTCCATTTAGCAAACTATAGAGGGACAAAGAAATTAGGATGTTGTCCATTACTAAGTTACGGACATGCGTAGCCAAACTGAGAAATGAGTGGAGAACCTTACCTATAAAAACATCTTCTGCAATACATCTAAGGCTTTTAACACTGTCTCCCATGAGATCCTCATAAAGAAGTTGATTAATTATGGGCTGGATGAAAAAATAGCAAGGTGTATTGAAAATTTGCTGAATGGCTGGGCTCAGAGGGTGGTGATCAGTCACACAACATTTAGCTTGTGGCCCGTAACCAGCCTGTCCTGCCAGTAACTGACCCCCACGGGTCAGTACTAGATCCTGTCCTGTTCAATGTCTTCATTAACAATCTGGATGATGGTGCAGAGCGTAACCTCAGCAGTTGCAGACAACACCCAACTAGAAGCAGTGACTGGTACACCAGAGTCATGTTGCCATCCAGAGAGACCTCGACAGGCTGCAGAAACAGACTGCCAGAAAAGGCAATTATTTCAACAGAAGTATGTACAAAGTCCCGCACCTGGGGAGGAACAACGCCATGCACCAATATATACTGGGGACTGACCAGCTGGAAAGCAGGTTTGCAGAAGAGGATCTGGAGGTTCTAGTGGTCACCAAGTTAGACTAAAATCCAGTAATGCCCCCTTATCACAAGGAAAGCTAACAGTAGCCTGGACTGCAGGATACTCTTAGGAGGAGTATTGCCAGCAGGTCAAAGGAGGTGATCCTTCCCTTTACTGAGCACTGGTGAAACCTCATCTGGAGTACCCTGTCCAGTTCTGAGCTCTCCAATACAAGGGAGATATGGAGATACTGGAGACAGTGCAGCAAAGGGTCACAAAGATGATTAAGTGACTGGAGCCTCTCTCCTATAAGGAAAGGCTTAGAAAGCTGGAACTATTTAGCTTGGAGGAGAGAAGGCTCAAGAGAGATCTTGTTAAAGTGTCTGATTATCTGAAATAAGGGTGTAAAGAAGACAGAGTGACAGGTTAGGAGCCAATGGGCACAAACTGAAACTCTTGAGGTTCATCCTGGATATCAGTAAACACTTTTTTTACTGTGAGGGTAACGGAGCACTGGCAGAGGTTGCCCAGAGCAGTTGTAGAGTCTCCCTCCTGTCAAAAGCTGTCTGGACACAGTCCTGGGCAACTGGCTCTAGATAGACACCTCTGGCATTTCTCTTTCTTTAAAGGGTGTCTTGCAAAAAAAAAAAGATCTAAAACTGCAAGCAGTCAGTGATATGCTGGTGATACCATCTTCGCTTGACAAATTGTTTATATTTAATCTAACTTAAAATTGCATTAGAATAATCTTGTAGTTTATTTTGGTAAAAAAAAGTCCCTATACTGTCACAAAATTAAAGATAATTTTGGTTTAATACTACTTTCCACTAAATCACTCACCCATTATTGTCCTACTGTAAAAATCAATGACCATAGTACCTCTTCATTTTTTATGCTTATTGTTCAAGTACATGGCAAAGTGAAAAAAAGGAAAAATCTTGGTCTATAAGGCAAAAAATAATTTTGCCTTTAGATGATATATGTGACCTACATTAATTTATGCTATGGCACCTTTTGGAGTATGAATGATCTGCCCAAAGAAGTGTGGGGGGATTCAGCAAAAGTTGATTCCACACTGTCTGAGATTCATATCTATTTTGTGCTACACATAGCAAAATACTTTCACACTTTATTGTGATGCGTATGTTGGCTATCTTTTTTGTTATTTTATGTGATTTATACTGAAAGCAAATGTCCAAAAGATTTTCCTCCTATCTGGTAATAAGGTGGGATCTGAATTGCTCTGTGTTTACAGAGTAAAAAAAATGCAAAACTATTTTTTACTTTCTTTTATGCTTCTAACCACATCTTATAATACAAACAGGGAATAATTTGAGGGACCTATGGAAAGAAAAAGATAACTGAAAACACCAATGTACACCATCCTCTGTTGTAGTGAGACATCTATTTGCTTAGATGCCTGCACACTGAGAAACTGCTTTACAAGATTGTAACTTGAAATAGTGTATACGGGGAGGATTTTTCCATCACCTTTTGACTTTTCACATTTTTTACAAGCTGCAGCATAAATTTTTGCTTACCATTCCCCTTTATTTCCAATGTATTATTAATGCCAGAATATTGCAATCTGCTCCATGCCTGTAGCAGAAACAAAAAATACAGTGGCTTCATAAGTAAATAAATAAATACCTATTCTCTCAAAAAAAAAAATGCAATGTCTCTGAATATATAAAATTATCACATGATATGATGTATTTTTCTTTAACTGATTCTTTCAGCTATGAATGACTGCTGATAGTTCCTTTATTAAAATAAAGACAATATTATAGTGAATAAGAAATTATATGAAAGAAATTAACCATAGATGGGTTTGCAATAAACTCCACTAACCTAAAGTGGAATATTCACAAAGGATTAGTTTATGTATGTATTTGCATTTATTGATGCCTTAATAGTAAATTCAATGGAAAGCTTCCAAAGGATTAATTGCTTGGTTTTGCACAAGTTCTATATTTATCATCATTAACAGGCTTCTTTGAAAGAGTTTTTTCATGGAATAATGTATCACTTACTGAAATTCTTTTTCTGGCAAGCTGATATTAGATGTTATGCTGTCTAATTACATGGCTTGATTTTAGCAATCATTTCCAATTTAGTGGTCTCAAGACACAGGAAGATAGAGGAGTAGAATATTGTAGATCAAATCTTACAACTCCTCCCACCAGAGCTATATCTAAGATAGAATAAAACTGTTGGGAGAATGCATTTAGTACAAAACTTGTGCTGAAAATAATTAAGTCATTGGAGACAATTTTCTAGATTGTCTGGAGTGAGGAGGAAATCAGTAAAGAAACTAACATACCACAAAATGTTTGCTCTGAATAATAAAAGTACAATGTCGTAAATTCTAATCTATTAATCTATTCAAAACTGGTGTTGAGGGCAATTGAACTGGTCAAAAGCCAATTATTATATTTAGATTATTTTACAAATTACATTTCTTACCAATTTTTATAACAAGATTTCAGTGTAAGTAGTTATAACGATGCATTAACTATAAGATAATTAGAGTCAGAAATTAGTATGCAAAACACAATCAGTACACTGAATTTTTTTCCTTGTAAAATATGAATGCTAATACTTTCTTTTATATATGGAGAAAATACAAACTTCAAATGTTAAATCAATGCCTGCCATTTTAATAAACTCCTCATGTTGTAATTTACTAAAATTGCTACCACTTTTAATCCTTTTGAGGAAGTTATAAGGAAAAGACTATTTTTTAGTTTAGTGTTATTTTCTGTAGAGATACTAATTATATAAATGAAAGAATCCACACTACTAGTTTTTCTAGTGTCAAGACAATAACAAATTAAGTAAGAAATAATTCAAACATGCAATTAAAACATCAGTTGCACTATTGTCACCCCAGGCTTTTTAAATCTGAAAAAAAAAAAGTATTATTAGCCGTTTTCACAAAAATTTGCAATTTAAATAAAATGCAGTGAAGAATTTAAGAGAGTTAATTTTTGGTTGAGCAAAAAGCGGACGACTAGGCATCCTCTTCATTGGATTATTAAGATTTTATTTCTAGACTTCAGAAACTCGTACTCTAGGTAAACTAACAGGACATGTTAACTCATGTTCTCTGTCTTGTAAGTAGTTCTGTTCACCTAGATCACATGTCTACACACTTTATGTTAGCACAACTTGTTTCCAAAAGTCTATTTCCAATTAATCTCTTCAATTTACCCAAGAGTGGGCTATCAGAATTTTTCAAATTCCTGTCTTCACTTCAATCAAGACTACTCTTGTTAAAAGGAAAAAGGGGTAGTTGTGATATCTGAAAGCAAACTTTGAGGAGAGACAAGGACTATTTAAACTAAAAGACCATAATATCATAGGAAAAAATGGCTACACATTTAGAAGGAAATGGGCAAATTCCTTAGAGAAATGTAATTCTCAAAAATCTTTCCAAAATCAACACTGAAGGCAGCATTCTCACTGAGTTTAACAAAGTAGCAACTGTATAATAATATCAAACAGATGGCTAGAGTAGGTCAAAACAGTCTCATTCTTTGTTGTCTCTACAACACGAGTGTATACTGAGAAGATAAAATATTCTAGCTATGTAACCATAAATCAGCAGAAACAAAACTTTCTAAGACTTAATTTAAGTTTAGAAAGCAGGCACTTCTTTATTACAGTGCCAGACGCACAGGGGATCACTCCACCTGGTGTGTGTGCCAAGTTGCTCCGCTACAAAAATTGTATACAATCAAAATATACATATTCATCATATTTCCGAGAAACAATAAACATATTCATATGATTTCTGAAACCTCATTAATATATGTAAATGTCTGTGATGCATGAGCTTTTAGGTACACTGGTGATCATCTGGGGTCCTCTGCTGGTCATCTATAGTCTTCCTCATTGTGTCTGCTAGTGAACCCGATCTTTGCGCATGCTCAGCTTGGTTACAAAATTCCATTCCCCCTTTAATCTTGGAACCTCCAGAAGATTTTCTCGGTTTACTATCCAGGCCTACAACTTATCACTTTCTTGACAGCTTTCTTGACAAGCTACATTGTTGAACAGTTAGTTTAGATCATACCTAGTTACCATTAGACAAATTATTTATCACAAAATACGTATCATGGATTTAATGTTCTCTTTGTTTATTGGTCTCTTGATTATACATTACTATCAATATCCATATCCAAATAATAAATGATTATTTCTATTAATATCTATTAATTGGTTCTTGATATTTAAATCAAGATGGGAAGGGTAAGCGGGTTTCCAAGCAGCATCCCTGGTGCATAACAAGTTTCTATAGTTACAGGACTCAAACAAAACTTCTCTACTCAATTTTTCATTGTTTCATCCTGTTCCTATTAGTTTCTTGATACAAAACAGTAACTACCTGGTGAGGGTCCTAAGGTTACGAGTTTCAAAACACACAACATTTTAACACTATTTCTACTACAATCAAATTTGGTGATTTTACAACAGTTATACAGTGATACTTATGCAGACTCCATATACAATGTCACAGAATGATTTGGGTTGGAATGGACCTTCAAAGATCATCTAGTCCAACCCACCTGGCACGCCCAGGGACACCTTTCACTAGAGCAGGTTGCTCAAAGCCACGTCCAACCTGACCTTAAACATTTCCAGAGATGGAGCATCCACAACTTCGCTGGGAAACATGTTCCAGTGTTTCACCACCCTCAGAGTAAAGAATTTCTTCCTTATGTCCAGTCTAAATATATACTCTTTCAGTTTAAAACTATTGCCACTTGTCCTGTCACTACAGGCCTTGGTAAAATGGTCTCTTCATCTTTCTTATAAGCCCCTTTTCATATATTGAAAGGCCGCAACAAAGTCTCCTTGAAGCCTTCTTTTCTCTAGGCTGAACAGCCCCAACTCTCTCAGCCTTTTTTTCACAGGAAACATGTTCCAGTCCTCTGGCTATTTTTGTGGACATCCTCTTGACCATCTCTAATAGGTCCATGTCTTTATTGTACTGGGGACCCCACAACCGGATACAGTACACCAGGTGGGGTCTCATGAGAGCAGAGGAGTGTAAGAATCACTTTCTTCGACCTGCTGGCCAAGCTTATTTTTATGCACCCCAGGGTATGATTGGCTTCCTGGGCTGCAATCGCACATTGCCAGCTCACATCCAATTTTTCACACACCAGTATCCCCAAGTCCTTCTTTGCAGGGCTGCTCTCAATCCCTTCATCCCCCAGTCTGTACTTATATGGGGATTTCCGTGACTCAGGTGCATGACCTTGAACTCAGCCTTGTTGAACTTCATGAAGTTCACATGGGCCCATTTCTCAAGCCTGTCAAGGTCCCTCTGGTTGACTTCCCTTCCTTCAAGCATATCAACTGCACTATTCAATTTAGTGTCATCTGTAAACTTGCTGAAGGTGAACTGAATCCCATTACCCATGTCATTCATGAAGATATTAAATAGTATTGGTCCCAGTATGGATCCTTGAGGGACACCACTCATTAATGATTTCCACTTGGACACTGAGCCATTGACAGTAACCGTTTGGATGTTGCCATCCAGCCAATTCCTTATCCATCTAACAGTCCATCCATCAAATGCATATCTCTCCAATTTAGAGCCAAGAATGTTGTGGGACATCATACCATAGGCCTTACAGGAAGAAATCCAGGTGGATGACATCAGTTACTTTTCCCTTGTCCACTGATGCAGTCACTCCATCATAGAAGGCTACTAGATTCATCAGGAATGATTTGCCCTTGGTGAAGCCGTGTTGGCTGTCTCTAATCACCTCCCCATCTTCCATGTGCTTCATATCTCTGAATGATATAAAGCATAATAGATTATATCAATCATATTAAACTCTTGATGTTCATAACATGAAAAAGAAGAGGAAAAGTGTGAAAAAAAAACCCAAATCAAACTAAAGCACCAAACTTTTCTTGTTCTTTTTGTTTACTTCCTTCTTGGTAAATCAATCTCATGTCCTCTATTAATTTCTCAGTGAGAAAGTCTCGCTGTTACTATACATCTTCATCCTGTTTCTCCCCATAACTCATTGTTTTTCCAGGACTTCCTCTGCTTGTCTGGTTTGAGCTTTTAGAGAAACTGTTTCATGTATCTGTCATTCCAACGGGGCTTGGACTAGATGACCTCCAGAGGTCCCTTCCAACCCTGACCATTCTGTGATTCTGTGATTCTTGCTGGAATTACTACTTTTTTAAAAAAATTACGCAAGATATAAGATGAAAGTATACAACAAATTTACAGAATAAGTCTTTGGCATAGAGTTCCCTCCTAGATATTTGTGGCTCAGCGATACCATGAGTCACAAACAGCACCTCTCTCTTAAGTAGCCCACAAAAGTTTTCTTTCCCATTTGCTTGTCTATTTGATTTTTCAGCCCCTCTGAATTTCAGACACTCACAGCACCCTGTGGCAGGGACTTCTCCAGCTTACTAATATGGTTGTGACAAAGTTCCCCCTTCTATTTCCTTGGTGCCCGCCACCACATTGTGTGAGGATGGAGGTAGGGCACAGCTGCATAACAGAGTGAAATATTGCTCCTCTTTCCCACCCTCCTGGGGCGACACAACTGCACCCCTCCACACTTGCCTCTTTTCCATCCCAGAAGCTCCAGTGTGCTGAGCTGATGTGCCTGCAGAGTCCTTTTCCTTCCCTTCTCATCCTGCTTGCCCTCTTTTTTGTGGTTTCCAGTCCTGTGCTATGCCTTTGAGTTCGGTGGAGACTGGTTGGAAAATACACATCAGCTTTCACAGGCTGCTGCAACCTACAGAACACTCATCATGTTTGAACTGGACAAAGAAGCAGTAACTCCAAGATGTCCATTTTGGAGTGGAAATATCTATTTCCAAGCCTGGCACCACACATTTGAAGCTAGTGGCATATGTGCATTATTATACTGCAGTGAGGAGCAAAGTTATTCACTGTTGTCTTCCCAGGCCACTCAATGCCGAGAAGTCTTTCTGCATCTCTTCACCAGTGGCTACTGCTGCCATCCACCACATTTTGTGACCATCCCCTAGCAAGTTCTGTTTATTGGTCTGTCACCTCTTTTTCCATTTCATTAGTTCAGGTCACAGAACAGGTCACCATTCACCTCCCACTGCAGGGAACCCTCAACATTTATTCCTTGCTTTTGTTTCCAAAGCATTAACCACTCACTAGCCCATGGGAGGGTCTTCCCCACTATCCCATCACACCTTGGTCTCTTTAAAAGCCTAAGAACCATGTAAAGTGCTATGTTGAAATCCAGCTAGAAGATTTTGAGCAAATATCTCATGTTCAATATCTCCCAAACAGAACTCCTAATCTACGAAGCATGACTTTTGCCTGCCAAAGCTGTACTGGCTTCTTTTCTCTTTTTCCCTGCCCCACCCCCCCAAATATTTGCTGATTTGTGTTTTGTTTGTTTGTTTGTTTGTTTAGTAACAGT
The DNA here is from genome assembly GCA_017639485.1 of Pluvialis apricaria. Taxonomy (NCBI): domain Eukaryota; kingdom Metazoa; phylum Chordata; class Aves; order Charadriiformes; family Charadriidae; genus Pluvialis; species Pluvialis apricaria. The sequence continues at coordinate 174,583,862 of CM030007.1, forward strand.
TTTTTGTATTTGTCTTTGGTGTATAGCAGAATTCTAAGTGTTTCTTTTGTCATTCTGGGAATACCTCCTAAAACTTGTAGTTATATATTTTGTTTGTTTTCAAGAATTGGAATAGATTTCAGCTATGTTGTTAAGATTTATTGTGTGTGTTATTTAAGCAGATCAGACCTCTTTTTGCTGTTGTTTATTTATACTTTTTTCTAGATGGAGTAAGTTTTCTCCAAGATAGCAACTTAACAGCCTTAATATCTTTATAGAAGTCTAGACTGAAAATATTTTACACCTTAAATGTAATTTTATTAATCTTTCTAATGATTCACATTATTCCATTTTTTAGTTTAAATGAGAGAGAGAGAGAGAGCGTGCATGTGCTGCTACAACACTACTGCAGTGGCTGTTTTATATATATATGTTACTGGAAAGCTACTGGATTTGTGATCCTGTAACATTCTGAACACTGTCCTGCACACAGGCCAGGCCTAAGTCAAGTGCTGCTTATTGTGTTTTTGGCTGTCTGACTAAATTATTCAGGAAGCAATCAATTTTTAAGTATAGCTTTTCTTAATGCACAGCATTGCTCTTGCACTGAAATAGATAATCTAACATTATAAACACATTAGTCAACGGGCTCAGAACCAAATTTTCAGTTCTAAGGTTTCTTTGGGTTTTTTGTGTTGGGTTTTTTTCCAGCAGACTTCCACCATTGTGTTTAAATAAATGTATGTTTGAACATGTTTATGATATTTATTGACGTGTCCCACTTAAATGGGACATTGTAGAGCCTGCTGTTTACCATTTTTACCTGAAATGTGTCAAAATATGTTTTATTCTTTATTGTAACCAGCAATTTGTATTGCTGTTCCATTCTGTTTAGATGGAGGCCATTGATCCCACATGTTTCATATTCCTAATAAATCTAAACACTCATACAGCATGTGAACTATTCTTTGAGACTCTATCCCACTGTGTCTTCCTCTGATGCCTCATAAGTCCTACAAGTATTTTTGATAATGGTACCATAGGTAACCTTCTCTATAAATTGTCATCTAAATTCTCACAAGTTTTTCCACAGGATTTCTCTTGTTTCTTCTAAGACATTCCTATGATAGTTAAAAGTCTGATATCAGGAAAGCACTCAGTCCCTTCCTACTATTCAGATTTCTTTTTTACTGATGTAGGACCTCATTTAATAAAACTATTAATAGTAAAAGGCTTATAAAGCACCTTAAATATTAAAATTTCTACCTCACTGGACTTTTATATTGATAATTTTATTTTATGCTTCTGACTTGCACTTCACATCCAAATTAATAATAGCAGTAAATATTGCATGTTTATTTGTATTGTTTTGACTTCATAAATATTAAATAATGTTCTTGTCTAGTTTTACAGCTGATTCAATCCTGTTGTTTCATAACTGATTCAGTTGTACAAATTTTTTACCTAGAGAAATATGGTACCCATTCTTTATTGAAATCAGTTCCACAGAGATGTGCTACTGTGTTCTGTGTTGTGTAGAATGAAACAACAGTTCTGAACATGTACTTTAATCTCCTTGATGTGCTTATATTTTAGCTATATCTTGTTATTACAAAATGGTTGCTCTAAAGTTTGGGCATGAAAAATGTGTACTGGAAAATTAGGCCTCTTGTTCAAAGCACGTTTCACTGATATTAACACATTCGCTTATTTTGTTACTTTACATGTATCTAAAAGATAACATCTTCCAAACTCCCTCTTCCCCTTTTAATGATGTACACCACAGACCATCTCCTCTTTATAACCTGTCCATGGTAGAGAATTTTCCTCCTCTGACATCTTTGATACTTCCCCACAAATCACTTTAGGCATCTTCCGTACGTACAGAGTGTTTCACCCTCTTTACACTGACAAATCTGTGTGAAATCTGTTAACCTTTAAGGGTCTGAGTTACAGATATGCATACTTTCAGCAGAGGAATGCTTTTTTACTAGGCTGTAATTCACATTTAACTTGAGCTAAATTAAGATAACAGGCATGTAAGAGCACTTATGATATCAAAATATGCCATAAGCTGATGTATTTATAGAAGACATAAAAAAAATAGCAGGAAAAGCACTCCATTTATTTACGCTTGATTTAATTCTGTAAGGTCTCTTATTCTCCTGAAGACAACTAATTTATGATAAATGCTTTTCTGACACACACTTTATCAGGGATCCTGTCTTTCTATGTACCTCTTGTCTCAGGTGACACCAGATACACTTTTCTCCTACAGGAGGAAGTCAGTTTTCATAGCTTACCTTCTTTTTGGAGTCCTCTAAAAAGAGCATAAAGATATAATTTCACACTTTGCTGCCAAACTAGTATATTTCTTTTTTCCTCCAAATGTATTTGCTTCTAAATCTTTTGGGAGAGAGAGCTGTGTCAAGACCCAATTAAATCTTGTTTCATGCTTTTAGGTATAAAAAAAAAGTGTTTCTTTGTCAGAAAAGTTGTCAGCTTCTGATCTTGATTTGAGTTTAACAATTTCTTGACTCAACAGGTGGTGTTTCATAAACAACTCATGTTATACCTTTCCATATAAAGTGTCTGCATTCACTGTATCTTATATGTCTGTACATTAAGTGCATTTGTAACAAGCTTTTAAATGGGGTTGATTCATGTAGGCTATTTATGCAGAACACATCATAAATTCAACAGTTGAGCTTTTGGCTATCCTGAACCATATATAGTATCTCTGTATTAAAGAGGCATTGAAGTAAAAAACTCACTAAGTTCCTGGAAAAAAAATTAAAAATAGGTGCTTTTAAAAGACATTTAGTTATTGTCAATGTCATAGGTGATAGTTTTTCCTTTGCATTCCTTTCATGGTATGACTGTTGTCTGTTTATATCCAACTTCTACAAAATCTGACACATGAACAGAATCTAACAATGTAGTAACCTTACCCTTTGGATACGTTAGAATGTCAAAATACATACCTAGCCAAAACTTAAGAAAACAGTTTCTTCCAAACTTTTAAGTTCAGAATTAAACCTTTTTAAAACTACTACTGTAAATAAAAAAATCCATGACTCCTTTAGATTTTAAAGACATAAGTATCTAAAATGGAGTTTAGACATGTATTTCCCTAGGCTTCTGAGTATGCATATTAGTTCCTGTTGGAACTGTTCTTGTCTTTTTCCTTAGGTCAGCACTGACATTTCATTTAAAGATCTTTCTCCTTGAACATGTGAAAAAATCATTTGACTTTCTATTTTTAGACTTGAAATTTCTGTTTTCTGGAATGAGAATGAGTTCAGGTTCTATTGTAAAATTACTGTATCAGGAGTGACTGGGAAAAACATAATGAATATTGTTTATCTAAGTCTTGCAGGCTTCTGTGGAGTATATCATATTTAGAATTTCTGTGAGTGACTCACACCTCTGTGACACCAGTATTGTACAATCGAGGATTTTAGAATGCCACAAACTAGCCTGGATATACCACAGCTTTAAGTAAATTATCACAGCCAAAACATTAAAGTCATATACATCTTTAAAATGCTGTTATTCCTTCTGTATAACACTGCAGTGCATTCTTAGCAGGAGTAGTCTTATTCCAAACAGAACAGTACATATTTGATGGACTGTGCATACTGAACCCTCTGACAACCCAGCTGCACTGTATACTGTATCTTTTAACCTTTGGATAACCTTTTGTTTTCCTGTCTCTGACATTTTGTAGGTAATATTTGAGATCATTCATTACAAATGGTGGCAACACTACACACAGAATGTTACATCTGAAATTTTTTTCATGCAAACATAAATAATCTTGTCATCTTTGTATATTGGGGAAAAAAAATTACAAGATAAGCTGACTGTTTCACCAGAAATTTAGACAGAAATATCTTTGGGAAATGACATATTTAATAAACATATAAATAATATATCATTGTGCTTCTAAGATAAATCTCTGAGCATTCTTCTCATATCTTGGTGAAAGACTGAAGGGTAATTTAGCAAATTTGAGAATCGAAGGCATCATTTTGTTTAAATTTCTATGTGTTCTTTCATTCCAAAGGCAGTTTAAATTTTCAGTGTTCTTTCATAAACTCAGATACAAAAATGCTTAGATTTATTCTCATATGCTGTTCTCATTTGTTCTGAAATACAGAAGATATTACTGCATGCAGTAATACCCTCTTTCTTCAGTAGCTGCATCATAGTAAAACTCTTGGGTAGAGGTCAGCCAGGCTTGAGCAAGCACCACTGCCTCATGTGGCACCTCAGTGTTTTGTGAACTCTTTTGTTTTTCCCAGGCCTTCAGAAACAAGATCTGGACAGCAACATGAACACCATTCAAGCTGGCAAGGAAAAGACTTTGCAAGGTTTTCCTTGTAAAGATTTCCTCCCCCAAATGGATTTGCTTCTAAATCTTTTGGGATTTTAGAAGATTTTGGGAGGCAATGGCAAATACTTTTTTTTCTTTTTTTTTTCTCATTTATAACCTAGTCCCCTCAGCCTTATTGTGAACATTTTAATAAGAAAGAATACATTGTTTTCTTAAATACATAGTGGGAGCCCAATGTGAGAGTAGCTGAAAAGTGTTCTAACGAAAACTTGAAATGAAAACCAGAGATATTTGAAGTTTGATATATTTAACCTTTCTTTTACTCGTTAAGCAAAAAAAGAATAATAAATAGATGTTTTCTTCACCACAATTTTATAAACAGAAATGGGCAAGCTCTAGCCCTAATTCACAGACAAGTCACAAAAAAGAAAAGTTCAATAGGTTAGATGAACAGGTAAACAAACAAAATCAGCTACTCACTCTTGCAAGTGAATGAAAATGCAAATAGAAGTCCAACATTATTTGGGATGTCCCAACTACTCTACTGACTATTAGATGTACAATTACCAACCCCATGGGCAAGTGCGTTTTCCCAAGATTCTAGTAGCTCGCTCAGTCTCTGGTGAATACACCTAATTATAGACTACCATGTGTAAAAAGACAAGCACCAGGGTTTGATTGCTCACGTGTTCATATGTTCACATGTTCATATCATACCTTTAACGGCAATGAAGTTGACACTAAAGCCTGGGCACATACTGGGCAAGCACAGAGAACTAACTGCCAGGTGACCTTGTGTCCACTTTGCAAGTGGTGTGCTCTTGATAATGCTCTGGTGCGCATTTCCAGTCTTGGTTACATCAGGAGATAAACCACTTTGAGAGGACCAGCAGTGCCCGTAGGTGAATGCTACCAGACCCCAAGAAAAGATGAAAGACACGTGTGAAACAGAAAAATACCTCCCATATTACAGTCAGTAAGGTTAGATGAACCAGAATGGTCTCTTTTGGTCAGCGTGAACTACTAGAAGAAAACTGAGTGAGAGAGGAAATTTCTTCTGTGATTTTCAAGTCCATAACAAGCTGTCCAACCACTACTAGATTGCTACACTAAGGCTGTTTTGGCATAGGAGGACATCCTCATGGCAAAAGTAGAAATTATATGAGACCTCCTCACCAAACTGCGCATATGTGTCTTCTGACACTAGAAACCTAACTTTGTATGTGGATATTTTTACTCATCAAAAAAAGAAATAGAAATAAAAAACTAATAGTTCTAGTGATACACAGTTAGGGGATTGAGTATAGAGATCATTAACCAGAGAGGACTCCACAGTGATTTGTTTATCAGGTATAAATATTCTGATTTCACAGGGTATATAGATACCCACTGTGGAATTGTTGATGAAGAGTTAATACATACAGTTCATATCTGTATCAGTGACATAAGTATTGACAGAAGACAGATTATGACACTTAGGTGGAAAACCAAGATCTGCATATAACATTCATTACAATGTTCTGTACAGAGTATATATGTTTTAGCAGAAAGTGCAGTCTAAATCCTGATAAGTAAAGTTTCAAATGGGTAAGCATTCAGGATGCAGGACCTCTGCACAGCACTAATGGACTTAATTTGAAGTAAAATAGGAGAATGCAACTAACATTTAAAATCCAAAAAGTAATAGAAAAGATTATAAATGTGAATATTTGAATTGTGTTTGTGAGGAACAGCCAGAGGGCACAAAATAGCACAGAGTTTTTCAGGCTGCTTTCTAAGACCAGCCTGACTCTCCATGGATAGGAGGGACAGTGATATGAGAAGGGAAGGTAATGGAATCTGCAGGAAGTCCCTGTGCTGTGAGTGTCTGAAATTCAGAGGGGCTGAGGAAGCAAATTGATAAGCATATGGGAAAGGAATCTATTGTGGGCTACTTATGAGAGAGGTGCTGCTTCTGGCTTATGGTGTCTCTGAACCACAAATCTCCGAGAGGGGACAGACTATGCCAGGAAATACAGCTGCATATTTGCTCTTTTCTTACACACCTGCCATTCTTCTTACACATCTGCCACTGGTCACTTTCAGAGATCAAACATTAGGATATCTACCTGATTAAATGGACTTGATCTTTTCCATTTGTTTTGTCAAGGGTGAATACTGTGTAAATGGTACATTTCTACTGTTTGTGTGTCTCTCATAAACCTAAAGAACAGTTTTGTGGAAGGTTGCTATGATCACAGGGTGCTATGAGACGTGACATGTCAGTAGTCTTCTGAGAGAAATTATTGTTTGATCCTCTCTAAACAACACTGGTGGGAGTTCCCACACAAACCAGTCTGAACTCCAGTGACTCCAGGGCTACTTGCATTGAGGCTAAGGCTTGAAAGGGCTTTACAAGGAAGAAAGTGGCTAAAACATAAATTTTTGCCATCCTTTAAAGGGATGATGATACCTAGTACAGAAATCAAAAAACGTATCTGCCTTCTTCTGTATCCCTCAGATGATTCTTTTATACAATTGTGTTAAAAGTAAGATCAGGGAGTTCAAAATATCATTCTTGAATTACTGGGCCGTGCAAAAAAAAAACCCAAAAATAAACAAATTATAGAACTGTAAGCTTCCTACTGTAAGTTCCTGGTATTAACCAGGATTCTTTCCTCTCTCTTCAATGACTATGCTATGCTTTTAATTCTCTTTACATCGTCTACAATCTCATAGCCCATACTGAGTCATAAATAGTATAATTTACCAAGTTTCTGACAGCAATCTTGGACTTTGTACATCAATGAGGCTTAAGAAATGTCCAAACTATGTATGGACTGAAGGTATGGGCTTTCCTTTGGCTGATGGACTTGGCACTGTTAGGTTTATGGTTGGACTCGGTGGTATTAAGGGTCTTTTCCAACCTAAATAATTCTATGATTCTATTATTCTATGATTCTATGATGTGAAGAACAAACTGTTGCACTTTCTTCCATTAGATATCTAACTCTCCTTAGAATGTTTACATTTGATCTTGATTTTGTAAAATTATCATTGAATTTCATTCCCTAACTTTTTGCCACCACTATTACAATTGGTCTTTCAAGGGTTTCAGTCCAATTCCATGGTACAGCACCTATATGTAACAGGAAATAAAAATATGTTTCAGAAAAAGAATGTTTCACAGAATCATAGAATGGTTTAGGTTGGAAGGAACCTTAAAGATCACCTAGTTCCAACCCCACTGCCATGGGCAAGGACACCTCCCACTAGACCAGGTTGCTCAAAGCCCCATCCAGCATGGCCTTGAACACTTCCAGGGATGGGGAATCCACAACTTCCCCAGGCAACCTGTTCCTGTGCCTTACTACCCTCAGAGTGAAAAATTTATTCCTAATATCTAATCTAAATCTACCTTCTTCCAGTTTAAAGCCATTACCCCTCATCCTATCACTACATGCCCTTGTAAAAAGTCCCTCTCCAGTCTTCTTGTAGGCACCCTTCAGATACCGGAAGGCTGCTATATGGTCTCCCCGGGGCCTTCTTTTCTCCAGGCTGAAAAACCCCAGCTCTTTCAGCCTGTCTTCATTGAAGAGGTGCTCCAGCCCTCTTCATGTTTGTGGCCCTCCTCTGGACCTGCTCCAACAGGCCCATGTCCTTCTTATCTTGATTTCTTTAAACATGAATTACTAGCACATGAAAAATTGCTGAAAAATGTGAAATACTACTTATATAAAAGTAAGCAATGATTTATTTTTCTTACACAAAAAAAAGCCAGATCCAAGTCATGTACAAATTTCAGTTTCTACATTGTCAATAATCACTTACCCTGAGCAGAAAAAACTCCACCAAACAACACTGGACATAAGATGAAAAAAAAATCCATTTTTATTATTGTGATTCATACCTACAGGGTAATTGCTATTACTCATTGTAAGAAGAAGTTTGTCTATATTTTAAGCATGTTATTTAGACTTCCCAGTGCAGATCTAAATCCATTTTAGTTTATCTACTTGTACCACATATATACTGCTTGCATCACTAAAAGGAAAAACTATTGTAAAGCGTTTTCAAAGTGCTGCCTTTTAAACTAAGATACATTTTTTACAGTTATACACAGTTTGTGACTGACAAATCAAACTTTGGAAAAGTACATTCAGTAATTGTATGCTGTATGGAGACTTGCTCAACCAGTGTTTCTGAGTCAAATAATTTTTAAGCATTGCTTATATATATTCCTCATCTAGCACTTTAATTCAGACTTCTCATAAGCCTCCCTGGTCTAAAAATTGAATAGGCCTGCATCAGTTGCCGGAACTGTATAGGTCAGACTAATTTTAGGGCGTCCTAATTATTTGTGTGTTAAAGAATAAACTTGTTGATATTTGATAAGTTTTGCTGTCTGGTAACATATTTCTCCATTCACATTTTAAATTATTAGCTACTTCAATGAATCTCATGTGCAACAAATGTGCCATTTGACTTTTTCTATGTTTCAGAGGGCCTGCTATATATCATTTACTTTTATATAAGAAAATTTGCTGGCAGTTATTGTGCTTGGTGTTTATACAGATCCAGATTGTGCTTTTGTAGTGGATCCATTTTCATCTCCACTTACTAGGTTGCTCTTCATAAAGGGTGAGCTTTGTCCAGGTGAAAAATTCCTTTTGAATGAAACTGGACAGTAAGAGTGAATCATGAGTGTCTCTAATGGGAAAAAAAAGCATCAATAAGTGGGCACAATCTTCCAGAATGTACTAGTACACATGTGCTAACAGAAAGTTTTGAAAACGTTACGCTGTCAACCCACACTACGGAATACCTCCTGTGCTATATAAAACGTGACTCATACATCTTTATATTTGCTTTTGCACCCACTTTCCTTAGTGACTTCTCTTGCTTTTTCCTCATCTATCCAACCTTCCTCTTGTCTCAATATTCTTTTCTTTTCTTTACATATGCTACCTTCAGTTGCTCCTTTCTCAGGGGATCAGTTGTCCCTGGTCTCTTGTTTTGGTATCAAAGATCCAGTGTGGTGCCAGTCAGGAATCCGAGGAAAAGGCACAGCTTATCAATCTTTGCCAAAAGAGGGACAAAAACTAAATACATTGCAGCTACATTCTTCTTGTCCTGTTTAATCTCCTCAACACTTACAATACACAAAGTATTCCTTATAATGAAAGCACAGACGAGTGCTATTCTAGGTGTCCTGACTCCTTGCAGATTATGTGAACATCTGATCATATAGCTCCTGAGAAAACTGGGTCCTTGCTGTTCTGATCTGGAGAGCAAGTCTCATCACATCTTCACAGAGGCTGTGCAGGACACATCTGGCACCCATAATTAAGAAGACGTTGAGAATGTTGGCGTCTGATCTGTTATTTGAAGCCATTTTGCACTCAGGCAACCAAAACCGTGTTTTACAGCCATGTGGCATGCAAATAATGTCATGACATGGGCTATCATTATCTGACTATAGCCAGTGGTGCTGGAATATAGTCTCCAATATCACAAGTTAGATATCTGAATCCTGTGAATGTCCCTGTCTTGCTGAGAAAGGTATCAGCATCCCCTTCAAGTCTGGGGCAGAGTAAAGGAACTCAGCTGTTACGCACCCTTCCTCAGAAGCACCCCAAATTGTGTTTTATGCAATCATGAATATCCTGGAGTAGGCACAATAGTGACATTTGGAGCTTGTCAACACCACCCGCACACCAGGAAAGCACAGAGAAGAGACATTCATGTTTACCATATCCGGATGGTCTCATCAATATTTCTCATGTGCATTATCAGGGAGAAGATCTGAAAGGTGTCCTCTCCAACTGAGCAGCCATTAGTTGATAGCTATTGAGGTGTTATATTGAGGGACAGTTATTGACGGATTAGAAGAGGCAAGGGAATCTTTGGCAGCAGGCTGGCCCACTTTGTGAGGCACGCTTTAAACTGAAGGACTCAAGGGGCAGGGTCCAAAATGGCAATGCTCACACCATCACATCCAACTGGGGAATAAGCTAGGCCAATCAGAGCAGCAACAAATGTTCCTTAGCTGCCTCCCAAGATAAGAACCAGAAGACCAGCCGCCTAAAGGGTGGGTATGGCTATGGTGGATCCTCTTGCACCCCTCCAGGGAAACCTGCATGCTTGATTACCTCTCTGAAATGCCTGTACACCAACACACGCAGCATGGGGAATAAGCAGGAAGAACTAGAGATCTCTGTGTGGTTGCAGGGACATGATCTCATTGCAATTTCTGAGACATGGTGGGATAGCTCGCATGACTGGAATGCTGTCATGGATGGCTATGTACTTTTTAGGAAAGACAGGCCAGTGGGGCAAGGTGGTGGAGTTGCTCTTTATGTGAGAGAGCAACTGGAATGTATCAAGCTCTGTCTAGGAGTGGATGAAGAACAAGTCGAAAGCTTATGGGCAAGAACTATGGGTGACACTGTTGTGGGTGTTTACTACAGGCCACATGATCAGTAAGAGGAAGTTGATGAGGCCTTCTACAGACGGCTGAAAGTAGCCTCATGATCGCAGTCCCTGGTTCTCATGGGGGACTTCAACCACCCTCATATTTACCGGAAAGACCCAGGCATTCACAGTCCAGGAGGTTTCTACAGTGCATTGATGATAACTTTTTGACACAGGTGGTGGAGAAGCCAACAAGGAGAGGTGTGCTGATGGACCTTGTACTAACAAAGAAGGACTGGTTGGGAATGTGAAGGATGGGAGCAGCTTTGGCTGAAGTGACCATGAGTTGGTGGAGTTCAGGATCCTGTGTGGAAGTAGCGGGGCAATAAGTAGAATTACAACCCTGGACTTCAGGAGAGCTAATTTTGGCCTCTTCAAAGACCTACTTGGAGGAATCCCATGGGTTAGGGCTCTAAAAGGTAGGGGGGTCCAAGAGAGCTGGTTGATACTCAAGCACCACTTCCTCCAAGCTCCGGATCTGTGCTTCCCTATGAGTAAGAAATTTCAGTCAGTAATTTCAATTGTCAGAGTATGCAGAGATGCAATGAGGAAGGCTAAGGCCCACATAGAATTAAATCTGGCAAGGGATGCCATGGAAAACAAGAAAGGTTTCTTCAAGTAAATCACTAGCAAAAAGAAGACTATGGAAAACGTGGGCCCACTGCTGAATGAGTTGGGTGCCCTAGTGGCGGAGGATATAGAGAAGGTGGCATTACTGAATGCTTTCTTTGTTTCAGTCTTTACTGCTAAAGCCAGCCCTCAGGAATCCCAGACGCTGGAGGTGAAAGAAGTCTGGAGAAAGAAGACTTTCTGTTTGTCAAGGAGGATTGGGTTAGAGATCGTTTAGACAAACTTGACACCCACAAATCCAAGGGCCCCGATGGCATGCACCCGTAAGTGGTGAGGGAGTTGGCAGATGTTATTGCTAAGCCACTCTCCATCATCTTTGAAAGGTCATGGAGAACAGGAGAGGTGCCTGAGGACTGGAGGAAAGTAAATGTCACTCCATTCTTCAAAAGGGGAGAGAAGGAGAACCCAGGAAACTACAGGCGAGTCAACCTCACCTCTGTCCCTGGAAAGGTGGTGGACCACCTCATTCTGGATGTCATCTCTAAGCATGTTGGGGAAAAGAAGGTTATTGGGAGTGGTCTACATGGATTTACCAAGGGGAAATGATGCTTGACCAATCTGATAGCCTTCCATAATGGCATGACTGGCTGGGTAGATGAAGGGAGAGCAGTGAACGTTGTCTACCTTGACTTCAGCAAGGCTTTTGACACTGTCTCCCATAACATCCTCATAGGTAAGCTTAGGAAGTGTGGGTTCAATGAGTGGACAGTGAGGTGGATTGAGAACTGGAAGAATGGAAGAGATGTGATCAGTGGTGCAGAGTTTAGTTGGAGGCCCATAGCTAGCAGTGTTCCCCAGGGGTCAGTACTGGGTCCAGTCCTATTCCACATATTCATCAATGACCTGGATGAGGAGACAGAGTGTACCATCAGCAAGTGTGCTGATGACACCAAACTGGGAGGAATGGCTGACACACCAGGAGGCTGTGCTGCCATTCAGCAAGACATAGACAGGCTAGACTGTTGGGTGGAAAGGAACATAATGAAGTTCAACAGGGCAAGTGTAAGGTCCTGCATCTAGGGAGGAATAACCCCATACACCAGCACAGTTTAGGGGCTGACCTGCTGGAAAGTAGCTCTGCGGAGAAGGACCTGAGAGTCCGGGTGGACAACAAGTTGACCATGAGCCAGCAGTGTGCCTTTGTGGCCAGGAGAGCCAATGGTATCCTGGGATGCCTTAAGAAAAGCATGGCTAGCAGGTGGAAGGAGATTATCCTCCCCCTCTACTCTGCCCTGGTGAGGCCACATCTGGAGTAGTGTGTCCAGTTCTGGGCTCCCCAGTTCAAGAAAGACAAGAAACTGCTGGAGAGAGTCCAGCAGAGGGCTACAAAGATAATCAAGGGAATGAAGCATCTCTCTTATGAGCAAAGGCTGAGAGATCTAAGTCTGTTTAGCTTGGAGAAGAGAAGACTAAGAGGGGATCTTATCAATGTTTATAAATACAGAGCTGGTGTCAGGAGGATGGAGCCAGACTCTTTTCAGTGGTGCCCAGCGACGGGACAAGAAGCAACAGGCACAAACTGGAACACAGGAAGTTCCATCTTAACATGAGGAAAAACTCCTTTACTTTGAGGGTGACAGCACTGGAACAGGCTGCCTGGAGAGGCTGTGGAGCCTCTTTTTCTGGAGATATTCAAAACCCACCTGGACGCGATCCTGTGCAACTTGCTCTAGGTGAACCTGCTTTAAAAGGGGGTTGGACCAGATGATCTCTGAAGGTCACTTCCAACCCCTACCATTTCGTGATTCTATGATTCTGTGATTGTGAGCTTCACTTAGGCACTTTCGTCTCTACATTTAAAAACTCCCGAAAAGTCTTCTATTTGAAGTAACATTGTATAAAATTTTATAAAAAACCTGTAGCATAAAGCTTCAGCTATGCCCTTCTGCATCTGAAGGTTCTGCAGCTGGTGCAGTCTATCTCTCTGCTAAAGAGGATGAAGTCACACCAGCCTCCTCATGAAATTGTCTCCAGGGAGCAGAGTCTCTGGTCATCCAAGGGCCAAATCTGTTAGCAAGTCAAAGGCTTTTAAAAAATCACTATCTGTATCTTTCTCTTCAGTCAAAAGTACATTCAGGAAGATCAAGCCAAATCATCCAAGGGTGGCACACATAGTAGCTGCTGTAACCACAATAGGAAAGTCACCATTTCATGCCCCTTCCCCCCACACAGAAATTCATGCACACACAATGAGTTTGTTTCGACAATGATGGGTCTCAGAGGTAGGAGGAGGTCCAGGCAGCAGGATCAGTGAAATAACTTATAAATGAGCAGAAACAGAAACAAGCTGAAAATAGATATGGAAAGAGAAATAAGGTTTGCTTCCACTTGTAAAGCCTTACTTGAGTACAAGTATCAGTAGAAGTGTTAAATGAATGAATAGCGTGATGTAACTCATTAAGGGACTCACAGTCCAGAAAAAAAACCATTGGTGGAGTAGCTGTCCTTCTCTCTGCTTCAAACCATGTAGGTAGTGAGGATGTTCAGGCTAGGACCCCAGACTAACTGTACTCCAATGTAAAAATACTGAGATGAGGGGTCCTTCACATCAGCTGTTGTTAAGTCAACTCCTATTGTGGATCAACAGTATCAATATTACTTGGTATATTCTGTATAGCCTTTGGCTTTCCTGCGTTATCAGAGCTCCAGCTAGACTCACCCAGGTTGTTTTTAGTCATGCTTTTTCCTAATGTTTTGGATTTTCTGCCACATCTGTTTCTCACATCCAGAGTCCTCAGGCATGGACTATCTTATATGTAGTTAGTCCTTATTATTTTTATCATGAAACTCTGGAAAATATGCCACAATTTGTGTGAAGGTTCCGATGGCTGCCTCCTTTCCAGTCACTCATTCCAGCTTCACATTTCCACCCTTGTCCTGTCTTTTGCTCTAGTTCACTCTCATCTACTTCCTGAAAGGAAAAGGGTGTGTGAGAGAACGTGTGCCTATGTGCACATACATAAGGGAGAAGGTAGATTGAGGTGAGATAAACAGCAGTTAGAAATCTTTTTCATTGATTTACAGTATGATTTAGAAGTGTAAAGGGAAGAAGGAAACATAAGTATAGATTTACTTTTATCTTTTACATAATTTTCTGATGTAGGCCTTTAAAAAAACAATGTAAATGGCAGGAACACAACTGACAGCTAACAATAGTTCAGGAACAGCTTTCTAGTCTGGGGTAAAAAAAATGCACCAACACTTGTTGGAGAAAAAGACAAACACTTTATGCTGGTAGTCTTGCCAAAATACATTAATGTAATGAAAGATAAAAGTAATCAGACGGATTACTGTATAAGAGAGTTCTCTCAGTGTGTATAAAGTCCTGAATATAGTTATGGAACAGAGTGCTAATACCTAACACTAATATCACTTGGGTGTTTTAGAAACAACTAAGGAGCATAATGAGGAAATGAATGAAAAACATGTGTATCTAGAGGACATTTGTGGTGCTGCTGTTTCTCTAATTTATTTGGTTTTAATTCCTTAAATAGCTCTTTCTGGCTTTCATTTATACTGTGGTCTGTTCCCCTTGTCTAGAGCAATGGATTACAACCTTTACAACACAAAAGCCATACTGGCAACTTTTCAGGAACCAGAGGGCTACAACTAATTTACATATTCATTTACATGAAATTACTTGAAATTTGCATCAGCTTGGCTTATTCCTTACTTTGCACTCCGAATAAATAAGATTTATTTTAATCAACAATAACTTACCTTCTCATGGTTTCTGAACCATTTTATTTTATTTTATTTTATTTTGTTTGTTTATTTCTTTTATTTCCTTATTATGTTGGACTTCAGTGGTCTAGAAGGGGAACATTTCAATCCAGACCAGTTCAGAAAAAAGGAAAATGTAATCTACACTGGCAGGCTTAAATAGCTACGTAACGTGATATGACTTTTCTCACGCAGTAGTATAGGTTTATTTTTATTGTTAGCATATGGTTGATAAATAAACAGTGTTACAAAAACTGGTTATTTAGTGAGATTGTTTTGTGTCTGTTAGGATGTAAAGAAAGGGCTGAAGCATTGCTCTTTTCTGCGCAGTTCTACACCATGCATGCAACAGTGCTTCACATTCAGAGTCAGTCTGCCTGCCTAAGTAGGATGCCTGAGAACAGGCCAACAACCTCAGCTCTCCTGCAATGCAGCTCATCAAGAGAAGATTTTTTTTTCAAAATGAGCTTTGACCATATGTGTGTGTTGCCTCTTAACAAGTGTAGAAATGATCAAAAAATATTCCATACTTTTTACCAATCCTCCTGTGAAGTGTCATGATTGCATAAAGCATCTTTTTAATTTGATTCTTCCACAGAAAAAGGAAAAGATGTGTTGAAATAGGAATATATTTTAAATGCTTGTTTGTGCCCATCTTAGTTTGTGTGTAATGAGTTGCCACACAAATTTTCATATTATAGGTTTTTCATAAAACAATGTATTTTTAGTAGAAGACATCGTTATGTTAATGAAATAAATGATTTATTGCAAAACTAGCAACTTTAAAGCATTCACATGGAAGTATGCATAAAGAGCCATAAATAGTAGTACCATGTGACTAGTCTTCATGGATAGTTATGGTTAATAACATAACTTCCAGTATTTTGTCTCAGGACTTTTTCTCAGTATTTCAGGCATTTTTACTGATAACTCTTGAGATCAGAAGATAACATAAAAATGCATATACTTCTTTTTTATTAAAGTGCATATACTTTTCAAACATATATAACTGTAGTGATGTTGCAAATCAGTGAAGGAGCTGTGAAAATCTTTTCGTCACTTTACTGCCTATGACACTTGAAAATATTTGAAATGCAATTATTCAGAGCTAGGGTTAGATAGCTAAATGACTACTTGAAGCTAGTAAGGCAAGGTATTTTCTTGAAACAGCTAAGAGAGCCTTGAAGAAATACCAAATTCCCTTTGCATCTGACATTTCCCAGAATAAATTATGAAGGGCTTTGCAATCTTGCAGTTATTTTATTTTGTTTCTATAATAAATTCAAGAAAGGAAAACTTGCAGTGAGATGTATCCCAAAGCACGTATCTTTCCTCCATGGAATCCTGATCTGTGCTTGTATATGAAAGCTACTGTTGAAGGTTCAGTTTAAGAACATAAAGTAGGGGGCTATTCTATTTGTATGTAGGTGTAGATGTAAATGTATATGTAGATGTACTTCTTAGTCTAACCCCAGTGATGTTTGGTGTACATCAGTGACATAGTTATATTTTTATTTCAGCATTTTTAACAAATGAGAAAAGATTTATTATTGATGGACAAAATAAAACATAAAGCAATGCGTAGCTGTAGTTAACCAATTTTTTCAAGACAGAACATACTTTTGGGCTCCGCCTGGGGTCTTAGCCATGATATTTCAAAGGTCTGAGCATCAATGTCTTGCTTTGATTGACTCAAAAGGAAGTTACTTAGCACCTCAGAAAATCCATCGTGACTACCCTCTAGCAGGTATAATTATTAGAAATCTTCAATTTTAGCACCAAACTTCCAACATGTATTCTTCTTCTTTTATTTCACTATCCTAGTGAAAGTTTTCTTTTCTCTTAGATTGGATCTAGTCTATTCAGTGAAACTAATGTGAATAATTTAAGTGCACTAAATTAATCTCCCTTACACTAATGTCTTGTAGTCAAGGATATTTGAAAAGAAAGAATTTGCTGTTCTTATGACACTTCTTTATTACTGATTGATTTTGTACTTAAATATGAAAAGTTTGCAAATAAGAAAATCTCCATAACTTCAGCTTGTGGCACTGTTATTGGAAGGTTAATAAAATGATATTGCAAAGACTGCTTTTGTATTAATGAAGTATTTTTTTGTCTTTTTTTTTTCCTCCAGAAGAAGAGAAGTCAGGTTAAAGAAAGGATACTCGTTAACTGTGAATTCTGTATTTATTTATTTTTTTTACAATAAGAATGAAAAAAAAAAGCTTTAAATTTTCAAAATTTTCATTAAGTTTTAAGGGATCCCAAAGCCCTACTGTGGGTGGCCAAGAACATAAATTTGATGTGCAATCATAATTTGGACTTTTTTTGTGTGTGTGATAGGATTGCCTACTACTCTTCTTGTGCCATGGTTCAAAAGAGGCAAAAATCATTTGTTTGGGCTTTTTCCCCAGTTTTTTTTCTTCTGATGTGAGTGTGTGTTTGTTTTGAGAAGCATTCACATGACAATAGCCCTAGAGTATGATAAAATAGAATGAAAAATTGAGTAGAATTTTAAAAAATAGGAAATCCGTGAGTAGAATACTGACATAGGTGCATATGTGACCAGGTATCTTTGAACAGGGTCTAAACTTCAAGAGGTAAACAGCTGAAAGAATAGTCTACAAAATTTTAGAAATATATTTGATCTATTCACAGCTGCTAGAGAGACATAAGCATAACATGTTGTTAAGAACACATTTCTGTGTTACAAAAACCTCCTTAGTTACAGTCCATTCAAGTTTTTGTTCTTTTCCATCATCTGGCTTGCGGTGGGCAGCACAGTGCACATTACTGTTTGATGAGGTCATCTTTTAAACAAAGTACGGCTACATGCTCCTTTTATAAATGTATTTGAATAAGATTTATCCTTTGAAAAGAATTCATAGAGAAAGTTAATTTCTAAATACCACACAAAAATATCTGTTATCTAGATTAGTACGATTCATACATATTCTAATATAATTTTTTTCTGTTTATTTAATTATATTTGGATGACCTGAAAAGAGTTATCTGTTATCAAATGATTTAATCAAATATTGAAACATCATTTCTCTGTGAAGAAGGGTGGGGCAGGTAAGGAAGGTAAAGTAGAAATCCGTACTTTTTGAATACTGTAGTAAGTAGTCTGAACTTTCCTGCTTTCATTTTGTCCACCCAACACTCATGTAGTATGAATCACAGTGGTTACATTGCTTACAGAAGAGCTGTACTGGATTATGTCAACTGATATGGGTCAATGACATTTTATTTTGTTGTTGCTGTCATGCATCACATAACTTTAGAATGCTAAATGTCTTTAGGCTAACTAAAGTGCCCTAAGCAAAATAAATACCTATTTTCTCTGTCAGCTCTGTTCCTTGCTTATTATTGCTTATTTCTGCCTCTTTTAACATTGTTGATCACGTATCTTTCCTGGACATCCACTTCTCTGAGACAGTTTCTGACTTTTTTTCTAATTTTGACCTTTTCTTCACTGATATCTTCCAGTACTTTGCAATTTCTATTGTTAAAATTGTGTTTCTTCCTCTGTTTTTCAAATGCTCTCCCTTCATTGAACTTGTGTTACACCAATAACTGGCTTTCTGCCAGTGAGACACTGATTCCTGATCTCACTTAATCTCTCTCTGTTTCCCTCTCTCTCCTCAAAGTTCCTGTATATAACTGTGTTGTGGCATCTCATCTTTATCATTTTTCTGACTATTCACATTGAAAAAAAATCTCTTGAATTATTTAATTCAAAAACAACATTATAAAAAACATATTATAATATAATTGTACTTATCAGTACTAAAATAGAACATATATTTTGAGCTATTTCGACTAATAAAATCTGAGATCGCACTCTAACTTTATCCTGGTGAAGCTTCCTTGATCCCTGTTGAATTAATTTTCTGAAAAAAAATAGCATGATAGCACAGGAGCCTATAATACTGTTACTGTGGGAGGCCAAAGCAACATCTAACACAGACCAATGGACATCCTCTGAAGACTTAGTAAAATTTAGGAAGATAAGTTTGCAGTATTCAAGAAATTTTTATTCTTATGCTCTGATCTAGCCAACTGATTCTCACCCTGAAAACCTTGAAGATGAGATGGCTCTGCCACATTTACAGTCTTTTTTTGTCTGTTTAGACTTTGACCTTCAAGATTTCATATATACTCTTTAATACAGAGTTTATTATTTAATACTTCACAAAAATGTAGCTCTCACTTTGTAAAACATGTCTTTATATAATCAGTAAGAATACTTTTAATTTGTTTAAAATTTAGACTACATTTTAAACCCAGGTTTTTGCATTGCACATAACCTAATCTTTAATATATTTCAATGTCTGGAGAAAACAAGAATCAGTCTTGGGAGGAGTGAAATAAAAAATGTGATTCTCTTGTGAGGTCTGCATAACAAAGCTTTCACTCAGAAGTAGTTACTGTAAAGCTACTTCACATATCGGAGAAAGAAATTGTTAGAGAGACTGAGGCAGAACTCAGTAGTTTCCTAGTGAACGTTTTGTGTGATTATTGCCATCATCCTCTCAGCATTGAGGGTGTCAGTCCACTTCAATCTATTTTCTGCAAGAGTTAGTCCCTCGTACTTCTCACTGCTGTCTGTCTTTGCTACCTATCTTACCACAACATTTGAAGCTTTTAACATTCACTAAAGAACTGCTAGACTCATTTGTGTTTCTGCCATTCCTATCAGTCCACCATGTGAATTATTTTTTCCTTAAGCTATTACACCTTTTAGCATTTCTGTTGCTATTGTACGTTTGATTATATATTATTCTACAGGAAATGAGTAGCATAGTGCCTAGAACAAAGAGTATGAGTTTAACTCCAATCCTGAGACAATGTGTTCTTGACCAAGCTAGTTTTATTCATAGCCGCTCTGTTCTTCCTGAAGCTTGGTGATGGTTATTAGTCCTAACCTGACTCAAAGCACATTCGACTGTTCTTGTTCTTCTATGCCCTTTATTTTCTAGAATTTTATTCAACTTTTGAGATAGACTGTCTCTTCAGTTCATATGTTTTGGGATGTTTATAAGTTTTATTATTTAATGTCTGTATTATGTATAAATTATTATAACAAACTTTATTGTATTATATTTATATGGCCTTATATGCCATGATTCTCTTTGGTACAGGTATTTATACCATCAAGGTCCTATTCCTCTTCACCTTTGGGAGTAACTAGCTTGGGTTTGGACCACTTTGTAGCTATGTTGGTTTTGTATATTGTGTGTGACCATAGAGGCAATGTTAGCACAGTTATCACTTTCTATAATATGTGCAAACTAGGACCTCATTCTGCCTGTAGTACATTTAAGAAATTGGTTTTCTCAGAAGCATTTTCCTTGCCTCAAATTAAACCAACTCACTTAAATTAAGGCATAGGTTCTCCCTGATTCTCAGTTGGTTTTTTTCCCTACAATATCTTATTTCTAAATTGTTTCAGTAAGAACTGTCTCAGACCCTGGCATATCTGTCCTCATGAACAACTTATCCATTAGTTCTCCTACACAACAGTCCTTCTAGAAGTGAAACTGAGACTGTACAAGCCCTAAGAGCCTTATTTCCTTATTATGGTCCTTACCCCATCATTAGAGACTGGAGAGTTGTTTTGAACCTGTCATGAGGATGCTGCTGCTGTGCTTAGAAGGAGGAAACAGATATTCTAAAGGGCAGTACTTATTTAATGTAAAAGGAATTATGAGCTACGAGGCACTTGGAAACTCATAGAGCAAACTTCACCTGTGAGGCAAAGCTAGCTCCAGGTGACTTCTGCTTTTCAATAGCTATGGTAGTAACACAACTTATACCTGTAGCTTTGTTTTTATTGTGGCTTGGTTTTTTATTATAGTAGTATAATACATAGTATAATATGTAGTATATAACACATATAGTATATAATACATATAGTATAATATAGTAGCTTGTAGTCAAGGCATTTTCTTTTCTGGCTCCTGATGGGAATATACTTACATAAATATTTTGCCTGGATGTTCTTTATTTGATGCAGTCATCCTTAATCTCCCACAAAAGAGTTAATCCTTCCTCTCTGATATCTTCTGATATACCTTGAACACCTGTTCAGTGGTTTGGGTACTACATTACTTCAACAACATATAAATTTTTAGCATTGGTGCATGAATATGAAGTTGCTTGTCACAGACAATATAAAACTCTATTTTCTACCTCACACGTGGCTCTTATTATGTGCTTCCTACAGATTTTTTCCTTTATTTAACAAATTAACTGTAATAAAATGTAATATTGAGGAATTAATTAAATAACTTGAACATTAAGAATTTAGATTGTAATTCATATTTTTAAAATCCCTCCCCCTTCAGTATTAAAAATGTCATAATGTCTATTAAAAATGCTTGGTTTTAATTTTTATCTGACACTTTGTCATTTGTGCAGGCTACATGAAATAATTTTAGAAATAAATCAATGGAGCCAGATTCTATGTAAGCTGGATAAAAAGGACAAAAGTTACAATGTTTTTCAAGACTGCTGACATACAGATTCCTCTTATCCATCTCCAATTTTACTTGGTTGCAGTTACCTGTTGACAAGGAACCATTATATTTCTCCTTCTCTGATATCTTTAGTTGCCTTTCTTCTGAAAAGCCATTTCTCCTTTTGGACAGCAAACAGTTTCCAAAACTGAGCAGTCTGGAGCCTCAGCAGTTCCACGTCTTCCTCCTATCTCCTATCTACAGCTACAGTCTCTCATCCGTCTGTTACTCCACAAGGTCACTCCTGTTACCTTAACGACCCGACTCTCCTGAAAAGATTGTTCTCATGTCACTTATTATATATTCATTTCCCGTATAACTGGCTTTTCTTTTACCTCCGTATTTCAAACTACAGATCTTTTCTATGATGTCAGCAAATATATCACCGTTTGTCCCATTCTGGGGACACACTCTATTCCCATTCACGAATTCAACCTTCATGGGCAGTTGCCTGCAAGTATCACACATTTTAGATTGCTGTTCCTGCAAATTTAAATGAATATGAAATAGTAAGCCTACTTAATACTCTGCCAATTTTGATGTTCAATAACAACAAAAGCCCCCTACATTTTCAAGCTTTGCTTGCGTTTTGCAAGAGAGGACTCATCATGTATTGTGGATTGAGTAGCTGCTCAGACGAGCTGAGACTGTATCTCAGTTTTGTAAGGGAGGATCACTCCAGTACTTATTTTCAGGAGTATTAGCACCACATGAGCTAATCTGTCTTGGCTGCAATGTGTTTATACACACAGATCTGCTGATCTTTTCCTACTGCTTTTTGAACGGTTGATTTGGAATCAGTGCTGTTTACGCTTTAGTTCACCAGAGACTAGCAAACCCAGTTACCTAAGACTGTTCATTTAAACCACTTTGTGCTAGTCAAGGTAAAGAAGGAATACTTCTAGAGTAGGTCTTACACAAGTGAAAAAAACAAATGCAGTAAATAGGCTTTTGGGATTATTTTTTAAAGTAGTAAAAACTTTGTGATCCAGCGGAAAGACTCAATGCATTTGATGGCTATATGCCAGTCTTCAGAAGTTAAGCATTTGGAAGCAGAGTGCTATATCTCAAGTGATGCCAAAAGGTACCTCACAAGAAATATCTTGAGTGATCCAGTGTTTCAGATTTCTTACAGGGACTAAGAAGTGACTCAAAGAAAAAGAAACCCCTAGATTCCGGCTGAAACGTCTCATCCTTCTTTATTTAATTGTCCTGGTTTGAGGTAAAACAGAACCAATTTTCTGTTCAGTAATTTTACTTTACAGTTAAGCCTCTTCTAACTAACTGAACTCTCTGAAAGTCTCTGAAATTAACAGCACATTGTGGAGACACTGTTCGTTCTCAGAGTAATAAAACCTGATTAGCTGTAATTCATGCCAAGGCATGGTATGCAGAGAGGCTCTTGCTTACACTTATTGCTATAACAACCAAGGCCAGATAACTTGGTTATTTGCCCCATTGGAGGGTCAGAAGCAAAAAAGCATAGAGGGGTCCCACCTGCGGGGAGGAGAAGACAGGACAGATGACCCAAAACTGACCAACAGGGTATTCCATCCCATCTGACTCATGCTCGGTATAAAAGCCGAGGGATCAAAGGGTCAGCCCTCTTTCTTCAATGGCTGGTGTCTGAGGAGGACTTTGTCTTTTCGTCTGCTTTTGATCCCGACCCATGCATTCCTGAATCCAGATCTGGAATCCAGTTTCCGTCCATCGCTGAGTCCAGCCTGGGACTTTCCCAGTGCCTGCTGGTGACATGATCATCATCCCAGGAGCTCAGTACTGGTTTTTTATGTTGTAGATATTTCATTATTTCCTTTTCATTATTTTGTTTTTATTTTATTATTAATATTTGATTAAAGTAGTTGACTTCCATCTAAACTCATAAGTCTCTGTCTCTCTCTCTCACCTCTCCTCGGAGAGAGAGGTGAGGAAGAACATCTGTTGTTTGTTTCAGTGGCCAGTTCACCCCAAACCATGAAACTAATAGAATACTTAAATGACAAGGGACAGCAGAATTCTGTGTGTCAACAAGCACCACACAGTAACTATCAATAACTATCCAAGAATCAATAGCTTTATCAATAACTATCCAAGATCAATAACTATCCAAGAATAAATGACTATCCTATAGGTTGCCTGATAGAAAGAGTTACAACCTAATGTTCAAAACCGTCACCTTAGAATAAGTGTCATTCTTTGAACAGTGTCAGAAGAATTTTCCAAAATCTATATATAGCATTATATGTTCTCCCCTGTGTGCAAAAATTTAACAGGTTCTTTCATGGGGTAGGATACTGTCTGTCAAGACTTCTGTTATTAAAGGGTTTTACCCCTAATTTTTTCATATAAGACAAATCAGTATTCCTCTTCATCATTTCTGTCTGTGTATACCTACATATTAATTATATCAGCAGAGCTCTGGGAAAAATTCTTGTTAATTAACTTCCTTTCCCTCTGCTGACTATCTGCCAGGGCAAAGTATAGACTACTGAGGAAATTAAACCCTGATTGTTTTTTTGCTCATGTGTTCATTTTTGTTTTAAAGTTTTTGAGAGGTTTGGATTTTAAAGAAAGTAAAATTAGAAGTTATATCTACAGTTTAACATAATTTGATACTTTATTCCACATCTTGAAACTATCCAATAGGTGAACTGAGAATATTCTTCTGTGTTCTTTTTAAAACAGTAAGGTGTAAAGTAATACCTTGCTTTATATTCCAGTATATCATATAAAACATAACTTGAAAAGGTATTTTTAAATAAAGGGAAATACTGCTTTCCCTAGAGATGATTCAGTAACATCTCTTCAACCAGGAGAGTTTTTGAATTACAATTTAGTCTAAGACGGTTCCTTTTCCTCAAAGTAGTTGCAAGGTGGTCCGCTTCAGCCCAGAGAAATGGCTTTTCAGAAGAAAAAGAAGGTGAGGTCATCACTACAAAGATGGTGGGTGGTTTTACTTCATACTGTATTTTATTTGCTCCGCTGGACTCAATGAGAGGTTGGAGGTCACTAGCTGTGGTCTTAGAGCACACCATCTAATTCTGCATCATCAAAAAGAAAAGCCAAATCCAGTTTTTATGTCCATGTCTGGCAAAATGTAGTAAGTGGGTCTGATCACTTCAAAAGCACGCTCCTGGCATGAACCAAAACACTAATGTAGACTCGCTGCACAGGGACAATCTGTTGTCCAGCTTTCTTCCATACTATTTGGGAAGGGAGAGAGAGTATAGAGATTTCAAATCCAAAATTTTTCAAAAGTTTTTAATACTTGAAAGATCTTACGTTAATGAGTACAGCACAAACACATTATAGAAAAAAAAACTTGTCTTAAAAATGTGCACAGTTCTCGTTAGCCTCATGAAAAATAAAGGGAGACAGAAAGGTAAGATGAAGGATGATATGAGAATTCTGGCTCAGAAATTCCTGTGATGCAAGGAGCACTGCACTTCTGCTGTAGGTCTACGGATCATTTAATCTTTCTCTGTGATTCTTGTCAAAAATAATTTGGCTGGCTTTATATCATCTTTATTTTGTAATCAGTTTTAGATTAAGGAGAGAATTTTCCCTGCAGCTTATGAAAGCTCTCAATGGAATGGCAGAGAGGCAATGGCGCAGTGCTGCCAACAAGGTAGGCAATGTACATCTAGAGGGAGCCATGTGGTGATGGATCAACATACTCTGATTTATAGGTCTAGATCTCTAAATAGTGCGGAATACTAAAAGTGAGGATTATGAATTCCAGAGTTTATAAAACAGGAGATTACCTAGTATATGAAAAAAATTGAAGTTTACAAGAATGTTGCATGTCTCATTTTCCATTCATTGAAGAGAATGATTGAATAATATAACCTGAGTGCTTTTAAGTTTGGAAAACTTTACTGCTATGTGCTTTACATTTAAACTAGCTGCAAGCAATTTTTTCACACCTACTTTAATAGTTTTCCCTGTTATATGTTCTCTGCATTTATTTATACATGAATGAGAGACAAAATGTGGTCACTGATAAATTTAAATCTGAAGCATTGACATTCTTTATAATTATGTGGTTTGGAAGATGGATTACCTTTGTTTCTGTTGCTGTTGTCTTTGTCTCTGCATTAGAAGATTCAAGTATTGTTATGTATACATTAACAAGGAATTTTTTTATTAAGCAATCATAGAGTGGATTGTAAAAGTTTTAGTCATAGTGAAGACTGCAAATGTCATATCTTTGCTTAATAGATTTTTCTTTGAAGTTCAGAGTACCTAATTATCTGCAAATAGTCTTACTCTTAATAATTTAAAGATAAGTCATTTTAAATTGTAAATTCTTGGGCTGCTAATCTTTCCCAATTTCAAAGTACTTTTATAAACATTTAAAGAGCACTAGCAATATAAGATTACTCTACATGTCTGAAACTACATTTCCTCTGATGGTCTGGTTTATAAAAATGTATGTCACTGGGTTGTTCAAGCAGTGTGATAAGTAATTTTACCCTTTCATTTTCTGAGAATCCAGTTCTAGTGCAGGTTAAATAACTATGATAAAATGGTTACTCAGTAATTTATCTAGCACACCGAATATTTATGATATTGTTGCTGTTGAAAAAAACCCCTTCATATTCTTCTTTTGCAGTAAAACCTATCCTGTACTTTGGTTGTCTATTGTTCTTTCTGCTAAAACTCATTAGTGCCTTTCCTTCCCATATTTCTTAATCTTCTATGTGCAAATTTAGCTGTCCCAGCTGACATTTTCCGAATGTCACCCATAATGTTGTACAAAGCAGGTTTAACTGTGTCTAATTAGGATGTCTTAAAATAACTAGAAAGAAAATTTACTTGTGCCACAAAAAGAGGAGTCTTCTGAGTATTTTTTAATTAGAAGAGTCATTATAACATAAATTAAAAAAATGAAAAATACATCAGAAATATTCTGAAAACTTTGTAATGTATAAATAATGTTGGTATACAACAGTCTGCATGGGATAATTCTTAATTTCCTAGTCAAAATCACTGTCTTGATAGAAAAATTACTAAATTTCTATTAGACATTTTGTAGATAAAAGTATCACTTCACAAAATGACAACATCAGTACTCTCAGTGTCTCAGTGTCCAGTCATCACTGGATCAACCCTCTAATAAATCCTGAAATCTAAGTAAAAATCTCATTGAAACTAGACATTCTGTATTTGTTATTTTACCAGTAAAAATACCTAATAATATATTGCAAATACAGGGAAGAAGACCATTTGTACTCTGTTTTCAATTGCAATCACTCATCAACACTTAATGAAATTGAATGCAAAGTAAATATTTAGATAAGAAGTTTTGGAGGTCAACTAAAATGTCATAGAAGGAACAAATCATATGTATTGGCTAGGTTGAAGGAAAGGATGAAAGAGGGGCTGGTGAGTTTATAGTGTAATAGAAATATTCCTTTCCTTTCGTGGAATCGTCTGAGAATTAAGAGTGTTATGTAAGACCAAATTTAACTATGATAATTTCATATAATATTCACATCTTCTTTATTTATTCTTTTATTTATATAGTTTACGTATTTTCTGAATAATACGTAAAATGTTTTTTAATGATTAAAAATCTATTTTTCTTTCTCTGTAACAAAACTTTTCCTTCTTTTTTCTACTTCCATTTTGGACATGTTGAACTTTTTTTCAAGTTGCCAATATATGCTATTGCATAAAGTTTTGATTGATCTCTGATTCCATTTTAATTCAGTACTTTTCTTCCTTTCTCCATTTCTCTGAGGTCTGGCTGTTCAGCAGTGGTGTTTGATGTGTTATGTTGAATTTGTCTTTCCGTATTTATACTGATTACATTCTTCCATTAAGGATACAGAAGCAGAAATTGTTGTTTTGCAAAACATATATGGACTGCAATTATAAATTCAGTCATACTTTAGTAAACTGGAATGTGGCCTACATCTTCTGAAAGTCGTAGTTCCTTAGGTTTTGTGATAGTGTTAGCAAATGTGAGCTGTCTGGTTTTCCTGTCATTGTTTTAGAAAAGTAACCCTCTAATAGTAGTATAACTACAAAGAAAGTAGTAAATTATCTTCTTTACTTTGATGTTATGATGCATTTAAATTACAGCCTAGGTACCTCATATTCTTCTGTCAGGTTGTTTTGGGGTTTTGTTGCTACAACTTGTGCAGCTTACCTGGACCAGCAGAACATACCTTATTCACAAAGAAAAGAATTTAGTATTAGTCTAACTGAAATCTAAACAAAAAAGAATTGTTATTATTCCAGATCAATTATTATCGAAAAAGAAAGTAATCATTACAGAAATTCTTCAATAATAATAAGTTTAAAAGTTTTATACACACTTCCGAGCAGCCTACCCCATTTTTTCTGATGTTACACTCACACTTTCTCTGCCCTTCTTATTCCAAAGGTAAATAACTTACTTGGGAGGCTGTACAACTGTTTGTTTAAAATGACATGTAAGAATACAGGTGCTGCTCTTTTTGTTTCATGTTTCTCTACCTCAGAAGATAGGAATGACACCCTCCGTCACAAAATCTTTACGTTACCTAAGTTCATCTGATGTATTCACTTGATTCTGCAGTTTGTAAGCAAGAACAGCTAAGATGGTGATATTTTGGCGAGTCCTTACTTGTCTTTTATAAAGTCTTTGTGTCTTTTATTAAGAATAAGGGATTACTTTGGATTTAGCTTTATCATTTTTAAGTCAATGACTGCTGAACAATCCATGCTGAAATGGTATATGGAGAGGATTGTTGAAGTTTTATCATTCCACAAAAGAAAGAAAGATTAGATCTAGTTCTGATCCAAACTGAGCTTTTATGTGTCCTTTTGTCTCCCAGTAGAAATTAGTGAAGCATTTCTATTTCTTATCATTCTCTTTCATTTTGACTCATTTGAATATTCATTCAAAGAATTCAGAGGAATTATTTTTCTCTTCCTTTCCCTATGTTGTCTTTTGCCTTTCTCAATTCTTCACTTTTTATTATTAAATTTGATGGCAAAGCAGAACAAAACAAGAAACAGTATATTAATAGTCTGCCCTTTCTCTTAAATAGTAGCTTTGATGCCAGGCTAATTACAATTTTATTTCTTTTAAGACGTGTAGTTGGGAAAAAATATGCTGGCTATTATGATGTGTGGCAGAATAAAGCAAGATCCATAGCTGTGTACCCACAATTTACTTGTTCCAGGACAGTGTACCCATTTATTTTCTCCTATAATTAGATTGTAAATTTCAACAGGGAAGGTTCTTTGTCATAAATCTATCTAATACCTGGCACCATATACCCAATTCTGCCTGGAATGTCTTAGAATATCTACCATAAAAGTAATAAGTATTGAAGACTTATATATAAATATTGCATTCCATTTGTCTCTCAGCATTTCCCTAACACAAACCAACAAGAGACATTACAATACATAATGATTTTCTTCCCTGTGCTTACTCCCTGAATGATATAAATTCTCAAATAGTGCACATATACCTTTCTGTATGTGACACAGAGGACACACTGGAATAGACGCTTTCATACTAAGGATTAAGAAGGATAAGATTTTCCATGCTAGTCAGAAGACTCTCTTGAACACAGGAACATGGTCCTCTGAAGTACCTTTACTGTCATCATGCAATTTATGTATTTGCATTTTTCCTAGCAGTTCTTATCTGTGTAACAACTGGCCTTCAGAAATGAGCAAATGTGAGCAACTGCAGTATTCACCCTCTGCACCAAGATGGAGAACTTTTGTCTTTCATGTGACTTGGAAATCAATTTAAACCTCCCTAGATAAATGTCTGTATATCTATAACTTGGATACTTAATTACTTCTAACCAAGAGGGAAATGCCTTTATCTCTCTGTCCTGTTCTGTTTACCAAAGAAACATATCTAATTATTTCAGTCTGCCCTATAATGAACTAGTACGTGTTAGTTGCTGGCAGGGGCTTTATGAGTTCTTCAGTCAAAAGCATAATAAAAAAAGGGAGGAAATAATGATCTTATTTACAGCATTGTCATAGTTTGGGCTGAACTGGCCACTGGGCGACCGACAGATGCTCCCTTGTCCTCAAAATAGGACAAGCATTAAGAAAGAAAAATGTGTTCTCCTTCCCATAGTGATTCTGTAAAGAATCTTTAAATAAGTTAATGTTGGGTTTTTTTCATAGTTTCGTGTCTCAGAAGTACCCACCAATTCAAATTGAAAATGCTGGCACTTTGCTGCTTTGTATATTTCAGATTTATCTTTCATTAAGATGATTTTTTTTCACTCACTGTCTTTCTGAAAAACTGGTAAGATGAGAGTGTTTAATTCTGCAGTTTCTGCACAGTAACATCAAGTATTCTGTAACCTTCATTAATTTCACACAATATTAGATTATATTAAATTTAAATCAAGTTAAACAGTATTTTTAAGAGATGTTCCATATTTAGGACAAAAGTTTATGGTTATGTTAAGAGGTAGGTTCAGGTCTTATTACTGGTTCCTGTTCTGGCAACTTTATGTCACACCAGTGTGGTGTTTCTTATATTAGGCTAGTTATCTTGATATAAAAATCCTGCTGAGGTCAGGTATTTTAGCTTTTCACTGTCTTTTTACTACTCATCTGCTAGAAATTTATTTAGTGCTTTGATTCTGTAAAGTTTTCTCTTGCATTTCAACTAACTTACCATAAAATTCTGAATTTGCCATCTCTGATTATTGTCTCTGTGCTAAAATGGAACCTTTTCCAAGTGAAAATCTATTTGTATTCACTGCTTCAACCTCTTCTTTCTTTTCTGTTAGTTCTAGCTTTTCTTCCTGTGTTCTACTAGGTTTTTTTGCTGATCTGCTCTTATTTTTTAATGACATCCTAGAGACAGCATTCAATGGATATTGTAGAGTACTCTTATCCTATTTGTACTATCTATGATAGCAGATTACAGACAATAAGCTGGGGTTCTGAATATAATTCTAATAACAAGCAGTGAACATTTCTTTGTACTCAGTTTTTTAATCAATGAAAAAAAGGGAGACAATTTGAGAAAAAAGTGAACCATGGGAGGAAGCAATTCTTACCCAAATTCTCAAGATAATTTTATGATTCTTATTGTTTGGGTCTATACAATTCTGTTGAGAAACTTTAAAACTATGGGTAAGAATTATAACCGCTATTTTATATTAAATGTTACTGATTTTATTATTACTCCGAGTAGGAAGCGTAAGGAATGGAACAGCACGCTTGGGAGGTTTCAGGAAAGACCAAAGTTTGCTAGAATCATAAGGGAGGTAAATGCAAGGCACAAAGAGAACCAAGGATATCTGGGTAAAGAATAAATATGATGGGTTTTGCAATATTGCTTTTTGCTTTGAAATAAATTTGATATTTCAAATTTGTATGTAACCCAACTCTGAATGAAAATGTTCTTTTCACAGAAGCTGTGCAATCTTCTATATATAAATTACGTTGGATTATGTTAATAATTTTGAAAGACCAATCTGAGGTATGAGAATTCAAAAAATATATTTGCTTTTCTATTTTAAGTATAATATAATTTTGTCTTATTGCAGGCTGCTGCAAAACAGTCACAGGATGAGAAAAGCAGAGATTCAGTACTGACCCTGAAAGTAAAATGGAATCATCTTAAATTAGTTGCTCAGTAGAGTCAATTCTGTAAACAGGTAGAACATTTTGTTAAGAATTAAATAGGCTTTTTTCAATCTTATTTTCAACCATCAAGGGCATTTATTTTTTTCCAGAAATCAGATAGCTCTTTCAGATCTTCATTTAAGGCCAAACATAAACTCTTTTACAAAGTTTTCAGTACAGAACACCTTGAAGAAAAACCTAGCCTTCCCACTTCAAGGGAAGTACCAGTGAAACGTGTTTTACATGGGTTCCTTATGTCCAGAAGATGAAATTTTATTAGTATAAATGTCATTCCCTGGATGAAGTTTAGAAGAGGTTTTTCATTTTTTATTCCAAATAACTTGTGGTGCAGTTCTATTTCTATGCAACCTTTGACAATATTATTAAGTATTTCACTATTAAGTATTTCATTATAAACAGCTCTTTGCTCTAACTGAATACATCACATATCTGTCACTGTTATCTTTGCATATTTAAAATAGAAGGGTTTTTGTGTTAGTTTCATTGTGATTTTCCCTGCTTTGACTATTTTCTTTAGAAATAGTTTTGGAGTGAACAGAAGTGTGTATTTCACAATTTGACCTTGACCGGACTCTGATAACTCAATGCAGACATCAGACTGCTGTGCAATGTATGTTCAGAGACTGAAAATATTTCCAGGCACTCAGGTATCTATATAATATGCATGGTATAGCTGAATGACTTACTCTTTATTTTGACAGCACAGCTCTATGTTGTACCACTGCGCACAGCAATCCTTTTCTGAAATACTGTGTGGTTAAACAAATTGCCCAGGAGTTGGAAAATCTATAGGTTTTCTTTAGTTTGAGGGATTGAAATTTATATCTCCTATTTCCAAAGTGAACATCCCAACAACCAAGCCAGAAACTACTGATTTCTCTTTTATCTGATGAGGATCTGTCATAGTTTAGGCCGAATCAGCTACTGGGGACATGGGGGACCCCAGATGGGACCAACAGATGCTCCCCTCTACCCCTCTTCAAAGACAGAGGCAGAGGAGGGAAAAAGAGACTTAGGAGTTTAAAAGGAACTAAACTACTTTAATGAAATATTAATAATAAAATAAAAAGAAAATAATGAAATATATACAAAACCACATCAAGCTCCCAGGATGACAACCACGTCACCAGCTGGCACCGGGGAAGTCTCAAACTGGATTCAGTAATGGACGGGAACTGGATTCCAGATCTGAATTCAGGATTGGGATCAAAGGCAGACAAACAGACAGAGTCCTCCTTGGACACCGGGCCATTGAAGAAAGAGGGCTGACCCTTTAATCCCTCAGCTTTTATACTGAGCATGAGGCAGATGGGATGGAATACCCTGTTGGTCAGTTTTGGGTCACCTGTCCTGTCCACTCCTCCCCACAGGTGGGACCCTTCTATGCTTTTCTGCTTTGGACCCTCCAACGGGGCAAGTAACCAAGTTATCTGGCCTTGGTTGTTATAGCAATAAGTGTAAGCAATAGCCTCTCTGCATACCATGCCTGGGCATCAGCTATAAACATAGGTCTTATCACTCTGAGAGCAAACATTGTCTGCACAATATGCTGTTAATTTCAGTAGTCAGAAGAGGCCTAGCTAAGAAGCAAAGTTCCTGAACAAAATTGGTCCTGTTTTACCTCAAAGAAGGGCAGGATCTTAACATGTAGGTGCAGCAGATTTTCTATTTCAGTGAAAGCTTCTTGTTTCAGAGTGTTGTGGTGGCAGGCTTGGTGCCAGTATCTGTTTTCTCTGTGCATGGTAGTAGTACAAAATAAGATTTGTGTTTGAAGTTCTAGTGGGGAGGGAAACTGCTATTCTCAAATTAAAAGCCACCACTCCCAGAAACTATTATTTTGTTATAATAAAGTCACTCTGAAACTAGTGATACAACATTCACTCATCCATAGACCAATTCTTTGGTTCCTATTTTTATTCCAGTAGTTGTCTAATACAAAATGCAGAAATATTCTTGGGATTGACCTTAGGAAGGGACACAAAACCTTATATCTCCTCCACCCCCACCTGAATCCTTTCTCCACATTATAACCATAAATATGGATAGTCAAGTCCTCTTTGTTTCCTTTCAGCACCTTACTTGCTTTCCTGGCTACATAGCATTGTTGAGAGGTGAATACCAAGCAGCCTTGTGTGGGAAGTCAACTAAAACTACTGTATCTGTGAACATATACTGTTATAAAAAATGTAGACACCTAATTAAGAGTATTTGGGTTTTAGTTTGTTTGGTTTGGGGCTTTTTTGCCCCCCTAGAGGGATTCTTGTTTTCTTGAGCCAGTTCACAACTGAACTCCATAAAAAGCAGACTGAAAAAACTGTGGGAGCAGTGCATTTCACACAGGTAGCGGGGGCTCATAATAAGGACCAAGCGAGGAGCAAGAATACATTAAGCTGGAACTTTGGCCAAGCACTTCACAATGTGAAGCCATGCCTCAGGCAACAGAATACATTAGTGTCTTTTTCTCAATTACTCTCATTAATTTGGATACCTAAAATCCTTATAATTTTCACTCAAGGCAAAAAAAAAAAAAAAGCTACTGAAGATCTTATCTATAGATAATTTCTGAATACAGAAATATATTACTCAAGTATGTATATCCAGCAATTAATTCCAATGCATCATAAATTCCTTTTCTAGTAAACTAAACTGCTGATATACTGAAAATTACAGCTAATACAGGTTATTTTAAAGCCAAAATTAGATTAATCTAAGCTTTTTACCATCTGTTCTCAATATTTATTCTGAATGCAAAGGAGCATCATCATCCAATAGCCTTAAGGAGTAAGGTATAAATTACTTAAACATAGCTGTATGTTAGACCATCTTGGAAGACGAGTTACATGAACTAGCCACAGGAAAATGTGTTTGCACGCAAAGGAAAGACCGATTGAAAGACAACTTGATGTGATCATAAAAGACTTTTATTCACTTCACTTATCTTTTGATTAGAAATAAAGTACTGCTCCATCCTAAAAATTTTCATCTTAACATGAAAGTATTTGAAAGTTTAGCTTAAAACTATAACTGCAGTTTTTCTTGCTGTATCACTGTCTGTTTTGTTTATTTATTTGGTTGGCTGATTACCACTTAACTGTATTTTTGATTCCTTTGTGAATCACCAGTATCCCATCCTCAGTCTCAGACTTCTAGTCAACGGTTTTCCCATGGGCTGATAATAAAGCTTAAGATTGTAGACCGCTGACAGTTCACTGTCATGATTTTATGAGATATGAAATTAAAATTGCAGCATTTACTGTTTTTCTGAGTAGTGAGGTGTTAACCAATTATCAGTAGATCAGTTATTAACTGATCAGCCATTTTTCACAAAGCATATCATTTAAGACATTAAGATTGATTAGAAAATGGGGATGGTAAAGCAATAAATGTTCTCAACCCGAAAAAGTAGTGTCTGTCTGTAACCTGACTTAC
This sequence comes from Pluvialis apricaria, assembly GCA_017639485.1. Classification (NCBI taxonomy): domain Eukaryota; kingdom Metazoa; phylum Chordata; class Aves; order Charadriiformes; family Charadriidae; genus Pluvialis; species Pluvialis apricaria. The sequence continues at coordinate 174,618,572 of CM030007.1, forward strand.
ATGCAAGTCCCTAATTTGCCCAGTCTCAAGTCTTCCATTTCTTTGTTCATTTGCTATTGTGAGGATAAGTTAAGACTGTTTCTTTGCTTTATTAGACCTCTTGAGAATGACCCAAATAGCATACACTGTCCTACCACTGTAACTGTGCATATAAACCCTTCCTATTTCCATGCATGCCTTGGAGTGATATTTACATAGACTTACAGTTTATGCTACTGATTTGCAGTAACTATCATCCAGGAAATTAATTTTCATCAGGAAATACACACTATGGTCCCAGGACACAACAATACTTGTAACATGTTGAGTACTCTATGTGTTCACAATATCTGTATTTTATGAAGTCTTTGAAATTTCCACCCTTCCAAAGGACCATGTCTGTGACAGAATGCACAAACCTGATGTTTTACCTTATTAGCATTTTTAATTATTCTGATTTACATGCATGGATTCTTACTGAGAACACTAGATGGACTTTGAACGCCATCACAGAAGATTTTTTTTTTATATCCTTGCAATTTCCAGTAGATCAACAGCAGCAATAGATTATATATACAAGCTTTAAAGTTTTTGAATAGTCTTCCAGATGCGTTACATAAGTGTGTAACTGCAGTTCAGAGTATGCAGAAGACAGCCTACTTCTGAAACCCATAAATTACAGTCAGAACCATTCAGACCAGGAACATTATTTCCCTGGACAGCAGCTGAAGTCTATATATATATAGTCTATATATGAAGTCTATATATATATATATATAGTGTATACTATTTTTAATGCAAACTGATTCCCATGAAATTCTTAAGTTTTTGGTAACTTTGACAAATCTACATAATTTGTGCTTTAGGTAACTTCATTTAATCCTAACTGTACCATTTATTTTAAATTAACGTTTTTATGACAAGTGCCTAACAAGGCTACTTAAGGCTTACAAACTTCATCTACTTATACGTTTATGTTTGATTATAGAGTTTTGATTTTCTCTGGTGTATTGGAAAAGAGAAGAACACAGTATTTGTAGTTATAGGAAATATTAAGAACTGTTTTAGGGACAGCAAAGAATAAAAGGAAGCAAATCAGAATCAGCAGAAAAAAAAAGAGTAGAAAAAGGATATTTGCTTTGTTGCATACTTACACTTTTTAGGTGTATATATCCTGATATGACAAATATTGACAAGCTTTTACAGTCTGAGAAAGGTACCAGCAAAACCATGATATTTACAGCTTAAATATTGGATGCATTCTGTTTTCAAAACAGAGTGAGAGGAGTTGTGTGATGAGTACAAATACTAAACCAGTAGCTGGCTGTGCAAAATATAGATTCCATGCAATTTACTGTCCAATGCATGACCAATGAATCAGTACTTTTTCCTGGGTGAAACTTGAACTAACCAACTTCTTCCTACAATAAGATGCAGTTCGTTGTTTGTCTGGTTTTGGTTTTAGTTTTGTTGTTGTTGGTTTGGTTCTAGTTCGGGTTTGTGGGTTTTTTGGTTTGATTTGGTTTGTTTGGTTTTTTTCTCTTTGGCCAGTGTTATTGCAGAATTATGCTGCTTGCCAGACTTTCTGAATCAAAGAAAACCTGAGAAATATTTCTGGTATTTAGTTAATTTTGTGGCTGGATTTTCAGAGTCAGTTAGCTGCTTGAAAAAGCATATCTTAGATGAAAAGCAACCACTCTTGGCTTTACACTGTATTTTTAAAGAACTTAGAGACAGTGATTGGCAGACCTACTTTTCTATTTCCAACTTTTCAAAGCTGGATTTTTTTCAATATCAACTTTGGACTTCCTTTCAATTATTTTGGGACTTAATAAATATTCAAATAAATAATTGCATACCTCTTCACAAAGAATGACAAGGTGGAAATGAAAAAACACCAAGTCTTTCTGCTTTCTTAGCAAAGTCTTTACAGTACAAATATGTTTTGATTTTATCAGAGACATCATCATTCCTTTAGGGGTGGAGAAACTGTAGCAATTTTTTGACAGCTTCATCACAAGCAAGAGCCTCTAGAGTCTGAAACCTCTGTCCAGTGCCTCGGTGATAGAATAAATTAACATATGATTTTCTTTCTCTTTGAAGTTGTGGCAGTATTTTAGCTAAATATGATTGAAAAGAACTTAAGTGTTACAAAATGAGAAGATGTCTATATTCTCTAGAGCATGACCTAAAAATGTAGGTGCAGCAATTAGACAGGAAGATTTTTCTCCTTCTTTCAAGGTCATTTTCACATTCAATTTATAAAAACAGTGGATAAGTAACAAAACTTTTTCTTAAACAGCATTTTAGTCAAAGTAACTATGGCATTTAATTATCTCTTATTGCTGAAGCTGTTTGCAAGGATATCAACCCTATTTTTGGGGTAGTGCAATCATCTTTGTGGAAGAGTAATAAATATATTCAACACTGCTTTATCTCTCGCATCATCTAATTTCATGTTAGTCCTACACAGCTGCTTACAAGCTTCCAGGTACACCCATGATATTTATGATTCTTAAACTGGACATCTGTTCTAGTTGAAGAAGTTCCTCTGTATTGGATGAAGATGTGTGGAATTCCCTTGTTTCAGAGAAATATCTCAATTCCAGAATTCAATGTCAGCTGATTCTCATTTTGGAATAGGAATAGTTGTTGCATAGAATTGTTGCCTGAAGGTCCTCTCTAGGTCCTCAGCTTCAGAGCTTAAGACAATCTTTGGTTAGTACATATAAATCCATGAATTTACAGAACTACTTAAATTCAGATATTATCTTCCCCTACAAACAATGGAGAAAGGCAGTGCTTGGAGTGTATGGAGAGTGAAAATTGCCTGATCCCAGAGAAAAAAATGGTTTATTCCAGTGATGACTTACATTTATGAAAGCTTGAAACTTTTACTAGGAATTTTTATATTAGAAAATTATTTATCTTGCATCCAAATTCAGCTTTTATGTAGTTCTAATTCATCTTTAATATCAATTTTACATTCAGTTCATTCTCTAATTTTACATATTTTGTTTTTTCTTCAATTTGGGAAGTTAAATCTTTGCTGGAAAAAACACTGAATTTTAACCCTCACAAACCAAACTGTAATTCAAAACCAATCCCATGTACATTAAAAATATTTTATAAGTAATATTCCTTTTCCTGTTCTTCTTCTTTCTTACTTTAAAAAGATTTATTTAAAAGGACTCTATTCTCAGAGCAATTACAGACAAACCATGCTTGACTTTCTCAGACAGCAAAGATTCATAAAGCTGAATTCAGTCCCCTGGGACTGCCTTTTATGGTTTGAAGGGTGGTATTATTTATTCAAAGATGATTTAGAAAGACATTTTACAAAGAATCTAGGAGCTTGAATGCTGAAGATATTATTTTGAACGTGAACAAATTTTATGTTTTTTATCTTTTCTTCTCGTTTTTAGCCCAGTTTCATTCAGAAGGGTTTATACAATCATTTGTTCCATCTGTCATTCCCTTTTCCCTAATAACCCTTTACCTGCTGGCCAATTTAAACCAAATTTGACACGTAAGTACAAAGCTCAAAAACAGTATATAGCTCAGATTTTATAAAATTCACAGGTAGGTAGAAAGAAAAGTCCATACTATATTGAGAGAAAAGCTGTATCAGGAGCTCAAGAGTTATCTGTTCTTTCTGAACTGTCTCATTGAAGGATGACTTGTGTTGGCTGGGACATTGGTGACTCCTATTCACTCCTGCCCAAGTCATACGTGGGAAAAGGGCATAGAAGGAACCAGAAATACTCATAAGGTAGGCAAGGAGCAAAGTGGTAAACTGAAGATATCACAAAGCACAAGTGCCTTAGGCAAAGCTGATGCACTACTGTGCACTGTTCCAGTCCTGTTCAATATATTCATCAATGACCTGGATGAAGGGATAGAGTGTTCCATCAGCAAGTTTGCTGATGATACAAAACTGGGAGGGGTGGCTGACACGCTGGAAGGCTGTGCTGCCATACAGCGTGACCTGGACAGGCTGGAGGGTTGGGCAGAAAAAAACCTGATGAGGTTCAATAAAGGCAAGTGTAGGGTACTGTGTCTGGGGAGGAATAACCCCGTGCATCAGTACAGGTTGGGGGCTGACCTCCTGGAGAGCAGCTCTGTGGAAAGGGACCTGGGAGTCCTGGTGGACAACAGGATGACTATGAGCCAGCAATGTGCCCTGGTGGCCAAGAAGGCCAATGGCATTCTGGGGTGTATCAAGAAGAGTGTGGCCAGCAGGTCGAGGGAGGTCATCCTCCCCCTCTACTCTGTCCTGGTGAGGCCGCATCTGGAGTATTGTGTCCAGTTCTGGGCTCCCCGGTTCAGGAGGGACAGGGATCTCCTGGAGAAGGTCCAGCAAAGAGCTACAAAGATGATTAGGGGACTGGAGCATCTTTCTTATGAGGAAAGGCTGAGGGACTTGGGACTTTTTAGTCTAGAAAAAAGAAGACTCAGGGGGGATCTTATCAATACTTATAAATACTTAAGGGGAGGGTGCCAGGTAGATGAGAATAGCCTTTTTTCAGTTGTGCCCAGTGATAGGACAAGAGGTAACGGGCACAAACTGGAGCACAGGAAGTTCCATCTTAACATGGGGAGGAACTTCTTTACTCTGAGGGTGGCAGAACACTGGCACAGGCTGCCCAGAGAGGCTGTGGATTCTCCCACACTGGAGACATTCAAAACCTGCCTGGATGCCGTCCTGTGCAATGTGCTGTAGGTGTCCCTGCTGTGGCAGGGGGGTTGGACTTAGATGATCTCCAGAGGTCCCTTCCAACCCTGACGATACTGTCATACTGTGATACTGTGGGGAAATCAACACAAATCTCTGGGAAACTAGTTTAGTTAGTGTCATTGCGCACTAAAAAGAATGTGACAAATCAAAGTTGTTTTTTAACTTTCCACTTTTATAACACTTTTTTTGAAAATACTGAAAAAAAGGAGCTGCTTAGAACTTGGTAAGGAGTAAATGTTGGTAAATTAAAGAGTGATATGATTATATAAGGTGTCCAGGTACAATAAACTGTGACACAAGGGTGTAAGTATGTTACTGAGAGGTCACTCACTAGCTGAAATTAACATCTCTATTTCAGCACTGCATTTAAAACCTTAAATCACACTAGATTTTTTAATTTTAAGGCTTGCCATAAATACTTAACATGCACACAGTTTTCCTACTTGGAAGAGAATTTTAAATTTTGAACCACCTTTTGCATCTCTGAGAACATGTCTGGTTCTGAAAGCAGAAATGAATGAACAATGAATGTAGACATTATGGTTCTAATTTTTACAATCGATGTTTAACAAAGTATACATTGTGCATCCTATACTCACATGTCTGTCTGCCTGCCTGTCTGTCTTCAGCACATGCTGCATGGCTGGAACCTTTGAAAAAAATTCCAGAACTATGAGCTGCTACAAAGCACTTTGGTGCATTGCAAATGCAGGTGACCTAAAGGTCAGCGTATGCTTGACATGCACTGGCACATTGCTATGATTTGATGTAGATACAAGTAAATACATTTAGTCAGAATCTAGTATATGATCAAAATCAAATGCACATAGGTTTAAAATTTTGGAACCTCATAAAATCTCTTTGGAAGTTCGTAAAATCTTAATAAGCATTTTTTTTCCCTTTTGAGAATGTGGTGTTTTCACTATGCTGCTTTGTTCTTCTGTACCCACCTTTGTGCTTCCAATTTTTGCTGTTTCCATAAGCAGCATTCATAAATCATTGTAATGGTTAGTTTAATAATCTTGCCAGTCTGTCTCACAACTGCATGAGTTTTAGGGGTATGTTTTAGGTTAGCTGTCATTTAATTAAAATCAGTTTTTCTGAAATAGACAATAGTTCTAAATACGGAACAAAATCTTACTAAGATAAGATTTCACCTGGGACTTTAGATCTAAAACCATAAAAAGGCTATGGCTGGCAGACACATCTAGCTGTTGTATTCAGGACATCATCTAGGCCAACCTCCTGCCTGAAGTAGGGCTAAATTCAAAACTATAGCCAAATCTCCCTTTAACTTTTCAGGTTGAGATTTGGATGTCTTAAGGACAAGATTCCACTGCATCCCTGAACAAGGTGTTCCAAGGTGTTCTTAACTGTTCACAGTGTGAAGAGGCTTTTCTTTATATCTAACCATTTTCCTTCCAGCAACTTGTGCCTGTTGCATCTTGCCCTGTGCAACTCAGAGAGGAAACTGGCATCTAACAGCTGATTTTCTTGTCAAAACTGCTGATTCTAACTTCCTCTGCTTAGTAGACAGAAACAGACATTTATGCATTCAGTGTTTCCAGCCAGTCATCTCCAACAATGTCTCAATCAGATGAATCACCTCTGAAGGTGCCTATTTCTCTGCAGTTGAAGTACAAGTTAGTTTTATATAAATAACTCTTTGTGATAGTACAGCTTTAAATTAAGTTGAATGCTAATGGTTCACAGGGATCAGGAAAAGACCCACGGTTATTTCTACCTTTATATCTTTTTATGTCTTTATGCCTTTTATACCTCAATCATCGCTCTCTACAACTACCTGAAAGGAGGTTGTAGAGAAGTGGGGGTCAGTCTCTTCTCCCAAGTAACAAGGGATAGGACAAGAGGAAATGGCCTCAAGTTGCTCCAGGGAGGTTTAGGTTGGATATTAAGAAAAATTTCTTCACAGAAAGAGTTATCAAACATTGGAACAGGCTGCCCAGAGAAGTGGTTGAATCACCACACCTGGAGATATTTAAAAGATGTGTAACTGTGTCACTTAGGGACATGGTTTAGTGGTGGGCTTTGGCAGTGTTAGGCTCATGGTTGGACTCAATGATCTTAAAGGTCCCTTCCAACCTAGATGATTCTATGATTCTATGATCAGTGTTATATTAGGATGATAAGTCACACTCTTTTTTTACTTGTAGTTGGATCCTAGTAGTTTTACTTGTAGTTTACTTGTGTATGGATCCTTTTACTTTTATTATTTATTTTCTTTGTTTTGACTGTAAGTGTTCTCATTCTATTCAAATATGGTCTGGCAATAAATATTAAGTCTTGTCTTTTGTGTGTGAAGGGTCTAATTGATGATTAAAACTTCCAAAGGCTAGAGAGGCAGTTTCATCATAAGGCTTACAAAACCTTTAACAAGGCTACTAAACAAATGAAGAATTTATGTCAGCTTTCCATTTTGGAGTATTAAAAGACTGGAATGTTTTCATGGAGGGCTTTCATGGTTAAGAAAATGAAAAATTTTGGAATAGAATTGCTTTAGTTGGGAGAATCTAGAAAGACCTTGTTTTGTTTGATGGTGAAGAAGAAGTAGCTATCAAATTCTCAGGTCTTCAGTAAGAAAACTGCAAGATTGTCACAGCCATTGGACCATAGATAAATTATCAGTGAGGCACTGATAGTGAATATATTCATGGGTGGAGAGATGGCTGTATTAACAAGCACATTAAGCAGCTCCTATTAGTCACAATAAGAAAAACTACTTTTTTTTTTTTATTATTATTCTACCCTACATGTTTTCTTTAAAATTTCTGAAAATGAAAAATATATTACAAACTATTTGGTCTGCTATGTTCTAATCTTTCTAGCATACTGACCAAGATGAGGCTAAAATATGGTATAGGAAAGCATCTTCAAAATTGTGGTGGTTATTATACTGAATCAAATGTTGAAGGATTTTCTTTGTCACAGTAAACTGACTGGTCTCTCAACACATATTGTGTTCCCAGGAAACACAGAATCACAGAATCACAGAATCTCCTAGATTGGAAAAGACCTGTAAGATCATCTAGTCCAATCATTAACCTAACACTGACAAGCCCACCACGAAACCGTGTCCCTAAGGACTATATCTACACAACCCTTAAATACCTCCAGGGATGGGGACTCCACCACTGACTTAGGTAACATGTTCCAATGCCTGATGACCCTTTCAGTGAAAAAATTCTTCCTAATATCCAATCTAAACTTCCCTTGGGGCAACTTGAAGCCATTTCCTCTTGTTCTATCCGTTGTTACGTGGGAGAAGAGGCCGACCCCCACCTCTCTACAACCTCCTTTCAGGTAGTTGTGGAGAGCGATGATTGAGGTATACACAAGTAACTCATACCCACTTTATCCACATTCACTTGAATTTGTAGTTATTTCTTGAAATAGAACTCTCTATTGTCATATACACATAAAAAGGTCTGTCTCTGTTGATAGTCCCTATAAAGATGTTTCATGGACACTGTACATGGTATACACCCTTACTTTTAAGAAAGGAAATTTATAATGGAAATTTTTTCTAGTGAAAGGCATAGGACATGGGACATATGGTTTTTAAAGTGCACTGGCAATAGATTTTATGCATCCCAAGATCACATTTTCTTAGTAAATATCTTATTCAATGTAAAGATGTTTCAAATATGAGAAACCAAGTTAACAGTTTCATACAGTTTACAGACAGAGGTGTGATACTGCAGATATTTGATTCTTTAAACAATCTGAATTCATGATAGGTTGAAAGTATCTATATGCACTCAGATGATTGTATTTTCAATATGTGTAAGAGTGGTATTAATTTGTGTTTAAAGTATATGAGATATATGTTTCAGCATTTAATTTAAGTTGAACTTTTAATATTTTTAAGTTGTTTTCCATTCCTCTGCTGACTGAATTTACCTAAAAAAGAGAAGGGAAAAGTTTGCTCTAGATTAAAAGAGTAAAAGAAATCTCTCTTGTTCTATTTCCCTTTTTTTCCTGTAGGTTCAGTACAAACCCCAAAATATAACACTGTAGGAAATGAAAAATAAAAGAATGGCTAGAGCTACAATCATTGTTGATAGTGCCTTTGCAATTTTTCTTATATCTTAGTTACCTAGCATAGGGAAAACCTGGCTTCAGTTTTCTTTTCTGTCATAGAAAATGACTCACTCACATCTTGAACGTACATTCTCCTCTCTGATCTCACATTTTCCTCCTGATCTTCTAGTTCGATAATTGTTGCTCTTGTAGCTCCCTGGAACAAATGAAATTGATTCCAAGAAAACTATCTAGAGAAAACGATTTGAAGTTGCTAGTAATTTTGAAGTTACCAAGCTGCAATGTTAGAGAGTTCAATCTTCTTCAAAACTTATTTTGCAGCTGGCATCTTGGAATCTCTGAGAGACAGTCAAGTTAAAAATCCCAGTAATGCAGCAAAGTCCAGGGAACTTAGAAGTGATTCTATTGTCAGCATTATATCCTCCTCCAGAATTTTGTCTATAAATTGCCTTCAGGCTTGGTAACTGATAGATGAGCAGGGAAAAAACTACATTAAATATCCAATTTTGACTGTGGACATGTACAAATGCTTTAATATTTTCTTTTTTTGTATGCTTGCTTTCAGCTTTGTTTAAAATATACTATAGCTGGACAGAAGTGTTAACAATGCAGAAAAGAAATTAATATAGACTAGAATATCAGACTAGAGAAGCAGTTAATTCTATTAAATTAGTCAAGGGAGAGATTGATTTTTTTATCTAATATAACTGTGTGGATGATATTTAACAGTTACCAAGAACAAGTTACCAAAAGTATTCTGTGGATTGAATGAAACATTTCTGGACAACTTTCTAAGTAATGAAATTAGTCCCTGTTTACATGGCTATGATTGAGCCTAATATTTTATACAACATTCAAGTGTAAACTCCTACTTCAGTATAAAAGCACTGTAAATTTGAATTTCTTTACTGATAAAATTTCAAAATAATAAAATAAACAAAAAAAAGTGCTTAGATTCAAATTCAGCTGAGCTCCGATTCTGTGATTCTGTGAAAGGCAATTCTTAGAATCTACACCAAATAAACCCTTTGAAATAGGGCTGAAATAAGAGCTTCTACAGGTATGCCAGACACAAAAGGAAGGTCAAATAAAGTGTGCCCCCCTAATGAACAAGACTGGCAAACTGGTAACAATGGGTGAAGAGAAGGCTGAGGTACTCAACAACATTTTTGCCACAGTCTTCACTGGCAACCTTTGTCCGCACACCTCTTGAGTGGATGTACTGCAAGACAGGGACTGGTGCAGCAAAGTTCCTCCCACTGTAAGAGCTGGTCAGGTTCGTGACCACCTGAGGAGCCTGAACATACAGAAGTCTATGGGACCTGATGAGATGCATCCCAGAGTCCTGAGGGAATTGGCTGATGTAGTTGCCAAGCCACTCTCCATGATATTTGAAAAGTCATGGCAGTAAGGTGAAGTCCCTGGCGACTGGAATAAGGGAAACTTTGGACTCATTTTTAAAAAAGGCAGAAAGAAGGGAATTACTGACCTGTCAGCTTCACTTCTGTGCCTGGGAAGATCATGGAACAAATCCTCCTGGAAGCTATGCTAAGTCACACAGAGGATAGGGAGCCTTATGGCCTCATGGCCTTCTATGATGGAGGGACTACATCAGTGAACAAGGGAAGAGCTACACATGTTGTCCATTTGGACTTCTGTAAGGTCTTTCACATGGTCCCCCACAACATCCTCCTCTCTGAATTGGCGAGACGTGAATTTGATGGGTGGACTGTTTGGTGGATAAGGAACTGTTTGGACGGTCGCATCCAGAGAGTAATGGTCAATGACTCAACGTCCAGATGGAGATCGGTGACAAGTGGCGTCCCTCAGGGGTCTGTATTGGGACCAGTACTGTTCAATATCTTCATCAATTACATAGACAGTGGGATCGAGTGCACCCTCAGCAAGTTTACAGATGACACCGAGCTGAGTGATGTGGTTGACACACCTGAGGGATGGGATGCCATCCCAAGGGACCTGGACAAGCTCGAGAAGTGCATCCATGTGAACCTTATGAGGTCCAACAAGGCCAAGTGCAAAGTCCTGCTCCTGGGTCGGGGCAACCCCAAAGCATCAATACAGGCTGGGGGATGAAGGGATTGAGAGCAGCCCTGCCAAGAGAGGAGAACTGTACTGGTGGATGTAAAGCTGGACATGAGCCGACAATGCGATGTCACAGACCAGATGGCCAACCGTATCCTGGGCTATATCAAAATAAGCGTGGCCAACATTTTGAGGGAGGTGATTCTGACCCTCTGCTTTGCTCTAGTAAGATCCCAGTTGTAGTGCTGCATCTAGCTCTGGAGCCCTCAGCACAGGAAAGACATGTACCTGTTAGAGTGTCTCCAGAGGAGGGCCACAAAGACAATAAAGGAGCGGAGCGCCTCTCCTATGAGGAGAGACTGAGAGAGTTGGGGTTATTCATCCTGGAGAAGAAAAGAGAATGCTCTGGGGAAACCTTATTGCAGTCTTTCAATACTCAAAAGGGGCTTACAAGAAAGATGGGGATGAACATTTTAGCAGGACCTGTTGTGATAGGGCAAGGGGTAATGGATTTAAACTAAAAGAGGGTAGATTTAGACGAGATATAAGGAAGAAATTTTTTACCATGAGTGTGGTGAAATACTGGAACAGGTTGCCCAGAAAGGCTGTATATGCCCCATCCCTGGAAACATTCAAGGTCAGGTTGGATAGAGCTCTGAGCAACCTGATCTCATTGAAGATGTTCATGCTCATTGCAAGAGGGTTTGGACTAGATAACCTTTAAAGATCCCTTCCAACCCAAAATATTCTATGATTCTGTGATTCTATGATTCTATGATTTGATGAAATGCACACACACAAAATCAGGTTTTAGTGTTCAGATACTTCACTAATTTTGTGCACTAGACAAGTGCAAATAATGTTGAGGTGTCTAGGTCTGTTGTTAGTTTGATGGGGGAGACTTTTTTTTAGATTTCTAAAATGTCCTTTTATCAGTGATCAATGTTTTAAATATAGATTTTGAAACTGTTTAAATTCATTAGCAGTTTGGTCCACAAATAATTTCTTTAGTACAGGGTTAGCTTTAGTTAGCATAATCAATAATAACTTGAAAATAAGGGATTGTTCAGGAATTCTAAAGTACCGATACACTGCAACTGGACTCTTAGATTATTGCCTTGAATAATTAACAGTCACACCTTATTAATTTCTTTCTTTCCTTTGAAGAAAATAAGTAGGAGAATATCAGAAATAGCAACATCTGCAACTGTATTTTTGGCCTAAAGGACAATAAGGACATTCTTTGAACACATTAACCAAATTAAATACTATTTATGTATAACTTGACCACGGTCTTATAACATGTTGCTCAGTATTTACAAGGCAAAGAATGCCTTGCCATTGAAGATGGGCAAAGAGCAAGACTTTAGGTGTTTTTTCATCAAATATATTAGTTTATATTACTTTTTGGGAAAGAAAGCCAACTAGATGGTCCTCAGAGAGAAACTGCTGTTGATACATTTGAAATAAAAAAAACCCAAACAAACTGGTTTAATAGCATCTAGTTTCCATAAGCAAGGGCTGTCATGATGAACATTTACATGAAAGTTTTGAAAGCCCAGTATTGCGTTATTATTATTGTCACACATTATATTGTGTGAGCCATGGAGATCGGCCATGTAAGCAATATGCCAAAATATATTTGGATCTTTCTCATTTCATGAAAAGCTATGCAAAATGCTACAGCAATGCTGAAACCTGTCCTTCCATTCTTCTAGAGGGTCCTCCAATCACTTTGTACAATGATCTTAATAGTAATAATGCAGTGCAAAGAAGTCTGGGACAAGTCCTCCTGTTATACCAAGTATGGTAAATGTTCCATTTTTGCTTTTTCCCTGAAGGCTGTGCACTACCGCAAATAACTCCTCCTATGCAGTTGTAATGTGTTTTGTTAAATAAGACAATTTGTCTACCTTGATGAATACAGGCATCACATAATTTCTTGTTCTTCTGCTCCTCCCTTCAATTCCTAAAAGACCAAAACTCATCTGTGACAGTATGGCCTATGTGTATTGGTGACATGTACATAGGAGACAAACTGTCAAATTCTCTTACCCTTTCACCTCTCCCCAGCAAACGTATGACAATTTTCACCTCTATTGCTACTAAGTGTCTTAAACTTAAAAGAAGGAATGCAGATAAGGTATGCCACTGACTCTGCTTTCACATATCCAGTAAATTTTATACTGTCTGCCATCTTGTTTTGTGAAGACAACGATTATGGAAATACAAGTAGTATTTTTTTTAAATATCTGTGGCAATTTAAAAGAAGGTGCCTAACAAATTTAGTTAGAACCCACCTACTCTAGGTTAACAGTCCCACACCTCCGCAGCGCTTTTATCCCATGTATACCTGCTGTTGTTTTTGCTGTGGTGGTGGGTCTTCATTATTAAAACATTTGTAAGAGTGGCATTTACTCTTTCGCAAAATTACCTTTTGCTTTCATACTATTTTCCACTTCTTGTATGCAAACATTCGTCAGAAATAGCTCAATTCCATGGAAACTGATATTTAGAGTGTTCACCTATTTGTGAAAATTATTGCATATGCATATAGCCCGCTAACCTTACTTTACAAAGTTTGTCATATGTTTTGACTGTATAGATGCTCTTCAATCTATTGCTCTGAAAATCTTTCCCCTGTAGACTAGTTCATTTTCCTTTCTGTTTGAGAAGCAATAGCCATTTGAAATGAATTCTCTCAGGCACACACAGAGGAATGTTAATTGCAGAAGCTTAAGGTACAGCTAGGAACTGATCATCATATGTAGAAGTAGTTGAAAAGAACAAGGTAGATCCTGAAAAATGGAGGAGGTATACTGGCTTGACTGTGTCACATTAATGACAATGCAATATGGAATATTTAGTAATTCTTGTACATAGTAAGCAATACTTTGTGGAAACAAAGCAGGATCTCTGTAGGAGATCGAACAGAAACTTAGAGCTGTCCTCTGGGTTTCTCAGAGAGAGGCTATAGGTCTGTATGGGATCTAAACTGGTATCATGCTAAACAAATCCATAAAATTGCTTTTAAAGACGTCTAAAATTTTTGCTTCTTTAGTGCAATTACCAGAGTGTTATTTTGTTTTAACTGGATTTGTTACACTGTAATTATAAAATGTGACATAATTGAATACATACAGGTTAAAAAATGGTTAAATCAAAGACCAGAAAGAAGTAGTGCAAAGAAATGAAATTTGGAATGCTATATATGAACAGACATGGAATACAATAGAAAAGTTATGATTTATAAAACAGGATGAATTTTGCAGCATTCTTTAGGTGATATTTTTAACAACATATGTAAGGCCCTTTTTTTGAGACCGATTTAATTAGTTACTGATGGCACAACTATTTTTTTAATTCACATTAGCATCACAACAAAGAATAGGCCTTTGAAGCTCTTGCAAAACCAACAGTTGAGCATGCATTACACTGGTGGGCCATAGAGTAGTTTTTGAATTGTTAATGTCTTATTAAGTGTCAGTATGATGAATTGCCTTTTGAAATATGTGGCAATGTCATCTTTAGACGGACGCAAGGTTGTAATGCATATTGCACAACAGTATTTGCATAATGTTCTGCTATCAAACAGCACTTTAAATTCAAACATTAAAAACATGACCCATGAAAAGTTTAAGATTTAATAAAGCTGGAATATATTCTGTGTGAGCATCTGAAAATCTGTAATTACTGTATCTAATTGTTAAACTATATGTTTCAGATTATTCTTGACTCTGCAATGTCTCCTGTGGCTGACAAGTATCAGTATTCATTACAGGCAAAATTCATTCTCATTATTGTTTAACTAGGATGGTAACAAATGAGGCTGCAGTGAAAAAGGTTAGAGTATCATCAGCAGAAAGCGTTCCAAGTCCAGCCAATTGCATCAGGAAGACATCATATGTTCAGTGGCCACAATGGAGGCAAAGAAAACTGCTGTTTTTTTTCTGTGCTCAAGGGTCTGTGATTACTGAGCAAGTGGAAATGTTCCAATGTGTCTAAGCTGGCTCACTGGCAATCTGTCTGACAACACAGATTTCCACACCCTCATCAAAGTAGGAAATCTTAACCCTGGCAGCAGTTTAAAGGAAAATATGGACAATTACATGGTGGGATTCAACAGCAGATGGCAAATATAGTATTTTAAAATATCCAGATATAAACTGTAGGGTATATCTGTACAGTATGCATCAGTGAAAGATCTCTGCCACATAGTTGTTCATGAGGGAAAAACAAATTATATTAATATAGACAGGGGAAATATTGAATGAACTAAAAGGACACTTAGCTTACTGCAGATCTTAGTCTATGATCATCAAGTTCCAGCACCCTCCTTGGCAACGTAGATTTTCCTGAAAAAAATGCAGCTAAGGTCCTACAATTCTTTTATTCTTTGGATTGTTGAAGACTTGGTCCTATGCTGTAAGTGACTTCGTTGAATCGTTCTACTAGGCAGGATATGTAGCGCCTATTAGGGAAGAGCAAACCAATCATTTTATAGTATCCTGTAGGGAAGGAAGACTGCATTTTTTCAAGTAAAGGTCTTGTAAATAGTCTGTGTATAAGCTTTCTCTTCCAACTAAAACAAACAAGCAAACAAAACCTCATAAAAGTAAGGTAGTGTCAAATAACTGAAATGAGGATATGTAGAGTCAGAACAGTACTTTCTCTTCAGCCTCAAAACCATCAGGTATAAGAATAATCTCCTTCAAATCTAGTTTGATGACTTAGGAGACATTTTACGGTGCAGTATTGATACTGCCATTGGCATCTACATATATTTGGTTGTAATTGAATAGCAAGTATGTTATTACTTGTTGATCTCAATTTCCTTTTTGGTAAAATTCATGGAATAGCTTATTTGCTTTTATGTCTTAATTGGTTCATGTGTCTGTCTCTAAAATTACATTTTTGTGAATTATTAGACAATTGCAATTGTGAAACTGCGTTCCAAAGCTTTTTATTTTTTTGTAGCTCCACTTGGACTGCTTTGGAGCATTGTAGATATTTTAAGGAGGCATCACTTACTGTGTCAGAAATGCTGTTCCTTCTTAAAATATGGTCCAAGAGATTTTCTTCACTTTAATTTTTCCTACCAGAGATAGGTCTTGGAAGACATGAAGAAACAGAGTGTGGTTTAATTGCATGGGTGGTGGAGGGAGGGAGGAGGGTGGGCGGGGCAGAGATAGAGGGTACAAAAAGGGGAAAGAGAAAAGGGCATAAAATAAATTTTTCATTTGAGCTTTCAATAAGGCAAAAATATGTAAATTTCCTATAGGAATTGCAAATAATGTTACAAGTTTCAGTGGTTAAACATCTGTTAAGACCTTGCAACTGTACCAAAAACTCTTTTAATAAAAATTATGACAAAACTATTTATATGCATAATAGTCTAGACCTATTCATGATACCAGCAAGACTCTACTACTTTCTTGACAATCTCTGATAAAAAGATGATATTTTAAATCAGCTCTTTATACCACAGGTCCATCAGTTTCCAAATGAAATGTGAAATCTCTGCATACTGTCTGTCTTTTACACTATGAGTGGTTCACAGAAATAGTCTTTTTGGAGATTGACACAAAATTGAAAAGAACAGTCTGAAAAACAATTAGAAATGTAGGTGGACAGGTGATTAAGTTTTTCTTGAAGTTAGTTTATAGAATACTTTCCCTCTCCAAAACTGTAAACAGAGTTCTGGATAGAGATGTTGCAGCAGACACTTGGGTCTTTTTAGTCTAGAAAAAAGAAGACTCAGGGGGGATCTTATCAATACTTATAAATACTTAAGGGGAGGGTGCCAGGTAGATGAGAAGAGTCTTTTTTCAGTGGTGCCCAGTGATAGGACAAGAGGTAACGGGCACAAACTTGAGCATAGGAAGTTCCATCTTAACATGAGGAGGAACTTCTTTCCTTTGAGGGTGGCAGAGCACTGGAACAGGCTGCCCAGAGAGGTTGTGGAGTCTCCCACACTGGAGACATTCAAAACCCGCCTGAACACTGTCCTGTGCAATGTGCTGTAGGTGACCCTGCTGTGGCAGGGGGGTTGGACTTAGACGATCTCCAGAGGTCCCTTCCAACCCTGACCATTCTGTGATTCTGTGATTCTGTGATTTTACGGTGGATCCTTTTAGCAAAAGCCTAATATATATGATTTGTGAAAGTCAACACCTCTGCTAATTTTTTCATACAATGTCAAACCTCAGAATGCAAACATCTATTACTCAATGAAGTAAAGGGAAAAAGATGCACAGTATGAGAAAAGTAATCTACAAAGTAGTTTGTTATTGTTTTGGGCGCATCTACAAAATGAGAAAGGGGAAGAGATAAGATTTCTTTTTACCCCAAGGCTTTTAAAAATTGTTTTTAAGTGAAACTGTGGAATGTTACTAGATTTTGAATACTAATTCAATTTAATAGAATGTATATAGAAATGGATGTGTAAAAGTTCATATGGACTTCACACGAACTATGAATATGTACATGAAATATTTAGATTTTGAATACTGCATGTCTTATCATCCAAGTTAAACTGCCTTTAAGAGAATTAATTCAGAAGTCTGAATATTAGTGAGATAAACTTTCATTAACAATTAAAACAATACATTTGAATCCTGAGGCATTTTACGGCCACCTGTGATTTACTTGTTAACGTACCTGAAAGCCATACATAGAAACATGTGTCAATGTACAAGGTGGATTAATATAACTAAAAATTAATTCTTTCTGATAAAGACAAAGAATTGTGTTAGGAGTTTGTTTCCAGCTAAATAACTTATTATCTGGAAACAAATTAGAATGGCAAAAGGAACAGTAATTCAGCAATAAGAACAAGAGAACACAGCTGGGGTGGTTTTTTTTTTAATACTGTTCTTGTTCCCTTGGAAGTAACCTTGAATCTATGATTGCCAACACTACCGTAATTCTAATTGCAATTGAATTGGACTTCTAGAAGTTTTGCAAAGAAGTTGATTCTGTTACTGACTGAAATACTTGGGTTTTTTCTATTGTGGCAACTATTGGTTGAATGTTTTCTTGAAACACATTGTGAAACACACAACAGCAAAGACACTAATTCACAGATTAAATTTTTGCATTTAATTTCTTTACCTCTGTTCTTGTTTTAAGTGTGTTCTATGTGTGTGTGAGTTTGGGTTTTTTAAAATATATCTTATAAAATAAATACAGAAGATATTGAGCTATAAATGGGACTGAATTTTGTATTTATAACTAATAGAGTGGTTTGTTAGGAAATAGATGAAAAGACGTGAAGAAAACGTATGACTAAAATCTAATGTACAGTATCTCTGTTTATTTCAAAAAAGCTTAATACAAAAATTAAAACACATCCTTGTAGATAATCAGGATCAACACAAAAACCTGAAATGTGTGTGTATACACATATACACATATAGGTATAGATACACACATATATACAGGATTCTAATCAGTCTGTTTAGTCTTTGATCTATCAGCTTTCATCAATAGAAAAATATGAATATTTCTTTGTTGCTTTTTGTTTTTATACCATGAATTTTTCTTCAGTAATGAGAAGGGCACATTAAACTTAGTTTCTTACGGAAGGGAAATCCTAGGGAATAAGATTTTGACTTGAAAAGAAATATAAATACAGGAAATATTTTCATATTAATTAAATTCTCCCTTTCTAGCAGTAAAAGAAAGATGCTCTGTCAGGTAGTTTATTCCCCTTATTTTTTGAGAAAACAGATAGTTGGAATAAAGATGTGAATAAGGAATGAGTTTGTATACCCTTATTCTAAATAATGTATTGTTACTGGATTCTTTTCTGTGCAGAATTGGACAGAATTCATTTGCCCTCTAGGAGGGTACTGTTTTTGTTTATCTATAGGATTCTGTAACAAATGAATTAATCATTTTAATTGTTATCATACCATATTCTAACCATATATTTAATTAATTTGTATAGAACAGTAAGTTTGGCAATAGAATAGATTGATTTTTTTCCTGTTGATTATTCATAGTCTGTTATTATTGAGAGATTTTTTGCCACGTTTGTGAAACCAAACCTCGTGTGCAAAGAAATTTGTTACATGTATACCTATTAGGTATTGTAGAGATATGTTATTTTTATTAGTTTAAAGGGGATGACATTTTACATTTACATTAAGAAAATAATTTGGAATTTAAGTGTGGAATATGACTGCAATGTAGGATTCCGTTAAGACTGACACTTAAATTCAGGTATCTACAACCACATATCAACATATAAGCTTCCTTGGTAGCTAACACTACCAGTGGAGCCCAGAGAGCTCTGATGGCTAAGGCATAGTTCGGCTATCTAAACCTAGTTTTAGTCATCGTGAAATATGTCACATGGTCTCTGGCTGCCATTCCAGCAAGTCACAGGTTCTCCCATAGGCTCCATGTCACATCTGCCAGCCTTGTGTGAGAAACCACTCAGTGCTGCAAGTGGTACTTGGCATTTCTATTTAGGAAATGATAATCCATGTACAATATGTAGACAGGAAAATCATTATCCTGCTTCTGTAGACTGCATTTTCTGGCTCTTCATTGGCTATAATAGATTAGACATCAAGTTCACACATATATACCTGATATTAGTTTTCTTAATTCTGTAAGAAATCCTATCCAACCACTTGTCATATCCTCTCTGGATGTGATCCACATCCTTCATCAGCCTGGTCTCAGGTTATGTTGTGTTTCTAAATATTCATATTATCACTCTAAATCTCTTTAGTTTTCTTCACTCATGCAGCTACAGAAAGGAAATTGTTATACGATAAACAGAATACTAAGAATAACAGGCGAACTGTCATGATTTAACTCCAGCTGGCAGCTAGGACCAGGCAGCTGCTCGTGCAGTTCTCCCCTTTACCCCCCCAAGAAAAGTAGAGAGAAGAGGGAGAAAAGGAGGGCAAAGGAAAGGAAAAAAAAAACACCTCATGGGCTGAGATAAAGACAGTTTAATAAAACAATATCGAAAAAAGGAAAATAATAATAGTAATAATAATAAAGGTAAAAGAATATACAAGATAAAGTAATACAACACAAGTCACGCTCACCACACGATGAATTGGTTGCCCCACCCGTCCCGAGCAGTGATTATGTATTCTTGCCCCCTGACCAACCCCCATTTATCTACCGAGCATGATGTCTATGGTATGGAACATTCCATTGGCTGTTCCATTGTTCTGTCTATGCTCATTCTCAGCTTCTATGGGAAGCTGAAGGAAGTCCTTGAACAGCATAAACATCACCTAGCAACAACTTAAACAGTATGCAGTAGACATATACCAAATCTGAAACACAGCAACCACTAGAAAGAAAATTAACTCTGTCCCAGCTGAAAACAGGACACAAACTATAATGAATCAGAAAAGTAACAAAACATATAATTCAAAATAATATCTTATAAGGATAATAATTGTAAATATTATCAGGAAAGGATTTGAGATATCATTCAATAAATAATGTGAACACACATTTATTCCTTTCTTATTTTGATCAAGAAAATTAAAAATCAAATTAATAGTGCAATGGTTATCATGAAATTGGGATACTGATGATAGATCTTGTATTTTGGAATATTTTTAGCTGCTACAATAATTTAACTTTTAGCCAATTATACATTAGGTAGAAGAAGGAAGAAAAACACATAAAAAAAACCCCAACAAATATAAATTACATTGCTCCACTACCAACACCTATACAACAAATTAAGCATGGCCTTTAAGAAAATATATTATATGGGAAATATTTTCTTAAAGTTGCCATTTTGGTATATCTATCCCCCTTGTTATGAATTTATATGTGTCAAAACTCTTGTTGTCCTTAAAATGTAGCCTCCAGAGGGCTCTTATTGTACCTAATAACTGAAATGAAACAGTCCTTTCACAGAATCTTTTCTCCACAGTACTGTTATATTGCTGAAGATACCTGTCACCTACTTGCCTTAGCAATATAAATGTTAAAAATACCGTATTTTTGTATAATTCTTGTTGCTATTTCTTATAACAGAAAGAATAAAATTTTTGTCTAAAGTTAAAACTGAAATCAGTCTAAAAACACAAAACCGAATTCTAAATTTAAAGATACAGAAGTGTCAGCTTTTCTGCAATCTTCGTTCCATGCTGCTGTTCAGTGCTTAAATACCAGTGACGTGGTGTGCTATAGTTCATGTAAATATTGAAAGCATAGGTATATGTGAATATTCCTCGTTAATACATGCTAAACTCTGTCCCTAATATCAGAAATGTATTGAAATATTTAAATAGGCACGAAAACTTTATTTAAATGTTTCTCTAATCACTTCACTTTTAAGCATCTTTTCCTAATTCCTGTTTTACTGATAAGTTAACCTGCAAAAGAAAGTAGGTTCCGAAGAAAAGTAGTTTTAAATTGGATCCTTGAACTTTCATAAAATGTGCACCTTATTCAATTGGAATCCCAATAAGAATCAGTCATTTATTCCTTTTTGATTTCATCTGCTTTTAGCTTAAATATAAGAGTATCAATAAAAAGTTCATCCTTTGAGACAACTCCAGTGTTGCTGTAATTATTCCACAAGGCAGAATTTTACTAATTTTGGGTAATTCCTCAGATCCTTGAACACAGTGAATGCTGTGTTTATGGGTCTAAGTGCAGAATTTATAAACATACATCCTATGGAGGACTTTTGTTAGTCAAGACAGCTTTTTTCCTTCTGTGCTGTCTCAAATACCTACAGTTCTCATGGCCATTCTCGTCTCCAGGACTCTTCACAATTATTTTTGTTCTGAAGATGAGCTTAGTTTCTCATTTCAGCTACTCAGGTGTCTCTCTAGGTTTTTTTCCTTCAGTGTCTCTAAAATAACTGTTAGGCTTATGGAAGCTCGTTGTAGACAGACAAAAGAATTACCAAGCATTATTTTCTGCTAACCCAGTTTTATTCTGCGAATCTTCCTCTTTCACAGATGTCCTATTTTTATGCAGCTTAACATTTTATAGGTGTGTTTATAGTATGGAATTATTTAAACATGTGGCAAAATGAGACAATACAAAACTGCAAATAGTCTTTGATTCATCTCCTCCAAAATTCAGCCTCCTGGAAATCTAAAGTGACACAAAAACACACACAGAAAAGAATTGAGGAGAAATAACATAATACGTGAGAATGATGGTAGACGTACTGATTACATCAAAAAGTTGGAGTTTCCTTCACTGTGCCTTTATATCCACTCTTTTAAGAAGAGCTGAGGTTAGGCTGACTTGGCTTATTTCTTCTTTCAGATTGCCATTGTGTATTTGAGTATTAAATATTTCATTAAATATAGATATAAACCTCTAGCCTTTAGGACTGCAAAACAGAAATAAAAAACTTTCTGACCTTGAACAACCTATAAACATTACTGAATGTTTTGACAGATTCTGAAATGGTTTGTAATAAAATATAATTCAAAAATCCTGTCCTTTCATCTCAGTGGTGTCTATTTATGTTCCCATAATAATAATGTCAATTTTAACATTTACTATCTCATTGATGATCAAAGTATATTAGAAAGAAAAGATTATCATATGATGAAGCCTGCACCCTACTGTGTGAAATTTCCAACATAAATTTCACCAACATATTTTATCAGGATAAAATCTAAAAGCTAGAGAAAGCTTGAACAAATTAATATCACTGAGTAAGTCTGAGAAAAATGTATTCCTTATAGAATGTGCTGTTTATATAGTATCCAGTGACCAATTAATACAAAATTCATATTTACATAGTCCAGGGAGACAGGACTGGAAGTCCCACTCCTTTTTTTTCCAGTTGAAAATGCTCTTCGCTGGCTATAAGTATGTGATGCTGTTTGCTCTTCAGCCTTGCATACTGGCCTGGTTTCAGATGGGAGAGAGTTAATTTTCTTTCTAGTGATTGCTGTGAAAAGAATGTCATTAATATCTATTGTTTTCAGTTGTTGCTAAGTGATATTTACACTATTCAAGGACTTTCTTCAGCTTCCTATAGAAGAACAGACAGAACAATGGAATGGCCAATGAAATATTCCATACTATAGATGTCATGCTCCTTGTATAAATGCGCGTTTGCTGGGGACAGAAATCCATGATCACTGCTCAGGTTGGTGCCAATTCACCAGGCAGTGAGAGTGACCCTTGTCATTGTCATTGTCATTGTCATTGTCATTGTCATTGTCATTGTCATCGTCATCGTCATCATTATCATTATCATTATTAATTATTGTTTATTTTCTGTTATTCTTTCTACTATAATTTTTTTATCTCAGCCCACAAGTGTTTTTTTCCCCTTTTCCCCTCCTTTTTTTTATCCTCTGCCCCCACCCCCACCCACTTCTGGCGGGGGCGGTAAAGAGAGGGGTGAGTGAGTGGCTGCATGGTTCTAGTTTCCAGCTGGGGTTAAACCTTGACACCCGCCTTGCATTTTTTGCTACATTGACACATGTTCTCAGGTGTGAAAACTGAGATACTGGAAAAGCACTAAATGTTCCTTACACTGTCCTTAACAAAAGGCAACAGAGAACCCTGTTAAGATGTACTTCTTTGCAATGTATATAACCGAGTCAAACAAAAGAACACTGGTGACTGCAAAAAAGACCCTGTCCCACCAAAGCAAAGTGGGATACATTTCCTGCATTCACTGGCAGGGGGGCAACCCACACCACCACATTTTTCTCAGTTCTCTGAAATATACTTACTAAGCAAAAAACTGTCCACCTGAATCTTATTTTTGTTGGGTTTTATGGGTATTCAGAGTTTCGTATCCAAAGCTTGTATATCTTTTATAGAAAGGCAGATGGACTTGGACGACTAAAAGAGGTAGCAGTTCCAGTTTGAACCCTGGATAACTCCTAACCAGGGCAGTAAAAATTCCACCAAATAGTAGCAGAGGAAGGAAAGAAGTATAACAAAGCACGTTATTAAGGGCATTGCCCAGTATCACATTAGAGTAAAATGTAGCAAAGGAAGTTATGGTTATATTACTAGACACAGTTTCAAGCCAGACGTATAAAGAATAAAAAAGTCATAGAAAAACTTAGTGAACCATCTATCCCCTCTGTATTAGAAATGGAAATATTTTATCCTCAGCTTGTTTAGACAGCCATATCACCATGTATAACCCTGGGACATAAATTGCAGGAAGTTCTACATATTCTGCTATCCAATATTGGATGCAACATTGAACAAACCTTTGTGTAGCATTTTCTTTTTAAAGTGATGATAATCCTGTTAGTTGTTCAATAGTCCAAAAGATGTCAAGCAATGACTGCAACAATGAATTAAAAAATAATAATTTGAATACTTGATCTCAATTTTGGTTTTAAGGGTCTTGAAAATATAACTGCAGGTGATAACATTGCTTGATCTGGAGGCTACTAAATCAGAATATTCCCAATTATCTGTCTCAGCATTAGCTGTGAGAAAAACTGAAAGACTGTGTCTGGGTTGTATAAAATTGAGAAGCAAGCCCCTGGCACCTTCAACATGGTGAATATTTATTCTTATTATCATTTAGAAGACAGAAAGGACCAGTTTCAAAGCATTTGCATTTGCGAATCAAGTACACTGCTGAACAAATTTTTAATTCACTGTATTTGTTACACTGTAGTAAGTGTGCTGATGCCTTTCTATAGCTTTGCTTTTCTCACCAAATAGATATGTGAGAATGCAGGTACAAAGTACATTAAAGTAGTTTATAAAACAAAGAATCAAACTGTGGAATGAAATATAAAATGACATTTGCTTTTAGAGTAAACACTCTTCATGCTTCTTGGAGTGTGTATTAATGAGGGATGTTGTAGCACAACCAAGAAAACATAAGACAGCAGGTTCTTAGAGAAACGATTGTTACAGGATGAGTTTCTGAGTTTTACTAGAATATCATTAAGCTTTATACACTTCTTTTCATGGTAATTCAATTTTGCTTTGTTAGAAATAAATCTTAATTATGATGCTTATGTGGCACTTGTATAGCACTTAGGAAAACCCTATGTAAAAAGAACAATCACAGACCTTTTCTGTAATAAGGAATGAGAACACTTGAACACTTCCAGGGATGGGGCATCCACAATTTCTCTGGGCAACCTGTTCCAGTGCCTCAACAGCCCCACAGTAAAGAATTTCTTCCTAACATCTAATCTAAATCTACCCTCCTTCAGTTTAAAGCCATTACCCCTTGTCCCATTGCTACAGTCCCTGACAAAGATTCCCTCCGCATCTTTCCTGTAGGCCCCCTTTAGGTACTGAAAGGCTGCTATAAGGTCTCCCCGGAGCCTTCTCTTCTCCAGGCTAAACAACCCCAACTCTCTCAGCCTGTCTTCATTGAAGAGGTGCTCCAGCCCTCTGATCATCTTTGTGTCTCTTCTCTGGACCCAGTCCAACAAGTCCATAACCTTCTTGTGCTGAGGACTCCAATGCTGGACGCAGTACTCCAGGTGGGGTCTCATGACTTACGACTTACAGATAATGGTAAGTCTCACGACTTACCCATTAAAGATAATGATACACAATTTATCAAGAAAATTGCCCAACTACCAACATAAATCCCTAAAGAAAGCATCATTATTCAATGAAAATGTACAATTTAACTTTTTAAAACCCATCACAAGTAAGTGACTGTGCTTTCTTACCTTGTTTTACATGCAAGGTCTGTAATAAAGAACATAATAAAATTTTACTAGTGAATACAGATTTTTTTCCGATACATTTCTATGGAGAAATAACTCAGTGAAAGAGAATACGAGTGTCTGCTCTCCCCTCCTCCTCTATCTTTTTCTGGATACATATACAGTAAAATCATAAGAAATGCATGTTTTACATGGAGAGATGAGTTGCCTGGCAACAACATCAGTGTCAATTTCTGTTCAGTATGTGTAGTATATGTCCATGTCTAGAATGCTATTTATCTTCATTAGACCTAAGTAATTTAGATTGCCAAGTCTCTGGTGACCATTAGGTATCTGATAACCGTATATTTTGCACTTGACCAGATACACTTACAAGCAAAATAAAAATAGCATCAACTCTTTACCCCGTACTTCCAAATTATGGCATAATTAACATTGTTGCCACCATTTTCTTTGTTCCCTATTCTGATTGGCATCCATTAGGAAAACTGTGCTAACAGAAAGTGAAGACCAAACCTTAATTATCAACCCTCCTTTAAAGAGTGGCATCATTCTAACTATGACTGTCTTAGCATAACCATGTCTCTTGCATTTTAGTTAAAAATTCTTAAGATAGATTTTTCTAGCGTATCACCCAATAAAACTGACAAACTGATTAAAGTCACTAAAGGCAGCTCTGGACTACTATGTATAGAATTTGTCTCTATTTGAAAAAAAAAAAAACCAAACAAACAAACAACAAAAAAACCCCAAAACCAAACAACAAAACCAACCCTATATATCTCTACATGTCTATATAGGCCTATATAGAGATATATGTACATATATACACGTATAAATACGTATGTATGCATGTATGCATCTTTATACGTATATAAAACCCCCTGACATTTCTGCCCCAAAGCTGTGTTGCAGTTGCAATACAGAAATTACCAACTACATTACAGTCATCTTCCAACAATTTATTCCTCTTCAGAAGACAAAAGATACGCTGTTGATCATAAGGTTTCTCAGGTGACATAGAGAATGCTTCCATATTTTTCACATACCTAGAATTTTTGCAAGTATTGTTACAGTCTGCTCTATGTCACTTACATTGACTCTGAAAGGACTGAATCATATGGCTTTCCTTTGTGTCGCAAACTATTCTCCACACCCAGACCTACAGGTCTATTTGTTCTGCTTCATGGGTGCAAAAATTTCCTATCTATTCAGTCTATGCTACTCCCTTTCATTACAGGACAAAACTAAGAGGTTATATATGCCTGTATAGGCCAAGCAGAAAAAAATATGTATCTTCTAGAATTAGGACCCATAAAACTGAAGAAGACCAAAAAGATGTGATGACTTACAATCAAGACTTTTATCTTAGTATACAATAGGCTAAATAAATGCATAGATGATCACTGTGAGAGCGGCATTACCTTGTCTCAGGAGAAAAGAGTCAAGAAAATCTGTGCGGTGCTCTAACACTGTAAGATGATGATATTATTATTATTATTATTATTATTATTATTATTATTATTATTATTATTATTATTATTATTATTATTATTATTATACTTCAAATGGGAAATGTTCAAGTTTATTTGGACAGGTGCACATTTGTTAAGTTAGGAAATCAAGGGCACGTAATTAGTTTATTTTTTGCCACACTACTTTTACACAAGCAATATAATATGGTAAGGAATGCACAAAACCAGAACTTCGATGCATAACAAAACTATCTGAAAGATCACGAAAAGATGCTAATATTATTTTAAGATGGCAAGCTTTCAATAAACATGACATAATGGGATTTTAATGAAGGATTATGACATACCAAAATATATGGTGCAATGCATCTGAAAATTATATCATAGCTTTTTACTATTGTTAAAGATATCTTCTTGGAAAGCAAGTTATAATAAGGATCTCTGTCAAAGCAGCAGATGTTAAATCAAAATCCCAATGTAAAAAAAAATCTTACAAACTTACATAACAATGCTGCTTACATAGCTCAACATGAGTCTTTGGTGTCAATGTGCTGACTTGAAGGAAGAACAGTGACAATAATATTAAACATATGTTTGTGGATACAAAGTATTACTGAGGATGGATGGCACTAAGGTTTGACATAGAGAGTACCATACTATATGCAATCCCTTATGCAAGGACAGGAAAAGTTCAAGATACATAAACAGAAGTCATGGGACTGTTATCTGTAATAACAGATTTAGCCTGATATAAGGAATCTCTGCATAATACTTACCAGCTCATGGAAAGGAATCGTGGAAAGGAATGAAAACATGATATGATTATCTCAAAAAGGGGAAGATACTGTAAAGTATATGTCCAATCCAGGAATATTGTATGTGTGAATTCTGCGTAATCCAGGAATATCAAATATGTGAATCCTGCCCTGGATAACTGAAAACCTAGTAGTAATGCGGGAGCTGCCATACTGAGAGCATTCATCTTTATATCTGTCTGTCTGTCTTTCTGTCTATCTATCTATCTATCTATCTATCTATCTACCTTTTTACCTACCTACCTACCTAGCTATCCATTTATCTCAAAATGCTAAAACTACGTATCTTAGTAGATAGCAACAAAGTTCATATGTTCTTATGTATGACTCAGTTAAAAATCCAGGCAAAGCAACTTTATGATGTTATGTAAAGTAGTCAGTAAGATTACAAGAAAAACAAACAAACAAACAAACAAGCCCTTATTGATTCTGAAAACATTGTGTAACTACAAGAGTATTGGCTTTTTACAATGAAAATCAAGTACCAGTAGGAGCTTGGTGATGTGAATCACACTTCTAGAAAACTGAACAACATTCTTGTCTGATGAATTCAGCACCTTGGACCACTCATCCAGACCTAACAGAGATATCTATATTGTAAACTTCCAGGTTCTTCTTGTAAGAAATATGACCATGCCTTTGAAATTGAATGCAATTGGTTAACTGTTTAAGGGAAATGTTTAAGCAAATAAATAAATTTGAGAGAACTAAGGAAACAATTGGAAAAAACTAACAGGAATATATTATTTTTCTATTCTCCAGTAAAAATAATCTTATGGGTTTTTTTTCTAACTTGTAGACAGTTTCCAAAAAGTAAAGATTTATTGATTTATGAATTATAATTCCAGAAGGAATAAGTCATGAACATCCTTACATAACTAAATCCCAGTACAATGGACTTCATTTAATAAATCCTAATCTGAATAAAAACGTATCTGTGGGGAAGTATGGATGCTTTGCTTTACAATTTAAAAGTGTTTAAGAGCTCTCCAAAGACTTGATTAACTGATACATGTTATCTATACTTTTTAAAAAATCTTAACTGTTTAAATTCTATCTAGTTTCACTCTCAAAGTATTTGATCATATTGTAACCTAGTGTTTAAATAACCTTCTTATCACATTCCTGCACTCATCTGCATGTTTCCAGACTACAGTTTAGTTAACTGCCTCAAGAATTACTTTCTTGATATTTACCATGACATTCCAAGTTATTTACTAATTTACTATCTGTAAGAATAATGTTTAATATAATTAATGAGATGGCAACAGTCTTCTCCTGATTTATCATGAAATTACTTTGTAATTGCATAATATGAATACATTATCATCTACATTTTGTATAAAGTCTATAGCTTTTACAGATAAGTTGAGCTTTTCCATTACTGCATTATTGCAGACAACTCTATGTTATCACCTTAATTATAAACATAGTGTTTCATTTTCAAAGTCAGAATTACCTTTGTTATTAAAATATATATGTATCCTTGTATTGGGATTCAGTGATTCAATTCAAAACTGCTTTTCTTTTGCTTATTGAATCTTTAAAGGCACTAAGTCTTCAGAAAGTCATATTAACTCAGCTTTCCATGAGTGAAATAAAAGGCAATAATGCCTTCATTTCTTCTTAGAAGCCTATGAATAAAATACAGAAGTAGGTACATGTTTTCAAAGTTCTGAGGTAAGTAAAATATCTCCACCTTGTTTCATGTGTTGTCATTAATGCAACTGCTAGAAGTGCAATGGCTGTTTTCTGCCCCAGCTCAGCATGAAGGTGGGGCAGAAAAACTGGGAGTTAGAAGGAAGTAGGAACAAATACTTGTAGTGGCTGACTCACTTTTTCTGTCAAGTATTCACAGCAGCAAGATTCAGATGCCCTACATAGCTTTGCCTTCCCAGTTTTATCTAGTCCAGGAATCTATAGCACTGCTGAACTAAAGCAGCTATAAATTATTTTCAGAATTAAAACATCTTCATTTAAAATCCCTATAGTATTCAATCATTTTTCTTCTCTAGAATTTTTCTCAGATAATATGTTCCATTAAAACTGTCAAAGTTGCTTTTATAATACATACAGAGAATTTTTTATTTTAGTAAAAAATGCATATAAATCTATGTATCAGGCAACATACAAATGTGATTGCACACAATCTTTCTCATGCCTATGTTACCTAGAGGCAACTGTTTCCATCACAACTGCTAAGCACCTAAAGCATTGACTCCATTACAGACCTTGAATTACCACTGTAAATCTTTGCAAATAACCAGAGGGATTACAGCACAGTGCAAAAGCATAAATACAGAATCCTAGCATGTCTCGTTTCACTTGTCTCAGGTATGGAGGAACCCTGTTTACAATTATGGTATCTTTCAAGGGGGGGAAAAAATCCAATTACTTTCTTTATAAAGGTTTTATAGTTGCCATGCTCTGAATAAAGCAAAAAGTCCAGTGCACCTTTCCAAAGCTAAAAGTTCAAAGTTACGCATCTAAATTCTGCTTCAATTTTTGTGCCATGACATAATATTTTAGCATTTTGCAGCAGATACAAAGATTTCCCTTGCTATTAGACCTGTTAGAGGTTGGCCACTTGGAAGTAGGAGTTTGTTCCAGATCCCTAAAGACAGCACAGGAAAAAAAACCAATATATCTGTGTTGAGTGGCCTTCTTACAACACGATCAAGAATAACTCAGACCACAGTGAGGTCTTGCCAGACTTGGCACTGGTGTGCATTTTCTTCTGCTGCGATCTTAGAAAGAAGACAGCAAAAGTCCCTGTTGACTACTTTGCTCCTTATGCTTAAATCAAGGCTGGAAGCTTTTATCTCTTCTGTGAGCCATCTTTGCAAGAGATCATAGAATTCAGATGATCAAAAGATGCTTCTCACCTTCCACAGAAGGTTTCTCAGTTTCATCAGCTTGCCTGTGTTGTCATTTTGATCAATGAAGAAACAGGAACATGAAATGTTTTCTTTCCTTCACTAACTTCTATACTAACATTTGCTTTGTTCATTAAGTAGTACACAGTACTTTAGGAGAAGCATTTAGAAGGATGAAATCTTAACTGTTCTTTAAAAGTAACACGATTTATGCATTTAAATACTCTTCTCTGCATTGAAAATTTCAGTCATGCTTTGTAAATAAATTTTGTATTTGACTCCAGAAAACTGTATAACACTACCTCTTTTATCTATTAACATACATTGTCCAAATGTCCCATTTTATATGGAAAAAGTTATTTTTTTCAAAACTCAATTTTGTTTTAAATTTTCAATTAACTGAAATAATTAAGTTACTAAAATGCCAGTAAGAGTTAAAAACAAGACAATTCATGATAAATGTTTTTCATTCTAACTTTCTGTTATTTTGTTTTAATATTTCATCAAGAAATATTTTCCAGGTTCCCAATATTTAACTCTTTCTAATTTTGGTTTTTTTTTCTTCCCATGCAACTTCACTTACAACAGTGATGCTAAATTATTTATGGTTTATAGGCATTTGTAAGCACTTTATTTCAAAAGCAAACAATTCTGAACCCAATTTCTCTTACATTAAAGTATATAGACTTTAAGTAAGCTTCTTTTCTTTTCATCTTTTAATGTCACACTGAATAAACAAAAGAAGGATGTTATACTTTCCTAGAACTAATATTACCTAGAGCATATATGTATTTCATTAAAGGGGGATGTAAAAATAAGAAAAAATAAATTTTAATAGAAGTTACAAATACTATAAATACATTTGGTTAAAAACAGTTCAGCAGATTCAAGAACTGGTGTTGATCTTCTCATTGAGTGGGTTTCTACATACTACCCACTCAAGTGGGTTTCTATATACGTAGTGTTGTGTGCTCAGTGATTTTCCAGTCAGTAGTCAGTCCATGTACAGTCAAGCCAGATTTGGGACAGGTATTTGTAGTACTTGATGAACTAGTATGGTAGGAGTAACTCTATTCGTCTCTATGTAATGGATGGATTTCCTTTATTCTGGTGATTCATCTGTTCTTTCATGGCTAGAAAGAATCATTATGCTGATCTGGTAATAGAACACTTACCAAATGCTGAACATTTTTCATTATTGTTACTCAGTTGGTAACTTAGATAAGCCATTGATGGCTTTTATTAACAATGTCAGAAGTGTGAAAGGATTAGCTAAATGGATTTTTACTGCGTCTCTCATTACTGTGGTTTTTGTTCATGTATTATTTGTAAATAAAAATGAGAGTATTCTTCCAAATTCTTAAATTGAAGACTTAAAAAAATAACAGCAGTTAATCAAATTAAACAGTAACTATTGTTCCTAGCAAGATTATGATTCAAATTCCTGACTAAGTATGTGAATAGAGATGGAATTTTCGTTCTAGTAAGTTTGTATTATCATGAATAATAGAAGACCATTGCTTGACATTAAATTGATAGTGTTTAGAAGTTTCTTGAGATTGACACACTTAATCTGTGAAAGGGTCAAGAACAGGCTTTAACACACAGTTTTTGTAGTATGAAAATTACTAACCTGAGTTTTTCATTGCTATGATTTAAAAAAATATCCCAGTTACAAAGTGATCAAGAAAGAGAGAGCTTTACAGTTTTCATTTGGAAATGGGATTATAGAAAGTCGGAGAATTTTATAAACAATCTATACTATTTATACTAAGCAGTGTGCAACATTTAAAACAACATACTTTAAATAAGAAAATTACAGTCGTTAATATTCATGTAATTGCTGGCATTGTTTTAAAGGGAACTAAGTAATATTTACAAAATTGCACATAAATTTATTTTTTTCTTTATGTCCCTTCAGTTCATAATTTTGCCAAAACCTTAGATAATATTTGTGAATCAGGGAGTTTATATGACTGTGAGTTTATATGATTCTATGCTTATATGATTGTGTATATAACAATATTCATTGACTTGAGTAACATGTAAGAATATTAAATAGCGTGTATTAAATAATTTTTGTGCATACTATAATCAGAATGAAAATATGGAACAAAATAATATATGTGACCAGAATATTCCCTTATTAGAGTTATTTGGTTTACTCCTCTACCTCAAAAAATAATAAATGAAGGTCAATTTTTTTTTAAAAACACTCCAATTCTATAGGAACTCTTATATTCACACTTTTCACTTTGAATATGACCTTTAATCCATGAGACACTGGGTGCAATTTCCATGACTGAATGTAGATATATAACAACATCTTAAATGCCTTGTCCGGGCTGATCTACATGCGTTATTACAGAAGAACAAAAATCTTTCATGGATGTCATATGTACCAACCTAACATGAATGTCTTTGATAATTTAAGGTCCTTAAAACAGTATCTAAAATAATCCTTGTTCAACTCTCTCAGTGTCTTCTTAAATAACTCTTACAACTTTTATGTATTCATTTAAAATAACATTAAGGAGGAAAATACCATTTTCAGCTAAGAAATTAAAGAAGAAAAAATCTAAAACTACGTTCCGTTGCAGGATTTATAATTATTTCTAACTTCCAGTTCACGTGAGCTGAGTGAACATATGTTGATTGCTGTTCTCACTTTGCAATGAGTAAGTGTACCCACAGTAGCCTACTTTTTACACTTGGGATGCCATAAAGAGAGAACTCAGGTGTACTCCCCATATGAGTGTTGTGCTCGGTTAACAGAAGTCTGATAGGATGGATAGGACCGGAGTTGTAGGAAACAACAAAAAGGATCAGGGTGCATATTTTTTTTTCCATCTCCCAGACTTAACAATGAGTTAACGTGGCGTTCCACTGAGCTATCATTCTTGCAGTAGCTGTCTTGATGTTAAAACAAAATAAAGCACAGAAAGCCCTGGACCTCTCCCTAAGCAAAGATATGAAATTGGGGCATGTCAGCAAAAGAAATCATTGTATAGTAACTTAAGATATGAATTTCAAAATACCTTACTCAGGCAAATTTATACAATTACTAATAGAAGTTGACATTATAACTAGCTGTACAGTCACCCTCTTATACAAACAATGTCTCGGTGATTTTACTTTTCTTTTGCTACTATTCATTGATAGCTTCTACAGTGCTGTACGATAAAGAAACTTCTTGTTCTTTCAAACAGAGTAATTAAAAGCATTGTTTCAAGACTGATTTGTCAAATCGATGAGGGAAATGGCTTTCCTGTAAAATGAGGTTAGGGTACAGTGTAAAAGGTCACATTAAAAGAAGGATTAATAGTTTGCTGAAGATAACCAAACCAAGATGTCTCTTCTGCAAAGTGTGGTTTGTTGCATTAGCAACAAACTGAACATGATATTCTCTAAATAGGATATCATTGTACAGAATATGGTATTCTCTCAAGTTTTTTCTGTTGGAAAGAAGAAACAGAAGGCTAAGATAATTTGAGACAGTATTGGATAAAAAATAGTGCCAACAAACAGTGAAGAAAATTTCAAGCAGAAATGTTGGAGGTAGAGAGGGGCTACAAAGTCCAGGTGAGATAAGGTAAAGAAGGGGTTCATTAAGTGAGCATATGGTTGGTGCATGTGAAGGGAAAAAAAGCACAAAAGAACTGTAGGCAGAAACTGGCTTGTTTAAAACCTTTCTGGTGAGAACAAAGTTCTTCAGTATGAAATTGTTAAGTCTGACCCTTTGGCACCCAATAGGTGTTATCTAGTTAATGGGATATAAGAAAATTCCTGTAGAAATAGAGAAAAATGGTGCTGCTTTTGGTTTTTCAAAGAAGTTAGCCAATGAGGAATGCCAGTGTTTGCATTACAGATTGAAACATGAACAGACTGTATGACTGCATAGGAACAGAGAAAGCAATAATAAAATGTGGAGAGCCTATAAAACAGGAGCAATAACAGGAGGGGAAAAAAGCTACCTAGTTGTGCAAAAAGAAAAACGTGCAATTGGCTCTTCAGCTGCAAAAAAAAAACAGTATTTCCCTTTGGTAGCTCCTTGTTGAGCACCATGGTCAGAGCTGGAAGTCAAAAAAGCAGATGGGTAGTCTGGAATTCAGTAAATAAGGCTGTAAACTTAGTTGTGTTAAAGGTGAAAGCATCTGCTTCATCAAGGTCATCCAATAATCAAGGACCTTTTCAATGCAAAAGGGGGTAATAAGTAAATGAGGCAGTGATAAACAAGAACAGAGGGAGACATAAACCTATTAGACAACAAGGAATAACAGAGACAATGGCAAAGAGCAAAAGCCACAAGTTACTAATTGATGCCTCATTATGAAACCCCAGACGCAGTTTTAGATAAGGCCACTTGGACCTTGCAACTGATAAGAAAGGGAAAACAAGACGAACATGAGGATTTGGGATTTTCAAGGGGGTTTGTGAAACTCCCGAAAATTTATTAAGGAATATTTAGGGGAAGGCAATCAGGGAGGAACAGAGGGTAAGAGACAGACAGGGATATAAAAGATGCTAATAGCATTGGAAACATTGCACGTCAGTACACTTGTCTGACCAAGCCCTTCATCTGATCATCTATCCTATCTTCCTGTTAAATCCTTTCTTAACTCTCTTTCCATGTAATCTCACCCTCTGTCCTGTGCATGTATGCGAGTGCTGTAAAGACTAAGTGCCAGCTACTGGTGAGGTGAGCGTGAGAGGATTTGGTGTCAGCAACTAGAGTCTGACCAGGGTGTAGATGCCCCAGTGGTGTCAACTGCTGGAGTTAGTAAGGGTCTCGGTGCCAGCATCTGGGATAGATGAGGGACTTTGCCACCAGTTACAGGGGAGAGAACAATGTGTGTGCCAAAAAACAGCTACTATGAGGGACCAGTGCGGCTGGGGCGAGTGAGGGGCTCAGCGCTGGTGGCAGAAATGGGACTGTGGATCACAGCCCATGTGCCTGATGCTGGTGCTGGTGGGGGCAAGTATCTTGCCTTCTCTAAACCTGTGCCCGTGCATGGGGTGTATGTGCAATTTGCTAACAATTTCAAGCAGGACTAGCTGGTGAGCAGTAGTCCCAAGTGCCAGGCAAGGGTATCAGGTGGACGGAGGGTCCATGCTGGTATTTAAGGTGACACACAAA
The DNA here is from genome assembly GCA_017639485.1 of Pluvialis apricaria. Taxonomy (NCBI): domain Eukaryota; kingdom Metazoa; phylum Chordata; class Aves; order Charadriiformes; family Charadriidae; genus Pluvialis; species Pluvialis apricaria. The sequence continues at coordinate 174,654,333 of CM030007.1, forward strand.
TGAGGGGTGCCAGTGAGATGAGTGTGTGCACGCATGTGTCTGCTAGTGAGCATCAAGGTGGTCTAACCAGTGAGTGGGAGACTCACAACCATGACCTGCATAAGAGGACCTAGGATCTGGGTAAAGAGTTTTGTATAGTCAGGGGGGCTGTGCTGGTCCTTGAGGGATACACAAATGTGTGTGTGTGTGCTTGTGTACCCAAGAAGTGGTGCATGCGTGTGTGCTTTCATTAGTGAGCTTCTGCCTCTGCCAGCTACAGAGGAGGAGGGGATGTGGCTGCTCATGTTTAGGTGAGTCCTGGTGGTGTTATATGTTGCTGCTGTTTGAAGGCAGTGCCATGTCTGTTTCTGTGTGTGTCGCCATCAAGTGCATGCGTGCGCGTGTGTGTGTGTGTGTATCGGTATGTGGGGGGATGTGTGTATGAGGAGGGTGTGTGTATAGAGAAGCAGCTGTGTCTGCAGACCTGAGGCAGGGACCCCCAGCAGCTGGAGCACTCCACACTGGGCTCCAGCAGCCAGGAAGGAGGAACCCTCAGCCCCAAGTGCACAGGGGATGGTGGCCCCTTAGAACACCTCTTAAGGAAGGTCTTTGTCTATTACAATGTCACAACTAAAGGAATGCTAGAAAGCTGAACTGCAGGTGAATGCAAAAGTTTCCTTTCAACCTGGCCACAGTACCCTCTCTGTTATCTCAGTCAAGACATTTTGTCTTATTACTATGTGCTCTTTCATTGTAATATCCAAAGTTTATATTTGGAAAATTTTACTTATGTCTGGGTTGACATGTGCCATGTGGCATATGACTATAAGGCCTATTGGTTTTTTCTCTACATTATACTGAAGGAACAACTAAAGATTTTTTTCAATTTTAAGAAAAAAGACCATCTTTGCAAAACACCTGTATTTTTTCTTGCAGTATCTCAGTATCTTATTATATTTAATGCATGTTTCATTATAGTATCACTGTTCTGAAGTATTATTCAGGTCTTTCTTTTCTGTTTTTTTTTAAAATTTACATCATTTTCTTTCACTTGTCTTCTTCCTCCCTTGAGAATTGTTTTCAATAATTGGAAGTTTTTCCAAAGTTGTTGTTATGTATTGTTTTTGTAAGTCATATGCAATAATTCGATGCCAAATAGTAGTAATAATCTACACTAAGTTTTTTAAAAGAGATTTATTAATAAATCTCTCACGAGGTTGGACGTATTCAAACTTTAACTTTATGCTTGATAGTACACGATGCAGCTATTAATGAATCAATAAGGCACACTCTTTTGTGTCTTAATTCCAATTAAAATGCCAGAACTATGTGAGATGAAGCCATTGGCAAGGTAAATAATTATCTTTAATAATCTGTATGTATATGCATAAATAAATCCACACCGTTATAGTTGATTGTGTGAGATGTGTTATTTTCTCTGTATGCCCAGTAAGCTTTGAGACTTGAGAATTTCTTCTCTTCCATCTGAGATGTAAATACAGAATTTAAAAAGTTTATTATACAGCACTAAAACTAACAAAATTTGCCTTTAAGTAATTTATGACATTCACATATTTTAGAAAAAAGAGTTCAATTTCTTATAATATGCTAATGATGTACAAAAATAGTCATCATCTCTGAATTACCTGCACATATTTTCTCTCAGTATCTGTAAATCTTGTTTAGACATTTTTTGAGGATTTTGAACAATTATTTATAATATAGACAAATCTGTATATTCCATCAGCTTGGATAAAATTCTACAAGAAAATTTTACTGGGATTGGATGTCCAGAAATCTTTTTCTGTATCCACTACATTTGCAGAATGAATCTGATTTGTCTGCCTGAAGAATTTTGATGTTTTTGTGAAGTATAACCGATTCAATATGACAATGTTAATTTTTTTCAATTTTGAAGATTATAAAGGGTGATATATCCTATATTAGGCTCCTAAACTTGTACATTAGGGAACTACACACTCTCTTGGCAAGCAGATGTTCATTGTAGGCCGGTAATAGCCTCTCTCTGTGAAGAGAAATAGCCTCCTTTGTGAAACAGAGGACCAACTACTCTGCCTCTCTCTGCTGACTAATGAGAGTCTAGGTACCTAATATTCCCATTAGGATCTGCCTGGAGTTAATTAATGAGAGACATTAAGCACAAGAGTTTGTCTAAAGAGGTGGTTAACCCCAGTCTGCAAAGTAGGTGTTTCCTTACTTGGAAAGCAGAAGTAGTTCTCAAAAAAGTTAAAAATATCTTTTTTTAAATTACTTCAGAGCACCTGCACAAAAAGATTTAAGAAACTCCCCCCATCTTAAATTACAGTGGGTTCAAACACACACATCCTAGTTACTATAAAAGTATCCCAACTAAATCTGATTATTTTTTAGGGCAAAGATGGAGTTCGAGTGCCTCAGGAAGAGGAGGGTTGTGAAGCTGGGTTCCTGTTTCCTGAAATTCTATGCATGCAATTTATTTAGTGTGTGATCTTACCAACATTACGTGCTGAGTACTAACATGATCTTAATATTACCACTGGTGTGATAAAAGTACTGAACATGAGTAAGACTAGCAGAAGCAGCTCTTCGTATTTTCTGCAATGCATAATCTCTTTTACACCTGAGACTCATATACTTTAGCCATAGTTTTCATTTTTTCCCTATTCCTTGCCAGTAAATAAAAAGGTTAGGAGAAAGTCAAATTGTTAGGTGGGACAAAGAGAATTATATCTAACCCTTAAAAAGGGCATCTTACAAGGTATGAAAGTTTCTGCTTGACAGAGCTGTACAAGTAGGGTTTTTTTTAATTTTTGAAGCTCATTCTGCTGATATCTAGTAAATATCAGTTTGCTAACAGTTCTAGGGAAGAACAGAAAAATAGTATACATTTATTTTGTTTTATCTATTTGTGATCTAAATATAATCTAACACAATTTAAATATTAAAAATAAATGAAAAATGAAAAGCTATTCAAAATTTAATTTTTTAAACTTCTTAGCTAATAAATGAGGGAATCATAAGAAATAATAAGAGATAATGGACACAGTGACAGAAAACATGTTCTGCTTTCTGTTTCTGATTAGGAAATACACAGTAACCTTATTGATTCTTTTAATTTCTTTTCTCTTGTCTTCCAAAACTCATTTTAGACAGTCACCTGTATATTATTTCACATGTTCACAGCACCTTTCATTGCAAAATACTTTTCAAACATAGGTAAAGAAGAATTTTGGTTATTGTTTAATCTACTTCTGAAATGTGGCCATCTTTGGAACAAAATGCAAAATAGGCTTAATTGTTGTGCAGAGTAACATAACAGAAAGTTTGCAGAGAGGAACTGAAGTAACCTCAGAACTGATATAAACAATATACAATTTTTCAAGCTATAATTTCTCTAAAAGATCTATAGGAATGATATATTTAAGAAGCCCCCACTGTCTTTGTTATTTATGAGATTGCTCCTAATTTGTTACAAGAATGTAGATATTGTGTGTGGTCTTGTTTACTGAGGTCAGAAACATTAATTTATTCAGAGTGAGTAATGTGGCTCCACTTTCTTAGATAACTGCCTAATTTTTTTTCAGGAAAAGAGAACTGTCTCATGTTCAGCTAACTGCACATTTTTCTGAATTGATATAAAATACACAGAAGAGGGGTTTTTTTCTTACTGAATCACTATTAAAAGAAAATGGCTGGTGTTCAATCATCACTATGTTTACAGCTCTGTGTTTTTTGGTTTTATGAACTGACATTTTTTAAAATTACTATCTTTATAAAAGTCTTGGTCAGTTTACAAGGAGTTGAAAGAAAAATAAAGGAAAATAGAAAACTAATTTTTCTTCATTGTTTTAGTATCTGGCAATAGAACTATGTGTGCTGCTCATCATGACATATTTCTTCACAAATAATATGCTGCTAACATTAAACTGAGTAATAGAAAATATGGAGAGTAGGAGATGTATCTCACTATTTGGATAAGTCAGTTTATTTTGAAGTTACTGCATTTAGTATGTGGATTTTGCAATTTCCTATCTGGTTGATCAATTATTTCTTCTTTAATGTATGTGAGATAATTTATGTCCCTTTGTATTCCTCTCATTCTGAAATTAAATGATCTAGTTTTACGGTATCTGATAAGACAGTAACTGGTATGTTGCTTTAAGGTCTGATATTTTTGAATATGCGTTACCTGTGCTCTCCAAATTTCATGACTTTAAGCCGGTATGCGTTGCCAATGTTTGAATATAGTTTGGAAGTTCCATGCTGTTAGGAGGTGAATAAAGTTCATAGCTTTTCTAGCGACTGGCCTGCACCAGAAAAGCAGAGAAAAGTAATCTTGATGAGACCATATTTCTAGTAGTTTTCCTCACATTTATATTTGACAGAAGATGAATCTTCATTAGCATTTGAGTTTGCAGCAGAAATGCACTTCTGAAACAATCCCCCTGATCTTCATCATTTATTGTGATTGGTTTTGACTGCAAAGTGTATATAAACAAGATTTCCTTTCAGATGAAAGTAAACTGGAAAATTTACTCCAGTTGAGAACCACATTCTTTCTTGTATTGCAGACACAAGACTCCAAAATAGTAAGGGGGGTTGTGCCACTTACTTCAGTGCCTACTAAGCACTCACACTAAAAGGTTTTCAAACCACTGAGAACTCTCATCTTATCTGAAAGGCTATATAAGAAGAAAAAACTAATTTGTGCTTTAGCATTTGCTGTCAACTACCAGCCCTCAGGTTTTACAGCTCATTCTTTTGTGTTCCACAGAGATTTTTCTTGTCTTTGTATATCATTTCCTGTCCTCCTTGCCTTTTCCTTGGCTCCTGTATCTTGTTACTGAACCCTTTTCATTTTCTGTTTTTGCATTTTTCCTTGTTGCTTCTTTATTTGCCAACTTCTCTCTGTTGGGCTTACCAAAGGTTCAGTGTAGTTTTATCTGTGATCGTGAGAAAAAAGTGTTTCACATCTGTCCACCTGCGGGCTGATGGCCTGTCTCAGTCTCGGCCTGTCTCAGTCTCCGCCTGCCTCCATCCACACAGCTTGGCCCAGCCATCCTAGAGTTGTATCAGACACCAGTTCCACTCACTGGGCTGGATCCTGCCCCTCAACCTGTGGGCTGATGTCCCAGCCTGGCCTTGGCCCAGGCTGGTCCCTGTGGAGCTGCCTGATGTCTGGGGTTGGGGCTGTCCCAGTGCTTGGCTGGGGGTGTGGGTCAGGCTCTGTCTGCCAGAACCTGCCCAGCTGCTCCCCATAGGGTGCCTCCACTGCTCCCAGACCCCAGCCCAGAGGGAGCTGCTGGCCCTTGCAGCACTCTGGCACTGATAGTTTAGTCCAGATGGTCAGACTAACTGTAGTGCCGTATAAACCTTCCCATTCAAGCGTGCATAATATAACTGTAGGGTCTTCATTGCCTTGATCTGTTAATCCATTTGTAATCATCATACTACCTGTGAAAGTAGACATAGAATCAGAAATGTGTTTTAAAATTTAAGGGAGAGACTATCTAATCCCTATAGTGTATAGTATTAAATAAGAGGATCACTGCATTATCATGAAAGTTCAAGTGGGTGTATATGTATTAACACTTCCTGTGAGGGCACTGAAATGAGTGGAATGTTGGGGAACTCTACTTAATAGAGATTGGGAATTGCCATAGACTGTCTACATTTTTAATAAATCTCTGTTATTTAAAATAGTCAAGATAAAGTATTTTTTAACAATTATTCAGTTATTACAGCACTGCATCAAAGAAACTGATAATTTATTTTACAGATAAGCCTTAAGGAGAGAACTGTGCTAACTGTTGTTAGGCTAATCGCCCACTTTGGTACCTTCAGCCAGCAGTAATTTCTCTCACCTTTTTAAGACTATCAAGTTTCTTGTCATAGGCTTAGACTGATTAGACCGACCTGTCTTTAAACCATGGCTTTAGAGAAGATGAACAGCCCATTGTTCTTTTCTATGTCTTTCAAATTCAAACAATGAAATCAGGAGAGGAAGGTATATATTTCATCTACTTTCTTGTGTGAGAAATGTTATTTTTCAGTCATTCTTCCCAATCTTATATTCAGATGTGGAAGACTGAAAAAAGTGATGTGACAATAAGCATTATTCTGACTGATCTTTATCTGAATATGAAATATCTTCCTCATTAAGGTAACAGCAGTATAAGTTGCCTGAGACAATAAGGGTTACGTAGTTTAGCTAATTTGCTGCTTTTTGGTTTGATTTCTTGGAATTGTCTCATCTATTTTATTTTTTTTAAATTGAGATGTTTTAAATTGAGATGTTTTAAATTGATATTAGAATTTACTTCATATGGATGAGAAATCTAGTTATGCTTCTTCACACCTTCCAGACTGCCTTCTCACTTCTTTTAGCACTTTCAAGATTTTACAAGATACTTGAGGGTATCTTGTATTAAAGATGGGGGCCACAATAATGTTTCTTAACATATAGACATGCAGAAATTTTTGATGGTGGTGGTGGTCTCTGAGACACTGGATAACATCATCAGAAAGTTTGATCTGTTGTCACAGGTTCCTGGTATGCTTGTCCATAAGACATAGATTTTGAAAATGAGATATGACCAGCCATTTATTTGATATTAAAAACAATTTCATGAGATAGTTCCCTCTTGCAGATTAATACTATATTTATCATAATAAGCATGTTCATTTATCAGTGACAGTGACAGTGACATGCATCCATGGATTATTAGATTACACAGGTTAGTTTTCAACAAACTATCAGTTACTCAACATGATGTTCATGTTACTCCCTCATATAGATCCCTGAAAAAAATTAGTCCAGCCCATTGGGTTTTTTTCCACATTCTTATTGAATGTCTTTTTTAATACTCTTCCAACTACACAAAGTCTAGTTTTCTTCCTTTCAGTCCTAGAAATATATTTTGGGATTTTTGTTTTGGTTTTTTTTTAATTTTTATTTTTATTTATGTTTTTCAATTACAAAAATATGTTTTTGTTTTTAAAGGAATGCTAAAGATATTCTTACTAGGTATGGAATGCATTTCTGTTAAGCAGAGAGTTCTGTGACTTTCTGCAATACCATAAATTCGTCAGTTAGATTTCATCTCAGTTTATGTATTGTTATACATTTCATACAACCCTAATCTGAAATAAATTTTTAATAGTTAACAGAAAATGGCAATTAACTGTGATAAAAGGTAATATCCACTTGTAAAAATACCAGACTAAATCTTTATGATTGATGCTATTGTCACAAATATAGTTAAAGATTTGACAATTATAAAATATCGCAGTTCCTCTAACAAATTGCTAGAATTTATTTATTTTATGACTCTGTCATTTTTAATTTATTCCGCAAATTGTACTAAAGGTTCTTCAAATAAGGTCAAAGTTTCACCACAAAAATTAGTTCTTTAGATAATTCTGAGGCTTATGATATTTTTAATTTCATCCTATCAGACATGTTAAAGTCAGTTTTTATAACCTGAAGAATTACTTCACTATATCTTATTTTCATTGTTTCTTTAATGATGATTTATTCTTCAAGTCTTAATTTTGATCAAAATACTATTTCCCAACTGAATTTTAAGTTTGTATTAATTATTTTCTATTGTATGTATTACAATTAGTCATGCTTTCAGTATTAATCACAAAAGCATAATATAGTAAATACAACTGACTATGCTTTTTCTTTATAAAAAAATCACTTTCTTTCCTTGCAAAGACACTGCTATACAAATTGGAAATGTTTCTCTACTACATAGTGCTTGAGTAGAAAATTAAGATGTACATTCTCAGTTTTACAGTTTTAGGTATGTTTACCCTTCACTGAGACTAATGGTGAAGCTTGTGGTGGTTTTATTTGTTATAATTTTAATTTTACTTTTTTCTTTGGGTGATTATATTGAAAATGAAGGATAATTATCTGTAGCACTAGTAAGATATCAGAAAGCATTGTCTTCAAGATGTGAGGAGTCCAGTTCTCCTTGCATTTATGCTGGAGATAACCATGAACAATTTAACTGAAGTAGATAGAAACAAGGTTGGCAGTAGGAAAAACTGGGTTGAATATGGAGTTGTGGGTGATATGGAGGGAGAATTCTGTGCAAATTTAGTGAAATTTTGACTTTGAAGTGGAAGAGATGCTTTTGAAAATAGAATTTTCTATACAATGACTTCAGCATTTTTGTTTGAAAATGCTTTCTTAGTTTGGAAGTAAATGAACACAAGATACTTCTAGCAGCCTCAGATGAGAGACACCATAACTGTTACTAATGTGTGAGGTCATTTAGCGCTTGTTATTACCCATTTATATTCTATACACTGCAATTTGAGTTCCTCAGATATGTGAAATCATAATTTACAGAAAATCAACTTTTAAGGAATACAGGAACTTTGATACATAAAGTGAGGTAGAAAGTATAAAAGCAGACAAAAGTTAGTTATGCAGCAGGGAGACAAGTAAAGAGTCCAGCTTTTTTGATGTATTAAAGTTCTTTAGACAGAAAAATGACTTACATTTACCTTACGCAGGACAATAATGCAAATTCCTTAAATCTGATCTAATTTCTGCTTCAATTAATGGTTTTCCTCTGTGTAAGATCTATATGTGGTGATATGAGTGATATCCAGACTGCAGCCCATGGAGGACCCCATGCCAGAGCACAGACAAAGTGTGAGAAGGCAGGAGCAGTAGGAGAAGCTGTTGTGGACTGATTGCCCTTCCCCCAGCACTGCTTGGGGGTGTGGAGTTAATTTTCCCCAAGTCGAGTCTGTTTTGCCCATAACTGTAATGGATGAGTGAGCTCCCTAACTTTACCGCAAACCATGAGCTTTTCCATCTTATTTTCTCCCCCTGTCCTGTTGAGGAAGGGTAGTGAGAGAGCAACTGGGTGGTCATCTGGCAGCCATCCAAGGTCATCCCATCAGATATGTATTGGACGATAAGACTATATTATATATAATTTATGTAATTATTGTAGCATGGTTCTCTAAACGCCTACAATACACAATCTAAGTAATTTTACTGAACTGGTGATATACATAGAAATTCTAAAATGTGCTTATGTTTTGCACCTCCAGGCTTCTGAAGACAACTTCTTTAAAGCATTATGACTAATTATTCAGTGTTAAGCTATGGTATGCACCAAAGCAGGCTGAATGCCTCTGCTGTGCTGAGTAGCTGAAGCTGAATGGGCCAGGTATAGGTGTGGCTTCTGGTCACAAGACAAACTGTCTCACAGCAGGCAGTGCTAATGGAGAAGGATGACCTACATCATTATTATCAAAATGTAATTCTATTTTTAAAAGGCTAGCTGGGTGTGTTATGTTTTTATTATGACCTTTGGCAGTAACTACATTTTTTACTTTTATTTGGGGGTAAGCTTAAGAATGAGAGGAGCTGAGGACCCTCCTTTCATAGACAGTTGAACAGAGAGAATTTGGCTTGCTGCAAGACCCATGCAGCAATGACAGCGCTGCTGAGAATTCATTCTAATACGGGTTTTCTTCACTCTAAACTGTGCGTGTCATAAGCGCACTAAATTTAATTGGAAAAGTTCCAGTTCATGTTTCTAAGCATTCATTTCATCTTTCCCTACCAAGGTCTACAGTGAAGCTGAGAGTATTGTTGCTATAAATCAATTGTGCATTGATTCTTGAACCAGTTGACTGAGAAGTAGATTTTTCAGCCAATAATCACAGTTGCATATCTCTTTTCTATGTGCTGCAGCCTAGGAAAATGTTTGTCATGGAGTATTAGCTAAAGCTGTGCATCACCTATTCAAAGGCATTAATTGACCTACATTGAACCCCAAATGAGCTAAATACTAATACTAAAAGTATTTTACTAGAAGTGAAAAGTGTCAAGTTATCTGCAAATGACAAAAAAGGCTACCATTAGAATATTTATAAGCACATTTAAAATGCTTTAACTAATTTTATATCTGGGTTCGTATGGCCAGTACAACTAGATTATATTTTGTATGATTTTACGCATTCTGGTTTTTTTAGTATTTTTACAGTCTATCAACTTGCTGTTAAGTGTTTTAAAAAATTCTGTGTGAAATCTTCTTCGATGTAAAATAGAACTTTTCTTCCTTGATTTTGATTAATACAAATTTTTCTCATTATTCTAGAGACATGAATCTATTTAACATGCTATGTCTTTTATATTTATCTCGGGTGAGATCTGGTTACTTTACATGTAGTTTTTACAGCAACTTTAGATGATCAAACAACACTTTTTTCTTCACCCTCTACCACTTTAAAGATCACTTTTCAAGACTGGCTTTCTTTAAAACTGTTTTCATTCCTGTAAATATCTTTACCTATTCTGCTAGTCCTTTTTACTGTATTTCCTTTTTTTTCTCAAAACTGTGCAGTACATCAATACATCATTGCTTTCTTTGCATAGATCATTTGCTGCTTTTTCCTCTGCTCTTGCACTGAGCACAATGGTGGGACCAGGTCCCATGGCAGCTCTCCTCCCTGCCGCCAATTCTTTTTCATCGTGTACTCTTTCCAAGTACAAATCTTGCTTGCTTCTCAGTTCTTTGCTTGGTATTGTTCCCATTTTGCTGACTGTCTGAAAAAGGTGTCTTGGTTATACAACCTTTATCTGCTGTTTTCTTATCTTCTGATGACCCAAGATTTAAGGGGAAATGTTCAAATCCTTGTAAGTAAAGTTCTCTGGCAGTGATATTGCATGCTATTTATTCTCCATTGGTCACATGAAAGAGTGATTAGGGCATATTAGCTTAATCTATAGTAGCAACTAGTGGGGCCCAAAGAGATTAGCATGAGACATCTCCAAAGCATGTAATAGTACTTGCAATGACTGCAGTAAGTGTGCATATAAAACAGATGAGGAAGCAGTATGCCATACAGAGCCATGTTAATGATGACAGGAAAAAAAGAGGCATAGTATTCCCTCTCTTCTTCCACATCCTGTTGAAATTAATTATGGACATACCTATGTATTATATATATAAATAAATGGATAGATAGAAAAATAGAGGTAGAACTAGGCATAGCTACAGATATGTGTATAATAAATAGCTTCTGGAGGAAAATTTCCTACTTTTTTTTGTGTGGAATGTTGCCAAAATATTTCTTACATCGTACAATGGATTTTGACTATATAATGGGAGAAGGTGTGTTATGTGACAAATTTGGAGAAGTATAATCTTTTTAAGGGATATATAAATATCTGTATATACATGTATATGTACAAACACAAACAAATATATGCATTTATAATCCACCTTTCTTTAAACGCATTTTAATCTACCTTTAACATAAAATGTGCACTGTCAAAATACATTCATGAAACTCAAGGATAAATAAGTTTCATGATGAATGTTTTAGTTTTAGAACATTGAAATGTCTGAAGCACATGTCTAAGAACCTCTAAGCATACATTACAAAATTGTTTTTTCAAGTATATTTCTTAAAAAGGATCAGAACAGTTCCACTTGGAAAAAAAAAGAAAAAAAAAGAAAGAAAAAACTTCTCTTTAAGATATTACAGAAGAGATAAAGGCATTGAAAGCAATGTGCATTTGCAAAAAGGAGTTTTACAACTAGATAGACCTAACCAATCTGCATAGTGCTGTCAGTAATTGTAGAATGTAAGGCACCTCATCTGCTGATAAGCATTATTTCAGTAATTTCTAACAGTAATGGTTGCTCTGGTTAAATTATTTCTTATCCTTCTTAGCTTTTCCAAAAGTTCCATTTAAATTGTATAGAATTATATACATATAAGATTAAGGTAAAATAATATAAAATTTGGCAGATAATTCAGTAGAAATCAATGCATGTTAATTAATTTTGAGAGAAATTAATTTGGTTTATCTCTGCAAAATTAGCTATTTTGCCTGAAAAATTCAAACTTAAAAAGAAATAATTATGCATTAATTGCTATTATTAATATGTTCTTAATGTGGAATAGATAAAGATAGAATGATGGGATATACTTCCTTAGACCAGTTATAACAGTCCAGAACAATATAGATGTGTGTTCAAAACCAAAGATACATCATTTTCATCATTTTTCACCCAAGCTTCCCACTTAAGCATCTAACTCAGTCTTGAATACACATATGAAATCTAAAAATGAAAACCAGAAAAAAATAATCCCAGGTCCCTAAACATGATGTTATTTATCTTCTCCAGCAACATATTGCATTTGTATATGTATGAGTGGGAACTAGATGGGAAAATTAGTCATATACAAACAGTTTAAAAATAAACCTTTATCCAGCCAAGGTCAATCCACCACCACTATTCTCACTTGAATCATGTATGTTAATATACAATCTGGAGAATGCAAATGTTGATGCGGCTATATATCTGTCTAAAATCATTGGTGTTTGAGCCTAACAATGTTTAATGCGTTACTTGCTTTAGAATAAGTTTTTATGTGGAGTGTGCATCATAATAATAGCCAAATGTTGACAATAGACAGTCTTTTGTCTATTGTTAAAATCATATCTGAACAGATGTGTATGCAGAAGCTATCTCACCTTTTTTAAACTATTTTATTCCTTGCACATGCTGAATATGTATACATGTAAAGATTAACATTTTGACAGAATGGGAAGCTAAGATCCTGTCTTTGTCTTCTTTGTTTCAGCAGGAATAAGCATTGTGGATTTTCTAATCAGACACCCAACCTGTTCTTTGACTTGATAAGTGTACTACTAGACATTGCAAAAGGTAATTCAACTTCACCTTGTTGTTACCACTGGTTGTGAAAAATTAGAGCCATAAATTTCCAGGATTAAATTAATATAAGACAAACTCTTGCCTTTCATCTTGACATTTGTAGCATTGCAAACCTTATCTTTATTAAAGGAAGGAAGAAGAGAGTGCATTTTCTGTTTATTTGTAATTGACCATCATAATGAAGTGATTTAGTGTTTAGTAAAACACACATTTGTATATGCATTAAGCAAGCCTAATATAAGCCATATATTATTTTATGAATATTTTAAACTAACAGTTTGTGATTGATGTGGTTGTTTTAAAAAACATGCTAGCTATTAATTATACATACTTACAATGGTTCCCAACATAAATGAAACTTTCTAATATTTATATTATAACAGATATTTTAATATTTCTTAGGTTTTTTAGGTTTCAGAGTATGTAAAACTTCTCAATCTTTTTTAAGGTTCTTAATGTTTTTTCAAAAGCAGTGGCCACTACTAAGATAAATTTGCTGAGAAGTGGGCTCTCATCTCATTGTGCAGTGCTCAATAAACTTCTTTGTGTTTGGCAGCTTCTCCCCCTGAAACAGCCTCATTTTATAGCCCTGCTGTTATGTTCTTGACCTTTGCCATGGCTACAACCCTGGAGCATTTGAGCTGTCAGATAAAAAAGTGGAAAGAGAAAGAGGCTGGTGAAAGTTGTAGAAGGCAAAAAGCTTTGTAATGCACTGATGAATTTCCTGCCATCAGATAGTTTTCACTTCACCTCCATTGCTGTCACATTTCCTTAAATAATAGGGAGACTTTTCCACTAATGGACAATGGAGGCTGTTTGCCTAATGAGAACTTGCAGAGGCAGCCTGCCATGTGTCTTTATCTTTTAAAGTGAGGTGAAACAAGCTTGCCTGGCTACAGATAAGTGGCTAAGAAGCAGTCCTATTCAGATGTACCTGTCAGTAATTTATCTGGGTTTTTTTGTATTCATATATACTGTTCTATGTGCAGTAGAGCATTAAATTGCTTTCCACTGGGAGCAGGTCACATTCAGGGGTCGTCAAAACCATGCTACTGGATGGAACATGCTTGATTCATACAGGCTGTTTCTATCAAGATCTTGGCAGCTGAAATCTCCATCTAATTAGAGATTTTACATTAGATTTTTTTTTTTTCTGGAAAAGCTGATTATTATTTAATATAATGTAGATTATTATTCTGTGGAGAGTTTATGTGTAGCTTCTATAAGATCAAATGAATGGCTGCTGATTGTTGTGTCAAGACTCATTATGAGTCTTTTAATTTTTGTTAGTAAAGCTTTTTGCTGTAATTAGTATATATTAAAGAAAAATTACACTTCTTGTTTTGTCACTAGATCCTCTTTTGGGGGTCAGGGGAAAGTGCTGTTGGACACAAAGATAAATCTCAGGCTTATTTTTGCAGAGGTTTATTCAAGCCTAAGACTGTCCTAAAATCTTCCTGAATGTCTGATCCTGAAAGTAAATCCTCTTGCAATTTTAAAATAATGCAACTTTTCTGAAAGTCTGTTAACATGTTTGCAATGGATAAAGGGCACGTTAACTCAAACTATATTTTTGTTGCAACTTAATTTCTTTCTTCTGGTGTGGGTATTAAAAAGATGTTTTGGTATATTTTGCTGTCATTTCCCAAGTTATGATACTAAATTAATACAATAAAGGACATGTGAATTATTACATAAAAGCAATATTTTTGGTATATTAAATTTTTTTGCAAAATATGTCCAGAAATCAATTCATTATTTTCAGTTGAGAAGTGAATGTTCTATAGTGGGATGAAGCATAAACCAAATACAATTAGTTCCTTTCCACTTTAAGAGAACAGTTTATTGTAGACCAAATAGAAAACTTGACACTGCATGGATTATTTCTGTCTCTCCTTCTCCACCACTTCCACTGCTGAATGATATTTTTGTGATATTAGTACTTACTAAGGCTTTATGAAAGATAGCTTACTAGATCAACTGTGTAGAATTCACAGTATTTAAATGAAAAATCCTCTACACCTTCTAATCTGTAAATTAAACAATGAGCTTCAACCTTCTGTGTATATCTAATAAACAGTGCTGACAAATACAGTACATAAATTTAAAACCATTTATAGAGACATAATTTTTCTTAACATTCTTCTTAAATTCTTAGAATGAATAATTCTTCTTTTTCAAGAGCAAAAAACTGAAACTCATGTCTAGCTAAATGCTATTGCAAGTCAACCATGAGTTTCAAACACTGAACAGGAAACAGCATCACATGAAAACGAAACATTTTTCTTCCTTTAGAAATGCAAAATATTTTGTACAAGTTGGCTTTTGAGCATGTAATGTTAAAGACGTTAACCTTACTGAATGCTAAAAAATCTGTACCCAGTACTTTATACAATAATTTTCCTCTTTAGATGAAAATATATTTTGTTAACATTTTTATGTACATTTTTAATCTGGAAAGTGTCACTTAAATACCATAGATGTCCTTTCAATGCTTGTGTCATTCAGTCAATGTTTTTTTATTTTCTGAGTTAAATTTTCTTATCTCAGATGTGTTCATTTCTGGCTAATGCATGGAAAGCAGAAGAAAACTAGGCATAAGACAAAGAAAGTTAATATGTTGTAACTATACTACTACTTAAGGAAAAGAAATGTGCATGATTTTCTTAGCTCTTCAGAACACCAGCAGTACTCTAGGAAATTACAGTTTTGATTCCTAGTTGTAGAAATTCATCCTTCTCTGATTGATTTCCATTTTCTTCTTGTGGTTCGTAAGCTATTGGAAAGAAGTTGGGTTGTCTGGTAATTCCGCAGCAATACTTCCATTTTGTTTATTTCTTTAAGCCTTATATTTTCATTTTTCTTTGAAAGAAAGAAAGAGATGAAAGTATAAACCTCCTGCTGAACGAAGTAGAATTGCTCCTCCATAATAACGTGTTCAAAAATTGCTTTAATTTTTTTCATTTCTGAAGTGTTCTTGTTTTATTGGCCTCTGGTGACAAGCCCATATATATCCTGCTGTAAAGTTTCATTCATATTCTCTAATATACTTGGATATCTTTTGTAAACCTATAAAAATTACTGTTTTTCTTAAATGTGCAACTGAAATGGTCAGCCAATTAAAATAGTATTGAATATTTAAAATGGGGAAAAAGTGTCACTGCTCTATTATAGCAGAATATAATTGGAAATTGTCAGGTAAATATGTTGATATTTTGGAAGCCTGAAGTAAATCCCATGTCATGATAAGAGAAATGAGAGGCAATCTGAATATCCAAGTGTGGTTTATTTACAGATTTAGACTGATACTGTCCTCCACACTGATTAGAAAGAGGGGAACTGGTAGTCAGAGTCTGTGATGAAACATTTTCTTCCATTCATACTTCCACATACTGAGGTTATTTATGGGGACACAACAATATGAAGATCTTTGCATCTTCCTAGAAAAGTCATGTAGTCACAGGACAAAGATACGTCACATAAAGGTTTCCTACAAGGTTTGATTTTTTTTAGTTTTATAATCTTGTGAAATCAACTTGCCATTGTAAAAATATACCTGAATATTGTGTTGTCATTTTAGTAGAACTTGCAAGAATCTGTGGCTTTCTAAGAATTCAGTGGTATCCTTACTCACTGATTTAAATACTAGGTCTGCTTTACAAACATTCATCACTCCTCTGTAAAACTTTATCTAGATCTCAGTTACTTGGAAATCTGTAAGGATCTAATGAAAGAGGTTTTCTGGAAATCAGAACTTTGTGCTTAATTGAAGATAGTAAATTTATCCCACTTCAAATCTTTCATTAGTTCTTCAGCCTTCTTCCTTTCTTGTTTCACCTTCTTTTTTCTGTGATATTCCTGAATGAGTTTTGTTTCAAACAAAGAGACAAAAGAAAAAGGCCATGCTTATCAGTACTCATGGACATGAAAAACCTCCATGCTATGGTCAGTGCATTGCTGACTTAATTCAGCAGTCTATCAAAAACATAGCAGTCTCTCATCCCATTCACTTTAAAGGATGCATTAACTGTAGTTGTTATGCTGCAATGATTTTTTTTTCTTTAATTTTAATAGTTTTTATTCAGTTTTGGATTTTCTGGGACTGTGGCCATTGTTTGCAACTGTAGGAAAAACCTTATTTATGGAAAGAGAGTTATACCATCCTATATTACATATAGGCTAAGTGCTTTATGACATTTATTGCTTAGCATCCCACAAGACTGACCCTTCAAATGTAAAACTACTGTTCCAGTAATACACAGGACATTATAAATATGAGAAAGGCAGAGACATTTTGCCAGATCCTTTTTTTTTTCTTTAAATACACAGTGATGCTATTATACTGGTTAATTGGTTTGTGCAGCATTATTCCAGCATAAAATAACAGACATAAAACTTCTGTGAACCATGACTTTTGTATCATCCTGTTAGTTGCAAATAAGATTGTTGACCACAAAATGCCTTTTCTGTAACGAGTATCACTGCTGTATCCTATAAGATTTAATTACAAATTGACTAGTTCAGCTTTATACAAGGCCTTGGAGACCAAGGTTTTGGCATTGCAATAAAGGCAGCTTAAAAAAATTTTCTCCATTCCCTTTGATCTGAAAATCAGGATTTGTATAGACAAAAATATATTGTGCAAACTGTCTGTCAGTTTAAGAATTCTCTGAAGAATTCTGCATGTACCCAATGTTTGTATATTGCGTTGTCAGCTGTGCATAAATCACGTCTCCAACAAGTAAAAGCTGGAGTTTGTAGGCCATTGTTGAACTCTATTCTATATATCTGCCTAAGTAAGGATTAGTGTATTCAGCATCTGAGAGCACATTGTTCATTTTTTTTGTGAACTTTCTGAAACTTGGCAGAAAACTGAGCCTAGGGTGAAAACTGCAGAAAATGCCTGTGCCTGAACTCATTAATTATTAACTACTATAAAAATAGTTAATGCAAACGGCACTGTGCAATGCACATGACTGGCTGACAGGCTATGGATGTGTTGAAGACAGATCATAAAAATAATGCACAGAAGTTACATGTTCTGACCCTTGGCAGGGAACTTAGATCCAAGAAAGAACTATCTAAGTCTAATGGGCTATGGTGAATGCCAGAATTATGTTTAATAATGTACGTGTATCTCAATTCAGTACTACCTTTTGCATGACTAACTGCTATGCAGTTGTCTGTAAAATACATCGTTTAGCGACTACTTATTCTGTGACTGCCTCTGAGCTAATATATTTATTTTCTATTGCAGTGTAGTTAACATTTCTTTTTATTAGTTTGAAGTTTACATTGTAAAAATAGGCTGAATTATTGTATGTATGACTATTCTATAACATATCGGTAAATTACTGAATCATTTAACTGATCTTTAACTATGTGCCACTGTAAAAAAACCTTAATTATATTGCATCTTTATGCAAACTTAACCCCAGAAATCTTCTTTTAGAAAGCTCTGAAGGCTTTTTTTGAAAAATCCATCTCTTGTCTGAGGCACTGGTTAGGTCTCAGAGTCCAGATGAACTGAATTAAAACTGCAGTAAAGTGTATTAAACCAAACCAAAATTTAACTTTCTTAAGGAGTGCAGTGTTAAATAGGAGCAGAGATTCACTACTGTCACACATTTCTGTTGGAGGAACTTTTCATATTCTTATTACAAAGGACGATGGAAAACAAGAGATATTTTGAACATGCACAAGATTTGTTAAACCAAAACCTTTGATAAGATTAAACTTTACTGATCTGATGCCAGCCCCAGAAATCATATGAAACTAGTTTGGAATCAGAACACTAGGGCTGGCTTTGCAGCTCCGGAAGTACTTGGAAAGTCTCTCTACAGCTGAGAATGTGTGCATTAATTTTTCATCAGGGAGCTTCTATGGTTGTGATGTTTGGAGCAAATAACTGTGGATCTGTTGACACTCTGCTTTAACCCGCTCATTACAGTCCTCTCTCCATGACTAAGGAATGGAAAAGGGACAAAGTAATAAATATTTGAAAACTCTGCATTTAGTATGCTATCTTTAGGCTTACTACATTGGTATCTCAAATATTTTAAAAGGTGACAATATTTTTTAGTTATCTTACAGACACTGGAAAGTCTTATTTCTTTATAAACACTTATTTTTCTTTATAAACAGAAAACACGAATCAGCCTAGTGTGAAAAACTCTGTATGTTAAATAACATCTCCTTTAGATCGCTTAAACCCCTTTTCAAGAGTTTCAGCAGTTTTTATGAAATTATTATGACCAAATAAGAAAAACAGGAAACCAAATTCTTTTGGGCAGTGCCTGTCACATGACACATTTCACTAATAAGTGTTGTTACACTTACTAAATGGGAAACTTCTATTGAGTGATCATTTTCAAGACATCAGTCCTGCTTTCTGTAAGGAAAAATGACCCTGTGAGACTGCTGTAATGCCATTTCTGAATTAAAATTTGTGTTTCCACCACCATATCTAAACATGTTCCTTTCTAAACTTATAGTATAGAATGCAGGTTCATAAACAGGATACATAGTTTGATCAGTTTCTTTTTAAGGGTGATATTTTTATTAATCTCAACATAAGCAGTAGTAGTGGAATTTGCTTTTTTTCGTTTTCCAGTGAAGTGCTCTCTGTAGGAGACCAGATACCATCAATTCCCTCATAAATCATTGAACATTTGAAAAAACTCCTTTAATATTTCACAGAAGTACAGTAATTTATTCTTTTTTAGTGGTTCTTGAAGTACATTTACTAGTCATAATGTAAAGTAAGGAGAATGATTAAGTTCTGTTGAAGCCTGTGGGAAATTTGCTTTTAATCCCATGGTGTCTGAATTACACTGTAAATGTTTAAATTCACATTACAATTTAAAAAAAAATAAAGAAGAGGAGAAAGGGAAGTTAAGTTTAAGTTCCTTTTCCTTTTGGCTCCACATACTCATCCTTTGGAAGTACTTAGTAACTGACGCTGCTGGTGGAATATGAGCCCAGATGTCTTTCTTCAGTTGAATAACTGTAGATGTGTCAGAAAAATATCTTTGTGTTTTTATTTTGAACTTGGTACAGAATATAAGATTTTTTTACTTTAGAACCTGTGTATACGTTTAGATTGGACTTCAGCTTCTCTAACATGGGTCCTTCCCAAGGCTGCAGTTCATGAACTGCTCCAGCATGTGTCCCTTCCACAGTCCGCTGTCCTTCAGGAGCAGACTGCTCCAGCACAGGTAACCCATGGGCTGCAGCTCCTACCAGGAGCCTGCTCCTGCCTAGGTTTTCCACCAGCTGCAGCTTCCTTCAGGGCATATCTAGCTGCTGTGGCACAGGGTCCTCCACAGGTTACAGTGTGTATATCTGCTTCACTGGTTCCTCTGCAGGCTGCAGGGGGACAGCCTGCTTCACCATGGTCTTCACAGGTTGCAGGGGAATCTCTGCTCTGGCACCTGGACACCTCCCCACCTTCCTTCTTCTCTGACCTTGGTCTCTGCAGAGTTGTTTCTCATGTTTTTCTCACTCCTCTCTCTCACTGCTTCTGCATGGTGCCTTTTACCCTTTCTAAATATAATATCACAGAGGCACCACCAACATCACTATTTGGATCAGCTTTGACCAGCAGTGAGTCTTTTTTCAAGTCAGCTGGAAATGATTTTGTCTGACGTAGGGGCAGGCCCTGGTCTCTTCTGACAGAAGGCCACCCCCGGAACACCCCTCCACTACCAAAATCTTGTCACATAAACCCAGTAAAATGACACAGAATACTTGGCTAATTTGTAAGTGTAAGGTCAAAAAATGTATTTAGGAGGTCAGTTTGGCTAAAGTCAACAAGGTTTTTGCTGCCCTCAAGTCATTAGAATTTTGGTGAGACACTATAAATACTCTCTGGCCCTCGGTTTATACTCAGTTATTACTTCGGTTTATTAAACTAAATATTGCCCTGCTATTAAATTGCACATCCATCTGTTGGTGTCATTTTTACTAGTAATGGCAACCAAAGAGACATAAAACAATTTTCTAGTTGCAATCTTCTATATCTATCTTTGACTTCTGTAACTGTCTTTCAGTTATAGTGTTCTCTAAGCACAAAACTGTGCTTCTCCATAAGGATTGATACTCTGGTCTAGACCGACTTTCATTACTATTAATTTTATTGGGTACTCATGGCAGCAGCCCTGCTTAACTCTTCAAGTATAGTGATAAAACTTTCTGAGTTAATTTTTCACCTTTTGACATTGTTCTTTAGGCAGCATCTGAAAGTGTTTGTATTCTCTGCTATTTAAATCTACATATTTACATATGAAGCAAGAATGTTTGAAGTTTAACCTCAATGTTGACAAGGGGAAGTTCAAAGTCCTGCATCTCAGAAGGAACAACCTATGCACCAGTATATGCTAGAGGCCACCCAGCTGGAAAGCAGCTTGGCAAAAAAGGACTTGGGTGTCCTACTGGACACTAGGTTGAACAAGAGCCAGCAATGTGCCCTTGCTGCAAAAAAGATGGATGGTATCATCGTCTGCATTAGACAAAATATTGCCAGCAAATTGAGGAAGGGCATCCTTCCCCTCTATTCAGCACTGGTGAGGCTACACCTGGAGCACTGTGTCCATTTGGGTGGTCCCCAGTACAAGAGAGATGCGGAGATACCAGAGAGTCCAGAGAAGGGGCACTAAGATGATGAAGAGACTGGAGCATATCTGCTGTGAGGGAAGGCCAAGAGAGCTGGGGCTGTTTAGCCTAGTGAAGTAGAAGGCTCGGAGGGATCTTATGAGTGTATATGAATAGCTGAAGGGAAGGTGTGAAGAGGATGGAGACAGGCTGTTTTCAGTGGTGCCCAGTGACAAGACAAGACACAATGGGCACAAACTGAAACACAGGATGTTCCCTGTGAACATCAGGAAACACTTTTTTACTGTGAGCATGACTGAGCACTGGAAAGCGCTGCCCAGAGCAGCTGTGGTGTCTCCTTCCTTGGAGATATTCAAAAGCCTTCTGGACATGTTCCTGGGCACTTTGCTGCAGGCATCCCTGCTTGAGCAGTGAGGTTTTACCAGAGCACAGAATCGTAGAATATCTCAAGTTGGAAGGGACCCTTAAGGATCATCAAGTCCAAATCCCTACTGCTCACAGGGCTACCTAAAACTAAGTCATGTTACTAAAAGCATCACCCAGACGCTTCTTGAACTCTGACAGGCTTGGTGCTGTGACAACTTCCCTGGGGAGCCTGCTTCAGTGACCAACCACCTTCTCAGTGAAGAACCTTTTCTTAATGTCCAGTTCTTAATGAACTTCCCTTGATGCAGCTTCATTCCATTTCCTCGTGTCCTATAGCTGGTCACCAGAGAGAAGAGATCACCACCTCCCCCTCCACTACCACCCTACCACAGTTTTAGACTGTGATGAGGTCACTCCTCAGCCTTCTCCAAGCTGAACAAACCAAGTGATCACAGCCGCTCCTCGTAAGTCTTGCCCTTGAGACCTTTCACCATCTTGGTCGCCCTCCAATACTCAATACTCATGATGTAATACTCAGTCATGCTTAATTTAATGATATGAATCGCCATAGATTGTCAGATTTTAAGATGCTTAATTTTTATGATTTCATGTTACTTCATTTTTGCATTTGTTTGAATATATGGAAGAAATCAAACACAACACTTCAGGGTAAATGCACTTCAGTGTATTGCTTCTGCTTTAAGGAGATCCATTTATATTTTTTTCTGTGTTAAGAGAGCTGAAAAACTTTTGCTGATTCAGAACAAATACCAGCTGGGAAAGTTCCCCTCTACATTGTTAGACACCAAGATTCGAGTTCCTGCTTTACTGAAAGTTTCTTCATTTAATCAGGAATGAAGCCATCCTCCTTAGTTTAGCCACAAATTCTATGACATAGCAGGAGGATATCTCTGATAATACTGATTGGGACATTAACATGAAAAGCTCTGACTGTTGACAGCTTACTATGAGTTATAAAAAGAACCACAACAAATTAGTAGCAACCTCTGCTTTCTGCTTTTGTGTTTGGTGTTCTAACCACCTTGTTTCAGTTTTCTCAGCGTGGGAGTCATGCTGCCTATGCTTCACACAGAGTACTTAGAAAGACTCCCTCACAAGATGGTTCTGAGTCCCTCAGTATTAGGTTAGGTACCTGCTCTGAGCAATCATAACAGTTTGGCAACACAGCACATCTACATTCCTAAAACAGATGCTTTTCTCATAGAGGAGCTGAAACAAACAGTTTTTGCTCTTCTTTGTGTTTAGAAAGTTTCTCTTCATTTCCATCTGGATTGCAAATCCTTTGGTTTTATAGAGGGAAGTTATCAAAAAAGTATTGTTTACATTGTAAGAATCATCTACACTTAGCAGAACTCACGTATGATTTGGGAAAATTAGAAAATAGCTAAATTAGTGATCACCAATATCAAAGCAACTTTTTGCAGACTTTAATTAGTCATGATCAGTATAAGTTTTTACCACTTCGAGCACATGCTCATTTCCCTGGCAACCATCAGAATGCTGTGTAACTTTGGGATGAAATTTTGTTCATGCTGATGTTACTGGAAATTTGGTGTTTTTCTATTAGTCCAGAATTTTATCTATGTCATTCCTAATATAAATTTTCCTCCTAGCTCTGTCTTATAAAAAATTATGCTAGATTTATATATATTTATATAAATTTACATATTTAAATAGCATATAAATATGCTATTTACTTTTCAAATAGAGGCAATATATCTTTGAGAGCACTTCTAATAAAAAAGATCATCTTATAAACAATGGTTTTAAATATATATATTTTAAAAAAAAAAAGAAAAGTGGAGGTAGTGATACCATCCTAGGTTGATATTTTCAGTGGCGAGATCTACAATCCATGACATATTAAGTTCCTTATTCGAATATTGAAACTATAGTGATTCCAAGACAAAGAGTTTTACCTTTTTTTTGTTGCATTCTTTTAAAATCCTATGTGAGCAGTCCAGTTAGAAGAATTTCTATGTTCATACTTAATTTACTTGTTATATCTTTGTAGCTTTAGTATCACACATAGAACTCTTGATGTTGTGAAAGCTAGTGGTTTGTCAAGGATATTTGTTCAGATGTCATGGCTTTTTCAGCTATTGTGCCATCACAAGCTACATATATACTGATGACATTTTGATATCCAGAAGCAAGAGGAAAAAATTTCTTTTCTTTTAGAGCATAGTTTTGCCATACTAATAGACAAGCTCATGTTCTGTAGGTAGCGGAGCCTCAACGTGCAGCAGTCGTGCTCCGCCTGTGGATTGAGAATTTACTCTTTACATTGTTGCTTCCTTGTCAGTGTATGATTTTAACTGTAAGTGGCTGTATCATTTCTATTTTGCAAAGTCTTTTCTGATTGTTCTCTTGCTACCACTTGAAAGTTTTTCCTCTTGTCCAGATCCCACAGATTTTAAGTTAATTTCATTACTCTCTATATACATCAACCCTAGAATGATTTCCTGTTCTTTCTGTATGTTTTATGTTCAATGCCCTTTTACAATTTCTGCATGTTTTGGTTTTACTTTACTCATTATGATTGTATTCATCAGAATAACATTCTTCCTACAGAAGCACTCTTTATTATCAGTTATAGCTGCTTTACATATACCGTTATTCCATTGCTTGATTTCTCAAAAGAAAAAAATAAACAGTACTGGGTATTTTATGCTCAGCACATGGTTTCCTATGTGTTTGTCTGCAATACACTTCCTCATGGCAATAACTGGTAATGACAACGGACACCCACTTCAATTTCTGTGTTCTTCCCATCAGGTACCATTTGTTTTTTCCAGTTCTTGTAATATTCCCTCTTCTCATTGGAATACCTCATGATTCTTTACATGACACTAATGATAACACATATATATGTATTTATAGATGTTATTATATATGCATTATATATATGTTAATATATATGTTATATATGTTATTATACCTTATATATGTATATTACACATGCTATTTTATATATTTTATATGTTATTTTATATATACGTGTACTTTATATATAGATTTGGCCTTCTGGTGACCCAGTAAACAGCTAGCTCAGAGTAAAAATAAGCATATGCTGACTGTCCAGCTAGTGACTAATACATAGAAATGAGTAAGTGCTGAGTTATTGCTGCATTTTCCACAGTGGGAAAATTAAAATGTTCTCTTTCTTGCCTTTCTCAGTAAGAAATTTTATTAAACATGTAGACAGTACTTTCTTTGAGAAGTCTCAACACTAAATGAGTTTTTAAATACATTTGGGTACTTTTTCCTTCCCCTCCACCCCACCTTCCCCCCAAAAAAAACATACCTTTTTTTTTTCCATTTTTTTAGTAGGTTTGCTGTGAAAGATTTGTTTGCTGAACACACCACTGCTCTTTTACCTTATGAAAGGATCCTATCATTCTCTTATGTGCTGCTGGAGGAAATTCTGGTTTATTGACTTGTCCCACCTAGATCAGGTCTTTGGGAACCAGGTGCTTACATTACCCTACATGAAAGCTTTATTTCTATTAATTTCTGTCTTAGTTTGTTCACAGGAAAAGAGACCCACAAAAGATGTGCTGCATTGTACATGAAACCTATTTCTCTTAGTGAATCTGCACATAAAAGGAGCAAGGTGCAATAGGCTAGACCCAGTCAGTGTTCTATTTAAGGAAGATACAACGAGACTGGCATGTACAAATATAGTAACACAGGCAGCATTTTTTTTTCTTTTTTAAAGCTTCTGAAAAAAAGAATATACATTATCCACATTAAGGTTTCTGTGTAACATCATAGAAACATCAATTTAATTCAATAAAATTGGACTTTTTTCTTAATATATTCTTATTCTGCTCATTTTCCTTTCTTGTTTTTGCCACCCTCAGTATCTGTTCAACCAGACTGCACAACAATAACAAAAATTCTGTGAGACCTTATCATAAAAGTCAGTTTCAGAATCCCTTATGCACAAGGAGTTTAAAGAAGATAACATATTAAAACTCATCCTAAAAGGCTAATAGTTCAGAAGTATATAAAGACATAGTATCAAGGATTCTACTAGGAAGTTTTGTGTTTTAAAATGTAGTAAAAATGGTACTTTAATTGAAGCTGTTGCTATTGTTTTCCCCTGTAATAGTAATTTGCATGTTCTTGATGAACGTGCAAGGAGGGATTTCCAAGAGAAATGTGACTTAAATCAAGAAAATAGTATTGTACATTGGGGTAATGCTTTTAAGATATAGTGATGTTAAGCATAAAATAGTGTTCCCTATAATAAGTGGTTCATAAACTTATTGCTTAGTCTTTTAAGGCAGACTAGTCCAATGCTTGAAATACACATCGGGGAACAATTCTGCACTGATGGAATAAATGCCATAGCAATCCTTTAGGCCTTTTTTCTCTCTCTTTTCTTATAGAACACATGAGTCAATACTAGTTTATCTTTCTCAATTACACAGGCAAGGACATTTCAGGCATGTAGGAATACTTTGAATGGAATCACAGGAAACTGTGAAGCCGTGGTTCATTGTTTTTCTGCAAGTTTCAGGGCAAAAAAAAAAAGTCTACCACTTCTACAAACTTAAATTTCTCTCACTCATCTGTGTTCAGTTTTGCGGTATCTCAGTTTCAGTGATGATCTTAAAACGTGTACCAGAATATAGTATTTACCATGGCAATGTACACATTATTTAAATTACACATAAAAAGAAAACCAAGTTTTGTACTCAGTTTGTAAATTTAATTCAAAGGGAAGGGTTTTACTTATCATTTATGTGGGCCTTGTCTTTCACTCTCTATCACTCTCTACAACAGAGTGCAACACGGTGACTATTTAGGATTGTCAGCCAATTAACGATAGCTATAACAAGATAAAAGTTCTTTGCACGTGTCTGCAGATAGAGCAATCCAAATTTCAGGGTTTTCAGTTGGTTAATTTTACTCATGCATAGGCCCATATCAAAAATGCAGCAGTCAAATGCTCTTTAGTTAACTTCAATAAAGGATCAGACTGTGAAATGCTCCTAAAAGCAACAATAATGGGCAAGACAAAAGACTCCTCTACTCCAACATCTTGTGTGAGACAGTGGCCAATTGTGGATGCAAGAGTAAATTAATACCTCACTCAGTTTAACCTCACAGTTTCTGACATCCTGTAGCTCAGGACCTTCTGAACTTGAGTTTGTCTTCTACGTCCTTGTGTCTGATATCACTTTAATAACTGCAACAGCAATTGCTAATAATTTTCATAATTCATTTGCACATTGAGTGGAAGAAAACCTACTTCCAGTTCAAGGATTCTTAAATATTTCTTTTGATTATTATTGGGTATTATGTGAAATAGTAACACTTCCTTTTTTTCACCTTCTCTGCATTATTAATTTCTCCCTATATTACAATCATATATTCTTCTCCAATCATTTATTTTTCCATGTGAAGAATCCCAGAACCTTTCCTCAGTTGATTTAACCTTTCCTCATATACAAGTCTTTTCATACTTTTTCATACTTTTTGCTTGTACTTTTTCCTTTGATTTGGGGAGACTGTCGCAAATGCAGCGATGGACTTCACTAGTAGAGAGAAGCAGCAATGCATTTACTGATATAAAACAGGGATTTAACAAAGGTTGATAGTAAATGCAACAGTATTTTAACAAGTTTCAATGGCAAGGCATACTTGCTTATTTACTGCATAGAGGACAGGGTCAGACAGAAGTGTCAGGGAGGCCCTCCCGTTGAGTTGAGGTTCAGAGAGGAGTCCTTTGCTTTCTAAACTTCTCAGAGAGGAGTCTAGGTGTGGCTGGATCCAATCCTGATCCCAGACTTGGTCAGTGGTTTATGTCTAGAGGATTATATATGCATAATCAATCCTTTATATCACTTAGCTAAGATTTCAAAGTTTAGCATGCTATTAGTCACTTACCAAGGATCTGTTGCAGCCAGGAATCTCTTAATCTTGAAAAGTAACCTTGAGAGGCATCCCTACTCAAGGGGAGATCCTGGCATGCAGCCTGCTGCGACACAGGAGAGCTCAAAGGGCTCTTGGGCTGTTCACTATTTATGGGGGTAAGATGATTGACCTATAGTCATGTTTGTATATTGACCACAGCACCAGTGTTGTGGTTAGGGGGCGCATTGCTCAAGTTAGCCGTTGACTATTGTGGTGTTATCTGTCTCCCCGAAACCATGTTGAGCCGGATGCAGCCATCACGACCAGAAGCACCCATTATGACCACTATGGGTGGTTATTGCTTGGACCCAGTTATGGGAGATAAAGGTCAGGTTGGCAATGGAGCACACCATCAGAGAGTCCTGAAAGACGTTCAGCATTCAAAATACATATGAATTATGCAATTATGAAATACCACTGTAATGTTTTATGACTTTGTTTTATAGTTTTTTCCTCTTTTCTAAAATCCCAGAATTTTGATTGCTTCTAAGAACTGTTATTTTCATAAAATTTACCACGAGTCTAATGCTTTTTGTAATGTGTTAGTTTAGAACCCAGTGTTATATATATATATATATATATACACAATTGTCTGGTTTTTTTCCATAATTTTTCTTTACACTGATTGTACTGAATTTCTTGTCGTTTTATGGTCCAATTACTTGTATCATAAAACACTTCAGTAACTCTTTGCTGTCAACTTTAATTTTGACTATTCTGAATAGTTTTGATATCATCATATATTCCTTCATTGTTTAATACCTTTTCCAGATCATCCATCTATGAATATAGATAAAAATACAGGTTCCCTCACAGGTTACCAAGGGATTTCTCAGGTAACCTTTCATTGTTAGAGCAACCATTTATTCCTGTTCTTGATTCGCTGTTCTTTGACCAGCTGCTAACTATGTAAGATGGTAGCACACGCTTAACGTCTGATAGCCTTTGATTTAGAAAGTCTCTATTTCAATTAGGGAACTATACAACTTATTAGAAGAGCACCTACATAAATTGGGCCAGAATGTACTTCCAAAAATATGTTTATTGACACTTTAGACTTACATATTCATTCATTTATTTTAATATTTTTTAGACATATTTACCATCTTTGCATATAAAAATACATAAATACATCACTATTTATCTAGATATTTAAGTAATTTTTTACAAGTTACTCTGAGATAAATTTTAGCTGTTGTGGGTAGCAAAACAGTGAGCTAATGAATATGCTGTTGACTTCAAATTTCAGGGTCATTTGAAATTAACTTCTTGTAAAGATGAGTATGTCCTGAAAAGTGTTCAAGTACTGTAATCCCAAAACATATTTTCAGAGCTGAAGTTTGCAAGTGGCTAGAAATCATTTTCAAATAGAAAAAAAAACAATTTCATGTAGTTACTTTTCAAATTACCAAAATGAAGGATTTGACTTTCCACCTACCTGATATAGGAAGATTACAATCAGTAAACACACTCTCACACACAGCCAATAATTATAGATTCAACGTAACAGTTTTTTCAATTCTTATTTAAGTTGTAATTTTTTTTTTGTGAATTATGAATATTTTTTCCCGTATTTATTAAAATAAACCAAACCTACAATTCAGTTCTTTACTTAGAGGTAGCCTCATTTTTTTAGTATCATGTTTACGCATTGACTTAGTGCTTCATACTTACAGCTCACTAGTATAAATTACATATATGTATGTACAATTCATAAAGGTGATGGAAAGATGATATACAAAAAAGTTCATGTAATTTTGTAGAAACCTTAAAAGAAAACTTAGAAAAAATAATTTTAAAACATATATTCATTTGATACCGTGAGCCCTGCATGAAAGCTAAACAAATATAGAAAATCATTTACATGCAAATGCTACACTATGCCTATTGCCAAACTGGTGAAATATATAGTTTTGCCTTATCTATCATCATTACTGATAACATTATCTTCTCCAGGGAGTCATTTGCAGTACAGACACTGCAGATATCTATGTAGATTACTATAATTAGCAACAGTGTTTCTGACATGGAATATAGTGCTTGACAATGCAAAATGCCACAAGGAATAACCCAAACAATACAGGGAGGAAGCACTACATTAATGTGTGGATGATGTGAACAACTAATTCTTTTTAATCCGTGTATTAATTATTTTTGTGATGAACATTTTTTTATAATATGCTAAAGCAGCATCTTGTTTCGATACATAAATAAGGAAAAATACATTCTTTTGCCATTCCATCCCGCATGGTAATTGCCTGTTGGTATAGGGTAATAAGCAAATCTACTGAAGAGAGGAATTGCACTGTTAGTGAATTGGATGAACTGCTAGAATTCTGCATTATTCTAATACATAGAATAACTACTTTCACGTGACTAACTGTATGTATCTGGTCAGTAAAAATCAGTAATCCATTGTCCTGCTGCTGTGGTTATGGATACAAGCATGGATTTTTGTGCTTCTTCTTCCCAGGCTGCTGCAAGTCTAGTCTTCTAAAAGTGACTGTGCTAGGCCACTATGTGTGCTCAAAACTATTATACTTCAGCATTGAGCCTAATGTACCTGAAGTTTTACTGACTGTGGACTGAGTGATTAGAAGAACAGTGTAACTGGGAACATACAAGTCTACTGTGATGATAATGGAACCCTTCTTATTTTATAATAAGCAACTTCCCTGGATAGTTGCTCCTCGCTACTTCTTTTGTATCCTTTCCTATTTCCTCATTCTCACTACTGATGCCAATCAAATTTCCCATCCTTCTCTAAATTATTGTGATATTGATGTATCTCCAACACACATCACTACTGACTATGGGATTCATCCATAGTTGGCTTGGGCCTTCCATTCTCATATTCATGCAGTCACTGGGGAAAGGCTCTCTACAAGAGCTGGAGGCTGTTGTGCGGTTTGAAGAAAAACCTGAAGGTAGTTCCACTAGGCAAGATGGTTCTTGTCTTGCCAGTTTCTGCTACATGTGAACATTTAAATAAAAAAATTAATTTCTGATTCAATGACAAAATGTTTGGGTGTTTTGTTTTGTTTTTTAAGTCAATGGATGTGGCCTATGCATTTTAACAAAGTATAATTAGTATGACTAATTTTCTGATAGCTTGGGATAAAATCATACTCAAAAGTTTATTTGTGATATTTCATTAATTCAATCCCTCATTCAAAACTACTCTTTATTATTGACTGGTGAACAATTAGTTCAACTTCAACAATACCAACAACTAGCATCCCATTCTCTGTAACTCCAGTTTTTAGGTGTCTGATCATTATTGATACTGAATATATTTCATTACATGACAATGAATCCAGTATTATTATAAATTGCATAAATAAAAATATATTAATGATGTATATAGTTTTATTTGAAATTAATCCTTCATTTTCTTTTAAACTAATTCTTGACATTGATGTTTTCCTGGAAGTTTGCTTCAAGAGGTTAGCTTCTTACTATAAAATAAATTACAAGAGCTCTGGCATGACTTCAAGAAGTTTAGATTGTAATCAAAACGCCTGATTCTTCTGCCTATAACTGCTCACAGAAGTGCTTACTAAGCATTAATCTCATATTCAGTGTTCATTCATTTTAAAAATAAATGAACAGAGGAATTAACAATTTTTGTGCATGCCCTCATCTAAGTTACATGGCAAGTTCCTAAAGAATTTAGAAAACAAATGTTGTAGGTTATTGATGCCAGTTCCAAAAACATATTTTCTGGGTCTTTTGCTTAGCATGAGATTTGCAGAAACTTTACAAAGCTAAAATGAGATAGAAATGAAAAGGGGCATTTTGGGCTAATGTTACTAAAAATAATGGATATGTAAGTGGATATTCAGTGAGTATTCAGCATCATACTAAAATCTTCTGTCTGAAATAAGGGATTACTACAAATAATGAAGAAATAACCTCACCCTCTCAATCCCTATTTATCCTTCTAAAGGTTTCTCTTAGTGTACTTATATTGAAATTCTCTTCTACTTATAGCTTTAGAAAACCATCCCCCTCAGTCAAACACTCACTCTTGGCAATGCACCCATAAAGCAGACATCTTAGTCTAAAAAAGTGACAAAGCTCTGCCTCATTCACATCTTTGCTGACACTACCATACACTTAATCTTTCTTTCTCCTTCCTTGCAGCACCACATACATATTGAAGAGCAATTCAAAGAAGAATCACAGAGCAGAGGTCTCTGGGTGCAGATGAGCAATTGCCTAAATCCACACTCTGTAATCTATTGGAGAGGAGAAAATGAAACAATTTAAGCTATACTTTTCTGCCCAACTCATAGGCAGTTCATCTGGTGATAAAGAGACTCAAAAGCAGTATAGATGTCTGTCCATATAGCCCTACAATCAGGGGTATTACAGCAAGTTCCATATGTAGACTGGCCATAAAATGAAAGGGGTGAAAATAAAAATCTTTGGACTCTTTAGTATTGCCATCAGCCATGTTTTTAAGCTTTAAACAGTGAAGAAGGCTGGTGAGACAAGACATGAGAGTTTCTTGAAGAAAGTCCTAATTGCTATTTGCTTGAGAGGAATAGTATTTTACTAGAGAGCAGTACTTTTCAGTATTGAGCCGCACATACTATATTTTAATGACTTTTGGTGGATTTTGGTTCAACTCAGCAATAACAGCTGGATTTCAGTGGCTGGAGGACAAGATGATGTTGCGAGTATTTGTAGCTTCTTCCTTAAAAGTATCCACTAAAACTACTTGATGCTACATTTAGTGTATCTAAAAAATACTTCATTTTTTGTTTTGAATACCTGTTCTGGAAAAAGGATAATAGAAACAGAATGACAGAAATTAGTATTATCACAAATATTTTAAACAAATACTATCTAGTTCTGCAAAATGCTTTTGCTCTTGAAGTGCTGTGATCTGCAAGATCAGAACCACCAGAAGACCCAGGGTCTAATTAACAAATGAGACAGTAAAATTTTCCATTTTTTGCTGTAAAATATTGCTTTTGTGTTGAAACTTATAGCATGCATGTAACTTGTAGCTGTCAGTACTGCGTAGTGAAACTGATCCAAGCATAAATGCTATTAAATTTGACGTTAATTTTGATTCATGGTGATATTTATACTTTCATATTTTACTTTTATAGCTGTACCGGGTTCAATAGGAAATTTTATCCTTACATCCCCTGACAGGGAGGTAATGTTCCTTTACATGTGTTGTCCAAAGGAGCGAAAGAAAATCATCAGTATGTTATGGTTATACAATTTGGCAAAGGTGAACGCAAGCACAAACACAGGCTGTGCAGAGAATGAGTTGAGAGCAGCCCTGACAAGAAGGACTTGGGGGTGTTGATGAGAAGCTCAACATGAGCTGGCAATGTGCGCTTACAGTCCAGAAAGCCAACCACATCCTGGGCTGCATCAAAAAAGTGTGGCCAGCAGGTCGAGGGAAGTCATTCTGCCCCTCCACTCCACTCTCATGAAACCCCACCTGGAGTACTGCGTCCAGCTCTGGGGCCCCCAACATAAGAAGAACATGGACCTGTTGGAGCAAGTCCAGAGAAGAGCCACAAAGATGATCAGAGGACTGGAGCACCTCTCCTATTCAGACAGGCTGAGGGAGCTATGGTTTTTCAGCCTGGAGAAGACAAAGCTCCAGGGAGACCTTATAGCAGCCTTTCAGTACTTAAAGGGGGCCTACAGAAAAGATAGAGAGGGACCCTTTATCAGGGAGTCTAGTGATAGGACAAGAGGTAATGATTTTAAACTGGAAGAGGTTAGATTTAGATTAGATATCAGGAACAAATTCTTTACTCTGAGGTTGGTGAGACACTGGAACAGGTTGCCCAGGGAAGTTGTGGATGCCCCATCTCTAGAGGTGTTCAAGGCCAGGTTGGATGGGGCTTTGAGTAACCTAGTCTAGTGGTAGGTGTCCCTGCCCATGGCAGGGGGGTTGCAACTAGATGATCTTTAAGGTCCCTTCCAACCTAAACCATTCTATGATTCTTTGAAAGGTGACACTGAACTTGAATGAAAGAGAGTATTGTTCGAGTGTGTAATTTCGATTTTATTTCAGCCTCTTTTACATGAATGGATATTATCCCATTGTTGTTTCGTAGTAGAAATACATGGGATTCTATATGCAGTTACTATTCATTGTTGAGAAAGTGTTCACATCTGAATTTACACTTAGCAATGCTCTTTGTGTTAGTATTTATCTTCTGATTAATTATACATAGCTTTTTTCAAACAGTGGAAATTCTAATCTTATTTAAGTCCATAGCATTTTCATCCAGTAAAAATGGGTATTTTTGTACTATATTAAATAAGTTCATGTCTCTCTCTAATTATGCACAGTAGCCTTCATCTCCAATCTTCTTTACAGATACATTCAGCAAAAGCAAAAAAGGGAATAAATATTTTATAGTAAGTTATTAGAAAGTACAAATGAAAATAGAGTGCTAAACATTAAAAGTTCCTATTCAACTGACCATTAAATTTAACTTAAAAAAAAATCAGGGCCTATCAACCCTTTTTTCATTAAAGAAAACCCAGTCACAATAAGCAAATCCTCAGAGCGGAAGAGATACTAAATCTGTCTTTTATTGTAATTTCTCGGTTCCTTTAGAGGTCTCCCAACTACTTGCTGCAGACACGTAAACATACACACATATATACACGAAAAGATCAGTTAATGATTCAGGACTGTGACTATGTTTACCTATAATTTGGAAATTCCATGTTTTTATGTAAAACACCTTGTTTCCCTCAGCCCTCCCTCTCACTTAAAGCCTTTTTTTAACCATGTTGTAATTGTAAAAAACTGAGAGAGTAAGGTTTATCTTTTTCTCCCAGGTTAAGTTTGTTGGCAGACAAGAAGACGCTGAGGAGCCAGAGTTTGCCTCCATTAGTTAAATTAAGGATATTGATCATGACCTGAACATAAATCTCTTAACTCTTCTCTGGTGATAACTTCCAAGTAGGATAAATGTTCTTCAGACCTAGCTCACAAGAAATGAATAACATTTCTTTTTGGCAACTCTACCTTGCGAGTGAGTTGTTAGATATAATTCATGGAGACCATACAGAAAGACATACTTATTTACCAACATGACTTAATAGAATAGAATGGTCTTTATTACAAATGCACTTTATAAAAATATTCTCAAATTCTGTGGCTACATTGTAGTTGATGCATTTTCAAATATGAAATGAATATTTCACAATATACTAGCAAATAATCCAAGAGGGTTATCAATTAATCTTAAATTTTGCTTCTCTTTTCATGTGCTTTAAAAATTGTCTCATCAGTGCCTGTGCCTGACCTTCACATCACAGCCACCTGAGTACATTGCACTGTGCCAATAAACCTATATGTTCGTTTAGATGACTCCTTCCTTTTTAAACTATTAAGCATTATTGGACATTTAGTTTGCGGTTGTGATACCATAGACATTCACAAATTCCTCACAGATTTGTCTGAAGGGACAATTACCTATGTCCTTTCAACCCTTATTACCAGATCTGCCAGTGATGTTATTGCCCCAGTCTTGGAAGAATAAATTGAAATTCTTTATCAGAAGACCCTAACTTTTAAAATTCTTTTTCCACACTCACAATGATTCATACTTTATGAAATTCTCCTACTTCATATATTTCAAGTTATATAACTTATAATCTGTGAGAAAAACTGGGGTTTTTTTTCTTTTTGGTCATTATAGTTTTATCTTGCCATGATTTTTTTCTAGCTTTTTTGTACATACAGGATCAAAATGATCAATAGCTTAATCTTCCTTTATCTCCCTAAACTCTGAAACTCTACTCAGAATAACCTTTCCATATTCAGGCTACCAGTTCCCGTTTTCCAATTTCTTTTATATGTTATCAATATACAGGTTTATATAATTCTGAACTAAAACGGCATATGTGCAGAACTTGCACCAAATACCTAAAAATATGGATAATGCTATGCTTTAATGGTGTTGGTATTTTTAAATCAGTTGATTCTAACCATTGTAAAATATTGAATTAGATGACTGTTCAAAGGCTTTTCCATGCATTTTTTCCTTGTTCCTATATATTCTTTGGAACCTCAAAACAATCAGCTATTCTCCTATATAATGTAGTGTTTGATAAATGACCGAGCATGGCAGATGTGACAACCCTTACTCTCAATAACTGCAGGTACTAAAAGTATCTTATTTTCAGTAATAGATCCAACCCTGAAGCAAACTTTCCTCTTTTTCAGAACTCTGTGAAAACATTTTATAACTCCTAGTCTTCAGATTAACTACCTCCTTATTAAGTAATGTATCATGGTACTACTACACTGACCTTAACCCAAAATCAAGGTTTCAAGGAGCCCATAATGTTGTCTCAAGTTCCCAGAGTCAAATCTATCTACCTGTAATCAAGAACAAATTCTGGTTACATCAATATCAATAATGAGCACTTTCAATTTTTAACATCTGTTTACTGATGTATACATAGCACAAATGTTCTCACCATGAAGTGAGATTAGCCATTGATAAGCTGTAACAGTGCCAACTTCTGACTCTAAAATCATATAGTTTATTGCAAATTCCTCTAGCCAGTTCATTGCAACTAATAAATAGGGAAGAATGTAGATGATTCTCGTTTTACAGCTACTGAGCCACCATCTTGCATGTTTTCATAAATAGCTCCAAATTCACTGCCTCTGGCTGGAATTTTGGGTCAACATCAAGTCTTTATTCTCTCAAAATGAGTTTCCCAAGAAGTAAGATTTTGCTGCCTTCTCCATTTAGGAAGAAAAAAAAATATCACAGAACAATATCCAGCAAACCTTCCATCATTCTGGGGTGAAGTATATTAGTCTTCAATATTTGCCTCTTAGACAAATTTAGTTCCTCATTTGTTGTTGTTATTAAGTTCTGGAATACTACAAATGCTTGATTTCTTCCCATGCACTTTTACTGCATTTTATACAATAGAAATGCTGAAAAATCTTTCTGCTATAGACCTGATTTTGCACATTCCTGCCTTCAGTCTGTTTTTCTCCATCTCAGATACACTGGTGAGATTTTACATGTGTGAGATTTATGTGAAGTATTAAATGCACAGTGTTAATCTAATAACAACCATTTCCTCTTGTGATGACCAGATAAAAAACGAACAGGATATCGCATATGAAAAAACTGAGAAAGTGGTATTTAGCATTTTTGCTGACTGTTATTCTCCTTTCCCTTAGTTTGCACTGTTAGTTTTCAGATTAATTTTTTCTGAGACTCCCAAAATAAGCAAGAAATTAAGTATTTTGTAGATAACTACATTATTTTATTCTTTACATCAGAAAACAATTATTACAATATAAATGTTTTGTGAATATAATCAGCAAGCAATAAAGTCTAATATTTTCATACTTCTGCATGAACTTATGGAAAATATTAAAAAATGTGAACTTCTGTTTTAAACAGTTATATTATATAATCAGAACTCAGTTGGAATATGAAAATATCTGGACAATCTGACATTTATTTTTGTGTATTATATCAATGTGCACTTTGCCATATTTGACTGTGTAGTGGATCTTTAGAGAAATGTAGTAGGCATCTCTTTTCTAAGCTGCTCATTGGAGTGATGACTAACTTTCATGACTCTTGAACATAATATTTAGCAAATAAATCCTGAAACATTTATTTGAGATATGCACCAAGTGCTATCAATAAATAATTGGAAACTGTTTTTTTCCAATAGAAAACTGCCTTCTGACTTTTCATAACTGTCAAACCAAGTCAATAAGAATCAATTTTATTTTCTTTTTCCTTGTTTGAAGGCATTTATTGATAAATAAACATATGATTTTTCTATTCTACCCAACCATTTGGGTAGAAATGCAAATTTCTCTGCAAGGTTATGAAAACTGGTTCCAGGTTTTGAGGGTGGAATGAGATTGTGGCTCTATAATCCCAGAAGAAAGTAAATTGAAAGAAATGTAAGCCTTAGAAAATCTGTATTCAGGAGGATATAGAGGATATAGATAATCAAGCATTCTCTTAATAACTACTTTTCATCAGAAAACTGACTGTAATACTGTCCATACAGAAAATCCCAATTCAGTGAACTTCGAAAGAGAAGTAAGATACAGTTACTAAGCTATTCAGTAATACACAGGATTCCTTTTTACTGCCATAACAAAACATTCAGTCTCTGCCATGGAGAGACTTTTTTTTTTCATCCACAGGTTTTGAAAATTCCACCTGTATGTACCCTCCAACTGGAAAGAAAGTCACCTGAAAAGACATAAAGACTAACAGTCATGCCACTAAAGTAATGATGGTTAAGAGTCACAGAGGTATTTAAACACACAGAGGTGCAGGCTTAACCATTTATCTTTGAAATAGTAATATTTCTTATAAGTTTCCATTCCATTAGAAAGAGTTCAAAAAAGAGTAAATATATCACATCATATAATACAATGCAATATAATATAATATATATTTGCAAAGTATTTTTTTCTCTCCTCTTTTCGTAGGTAATTCAGGAAATACATCTGGAGGGAAAGCTCACACCAACACAAGATGTGAATTCAGATATAACAAAATCTAAATTAACTATTAGAGAATACATGAACAAGAGGTATCAGAAGACATTTTTCTTTCATAAGCATGAATTCAAATCAGGAAAGCATTAAAATCAAATTATAAGTAGGTTCTGGGTAGAATTATATGTTGGCAAGGCCAAGTCCTTATGCGCACGGTAAGGATCATATTCTCTTTCATTGAGTAATGTCATCACTACCGAATGAAGCTGTAGGCCTATGAATCACTTTTTTCTTTCTATTACCTGAATTTTTCAGGGATATATGGAATATAAAAGTTATTTTTTACATATTCCCATTCACTTAAAGGGAAATCTTCAATTCAACAAGGGCAAGTGTAGGGTCCTGCATCTGGGGAGGAATAACCCCATGCATCAGTACAGGTTGGAGGCTGACCTCCTGGAGAGGGACGTGGGAGTCCATGGATGTCCATGAGCCAGCAATGTGCCCTGGTGGCCAAGAAGGCCAATGGCATCCTGGGGGGCACCAAGAAGAGTGTGGCCAGCAGGTCGAGGGAGGTCATCCTCCCCCTCTACTCTGCCCTGGTGAGGCCACATCTGGAGTACTGTGTCCAGTTCTGGGCTCCCCAGTTCAAGAAGGACAGGGAACTGCTTGGAAAGGGTCCAGCAAAGGGCCACTAAGAAGATTAGGGGATTGGAGCATCTCACTTGCGAGGAAAGGCTGAGGCACTTGGGGCTTTTTAGTCTAGAGAAAAGAAGACTGAGGGAGAATCTTATCAATACTTATAAATACTTAAAGGGAGGGTACCAGGTAGATGAGAACAGTCTTTTTTCAGTGGTGCCCAGTGATAGGACTAGAGGTAATGGGCACAAACTTGAACATAGGAAGTTCCATCTTAACATGAGAAGCAACTTCTTTCCTTTGAGGG
Organism: Pluvialis apricaria; assembly: GCA_017639485.1. NCBI lineage: Eukaryota > Metazoa > Chordata > Aves > Charadriiformes > Charadriidae > Pluvialis > Pluvialis apricaria. Next base: position 174,693,412 of record CM030007.1, read on the forward strand.
TGGCAGAGCACTGGAACAGGCTGCTCAGAGAGGTTGTGGACTCTCCCACACTGGAGACATTCAAAACCCGCCTGGACGCTGTCCTGTGCAACTGCTGTAGGTGTCCCTGCTGTGGCAGGGGGGCTGGACTAGATCATCTCCAGAGGTCCCTTCCAACCCTGACCATTCTGTGATTCTGTCGTTCTGTGATTCTGTAATCTACTATAGATCTCAATGACAAAAAGGGTAAAAGTTATTTGAAATCAGTAACTCCCACAGCAGATTGTGTTTAACTTTATAAAATTACATTATCCATGAACTTAAGGTGAATCACTGTTATTTTAAAAAGCTTTTGAATGTACTAAAGATTTTTTTTCTTTGGTTTTTTTTTTTTTTGCTTATTTATCAGGCTGCTTTGGAAATGTGGTACTGTCATGGAGAACAATGAATCAAAATGGTTTCTCTAAACTCTCCTGACACTACATTCTGTGCATAAAAGAAATTGGGGAATTCTGATAACAACCTTCAAGAGATCTTTCACTTATGCATCCTGAAAATTTTAGTTGGCAACCTAATGTTAAAAAAAGCTGTAAAAAACCACTGTTTATTTCATTGTTTGTGTATTTATAAATATCTGAAATAGAAAAAGGAGCAAATTTAATGCACAAATCCCATCCAAATGTTTTATTTCTTTTCGGCCATAGCTGTCTCAAGAACATTTAATATTATCTGTTAAATGTAATAAACATACATTAGCAGTATAATAAGCTTTAAACATAATTTTGACAAGTAGTTAAAATTCTGTTAAAATAACTTTTTCCTGGGGTAGCATATTAATTTACTTCATGGTTGGCATTTGATGGTCTGTTACACAAAATGCTGTTTCACTGAAGTGTGAGCTAATGGATCTCTTTTCCTCGTATGAATTAATCCACTTTTAACATCACTAGCATTTTCAAAGAATTGGACATAACAGATTAGACCTAATTTTAATTTCAGTTGTGCAGTAATTTGTCAGCAAGTACTGTGAAAAAAACCCTTTGTATATTATATCTAATACCATTTTTAGAATACAAAAGATATTGTGCAGGCTTTTATATATTTAAAATCAGAATTGGTTGATGAAGATTATATTGCTGTTTGTTTAACTACACTTGGAGAATTTTGCCATAGTAAGATTTTCAAATGACAGAACCTTCAAAAGAAGGTTAATTAATTAATTCTATAACCACTTACATTGTAGTCCAAGAGCTTGTTTAAATTTTATCCTTCTTCTCTCACCTGTATTATATATCTTTGTAAAGATGGCTTAGAGCTGGCAGAAAAGCTGTATTGTGTATGTGTATGTATATATTAACACTAGTGAAAGGGGAAAAATTCAAAATAAATTTTAAATGAAAATAAGAATTAGCAATACATATCTAGGATACTTCTTTTTTTTTTCCATAACTTATGGTCGATCTTAAAGTTTTAAACATACTGCAAAAATTTTCTAAATGATATAATGGATTTTCTGTGTTATTTATAAGATGTCTGTTCTCGAGTGTCAAAAGTGAACCTTTTTTGTCCAAGTTTTGGTTTCGTTTGGTTTGGTTTTTAGTTGGGTAAACTAGGGAAATCTTATGCCATTTTATGGGTGGTAACATCAGGAAAAGCTTTGTTTAAACTACATATTTCTTTTCATGTAAGAAGTTTACGGATTAATTTTGAAATTAGTCTGTTAAATATCTTTCATTGCCATAAATTTGTTCTACATTGACCAAGCTTACATGTCTATACCTTACTTAAACATAAGCTTATTAGAAAATAAGGGAGACGTAAAGGATTTATTTATTTATTTATTTCAATAGATGGCTGCTACTGCTGTATTTCACTTGATAGTTCTTATTTGTTGATGTCACGAAAACATTCCTTCTAAAGTGTGTAATTTCATTTTGGAGTTTAGTAAGAAAATGGTAAAAGTCAGATCTATCAAGACATTCAAAATTAAACTAGACAGAAATGTAGTGAAAACTAACACAGAGAAATTCTTAGTTCTCAAAGAAACTAATTAATTGCATGACGTCACATACTAAGACTTTTCAAGTCTAGAAACAAAAAAAATTTCTTGAGTCACTTATTTGATGAGTTTTTTGAGTGTTTCCTACAAATGTCTTGTCTAATGAACTCTTCCCATATATAAGTTGTTGCATGGTATATTTTCAATACCACCTAAGAGAAAGTGACAAATTTGACTTATTTAATGTTAGAAGAGCTACCTCATTAAAAATGTAATTCTGATATACAATTATGATCCACAATGAAGGAATTTATCCTCTGGATCCCTTTCTCCTAGAGAATGGAAAACATGATTGTCTAGAAGTGCAGGCAAATAGCTAGTGGAAAAGTATTTCTTAGCAATTTGTCACTAAATAGCTGAGCATATTTAGGATCATAAATGCAGAAGGGAGAGTGAACATAAGTTTTAGAGAATTGTAGAATTGTAGAATAGTTTGGGTTGGAAGGAACCTGTAAAGGTCATCTAGTCCAACCTCCCTGCAATGAGCAGGGACATCTTCAACATGTCAGGTTGCTCAGAGTTCTGTCCAACCTGACCTTGAATGTTTCCAGGGATGGGGCATATACAGTCTCTCTGACCAACATGGTCCAGTGTTTCACCACACTCATGGTAAAAAATTTCTTCCTTATATCTAGTCTGAATCTTCCGTCTTATAGTTTAAAAGCATTACCCTTTGTCCTATCACAACAGGCCCTGCTAAAATGTTCGTCCCCATCTTTCTTATAAGCCCCTTTTGAGTATTGAAAGACTGCAATAAGGTTTCCCCAGAGCATTCTCTTTTCTTCTCCAGGATGAATAACCCCAACTCTCTCAGTCTCTCCTCATAGGAGAGGCGCTCCGCTCCTTTATTGTCTTTGTGGCCCTCCTCTGGAGACACTCTAACAGGTACATGTCTTTCCTGTGCTGAGGGCTCCAGAGCTAGATGCAGCACTACAACTGGGATCTTACTAGAGCAAAGCAGAGGGTCAGAATCACCTCCCTCAAAATGTTGGTCACGCTTATTTTGATATAGCCCAGGATACGGTTGGCCATCTGGTCTGTGACATCACATTGTCAGCTCATGTCCAGCTTTACATCCACCAGTACAGTTCTCCTCTCTTGGCAGGGCTGCTCTCAATCCCTTCATCCCCCAGCCTGTATTGATACTTTGGGGTTGCCCCGACCCAGGAGCAGGACTTTGCACTTGGCCTTGTTGGACCTCATAAGGTTCACACGGGTGCACTTCTCGAGCTTGTCCAGGTCCCTTGGGATGGCATCCCATCCTTCAGGTGTGTCAACCACATCACTCAGCTCGGTGTCATCTGTAAACTTGCTGAGGGTGCACTTGATCCCACTGTCTATGTAATTGATGAAGATATTGAACAGTACTGGTCCCAATACAGACCCCTGAGGGACGCCACTTGTCACCGATCTCCATCTGGACATTGAGTCATTGACCATTACTCTCTGGATGCGACCGTCCAAACAGTTCTTTATCCACCAAAGAGTCCACCCATCAAATTCATGTCTCGCCAATTCAGAGAGGAGGATATTGTGGAGGACAGTGTGAAAGGCCTTACAGAAATCCAGATGGACAACATGTGTAGCTCTTCCCTTGTTCACTGATGTAGACACTCCATCATAGAAGGTCACAAAGTTGATCAGGCAGGACTTGCCGTTGGTGAAGGCATGCTGGCTGTCTCAAACCACCTCCCTATCCTCTGTGTGCCTTAGCGTAGCTTCCAGGAGGATTTGTTCCATGATCTTCCCAGGCACAGAAGTGAAGCTGACAGGTCAGTAATTCCCAGGGTCCTTCTTTCTGCCCTTTTTAAAAATGGGTCCAAAGTTTCCCTTATTCCAGTCGCCAGGGACTTCACCTTACTGCCATGACTTTTCAAATATCATGGAGAGTGGCTTGGCAACTACATCAGCCAATTCCCTCAGGACTCTGAGATGCATCTCGTCAGGTCCCATAGACTTCTGTATGTTCAGACTCCTCAGGTGGTCACAAACCTGACCAGCTCTTACAGTGGGAGGAACTTTGCTGCACCAGTCCCTGTCTTGCAGTACATCCACTCGAGAGGTGTGCGGACAAAGGTTGCCAGTGAAGACTGTGGCAAAAATATTGTTGAGTACCTCAGCCATCTCCTCGTCCATTGTTACCAATTTACCAGTCTTGTTCATTAGGGGGGGCACACTTTCTTTGACCTTCTTTTTCTGGCTGACATACCTGTAGAAGCCCTTATTATTATTCTTTGTGTCCCTTGCCAAGTTTATCTCCAGCTGTGCCTTGATCTTCCTGACCTCACTCCTACACAACTGGGCAGTGTCCTATACCCTTCCCAGGATACCTGTCCCCAGTTCCACTGCAGGTACATTTCCTTCTTGCCCTTTAGTTTGACCAGCAGGTCTCAACTCAGCCATGCTGCTCTCTTGCCTTCTTGCCTGATTTCTTACACCTGGAGACTGAGAGCTCTTGCACTCTGTAGAAATCATCCTTAAAGATCTGCGAGCTCTGTTCTTCTCCCTTGTCCCTGAGGGCAGTTTCCCAGGGAGTCCTATTGACTAACTCCTTGAACAGCTGGAAGTTTGCTTTCCTAAAACTTATGCCTTGAAACTCTTCAAAACATGGATGAAAAATTAGAAATTAGCGTCAAAATATTTAATCTTAGTTACTGCGGGTTAATTTTCATAGCTGAATTTAGATAGGCAGAAACCTCATCTCTCTGATCAAAGTACATAGGAACTGTAGGTCAAAAACATCTTTGGAGAAGAAGTCATTCTAGGCCTCCTTCACTTCTGCAAATTTTGGCAAACACTTCCTGAACTTTAGCACTTGCACTTACTATATCAAGAGTATCTGTCCATTAATATTGATTTTTATCTGTGTACTTTTATATTTCACACACTTGATAAGTGAATGACTTGTTAAATATGCTTGTTGTTCTGGTTCTGACACATTACTCCCACACACAAAGTCAGCTACATATTTTTCCTCCGGCACAGAAATAAATTTCAGAAGATCTTTGTATTTGTTTATTGTTATGGTGACATATTTCCTGTGAAAACTTACTTGTTGAAATAGTTAAGGGATAGATTTATGAGACATTCTCATACTCCCATCATTTGTTATTTTACAATTTTTTTCATTTTTCAGAAGTATAAAAACACCCTGACCATGCTGGTGAAGTTGGGAGGATATGTAGTAAAGCACTAAAAAAAAATAGATTTAAAAATAATTTACTCTTGGCCTTGGACTATTATGTGGACTTATGGAAAAAAGCACTTTACTCTCAATCTTTATCAAATAAAATCTTAACATTCCTAATACCAGAACTACTGTGGTCTAAGGTGTTGCTCAGGCGTGTAATAAGTCTTTCTAACTTCCATGGGCATCAATGTACAGGAAAGAACACCATGAAAGTAGCCTAGCAAGACCTATTGAACATGGTATCTTCGGAAAGAGTTCATTGTGCTACTGAACAGTGACTCAATGTAAATTGTTATACAGAGTAGCGTATCAACCCCATCTGTTATGGAATCATAGAACCATAGAGTAGTTTGGGTTGGAAGGAACCTGTAAAGGTCATCCAGTCCTGCAATGAGCAGGGACATCTTCAATAGGCCAGTTTGCTTAGAGCCCTGTCCAGCCTGACCTTGAATGTTTCCAGTGATGGGGCATCTACAGCCTCTTTGCGCAACCTCTTCCAGTGTTTCACCACACATTGCAAAAAAGAGCCTCCATGTCTTTCCTGTACTGAGGGCTCCAGGAGCATATTAGAGCTTTCTGGCATAGAGCTTGAACACAGGTGAAAGAAATGTAATTAAAAGATCCCCTACTTGTAAAGAGTTTATGAACTGTTCAATCAGTTGCAAAACCAGCAACTGTCAGATGAGTTTGGGTAACTAGGGAATTAGCAGTTTTAATTCCCAGTAAACAAAGATAATTGTACCTGATATATAAATCTATATGATAGTATTGGACACTAGCAGCTTCCAATGAACTGGGACTTCAGAATGACAGAATCACAGCAAAAAGGTTCTTTAGGATTCTTTGGGTTTGTTTTGGGAAAACTTTAGTTTTGTTTTGGGGGTTTTTGTTTTTGTTTGGTTTTACTTCCTTTTAATATTTTTAACTTAATTTCATAATAGATAGTGTGATTTCCACAGATACCTTCTTCTTCAACAGGGTAAATGGGTCTCGAGAATACAGCTAGATTTTGTGGTTTTAGACACAGCATCTCATTATATGAATGTTTGTTATAGTTCCCATTTTCAAGAAAAAAGATTCTATTTTGAATTCAAATTTTTGAATACAGAAGAATGTTAATGTAAACATTAATATAACCTTAAATATTAAGTGTGAATGTGAGGGTTTTCTGTCTTTTCTCTTTGTCTCCGCTTCTTTCCCTCAGTGTTTTCCGTTACACATTTGTCTCATTATATAAGTGATTCTCTGCTTTCTAATTTAGATAAATATCAAAGTTTCTTTTCCTATGCTGTAAACTTGCCAAATACACTAATTTCTGTGTATGGTACACAGAATATTGCATTCCATTATCAGGAAAAAATTAGAACAACTGTGATCTGCAGACCCTAGCACTCAAACTACCTTGATTCCCTTGACTCATCAAATCATCTGGATAGCTCTTCCCTGTCTTTCCTTCATCCTTCTGTTAAGTACAATGAACCCTGTACTGGAGTGACAGTGTATTTGATAAGGAAACGTGAACATTCACCCCTGTTAATGTTTTTATCAGTACTTTCTCTCTTTGGCTTCCTTTATAATACTTTATTTTATGATGATAGAAGGACTCCCACGGTCACTTTCAGTCAATTAGAATATATTAGTCCTGTAAAACCCCTCTGTACTCTTCCCAACTAAGTTAGATATATAATCACTAGATAGGTTAAGCTGATTTTCTGGGAAACTTCTGAGGTTGATTATGTATGTATACATGTGTAATATTAATTTCTACACAATTTTGTGAACCTTATTTGGCAGGGCTTTAGAATTTTTATCACAGAATCATAGAACGGTAGGGATTGGAAGGGACCTTTGGAGATCTAGTCCACCCCCCGCTGCCAAAGCAGGTTCACCTAGAGCAGGTTGCACAGAATCTCATCCAGGCAAGTTTTGAATGTCTCCAGAGACAGAGACTCCACAGCATCTCTGGGACGCCTGTTCCAGTGCTGTGTCATCCTGAAAGTAAAGAAGCTTTTCCTCATGTTGAGATGGAATTTCCTGTGTTCCGTCTTGTGTGTTTAATGGTGATGATTTGCTAGTCATAGCTGCATGTTCTCAACTTCGGAAAGCACTAGTGATACCTATGTCAGTGTCTTCTCAGCGTACTGTACAATTCCTTTATTTTATTGAGGCTTACATTTTTTCAGTGCCTTTTTAGTTGGCTTATGATCTAGACAGGTACGTATTGATAAGTGTATATATATGAATAAATTATTCATATATATTTTATGTTTAGATCTATATATTATACAGTAATATATACACGTCATATATATTGCAAATTTTTGTATATACAGGTAATAAATATTGTATATAAAGTATACTTAGGCATAGTAAGGTTTACGTATGTATACACTAGGAACACTAATTGTAAGAGTACCTGTTATATTTAGGTTATATAATGTGATATAATATGATCTCATTGAATTGTATGTATTTTAAACTACTATCACATAGCATAAATACTACACAAAAAGGAATTTTTAAAACTATACAATTAGTGTTATTCAAATAGCCCTATCTTCATTTTTTCATTTTATGTTTAAGTAACAAACACTTTTACTTAGATGAGTATCAAGTGCAAAGTGGTGAACAAATTTTGCATCAGAGGAATACACCATCACCATAGAACTGAAGATTTATCTAAGGCACAGCTCATTTTTTCCCCTTTGGCTTTGTTTTGTTTAGATGTGATTCAGTTGAGAGCATATAAAAGTCAGCTGCATATTTTTATTTTTTTTAATATAAGCAAAGTTAAATTAATTGTTTGTAGATGGACTAGCAGAATTCATTGCCATTTTATTCCTAGTTCTGGTAGCTATTTTGCTCTGACCCTCCATCCAAAAAGGGTATTTTTAAGTTTTTTTTGCAGCTTCAGAGTCATAGGAGAGTCCTTTGCAGTTAATGAGATTTAGAAGTGATGCTGTTCTCTTGTCTCCTTTGAAGTTAAAAAAGAAAACAAAAAAATGGGTCCTAGTTCTCCAGCCATCAGAAGCGCAAACCTGTTGGCAGAAGTTCAGTCTGATTTGATGAGCAGCCTGTTCAATTATTTAACCACCTATTAAAGCCCAGTTCCAGAACTTTCTTCATTACACCCCTGCTCTTTTTTTCTCTAGTGTCTTATGTGATGGTGTATCGTTTTCTAGCTGCAGCTGTTCAGGCTTAGACCCAGACTCTTGGAGAGTGGGAGGTCCAGTCCTTGTTAGATCATTACTTAGGCCCGTATTAAAAGTTACTACTCAGTGTATATTCTCTACAAGCAATAGCTACAAAATATTTTGATGGTGAATTTTCAACATTATAGAGATGCAAAATATTAATAGCAAAATGCTAGCTTCATCAAACAGATCTGAATTTCCAGTGCATATTTTCTGAAGCATTCCCCCAATTTCTGGCTGAGAAGTAACAACCATGTAATGCAAATACGAAAGACTTACATTTCAGGGAATAACAGCAGTCTTTCTGATTTGGTTTAACTTGCTTTAAAATTTCCAGAGAATTCTTTATGTGCAAAAGGTCATTCCTGCTAAAACTAAAATTGGGTATGAAATTCGTTATTTTGTAATTATTTTCTGCACATTAATTCAACTAATGCTAGAATCAACTTTTGTGTTGTCCAACAGTGAAATATGCATAATGCAAATTAGTTTAAGAATACTTTCAGCAAGAATTCGTACAGCTGTCCGTTCAGTTACCATTGTTTTTATTAAATGTTTGAGATTAGTAGTCTAAAAAATATGTAGAATACGATCTGTATCACAGGGCAGTTTTTCTGGTTCTTTTAAGAAGTGACAGGACTTGGTTCCTGGATAAAATGTTTAGCAAGCTCCCAAGACACCCATAGTCAAAGCAATTCAATCTGCATTCTTGTTGTGCTGTGAGCGGTCATTTCCCCAGTGCTATCAACCAAGTGTTAGCAGTGACAGCTTTACAAACCGTGAACTCCAGTGGAAAAGTGCAGTTATTTATCTAGCTTCATCACTGAACAGTTTAGAAAAGAGGGGTAAGTCAGGCATTTCCAAATTCTCCATGTTTATGTCAAAGTATTAACAGAAAACCTTGGTGATTTTTTCCCCCATCTTGCCCTCCAAATATTTGTTGTACTGCTCATCACTTTATCAAACATGTGCTTGATACAAAACATAACCGTAATTGCTTATACTTGCTTGATACAAAACATGCAGTAATCCTGATTTAAGAAATTCCCACTTTTCTTTTAATTTCTTACCACTACTGTATGTCATTCCTGCCTCTCTAACCTTCCGCATTTTGTTGGCAACAGCTACTGGTGGAGTCACTTGGTGAGTGGGAGAAGCAAACTGATCCAGGTTTTTAAATGAATAATTCCACCTCCTGTCACCATTGCAAGAAGGAGACGGAATATTTTAAACTGGTATTATCACCAAACCCTTCATACCATGAAATGATCCTTGACAGTAAAACTCCCAGGTTTTTTGCCTTTTAAAAATCACATTTATTTGTACAAGGTTAGTAGTGAGGAAAATATAAAGAGGTAAAGAGGCAATTTTTTATATTATTTTTAGCAAAGAAGCTGATGAAACTAAAAGAAACATTCACCTCATTGTACAAAGGTAGTTTTCAAACACCTCCAGCATTGTAAATGATCCAGTAAAGAAAAAAAGTCAGCTGAAAAGATGTAGAAATAAGGATTCGGTGATACATTTCTAAGTCATATATACTAAAGCTGTTCTCTTCTACACTACATCTTTTGTTGAATTGGTACTGTAGTTTATGCAAATTGCTCAATTTGCAGCTAATTATTTGACTGCATACAAAGTGTGAATAATGGATGGTAGTATAAGCACACAATGTTTTGATTTTTCTTGCTAGGAACAGCAGCAGCCAACAATGGAAATCAGCTGTTTGTAAAAAACATATAGGAAAGATGGAAATGTATTTATGAATATGATAACGTCTCAACATTGTATGACATATAAATCTTTGGTCATGCTTACTAATTCCATAAATAGTCATACAGAACAGAAAATTCCAGCAAAACATCACTAGGTTAAATCCTTTTCAAACGGAAAACTAGGTAAATATGTATGTATTCCCATTTTTATGAGACATCTATCATTTAACCCACAACAAAAAAGCTCTAAGAAATTTCTGTGTATAGCAATAGCTATATTATAAATTAGTATGCATTTTCCCTAAAGACAAGATATCCACAGACAACTCCAATAATGTTGTAAATACAAAAAGTATTTACACACATGCCGCGTTAGGTACTGATAATGGAAACCTCTTTCCAGGGCAGTATTTATGTATTTCTCATAACAGTTAGTTGATCTAATAACCAATTTTAAGATCTCGAGGTGTTTGGATGTTAAAATGAAGGAACTCTCAGTAGTCTTCACAAAATCAAAACATTAAAGAATGGCACATTTTCCATAAATGGTGAGTTAATATTTACTATCGCTGTGGTTGTTGAATCAGTTTTAGTCTCAGAGATATTTCCACTCCATTCCATTTCTTCTTTTCTTTTTTTTTCTGTATTCACATCACTTACTTTTTAGAAGACCATGTCAAAGTTGGCTTAAACAAAAAATTATGTGGTTGAATGTAGATTACTTTCTTGGAGCCATGATATTTAGAAGTTGTTATAGAAAGACATGGTTGTTTTTGTGTAATATATTTGACAGAACATTACAGGATTGCATGCTGAGTTTTTGTAATTTAAAAATAAATTGACTGTTTTTTTGTTTGTTTTTTTTTTTCTCCTTTTACAAACTTTTTTCCTCCTTGCTTGTTTTCCACTAAGAAAACACTTCAAAGTTTAATATTCAGCATTTGGAAACCACTGTTATCCTTCAAATACAAAACCCTAAATTCTTAATTTCAATATATTATAAAGAATTTCATGTACTGGGACAGAGAAAAAAAATTCCCCCACTGGAAAGATTATCTTTTTTTCCATCTTGAAATATTTCATAATAATTGAAAAAGTCTTGCTAGATATATTCACTTGCAGCAAACATTTCTTCTGTCTCAACTTCAGGTCAGGTCTTTTTTTCTTCTTGAGACCTTCACTGTGACTTAATAAGGATGACAGTTGATGAAGATAAAATTCAGTTTTGCTCTGAATTTTAAAACTGGGAGATTATGATAGCTGATAATTTCTTGATTTTTTTCACAAAACTGGAAAACATTTTGCTGCAATGAAAGCCTGAACGCAGTGGGGTGGAGATGACGGTCAAATTAAAATTTTGAAATTTGTCCCAAGTTTTGACACATTTCACTGTCTGTTCCATGTACGCAGCCCACAATCCATCTTTGTCATCCTGTGTTATCACTTCTGTTTTTTCTTTAGTATAATCTCAGTCTCACTAGCTTTTCTTTTCTGTTCTTCTCCTGTATGATTCACTTCTGGGTTGTCTTCTTCACTAGTCTAGTGAAAGTTCAGCCACAGTCCAGCCTGCTACTGCTACTCCTTGTCAATACTTTTCTCCTGTTTTACTAAACTAAGTAGTTATTCAAGGAATTCTGCTGTCATAGACCTTGTCGCAGAACCTCACAAAACCAAGCTGGACTGACTAACAAACTAAAAACAAGATTTATTTTTACAAGATGGTAACAAAATCAAACTAAGTTTTACTCTAACTGAAACTGCTTTGAGACTCCAACAAACATTAACAATCCACTGGTTCAGAATGTCGTTCGAGAGTTAATACTACACTACTGACTTACAAATTCTTAAGGTTTATGGCCAATGACCCAAAATGCTCAATCACTCACCCAGGAAGGGAAGGCTCTAAACTTCAAAGAGTTTCCTTGGGCAGCATCCTGACCCGAGCGGGAAATCCCTGACTGCAGACCCTCTGCTCTGAGGAGGACCAACTCAAAATGGCTCTCAAGCAGGGCTCCATTTATACCCTAGTTGAATCTGATCTGTGGTCAAACTTGGTCACGTGGGCCCCCATATTGGCTGAGGACCCCAACTTCCTCACCTTTTGACTGAAATGCTTACGTGCTGACAACCACCATGTGGGTGTGACTAGGCGGGAAGTTTTCACGGGCATTTGTCTGGTATTTGTTAGGTCTTTGTCAGGGCCCATGCATCTGCCAGGATGACAGAGATACAGTTCAAGTTATTGTAAAGAGTAGGAGACAATGTTTTCCTGTTATTATAAAAAGTAGAAGAATTCCTTTCAAATGAAGGAATAAATCGGAATCTTTAGGTCAATATATTAAATCAGGTATGAGAGAAAAAGGAACTAAATAAGAACAATTGAAAGTCTGTGCTGAGGAACTCAGTGTTGGAAATCGTGCAGAAATTGGAAGTGCACCTTTTCAACAACACCTTTGGCAAAACCGTTTCCTTCCTGAAATGGAACAAAGCCATAATTTTTGCTTCAGGGAATTTATCAAGATCAAATCATGCTATGAATCACTTACTGAAATTACAAAGTAATTAATAATATGACTCAGGCTTCTATTTAATATCTGTTCCCTTGAGGTAGTTGCTAGTGTGCTGAACTTCTCTCATCTGTTGTGATTTTTTTTCCCTAGCAATTTTTAAAGACATAATTGTTCTGTGGAAGGCAGATACTGATATTACATTGCCGTTGCTTGCCTTGAAAAGCAATTGAAAACTTGCCTTTCATGTTCTTTGACCATTTCATTTTTGTACTACTATTTGCACATAAAGAAAGCAAATTTAACTTGGAATGTGTCTACAATCTCTACCACTACTTTTTAATCAAAAATTTAATAGTAATTGAAGATGTCATTCAGGTGTAAGACTCAGTTACTGGTTTTTCTCATATGCTTTGTAGCAAAAGTGTGGCTTAGCAGAAAACTTTAATACAAGTCAATGATGATATTTTATATTAACTAACTAAATAAAACGTTCTGAAGACAAAGGACAACACAGTGAAAAGACCTTAGACATTTAAAAGTGAATGTGAATAGATGTCGCTTACTTTCCTAGTTCCATAATATGGAATATATTCACAGGCTCTATTGCTAATTAGTCTTTGTAGTGACTGAGAACAGTTGTCAACGTAGCAGAGTAGGCTAGAATTATTTTTAGACTAAGATGTGATAGGAAAAGAGAGGGGTTCGGCTTGGCTTTGATACATATATTGTGCTACCCCTGGGGTAAAGATAGCAACATTTTGCATCATCCGTGCTGCCCAGCTCTTCTGCTGGTATACTACTATGTATGTGTAGATATTTCTTTCTAAGTCTTTTCTATTAAAAACACGTGTGTAAAAGATGCTTTCAAGACACGTAAGATGATTTCCATTTACAGTAAAAGCCATTTTAAATCATTGCATGTCATATTTTAAATGACATCATGTCATTAGTAATTGAACATGGATACCAGAATGTTTTATTTCTTTAATCTATAAGAATAAATACCACAATATCTAAATCTTCTATATCCTCCTCCAAAAGGAGACAGTGGTTATTAAAAAAAACCAAGATATTTCTCTCAGCTCCATAGAAATCAAACTTCATCTGTGCTTTTTCACCTTCGTAATTTATAAAGGAAGTTGAAAGCTTGAAAGCTTTATATTCTTGATATTCTATGCATTTTATATTCTACATAGCTTTGTGTTTGGAGGAAGAAAGAGTAACATAAAATATACTTCTAAGTAACACAACTTGAGATGAATTGGAGAAAAACTTTCTAATGAACTGGAGAATAGAAATGTATGGCTTCAAAAATGCACCGTTTACTGAAAATATTTATTGTAAAAGTTTCTTATTTTTCGCCCTCTCTCTGTTTCTGTGTTATATTTGTGTTCAGATATGTTTTTTCAGTAAGGTAGGCTACTGTTGGCAGACTCATCTATCAGTTTTATTTCTTTGCTTGGCCACAGGTGTCATCCAAGACTAGTGGTGTTCCATAGAGGTGCATGATGATCTCTAAATTACCTTCTCTGTCAGAAGTTAAAATAAAATACTGAAGCATTAATCTGCATATGGAAAACTTCACAGTGTTTAAATCAAAAAGTTATTAAAATATTTACGTGTGAAGTTAAGGGAGCAGTTCTGATTTTAATCTTTGTAGTTTCTATTTGTGTTCCTGTCTTCTGAAATATTACTGTCTAAAATAGAAGAGTTTCTGGAAGTGTGGATTGTTGACGGTACTGCAAAGTAATACAGGTCATCTTCAGACTGCTTTTGTGCAGCCAAAATGTAAGTGCTTACCAACAGTCAGTTAATGGTACACATGCAGGTTCTCACTGACAATTTTCACCTACCAAGAAAGTTTTGAGTAGAAGTAGCTGGCAGATTAATTATATCTCATACAGGTATGGCTGTTACCTCAGATGCATTCTTACAAACGTATACATACAAATAGAAAAACACATTTCAAATTAAGACTTATGTTGCGGTTGTTCCAGATGATAAGGGTTGGATTTTTTTTACAGTCCTCTTTCAGATATAGGAGAACTTGGGATATTTTCAACTCTTAAAGCTTGCAATCTTAGAGCTAAAACCCCTTAACTTACTGCTTTGGCTGTTTGGGGTTTTTTTATTTGGTTTCTGTTTGCTTGTTTGTTTATTTTTTTTCCAGTACTTAGTAGTAAATATTCCTCTGGAATGTGTGGTGAAAGACTGAATGCAACTAATATAAGAATTTTGTTCTCTCAAAATATTACCCTAAACCTCCAACCTAAAACTGACAGGATGGACAGTATGGGGATATTGTCCAAACTCTTGAAGGGCAAACACATCTGCTTGGATGTGACCCTTAGAGTTTCTGTGTGCCCACAGAAGCTCCCATCATGGGAAGGAAAATACTCAGTTTTCAGAAACTGCCACTCAGTACATCAAATTTCTCTGTAAGTGACAGAAATGTCTGTCAAAGGGTGAAGTCTACCTGGAATCACCACTCAGATAGGCGAGGACTAGATTACATCTGCCCAGTTGTAACTGACTAAATCTATCTTATTTTATGTGCAGAAAAAAAGAACAAACAGGTGAACTTTGTAATGCAACTAATGTTACACAGCCTTTATTTTTCAGCAGCTCTAAGTGATGAGATAATTCCGTTATGCACTGGAAAACCACAGGAGGACTGATGAACAGTTAATGACTTTACTTCCTTTTAGCAACTTTGGGGCAGGAGGCTAGAAGGAGATAGTTACTCAGAAAACAAATGCTAACTGGTTTTATATGTGGGGAAAGTCAAAGAGATTGGCCTGGACATTACAATGACTTACTAAAGCTGATGCCAGTAGCTTGAAAAGCAGGCTGGAGGAAATGCATGCAACAGTGAGGAACAGTTATCTTCACAGTAGCAAGGACTGATTATAATTTATTCCTTACAATGTGCTTCTGCAAGGGTAAAAAGTCTGTTCCTTACCATGAAAACAGTTTCTGAAATATCAGTGAAATATAGTAGTGGTTACATAGATGTTGCAAAAGATCTCACAAGTTTCTAAAGGTTAAAGTTTCTAAAGGTCAAGGTTTCTAAAGGTCATGTTCAGGCATGACAGCAGAAATTTCAGATCTGTGAGTCTTGAAAGGCAAGCATTGGTTCGTTAGGAAGATTCAGAGGGCCCCAGATGTATAGTTATCCCCCAATATGAATACCATGAGAAATTTGAAGTACACTAAGTGGAACGAGAAACTTTTTACTTCTGGTTCGCAGACTATGTACAAGAGCCATTTTTTTACAGGCACCTAAATGCTGTTTTAAAGAAGTCACTCCAACAGTTGTTTAATGTTGTTTCATAGTATGAAATAATCTAATTTACAAATAGAATAAGACTCTATTTATGGCACCTCTGATACTACAAACAAGTGTGAGGGTCACAATTATTCATTGTATTTGTTCAGTACTGCTTCATTTGTGTTCACATTATAGTCCCATGAAATGTTTTCACTTTAACATACAGTATATGTCAAACATTTACTGCCAAAATGGCCTGTCTCCATAAAAAACCTTATCAGTAACCAAGTGTCAGGATTAATTACTTAATCTAAACATACTTCAAAATTTAAACAAATTGGAGCATCACAGAGTTTATTGCAATTCTACTGCCTACCAGAGAAAAAACAGACATATGTTCTCTATTATAAAAGCTTTTAAGTCACAGAGCCACAATACTAAAAACTGATATATAAGCATAGTTATATATAAACTAGGAGTGCATTTAAATTGTATGAATTTTGTCATAAAGAGGAAAATACAAAGAAGAATGTTTAAGGTTTGGGATTGGTGCTTTTCTTTATGTTTATGATAGATGCAGAAAACAACATTTCAGCTGTTAGGATAATTATGTTTATATTCCGAAGCCATTCTTTTAAGTGAGATGTTTCTCAAGACTTCATAAGAATGATTTATATGTGGTCACATATTCACATTGCTAGAGAATGAATAAGAGGAAATTACTAGCATGATTTGTTGGTAGTGCTTGTTTGAATTTTTTTTTTGTAAATTTAACTGTTTAGTCCATTTTTCAACATTTTATTTTACTGTTTCTATAAAGGATTTCTTGTCACATAATTGCTTTTTTACTTGTTTTCTTTAGTTTATTGGCCTATGTATGTGTTCTGTATAAAGTCACTTAAAAATTCCATTCTGCATGTTTTATTTTTTTCTATATTTCATACTCTTTTCGGGTGTTGCTGTTGAAGTATAGAACTCTTAACCTTTGAATTTGGCTGACTGAGATTTTAACGTTGCATAGTTAATGTAGAATTAACATAGCTTTTTATATTCAATTTAATATTTATAGTATTAATCCATCAGTTCTCAAACTCTGATCTCCTGAAAATTTTAATATTCTGTAGAGATTTAGCAGATCATGTGAAACTCTCCCAAGTTTCCAGCAATCTCAACTAACTTTGGATGCTTCATAGCGTAGAAAAGAGAAAACTGCTTCTGTTGCATGAAACAGGGACTAGTTAATAGGCCAGGCAGCAGGAGACAACCTTTCTTATGCAAAAGAAATAACAGTCGTCACATAGATGGTCAAGTTTCTACGCAATGTTAGAGAACTTTTGGCCATGGAAGCAAAGGGGTGAGAAATGAAACGTCCTGTTTTGTCCCACTGTAAGTAATTCTGTTTTTTCTCTCTCTCCTCTTTATTTCTCTTAATTGCTGTTTTTTTTCCTATCATTGGCAACATTTTAACAAACTTCACGCACTGTGAATAGAGGGTATGACCTTATAGCCCCTTCCTGTACTTAAAGGGGGCCTACAAGAAAGATGGGGAGGGATTCTTTATCAGCGACTGTAGCAATAGAACAAGGGGTAACGGTTTTAAACTGAAAAAGGGTAGATTTAGATTATACATTAGGAAGAAATTCTTTACTGTGAGGGTGGTGAGGCACTAGAACAGGTTGCCCAGAGAAGTTGTGGATTCCCTGTCTCTGGAATTATTCAAGGCCAGGTTGGATGGTGTTTTGAGCAACCTGGTCTAGTGGAAGGTGTCGCTGCCCATGGCAGCAGGGTTGGAACTAGGTGATCTTCAAGGTCCCTTCCAACCCAAACCATTCTCTGATTTTATGACTAGTTGTGTGATCTCTTCTTCCTTTAGCTGGGGGTATGGAAATATTTGTCTTGCTTTTGCATGTGTTTTAGAGGGGCCCACTTTTGCCGTGTGTTTAAATTAAAGGAAGAAATTAGTATTTAGAAAGTGAGCATAAGTCTATGAAGTTCAGGAGCAACAGGGAGAATGGGGTTGACCATATAGATGATGAGTCATGGACAAGTATGCAACAGTACCTACAACAGAGGCGGTTTGAGGAGTTTAATGGGATCAAAAACTTCAGCTGAGAAGGCTAGAACTAAGACATTGAGTCTGAAGATGCCAAAAATGTACTAAGTGACAGGAAAGAGACAGTCACAGAAAAGTAGTATGTAACCATGTAGTCAAGGGGCGTATTAAAATGCATATATGAAAGACTGCTGAAATAAGGCTGTACCAGCATCTCTGAATTGTTTGAAGTTCCAGTTTGTGTTTCTGTTATGGTTTATTTCTTTGGTTAGTAATCACCATACTTACCAGCAGTAAACTCAAATTCATTTTTAAGTTTTTTCTTTTTTATAAATTGTAGAATTTTATAATATTTTCCAAGTTCTTTTGCTTAGAAAATACTGTTTGTCTATCTTCTTCCTTCCATTTACTAGGACTTGCAATTATTTTGTGATGCCTTTGTGCCTACTTGGTCCCAAAAGCAAAATCTGTTCCATGAATTCCATAGTGCATTCTGACTTAATTTACTTTCTTCTAACATCTGGTCAAAACAAGCATTGAGGATCTGACAAATGATGCTACCTTTTCAGTTCCATGAGGGAGGAGCAAGTGGGTTCAAATTGAAGCAGTTAGGGAAAACCATCCATCTATCCCTAACATATTTAGATAAGGAGATCTAAAGCATGAAGAATACGTAAGTTCCTTAGAGTGATGACTAGCTGTCATAATAGTGATGTAAAAAGAAGCCAAAGAGTGCTTTAGAAGATTTATGTGGCAATTTAGTTCAAGCTCTGATAATCTGGATTGAGCAAATTCTATTTCCTGAGTGAAGCTAAAAGCGGATAGAAGAAAGACAGAAAACCAAAAAGGAAATAAAAGAAGAAAAAAAATGCCAAAACCAAACACATCACCCTTGTAAAACCCCCAGATGGCCCCTAGGCTTATACAAAGGATGGAAAAGGCACTTTTCATCTTTCAAAGAGCTCTGATTTTGATACTTACTAGACGACGTACTGCTACCCAGAATAGCTCTTACCACTAGTTATGAAAGTCTCTGGAATCAAGGAGGTACCTTGTCTGATGTTCCTACCAAGGAAGCTTCAAAACAAAGGTAGTTCAAAGAACACAAACCCTATTATCCCATTAAAATATAAACTATTCTTTGCACAAACACAAAATACAGAAATCCTAAGGATTTAGATTTTTCCCCGCCAGGAGCTAGGTTTGATACTAGATTCAATACGTATGAAGATATTTGAGAAATTGCTTAATATGTTGAATTATTCCTATCCCATGAGGAGAAGTCACCACCCAGCTAATGACAAAGATAGCCATAAATTAAGGAAAGCTATGGGAGATCACTATCTTCTTTGGTCACCAGGAAAAATGAAGTTACCAATGTATGTGCATATACCATGTCATTTTCATGAGATGGACTCCCTTGTTCTTTTGCCTTGCCCTATCACATTTCCTCCAGAAACATGCTTACTACAGAACAGAGAGAGGAAAAAAAACATTGTACAACACTTGTAAAAAAAACGTTGATCTTTCTGAAGCGGAAGACTGGTCTGCTATATCAAAGGGTTAAAAGAAAGAGCTAAACAAGACACAGACAATACTGAGGAGTGGATCATGTCTTATCACCATCAATAAAAATGCAGCAGTTTGGGCCAAGCTCATTTAATAATTAACATGAAGAATCCTCAGAGACTGACTTGTCAGAAACAACATTTCTGGAGTAAACCAACAACTTCAAAAGCAGAGAGTCACCACTCCAGATGGTATATACCCAAGAGTCTAAAAAAGCTTAACTGTGAAGTGGCTGAGCTGACAACAAAAAGATGCAGTCTCCTAGTCTAAGCAGCTCAATGTCTCAGACATTTGGAAAGCAGAAACTTTAACTATGCATTGTTTTCACAGAATCACACAGAATGGTTGAGGTTGGAAGGGACCTCTGGAGGTCATCTGGTCCAACCCCGCTGTTCCAGCAGGGCCACATAAAGGCAGTTGCCCAGGACCATGGCCAGACAGCTTTTGAATAACTCCAAGGAGGGAGATTCCACAATTGCTCTGGGCAGCCTGTGCCAGTGCTCAGTCACCCTCACAGTAAAAAGTGTTTCTTTTTTCCATTAGATTCCATCCGATGTTCAGATGGAATCTCCTGTGTTTCAGTTTGTGCTCATTGCCTCTTGACCTCTTTTAATTATGAGTTTAACTATGTATTTTACCTATAAATGCTATAAATGTTATCTGGGAAAATTTAAGCCAGTCAAACTTTTACATCTGTACATGACAACTGTCTGTTGGGAAATAAATAGAAACAGAGTAGTAAAAGACATGGAACATCATGAAATAATGGAACTTATCCAGTATGGTCTTTTCCAAGAAAAGCATCCTTCACTCGGTTCTTGAGATGAACTAGAGATTTCAATAGTGTAATGAATAAAAGAAATTTGGAAACATGCTATATTTATACTTAAAAAAGTTTGTTCATGTGGTTTCATATAGAAGAGCCTGTTAAGAAAGCTAAGTATTCATGGAAGAAGAGGCAATAAAGCTATAAATATAACTATGTAGAGAGAAAGTATGTACAAAAGTATACAAAAATTAATGTTTTGGTCTATGTTTATACCTCTGCCTCTTAACATGTCCAGTCTTAAATGTGGAATCTTTCCAAAACAAACAAGGTGCAGAGATTTTCAACGAAAGTAATTCTCTATAACTCTTTTTGTGGATTGTTCAGTTAAAAAAAGGATATGTAGCAGCAATGAAAGGACTTTTAAAAGTGTTAAATCATTGACTGGACACAAATCTCTGACTCTGAGAAAATGTGTTGGTCATAAGGCCATTGTGTGTACCAGACAATTGTTTTGTTATTGATTGTTATTGTTTGAAGGCAATACTTTCATATTTGAGCAAGCACCATAAATTCTTAATTTCTGGTTAACAGATGGCATAACTTATATCATAAAATGTGACCTACTGACTTGGAAAATATCTGGTTCCCTCATTCTTCTAACACAAGAAATTGGATTCTCTTTTTGCAAAATACGATTTTTATTTTTTGATTCATAGTGTGAAGCAGTTGTCAATTTCTTATTATCAATAATAAAGTGAAGGTTGGGGTATAAGATAAAGTTAGTAATATTTTAAACACAAGATGGAAAAAATGCCATTTCTATATTGGGTGCTGTGTAAATATGAGAAGCTCTTGCAAATCATTTAATAATTGCTGGAAATGGAGTCAGGCCAGAAAAAAAGTAAGATGTCCAAACATAGAAAGTTTATTCAGTAAATTAAAATTCAAGCTTGAAAATTGAAGTTTGATTTTGATCTATCTCAAAGGGCACCTTTTAGCTTATTTTTTTTCTAAATAAAAGGCAAGTTTTATTAAATGTTTATCTTAGAAACAGATTATTTGCATACTCTGTTTCTTGTTCCCCTTAATCTTCTGATGTAATTACTGCTTAAGAAGTCTGGGTTGAAAATGCAGTATTACATATTTGAGAGACTTTTCCCTAATATATTGCACTCAGGAAAGGTTGAAATATATTTTCAGCAACAGCAACTTAAGGTACTGTGCAAACACCTACTTCATGTGACCTTGCAAAGAAAATATTTTCTGTGATTGTTAAAATCATCCAAAGGGAAAAAAAACATATCAAATTCTTCAAATATATTTCTTAACATTTGTCAATGACAATTTAAATTCCTGTTCATGTTGCTATTTAAGGTGGTAAGTCAGTCCCAGATATCTACAGCTTGCAACTGAATGGAGCGTGAAGTGCTGTAAAAACAATACTGCTATTATAATAAAAGGCCTCATATATGAAGCCTGAAGTACGAATCATCCCATTTTATACTCACAAGCCAAAAATTAACCTGTATTCCTCAGCTTCAGTGCATTCAATTATCAAGATATTCTGGAAACCCCTAAGTAGCTTAAGTCCAAGATTTGGACATCTAGAGTGGTTCATGGATATTCCAGGGTAAAATATTAAATACCCTGTCATCATCGTTTTCATAAGTCCCTGTGAGGTAGCACCATCTTTGACCAAAAAGGTGAAATACAGTAATTTGAAGGGGTTGCAGATGACTTTGCAAACCTATGCATGCTAAGCAGATTTTGTTGCACAGTTCAATATATAATTCAGTAACTGAAGTAGTCAAGAATTTAACAGCATAACTATCCATGAGGAAAATCATGCAATGTTTCAAGTCTGACCAAAACCTACATGGAGACAAATTTCATACAGCTGAGCAAATTTGGCAGAAGTTAATCAAAGCCCACAAAAATGTTAATCAAATTGAAGTTAACTTTTGCCATCTGTTACATTTAAGTTCAAACAGGTAGTAAGGAAAAATAGTAAGGAGCTTTTGTACTATAGACAGATGACTGCTGGCCTCTGCTTATGGATAGTGTAAGAATAAATAGCGAAACTGTCTCTCAAGCTTCTGACATTCTTCGTAAGGAACAGCTGCTGCAAATCATGTCAGAAGCAGCAGTAACTTTAACATGTTTTGGATCCTCCTTGTAGAAATATATCCCTGCTGAGATTCAGCTCACAGGACTGTGGATGTCTGCATCTGACCTAGCTGTGTAGACTGCCTTAAAGTGAAAAGCAGCAAGTACATACTTAGCAAAATTTATCTGATCCTAATACACGTTTCAAACAGACTCACTACTTCCTACCTGTCACTTACCTGGATTTCTGTAAAGCCTTTGAATCCCTTGCGCCGAACATTCTTGCCTCTAAATTGGAGAGACATTAGTTTGATGGATGAACTGTTATTAGATGGACAAGGAACAGGTTGGATGGTCATGTCCAAAGAGTTACTGTCAGTGGCTCAGTGTCCAAGTGGAAATCAGTAATGAGTGGTGTCCCTCAAGGGTCCGTACTGGGACCAATACTATTTCGTATCTTCATCAACTACATAGATAATGGGATTCAGTACATCTTCAAGTCTGGAGATGGAACCAAGCTGAGTGGTGCAGTTGATACTGATGCCTTCCAGATGGACCTTAACAGGCTTGAGCAACAGGTCCATATGAACCTCACGAAGTTCAACAAGGCCAAGAGCAAGGTCCTGCACCTTGGTTGGGGCAATCCCCAATTTCAACACAATTTGGAGGATGAATTGATTGAGAGCAGTCCTGTTGAAAAGGACTTGGGGATACTGTTGGATGAAAAATTGGATATCAGCTGGCAATGTGTGATTGGAACCCAGAAAGCCAATCATATCCTGGGCCACATAAAAAGAAGCTTGGCCAGTAGGTTGAAGGATGTGATTTCCTGCTCTCATGAGACCCCACATGGCATATTGCATCCATCTCTGGGGTCCCCAGCACAAGACAGAGATGGACCTATTAAAGCAGGTCCAGAGGAGGGCCACAAAAATGATCAGAGGGCTGGAATACCTCTCCTATGAAGAAAGACTGAAAGAGTTGGAGTTGTTTCACCTGGAGAAGAAAAGGCTTCAGGGACACTTTATTGCAGCCTTTCGGTATATAAAGAGGGCTTATAAGAATAAAGAGACACTTTTTACCAGGGTCTGTAGTGACAGGACAAGGGGCAACGGTTTTAAAATGAAAGAGGATAGATTTGGACTGGATATGAAGAAGAATTTTGTTACAATGACAGTGGAAGAGTTCAAAGTCAGGTTGGATAGGTATTTGATCAGCTTGATCTAATGCAAGATGTTCCTGCCCATGGCAGTGGGACTGGAATAGATGATCTTTAAGGGTCCCTTCCAACCCAAACCATTCTATGATTTTGTGATTCTGTGATTCCTCCAGAGTATTTCTTCTGGTTCATGACATTGCACTGCAAAAAAAGTATCTATATATGTGTCTAAGGTTTGATAAAATTCAACTGACATTGAAACTGAAATGACACTTTTACTATGATCCACTTTCCAATGAAAATCCACATGGATGAATTCCTCCTCCTTTTCTACATCCATATCCACTATCAGGTGGGATGTTTAGATGACCTTGACAAAAATGTTAGTCATACAGAGATGAGTAATAGTTTTGCTTACTGTTTATAAAGATGCTCTGATGCTTGGACGAGCTCAGTGAAACCATTTATTTTTTTTTGTGATGGTAGAATAAAGTATCTGAGAGTATATAGAATAAATGATAGGGAAAAAATTGTGCTACATTACTGCCTGTTGTTATGCAGCCTGTAGTTCACATTTAGTGCTTAATGGCACAGAGCCACGAAGCACAATGCTCTTCTGTGATCTAGGGGTCAAAATTCCTTTTTACCATCCATAATCATAGAATCATAGAATCATAGAATGGTTTAGGTTGGAAGGGACCTTGAAGATCATCGAGTTCCAACCCCCCTACCATAGGCTTAAAGCCATTCCCCCTCATCCTATCACTACATACCCTAGCAAAAAGTCCTTCCCCAGCTCTCCTGTAGGCCCCCTTTAGGTACTGGAAGGCCACAATAAGATCTCCCCGGAGCCTTCTCTTCTCCAGGCTGAACAGCCCCAACTCTCTCAGCCTCTCCTCATAGGAGAGGTGCTCCAGCCCTCGGATCATCCTCGTGGTTCTCCTCTGGACGCGCTCCAGCAGGTCCATGTCCTTCTTATGCTGGGGACTCCACAGCTGGATGCAGTACTCCAGGTGGGGTCTCACGAGAGCGGAGTAGAGGGGCAGAATCACCTCCCTTGACCTGCTGGCCACACTTCTTTTGATGCAGTCCAGGATATGGTTGGCCTTCTGGGCTGCGATCGCACATTGCTTGCTCATGTCGAGCTTCTCATCAATCATCACCCCCAGGTCCTTCTCCACAGGGCTGCTCTCCAGCCATTCTCCGCCGAGCCTGTATTTGTGCTTTGGATTGCCCCGACCCAGATGTAGGACCCTGCACTTGGCCTTGTTGAACTGCATGAGGTTGGCTTGGGCCCACCTCTCCAGCCTGTCCAGGTCCCTCTGGATGGCATCCCTCCCCTCCAGCGTGTCTGCCTCGCCAAACAGCTTGGTATCATCAGCAAACTTGCTGAGGGTGCACTCTACCCCACTGTCCATGTCGCTAACAAAGATGTTGAACAGTACGGGTCCCAGTACCGACCCCTGAGGAACGCCACTCGTCACTGCTCTCCACTTGGACACCGAGCTGTTGACCGTAACCCTTTGAGTGCGACCATCCAGCCAGTTCTTTATCCACCGAGTGGTCCATTTATCGAATCCATGTCTCTTCAATTTAGAGACCAGGATCTTATAGTGAAATGCAATCGTTGTGCCACAGTCGGGGAGCACTGATTAGCTTCTGGCCAATGTTGCTGGCAGCTAAAAAGGACTATAGGCATCAGGATTTCAAACTTTCATGACATCTTCTAGGTAGATGCCTTTTGGAAACTGCACTGCCTAAGTACCATTGACCCTTCCTCTACTAAATACAGATTGTATGAGGAAAGGTTATTTTTGTCCTCCTTAATCCATTCCCAACTTTATGTTCATCCCTTGTGTACACAAAAAGTCAACGTGATTTTGTTCTAAAAGCTCCATAGGTCAAGGACTGTGTAAAAATTCTCAGTAAATCAGTCCCACCAGTAGCTGGCATTCATTTTCTTGCATATGTATGGATTATAAAATAAGAAAGTGAATTAAATATTTTATTCTTTTGGGAGAAACAAAGTATGATAATTGAAAAGAAAAGAATTTATTTTACCCAAACACAACTGACTCATACATTGAGCTGATTATACAATATGGTTTTCATTTGCAATGATATTAATAACACAAGAACAACTCCTATTGATGCTCTGAGAGGGTGTATTTGCCTCAATATTTATAAATCTAATCATGTAAATAACAGGATTGGTTCTTACAATCAATGTTGAATAAACAAAAACGAATAATTTTCATGTCAGAATTTGAGACTAAGTAATCTTATAAAATATTCTATACTAATTGATGATAACAATATGATAACCTTTACCAAGTATAAAAAATATTGTTTAACTGTAGTTTTATTTCATGGTATATATGTTTCACTAAAAAAACATTAATTCCCTGATTTCTCGTTGACATCTGTAAGAGCAGCTTTTGGCCACATAAGTTATAATTGTATGTATCAGAATAACTCAAAATTTCAGAACTTTCAAGCATTGGTTGTTTTCCAAAATTCACTCTAAAAGAACACTTAAAAATAAGTGCATCAATAGAGCAAGACTCATATAGAAGTGTTTCAATACAAAGACCCATGCTGCAGCGTGTATTATAGGTCACATTTTTGTAAGTCATTACACTATGAGAAGTTCAAAGACAGCAGCATCTGAACTGAAAGACAGCAGACATGGTACATGTTTTAATTGACACTGGTATGATTTTAACATTTGAAAAAGTAGACTGTTCACTGTTTATCATAGAACACTTTCTTTGAAAAAGTGTCACTTTTCATCGCTTCATCAATAAATATTGCAAAGAATTATTCAATTCCTTCAATAGCATTCCTGAAAAACTATCATTTGAAATTTCCTAACAGAATTCCTCCTGATATTTTCACTCCACTCAAATTCAGAACTTTAGCTCTACTTCAGCATTAATTTCTAAATCTAGTTCTCTATCTCTAGCCACCAGAATTTTTACTTTTTAATAAAAGGTATTGGCCTGAGTTGCCATATTGCAGGGTGTTATGCATTTTACGTCCTTTCCTGCTTTAGATACTTGGCTGTATGTCCTGGTTTCAGCCAGGAAAGAGTTAATTTTCTTTCTAGTGGTTTTGGAGATAAGAATGCCAACAATGCGTATTGTTTTAGTTGTTGCTAGGTAATGTTTATGCTTTTCAAGGACTCTTTTCACCTTCTCATAGAAGCTGAGCAGGAGCATAGACAGGACAACAGAATGGCCAATGGAATATTCTGTACCATAGACACTATGTTCAGTATATAAATGAGGGTTGGCCAGGGAAGGTTATCCACGATCACTGCTCTGGACCGTGCCAATTCACTAGGTGGTGAGAGTGACTTGTGTCATTATTTTTATTGTTATTATTATTATCTTGCTTTTCTGTTACTGTTCTGTTAAATTGCCTTTATCTCAGCCCACCAGTTTGTTTTTTTTCTTTCCTCTTTCCCCTCCCTTTCTCCCTCTTCTCCCTGCCCTTCTGGGGGAAAAGAGGGCTGAGTGAGCATCTGCGTGGTCCTTGTTACTGGTTGGGGTTAAACCATGACACTGTACTACATTTCATAAAATATATCATTATATTAAGAATCTTTCTCCAATAACAGTTGGAGAAGGCAATGAATGCCAGTTTGGTTCTTCAAACCAGATTGGAAGTGCCTTTGGAGAAATACAGAGCTGTAATGATAGTTTAGTAACTGAAATTAGGCAATAGTAGTGATTCACTACTAAAATCAATAAATGAAAATGGAACAGGAATTAGATGTTTTTTGTTTGGATTCATATATAAAGTCAGATCCGTTATCATATTTGTCTCATTCTGCAAAAAACAGTCTTTCCTCCAGAGAAAGCTACACTATCATGTAAAGTATGGTGTCATCGAAGAGTATAAGATTAAGAAAATATGAGGTGAGGAATAAAAATAACAATCTTTAAAATAGGATAAATTTCAAACAAGCTATAAAGTTAATACAAATTGGGTCTGCTGATAAAACTAGGCACTTGTACTGAAATCTGGCTATTCAACTTGGTAGATCTGAGACGTCTTAAAAAGTCATGTTTATACAACAAATCCCGTGTTTATTGTTACCTTTGTTTAAACTTTTTTCAGTAAATTGTGGATGTGTAAACATTTACATATGATGATTAAGTATTAGTATAGATGTATATATATTAAAATGTTTGTGGGTTTGGGGAGTTCTTGGTTTGTGTTTTTTTAATTGAGGATGCTAATGACATTTCCCCAATTTCCCCAGCAAAGTAATACTTAATTCCTCCCTAGTTGAGGATAAAGTATTAAACCTTGTAGACCAACACCAGGCTTTGAACCAAAAAAAGCGTTCTGCACAACTGTCCACAGAGTAAAAGCTGTGATTTTGACTGATTAGTAAGTTGAGTTTAATATCTAAAAAAGACTTAGACAATAAGGTAAATCTCTGAAGTTTTTACTTGCACTTGAACTGAGTTAGTGTTCTTTAAGGTAAAGGAGAAGGAATCACAAATAATAATTATTTTTCAGGATTTATATAATAGTGAAGGGAAAATTGTAAAAGAATCAGGGTGCTGTGCTTCATCAGAGTTGTGAACTAATTTCAAAACCTGTGCCCCGGATTTTTTTGAACATTGTCTTTTTATTGGAAGTGAAAAAGATTTAACTTTCTAAGATGTATGGCAACTTCTAAGGACCTCTGAGTTAAGTCAGAACAGAGGCAGAGACAGCATGCAAATGTTTATATGTTTAGGAATAAATTAAGTGGTGCAAGACTCCAAATGCGTGTACTTAAAATTGTTGGAAAAGTCACCTGATATTTTTGCAATAGTTGTGCATATTTTCTCACATCTAGAGGTAAAATTCTGTGTGTAACCTTAACTCTACTGTTTTCCTGACTTTTATTGACACTAATGTATTAACCCCAATGTATGGTTAATATATTTTTTCTATAGAGCAGATTAAAATACGTCTTAATGTAAAGACACAGAAAAAAAAGTTTATCCTTTCTTCATTGATTGACCTAAAAAATAGAACTGGCTCTGTCATGTAGCCACAATATACTGTTAACTGGAACAGCAACAGATTTAGTGACTATTAATTGTATAAATAATTGCAGGGTGAACATTTTTCACTTTGCCTAGGTGGCAAAAGTTTTAGAATCCCATTGTCAAGGTTCATTTCTTTGTGCAAGAACACAGGAGAGGAGAAACACAAATAAAAAAGAAAATAATGAAAAAGGCCAGCAATCATTCTGCAAAGCTAGAAGAAAAGCTGGATGAGAATTTGTTTTACAAGTTTTTACAAATATTTTTCTTTCTTAACATCGGACTGTTCCCACATATGTAATGACAGTTGAATATCCCTAGCAGTGTTTGTATGTAAAGCCCATAAAGTATGGAACTGCAAAAATGTTTTACCACTATGAACAACACACAGTCAGTACCTCAATTAAGCTTTTTTGGCATGATATTCAAAATAGGCATGATTGCGAGTAAATTGTAAGAGCTATGTTATGTTACTTATTTTCATGACCAAGCCGGTCTTCCTTAAGTAAACACAGTTCTCTGTGTGCATGCACACTTAAAGACTAATTTATATCCTCATATTCTTCAATTATGCTGTCATCTGCCATATTTTTTAAGTAAAGTGAACTCTGTGTTCATTTTTTCATTTTTATTTTAAAGAAGAAAAAAATGTTAAATATAAAATATAGTCAGTATTTATCAATGAATTAATCTTACACTGTAAGTTTTACAAAAGTAATGAGCCAAACTGTAGTGCCACAGAGGAACTTAGTGGAATATAGATTTAAACATAATTGGCAGTTAGCTTGACATGCTTCTTTCTCCCGGTATGATGTGTGGTAAGTGTCATCCATAGAGGTATTTTTTGTTTCATTTTGTTGGGTTTTTTAAACTAGATCTGTGAGGAAGAGGCAGTAGAACAAGCTTTCTTTTCTTGTAAAGCCTCCCAATGTCAGAAACTGAGTGTCATTAAAAATCATAGGAGAAACCTTCAAGAAAAGTATTATCAACTGAAGCTAATGAACAAATCTACTCATTTAGGATGTTTTGCTCACAGCTTAGAAACTCTCCTGTTTATTCCCTTTTTTCATTATACCCTAGCTTGTTTCAAATCCATTCCAAATAATCCTATCTCCCAATAAATTTTGATTGTTCTGCCATTCTCACTCTAACCTCGTGACCTGTGTTAGCATTGCATGCTTTTCCAGGAAACTTTAAAGTACTCTGTATGTCAGAGTCTGAACCCCTAACATACATGCCCAGGTAATCCCGTCCATACATGCATGCATATGCAGAATGACAGAATCACAGAATGGTCAGGGTTGGAAGGGACCTCTGGAGATCATCTAGTCCAACCCCCCTGTCACAGCAGGGACACCTACAGCAGTTGCACAGGATGGCGTCCAGGCGGGTTTTGAATGTCTCCAGTGTGGGAGAGTCCACAACCTCTCTGGGCAGCCTGTTCCAGTGCTCTGCCACCCTCAAAGGAAAGAAGTTCCTTCTCATGTTAAGATGGAACTTCCTATGCTCAAGTTTGTGCCCGTTACCTCTTGTTCTGTCACTGGGCACCACTGAAAAAAGACTGTTCTCATCTACCTGGCACCCTCCCCTTAAGTGTTTATAAGTATTGATAAGATCCTCCCTCAGTCTTCTTTTCTCTAGACTAAAAAGACCCAAGTGCCTCATCCTTTCCTCGCAAGGGAGATGCTCCAATCCCCTAATCTTCTTAGTGGCCCTTTGCTGGACCCTCTCCAAGCAGTTCCCTGTCTTTCTTGAACTGGGGAGCCCAGAACTGGACACAGTACTCCAGATGCGGCCTCACCAGGGCAGAGTAGAGGGGGAGGATGACCTCCCTCGACCTGCTGGCCACACTCTTCTTGGTGCTCCCCACGATGCCATTTACCTTCTTGGCTACCAGGGCACATTGCTGGCTCATGCATGGTTTATATTCTCAAGCTCTGACTTTTTCTCTGGCCTATCCATAGACTCTTATAGCCATATGATTTCCTAACAATATCAAATTTCTAACTCACATTGATCCTACCTCCTGCTGCCCTTCATTACATCCTTGGAGATCAGCGTGCTCCTCTTAGAATACATTAGTCATTCATTACTAACGCCATAAAAGCCCTCAAGTCCTAGAAGAGAAGAGTCTTTCCTTTTACCTTTCTGTTCCCTCACTATTAATAGATAACTCCCAGATGCTATTTCATTTTTCTTCTGTCATGAAAGCTGTAACTACATGATTAAAATGGTGTGCAGCTCTAAAACTACTATCAATTATACTAATTAAGGTCAAATAGAATGAAACAGCACTTTGTGGAAAACAATGTAGGCAATGTAAACCTCTATTATTTTAAGGGCATCATATATACATATGACAGTTTCTACAGACCTTACTATTAATTATTTCTGGGTAGTCTCTTATAATCACATCTCAGACTTTTTTTGCTCTTTTTCATCTGAGAACAAAAAACACTGATGGAGATAATTTTTTTTCTTTTTTTTTTTTCCTTTTCTTTTTAGGGTAGGTAGGTACCTCTTTCTGGGTAGGTAGAGATGACCTCTTTTTATCAGAAAAATTATTTTCTCAGGTTTTGCTTGTGCTTAAAGAAAATTCACTATGAATTTTCAACATTTGCCTTCCCTGCAGCTACACAAAGGCTAACAAGTTGAGTAGGACTTGACATAACTAAGAGAAACATTCTCTAGCTAGATCTAAAATCAAGTTTTACAATGGAAAATGAATATGTTTCCTCTCAGCAGCTGTCCTTCAGTGCTGTCTGAAAGACACACTGTATGAAATTACATCTGTGGGAAAATAGGATATATATTCCATGAGAATTTTTGAAGGTAATGAATGTTCTGATTTCTGTTTTCAATCATGCAAATTGTTTTCATTCTGAGTGACAAAGAAGCAGAAATTTGGCTCAAGGAATTAAAAAAAAAAAAAACAAAACCCAAAACCAAACCACCAAACAACCCACCCTTAGCTATTTCAAATTATTTATTCAAAAAATGATGGCATTTTCATTTCTTTACTGAGAGACTCTATCTAAGCAATAACATCTCTCCTCATGTGCACTCATCTTTGAGTAAACAGTCATTCCGCTTAACCAGTAGGGGACTGAAAGGAAGATATTTTCATTTTAAAGGATACTCAGACCTGGAACATGTTTCCTGTGTCAGTGTCAGCACTGTTTGGTCCTGACCATCATAGTGTATTGCTGTTTTCCCAGGTGTTTGGGAGTGGGGTTCTTGAAGGCAGCTGAAAAAAATTTCATCATGGAGAGACAGTATGCCCAGAGAATATCATCCTTGAACATGTATAATCTTGATGAACATTTCTTTGAATGTGAACCATAGTCAGCTCCAAGTCCAAAACAGAGATTCACAACAGAAAGGAAGAAAATACCTTGTGGGAATCCTTTCTCGTTAAACTTTTTAAGCACAATCGTTGCCATGTTATGAGTGTCTTTAACTAGTGCTTCAAGGTGTTGAATAATACATACAGAAAGGGAATGAGGGTGACGGGACTGAAAGAGCTGCTTCAGTGAATAAGGGATCATAGGCAGCATCAATGACCCATTGTAACATTGCAGGCAAAATGCTCTGTAGTTAAATTATTCAGACTAAATAGGTGTTGTAATTAAAAGTAGTTATTATTCCTCCCTAATCACTTTCTAAAGAACTTTTCTTAATGAACAGGATAATTTCATTAAAATACTTTTAATGATCAAAAATTTAGAAATGTTTTATCCATCTTTTATATTTCTTCTAAATGACCTCAAATTAACCTACAGGGACATTTCATTCATAAGAGATGTTTTGGTAAGCAGTGAAAGCTTTAGACTAAAATTTGACACTATCTCATTTAATCTGCAAAGACACAACTGAATTTTAACAAATAAAGCTGCACCAGTTTAAATCTGCTGGAGATACAGCCTCACATAACTTGAAGATAATAACTGACAGTTTGTTATTGATTATGTGTTCCTTATCACCTTGAGGCAAAGGTCAATAAAATCATTGGGAATTTTTCCACTAGTTCAATAGATTTAGGACCAGGTCTTCATTTGGTAGGGCTTCTTTCTAGCTTCTTTTTCACAATACCCATTTATCATGTAGGATTTTCTATTCTTTTCTAGCCAGGAGCTATCTAGCTTATGTCATCTAAAAGTGACTTTATGAAAAAATGTGATTTCAAAAATGCAAATCTTAATCACAGTTTAAATTTTTGTCATGCCAACAATGACATTTTCTACCAATTTCAGAGGGATATCTTACAAAGAGGGATCACATGAAAACTGACAAAATGATTAGCAAAGAGACCTTAGGGCTAGAGGTTGGCCAAAGGTCCCAAATGGCATCTCAGAGGTCTGAAATATGAAGGAAGTAAACATTTCCACCAGCTCACAGAATAGAGACTTAGAACTTACCTGCAGTTTTCAGTATATCCACAAAAGCCATTTTATTTCAAGTTTTAAATGTAGTTTGTCGTAATAATTCTATACCAAATGAATACATAAAAAGAAAAAAAGTTAGTCTTTTCAATGAGGATACTACCAAGTATTGCGAAGACTTTTTTTTTTTTTTTTAAGAGAAAACATTTATATCAACTTTGGAAGTTCATAAAAATCAGACAGTTTTGGTTCGTTTACGTTTTTTTGGTTTTTTTTTCCCAGGGGGCTTCTGTTGGACTGTACATATCTAACAGTTGCACACAAATATACTGGGGAAACTCTACAATTACAAAACTCATTTGTATGCACAGTGGTAATATAAAGTCTATTTAAAGGTTTCAGTTGGACTTAGGTGATTCGTAGACTTTGTTTGTACCTTTTGCCACAGGGATGAAATGCAGCCACACTGCAAATGTGATTGTGCATGGAGAGCATGTGGGAGGAAAGCTGTGTAGTTAGAGATTCACGGTTCACCTTACTGAGTCAAAATAGAAAAAAAATGACAAAAATACAAAGAAAATACAAAATGGTTAAAAATTGCAAAGACATATGGGATGGGAAGGGAACATTGAGGTGGAAGAAACTACATACAAATGAATTAGACAGCAAACAAATTGTTTAAAGTAATATGTTACTTAGTAGGTTACTGTTTTAGACCTTCACTGCAACCAAGGAATGATGGCAAGGAGATTGTAATAAAGAATTCTCTAATTTAAATAAAAATGAAGATAAACTGATTTGAGGAGACTCTTAGTTTTATTGAAGGAGTGAAATCTGGATTCAGCAATTCAGGACACAGAAAGTGAAAATAGACATGAAGATTACCTTTTTAAGTGAAAGAAAGATAACAAAGGTCATACAGGTTATTAATTTCAGAAAAGAAAAGCTAAAATAGGATTCAAACTTTATTAATTTCATCCAAAGCAGATGAAATGGAATATATGGTTCATTAATTTCAATAAGGAAACTCAGAATAAACTTAAAGTAAGGCAGAAAATGAAAAAAAAAGTGGCTAATTATTAACTGGAGACAAGGTAAGGTTATATCATAAGGTAGACTTTAGAATCCATTTGGGAATTTACATTAAAGCGAGGTAAGGAGGAAAATGTGAGTCTATGTTTTGTTTTAGCAGCATAGGGAAGAAAGCCTAGTAAATATGGAGCAGGAGAGCATCTACATATGAAGTCAGGATAGTCAAAGACAATACAGTGATCTGTGTCCAGATTATTTCAAGCATCTCCTCAATTGTGTTGCTTAAATAGGAACGAAGTGTGTGTCACCATGGCATAACTTAAAAAAGATAAGATATAATTTCCCTGAAGAGCAGAAAATTCACTGACCCAGAGTATATAGGACTGTATAAAATTTTTTGTGTCTAAGAAAGATACGCTTTAAACATACCAAAATAAAAACTATTTAATAAAACTAATTACAAGCAAGGGCAACACAATAGAAATAACATTAAAATAGTGGATTATATAATTTCATAGAACCAAAGAAAGTGTTACGAATTTACAACTGCACTGAGATGTTATGCTAATAGGTACTAATGTAAAAAAAAATCTTCTTGATGTGGCTTTGAGAAATAAGCAACATGAGCGAAAAACCTATGGCAGAGGTCTAGCATAGGATGCAAATCCTATGTTTTCATGTTGGTACTTGTCACAGATTTTTCTTCTGAAGATGTTGAACTTCAGTTTTATGCAGAATGAATCAACAAACACTCTGCTCTAGATGTCCCAATGTCTGCTTCAGCAAATAAAAATATATATTAACATTTTTTTTTCAAAAAAGAATCACAATCTGAGCCTCAAACATTCACAGTTGAGAAGTAAATAGTATGGAGAAGTCCCACCTCAGAAAGCACATGTACTCTTACAATCCGGCTCATGAAAATACCTATATATATTTTTTTTTTCTCCCTTGGTGTATCTTAGGTAATATTGAGACAATAAAACTTTTTATTGATTACCATTCTTCCTGCGCTTCATGTACAAGTTCAAGATCTATATGCAATTTATGCTCACACTCTCTAGAATTACAATGACTGGTATTATTTTAGTTCACAGTTTAGTTTTCAAGTGTGTGTTAAAAGTGAAAAGTAAATGGTACACTCTTTACAAAGGATTTTTTTAACTGCTTTTTAGTTAGGTGGCATATAGCATATAGGATAGTCATATAGTAACACATAAAGTAACTGATCCAGACAATATAAAGAGGTGTGCTGATGTTCACCTCCTTCATTCCTCCTGCTAATCCGCCAAATGAAATGATTCATTCTATTGAGTTAAGTAATGATATTACATATTTAATAAATTTAAAAAACAATGTTGAAGCTGTACTTTCCTAGAGCAAGTCCTTACAGGGACTATAGTTCATAGTCCTATTGTATTTTAAGAGCTGGTTTCCCTGGACTATTTTTCCAACAGTGTGATACAGATATTGTCGAAGGATGGCCCATGTTTAAATTCCTTATTTTTAGAACATCAGAAAAAATCTGGTGTCCCTAGAAATAAGGATAAGGCTCACTTACTTACTTGAGGTTCATCACATAATTATATTGTTTCATTCTGTGTTTGGAATGGATCATGCATGGAAAATATGTATTGAGATATATACTGTGGAGGGAACAAGATTTCTGCTTACAGCGTAAGGATGGACTAAACAACGTAAGTGCTTATTTTAGCAAGTAACATCTGAGAAACAAGTAATCCTGGGTAACATTGAAAAGGTCCTATTTCATCTTAGTAAAAAATATTTAAATCAATTGCCAAAACATCCAGTGATGCTTGAGATGATGGCCTAGGATATTGGAGACATCTGCACAGGGATGGTAGGTAAGTCATAAAATCAGTGGAGAACTTTGCCTTCTGGGCCTGGGTCAGATGGATCTCAAATAGGAAGCATCAACTATAGGCATCTATATTCAAACAGCTGAAGCTTTCCCACTGGTCTGAAGAATCACTAAAGGAATTATTCAATTGTTTGAACATTGAAGTGTTCTGCTATCTGTGATGCTTTGGGTAACCTGCCTAGCCTGCAGACCTTGGGCAAGGAGGGTGCAGGTCTCCTGTAACTCCTGTGTCCACCTGTCGTTTCTCAGAAAGGAGACTTCACTTGACATTGACGTGTCGATGTTTCAGTTACCCTTGGCCGTCTCAAATAACATTAAGCAACTCCTGTATTTAGACAACTGTATCTCTCCATAGATACCTAGTTTAGACTGAGCTGAACTTATTTCTAGGCTCCAGTGATTGCATTGATTAGCTCTGCCTTGATTATAAAGTGAGATAAGATACCTAGCTCACACATAGACACTTGAATTTGTGAGTGTTAATCTGAAACTGAATCTCATATATAGCAGAACATTACCATTTTAAATCATCCAGACAGATTTAAACCAAGACAGATTTAATCTAGTAAACTAATTGAAAATTCCCCCCAAAATTCAGCTGACTCTCTATCTTGTGCAGAATGGTTCGACCACCTTTAATTACTGCAACCATTCTAAAACCTAAGATGCTATCATTTTAATAGACTGTGCTTAATAAAGTAATGGTTAGTGTTGTATCTTGTATATAGTTTTCAATTTTCGTGAAACTGTATATGTGCTTTACTGAATATTAATTCTAAAGAAGTTAATGCTCTGAGTCCCCCCAAAAATTGCATCTCAGAGTTATTCAAAATGTTACCTGTGCTGGCATTTTGTCATAGAGTCACGGACTGGTTCAAAGGCCACCTAGTCAATCCCCCTGCTGTGGACAGGGACATCTTTTACTAGATCAGGTTGATCAAAGTCAAGAGGAACAAGTTAGAGAACAATTAAGTAAACTGGACACCCACAAGTCCATGGGGCCTGATGGGATGCACCCGCGAGTGCTGAGGGAGCTATCAGCAGTCATTGCTGGGCCACTCTCCATCTTCTTTGAAAGGTCCTGGAGAACAGGGGAGGTGCCTGAGGACTGGAGGAAAGCCAGTGTCACTCCAGTCTTTAAAAAGGGCAAGAAGGATGACCCAGGAAACTACAGGCCAGTCAGCCTCACCTCCATCCCTGGAAAGATGATGGAACAGCTCGTTCTGGGGGTCATCTCCAAGCATCTGGAGGAAAAGAAGGTTCTCAGAAGTAGTCAACATGGATTCACCAAGGGGAAGTCATGTCTGACTAATCTGATAGCCTTCTGTGATGGTGTGACTGGATGGGTGGATGAAGGGAGGGCAGTGGATGTTGTCTACCTTGACTTCAGCAAGGCTTTTGACACTGTCTCCCACATCATCCTCACAGACAAGCTTAGGAAATGTGGGTTAGATGAATGGACAGTGGGGTGGATTGAACAGTGGCTGACAGATAGAGCTCAGAGGGTTGTGGTTAGTGGTGCAGAGTCCAGTTGGAGGCCAGTAACTAGTGGTGTCCCTCAGGGATCAGTACTGGGTCCAGTCCTGTTCAATATATTCATCAATGACCTGGATGAAGGGATAGAGTGTACCATCAGCAAGTTTGCTGATGACACAAAACTGGGAGGGGTGGCTGACACGCCGGAAGGCTGTGCTGCCATACAGCGTGACCTGGACAGGCTGGAGGGTTGGGCAGAAAAAAACCTGATGAGGTTCAATAAAGGCAAGTGTAGAGTACTGCATCTGGGGAGCAATAACCCCATGCATCAGTACAGGTTGGGGGCTGACCTCCTGGAGAGCAGCTCTGTGGAAAGGGACCTGGGAGTCCGGGTGGACAACAGGATGACCATGAGCCAGCAATGTGCCCTGGTGGCCAAGAAGGCCAATGGCATCCTGGGGTGTATCAAGAAGAGTGTGGCCAGCAGGTCGAGGGAGGTCATCCTCCCCCTCTACTCTGTCCTGGTGAGGCCGCATCTGGAGTATTGTGTCCGGTTCTGGGCTCCCTGGTTCAGGAGGGACAGGGAACTGCTGGAGAGGATCCAGCAAAGAGCTACAAAGATGATTAGGGGACTGGAGCATCTTTCTTAGGAGGAAAGGCTCAGGGACTTGGGGCTTTTTAGCCTAGAAAAAAGAAGAATCAGGGGGGATCTTATCAGTACTTATAAGTACTTAAAGGGAGGGTGCCAGGTAGATGAGAACAGTCTTTTTTTGGTGGTGCCCAGTGATAGGACAAGAGGTAACAGGCACAAACTGGAGCACAGGAAATTCCATCTTAACATGAGGAGGAACTTCTTTACTCTGAGGGTGGCGGAGCACTGGAACAGGCTGCCCGGAGAGGTTGTGGAGTCTCCCACACTGGAGACATTCAAAACCCGCCTGGATGCCATCCTGTGCAACGTGCTGTAGGTGTCCCTGCTGTGGCAGGGGGGTTGGATTTAGATGATCTCCAGAGGTCCCTTCCAACCCTGACAATACTGTGATACTGTGAAAGTCACATCCAACCTGGCCTTGAATGCTTCCAGGGATGGGGCATCTACCACCTCTTTGGCCAACCTGCTCCAGTGTCTCACCACCCTCACAGTAAATAATTTCTTCCTTATATTCGATCTGTATCTACTGTCTTCAAGTTTAAAATTCTTACTCACTGTCATAACACTGTTAATGTCCTCTGGATTTAATGTTATTGAACAGTATTGAATACTTGTATTGATAATATTTTTTGTTATTTTCTTTTAACCACTACCTTTGGAAAGTGTACTTTTGAATTTGCCTAACTGTATTTTATGACATACTCTATGTATAACTTTGTATATTAATATAAATATAAGAGTAATCCATTGTCATTTTTAAATCCACTTGTCCAGCCACTAGCAGAGACCTCTGACAGCAAGCTATCCTTTCCACAATGTCAGAATGAATATAGTGTCTTCAAGACTAAAAGTCTCTTAAGAGCTTATCCTTCTCAAGGTCTTTGCCTTGTTTTTATTACTCCCTGAGCATTCAATAAACACTGAAGACCACTACCTTGTCTAGTATCTTTTTCTTTCAAATTTTTTTTCTATAGTTTCAGTGTGTACTGTTTCAATAATGGAATCGGAATGGCTGTATTAAATAGTGCTATACGTATTTTTGGAAGTAAACTTTTTGGGTAAATCAGCAAAATGTAGTAAAGTTTTCTGATGTGTATAAATAACATCAATGTAGCTATTTGTCAATTCAAATTTAGCTTAACATTTAACACATCAGAAAGGTTGTTTGGTCAGTCAGTACAGAGCTGTACCTCAATCAGTCACCTCTGCCTTTTTAGTGTGACATGTGTTTGTACTCTGTCATGCTAGCTGCAGAAACAAGCTTTTCATTTTATACTGGCTCAAAATCTCCTGATAAAACATCAAACACTGACATATTTATTCTGAATAATTTCCTCTTTGATGAACTTTCAACTGAACTGCTAAAAAAGTAATCTTGGTAGCATGACAGTCAGGAACAATTTAATTCCCTGTATGAATGAGGAAGGGTTGCACAGCTGTGTGGCCACTAATATGTTATATGATACATTTATCACGTAATATATGTCCTTCACAAGTTGTCATTGACATCCAGTATGTTTAGCATCCCCTGTAAATTTGCATCTGGCACGCATAACAATGGAAAACTTGAGTAAGAGAGAAGAATACTTGTATCATATGTTTCAGCGATTGTAAGAGGTGTTCTCAAAGATCAGTATTTCAGACTTGGACCTGCAAAAACCACTCTTGCCTACTGCTTTGAATGTTAATGGAGCTCTTTTCACTGCAGTAGTGTCTGAAAATGCTACTCTAGGATGGTCAACTGTCTTACAGGTAAAGATGTTGAAATGAACATTTAGTATTCAAAAACCTATTTTTAGGTAGTCCTACTCATTTTTTACCCCTGTGATCCTTACTTTGGGCAAGGTATATAACACAGCAGTCATGGCTTCCAGCAGTAGTTTTGATCTTTCTGTTTGGGCTAAAGCTTACACACAGTGAGAGTGTTACCAAAATAGAAATTAGGAAAAAAAGCTGTGAAGTTCATATTTCTTAATTTAGAATACGTTCTGACTCCTATGTGTGAAGTGATTATGAGACTTCTATCTTATGTTTGTACTTACTGAATCACATTTTAACTTTTAAACTTTAAATGGCTTACAGAGGAGTAAATAATGAAATAATTTATTAGTCAAAACACAATTGACTAATCAATAAAGAATTTCCAAAGCAATTATGGAAGCTATGTGCCAAAAGGTTGATTTGCAAAAGTATTAAAGGACTATTTGATCCCTATTTTATGCAGAAACTTTGTGCGACTATGTTCTTATCATTTTTGTCTTGAAAATTTTTTCCCTGAGGTCCAATAATGAGATTACTTCAGAGCTTGTGTATGAATACCATCCAGCTCTGGAATCAGAACCTGTAAAATGATTCTCTGAAGATTGCAGTTACGGAAAAATTGTAGCCATTCAAGGTGGAAATGCTTGTGAGCAGAGCTTTTTAGCTGAACTACTGCAGTAATGTGATTATCAGAGAAGCAGAAGATATTTCCATATTTCAGTTGTCTTCATCCTCTTTTTTAATCCTTCTGGGTGATGTCTGTGTCATGCTCAAATGAAGGTCAGTCAGCTGACGTTGTTCCTGATTTGCAACAGCAGTTCAAACAGGCTCTGTTTTGAATAAACCTGACATTACGCTTAACTGAGCGTACAGGACAGGCCCTCCACTTGCTGTTTGTGATAGGTCTGAGGCCCAATGGTCCCACTCCTTCCTGTAAGAAGATTCTGGTGCATTCACAGCTAGCTCAGCGATGTCTGAACTTAGGCAGTAAGAAAGCTAAGTCTTAGACATGTGCAACTTACAGCTGAAGTCACTTGTGAAAAAAGTGATTTAGCCTCCTAAACAATGTAGACTTTTTCGAAAAGTTTACCTGAAATTTAAACTTTATCTGTAAATTCTTATCTTCAATGTTGCAAAAAGTTAATCCTCATATGTATTTTTTTTTATTGAGAATGTTGCAAATTTTCAGTTCAGATGCCTTTACTGCAGCATTCTAATCCATATAAAATTGCCTATTTTTTAAAAAGTATTAAAATAGACCCTCACATGGCAGACCAGAATACAACAGTCAGCTTATCCATTGCTAAGAAACCCTGACGTAGAACCCCCACACACACACATGTGCAGAAAACCCGAAACCCTTTTCTCCTGACACCCTTTTCACAGCTTACTTTATGGAATGGAAATGTAACTTCATGACATTAATGTACTTTGACATTCTCTGACGAAAGACCAGCACTTCTGTTATGACAATACTCTGACAAGATCAGAGGTGTGTTCTTGCACTGTGGCTATATGAACAAGTCACTGTGGGACTGTAATTTGTAGTGAATCATCTGCTCTGAGATAACTGACTGAGTTCAGGCTCATGTCATGCATTGGGCAGCTTGCCCTATCTTCACAGGAGTCTAAACTACCTCAAATTACCTTTATCCTTCTATCATA
Source organism: Pluvialis apricaria (assembly GCA_017639485.1). Taxonomy (NCBI): domain Eukaryota; kingdom Metazoa; phylum Chordata; class Aves; order Charadriiformes; family Charadriidae; genus Pluvialis; species Pluvialis apricaria. Next base: position 174,734,887 of record CM030007.1, read on the forward strand.
TCACCTTTTTTCCTTAGACCCTTTTTATCTGTTTCTCTTCTTCTGCACATCTCAACCTACTCAATACTGATGTGACATAGGTTACCAACCACGCTCCCGTCCTCTGGAATTTCACACCCCCAAATTGTGCTTTTCATTATGTAAAATGTTGTGAGAGCCTGTATGCACCCCTAAGTCATGAATCACTGCCTTGCTGACATATTAAAAAGTTACTGCCCATTAGCTGATCCGTAACCATTCACATATGCCCTCCTGCCCACAATATTTAAGAAATAGTTTATCTCTTTTTCATGAAGCGTTAAGTCACATCAATCTATTTTTCATTTACTACAATCTATAAGCTCCCATCCATTGATTTATAATGATATATGTGTGAAGGGTTTTGGACAATGGTAAATTTTAGGTAACAGTGTCACTCACCCCTCTCTGAGGGATCAAAGATTCCACTCCAGAAGTGGCATCAAAGACTGCACACAGACAGTTATCCTGGGCCAAATAATTTCCTTTGAAATGGCCATCCCATGGGCAAACTATTTCCATGTTAAATTATGCATTGTTTTATTGACGCTTCATTTTAATTTAGTGGGTTTCATTGACAAAGAAAGTGCTTTTACATTTTATATACCTTTGGCCCAAATCCGAAATTAAGACTCTTGCTAATCATTTCAGCTGTGATTGACCCCCTTGAAAAGAGCTAGAGCCTATTATTTATGTTTCTTTGTACTTTATTAATTTTACAAGGCACAAAAAGTTATTCATTTTATGTGGTTGATCCCTACATATAAACATCTCAGCATTTTTTACCTTATAAATAAAGTTATCTATTAGATTTTAATAACATAAATGAGCATTCTTGATGAGTTGTCAAACAAAATAAAAGGTGCAATTATCCATAGAGGAAACTTATTAACCTAAGCTTACCTTTAGGCCTACAAGCATTTCCTTTACTATCAGCAGAACTTTTTGTACTCTTTAAATTGAATCTGTTAAAGACTATGCTGAGTTTGATGGCCTGGAAGTTCAAGCATGGAAACATATGGATCTGAATGGAACTTTCTTTCAAAACTCTAAAAATAAAGTTTTTATGCACTTAAAAAAATCTTCTTAGGATCTGCCAAGACTTCAGCAAAAATTTGGCAAAATTTACTGCAACATTGTGGTTAATTAATGCTTAACTATTGGGATTGTTTGGGGATTTTTTTTTAAATTCTTCAGGAGGTAGAAAAATGTACCTGATATAAAATGAAAAAAATGACCATGATATGATTTTCAAGTTGAATATTGCAAGAAGTACTGACCATGTAAACAGAGCTGCCATCTTGTGGATAAAAACGTCCTAAGAGCAGGTGGCTCGTGTTGCCAGAGCGCAGAAGAAAAAAATATTTATAATAGTTACCAGCTCTACCTGACTTGGCATTCAGCTCATATACAGGATTATGAGAGCTGTAATTTTGAGCTTGCACATTCAATCTCTAAAACCTCTTATCACCTGACTGAATTCTAATTTCCCCCAAAATCTTTAGACCTAGCCCTTCTAATATTAATAATGTATAAGTTAAGCAACACTGAAGAACCGCTTGTGTTTTTCAATTAGTGTCTGGTGCAGAGCTATGTTTTGTAATATAAATAATTGGTTTAACCATTAAATTGATGTGACAGAAATAATTGTCAAGCAATTAAATGCAGTAATGATTTCAACTCATGGGACATATACACTAATATACCTGAGTTTCATTTTGATTGAGAACTAAGATATTGGCTCGTTAGATTCTTCAGCATTATTCATATATCAATTAAAATTATGTTGTAGAAAGAAATGATAAGTTAGTTACTGAAAATCAATGGTCACTTCTCTTTCATTCTCTTGTTCTTTCCTTCTTTCTTTTTCCGTGTGATTTGTACTTGAAACTATGATGCCAAAAAACATCAGCAGCAACAGTACTCCCATTGTCTGTGCCATGTGTGAGAGCTAACAAGCTCTTCAGATAAACAGCTCATGGCACAACGATAGGAACATACAAATTGTGTGTTCCTGGATTTCACACACAGTCACACACACCCTTCTTTGAGCTTTTGTAACCTATTCTATAGCCCTATTTCATTTAAATTCTTTTTCATTTAAAGAAATGACCTTATGACTTTTTTGTTGAATTGGTTTGCTACTAATGCATATGCAAAAGGTTTCATTTTAAATTCTATCATATTTTTTTCTACTTGTAATGTAAGTAATACTAAGTTCAAACTGGTTATAACTTGTGTGTGACAGCATGTTGAAGTGTGGAAAATGCTGTGTGACTTGATTAGGATTGTGGAACTGCTCTGTTATCTAGAGCTGTTACCATTGCTCAGCCTGAATCTCCAAAGGTAGCCATGTTTTTAAAAATGCTAGTGATAGATAATTTTTGTTCTTAAAACAAGGAGCAGGTACAAATTGATAATTTATCATTAGTATTCATGAGTCAATTTCAAAACATTCATTTATCATATTTTACTGCAGAAAAAAAGACTTTTTTTCTAAAGAAAACGTCAAAATTTACGGGCCATCCACTAAAATTCCAAACTAACATTTGTGCTACCCATTCCAAGTAAATCTTCTACTAATATAAGTTACTCCTTAGTTGATAAAGCATAAGCTCTGTATTATCACTGTCGATAACAAACTTTATGAAGACTTTCTAAGAGTATAGCACTCTGCCATTAAAGACTGTCCAGCAGGTCATCTGTGAGTGAAACTCTCTGTTAAGTAAGAAACTGTAGTCTATGTAAGAATAAAAAATGTATAGAACTTTAATTCATCATGGTAAGATTAACTAGATATCTTCAGTGAAATCAGTGTATTTTTCAGGCCAAACCAACCCACGTAATCAAATTTTGTCAACAATGTGTCTGTTTGGTCTAAATTATTTATAGCGCTAAATTTTCAGGAGAATATAACTTGTACATATGATACACCTAAGCATATTTTATCTCATCAATAATTCTTTTACTCACGACTCATATCTTCTTAGCAATTACTATGTCTTACCTTTACCATTAATCATATAAAAGCAAAGCTGGCATTCCCATTGTCCAAATTCATCTTTTCTGATCTGTAATTCAGCTTTGTCACTTTGCATGGCAATGAATCTTATTTTATATACATTTCCATCCGAAGTCCCATGTTTTCTGAGCAGAAATAAATGAACAGAGGCTTTCATTTTGGCCTAAAGTGCATTTTGACTAATAGGTTAGCCTCCAGATCCCCACACAGAACTGCTGTTTATTAAGTCCCCAGAATTTAATCTCCTGAGTCTCTATAACTTCGTGAAAGAACCACAGGGAAATGGCAGAGCTGTTTATCAAGTTTATTCGAGAAATCTTATGTTTCACGTCTTATATATTAAGCTAAGCCGTGTCTGATTACATTTCGCTTTTCCTGTTTGTTTGGCATGGTGTGGTTATTTCGTTGGTTTTGCTTTTTTCTCCAGAGAACAAACAGAGTAAAAAAAAAGAACACTTTTTTTTTTTTATTGTCATGAAGGATAGTGGACCATAAATAAACTGGCTGGTATATAATTTACTGTAAATAAATACTGAATCAGGTTCCTAGCCATTGAAAGAAAAGATTAGTTTCCATAGATGAAAAAAAGTTGATGTAGAACAAAAGAGAAAAATACAACATATGCTAGATAAGATTTTTTGCATTTTTCCATAGAGCAATAGGATTTTTTGTCACTGAAAGGTGACAGTTCAACATATTCATTTATAGAGAAAGCAATTCTTTAAGCCCTGATTTGGACTCATTTAAAAGTTCATGTGATCTATGTTATTGCCTGTAATATAGCAAAATACTTAGTGCCACTATATTTAGGACGTCATACATTTGGCAGTGTGTTTCATGCCTCATTTACCGCAGAACGTCTGGGCTGCTACTTAGCATTCAAAGAATAAGTGTGCGTGTACATTTGTGCATATCTTTACTTTTGCTGTTAGTTTTAAATACCTAAAAAGACACAATAAGCAACCTGACATTGCAACAGTGCAATGGTCTTGAATTTACACCCTTTTCCAGTGTGTACCTTTATTGATCTTGTGGCTTTAGAGAAGGCATTGCATTATCATTAAAAAAGTGAATTCTCCAGGTGCTGCATGCATTAACCTTTCCTTTAATACCTCTTCTGTACAATATTTTGATGATTACTGTCATTTAGTAAACAGATTATGAAAATGCAGTTACCTGAGGGTCTTGTTCAATAATTTAGGCAAATTAGTTTTTAGATTTTTTTTAATTGCTACATATATTGGTTAGGCAACAAGCACCTGCCACTCCTGGTCCCCAAAACAGGAGCTTCTTGTACAGTCTCATTTTCCCCAAGGGAGAAAAAAAAAAAAAAGAGGGGAAAGGGAAGGGGAAGGAAAGGGAAAAAGGGAAGGAAAAGGAAGAGAAAGAGAAAAAGAGAAAGAGAAAAAGGGAAAGAGAAAAAGAGAAAAAGAGAAAGAAAAAGAAAAAGAGAAAAAGAGAAAGAGAAAAAGAAAAAGAGAAAAAGAAAAAGAGAAAGAGAAAGAGAAAGAGAAAGAGAAAGAGAAAGAGAAAGAAAAAGAAAAAGAAAAAGAAAAAGAAAAAGAAAAAGAAAAAGAAAAAGAAAAAGAAAAAGAAAAAGAAAAAGAAAAAGAAAAAGAAAAAGAAAAAGAAAAAGAAAAAGAAAAAGAAAAAGAAAAAGAAAAAGAAAAAGAAAAAGAAAAAGAAAAAGAAAAAGAAAAAGAAAGGAAAAAAAAGGGGGGGGGGGGGGGGGAGGAGACCCCAACTGTGTGTCTGTATAACGATTAGAGGGAGATCTCAATTCGTGGCTGGCAGTTTAGGGTTAAGGCGTGATTCCAGGTGAGGGAAGCCAATGAGAGGACGCCCGGTTGATGTCTCTGACATCATCCTGCACGGGAGCACCCAGCCCGGCCGGGGCAGCTCCCAGCCGCCGCGCCAGCGCCGCCGTGATGGATGTTTACAGCTCTTCCTTGAGAGCCAATTATCTCCCTTTTGTGTGAGGCCCAAGGATCGCTCACGCCGCCTGCTCGCAGGCAGCGTTGCCGGATCGAGCCGAAGCAATTGTTTTCCCCGTGTCTGGTAAGAGTCTGGTCTGGTTTACCTTCTCTTTTCAGAATAAAGGTGATGCGCCTAACCTGCGAGGGGAATTGCTTGCACAGTTCCGAGGCTTATGCGGCTATAATATGTGAAGAGTGGCTTTTACTGGCGAAGAGGAGATCCGTTAGAAAGGGAATGTTTTAAAGGGAAAACAAGTCTGTGTGTCTGGCAAACTCCACTTTACAATATGGAACTAAATAGCCTGCATGTTTACGCTGCTCCTCAGGTGAGCCACAGAGTTATTAGGCTGACAAGACTATTGCTCAGAACAATAATTTAATACCGGCATTTTTCCTTTCTTTTCCCTTAATACCTGTATTTTTCCTTTGAAATCTAGCCTTTGTTGATGAACAAAGAAATGGGGAGATTTAAGAAGAGGGAATTTAACGTTGTACCAACTTTAAAAAATGGTCGGGAATACTTTTGCAGATACAAATCAAAAACCGTGGCAATTAATACAAAGGTGTTCAAGTTTCCAGTTCTGGAATTAGTTATAGTTACTTTGTTCTTCTAATTTCCATAATTTAAAGTGGTAAGAAGCTGAGTCAAAGATTAAAAGTGTTCAATGTTCAACATGCTGATAACAAACCACACAATGTATGTTGTTTGTATGTTTTTCCCCTTTACGTTCTGTAGCTCATATCAAAAAATGTCTCACCTTGTAGTTATATTAGCGTACATAGAGAGGCTGAAGAAGAAGTGTTTATATCTTTTACATTGTGAGCAGCTTTGTGGTTTGCACAGAGGGAGGAGGGAGAGGGAGAGGCTTCTGTCTGCTTAACTTCCTAATTTTGCAACAAAATAAGTACATTTAAGGCTTCTGAACTGGTGTGGATTTAAGAGATTAGAAGTGACACTGGCATTGACAAATCAGATGCAATAAAGGATTTAATTGACTGAAGGAGTTCAGGGGCTACTGTATGAAGAATCCAATAACCAGTTTAACTAGTCAAGTAGTGTACCTAATAGGAAATAATAAATAGCAGGCTCCGGTTAATTTAAAGGCTTGATGACATTTATTTTATGGTGATTAGAATTCCCTAAATACCCAGGCCACTTAAGAACTCTCTGCATTTATTTCAGTAATCCATAATTACACAATACAAAGTTTTCAATAATGACATATGCAGTGAGTATTACAAGTGCTTATAAAATTGAGATATATTGTCATTTGATCTAGCTATGACTAGGTCTGCTTTAATCACTATCAGAAGAATAATAGTTATTTTCAGCTCAAATATCACTTAAGACAGTAGGATTTCTCAGCTGTGTTAGACTTTTGTACTTTTTACTAGTCTAGTCCTATCTATGCAGCTCCTGGTGTTTAACATTGTTAATTCAGCTCTGGATACTAATGTGCCCAAACAATCGCAAGCTTTTATTAAATACTATATCTATAATACAGATGGGGTTAGAACAACATATTTTTTTTTAAGGTGAAACCCTCATTATGGTTTGTTGCCTTTTCTCTAGCAAAAGGCAGATAGTCCAGTTCAAAGGTGGGATGACCATGGCCTATAAGGGAGTGGAATATTTGACATTTTGCTACTTTACCCTTCTTGCTTAGATCATTATCAAACTTAACTAAAAATTATCTTATGCCAGCCTTGCAGTTATGCCTTTAATTATTTTTTTTTTAATTAAAGAGTAAAAGTATGTGAACCTCTCCCACAGTTTTACACATCTACACATTGCATAGGTCCATGTTATTTATCAATGCTTCATTACTAGGCTTCATGTCAGGTGTCACAATACTTCTGTTCCTACTTGGTTTAGCCAAAATTCACATATGAACAAATTATCTATTATTTCTGTTGAAATACAGGACAATGGATATAAGGTAGATTTAATGCTGATTTGCTACACACTCACAATGTTCTGATTCAAAACATTCAGACTGTTTTTAATAGATGAGTCCTTTTAAGTAGTAATGTACATTGCTTTATTAGATAGTAATCATGGACCTAGGCAAGCCAAGGAAACTTAATGATATGATAATCCAAATCAGATAGCAATCAACTTCTTATAGGAAATGAGACTTTCTAGTTTAGTTTAATCTTTCAAAAGGAAGAGAAATCATTTCTGGAAAACCATTTTACGGGAAAAAAAATGGGTGGGTTTTTTGCTTACTTTCAATCAGAAACTAAGTTTAGCTAAAAAACATTGAAGAAACCATATTTCTTGGATAAAAATAATGTTTTAACCTTTGTTTTTTCTTAAAAATAATAAAGACAACTGTGATAATGCTAGCATAGGGACTGCATAGCAGATTGACCATTGGTCTGGGAAAGAGTCCTTCTTCTCCTGTGCCTGAATGACAGGTTATGTCCACAGAGCATACTCTGTGAAGTCCATACTCCATCAATGGCCCACTGTATTAAAGGAAGAAATAGCATTAGGTTTCTTGATTATAAGAACAGATCATTTTGTTTGTCTGATTTTCTGTGAATGAGTCAACTCATACATTTTCACAATGACATCAGGTAACAACCCCTACAATGAAGATTTGAGTCATTCCTCCTACACAAGATACTCACTTCTATTGTTAGAAATTTTGAGCAAAGTGACAAAAGGGGATTTTTTTTTTGATAAAAATTCAATGCATTTAATATTTCTTAAAGAAAATAAAGGTGTCAGCTAAGCAGAAATATGATAATTACATTGATTGCTGAAAAAGTATCTATATCACCAGTAGTAAAAACATTAACTAAAAGTAATTCTTCTTCCTCTATAACTGGAAAAGGAAAATTATCCTTAGAAAATACAAAGTAAAGTAGGATTGTAATAGTACATTTTCTTCTATATAGAGTTTACAATAAGTACAGGAGACAGAGGAGTTCCTTCATACTCCAAGCTTTGGTCCAAGGGTCAAGTTTTTGGTTTATCTAGGATTGATTACACAGAGGCTCCTCGAGGAACTTCCAAACTATAAAAACAACCACAAAACCTTGTGCTGCAACCATCCTTCTTGTCCATTATTGAGGTTCTTTATGTGTAAGAGTGCCAGAGAAGGAGACTTGAGAGTCTGTTCTGTTCCTCTCTCTTTTCTCTCCTTGTAATCCATTACCCAAGCCAAATAAAGAAAAAAAAAAAAGTCCTTCTCACCTATACAGTTATGAGGAGTTTTTTCTTTTTTTTTTTTTTTTTTTCTTTTTCATTGCTCTGTTAGTAAGGTCAAAGTAAGCAGAGATTACAAAGAGTATTTCTAATGTGAGAGATGTGAGATGCAGATCTGCATCTGTCCCTCCGAGTCATTGTTTTCCTTTGGAAAGAAATCCAGATGTACAGACATGGAGAGCACACCTTGGATGTCCTCCAATAGGACACCTGTCTGGATGATTAAAGAACCGGTAATGTAGATCACACATCTGTCACACAGTACAGACACTGACAACTTGTGTGCTTTCTGTTTTGTTTTGCTTTGTTTTATTTTGAATCTTAAAGTCCAGTGGATGCCCTGATACACAATAAAGATTGTACTAAAAGATGATCATGGTCAAGGACTTACAACTCAAATTTTAAGGTAGTTTTGCAACCTCAGTTATCATCTTCTGTCTACATATAGCATGGTGCTTTTTGTTTCCATAATTGTATATTTCCACATAGGAGTGTGACACTGTGAGTGCATAGAGTCAATCCTATGTGGTTTAGTGAGGGTGATATTAATTTTAGCTAATTTCAGTCAGGGAGGTTCCTTTTATAACCCGCGGAGAGAGAGAGGCATCTCCAAAAAAAGGATTCATCTCATCCTTAAGATAATTATTTCAGATAGATGAGCTGAATCGCTCTCTGGAGGGGTCAAATTCATTCCATATAGACAATCCACCTGAACACTTTCCATTATGTGTCTAACTTCCAGTCTTTTAAATGTGGTCTAATTAAGATCTTTAAGATTTCTGAGTAGCAGTTAATGCCACCAGTAACATAAATAAGAAATAAACAAAAAAACAATTATACCCATTATTTGCTGCATGCTAGAGTCACAGTTATTAATTTCTGCAGTAGATGGACTCTGGACTTCATTTCTGCAGTGGCAGGGGTGTTGACCAGAGCACTTGGCGCAAGACTTTGAGGTTCCACAGGTATTTGCTGGCAGTCACGAAATGTGAAGGTTTGGGAAATGTATATCCGTGGCTGACAACAGGGGGAAGCATGCTCCATCTTTTGTATTCATTCAAGCATTGTCTCCCATGCCTAAAATTATTCTTATTCCTATCCCTGAACATTTGTTTACCTGCTCCCAGAATCGTTGGAGACTCTAACTATTGCTCATATATGCTGCATATTTTCAAAGTATTACAACTTGGCTAAATTTGATTGGATTTTTCTCTGTCAAAAACAGAGATAACACACACATTGTTTCTCCTGCCAGTCTTCAAGGCCCTGCACTAACATAGGGACTCCTTAGACATCCAAAGTATTGAGCATGGACAAAGAAATGTCACTTGTCTAGTCTCATTCTTTGACAACAGCATCAGGTGTCTAGTATCTATAATTTCAGGACAAATGGTCAGTGTCTGTAGTGGTAAACAGGATTTTTTATACAAGGGCATTGGGCAGTCAGCCTGTCCTTCCAGTTGTCAGTCCATCCTTTTGGAGCAGCCCCTGTGCAGGAGTACTTAAGCAATCTTCTGAACAGTTTACTCTGTCCCCATGCATAAAAAAGCCCAGAGAATTTAATCCAGCAAATCCTTCACGAGGCCCATAATTTTGATGAAATAATTTGTTGCAGTTTAAAAATACAGACACATAAAATAGTAAGAACGTACCAAGCGAAGTTGTGCTATTCCTTAGAAATCCAGACACGAAGCTGGAAACTACTGCTTAAAGCATATTGATAATTTGTTTATTAATGATCAGAATCAGTCTCTTCATAAACTTTGGATTTTTGGAGCTCAACTTTCTTAGAGTGTTACCAAATCGAGAAGTGAATGATTGTAATGGATAAACAGAAAGTGGAAGTGTACCATCAACAGAGAAAAACTAAAAAACAATGTAAACACACTTCTCTCCTCCTATTCCCTGGCTTATAAAGTTAAAAATTAAATAAAATATTGTGGTCAAATTTTCAGAGTAAGAAGACTTACTGCTTCTTGAATGAAACATAATCTAAATAATCTATTACAGTCTATCATAGAATAATATTACATTATCACTCACAAATGGAAAGTATGGCTTTCATAGTTGCCAAGCTGTACTTATCCACATCTGATGGTCCCCATTAATTTTTAACAATTGTCCTGTCATCAGACCAGTGAGCTGTAGAAAATACTGTGGAGATGTCACATTCCTTGATGATTGCAGTTAATGCTGCTGCCCCTCCGAATCAGCATGAAATGTAGACACTTTTATGACTGAATCTGCAATCTGGGATTTGATCATGCTATTTATAGTATTGCTAATGGTCTGTAGCACTGACAAAGGGTGTGTTGAAGTCGTTCTCTCAGTTACCCTTGTTTTCAGTTGTAAAGGCAGAACAGACATCTGGATCCTACATATCAGTAACTAGACAGAAAACAGCACAAAGAGGTCATGACTTTCACTGGTGAAAGATTTTAATGGGTTTGATTTTTTTATGTCTCTGGATTTTTTTCACCAATATTCTTTCTGAAAAAACGGGGGGAAATTATTTTTATTTGGTTACTAGAAAGTCAATTGCAGTCACATGGCAAAACAAAAGGAGCTTTAGTGACATCTCAAGAAAGTAAAGGAGAACTAAAGAGGAAATAGCTGTACATGGGTTTAAAACAATGGAATTCAAGTTACCATGTGTTGCTAGATTAGCAAAATGCAATTTTAAATTTTTATCAGAATATTTTAGAAACACTGCCTCACTTCTCAGAAGGAATGGTTTACTTCCAAGTCCTCATTTTTTTTTCAAAACCCTATTCCTAAAATGTGTAGTGTCTAGTTTGTTCTAATTTTTGAACCTAAAAAAGATTATGTACTTTGAAAAACAATATTTAGGAAGGACTCTTCTCAAGTTAGTAACATTAAAATTCTTAGAAGACTCCTTGATTTGTCTCCTTGTCTGAACACACACCTGGATCTTACCATGCCCAATATCCCGAAAATTATGAAGAAGCCTATTTAATGCCACTGTGTTCATGACTGCTGCTGTAACCAATGTATAAAGAACAGTAGGAATTATAGTACCTTACTTTGTTATTTCATCTTATAATTCTCATAGAACTATGGGGGTAAAAGCAACAGCAACAGCTAAGTATATTAATGATCCCTGGAAACAATGCTTGATTTCCTATGGGTTTATGTCCCTTAATTAATTACCTTTTTAAGTGATTTATACTAGGATTTCTTGTTATCTCTCCATATGCTTGTAAAATTAAGCCATTCTTCTCCCTGCAGGACGAACAAGTACTGGCTTGTGCTAACTAGTTAGAATCAAATACCTTCACTAGCATACCAGGTGAGCTGTATTTTCTCACTGCCTCTTCTTTCAGCTTCCTTGGACACAGAGTACAGGGAGTAAGAGATGGATTACTCTGTTCTGCTCTAATTGGCACTAGAGAATTGTCCCCAGGTTTTTCAACTTCATTCTGACTACATTCAAAAGTTATCAGGTGGGGATGAAGAGTAAGCCTGTTTTCTCAAGAAAACAAACAGTGGGATTGTGTTTAAATGTATGGACACCAAAACTGTTATCACTGGAGCTCTGAGAACTTTCATCAGCTGTGGATATCACAGGAGAATGGATCTGTCCTCTTTCATGGGGACACTGTTTTATGAGGACACAGTCTTAAAACATTTCCAGAAACACACTAAGCATTTCATGTGCCATTACAGCTCTAGTAAATCTTATGAAATTTTACAGTTAGTTTTTCCTGTGTACTAATTTAGCTTGGACGAATATGATTTAGTAAGACATTGAAGACATTCTCTAGCAAATAACTTTCTATGGGTACTCAGATGTAACAGTAATTCATTGAAATCTTTCCAGAATAGGTAAAACTTCTGAAGGCTGTAGCTCTCTAAAAAGATTAATTTCTTTGTTTGGTTTAACCAAAAATTTCTAAAAGGTAAATGTTTCATTCCCAGTTGGGTAATTGTTTCTTCCTGGTGTCTGACAGAGACCTTTAGGTTACTTTTAAATTAGAAGTAGACAAGAAAATAAGCAGACCTGAATTCTCAGTGGGCTTGTTAACTTCCTTCCTGTGACAGAGAGAGGCAGTATCACTTTCTTGCACACTTGCAGTGAATTCCCCACTGGGCCTTGCAATATTTCACATTGGCGCTGCAGGAGGATCTCTGAGCTCCGGGAGAGCTACACAAAAAGAAATGGTTAGACTGACTTTGCTAAGAGTTTCAGAAATTCAAGAATCACAAAGGACTGTGACAGACAATTATAATACCATTGATATGAATAACCATACTTAATGGTACGGATAATGGGAGATAATTGAATAGGTCCCACCTGCTCTATGCCTCCAGATGCATTCAGAGACTGTGGTTTTGCACTAGAATCACACTTCATTTCAGGACAGCCTTACTCATTGTCAGTTATTTGGTTGCATTAACAAGCTTACTCTTAACGTGGCTTTTTATTAAGCATTCCATTTCCAAGAAAGGATTGAGCCTCCTTTTTGGTTTTTTTTTTTTTTGGTCACATATAGTATGATCTACAGTACATTCCAGGGACCATACCGCATTTGAGGTAAGAGCGTTTAAGCAGTTCCATTCCTATATTAAACAAGATGACAGGAATCTTGAAATTAAATTTTATGTTACACATTTGAGTTCTAGACAGTCCTCAGTCTGAAGGAGTTGAAAACTCGGTTGTTGTCTTTACAGGATCATACCACAAACACTGACCAGCAGACACAGGGGGAGACAGGGCTTTTCCCACCCAGCCAGCTGAATCTGGGATACTGTGCAACCGCAGGAATACAAGAATATAGGCATGCTAGCTACATAGCAAATGAAGTAGCATTGTAGCTTTGTAGTACTCTGATGAATGACAAATGCTGGATTATTTTTGAATTTTATCCAGTGATGGTTTAATAAAAAATATACAGAGAATTCAGAGAGTTGGCTGCAGAGCCAGAGCAATTATTTTCCAAAGGACATAATGCAGATGTAGTATGCAGATAGATGTATTCCCCAGTGCAACCATAGACTTTGTGTGTGCATCATGACCATGTTCCCCTTTCACTTTGGGATGAGAACCCCAGACCTCTGCATCCCCCATTCCCCTCTGAAAGAAAGCCCAGGTGCCACTGTGCACTCCAGTAGCTATTCTGGAAATTAGGAAAGTGATGCAAAGCACAGCCTGTATCTGCCCCACAGGTGGGCACGGTCCTGTTTGTAGACAGCCTGATGTGGGTCCATGCTCAGCATATAAATTTCCTTGACAATCACTCAAAGACACTTAACTGATAAAGACAGGGCATCTAACATAGGTAATCGTCATTGCTCACTAATAACCTGTATTTTACATGGTCTAATACTTAAACTTACTGTCTAAAATAAGCAGTCTGGTCTTGACCTTATGCACTATGAGAAATGTTACTCAGAGAGCATATTAATCCTCTTAATTCTTTTAATGCTTTGATGCCACTTTTAAAGTCTTTGCTTAAATCACAAAAAGATGTTTTTAATAGCATATTTGGCATCAAGTTCTCCTACACTATTCTGTCTTTCTTACCTGTATGTCTACTTTACTACTCCTTAGATCTTAAAATCAATGAATAAAGTTATTCTATGAAGGACAGAGTAAATGAAGACAGTTTGAAGATATTTGGAGTGGTGTCTTTCCCTTGGTAATGATTTGTGATTACACTGATCACCTGCAAACTGGGAGAGGGATAAGTCTTTGGCACACAGGAAAGACCATTAGTTCTTGAACATTTCCTCAACTGACTGTTGTCAGAGAAAAGCCTGTAAGTCCTAGCTAAATGCAAAGATATCCTAAAAGATATTTTTCTCTTCAGAAAGAGAAATTGGTTGGGGATATACTAATGGGAATTCTTTCTAAAGTGAAAGCATATTTCTCTGTAGTCAGGTTTTTGGGTACAAACAAATTGGTGCCTGGTGTATGAGGAAAAAAATAACTTCCTTTTGCTTCACCTGACTTCACATTTTTGAAGTTACAGACTATGAAAGGTAACACCCTGTGTCTGCAATATGAAACCACTTTTGCCTTCTGACTCATGCTGCTCTGGCCAATGTCAGTGCACACATTTCCTGAGTATCTGTGGCCCTGCACTCTTGTGGTCAAAATTTGTCAGTTTAGAATCTCAGATTCTTGAGAATTATAGACCTCAAATTGACTTTTTTAACTCCTCATTGATTTACTGTACAGGTTTTGTATTGACTAAAAGGCTATTTCCAGCCTGGAAAGCCAATCGCATCCTGGGTTGCACAAAAAGAAACGTGGCCAGCAGGTCGAGGGAGGTGATTCTGCCCCTCTACTCCACTCTCATGAGACCCCAGCTAGAGTACTGCATCCAGCTCTTTAGTCCCCAGAACAAGGAAAATATGGACCTGTTAGAGTGGGTCCAGAAGAGTGCCACAAGAATGATCAGAGGGCTGGAACACCCTGGAAAACAAGCTGAGAGAGTTGAGGTTGTTTAGCCTGGAGAACAGAACGCTCCAGGGAGACCTTATTGCAGTCTTCCAGTATCTGAAGGGGGGCTTGCTTATGAGAAAGATGGAGAAAGGCTTGTAGTGGTAGGGCACGGGGTAACATTTTTAAAGTGAAAGAGAATAGATTTAGATTGGACATAAAGAAGAAATTCTTTACATTAAGGATGGTGAGACACTGAAACAAGTTGCCCAGAGAAGCTGTGGATGCCCCATATCCCGGAAGTGTTCAAGGCCAGGTTGGATGAGGCTTTGATCAACCTATTGGAAGAAGTCTCTGCCTGTGGCAGGGGGTTTGGACTAGATCATCTTTAAAGGTCCCTTCCAACCCAAACCACTTGATGATTCTGTAATTCTGTTGAGTGTTTCTACCTCCACCATGAAAGCCCATTGGATTAAGGAGATTAAACTCTGAGATTAATAGTTTTAAAATGACATCTTTTAATGAACCATCACAAACACATATGCAAAATTAAAAAAAAAAACAAAACACATTAATGGGTCTTCCACTCATTCCATGGTATTAACAAATTATTGGAAGTATTTCTGCAAGATATTAAATTAATTACAAAATGGGGATTGCAATGTTTACCTAAAATATCAGCATAGCAGGAAGGACTGTGAGGAGATCCTCAGCACTGGTGATGCTGCAGCTGGAGTACTGGGTCCAGTTCTTGGCTCCTTAGTACAAGAGAGACATGGACATACTGGAGAGAGTTCTGTGAGGGGCCACAAAAATAATTAAGGGACTGGAGCATCTTTCCTATGAGGAAAAGCTGTGAAAGAAGGGACTGTTTGGCATGGAAAGAGAAGGCTCAGGGGGATCTCGTCAACATGTATAAATATGAAGGGAAGGTGTATAGAGGACAGAGCCAGGCTCTTCTTTTCAGTGGTGCCCAGTGACAGGACAAGAGGCAATGGGCACAAACTGAAACACAGGAGAGGTTCCATCTGAATATCAAGAAACACTTTTTTACTGTTCAAGTGACGGAGCACTGGCTCAGGCTGCCCAGAGATGTCGTGAATCTCTCTCCTTAGAGAAATTCAAAAGCCATCTGGACACGGTCCTGGGCAACCAGCTTCATGTGGCCCTGCTTGAAGAGGGTGGCTGGACATCCAGGGGTCCCTTCCAACCTCAACCATTATGTGATTCTGTGATCCTTAATCTTTTGAGGTAAAGGTTAGTGAGGTAATTCAGACAGCCTTGGAAGAGTTTTTTTGATGTTGCTTTCCAGATCAGATTGCTAGATCGCACAGGTGGCAGCTCTTCAGTGGTCCAACAAGGACCAACTTTAGTAATACAGATATTTATTTTTGTAGCACTGCACTGTCTACTTTTGCAGCAGCAAGGTTTGATAGGATTTATGAGATATTAGATGAAATCTTATGATTGACTTCCAATTTCATCACAAGTATCATTACAATATAGCTTCAGGTTTACAAAAATAATTTGTTCATCTGAAAATACCGCCTATATAATGCCAATTTTTGTGCTAATGTGGATTTCCAACTGTGTAAAGCAGAAATGTAGGTAAATTCAATTTAACATGCCCAGAGGCACAGACTTACATACTCCTTTCTGAAACTAATCAGTTATTCATTCATGAATCTCATTTTCCTCAGTCGTTTCTACATACTTTACACTTCAACCTTTACACCGTCTTACCTTTCAAAAGTCAGTATTCAGTTATGAACAGTGAAAAACATTTAATTGATATCTAAGATGTTCCAAACAAGCTACTTATAGTTCATTTTCTCCCTGAAAGAGCACCTCTGTTTTCCGAAGAGAATAGGTATTACTTGGCAGCTTTTTATGACAAATGTGAGTGACCACCTCCTAATAATTTTGGAACATTTTACCTGGTTCAATAGAGAAAGCCAAAGTTTAGATAAAAACACTTCAGGTTTTGTGGAAACTAAAGAAGAGGCAGATACTCTGAAAGAAGGGCAGGAAAACCTCCATCATTGTACAGTCTGGCAGAAGCCAACTGCCCAATTAGCATGTGCAGACCAGCTGGTGAGGTGGTGTGCCTAAAGCTTCAGTCTGTCTCATGGCTAGCAGTGATGTCCCAAGTGTCCATTTCATGTAGAGATGACTTAGGAAAGAAAAGATACACATCTGTAGGAAAGTTTCTTCATCAGGTTTGTGTTAGAGAACAATTTTTTCCTGCTAAGCCTTGCAGTGAGAATAGAGCTTTTCCCCTGTGCTGACAGGTTTCCACTAATCCATGATTAGTCTTAGCATATTTCTTTTCACTTGCATTTCTTGACCAATGTTTTAATACTGTCCTTTCCCCTTTCCCCCTTCCACCCTTTCCCCCTTCTCAGTCATATTTGTCCCTATTGCTTCTCTTCTGTCTGGTGATCTTGTCTTTAAGTTATTCCAGTGTTTCTCAGCTTGCAGCATGTGGATCACAGGTGGTTCACAGATGCCAGAAAGTGGTATGTGAGATGCTGAGTTGCTTTTTAATCAGACACATTCACACACACAGATGCAAGTAATGAAACAAACCAGAGAATATTATAAACCTAGTTGCCAGTGTGCATTGTGTGTCATTAGTTGATTTTTCTTTTATCCATGTAGAATTCCCACTGAGGATCCCATTTGACCTGCAGTTACAGACACTATTTTTTTATCTCGGCTGCTAGCACAGTTTTTCAGTGCGCTAAATAAATGTAGTGTGCATTCATACTGTTACAATCCAGACCATTCAGTGCGAGTTTCAAATATTGCCTATGAGTTCCATCTTCAAAAAATGCAATATAACACAGATTCACCTGTGGATCCTGGTCCTATATTTTAAATTCCTAGGGTTCAGATTTTAATATTTGGATTGAAATTCTTCCATGAGATCTACTCCATATGATCCTTTTTATTTTAGTACTTCAGTTGCATTATGGTCTTCACAGGGTAAGATAAATCAGGTATGTCTATTTAGTACTGTTCCTGCTGTGCTACAGGGTAAGCAAAAGCCATGTGACTTTCTTACTACGGGGTAATAATTTCTCGCATAAGGTAGTTATAACAGTCAAGACATAACCATCCCAGCATGGTCATTTGGCTTTTGGATTCAGCTGGTCCTCACCCTGCTCTCTTGCAATGCTGCAAGCAAAATGAGCTTGTGTCTGCTTGCAGTGCAGCCTGTTAGAGAAAATGTTCAAAGAAGCAGTAGATAACAGAGCAATATCTTCAAGAACATGTGTTCTTCAGATTCCTATATAACCTTTCCTTGTATTCCTGATTTGTCTGGTTTGTTGGCAATTCCTTTTGTTCATTTTATGGTTATTTAGTAAACATATGCTGGTTTGAGTGGTTTTCCTCCTGTAGTTTGTAAGTGTTGAGGTGTTGTATATTGATAACATTGATTAATGCATTTTGTATAGCTTAAAAATGAAATGACAAAGTTTTGGCTGTTATATGCTCAAAATTGTACTCTGTCCGTTTCCAAATGAATGTTTGGTGTACAGCTTAATCCTTTATTACTGAAAGTTTCTCATGAAAATAAATCATTGCTGTGAAGTTTATTTAGTGATATTGCATGTGAAATTCATACTCACTCTAAAAAAACATACTTACATGATCCATGATAATACCCTTACAACTGGAAATTACTGCATTTAGAGAATATGCAAAATAGGGTAAATAATGTTGAACTTCTTATTCTCTTTAAAGTAATCATACTTTTATTTGAAAAGAAAAAGTTAAATATTATAAATAAGTGTATATTTCTCTAAGACAAGAAGAGAACTAAAAAACTACGTCGTTTCAGAAAAATGTTTGGTCTACAAAGACAATGGTTAAAGAAGTCAGTGATGCTCAGGTTTTCTGAGTGAAGCTCTGCCTTATTGACAGGCTCCAAAAAAAGAATGTGATTCTATTGAAACAAGTGCCACATAATCTGAATGTATTTTCAGTCAATTTTATTGTTTTGTAGACCTGAGTTTTGTTTTTTCTTTCTGAAATTAATTTTCTTATTTTCAAATTACACACCTTCTTTCCCATCAGTGCGTGAAGACATAGAATTTTGTCAATTAAAAGCTTCTCATCATACTTTTTTTGTGTCTTGGTTAAAGGTACTGGGAAAACAAGGAATCTGCTTCTAAACTGATTCTGTTGTCGTGTTTTTTTCTATGCATGTTAATGTCTATTGATTAGATATAATTAGTTATCTCTGTCCAGATAATTATATTATTTACGTTGTCCTTGCCAATAAGATATAATCTAAGTATGCAAAAAGGAAAGAGATGAGTGTAGTAAATAGACCGACAGAAGTAAGAGATTTGTATACTTTTTCTTTTTGAGTGGGTCTTTTGTTGATGAGCAGGTTGTGGGGTGCAACATTATGTAATGCAGTGTAATATAAACAGGAAACTCTCCACAGAAGGGCTGAAATCTTGAATTTGTTAGGAGAAAATGTGTCATGCCAGATCCAACCGCCCGAGAGAGGTGAGGCTGCTGCTGCTCCTTGTGCTCTCTCTCAGCTTAGCAACAATTTTCTCTGCAAAACTGAACTAAGGTAGTTCAGCTATGCTGCACTGAACTAATCCTTGGATCTCAGGCCAATGAACAATTATGAGGCAGATTGCAGGTTTTCACTGGGTACAAGGCTAGGTAACCAGAATCATGCTTAGAAAATCAGAAATTATGAAATGAATTCTTAATTAAAAAATTAAGCTTCTTAGTAGATTAAAAACCTGCTGAGGAATGGCAGATAGTGGAGATGCAACAGCACCATAAAATCAGTGCATGAAGCCAGATCCCCAGCACAAAACCCAAGATCCTGACCAAAAGCAGTGAACTTAATTCTCAGCATGAGGTCTGACAGAGTACTGCTTAACTACACAATGCACATCTTTAGCTAAGGAAGAGGTTCCTCCTTTCATCTTCTAAAGAAAACATGGATTCATGTAGCTGCTGCTCAAGGAACCAGGAAATTTGTATAGTATGGTTTTGAGCCCATGGAAGTACTCTGAAGTTGCCTTTTAGCCACATATCAAATATTTCACTATATATTGAAGTTTTAGTCCAGTAATAAGAAACAATCGTGAAAGAAGGAAAACTCAGGGCTATGGATTTTTTCATGTAATGGACACAAAGTTGGAAGTCTAGAACAGCTTCTTAAATCATTTTACCAGTACTAACCAAGATAATTTTACTGATTGAAAATTCTGCCACAAGCTGAAAAATAAAGGGTTAATGTAGAATATGTGGACAGAGAAAGCATATGGTAGACATTGGTAGTTAAATTATCATATTTTACCTTTGTTTAAGGTAAGAAGATTAGTTGTATTAGATGCACGTGTGATAAAAGAATACTTTTTGAGTGCTGTATCTGCTCCACGACCTGGGCTGTTTTGGCAAGCATCCCGCCAGCAGGTCCAGGGAGGTGAACCTTCCTCTCTCTTTGGCACTTGTGAGACCTCATTTGGAGAACTGTGACAAGTTTTGGGCTCCCTAGCACCAGACCAGAGCGATTCTAGCAGAAGATCACCAAGAAGCTGAGAGGACTGGAGCACCTGGCATAAAAGACTGAGAGCTGTCTTTGTCAGCCTAAGGAAGGGAAGTCTCAGGGGAGGCCATATTGCTACCTGGTCTGCTATGTGACAGAGCTAGGCATCTCCCATAGGGGTACAGTGAACGGGTGAGAAGCAGCAATGGGGACAATCTGGAAGATGGGGAATGCCAACTAGATTCAAGGAAAAAGTATCATGAGGGTGATCACATGCTTGAAGAGGTTACCCAGAGAGGCTGTAGAGTCTCTGTCCTTGCAAATGTTCAAAACTCAGCTGGTTGTGGCTGTGAGCAACTTGCTGTAGCTGACCCTTCCTTTCAGCAAGGTATTGAACCAAACGACTGCTAACCTGTTCAATTCTATGATTCTTTTATTCTAGCTTTATAGCCACTTTATATTCATGTATGTTCATGTATACTCACACATGTATACATACATGCATATGTACATACTGCTGGTTTTCATTGTCTAAACAAAGGTCTGGCATCTAAGCTTACCACAAGAAACTTAAGAGACTTTGGTTATAGCAGTCACCCACCTAAAATTTGCAGGGATGCCAGAATAAGACAGGGCAGTCCCTTTCTCGCTGCTGTTCTAAGCATACTCCTGCAGTCATAGGTGCTTCGTGACGCAAAGAGTCATTGCACTCATTTTACCTAAATGAATGCTGCCTGTAATTCATACATGGTAATATTTGTAACAGGACTGTATAGAAAAAAGCACCCCCCTCGCCCCGATATGTATTTTGTTTATCCTCACTTTTACTGGCAATAAAACTCTGTTCTGAATGTCAGTAAAATATGCAATCACTCTTCAACTTACAACAAATTCCTTGAATTTGAAAAAGTAAATCTGTTTTTTTTCTAGAATATCTGCATGTTATTTTTTTTGTTATCTCTTATTTTTATTACAGTTAACTGTAGACAAGTTCTGACCAGTTTGATATCCTAGTCCTACACAACGGCAAAGCAAATTATTTTTAAAGCTAGTGTCAAATTCTGTCTAGATCCAATAATTAGTGATAATGATTTCTGTGAGTTTCACAGGATAGGGACAAAATGTTATATTGCATTAATATGTGATAATGCTATTGCTGTCTGGGGACAGTGATGAAATCAAGCGTGGTTGTTATCCTAAACACAGTCATTCTGTAACTAAAGAATTTTCTTCATTGAATAGATAAGATGAAAATTTTTGTTTTCTTAAACTTTAACCTCTGTATCATGGCTAGTAGTATACAGCTGCCTTGATTTGATAATGGAATTTTAAACTCATCTCTAATTCACGAGGGATTGAAAAACCTGTTTCAGGAAACCTCAAACCTTTCAAAATTCATTGCTATGACATTTCCCAATTGGACTGAACTTTAAGACGTTTGTAACACATTGTAAATAGTGAAAGGAAATCTGATCTCCTGCACTCTGGAGTGACTCTTAAAATTAATGAAGCTGAATATTCTGTGAGCAAGAGCATAATTTTTCCAAGTGTCCCAATGAATATGAACTGTAAACTTTTTTCTTTTGAAGATTTAGGAACTGAGATATGAATAAAATATGTGCAAAGAAATGGAATACACTTATATTTTTTTAAGCATAATATAAAAGTGAGTTGTTCTTTTCTGACTACTGAATATTAAATTCATTATGTCAGCCAAATGAAGACAGACTATGTATTCAATCAATGTCGAAATATAACAGACACTATAAAGTTTCTTTATTTGAATAAGAAAGTTTCATCTGCTTATGACCACAAGAGGAAAATAAAACATAGAATTCAGCAGTTGAAGCCAAATTCTACTTCCATTGGAAATGAACCTCAGCACACATTAAAGGATTTTTTTTTCCTATAGAATGTACTTTTTGTATATACCAAAAAAACTTTAAGAACATCTTTCTCTGACCTTTTTCATAGATTAAATGCAGTGAAATAAAATGTGTTATACAGGATATTGACTGCAAGTTGAAATTCTTGCATCAAAGAATTTTCCATTTAGTAGTATAGTCTACTTTCTTACTGAAGTTGTAACTGGTGCATTTCTGTTATATTTCTGACTCTGAATGCTGCAAGCATTTTTGAGATTAATAATAAATTAAATATTTATGGGATGGAGGATATACTAGTAAAAATATTATAGATTATGTGGATGATAAGGACTTTCTTCTAAGGAACTTTTAATTTAAAGTGCCATTTTGAAAGAAAATTAAATCCAGGTATAACAGAGATTTTCCTTGAATGAGAAATATAGAAATGATTACCTATACAGCTCATATAGCTAATACCTCATTAACTAATGCATTTCCATTGACTTAAGCTAAATTGCAAAAGTTGGACTGTTCGGTTTGTATTATCTGTGAAGTTATTTAATATAGAATTGAGTTTGAGTGTAGGAATCCTTTGTGAGCTTCTTTCCCTCCGCTGACTTTGCATCACTTCAGTATCTGTTTTGGTTTCCATATGTTCTTACTGTCAGATACAGCACATGAGAAAAAAGAATGCCTTGGAAATGCTTAATGAGACCATGCTCTTTCGCCATCAGCACATACATATAGAAGAAACTTTTTCTTCCATCTAACTCAACAATACAACTAGTCTTAAGATAAGTTTGTTGTTCTGTTGCTAGGTAACAAAAATAGAGAGCTGTTTTGGAAACATGGACGTATTCCATCTAATATCTGACAAACAGCAAAGAATGAATTTCTATGTGGAGGCTTGATCCTGTGCAGAACTGACATTTCTGCACAAGATGCTAATGACTTCCGTAACCTCATCTTTTTCTGTTAAGACATAAATATATAGCTGGAGAATAAAAATAATACAGTAATTAATACTGTAAAGAACTATATAACATTTAAAATTATCCTTAATAATTTGAAAAACATAAGTAATGCATTTAATGAATTCATTAAATCCAAAATGCACATCCAGAAGTCTTAATTTTGTTGTCTCAAAGAAAAATATTCAAGGTATGAATGTGAGTGACCTGTTATAATAAAAGCACAACTGGTATTGTTGCAACTCTATGAAAGAAGTCACAGCTTGGATCAGAATATTATTGGCTTTTGCCTTAAAAATTTCTCGTAATGTGTTTCTCAATCTTACCACATAACAGAAGAGAACAGTTAATTGAAAGGACCAGATGAGATCCCAGATTCTACAGCCTCACTATCCTGTGTAGGAGATGCATTAATGAAGTCTTTTGTAGGGGGGAGGAGGGAAGAAGGAATCTTCATTCTGTCTTTTGAGACAGAAAAACAGCAGTTATTTGACTTGAGAATTTTGAAAACTGGTTTTCAAAGTGTCAGAACTATCTTTGCAATTAAAGTGTTATAGGAATGTATTGTTTTCTTTGAATTAAAGCAACTGTGTGTTTCATGGGTTCCCAACATCAACTTCTAGTAGCAATGGCCTTGCTCAGGAGAGCTGGAGTTTCCACTCTAGTCTTACCATTTGGTAGTTATGTGAAATTTGTATGTGTCCCCTACCCAGGACTGAGTTTCTTTTTGTATAAACGAGATAATAATCTTGTTTTACGTCAATGTTTCAAGGAATAAATAAATGTCCGAATAATGTTCTGAAAGATGTAAGAAGAAAGTTCTACGTTGTAAATATTGGTATTACTCTTTGGCAGCATTATATACAAATTAATATCACAGAGGTGGGAGGTAGGAGCGTAAGTCTGTCTCCAAAATTCTAGCTAAATTACTTTTGGTTACTTGCTTTTCCTGAATATCCATAATCATGGCAATTTTCTGCAGGATACACCAAGCCCAGATTTTCAAACTTTGACTTCAGTTGTGTGGCATTTGTGAATTTAAGATTTACTTTTATCTAATACTTGTTAGGAAATGATTTATGAGGTGTTTTTTTCTCTTTCTAAAAAAAATACAGTGGAAATAAAAGAGATTTTGATAATCAGCTTAGTGGAAAAAATTTAATAAATCATGTTTTAAATGAGTACTTCCAATATGGTTAGACACCGGAGAGATTATTTGTTTTGAATTTACCTGGCTTGTTGCTAGAGCTTGTGTGAGGGGAACACACCAACGTGTTAATGTGGAGGTGATGCAGTGGGACTTTCTCTTTATTCTAAATGGATCAGCCAGAGACACTGGAGGGAGCACTGATTCTTCATGAACAAATAGAAACCTACCCTTTTCGTTCTTGTTTTCATCAACATTTATTTGTCTTTTGTGACTTTGAAGGTCATCTGTGGCCTCTGAGTTCTTACCAGAGTCCTCCAGAGACCACAGAGTGAAGAAATATTATTGCCTTCTTGCATTTTCATAATATTAAGACAGCAGAGCTCCACTTCAGTGTGATTGCTGTCTTGACTAGCAGACCATGTTGCTATTTTATTATTACCAGAAAACCTCACTCATTCAGACTAATGACTGAGAAACCCGTTGCGAGTTATTGAAATATGCAAGCTGGTCAAGCAAACAAGGCTAACCTTCCCTTTCCCAAATACAAAGTGCTCTTGGTTCATTGATCTGTAACAAATGACTTTAAACTGATTATCCTAACTTCAGAAAATGGAATGGGATTGCAGTAGACTGACAATGATTTTAAAAAAAATCTCAGGAGGAGAAGAAACATTGTAAACAGGATGAGTACATGTGCATAAGACTGTGTGTGAATATTTGTTATGAACAGTGCAGCAGGCTCACACACATCATTAAAAATTACAGCACAGGCTTGTAGCTGTAGAATTTGCATTGCTCTGCTGTTATAATTTATTTCTTGTGTTGTGATAGTGCCCAGGAGTCCAGTGATAGACTCCAAATGAGCTTCGTTCTCTATTACACAGAACAAAAAGAGACTCTCTGTCCTCGTTTATTTCATTATGAATCGATTAACAGGTTTCTACATATTTATAAAAGTTTTAATGTAAAAGTAATTTTAATTATTTCTGATTATTACAATATGCTGGTAAGTTAGGGGGTGAAACATTTTGTTAGAATTAATGACAATTAACTGTCACTCTATTGCAAAACCTCATGGGAACTGGAAACCAGCAGACATTTTTCAATACTAATTAGAAATGAATCTTCCTCTCCAATCTCAGAATAAACCACTGATTTTTTGCCACTAGCTCATTTAAAACAGAATCTAAAAGAGAAATTTGTCAGTGCTCTCATTACTGCACAACTGTTCATCCTCTACTCTAGCACTTGAAAAAGCAAAACAATAAAACCAGGCAAAGCTGCAGAGATTGTAGCAAGCTAACTCCAACATTTTCATTTAACATACTTTTCTTTCCGCACAGTTGAACCAGGTGTACTCCTTCTCTGCTAAAAGGAATGTCAGGTATCTCCAACTACCTTGAGTTCCTTTCATTTATTTTGCATGTGAAAAGGATGCTACTCATAAACCTCCCTCAAAACAATCTTTTATAAAAAGCTGTGGCGTTTTGTTTTGCTTTGTTTTGTTTTGTTTTGTTTTGTTTTGTTTTCTAACCATTTTCCATGCCACATGTGGGAAAAGGTTTCCTGGGTCAAGAAAATCATCTTCACATTAGACTCATGTATTTCACAGTTCTGCAGCTGCTGTTTCCTAAGGCTCTGGGTTAACCTACAGGAACCAGGAGCTGTTACCAGCGTTGCTGTCTGTCTGACAAATTAAGAAACACAGAGTTCCATCATTCACTCCTGTAAGAAAACGGTCCTTTTGAAACGGAACAGTCTGAGTGCTAAAATATCTGACCTTATTGAATGAATCTCATCTAAATATTCAACCGCATTTTCCTACTAGTCGTTTTACCCTCATATAAATTTTACAGCATTATTCCTAAAATCCCTGGAACACTTTCTACCCATTAAAAAATAAAGATAACTATTTATTTAGATATATGTTGCATAAAATCTTTTGTCTGTTTAAAACAAATCGTGCCAACACTGTCAACATTATCTTGTAATATTGTCAGAATTATCTCTTGCTGCTATACGTCCGTTATCCATAAAGTCCAGGTTCCTGTAGTCACATATGTATATATGAGTAAATACACAGGTATCTGTACATACATATGTATATACATACAATTAGGTGTAATTCTAACTGTGCATTAAACATTGAAAAAATATTTTGAAAACATAGTCTAAATTTGCTCAAAAGAAAAATAGCAAAAGACTATATACCCACACTATTATTCTATTGAGTATGGATGGAAAATCAAAGCCAAATACAATTCTAAAGTTGCCCTCAATGTTTTTATTCTTGTTTCTTTTTTTTTTTTTTAATGAAATTTTTTCTTTGGGGCTGACAACTACTTTGGTTTAACAAGATCACAAGAAATGTGAGCATTTTCATGGCCACCTACACTTCCTAATGAATAAAATAATAGCAAATCCAGTCATTTCATTTTTAAAAAATACAGTTTAGTAGAATTGAAGAACAATACAGATGGCTTGCTGAATGGCAGGGTCAGCTACAACAAGTTGTTCACAGCCATGACCAGCTGATTTTTGAATACCTACAAGGATGGAGACTCTAAAGTCTTTCCTGGCAACCTCTCCCAGCATGTGGTCACCCTGATGATATTTTTTTCCTTGCATCTGGTTGGAATTCCCCATTTCCAGATTGTCCTTCCATTGCGTCCCTCTTGGGAATGTATGGCTTTGTTGTCCAATCAGGTAGCAATATGGCCTCCCCTGAGATTTCCCTTCCTTAGGCTGAGCAGAGGCAGCTCTCAGCCTTGTATGCCAGGTGCTCCAGTCCTCTCAGCATCTTGGTGACCTTCTGCTGGACTCAGTCTGGTCTGGTGCTGGGGAGCCCAAAACTTGTCACAGTTCTCCAAATGAGGTCTCACAAGTGCCAAAGAGAGAGGAAGGTTCGCCTCACTGGACCTGCTGGTGGAGTCTTGCCAAAACAGCCCAGGCTGCAAGCAGCTACCTTCTCTGCTGCCAAACTCCATAGTGGCTCACCTTCTACATACTGTCCAGCACATCTTTTTCTGCCAAGGTGACAGCTAGCAGCAGAAAGCTGCTAGATGGGTAGAAGGACAGATAGTTGTGTTTATATGAACCTATATGTGTGGGTTTGTGTACATGTTTACAGAGGGGTAGGGCAGAAAACATTCTTCCTTTCTGGAAAACTATTTCATGCAATCTGGATCCCCTGTTCTCCAGGAATTTTCTCAGGTTCAAAATGAACTGAACAACATGAACCTTTTTTCCAACTTAAAATTCAGCTGCTTTATGTTTCTGTCCTTTTCCAGCTTGTCCAAAGCCCAAGAATCTAAATAGCAAGGTTTTTTCCTACTTCTTGTCTACGTGAATCAAGAAATTAACTTATGTAAAAGACACACTTAAAAGGAACTAATCATACAACATTTCTAGACTGAAAATACGTGCACTAACCTTGAACAAAGATTGCAGCTCCTGGATGTTCATAAAAAATTAAATGAACATTTTTTCACTACAAATTCTTCCTTTAGTGTATGCATGTGTACACACACGCCGAAAACCACACATGCAAAAACAACCTTATAAGCAAGAATCGGTTATTCATATAGCAACTCTTAGACTTCAGTAAATACGTATATATGCATATATTCAATAAATGCATATGTGTATTACATGAGAAGTTTATATTTGTTCAACATAAAATCTCCTGCAGTATTTAAGAAAATACTAGTTCATCACAGGGAGTCAATCAAATGTTATGCACTTTTCTAAGTACATTATAAATCCAGAGAAATAGGTTATGTATTTTTTTTAAGTTTGTTTCATCCTTGGTTACTAACCTTTGTATTCAATTTCCTTTGTTGGTTGAAAATTGCCTTATTAATCCATTATGTCAGAAGTATAATTCCTTCCTGGTTCCTGAACAAATTATTCACAAAGAGAATAAATTAAAATGCTTCTGGGGGAAAGATCAGCTTTATAAGCAACCCAGATACCTAATATATTAGACCTAATTAATAAGGCTATCTAAAGCACTGAAAGCTTTAAGTTACATTATTAGATATGCTTTTGTTTCTTTAGAGGTGCTCAGTGTAACAGAAGCACTGGTGTCCTTTAACCACAATGACTGGATTCACTGTGCAAAAACATCCAAGAGAGGAAATAATCTCTTCCATAGTCTAATACCTTCTCCCTGCTTCACATATAAATTAAGGATGAAAAATCAGAGTGGAGGGCTTGGGGAGGCAGTTGTCTGATGCAGGTCTAATGTCCAGTGATGCTTTTTACTACAAATGTAGCAAAAGCGAATACCACACTCCTTTTCACTTTGTCTCTCTCTCACAGCTGCTAAGAGTGTGCGTGTTTGGTCAAAGCTTCTGCTAAAGGAGATTCTAAGGCTACAAGGTGTCAGAGGGGTGGATAAAGTGCCATGGAAATTTATGGTTAGTGCTTCTATTACGGGTAAAAAAAAAATCCATATTTGTGATCAAGAAACTAAGATTATTTTAACAGGACGCATTTCCCTGACACCATCAGGAATTTATTGATTTTTGCTTGAAAGATTTTAAGTTCTGCTTTCCAGAGCATTCTAAGATATCTGGACATATCTATCACTTAAAATGGGATTGGTTTTATTTTTCTGACCTGCCATTTCCAAATCACAGACTCAGTGTCCCAAATCTTAAGATAAAAACGTTCTACTCAGCGGTGCTTCCTATAATTTTTCATTAATATGTAGCTCTGCTTAGTGGGAAAACTTACGGGAAATTCTGGAATTCAGATTAACTTCTGAACCTAAAAAATATCAAGTAGTAAAAATCTTATCTCATAATGCAACTCTAAGAAATATTAGAATCTAACTTCATCTTGATAAGGTTGAAAAGAATTATTTTTAACTTTTCTGTTTGGAATATAAATCAATAAACATAATTCAATATAATATAATAAAAAATATTTTGCCTTTAGTGGAATATTTTGGTTTGATAGGTCATACTTTAAAATTATATTTTGTTATAAAAATATGCAGTATTTCAACTGATGGAAATAAATTATTCAGTCATGTCCAATTCAACTGGCAAGAAATCAATGCAAACTTAAGAAGAAAAAATGATTTTAGTTTATCAAAATTTCATGAACAAATGAAAGAAACAATGATCTGTCAGAATATTTTCAAAAGCTTTTTCAAAATGCAGTTATTGGAAACATGACAAGACCCTTGTTCTACCATGCTCTCAAAAAGTTTATGTACGAAGCTGCCGACTAGCATGTGATACCCAAGTTTCTGGATTTTACTTGACAATTACGAAGTAGAAGGCAATTGCTTGCCTTTATGATACCTACAAATCTAAGAATTCAGTTGTATTTTAATTCTTTATGAAAAATTTTCACTTTGTTCTGAGTGAAAAGTAGTAAACCTTGACTTTGATCAGTGTGTGTAAAGCTGTAGAAGACAAACTGTGATCTACTTTTGTGCATAATGTAAAAAATATTTCAGCAACAGTTCTGGCTTTTGTGTGATGCAGTCAACATTTTTTGGTCCCTCTGGGAAGAATTGAGAACAATCATGGGTTATATGATGGAGTACTCTACAGTGCTGCTGTTGTTATCCCATAATCTTCCGTAGAACGTATGATGTTTTATGGTGCATCTGTAGGAAGAATTCCGAGTCCTCTGAATCTTTCAAAAATTATCAGTTTCTTGTGTAGTCTAACACATTCTGGTTGAGCCAATACTTTCTCTAGCAAGCATTTATTTCATATTTACTGTATGAGTTAATTAAAAAAAGTTTTTTGCATTTCGCTTAATGTTTTATTAGTTCAGCTAAAACTAGGCTCTCCCTCTTAAATGGTCAAACTGATAGACAAAACCAAACTGACTTTGTGACAAGAGCCAGCTTTAAACCTATGTAACAACAAACAAATAATAATTTTTAAAAAATCTAAAGGAAATTATTTTAGGAATACTCTCATTTGGTTGGTTGGTTGGTTGGTTGGTTGGTTGGTTAATTTTTGCTTTTAAATTGCAATCTCTAGGTAAGACCAGAATGAAAACGAAATGAAGGGCTGGTGAGTCTGTTTCACCCTGGGTGATTGTTAGAGAACCTAAGAGAGTGATCATAAGAAGGAGACTTATTTGCTGCATGTATAGTGTGCCTAAGATGGCCAGGCAAGAAAACAGGGAGAATTTTGACACTGTCTCTGTGTATTTGCATTTCTTCCTTTTAGTTGCTCAGTGTAAGTTTTGTTTTGGGATCCTGCGGGAAAGGACTAATCTCCTACATTGCTGGTTGTTTAACATCACTGCCTGAATGAAGCTGATACATGCAGCGGCTGGGTGGTGCATAGCAATGACACCGTGTACATGCTTAAGCTGAAGCCACAGCAAGGATGCTTTGCCAGCCAAGACCGCAGAGTAACTGAGGTGCACTAATGGGGTCTGCCATTCTCTATTTTCCCCACCTGCAGAGCTCTGCAAACACAAGTCCTAACCATTTCTGTGCCTACAAAACAGCACTTTATACCCCACAAATGTAAAGAATAAGAGGCTATATGTAGTCCTCTTCTTTAAAAGCATTAGGGTATCAGCTCCGGGAATGAAGAAAAGGCACAAAAGTGAATGAACAAAACAGACCAAGAGTTTAAATGGAAAATTGCAAGAAATGTTTGTTTTCTTATGTACCAAGGAAAAGAAATTCAGAAACAGCTTCTCAATATTAGCTTGGGCAAAATGCTGAACAAACCAATTTTTAAAACAAAGCCTGAAAAGTTTATAACAGCAATGCACATTGTAGTTTCTTTCGGTAATACAGACAGGGCTTGATGAGCCAAAAGGTTCCTTCAAGTCTTATGTCATATGAAAGCAATTTGTTTCAATTCATTTTCTATTAAATTGTATATTCAATCAATATTAGAATATATGATTCTTCTGAAGCACATCTTAACTGGAAACGTTTAAAAGATTCCCCAGAGATTTTGAATGATGCACATTAGCATTTCATTGCTAAAAGAGCAGGAAGGTCACAGTCAGAGATGTTTTTTCCTCTGTGTCCATGTTTTTCCATTCTGTTCTTTGAATAGAAGATCAGATAAACATTTGTCCCACTAACATTGGAAAAAACATGTAAACTTATGATACACATTCTTACTTCTGATTTTAAACTAAGGAAAAATACTTTTTAGCTGTACAAAGCGAAAATTAAGGTTTTCATAACTTGAAATATATTTACTTTTCTAAAGCTTCTTCTGTTAAAGACATAGGAGTCTTTCATTTTACACTTTATTGTTAAGTTATACTTTCTAAAGGTAACAGTAGTGGATAGGAAATTTTATTCAAATTTTCCTGAGTAGTAGCATAGCAATGTAACACAACTGATATTTTCTGTCTTATTTATCTTCATGATTGTTAAAATACCAATAAATAATACTATGGATATTTAAGTTTGCACATAAAATCTTCAAATGTATTAATGCATGATTAAAAAAGTACAGTTATTTATTTCTCCCCCATATCCAAATGCATCTCGTGATCACTCCAGACATAAGAAGACACAGTTCATGTTTTCTTGACAGTGTCTTTGATAATTGCTGATAGCATTCTTGTGCTGTCTGGGGACAGTTCCTTGGGGACTCAGTCCGCAGAATCTGTTTGTCTAGTCTGACTTTGCTGATCCTAACAAGAATGAATTCCCTTAGCACTGGTGAATGTATAAATACTGAGGCCTGTCTAATCTGATCCTGCATGCAAACATGAACTAAGATAATTTTTGTACAGAACAATTATGTGTCTTAAAAAGAAATCATAATCCATTATATAGGTCTTTTGGTGAAGTCTCATGAGTAAAATCTCAGTTCTTTTCATCATAGCAGGCTAAACATGGAAAAATTTGGGCTTATTACTCGGTTGTGTCTGATAAAACCTGCAGTTGAATTTTTTAGGAGTGTAAGTTTCAGCAGTGCATTAGAACAATAAAGGGTTCAGCACAAAATTTTAAAATATTTGTATTCATTTTCCAAGTGAGTGTGAGTCATATTTACAAAGGTATAAGCCTTTTTCTGTCTGGAAGAGGAGATGGTTGTTGGCAAAAATGTAATTGCATGCACTTTTGTGAATATCACAGAACTCTATATACTGCAGACTCTGATTTGAGTAAGGGCTAAGATATTAAAGAAAAATTGCTCCCAGAAGTGTCCCGTAAGTTGAAAGACTTGAAGGGTTTAGACCTGAAAGCTACATACAGATCAGTCAATTTTTTTGTCTCTGGGGCTTGTTTGCATAGCCAGGGGCCAAGAAAGTCTGCTGGTTCTGAAATACTTAAATACACCTAATATATTTGAGCAATGAGATGTAGTGTGAATTTCTGAGAAACAGAAGCAAGAATAGTAAACATCACTACACAATGGAAAGATATTTTCATTTTAGGAATCATTGTGATACCTTCTTTGAACTGGAGTTAGCAGAATCAAATAAATTGTGAACATTCAGTACTACTATTTGATGGCCAGCAGGATACATAGACAGAGGAGGTAACAGTTTAAATGTATAAGAAATAAAGATAATTTTTATTTAACCTTGGCTGTTTCTTGTGGTGTTTATCACTTGTAAAGCATAAATCATATTTTAAAACATTTTTATATGTGTATTTATTATATGTGGAACGCTGATCATTCTTTTTTCTCTACTGTGGATGGAGAAACTTGACCTTCTGATTTGATATGATTTGCTCTACCCCTTTTCTCATTCTGGAGAGAGACTCTGCAAATTGAAAATCACATTAGGAATTAAGAGGTGTCAATTTGCTGCAGTAAATACCAAAACATCTTTCATATAAAACCAAAATATTAATGTGCACAGGGTTTTAAAATCAGCTGTAACAACAGCGAGAGTAGAATAACAATGTAAGAAAAGCTGGGACCACTCTACACTGGACCATGCGACAACTGCAAATTAATTAAACTGAAATGCATAATTAATATATAAATTAGCCCAGAAAGTACTTCAGAATAACTGAGGGAATTATTTAGATTCTGAGATTCCTTTATTTGTAGTTCAGAAAACAAGGTAAAATTTAATCCATAGAATTTTGCACACAGCATGGTAACACTGGCTACTTCCATTTACCATGTCGTTTCTCGTATCCTTTGATTTGACATGAAAGTGCACCTTGCATCCCCATACCAGTCTGCGCTGCTTCTTTAATGGGACTGCCTGCAATAACTACTATGCCCGAAAGGCAAGAGCTGCTGAGCCTCATGTGCAGACTCCAGCAGGGACTCCCACCTTGGCGAGGGAGGGAGCAGGCAGGTTACACAGAGGCAGCGCACGGCCCCGGCTCACTGCGGGCCAGAGCAATGCGACTGTGCGCTTCTGTAACCTGACTGATCTGTCAGTGTAGATCAGTAGTGCTACATAGCAGAAGGGCAAGACTATCAGAAAATTTCAAGCGAATTACAAAGATGTCCTCCAGCTGCAAATTTATCTTCCCATCTAGTACAAACAGCTAATAGTCTGGTGGCCTAGCAGTCGAGCGAGAAAACAGATGGCATGTCATCCTCATAGACGTCACTACCTATAGACAGTTACTTCGAACTCATTCAGAAATCAAACAGAGTCTTTCCCTGTTCTCCCAAAGACATATGTCTCTTCAGAAAGGAGGCTGAATGGAGAATTCTCTCTTTTCTAAGTGACAAGCTTCAGCAATATTAACTGAAGAAAATGTTTCCTAGTATCTGAAGATGAAGAGTTGGTCTTTGACTTACACACTTTAGAATCTGTGCAACACTGACAGTCAGAGGAGTTTTAGCTCTTATTCCTTTAAGCCCTTCCAAATATCTTACCAGTGGTGTATTGCTCATTTTATTTCAGTTTCATATAGTGAATACTTTACTTAAAAAAAAAAAAAAAGAAAAAATCAGGAAAGATAAGAAATATTTGCAAAGCGGTATTTTGTAACTAACACTTTTTTCTCCCAAAAGTAACCTTCTTTTTAAACTCTTCATTTGAAGATTGAATTTTAATCATTAAATGTGTTTTGCTTTACCTTGCTTAAACAGGGAATTCATTAAATACAGACAATTTCAAAAGTAATTCTATTTACTTACCATCTTGAATGAGGTGTTTAATTTCATCCAGATCTCAGAACAGCTAAAGGAACATACGTTTATTTAACCTTGTCACTACGTTGGGAATACATACTATTTATAGATGCATCACAGCTTGGAAGCCTTAATAGCTGTGGCTCTCACACTACTTTCCAACAGATATAGTAGATATTTACTTACCAAACAGAGGTGTTGTAAAGATAAATTAGTTAATGTGCAGATAGAGCGCTTTGAAAACTTCGACCTTTACATGGATGCTAAATATTACTTATTTGGGACTGATGCCAAGATACTGCATGCCATTGTTTCACTACTGGTTACATGCCGTTTGGTACTATACTTGCATACACAAAAACTTCATAAAACATATCCTTCTCTTTAAGCTCTATTGTTTTGTCACCTTTTCTTTTTTCCCCCACCCTTTTTTCATTTGAGGATAATGTTGAAATAATGATTATCCTAGCTTTGGGAAACTTTTGTAATAGAGACAGTTTATCTAATCTCAATCTATCCCTGATAGTTAATTCCGAGCGAAATCCAAATTAGTCCATAAAGTGTGGTAGCTGTTATAAAATAATATGTAGCTTGAGGTCACCTTGTGGGTTTTTCTCTCTGCACTGTTTAAAGCCATTCACTTTCCCATACTGTTCACATTGATGTCTTTTATGTGACTGCTACTTTTGTTTTCATTTGCGTACCTTATTTTAAAGGAAGTAGGTCTCGGTACCTATTGCACTTCAAATTACATTATTTTACACCTTCTTTCATCTCTTTTTGTTAAATTGTGCTAAGTTAGTTCTTCACGTTTTGAAAAAAGTCTGAAACTAGGTGTGAGGAGAGTAGCCAGTGTGGGTGGAAAGAGGCCTAATTTTCACAGACTGAGATAAATCTTGCTTCAATTAAATCAATAGAAAAAGTCCCAGTGATTTTAGCACAGCTATTATTTGACACCATCTCTGAACTTAGCATATGAGTTTCTAAGGAAGCCAATTCTCTTATTACTTCAAAAGTCATCCCACGTTTCAAATCATTCTGCTTTTTCCTCTTCAGCTTGGATATTATGTTAAACTAAAGACACTGAAATGAGGACACTTCTACATTTCAGAATTTGTTAGGAGAGTATCACGATACCCATCACGCACAACACTGCTAGTTATTCCTTCCTAAATACTATTATAAACCATTTGACCTAATAGAGTCCTTCTGCCTTGTTACCTCTTTTTATAAATATATGTAATTGAGAGATTTTGCAGAAGAAGAAAGAGGAATATGAATGTTAAATAGCTTACCTAATTTCATCTTGGATGAAATTTCTGTGATGAGCTGAAGCTACTAGTTTAAATATGCTGGGTTTCAAATGTCACTTACATATGCATCTGAAATAGAATCAAACCTATAAGTTTTATTCATTGCAGGTTCATAAACTTCTGCAGTGTTTACGTAACTGGATTCATGTTCGGGTGAATCAGTTCTTACACTGACACAGTATCAGACACGTAGGTTGGTCAGATGCATTTTAATCTGTATTTTTCTGCAAACCCACCCCCAAATTTTTAATACATCTCATAAATATTTATAGAAGAATGACTTAAAAGGCATTACTGATGGAAAATCGTAAAGTTCAATTACTTTAATTATCCTTCTTCAGAACATTTTAGGAAGAGAACATTGTTGTTTTGGGTTCCTTCTCCCCCTTTAAAAATATAATTAATGTTTAAATTGCTTTTATAATTTCAGTTAGGAACTAAATGCCTGTATACAGAAGAATTAGTATAAAAAATAATTAAATTTGAACAATAGTGTTAACATAAAAGATGAACCATGCCAAGAAGATCATGCAATACATAGCACCAAGTTTTTAATATTTCCTGTAACCATAAATATCCTGCTAGTGAAAAGTCACAGTGAAAAGTCATATATCTTAACTGTGACATGAAATTTGATTATAATTCATCTTTGATTCTTGTAATGAAAATGTGCTAAACTGAAGCTTGTTCCAAGGAAGGGCTGTAGGAAAGTTTGTGCATTCACCCTTATTATCTACAGCAGATTCAGTTCAGCATTGTGCTTAGCGAACATGAACTTAAATTTCATTATGCAGTCACTGTCTTTGCCTTCCTGAGATGGTGCAGGCAAGCTTTCTGTAATTAGCTATTTTTACTCCATTTGTGGTCACTGTGGATTTCAGACACTATTCCTTCTCTTCTGCCTTCTGTTGCTGGGCTGTCTCCTCCTCGGTTTTCTCTTCAAAGGAGAAGCAAACTGAGTGCAAAGCTCACATTTTTCCACTTGGAATGCAGCAGGAAAGTTCTCAAATGTGGGGATGAACCATGCAAAGTTCTTTAGGTCAGGGCTAAATGTAGTGGTAAACTCATACAGTGGTTAGGGGAAGAGCTGACAACTAATGAAACACTCTACATGAACAAGAAGGTTTGATCATCAAGAGGACAAGGGGAGACAGGGGTGGAAAACATTGCAGAAAGCTAAGGAAAAGGAGAGGTTGACACATTAGTGTGCATTTGCAGGTTAGATTCTGCAAATCTCCACTTGCGTGATTCCTGGGAAGACATAATGAAGGTAAATACTAGAGAAACTTTGGATTTTCAACATAGAAATGTGACTGCAAGAAGAGACCTTTGAATATAGGAATGAATTCATTACTCATGAATGCATAGAATGCATATATTTAGACATTAATTTCTGAGTAAAAAATACACAGCAGTGAATAAGCTATTCAAAGTAATTATTTAAGTCCTGATTATTTCAATTAAGTAAAAATTTTCACCTTCCATGGTTCTTTTTATTGTATTTTCACAGAAATCTTATGGTCTTAATGACAAATAGTTCTACAAAACTCCAAAGAAAAACTAGGTACATACTTATTTTCTTCTTTGAAATATTTTTAAGAGACAGGAAATATTATCTGACATTTCAAAAATTTCCAGAGACGGGCAATAAATCGTTCTCCAGATTTATAATTGTAGGTGAAAGTAATGTGTACTTAATTCTTCCTTCTGTAATTTTGCTGCTTGGCCAGTAGCAGACGCTATGAGACACTTTTTTAGGGGTATGTTTAAATGTTCACAGCATCACACAGCTAAGCTGGTATAAGGTGAACTAACACCATAGTTGACTGGAGTCAGATGGAATCCACAGATTCCCTATTCAATGAGGAAAAAGGTCTTTAAACACTTGTCCATTGATAAATGGTGTTTCAATGGGAGAAAAAATTTAAAACATATTTGTTTGCTAGAAACAAAAGCTAAACACCTCTGCAAAAAATGGACTTCTGTACAGTACCAGATGAAACTAAGATTAGATAAGTAGAAGGTCAAATAACATCATCTCTAAGATGGCATTTTAGCTCATATTCATGGAAGTGATGTCAGTCATTCAGGTAAACAAGTTTTCTAGGAAAAAGTAGCTTTTGTTCAGGTTAACGTGCTCATACAGTGCTATGCTCTGTATTGATGACTTCAACATGTATTGAAATATTCAGACATTTGGAAAGCATTTAGGAACCTCTGTTTAAAAAAAGAATAATTTTCTTTGTGCTCCTATTGAATTTGAAGTTTTTAGGTGATTCTGGAGGTTTCTGTGTTCTTTTATGGGTTAAAAATGGCTACTGCTACTCCATTATGTCACTAATGCAGATTGTTCTGCTGGAAAATATAAACTTTAGCAGAGTTATTGAGCTGGAGATCTTTTAAGGGTTCTAAATCCAATAATTTTGAAGAAATTTAATCTTTTTTTTCGCCAAAAATTAGATGCTGAAAAAAATATCAGGCAAACCCTGTTCCCTGTTGCCGCTACCTTCTCTGAAAGAGGTGACATTGACATCACTCAGCTGGGAAATCATATCTTTCTAAACTTTCTTTTGCATGTTAAGGTTCAGATATCTTTGACCAGAAGCTTTTCCTTTTCTAGATCCTCATCACATCTGAAGTTTTTTCCTTTTTGGAGGCACTCTAAAAAATGAGCTATTAGCTTATGGGAAGGACTTTTTCCATCCATTTGGTGGTTCTGAATGAGAATGCCTGTAATCTCTGTTTTAACCTTGGTATTGTCTGGTTACACTAATTGTGCTTTAAAGGATCATGTACGTGAACTTGATCATGCTCATTTAATCCCTACAGGAGTCCAATCTGTTAATTGTGCTCAGGCTACATTAGTCGTGTTTAATCCTAAAGGTACTCCATTATACCTGAGCCCATTCTGTCTCAGATATTTGTGCACTGGACTTGTTTTAAAATAGGAGGAATATGCCTTATGGATTGAGTGCATCCAGGTGCATAGACAGAATTTAAGAACACATCTGCAGATCATAATAGGTTCCTTAATCTGAGGTAATTTGGAGCATAGGTATCTGAGGAGGTTTGTGACCAAAACATGGGGCACGAAGTGATTTCATGAGTATATGCTTCTTAGAAGGAGATGGTCAGAGTAACCATAATTCTTTGGTGCCTCATCTAAACTGGAAATTAAGTTGTCAGAACACAACCATGTTTTTATTTTCTGCAATATTACGGGATCTGTAATTACTAGTAAGTAACTGTCAGATTCTGTCTTTCTCTTTTTCTTGCAATTCTAAAATAAAACTCTGTAACCTTAAGTTTGTATTAAATCAAGATTACTACTGTTTCTGTCAATTTGGTAGAACTGAGAATTTTACCATGCTTAGACTGTTATCCTGCTCTACCAGTCCCTACTGTGTACTTATTCATGTTGTTTTCTATCTCAGTAACTTACCCAGAAATAATATAAGCTTAGTATATGTAGCGAAATATGCATAAGGATTAGAATTTTCGCTTGCGTATGTTCCTAGATAACTTTTTTTTTTTTGCCGTTTTGCTTCTAAAATAGATTATGTAAGATACATAATGTATGAGCTCCTTTAGAAACACATTCACTCTTTCTTCCTGTGAATGCAAACTTCTGCTTTATGGTCTATTTTGCCACTAACAATGCATATGAATGGCTATTTGTTATAAAGCTATTTGTAGTTCTCATTTTGCATACCTTGCAGTGTTAAATACTGATGGTCACGTTGATTGAACATAATAATAATATTCATAATTATAATTTAGGTAATATATGACTGCTGCCATAATCAGACAACCATCTTAATCCTTGACTGTGAAAATCTATGTAATTTTTCCTTCAAATTAAAGCCATTTATATTAAGCAAGGTTATTTTTTATTCAAAAAATTGAAGAATATTTCATATAGCAAGTAATTCTTCATAGAAAGCTAACAACATTTTTCATAAGTAATTAATATGATGGACTTCTGTGTTTGTAGTATACCTAGCAGTTAACACAATAGGACCTCAATCTTGATAGGGACATAGGCTGTGACAGCAGTATAAATATTTTATCATGTTAATTAAGTGTAAAAGGAGGGAGTCAAGAGTAAACTCATTGCGTAAGGAGTCTGTTAGATTGGCTGAAACAGGATTCAGCTGAAAATATATCAGAGAGCTGTAAAACTTGAAGTTGAGAAATAAAAATAGAAATAGCTATTTGAGGCCATTGTTATACTTTCACATACTGAAATTTAAGTAATGTCCCCCCAGTATAGTGAGATATTAAACAGTTGCAACTATTTAATATAGTAGGCAGCTCATTAAAACAGTCCTGGTTCTGTAATAATTCACAGTAGGGAAGAATGTTGGCAAAATGTGACATCAGAAAGGACTGCTGAGAGACTGAAGGGAAGAGGAAAGGGAATATAACAGGAATTGAAAAGTAGGCTATTAACAAGCACACGCAGTCAGTTCGTTTACAGGAAAATAAATAAGTGTGCCTTATAAATAAATCTAAAAGCTTCTTATGAATGTGCAATGGTAAAAAAAGTATTAGAGAAAAATTAATACATAAAGCAGATTAAATTAATGGCAAAGAACTGTTAAGGGACTTTTACAATGACTTTTACCTTCACAGTTCAGAAAAGAAGTTTGAATATTTCACAAAAAGGAAAATTTTCATGTTGAGGTTCTTTGGAAGGTGGTAGTGAATGGGAATATTATGGGTACCCTTGGACAAGGAATACTAGGGCATCTCAAATGGCAGTGTACAGCTATGTTTAGACAAAATA
Source organism: Pluvialis apricaria (assembly GCA_017639485.1). Lineage (NCBI taxonomy): Eukaryota > Metazoa > Chordata > Aves > Charadriiformes > Charadriidae > Pluvialis > Pluvialis apricaria. The sequence goes on from CM030007.1 coordinate 174,775,211, forward strand.
ATGAGCCTTTATTCAATTAAGCTTAGGAAGTTATTCAGCTGAACAGACACCAGGTGTCCACTGTAGTTTGAGTAGGTTCTCCGCAAGAATGTATTGCTTTTACTAAGTAACAGTACAAGTCGGTTGGGTGTCCAAGGATGCCTGAGATGTCTGAGCCTATCTCCGGCCAGCTGGCCTTTACCCGCCGGTCCAGAGGGATATAAAAGAGTCTATCTATCCTATCTGCCAGCCCTTTGCAGAGCTTTCAAATACCTTAGGATACCTCAAAAGGCACTAGCTGCCTTTGTTTAGGAGGTATAGGAAGCCAGAGATCACCCCTGACTATAAGGGGTGCCTATGAAAGAGCTCATATATACACATTAAATCTACATTGAAACATACTAATCTTGAACTGCATCCCACTCCAGGTACCTAGACACCTACCTTTGAGCTAGCTAGTTGGATCACAATTGCTTTACCTAATCATGACAACACAAAAATACATGGGATGCCCTAGGTTACCTGGGACAGGCCTGACAGATTGGACACTGAACCTGTGGTCTGCTGGAGGGGGATGAGCTGGGATATTCAGAGTATCTCCATGACACTGGTCATCTGTGTGTGGGCCAGCATGTCAAACATCTGAACTGCCTTTATAGCTAAGTGAGAGAAACAGAGGGTTCTTGAGAGTGCTTTATCAGATTCTCTTGTAGATATTTGAAATAGTCCAGATGTGCCATCTTCTCCAGTAACACTAAAGCAAGTCTGGAAAACTAGGTCTAACATAAATATCTACACTAAAGAAGTCTGCTGAAATGATTGTGAATCCTCTTTGCGGAAAACATTTTCAGAATGCCCACTTCACTTCCACTCTAGTGGACTGAAAACTGACTGTAGGACAGCACACAAAGGGAATAACATTGCAATGTATTAAAATGGCAGAAAGTATTTCATACAGTACAAAAGAAAATGACTTGTAGAGCTGTTCTTTTAAACCTTCCCTGTGGTCTAGAAGAAATGCATAACACCGTAATGAAGTCTGCAAATGTTACTTCATTCGGAGGAACAGCCAATTTCAGAATTTATTTGAAACCTCCTATCTTTGACACTCAAGTGATAAGAAACAATTATCCCTTGGGAGGCAAGCTAAAGGTAATTCATAGCAACTTTCTGTTGTGAAAGCTTAGCTTGTTAAAGTTGCAAAAGAAAAAAAATGACAGGATACCATATTTGTGACTGGGAAGATTTTTTCCATATTTCATGCTCACTTTTGATGCAAATAGGGCTTTTCTCTGAGACAGTTCCCCAACCTGCACTGACAAGAATAGAAACATCTTAAATTGCATATTGAATCATCTTTCAAGCCAATGAAATGTGTTGTGGTGACTTCACTTTCACATCAGATGATCTAGCCAGAATGAAAGAATCAAATTTAAATCAGTTGAAAGAATCTTCAATGAAGGGGTTTTCAGACAAAAAAAGAACTGTGTTAAATTTAAACTACTTCATCATATATTAATAATTTCAAAAATATGTTGTTCGGGGCAAAAGGACAGAGAAATTTCTGTCTTGCAAAATGTGTAACCTTAAAGAACACCTGTATAGGCACCAGCTTTTTGGTTATGGATTGAAACAAATGTTTTAAATATCAGGAAAAAATTCTGAGAAAAGGAATGTCTTTAGCTGAAGACTGACCCCCAAAAGAAATAGGTTTTTTCCTAACTCTTGAACAGTGTACGTATACTTACATATATGTGTGTATATATATATATAAAGGAAAATATTGTGGAGAATGATATTTCCATTCAAGAAGGACATTGAAGAACTTGTATGCATTTCTAATGGAAATAATTTCATGTATTGATGTCAGCTTTGGGACAATAATGCTCTAAACAGTGGTGTTTGGGCTATTTAAAGCAGTATTTTGATAATATCAGAAGCACTGAAAAATATATCTAATTTCTAGTTTATATTTAGGTTATGAATTCAGGCAAATCATCTATTTTTTAATTTTTATGTTACAAATGCTTATTTCATTTGTTTAAAAAATTATTGTGAAATTAAATTAATATTAGTCTGATTGTTGATCTCCTAAATATTTTAATATTTTTTATTTCTTGTTGCCCAGATTAACAATGTTGCCCAGAAATACAATGTATTGCATAATCTCAGACTGGGTCAAAAGGGCACATTTGTAATCGTGTATAAACGTCTTGTCACTTTTTAGAGAAGTAGCATGACTCCCCATTTGCTGTGTCCGTTCATGCTTAAAGTATTCACCAAAAAAACCCTTATTTCATGAGAGTTCCTCATATCCAGGCTCCAACTAAGAATTTCCGCAAGGTAATGATTCCATTCAAACAGATAGCAATAAGCCATGTTCAGTGACCTTTACAATTTCCAGTTACAAAGCTGTCCATTATTGCAGTGTTTTCATTCACTTTTCTTATTCTTTGCTTCTGTTCGTTTGTCAGTCAATTAAAACTGCTGTTGTTTCAGGCAATAAATTCACTGTAATGTTTACCATCCTCTTGGCACATATTTCTTTCCTGAGCATAGACATAGACATAGACATAGTAGTCAAGCTCCCCCATGAGTTTAACTGAGATCCTATTAACAACTCACCTTCTTCATCCAGTTTCCTCTCAATCAAATCCAAACCAACAGCTGCATTTACAATTCTATAAACCTCTGTTTCAGCTGTACCTGATGACCAAGACTAGTTGAATGAGCTCCTAGTCACCCTTAGAAATGTAGCTATCCAAAAATGATCCCAACCTATATAGCTTTTATTTCAGGCTTTTATGTATTAAATGTTTGAGGCTTATTTTTGTAGGAGAAAGTAGTGATACGACAACTGAGGATCAATTTTCATCAGTTGTGGTACCTGTAGTGCTAGTCTGATCTTTCTGCTCTGTTTTAGAGCATAATCCTTTCTTATGAGGGGAAATACCAGCTCTGGGTCTGTGTGCATGAATTATCAGCCCTGCAAAATTCTGTGATAGTGTTAAAATCTCACTCCTTGCTCACATTCAATTTTTCTTTTTCATGTTTCTATCACTGAATTTGTGTTCATATAAGGGATCAAGGATCTGACTAGTTGTTGCAGTAACCTAATAGCAATATAATCAGATCTCATACCTCAGAACAGAAGATAATTAACAACTAAGTTTAGGAAGGAGTTCCCCCCCATTTCATTAATTGGCAAAGGTTATTCTTTGGCTCACTAATTGAAAAATCATGACGGAATCAGTATAAGAGGGTAATAGACAACTCTGCCTGCATTGCTACATTATTTTGGCTTTCCAGAACAGATCTTCAGCCATTACTTTAACTTCTGTCATTTTAAAGGGACTGTTACCCTATAATTTTGAAAGACTACATTACCTCAATTTTCTGATTATTTGATGCCTTACACTGTTTGTTTTTCTTTGGTTTAATATGTTTCAAGAAAGTATTTTTAAATATTTCCTATGGAGGAAGATAATTTCTTTTCATTTAGAAATATTCTGTGGCTTAAGTAAGGTGAGTGTTTTAGTCCAACCAATAGAATTTACATAATAATGAATTTTCCTTTACAATATCAGTCTCTTGCCTTTTTATTTATGAGATCATGTAGTTTTTAGATAGATCTGGAAATGGTGACTTCATCTATCTAAAATGTGGTAATAACTCAAGTGAGGAAAGTTTAAAAAAAGAACATTGAATCTTTGGCGGTTTATCTTTGTGCCTCTTTCTTAGTTTTTAATTCTTCTTTGGTTTCTTTGAATGTTCTTTTATTATGAAACTGCTTCCACATACATTATTCTGCTTTCCTCATTCTGACACTTCTTTTCTAAGTGGGTAACCACTTGCTGTGTACCTCTTTCTCAGTTTCTAAAAAGAAGTAAGTTCCTTGAACATTGTAGTCACTCTGCCATTTTTATCTTTCTGAAAAAAATTGTGATGGTTCAATAAGAGAATGAAATCTTTTCCCTTCCCTTCCTACCCCCACCCGCACCCTTGCCGCTTCTATTCCTCTCCCTTCCCTTCCTCTTTTCATGACTCTCAAAATAATTATTTCTTCCTCAAATGTGGCAGCAAGTTGGCATCAAGTTGTAGACTTTCTTACATGGTCAAAATAAATTAATTTACAGCAGAACTGGACCTGGAATATAGATTGTTGTGTTATAGGGAGTTTCTGTATATAAATCCACATATACAAATAAAATACCTTCAGATAGTTCACTTTAAGATTATTATCCTTTTCTATATGTTTGTGAATAAACATACTTTCTGTAAGGTCATCTATCCCCTAGAGTGATTAGAGTAATTTAAAAATTACTTATGTAGCAAGGATTTCCCATGTGTTTTGGCTTTCTCCGCAAAGGCAGTAAAGAGGTAATGTTTTCTGTCCCTAGGGTTTTAAAATCTGTGGTTAACAACTTCTTTTGTATTTTGCCTTTATGGCATCACAACATATCCAATTTTCACTCCCGTTTTTCTCCCTCCAGAGAGTAATTGCTATGCTTGAGTGAGTAGCATATACTCCAATCATTTCGCCTCATCATTTTACTAAATGGATTTAGTCTGGATGATGTGTGTTTCTCTTCAGGAAGTCCTCCTACTTCATCTTTTGATGCAGCAGAAAACGGAAACCATGTATCTGGTGTATTAGGAAATCTATAAATGTTTTAGAAGTCTGTGTATATAGAGATGCTTCAGATCATAAAAGAACAGAAATGTGTAGTCAGGTGTGACAGATGCCTCTTTCTCTGTTATCACAGTGTACCAGGAAATGATTTCTGAATCACAGAGCCTCACTTTTGATCAAATTTTTACCAGTCAGATTTACTCTGTATTGTATATTAACCAGACTCTACCCCAGTATAGTTACAATGGTCCAAAATGATATGGCTTCTCTAGCAAGACTATTCCAGTCTTCCACTCTTGATACTGTTTTTCTGAAACTCAGCTATATTTTCTGTCTTTAATTTACTAAAGTGGAGATAACTGAATATTACCTTTGACGGCATCAATATTTAAAACCAAAGAGACAGCTTTATTCCAAGGTTTTGTGGCTGCAGAAATATTTTAAGTGCCCTGAGCAACATGGCTGCTCATAGGATCCCAAACATTTGTGGGAAGTGGTAATCAGAATGCACAGTGAGTACAGATGAAGGGTAATATTCTTTATTGCCAGTATTGTTTTATTCTTAATGAGGAAAAACCAAATAGCTCATCTTTATTTCAGTGGTCAACTTACCTCATGACAGAGGTCATACATACTTCATGCCACACCGTACTCTTCTGTTAGTGAGTTTTAGGGACTGAAATCTATAAATATCACCTTTTGATAATTCTGCAGCTTTAATTCCTGCATTGTTATAAAAGGACACCCAGTTTGTCACAGAGCATTCCAGGCATGTTTATTTTTTCCCTAGCAATGTGATTGAAAAGGAACATCACAATATATGTATCTACCGGGATTTAACATTAGTGAAACAGATTTCCTGCCATTAAAATTATTCCCCAGCTAGCAAGGAGTAGGGAAATTTAGGTGAGAAACTCTGGGGGAAACCTTTGAGAAATAAATTGGAAAACAAATTCATTGTTTGCAGCAGAATTGCATTTGTACTTTAGCTGCTGGCATTTTACTTGATCCTCAACTTGGAACTGAAATACTTTACTGTGGCATTTTTTTCTCTCTGATTCCATTTGGGAAGATAATTTTCAGGTTGATAAGGAAAATGGGCTTTGGGAATGTGAAAGTTAGACTGATAATAGTATTTTTTAAAAAAGAAAAAAGTATAGAAAATCAAGAGAGAAAAGCACAAAATATGGAACTTATTCCATTAAACTCCTGTCATTTTTTCTATTTTTCTTTTTTAAGAAACAAAATAGATAAGGAAATAGCAAAAATTATGGCTGCCACAACGTAGAAACAGATATCTAACACCTAAATTCTGCTTGATGACCTCATATTCCTGAGGTGAAATTCCTGCATGAAAACTCAGTTTCTTAAGAGTTTTCAAAATATACTTCCAGAAGCACTTTCCATTTACTTTTATTTTTAATCATTAAAATAACAATGAAAAAACCTGTATTCTACTTAAAAAAATCCAGCAATAAACAACAACAAAAACAAAAAACCCAACCAAAACCAAACAGCCCAGTCCTGACCACCAAGGATTGCTCAAGCTTATCTAATGCTGATATTTTACTCAGATTTCAAGTTTCAGGGGACATTTGCACTTATTTTTGCTCTAGTGCACAGGCATATCAAAATTGAGCAGTTAAGCGAAAAAAGGATACAGATCCATACACATTGGAACCCATTAGAATTGCCAGAAATTAATCCACTGGTCAGATGATAAGTTGAAATCTGGCAATGAGAAGCTTTTTTACCTGCTCAGACTTTTATATCACAAAAGGCCAGGAACATTTTTGTCAAGGATCTTCCTCTGTTTCTTTTTGCTTCCAGTCATTTTCCAGCTGGTCTTACCTTTCAAGGTTATAGTTGTAGTCAAAGTTTCACATCAATTCAAAGCAGAAACAAGAACCACTAATTTTACCAGACAGGGTGATTCCAAAGGCCAGTACATGGTTTAGCTTAGAGAATTCACGAGCTCTTCCAAGTGCCTGGGACTGGGTGCACTCTCTAATTACATCCCGGTTTTATCCTGAAGTGAGATGCAAGCAGGTACGAACTCCCATCTTTTCCCAGTAAGTATCTTGTATAGAAAATAAATATGAGTACCCACTCCAGGCAGAAGCTCTATATTATTCCAAACAGTGTGAACTTCAGGTGGTAATTATAAACACTGTATTTTTGTCCATTAGTACACTCTGAAAGGAAATCACCTTACTGGTTCTAACAGCTTTTCTGCAGCTGATTCAGAATACACCATTGCATCTCACCCACTAAATTGCTTGCCCTATCATTTCTTAGCCTTGATTAGTAATTTTGAGTGTTCAGTACTTACTAATTCAGCAGTATTTTCCAATTTGTCTGTTTTGCAGACAATCTTTGGATTATTATCTAATAGAAAATATCTTCACGTGTCATGCGCAGCGTACTCTGGTCTACTGCAATATGCATTAGGTGACAGTTAAAATAAACACATTTCACTTCCTGAGTATTTACTATCTAATTCCCCCACTTCCCTTAATGTTCAAGATTTCTATGCAAAATAAAGTTCTGTACACTTACAGTAAAAATTATATATCTGAAAGACAAAGGGTAAATTGGTGCATTTCACAAGTAGCTACCTGTTCTACTGTAAAATATCAGTATCATGTACATTTTAATATGGTCAATATGAAAATAAGTCCACCCTTACGTCAATGAATATAAAGTAAAACCTTGTCACCTGGCTGAAAATCTTGCATGTTTTGTAAATAACTGGTATGACAATAGTTACTCATACTCTAGAGTTGAGATTTGCCATTGTGTGAGTACACATCTGTGTACGGAAAATACAGACTGGCTATGTATGTTGGTTTTATATGTATGTAAGTGTGCAGTTATGTTTATTTCCTTCAAAAATTTTCACAAAGATTTCAAGCATTTGCACAATATGAAAGAGAATATGAGACAAAAAGTGAATTACTGGAAGTTGTGAGGCACCCAGAGCAAAGAACTGTCTCATACTTGACCTGTGTCCTCTACATTCTCCCTGGGCACTCACAGAGGCAGGGTACTGGGCTAGACAAACATAGTGAGATTTTCATTTGTTTTATGAGATAATAATTAAACCATTTCTGGAAAATAGCCCAGCAGCACCTGTTATTTTTGCCCAAGGCAAGTATAGTAGTAAAAGTTTTCCAGATGAGTTTCTCTGAAACTTTTATGCTGTGCCATTCCTTTTGTGAAGTCTGAAGAGGTAGCTGTCTAGGAAGAACAAAAATGTTTTGGAAATTTGGGGCAGGGAAGTAAAATGAACACATTTAATATCTGTAAAGTTAAAAAAAATATTTTTTATAAGTCATGTAGGGAAGAACCTTATTACTTAGCTTTGTTCAGTGGAGGAAACAAGGGAATCATTATTTTTTCAGCAAGAGAAAAAAGGACCTTGCATACATTTAATGGCACATTCTACATACAAAGCTGAAAAGAAAGTGTGATTTCAATTAACGCAGAACTCCTGGCGTGTTTCAGCAATCTGTACAAACCTATCCATCACGTAGATTTTTTGTTAGGCTTTTGCTTGTCTAGTTTTGATCCAGTTTTGACTGGTTCTAAACCTCTGCTTAAGGCTACTCTCTCTATAACATTGCGTGAACCGATGTGATGCTTTTATTCAGTGATAAGAATAAATACACTCTCTCTCTTATGCTATTAGCATATTCTGGAAATATAATAAAGGAGATAAGTGTTTAGAACAGCGTGAACCTCTTTCACAAAATGTAAATTATAAATCTCCATCCAATGGACTAATCACAATGCATTAAACATCTTTTCTGATAAGCAGGAAAATTGTAGAGTGAGATTCAGATAGATACGATTAACAGAATGTAGAAAACTGAGGGGGAAAAAAGTATTTCTAAAAAGGTTCTAATCACAGGGTTTTAAAAGAAATCCTTTTTACAGAGGATTAATTGTACTGCAAAGTACACTTTCCTGATCATCAAAATAATTGTTTGTTATATGTGTGGTCTGTTATTATCCTAAATAACAGGGTGTGGAAATTATCAGGAAAGAGATGGTATATTTTATGATACTTCTGGATATAAACAGTTTATAAACCACATTTTGGGGGTGAAATCTTAATAAATAAAAATATTTTTCAAAATTGATATTGATTGTAGCTATTAAATTTGCCTTTATTCTTGATTCTCTGAAAGTTTTTTCATGTAGTTGGAAGACTTTTATCAGTCTCATTCTTTTTAAAGAAGTACTGTCCTTTGTGTTTGCACTGATTGAATTCTTTCTCAGTTAATTTAATGCAGCTTACCACTTAATTATTGAGAGCAGTGTTCAGTTATTTCACCATTAACAAAAATTACACTGATACAAATTATAGCATGAAATATTGGTGACTCAGAGATCGAAGGAATTTTTTTCATATATCAATCTTAGAAAGCCGGGGTGGGGGTCGTCCAGCCACACCTGCGTTGACGTATCCAGCCCCTCAGACGCTCATAAAATGTATGTTTATGGCTCTTTCTGCAAGTAGGAATCATTTTACTCCCTAAATTGCTAGAGGATCTCATAGTATAGTTTTCATTGAGACTTCTCCCATCAAAATTTTTCTGTGTGTAAATAAGTATGACCCCTGAGAACAGTGTAGTATTACTTTCTTGGAGATTCCAATTTCCAATATTTGATGCTAAGAGACAGCTGGAAAAGCAGTAACCCAGACACAAAGGCAGGCTTGTTGAAAAAAAAGGTATACATGTAAAAACTTTGAATAACGGATTAGAATGAAAATTTGCCAAGCAACCAATACATAAAAATTTTTATTCTCAGTGACCTCTAGAAATTAGGGCAAAATTATGGGAACATAGTCTGATTATGGCATTACGTGTACAGTATAGAAGCTTTTACACACGTTGTATCAAGTAATCAATGAATAAAATGCATAAGCAAGTATTGGAATTCAGGAACTTCTCTCCAAGTTCGGTCTTTAATATACTTGGTTTGTTGCTGTATAGTGGACATGCCTATACCACTATTTTAGTTTAGATCAGGAGTGAGCTTCTGAAGTGAATTGCATGGTTTTCTCTGCTTGCCTGAAGTTACCTCAGAAGAATCTTAGCCTATATGCTCTAAATTCTTTTCCCATTGAATTAAATCCAAACGTGCTCCTGTGGCTTTCAGTCCACAAGACCAGAGTAGAATCAATCAGAAATAATCCTCCCTTCCCCACCACTGTGCCCCACTCCAGACATGCATATAATGTGGAAATTGGGTCCTCAGCCTAAAAGCATTTGGATCTACAGACTTTCCGGGCCACATCAATTGCTAATGCAGCCAGCGGCACAGCTATAGCATGAAAAATAGAATACTGCTTATTGTTTACTTTTTAGACTGTTCTCTGTGAAAGCAAAAGAAAGATGTGGATTTGAACATGAACATGGATTTGAACAGAGAAGGGCCTAAATCTAGACCTACTGCTTCTCAAGTACTCCTTTACCATGAGACCAATCTTACAATGAATATGGCACCATTTGAGGGGATCCAAGGAGAGACAGAAAGCAGAAGGGGAACTGCAGGCACAGCGAGCACCCTAAACACCCCAGAAGTGTGCATGTAAAATTAGGTTCTGTCAGACTGTAAGCTAAGTCAAGATATTTTCTGTATAAAGCTCAGAATGAATTAGAGTAGACACTGAGTTGAGAGCCAGTCTTCTCTACTCTGCTTTCATCAGCCTATTGTGCCTTTGAAAAGAACATCCTTTAGCCCAGGTTCCTTCCTAGTCCAGCATCTTTCAGAAGCTGTCTAAATTGTGATAAGTTTGACACAGTCCTTCCCAGATTCCTAAGGACAGTTTTTCTTACTGTCAGGACCTGTAGATCTAGATATGCTCCTTGAGCTTCTCAGGAGTCCCTCAGTCCCTGTGTTGGTGTGGTCTCCCACGTCACCACCACCCACTCATACCTGTGTGCACTCTGCCTGTGAGGCCCAGGAAGACCTGCAGAGCAAGTGCCAGGAAAAGGCAAACAAATCGTCTACCCCTCTGCACCACTATATCCTAGTAAACAAAAATGGTGTACATTAACATGTGCAAAACCAAGTCTATCTGTTGCCACACATCCCATATCTCCACTAGCGCTTTCAAGAACAGGGCCTCTCAAAATGAAAGCACAGTTATGGCATTTTGAATTTGGCTTTTGTGCAGGGACTGGGGTGTCCTGTAAGAGACATGTTTTCTCCTTTCCTGTTTTTTAATCTTCTCTGATCTTAGGGAAAAAACACTTATTGATGAACCTTGAATTCAAATAAAGGTGTACCTGAACATCTCTGCGTCTGAACAATGTTTGGGTTGCAAAGTTGGACTTACTGTCACGTGACAATTATACCATGTTTTAGATGCCTGCATTCTTCTCTGAATACCATTCTTCATGCAATCAGGTCGCATATGCCGATAGTTTCCCCAAAATGCAAAACTTAAGCAGCCCCATGCACTTGCAAATTAGTTCAATTTTGAAATAACAGTAAGTATTACAGGTCAAAACAAATAAAAGGAACAACTGTCCAGAAAACATGCTGTTTTTTAAAGTTATGTTGAATGCTGCACGCTGTTTGATCTGTTGCATATCTATGTCTATGGTGCTTAATATTAGATTTTTTGCTGTTTCAGCTTTACAATCCAAAGCTCATTAAGTTCAGTGGGTTTTGAGTCAGGCTCATTTATGTTGGCATAGTTGTAGGAATTCCAAGAGTCATAAATAATAATTTTACTGATCAACTACTGAAGCCTCAAACTTGCAAGATGCTAAAAACCAGAATCGTTAATGGGAATAATATCTAGTCATCAGCTTAGTATCGAGTACTTCAACTGTATCACTGATCTAAATTGTGCCCTATGTCAGAGGCAAATTCCAGTCTCTGCTCTGAATCAGATGGTTGGGAAATTCAAACATGCTTTCCTCTTCCTCATTTTCTGTCTTCTTTGCAACATCAACTATTTCCTTGCCTTTAAATATATTGCATCAATGGTCTGAATTTACCATGTAGAAATATCACAGCACTACAGGACTGCATTTATAGAACAAGGTTTCAAGATAAGCTGTAGGGGAAACATGTAAGTTAGATCCTGTGGAGAAACGTAACCAATATCTTATTTGGCTATATGTCTCAGTGTAATTTCTGTCTCATTTCTGTGGTAAACAGTAGAACTATTAATTGTAAAAAAACCCAATCTTTCATGAATATTTAATCTGGAGTTCAGTAGTCCATGAGTAGTTACATCTGCTTTTTCATACAAAGAATTTAATGACACAAATCTTGTTTATACAGAAAAATAACTCAGAATATGTTGGATAACCCACAACTAAACTTTTAACATTGTACATCTATCTACTTTTTCTTCCTTCTGCAATCAAATGTATTTGGTTTTGCTTTAATTCTTCTTTTCTGAAACAGGCTGCTAGGCCCTATAGACTCACCTCTTCTAATTTCAGAGTTTATACTTTCCTTCAGGGTTAGCATTTATCTTATGGAAGGGTGCAACAAACAAACTAATTTTGATGACCTTATATATCAGAAAAATCAGGATTTTTATGTATTTATTTATTAAATATTCTGCCAGTTTATTTTAAAAAGAAGCCTAAAGATACTTTGCAGTTTGAACTGTGTGGAAAGCTTCAGTTCTAAAGTCGTAGCTTCACAGTGTCATACATTTCTCTACCTTCCAAGTAGCATATACTACATATACAATAAGAGAGATGTAGTACCACTGATCTATTTTTAATATTATTGTTATAAAGTAATCCCTTGCAATCAATTGTCTGAAGAGATTGTAATTAGAAAAAAAGCTTGAAGACAGGCATAGTGATCTGTCTGTTGAATATCTTTAGACCTGTCAAGGTTGTGGGTTGATATACTGATAAAGACATATTTAGGGTGGGGTTTTTCCAATTTTTATGTTTTTTGCTAGTTTCCAACTGCAGTTGAGTTCAGAAAGAAGTAGAGCTGTTCTGCTAGGGTTATTTGTATTATTATTATAGAGATGATGAAGTGACATTTCCAGACATATATTGGGCTATAAAGCTCAAGCATTATAGGATTTGATTAGTCAGAAGAATTCTTAAAATGTGTTAATGGAATCGAGGTTTAACATTATAAGCTTAAACTGCTGCTAATTTCCTTCTCTGGAGTAAGAAGACGACAATGATATGTTGGGTCGTCAAAATCCAAGCTTTTGAATCATAAGTAAAATATTGAAAACAAGAATGTGTTACGTGTTCCCAAGGGAGAGATGTTTCATTATAATACATTACTTTGTAGTGGTCTGATTTCTGACCTTGTGATTTCATACTGTAGGTAAAATTATTACCTTGTTTTAAGCAGTCCTTTGAGAACTACCCTTGATATTTTGAGCCGTTCACTAAGAATTTTCTGGGAACACATTTCTGAAAGTAGGTAATTAAACAAAGTGGGACATTAAACAAAGTAAGTTAAAATATTAAAAACTGGATGCCAGAGGGATGTGGAAGGACTTGCTAAACCGTGAGCCATAAACCACTGGGCACCTGTAAAATCCATATCCATTACTCGGATCACTGATTTCACACTACTTAGTCTTTTGTTGTGCTTGTTAGCATCTACTTGCATTACTGTTTGGATAATCAAATTCATTTTACATAATGCTGGAAGACTGCCATGAAACAGCGGCTAATCTATACCAGAGCAACCCATTCTAGCAGTGCTGAGATTCAGCATTTGGTCATGTTCTGTAATAATACAATTATATAAACTGTGTGTACAAAATATTTAATGTCTCCATGAATTAATAGTTCAACTGATTTCTGGTTTTTCATATTCAGACGTTTTATGTACGGTGGACATTTATTTACAATAAAATTTTGTTAGAATGACAGCACTGTGCTCTATTACCTGTTTTTTCTGTGATGAGGTAAGATTGAAACCATCTCTGCTGCAGTTTTGTTATTTTCTTTGAAAGTAGGCAGTTGATCTAGCACCATACGTGCCTGGAATAAGAAACACACATTCTGAAGATAGCTTTTAAAATTATATTGTTACGTATACGTGAAAGCCTGGAAAAAGAAACACATTTGAGAAGGGATCACTAGATGGGCAAGTAAAACAAAATACAGTTAAATCTAATTCATACGCTTACCAACAGGACTCAAATTCACATGGAACACTTAACTAATTAATGAGAAAGGTGATTTACTGTGGCTGCTTTTATTGGAATGGGAAATAGTGTGAAGACCTAAAAAACATTATGAATGGGTACCAAAAAAACCCCCACAACAAACCAACATCCAAAATCCCCACAAAAAAAACCCATCCAAAGCCACAACAGCTCTTCTCTATTCTAAATCTTACAGTTTCTCATATTGTACTTGTCACAGAATATTGAGCTTTTAAATGTGAATCAGAATATTTGACCAAAGCAGAGCAGGACATAATAGCAGTCATGGAAGTTAAACCGAGGTTTAGAAAAACATGTATTTTTCTAAAGTAGGAGCTATAGACTCCTTAGCAATTCTAAAAATCAGACATATCTGTTTCAGATTTTAATCTATAGAGACGGATTCTTTCACACCCATACAATAAAGTGAATTATCTTGCTATCACTATCATTTTCATAAATGTTTTTTCATGCTTAGTGAAAAGCACTAGCTTGCCTGGTCAACCACTTTTATGTTCTCGTTTACTTGATATTATCATTGACTTTTATCCTGGAATTGTCAAATAAGTTACTGTTTCTCTGTAAAACTGTCCTTATCATTGCCTTTATAAAGACAAACACATTCTTGGAATAATACTGCTATTTTATTACAATACTCTAAATGACACAATTGTTAAAGTATTCTATTATGATGACATTAACAGTTGTTTCAATAGCCTATCCATCCTAGTTTGTGTTTATCCTTATTCCCATCATTGCTGAAAATAAACTTTCAAAATTGAATATAATACACAGCTATACAAATAACCAAGTAGCATTTCTGAATACTATATCCGAAGTCTAAAAACACAGTTGTAAAGATCTTGACACTCTGTAACATAGGGTGCACTAAAACATTTAATATGAAAATTAATAAGGAATAAGACTTTTTATGGAAGCAAGATTACTTTGCAGCTGAGGAATAACATTGTTAGTCCCCAAAACCTAGCTAAAGCATTTTCTTGCATCTTCACAAGAAAACTTTACAGCATTTCTAACATCAAATGTAAACCAAGAATCTCTAGGATTCCAACTTTCAATTTTTTCTCAAGTTTTGGTAGTAGAAACTGAAAATAAAAAAAGTCAGAGTAACTACGAGTAGATTCCATAGCTTCAAGAAAATATCCTAAATGTGAGTAGATACCATGGTTCTGTGTTTAGTCACAGAAACATGGTGGGATGACTCACACAACTAGAGTGCTGCAATGGATGGCTATGAACTCTTCAGAAGGGACAGGCAAGGAAGGAGAGGCGGTGGGAAAGCCCTGTATGTTAGCGAATGTTTTGACTGTCTAGAGATTGATGATGGTTATGAAAGAGTCGAGTGTTTATGGGTAAGAGTCAGGTGAAAGGCCAACAAGGCAGATATCATGGTGGGAATCTGTTATAGACCACTCAACCAGGATGAAGAGGCAGATGAAATAGTCTATAAGTAGCTGGGAAAAGTCACATGACTTTTAGCCCTTTTTCTCATGGGGGAGTTCAACTTACCAGATATCTGCTGGAAATACAATACAGCTGAGAGGAAACAGTCTAGGAGGTTTCTGGAGTGTGTGGAAGATAACGTCCTGACATGGTGTTGCGTTAAAGGGCAAAATAATTTGGCAGAAAATAAACCTCCTTGTGTTCCAGCCTGTATCAGAGGGGCTGGGGGTGGCTAGGCTTAGATTCTGAATGATACAGCAATTTGGTGTTAAAAGTCCGGTCGCGTTCAATATGTATATTGAACTATCACGATTACGGGTGCACTAATAACACCATACACAATTCGATCTAGCAGCGTTCCATGAACTAGCACAGCCACACTTAAGTAATTGGGTTGCATTCACTATGAACTCGCACAGCTAGATTGGTGAAAAGTGTAGTTTATTGAATCAACAGATGCACAAGCTCTTTTGGATTGCCGGTGATAGTGACTGTCTGCAAAGCATGTGCAAATACTAAAGATGTTAGTAATATAGCCTGCCTACAAATGCACAAAGTTATAAAATAACTCTATAGAGATTTCTGACTTTCCCGGGGAAGTGCTTGGTATAACCAAGTGTTCGAATCTTACCCACAAGCGTCCTTATGGGGGGAAGAGAGGCTCAGCCTATTGACTGATCCCAGAAGTCAGGGGTGGTCAGCAATGGTGTTTCCCTGATTGCGTTGGTATCTTCCCTGACATCTCTCCTCTCTTAAGCCATTTTTATACTATTTTTTTACCTTTCAGGTGGAGCTTGAGGGACTCTAGTCATACATATTTTTGTTACGATTGGTGTAAAATTCTCTTGCTTTGCTTTTAAAGGTATAGACTACGAAGAATTCAGAGCGCAGACTCCATGAGGAGTGGTTGCACCTTGGAGGCGGGTAGCTTTTGGGATGGAGGTGTGTTTTGGTATTATAATGACATTATAATGAGAAAAGTTCACCCAGAGGATAGCATTTTATCAAAAAATGACAGACTGGTGGCTCAGGGTAACAATTAGGCAGCTTATCCGTTCCATAAGACCTTCAAGGGGTCCATTTGACCCTCAAGTTCCCATTGTATCACAGAGTTTGGCCACGGTGTCTCCACTCCACTCCATCCTCCGCACCCTTCTTCCTTAGAGTAAAGCACACTGGAATCCCCCAATGTCATTAACATAAGGTTGCCTAGGGAACCTTTGTGAAATATGTCCTTTGCACACCAGCTGCACTCTGTCCCTGGAAGTTTCATCCATGCTGTATTTTTCTTCGAAATGTGAATATAACTTAATTTCCAAGTCACCTCCAGTAATTATCCCACACATAGTGAGTGAGCCAACTAGGGAAGGCACCCAGTAGGACCTGTTGTTTGTAAACAGAGAAGGACTTGTGGGTGATGAGATGGTTGGAGGTCATCTTGGGCATAGCAATCACGAGTTTCTCGGAGGAAAGGGGTTAGCAGAACTGCTGCCTTGGACCTCCAGAGGGCAGACTTTGACCTCTTTTAGGGGCTTGGTTGACAGAATCCCTTGGGAGGCAGTCCTGAATGGCAAAGGAGTCCAGGAAGGCTGGACATTCTTCAAGAAGGAATTCTTACAGGCGTAAGAGCAGGCCATGCCCATGTGCTGAAAGACAAGCTGTCGGGGAAGACAACCAGACTGGTTGAACAGGGCTATGGTTGCAACTCAGGGGAAAAAGGAGAATTTATGGCCTTTGGAAGAAGGGGCAGGCCACTCATGAGGACTACAAAGATGTTGTGAGGCTATGTAGAGAGAAAATTAGAAGGGCCAAAGCCCAACTAGAACTTAACCTGTTTTCTGATGTTAAGGACAATAAAAAAAGTTTCTATAAAAACATTAGCAACAAAAGGATGGCTAAGGAGAATCTCCATCCTTTATTGGATGAAGGGGGAAACATAGTGACCAAGGATGAGGAAAAGGCTGAGGTACTTAATGCCTTCTTTGCCTCAGTCTTTAATAATAAGACCAGTTTTTCACAGGATACTCAGCCCCCTGAGCTGGAAGAAAGGGATGGGAAGCAGAATGAAGCACCCCAGAATAAAGCACTTAAATTAAATAATAAGGTATAAATTATATGGTGTGTTCATATGTATACATACATATAATGAAGGCTTCAGGTAATGAGAACTCCCATGAAGTTTTGTTTCATAGGAAGGAAATATAGACGAATGTTGAATTGACTCATGTCACGTCAAATAGTTATGCATAAGATCACTTCAACAAACTGAAATGGAATATTTTGAATCAATGATATGAAAAGGATTAATTTCAGTCTAAAATATCAAAATAAGTTTTGACATTTATAAATATTTTGTTTTTTCCTTAAAAAAATGCTTATTATTTGAGTTCTGATTGCAGATGAAAACAGATTTGGAAATGCTGAAATCAGAATGAAATGCCAATTTTTAATAATTTTTGTTTTACTTGAGAGGTTTTTGAGTCCTATAAAAATGAAAAGGAGCACTTGCAGACTGACATAATGAATTGTATGAATAAGATCATATTTGACTATATAATGTATTCTTCGCCCCTGTTCTGCATACCTCTGGGAGTAACCAGCATCTGTTCTCCTCAGGTTCAATGTGTGGTTGAAGAATGTCCGCAATTACCTTGACTTATGCAAATCTTATGTTTACATGCTTGCAGAATACAATAGTATCTGCCTTAAGATATTACATCTTTATTTCTAAAAATAAAGGAATACGAGTGCTTCTGTAAAGAAAGTCTTGTATTTATATTGACAATAGAAATAGTTTTGAAAGCTACCATTGTATCTTATAATATTTTATTTTTATCTTCTTACAGTAATATAGAAAATGCTTTATAGTGCTAAATAACTTTAAGTGTTAACATTTACATGTTATCATAACTTTGTAAACAATATATATAGTGGTTTGAAGTATATTCATTTCAATAAGGGTAAACAGAATTGTACTATGCATGGAAGAGAAAAAATTTGTAATCTTTTTCCTATCTCCAGAAGACATGGTTCTCTTCAAGCCATCCTGAAGGAGTAAAGGTGGTTTTGGAGCATCTTATTGTTAAGAAAAAAGTATTTTCTTAACTGGTAGGGCATCTAATTCCATATTATTAAATATTTTGAAACTAGCTATTACAGTGTATTGCCAGCATGAATGGTCCTAGATTTACTCTACGTGTTGGGTCTTCGGTAGTGTTTAAGAAGAGCTATTATGCTGCTGATTCTGTACCACTTTATTTCCTTGGAATATCTACCTTTACAGTCCAAACTGTAGCATGCAGAGAAAAAAATCCAGTATCATAAAAATTGTAAAATTGTTTCTTTATTTATATCCTTTTGTTGCTAAATGTGGTTATTCTGCTGGTTTAAGAGTTTCCCTTAAGCTAACTCACACAAAGGGTTTCACCAGGGCTCTCTGGTGAAAGCCCACCAGAGAAGAGACCTCAAGGGAAATCTGTGCTGAGAAGACGGGTAGATCTAGAGTTGCTCAAGAAAGAGTTTTATATGTTAAGGGATTAAGGTTGTGTGAAGAAAAAAAGACACTGATTCAACTAGTCTGTTTAGCGACATTGAGAGTAACCAGCCTAAAGTGGCCTGATATAACAGTATTTCTTTCCCACACACACTGTTAGAGGCTGTTACAATGAGTAACACTGTCTTACTGCCATTGAAATATGCCTAGTGGCAAAGTTGATCCATAGTATGAATGCAATTTTCTGCATTACAGTAGCTTTCTGTGGAAAGTGTGGGTTATTCATGTATTTTTTTAATTTTCAGTTACTAAAGTAAATCTTAAATGACATTTTTTCTTCTACTGCAAGTAAACCAAGATTAAAATCTAGTGATTTGTATCACATTTCTTCTTTCTCATCTGTTAAATTAATTTACTGAGACCAAAACAGTTACAGAAAAAGGATAACAAAGATATGAACAAACCAGTTTGTTGCAAATTTTCTACTCACAAACCCTTTAACATGACAGAAATAATGTTATTTAATCCTCATAACCCATGCTGTGTTTTTATTGTGTTTTTTTTTTTTTTTGTGGGGTTTGTTGGGTTTTTATTCAGTAGGAGATCAGAACAAAAATTCTTGTAAACACCTGAGTAGTGAAATCACCTGAGTAGTGAAATCACAAGATCTACAAAACCTTCTTGTAAAATAACCTTTCATACTTCTTGTATCTTAATTTGTTCAGTCTTCTTGACTTTATCAGTAGACCTAACATTAGAACCCTAATGGCCTCTTAACTCTTAGTGGATTACCTGCACCATGTTTCCAAATGATAATCAAGATGCAGGAGTTTCAATTTAACTTCCACAAAAATGAGTAGCTCAAAATCAGTGCACTCCTCAAAACTTAGCCTTAAACTTCTTCAGTCAGCCAACATGACATTATTTTTTGCAGGTATTATTTTCTATGTCTTTTGCATTTTGCCTTGTGTTGTTTCATCAAGACCAATTTGTTCCAGTTCTCTGATGTCTTTCAACACTATACAACTTGAAGTAACTCAAAAGAGGTTTCTACCACCTTCCTGAGAGATGATTTCTGCTTATGCCCAACTCCATCTGTCCTCAGATACCTTTCACATCTGTCTTTGTCTTTGGAATTCCAAACTGAACAAAACTAAAAAGTGAAAAATAACACCTGAAAAGAAAATATACAATTAATTGTACATACTATTAAAAAGCAAAATAGGCAACTGCCTTTCATGGTTCCCCAGGTTAGTCAAATTTTTTTTTTTTTTTTTACTAAGTGTTTCCTACATATCTCATTTATATACCACTTCAATAAGTAAGGAAGTTAAAGATTTACAATTTATATTTTCTTCCACTTATATGATACCACACAGGGTGTTTTGTTCTGATCTTATAATGAACTTCATAGAATTAATTTGACTAGTTTCTTTCTGATTATATATTTTTAAGTGGATCAGGGAAGTATATAAACATCTTTATTTTGTGGATGTTTTGTGTAAGCCAATGACAATTAGACAATTAGCTTCGGAACCAGATGTAATGATGTGAAAAGCATAATCCATTCACTGTTATTATAGGTCAGAAGATGTTGAGACACAACTTTACATATAGGAAGCATCAGAAATCCTTCATCACAGTTTTGCAAGCAATAAGGCAAGGAAATAGCGTTATATGTCTTTTCAGTTTCCAAGATAAGTTGGTGCAATTATATATTGAACCATTGTTAGAATAGCATTTAGATTTCTGGTTTGACACTTTGGATTTTTAGAGTTGAGATGACTTTGCTTTACATTTTCAAGTTCTCTTGAATAACGGAATTCCTACTTATCGTTGTTTAGCCACAAGTGAATTTAGTCTTTTATATTAACATTTCCAATTTTCTAGAATTTGCTAATTCAAATATTTAATTCCTCTTTCTAACTTAAGTATCATCTAAAGGTGGGTCTCTATCTTGTGTATAGTACTTTTGTTCTTACGGTTATTTTCTTCCACTGATTAGAGAATATAGAACAGAATTTTTCAACATGGTTAAAACAGTTTAATCAAGAGCATCTTCTCCAAATATTTTCTTTGGACATGATCTTTTAAGAACTCTAGTTAATACACAGAGCTTTACGCTTTTTTTTTCTTATGTTGAAAGGTTAAATGAAAGCTATCTCAACTTCTAAATTATTGAGTTCATAATTTCCTTTCCTCCTGATTACTTCTCTTCTTGGTCTCTGAAAATGCTTTTCATTCCTTAATAATTTACTTACCTTAATAATGTACTGTTACTTCCAGCAAGGTAATTTCTTTTTTTCCAACTTTTTCTAAACTAATTTCCAAAAGGTTTCCATTCTGTGCTTGGGGAGGAAACATGGAGGTACTAGGATGTCAGTTGAATGTCTTCCCAGCCTTGCTGCCTGCACTTCACAACACCGTTAGCTACTTGGAAAAGAAAAGCTTTGCAGAGCCTGCTACTAGAGCACCACATCAACAGGTGTCTTAAGGGTTAGGTCTCCTTCTCTCTGATATTTAAAGGCTGTACAACACCTGGAACTTATTTCCTTAAGTATGTGAGAAATTCTGTCTGTGACTTTCCAGTAACAGTCTTGGTCTTCTTTGGAGCAGTCCAATCATAGGGAAAGTTCTTTAAGATAATGTAAGTTGATCCTTCTAATAGCTTGTCAGAATAATGACAAAAAAGAGGGTGAAGAGCAGTTGTTTTATGTGTTGGGTTTTTTCTGCTCTATTTTCAGGCGTTTAATAGAGGGGGAAGTCATCAAATCATTGAATTGCATGATACTGTAGATTTATGTTACAAGAAAACCTTCTTTTGTATCTGGGACATTAAGAATGGAGAAGGGGAGAAGTGCAGCTTTTCCCAAGTCCACAATAATAACACAAGTTTTTTAAAGTATTAGTCTGACATTCATTAAAATACAAATTTAAGGCATTTACTTTTTAAATTGTATTTTTCGATAGTTGTTTACCCTCACCTGTCACAATAATTTTTTTCTTCATATTCATAATTTAAAGTACGACCTGTTCCTGTGTTTAAAATGAAACATGTTCTTAAATGTTTTCCTAGGCTGTGGTCAAACTATTCAGCATTTAGCATTATTGAACATATATTAATGTAAAATTTTTCACTGTCAGATTGACATTCTGATGGTATAAAGAAAATACTTTTCATGTGTCTTTACATTAGGTCTAAAAACCAACTGCACAGAAAGCAAATAAATGAAATAGTGTTTACCTCTTCCGAAATGTCATTTGCAGGAAAAATAAACTAAAGGTTTAGAAATAAAATGTAGATGAAGACAAACATAACTTCAGCTTCTTTATTTCTTTAATTATGTAATGCATAAAAACAAATAAAATTACAATGTAAGGAGGTTTTATTTATATGGAAAAAATAATTAAATTCACTGATGTGTTGTTCATCTAAATGTGAGGCCTTATCATCTCATTATCCTTTTCAAACACATGAATACATTTCAAATCAAAAATACATTTCAACTTTTTAAACTTTATTAAAATTGCTAACAAGACATGTCTTTGATGGACATAAGTAGAAGCTTGCACTCAGAAACAAACATTTCAAAACTGATGTAATAGCAGAGTACAAGTTGATCTTTAACTTTTTGATTAACATTTTTTTCTTATTTCTAAGAAAATTCAAGGAAGTAAGGATAGAACAATGGGAATGGCAGTGCTTTCAGAACAGTATAAAAATGCAAACATTAATTTCATTCGGATGAGGTCATTTGCATGCAAACTGATCAGACTGCAAGCTTATCTCATTACTGTCTCAAGCCTGTGACTTGTCTCGCTTTTATAGGTGCCATTAAGTTTAATAAGATAACTGCTTTCATTGTGTATTAAACATGTGTGACCACTATATGGTTTCTGAGTGATGGTGAATTGTTAATAACTATTTATCATGTTATATTCTAACACAGTCTTCTTAATTTGCTCTACTTGAAATAGGATATGCGACAGCAAGTCACAATCTGAGATTTTTTTCAGTTTCTTCTGAATATGATCCTCCCTTCATTGTCAGTCTATTTTTTCCAAATTGGACATTTAATTAAGTATTAGCTGTAGTCCTGTTTTTCAGCAATATTTAACTGACTTAAATAATTTAAATAAAAATATTCTTTCATTCAAACAGATTATAAGCAGTTTTTATACTCAGTCATACTGCTCTTCAATACATGAGATGCAGATATTTTTTACATCTTCCCCATATCAAAGCCATCAGGTCTTGCACAAATTTCTAATCTAATTACCAGATACAGATGCCTTGTAGATGACCCTTAAGCTTTGGACTTTGGAATCACTCTGGGGCCAAATTGCACTGGAGCTGAGATTCAAGGCTTTCTGGTGTCTGTGAGATGAAGGAAAAACTGGACCCTCAGAGGAAATCCAACCTCTAACAGCTTTCCCATGCAGTCATGATATGAATGGTGAAAGAAAATGGAATTTAGGAACTGGGGAGCTGAACTGGAGTCCTATTATATGAGTTTTTCAGTCTCTCAGAATCCTCTCAAGCCCTGTCCAGTCTGCCAAAGAACAGAAGGGAAAGGGGGAAGGTAGCAGGACAGGTCATCACTGAAAAGTAAAAATAAATAAAAAGTATCTTGAAATTCCATTAGGCCATGATTTCCTCAGGCTGCTGATGGTACAGAGATTTCTCTGGGAAATGGTATGCAGCTATTAAGGTAGAGTGTGTATCAGTAAAAATAGAGTGGGAAGAGTGTGCACACATGCTGAAGGCATGTGTCCTCAAGTCCTAGGCAGTACTGAGCTTTGTTGATCGTTGACAGTGGACAGGGAGTAAAAGGGCAGGAAACAGGTACAGATAATTTCATTTGTGGAAATTATTTACTCAGAGCTCTAGATGAATCAGGATGGAAAGGATGCATCTTTGACTATCTCTCGGTAAATAGCAGCAGGCGTTTCTTTGTGCTAGCATTCTTTTGCAGATGACTGGTAGGGCACTTTGTCAGGGCTGATACGGTGCAGAGGTAGTTGTTTATTGAGTCTCTGCAGTCAGACTAAAACCTCCATGCTGAGGGCAACAGTGGTTAAATAACTAGAGGCATTTAACCTTTCAGACAGAATAAGGCAACATCTTCCAAGGAAGGAAGAGGTTTTTCCTACTGCATTTTGGAAGTACCTGACTATTGGATACCTACAGCTCGGAATTGGGTCTGGAGTTACTGACCACTGTGGTAGAGCACTTCAGTGTTATGTTCCTTTTTTTTGTGCTAATATATATCCCTTGTTTTACATATCATGTTGTTATGGTTTGAGAAACCCATAACAATTTATTGTCATTTAAACAATCATTCTGTCACCCGATGACCCCTCCCACCCCAGGAAAGGGAATCGGGAAAAAACAAGGAAACCGGGGGCTGAAATATAAACAGATTTAATAGAATAAGATTAGGTAATTAACATGAATAGCACTAAAGAACCAATATTGATTCAAATACCAATACAAAATATACAAAGATTATACTCAGCCAACTGTATCAGTAGGAAGCTGTGCACTCCCAGCAGTGGACAGCGAATGTCAGACAGTCCGAGGGCTACGGCTTCAGGAGGAAGGGAAGGGCTCAGGGGTTCGGCACCGGGGCAAGAAGTTCTCAGGATGGCAGCCATCGAGGGAGAGAGAGAACTTCCAGCAAACTTTCTAATTTATATTGAATGTGACAATCATGGTATGAAATAATCCTGCTGGCCAGCTTGGGTCAAGTGCCCAGGTCTCACTCCTCCTCATTCCTGCATGTGGCAAGCTCAAAAACACTGGGATCTTGAAAGCTGCACACCATAACTGGCTATAAAGTAAATATTTTCACAAATTCAGTCACTAGAGTCTTCTAAAAGTACAGTCTTCCCAAGTATTAGAAGAGAAAATAGTCCTTTGTTGCTCAAACCAGGACACATGTAAGTACTGCCTGCTAGGAAAGTCCAAGGGAAGTGGTTAAGTTTTCTGAGATTCCTAGCAGATGCTTGAGATAGTTTATCAAACATAAGAGATGCACTTAACTATCAGGTTATGTGTATCAATGCTTTAGATGCTGCCATTAACTATACGTTAAAAGTTTTAGAGTTCAAAATTAAATCAAGTGGATTTTTTAGGCTTATTTCTATGGAAGAAATCAAGATATAAATAATAGTAAGGGAAGCAAAACAATAACAGAGGTCCCAGTCACCATTTATCTAAGGAAGCAGATTTATTGGAGTCAGATACAGAGTAGCAGATCTGCGGACAGAATTTCAGACTCATACAGATTATAGTCAGAACAAGAGATACCTGTTTATCTCAAGAGTATGAACTAGTCAATTTTTTATTATCATTGAAATATTTTCTGCTAACAGTTTTCCCTGGGGAAGTGTCCCCTGCATGTTCTGAGTTAATGAGAAAAGAAGGATGATTCCATGGTTTGAGTGATTTTCTAGGACTTTATGCCTTCAACGGTCCATTTTCTCAATTTTTTTCTGTGTGAATTTGTAGAGCTTCCCTGTGCATCAAGTCCCATTTGTAAGAGGGAATAGTTGTAAGAGTACTATGAGGCTAAATATATGAAAGAACAAACAACCATTGTAACACGTTACATGCTGCATTTCTTATTACCATAAAAAAAAAAATCAATCTACTACCTGTATAACATATACAAAATGATAGATGTTCCTCATCTGATTGTCCGTAAGTAATCACTTGCACCTGGAGATATACAATACGATTTAAAAGAAAACCAGTTAGTATTCTTTACTGATTTTCTTACGATAATTCTTTTCTGCCTTGCAGGTTGTAGTGGGAATGGTTTCAAATACATTGTCAGTTTTGCTAATAAACTCACTTTTTAATAAGATACTGTGTAAAATGATGTTATTATGAACTGATGGAAATACATTCTTCTGTGAGATTTTTATTCATTATAAACTGCTTTAAGATGCTTGTTAATAACATAAGAGAATCCATTTCTAGAGATTAAAATGTAATGCTAATTTTTCATCATAATGAGTTAAATTCTTATTAAGTCATACGATAAAAATATAAGTGAAAATTTTTATATTAATGTGAATAATTTCTGATTGGACACACCATGATGGATTGCAATGTAATGAGTACCTGAAATGCTAAAAATGACTAATGACATAAAATGCAATCGTCTAATATAACAGTTTTAAGATCTTCCCCTCAAGCTTATAATTAGCTGTGGTTATATCATCAAATGGCACTCTGTATCAGCTTTTAATGATATTTTTACAAAAAATGTAATCACTTTCTTAGCTGGTTTCTCCTTTGTTCTATTAGATATTTCTTCTATATTGCCCTTGGATACCAAGTTAAAAGACTTCCTTAAACTTATTCTACATACAGTGAAATATAGTTTTTTCACTTTTATGAATGTACGTAAGTCTTTAGAGAATTGTTCCCTTAGGTTTATTGAATTAAAAATAACCCATTAACTTGAAATCCCTATTTTCCACAGTCATTATAAAGTGATACTTTCACTGTTATGAAAAAGATGTCAAATTTCTGAGTCTGATTTTTTAATTCCTGATTCATGTTTGTTCTGTCTCTTACTGAATTGGTTGCATTTATTTTGCAAACCCTATTTATGTCAAACCCCTCCTCTGGAGTAATGCTGGTATCTGTTCTCTAAGTTGTAGAAAATGACTCTTTGTTTCACTCATTACAGAAGTATATTGTCACATTTTTTTATGCCATATGAGAGAAAGTGGTTTTTTCATGTTCCCCCTCTCCCGATCTTTATTAAGTGTTCCCTGACAGTCTTTAAAACTTCTGTGTAAAATCATGGTTTAGAATTTACTAATTCAAAATACAAGTTTGTAAGATGCAAGAGGTAGGGCTTTTATTTCTTCTATTGAAATATTATTTCACAGCCTAGTAAAAGTTGTGTTTGTTTTTGGATTTGGTTTGATTTTTTTAATATACTCAATTTTCTTATTTTCATCCTGTTACTCTGGTTATGCATTCAGACATTTATTCACTGTTAAACTAAACTATGCACATTTTACAGTGTATGATTTCCTTATTATCAGGAATAATTTTACCTATCACTTGAAAATAATGTTCTCACTTTTTGTAGCAAACATCTATTCAGTTTAAAGAGACATTTTGTTCTCAGAGCCAGCAGATATCAGCAAAGATTGCCTCCATACCATTTTCAGATATTGCAATGACTTTAGCCAAACATATCTTTTTCCTGACATTTCAGTCTGTCTTATAGTTCAGAATCGTCAAGAAACACTCCGGGCAAACCTGCATAATTAGCCTAAAGTGGTTCTAGAGTGGCCAAGTGGCTTGAGAATGTCTTATGTGTTTGCTGACCTGCATGAATAGCTCACCTTGTAGCCTGTGACTATGAATAAGCTCTATATGATTAGAGTGTATTCTTGCACTTTATTTCAAGAAATACAAAGTCCTTTGATCCAGCAATAATCATTCCCATGTAGAAAACCAAGTATCTCTGGCAGAACAATGGTCATAAATAAAGGACCTTTTCTGGTGTGAATCACAATCACTTCAGAGCAAAAAGTTTATGCCTTTCCTTTAGTATGTCAAGTCCTGCGAGCCCTCTAAAAAGTTCATCTTTCATCAAAAGTAGACTGGTGGGTGGGATTAGAAGGCATAGGAAGAGGACAGGGAGTTGGAACATGAAATATTTGGAACATAAGTAGAACTGGGACCCTGTCATGTGCTTTTGAAGCAATGCGTACACATCACAGCCTCACAAGGTACCTGGGATGTGGATCTTTTAAGTTAGTGAATTCACACTGTTTTATAGGAGCAAAAAGACTGGGAGGCATGAAATAGGAAAAAAAAATCATGATGAATAATACTCTATTATCAGCAGTTATTGGTTTTGACACTATCAAAATCCTCTATCTAAGGATAAGAGCAAAACGGTAACATATTGACCTTAAATGCTCCTTCTGGAAGAACAGAAAATGAAATATAAGATATTTTATAAAGAGAAGTTGAAATACAAAGTATTTTATGAAGAACATTAACAAATAACAGGTAGTATCCCTGACTGAAACATCCAAGTAACTGCAGGTGACTGCAATGAGGAAATATTAAAAGCACTTGCATAGAAATAAATTGTAATTAATGAGCGTCTTTATGATATAATGAAAGGAATAATAATTAATTAAACATATACAAAGTTATGGCTGCAAAATGTGTTTCATAAACTTAGTGCTTATCAGCAATCCTAAATGAGGTAAAATATTAGTTGATATCACTCAGCTTAATCATGCATTTGCTGATTCCTGACATTAGAGAAACATCAAGAACAAGAGGAACCTCAGGGGATGTTTACACTCAGACCACTGACTTCGAAGGCTTAAAAAAATACTTGCTATGACAAAGAGGTAAGGGAAACAGATGAGCTGCAGGAACAATTCAGTACCTTTGCAAAAGCTAAAACATAGACAGGAATATCAAGCTGAAAGTAAGAGTTTAGAAGGCTGCTATGTAGATTTCAGACGTTGTTGATATCTTGTATGACATGTTCAGGCATATACTGAAAAGAGACACCAGAGACCATGAAAATGAAGAACAGCATTTGTATTTGAGGATACATTTCTACAGCTTCCTGTCTGTAAAATGAATTGCAAACTGCATGTTTTCAGAATCAGTCATGTCTTGAGGAACGTGAAAATAAAAAAGAGACCAAAAAAAGAGACTGGTAAGATATCTCAAAAGGCTGTATTTTATGGTTTGGTGAAGTAAAGGAGACAGAAAGAAATACTAATGATTTGGGAGTGGCTTGTAGGAGTCTCAGTGTAAAGAAGACAGACTATCAAATATAAGTGAATTTGCCAAAGACAAAAAATACAAATCTTTTAGTCACAAAACTTTCAATTACAGAAACATAGGACAGATACGAATATAAGCTTTGAGGTAACATTTCCAGATGCTGATCCAATTTGTAAGCAAGAAGAAAAAAAATGAAGAATCTTAAAAGTTAATGAGAATGAAAAAGCTCAATATTTTACAGCATTCTTGATAAATTATTTAAGGCAAGAAAGGATAAACCAAACTGAATGCTTTGCACATTAATTTTGTCTTTTGAAATCCTGAAAGAAAGCATAAAAAACTTGAAGTTTTGAAAAAATGTGGTGTAAAAAACGTTGCAAGACATTTTGCCTCAGTGCAATCAATAGAATAATATTTTGTATATACCTAACTTATAAAAAGGGATAACAGGACAGAATCAGTATAATTTGTAATGCCCAGTAATCTGTTCTATACTGCCTACAGTAATTGACTACTGTAGATGTCAATAATTTGGACAATTTAAACATCTTTGAATACTATTTGTTACTAATAATTTAATAAGAAAGCATGATTACAGGGGAAATTTACTTGCTATAATGCTGCAGACACTTAGATGCTACAATGTAATTATCTGTAAGAAATGAAACTTCATGACTTACTAAATAGAAAGCAAGACAACTATATGCTTCTTAAAATATCAAATAATTTTAAGAATATTGAGGCAATTTTTTTGAAACAGCAGAGAAAAATGTTACATGAAAAAGATCTAAGAAAGACTGCAGGAGCTCTATCAAAAACTAAATATAGCAAAGTAATGAAATGCCAACAATGTGATTCAGCAGGGTATGCAGTTATATTGACAAAAGCTAGACTAGTTAATTTTTTAATTGAAGAACATGCCTCCAGTGTTCTCCCTCAGGGGAAGGGAGGGCAGAACATTGAACAGGACCAGAAAGCTCTTGATGTGAATTAGCAAAAGGGAGGGCAAATTGTGGCAGAAGCTGAGATCCTCCAGAGCTTAATGGCATCTCTGTAGAGACCTCTTCTGTAGGATGGATGACAGACTGGTTGAGAGCTTGTGTGTCAGGATCAGAGAAGAGAAAAATGGCAAGTGTTCTGCCTGGGAAGGAATAACAGCTTCCAGTGACGTAGAATAAGACTGACCAGGGGAGCAGCTCTGCTGAAAAAGCCCTGGGGCTTGTGGCAGACAGCAAGCTGAATATGAGCCAGCAGTGTGCCCTGATGTCAAAGGAGGCCAATGGCATCCTGGACTGGTTTGATTGTCCTCTTTTAATGAGGAATAATTAGATTTAATATATAAAGCTGTGTCCAGTTTTTGGGCCCCCTCAATACAAGAAAGATATTGACAGGCTGGAGCGGGTTCAGTAAGGCACCAAGGCAGTTGTGGATGGAGAAGAAGCTCCTGGACCTGGGAGGAGAAGCTGAGGGACTGAGTCTGGATCAGCCTGGAGAAAAGAAGGCTTTGAGGGGATGTAACAGTGGCTCTCCACGGAGGTGGTTGAGAACACAGAGCCTTCATAGTGTTGCATGGTGGGAAGACAAGAGACAATGAGCATAAATGGAACAAGAAAGGCTTTGACTGGATGTGAGGAGAAATAATTTTCCTGTCAAGCAATGGAACAGGTTGCACAGAGAGGTGAGCAGTCAACACCCAGCTGGATACAGCCCTAAGCAGCCTGGTTTGATCTCAGAGCTGACCCTTATTTGAGCAATAGGTTAGACTAGAGACCTCCTGAGGTCCCCTGCTGCCTGAATTATCCCATGAATGGTCTCTACATGTAAACTTTATTCTGCTTCCATGTTGCTTCTCATATTTTTGAGGAAAAATCCTACAGAGAAAGTAGTATCATTTCCAGATAATCACTTAGTGTAACTGGGAGGGAGTAGTTAGGTGGGTTTAATTGACACACTTCTTTCTATCAAGCCATGACCTAGGGAAGTATAAGAGTGGAATATGACAGCATTTCAGCTCGTTTCTTCTGGTTTTGATTGGTCGGTTGTTTTGGTTGTTTGATTGGTTGTGGAGTTTTTTGTATTGCTTTGGTTTGAGGGTTTTTTGTGATGTTTGGCTCTTGTTCATTTTGATTTGGATTGAAACCACAAGTTACTTAGTGGGCCATTGAATATTGTTAAATACTAGGGATAGTTCTGAATAGTGAAACTCAGCTTTGACACTTGATGGAGTTGAAAAGAGCTAATGAGAAAGAGTAACTGGAGATACAAGCAGGAAGATAAGGGAAAGAATGAAGAAAGGACAACTGATGAAGTGGAACACTGATAGTGCATAGCCCATGGTATTACAGTGAGACCCCCCAGATATGGAAAGCTGGTTTTCCAAAGTCACAGAGACATATGATCAATAAAATTCAGGGCAAGGATGTGGTAAGAGATTTTGACTATGTTAAAGGTATTATCCTTAAGAACTTGGCATCAGGCTGTTAATAATCAAGAACAACGTGCATATCCTGAAAACAGAAAACTACCTGATTGCAGGTGTGCGTGCTCACACACAGATACACACAAGCACACACAGGGTAAATAATTCAGTAGCACATTACAGAATGATTGGTCTGTGCATGTATATTATATTTACAACCATATTGTTGAAGTATTTTAGCACAAATTCTGTTGTCATGATGAAATATTTAGCTGGAGTGATGGCACTTGGTATACATCATTGAAGTAGCAGCTATTAGTGATACGTAGTACATCATCAATGTGACAACTTTGAGAAGATGTGTAATATATAACCAGAATAGTCCCATTTGGACATCAATATGTGGTATCTACTGGTATTAATAATGTAGTGGGTTTAGTTTCATACAGCAAATAGACATAATTCTGATTTTAAGCAGCAGTGAAATTCCTGTAAATAGTGCCACAGCAGCTTCTACCATGCAGTGACTTTTGTGATAAGAAATGGCTCTCAAACTAGTCTATGTATACTGATTACCACCACTTACTCTAATATAGAAGTAAAAAATACACCATCAACAAAAAAGCCCTTATAAAATGAAAGCAAATAAAATCTTAACAGAAACTAGTCAGTCTTTCTACCAGCAGAACAGTGTGGTAACATAGTATGAATTATTCTGTGAGTAAATCCTCCTAGATCCCCAAAAGAAAATAGTCTTTTACTATTTAACCACGAATATATCCCAAAATACTTCCTATGATAGCACTATTTCCCTCCTTAATCCATTAAAAATGTCTCCTATCTTACTGTCTACATTCTTTTTTTCACCCTTGACTTAAAACATACTCATAGATGTCACTGTAGACATTAGCAGGTTATAGAAACAAAAGCCAGGCAACATTTCATGGGCAGTGGCTGGGGGGAGGAATCCAATAGCAAGCCAAGACAATGCACAAGCTTGCACTAGTTCAACACATCTCCAAAGCACCTGGTCAACAGACCTTCCGGGTAGTCCTCTGCCTCAAATACCTTTTCTACCTTGATGATGCTTCTACTTCCATCAGCTGTAGGAAAAAAAATATAAAATCTATGAATATATTTTTTATCACTGTATTTCAAGATATATCTGAAGGTAGAATTCAATCCTAACAGCTTTACCTGAAGGTTTTCACTGATTTCAGTAGATTTGTGTCATACTCTAAAGACCTATATTTCTTGGTTGGAGTTTAAAATTTTAAAACTAAAGAAACTTTTCAACACTGAATGTAAATTTCCTTCTTCCTAATAAAAAAGACTCCTACTGAAAATGGCTTCAGAGTTTGTTCCTTACATTTGTATGTTCTTCGACTAGACTGGAAAGGCAGCCATTTTCTTGCATATATGAACCCAGTACTGAATGTTATGCCAAGTAATTCCTTCCTTGCCCAATAAACTGGTGATTTTATTAAGCAACACATAGTACAATGCTTACGTTGCACCCTGTACTGATAATACGGTTTCCTGATGGCCAGCGATTTTCCATCTCTGATTTCACCCACAGTGACTGCCTGCAGAACGGTTGTTTACAGACTTGTACCTTCAACTTTAAACTTTGCTTTCTGATAAACCATCAGTGAAATGTGGTGGGGGAAACATGCTTAAAAAAAGAATGAAAGACGACTGAAGAAAATACATTTAAAAGCTCACATGAATAATATTAGATGATTTTGCATAATGTTTATGGAAATTTTTTCATGTCTTTCATACAATTTTCTAACCTTCAGTAATATCTAGTTAGAAAGTGTCATTTTTGAAGGACATGTATGAACATTCTTTCCACATATGAATATGAATCTGACAAAATGTGCAAACTTAAGCATTATGTATATTTGTGCTAGCCTTGCTTATCCTTTGTCAGCACACTGGAAGAAAATATGTATTTCAATATTTTTAATAAAATGTAACAGGCATTCTTCTAATTAATCAGAAAAAAGATTCATTATAAACTGTGTTTTTAAAGTATTCTTCAGATTATTAGTTTCACCTGATAACAATCATAATGATGCAAATAAATAAATTCCAGATACATAGATATATAAATACCTAGATACACAGATCACTTTAAATAAGTTTAGGTTAAGAACTAAACAAAAAAAATTCTAAGAGCAGTTATTTCATGTAACTAAGTATGACTTTTAATTCTAGATATTTTTAAGTAATGAAGGTTAATAGCCAGTATGTTATTTTATTTCTAATTCATTTTAAAGGGTTTTTTTCATTGGGTTTGTTTCTGTGTGGGGTTTTTTTTGCCCCTAGAAAAGAATACTAATATACTGTAGGTTATATCTAAAAAAAAATTAATTATCCAACATACATTAAAATAGGGATACTTAATTTTGACTTAAATTTGTCTTAAACATGTACACACATGCATACACACATACACAAAGTCTTGCTTTGGTTTTGTTTTAATTGGTGCATCTTATAATTTGTGATGATAAAGCCCAATTTTGAAAATCTGTCCCTTGGGCTACTTTAACAGACATCCTTTGACTAAGGCACTTGTGTATCTTATGTTTACTACTTGAATAAATATAATTCTAAATACTCAAAGAAGGTTGTGAGTCAAAATAAAGAGTCTGGGTGAGTAGGCAGACCTTTCTGAAATCTTGACTTTTACATACTTATTTATGTATCACCAAAAGAAAGGCAGAAAAAAAATATTTAATTTCAAAGAATTTGAAAGTTAGCGTACATTTTTAACCTAAAATTATTTATAATTATTTTTTTCCTGTCTGATACCATGAAAAATAAGACAAGATTAAACAAAACCAGTATGGATTTAGCCCTTTGAAACAGGGAGTTCTAGTGAGTTTTCCGAACTCAGAGTTTGCTCTAGAGTATTCAGCTTAGCATACAGTTGCTATTTCAGAAAAGCACAGGTCTCAATCTGCCAGCACTATGAGGATGTCTCAGTTACCTCACCAAGTCTTAAAATGCAAGAGACACCCATTTTTAAGGAGGTGAACCATGCTCAATTTCACCACAGATGGGAATGTAAGTTACATCTAACCTCCTCTATATAGATACCTGAATCTAAGCATCTTAATTTGGGGTGGCAGCCTGAATGTTTTAAGGAGTCTAATATAATGTAGCACATAACTCTATACTATAAAATATTCTGTAATCTTTGGCTCACTGTGCAAATCTATAAATAGTTCATATAATAAAAAATTGTGTGTTACCTTCCCTTCCTTTGTTATAAAATACACTAATTTATGTCTTTCATTTACCTTTGGTAAGCTTCCCCAATACCTATTAAAATATTTTCTGATTGTATTTTCCATGTGAAATATATGCTGCCCATGAGCCAGCACTAAACTATGTGCTCTGTTTAAATTTCACTTAAATCCTCAAACGTTAGCACAAATAGAATTTCTGTACTGAAAGCGATAACCACTATAAAAATGCTATGAGTGACTTCAGAGTGAACTGGATGCTACCTGGTTCTGGAGCACTCTTCTCTTATAAAGAATCCACTTCAAAACCCTTCAAAGTCAATGCAAAGATTCCCAGTGGCTTCGTTCAGCATTTGCTCAAACCCTGTTTCTGATATACGAAGGAGATAGTATAGTAGGTGAATAAAAAGAAGAAAAGAAAAATCATTGTGCTTAATGGAATGCAGCAATCACTGATACAAAATTAGCTGCTTATTTCAACACCATTTCCCAGCTATTTCATAGTAATGAATGGGGACTGTATTTTTTGGAATATATTTGGTGATTTACAGAGTAATTAAGCAAATACAGTTGAACAATTGACTAGTTAATAAATCATAAACTATACTTGATTTAAGAGTTTATTTTGCTTTAATTATTGATGCTCATGTCTTCTCTTGTAATATGTTGCTAAAACATTTTTAAGTACTGTGTAAAAATAATGTAATTTTGTTGAGACCTTAAATAGTAAGCGCCATCAAAATAGTCCAACATACAAGAATACCTGTACGTTATTTTGCTAGTTACCAAATTCTAGTCTGGTCTGCTCATCTGGTCTCTTTTTACTTTTCTTTCCTGTTCCCATTCCCACCTGCCTCTCGCCTTCAGATAGTTCAACCACCGTGCAGGTTTGACCTACCTCTCTTTCCAAATGACACGTTACTCTTAACATTCATGAAAAATATTTCATTTTCACTTCTCTTCAAATCACATATTACACACAGCCCTGGTATTTGGGTGCTATGAAAAACTGCTTTCCTTGCACCCTTGCTGCTGCTCATCATTACTTCCTTGGATATCAGAGCTACTCTCCTCTGAACGCGTTAGTCATTCATGAATAATGGCATAAAAGCCTGGCAATGCTTTAAAACAGGAGCCCTTTATTATGCTTTTCTAACAACCATTGATATCTATAATACTCAGCAGTTTTCTGATTTTCTTTTCTGAAAGGACAAATTGTGACTATATGGCAAAATGGCATGGGGTCTGCAACTATTACTACTTTCATTAATGCAGCTGAAATGCAAGGAAACAGAACAATAGATTTTGTCTGTGCCTGATGGGGGAATTTTCTATGTTTTGAAATGCCTCTTATCTGCATTGAATTCATAAGCACTAATTAGTTTAGCATCGTGGCCACATCATTTTTCCTGATCCAGGTGTCTGAAAGTAGGCAAGGCTGCTTATATATCAAATAATTTCCTTCATGTAAAATATCATTAAAATTATTTTTCCCATAATAATAATAAAAAAAAGATACAGTTATTAATTGTAATGACCCCAATTCTTCTTCATAGGGTTGTAACCCTCTGGGTTACAGAAAACCTAAAAAGTATAGTCTCTACATGCTGAAATGCATATTGGGCTGAGGGTGGGGCGTGGGGGGCGCAGGAAACAAGGCTTGTGTTTCATGGGACAGTCTAATGGATGATTCAAAATACAAATGTATGTTCCCAAAGTGACTTGCTGACTTTTACAAGTCAGTGATCCAAATGCATTGTCTGAACAAAACCGTTGGTATATTTTATGTACTACACATACTTGTACTCACGGACTGCACCCTCATTAATTACCTGTGAACCTGTATTTAGTATACCGTATCTGGGATGTTTTTCTTATTAAGAGTTGAGGGAATCTTAAAGTTGTACTGGTTTTGGAAGGCAGCAAGTCAAAATTTCCACTCTACAGGATCAGCTCAGACTTGTTGGGGAGTACTCTGAAGCTACATATATGGAAATGTAATTTGATCCTTAAAATAACTTCCCAGAGCAGTCGATATGTAGGTGCTTTCCAGACAGCTTAAGCCTGCAGGCAGGTGACCAGAACAGCTTGTCCAGAAATGATATAAAAGTTCCTGCTTTGGCCTTCCCAGTAGTAGTAGTCAATATGACTGCCTTCCGGGCAAGAGATTGTACTAACATGCCTGGAGGCAGGTCAACATATAGAGACAGATGTCTATAGAAGTTTAAATTCAAAGTATTCATGTTCTAGCAAGAATCTAGTTCAGAATACATCAAGAGAGAGAATATAGCTAAAGCAAACCTGTTAGCAGGTAACTTCTCTGCAGCTTAAGAGATCAATAGACTGGTTTCTAATGTTATTTATAATGTATATGAGGACATCAATGTACATCCATAGCATTGTCAGTAATTTAAAACAGAATTTAAATTCCTTTTCAAATCTCAAAACATTAGAAAAAATAGAAAACTGGTTTTTTTAGTATCAAAGAGTGACACCATTTTTTGAAGTGTTGGAACATATGGTATAAGCTCTACAAAACAAAACTTTGAAAATAACATAATAATGTATGTATAATAATGTATAATAATAATGTATAAGTTAACTTAACTGATACCATTATTCTTGCAATTATCCTTCCCCCTTTTCTCCACCATGCTCTGGACAGGGTGAGTGGAAAGAGAAAGGAAGTTAATAAGCACTTTCTAAGGGCTGTTTATTTCACTTCTACTGCCTATAAAGACAGTTGTTGTCATATAAGGTAATGAGCCTTGTAACCCCGCGCTGCTAGAAGACGTTATGTAGAAGAAAGATAAACATTTTAAATAGATAAATACCCCAATATATTTCCAATATACTTTTAATTTATAGCTAGTAGTAGCTGAACTGTTTTTTAAAATCATTATTTTCCAAACAGCAATCCTTCATTTTGTATAATTTTTTTTCTACAGAAATAAACGATATATATTTATATCACCTGTCAGGTATCTTGCCCTGAAAAATATAAGGTAATTTAAAGTATGTCACTCCAGGAGAAGCCACATGGGAGGCACACAAAAGCAACTAGTATTTTCCTCGAACAGTGAAAGTACAGAGATTTTTCAATATCTCAGTTTCCCATAGCAACCTACTTGTTGACCCACTTTAAGAAAATTTTGTCCATTTGTACCTGATTTTTGATTTCCAAAACTAAGCAATAGAAGAAAATAGTCATTACTGAGACATAACTGAAACCTGATTCCAAAAAGGATTGACTGAATACAAAAATGCACAGATATTTTTTTTATAAACCATGTTTTATTTTCATATTTTTTCAGTAGCAAGTTGTGTGTGTGTATATATAAAAATGGGATGAGCATATCATATTAATGTCAATCAATAAAATGATACGGGCTTCTGTTGTTTAAGTAATTATCCTGCATGTCTTCTATAATCATATATAACTTCATCAATACTTTTAAAAAACAAAAAGTAAAGATTAAACTGACAGATACAAATGTGCTATGTCACTGTGTTAACATGTGCAACCATGAAAAAAGTTCCTTTGAACTCCTAGACTCTTCATTGCAACAGACAACTGAGTCAACATACAATTATTCAGTTTTTCCTCCAATAAAATGAATTGGGGTCTAACACATCAGTTGGAAATTTATTTCTGGGCATCTGGGAGAAATTTTCAACCGTCACTGCACCAGAATTCAAAAAAAAAAAATAATCAAAACATAAGAGATTTCTTGTAACAGTTTTGTCACTTTCTCAGAGTTGCAACATGGAGCTGAGCTCCGAGTCTAGCCTGTTCTTACTCTCAGCTGCAGAACACAGGGCACCTGAAGTACATTTCTGCTAAGACAGGGGTTGGGGCTTGGTGGGCAGTGCTATGCTGTCCTTCAGCCACATCCTGGACAATGTCCCAAATAACAGGCATTGCTCTTCAGTGGAGGAACTTAACCACCTGTAGCAGAAGCAATCCTGTTCCTATATTGGAGCTGAATGAGTGTCATCCTCAGTGGTTCTATGTCTGTTTAAACACTTAGATATTCACAAGTTAAACTCCGTTAGAATTTAGTAACATATTAAGCAGATTTACCTGCAATAGAGACCAGGCCTTTTATTTGCATTAGGGTGTATGGCTATTGCTTCCTCTCCACCGGACAGAGAAAGGTTTATGGCTAATTAACCTCAGGAATTTGGTTCCTCTTAAAATTGTCTACATACCCAATTAGTACCAAAATAAACTCATACCTAAGATAATATAAAAAGAAACCTAAACAAATATATTTGTTTACAATGTATAAAACACATAATAATAATAATAATAATAATAATAATAATAATAATAATAATAATAATAATAGCAGCATGCACCATGAAGGTGGGATTGAAGGAATTTTTCAGTTTTAATTATATCGTTATTGATATGGGTGATTTTCCAGCAACCTTGATTTCTACTCTCCAACCACTTTCCTTGTCAGAATTTTCTTTATATCCTATATTAGGTACATTGGAGGTTGAAGTACAGCTTTTCAGAAATCTTTTTTCAATTTTAGGAACCTAACTGGTAGAAATGTGTAAATGTGATCAAGGAATACATTTTTCTCCCTCCTGATACAAAAGCAGGTCATTCATGAGCTACTCGAATCATCTTTCCACACTGTTACCAGTGTGCAAGGTCAGATAATAGTGATGCTTGTTCTTCTAAATGTCAGTAGTTTACCTTTAAGGATCCTCTTCTGATATGAGGATATCTAAAAGCTGATGGGACTTCTGGGGTTATATGTTGGATTTTTTAGAGAGGTTTTTTTCTTTTTTTTTTTTTTTTAAATTCGTCATTAAATTTTGATCTTTTTATGTTGCAATTATAGTACTTTCTGATATCTTTCTTAATTTCTGTATATCTGTAAAATAAATAAAGCTTCAGATGCAGAATAGCATAGAAAATAATGAAATCAGATAGAGAGTACATTTTAAAATGTGTTTCACTGTATCTTGATATGAGGAAGACTTTTATTAAATGAGTGCAACATGAAAGATTTTAGGAGCAGAAATGCACTTTCAATATAAGAAGAAAAGAAGACAAGATCAGCTTCCTGGGAAGCTAAGTTATTTTCCCCCTAGTCATTGGCCCTTGGATATTTCAAAAACTCATTACTGGTACATTTTTTGTGACCATATTTTTTTCTGTTCTGTTCTGTAGGAACATAATGACCGGATAATCTTATGGAGCTTGTAGGATTTGTTCCACTCCTATTATAAGTTTAAGAAACTTTTCTGAAATTCTTTCATCCTTAAATCATGCTGAAGCAGTGCAAGAAATAGTTTTCTTGGATTGTCTTATATTTGTGGTCTCAATGATCCCAGACAGCAGCTGTAGTGATAAAAAGTGAACCAAGCTTTTATAAAACTCAGCACTAAAAGTTTAGTTAAGGTGGCTAAAATTTAGCATGGTGCTTGCTTTATGTCAGAAATGTTCATCCAGCTTGACTGAAGTTGTAGCTTCATGTCACGTTGGCAGATAGAGGCCATCCCAGCCTTCAGAGATACTTGAATAGGAATACTGAAAACTGAGAATTCAGCAACCAAGAATCCAGAATTCATGATGTGATGTCTGATATGAAAGCCCACCCTACTTGCAATGGTATATCTACTTACACTTTGCTTATGTCGATAATTAGTAACAGTATTTGAGATATCTCTACTTTTCTATTTTATTTTTAAAAAAACTTCCCTCCTTAGGTATTTTTCTGACTTTTTTACTGTTAAATGACAATTTATATACCTAGTTTACATACTGTACTCTCTGCTGATATTTATCCAAATAAGCAATTAGAGAGTTTTTGGTTAAATTTCAGTTGTATTTGGCAAATAGGACTTTAGCTTCTACACTGTTTAGATTGGTGAAGAACATTTAGACATTAATGGTGCAAATGAATACTCCAGAAAATATCCAAGGAGCTAATTTAGAAATTTTAATGGATCTCTGTCTACATCCTTAAGCGTCTTTGAGAAACTAACCTTAAGCCACTTAAGTTATTAAGTATCCAGAGACACGCGGTAGCAGTATTTTTGAAAATGCTAGTAGATTATAGTTATTCTCACCAAGCAACTGTGTGGCAGATATCACCGTAAGTGAAATGGAAATATGCATTTTCATGCCTTCTCTACACAGTCTTATATTGTATTAAAGATTTTTCCATCAATATAGCTGTTAAATGAAAATGAAAAGTTTAGTTTGCCTTTCATTAAAGAACTGTGTATCCATTTAGTTCGTTATAGTGTTTTTTTCAAAATGTTCCTCATTGATTTTTTTTTTCACTACAACTGCAGTTTGTCTGCTTTTAGAACAGATCAAGACTCTAATATTTACCTACTAGAGCTAAACTTTATGTCAAGGAAATTAATCCCTTGAGAGTTCAATTGTAAGTAAACTTGATAGGATCATGATAGCTCTTGGAGAGGCATATTACAAACTCCAAAAGCAACTGTTCCTCCCAAATAAAAAGCTAATCTTCAGTGGAAGCCTAAGAGGAAATTTTCTGTTCCCTTTCCAAATCCTCATCGAAAACTTAGCCATTGGAGTCGCAGCACATTTTCCCCCAGTGGTGACATACTCCTTACACCGGAATCGGTTCATTTCTATCTGTCTTGTTAGCAATTGTACTGTCAGGTATTTTCCTCGTTTATTAACAAATAACTTTGGGGGCATTTAGGTTCTGGTATTCAGGAAACTGGTAAGAAATTGGCAGAACTGTAACATCACATGAATTAAATACAACATGGTAAAGATGTAGTTTATAAATATGTTATGGATTACAGAAAAAAAGCTTTATGAAAACACCATGAGAAAAGAAGCTTAATTTTGAAAGAAACACTGTGTCTGCAAAAGAAGCAGTGATCTCCTGTGTATCAAAGCAGAGTAAAGTCCGGTAATAGGAAGCAAGCTGTTGTACCGTTTCTTCCTCTGATAGAAATGAGATTTGTTGCAGACCATGGCACTTCATAATACAAGTTGTATTACGAACAGAGCTGGCTGAATACTGCAAAAGAGCAATTTCCAAAAACATCTAAGATCATCAGGTCTTAGTATTCACACATTGCTATGGAGGAAAGCTGATAAAGATATTTTATTATAATAATTTGTAAGTGGAAACCGAAGTTTCTACAATACTTTTTTTCATGGTAAGTTATATATGTACATATATATACACATATATATGTATATATACATATATACATACATGCTTAAATACATCTATATGTATGTTCTATGAAAATACTTTTTATGTTATTTTAATTTTAGTTTTTTTCAAATTTGAACTGATCAAAAACAATTTCAACTGAGAAGAGTTTCAAAGGAGTTAGTTGAGCAAAACATTGAACCGCTTCTTACTTTCACTAAAATGCCACTTGGGAATTGTTCTCCAAGTACCTATTTCTCTTTTATGGGGCACATTTCTTTGACTAGTGTACCTAGTGGTAACACTGAAAATATTACAATAGAGAAAATATTCATCTTTCTGTTGTTCAATATAACCAATTGACTCAGAAAATTAGTCCTGTAAGTAATGTCAATGTTCCAAAGGAAAAATAATACACTACTACAGAAAAATAAGGGTTATTTAAAGGAGACCCAATTGGTAAGCCAATTCAATACACCTAGCAATTTTAGGAAATTTATGAAGGTGAGGGGTTTAGTAATTTCTAAGCCATCTTTTTTTTAGTTCAATTTTTTTATGTCAGTTTGAAGAAAAGGACGATGATTTAATTACATGAATTCTAAATTTCATAATTATTTATTATCTTTCCACTAATATACTTTCCTTCCGTGTTTCTTTGTCAATTGAGTATTCATCATAGGAATGCCCATATTGCCCATGAGCAGTCAGGAATATCTTCCTTTTATTATCTACAATCCAGCATTCATTATCACTGTCTCACCTTTAAAATATTATGCCCTGTTTAGAAATAATAGCAATATCATACATTAGACACACAGTTGATATAACGGACTCACCCCCACCAAAAAAGAGAACAGTTTGCAAATATCCGAAAGCTTATGTGGGTCCGAGTGCACTGTTGCATATGTTTCTAGAAACAACAACTTGCATGAGGAAAAAAAAAAAGAATAATTTTGCTATGTTTCTCATTCAAATTAAAAAAAGTATGGGTGGAGGAGGGGAAGAACAAAGAAAAAATGCATCACTTGTCCAGATTTTCATGCAGATATACACATCCAGGATATGGAAAATTTGAGTGAATCAGAACTAATGGTTTCTTCTCTTCAGTTTCTGATTGCCATACCACCATGAAATATTATAAACGGAGCTTCTGAAGCTTTCCTTTAGGTTCTCAGTGAAAGCAGCAGTAAAGAGAAGTAGTAAGATGGAGGTATTTGCAGAGTGGTGAGAAAAAGAGAGTTGGAAGAATTTTGTATAGTTTCTAGGCCTCACAAAATGCCCATTTATCATCAAGAGTTTTACCACTGGATTAAGAAATAACAAAGAGATAAAATAAATAAAGGATTAAAAGAAAAACTTTTATGAAAAACAGAACTTTAAACATAAATCATATTGGTGGAGAAAGGTTTTAAAGCACATGAGGAACTTTAAATTTTAGAGTGCATTTTTGTGGTTTTCTGCAATATTCTTTAGAATTAACTTTAGTAGGCATAATACATGATATAAACTACTAAACTTTATAATGTAAAAAATTCTGAAACACTTCAGTAGCTTCTGCACGTCGTATGCAAATTACTACTTTCCAATCAATAGGCATTTTAAAATACAATTGGTATTCTGGAACTATAATATGCAATCTGTGCTACTGATGTTATGTATTCACATCATAGATATGAGCTCTAGAGAAACAATTACGATATATGCTGCAAATGCATATTAAAACGCAAATTACATTAAGGACCATGCTTTAAAAGGAGACATAACCCAGACTTCAATTTTGCACCTGCAGTCATTTCCAGAATCAACAGTGTGGACACATAATTGCAAACCAAACGATTGCATGTAACTGTTGAGATAGTTAATTTTCAGGTTCAGTCATCCGGTTACATATTTAAATGCTGTAATTTGTGTCAACAATTTTTAATGTCTATAAGATTTCCGTTACAAAATTTATTTTGCTTTTACAAATTGGGCCTTAATATCCATGCACTTTATTTTCTTCAGGTACACTAATGGTTGAAGGAAAGGTGGATATTTGGAATAATATGAAAAGGAGATTTATTTCTTTCAAACCAAATTTACATTTCTGGTGAAATTTCAAATGAATATAATCTGTATGGCATCTAGACAAGCTGAAAAACACAGTTTTTGTTGTACAAGAAATGTCTGGGGACATGGGAGGTCCAAAGTGTGTTAATGCTACTTAAAGGGTTTTTTCCTCCAAATTTGCAGCATGTTAGAACTTTCTTAGACCCTGTTGGCTAATTCTCTTAGACCTCTGAATCTGGCTTGCTGTTATTAGCCATTTGACTCTGAGAACATTGTTCCCACAGACCAGCTGCAATGTGTTGAAGGTGCTCATTTCTGTGCTGGGTACAACAAACTCTGTGCCACTGACAGGCATCTTCCGCTATCCCTTACTCCCAGACAGTTTTGTCAGAAACCTACAGAAAATCTCAAAGTACAACCTTAAATCAGTGGGAAGTTTAGACAAAATGTTCTGGAGCTTAATGAAATACTATTCTTTAGTGACACTTGGCTCTGTCAGAAAAGTTCCAGCCAAAACTTCTCACGCTTATGTTACCTGACCTTTGATTTGCCTCATGTAATATTTCTTACATACTTGTAAAAATCATATTCGTGAGGATAAAAGAAAACCCAGTGAATCCATCATACTCATGGTTTTTAGCCATCAGTGGATGGATTGATTAGGTTTGGAAACAAATGGGTTCATCTGAATGCAGTTTTGCTTGGTCTTCCACAAGACCAACCCACAGACTACTTATTTAAATGAAACACGTAACCTTTAACAAGAATATCTGACTTTGTGTTTGCTAGTTGTTAGTAGCTACCAAGCCATAGCTCAGCTATAGAAACATGAACATGAAACCTTTAGGAGAAATGCTAAAGTATTTCTTCTGAGTCCTGATTCT
Source organism: Pluvialis apricaria (assembly GCA_017639485.1). Taxonomy (NCBI): domain Eukaryota; kingdom Metazoa; phylum Chordata; class Aves; order Charadriiformes; family Charadriidae; genus Pluvialis; species Pluvialis apricaria. Next base: position 174,819,526 of record CM030007.1, read on the forward strand.
GCAGTATACAGAGAGATGGTAGCTTGCCACACCTCGATAGTACACCTTCTAAAGTAGGCCTATGAGGTCTTTATGCCTTAAATTCCTTAATAAATGTATGTTATAATTTCCTGGGTATTCAAAATGGGGTTTTTTTGTTTCAAATGAAAAAAAAACCCATAAACTGCCTACTCCATTATTCCCGTCCTCAGATTAGAATTCAAACCTGGGGATGAGAATTAGCAAAGTACTGCCAGAAGAGATCAGCTGAGGCCCCATAGGTCTTTACAGATCATGTACATCATAACCAAAGTGCAATAATCAGAGAACTGTGCATGGCTACAGAGTTTGACTATTATCCAGTATAAAAAGAATTTATAGCACTTGAAAGGGGTGAGGAAAAACAATAGCTAAATTACTATCATCACTCAGGGTAGGATTTAGCTCACAGATTAGGGCACCAATGGGCATCTAGTTATCTAGTCAATATTGTCAATGTTGTAAATAGATTCTCAAAAGCTGTGTAGCTGATCAGCCACCCAAACACAGGATTGAGTTTCCCAGAGCCATCTGCTATGATTGTAAACACTGAGAGACATGCTCTTAGGCTTCACTTACCTCTTCATTTCAGAAGGATGAGTGTCTCTGTAGGTTTTATGTTATATCTTTTAGCCACATAAACATGCCTCAGATGTCCCAAAGTGTCAAAAATGGCATTAAATACTCATACTCTGGAATCCCACCTTAGACTCCTATGTTACAGTGGGCTGAACTGCTCTTTAGCCTCCACTGGCTATATTTGAATAAGCACGTGGGTCACTTCCCTGCATGATGGTACCTTGTGTCATTTTAGATGCTCTTAAGTTATCTGAGATATCTTCATTGACGTAAATACAGTGCAAAACCTACAGGAATGCAGAATCCTAGTGGCATGGTGGATGGAAAGGTACTTGAGGGAATTTCAGTTGACAGTACTACTGTGCAAATGAGCTGATGTCTGGTTCACATGTGAATACCTACATACGGACACCTTCATCCGCATCCAGAATCTCACTCTCAGTTTCATGGGCTTTTTGGAGTACACTTTATACTTTTTTATATGTGAATTTGTATGGAATTCCTGTAACTAAACTGAAAGCAGCAGTGCTTGTAGAAACACCTGAAAAAGAGAAGGGCAGCATGAGAATATAAAGGTCTGGATCTTCAGCTGATGTAGATACATGTAGCTCTGGTGCCTTCAATAGAGGTACACTGATTTACATCATCCGAGGAGCTGACTGAGCTATAACACAAGCACTCAGTGTTGTCTGAGGTCTGTATTCTGTGATGCTAAACTGTCATATGGCAAAACCATTTATCCTTAAAACTCAAGAGAGAAACAAAAAATTAAATTCTTTCATTTAATAAACTTAAACTTAACAAACACTATTTCAATGGTATTTGCATACAAAGACATATTTCTTTAATCTGTCATGATAGTAAAACAAGATATTTCTTGGGAAGATCTGCCTCAAAATTATTTGAAACTAAGTCTTCAAAATATAAAAAATCAAAAGGCAGTGATTTCAATTATCAGGATACTGTGTTTTAGAAATAAACATCTTTATGGTTTACTATTTAAGAGAGATAAAAATAGCTAATTTTATAATTAGGTGATGTTGACTTTCTAATAGTTATAAGCAACATCTTGATAACTCTCTGCCTATAATTATAACAGCGTTTACTGTTAATATTATACCTCTGTTTGTTCAGCTTTCAATTACTTAAAAAGCAACCTCAGTAAAAATTAATTTTTAAAATATCTGTAATGAATCCATTTGCTTTTTTTGTGATGGATTCTTTATATGCCCCTGAATGCATTATTTGCTTGTTTCCTTTATAGAGCATTTATGAGTACAAGTAAAGAAAGCAGTTTTGAATTTATTATTGTAGGTTTACTTTGTTTTCGTATGCACTTTTGTAGGTATGAAAAATAAGTGCCTGAGATGGATTCATATTTTCCTTCAAAAGCAAAAGCTCACATTTCTGTACTCTTTTTGAAGAAAGGTTTTGTGTACTTGACAAAGCCACTGAGTATGGTTCAGACTAGTGACCTGAATCATTAAACGCTGTCAAAAAGGAAGAATATTGTTCTAGTGACATCAATCAAATGGTAATGCCCTTTGACATTATTCCTAAAGGACTCAGAAAACTATAGCAGAGAGCTATGGGATGTTTTATTATTGTACATGAAATGCTGAGCAGAATTTTTGAGTGGGTAAAGGGATTACGTGGTACACCATCAACACAAATATTATTTTAATAATATAATACTTTTGTTTATATTTTTATTTGGATATATATAAAAAAGCATTGTGGATTAGAACTTCATTGTTTTGTGTAGAAGCTGAATGTGATCGTGTAACAAAATCTTTCCATTTTGGTCCAGGCCCTGGGATTGGGAAGCACCAAAGAATTAGGCTGTACTTTAATGCTCAATGTAAAGCTCAGTAATTCATATAATTAAAGATTTCTAACCCAAAATACTATGTGTAGAACAGGAATACTTTTTACCTGTAGTTAATAAAAATGTTCAATACATTCTAAAGATGTGCCCCAGTTTTTGCTCAGTGCCAAAGACATACTTTGTGCCGCTCATATAGAAAGTCAGAGATAACAGTAAAAGCACCTTCCAACTTTTCCAACCTTTCCAACCTTTCCAACTCTTTAGCTTGATCCAGTGCTGAGGTGGTTTCTAGCTAATTTATACTAGCTGATGGGCGACTTAGACCTTGCCTTTCGTCACCTCTGGCATTTGTTCCAGAAACAACTAGAAGCAGCATGTCATGAAAAATGTTCAATATCATCTTTACAGCCCCAGAGAGATCACTCTGCATTCTAGGAAGCCCTAGTGCTCTCTAAGGGCATTTTCCTGATGGTTTCTCACTTAATTTAAGCAAGTAGAGCTTGTACATTTTTTATATAAGTACAGTACATTTTTTATATAAGAATAACTTCAAATTATGAAGAAGTTTGATCAATAACTTAATAAATATTTCAGCTCTCCAAATATATTTTTTGGCTATGATTTCCCATATTTTTTCTTGTAGATGGAATATAACTTACATTTATGACACCTATCTATATTTGTAATTGGAAACCTGGCTGCCACAGGAAATGGTGTACCATGAGATAGTTTATTTTATTTTCTATTTTAAGTGGAGCAAAAATTCACTTTCTTTTAAGTGGTCAGATAACATATAAAAGTATGCTGGTTTTCCTACACTGGAATTCCATTGTTAGTGGAACAATGAAAAGAGGCTGGTACCCTGAAGACCACTGGCAAAGAGAAACACACAGGATGGGATTATAAAATGTTCATGAAAGCATATAACATCACCATTTCAACAAATTTTACTCCTTACTTGATTACATCTATTAGCTACGGATTAATTCTATTAACTTTATCATGTTGAGGGGGTTTAGAAAAGATTTAGGTAGCCAGGGTTTGAATAAAAAGAACAAGACAGTGCTAAACACTGTATTAGAATGAAACATGACTAGGATTTTGTGCTATTTTATACCAAATCTTCAATAAGTTACACGAATGCAAGAAGTTATACAAAAATAATTAAAATATTAAAAAAAAACCAAGAAGATGAAGAAAGGAGAAGCCTCAAATATCTGTAATTGGAGCTGGTTACAGTTTAATAAGCAATTACTTTAAAATAAGATATTTCTCATGATCAAAATGTCTAACTACAGGCTTCCAGAAAATTCTTTTTTGTTCACTGCAGCTGAAGCCACATGCACTGGAATAAAGTGAAAGTAAATGTAACTCCCTGCGAAAGTTAAAAAAAATAAATTACAATGCCTATAAAAGGCATTCTTGTCTATAATAAATGGTCTTTTATTCATGGGATAATGTGTATGCTGATTCATGACTAAAGAGCTCAACAGAAGTTACAGCTTTGTTGTGTCTGAAATTTTGATAGTAAGGAATATTTGTGGAGAACTTACATTTCAAAAAATTAATAACAGCACACAAAAAGAATGGCAGTATACAGTTAGCACCAGGTGTCTAGCATTGCCATTCAGTGATAATTATGCAAGTATTCAATAGATATTTTGTCTTCCATTTGTCTGTGTTTTTTATTGAATTTTTTCGGTATGATAGTAGGTTATTAGCATGACTATGCTAGCTCTGGGAAGGTTCAAACAGTCACACTTAGAAAAATACGCTGTACGAGTCAAATCTTTTTTATGTGCTTTCATAAAAGAAGGTTAAAATACTTTAGGGAATATTTTTCTCCTTGGTATGAACAGGAATAATTCCCATTAGCCATTCTGGCAGTGCAGTATATGCACAGAAGGGGCAATGGAACTTTTCTGATGACTTTTCCCTCAAAAAATCAAGCAGGTGATTATTTGTCTACTCCTTGGAACAGTTACTACTTAGATTGGACCGACTCTGACATAGATCAATACAGTAACATTGGTAAACAGATTAAAAAAAGGAAATGTTCTGAATTTTTTTTATACAAGCTTTAATAAGCCCATTGTACTTTGAGTCCAATAAAATAATTGTAATATAGTTGTATGCTACTCTGATTAGCCAAAATAAATTAATGAGAAATCTTTTTCTAAGGATAAATTTATAAGAATGTATCACAAGTAAAACTGAGTGGAAAAAAATGTTTTACTAAATGATGTCAAAAAGGTTAAAATTGAGAGGAGATATTTTTTTATCATTTGAAGATAAAATCTGTTGATTTTATTGAATGGTTGGAATACAAGGAATATCATCTGTTTTTACATGAAATTTATTTACATTAAATGAAAACCACTACCTTTACTAACTTTCCTATGGTTTTCAGTTCAGTTGTCATGATTCAGGTGTCTGACTTGAATTTATATGCTTGATTTGTTTTTTAGTCACATCTGGGCTTTCTTGATACTAAGTCTATATGTGCAGGAGTAAATTGGCTTATTTATTTCTAAAGTCACCCTGGGTCTGCTATACAATGAAATGGTAGAAAAGCATGAGCAGTCAAAACCTGCTACAACTCTCCTTGTTTACCTCAGTTGACAGATTTTTATTTTATTTTCCTGAAGTAGTCCAGCATTAACGATCGAGGAAATGTTATAAAAGAAGGAAGATGCCTTACAGGTGTGCTTCAAAATACGTATCAATCAGACTATTCCATGACTGTTATAATTTGCTGCTCAATTGTTTTAAGGCTGTCTGTGAAAATAAAGCTAAGCTTTACTGAACTATAATATTTACAGTGAAAAAATGAACCCTGTTACAAATTCACTTGAATATCCTTAGGATAATACTACTACTAAAAACATATGTCTGAAGTCAGCAGATTGACTTGCTTAGTTTATTTGTTTTCTTCATCTCTGAAAGGATTCAGGCTACTTTTTTGATGTTTCTATTTGTGCCCTGAGGGCAAGTCTGGTTGATTGTGAATTGTATCCAAAATGCTGTGGAGGGGTAGTTGTAGTCCACTAGCAGGAATGTCATGAAATGTTGCCACGGGTTCGTAATGAGCTTCCATTTATGTCATTGATGGTAGCGATAATCTGACAGCAGAAGCAGCCACTTTTTTCTCTGATTTCATTTTTATATGAGCAAAGATAAAGAAAGAGAAGGACACGTTACCATCAAGAAAAAGAAACAATGAGAAATTTTACTCAATGTAAATGTGGGACTGTATTTACTTACACACTGCAGTTTTAATGTTGCAATGGGGCAGTGTGAAATTTTTCAGGAAGTATGGAGAAAAGTTAAAACTGAGGAAATTTTAATTGGAAGAAACTATTAAGACTACCTATCAATAGGTCAAAATTAGCATATTTTGTATCGGGGGAAAGGCAAGTAAACATGCATGGCATTTTGGAAGAAGTCACAACTTGACAGGTAGTAAACCACAGACTAAGCCCAGGAAGAAAAAAAATCACATCTAGAATTGTATGCTTTGCAATGAAAATTTATTGTGGATCACCTATTAAGCTTCTTCTTGATAACCTGTATAAAAAAAAAAAAAAAGTCTTTTAGGAATCTTATCCTATTTGCCTATTCAGATAAAACTTCCCTTGATCTCAATGTCTGGGAATATAATCAATAAAAACCTCCACTGTCTGACCTATTTATGGTGCTGTACACTAGTGAAACATACAATTGAACTGGACTTCATATCTGTCTCCCAGTCAGGATCACAGAACAATTTGGTTCAAATAAATTTGCAAATAGTTGTTGCAAAATAAACAATAGAAATTACTACTTATAGCTGTGGACATGTGAATGTCAACGTGAAAATAACTGCATACAGAGGCTGGCTCAAAACAAACCCTACAATGGTTTACTGTCGTTCCTACCTAAAATCAGTTGTCACAGCTGTTAAACATGCTCCCTAATCCTAATGGAGACTTTTCATCAAATAGCTTATGCCAGGAATCAGCTCTAATTAAAAATTTTTGTGCAATGTAGGGCAGCTTTATGATCTGTTATCCAGGTTGGTGTGAAGTAGCTTGCTTTTGCTCTGAATAAATAAAAGAGGCTATAAGAATTTTGCCAGAGTAGTCTGAATAAGACAGATCAGACAATCCAGGATTTCTGACTGAAACAGTCTTACTGTAAATCACAAACTAGGTCCAGGGGCTGTAACAACTTCTGTGTACAGAAATGTAATGTGATTAAAATCTTCACTTCATCAAGGGTTAATTTTTGTAGTTCATTCCCATTTAACAGAGTAGTTCCCTTAGTAATTCCACGTATTTCAAGCAGATTACCTCTGGTCATGATTACTATATAGAAATTTTTCTGTTACAGTCTTTTGTATATGAACCCCTTTTTGTACCTTGTCAAGTTAGCTTTTTATCAGCATCAATCATGAGATGACTGGCACTCATAAGGAAGGAACATGAAACAATGTTTTTAATCATTTCAGACAAAAAATGCAGCAACAGAGTCCTGTAGAGCTGAACACAAACATTTTCTGTATGAACACAGACAATGCAAGATCCAAAGGAGAATAAGCCTCATAGATAGACTGAGATGTGTAAGCAAGAGATCACATAAGAATTATTTTAAGAAAGAGAGGTAAATGTGTGTGGTAGATCAATCCTGACTGTCAGCCAAATGTCCATCCAGCCACTCACCCACTCCTCCTCTTCAGTGGGTCAGGGGGAGAAAATACCATGAGAAGCTGATGTATCCAGATGAAGACAGAGAGATTACTTATCAGGTACCATCATGGGCAAAGAAAACTCTACTTGGGGAAAATTGATTTAATTTATTGCTAATTAAAATAAATTCGGTTAGTGATAAAGAAGAACAAAAACCTCAAAATGTCACTTTCCTTCCCCCCTTTCATAGGCTTGGTGCTTGACTTCACTCCTCCGTTTCCAAAACCTCTACCTCCCACCCCGAGTGGCACAGGGGGACGGGGAATGGGGCGTCGTGGTCAGTCCATAGCAGTTCCCCTCCACTGCTCCTTCCTGCTCACAATTTTCCTCTGCTCCAGCGCCTGGAACATCTCCTCCTCCTCTGACCTTGATGTCCCCTCTGCTCTTTCCCACCTTATTTTGCCTCGCTCTGTTCTTCTCTCTGCTATTTTTGCTCCATCTTAAATACACTTTCCCAGAGGTGCCATTATGTTGGCTGAGGGGCTCCACTCTGCCCTGTGAGGGGTAGGTTGGAGCCGGCTGGAACCGTCTGTGTCCGGCACGGGGCAGCCCCGTCCGCTCCCCACAGAGGCCCCCGCAGCCCCCCCATTGCCAGCACCTGGGTACATGCACCCTGGGTGACACGTAGTAAAAATCGAACAATTGTGAAAATGATGGGACTGAGAAAGACATAGTGATGAATCATACAGGCAGATTTGAAACAGAAAAACAGCAAGCCTTCTTAAGGGAATTTTTATGATTAGTGTAATAAAAAAGAAAACAGCAATAGATGCATTACAGAGGAGGCAAACTAATTGAAGGCTAATAAGGCTTGTGGCTGTTTTAAAATCGGTTAAAAATGCATCTTTGTGTGCTATGAAATGAACGCATTTCTTCATGAGCCCAGATAGAAACAAATGTCACAATCACAGCGAAGACAAAATAACAGAGAAAGAGCACATACAAAACTTCTGACCAAGCAAATCAGTACACCCATTTCCAGTTCTGCAAAGCCCTCTTGGTTTCAACACTGACTTGCTCCATATGTTTCTTTTCTTTAATCTTGAGAGAAATTATATTCTGTTAAGGGCAGGTAAATGACTAGGACAAATTCCCTGGTATATTTTGTAATTATAATAGTTGTGAAGATGAGAGAAATAGAAAGCGTCCCTTCATTGTAAAAGTAATAGGAATATTTAGTTTCTATGCTTATGGAGAAAAGAAAAAGACAATATTAGGCTAAATTATTTTGGACTTACACTACTCCTGATTTCTGAAAAGATAAGCTGCGACTTGAAATGGTTCTATCTTTCCTGCAGAAAATAACGCTGTATGGAGTTCTCAGAACTTTCTCTGACTGGCACCTGCTGGAGACAAAAGACTGGTCAGGCTGGGCCCACAGTCAGACACATCGTGACAGCGACCTTCTTCTTATGTTTTAGGCCAGATAGTTTGGTTAGACTCATCCAATCACTTTGTTATTGATCAGACACAGTTCTAATCTAATTTTATAGTTCTATCTAACTATCAGTATTGTTGATTGTTCTGAATCCTGAATTTTTTAATCAAATTACGTTCCATTAAATTATCTGGAGTTTCTGAATTAAGTAGGTAAAGTCAGTTTATTTAATGCTGTTTTTCACTATGTCAAGTGCCCCTCCCAGCAAAATTTTTAAGACAAATTGTTTCATTTAACACAAAATGAAATCTTTATTTTTGCTTTTGTAATAATTGTCAGTCATTGGCTTTGGGGGAACAGTTTTCCAAATAGCTAAGGAAACAGCCTATTTTACTTTGTTGTTTCTAGATAATAGGTTATCATTGTCCAAGTTTGCATAGATTACATCAGCCGTTTAAGATTTCACATTTTCCTGAAGCTATGGTTTGCCACAGACTGTATATTAGAAATGATGAAATATAGCAAAATACCCCCCCCCAAATTTTCTTTTGCTATTTCTGCACTATGGAATCAAGTTCAATTAAGTTATATTGTAAAGTCTATCATAGGACAGAGTATACAGAGACATCCACTGTTGGCTCTGGAGGAAAAGGCTTAAGGAAAGTGGTAGCCTTATGTCTAATGTGAGTTTTCCACCTAGACAAACTCAGAAAAAGAATCCATTCTTACTGGAAATCTGACTTGATAGGAATCACACAGTGTAACTTCGGGTTTTACATGCCGTTGGTTAGGCAATTTCCATCAACAAACCGTATGCTTTGGAAGAAAAAGGTGGGTTTTCCACAGGAATAGATTTTTGTTATGATCAGCAGTGATTCATCCCTGAGGCACGGCTTCTCTCCCATCTCCCTTGTCCCTCAGGTTTCTATCGGAATCAAGTAGTTTCAAACTGCACAGCAGAAATTGATTAAGAGATGGTGCAAACAGAATTTTTTAGCTCTATGTATTCTCAAACAACTGATAGTTGGTAGCAGTGATTTCTGGGTTTGTATTAAACTTATTTTAGGTATTTAAAATGTCTAAAAAATATGGCATATTGCTAACAAGGGATGGTTGGAATCTTGGTCTTTATAATTACAGTGTTTGGCTGTCTTCTTCTCAATATGCTTGGAAGACCATCTAAGACATGGTCCTGGCCTGAAGTCAAACTCAGCTCATGCATTATTTTTATATCTCTCTCTGCCTTTTTCCCATGAGGAAGGGGAAAGAGCTGCACAAGTGATGCTTCCTTCTGCAGTTTTTCAAAGCCTGACAGAAAATCAAGCTGCCATGGGGGAAATAGGGATTTTCTGCCAAGGGTTTAGCAGGCAGTTACTGAGAAAGACATGGACAGCAACCATCACCAGGAGGGCATTTCTCAGCACATGGGGGAATGACATTCAAAAAAAGTGTCCTGAATCAGAATTGAGGACATGAGTTAGTTATTTAGAGGTGAGATTCCTGTGTGAAGACTATGCAGGCCCTCTATATGCTGTCATTTAAATACTGTAATCTTGGTCTCAAGGGGCAGTTTTTCATACTCTCTTCTAAGAGCATGATGCTATTCTGTTTTCTTAGATAGATGTCTTTAGATAATCTAAGGTCTATAACTACTTCTGTGTGGTACCTGGTGTGCTTTATCTAATAAAGTTCTACAATATTTAGGTATCATTATGCATGTAGACATATTGTATTTATAGAGAAGATGCACGGATAGAACAAGTTGTGACTAATATCCTACTCTGGGGTCATTAGCTTTTGTTGTACAGTGTGTTAACTTCCATCAGACTAAATTAATTAGTAATATGTTTGTGGAATACAAGGGAAATATGTGTGTAACAGTGTCACAGGAAATAATATTGTCTGTCAGAAGCTTAGTTTGTATGAAAACAGCAAAGGCCTATAATAAATTGAAGCAGTAATCATAGAGTAAGACAAGGACATTGATTCTACTGCAAATATTTGTCAAAGCTGTCTGATTCATCCTCCACTGACAACGAATGCTTTTGAGAATCCCCTGTGATCCACATGTAAACTACCAGCCTTCCAGTTCCCACTGCTATCAGATTCTTCTGCATCTCAGGATCAAGCTCAATGGCAGTAGCTTCAAAGACCTTTTATTCTGTCAAGGAAAAAAAAAAAGAATAAGGTTAGCTAATTTAGAATACACTTTCATGAAATGAACCCAATTAACCTGCCTGTAGTATATTTCATATTAATTTTGAAGTCCTTTCAGTGAAACCTGTTATTAGTTTAAAATTCTATATCCATCTGAGAAGTATTAAAAAGTGCTTAGGTTTGTTTCATAATAAGTCTTAAATTCCCATTAAAATTACCGTTTAAAGTCTTCCTCAGCTATTTCTTACATTAGAAAAAATCTGGATTAACTGTATGGGACAAACAAAAAAAGAAAATATTGTGCTTTTTTTCAAATAATTTTTTGTTCTTCATTACCCACCGACATTAATGGAGTTTTAATTTGTTGTTACACCAAAGTTTTACACTTCATTAAATCTCTGTGCCAATAATTACAGGCCTTATTGATTTCCTGTCTTTTTAGGTATTCAAGAGCTCTTCGGGGCTTGTCTCCCCCTGGGTTATTTTTCTCACATTGAGATGCCAAGAGAGGTTGAAAGTGTTTCAGCTTTCTGTAATACATTCTCATCTTCTTTACCGTGTTACAATTAATTAGGTGGACTGACAAGACATTTTTTCCCATGCATAGAATAATACAGAATTTTCTATGATGATTCTTCTATAGCAAAAGATTTAAAAAACTCTCAGTGGTCTCACAATATGCAACAGGGTACATTTGCAACACAAAGATTTAGGTCTTACATTAATTCAGAGCAAAACCAAAAAATAGTTAGACAGATAAGGATTGTACAGCATTAATATTCAAAATCAAGGAAAGGATTTAAGCAGCTAAAACAGAACACAGGTAGATAACAGTTGCCTAACTGTAAAATACTGATTTCTTTTAGTTTATTGGCTACCTAATTACGTAAGTGTCTAAACTCACTAGGCATGCCTGATTTGACCTAAAAGTTGCATAGAAGTGCAATTCTGTACTGTGTCTGTGTCTAGAGCAGTCTAGAGCAGACCAAACCCAAGCATGCTGGAAAATAAACTAGTCTACAGTATGTGAGATCCAAAAATTTGGCAGAATAGAGCTATTTCTTTTGGAGGACTACAGTTCTTAGGACATATTGACTGAACAAGAACTGTAACAGAGCTGTAGCAAGTAATATTTTTCCCCAAAAAAGCTTTCTGGAATGTTTGTCAGATTATCAAACTCAAGGGTAGCCTGGGCTGTAGTGACCGTGAAATGGTTGAGTTTGAAATCCTCAAGGCAATGAAGAAGGTGCGCAGCAGGCTGACGACCCTGGACTTCAGGAGAGCCGACTTTGGCCTCTTGAAGAATCTGCTTGGTATGGTGCCGTGGGATGAAGCGCTGGAAGGAAGAGGGGTCCAAGAAAGTTGGTTAATATTCAAGGACCACCTCCTCCAAGCACAGCAGCAATGCATTCCTACAAAGAGGAAGGCAGGCAGAAAAGCCAGGAGGCCTGCGTGGATGAACAAGGAGCTCCTGGAAGTGACCAAAAGAAAAAAGGAGGCCTACAGGGAGTGGAGACAGGGCCGGGTAGCCTGGGAGGATTACAGAGGAATCGTTCAAGCAGCTAGAGAGCGGGTTAGACAAGCTAAAGCCCAGCTAGAACTAAATCTGGCCAGGGACATTAAGACAAACAAAAAATCCTTCTATAGGTATATCAGCGAGAAAAGAAAGACTAGGGAAAATGTAGGCCCTCTCTGGAAGGATACGCAAGAACTGGTTACCAGGTACAGCGACAGAGCTGAGGTACTCAATGACTTTTTTGCCTCAGTCTTCACAGACAGGGACAGCAGCTGCACTGCCCAAGACGCAGATTGCAAAGGAGAGGATTGGGAAAACAGAGCACCGCCCACTGTAGATGAAGATAAAGTGAGAGACCACCTGAGGAACCTGAAGGTGCACAAGTCCATGGGACCTGATGAGATACATCCGCGGGTCCTGAGGGAACTGGCAGATCAAGTCGCGAAGCCACTAGCCATCATATTTGAGAAGTCGTGGCAGTCTGGCGAGGTTCCTGCCGACTGGAAAAGGGGAAACATAACCCCTATTTTCAAAAAGGGAAACAAGGAAGATCTGGGGAACTACAGGCCAGTCAGTCTCACCTCTGTGCCTGGCAAGATCATGGAGCAGATCCTCCTGGAAACTCTGCTGAGGCACATAGAAAACAAGGAGGTGATTGGCGAGAGCCAACATGGCTTCACCAAGGGCAAGTCATGCCTGACAAATTTGGTGGCCTTCTACGAAGGGGTTACAGCAGCAGTGGACAAGGGAAGATCTGCTGATGTCATCTACCTGGACTTGTGCAAAGCGTTTGACAGTGTCCCACACAATATCCTGGTCTCTAAATTGAAGAGACATGGATTCGATAAATGGACCACTCGGTGGATAAAGAACTGGCTGGATGGTCGCACTCAAAGGGTTGCGGTCAACGGCTCGGTGTCCAAGTGGAGAGCAGTGATGAGTGGCGTTCCTCAGGGGTCGGTACTGGGACCCGTACTGTTCAACATCTTTGTTAGCGACATGGACAGTGGGGTAGAGTGCACCCTCAGCAAGTTTGCTGATGATACCAAGCTGTTTGGCGAGGCAGACACGCTGGAGGGGAGGGATGCCATCCAGAGGGACCTGGACAGGCTGGAGAGGTGGGCCCAAGCCAACCTCATGCAGTTCAACAAGGCCAAGTGCAAGGTCCTACATCTGGGTCGGGGCAATCCCAAGCACAAATACAGGCTCAGCGGAGAATGGCTGGAGAGCAGCCCTGTGGAGAAGGACCTGGGGGTGATGATTGATGAGAAGCTCGACATGAGCAAGCAGTGTGCGATCGCAGCCCAGAAGGCCAACCATATCCTGGGCTGCATCAGAAGAAGTGTGGCCAGCAGGTCAAGGGAGGTGATTCTGCCCCTCTACTCCGCTCTCGTGAGACCCCACCTGGAGTACTGCATCCAGCTCTGGAGTCCCCAACATAAGAAGGACATGGACCTGCTGGAGCGTGTCCAGAGGAGAGCCACGAGGATGATCCGAGGGATGGAGCACCTCTCCTATGAGGAGAGGCTGAGAGAGTTGGGGCTGTTCAGCCTGGAGAAGAGAAGGCTCCGGGGAGATCTTATTGCGGCCTTCCAGTACCTAAAGGGGGCCTACAGGAGAGCTGGGGAAGGACTTTTTACTAGGATATGTAGTGATAGGACAAGGGGGAACGGCTTTAAACTGGAAGAGGGCAGGTTTAGATTAAACATTAGGAAGAAGTTTTTCACTTTAAGGGTGGTGAGGCACTGGAACAGGTTGCCCAGAGAAGTTGTTGAAGCCCCGTCCCTGGAGGTGTTCAAGGCCAGGCTGGACGTGGCCTTGGGCAGCCTGGTCTAGTGAGAGGTATCCCTGCCTATGGTAGGGGGGGTTGGAACTCAATGATCTTCAAGGTCCCTTCCAACCTAAACCATTCTATGATTCTGTGATTATATGATTATATTTTAAACTATGGGATAATTTTCCACCTTTCCTGCTGAATCTGGGAAGCTGTGTAGTAAGCAACGCAACATGTATAGGCTAGAAAAATAAAATCCAAGAACCAGAAAACCCAGGAAATAACAGGGAGCCTAGTCTCTGGTCAGACAGTTAGAACAGTCAGCTGTGAGAAATGAGTCCAGTGTTTGGATATGGATTCCTTTCAGAGTGATTTTACTGCCTCCTTTCTGTTACTGTGACATGTTAAAACAGTCTTTGTACTTGGCTGGTGGGGCACTCCCTCAAACCATGTACTGCAGGGATAAGAATTGCCTCTCACTGAAGAGAAAATTATACCCAGGCCTCACCTTTAGTGTGCAAGTACTTTAACTGCTAAGCTATCATACAAAACAAGATCAGTGGTGACATACACTCTTCATCTTTTAGGTACACGTTGGTTTGATTGAGTTGTTCTACTTAGGCAAATCTCAGAAGAAGACTTCAACAACTGAATCGCAAACAAAAGGGATTTAATATGGCTAAACTCAGGACTGTTTTTAGAAAATCATGTCAGTTTGCAACACTAATGCAATCTGCAGTTTTGTACTTTACCCTCACACAGAGCCAACTCTTCCATGAGGAATGCATAGGTAGTCAGCATGCCAACATTTGTCTGCATCACCCTGTTGCATTAATGTGGCACTTAAAATATGAAGTCACACTTATTATTTTTTGTATCTAGATTTTTACTGGATTCAAAAATATAAAATCACAGAATCATTCTGTCTGGAAGGGACCTTACAAGGTCTCTAGACCAACCTCCTGCTCAAAGAAGGGTGATCTCTGAGATCAGATTAAGGCCCTATCAATTCGGGCCTTGAAAATCAATAAACATAAAACTTGAACATCTAAGTAAGTGAGCATACCTTCACTTCTTTTCCACAAATTCACTGAGGAATAAGTTTTATTTTTCTTTATTGAGTCACAATCCTAAATCATCATGTATTTTACCTACCAAGAGGTAAATGATTGAAAAATGTGACTTAGATTTAATAATCAAGCAGATCAAAAGGCTTCCTTAGTTTAGGACTGGTTAATTATGTCCGGTTTTACAAAACTGGAAATAATTGATTGACTTTTTAAAAGTTTATGTAATATTTCTCAAAGGTTATGGCATCTATAATGAACTCCCAGCTGCCCTGTTTCATTTTTTTTCCACACAGTTCTTCATCAGTAACATGCTGTTTATTTTGTTGTGTGGTTTTGGTATGAATTACTTTTGTGTAGATTTTTGTTTTGGTTTTTTTTTATGTTATATAACTCAGTGTAACTCAGAAAGATACCTTGCTAGAAATGCGCATTTTATCTCATCTCTAAACTTCTGAAGTATATCACTTTGAACTGTGAGTGACTATTTAGCAAAATTATTGAGGATTGAAAATTCTTAGATCTGCCCTTATTTACCTAAATCTTCATACCCGGTGTTCATGATCATTACTTTCTCAACACAAGTCTCCTTACTTGACAACATTCAAATCCATCCATCCTGGACCATAAGGTATTATTAACCCCAGGTTATCATAAATCTGATATATCTTTTCTTCCTAATTTTATCTTTCTGTCGGCATTTAACCAGATCCTTCTGTATTTCTTTCTTTATAAAGTATTTCAACAAATAATTGCACTCTGATGCATTCTTATGCAGCAAGAATAATCCTTTAATTATACCTGTAAAACTAATATTTTGCTTTAAATTCATAAAGCAGTATAGACCTCTTAGGAAAAAAGTGGGGGAATATGTTACAAAATATCACACCGGTATTTTAAAACTCCATAATAACTGTGCTATGATAGATGACTCAGTCTTTGATGTTTTATGAGAGAGATTAAATCAGAGCACATAAAAGCAGTATTAAATATGCCAGTATTCAGGATACGTTTGGATTAAGTTCTATAGAAAATGCTGTTTGGTATCATAACACATGCAACTTTATGGCATCAAAACCTGATAATAATAGCATTGTATTGCTCAGGACAGCAGCAATGATGTATGATGTCATTTGCCTCAGACCTGCCCCTTCAAATCCAGCCTAGTTTACTAGTGTTAGAATATCAGCAGTTTATAAATACCCACAAGTTGTCCAATATTAAATTCCATGGCATTCTCAGTTGCCTCCCTCGTGGACAGGGGTACAGACCATAACTGGCAGTTCTACTGGCAAGTGAGAATAGGCTGAAGACAAAGTAATTGGGGAAGGTAAACTCTGGTCTCTTTAGATGCAGCATTTCTAAATTGTGGACTAAGCCTTGAGAAGATAAGAAATTTCTTTTGGAATGTTTATTTATCTACTTCATTCCCACAGCTATTCTAAATAAATTCCCATTCTAGGTAAATAAGGATTTATATGAATAACAATGCAAATCTTTCTGGATGTTAGTGTCAAGAACTAACCAAGACCAAATGGTTATTTGGTCTTCAAACCAAGTGGATATTGAGTCCTACATAATCTAGGATTAGAAATATTAAGAAAACAGATTTTTTTCATGCAGCAAAAATATTGTTTTTTAAATTTTTTTTCTTCTACAAATCATAAGGAAAAGTCAGAGACTTAAAGTTTTTCAGATGGGCAGCTTATTAGAAAAAATATTTTTTTTCAGGTAGAGTATATACTTTAGTTTGCTGGCACAAATGGTCTCCTAAATGTCGTATTTCCTGTATTATCAGAAACCAAAGAAAACAATACACTTCCAGAGAATCTGTGGAGCCAGACAAGACCTCAGTGGTGCCACATTTGCAATTTAGCTAGAAACACTGACAGGTGTTCTTCAAGAAAATATCTTTAAGAAAGCATCTGTTGTAAAGGGATTACCTAAAAATCATTATTTCTCCCCAGTTTGCTTATGAAAATGTTATAAAGACAATATTAAAAAGTTATTTAAGGTCAATGTGTTGTCACACCTGCTATTTCTTCCCTGCCTATGAAGTTAACTATCCTTACAAAGTAGGAAATTATCTTGTCCCGATATCTTCATTTATAGAGAAATACATGTTGGGATACTTAGTGTTTTACTATCCTATAAGTAAATATATAAATAATGTCTTAATATTTTTTCCTAGTATAATCTCAAACACCAGAACTAAACTGACTGATCTATGATTCCACAGGCATTGCTTTTCCTCCCTTTATTAAAGAGAGATACTATGTCTTTCCTTCACCTTATCTCAGTGTTCTGTTTCGTCCAAGGATCTTTCCAATCTCCATAAGACCTCAGGATCAAACCAAAATCCAAAGATAGGTTAGGCCTTTTTTTCAGAATGCATGGGCAAAGTGTTATCAAATCTTTCTCTTCAATTAATTCAATTTATTAGGATTGGTTTTGATCTTTTCTTTCCCTCTTCTGGCATTTATTTCTATCCTTTAAAATATTTTTTTTTAATTTTGTGTGTGTTGAGTATCTGATCATAAACTTTTCTGTAAAAAACAAAGGTAAAATAGGTTCCTTTAATTTTTTAGCTCTTCAGAGTAGTCCACTTAAATGTTCTCCCTCCCTGACAAGTAATAGAACTGGACTTTCTTTTTCTCTTCTTCTTAGCATCTACTGTATTATCATCACTTACCTCTTTTTTTAATGTTCTTGGAGAACTGGAACTCTTTTCTCTCCTTAATCTTTCTGATTTTATTCTTGCATACTTGCCCTATTTCTTTATACTCATCTTCAGTAATACATTATTGTTTCTACTTTGTGAATAAAATTTTTTATTTCAATGTCATCAAATTTCTACTGAAGGAGTCAAATGCACCTCTTATGATTTACTGTCGCCTGTGGAATGAATTAATTAGCTATGTTGTGTACATAGGACTTTTTAGTGAGTGCCAGCTTACTGTATTCCCTTTTGCTACATAATTTTTTTCCAAAGAGAAATTAAATATTTGACTTATTGAGGTCAGCTTTTTAAAGTATATTATTTTCCTTTCCAATCCTATTTCTTATTAAGCACTTCCACGAAAAGTACTTTCAGTATTCAGGTTTTTAGGTTCTTCCATTTTTAAATCAGAAAAAAAATCAATTTAGCTGAATATTATCTCTTTATAATTTCTTCCACTCACTGAACTGAAATGTTAAACTGGAAAGAATTGCCCATATCACTGAATCCAGTCTATTGCAGATGACAAGCCTTGCAACTGTTCTTCTAGACTGATCCACCTCTGTCTTAAATAGCGTGTTTTTTAATCCTTTAACTGATATTAGAAAGTTGTTCTAGAACCTTACCTTCTTCTAATTTACCACCTAACTGTGCTTATTATATAACCCTAATTCTTGTGCATATAATTTTTTATTCTTTATTCTACTTATTTCTTGTCCTTCATGTTGCCTCCCTCTTCCCTTAACAAGTTATCATCAACACATTTAAGAAGATACTGAGCTTTTTGTTTACTATATTGTATTTTTCAAACAGAAGATTTAAATATTTAAAATGCTATTATATTTTGTCTGATCACTGTTAATTTTTTTCCCCTATCCTCCTTGCTTTCTTTTCCTGTTTTTTGGGGGTTGGTTTTTGTTTTTCCACCTTCTCCACAAGCATTCAACAGGTCATCTCATCTCCATCTGAACTTAGAATAAGCATTTACATTATTGATATGTAGTATTGTGTTTTCACCTTTTTTTACTGGTGGGACGGCTGCATAAATCTCAGAAAAAAATTTGTGTTTTCTGGGACCTTGGTTACAGTTAGACTTCGTATCCTTCATTTATGTCGTATTATATCTCTAGCAGTGGAGTTGAATCAACAGATGGCTGGATTCAAGTTTGAATTTCTTTAAAGCGAAGTTCCCTTTATTAAGGAAGTTTGACATCTGGGTTTTGGCGGTACTTGAATCTTTTGCTGAAGTCAGGGTCAGCTTCTGGTCATTAAAACCAGTGTAACTCCATTTACATTTGTTCCAGATTTGCATCAGTGTTGATGTAATCAAATGATGCCTCATCAAATTTAGCTGCTAAAACCTGGAGAGTCTTTTAGGGTCATTTCAGACAAAGATTTTCCAACTCTCTGAAATCATGATGGAAAATACTTCTACAGCATTAATTTCTTGCATTTAATGTGTATGACTGGGAAGAATACAGGATAAAATTTAACTCATTAGTTTACATAACTGCAGTCACTACAGGGATAAAAATCCCTGTATAACATTAAGTACTAAATGAAGCAGAGGAAAGAAGTACTTAGCATTAAATTAAAAAAAAAAAAGACAAATAGCAATGTAGTTAATTACATTTTAATTCAACTGTCTTAGTTAGCATTAAATTTGTACCTGTGGGAAGATTTCTTTAGCATCTCTCACACCAGCTGAAAAAATCCAACCAAGTAATTTGTCTATAAAGCATCCCAGCATGAAACAAACAAGCAAATAAATAAATACTGGACAATATGCCATTAGTTTATCTCCTAGAATCTGAAAATGACTCTAAACTGCTCAAGCATAAGCACCTAATATGCATACTCAGCTTTGAATTTCTAAATGTCATTTACCATTCTGCATTTTTGGAAAATAATCTTCAGTGAAGTAGAGTCAGAAGAAAACATAAGAGATTTTCAGACAATACTTGCACCTTTGAATAATAACTTATTAAAATTACTATCTTTTCCAGAATGATTTCTAGAAAATGGTGGGGGTTTTAGCTGTATATGATTTGCTCACAGCTAGTGTTTCTGGGAAATCCAGGAAAAGAAAAAAGTGAAGAAAATCTAGGCTGTTTTCTCAGCCTACGGAATTTAGACTTTCCTTGTTGAGACAGAATGACCACAGAAGAATACATTCTCTTTATCAGTCAAGTGTGGGGTCACATTGCCTCCTATTCTGAACTCCAGACCAGTTCAGAGTGAAGGAAGATTGTTGGGGCCTTAATGCAAGCTCCAGTCTTCTTTGAGGTGCACTGCCTGGATCAGGCCTAAGCATAGCCAGCTGTGCTACAGCCCAATATATCAGCAGATATTTTCAGTTTCGGACTTCCACAAAGCAGCATGGAGTCTTGTACTGGGCATAAATGTCAGGGTTTGGGCAGTGGAGGTGGAAGGGACTGAGCACAAGGTGTGGCAAGAAGAAGGGGAGTTGAGACAGTTTGTGTATTCTTCGGTTCTCAATACATAAGTCAGTAATTAAAAGCTAATGTTAATTGGCTATAAATTAAATTGAATTAAATTTCCCAAATTAAGACTTTTTTGCCAGCAACAAAGCTGTGAGCTCATACTACATTTACGCCAAATCAAAAAGGTGAATGGAAAAAAGCAAGGTCATGAGACTTAGCATTCTTTATCCTGGCCATATTGTCCTCTGGCAGAGTAGTTAGAGCTCTGGTATTCAGTAGGTGTGCCACATAAGTAATCAGAGATAACCATAATTAATTATTGATTAGTAGCCATGCAAATATTCAGTGGTGCTTGTTATCCTGATAGGTTATCAAAGAGAAAATTATAATATAACTTTTAGAACAATTGCAGTTTTTGCTAGCATTTGAGGAAAGCACAGCATGAAGTTTAATACCAAGCCACACAGTGGTAATGAATACATTTTCTGTCCTGCTTCCATGAGCAGTTATTGGTGCTTTTCATTAGCTCTTTTATGACATTAATATCAGCTAATGACAGTAATGCTAGCAGTGGTACGTTCCTAGACACTGAGATGTGACTGTATCAGCATCTAATTACACTAGTTTAGTAAATCATAAAATCATTGAATAGTTTGGGTTGGAAGGGACCTTTAAAGGTCATCTAGTCCAACCTCCCTTGCAATGAGCAGGGACATCTTCAACTAGATCATGTTGCTCAGAGCCCTGTCCAGCCTGAGCTTAGGAGAGGTGCTCCATCCCTCTGATCATCTTTGTGGCCCTTCTCTGGACCCGCTGCAACAGGTCCATGTCTTTCCTGTGCTGAGGGCTCCAGAGCTGGATGCAGCACTCCAGGTGGGGTCTCACCAGAGCGGAGTAGAGGGGCAGAATCACCTACCTCAACATACTGGCTGAGCTTCTTTTGATACAGCCCAGGATATTGTTGGCTTTCTGGGCTGCGAGTGCTCATGGTCAGCTCACATCCAGCTTTTCATCCACCAATACTCCCAAGTCCTTCGTGGCAGGGCTACTCAATCTGTTCATCCCCCAGCCAGTATTGATACTTTGGGGTTGCCCCAACCCAGGTGCAAGACCTTGCACTTGGCTTTGTTGGACCTTGTGAGGTTCACATGGGCCTACTTCTCAAGCTTGTCCAGGTCCCTCTGGGTGGCATCCTGTCCCTCAGGTGTGTCAACCACATCACTCAGCTTGGTGTCATCTGTAAACTTGCTGAGGGTGCACTCTACTACTACTCTACTATGTCATTGATGAAGATATTGAGTAGTACTGGTCCCAGTACAGACCCCTGAAAGACACCACTTGTCACCTATCTCCATCTGAACATTGAGTTGTTAACCATTACCCTCTGGATGCAACCGTCCAACTAATTTCTCATCCACCAAACAGTCCACCCATCAAATCCATACCTCTCAAATTCAGAGAGAAGGATGTTGTGGGGGACTGTGTCAAAGGCCCTACAGAAATCCAGATGGACAACATGTGTAGTTCTTCCCGTGTCCACTGATGTAGTCACTCCACCATAGAAGGTCATGAGGTTGGTCAGGCAGGACTAGCCCTTGTTGAAGCCATGCTGGCTGTCTCAAATCACCTCCCTATCCTCCATGTGCCTTCGCATAGCTTCCAGGAGGATCTGTTCCATGATCTTCCTAGGCACAAAGGTGAGGCTGACAGGTTGGTAGTTCCCAGGGTCTTCCTTTCTGCCCTTTTTAAAAATGGGTGCAATATTTCCCTTTTTCCAGTCACTGGAGACTTCACCTGACTGCCATGACTTTTCCAATATCATGGAGAGTGGCTTGGCAACTACATCAGCCAATTCCCTCAGGACTGGGGGATGCATCTCATCAGGTCCCATAGGCTTCTGTATGTTCAAGTTCCTCAGGTGGTCACAAACGTGACCTTCTTTTACAGTGGTGGGAGGGACTTTGCTGCACCAGTCCTTGTCTTGTGGTTCATCCACTCAAGACGTGGGGAAAGAGGTTGCCCGTGAAGACTGTGGCAAAAATGTTGTTGAGTACCTCAGTCTTCTCTTCGTCCATTGTTAC
This sequence comes from Pluvialis apricaria, assembly GCA_017639485.1. Taxonomy (NCBI): domain Eukaryota; kingdom Metazoa; phylum Chordata; class Aves; order Charadriiformes; family Charadriidae; genus Pluvialis; species Pluvialis apricaria. The sequence goes on from CM030007.1 coordinate 174,841,814, forward strand.
CAATTTGCCAGTCTTGTTCATTAGTGGGGGTACACTTTCTTTGACCTTCCTTTTCTGGCTGATGTACCTGTAGAAACTGTTATTTCAACCCTTATTTCAAAGGGCTTATTTAGTGTAAATTCTAAGAATTACCTTTCACAGAATCACAGAATCACAGCTCAGCTGAATTTGAATTAAGCATGTTTTTATTTCATTATTTTAAAATTTTATCAGTAAAGAAATTATTCAAATTTACAGTGCTTTTATACTGAAGTAGGAGTTTACAATTGAATGTTGTATAAAATACTAGACTCAATCACAGCCATGTAAATAGGGACTATTTACAGAATGTTGTTGAGTATGTCAGCCTTCACCTTGTCTGGTGCTACCAGTGTGCTATCAGGGGGGTTATGCTTTTTTTTACCTTCCTTTTCTCACTGACGTACCTGATAGTTTAGTAAATGAAGCTTCAGGATGCTTTTAAATATTTTACTATGTTCATAACTGGCTTTCTTTTCCTCTAGTATTGGGGATCTTGAGTCTATAAACTGTAAAATACAAAGCTTCTGCTCTGAATTGTTTTTGTAATTGGTTCTATTGCAGTGATATAAAAAAAATCTCTAGAATCTGTGGGCAAAAACATATCTTCCTATTATTGTGCCCTCATGCAAAATCTTATTTTTGATCGGTTATCATTACTTTTTTTATGTTGCAGTAGATGTAAAAACAAAGATTTTTGTTTCCTCACTCCAGATAACTCGGCATTGCTCAAAGTGATATTAAAACACCCATCTCCATGTCTTTTCAGATGTGATTAGATTTTAGCGGTCCATTACATGGGCATATACACATGAAAAATGTGGTTATTATTCCAGTTGTATTTATAGCATGTTCCAAGTATCTTTGGAATGATAAAAGTAAGTTTAATGCAATCTTCCAGACTGAGATATTTCTAAACCACTTACTACAAAACTTGAAAAACTGTTTAATATTGTTTTTAATTCAGTGTTCATTTTATGTTAAGATGTATGAAAACTACGAAGAAATATTAAGATATCCTGATCATTTGCATTGACTGTTGATTTTATCGGCAATTGTATGTGCTCAGTAGCAAGAATTTAAATGAAGGCTGTTGGTTGTCTTCATACATTTAATTTTGAATGAGTTTACCGAGTTAAATCTAAGCCACGTTATGTTTAATGTTTCAGGAACTGGGTGGTCCGGGCTAATGTTCTGCAGAGCTTTTTATTTTTCTTTTGCTAGCTCTAATTCAAGCTAGATGGCTAAACGGCATTGCTAACAAATAAGTCTCTTACAAAATTAAATAAAATGGTGGTCCTACCCTAACTTCTGGTAAGACATACTCAAATGGGGCACTATCAAAACAGAAACAAGGACTGAGCAGATGGAGCAACCATACTACTTCACTAGCCCTATAGTTTGCTCCTGTTTCATGACTGAAACAAATGTGCATTACACTTTAGAAAAACATGCTTATTTTACCTCGTGGGAATCACTTAGTCTTCCTATCTGCAGCAGAACATGTTGGCTTCTTGTTTGCCAATTATGGAATGAAAGAGCAGCTCAGTGTTCCCTCAGGATAAATGGAAACAAAATAACTTGTGACTATATTGCTATCATACTAGTTATGTCCCAGGGGCCAAGTTGAGAGTGAATAGGCAGAGACAGTTGAGGTATTTCCTAATTTTTGACTGCTTGACTTTCAGCACTGGTACTGATCTTTTAATGTAATTTTGTTTGTAATAGTAAGAAATTGGATTATTTTACTTGCCTGTGTGTCTATTAGCTGTCTTTTAGAAGCAGAGAATCTAATCAAAACAGGAGAACTCCTTTTATTTGTTTTCCTCTTGGTTTTCTCTCTAGAGTGCTGTAGTGTTCCTGTTTCTTTTATAGGTTTGTCAATCATCTTCAGGGTTCTTTACCTTGCTTGTGGCATCTGAATTCTGTTTACTCAAAATCTAAGAGTCTTTTTTTTATCATCACTTGTCCAACACTTCTTTTTAGTTCCAAGTATTGGTCATTATTATGTAGTGTCTTATCTTTCATTTCTTTCCCTGAGTACTGAGTGTTGAGTTGAGGTCATTGATCATACCAGAATTATTGCACACGTCAACGTTACACTCCAATTCTAATTTCAAGTATTCTTTTAATTTTCACTGAGTGTTTTAGTGAAATCCGTTTATGTCACTACTACAGTTTTCTTGGATTAAATCTCCCTACTTCTTTTACAGTTACTGCTATATAAAATGAATAATACTTGAGCCACAGGAACTTGAAAATAGGAAAGTAAATACTACAACATATATTTCAATATAGGTCTATGTGGTAAAAGGCATCATATATTTCTAAAAGTGATGCAGCTATATATACATACGTATGTATATGTACATGTACATACCTTTATGGCCCACTGCTAAACTGAATACATTCACCTTCTGATTCAATGCTACCTAAAGCTTGTTTTTATGACTGTATTGTATCATATTTTAAAAGACTACACTGATATTCAGTATGCCTAATGTTTCCTGTTACAGATGATTCTCACAAACTTTTCTTTGTGTAATTGACAAAACGTTATGGTTTGATTTCTGTGTTTGACAAATTACATACCTTCTGGATGCATTGCTTTCATTTTGTCTTGTGATACTCTGTTCAGATTTAGTGGAGTTTCTGTAACATTAAAAATAACCATTTTTTCCCTTTCTCACCGATATTCCTTTAAGACTCCCTGCCAGAATCACTGAATGTTCCCATGTGAAGCTAGAGTCTTGCCAGACCATACAGACATAGTGTGGATCCAGTAAGAAGAAATGTTTGTTGCCGCAAGGTCTCTGTGTGAAGAAGTAGAAACAAACCCTTCTCCCCTAATAGAGCCCCATGGAGCTGAATTCTTCCCAGCCTATAAGATGCTGACAGATAGACAAGCATTTTAGATTTCTTTGTTTCAAAACAACTTTCAGACATCGTGCAGGTGAGAGGTTATCAGACTTTAGTGATGGGGATGAAGGGAATAAGGACAGCTTCATCAGTAAAGCTTAGATCAATACATGACTTCAAAATCGCCTCTGTCATGTAGAAATTAGCTAGGCAGTGCAGTCTGTGTATAGCGCAAAGTTACAGCAAAAGCAGTACCTAGAGAAAAAAAGAAAAATCTTTCACAATAAGAAGATTTTGTTTGTAATTCTATGCCTTGATTCAGTAGGCTCGCTAGAATAGCCCAAGGAAACAATACCAGCACAAACAAATGGATTACAACACAGTCCCTGTACATATCTTAGAGAAATTTTGTTTTGTATTCTCCTGACATAACATACAGTAAATGTTTCTTTGAGCCATATTGATTGTTTTTACAAACTAGACTATTTAGGACGATGTTGCAATATCTTAACTACAGATGGTGGCAGCTGAATTATGTAAGGCTCTTCTGCCTTGTTGGTAGTTTCTCACTGAGATTTTTTAAAACTTATTTGGATGATTTTTTTTGAATTACATTAATATTTCATAAAAAAAACCAAAATGTACAGAGCAGTCTGACAGTAATGTTAGTCGCTAAAACTACTGAAAAAAGCACAGTCCATTTCAATGTTCTTGGTAAGAAGTTTGGACAATTATGTATTGAGGCTTTGGGTTATGGATCATTTACTCAATTCTTCTGATATAGTAGTTATAATAGACTGCATTCTTATATCCTTTCACTAAAAATGTATTTGAAGAGTGTCCAACTCAGGATATTTCTCATAAAACATTAACTTTGAAAGCATTGAAAAATGTGTTTTTTGTAACTTGCATTCAGTTCTCTGTTTTTTCCAAGTGTAAATGTATATGCATACATGTAATGCATATGCATACCTGTAATGCATAGGCGTATGCATAATGTAATGCATACTTACACATTATAACTGCACCAGAATTAAATTTAAAAAACAATTAAAAATTATAATTCTCTTTAAATAAAATAAAAGTTTAAAAGGAAAACTGATGTTTTTCCTTATTAAAAAAACAACAACCTAGTCTATCTAGTGCATGTCAGTTTGATTATGAACTAATTCCCCCAGTAACTCTTAAGGATAGTGACACTTTTGTTTTCTATAGACACAAGTTTCTATAAACTTGAAAATTAAATACTTCATGCCATCACATGTGCCTGAAAAGGCTCTTAAGGGTTTCTTAAGCTTCCTTTCACAAAATGTTGTCACCAAATTACTTCTGAAGACCTGTGTTATGCTCAGAAATGGTGTTGAAGGTCTGAGGGTTACAGTAAGAGTCTGCCTGCCCCCTAACTGCTGTGACCTGTCAGAGATTCCACAAATAATTCCCCTGAGGGTCTTAGGGCTTCTGCTTGCTTGCAGAGCTCTCACTCCCAATTTACAGCTGATAACAGTAACTCTCCAACAAAAGGATTTAACAGAGACAAAGAGTTCAAGTTTTGAAGGTCATGATAGGTGAAGAAAAATTTTTCCTAGCTATATCTGAGAGTTATTGGCAGCTTCATTTGTTTGTGTAACTTTCTTCTGTAATTTGAGGTGCAGCTGACTTCCTGGTAACATCTGAGAGTTTTCTCTAATAAATCCATCCAGAGATGTAGTGTGCTGACCAGTGCCTTTGATCTCCCCTACTTCCTCTCCAGGAAGTTTATATTCCCAGTCTGTGAACTTTTGCTCTGTAGATCTAAGTTTTCTGTAAGATAGGAGAAGTGCTTTCTGACCTACGGTGGAAGAATGTGAAGTAGTTTGTGGACTCTTTTGGGTATAATGCCTGCTATACAGTTATAAAGCATTAGGTCAACAACTCCAGTGATTCCTTTAAAACCTTGGTTACCCTGAAACTGGGAAGCAGAGTAAAATGTCTTGACCAGGCTGACACAGCTAGTCTGTAGGCAACAACTATTGAATTCAGTTTTCCTGAGCCAGGTATCAGCTCTGATGTTTTGCTGCTTTGTTATTGAAAGATCACCTACCTCGTGAAAATATTCAGTTGAGAGTCAAATGTATTTTCCTTAATGTAAACACATGAGCGTTTTTCAGAGGATGTATAAAAATGATATCTCCTCCTTTCCCTTAGAAAAACTGATCAATAACCCTTCATTTTTTTACTGCTTAAGACTGCAAAATTTTAGGTTATATTAATATCTTTTCCGTCAATTATTTATCTCTTGGCTTTTCAACTGAAATGGATGGTAGTCCACGGTATAGTCCTAAAATGAAGCTTTGTGATGTATGTAAAAGCAATTGTAGAAGAAAATATATATTTCAGTGATCTTTCACTAACAATGAGATAGTATTTGACTTACAATTTCCATCCACCACAGCGTTACTTTCATTAGTTTTCTGAACGTAATAATGCATTTGTAAAATTATCCCACAATGGTAGTGTGTTCCATCTATAATCAATAAGCATTTAGTATTTTGACTTTCTAAATATATAAAAATACATACATTTCCTAGGAATTAGTGAAAAGCTGTTAGATCATTATGCCATTCACTGAGAGTCATTTGGAAACTGTAAGACTCTACATGGCTCTCATTAAGTGAAATATCTGGAAAGATAATACATTATTGTGTAGGCTGCTTAAGAAATTGGTATAAATTAGCACTTTAATATTTGATCTAATATGAATAGGCACGATATAAACTATGTGCTGTGTAGATTAGGATTAATGGATTTTCCAAGCTTGTCTGAAATTCAACTTGGAAGTAATCTGAAATTTAGTGAAAATCTTCACAGCTTGGGTCTGCACTGTGGAACTGAGTTCTAGGTGTAGGATCCAGCTGGATGTTGACATACAAGGATATCATCTCTCTGTTCCCCCCAAGACCTACTTTTCAAGGATGGAAAATGCATATTTGTAGGCCAGAAATACATTCATGCCACATTCTAACAGCTCTCCATATCTGGACAAGAAAGGCAGTATGGCACTGTAGGTTACTTGCCTGTTCTCTACATAAGCTGGGCAAATTACTGACCTGTAGGACCAAGGATGTTCCCAAACTGTAAAAAACTTCTTCAGCCCTATGTGTCTCAAAGTAAGAAAGTAAATAAAGGTAATCAAAGTAGGAAAGATAATTGTATCTGGCATATCACCAGATTCCTCATTTAGAAATTTCCATGCTAACCACTTAGTCTGATTTCCTAAATAAAAAAATATGCCACAAGAACTTTATAAACATTGATTTTAAAGACTAAAAATGATGGTAGAAATACTGTAGGCCTGTAGCTGGGTAATTTCAGATTCTTAAAATATTGGGGGGATGTTAATCAATTTTTATTCTAATGAATTAAACCTTTATGAACCACATTAGCTGTTTTTTCTTCAAAACTGCTTCCTCATTCAGAACCTTGATAGATACAAACATATACATGGCCATGCAACCAAAATAAAGAGTTTTAACATGAAATATACTTTGTATACTCCAAATTGCTCTTGCACTGCCTTTTGAAACCCTTTCAATTTTTAATAGTCTTTTTGAGTTATATCTACCTGAAAGACATCAGTCTTTCCATTAATGATACTACATTGTATTTAATTCTTTACTTTTTACTGGATGCCTCCCTCAATGCACTTGTACTTATCCAATGATTTTGTTCAGTCGCATAATATAGCTAGATGTGATTCTGTAACATATCTATGAGAATTCATGTTTATTTGGCTATCTTTCAGTCTCCCTTTAGCTTCCTGGTTTTCCACCACTCAAGCTCTCATGTTCTTTCTTGTAAACGTAATCTATATGTTTTACTGCAAAATATACACCCTGCATTTGCCAGTCAGTAAAGATATAAATGTTTACCATTTTAAACAACTGAGATAAAATTTATTTCCATTTTCTCAGCTTTCTTCCACTAATCCAATAGTTAATCTAAGACAAACACCATCAAAACCAGCAGGAATGGCTTAAGACTGAAAGAAAAAAATAGAAAATCTTTGTTTATTAATATAGATCTTATACGTACATTGTTGGCATATTTTACAGTCCTTCTTACTGATCTTATATAAAATAACAGTTCTGATTATTCCAAGTTTAAAAATGCTAAGTCACCAGAGGCAGCTTTAGTTTAATTAAACTTTTGATTCCTTTGTTAAAGACATATTCAGAAAATTGAAGTGCTTCAGAAACATTTTATATTGATATACTTCTTCCTGGATACCACAATAATTATTTTTTCTTACTCCGTCATGAAGCACACACTTACCTTGAAAGGACAGTTTTCCACAAGAAGCCTGTGAACTGCAGAATGAATCAGAGTATGAAACATGAAGCAACTTGTACCAACTCTTGCTCACGGTAGTATCCCCTATTCAGGAGTCTTCCTGACTTCAATGAGATTCATGATACACTTATGTATTGGTGATGTCACAAGGGCTGATCTGAAGACTTTTCTGGAGCAACAGCTGGCTCTGTTTGTCCTAGTGACAGCTTTTCTAATGACCCTGCAGGCTAGGAGTCCTTTTCAGCTCTGATTGTGGTCCTGCATTTCTTGATGTTGAGACAGCAGTGGCAGTATCCTCCAGGGTAAGGGTGAGAGACTCTGTGTTGACCTCTGCAGCAGTGACTTCAGTAATGGTATTCTCCAAGGTGGTGACAGGAATCTCAGAGGTGAAGACTTCCCGACAAGTGTCCTGCCTGGGACAACAACAGAGGCGTCCTTATGTTGGCGAGAATTGGGTGCCAGTTACCTAGAGGCTGAAGGAGTTCGGGGGCTGTGTTTGCCTCCTGTGGCCTGGGCAGGGCACCTGCCTACCCCATGCCGATTACACTGCCTGTAGCTCTCAGCCTGACGTCCAATGTTCTGCTCATTGTGGTGCATGATGTACATAAAGGCATGGGGATCTGGCTAACAGTCTGACCCATGCTCCAGAGGAGTCGTCTTCCCCCTGTGTTCCCATATGGAGTTACAGAGCGCAGTGCCCTCATGAGCCAAGATGCAGAGAGATTTGCCAGTGGGACTGCCTGGCAGAGTGTTTAGAAAGTGTCTCCATTGGACACAGGTATAAGGTTTAGTTTCAGCTCTGAGTTCTCAGCTACCATAACTCTGGGTCCTGCTGTCCATCCACTGACCTCCACAGAGGATACTATCTGGGGGCAGGAAGGGCCATGCTGTCTAACATCTGGAGTCTTAGCATGTGTAGCTTCTGGAGCATCTGGAGATAACTGGATATATTACTTTGTCAAGTGATTCATTAAGTGACCAGCTGGTTCAGGAAACAAAAAATGTCTTTGTTTTGAATGCATTCATAGTTCAAGAGTTTAACTGAAAGTAGTGTAAGAGAATACAAAGAATATATTTCTTACCAAACTGCTTTACTTTCCTCTGGAGTGATAATGTAAAAATGATGTGTTCGTCATTTTCTCATAGAAATCTGTTGTCAAAGGACCTAATGTTTATAAATGGAGGAATTTTAGGGAAATAGGGCTGAAGATTATAAGAAACTCTTTCTTTTATGAGTCTCTGAAAACCAAGATTGCTTTAAAGCTCTATTATAAGCTTTTTTTTGGCTCTCTTTCAACCAAAACTACAACCTGTAAGCTTTCAACACATATTCTAGAAATTGATGAAATATTAAAAAGGAAGTCATTATTCTTTTATATGTTATACTTCATTCTTAGTATGTCCTCATGTGGTTATAGATTTCTAACTATCTACTAAAGTCAATAAATTGAAAGAGCACTTTCAGTTTCTAGACGTTCAGTTCAAAAGTCTTTATGCACTATTGCTGAAAAGGTTTTGTACTATTTCAACTGTATATCATAATTATGCCATAAATACACCACTAAGTAAAGCATAACACTAAATCATTTGTATAATGTCACCATTTAAGGATATTAAAATATTTAAAACTAACATATATGATACTGTTCCTATTCTATCAATGGTACATCTCACTTTTACTTGCTTGTCTATTTTCTGACAAAATTATTTTCAATTTTATTTATATAAGGACTATAAATAAATAAAACATAAAAGTAACATATAAACAAAGGAAGCTGACCTTTAAGTGCTATTATTCAGTAAAGGGGTTTTCAGTGACATTTTGTCAATGTAAATATGTTAGATATTATCACTTTCATTGATCTGACTGAGAGCTTTTAACAACCAAACTGAAAATATTACGAAATCTTTACAGTCACAGTTAAGTAAAAAATAATTTCAGCTCTTCATTAACATTAAATTAATCTGTCTTCAGGTGTCTAAATATCATGAGTACTGAGATGTATCTCAACTATTCTGTACTTTTTCCTTTCATGTAGAACTGTTTTTAAGATTAATTGCCATCTTATCTTAGAATCATAGAATCACAGAAAGGTTTGGATTGGTAGGGACCTTAAAGATTATCTAGTTCCAAACCCCATGCCATGGGCAGGGACACCTTTCACTAGACCAGGTTGCTCAAAGCCCCATCCAACCTGGCCTTGAACACTTCTAGGGATGGGACATCCACGACTTTTCTGAGCAACCTGTTCCAGTGTCTCACCACCCTCCGAGTAAAGAACTTATTCCTAATATCTAAACTAAATTTATCCTCTTTTGGTTTAAAGCCATAACCCCTCATCCTACTGCTACATGCTTTTGTAAAAGGTCCCTCTCCAGCTTTCTTGTAGGCCCCCTTTAGGTACTGGAAGACCACTATAAGGTCTCCCCAGAGCCTTCTCTTCTCCAGGCTGAACAACCCCAACTCTCTCAGCCTGTCTTCACAGCAGAGATGCTCCCATCCTCTGATCATCTTTGTGGCCCTCCTCTGGACCCACTCCAACAGGTCCGTGTCCTTCTTATGTTGGGGGCCACAGAGATGAACACAGTATACTCCAGGTGGGGGTGTCACCAGAGTGGAGTAGAGGAGCAGAATCACCTCCCTTGACCTCCTGGCCATGCGTCTTTTGATGCAGCCCAGGATACAGTTGGCCTTCTAGACTGTGAGCGCACATTGCCAGCTCATGTTGAGTTTCTCATCAAGCAACACCCCAAAGTCCTTTTCCTCAGGGCTATCTGAATAGGTAGCAACACTCCTGAATAGGAAAAGTATACCACTGTGTAAGCGTGTGTATGCAACTAGTCTACTCTGTTATTAATATCTAAATTTAGATATTTATTAAATATCTAAAATAAACATCATAATATGTATAGTATATACTTGTTCCATGCTTGGTACAAATTTGCCTTTATTTCCTTTAGTGGTAAGCTAGCAGTCAAAGGCAATCTTTTTTTACACTTCACACTTGACAGAGAATTTTCAGTTCTGTGAAAGATCTGGTCAGAAGCTCTCATGCAATTCTAAAACATCTCAGGTGGCTAAAAATGTTGCTCTGTTTAATGCATCTTTACTTCATTTCATTATTTTGGTGGAAAGTGATCCACATGGACACTGTGGATTCAGGAAGAATGTAAATAGTAAATGTCTAACAGTTAAAGAAAATAACTAAAGCTCAATTATTTTAAACACTACAGTTTTGGATTTATTTTTATTTATTTTTTTTTTTACATGGGACTGAGGCTCGTTTCTGACTGAAATTAATACTGCTTTTCCACTCTATCTATAGCAGAAGAGAACTTTGGTAAATACATAGCATTTGTACAATTAAGGTAACAAAGACTGGTACTTTTAGTGGTGTTTACTAAATAATAATGGATCAGTACTCACCAACTCATGTTTTTGTTTCTGTTGTAGTCCCAGCTGTAGTGGAGCATTGTTAGCAGTCATAGTGCTAATTGCAGCTGTGTAGTATTTGGATATTTCTACTTAATACACTTCTATTTTGAAACAATTTCAAATTTGGGGAAGGCATTACATTCATGAGGGGAATGAGAGGGAAAAACTCTTTTATTGGATGAACCTGTTCCTACATGGCTTCACTGGCCATGTAGACCTTTTCCCAGCACAACCTGTCATGGTGTGAGTCACTTAGTTGAGTAGCTTTGTGGCACTGCAGAACAGTATAGCTGTTTACCTAGCTCTAATAATTAAATCTGAGAAAAAAAAAAAAAAAAATTTATTAAGCTTATGCAAAGCTTGTTCTTTGGAAATGTTTGGGGGTTCAGATTGTGGGTTTGGGCCTGCGGGGTTTTCTGCTTTCCAGCACCCCCCACACCCACACCCCACTTCCCAGGAGATCATCTTATTGCCACTTCTGATATTTACACAAGATTAGCACTGGAATAACTTTGTCAATCTGCAGGGAGCAATCACTTCTGCACCAGTAAATGAGAAAGAGCATTTTATTCCAGAAACCTAGCTAGCTACATTCTTCTGAATTATGGCTATATCAGCCTGTTTACATTTCTGCTGAAATTGAGAAAAAAAGCAGTGGCTTGATTTGAACACATATATGAAAGCCTTCTTTGCTATTTGAACACAGTATGCAGTAACAATTACTAGAAATTCATCTTTCCAAATGAGTAGTACAGGTGATTTCAAAAATCAAATGACCAATGGCAGGCATTGATCATTTAGGAGGAAAGCTGCCCTTCTTCTGTAATATAAGAACAGACAATGGCTCTGTAAAACTTCAGAATACCAAAGAATACAGTTCAACAGGAAAAAAGAGGCAATGCAGACAGGTATTAAAAATTGTCTTTGGGTAAAAATGGAAGATCAGACTAAGGTTATTAAAAACTGCAAGTTTAGCTTTTAAACTCTCATTAAATTATAATGGTATGTCTTTCACATGCTTGCATTAACAAGCATTTATTTATTCACAGACAAGACTATTACTTAAAATTATGTTATAGACCAGTTTTGAAGTCCAGAAAAATTAGAGTTCATGTTAAATTACCCCTCTAAATCATTCCAATGTCTTTAAATGCTACAGCCCATATTGCAGCCATGAAAATATCTCCACTGCTGTGAAAAACAATCAAAGCTGATATCAGCTGCCAAATTTAAAGAAATGTATCTTTTTTATATGTATTACAAAAAATATATTGTTAAAATTTATTTTATTTTCCTGGACTTAGACAGATTCATAGATTTCAATAGGCAAATTAACAGTTTAGAAACTTCCTTTGCTGAAAGAGATGTGTCTATGTATAAATAACCCCTTCCATTATCTGCATTCCCTCCTTAAGTCCTTAGAACACCCTGGAGATTCACGCTGGGCAACAGGAGCAGTGACTGCATAGTACAAAGATAGGCTGGCTTGGCGCAGTTTCCCCCACATCTAGCAGAGCTTTGGTCTAGAAGTGGTATAGGTTCAGTGAATGGGCTTCAGAGCAGTTGCCAGCATTCATTTCTGGCAGTCGACTAAAGGAGACGTGTGCCATGTGAATGGCTCTTGCTAGGTTTCAAGGTATTAATGGATAAGCATTGGAAGAATGTGGCACAGGGACAGGCTTGCCTATCATCTATGAAGACTACTAGAAAAAGAAAAATCTCCTTGATGATTATTATGAAGATTATAAAGAACATTGATGTAAACTCTCTTCCAGTACAGTTCTAAAACACCAGAATCTGTCCATCGTAAGATACTGCCCATAGTATGAAGAAATCTGGGGATATTATTTTATGTATAGGCAACAGGAAAATCTAAGCCATTTCAATAAATCATTTAAGAATAATTTCCAGGGACAATTCTGAATCACTTTTTCATACTGTGGAAGTAATGCAATATATAAATGTTGCACATCAGTCCTAAGTTACATATTTTAATTATTTTATAGTGTCTAGAGTTAGACTGTTGCTGCACTTTTTTTTCCCCAGCTTTTTTTTTTTTTTTTTTTTTTCTCATATGCACATGCATAGCCTCACGATAAACTGCTGGGGATAAGACTATTACTAGATGACACTGTAAGAATCTTTACATCCCTAAAATGCTTAGCTCTGAGATGATTCTCATAGCTTTCATTGCCAAAAGCCTGAGGATGCATCTAATTTAGACAAGGATTCTGCATTTCCAAATTATGTTCTGATCCTTTTTTTTGTTCTGCTGGCAGTTTGACATGCTCTCTTTTGTATTATTATTATCATCATCTATAATTTAACAGCTCTCTTTTTATAGCCATTTTAAGGTCCCCACAGTCTAAGCAAATATGCTATTGACCATACTTTATGTCCACAGTAATAAAAGAATTTATCATTTCACCAATTTTCTTCGCTATTTGTAAGGTTTTCTATCCTATCTACTCAGGCTTCATTTTCTTCTGAAGACCAAAGGGTACTTTAGTATGCGGATGAATCATAGAAGTAATCTATCTGTCTACTAGAATTTTGTATTTAACAGGTAACATCACTAAGGATTTTATGGCAAAGGACAGGCTGGGTAATTTCTGTTAGTACTGCATCCCTATGCTGAGTTCCTACCAAGACATTAAAATTATAAAACTATAATTTTAGGTGAGACTAGAGTTTCTCATTTCAGCATCAGAAAATTTTCTTGTTTCATTTTACCAGCACAATTATAGTGGTATTAATGAACAGGAAACTATAACTGGTAGAATTTTCCCAGATTAAGAGGTTAACAGTTTGTCAAAGATACTGGGTCTTTTCCATAGCTGTAGCAAGACCTGTTGGCTCCTGAACTAAATCCCTATGTCTCCCTCCCGTCCTCTCCTCTCCTCTCCTCTCCTCTCCTCTCCTCTCCTCTCCTCTCCTCTCCTCTCCTCTCCTCTCCTCTCCTCTCCTCTCCTCTCCTCTCCTCTCCTCTCCCTCTCCTCTCCTCTCCTCTCCTCTCCTCTCCTCTCCTCTCCTCTCCTCTCCTCTCCTCTCCTCTCCTCTCCTCTCCTCTCCTCTCCTCTCCTCTCCTCTCCTCTCCTCTCCTCTCCTCTCCTCTCCTCTCCTCCACTTTGCACTTCTCCTCCTTATTACAGCATTTTCCTCTGCAGTTGGTAGAACAGCTTCTAGCACGATAAGAAATATGCCCGCATGTTCATAATGTGCTACTTGCTGTAGCACTCTCCCCTTTTTATGTAGTTGTTTAATAATGCTTTCAGAATTAGGATCATCTCACTCACTTTTTATGAAAACATTACTGATTTGTTGGAGGTTCATAGTCAGATTTTCAGCCGGCTTTACTCATTTAAATGAGGCATCTGATTTAGAAGCCTACTTTTCGTAAGATTTTATGCGGGTTGTTGGAAAGAGCATACTTTAGATTGTGATTTACCTTCCTTCTGTCTTCTCCTTCCCACTTCTTATCTCTTCTGAGATGTAACTTTTGAACTACTTTTGAGGATGTGATATGAGGATGTGGTTTTACTTGAACACTGGTAATACTGAACATTAATTATTAGATTCTAAAACATAGATGGCTGAATATTATTTGCATTTTAATTGTATTACAGATGATAGGCTGTCTTTCACATTGGACTAAACTGTTAGTAATTACCACAGTCACTCCTAATGAAGTTGATAAGAATTGAAAAGTGTATTTTCATTTCTTGTCTTTCGATTTCTGGCTTGGACTTTCAAATGGTAAAGCATTCTGCTAGGACATTTTTCATGTCTTTTTTATGAGCTGTTGTGAGATGACTTTGCACTGAAGTTTTCAGTTCCTGCATCTGGTGGCACAAATGAAATGTTGTAAATTCTTTTATTATTTTTTTATTTTTAATATTTAATTTTCTTATTTAATGTTAGGTAACATAATGGTAGTTTTAGCTCTCTGCTAATGTCAGAGATTACAGACTGAGATTTTCAGATTAGACACTTGGGAAGGAAAGATCCACTAAAAGGGCAGTGCAGCACTGGAACAGGCTACCCAGAAAGGCTGTGGAATGCCCATGGAGATTTTCAAGCTTTGGCTAAGCAAAGCCACAGATAGCCTTTTCTAGTGTTGGTCATTGCCCCACTCTGAGTAGGAATTGATCTACATGAACTCCATAGACATCCCTCCCAACCAGCACTTCTACCGTGATAATGCTGGCGCTCAGTAAAAGAGAAATGGTAAGAAGACTCAGCTGCCATCACAAGGGCTGTATATCAGTATAAGCATCCTGGAGAATTACAGCTTCTAGACTTCCTTATTTCCAGGATCTGCTCCATATCACACGAACATACGGTGCTAAAAAGGGACGATGAGAAAGCTGATCAATCATCATATGTAGGTGATAGAATAGAGAAGTAAATTTCAAAAAGTCACAAATTTCAGCCTCTCTCTTTTTGTGGCTTATTTTGGTCTGATAAGGAGTTGCACCACTGCTTGCTCTGGGCTGTCTGCAAATTACACAGTTGTGTCCTTGGGATCTGAGCCAAGGAGCTCAGCCTAGGCAGGACAAACAAGGAACTTGATCTGGGGATTGTTCAGGCAGTCTGTAAACCTCATATATCACTATATTATGATCAAAGGGTGGCTCATGGTCAGCCTTATATAACTGCCATGTGTTAATGAGGTTATAACTGATATACCTGTATATTTTCCTACACAAGTTCAGTTTCCTCTTTGCCATAGGCAAATGCATTATTCCCGCTATACCTCAGTGTAACTGGTAGAGTTACTACAGAACACAGCGCAGCACTTCTGTTCTTATATTTTCACATATCACTAATGCAAACAGACTCACCAACAAAACTATTTAAACCGTATGGTCTCCTCAAGTGTCTTTATGCTAGGAAATGTTCCTTGATGCATTATTGAGATTCATCCGCAAATGCAGGAAAAGAATAATTTCCTTTTTATATTTTCTCTAATGCTGATAAATCAAAAATTTTGATAGGTTAAACCTGAAATAATAGCCACATCCTAAAGGAATCTGCTGCAAAGGAAATGGATGTTACTCTAGAATGACTGTAAAAAATGAAGTTTTTACGTAGAGATTAAAAAGCTCCCGCAAAGAGCATTCATCATATTTTCCTCTTAATGGCAATGCCATCATACTAATGTTGCTCCTGCTCTTCAAATAAAACACTCCTTGCAGGGATCAGTGTTTCAAGTAACAGTGAGCAAACTCAATACTTTGCTGTGACATCTCTATTGTAGTTTGCATTTTACCTCCTTTTTTTATACAGATAAATTCTATTACCGTGCCCTGCCTGCTTAAATGAAAGATACATTTTTCTTCAAGATTGGGCAGATCAGTGAGGGTCATAAAATATTAATGATGAAAGCTTGGGGAATTAGATGTGTCTGTGACTATAGGTTTATCTTGTTGGCAGAGCTTTCTCTGTCTAACCTATTTCTTTTGTGTGATCTCCATCAGAAGTTATATACTGTAAAAAAAATTATGTCTGTTCAGATTAAAATATACGCAATTTTTCAGACCAGATAAAGGGCCTGAATGTTTTATTTAATGATCCAAGTTTATTTAAGAGCTTTATAAATTTTGCAGCACAGTTTTGTTGTTCAAAAGCAGAGCTGTTTGCCAGTATGACATTTCTTTTTATTCCTCCTGCTATCACACCACTCTGCAGAATGCTGTTCCTAACATGGAGCTGGAAGAATGGATAGAAGAATGGAGAAAGAAAATGATAGAAAATGATTGTTAATCTTGTGCCACGACAGGGAAAATGTACTTAACCAGCTAGTTGCTGTGGTGGTTACAATGTATGCGGCAGGAGAAGCTGTTAAAAGACTTCTAGTTTTTGACTACTCCCAGTTATTTGGGTGTTGAAGGGGAAAGAGAAGTGATCGTTCTCTCTTCCTTTCCAATGCCTTTTTTTTTTCATCCCACGTGGTTGGGACTTGCTTGAGTTAAACTAAATTGGATCAAAACTTCTGTCTCAAAGTCTGGAGGACTGAGTGAACCCTTTCTTTGGTTGAGGGATATTTTCTTTTATCTTCCTTATACCATTACATCATACTTCTTGATTTATGTCTTTGTTAGTTAGCTGCTGTTAATATGGGTTAGTGAAATAAAAGCAACTCTTAGGATAAAAAGACAGCCATTTTTTCAAATTAATGTTAACTTGTGCAGGGTAGATTTTAATGAATTATGCAGATAGCAACATGAATAGGAATGGTATCTTGACTCTGCAACGGAGAATAAAAGGAATTACAAAAGAATAGCTCATGCTAAAAGTCGATGAAGGACAATGGTCTCTATTAGTAGTCAGTGAAAATGTAGAGTTTTACATCTTTGATAAATTAATTGTATAGCACTAGGAAGATTTTGCATTTTTTTTTATCCTACTTAAATCATACTGCTTGCTATGCACTTGTTATTTCTATGTCCTTTTGTTTACTACTGTGATGGATTTTTATCAAAATAAAATTTGGAGAAAATGCTTCTGATTTTCCAGAACCCTCAAAAATTACACTGAGGCTGTAGGATGGCCATAGGAGTTCAAAAATAGGATGAATTCTTTCCTAATGTTGAAAACATTGTTGTTTCTGCTGACATTACTGTCAGCCAACTTCAAAGTATTGCCCTCACAGCTCAAAAAAAACTGTGGGAGGTAGTGACCCAGGAGTTGTACTCTTGTTTTTATGCTTTGTGCAGTCCTGATACCACACTGGCAAGTCCAGTCTGTCTTTTTGATTACCCTATAAAAATATTTCCGATCAAAACTCCTTTTTAAATTTACACTTCCATCAACAATGGGGACTTAAATCTCATGGTCTTCCAGTCCCAGATTCCCTCAAATTCATTATCTAATATTGTCTCCTTTCTGCCCATTTCTATAGCTCCTTGGAAATTAGTAATTTGATAGTCCTGCAGTCTCTGAGGTATACCCACAAGGTTCCAAAGTTGATGCAGTTTTTGGGCTCCACACACATTTTTCTTTTTGTCAGTAATTTCCCCTGTATGCTGATGCTGGTTCACTGCGAGTGCCTCCAAGAGTCAGAAGTGAGGAGTTTCTGGTGGAACATAAGCAGGACAGCCTTGTACTCTACTTGAAATACCATTCTTCTGGAACATTTTTAACATCCTACTTTCCCTTCTTATGACAACCATGTTTTTCTCAAAAATGTTGGAAAAGAAATATAAGTTTCAAAGATACTCAGCACTTTGTAAAAGACACTGTAATATTCCTCTTGAGGTGACCACAAATCCTATTGCACTGCACAGTTCTGTCTTGTGCCTCGTGTGCTTCACTTATCAGACCTAAGGTGATAGTGGTGGACAAGAACACTAGCCCATGGTGTCTAATTGGCCTCATCCCTAACAATCTCTCTTTTTTTAATCTCATTTTTGTCTATTAAAAAAGAAAAGAAAGGAAAAAGAAAGAAAAAAGAAAAAGGAAAAAGAAAAAGAAGAAAAAGAAAAAGAGGTGCTTTCTTTTACTCTAGAGTAAAATGAAATACTAAGTTATGTGTTTCACAAACACGAGAAGAATCAAGCAGTTTGCTATGCCATGTTGGCTTTTTGCATACTGTTAAATGAAATCACACATCACAGACTTTCTAATTACCAATATGCTGCATAGAGGAAGTCTTTCAGTAATTAACCTTTCAATTAATCAAAGTACAATTTATGCTTCCCTCCATCTTTAACCTATCTTATGTTTTTCCTTCCTTTACTTTTTATCTTCTACTTTGTGCTCTGTTTCTTGCCTTTGAAAAAATAAGATCAAGTCCCCAATTCACAGCTATCAAAATTTTGATCTACACTGTAAGATGACAGAGTGAGGTAAAGCTTATTTTAATTTTAATAATTGTGAATTAAAATATCACTTTTAGTGTGATAGAAAAATAGCTCACATGACCCATTTTTCTTGGCTAAAGTCATGTACACTCATAAAGATGTTCTGCTTTTCATTCAACCTCAAAGGTTATTCATTTTAGAAATGTAGAACACTTTTTGTAGAGGGACACAATTATTCCTTATATGTACAATAGAACTTCATCAAACTGAAAACTGAGCTCGCATATCACCAGCAGATCTCCTCATCATTTGCCACAATGTTCCCACTCCTTAATCTGCATTTCTTAGATAGTAATTTTTTTCTTTGTATTCTATAAAAAATATGGGTCCATTTATAAACAAAGTACAGTACAAGCAGGAGACTCACAAGCCAGTACATGCAAATATGAAAGTATGGATTTTATGAAGTTTTCTAAGCACGTAGAATAGAGCGGTCAGGTGAAAAAACTCAGAAATAATTGTCTATTTTATAAAGTAATAAAAAAGTGGAAACCATATGATAAATGTAGTTTTCTGGAGCAAAGGGCAGTATAGACAATTTTTTTTGTCTTGTATCCACTTAAACAAATATAATAATGTATTTCAGCTCAACTGCATGGCAGAAACTAAATGCTAAACAGTCAGCCCAAATGGTCTGCTAGTACACCTGATGTTTTATCGATATCTCTGCTGCATTAATTAATCATTACCTTCTGTATGTGTCTGTTTGCATATTTTTTTCTTACACTCTACATAAGCTCAGAAAAGCCTACAAATGAGCTTCTAAAGAGACAGAGTCACATTGGGAAACAACATTGACTTCTGAGGGTTGCAGTATTGAGGGATTTACTAATGCGTAACTTTCAATGTATATTTTTTCCATTCCAAGAAATTGCTTAGGCTGTTTACAAATTTTGGCAAAAAAACAGTGGTCAACTTTAACATGAAGATCATCAGTTACAAACTTGATGGGTTACGGTGGGACACGTGCCTCCCAGTTTATTTCTTAGCAAGAGAAAATATGGCTTTAATTTGGTGTCAATAAGAAGCAGCTGAAATGAGAGCCGACCCTCCAGCTTCTTCTTTGGGAACAATTATCCATTCGGTTGCACATTTAGTATTACAAAAGCAATAATGAATTTACTTTCAGCAATGAAAGGTTGAAATGGTAATGCTGAAAAATACAGTACAGGAAGATTCATACAAGAGAAAAAGCCTCAACTTGCAATATTGAAGAAAATTTTTCCCATCTTATTTCCAAATCCTATTTTTTCCCAGTTGTCTAGAATCTCTAATAATGTCTTCAGGACTGATAAGAACTATATCAAGATTATTGTAAATGTTCATATAAATCCACTTTTTATGTTTATTTACTTCAGTTAGACTTACACTTTTCTATGTCATTTTATATGAATATTCTTTTGACTAAATTTAACAGAACCAGCACCATGCAAAATATGAATTTCAGAATTCAAACTGCAACAAAAAGTGTTTAGGTACTTATCAACTGGACAAAGAAACATTTTAAGACATCTCTAAGAAATTATAACAAACGCGATAGAAATAGTAAGCATTCACAGGGAACAGTTTGTAATCTCAGTCAAAGACTGGAAATAAAAATCTTTTTAATATCTTAAAATAGCTGAATTAATAATTTATTAATGTCTCTTCTCCAAACAAACAAACAAACAAAAAATCTAAAAATAGGATAAATGTGTTAGACAAATTATTCTTTGCAAATTATTTTCACAGTAATAGTTAGGAAGTAATTAATTTGTTGGTTCTACACCTGCTTAAAATTGGAACTTTTCTGTCATGAATCAGCCTCTCCCTTCTTTCCAGATTAGTTTACACCTTTCCTTCGGATATTTATATTCAGCAATGTAAAATGTTAAAATATAAGCTGATACTAAGCAAAAACATAGGTGTCCCATATTTCAATTTCACAGATTGCTGTTGTGGGTTTATTTAGCAGAAACGTGTGAATTAAACTAGTGTTATATACAAATATAGCTGAATAGCTTGTTGCTGCCCTAATTAAAACAGCTTGGCAGCAAATACTTCAGGAATATGAATTTTAACCATACTAGTTTTGGTGGAATGTTTCAGAGTGAATGGCATTTATTTCTAACATTTTTAAAAAATAGCAACAGTAGCTAACACAGTTTTAGTGTAATGACCTATCTGAAGAGTTAGAGAATCATAGAACAGTTTGGGTTGGAAGGGACCTTACAGATCATCTAGTTCCAATCCCCCTGCCATATAGCATATAACTGTAAGTCTGACTGCTTTTCTGCATCAGGAAAATATCTAAAAATTAATATTATGATTGTATTCAAATGTAATGAGAATATCACTGCTGACAGACCAGCAAAGGGGCCTGTTCAAAACAAGCTCACAAATAACATTCCTGAAAATGTGTTTAATGATGTCATGCTCTGATCTCCAAACATTAGCTATGAAATAATGAGAATCGAAGGAACTGATGTAAAGAGAATAAGCTCTTATGTCAACAGAAGCAATAATTATATCTGTTAATTTAACTATGCCACATGATGAGCAAAAAAAATATAATGCAATTAAGATGATGGCAAATTTATGTGTAACAATTGTATGAAAATGCTGGTACACAATAAATATAAGAAGAAGAATGAACAGAAAAATTGAAAAGTAAAGGATATTAAAAAACCCAACCACTAACAAGGAATTACTATCATAAAGAAATTTACTTAGGTAAACCAAGTAAGCTTCCAAAAGACCTTGGACATATGCAGGTGGGAACATCTGCCTGAGTAATATTCAGGGTCAGAGGAATGTAATCTGTACGATAAAATCTCTTTATTTTCCTAATAATATGAAATATATTGCTGTATACAGTGTAATAAGATAATACTACATGGTTTGATCTTAATTCAAAAAGATTAAAAAAATACATTTATAGGTGACTTGACAATCAAGCTGTTTCTTCTTTAGATTTGCTTGTGGAAAACTATACTCTATTTTTTACCTTCAGTATGACCTGATAATCTAGCTTCTTAGCTTAACTAATGTTAAATTGACACAGGCTGCCTGTAAGAGTCATTCATTGCTAAACTACTATTCAACTTTCTAGTCTAGTCTAGTCTAGTCTAGTCTAGTCTATTTCTAATAGTTAACATATTCTGTTTCTTAACACACTAATTGAATTATATGAAATTAAATGTCAGGTTTGTAGTCATGCAGAATCAATTTTATCTGTTTGTTCATAGTTTGCATGTTAATGAACACTCTGTTCAAATGTTGCATCTGAACAAAGATGAGGGAGGTTTTCTGGTTGTCCTTCCTAGCTGCCCACATAGGGTAAACACTGTTTTGGAAGGAGGATAACTTTCATCATTTTCTGAGTGCAGCTGAGCATACTCATGTGGGAGAGGAGCCTACAAGAAAGCTGATGTGGTGGAGGGAGAGGCAGAGAGAGATAGCAGGGACCTCACAGCACTGACGAGGAACGGACACATGGGCTGGTCTTGGAGATGATAAGGGAGTGATTGCGCAAAGTCTGTTGCAAGCAGGAAACTACTAAATGTTGCTAATTTGAGAGAAAACCTGGTAGAAATGGTCCATCTTTCACAGACACAGAGGGGCTGGTAGTCTTTTTTTCCAAAGCCTTTTATTTCCATTCTGTCCTTTTTTGAGCTTCTCTGTCTAGAAATGTAACTGGTTTCTATTTCTGTTCTAATAAACCTAGCTGTAGATGTTCAGAAACATCTTGGATGCTCTGGTACAAGCAGATCTTGCAGTTTCACCCCAGCAGGTTATGAAGAAGTTGGGTGCTAGCTTAGATGGCTGTACTGCTCTAGTGTAAACACTGGCTGAAGATCACAGTGGGGGGTACTTTTTTAAATTAGCATAACAGGTATCACGACACTAATTCTTTCAAAATACTTTCAAAATGTGAGCTTGGGAACTTAAATTTATCATTTTATTAGCCACCAAAAGTCACGGTTTTAATGATGATAGTGATTTTATGGTATATTACCTACCTTTTGCTAGTTAATACACTCTACATGTGTATTGTCCGTCCATCCTAGAGGACACAAAGACATTTTACCCCTACCTTGCTATTACTACAGATACTGAGTCTCAAACTAGTTGATTAGCATAAATCCCCAAACCACATATAGTCTAAACTTTACTATTTGTTCCAGTCTCTTAGAAGCATTTTCATGCCAAGTAGCTTGGCTTTTTGATTGTGAGCAGATCCATCAAAAAACATTTTTATAGTTTTCTAACTTTTGCTTAGACTTTCACATTTGCAACAGCATTGCTACTTCCTATTCCTTCATTGTACTCCGGTTCTTAAAATCCCATTTTGAAGGCTAAGCTTCATGTTAGTTAACTGTTATTTTCTATGAAAGATGTTATTAGATAGTAATTTTTAAAGAAACATTGAATATGTGCTATATTTAACAGATATGGAAGATATTCTTCCATACATATTTTGTGTATAGAAAAACCTGAAATATATTTCTAATATCTGGTCCTTTTAAGTACTATATGATTCCTCTAATGTCTTATACAGCTCTATACAGTCCGTGATCCCTCAACAGTTATATACAACTCTACAGTCTTAGATATGACCATCGTGAGTAGAATATGTTTATTACAAATAATTGGATGTGCGTAAAAGTGTGCATTACATTCAGTCTGTGAACATTGTCTTTAAATCATTTTTCCTTTGGTTTGTGTAGTACTACTGCTGAAAGTTCCTGTAAATAGTCACAACTAGATGATCTGGGTTTATATGTTTTTTCCTCTGTGAAAATCACAGATTATAAGAAGCACTATTTTTCTTCCTGACACACTAGCTAAAGCATGCCGAGATATATTTATGTCCATAACCAATGACACATTCATTTTAATGCTTAACTAGGCAATAAAAATGCACAAGAGCATTTAAAGAATAACTTATCATGCTGAATTCAATCATATTTTAGCAAGAAGTCTCACTATTGTGCCTGTTGATACATGTTCTGTACTTGGATTCTCTCTCCCACCATGAAAAGAATTAAGAATGTGGAAATCAGATGAAAACAAAATGGAAGGATCTACCTATTTAAATAATTTACATTTTTGCACTTCTTTGGGAGTCATTGCACACTGTAGGCCAGTATAGAAACACAAACTACATTTTCATGTAACTTAACAGAAAAAACAAACACTAAAAAAGCACTATGTACTACTGAGTTACAGAACTTGAAATATTCGTGGGAAAAATACCCCACCAAAATGCAGATAAATTATAACTTGTAATATATTTCTAATCATCTTTGTTTCTGTAGACATGCTTATGAAAGATATCATAAAACTTGCTGGAAAAAATATAAACTTGCTGGAAAAACCATAAACTTCCTGGAATATACTGCCTTTAGGCAACAAACTGTCTAACTTTTCAAGTAGCAATTTGAAATAATGTATTAACATAGTTAAAGGGAATCCCAGAGAGTTGTCATTTCACCTGTTGATGTTACAAGGTTATATCATACTGGTGTTACAGTATTTGTACTGTATTTGAGGTCAACAAGACATTGAAATCCTATGCTGATATCTAACTGTACTCCAGATGTATTAGAAAGTGACACAGAAAACAGTGATTTTATATAAAAATCTCAATGTTCATTAGAGCTCAAATATTCAATGGTATAAAAATAGTGGACACTCTTCCATCTCTCCTCCCAAACCCAAATTTTAAAAAAGTTACACACATGCTGAGCAACAGTTAGATACTATATGATACTGAGGGCTGTTGGCACCTAAAACTATAGGTTGATTTCACACTCTAGAAGTCACCATGAAGAGCAGGAAGCAATCACAGTATTTTCCTTGTCATCTCACAGCTCTTCTTTAAGTGTCTGTAAAATTCCATGGTAAAAAATTAAAACTACCCCAATCACAAACATGCAAAAAATTTGCCAGCAAAGATTTCCAAGAAGGTTCCAGTACAGTTCCAGAAGGAACCAGGTTCCAGTCACAGAAGGTTCCAGTATAAGCCACTCTCACTATCATATTTACTTCCGTCAAACAGTGGCAACTAACAACACCAGAATTTTGTGGGTTTTCTCCCCTTGCTTATTCTCTACATTAAGGATTTATAAAATTTAACAGCTTTAAACTTAGAATGGAAGAAGCCCAATATCTGCCTGATTTTCCAGTTGCATGCAATTCAACCATTTTCCTCGAATTTACTGCAATTATATGTCTGAGTCATATATTTCTAATACACAGATCAGTGAGTCACATTATACTTGCTTGGCTGCATTTGCAGATATGGTTAATCCCACTTCCCTCATCCACAGGCACAAAAGCCTGTCATAAAATGTGGTTGCTAAATATTTACAGTACAAAAATATCAATCATCAGCAATACTGTGAATAGTTTCTTTTCCATGGAGATTGTGTCTGTGTTTGATGAATATGTGTCCATGGCCTCTAGAGCTCCAATTAAAAAGTCTGTTCTAACACAACTTGCTTCTAAGTAAGCTCTCAGACATGCATTAGTAGTACTTCCTTTGAAATTCTACAGACGCCATGGCTCAGACCACTCAAGTTGTGCCAGAGGAGGTCTAGATTGGTTATGATTAAGAGAAATTTCTTCACCGAAAGGGTTCTCAAGCACCAGAACAGGCTGCTCAGGGAGGTGGTTGAGTTGCCACCCCTTGAGGTATTTAAAAGACGTGTAGATGTGGCACTTAGGGTCATGGTTTAGTGGTGGACTTGGCAGTGTTAGGTTTACAGTTGGACTCGATGACCTTAAAGGTCTTTTTTAACCTAAATGGCTCTATGATTCTGTGATTCTATGCTGTGTCCTGCCTGACACAAGCACAGCTTTTGGAAGCCTGATAATATTGTATGCCCTTATGTGCGTTTCCTCCTGCAATTATTGAGTGACTGTTTAGTTTGTGCCCTGGAATATTGCACATATTTCTGCTTAGCTTGGTTTTGTTCACACATCTTCCAGGGTTTTAGGGTTTTTTGGTTGTTTGGGGTTTTTTTGTTGTTTGTTTGGTTTATTTTCTACACTGCTTTGGATGTGCGAGGATACATGGGTAAAAGTCAATGGAGAATTGCAGGTTTTAATTGAGTTTTTGGGTTTTCCATTGTCAATCAGTTTTAGTTAAAGGTGGGCTGGCAGCAATTTTCTTACATAACACTAAAATTGGGAGGGAGGAGGTTAGCCGTTGGAAATTGGATGACAGGAGTATAAAGATTATACACAAACTTCTGAATTAGACACTATTATGTATCTAATTTTTTTGTTCATTTAGTATTATTTTAGAGAAAAATATTGCTACAGTCAGATTTTCAGATTATAGCTGATAGGCTTTTGATGTTAAAAAAGTTTTAAGAATATTTTAGGAAATGCAATTGACTATACTGTCTACTGATTATTGGGTGATAGTAGTGATAGTAGTGACAGTAGGCTGGTGTTCATCCCAGCTATCTTTATCTAAAAGTTAGGGATCTAGGCTAAACTAGTTACGTAGGTTATTTCTATAGTCAGTAAATAAAGAGAAAGAAACTTCAAAGGGGCATTCATTCCCCTTTTAAAACTGCTGTCATGTCAATTTAAATGAATCACCTTTGGAATTGTTAGTCAGTACACATTGACTTGTGTAGGGAGCCCTAAAACAGCTAGTTTAGATAATATAACTAAAGTCTAGTGACATAAACCTAAAAAGATGTTATGCTATAAATAGAGAAGATAATATGTCCTGGAAGAGAAAGTGACAAGTTTAAACTGACATAATGTGTCAAAGGGCTACGATTCAGTCTCAGTCTAAATACAAAGTATGATCTGAACTGTGCCTTCTGATAAAGAAGAAAGTCACATTGCCCAGTAGTAACAGAAGGGTTAAAACCCTCTTCATACCACATTTTTACCTGCCTAAACACCACTACACCTCTACAGGGAAAAGAGAGCTGAACTGGCTACATTGCTTTAATTTTTCCTTCTCTTAACAGCAGATATACAGAGGATGATACTGTCACAGGGTCGTTTTACTGTTAGTTTTGTAAGAATTAAGTTTCCTCAGAACACAGCTCACGTTTCTGTTGCAGAAAGGGGGCTGAGGTCCCTGGCACATTCATTGGACCTTTGCTGATTTAGGAGCTGAAGACACTCATCAGAAGAATTTGTCAGCAATTTTAAATCCTAGCAGCAAATAATACAAGCTCTTGTGTTTTATTGATGCAAATGATAAGTTCAGCATCAATTACATTAGAAGAACCTTTGGACAAACTCTTCTAAATTTGTACTAGTTTTTACATGTATCTTTGGTCCTAGAATAGCATAATAAAAAGAGCATTGATTTTCAATATTCTGCTAGGCTGGTATTCTTAGGACCATAAAGAAGCGTTGGTGAATCAGTAACTTCAATGTAAATAGTGCTTAGGGTTTTTTTAGCTCAATACCTAAATTATTTTTTTAAAAAAAGAAAACCAACCCTTTTAAAACTCTCTACAGTCTAAAATTATTATTCTCTGCCACTTCCAACTACTATATGGTAGTTTCTATAAAACGCCTTACTGATGTAGAAAAAAATCTGTATTACATTCCACATACTATATGGATACTAACTGTAAAAATACTGTGGTACTAACTGAAATATACAGAAGTCAACTGAAGAGTCAGCAGTGTTCAAACAAGTCCCAGAATCCACAGTTTGAAAAATAGTATAATAGAAACAATGGAAAAGTTCCTGTTCTGGAAAATACTTCTCTGGTAAAATGACAACTTGTCATCTGCTGCTGGAAACCTTCTAGATCACAATCTCAACAGTTTTCTTATTGCTGATTACCAGTTTTTGTATGATACTTAAGATGTAAAATTAAAATTTAAATCAAAAACTGAAACAAATTCTTTCTACTGCACAGGTGTGGGGTTTTTCATCTTAATACATTTAAAAAAAATACCAAAACAAAAACGCAACCAACGTTATGTGCTGTGCCACTTTTTTGACAATCTAGAGGTCAGACAATGACATCCATCCATCCTGACATATATTCACAGCCAGGTAACTAGTATCATTTTCTCAGTGTAATAACATTAATTCTGTGATCCTGTGATTCTGAGTTTAATTTTCTGCAAATGTTCTATTCGCTAACATCAGAACCTTTCATTAGAAAAAGATTAGCATGAAAACGTTGTTCAGCTGTCTCCCAAATCTGGCTGCATTAGGCAAAGTGTTGCCAGCAAGTCAAGGGAGGTGATCATTCCCCTCTACTCAGCACTGCTGAGGCCACACCTGGAGTGCTGTATTAAGTTCTGGGCTCCCCAGTACAAGAGAGACATGGACATATTTGAAAGAGTCCAATGAAGGGCCACAAGAATGATTAAGGAACTGGACCATCTCTCCTGTGAGGAAAGGCTGAGAGAGCCTTGAGAAGAGGAGGCTCAAGGAGGATCTTATGAGTGTCTGTGAACACCTGAAGGGAGGGTGCAAAGAAGAAAGAGCCAGGCTCTTTTCATTGGTGCCCAGTGACAGGACAAGATGCAATGGGCACAAAATGAAACACAGGAGGTTCTGTTGGAACATCAGGAAACACTTTTTTACTGTGAGGGTGATGGAGCACTGGTACAGGCTTCCCAGTGCAGTTGTGGATTGTCCCTCCTTGGAGTTATTCAAAAGCTGCCTGGATGTGTGTACTGGGTTTATAAGGCAAGATTTTTTTTATTTTCTTTTTTGCGGCAGTAGAGAGTCTGAAGGGGTGGCTTCTGTGAGAACAGACCAAAAACTGCTCCCATGTCAGACACAGCCAGATGCAGACTGCTCAAAGATGGATGCACCGCTGGCCAAAGCTGAGCCAATCAGAGATGTTGGTAGTACCTCTGCTATACCATGTTGAATAAAGGGTAAAAAATGCTGCACAACAGCAGTGGAGAGATAGGAATGAGAACACATGAGAAAAACAACTATGCAGACACCAAGGTCAGTGAAGAAGGAATGGGAGGACATACTACAGACACCGGAGTAGAGATTGTCCTGCAGCCCATGGTGAAAACCATAGTGATGCAGTTTTTCCCCTGAAGCCTACAGAGGTCTAGGTGGAGCAGATATCCACCTTGCAGCCCATGGAGGACCCCATGCCAGAACAGGTGGATGTGCCTTGAAGGAATCTGTCACCCTGTGGAGAGTCCAAGTGGGAGCAGGCTCCAGGCAGGACCTGCAGCCCGTGGAGACGAGTCCATGCAGGAGTACTTTTTCTGGCACGACCTGTGACCTCATGGGGGACCCACACTGGAACAGTCCATTCCTGAAGGACTCTATTCCATGGAAAGCACCCACGCTGGAACAGTTCTTGAAGAACTGCGGCCCATGGAAAGGACCTATGTTGGAGCAGGTCATGAAGGACTATATTGTATGGATGGGACCCCATGCTGGAGCAGGGGAAGAGCATGAGGACGAAGGAGTGGCAGAGGCAAAGTGTTATGAATTAACCGCAATCCCTATTCCCCATCCCCCTGCGCTACTCTGGGGAAGAAGGTAGAGAACTGGCAAGTGAAGTTGAGCCTGGGAAGAAGGGAGGGCTGGAGGGAAGGTGTTTTTTAGATTTGTTCTTATTTCTCTTTATCCTACTCTAACTTGATTGGCAATAAATTAAATTAATCTCCTGAAGATAAGTTTGTTTTGCTTGCAATGGTAATTGGTAAGTGATCTTCTTGTCCTTATCTCAACACACAAGCTTTTTTTGTTATATATTGTCCCCCTGCCCTGTTGAGGAGGGGGCATGACAGAGTGGCTTACTGGACACTTAGCAGCTAGCCAAGGTCAACTCACCACAACATGTTCCTGAGCAACTGGTTCTAGGTGGCCCTGCTTGAGCAGGAGGTTTAGACCAGATGACCTCCAGAGGTCCCTTCCAACCTCAACCAGTCTGTGATTCTGTGAAATAGACCTTAATTATTTGGAATTCTGAAAGTATTCAATCCTCTCTGAAGCATCACTGCATCATATAGCATTTCTGCAAAGTCAGTATCTGCATACTTGTATTAACACAGTACTTAGCTTTGTATCTTCCATCTGCTTTAAGGTCCAGATTGATGGGGTATGTTCTTATTCTGTGTGGTTGGAGTGGACTGAGTTGTGGATTTAACACTACGAGTCACTTTCTGCTTTGTGTAGAATCAAAAGTTTGGGGAAGGGATCAAGAGAGTGATTTCACATACTTGATCTTTTCTGAGGTTCAGGAAATACTTCCTGTAGAGCAATTGACTGAGAACAGTAAGGTCCACAATAGACCATCTTATCGTGGATATTTGTCACTTGTTCTTTTCACCCTTGTATTCTGAAACCCACAAATGAAAAACCAGAAAACGTTGTTTTAAGAATGCGTTATCTGAAAATGTAGGATATAGACACGAGAGAAATTCTGTTTGGTTTTAATCCTTTAAAAATTATTTTATCTGTTCAAAATAGTCAATAATATGAAAGGCCAGATACATCTTTTTTTCTTCTAATATTAAGATTTGAGATGATTTCTTGAAAGACTCCAATAATTCTTGATTGACAGTCATTTCTTTTAGAAAATGAAAATTCCCAGGAAGTGGAACATTCAAAATATTTTTGATTAAACACAATACTATCTTGAAATGAAGCTCTCGTGCACATGAAGAAACATTCTTTTTTTTTTCCCCCATTTTCAAATCCTTATGAGGTTTAATTATGCAAAAGTCCATTGTGTGATATTTTTTCTGTTCTTCTAACGTTAGAAACATGGAATTCATACCACCTGTCATTAAGTAACTTTTATCCTATTGGCTTCTGTTTAACAAAGATCTGCTTGTATTAGCCTCAATTTTGGAAAAAAAAAAAAAAAAAGGAAAGATAACCTTTAAGTACTTGATTTTAAGCTCATTGAAATCAACTGGGCAGCTTCATCTTCTAAAACAAAAGAAACTCTAATATAAGCATTTTCACCTTACTCCATGTTATTATCATATTGTATTTAATAAGATTGATAGGGTTTTTCTTTTTTTTTATTTTGGATTGGAATTTTTTGGTGTAAATAAAAATTCTTCAAATTCCTTTGTCCTCTTTGGAATTCCATGGAATCCATATAGTATGTTCAAATAATATTTGGTCCCTTTCATATTTTCACTCACTGCTATGTATACTGTCCAGAAAAAATGAAATAGGCTGATTTAATTCCTTCAATTATATTCCATGAAGGTAAATACTCAGCTGAACGTTAGAGGTCCAGTAAAACCATAAAGCTATCCCATAATTTTTGGACATGGTGGATAACACAATTCATTCACTCTTTCCTGGGATTTCATGCATCTCAGGAGTACTACAGATGCCAAGTTCCTCCTTTGATGTGCATGGTTAGCAGTAAGGAACTGGGATCTACTAGAAAATGGGTTTACAAGTATCTCAGTTTTCTTTGCAGGTTGTTGTGGTATTTTTCCTTTATTGGGTAGACTCCAATCATTAAAAAAAGACTTTTTTCTGCAAAGGCTCAAATGTATCAGTGGCCTAAACTGGTGCTTCTGTAAGATAACGCTTCATTCTCTTTATTGTTGTAGAGATTCACTCAAGAAATCAATAAACAAAACAATTTTCCTGCAGTTATACTCTACATTTGGGGTTTGATTTTTGTACACATACTACTTTGGCATAGATGCAACTTTGAAAAGACACAACAGTACTAACAAAGGAGGTGAAAAAGTATGTCTAAAGAGTTAGTGGGTTTGTGCATTTGCTTAGATCCAAATTGCTAAGCAGGTGTGCTAGCAAGGAAAATTAGCATTTCTGAATTCACTTTATTCATATTCAGCAACATATTTTCTTTAGTTTGGCTTAGAATTTTGTAGCTCCAGAAAGCCAAGAAGTATGTTAATTCCCCCTTTTTCTACATATCTTGCAAATACTTTTTTGCATGTATTTGCCATACTGGTTCTTAAGTTTGGAGTTCTCTAGCAACCAGAAGCCTATGGCACATTCTTTCTTCATCTGTCTGATGAAGTCATTACTGGTCCTATAGAAGTGGTTGCCAAATGTTGAAGTAGATAATATTTATGTCACCTCATTTTAGCTATGTAAAAACTGAAGTTCTTGCTCTTGCTCTTGTGCTCTCTCTCTCTCATTAGTGGGAATAACTGAGTTCATGTTGCTTGTTTTGAATGCTTAGGAAAAGTATGTTGCCCTCTGGAAGTTTCTGTAAGTACCTGTTGACTACAGAAAAAGTTCAGAATCTAGTCTAATTAGGAATCTAACACTGAGAAGTATAGAATGAAATCAGACAATTCGCACTTCTGAAGGCCAGTAAGATCTTAATAAACTTTATAGAAACTATTTTGACCAGCTAACATGCACATACACCTTAAGTGTTTATATGTTTCCAACAGAGTTTAGTTATTTAGATTCAGGTCAGGAAAATGAAACCAGATTGCTATATCTGTGCCTTTAATAAAAGTAAAACTAGTCCTTAAAATGTTACGTATCTTTGATGGGGTTTGAGAAAAACAGAGATAACACTGATGGCCTGTTTAAACATCGTGTCTTTTGAGTTAGCTGGCATCCAGCATTAACAACAGTATGAACTATCAAAAGTTTATTCCAGAAACTAGCAAGAATGAACCCAATCTTCCTTAACTACAAGTAAGGACATGTAAATCTAGAACCGGCATTTCATCTTCAGTGGGAATAAACCACCCTCACCCTCAAAAAAACCCACAAACATTTAAGCCAAAACACATTACCATATAGTGGACAATACAGGCACACATTGTTCTGGGGTACCTGATGACTTACCCCAGTGTAAAACCTTGAAGCTTCTTCTGGAAAAAGAAGCTGAAATTCAAGATTGTGGTAAAAAATGTCAACTTTCCAAGCTCTTTGGTGAGTACCAAAGGCTACAAAAAAGGTACCATATTACTTTGAGGAGTTAAGAGAATTAGGGTGAATGATGTGTACAATAGATGTCCTACCTTTAGGCTGAAGAGTCTATATGTATCTTTGACACCCACAGTGCCTGGCACGATCAGAATCTTCATTCAGTTACTGCATTGAAATGAAACAGCTCTTTGCCTTACTGTCCTGTCACATACAGAATTTATTCCACTTAAAATCAGATGCTTCATTAGAATGTATTGAATGAACTGAGTTTCTGATCCTGCCAGGTACCGTGGGTGAGTCAAAGATAGAGAGACCATAGATTACTTCCCCCATTAACACAACTTTAGGGCATAAGCCCACTGTGGCTGTTAAGCCCTTTAATGGGTATCTCCTTCAACTTTCAAATATCCCGCAGTAAAGCTATTAGGATCCTGATGTGGGGCATGCAGGTAATAGTCTGTCCTCTGTGTGTTATACTGTGATGAATCTATTGAGCGGAAACTCTAGCAGCAGCAAAGCTATGTTCTGGATAAAGCCAGGGGGAAGCAGCTGAGACTGATACCTGGAGTCAGACAACTGGTTTGTGAGATGCATAAAGGGAACTGTCTTGGGATAGACAATTAAAATTAAGTTTTTTAAAGGAGGATAACTTGCCGCAGCCTACTGCAGGCAAGATGTGTCACCGTAGTGTCATAGTTGGGGAAGATCCAGGATTTGACCTTGTGTTATTGTCAGAATTAGCACATTTCTGTGCTCATGAAAGGTGTAGGTCCATGCTGTAAGTCCATGCTTTGGAGCTATAGACAGTGGCTTATTTTTTGTGTGCTGTTCCTAAAAAGGCAGCAAAAAGGACAAAGGAATTATTAAGGGAAAACGCGAATGGAATTCCTCCCTTTTGGTATCTGTATCTGAGTCAGGCATCTCAGGCTGTTTTTGTAGCCAGTGAAGAGAAATGGGCATTTTTCGGGCACAATTCATCTGATATATTTTAGACAGTGACTTTTCAGTGAGATGAATCACAGTGTACAAATACTTATTTCTCTGCATTGGCTATAAAGGGAGACTAAGTGTAACGAGCTCAGACATTTACATCATAGGCACCTGTGTCTGGTCAAGTGAATGTCATTCTAAGAAGACAATGATCAATGAGTTCTCAAACAATGGGACATACATCCAATAGACATAGATCCCAAATCTCAATAATGGAGGAGTGGACTGAAAGTGTGACCTGAGAAACTAGAACTTTGTGCATCAGTCAAGAAAGTTATTATGTGCTCCACTGTTGTAGTGATTCCTGGGACCTTTGTTTGAAAAGATTCTGTCACTCTTGTCATTAAGGGCCACTAAATCTATTTACATCATAATGTGTTAGAAAACCATAGGATACTGGAGATTTTAGAATCATTTACAGTAGTGTTTCATATCATTGCTGAGTTAGACTGTTAGTTTCCCTTGAGCTCTCCATATTATCACTGGTGGAGAGAAGCCTCTACAAAAGGTGATTCAGAATGATATTGTAAGGCAGGTGTTCTGAAGGAATCGGTCTGAGCAAAGTGGTCCACATGCCATCACATAAGAGTCACCCTAAAAGTAATTTCTGTATTTCAGGAGCTATTTAAAAATAAGAGACTTAGTGTACCTACAAGGGGACAAAGCGAGGAATTGGTATAGAATGTAGAATAAAAAATCAAATTCTTTTTTAACCTGCCATGGAGATTTTATATTTATTATTTGCATTTTTATTTTATTTAAGATATTGTGGGTATTTTGGTTGTTTCTCTTCTCAGTAAAAATACTTCACTTTACTCCTAGTATTTAGGAGCAACTAAAAGTTAAATTAGCAATCAATCTTGTTTGAACTTTACTTGCAGAGAAATGAATTTTTTTAGTGAACAGTTCTTTTACTGTATTTCTTTTTACCAAAACACTAAAATTCCCTTTCCTACCCAAACTATACTGTAGTTACTGGTATTGTAAAAATGAGGAAAACAGATGATGAAAGTGCACATTCAGATTTTATGAACTTATTTTTGAACATATTGAGGAAAGTTCCTTCCTGTTTGTGTATTGTGTTCAACTGAAATAACTGTTTTACTTGTTAGCCATATCTTTATGATATAGATATGATTTAAGACACAAAAAAATGAAAGCCTTTTGTCACTAATCTGAAGCAATGTTTTTCAGTTTCCTTAGAGGAAAAGTAGGTTGGAAGTTTAGCTCAAAACACTCTATAGAAAATCGTCAAAGATGTGGTTTAAAGATTTATTCACTCCCTGCTACCAAGCTTTGTTTACTTAACTATTTATTGAGGAAAATAGATAATTAACACCCCCCCCCCCCATTTTTTGCCACCAGAAAGTTTGATAGCAAATAGTATTTTATTGCCATGGTTTGAGTTTATTTATGTGACATACAGAATAATGGAAAAGGTCATTTTAACCTTTATTGATCATCATGTTTGTCATATGCTAGGGATAAGAAAGTCTATTTGCCACACCTGACAGGTTGGCCATATCATCTAGGCATCTAGGCTTTTTGTTGATTTTTTTCTTTAGGATTTCTTTTTGAAAAAAAAAAAAAAAAGGGGGGGGTGTGGGGATAAGTGTTTTGCTTAATTTACAAAATTATCTCTGGCACAACCTAATAGATACTACCAAACATAATCTTAGTAAAGAGATAAACTGAACCTGGAAGAAAAATGAGATAAGCATCTCCTAAAAAAATCGGAAACTAATCTGCTACAAAACGGAAATAGTAATCCCTTCCCCTTCCTTACTGGCCTTTTGAATAATGGTGCATCAGTTTAATGAAATGAGGCTCCAGCTGCTTACTGGATAGCAGAGTTTTCCATGGGGAAACGCATGCAGAAGCATGCAGGCTTTGGAGAGATGTTCCCTGTCCAAATGGAACTAGTTTTACTTTACAGGTCACAGAGATATAGGGTAGCATGGCCCTGCTCACTGAAAATGGCTTTAGGTAAGTCCATGGGCTCCCAGAGATCGGTTCATGGATCTGAAATGTCTGTAAGCTTTTTGTGTAGCTATTCATTCGAGGCCTCTTTTCACTCTGCCAAGAGCCACTTTTCTGAAGTCTACAGGAAATCTGATGATTAAGGTTGAAATCATCATCATGGCAATTGAAAGCCGCTAGTGTACTTGGTCTGCTTCCTTTCTATGAAGCATTTATTTACAAGGTCTCTAATCTAGCATTAACTCAGAAGGCAGAAGCAGTGATGAAACTTGCCGCAGCAGCTATTAATGCCTCTCACTACAGATCCTGCTTAGCTTACATGACCTATTTGCATTACAGTGCAAGATAACACGTCGCAGATTTTATGGTACCTCTAAAACTATCTCCATTAGT
This sequence comes from Pluvialis apricaria, assembly GCA_017639485.1. Taxonomy (NCBI): domain Eukaryota; kingdom Metazoa; phylum Chordata; class Aves; order Charadriiformes; family Charadriidae; genus Pluvialis; species Pluvialis apricaria. Next base: position 174,877,539 of record CM030007.1, read on the forward strand.
TATACAATCAACATTAGATCAAGACCAGACTATCCCATAAATAGCAAAGTCCACTGAACAGCAAAAATAATTTTAATTCTTTCTTGTTAAAAACCAAATAAATGCAATCAAGGCTCTGAGTTTGTGAATCCATTAATAGCCTCAGAGATATTAGTTGGGTTTCTATGAGCAAATCTGGCTGCAGAATCAGAACTGAAGATGACAAATTTTGGATATATCTTGTCTACACTGCATTGCTTCTACTGAAAAGAAATGATCATAGAAGTATATTTTCCATATGACAATATATGAAGTTCAGCACAAAAAAAAAAAATTTTTAAAAAAAGCAACAAATATAGCATTTTATAAAGAATCTTTTTCATTTTATAGATGTTTATTCATCAAAACTTACTGAAGCTTGTTGTGTTTTTCTTAAAAGAATAAGCAAATTGTTGGTCCCACACACCCATACATAGTTTTCTAAGCCTTCTCTATAGAATGAGTTATTTTATTGATCAGGAAGCTTCTGTCTGGGTGCTCAGTGGAAAGCCTTAATGAAACACTTATCTTAGAAAAAGATTAGTAATATGGCCAGTAAAAACCAATTTTCTTGTATTTAATCTCCTAATCTATTTTACATTATTTCCTAGGGGTACCATGAACTTCACAGACACATGACTTTGTGCAAATAATCAATTATATGACAGAATCTCTTGAGTTTGTTCTATAAGAGTTAGCCACCTTTCTAAATGGACTGTTTCCTGTTCTGGAATAGGTAAACCTAGTCTAACTAGAGGGTAAAGGACCTAGCAATGCCATTTGTAAAAAAAAAAAAAAAAAAAAAAAAAAAAGAGAGAGAGAGAAAGAGAAAAATTATTTGGAAGTCACCCAATGAAAATTCCTTGCTTTTATACCCCAAATGCTCAGTATTCTGTAAGCTTGGTGAAACAATATGTAAGGATGCCATGTTAAAACATCTTTCAATACCTGACATAGGTCCATTGGACTGTTTGAGACCTTCTAAGGAACCTGAAGGTGCACAAGTCCATGGGACCTGATGAGATTCATCCGCAGGTCCTGAGGGAACTGGCAGATGAAGTTGCTAAGCCACTAGCCATCATATTTGAGAAGTCGTGGCAGTCCGGTGAAGTTCCCACTGACTGGAAAGGGGGGAATATAACCCCCATTTTTAAAAAGGGAAAAAAAGAAAGACCTGGGGAACTACTGGTCCGTCAATCTCACCTCTCTGCCTGACAAGATCATGGAGAAGATCCTCCTAGAAACTCTGTTAAGGCACATGGAAAATAAAGAGGTGATTGGTAACAGCTGACATGGCTTCGCTAATGGCAAATCGTGCCTGATTAATTTGGTGGCCTTCTATGGTGGCATTACAGCATTGGTGGATAAGGGAAGAGCAACTGACATCATCTACCTGGACTTGTGCAAAGCATTTGACACTGTCCCACCTGAGATCCTGGTCTCTAAATTGGAGAGACATGGATTTGATGCATGGATCACTCAGTGGATAAGGAATTGGCTGGATGGCCACTCAAAGAGTTGTGGTCAATGGCTCAATGTCTAAGTGGAGACTAGCGATGAGTGGCATTCCTCAAGGGTTGGTAGGTACTGGGAGCAATGTTGTTCAACATCTTTTTTGGTGACATGGATGGTGGGATTGAATGCATCCTCAACAAGTTTGCTGACAACACCAAGTTGTATGGTGTGATATACACACTGGAGGGGAGGGATGCCATCCAGAGGGACCTGGACAGGCTTGAGAGGTGGGTCTTTGCAAACCCCGTGAAGTTCAAAAAGGCCAAGTGCAAGGTCCTGCACATGGGTCAGGGCAATCCCAAGCACAAATCCAGGCTGGGCAGAGAATGGATTGAGAGCAGCCCTGAGGAGAAGGACTTGGGGGTGTTGGTTGATGAGAAGCTCAATATGACCTGGCAATGTGCACTCACAGCCCAGAAAGACAACTACATACTGGGCTGCATCAAAAGGAATGTGGACAGCAGGTCGAGGGAGGTGATTCTGCTCTTCTATTCTGCTCTGGTGAGACCCCACCTGGAGTACTGCATCCAGCTCTGGAGCCCCCAACATAGGAAAGGCATGGACCTGTTGAGTGGGTCCGGAGGAGGGCCACTGAAACAGGCTGCCCAGGGAAGTGGTGGCCATTCCTGGAGGTATTTAAAAGACATGTAGATGTGGTGTTTAGAGACATGGTTTAGTAGTAGTTTTGATAGTGTTAGGTTGATGATTGGACTCAATGATCTTAAAGGTCCCTTCCAACCCAGACAGTTCTATGATTCTATGATTCTATGAATAGCTATTTAACTCAGTCTCTATCCTCATCTTTATATAAATTCTTTCCTCTGATTGGTGCCCAGTGCTATTTTCAATGTTCAAGGATTTCAGCCTATATTTCTGATGCAGTCTAAACTGCCACTCATGTATCTTTAAAAGCTTCTAATCTCACTCTCTCTGGATGTTACAGTGAGCTGTCTTTTCCCTCTTCATGCCCATGCCATTTTATTTTCCCCTCTACTTTGTCTCTGTGGAGCAGAACTTGAGGGCTATTTCAGATTTCTTTGTCATTTTTTCTTGCCTTCCAGGCTCTTTTCACATCCCATTAACTCATTGTCTATATTATTTTTCTAAAACCCATTTTTTACACTACAACATCCTTGATAAAATATATCCAGTGGTATACACTGCCATCCATCCAGTGATGGATTAGATAGTGCTTTACCGTCTAAGTCAATACATCTTCACACTTCTTAGTCATCTCTTCCCCTTGATTAGACTTGACTCCTCCATGCCAGAAGAAATACATTACATTTTGCTCAGAGCACTACAGCCAAAGTAAGTTTTGTGACTCCATTTTGTGTCACTCTGAAGCTGTCAGACAGGGAAGACGCTTCATCCTCCAATATCCACATTGAATTTAAGCTCTTTACTTTTCTGTATTATTTTGTAACTTGCCTCACCTGAATCATCTGTTCCCTCCCAAACTCTCATCCCTTTTCCCAAATTGTTGGGTTCTGTATATATCTATATGCCATATCAGTGTTTAAAATAATCTCTCAATTTCTTTGGATTAAGTATCAACATGCCTTTCAAATCCTTGTTTAAAATCCACTTCTTTTGCCCATCCTTCTATTAGTGTTAATTTTTGAGTAATCTACCCATTTGTGTACTTCTTTTCAAGCTTACTGTATCTAGAATATAAATTTCAGAAGACATGATCATCTTTATTTATTTTGAGCATGAGGAGCTACACAATGGTAAGCCATCCAAAAAATGTACTTATGGCCAGTTTAAAACCCAAACTCTACCCTCTGGATTTGTTAACCTCATTCTGAGTTAAACCTTCCTTTCCCTCAGACCAGTTTTTACTTCCCTGCTGCCAGTGATAGCAAACATCCTGCCTGTCAGCCTTAAACATTTTATATGTACTTTCAGGCTTTCAGTAAGACAGACAGTGAATCTTGCTGGGAGTCTATCTGAGCCCCATGGAATAGCCTATCCATTATAATTTTCCAGTTCACTACCAACTGTAGCTCAACTGTATATCACAACTTAGATTTTGTTTTTTTCATCTTGTATAAGAAAATCATGACATATGCAAAATTTAATAATAACCATGTAAAAAAAAATCCTTTTTTCTTTTCTTTTTTTTTTTCCTTCTCCTGGAAGTGTTTCCTTTTCCACTTGGTAAAGAGGACTGAATGTAATCCTTGAGGCATCACGTGCAGCCTTCCAAAAAGAACAGCTGAAAAACAAATTGGTCAAGCATTAAGAACTTCAGGTAAAACAATTCAGTTACACAATGGTGGAATGGTGTGTCACGAAGCTGAGGAATGAAGGACCTGCTTCTGAGTGCCTTAGTCAAATCAGGGATTGCAATAAAGTTCACAAGGGGTTTAATAATCCAATCACGGTTTTTCATGTGTTATCTACGGATTTTGTTGATCTAATAAATGTGGTACCTCCTGGAATACAGACTTCGCAGTGACGGGCAAAGCTACGTGCCTAATTTGGAAATATGGTACAAAAATCATGCAGTTGTCATTTTTGACAGCCATCGGTTCCTCCGCAAATAAGCAATTTTTCTTGAGCTGCTTGGCCACAATACTCAAGCAGACCAAAACATAACACAAAGATAACCTTGTTGCTACATCTCTGTACAACTGTAGATACAAGCAGATTCACTGTGTTGGTTCGGTAAGGCTAAGTCATTAACTCAGGTTGGCATACTTACAGGTAAAGGAACACCACTGGGCCTTTTTTACACCCATATTTGACGAGGAAACAGATCAGCAAAATAAACAATAATCTCTGAAAGTAGGACAGAGCACAAATCCCTAGTATTGTCAGAAAGTGATGAAGAATTAGAGTGGCTTCAATATGAAATGGTTCACCACAGTGAGCGTGAATGTATGTGATCTGGAGAAATTATTATGGGGCTGGCAAAAAAAACCTTTTCCTCTGAAAAAAATGAAAAAAGGGGGAAAAAAAGTCTTGCTTTGTCTTTTTTCCTCTTGGGAACAGCTACATTGACATCATAATTGAAAGATATAGAAAAAAATTTATCAGCTTTATATTTTAATATTTTCATTTCAGTTTTTGGTTTCAAGGATTTGATTTGTTAAGAACAGACTCTTACTGGAAGGTCATTTGGGGTTTGCTTTTTAAAGCAACAATTTTTAAAATTCTTCTGAGCGTTGCAAATTCTGCAACAGAAATCATCACATTATCATGTGAAAATCAGTCTTGGCCTTTACTGCATCCAGCCCCCAACACAGGAAAGACATGGACCTGTTTGAGTGGGTCCAGAGGAGGACCACAAAGATGACCAGAGGGATGGAGCACCTCTCCTGTGACAGAGCTGGGGTTGTTCAGCCTGGAGAAGAGAAGTCTCCGGGAAGACTTTATAGCAGCCTTCCAGAACTTAAAGGGGGTCTACAGGAAAGATGGGGAGAGACTTTTTACAGGGGCATGTAGTGATAGGATGAGGGGTAATGGCTTCAAACTGGAAGAGGGTAGATTAAGATTAGATATTAGGAAGAAATTTTTAACTCTGAGGGTGCTAAGGCACTGGAACAGGTTGCCCAGAGCAGTTGTGGATGCCCCATCCCTGGAAGTGTTCAAGGCCAGGTTGGATGGGGCTCCGATCAACCTGGTCTAGTGGAAGGTGTCCCTGCCTATGGCAGGGGGGTTGGAACTATATGATCTTCAAGGTCCCTTCCAACCTAAACCATTCCATGATTCTACGCTGTACACAGCTTTCACACCTTTGAAGATCCTACAAAGAACAGGTTCTTCACACTGTAAAGGTATGTCATTACATTTTTTTTTTTAGCTCACTCTCTTTTCATTGCTGTATCATTTTAGAAAGTCAAAAGAATCGTTTCATATTTCTATGCAAAACTACACATGTATATGTCATGGCAAACATATATTTAAGGATCTGGGATCTGAAGAGATCTCTGAAGAGACTGAGGAAAACAATACATCTCATTTAGGAAGGAAAAGATTGATAATTCATGCATGTTTATTAATTATTACATTTAACTGCTTATTGCCATCTTTATGAAACAAATTGCATTTCTACCATCCTGATAGCTACTTAATTGTGCATGAATAATGAAGACATAAAATCCTCAAGCAAAGCTGTGACTTCAGAATTGAATTATGAGTTGAAGCCTTTTTTTTCAATATCAGAGTTGGTTTTGAGTAACAGTGAATATTCTGCTCAAATGGTCTTAAAGAACAGCAGGGGTCTCACTGTGGGAAGTTCTGAGACTATTTTTCAAAAGATGACTGCTATGATCTGAAAAAAAAAAAAAAAGGTAAAATTTACCTTTTTTTCCTTGCAAATTTCACTTGCCTAGTGCTCCACAGCGCAGTGTTACTGATCGGAAGCGGAGCTGCGAGAAGCAGCAGTTCTAGGAAACGTAAGGAATTCTGTATGCATATATGTATGAGTCAGTGCACATTTTTAGCTAAAGGCTTACAGTGTAAGTATGCCAAATAGTCCCTTCACGACAAACTGGTTGGAAGGCACAGGTTCAGGAGCTGGTTGAAGGCTGGCAAATGCACGGCCGCAGTGCCACCTGGTGTGAGTGACTGCCTCCTCCCTGCCGCGGGGTCCGTAACGGGTCACAGCCTGGTCAGAGCGTCCATCCCTTTGGTTCCTTCAGTTGGTGTTAACCTACTGATAGTTCTTATGAACAAAGAAACCTCACTGAAGCCGTGATGTTGCTTTCAACTGTTTCGCAGACTCTGTTTGTAAAACAAGAATGTTGTCATGGCTTTGTGTGAAACCAACACAAGAAATGCAAGTGTTTTGCTCTGAATGGTGGGTGTACCGGACTCTTCTCTTTCTGTACATCAGCATTAGTAATGACAGTCCTGTGTTCCTCCAGTCTCACCTGTGTAATTTCCTCAATTTCTCTTCCTGATCCGACATCACAGTGATCTCATGAAAACTACATGGAGAAAAACTAATATAATACAACCAGCAAACATAGTTGTAAGTCCCCTTCCTCACAATTAGGGACTTCAGTCAGTCTGCTCAGAGCAAAGATGAGGTAACTGCATAATACTGCAGTCCAATCAGTAAACATGGCACACAGTCATCCTGTGACTGAAAAGACACTTATTCCCAAGTTTTCCAAAGAAAAACTGCAACGTGTGCAACTGAAATGCATTTCTGTTACCCCTGAGGCTGCCAGTGGCTGCAAGCGCTCCAACCCAGGCTACTTGGATCTTCAATAGTCAGGCTAGTTCACGCCATTCTCTGACAAGTGTCAGTATTCAATCCATTCAGTGATCCTCCGGTAAGTTTTTACAAGAGTGTATTTCTTTGAAAATCAGTAGTTATGCCAGGCGAAAAAAGAAAAATAAGAAGAAAAAAAAAACCCAAACAAACAAACTTAAGACCAAACTGTACAAATTGTATGAGTAACATGGTCTTTTCTAAAACAAGGGCAAACTTTCATCTCCACAACAGCCTTCTGGAATCCACAGACACTCAGCAGCCACTGTGCTGTCATGGGGTGGGCCAAGAGTTTGGAGATTCATGGCCCTGGCAGCTCCCTCCTGATGTTTATTTTCATTAGGTATTAAGGAAAAGGAAGTTGTTGCTGTAACTTAAAAAATAGCTACATTGACCTTTTCCAGCATCAGAATAATCAGCCCACTGCAATTCAGCCCACCCTCAAATAAATAGAGACAGAAATATATATTGTTATTAATTTTTTTTTCTTTTCTGCAACATGTAATTTGTTCTTATTCTCAACATAGTGATTTTTAAATGATTCTGTGTACAACTGGTGTCCGTCTACTGCAGTTCATCTTGAATCTACATGGACAAAACCTTGCAGTTAAAAATTTACATTGCTAATACTTGATGTATTCACCTCCCTCTTCTCTAGAGTCTAATGGACTTGCATTTTATACTATTAGATATATGTAATCAGTTTAGCAAAGCAAATATAGATTGAATTTTGCACATGGAAAGTTTTTTGTTATTAGTCCAGAAAATTTTCTCTATGACATGACAAATCTTTTATGGAACTCTTAACTGGGGCTATTTTGTGTCAGTTTAGATGTTCAGCACTTTCAAAAATGAAGGTATTTAAATGCAGGGTTTAACCACTGCACATGCAGTGCTCTTTACTACTTCACATAGGCTAGCTTTAAAGTCTCCATTTGTACATCACTTCAATATATTGCATTTGATAGACAGATATTTTTCTGTTCAATAGCCAAAATACATTTGTACTTCAGTGAGAACACAAATGATGAGTTGATAATCTACTTTTTAGTTAAGAATCCCTCCAAGTTTGGGCAGTCCAATTTGGAGTCTGTTTCTTCAGTTTGTGGCCAGACCTGGTTCAAACACATATAATCCTACACAGGTTAATGCTTATGATTTAGTAGCCAGGAATAACATACAGATTGCTTTAAATAGTGAAATGACTAAACTGAATATGTAACATTGTGACATGACTGAACAGTCCTCTTTCCTGATCTTGAATTGAACTACTGAGTGGCTTTCTGATCCTCTATCCCATCCCTTCTTTGTCTGATTCATCTAATTGGGGCAGTAAGGACTTTCCAATCTCTGCTTAGATGTGTCCAGTCTAAGGCAGACATCCACCTTTCTTCTTCTGGAGAGAATGACACCTCCAGTGAGAGCCTTTCCACCCTAATACAGAGATCTAAGGCTAAGGGATGCTGCACAGTCTTGCTACTGCCTTCTTACTGCAGGGAAGGTACCTTATTCGTGCCTGGCAGTTCTGGCGTCCAGACTTCTCCTATTGGCAATGATAATGAGTCATGCATTAGCTTCTTCCTTGACTGTTGGCCTGAGCTGTCTTTGGAAGGAGACATGGGTACAGAGGGCACCACTGCACAACATCATCTTCTCTTGACATCAAGTTGGGATCTAACAGTTATACATGGGAAACTGAACTGCTAATGCACTCCTGCCACAGTGATATCATAATTCCAGCCTAAAATGGGTAGGATAAAGTGTGTTTTTTTCTTTATTGACAAAAAAAAAAAAAAAGGAAGCTTAAATTATAGTTAAGATAGTATGTTAAACTTGAAGACGACCATGGTTAAATTAAATTAATTCCACCTTAAAGGGTATAGTCTATGCATGTTTGAAGGGATTTGATACATCTGAAGGTAAGTTATTTTGCTATCATGTTTACCAGATAAGCAAGTCTTGTAACACTGTGGTTTTCTTTCATAGGTGACACTACTCTATGTCTTTCTTCACATGAGACTCAACTTGAAATATTTTGATAAAATGAGATGCTTGCGGAAAAGATCAGCAGTGTCGTTCTTAGGAGTCCTTGTCATTTGCTTGCTGTTCATGAACTTGTACATTGAAGATGGTTATGTTTTGGTAAGTTTCTTAGTTGAAAGTAATTATCCTGCAACAACAGAACAGGACACAGCCCTAGTTAAGCAGTAAAGTTCATAGTTCCTGCAATTTCCCCTGTTAGTGTACTATTAACAGTGAAGTATCCTCAAAATGTGTCCTTTATGATGAAGCCATCTTACCACAGGGTGTGTCAGTAAGATCCTAACAGTCCTTTTCACAGAAACAAAAGATGTCATTGTTTATTGGAAGTCTGGTAGATAATGAATGTACCAAAACATGGAGAGGTCTCCATCAGCTATCTTCCTTTGAGTAAAACAAACTCTATATTTTCCATACTTCTGGATTTCCCTGAATTTTAATGTTGAAAATCATCTATGTGTGAAATATTCATATGATCTAGGAGCTCCTTTTTCAGTCAACATTGCAAATCTCACCTGTGAATACTGCATTAAACTATATTACAGAAATACAATTATAGAAGAGAACTTACACTAAGTCCATATATTTCAAGTTCCTTTCACGAATAATTTCTTTTTAGTGCTTTTATTCTGTGTTTTTCTCATTTCCTGTATCCCAGATTTGAGTCTGGCAGGTTCAGTGATTCTATGATTTTATGATAGCTAGTGTAAGTTTATGATTGTGAAAAAGATTTATTGAAAGATTTGTGTTAGGAATTTCAACAAGTAAGCTACTGACAATGTAACCTAACTCCACAATTTATGTGTAACCTATGGGTGTCTCAGTGCTGAATGCCAAGTAAGCTCCAAGGACTTGATAAATGGATTGAATTACCAGTTCATCTGAGGTTGGACTGCATCCTGTAAAAGAACATGAGTTTAATAACTGGAGCTTGCAAATAGTAAAAAACTAAACTGAATATGTAACTGTGATATGATTAAACAGTCCTCTTTCTTGAACTAGGATTGAACTACTGAGCAGCTTTCTGATCCTCTATGCCACCTTTCTTTTTCTGACTCATCTAATTGGGACAGTATGAGCTTTCCGATACTCTGAAAGGTGAAGTCCAATCTCAGCTTGATCTGAAAAGCAACATCATAGTATGAAAAATATGCAATACATAAATAGTAAAATCCTTACATGAATTTAACAAAACCATAGATAACTTGCTAGCAATTTTAATGTAAAATATTATTCTTATAACATTACTTATAAAAGTATTGTAAATATTGTAAATATTACTAAGACTATCCTACTACTTCTTAAATCATTGAAAAGATAACCCATGCTTCTAGCATTTTACTGCATTACAGATGTATTGCTCTCTCTAACAGTGCTTACACTAAGGTTTTGCACTATGTTTTATTTATTCATAATTTCTCAGTTGTGATAAAATTTGACCTGGCTTATCACATTTTTTTTCCCAGTGGTATTTTCCCTGATGCTTCTTCTCCTTTCACTAATTGCTTCAAAGTCCCCCAGATGTTTCTGAAAGTGCTTTTATTATCACTGCTAATGGTGTTCCTCTTGGTTTGTTTTTGAAATATTTTCCTGTCCTATTTGCCAGCTCCCCAGATGGCTCCATGTCTTATTCTTAATTTGCTCTTTTTCCCCCCTTTTTTAGAAATTCACTCTCTTTCATTGCTTCTCTCATCACAGTTCTGGCATGTTTGCATGCATGTAGCTCCCAGCCAAGTCTCTTGCCAAGTCTCCTGACAGTTCTTCCAGATCTCTTGATACCTTTATGGTCCATCAAGTGTTTTTCAAATGTGTTAGGCTGTTGACTTTTTAGTTTATTTATTTAATTTTATTTTCAACTTTTTTGAACATGTCTGACAGCTCCGTTAACTTGTCTGGTGTGTTTTCTCTGCTGAGGTAAAAGATGAGCAGTTTCACTGCTAGTGGTGAGGAGACTTAGGGGTAACTTTCAAGGACAGCAGACTAACCAGTTCCCCTCAGGGAATGGGAACATGAAAGTCCTCAGAGCCCAGAAGGCTCTGAGGACTTCCTAATTGTAGTGAGTGTCCTGCTGGATTATCTCCTGAAGGTAGCTGATAGAGGAAGGCAAACGACCCTGAGTTTCCCTTCCCAGTCTCAAGCAGCAGGCTGTGCAAGGGGATGCAGGGCTGGTACCTCTTTCACCAGATTGTAAAATGAGATGAATGGCCTTTTTCAGGACATTAGAATATCAAAGTGAGATTCATTGTGGCAAATCTTAAGAAGTGAGAGGATAACTTTTCCTCACATGTCTCAAGAATCCCTTCACTGTTTTCTGCAGGGCATTTGCTGTGGAAATAGAAAGTAAGGCCCCACCTGGGAAAATTGCTTAAGTATGTTTGATAGGGGGTACACAGTGCTGAGGCATGTGTGTCAGCAGAGCAGTTTAAGGTGCTTCTGATCTGATCAAATATTTTGAAGACATACTAAATGAATATAACCAGATATCATAATATATGTAGCTATTTTTAATACATATACTGAGGTGTAAATAAACTGTAAGTGAAGCATACCTTTTGAACTCTTCTATGAATACTAATCATTATTTTGGGCACTATCAAAACAATAATACCATTGCAGCTGACACAGCATCCTCAGTGGAGCAGAGTATCTTTATAAAGAATGGAGAACTGGCACTTCTTCCCATGGCACCCACAGGAACCTCCCAAGCTCCAGCAAACACTGGAATGTAAGTTAGAGGTTAGTTAACAGACAAAAGCCGGAACCATCATAGCAAAAATTAAAGACCGCTAAATAGGGCTAATCAGGCTCTTCAGCTTCACTGACCTCTGCATAGTCAGAGGTAGAAGAACCAGATTTTAAATTTGTGGAAAAATCCATATTTCAGTTTTGTTTTTCATTCAACAAAGGAATGAAAACAACAACATTAAAAAATGTTAGCCACTTCTTAAAAGGAGTTTCTTAAAGAAGAAAAAGAAAGGAAAATTTTTGTGGTCAGTTCAAATATTTTGCTTGTTAAAATCAAACCATTTCGTCCTGACATTCTCTATTTCTAAACATTCTGAAATTTCTTATGCAGGAAAAGCTCAGCAGAATGGGTTTCCATTCCAAAACCTTCTTATGAAATGAAAAATTTTGGTGCTCCATTCTGGAACCAATGACGCATGATGTTTTGATACTAAAGAAAGGCTGGATTTAAAATAAGAAAGTTTTTGGACAAGCCCATTATTTTTTTTTCCATTTAACAGTTTTCTTTAAAATCTCCTGAAGTTTTGGTGCATTCTCTTCGTAGCCCACTGAGTTACACTTTAATCTGGAATCTGATCAGCATAAACCTTTCTTTCATAATTTATGAGCAAATGCAAAGTAGCATAGCAGCACTAGAAAGAAATTACTGGAGAGACACTGCAGATCAAGATAGCATAACAGTGAAGGTAGATGCCCCTGGAAGTCCACCAAAGATCTTCACTAAGCTCAGAAGTGGATTATTTATGACTTCTGCAAAACAAAAATAATGAACTTAAAATGAAACTAGGATAGGTTTACAGAAATATTTATTTGTGCTGTAAAATACATCTTTAACATATTTTTAAACATTTATGCCATTAAATATGAGTGCTGTTTACTGTTTCTGTGGTTGTTCTTGGTAGCTGCAGTACTATTACTGCACAATGGTCCCATTTAATGACAGATCAGGAAGTTTTTAGTGCATTAACTTACTGTATATATCAGAAGAAATGAACTTATTCATACACTGGCCCATCATCAGATTAGAATCAAGCAGTGTAAATTAAATAAACATTCCTACCTTTAAATTCAGTCTCGTGGCACTACAACCTGTTAGATATTTTCCCTTTTTTAAGGACTAAGGTACACATTTTCCTTGAGACCAAAAGAGCTTATGGATAGGGCACTACTGATGAAGTCACTCCTTCCCTTGTGTGACTTTCCTATGGCTCAAGAAGCCTCTTGGAAGAATAAGATGGAAGAAGGAGGCACGAAGAAATTTGTCATAAATTTGCCTTTTTTCTATACCATCAAACAGTGTTCACCAAATCCAGAGAAAGCTTTGGCTGCCTGGATGATCACATGCTTTTCTTCTTGTCACAAATCTGAGTTGGAGCTACTCAAAAAAATGGCAAAATGAGCCAGATACCCGGGTCTAGTTTCATCTTTCCTTTGCGACAGTTTTGGTGGTTTTTTTAATCACTGAAAACATTTTCAAAAAATCTCCCCCACTTCTCCATCTATGAAAATTTTGTCATCTGTTGCTGACTGATGTTTTCTTATTCCTATTTTGAATATCACAGCATTTTTTCGCAATAATTTAGGGTTTGCAACCTTTCCAGAGTTTTTGTCCAAAATATTTTTTTTTCTTTTCCTGTTACTGTAATCTAAAGGGTTATGGTAGATTTTCTGTAGCCAAAAATGTATGATATTCAGTAATGGGTTTTTATAAAAATGAGGTGACATCTACATACTTTCACGAAAGCTGACACTGAAAAATGTTATTCTTGGAAACCTTCCTGTCCGTGTTTCCTCTCTGGCTGGCATTCACAAATGTGTTTCTCTCTGTCTCTTTTCCTCTCCTATTCTTTTTGTTTTCTCGCTAATAGGAAGGGGACAAGCAATTAATCAGAGAAACAGCCACGCACCAGCTCAACCCAGAGCGCTATGTTCACACTTTTAAAGATTTGTCTAATTTCTCAGGATCTATAAACATATCCTATCGCTACCTAGCTGGCACGCCTTTGCCAAGAAAAAGTAAGTAACTGCAATCTGAATGTTATGAAATGAGGTAATTTAAAAATGGCTGAAATCCATATAGTCCCTGTGGTATTTCTAGGCAAGAGCGGCTGAGTTAAGCAGTGATGATCTCAGAGAGTTAGTGGGACAGCTATCTCTCTCGGCACAGGCAGTTCCTGGGCAGCTGCCAGTTCAGCCCTAGCAGTGACTACCCCACAGCCGGGTTACCTTCTGACCAAATGCCTGACTTGTAGTCATCCTGCAGACAGCCCCTGGATGGTCTGTGTGACCACATTTTTGCGAATCTCCTCCAGGTCAGAGGGACATGATTTAGAAAGCAGGAGCAAGGCAGGTGCTGGTGGTGCTCTGTAACCACTCTCTGAGACCATACTGTAAGCCTCTGTCTGTATAACCAGTAAATCCAATCTAAGGTATGCTTGGGATCACATAGATACACACTTCAGGTCCCCTGTTCTGCCAATCCAGCAGCTGTGAATGAATCTCCTTGTTCCTTTAGCTGTCATTACAATGGAGGTGAATTCTACTACTATGGGGACAGTAAAGGAGGATTCTTCTCGCAGCCATCTGCAGATGGACTATCTAGTTATTCTGACTTCAGGCAGGGTTCAAGACTTTCACCTCGAAGTGAAATATGGCCATACCTAACTTTTAGACAGGTGTCCTCTGGGTTCCAAATCAATCACTTCACAAATATAAACAAGGCTCAGAAATCCAAGCACAGAAGGTGAAATTAAATCATCTGTGAGTTGTTGATCTTCATAGAAAGCTATAAAGTAAAGTTTGTTCAAATTAGATTTGAGAAATTTGGGGCTGTGTAGGCAGTGTAAATGGCTTCTAGGGGTTGTACTTCACTGTACAACTGCATTTTGAGCAGACTTAAGCCTTGAGGGAAACTCTGAATCACTTTATCAGAGCAGTCTTTTAAAAACCACAATATTTTACAAAAGTTGGGGTAGGTTCAACTAAAGTATGCCCTATCAATTACAACGTCTTACCATTTTTTACATCAGAAGTTAAAAAAATGGAGATACATTAGCAAAAAAAAGGAAAAAACCTGATTTGGACTGCTGGTAAAAATGCAGTGGCAGCGACTCCAAAACAGCAGAGATGAAAATTCTTCCCTTATAATTAAGATGTATCTCTCCCTAGAAAGATATAACAGCATTAAAAATTATTTATACAAGCACAGGTATGCAGTCGTAAGTTCTCTTCTACTTTAAAATAATATCTAAATTACATCTTGCAAGAGGAAGTTCCCTGTAAAATGCTCAATGAGTCCTGAAAGAGGGTTAGAAGAAGAACTATTAGCAAGGAAAAATTGGACAAATTCAGTTAAAAATGAACACGCAGAAAAAAATTATCCATGCAACATTCGTAAAGCTGTAAAGTTACAAGTGTAACTAGTCTTGTAGACTGCTTAAAATTATAAAAGTTTGGCAGTTGATCTATAGCTTCTGTTTTTGTGCTGCATTTCATAGTTCCTTCCTTTAAAAATATTGTGTGAATCATATCTCATAATTCCCATTCTTTTAGCAGATTTTACAGCCTTATCATTATCTATGTGGGTTCCTCTCCCAGGCATATACGTGCACATTGCTTTGGCTTTTGTCCACTACATGCCATTCCTTGCAGTTAACAAGTGAATGTTTAATGCAATAGTCTCCATATGTCTATTTGCTTGCAATACGATTCTTCTTTAATGAAAAGGCAATAAATGTCCTTTGTCGCATGCAGCTTAATATTCTCAGTCTTCATCATTAAAAAAAGGTTTATTTAATATAAGCACAGCTCTGGAGGATAGCTTTGTGGTGAAATAATTTTTAACATCAGATACTCATTTTTTGTTTGAATTGTCTTTTGTACAGGGTATCTTACAATTGGGCTATCCTCTGTGAAAAGGAAAAAGGGAAACTACTTGCTTGAGACCATCAAGTCCATATTCGAGCAGTCAAGTTACGAGGAACTCAAAGAAATTGCAGTGGTAGTGCAGCTGGCAGATTTTGACTCAGCCTGGTGTGAAGGGATGGTCCAGGATATTTCACATAAATTTGCACATCACATAATTGCAGGCAGATTAATAGTTATTCACGTCCCTGAGGAGTATTATCCTGTACTGGATGGCCTCAAGAGAAATTACAATGACCCAGAGGACCGTGTGAAGTTTCGATCCAAACAAAATGTAGATTATGCTTTCCTTCTTAACTTTTGTGCTAATCTTTCTGATTATTATGTGATGCTAGAAGATGACGTTCGCTGCTCAAAGAATTTTTTGACTGCTGTTAAGAAAGTAATTACCTCACGAGAAGGATCCTACTGGGTGACTTTGGAATTCTCCAAACTGGGGTACATTGGAAAGCTTTACCATTCCCATGACCTCCCACGCCTGGCCCATTTTTTGTTGATGTTCTACCAAGAAATGCCTTGTGATTGGCTGCTCATCCACTTTCGTGGGCTGTTAGCTCAAAAGGAAGTGATACGTTTTAAGCCATCTCTGTTCCAGCACATGGGTTACTACTCATCTTACAAAGGAGCTGAAAACAAGCTAAAGGATGATGATTTTGAAGAAGAATCATTTGATATCCCTGACAACCCGCCTGCAAACTTGCACACCAACATGAATGTATTTGAGAACTATGAGGCAAGCAAGGCTTACAGCAGCATTGATGAGTACTTCTGGGGCAAAGCTCCTTCTACTGGAGACTTCTATGGGATTGTATTTGAAAAACCCATTAAAATCAGTAAAATTAAAGTTGTCACTGGAACTGAAGACCGGCAAAATGACATTTTGCAGCATGGGGCCCTGGAAGTAGGAGAAAAGATTGTAGGGAGTAAAAAAGGGAGACAATGTACTACTTACTTGAGACTAGGGGAATTCAAAAATGGGAATTTTGAAATAACAGATTTAGAGCACAAAGTTCTGTTTGATATTAACTGCATGAGGATACTTGTTACCAAAAGTCAAAAAGAATGGCTGATCATTAGAAGCATTAGCGTCTGGACTTCTCAAACATCAGTTCAATAAAGCAAAGCCACCTGAGAAGGTACAGAGTGCGTACAATCAGCTGGGTCCCAACTGGTGTCATTCCCCAGAAAAACAGACATTTCCAACTCTTCACTAGAGACATAGAAAATCTGGGGAAATCACAAAACAAGCAAAGCAATTTATTTTTTACTAGTTTGGCCAGGCAATATACAAACACTTATTTGTTGAAAATTTTGAATTTTATAGGAAATGCAAAGTTCTCAAACCTCTCTTGAGATCTTGAATCCCTTTTTTATCATTTGTCTGTAAGAAAGATCTTCTGGACTAAACAGAACAAAACAAAGCATCCTACAATTACCAAAACATTTAAAGTTATGACCAGTACGTTGTGAAATGAAATTGGATTGGACCTTACACACATATAAATTTAAAATGTTATGGTAGTATGCGTTTGTACAATAGTTGGTGATGTGTTTCTTCTAAAGGCAGTTGTGACAAGAAAATCTGTCCTGAAACTGGCAGTTTCATTCTGAGCACTGTAAGAAAACAGCGTGGCTAATCATTGCAACTTCTTTTCAAAAGGGAATGTATGTAAAATTATAAATCTGACATGACAACTACGTAAAAAATAGATAATTGCATCTGTTATTCTGTCTCAACAAATATCCTTTGTTCTTTTTCCTGGGTCCTTTCACTGAAACGAGTGCTACTTGGATTCTATATTACTTAGGGGAACAATTTTCTCTCCTTATTCGAACAAAATGCCTCACAGTAAGCAAGCATTCTGCTTGAGTACAGATGTCACTATCAAACCCAAGCACCTCAAGGGCAACACTGTTCTCTTAGACAGGCATCTTAACAGATCTCAGCTTCAACATTTTCTGTTGTTCACAATATGCAGAACTCCCCATGAGAAATCTGCACATAGCTGAATACTGCAGCACGCTTTCCAAGGACATTATGCCTTCCATATCTACATGCCCAACTCATGTATGATACAAACATAAAGTGTGCCAGGTTAATCAATTGGAGGTGAATGTAATCACCAGGCTTTCCTGGATGATCTCTAGCCAATAGAGCAGACACAAAATGAGGGATCTTGATTCAATGAAAAATTAATATATTTCTAAATTGGGGGGCGGGGGGAGTCTTCCGTTTTCTAATTCTGATCATGTTAGTTTTATAGACATCTTCCCACTGCCTCTGGTTATTCCCTGTAAGCTTATTTTGCCTGGCTTTAGCCAACAAACAGTAAAATTCCCTCAGTCCTCATTACTTCAGTGCCAGCTCTGGGCTTTTAGTGCATCACACAGGGAGGCTGTAGAGCTACCTGATTTATACTATATGCATACATTTGGATTAGCAGAATATATGGGGTTTTTTCTCAAAGAAATTATCCAGACTCTCTCAGTAGACACACTAAGAAATCCATGAGTATCAAGTGTGACACAAATGAACACTATATTGTCAGTCTCATAAATACTGTGGTTATCATGTAATTGCATGTATGGGTTTTAGATAAATCTGGAAGGCAAGGATTAAATTTCAATGCCTGCACTGTCCAAGAGTGAACTAACTACTGTACTCTGTACATCCAAACCTAACACGGCTATTTCAGAAGAGTAAAATATTCAAAAATCTACACAAAACAGCAATACTATTGCTTTTCCTGGTTCATAAATCCTGATAAATTCAGGTCCAGGTTTGGCAAATCCCCCAATACAGAGGTAAGGTACATTTTAAATTAAATCTTCTGATATGTGGTTCTACATAATTCAGAAAAGCATCCTCTTCTCAAAGAAAGTCTTTGTCTCTGTGTTCCCTAATACACACCTAAATCTCTGTTCTTCATATACATATCTTCAGTAAAAAAGATTAAAAACGGTGTACATATTCAATCTGAAAAGGAAAATAACACCATTTTTTAAAAGGAAAAATACATGCTCATCTCAAATGCTTATAAATACTTACGAAGGACTTGCTTTTTAACAGTGATCTTTCATGATTGTCAACTAATTACTTGATAATTAGTCAACACCAATTTTTTTAATGAACTGTCATTCTCCTATTTTTCCTTTTCTTTGTCATTAACTATTACAACCAAACGCATAGCTAGGTTAACCAGGAACATTACCTTTACTTTTATTCAGAAATGCCGTGTGTCCAAACCAATCTTCTAAATTTCAATGGAAAATATACTTAATCTTAAGGTTTAAAATGCCCTTTTAATCAAAACCATGCACAATGTGAATGGCTAGTACAAATTAAATGCTCTCAACATAAGCCTGAAGTAAGTTAAATGGTATTTTTGAATTAGGAGCTGAACAAAACTGCTTTCCTTTTTAAAACAACAGTAGTAATGAGTGTCATCTTTGATATCATGGCTTAAGACCTCTTCCCTGGCTGTTACCAGTGTGAGAGGGTCAAACCCACAAATGCCAAGTGAGTACCCTCAAAGGTAGCTTTCCTTGCATGTGGATAGTGGTATGTGCTGGGAATGAGAGGCATACACCACTTTTCCTGCTGAATTTGAGTTGATTTGGAAAAAATAATTAACAATACATTTATTCCAGGAGAGGTAAGGACGTGGTTCTGTAAGCTAGTATTTTGAACACTCACGTTAGTACATGTGTCCCAGCTCCTCATTCACAGAATACATATTTCATCCAGCTCACTCACATGAAAAGGTTGTCAATTTTTTTTGGGGGAAAAAAAAAGCCATAATATCAATAATAACTGGTTTTCAAGCAGATTTCAGAATGATATATTTGAAAATAGGTTTTTTTCTTCATGTGCTAAGAAAATTGATTGCTTTCTGAAAAGGAAATATTTATTCAGACGTGTATATGTTCACTAATACTTCTCAAAGTTTGGATTTTCTTTTTTTTGCCGATGTAGCAAAAGATTAGCAGTGACATTGGTGTATACAGCTGGTTCTGTTGGTGTGTATTTATTGGGTTCATTTGTGGACTGAACATCAATATTTTCATACTGAAATGCCAATACTGAAAATATTACACTGTGGTTTGCACACTGATGGATCTAACCTTCACTAGCATACATGTATTGTTCCTATTGGCACTGTTTGGGATTCCTCATTGTATAATGTCCCTAGGCCTTTTTTTCTTTCCTTAACTAAAAGCCAGTTTGTCTTTTATCTTTCTTCACACAGTGTAATCCCACTGACACATGGAATTCTTGGGAAGTAAAATGCTACTCACTGTGAATTAAAAGAAGAATGGAGCCCTTAGTTTAGTGCAGAATAAACAAACCCAGAAGACAGTAATTTTCAGGCTAAACAGTTTT
This sequence comes from Pluvialis apricaria, assembly GCA_017639485.1. Taxonomy (NCBI): domain Eukaryota; kingdom Metazoa; phylum Chordata; class Aves; order Charadriiformes; family Charadriidae; genus Pluvialis; species Pluvialis apricaria. The sequence continues at coordinate 174,897,395 of CM030007.1, forward strand.
AACTTATTTACTATATGTACTTCGATAAAGATAATTCACCAAGGTGTTATTTGAATGTGTTATTTTTAGATCAATGTTCTAACATGATGCTCTGTTTTACTCTCTGCTCAGTATTCTCTCGTGTTAGACACTAATGTTTTTGCTTTTATAAAGGGAAATTGAGAAGTTGTTTGTTATTGAATTATTAAAAGTTAAATAAACAAACTATAACACCTTGAAAATATTTCATCTTGGAAAACAATTAAAGGGGAAAAAAGCATGGTTAATCTTCTTAAAAACTGCAGATGTGATCAGCTTTCATTGTGAAGCATTTCAGAGATTCTGATGGAAATAATAGTTCTTACTACTCTCGTGTTAATTTTCCAGTTCTGTTAGGCTACATTTCAGTATTAAATTATGAGTAGCAATGCAGATCATGTATCATGAGCTCAAGCAGTGTCGTATCCCCAAATGGTACAGTATAATGTTTTGCAAAACACAGGTGGAAAATACAGATGCATTATAATGAAAACAAATTAAGTGACTTTGATGTCATATTCTATATACAAAGACAAATGAATTGAAGTGTCTCCACTACTCCATCAGCTTTTCAGATAAAGTAAAACAAAGAGCTTAATCCTTGTATTCTCTCCTTAGTCCTTGGAGATGAAAACTACAAAATTTCTACTCCCTTTAGTGGAAGCAGGATTGACCTCTATACCATAAAAGAGTGAAAGTCTTAATTTTGTAATTATTTTTTTAATATATAAACAAATATTTGTCTTGCCTTTTCCATTTTAGTTTTAGCCATCCTGGAAGGCTGAAATAAAAATAGACTCCAAACAAATGTATTTTGGTATCTCTGGATGGCATTTTCCAAATTCTTGCCTTTCTTACTAGTTTTGTCACAGCAAAAACATTCTGTGTCACCTAGGTATTCATGCCCTTTAGTAGCACAGTCAGGCATGTGTACTAAGGCTAGATTACTGCTTCTGCTGTAAATGGAGAGAAAGAGGAGTGTGTCCAGAGTCATCTCAGTGTACAATGGTTGTCTAAGATTTGTTTCTCTCTACAGACTATGGTGGGAAGCTCTGCAAGTGTTTTGGCCTGGAAGTTCATTTCCTAGATACGTAGAGATAAAGGAGATCTGTTTCTTTTCCATGATTACATATAATACGTACAAATCTAGATAAAAGTATATGATATATATAAACCTTTACAGGTAATTTCCTATCAGCAGCACCACTCATCACAGTAGGGATGTTCAGTATCTTCTCCATAAATACTACTTTGCAATTTTAATGAAAAGAATTTTTTCAGCTTTAAAATAAGGAGTATGAATCTCCACCTTGAGCCTAAAGCATTATTTATTACATGTTAGTTTAACAATGAGATTAAGTACATAGAAAGATGAATTACAATAACATTTCCATAATTGTAGTTTGTTGTTAAGTGGTCATAAAATTGAATTGGCATCTGGACAGATACTAGGCTATTTTTCAGCCACATTTCTAGATGTTTTTCAACCGTTGTACTACCAACTACAAATTCTCAAATAAAATTCCACTTTGTCCTGACAGTTGTAAAAAGGCTCTTAAAATTCCACGTAGAACTTGAAAGTACTTTAAGTAGGGTTGTATTGCTAATTAAACCCTTTACCAGCCCTTTGCTGGGCTTATGTAAGTTTCACATTTAATGAGTAAAGCTGAACATCAAAAGCTGATGCTCATTTCCTCTGTTCAGCTGGTTAAATAGCTACCTTCCCTCTTTCTTCCTATTTACTCATTAACATTGGTTTTGCTTTTGCCAGTTCAGGAAAACCTGCCTGGCAGCCATGGAAATCTCAGGCTGTGAATTCTCAGTCTCAAAGATACTTTGTACTTTATAAAATGTTCCTGTTTCTTAACAGACACGTACCATTTTTAGAAAACCAGCACAAGCACAGTGTTCAGTTTCTTGGGCTCTCCCTTGGTGTCATTAGAGTGGATTTTCTTCCTAGATAACTGCATTGAGCAAAGACATTAAAAAAGACATTACCAGGAAAAAAATAACTGCTATGCAAAAGACCTACTTTTAATTTTTAAAACCAGGTTCAAAGGTTTCTTTGTGATCAGGCTACATCTAGCCTAAGCAATTTAAGTAGAAGAGATGAAAATACCATGATGGCAAGAAAAGGTTAAATAAATATTATGTGTGTATATTTCTGCTGTATGATTGCACTTAAAATAACTTATCATTTAAGGTGGTTGTTTGTCAGAGTATCATCACTGTATTAACCCTTTTACAGCAAAAGGGAGCCCATGATGGCCCCTAGAACTGCTCCTTTTTGCTTTCTCAATAAAAATAATAGATTCCGCTTTCAAAAGCATTGCCTTGGGCATGCACACTGATGTTGTACACAAAGAACGATATTGGCTGTCTGTCCAGCCTGCTGTACTGCAGCACTGGAATACTTATGTCTACCAGAGTGGGGGTGGAAATGTAACAAGGAGCAATTACTATCCTTGCTACAGTACCTGTAATATTTTTGGAAATAAATGTGAGATTTAAAAAGACCCTTTGGCTTAATGCCTTTCTCTTTAACTACAGTATTATTTAGTTTTCTTTTAACTGTAGATACCACATTTTCATTTGTTTAACTTGGGCCAAAAGCGCATATAACAGAAGAGGAAAAAGCATACTTCAAAGGAAATTTGACAAGGAGTTATTGTATACTTTGCTTTCTTAAATGTATGTTCACCTTGTTCTGATAACCTGCATTTAGAGTTCCTGCTTAAACTGAAGTCTAGAGCAGCAGTTTAGAGTATTCTGCCTTTTTTTTCTTTATTATGGCATGCACCACTAGGAGAAGAGATCTTAGGGCATAGGTTAAACGCTTATACCAACAGTTGCTGCTCCTGGAAGTCCCTTGCTTTGTGCTGATGCCACTTCAGTTCATCTGCAATTTTTAGACTCTATTCTAATTTCATGTTACACTTTCAAAAACACACACAAGCATTTCCTCCCTCGCTTTTTAATTTCAATACTGAACACATGAACATCATGAGTAAATATTACCAAAAACACTTTCACCTCCGTTCAGGAAACTGGGACTGTTACTGTCATTTATTTCTCAGAATCACTTCCTTCCTTCATTTAGCCATTGCTCACTATATTTAAATGCCACATCTGCTGAGAAGACAATAAGCATGCTATAATGAGACACCCCTTAAAAGGGAGAAGCACTAATTCTTTTTTTTCCGTGTAACTCTAAGGGTGCACTATTCGATTGTGGCACAATTATATGCATACATTTTTACCTTTGCAAAAATCTCATAAAGCAAACTGGTTTTGTGAATCAGTCCTGCAAATTGTTCCTGGCAGCAGCCTAGTTTTGCATTTGCAAAGTGAGCCAGGTTTCTCTCCTCCACAGAGCTGAATGGCATCTTTCAAGGAAGAAAAAAAAAAAGCCCAAAACAGGTCTTCTCTTCAGTGGTTGTCTGCTGCCTTTCAAAGATGCAATTTCTTCTGTATGTTTCCTCCCTTCTCTCCCTCAAAATTGTATATTAAAATCAACATGTGGTCTCCCTTCTTCCTGATACCTCAATTCACTCCCCTCTGCACACTTGTATTTTTTGTTTTGGAAAGAGGTAGTTTTAGTTTATGCAGAAACTCTTGTATCTGGGGAATAAATGACACAACACAGCCAGCAAGTTTTTTCAAACGTCTTTTTTTTTTTTTTTTAAGCATTCAAAATGAGATATGCAATATGTTCCCTCAAAGGAGATAAAATGTTTGCTCAAGCATATTTTTGTTAACTGTTCCTCGCGCAGAATCAAACAAAAAGTCAGGTAAGGCATTTTAGATAAGTAAGTGCGAGTGTGTGTGAATAAAAAAGTTGCAAAAAACCCACGTATATAGCTGCCTTCTGCACCAAAGACTTTAAGCTCTCTGGCTAAGGAGAGAAACCATTTTCTGATCAAAGCAGTGTGTCAGAAATAATTTGGACATTAACTTTTCTACAGTTAATCACTCTTTCTTCTGATACTAAGCCAATTCCATAGAATATAAGCTCTTGGGTAATATCTCTTGCCAAGCTGTTGCATGTATTTTGTAAACAGATGTTACTTTTCCTGAATGTTGATTATAATTAATACATTTACCTTGACCATAAACTATTGATAAAATATTTTTCTTGTCTTGTTCTATTTGTAAGCTTTTTTTTTTGTCTTTTAAACTGAGGTAATGCATTTGTTCTTTCCATTAACTTCAGCATAAACACTCTAGAACAAGAGATTAGGAACCACATGTGTATTCTAGTATGACACTGGATTTTACCATTGTACTTGTAGCATATTTGAGGAAAAATATTTAAGCCATAAAAGTACATTTAAGCATTTATCTGTTTAAAAAAAAAAAAAAAAAAAAAAAAAAAAAAAAAACGAAACCAAAAAAAACACTAGAACATCTTTATTTCAGGCCTTTGTGTTAAAAAAATGCACAAGACCATCTTACTGGAAAAATTCCCTTTCCCAAACTTTCATTTCTTCTGCCAGAAGCAAGGCATCATGTTTCTCCAGTTCTGTTTCATGAAACCCAGTTTCTTTGTATCATGTATTTCCATCACCTCCACAAGATTAAGTCAGATTCCTATCAGGTTTGGATGCATTTAGTTCAATGAATTTTCACCTTTTTACACTTATTAAAGATTGAACAGCTTTCTTCCACAGTCCTAAAGAAGAAAATATTGAGTTGTGGTCTCATTGTTTTGATAATTAGTGGCTAGTAGTTGTTTTTGTTTATTTATCTTCATATAGATTTCCTGAGGGGTGGAGGGGGGAAAAATGGTTGTATTTCTACATCACCTACTTCTGTCATCGCCTTCTTCATATCCAGATTTTGAACTCCCTCATTCACTGCAGGCACACAATCACACAGTGAAAAAAACCAAATAAACAGAAAGGCATTGTAAGCAATAGGTTTCTGGTAGAGACGGGAGCATGAGAAAGAGAATTAGAAGCTGTCTATTTCAAGTTCAGTACAAATAAAGCTGAAGAACACTTTCTCCTGCTGTCCTGCCTTTTCACTGTGACATTTCTTCCATTTCATGTGCCTCTGTGGATACGTGATCTAAAGCTCATCGCACTTAGTGGGAACTTTTCTATTAACTTCGCACTGCTTTGCTATGCCACTTCAGCTATAAATCTTCTGTCATGTAAGCCAGCTTGCTTTCTGGTCGAACTACACCATGCTGTGTAGATGGACCCTCTAGCTGCCTACATGGTTTTGAACCTGGGATAAATTACTAACCCAGCAAATATTTATGTAGATGTTTAAGTTAGGGAGGTGTCTACTGCTCCTGAGATTGGGTACTAAAGCCAAAGTTGGCATGCTACATCAACTCAAGGACTCCCTGGGCATGCGTTACAGCACCATAGGCCTCCAACTCACATCCAGTCAGCCACAGCTATAGTTGTTTTAAACCTTACAACTCGACAGCTGTTGTCATATTCCTCTCTCTTCATTTTGCTTAAGTTACAGCCCCCACAATGGAGCCAGTGGAAGGGAAGAGCTCAGCAAAGCCACTGCTCATTGTGCAAACCTACTTACATCAGTATTTTAAATATGCTGACAGGCTGGGGACCTGGCGCACCAGCGACATTGCCCAACACTGCCTCCTGTTCCTGCCCCACCAGCAGTGAACTGGTTGCACAAAGCCTTCAGCTGGCCCTGAAAACAGGCTCTTGGTTTTAACATTTCCTTCCTCAAAACAAAACAATCCTCCTTGCTGTTATTTGTGGAGCTATCACATTTTAGTGCAGTAAGTTTTGGAATAGCAAAGGAATAAAGATATTAAGGAAAGAAAAGAAAAAAGGAGCTTTAAACTATAAAGTTTCCCAAATTAGTCATTAAAATAGGTCAGATCCAGTAACAAACTATGAGACCTTTTTTTTTCATTAAATTACATTTAGCTTTCTTTTGTTCCCCCCCCGTTTATTAGTTGCAGAGGCAACTAAAACTGAAAAACAACAGCAAACCTTTCCCACCCTTACTTCCGAGTTTGCATAGGTTTAGAACTTTTTAATATTTACCCACATGGAAACATCTACCATCTGGTGAGCATACTTTGGTCAGACGCTCTGCTCCCAGTAGTCAGGACGTCTTGGAAAAATTCCTAGTTCTTAAAAAAAAACCCAAACAAATCTTTGTCTGTGCCAGGACAGTTTGTGGGCCAGATGCTTGTCTGAATTACCCTGGTGCAAATAACTACTTCCAATACTAGTTGAAAAACAAAAGCTATACCTAATTTTTTTCCTTCTTTATTTTATTTTCTTCAATTTAATGCTATAATTAAACAGATTGAGATGACTGAAATAGCCTCAAAGGCCTTTTAAGGGGAACAGGATCTTTAGTTTAACTCAGAGTAAGAAACTAGAGACTTAAATTCCCTTCTATCTTACAAAAGCGAGTGCTAAAGCAGATTTCCTCAGAATTTGAACCTTTGAATCTCAGGAAACTGGAACAGAGCCTCCTTCCTCTTTCCTCATCTCAGTATGAGCCATAGAAAAGCATCTGTCTTCCAAGACAGTCTTTATTCCAAAGGATAAAATTCATAATTTCCTAAATGGGATGTACATTTACTAGGATTCTTATGAGAGCTTCTTCTGCTTGTCCCACACTTCTAAACTGCTGCATTTAATAGCTTAACTGCCTTCAGTGCACTTGTGTTAATAGACCCAGTTTTCAGGTTTCAGTCTTTAATGACATAAAATTTCATAGTCAGGAATTATTTCTGTTCTCCCTGTTTGCTTCAGTTCACTGAAGTTTTCAAACAAAAATGTGAGAGACACAAAGAAACAATTAGGAAAAATGTTTATAGCCTTCAGGAGAATTGTTCATTTTTTATCCCTTTTGTTGGAAAACAGATCTTTTCTCCCATATGGCACCTCAGAACAGAGTTTTTGGCACTCAGACTGCTATTTACAACATATTCCTAAGTGCTAATGCACCTTTTTTTTTTCATCTCAGCTGCTTTTTTTTAGTTTTCTGTTGTGTCTAAGCAATTGCTGTCTGTTACGAAACCAAAGTGGGGTTTTGTGGTGTTTGGGTTTTTTTCCCCTTTTTTGGTTGTACTGGAATCCAGATGAGGACATGCTAACAACTTCTCTTTGAAGGCTGTTTTTTTTCTTTTTTTTTTTTTTTTTTATTATCAGAATGGGAACTATTTGTAAGAAACAGTTCATCTGGTAAACTGAGCTTGTCTTTTCTTTTTTACTGCTACAAAAGAAAGGATACAGAAAGAAGTGGGGCTAAATTGCCAGAGCACTGTTACTGAAGGGCATTTTTCCTTTGGAATGCCTTGCCATGATTTGGTAGGGAGCAAGTAGGGTGGCACACTGGATTGCATCTAAACATGCAAAGCAGAGAAATTTCTTTAGCTTAAACTTTTCCTCGAGCCTGAAGGTAGCAATTCCACAGCCACTGTAGAGGAATCAGATGTAAGGAGGGGACAGGCACTAACAAAGCAAAGGATGACTCTGGTGTTTCTGCTGCTCCCAAAATATTCTATAATTTCAAATATTCAAAACTTAGTCCTAAAACTACCAAAATTAAAAGGAGTATATGCCTCCATTTCAGCAGGTCTTTGATCACATCCTAATTTGGAAATTATCTCTAATCATTAAACTAGTCTTAGTGATGGCACTTTGGGACAATAGCCATGGAAACAAAACACTGTTGGTGCTGATGTTTTTTTAAGAAATCCTACTCAGAGTTACACAAAATTTAATTAAAAACAGTTGTCACCATTTCCCTGAAGCTGAAAATAAGGTTTTGTGGTCCCGCCCCACTTTTGGTCTTTCCACCACCTTCCTGCACTGTGCTAGTACAAGTAACCAGTGAGTCAGATAGATAATGAATCAAAGAGAGGAATAAAATACAGGTTATAAGCAAGTGAGAAACAAAAACTTAGGTTTTAGTTAAGTTACCATTTGGCCATATCTGCACTTGTGCTAGCATAGCTGAGAGATTGGAGCTACTGTGATTCAGTTAGGTGGAAAGAAGACACTGTCTAGTTAATGACTAAGCCATTGTCTGTAGCCTCTGAGATATTTATAATCCCTCTCCTTTAGTGTCTGTATTAGCACATATAATAATATTCTTATTGTCTCAGATCTAAAGACATAAGAATGATAAATCAAGAGAGATAAAGAAAAAAATTGTTCATCCAACCAGATGAAATAAAGCAGAGAAATACTAAGAGTTACCAAGACCATAAAGTAAAACTGTATCATGGCCACAAGCTGGGCCCAGGTCTCCATGTCTTCTCATTGTTTAGCTGCAAATAGTTTGTTTTGATTTTTCTTCTTCTTTGGCCTGTTATAATTTTACATAAAATGTAATCTCAGGGCTATGAGAAAATCCCCTCCCCAAAAGTCATTGCCTATTAGGTTATCTATCTTAAAAAGCAGTTCCTGTAAATAAATTTTCTTTAATTTCATTCATGTCTCCTGGACAAGTATTTTCCACACTGTAAAATCATACTGATTTGAGAACTTCAGCTTGACATGCATAAATTAGGACTCATTTGAATACCAGGTATGGATCTTAGGTCTCCATAGCCAAGGAGACTGTTGCTAGCAGACTGCTAAAGACTGCTGAGCACAAATCAGGAGCTTTATGAATGAGCTAGGAAAATTAAAACCAGAAAACCTAAGATTCATCTTCTGTTTGTATTAAAAAAAAAAAAAAATCATCCAATTGGAGATGATAAATCTATCAATTCTTTTCCAAAATTCATAAGCACATACATATTTTTATTACGTGCTAGAGGCATAAATATAAATAAATGTGCATGACATGTCATTGATAATTGTCAATAGAGTGTGTGAGACTGCAGAAAATAGGCACAGACACTTTTGCAGGACCTTGGAGTTGTCCCAGTTTCTGTGTTTAGATGTCTGCCTCCAGTGTATCCCACACTTCCCACCACTGTGTGGAGGTTCCTGCTTCACCCAAGACGCTCAAGACGGTGAGCAGAAGGCAATTGTGGAGACAGGCTTCATTGTCAGTAAACAAGTTTCATAGTGAGAGGATGCAAAGTCATGGCAGTGTGGAAGGAATGTTCTGGGAAAAAACAGAGAGGAGTGTTTTTTCAGCGTAGTTGTAAAACTAGGGATAGAAAAGAGAAGACTGATTGAAATAAGTTTTGTACAATTTTCTAATGTAATTTGCACAATCGCTTAATTTTTTTAAGACTGAAAAGGACATATGGAATTGCAGTTTTGTAAAATAACTCCAATTTTCTGTTTGCAATATGAACAGGAGCTTTCAACTTTAAAATAATGATATCAAAAAAACTGTTATAGGATGGGAGAGAGATTGTAAGGCTGGAAAGGATAAAACTACATCAATCCTTTCCATTTCACAGAGGGCTGGACACAAAAGTTATGACCTTTAGTAAAGCAATTTAAAAAAAATGACAAGGGTGGGAAAAAAAGCTTCTAGTGCAGCCAGGCCCGCTGGGAGGCAAGTAAAGACTGAGAGATGCCAGACAGCCATAGCATAGATCAATATCAGATGGATTCAGGAAGGCAGGAGAGAATAGAGAAAGTAGAGATGAAAAATGCGAACTGATAAAATTCACACTCACATGAATAATTTTCTCTGAGATGTCACTTAAAAAGCCAACAATTCAGACAAAATAGTATTTCCTCGTCATTCAATTTATTTTTTTAATTTTTTTTTTTGTAGTGCTGGAACAGAAAATAGTGAAGTCTAACGGGACCAATGAAGTTAGGTTTGGAGACACCAAACCTCTACTAGCATTACATGTAGGTTTTCAGTGTGAAGGCTGGATCCTGAGTTATGTGCATCTTGAAAGGCCTAAAGCTGAGTTCATTTCAGACGATATTTTCAAATGAACCCTGTCTATATGGGTTGTACCAGCCTACTCAATTTTTTTGATTACACAGTCTCATTTTTTTCATTAAGAATATTTTTTAATTTCTGTTTCAGATCAGTGTAAAAAAAAACAGAGGTGGTGTACTCACAATATCTCACATTTGCAATTCTGCTTATTTTAAATTAAAAATTAAGAAAATCAAAAAGAAGTAAGTCGGAAAAGAAAAGAAAAATAACCTAGCCTTTCAGCATTTTCAAATGAATTTAACTTGATTCCAGTCAATAAATGGGAAAAGTTTGTAATTGTGCTTGGACAGTATTCATCTTCATGAGTAGATATTCAGTGCCTTTTTAGACAGTATTTGGCATTGGAGACATCTGAAATCCACGGCTGATCAATAGGGTATGGGATCTCAAGTAATAAACAGCCTTCAGAAGAGTCAGATGGTGGCCAAGTATTACTATTATCCTTTGTGATAAAAAACAGCAATAAAACTCAATATTAAAGCAACCTAAGACTGAGGCATCTGGTTTAAGATAGCCAGTGCAGGAGCATCTATAGTCAGTAGAGAGAGATGCTGTCTCCAGAGAGCTATTCGCTGCGTGCTAGGTTGAGTTAAGTGCCAAAGAGAAACAGCAACCTCTTGGAGGCTGTAATGGGACCTGGACTACTAGCTTAGACAAGACTTCCAGTGTTGAGTGGACTGGTTGAGTGACACATAGCCATGGTTTCATCTGGTAGTTCAATTTCCCCCCACCCCTCCACCCCAAAGAGGATTCAAACCGATATCTTAAACTGAAGATGCTTGTCTCTTGTCCAAAAAAAAGAGCAATACTTACTGCCAGTTTGTTTTACTAATTTCAATTCATCGTACAAAAACATGATGATTGGTTTGAAAGGCTGTCCATTCTACTGTAACGTTTTGTGCCTGGCTTTTATTTCAGAGACACTGATGTTTTGCCCTAATCATTTCAATGTGTATATCTACAAGGAACAGTACATTGACTAATTAATGTTCTGTGTTATTAAACTCACTTTTCTTCATAACTTCCTTCCATGTTCTAAGAATTGTCTAAAATAATAAAGCTTGTCTCAGTTTAAAAATAAAAAAAAGCTGTAATGTTCTCACAAATTAAGCATAAAGGTTTTGAACATCTTTTAGCTTTATTGAGTTAATCATATTCACCAGTAGTACAATCTGTGGGTCAGAGGTTTATGTACTTAGTGTGAATATCAAGTTGTTGAATGCATAAAAGCTTAATTCCAAGATGGTTAAAGCTTCCTATCGTGGAAAACTACAGTGTCTAATTTCAGCAATAAGAGCCTGTCAATAACAGCATCTGACCCTTTGCCCTTTCACAGTTCACATACAGCTGCCTTACCCAAACCCTCATTAGCATTGCCCAGCACCCTTTACAGAGCATGTGCTGGAGTCCGCAATGGCTAACAGGGAGGGGAAATGTTCACAATTTTGAGCTAGTATTCAGCTTTCCAGCTTGGGTTTGTTTTTTTTTTTCCTTGTTTGTTATTTGGCATAAGGGTACCATCTACTGGCCATAAGTTTTTTTGTGAAATTAACTAAAAAATCCCCTCTTTTACTTCTGCTCAGTGCCTCTTATTCCTTCCCTATTGATTAAAACAACCTCACTTCATACCTTTCCCATCATTTCATACCACTCTGAGCATGTGGATTTGAACAATGTTAGGCAGCCATCATCTCCAGAATCATATGCTTTCCTACATAGAAATATAAGAGTGCTGTTACCTCTCCCTCCTTTAAGAACATAGGGAACAACAAAGTCTTCCTACTCATGATTTTCATCTCAGGTGTCTGACCCCATCCCACACACTTTCTGCCTCTGCAGCAGCAGAAGGGCATGCCCAAACTCTTCCTCTTCAGTCTTCATTTCCCTCCAGTGTGTGAAGCAGAGAAGAGGGAAAAAAGAGATAGAACTTAATTTAGGAGTAGCAAGGGTCCACAGAGAGACTATAAAGTCCCATAAGCACCAGGAGGGCTGTGATCTAGGTTGGGTCAGGAGAAACTCGGCAGTCGCTCTTCTCTTTCCTCACCCAACATGCTCACACTACTCCTTAAACAGTCAGCTACATGAAATATCACTGATCCTTTCCAGCCTCACTTCTAAGGCCAAATTTCTAAAAGTTCCCTTGTATGTGCCTTTGTCCTGCCCATCCAGTAAAAACAAGCCCCATAGACTGCAGCCACTACCTTCATACCCAAAGGCCCAGCCTCCCTTCCTTGCCACCAGCCTACAGACGCCATTTTCCTGGACTCGTCCCAACTTCCGCTCAGCCGCTTCTTTCTACTTCATGCCCTCCATTCTCCCCAGACCACTGCCATTTCTCACAAAATTGAATTTGCCTGTGCAGAAAATCTGGAATCAGCTCTGATTTGAGCCTGAAATATTTCATATGGTAAATATGGAAAGCATTTAATTTAAGAAAAAGAAAATCAAGAGGTATTTTAAATTACACTTATAAAGTATTTTACAGAGAAGAATTACTGGATACTAAGAGTGATATTTAATCTGGTGGAGAAAAGTATAATAAACAAATAGCTGCACTGTTTATTTCTAATTTTCATCAGTTAGGGTGATTAGTCTTTGGAAAAGATGATCAAAGGTGGGAGTGAGATTATTTTTCTTTTTGAAGTCTTCAAGTGGGGACTGGAAAATTAGCTTTAGCCTTGATTATATTCTCATGTCTTCCTTGTAGAGGAAAGCAGAATCAATGATTCGATGTTTCATTCTTCACGTATTAATTATAATTCTCTGAACTCTATCCACTGATAAAAAATGTCTGACCACCAATTTAGACATCTGGACTGCAAACCTCAGACCGCTGCCTACTATAAGTCTAAAAGGCAAAGAACATATTGAGAGGTATAAAGTAGACAGGAAGGTAACATCAACTTTTGTACACTGCCGCTGATATATATCATGTAAGACCTGTTTTTCTAAGCATGGGGTTCAGTTCAGACTACCATACTTGCAGGTGGGTAGGACAAAGCTCAAAGGACCTATGGAATTGGCTTCAGAAGATCAGATAGACTGTGGCTATTCAGATCAGGCAGCAGATAGTTAAAAGATGTAACATTAACTAGTAAAATAAATTTTTGTAACATTTACTCAAGTCATGCAACCAACCGGAAAATCCAGAATTTGGGGTGGAGTGGTGGTGTTTGTAGGGTTGGGGTTTTTTTCAATAAAACTGGTAGAGTGCTAGATGTGTTTTCTAATTTTGTCACCTTAAGCAGGGGAAAACTGAACCTTTGGCAAAAAATAAGACAAATAAAATCACCTTATTTGCAGTGAAAAAGGAGACTACAGACTAATCCTGCACTTACCTTCAGGCAAAGACAGAATGGAAGATTTCATATTTTTTCTCAAATAAATTTTTATTGTATTGAAGGCTGTGTGTGAAACTGCTTTCAGTACTATATGTAGTCCAGATGCTTTGGAGAGCTTCAGTCGTATCCAACAGTAGCATGCTGTACTGGGCCTGGCTGGGATAGAGTTAACTTTCTTCATAGCAGCTCACACGGTGCTGTGGTTTAGCTTTGTGACCAAAACGATACTTATGACACATTGATGTTGCAGCTATTGTTGAACAGTGTCTACACAGCATCAAGGCCTTCTCTGTTTCTCACTCTATTAAATTGAGGGTGCACAATAGGTAGAGAGGAGACACAACCAGGCAGATGACCCAAACTGACCAAAGAGACATGCCATGCCATATAGCATCATGGTCAACAATAAAAAGGGAAAAGAGGGTGTTTCACCATCTTTCGTTCGGGAACTGGCTGGGCATTGGGCTACCCGTGGGAGGTGGTGAGTGATTGCATCACTTGTTTTGTTTTCTTTCTCTCTTCTTCCACTTATCCTTCCCTTATTACGTTTTTTTAAATTATTATTTTGACCCTCAGGTTTTCTCGCTTTTACTCTTCCTTTCTTCTTCCATCATCCCACTGCAGGAAAGAATGAGTGAGTGGCTGTGTGGTGCTTAGCTGCCTACTGGTGTTAAACCACAACACATGGAGAGAACTGAAAAAGCCATACAATAATTTTAAAAGTATTGTGGGTCATACAAGGATCTCTTTTAGGAAGAAAACAATTTTCTGAACAAGCAACCAGCTGCCCAGCGGTACAACAGAACTTTAGATAATGGAGCAATGTAATATAGCCATGCCATGTAAGTTTTAAAAAGGAAACAGAAGTATTCATTAAAAAGCAGACTATTTGTCAAAAAAAAAAAAAAAAAAGCAACCAAAAAACCAAAACCAAAACAAACCCTTAAAAGTGGATAACAATGATGCTGGTTTTCATTCTCTAAAGATTAACATAATCACAGGCTGAAAACAAAAATCCATCCTGTTAAAAAATATCCAGAAACGATTCATGTTACAAGACATGATTAACTTGTGAAACTCATTGTCATGTGATTGAAAAGGAATGAGCAGCTGCTTACAAAACTGGCAATATTAGGTATAACAAAGCTGTTCAATATTATTGCAACCATGATAGGTGGATTCCTTGCTTTCATAAATATTTGTGGCATTAAATGGTACAATCTTTGAGTCTTTTGGGCTGCATTTTCCGCTGGATGTAGGTTTCCCATTTTCTCTTTAGAAGTATAGCTCAAACCTGGTCCTCTGTCCCCAGTGGAATTGGAGTCCCTGTCCCACATGCTTAAGTACACTATGAAAAATATACCTGCTTTATATAGTACAATTAAATTATTCTAGGCTTTTGCTTTAAAATTTAATTGAATTTAAAATAAATAAAGAAAGAAAGAACACTTTCAATTTATAGGATATGATTATTTTATAGAAACATGGGCCTAATATTTTAAAAGTTAAATCTGACTTGTTACAGATTTTGGTGGTTGGGAGGATAGTCAAAAACTGAATCTGGAAACTGAACCAAATTTAAGAGCTAGCCCCCATTCTTGCAAAGGGGAGCACCCAGAAACAATGAATTTTGAAGCAGGTGTCCACACGTGCTGGGTACAGCCACAAATCATGTCATCCTGAGCACAGCCTCACTTAAAAATAACAAGCAAAAGAAACAGGTCCTATCCCACCTTGTACATGTGATGGTCTTTCTGAACACATGCCACATTCAACATTTTCCATACAACACTGTGGAGATCTCTTCCTCCCTGGGACACTGGGAGGGGAAAAAGCAGCTTTACACCATCGAAGGCCCTCTCCTGCTAGCACCATTCCCTCTAGCTTTCTAGAGACCAGACGGAATTCTTCTATCAAGTACAAGAGGGGCAGCTGTTACAAAGCCATTGCCACAGTTTTATCCACAGCATCAAATTAGGCCTGGTCAAAATGTTGTAACAAAACATTTTCCCATCACAAAATGCCAGTTATCTGGCCTTGGCACACTCCTGTGCACCGGTTGATCTTGCCAAAACTCTGAAACTGGCAGACAGGTGAACCACTTGGCTGTGACCATATCGCCTAACTCAGCAAGACTCAGAATTCCCCCGGAAAGGTTTTGCTGGCTTGCTGGTGTCCAAGACTGCATAAGGTGGCTGGCTATAAGCCTGCTTAGGTCTCTTTGCAGCCAGTTCCTCAACATCTGGTGGTACCAAACCTCAATTCCGCAAATAATTGATTGGTGGACATTTGGGATACCTGAGCATTTAGCTTGGGAGCCCAGCATCTGGCAAAAAATACATGAAGACACTGAGGATCCTGGAAAACAGCTCCAGAGCAGACTATTTAGTTTACAATAAAACAAACATCATCATATTTATTTTGGCTTTTTTCTTACAATATTTTTCTCATAAGATTTTTTTAATGGATATATATTTTATTTCTAATCTTGTTATACTCCCAATATTTAAGAACATTTGTTAGTGACAACACAGAAAGTACATGCTGACTACAGAGAGAACAGATACTATAAGCATATATCATGAAATCTGGCAACACATTGATTTTCAGTGTAGTGCAAAATTAATTTTAGCTCTTAAAGTTTATGGGGAATATGAAGAGAATTTTTTTCCCTAAGATTTTAACCAAAATATGAGGGGAAAAAAACCCTAGTAACAAAAAGAGAGTCATCTTGCTACCACTTTTTGAAAGAAAAAGACAGCAAATTCTCCCAATACCTAGAATGTACAGTAATAGCCTACAGTCTATATGATAAATCTTGCTTTATATTGATCAAAATATTTTGAAGTGTCTTATATCACGAATTACAAAATTCTGTCTTGTCTTACAGAGCAGATACATTAAGAAACAGTGAAGTGAGCTTTAAGACCATCCTTAAGTCCCTTAAAAGTAAATCCCTTAAAATTAAATAACCGTTTGAAGTAAATAAGCTGAATATAGCAGTGTGGAAATTTCATGTGTTTTTAAGTGATTTGGTACACTAAAGCCTTAGGGGCCTGTTGAAGTCAATTAGTACTTGGAAACTAAAGCTTCCCAATTATCAAGACAAGTTAACTGCTCAAAAGCTTTGTCTTTCTCTTTACTTCCACCAGATGGTGGTGTATTGCAAAAAATCATACTCGTGAAGACTTTTTCCACTCACCTAAAAAACAAGGGAAATTCTTCATTAGTAAAGTGACTTTCATTCTAGTCTGTTCATTATCATTTCAGATGTCAAATAGCTTTATTTTCAACAGATTGATTAGGAGGGATATTCACAGTTATGTTTTTTAATCAAATATTTTAATATCTTTCCATCCCACTTCAGCAATGATTCCTGGCTACACTGTTTTCACCTATTTCTTCTTAGCAGAGTTACTGGTTGTATTTTGCTCTCTGTTTCACCTGTAATACGGGTGCACCTTTCTGGTGGATTAAGTGTAAGGTCCTGGGCACTCCACAGTAAGTATTTAAACTGTATTTAGATATCACGTTATAATTCCTGTATGTTATGAATGCTTTAACATCAACTCAGTGAAGATTTAACTTTAGCTTAAAGATGGGCCTTGGCTTAAACATAGGCCTTCGCTTCAATGCAGGAAGATTCCTGCCGATTCTGAAAAAATTATCTCTGCTAACAGATGAATGTGTGCGTAAAGCCACGTCAGCATCTCCAGTATCTTCTAGAACCAAGTAACTCAGTCAAAACAGTGAATTTTGAAGCTCTTACAGGGTATGGGTTTTTGTTGCAAGAGCCGTGGGTACTGGTAGCAGGAGGTGGCATGACTTGTGGTGTTTCAGGCTCTATTCTAAGTAGTCAATACTCTTACACTTCATCTCCAAGTATTGTGGTATTGAATTAGTATCGGTATATGTAGCTATTTAAATGCTTACAAGTTAAAAAAAAAATGCTGAAGGGCTCACACTTAAAAACTTTGTATCCTTATCTGATAATATAGTGATTTTCTTCTATTGGGAAACTGTTATTTCATCATCTGAGCTGAATGGAAGCTGTACGTGACTGGTTTTAACAAAGGAAAAACTTAAAAGGCAAAATATAATGCTGTTGTCTATACTTTATTCACTGTGTCTCTCCAGGTACTGTCTTGATATGCATTCACAAGAAAAAAAGAAAAGGTCCAACTTGCTAATCCTTAAGTTCCAGAGGCTGAGCTTAGGGCCCCTGGGAATATGATGCTTAATGCAAGTCCTGACACTCCACCCTAAGCTGTGTGGATGTGAAAAATAGGCTTCAAGCCTGGAGCAGGACTGTTTTCTACTTATCCTCTGTTCATGTGAAAGTCAAGTCTCAGAAGCTAAATGTAATTAAAACAGATATCCTACCCTTTGGTCCCAAACATGAAGCAGCCAGAACTCCCAGCTCTGTCATCCGTACTCTGCCGAATTATCCTGTGCCAGGTTGACTTGTGTCTCCTCAGCTACCTACTCACTGATAATGTGGATCATCGTAAGACCACTGATCATGAACAGCAGCTTATCATTTGGTCTCCCCACCCTAGGCTACAAAGTGGCTGATGTGACACAGGTGCATGTTGAACTGGCTGTGTCCTCTGGAAAAGCTTCTTGAATTACCAGTAGTCTCCTCAAGTCCACAGAAGGAACTAATCTATCTCACCCGAAAAAGAAGATGAAGGGAAAACGTATGTTTTTGTCTGCTAAAATCAAAAGTGTTCACCATGGGCTGGGAAACTGATGGAGCACGAGAGTCCTGGAAACCTTTGTAATTTACTCAGCTTTATTTACACCTGAAAATGGGGCTGAAACACTGTTAGAGCAGGGAAATTGATCAAAAACATACCAATAATTTTCAAGTGGCAGTTTATGGTTTACACATTGCCTTAGTTTGAAAAGGTTTGGGGGAAAAAGCAGTATGAAAAATGTACCATTTTCTAAAAGGCAGTCTTGATTAACATGGTACAAATCAGGCATGCAGAGCTATTAACAGCTTTACAAAAACTGATTCCTTATTTTACAACAGGTCAAACAGGGTCTGGTTGCAACAGTAAGGTCTAAGACACTGTGTTGGTAACAGCTGCCGTAAAACAAGGCAAAAAGCATTATCCTTAGAGTATCTATCTCTTGCTTTCTCTCTTTCCTCCTCGTCTTCTCCTTCTGCCCAGAATATTCACTAACTCATCACTGTCTCTCTTTTTGTTAAAGATCTAAAGAAAGAGTACACATCTGATAACAATATATTCCAAATTTTTGGAATACAAATGCAAATTTTATAGCTTCAGTCTTCAGTTCCAAAATTAAATCAAATCCTGAACAAAAGTTTATAGTGTATAAAACCTGATAAAAATGTCAACAAACACTTTTGAAAGGAAAATTGTGATTGCCAGCCCAAAACTTCAATAACACAGTTTTTGCTAGTAGCAGAATTACAAATGTAAAGTTGATCTCTTTCAGATTCATGATTCACCCAGAAACAATGGATAATCTGTAAAATGAAAAAGAGAGCAATACTCATGCCACTGAAAACAAAGATAAGTTAAAGAAGGGTGAGTAGTTTGTTTGCACAGAGAGATTATTCAAAGTACATAAACTTCAGCACATTCACAAATACTTATTGTATCAAGACATAAATATTGCAATATATGTAATATTCTGCTACACACTGTGAATCAGCTTCCCTCTTAGAGAATGTTTTCAAGCTTTCCTGTCATTTTTTCAGTGACAAAAACTTTCAAATTGACATATGTAAATAAGCTTGTTCTTAATCTCTTTGTGGCCACAGTAGTTTACAGAACACATCCTTTGAAACAAACTTTTAATTTTTAATCATTTTTCACACTCTGCAATTTTTTTTCCAACAGTTCCTTATGTAAATTGTCGTTGAGACTTTCTTTAGCTGTAGATACATAACACACTGATAGTCACATGCTAGTATTTTCTATCAGATCTCAGAATCTAATTTTTAATTCAATAATAGAAACTTGCTGCTAAAATTTTACCTTATGTCTATGTTATCCAAAATGTTATTTCTCTTTCCTTTTTATTTCCGGAAATATTTTCTAAATCTTTGATAGTTGTCTCAAACTTCCACTCAATGAGTATCACACATGGCACTGGAAAAATGTTTTCTATGACATCAGATACCAGGACCATTACTTCAAACTTGCCTTATTCTTTTTCACCATTGTTTCAGGGAACTAGTTCTTTTGCTGGTTTATATTTTTCATCTCATGATAATCATTGTGTAGAGAGAAACTTCTATGAGTCATTTTCAGCTCAAACAAAGATTCAGCTGCCATATTCATAACACTCAAAGCTGAATTGTCTAGTCCAAGCTAGACTGTCTGTTTACAGACAGATAATTCCTGATGCAGGATTTCTTCCCTAAAGTGCATCTCTTCATTAGTCATGGAGGAAGTCTGCATAACTAGCATAGACCTCGATATCTGACTTTCTGATTGTTACAGCTATGTGAGATGAATTCAACATGAAAAATTTATAATATTTGCCAGCCTAAAATTGTGAAGGATTGAACTCAGTAACCTGGAAGACATCATCTACTCTTACTGTCTTTCATGTTACTTCACATCAAATTTCATGCACTTTCAACTCTGTAGTAACTCTACTTTTACATTCATGCAACATCAGGATGCTTTTAAGGAGTTACAGAAGAAACTCTGTTTTGCTGAGTAGTACTGATCTCCTGTAATTTAGAATAGGTCAAGTTTGTAGAGACTAGTTAAAAAAAATAAGTGCAGTAGGATACCCATGTATCAGTTACTCTTCTCAAAAAAAACCTAAGATTAGACTCTGGCTTGTGCAGTTCCACATTCTGCTGCTGACTGGGTGCTATTTCAATAGGAAAACTGAAATACTAGTTCTCACAAGTTTGATTTTTGCAATCCTAGGAGGACAGATAAGAATCTGCTGTTTCTTGTTCTTGGAAAAAACGTAAGACATAAGAGACATAAGGCAGTACTCAGTGTCAGAAAGGAAGCAACTTTAAAGGATAGTAACAACTTTTTAAAGTTTAAGTTCTGTTATGTGGGGAGCAACATAGTATCTCTCTCCCTGTTTTCTTTATTTAGCTTTAATGGAAACTGTTTGCTCCTTTTTTTGTTTGGGTCACCTATGCTATTTTATCGGATCATCATTTCCAGCTTGCAGAAGGCTGCCCTCCTATCACCTTTGCAATATATGGGGGATTTTGTATGTCTACTGCTGTCTTAGCAGACCCAGGCTTCTCTGTCAACCATGTCTTTTCCTCTTCTCCCACTCTAAATTGTGTATTCAGTTCAGGCCCAGTGTGACTGCACAGGACATGGAACTGATATTGTGAATGCTGGAAGGTGACCTTGAGGTATGCTACCCAATTGTGCAGCTCACATCCACACTAGATCAGATCAGCTATGGGTCACCTTTTCCCTGTTTCCCCAAACCCCTTCGACTGGTAGTACAAAACTGCACTTTTTTAGTAAGTTTTAGCTTTCTATAGTATCAGTCTCAATGACTATCTATAATGGTGAATCTGAGCTCTCCTTTCTCATTCCTACCTGTTGCCAAACACATTTTCTTGGTAAAAGTTTAACTAAGGAAGATGAGTCAGAGAGACTTTAAGTATCCTCAAAGGGGCAGATGCACTCCTAGCAGAAAAGCACTGAAGTGCTTAAGTGAACAGAAATCAGGTTTACAAGCACCATGCTTCAGATATTTTAACACTCACTCTATCTAAATAAAGACTTTACTTTTCACAGTAAATGTCAGCTCCTTTCGCATTAAGACATGCCTTGGAAAATGGTGCAAATAGTACATTATGTTTCTTCACACACTACTGAAAGCTGCTAATAAGGCATCAAAAATGTTTTAGCACAGCATATCTTCTTTTTCCTTCTGCCTTGTTCAGTGCTCAAAAGAGATTTTGTTTATATCTATATCCATCCAGGTCACAGAAATATGGGGGCTGGGACCAGGTCAGAGAACCATGCATCAAAGTAGGCTGATTTGCCACAATTATGCGAGGTGTGTGAAGAAAAATCAAATTTTACAAAGACCAGTTCCAGATTACTTTCTTTAAAATAATATAAATTTCTGGATTTTGTCTCTAAACTTTTATCTGTGAAGCCTGTCTGATAAAAGCTACAGTTCCCAATGCCACTCCTTGATCTCGAACTGAAGTAGAAATTTTAGAGATTTGGATGTTCGTCACAGGTATTTTTTTTCCCCCAAAGGACATGAGAACAGGGGGCTCAGAAATGTAGGCTCACAGATTTTTTTGTATGAAGTCTAATATCCGCAATCCCAGATCATTTCAGTTTCTGGACACAGTGGGTTCTCAAGAGATATTTTACTGTTCTTTTTCTGTAACTTTAACATTCAAAGGAAACCTGATTTGGAGTGCTGGCCATGCAGTAATCATCCAGGTTCGAACCCTGAAGACTTGCACATTTTGTTTGCATTTTCTGCAACCATACACCCTCATTTGACCTTCTCTGTTCCCTCCAATTATAAGATCATCCTACCTCAAGCAGAGCAACAAACCAGAGCCGTGTAGATTAAACAGAATAAAATGGACTAAGAATGTGAATACAGAGGGAAAAAAGATCATAACCACCAAAGAAAAAAATATTATGAAAAACTAAATTTATTATTTTTACATTAACTTAGTCCATGTGCAGCAACATTTCTGTCAAGCTGTTATTACCCAGACATAGTTTGTATTAGAAGATTCCTTGGACTTCTTCATTGTCCTAAATACTATACAATAATTTAAAAAAGATATTCCTTAGACTGCGCAAAGAGTAATTTCCTTACTTTAGTTTAGTAATAAGTATTTACTGAAGTAGAAAGAAGTATGAATCAGATCATATTTGAACCCTCTAAACAAAGGTGAATTTTCCTTAAAGCATAATCTTCTGTATGCTACTGTTAGTGTCAGATGTTAGTGTTAGATGTTAATGTTTGATATTAGTTTTAGGTATTTCTAGCATTCAAAACATCTTATTACCATGGAAAAAGAATAAAACCTGAGGTGTTACCACATGCGATCATGAGCAATAATGAAGCCTATACAAAATCACTTTCTAATTCTGTTTTCTTAGTTCAAAACTCTTTTGTGGAATAGGGAGCTACTTTCAAGTCTTTCTGTCTGTCTTTGTTTCTTGGGGGTGTAAAGGATGTGAAGAGATGGCTATATGAGTGTCATTTTTCTGAAAAGGAACGTTTAGCTGCACTTCCTAAAGATTATCAGAGCATGAATGATACAGAAGATTGAGTCAGGGTTCTGGGTAAGCTCCATGCCAACATCCAAAGCAATAGATCTTAATTCTGAAGGTGCAGATACTGGTTTTAACAATATATACATGTTGGACTAGTATGACACAAAGAGAAAATAGCAAGTCTATATTTAAGAGCAGGTGGGAAGAAAACTAATCTGTATAACTACAGACTAATGTAATTTTAGTAGAATCTGAGGCTTTCAATGTAAAATTTAACTAGCTGCATGTAAAATGGGATAAAATACAGTTCATATATGACTCAATATTTTTCTCTGTTAGATAACTTTCTTTTATACATGCTAAATGCACTATATGTAATTTATTTTTATTTCACTAACATTTGATTCAGCCCTATTAGGGAACTTGCTACATGAACCAGAGTAAATAACAGCACAGGAATTTGAAGTAGGACAAGAAAGTAGTGCTATGGTGGATGAGAATGAGTTGATCAGAGATGGAAAATATCAAGGGACATTAATAATTAAATTCCTAAAGATTCACTCTTTTTTGAATACTTTCATAAATGGTAATAAATTGTCTCACCACAGTGAAAAAAAAAAGAAAAAAAAAACATGGAAAAGAATATAAAATAGAGAAGATAAGCAGTGTATGATCTATCAATGTATGCACACCTACAAACATAAGTTTCTCGTTACCTTTCAAGCATGACATGAGCTTCTGCTTTATGATAAGACCTTCTCCTTGGAGCTAAGTTTTCTTCTTTTCTTTTTCATAGCCCTTAAAAGGTCTTCCCTGCCTCCTTCATGGATACCACAATGTCTTCTAATTCTGAGACCAGTGTGAGAAAACGTTGCTGATTTGCTTGAGACACGGATTCAATCCACAAGCCTTCTCAAACCTGGACAGATTGGTGTTGATAACCCCAAAATATTAACAGCAATCAGTATTTCTACCCTACTCAGTATTGATATTCCTGGCTCTACACAGCTTACTGAAAGATTGAACTGACTCTGATTTGTGTCATTCCTGACCCTTGCCACCCACTCTCTCCTTTTCTTGATCAGCTTTCTTGAGTTGTTCCAGTTTCAGCTTAAAAACTCTCAATTTGAAACCTCTCCATTTCAAGCTGCTTATTTTGATTCAAGGGTTGGGAATACAGGCCAGACAGTTGCCCTTACTATCCTCTGCAGGGAACTCCCCTTTTTTGCAGAATATCCTGTATCTTCTAGTTCATACAGCCTATGTACACGTTAGTCCTCAACTAACACTAACCTAGCAAGACTTAATTCAGTATTAAACTCACTTTCCTCCTTTCTCCCTGACCTTCCACTCCCTTTCTCCCTCCCTCCCTTCAAATACATGTGACCAATGCCTCAGCCAGCTCTGACACTCTTTGTTTGGAGCCAGACAGAAGGAATACCTAGTTAGCATCTTCCCACATTTTCTCCTTAAGTCCCTCATCTGTCTGTATTTCATTTCCCATTTTCTTGTTCCATTACAGCCCCTTTCAATTCAACTCTCTAACACAGGAATCTGTAAAACCACAGAGGTAAAACAGAGGTACATGTAATATTTACAAAAACCCCCAAATTATAATGTTCATAACTCCCTCATTCTCCAAAGGCAGGGTCTTGGAATAGTTACTCTTAACTCCACTATAATGAAAAAACTGCCTTCAGTAAATGGAAACTTTTAAGGAGAATGGAAGTATTCACCAAGGATTTCAGCTTCAAAAGCAGCTGCAATCTTAGTACTTCAGTGCCTTCTGCATACTAAAGAGAATAATTTAGAAATTTGTGTCATTATTGTCTATTTCTGCAGCAAACAGCAGAAGTACCATGGCACCATAGTATTCTGCTGTTACATATCCCCATAAGTTATACTTTATTTGATGTAAAATTGAGAATAATTTGAATAAACTCTTCATTTGTGGCTACATATACCTTTGTTCTATGTGGTGTTATTTTTTGATTCCTTCTTTTTGAACAGAACAAAAGGCATGTTGTCTGTTCCAAATAGTTCTTTATTTAAAAGATCATTAAATAAGATACCAAAATACAACAATGACTGCAGTATATGGGTTATACAACTACCCTAAGGATTTGGTAGTACACAAAAATAACCAACATATTTCATTCATGCAAGAACTATTACGTAAACTATTTCTAAGACCTTCTCTATACCTGCTATAAAATAGGAAATCTTTAAATTTTTTTTTTAAGGAAAATGACTGGTTTTTAACCATAGAGATTATTCATTAAATCAACTAAATCGGGTTTTTTTGCATCCTAATAAAAGGCTTTACAATACTAGATTCTACAAAGAGTTGTCTTTAAATACATACAAAAAATATGGTTTTGAAAAAAAATTTTTTGGAGGAACCACACCATTCATTCCAAAGAAAATTATTTCTATGACAACTTTCTTTAAGAAAATAATTCACAATATATCACATGCTAGTTCTTTTTTTCTTCTTCTTCCTTTTTTTTTTTTTTGTGTGTACACATTTATTTTAGACCTTGAGTTAAATATTTATAAGGGGGAAAAAACTCTTAAATTCTAAAATATTGGATTACAAAAATCTGTTATGCAGCTTGGACCTTTAAGTAATGAATCAGAAAAAGCTGCAATACTGATGTCAAGAGTGTCTTTTAGGATGTTTCCAGCCTATCCTCAAGATCAGATTCACTGACGTACAAACCCAGAAGTTTTTCATTCACATGCTGTTAACACTTTGTTAAGCAGCTTAGACACTACATCTGGACAGAGGTCCTCAGACTGCTGGCAGTCATTTATGAAAGCAATGTGTAGACTATCTGAGAAGCCCCTTATGTACACATAAGAGAAACACATCCTGCAAAGATTCCTACAACTGAACTTCAAGAGTAAAATAGAAAATGGTTCCAGACTAATACTGCACTGTAACTTTTGAGACAGAACAGACTGGTACTTGACCCACTGGGAGCTCAAACAGACAAATGCTATTCCTTAGTAATTCAAGTCCAATTATGTGTAGTCCCATCATTTTCTTCTGTATGAGGGGATGTGAAGAGTCTCCTGAGACAACAGCTGCACGCTCTCATCTACTTGGAAAAAGCAAGCCTTAGTTGGGCAACTAACAGCTCCTGAAGGCTCTATGTTTCTTAATAACTGACACCCTCCAAAAGTTCCTGTGTGGCTCCCATGCCATTTCCCCATGTTGCCACTCAGAGGAGTCATTCGGCCAGTCAAAGCTTGCCTGATAATGAGGTACCACAAAGCTCTTCCTAGTCTACTGTCTGATTATTTGGTTTGTCAGACCTACCCAAGTATCCTGGATCTATCAGGTTTTGAAGGCTGATCATCAATATTGTGCTTTTGTGCGTGTCTTAATGCGACATCTGCTGGATTCAAGAGATTGGATGAGAATGTCAATTTTCAGTAGCAATGGATAAAACCAAATAAATATCTTCTGGCTCCTCTTGTTGACAAAGCTTAAAAATGTGATCAGATGCTCCCTGGCAGTCCAGTAAATGGAGGGAAATAAAAATCATTTGACATCTGTCTATTACTTTATTTAGATGTCAGGGCTATTTATTTATTTCTTTAGCTAGTTAGCTAGCTAGCTGTTTATTTATTTGCAGGTTTTTGCAGCCTCACTCACAACTTTTGAATGCTTGAATTTGGTAGCAATGAAAATCTCATTCCCCGGGTTCCTTGGGAAGACCAACCCCTCCTTCTGCTTTCATTGCTTTCTGGACAGCAAGGTCCAAATTCTGACTCTATTGTTATGTCACAGAAGTCAGTATACTTTATTTTGCAGGCTCTGCAACTCTTGCTTTATGACCGTCTTCAGTCAGTCCAATATTTTGTATATGGAGAACATCAGTGATCAGTCTGGAACCTTGGGGAATTTCAGAAAAACCTGCTCCTCTTTCTGCCCTCCTACACTCAAGTCTTACAGTGGTGGCTTGCATCTTCAATTTGATACCGCATAGTGCAAACTGATAAGTAATCTTGGGGCAAAAGAATAAAGATCAAGACCAAATTATCATGTCTCCATTGTGTGTTAGTTAAGAGTAGGGTATGAGGCACAGCCACAATTAATACATCGCAAAATTCAATCTCTTTTAATCTGCAAACTCCACATTTCATCCACTCTGTTCACACCACAGCCATTAAACTCTTACCTAAAACATAGAACAAAGTTTAGACTTATAACACAAAAGACAGAAGACAGCAAATTTTATAATATACCACAAGCAAGACTCAAGAAAGCTGAATCACCACATTTGACCTTGAGAACAGTAACAATTATTTTTTAATGTTTCTTTTAAAGAAGAACTAACAAATAGATGCCTCAGAGATGATAAAATTTTACATTTCTCTATGTTTTTTGTATGGGGCATTTGTAAGATTATGGATGATAACTATTAAAAATATAAAAAATCAAATTAAATCTCAGTTACATTTAATTCTACATTAGACATTTCTAATTTAGGTTTCTGCAATTGCTTTGTACAACAATATCCAATATTTTAGCAGTATGAGAAATAATGAACTATGAAATTTCTGAATAATTGGTATAATTTTTCATCTATGAACTTTGTAAAAACATCATCAATGTAATATGTAAACAAATGTTCTTCTCTGTGGAAATAGAGCAAGACAGAAAATATCTTAGTAATTGCCTTTATAAAACAATATTGTTCATATCAAGAAGCAGTTCTTTAAGCCAAGGTAGCAATCTGAGTTAACGGTCTTCAAAACAACATTTTTAAACTTAAGAGCTACAGGGGAAGGGAAGGGAAGGGAAGGGAAGGGAAGGGAAGGGAAGGGAAGGGGAGGGAAGGGGGAGGGAAGGGAGGGAAGGGAAGGGAAGGGAAGGGAAGGGAAGGGAAGGGAAGGGAAGGGAAGGGAAGGGAAGGGAAGGGAAGGGAAGGGAAGGGAAGGGAAGGGAAGGGAAGGGAAGGGAAGGGAAGGGAAGGGAAGGGAAGGGAAGGGAAGGGAAGGGAAGGGAAGGGAAGGGAAGGGAAGGGAAGGGAAGGGAAGGGAAGGGAAGGGAAGGGAAGGGAAGGGAAGGGAAGGGAAGGGAAGGGAAGGGAAGGGAAGGGAAGGGAAGGGAAGGGAAGGGAAGGGAAGGGAAGGGAAGGGAAGGGAAGGGAAGGGAAGGAAGGGAAGGGAAGGGAGGGAAGGGAAGGGAAGGGAAGGGAAGGGAAGGGAAGGGAAGGGAAGGGAAGGGAAGGGAAGGGAAGGGAAGGGAAGAAGACCTGTCTGAATTTACAGATCTGTACATATTGTGAGGACCTCCTCTGGCTTGAACTTCATTCAGCACTCCCTGCTGCTGCAAGGCAGTGCACAGCTTGGGCCGAGGCAGGTACCCTGAGTATCCCACTGAAAGAATGTGCGAAATAGAGACAAATATGCATAAGCCTGCCTATTTTTTTGCTGCCATCATTCGAAAAGGAGAGCTGAAGAAAGGCTGCAATTTCACAGCAGTGAGGTCATGAGGAAGTCACTTCAACAGCCAGAAGTGAGAGGAGATTTTAAGATAAAAAAGGGTCCCCCAGGCATCAGAATATCCCTTAACAGCTCTGCATGCCTGGCTTGATCGTATGGTTTAAGTGTGTTTTCTACCATTTTAGTGCTGCTATGCTTGCTTTTCACCAATGACCAATAAGCTGAAATGCCAGCATTGGCTTTTGTATCTTTACTGACCATGTTACAATTATGGATATTGTTTTATCACCTAGTTAGGACTGTCTCTCACCCTGGATGACGTTCCTCTGACAGCTTCCTGAACATCTCGATCAGAGGCTAGGGAACAACTGAACAAGCTACCTCCTATCATACTTTAAGCTCTGCCTCCTCCAGTGACATGCAGTAGCTGACCATGTGTGGATTCACAGCATGCTGAAAGAAAATGGGTTATTTTAAGCCATTTTCAGCTAGTCAGTCTGGCTAATCTGTTAACTCTGCACTGCAGGGAATGAGTACACAGTCACAGGGTAAGTCCCACTTGAGTGTGGAGCACTAGATGAGGCTGGAACACTTAATCATCATCATTTGAGGTTCTCTGCTGTCACCCTGAGTATCTAAATCATCTCCAAAAAGAAACATGGAAGGGTGCTTTTGTTTTTGAAAATTTTAGCATTCTCTATCAGATGACAACCATATCACCTTATCCTACCCTTTTTTAAAACTCTTATACTTTTAAACTGAACATGAGATAAAAAGATCATGGCAATCTATTTATTTTTGTCTTATTCTTCTGTGTTTCCCATGAAATAGTGATCTGAAGTTTCTTTTCTTTTTTTCCTCATTTATTGCTAGTGGTGAATTTTGGAACAAACTCTGTTCTGCTTTGTCATTTCAGACCAACAGGTAATTTAGAATTTAAGGTGTCCATAATAGGACTAAGGAGCTTGTAGGTCTGCTGGGAAGAGGGATGTTTCTTGGCCGCTTGAGAGCATACTGTGTCTCCAGTTTAATTCTAGGACGGTTTCACAAAAAAAATAAAGGGTATGAATTTACCAGAAGCTTATTTAAGCAAAGCCCTTAAGCGCATTAAGCATTTAAAACATTGAGACTAAATGTGCTTAAGTGCTTTGCTGTATTCAAGTCAGAACGATTATTATAGTAATTAGCGTACGCTCAGTTGTATCTTGTGAGTGCATGCATTTAATAGCTATTGAATAAATAAACTGATTAATAATATTTGCAGTGAGAAAAGGAAATATAATTAGCTTTAATATAGTGAAAATACATTTTATGGTAAAAAACCCATCCCTCCCCATGTAACAAAGTTGGTACAACCATTGGTATGGGTATGTTTCTTCTATGCATATGCCTGTGTATGTTTAATAATAATTGACAGAAAATATCACCTGTGAGAGGATTTGCAAACTGTCTGAGTGTTTTTTTCCTGGCAATTTGTTGGAACAGCATTGGTTTGAGGAAATACCTCGAACAGAAAACAGGTAGGTTTTCAAAAGCACCGTCTGTCCGATTTTTTGCCTCTTGGTCTGAGCATCAAGGCTTCATGGATCTTGGACTATCCCTCTATTTTGACTGTTGTTATGACCCCCAGTTCTTTCAGACTGTTTTCCTCCAGACTGGAGCCCAGGATCATTGAGATCCTGAGTCTCATGTACACATCACAGACACAGAGCTGGAAAACGTGTAGTTTCAGGCGGTGCTTGATTCCTCATGGCTTGAAAACAATGTTTTCCATGCTGGCAGCTTCCCTCTCCACCAGACTCTCCAGGACTGTCTTTAACGCCTGAAACTGTCTGTTGTTATTACAAATTTGTAGAGGGAGTGAAAGGAAATGCCTTTTCATTGTAAGTTTAAGATGTTCTAATTTTAATTCCTCTTTCAAATATTTCTCCCAAGTTTCTCATATAACCAGATTAGTATTTTTACTTTAACAGTGACAGCACAGGAGCATGATTCAGCTTTTATTTTTTGTCTTTATTTTTTTTTTCCTGAGCATTCATAGATTAGGTAAACACTGTAAATTCTTTTACTGATTAAATAAACTGTTTTCCTTACTTGGTCGGTGATACACAAGACTCTGAAGCACATCTGGGTTTGTTCTCACCATCATACTTTGTTAAAGTCTCATTTAGGTATTGTTTTCTTAAATTATGACTCTTCAGTGGCAAGTTAGGAGTCAAGAACTTAAAATTCATTTACAAGCAGGCTATTTAAAATATGAAATTTGAAACTGCCATTTAATAGTTAGCTGATAGTATTTCATTCCTTCCTTAGACCTATTCCCTAATAAATTAAACTGGCCAATATATAAAATATTGTGGAAGTTCTGACTAGTGTATTACACAAAAATTTGTGAGCTTACATATGGTTGAGGTGTTGCATTAAGAAATTGTAAGATTCTCAGTAGGGTTTGTGGACAATGTCAATTTACTTAGTGTATGTCGGTGTGCTTTATGAAATAGGAAAAGACTATAACATTGTTGGAAATATGTTGAAATCTCAGTTTTGTACAATACATCATGCTTAGAAACTAGATTTATTTGCAAATGTATCGGTCCAATTAATCTCAAGTAGGAAAAAATCACAATCAAGAAACAGCAATTGCAAAAAAGACACAGTTATGTTATCATCTTGATGATTTTCCATAGTATATTTTCACACAAGTATGATTTCAGATTTAAATAAGATAACCATAATGCACAGTTACCTATAAACTAAATATACATTGTTTTCTTCTGCTGCATCAGTAATATGAACTTCTCTTGAGTATGTATGGTCTTCTAGCTTTGTTCACATGTAGCTGCCGTTTCAGAATATAGGGATTTTTTCTTTTCATTATTTCCTTGTCTTGGCTTGAGTTATCTAGATCAAAAGCATCTTGCTGAAGTAACTGTAGAATGCGAGAAGAGACATAATGTTATCAGCTTTTTTTGATAATGAAGGTTATCCTAGAAAGTTTTATAAAACTTTTATTTTAACATCTGCCACCAAGAAAAGTCTTTGCTATAATAGTTGCGGGTTTAAAAAAAAAAGGGGGGGGAAGGAAAAAAAAAGCCCAAAACTCAAGACACAAAACTAAGACCAGGCTAAAGATGAGCTGAATCCTATGGAGGTGCTATTTAAATTCCACTGAAACAAATGAGATCATTGGTTTTGACTAGACAGAAAAGCTGGTATGTCCTCCTTGGACTAAAACTCAAATTAACTGAAAACTTCCTAATGATTGTCATGCTGTAATCACTCATTTAGGCTAAACACCTCCTAAAACACCCACTGCTTGCTGGTTTCAGCTTTTGAGAAATATTTTTATCTGCAACTTCCTACAGCTGAAAAATCAAAATGTGTAATAAACAAACAAGAAATTAAATAAAGCACAAGAAAGACAAAATTTTGTCAATCAATATTTCTTATATAACTGTATTTCAAGTTTTACTTGGAGTTTTTAAAGTGTTTTGTTCAGATTTGGTCTTGCTTTCTGTCTTAAGATTTCATCCATTCTCTCACCGCATTTTTCCATGGTCAAGTAGAGTCCTACTGTCTGTCTGAAAGGCATTAAACTGAAAACATTTTTATACTCACCTCAGTATTTCCCTAAGCAATCAAACTCTGTTACTCACTTAATTACTTAATAAATGAGTGCTCATCTAAATTCTACTGAAATGAATGGAAAGACTCTCATGGTTTCAACAGACTTTGGAGTCAATCCTGGATGAATAAGATCACAAGAACTTCTTTCATTACATAAATTATTTCAAGCCTTCTTCAATCCTTCTCCCTCTGGCTCTATCCCTTCTTCTTTTATTGCATCTTATAAACCTCTGCACTGCATAAACGTGTTCCTAAGCTGAGAGAGGAATATTTTTTTCCATTTCACATGCAGTACTGTTAGGAGTGATGATTCCCAGTCACCACAAGAGGTGACTGAAACTGCAAAGTAAGGAACTGTGATTGAGTCATATGGGCTATTGCATATAGTCAGTTCTATGGTAGGTCCTTTTCAGCAATAAACGTACTGATGAAGAGAGTCCTCAGAAAACTCTGGTTGTCAAAGTTGTTGCAGTCTGTATGGAGCACCCCAGCTAATATGAAGCTGAGAATAGGCCTGCAAATACAGAGCTGTGATTCATCAAAAAAAAGAGGATCAAGATTCAGCCAGACTGTCCATGAACCTGCCATAGCTGCAGCCATTGGGTTTACTGGAAAGTGGGTAGCGACACTGAGGTATCTTATTTTGCTATGCAAAGCAGCTTTTAGTGTAATATATAACAACACAAGCAGACTGTGCCCAGTGTGCCTCTGTGCTATCATTGCACTAAGATAAATATCACAAATGGACTATAAACAATCGCTATTTAAAAGCAGCAATCCTCATACAATCACAATGTCAACTTACAGGGCTCTCTTCAGGTATGGGGAAGCAAAAAGTAAGAGTTCACTTTCTATCGGTTTCCTACCAATGATAAGAAGCCCAGAGTACCTGGTAAAATTACATGTACACATGGGCATGTGCCCATGCATTTTGAATCCAGTTTGCCTTAGGGCCTTAAAAGGGTTTTCAGAAACTCTGCCTACATTTAGTTATGCCTCAATAAATCTGCAGTAACTTCACGTCTGTTAAGCAGATATTAATTTCACGTTCTGGCACAGAACTCACTTTTATGTGTTTGTTTGGTTCCTTGGAATGGCTAAAAAGAGTGGAAAAAGTGTGTAGTTAAGAATAGTTCTCATTTATCCATGCGTTGTTATAAAAACCAGACACTCAGCTCATCAGAAACTACATTAATTCACAACTCTTTCAGTAAAAGGCATATTAGAGGTATTACAGAACATAAAAAAGGGAAGGAAAGCTCAGACAATGTGACAGGGGTCACATGCGTATGCATTTTAAAACATCACTACAAACAGAGCCTGAAAATGTAACAGCAGTTGAAACATGCATTTGTGGCAGTTTGTTTTACCTCCCAATGCTGAAAGGCTCTACTGTGGCAAACTTTTTGAAGTTGATATACTGTCAGCATTGCTTCCAAGCTGAAGCCATCCAGAGCTGCAGGAAACTGTCTTCCTGAAACGAGATCCTCTTCATCTACCTCTACTGTTTCCCCCACTTGGTTGTTTATGTTGTTGACAAGATTGCAGACATTTAGCAAGGTCATTTTCCAGTAAGGAAGTTTTGCTCTGTTAATCTGAAAATACAAATATCCACTATTTAATGTGTTGCGATTTTTGTTTTGTTTTTTAGTAATAATGTGTGACATTCAAACATTTTGGTAAAAACAAGTTTGTTTGTTTGAAGTACTTCTCATATGCTCAACTTTTAGACAATAATTAGAGAGTGCTGAAATTAGGACAACTCATTTATTAAACACACCAAGTCTGCTTCCCCACAGCCTTACCCCCCAGGTAGATATACACGATGAAAAACTAAACTGCTACCAAACCAGAATGGTAGCATTTCATAGTCATTCTGCACAGGTGCAAACAAAAACACAGATGGAAATTAATATAATATAAATTTGCAGGTGTAAATCAGGACGAGTCAAACCCACTGGATAAATTCCCAGTACTGGAATCCAAGGTGGATGCCTGTGGTTAACTAGACACTCCTCCCCAGTTCAGAACAAATACCAGTCATTTCAAAACTCCCTGAGAAAAGGAATGGAGTCCCTGCTTCAGGGCAAGCTGTCTGATGAGGCTGGGTCTGAAGTTATGGAATCTGTAAGCCCCAGGAGTTTTGGATGCTGGAGAGTCATGAGGCTGGGAGATGTGAATCAAAGGTCTGTGGGCTTAGATGAAGATGGAGCGAAGATGAAACAGAGCTGTGCAAACAATGTAATCCTGATTTGGTAACTGGACTGAAAAACTCAGACCAGCTGTATTTAGGTGGTCCTGTTAGGTGGACCTGTTCAGAGATGTTACAGAAAGATAGAAATAGAGAAATTTCACCATTGTTTGTGTCAAATTGTGCTTGCTCCAGGATCTTGAATTACTTAGGAGCTATTTAACTTTTAAATGCTTTTAAAAAATGTTGAAAAAAATAATTTTTACTTTTCTACTGGTACTGTTCTTTCCAAGCATTTGTGGCTGTAGTCTTCTTTAGTTTTGAATATCAATAGAAAAAAAGTAAGTGAAAAACCTAGTTCCTACCTCATTCACTGCTTTTCATGTCTTTGCCACTTTCTTGGTTCTCCCACTATTAATTATTTCTTTCAAATTGTATTCCTTTTAGCGGTGAGCATAGCAATTAGTTTCCTTAAACTAGAACTGGTGACATAGCAATCTCCAATCAAAAGCCAAACAGCAAATTCCTATTTATTACTGGCAAGTGTTTCCTTGCTGTGCACATTTGAAATACACTTTACCTATGAACCGAAATGTAGTTGCTTCTTTTCATGGATGTACAAAGTTAAATATAGGTATGACATTAACACAGACATTGCCTTTTACATACTGACAGCATTAATTAACAGTGTGGATGCAGTGCTTACTTAGTCGAACATTAGGTAATCGCATACTCTGTTATTTCTTTAAAGCACCTTCCTAACGAAGGGGAATTGTATCCAAGATTTATGCGTATTCACCACACTTTACTATTTTTGAGGGAAAAGAATGAAAACACAGAAGAGTGAGGAAGAAACAACAAAAGCTGGCATCACTATTAGCATTAGTTACAAAACATTCCCTTTTGACCATAATCATTACTCCAATATACATCTGATATATGCATGCCTTTCAAAATGACAATAATTTAGCCTTTTAATAAAACCACTGTGTGTTCTCAGATTCCTAACAGGGGTCAGAAAAAAAAAAAAAAAGAAGAAAAAGAACATTTTGTTTTGAGGCTAAGAAGAAAACAAATCTCAAATCTCATTCAGAAGCTCGAAATTGGTTCTGCATTGTTTACTTTGAGCTCATCTGTTGTCCCATCTAGGTGCCCTAATTAGTCTATCGAATTATTTGAAAAGATGTGACAGGTTCAAAACAAAAATTAATCTCTTTGCAGAATGTGTAATTTAATTAACAGAAGTTAAACTAGCAAAAAGAGCAAGTGTCCACTGCAATTTCAAAATCTTCTTTGGTCTGTTTTAAAAAATCTGTGAAATAGAAAAATATGGAGCTATCCATGACAAATGAAGAGGCTTTTCAAGTGCACTTCTCTCTCCTGGGTATAGGAAAGAAATGTCAGCTAACACTACAATAGTTAAATTGCCATGAAGAATAAAATCTAAGGGCAGTGCTACATGAACAAGTGAGAGTTCTGAGTAAAAAAGACAAACAAATAAAAAAAAACCATTCCAGTGGACAGGAACAGAAGAGGAGTGGATAGAGAAATTTTTTTATGCCTTCTTCCATAATTTGTAGAATATTTTTGATCTAAAATTACTAGTTTATGTTAACCTGATGCATGTCTATGTTTAAAGGAACTTTCCTCTGTATATTGGTAAAATAGTTAAATAGCAGACTTCATTAGGTTAAATCAGTCTTAGCTGCTACTTACGAGGTCAAAGGAAAAAAATTTTGCAGTGCTGTTTGCAAGCGTACTTTGTTTGTTAAGCTAGTCTAATTCCCATTAATACCACACACATATCACCTCAAAGTATTTTTACTTGGGTGCACCTGCTTCTGATGCACACTGCTGCTAGCTCACAGAATGAGATTATAAAGCATTAAGAACTTCAGTCAAGAGTGAGGTATTTTTTTTAACTGAACATGGAGCTCTTCAGGCCACGTCCAGTCACTGAACAGAGCAGTCAAGTTACTTTTCAACTCTACTTCACCATTACAGCAAGCATTGTGATCAGACAGCTTTGCCTTATAGGTTATGGCAAATCTCTGTGCAGTTATCCTAAAGGAATATGTGAAAATACAGTTTAAGATAGATGTTCACATATATTTCCAATGTGTGATATATTTTCCACACAGGTCTAAGCAATACCAACTACAGTTGCTCAAGACATGTTTTGGGAAACACCTACACAAGAGATCAAGGAACCCATATCTGCCAAGATGGAACTAATTTTTTTAAGATTAACTTGAAAAATATCTGGGAGTGATCTGAAGGAACAAAAGAGAATGAGAAATTAAGAGTTATTAATGCTGAAGTGAAGATGAGGTATGCATTTCCACTGTTGAACATGTTTCTGAAATAAGATTCAGATATATGGTTTCCCACACCTCATATATCTTGAAAGATAATTTTAAATCATCTAAGAAACTGAAATGAGCTTGAGAATATTTCCTTCTTTGACAGCAGGTTTGTCCTATGAAAGGCTAAAGAGAATCCCAAATTATAACTTGTATGGTATCTTTTTCTTTCCATTTCTGGTTGAATGATACCCCTGATAGTTTGTTTAAGATACTTCTTATGTTATAATGCCCACTTCCCAAATGCTGCTTCTTTTTTTTTAGAAAAAGAAAGTTCAGTTCTCTGCTTTTTATATTCTTGTCTTTATCTAGTGAAAGCAAATGAAATATAAATTCATAACCAAGTAAAACCCAAGGTAATGTAGGATCTCTACGGTTCCTTTTCGGAGTATTAATTGAATTTTGTTCAGAATGTAACCATAGAAATAATAAAATTACTCTTTGTCTTTAAGAAGATATGGTATTGAGTTCTGTTCCAGTAGTTCTTTCATGGTGTATCCTAATGACTGTAAATGTAATGAATCTTTACGTGATGGCTGAGTCAGGAAGTCAGTAACTCCTAGGCAGCTGTAACCTATCTGCCTCTGACAAAGAGGCACATACAGTCAGCAACAGACATCCTAGAACTATAAGAAGGTCAGAGGGTCCAAGATTTCAGAAAATTAATGTAAGTGGGGATCCCAAAGGTGGAGTACATTCCAGTGATGATATATTCTTCAAGGAAACGCTTTTCTTTTTAAACTTTTTTTTTTTCCTTTAACTAACATCATCTCAATCTTGTTTGAGTTCATGACATTCTTCATGGTGGTTTCAGGCAAGCATTTAGGAACCTGGGAACAGGTTTCTAATCTATTTTTATCTATTTGATAAAAAAGAGAGACAGAAGATAACTGTCTGCATATTTGTGACACTTCAGGTGGTGTTGTCTTACCAGATCTTCCAAATGGCTTTTTGGATCTTACCTTAGAGGAAAGAAAGATAAAGCATTTTATGGACTTGTTTGATCCCTGTGTCTTTGAGATGTAACAGCAGGGAAGGGTGATATACTGTATTAAATGTTGAAGACAAGTCGTAATAAGCATGGATGTGCTTCTTTAAAGATGAGAGTGATTCAGAATATAGATGACTTTAAAGAGCAGTTTGAAAAGGGCCAATAGGCACCGGACAGCAGTCTGTGAAGTCAAAAGCATATGGTAACTCTTTCCATAACATTGGATAGACTACTGAACGTTGCGAAAGGTGTGTGCTTAAACCCTAGCTGTAGTCTTGATACTGTACTTCACAAGTGCCTACTTAGGAAGATTTTTTCTGTCAAATACAAGAATCACAAGTAATAATCCACTTTGCTGCATTTTTAGATCTGGGCTTTCATAAACAATTTTTTCATTTTCCCCATCTTAATGCTCTTTAAATTGTCTGGATTTCCCTTGTTGCTTATTACCAAGTCAGTGTCAAAGATGGTTAATGCAATTTAACAGTAATTGCCCTCAACTGGAACCAGATCTCAGGCACAAGACAGTTATTACGCATACCACCCTCAAATTTGTCTCTGGCACCAGAACCATACTTTTGTTCTAATGAGGGTTAAAAGCTAGCAGAGGACAATAGAAAAAAATAAAAAGAATTTGTCATTTCAGTAATGAATGGAATAGTGGTATGCCTCTTGTAGAAGCATTTATGCACACTTTTTAGTGGCTCCACCATGCCTTACTTGGACGTCAAGAGACAATATATGCTGGTCTAATGAATGTTAGATGGTGATTTAAGGCAGTATAATGTAAAATTAAAACAATGTCTCCCACATGCTTCTGTTGCTTCTGTCAACTTCAAGTGTCACTTGACTTATGGTATATACCATAAGGAAACTGAATAGCAAGCTACATGATGTAAAACAACATATAGGAGTATTATGGCAAACATAATTACATTATTAACTGGTGCACTATATTTGTGCATTTTGAGATACCTGAGATTGTGCTCTGTGCTGAGAGGGAGGAAAAGATGGAAGTGGAAGCTCACAGTTTCACTAAAGTCAGTAGCAGAAATACCAGTAGCTGCAGGGTTTCCTCCCAGGGCATACTATGCTTTGCAGCACAGAGAAAAGAACTATTTTTGTCAGCCTCCTACATTTAAATTTGTCTCAGGAAAAGAATATCTATTAAATCTTTCTGTATCATAGAGAAGTGAGTGGCAAACAGGTTTATTTGGCTTCTAAGATTAATTACCATGCCAGTAATGAACATGGGAACCTAAGAAGTGCCAGACCAGATCAAAACAATGTATTTTCTGGCCTCATTTCTTATTCTAGTCTATTCAAAGGATCCTGTGAAAAGCTCACACATAAGCAAATACAATAAATGCAGAAGTCTTCCAGGCAGGTTTTGTCCTTAACCTTCAACTAGTCATTGGCTTATGAAATTCTTTTTTGGGGGAAATGTTTAATTTCTCGTTTTATTTTCCATGAAATTTAAGCACCACTTGAACTTCATTAGAACACAGAATTAAAACCTTAAGCCCATGGCACTTGTTTCATGGCTTGTTCTTTAATATGTTGCTGAAGAAAAATTGGACATATATATTTCTGACATCATTCGTGGAAAATAACAGTGTTGAGAAAGTGTTTGTTTATCAGCCTGTTCAATACATATGTGCAACACTTCCTGCTTCACCTTGTCAATATGAGATTGGAACTGAATTTTTGTCTATTTGCATTTAATAACACGTACGTTTCTCACAGTCTGGCAACTTGTGAAGGAAATTGTCATTTATCAGATTAATATTTTCACAGTCACGTCCCCATGTTCCTGTACTAAAACTACGATTAAATTCCTAAACCAAAATCAGCATATGTATTAACAGTTTTTGCTTTATGACTGTCTTAATTTTATATGCATACAGGAAAAGTTCTGCATAAAAATAGCACTTACGGATTTGACTCAAGGTTAATTTAGCTTTCATCAGCCATAACCCTAGTGGAAACACATTTCCTCATATAAATTTACATCTCTGCACATAACACAGTTTTGACAGTTTAATGGAAGTACCAGTGTTACAAGTGAGGAGCACTTTTAGTGTGTCACATCAACACCTTTAAGTTTCCTTTGAACTAAAGAAAATCTTGCACCAAAGTAATGTCTACCACTGAACTTTTCAGTCTAGACCATAGGTTATTACTTTGTGCAAAGACTTCTGGGTTTGTAATGAGATTTCATTTGCTCCCTACCCGTCAGCTAGAAGAGGAAAAATAATTACCTTTGATGTGTACATATTGGTCAATAAATCTGCTTCTAACGCTTTCATTTCCTCTTCTGAATCTGAGAATAAACCAGAAACATATGTTTATTATTTCATCATAAATCATGGCCATTTCAATTCAACATACAGAATTTAGAGATATCAATGAATTTTGAAAAACAAACAACTTTGATAAAAACACAGCAAAGTGATCTAGAGGGACTGTGAGGAGTCTTCAGGTAAAAGCAACATTATGTTAACATGGATACTCACTACCTTTTTAAAGCATGATCAAGCTTGTTGAAGTGAATGAAATGATTCATTAATCTCAGTTCACTGGTAGACAGGCCCACTAATCTGCAGCCCTTTCAGTAAACAAAACTGCTGCAATATTCTTCATTCAAAATCAATATGATTTTCATAATCACTATTTGTTACCTCTGCTTACTTTGAAGAAGATTTTTGATATTTATTTTCAAAGAATATTAAGTAGCAGCTAAGTATTTAGATGAATGACAGTTGTGATTACTTGACAAGATTTAGTCTTGATTATTATTAGTTAAATTAAGAACATTTTTACTCATATGAGGGAACTGAGCTTGCCCAGTTTGTGATACAAGCTCTTCACAACGCATATACCAAAACAAAGTATTCTGACTGAAAGTCTTGATATTTTCTTTACTAACTTAATTGACCTTTGATAGCCCAGCAGACTTGCAAGATTTGGTGAATAGGGTAAAAATTGCTGTAGAAAGAGAAAACCGCCACAAGCTTTTCTGCTTTATGCTATACAAAATCACAAGGAAGATCTGGTGCCTTGAAAATGTAGCAGCAATCACAGCTCAAAGATGAGGTATATACAGAAATCAGTTAAGTCTTCAAGCCAAACAGAGTTCCGCATGGCTTTTAGCTTTCCTGGAATACCAGCAGTCCAAAGCCAAACAATATGCTTACTTATATTTAAAACAAAACTAAACCAAAATCTATTCCATATTCATACAAGTCATATTTCACTTTCATTACAATGATCAATGCTGTTGGCACGGAGCACCCTATCACAGAATGTGTGGATAGATTCTGCCTGTGCCTTCATTTCAGGGATCATCACCATGTTGTGTCACTACCTTTCACAGAACATGAGACCTTACCTCTTAATAACAAGATACCACCACCACCACCACCACCACGGTGTTTCTTCTTTGGGGAATTCTTCCAAACTATCAATGGTTATTCACCTTCTTCTAATTTCAAACCTAATTTATTTCTAATTACAAATTTATTAATGTTTTGTATATAACTTCCTTCACTATAAATTACACCTTTCTATTTGTAGTATTTACCTAACTCAGATATTTTTGGGAGCAATCACAGTCCTTCCCAGCCTAGATCTTCAGGGTGTGCTTACACCATAACTAGCAAACAAATGCAAAATCACTGTGTCTTTTGAACACAAACCATTCCCCTGGAAATCCCATAAATACTTCACTGAAAGGCTATGCCCAGAGCTATTAGACTCGCATCTGTCCTCCTCTCTTGTAACAGCCTTGTATTTCCCAACTCATCAGAGTGGCCCTCCTCTGTGCCTGATGTGATCTCTAGACAGCACAGCATAGCACAGTTCGGATCAGAAGCCTCAGTACTTAACTACTTTAATGCTTACCATTAGCTACAGGAGGTAGCTCTCTTACACATTTTTTATTTTGTTTGTCTTTCATGGCTGAAAAACTTCAGTATCTCATTAAAAAATGAGGTCAAATAATACGACCGAGTCTTTTATCTCCTCAGCCATTCCCAACAGCTGTGCTTCTGTTAAAAGGAGTTTTTAATAGGAACTTGTATTATTTCCTAAGCTACTGCATCTTGTACTGCTGCTCTGCTTTTTGTTTCTCTTACTCATCAAAAACTGCTTCTGTGTGTTACACCAATCTTCCTCTGTAGTGATGCTCCTGTTCACTTTTGCATTACCAGCACACTACATTCATTCATTCTTACTTTTTGCATTGAAGTTGTTACTGAAAATATTTAATAAGACTGGTTTTTAGATCCGTATTACAACAAGTCATTGGCAACTAATCTCCAACCTAATGCCTTTCAGCTCTTTCAGCACTACTGGTTATCAATATTACCTAATCTCTTAACCGCTTTACCATTAGCTAAAGTTCTGCTGGCAGCACAAGATCACCTCAGCTGAATTTCTAATGATAGCAGCAGCTCCTGTGAATGGGTGAGTGGCTCATGTGTGACAGCATCATGATTTGTGGTGTCCTTGGTCGTACCAGCTGAGGACAATGAAAGGACTTGTGCCTGGTTAGCACCCGTTTTTTATATTCTATAGAGGATGGAAGATAGCTTCCATACCATGGAGGTTGGAAGATAGCTGCAGATCATGGAAGATAGGTAGGTATTATGAAACATTTTGATTGAGAAAAGAAGTCTAAAGGACATTATGTAGGAGGCTGGTCAAGATTCCTCAAGTGAAGACTAAAGCAAGGCTTGGAGGAGGTGAAGGGAGCACACCCAGGTAATTCAGGAATAAAAGAGGCAGATGAGGAGTAAAAGCATAAAAAGAGCAGACTCTCAGAGGCCAACGTATAAAAAGTCTAGTTACAGACTATTGTTCAAATCAGAGGGAAATTCACAGTTTGACATTCTCTTGATTCACTTCTTATTGACAAGAAATATAGCTTCTATTCATATATTCACATTCTACAGGAATAATTACATTCTACAGGTACACGCTTTCCCCTGAGGACAAACATTTTCAAAAGAAAATTAAAATGAATGATCATTTTCTTTATGACATAACTGTCCATATTAGTTAAAGCTGATTTGGCCCCTCCGCACAAGCTTTTCCATGGCATTTCTCATTTAAATATAATTTCACATTTTCAAGCAAATAAACTGTCATGTCAGTTACACACACAATTCTGTTAATTCTGTTTCTGGTTGTTGGGTTTTTTTTTATGAGCCTATTTTAATCTCCACTGGATTTTTTACATTAGTAGGCTTTCATTCAGGGTCTACAAACAGTTGAATTTGAAACTGCCTCACTGAAAGTCCTAGTCAAGTATTTGCTTAAAATGCTTCAAATATATGTGTATAAAGTAATAAATATTAAGACCTGTCACTGTGGTCACCAGTTATCCATAATATACAGAAAGATTGAGCTTAAACTGTGATAAAATGCAGGTATTACATTTTTCTTCTGCAGGGGAATACAAATTGGAAATTTTCATTTAAAGTGAGAATTAGGAATTCTGAGTCCTCCTGAATACTGAAGCAGAAAAATGAAGCTACTTCTGAAGCTGAAAAATGAAGCTTCTTGTAAATTTACCCTTTAAATTTTGTGGAGTTAAAAGCTAAAGTAATTTGCGAGTTAGTTAAGAATGGATTTTGATGCCTATGCTGGTTCATGTCTGTATGTGTACACCTGTTTAATCACCACCATACCTATTTTTGTTCATAAACTTAGGGCGCAAATTACACACACTTATCTGTGTCATTTTCCAAAGCAGCAGGCAATGCATTTTGATAGATGGTCCTCTTTTTTTAGGTTTCTAAAGCAATTACGCTTGGAGTAGAAATGCACTTACATTAACCTACCTATTGTGCGATCTGCATCTGATTCAGCATTTTTTGTCATGATTTCAGATCAGCTGCCGGCAATTTTTCTCCCCAGAATACTAAAATTGTATTTCTGTCACTAAAAGGTGACCAAAGTGCGTATACATTCATGTTGATTTCGATTATGGCAGCCACTCATGAGAGTTACAAAAACTGTAATTTCTAT
The DNA here is from genome assembly GCA_017639485.1 of Pluvialis apricaria. NCBI lineage: Eukaryota > Metazoa > Chordata > Aves > Charadriiformes > Charadriidae > Pluvialis > Pluvialis apricaria. The sequence goes on from CM030007.1 coordinate 174,940,519, forward strand.
GATAGTTTGGAAATACATGGCATTCAATAAATCACAAATGCGGTGGCATAATCAAGCAGATGGTCTACACCGACGTGTGTTCCCAATGACTAGCTTACACTACCTGCCACGGTACGGATGCTGTGAAGGGGAACGGTTTCTATGAAGGGAGAAACTTACGGGAGCGACACCAAAAAAAAAAAAAAAGATGCTGGCCGGAGCCCGTTACCGGGGCCCGCTCCTTGGCGCCTGCTGGGCATAGCGGCGGTAGCCCGAAGCGACCTCACCTCCTTGCTTTCGCTCCCTCTGAAGGCTCCGGCAGCGGCTCAGCGCCAACCGCTCAGAGGGACGTCGGGGGACGGCGGCGAGCGCCGAGCCCGCGGTGCGGGGCGCGCCCGGGCGGTGCGGGGCGGCGGCGGGGGCTTACCTGAGCAGAGGCTGCCGGAGGCCAAGGCCAGCAGCACCACGCACACCAGCTGGGCTCTCATCCTTTCGCCGCGCCGCCCTCCTAGAAAGTAAAGTCCATAAATCCTGGGGAGAGACGGAGAGAGAGAGAGACAGACAGACAGACAGAGCCGCGCCGCTCCTCCGCGCCGCTCCGCGCCCTCAGCACACGCGCTGGCGGGCGGCTGCCGGCACCAGACGGGGGACCCGGACCCTTCCCCAACTATATAAGCCGCGGGGTGATGTCACGGCGGTGCCGCCATCGCCTCCTGATGAAGCTCCCTCCCTCCTCCCCCTCCATCCTCCCCCTCCATCCTCCCCCTCCATCCTCCCCCCATACACACACACAAGCTCCCGCTGCCCCCCCCCGCGCCCCCCCCCATCCCCCGCGGCTCCGCGCCCGCCAGCGCTGACGCCACTCGCCGCCTGACGCAGGCGGAGCCCCGCGGGGCGCGCAGCGGGGCGCGCAGCGAACCCCCGCAACCCACCGCCGCGGGGCGCGGCCGGAGCGGGCTTTGCCCGAAGGGATCTGGAAAAAAAAACCGAAATAATGATTTTTTTTTTAATTATTATTACTATTATTATTATTATTAAGGGAAAAAAAAAGTTACGGCTGTCGCTCGGAGCCCTCGCGCGTAGCGCCGCGGTCCGCGTGCGGTCGCCGTCTGATGCGCTTTGTCCGTCATCTCTTTTGCCTTTGCCTACGGCGAGAGAGAACCGGACAGCGGTCACGGGCAGGGGTGTGACAGCGGGCAGGGAGAGGGGTGCTAAACCGGGGATGGGCAGGGGGGTGTGTGACATCGGGCACGGGCAGGGGGTACAGCCCTGGGCAAGGGCAGGGGTGTTACATCGGGCACGGGTAGCAGAGGGAGAAAGGGAGGGGGGGAGAAGTTCTGTGGGAGACGGAGAGCGATGGAGAAAAAGAACGGGAAAGTCGCTTGATAAGAGATTTTTCATAGATGCGCAAAAGATCCTGGGAGCCGCCACGGCGAGACTTCCTATTCCTTCGGAAGAGGGTTTGCCATGAGCGAGCAGCGGCGGTTTGCAAGAGAGTAACCGCTCCTGAGAGGCATTTCTCTTAAGATGTACTTTTCCTGCTTGAATTGTACAATGGGTATACCTTTCCTCAACGCCCAGCAAAGAACATGCTCCGTGAACAGCACCCACAGCTCAAGACCCAGCGGAACACGCAGGGGACCCGAGGCGGGGGGAGCAGCGCGGGCGCGGAGCGGGCGCGGAGCGGGCGCGCACTGCCCCGGGAGGGGCCGCGGTGGCAGCGGGCGGCGCCGGGGCGGGGGGGGGGGGGGGGGGCGCGGGGTCCCCCGTCTCTTCACCGCACTCCCTGCCCTCCGTGCCGTAAAAACCACGGAAATTGTCCGAAGTAGAGGGTAGGGCAGGGTAATCTTTAACGTAGGAGTATATAAATGTAAAGCTGAAGACTGGCCTCAGCCTCCATCGCGTTACTGCTTTTACTGTGATTTGGGGTTTTTTTTCTTAGATGCAGACAAATGCTCCATCTGTTGAATGCAGATACTACAGTGCGGAACATTTTGCTCTCTGTGAATACAGTTAAGGACAGATATGCATGCCACACATAGAAGGAACGCACTCTGGGAATGGTAGACTCTGCTAGCGTGGATGTTCTCCTCCTTGCAGAAAGTTCCCTTTAAAATGCAAAGAGCAGTGAGGGGTGCTGCTTTCCTTCCGCACCCTCTGTGCCCAGCCATGCAACTGAATAGGTGCCACAGAAACAGAAAACAGGCCGGATTTCCAAAATCCTGCGACAAGGAACACCTGGTGAGAAAAGTTTAATTAACTGAATTCCTTCTTCCCTGAATCAACTTTTACAGCACACCACCGCTGGAATTTGAATGTTGTTTTGGTTTATGGTGAAATAAATACACGCAGAAATAAAGTTGAGTGCATTGTGGCGGTATTAGCTGTTTTGAGAATACAGATTTGTGCATACACTTGGGAACACAGCTTTCTGTCCTACTAAAACAGAATTTAAAAACAAACAAACAAACAAAACTCCCAAAACACATTTATCGCATTGTATGGGCTGTGCTGGTCTGCCAGAAAGTTTCAGCTATTGCTCATCTGCCTTAGCACGGAGGTTAGATTAGATAGCCACTCACATTCCTCTCTAGTCCTATTTTCTACTATTTCCATGATGTAGAAAGACCAATCTGCAGCTGATTTTGCTCTGTGGGTGTTCTGCAGTTCAGAAAACTCTATGAATGAGAGTCATATTTCATAGATATTTTCTAGTGCCTACTCTCTGTCACAGATTTCTTCAATGGTGTAATTGCCCATAACCTTACGTAACTGGAATTTATAGGAACAAAGTTTTATTTTTTTCTCAATAACAGAGTAATTGCCATTTTCTCTGCAATTAAAATCTGTGATCATCTAATTGTTGCTTTTCCTTTTTTTTTTTTTTATGCTGAGATACTAATCATTAGTGATTTCAAGAGGATGAATGTATGGTATGTTATGGGCCATAATCTTTTTTATCATTGGTCTGTTTTCACCTTGTCTTTTTTTTCTTTTCCTGGAAAATGACAAGGCAGAAATTTCAGTGTTAAAAATCTTTTTGCCTCTCTTATCACGTTGGATGTTCTTGGCATATTGTCTTCAAGTCTCCTGGATCAGGCACAACTGAGCTTGTACAATTTTTTTTTTTCTCAGAACTCAACTGTCTTCTGTTTCTCAGATGCTCCTTTACTTACTTTTCCTACCTCTTTCCTACATCTGTAGCTTCTACTGCTCCACTAAGAATTCCATACTATGAATTTTAACCCTTTCAACAATTAATTCCGTAAATCACCTTGACCTCCTCAAGTCATCTTCATATTACATTTCTCCTAATGAGAAACGGGCTCCAGAGAAACTTTTATAAGAAAAAAACCCACCCTCTTTGCAGATCTGTCTCTCTTTTCTCTCCCTCTTTCTTTTTAAATACTCCTCAGCTACTGAAAACATTTATAACTATTCATTAGTGTCAGTCAGCTTGGGAAACTCAGTTTATCTTTACTTACACTCAACATGGGATTTTAACAGCCTGTCCAGGCCTATAAATCAGCTCCCTTCACAACTGTGAGGCATCTGAAGATAAAGAAACAATCAGGCAAATGGCAGATTCATGAAAGAATAGATATACGAACCTCTATTTATTTTAAACTTAAAACTACCGTTATAACATACGGATGACACCAAACACAAAAGCTGTAATCGCCAAACAGAAGGAGAAAACCATTCTGCTGATGATTCTGCAGTAGAAGGTACTGGAGACTATAATAAGGAACAGTCGATGTTCCAGTTAGCAGTCTTAGGCCTTGGGAACAGAAATAAACGCAGTGAGAACAAATGGAAGGCAATTCAAGCTGTTCAATCTTGTCATTAAATATATTAATGTTTGAGAAATTTTTTTTGTGGGTGTTTTTTTTGTTTGTTTTTAGCCAAACTTTGCTATAGTTATGGAAGTATGGAGGGTAGAAAAGGAATCATTCTGGAGGTGGTCAGCAAGACAAAGTTTCATACAGCAAATTGGGTCAAGATGCTCACTCACGATCTGAAATTTGAATTTAGTTGTGGTGATTAAGCTGCTCTCACAGAATCACAGAATGGTCAGGGTTGGAAGGGTCCTCTGGAGATCATCCAGTCCAACCCCCCTGCCACAGCAGGGACACCTACAGCACGTTGCATCGGACAGCGTCCAGGCGGGTTTTGAATGTCTCCAGTGTGGGAGACTCCACAGCCTCTCTGGGCAGCCTGTTCCAGTGCTCTGCCACCCTCAGAGTAAAGGAGTTCCTCCTCATGTTAAGATGGAACTTCCTATGTTCAAGTTTGTGCCCGTTACCTCTTGTCCTGTCACTGGGCACCACTGAAAAAAGACTCTTCTCATCTACCTGGCACCCTCCCCTTAAGTATTTATAAATATTGATAAGATCCTCCCTCAGTCGTCTTTTTTCTAGACTAAAAAGTCCCAAGTCCCTGAGCCTTTCCTCATAAGAAAGATGTTCCAATCCCCTAATCATCTTTGTAGACCTTTGCTGGACTCTCTCCAGCAGTTTTTTTTTTTTTCTTGATGTTTTGATGTTTCAAATAGCAACAACATAGTATGCCAGGGGATCATGATTCTCAAATCACAGAAAATTTTAAAGTATCATCTCAACAGAATCATCTGAAGTATAATTTCTTCTTTTGAATTTTTTTTTTTTTCCATTAAAGAACAGCCATTACATTTTCAGGACTTTGAGATTCTCTAGCCCTTCTCATGAAAAAACAGATTCAATATTTCCATTAGTAAAAGGCAAATACAGTATGTAGGCATCAACACACCTACAGTTAAAACCACTGAAAATGTGAACCTTTTGGTCATACATACATATGTAACTGTTTGGAAATTGTTTAGGAAAAGTCATTTTGGATAAAAAAAGACCGTAAGATAACAATCTTCCCTCCTACTCCTAATTTCCATTTCCTGGTGTTTTTTGTTTCTGTTTTTTTTTTTTTTTTTTCTTTTACTAGAATCCTCCTATCTGAGAAAGCAAACAGTGCAGTTAGAAGTGCCACCACAGTGTGTCATGGGAGTTATGCTTTGGGCACCTCCTCCTTACTTTCACCTCTCAGCAATGCATTCCCAGTCCAGCCTGCATCTTTCTCATTTCTCTGATTACACATTTTCCCCAAATACCTAAGTTAATCAGTTTTTCATTTCTCTCCACTGAGCTATGAATATTTTAATTTAAGTTTCAGGATATAATATATACAATGGACATGGGTGAAAAGCCTGATATAACTTTGTTGAAGATTGCATATTCATGTAATCCACTGTTCATCAGAGTGATCATGCTTTGAAATCCTGTGTTAAACAGATGAAATAGTTACAAGATGCAAAATTATTGTTTTAAATAGTGTTACTGTTGGACTAATCACAGAACAATGATAATCCACAATTCCTGAAAGAGCAAAATGAAATTGATCCGAATTCAGAGGAGCGACTCTCTTTTTCCCATGATACTCAGCTTTTGCCTGCAATTATTCTTCAATTTTCCCTGGAACATGGCAACTGAAGACATGCAGTATACATTGTTAAATTACACTGGTTTAATTATGTCACATAAGTAGGAACTGGACTCCACACTGTGAAACTCGAAATCATTCTATTTTGTCTTTCCTGCCACCTTCACGAATTTCTTAAATAATCATGCTGTTTCCTTGTACCCACGAGAAAATTTCACTTTAACTAGTTATTTAGAATCACACAGCCATGAAAAGATTTTGAGTTAAAAATACTGAGGAATATTTCCTCTATGCACAGGAGAAAGGCAACATGTTAGTATTACTGTAAATCAGTGAGATTATGCTGAGACCTTGATCTTGGCCGGATATGGGTTCTTCACCAGGAGTCCTTAAGAGGTTTCCTAACAGCCAGTAACCTCTTCATTTTTTTTTATTTTTTTTTTTTGTAAAAGGGAGCCTCAAGTCATGCACAGTCTTCCACAGTTGTTCTACTGCAATGTGAGAAAAGACTAAGAATCACTGCCTTATTTCATAGAATTGTTTCCCTTATTCAATTTGTAGTTATTTTTCCTTATCTTCTTCAGAAAATTTCATGAAGCAGGGCAGAAGCCTTGTTTTAAATTTATTCTTCATATACAACATGCTTGGTTTAACCATTTATAAGTAGACCATTTAAAAATCATTGTTAAATCTGACTGTTTCTGATTTAGGAGTAATCCTCAGAAGCAAAATATGAATTCAAAGAGCTGTGGTTTCAGTACTGTGCCAGCATGCACATTCCAAATATACACCCTTTCTGCAACTTCCAGCCTTTTTACCTATGGGGGATGGAAAGCATCTCTGTAATTTGCACATCTGTGAACTGAAATTTGCATGCATAGCATTTAAGAAATTCCTTGGAGATTGAAAAGCAGACATCCCAATAAAGACAGGCAAAGTGGTAATAAGAATACATGTTACAACAGCAAACACAGGCAACCAATCATTTACAACATAAGCAAAAACATAACTGAAAAAAAGAAAGCAGCCTTTCTGAAAAATAAAATAAGGCTTTGCATCTGAAGAATATTTTACATTTGCATAACACCTTTCAATTTCAGTGCTTTACAAACATTAATTAACTATAGCCATGTCTAAACTAGAATACAGTTTGTAAATATACACTGGTCTGGAAAAAAAAATATGTTTGTAATCTGTGGCAGCCTATACCAGCCTTGTTTTTACTGCTAAGGCTTATCACAGGGAATGCTGAAGAGCTACAATCTTTACCTCTATCCCTTATCAAAACTATCCCTTATCAAAACCATTCAGAGCAGTGCATCTTCCTGGACAGGTGTCATGATAATAGTTACACATCTGCGACCGCCACCCAGATCATAATGGCATCAAGCCTTGGTTTACTCACTCCTCTCTCTCTCCCCCTGTCTTCCTCCCAACAGAAACATGTTCGACTGGCAAGAGAACAGTTCTGTTGTTATAACTGCAGGTAAACTAGGGGATTCGGCGAGCACAGAGCGCTCACACCCCAGATTAACATGGTGATGTCAGCCGTGCCTTGTGCTGTAGACATGATCTCAGCTTCAAACCGCCCTCCCAGTGCATTGATTTGTGCTACTGGAGCCATGTTTAATTGAGACCCAGAGGGGACTGTTTTCTAATCACTTGATGATGTAGCCCCAATCCTGCAAACACCTCCATACACGCCTAATTTTAAGAAGATGAGTACCATGACTCAAATGCTAAAACCTAAGCTTGTCTGTATCTGTAAATTTCATGTACCCACACTGAGGAACATGAATTGTTGATTTAAATAGTGAGGCCTGGATTGCAACTCTTGATTTTAGTGAGATACCTATGCAAGACTTTGGGCATCACTGAAAATCTGTTAGCAGTCAAAGATTACAAGAAGTTTGAAGAGGATTACATTTACCTGGTGGTGCCCTGTAACATTTCACATTGTTGATTTAGGTAAAACTGAAATATTTGAAAATCATTAATAAATATTTAGGGCAAAGAGGCAAACTTCAGTTCCTTCCTCCTTTGCTCATCATTGTCCCCAGTCTCTCCTGGATGAAAGAGTGCTACAGTTGTATTCACTGGTAACTGGTGAGACAGCTTGATATTCACTGTTAGGGCTAACAAGGACAGCTTTGCATAGATGTAGCTGCAATGGTCTGACTTCATAGGGCCATATCTTTACGAGCAAGCTAAAGCGTTGGCAGTGAAGCTCTCTGCCCCTGTTTCAATGAATATCACCAAAGGGAAAAGGTTTGTTTACTCAGACAAGGTCCCTCTGCTTTGCAAACAGCCAGCTGAAGGAATAATGTACAGCATCCCTGTAGAGCACAGGGGTGTTAGGAGGTGTGAAGGAATCAAAAAGCTCAGGTGTGGCACGTTATCTATGGCAGGCTTACACAGGTACACAGGTACAGCAAATATAGGTAGCTCTTACTCCCTATAATCTAAAGTCACAGAAGAAGGATGTGCATCACAGACCAATGCCTCAGTTAAAGTGGCAGATGCATTTGATTAGCCTTCTTTATGGGTTTTCAGATATTCAACTCATAGTGACCTTAGTAGAAATCACAGGACAACACTGACTGACTTTACTACTTTCCAAAGTTTCTCAGAAACATAAACATTAGAGATAAGGAGTTGGCTATTATTTACACATTTGTTTATAAGAGGTAGTTCAGATATAATGCTGACTTCATCTGATAGCCTGTGCTGGTGATCCCATACATTTTCTTTTTGTGGAGTAGGGCTTGCAGTTGTGTTTTGAAATGCTTACAGTCTGCAGACACTGTTATAACATAGCCTACAGCCCTTGTACCAGGGTCAGATTCAATATGTGTTTCTAACAGTCATTTTCACTATGGAGGAGAGAAGAGAACAGGACGCTTCTCTGTCGCGTGTAAAAACCATTCCAGGTCTCCTCCTGCCACCACACACTGCTGCTAGATGTCATTCATATTTGCAGTGCTAAACACTTGCTTTTGCACATATAATTCCACGACAGCGGTTTCTTGCCAGATCATACCCTTTGTGGTTATGCAGCTGATTGTATACCAGTCCTGGTCACAGATTTGTGCACCGAACCAAGTAGATCTTTTTTGAGTAAGGCCTGCAAGCCATCACACAGGCCTGCACGCCATCACACAGGCCTGCACAGTCAGTCATCATCACAGTCAGGGACTGACCGTCTTTCCCCTAATGCTACACCTTCTAGCACAAGGGAGCTAGGCTTAAATAGTGAAAGTATCCACGCATATTAAAACCAGTGGGAGTTAATTATCTAAACAACTTTGTGGATTTGGACTGAGGCAATGCTAAGTCACAAGCCTCTATACCTTTTTATTAGATAACTATATTTCCTTTATACTGCTTCAGGAATTAGGATACTAGCAGCCAGCGGGATGGTGGAAAAAGCAGTGGAGTACGTTCGTTTTATCCTCTGGAGTTTAGGTGCCTGGGCCTTGGGCAATTTTCTTGCTGAAATAATAATTAACAAATTAGCTGGGGAAAAATATATACTTGACCAAGAGGCACAAAAGAGTTTCACAGGAGCAATCGTTTACAAGGAGGCAAGTCTCCTCCATTGTGAGGAATTATACCCCAGTTCAATACATGATAACATCTCCAGGAGAAGGTGTGCATTTTGACATACGTATCTCTGCTATGTAAACTGTCTCATGCTGCTTCTTTTTGGTATGTCAGATGCAAGCATGCATCCCACATGGCTTTCTGCCCTTCCTGCGATTAGCTGGTCTGGAATGCCATCTCTGGCACCTCTGTCAGAAACAGGCATGTAAAATCCTCCTAAACCTTTTGTTAGAGACCTATGTGCCTTATTGGAACTAATGCTAAATCTGTGAAAGAGCAAATGTGTCTTAGATTTCTGAAGGGCTCAGATAGTTTTCATTGTATTATTATATTTGAAACAGACAAAGACACTAGAAAATAAAATATAAAATATTCTGCCCCGTCTGGAGAGTAAGCTCAATGCAATTTGATCTTTTTTTTTTTCATTTCTGTGTCTTAAATTGGTCCTATTTGAATTGCTTTATTCTGAAGTTAACACCAGGTTTATTCTTAAGTTAATGTTCTGTGCAATAAATCTGATTTCCAGCTAGGATGAAAGAAAGAAATTCTTTTGGATACGAATTACCGAACAGTCTCAAGAGGTTATTTTTTTCTTCTAAAGGAGACAAAACACTTGTGATTCACTGTTGCAGAGATCAGTCTTTCCTAACACATTTGCAGTTGTTCGTTTGTGTAAGAAGGCCTTGATCAGACAAAAGTCTCACTGGTTTCAATGCAAAAGCTTCAAAAAAGCACACAGAAATGTGAATTTAATTGTCTCCAGGTATTACATCATATGCAGATTCCTACCCTGCTGATTGGTTTTTTTTATAAGAAATGGAGTGAGAGGAAGATTTAGAAGCTGCTTCAGCCTAAAGTTTTCATATGTTGTATATTAGAAGATTTCTTATTCTTCATGATGCCCTAATTTCCTTTAAAAGTAATTCATGAACTGGCAGTGTGCCATTATAAGATTATGAAACAGCAGCTTTCTGCCACTGTGGAATTATCTGTGATACTTTCCATGTTCCCCTAGATGAGACGAGATGGGGGCAGGGGGGGGTGTAAACATTTGTTTCTGTCCTTCACAAAAACAGACTGCAGGGATGGAGTTATTCTGCTGTTTAGGTAGGGTTTGAGTATTCCCATGCATGGCTGGAATCTAGCAAGGGGAGGGGGTTTATATCTAAATGTGTGTCTGGCCCACATGTGAGCTGACATCTGGAGAAGATCTCTCTCTCTGTGCAGGAAGACGAGAACAGGCATGCTGGAAGCGTACATCAGGAAAACAATATCAAGGATTTTGGTGTAAAGTTGAAAAGTGATAGGCTTAATGGGTGCAGGTACTGACAGGATCTCAGGGACTGGCATTAAAGAAGAACATGAGAACTCCCTCTGTAATGGCTGGAGTAGTGCACACCTCCAGGGGGCATTTGTTTCAGATGTTTGTCTCTAAAAGATGTTCTCATTCACCAGACAAGAGCACAGTGAGAGGCTTGTTTCTTTCTGAAAATCATTTTCAGTTGCAAAGGTCAGTTCTTCTAAATTCTGTAAAATCTACTTAAATTGCCTAAAAATTAGTTCCTTTTTTGAAATATGAAATAATAACCCAAAGATAAATAATGAACCAATTGATCCAGCTCACTTGAGTAAGAGGTTTCTGAAATACAGCCACAAGACAAATAAAATATTACCTCTGTACATGTGTCTATTCCAGGAATTAAACCTGGCCATAAGCATGTCAACAGTTTATCTTTAATTCCAGTGAGAATGCATCACTCTGTTAAGAAGCAATTCTAAATACAACATTCAAAAAAAGAGGTAAACTCTATACATAAGGCATGAAGACTCCTTACCTCGGAGGCTGTCTGGTGGATGCAGAGTGCTTGTCCCTTTTAAAGCTTACATGATTAAAATTTGGCTAAGAGAAGGAACAATAATGTTATTCTCCAGTTTGTGGTTTAAAACCATTTATTCTCCTACTGTGTGAACCAAGATCTTGGGAGAGTCCTAACTAAACATAAACTTCAGAAAACCATGAAATATGAAATGAATGGGACATTATCATTGCAGACCAAAAGGCATACAATTAACATTCCCGTTTTTAATCACATAGTGGAGGGTAAAGCATATCATCATTAGTGGAGGTTTAAAGTCAGGGGGATTGTTCTGAGAATATTTCCATAGATTCTTCCTGTATTCCTTTGCTTCCTACGTGTTTAAAAGTATTCAAATCATTGAAAATAATGCTGTCAATCGCAGATCTACAAATCCTATGCTCATCTTTTCTCATTTAGTGCTGCAAGGACTGTCATTGCTTATCCTTGGATGTAGGCAGCATGAGCAGCTTTTTTCAGAACATGGGGGTAGGTTATAGTACATTATGCAAATTTAGCATATGTGTTTTTAAAGAAAAAATTGCTATATAGAAAAAGTTTCATTAAAGATGTTTAGAACCCTGTATTATATTGGTATCGAGAAAGTATTTTTGTCATATTTTTAAATAAGGAAAATTATTTTCTTTGTGTCTCGTCCACCTCTAAACCCTTCCAGTAATAGGTAGTTTCTTTGGTGCACCTGGTGTGTTTCCAATCTGTCTTTTGCAATGGATGCAGTTTGAGCTAGGGCTCCTGGAGGTGTGCTCAGATCAGTTTTAGGTTTTGTGATAAATCCTCTACACGAATTATTGGTGACCCAGGTGTGGCAGCTTGGGACACAGCAGTTCATCTAAACTGCTCTCTTTGACTTAGATGCCACAATAGTCAAAGCTGCTACTAAGTCAGGCATTTACGCCAAAGAATATAACCACAAAATACTACTGCAGCATGCTGCAAAAACAGTTATGAAAAGTAGTTATATGATATGTTTCATAAGAGGATTAAAAAAAAAAAAAAAGAGTAAAGGACGCTATTAGATAGATCATTTAACCCTGTCTGCTGTTTCCGTGATTACTGTGCAGATCCGTAGGAGCTGAGAATTTAGTTCCCGTCTCTTCACACATTATAATCAAAACTGCAGAGTGCAGAAAAAGGGTCTGCTAGGGAGCTGGAGAAAAGACATAAGGAGAGGAGTAATTGTCATGTTATATCCAATCAGTAACAGAAGAGCTGCTCTACTAGATCACACCAAATGCCTTGCTGGCATCATATACTGTCTCTGATAGTGGGCGCTAGCAGATGTTTAGGGAAAAGTATAAAAACAAGGCAAATATGAGGTAGTCTTTTTACTCCCAGCATCAGGTAATCAGCAATTCAAGGATTTTCGGAGTGAAAAGCTTATTTGGACCATTATAGTCCCTGCAATAGACAGAAGGATATTCTTTCATATACCTCGATGTTCACTTAATTTGCTTTGGCCTCTTTATTGCAGAGTCTTCAAGTATCTAACCGACAAACATTTACACCATTACAGAAGGAGTGGGAACACAAAAGGGAGGAGAGTGCTAGAAATGGAGAAAACAGTAAATTCAGTCACAGGACATCATCTCAGTACCTAAAGAAAGCAAAGAGAGAAAGGGATTTGGGGCTGGATGAAGAATGTGCTGACTGGGACAGTCATGCAGAGACAAAGAATTTGATGCCACATCTGGGGAGCTGCTCCCTGCCTTGAGATATATGCTTAGGAGAACCTGGGACTTGTAGAATATAAAAAATAGTTCTCCATCTGCAACACTGAATAAAAATCTGCTTACAAGGGGTCACGCTGCCTGTTTTGTTTACTGCTGTATTAAAGTGCAGGAAAATCCTTACACCGAAGTGCATGAAAGTCCTTACATTGAAGTGCTCTACAGAGGTCACGGCAGCTGAGGTGATGCTACATCTGGACCCAATCTGCAGGTCAAAAGTAACCTGTGAGGTTTACTGTACTTAGGGCTACGCCGGTAGCTAGTGAGTTGTAGGGGAAGGAAGGGAAAAGAAAAAGAGGTGTGGGAAACAGCTGGACCAAGGCGATAAAGTCCCAAGAACACAGTGATTTTTTGTGACCTCTGTTGGCCATATGGTCCATGGTTTTGCGTAATCTCTTTTTGGCTCATTCATACTTTTGTTCTCTCACATATTTGCAGTCAGAAGGCAGTTCTGCAATCTACTTATTTTTGTGTGTGTGTGTTTATTTTAACTTTGCTGTCTGATTATTTCTTTCAGTGGGCCTTTGTACTTATACTGTGAGAAATAACTGTTTCCTATGTATTTTCTCCATGATACAAATTATTATAGACCTCTCTTACAATAACCAGATATTCACCTTTCTTCATATTCAAGATTCTTATCTCTCTATTTAATTTCTCCTCATACATTAAGCTATTCTGGATATTAAAACTCTCTTACTGCCATTTGCTGCCCCCCCATCCTTTTTCAGATGGGGCACTTGGGGTATTCAAAATGTAGGCTCAGAATGAATGTTTACGGTGGCATAATGAGCTTTTCCACTTCATTGTGTATTCCTTTCTCATTAATTGTTAAGTCTTTCTTTGTCTGTTCGGTTTTGGTTTTCCCAGTATAGAACATTGACCTAAGGCTTTGAATGAACTGCCCCAAATAAATCATGTTTCTGAGATGTGACAGTTAATTTAAAGGTTTGTTTAGAATTTCTTCTCAGTATATTACTCTGCACTCATCACCATGACCTTCACCTGCCAGTTTATCATCAGCCACCAGTCTTCTGAGTCCCTTTTGCAAATCTTCTCAAGTGAGTAAGTTGAACAGCACAAATCCACAGCCTCTCTGAACATGGATCACCCAGTTCCCTGCCTTGTAACCAGTTGCTAACCATCCCAGTGCTGACCTTTCCCTCTTACTCTATTGGACCTAGTGTCTTGTATTCATATACCTGGCTGCACTTAAAGCAGGCATAAATACTGATGATGGTTTAAAATGAGGGAGCCAAGGTACTAGAAGCAGCCTGTGCACTGTAATCTAGAGCAAGGAGTGGGTGATTTATCCTGTTCCTAAGGTAGCTTTTGCTGCCTCCATTGAGCTGCTCACTGCTGCAGTCAGAATGAAGTTACACAACGTGGCTGAGCCAATCCAGCTGCTCAGGGCTGCTCAGCCGGGATGTCTTCCTCCCACATCTCTCTGCCCACACTCTTGGCCACATGGTCCTGTTTCTCTCCTCACATGGCAGTCCTGCCAATTGTCTGACACCTCAATAAGCCAATTTAACTAGTTAGTCCAACAAAAAGCTGTTTATTCACTTTCCTGTGTCAAGTCAGGTTTCCATCCATTTAAAAAAGTGGAATGGTGTGAGCACAAGGCCTGTTGACAACCAAACCTGACACAAGGAAAGGGTCGGGAGTCTGTGGCCGGTAGGAGAGAAATGATACCTCACCACTTTTAAGGACCACAAACCATTAGATTAGATGAAGTCGTTTCATGTAAACCCACTCTTAGAATAGATTTCATTGAGCTGCCAAACTGCCCTACCACACACTCAAAGGAGGAGGTCTTACTCCCTCCCCTTGTTTCCAAGTCCTTGTTTCACTTTACTTCCTCTCCTTCGTTCTCTTAGTCCTGCTGATAGTACAACTCCTCCCTTGCATCAGCTCTGGAAATCACACTGTCTGACTGATCTTGTCTGATCCCGAGGTTAGCCAACTCACCTCGCCAATCAGCCCAAAACTGAAGGAACACACTTTTGTTCCTGGTTTGGAATTTGAATGAGTTACGTCAGCTCATCAGGAGATCAGGTGAAATCCCAGACACCATGTAAGATAGGCACCGGAACCAAGTGGTGGGTAAGAGAGGTGAGAAAGAGAAGGAGAGAGCAGTAGCACGCCCACTCCCTGTTACACATAAGAAGTTCATTTGAAACTATACCCATAGACTGATACGGCTAAAGCTGGGTTTTAAAGCATGCCCATGCTGCAGTATTTTTGCCAAAGAGATGTATACCACACTTAGTGTCAGCTGCTTTGGAAGAAGGCAGATGAAACATTTCAATTTATTAACCTTAAGCTTTCTGACCAGGTACTCAAGATTTGCATCTGGATTTACTGTTCAGTAAGCTTCCCCAGGTGGCAGGTGATACTCTAGTGTTTATAATTCTCTTTCCTTCTCCTTTAAATACGAGAGTGAATTGTTGACATGTCTTTCTGATGATCTCAAGTTTAGAACGTATGTATTTTATGGAGTGTTTTTAAAAAACAAGTTCTGCAAACTGAACTATCTGCCGTTCATTCATTACTTCTCCTAGGAGGAAGATACTGTGTCGGAGAACAATTTGGCTGAGCTTAACAGCTCACGGGTGCAAATGGGATGTTACCAGCTATTCGCCTTTTAGATTTTTGCATGAAGAAAGCGTGATTAGAAGGTGATCGTGCCCAAGACTTGACCGGTGGTTGCTTTTTATGTCCACGTGGCATGCTGGGAAGCACCAGGGCCCTGGTCTGGAATGTTGGCCCAATATTCCTGGAAGATCAGAGCTGAAGTTTAAGGAAAACTAAGAACATGTACATACAGATACAGATAGATTGAGGCACTTTGGAAGTTTAAGGGCAAGGTAACTGAACTGTTGTGTCAACACTGCCTACAAAAATAATCTGTCCCTCTGAAAAGTTTTGCTGCTATTTCTACTCTATTCAGAGACTGGTTTATGTGCTGAGGAATGGAAATTCATGTCCCTCCTGTTACTAAAATAAATATCCATTTATTTTTATGGTTTTGTGTATGTGTTTTTATAAACTTGGTAAGTCTTTTTGCCCCCTGTGATACTTTTGTTTGGGTTCTACAGATTAACCGAATACCAAGTGAAACAGCACGTATTCAATTCTTTATGGTGTACTAAATGTCCTTTGGTCTTCTTTTTAGCAAAGAGCAATGATGTCCCTTGTTCTTAGGATTCTCTCCTTTATTACTTTGTGAGACTTTATCATATACACACTTATTTTCTTCCTGGTTTTGGTTAGCCTAATTGTGAAAGTGCATAGACTGAAAGCTTCTCTTCTCCCTCAGCTGTGGGGAAAATGTCTGCTTATTATGCTGGAGTCTTTCCTACTTTCCTTTGCATAGCTACCTGAATGTAACAAGCATTTTGATTTGCTTACATAGAGGGACCCAGTTCCCACATTACATATCTTTGGTTGAAAATTATTTTGCATTTGCTAGTAGAAGAGGAACAACTTATATAGTATTTTAATATTTGAATAAATTAAAATTGTGAGATGACTATTCAGAAGTAACAAAACCAGCTACAAATACTGTTGAGTTCCCATTTATTTTCATAATGAAAAGTGAATATTATTCTGTAGATAAAACTATTTCATTTTACTTCTGCCAATAAAAATGGTTGTTTGAATATTAATTATTCTCTAGGAAATTCTACACTGATTTGATTTTTATGCCAAATATACCTTGAACATCTCTTAGGGACCGAAAAATTTTCCTTGTCCTTTAGATATAAGAAAATCTCCTCTTCGTGGCATATATAACCTGATTCAAAGCAACAGGAAAGATTTCTATGGACTTAATGTGTTTTGTTTTATGTTCATAATGCCAAAATCAGACTACTTAAAATCTACCTTGGTAGCAGGATAAGAAATCTGAAAGTTGTTTCGTTTCAGCTTCCCTATTTTTGTGTTATTTGGATGATTACCCAAACAAGGCTTTTAAGAGGCTCCGGTCCCTCTCTTTGTAGTTACAGCTCAGAGAATTTAGAGGCGTGGGACTGAACTGAAAATATGTGGGGTATTCCGAGGGCTGCCAGTAATAGGTAACCCATGGAACGGGCCTTTGCTTTGTTTTCTTCAGGTCGCTGTGACTATCTTGACCAAGGGAGGAAAGGGGAATTTTAGAAAAAGAAAAAGCCTTTTTTTTTCAGATAAGCCCTTACTCTGCTAGGCTCCTATTTAATCATTCCCCCTGGTTAATAAAACAATTCCCTATTGTGCTGTACCTTCAGGCAGCCACATAAAGAACTTGCCCTGTAATATGTGAGAAACAAGAAGGAAAAAAAAAAAGTGATTTACATGTAACATGTACCTGTTAAATTAACTGCAGACAGTAGAGGGCTAGGGCTGTGCTGGGGGCTTCCCACCTGGCCTCCATCCCCACACCTTCATTCGCCGGCATCAGCCTTTGGGGCACAATGGGTCCACTTTCCCTTGCTCCACTCGAAATTGGGGGGGGGGGGGGGGGGGTGGATTTTTTTTTTTTTTTTTTCCTTCTGAAGCTTTAAAAAGTTTTCCCTGCTGAAGCTTTACTCCAAATCTCTTGTTCCCAGGGGGTTTCGGCGAACAGGAACTGTACTGTGCGTTCATTTCCCTTCTGGCGAAGCCAGCGTAAAATAATAACAAAAAAGGTCCTGCAACATCGCGGTACGAACTGAGCTTTTCGTGTTGCTGCCTCACTTGTTCTCTGCTAGGCCACGCTTAAGAGGTTTTCAGAGGTGCTTTTAGTCTGCGAAGGCTTTCATGCAAATAGGTCGTTTACTTAAAAATCCGGGGAGGGTAGAGGGGCCACAGCGGTCTGACTTTTTCCCTTCATCTTCCCATTACTTGTCCGACACCTTGTAAAGAGGTACTGAAAAGGCAGGTTATTATGTACTGAGAACTGGTGTGGCAACTGTTGCTTGCCCTTCATTAACGCTGGTGTTTAGCTGAACGACTTGACCTGAAGTGGCTGGAGCCTCCCGGGAAAAGTTTTCAGTCCTTTTTGTTGTGCGTTTTTTTTAACAGAGTTCCCCACCGGAGCAAAACCCCTTCTTTCTCATTTGCTGGCTGATGCCCTGAGGGTGACGAGGCTGAAAGTTTAGCAAGTTCTGCGCATAACTTCACATCACAAGAGCAAGTGCGTGGTTCCCCCCCCTCCTTTCTTTTTCCTGCTCCTAAACGCCTCCTTCAAGTTTGCAGCTGGGCAGGACTCCAAAGGTGCAGCAGCAGCAGCAACAAGCCGGAGTTCAAAGTTAGCAGTAAATTGCACAACTTCCAGCTCATCGCTACGCTCAGTGACTATTAACAAGCTGGAAGGCGCTCCGGGAAAAAAATAGGGGAGAAGGGAACACCCTCGAATTGTTTGGGGATCGCTGATGTTATGCTTCTGCCGCTGGGATCATGGCTCCCTTTGGAAGGAATTTATTAAAAACCCGGCATAAAAACAGGTAAAGCGCGTGGGTACGTGGAAGAAAAGGGAGGGCGATATGGGATGCATTTCTTTTATACTTTTTTTTTCTTTTTTTTTTTTTGGTGGTTCTGGGGGAGGGATGTGTCGCTCCGGACCCATGCCGCTCCCGGCAGCTCGAACTTCGGGGCTCACCTGCGAGCGGGAGCCGGGCCGGGGGGAGCGGGTCGGCGTGCGCGGAGGGGAAGGGGCGCTTCTCCCCTCACCCCCACCCCCCTCCTCCTCCCTCTGGACCTGTCTCTCCCCTCTTCGCTTTAGCTCTTTTGACTCCTGGGCAGTATTTCCAGGGAGGGGAAGATAGCTTTTCCTCACTTTGATCCTCCCCCGTCTAAACCAAGGCGAACGTTGGAAGTCCCCCGTGTCAGCAAGGTGAGACTCGGCCGGGGCTGGGAGGAGAGGCTGGTGGCCCCGCCGTGGGGCCACCCCAAGTGCCGAGGGCCGGGAGTGTGAGGAGCGGGGGGGGACACCGTACACACCTGGAGCCCCTCGCCCGCTCTGGGAAAAAACTCCCCGAGTTTCTCACGGGAGGGCTGCGCCGGGCCGGGCCGGGCTGCGGCCCCTCCGCCGTCCGCGCTCCCCCCGTTCCTCTGGGAGGGAGAGCCGAAGCCTGCAACCCCCTTCGGATCAGCCCCATCCCTTAATTCGTCCTCTGGCTAGAAGCCTGAGAGGTAGGACAGCATCGATCTTCCAGCATGGGCAGGGGACGTGCGCTTATTTTTTTTTTGTTAGCCTTTAGCTGGAGGTGAACTTCAGCGCCTTGGGTGTTTTTTTGGTGTTTCTTTTTTTGTTGTTGTTGTTGTTGGCTTTTTTTTTTGACTAGAAAAATGTTCAGGGTGACAGCTGTGGTCCCTGGGTTGGCTCCTGCGAAGTTTCTTTATGGGGACTTTGCCCCTCACGTTGTGCGTGCTTCCACATGCCACGCACACCAACTGGAAAAAGAAGAAAAAGAGTTATGTAATCATTTTAGGTGCTCGGATGGCACTAGATTTTTTTTTTCAAGGGTAAAAAAGTGTGCTTGGACTGGAGTAAATTTGCTTGGACCCTATGGAATTTACAGTGGCAGAAGCCATCTAGCTAAGACTGAGCGGAAACAGATCACTGAAATTTTGTCTCGGCGAGAAACTCAAAAAATGCTTGCAATCTCTTCCCCACTTTGACTGGTGGTCTCCACTGAAATTTAGTTCATATTTAAGGGTACGCAAGGGAAAATCTTTTCCAGAGGGAGTATAATTGGACCCTTAAAAGTCATGTAAAAATGACCTGATTTTTTTCTAGGTTTGGCGCTCAGTTTTTCCATTCAGTACACTGAAGGTTATTCTGGAGGGGTTGTATTTGTTGGATTGTGTGAAAATATTAACTTAGCATATTATATGGAATATAAATCAGAAAGACTGTAACAGTCAAGGTTTAAAAAATAGGATACTATTTTAGAATTACTAGTATTGGAGGTTACTGTTTGAACAGTGTATTTTGCTGATGTGTCTGGAAACAGGAAAACTTTGATGTACTTTGATGTACATGTGGCCATTTTATGTTCAGAAGATCTGGACATGAACTTGTACATGAAATTGCTTTTCCATAGAGCTGTTAATTTATTACTATTAAAAAAGAAGTTTTGCTACTGCCATCAATTACTTGTATAACTGTTAAATCACAAAGTATAGTTCCACTCTGTTCAACAATGAAACTCTTTCTCTTTTGGACGTTTAAAATATCTTCATACTCATTGCATCAATTGCATTGTGTTTGCTGATGTGACATTTTATTCCTCAGGAAAAGAAAGTCGTAATCCAAAGCTTTAAATAGCCAATAAAAATTAAAATACTAAAGGAACCATTACCGTGAACATCTAGCACTTTCTTCTCGTTTCACTCTCCCTCCTTCCCCTCCCCCTTGAAAAAAGAAATTAATGCGTTTAATGGCAGAGAGGTGTTGTGGCAATAAGAAGAGGCTGAAAGTCTTGTGAAATGGGGGGGGGTGTCAAGAACAAAGCAAACTACATAAGTCTTAAGATGTGTTATTATCTACTCAAATATTTAAATTTCTGTGTATTTAACATTAGCTTTTGAGAATGAATTTTGAAAATTAAACTTTGCTTATGCACTTAGTAAAGGGTCTTGTATGACTGAAGAGCTATGTAGTAACTCTTTTCATTGTAATTGTATCTTTGTGAACTCATTTGAAACCATGAAAAGGAAGCCAAGTGAGCTTAAAATCCTTGACTGTGTTTAGAGGACTAGTAGGGGAGTCAGAACTTGTGGCTCATTACCTCATCTTAGTTTGCCTACCTGTAAATAGGGACCAAAAAGGAACACACACATATATATATATATTTAATTTCCTCCTTTATTAGGTCTAGTGCTTATCCATCTCTTTGAGAAACTCAGTTTTTTTGCTTTTTCACTGCAAGATTTTAATGATCGTTTGCTACATGCAAATATAACTCCTGAGAGTTATAAGACAAGCAAATGAGGAATAAAATCTATGTTTAAAGGAGGAGGACATAAGGCTAAGTCAAGGCAACAAAGGTAGTTGGAAGAAGAGCCAGAAGGAAAATGAAGGCGCTATAGTCATTTGCTCAGATAACAAGATGACACATCTGTAATTAGTGCTTGTCTTGCAGCATTGCCTAGAGGTCCCAGATCAGGGCCCAGTTTCATAGCAGACTCTTCACATTCAGATCATAAAATGTCGGTCTCTACCCCTAAGACCTCAGTGTTTAAACAAAGAGGTTGCTCTAACTGTATCTGTGTGTATGAGGTATTTGATCAAGAGGCGGGGGATGTTGGCTGTGATACCACGAGCCTTTGGAGAAAGAAACTGAGATTAAACCTCAGGAAGACAAAACCTGTGCTGAACTGTTTCTAGTATTTGAAAGATCTTCAGTCAGTATTACTCTCTTGGGCTGCTGAAATCTCAGTCATGCAAAGAGACAGCACAAGGCCTGGGTAACCACTGGTTCATTGTAAACCCTGATTTGATTTCAGAGGAGCAGCTGCTAGGAGTGTGGCCCCAACGTATTTTACATGGCCAGAAAGAGAATGAGTGATCTCTTGATATCTTTTTCAAGAGTTATGAGGAGTTTTTCCTACTATTCTTTGATCTCCTGAGGTATCCAGAAATAATCGTAGTCCCTAGAGCATGTATGTGCTTGTCAGTGTGTCCCCTGGAGAACAATACATCCGAAAGGTAGCAAGGCCATGCCCCACCCACCTACAAATCCAAATGTGCTCAGCAGGGACAGGCTGTACTCTCTAAGGCAGTAAAGGAAAAGGGACAGTTTCCTGCAGAGCTAAGCCTCTGTAATATGAATAAACTCAAGGGGATTTAGTTTTATGCAAATCTCTTAAAGATGCTATTCCATTT
Organism: Pluvialis apricaria; assembly: GCA_017639485.1. Classification (NCBI taxonomy): domain Eukaryota; kingdom Metazoa; phylum Chordata; class Aves; order Charadriiformes; family Charadriidae; genus Pluvialis; species Pluvialis apricaria. Next base: position 174,962,028 of record CM030007.1, read on the forward strand.
GGAAGTGCGAGGAATGCTCAGCTCACATCACACTTTGGAAGTGTGGTGATGTGAGCAAATGCTCAGCCAAAGATGGAGTAAGAGAAAGGGCACTGAGTTCTTTGCAGATAATGTCTAGTATTGATCTAACACATTGCACTGCACAGAGACAGAACAGCTCCCTATCCAAATATGAGCAACAAATACAAAGCCTATGTACTTGCAGTGTTTATGTACCAGGGTTTAATATTGTATACGATTTCCTTGTTGCTAATTAGAACAGGAATCTATGCCCCATTGTTTTTCTGTAAGATTAGGACTTGTCTGCCCTTGGGTGCTAGATTTGGTCACTTCTGAGAATAAGTCTTCAGGTTCATTTAAATACTTAAGGTGTTACCTACCCGTCTCAGGGATATCTGGATCCATCACTGCCTTATCTGCCCAGTGATCTTGCACCAAGAAAGCTGACTCCATTGTTATTTCTCTTTCATTGAGTCCACTTTCTTGGGTGTTTCACATAAAACTTATCCAAACTTTTTGAAGCTCTACTGTTCCATGCAGGTTGTAGCCAGGGAAGTAGCAGTCTGAAACGGACAGGGTACAGAGAATCCGTTTTCTTCACATAGTTGTCCTTGATGCTGTAGGGCTGTCCTGTTAGGCACAAATAGCTTGAGAAATATTTTTTGCCAGTGTAATTCATACTGGTCCTAAATTTACCACAACCATTTGTATGTGCTGTTGACATACAACACATCTGAACCCACAGTACTGTTTGATGATGAAACAGTTGTGTTATAAATCTGTTATTATTTAAATGTATTTCTTGTTTTTGCTTTTCCTTCCTGTTTTTTTCCCCGTCTTTTACGGTTAGTGTCTCAATGCCACAGCAGTTATAGTGTTTCTGTATAGGAGACAAAGATCTGCTTTGCCTACTCTGCCTCTGTAATCAGCTCATCTCTGGTTCACATGTAAAAAGAAAGACCACATATATCCATCCATATGTATGGATATAGAGGGAGTTCTTCCTGTCCTGACAGTCAGAGGCCCCTTTGCAGTGGGAGAAACATGCAATTATTCTCTCAGGTTTTATATTACAAGCGCAGGTTAATGAACTAGATTAGAGACTTCACCTATCTGATACTGACCTAGCATTACCATGTTCCCTCCCTTCCTCCCTCCCTCCAGTAGTTTCTCATTGTACCTAGTTAGCACAGTGATTTGAGTATTAGTCTGAACATCTCAACTGCTCTACGGTTGAGTACACTGCTGTAAATTTTAAGCATTGGTGAAGCAAAACTGTAAATACTCAGCATTTAGGTTTGGACTGGAAAAGCTCTTGGAGATCGGCTGCTTATCTGAACGCACTGTGTATGACCCACGCTGTAAGTCTCACGGGATCGTGTGAGTTGTCCAATAATTCTCCTCTTGGATGAGCATACCCAGAGAAAAGTCCATATGAAGCTATAAAGGTGCTTTTTTGATTCAAGACTACCAGGCATTTGGTATGTATGTTGGAGGGGACGGAAAAAAGCTTATTTAGAATCTGTGATGCTATCTGTGTGAAATTTTTCAGTTGAATAGATAGTGCTTGTTTGGTAATGGTGGAACACAGTCTTCTCCTTATTTTTACTTTTCCCTGAGCGTAAGATGTATTAGTGAACTATCAAAGAAGAAGTTCTTTTTGAGCCAGAGGTTATACATTATAATTTATTTTCTGGTCTGGTTTGTCAGCTTTGTCTCAGGGGTCAAAATGGTTGCATACATTTTCCAATAATCTTTGTACATATTTGTTCACTTCACTTTCAGGAAGAGCTTTTTGTCTAGCAAAACACTAACCTTATTTCTAAAGAGTTAATTATCTACTATTCCAGGAGGGCAGACAGCAATTTCATTCCAAAGGAGTAAATAAAATGAGTAATAGATGTGTGTAATACTACACCATGTAAGGAAAGAGCATTACTTAGGTTAAGTTGAAGCTAATCTAAACCACTGGTGTGATGTAGAGTCAAGGCTGAGAAGATACGCTTCAGACAAAGAAACACATTTTTAGTAATGCAGAAGAAAAATCTTGGTCAGTGTTGATTTCTTATTTTACTGATGAAAAATTAGCATTTTACCTGCAGAGAAAAGACTCAGACATGTTGCTAAATGTGTAATGGTTTCAGTAGAGAGAGAGACGTTTTCGGATATGGGTTTTTTTTAAAAATTGTAATAAATTTAAGAAAAGTCAGTGATAATCAGACTAGTCCATCTTGATTGACCTGCAAAAGTATACACTTAGGCTCAGAAAATCTTATTTCTTTGTTTTGTTTGTTTTATATGATGAATAATAACAACTTAAAATTATGATCTTAAACATTATTATTTACAAGCATTAACATCACACATGCTGTACAAGCCTTAATTAGTTCGTCTAACTTTTATATTTAGTATGTAGATAAATCCTTATTAATGGTGACAGAAAGATGATGCAAGATAAAGGGTTTTTTTTTAAGACCACACACTAAGTGAAGCTTAGAACTGAATGTTGGACATGTGGGTATCCAGTTGTGTGCATAGGTAACTGAGCTATTATTTTCACTTCTATCGTTTCTCTTATGTGCTATGATACTCTCAAGATGGTGACTTTCTGTCTTCTTCTGCAGTGTTACAGTGCTAGCAATTCCCCAAGCATCACACAGTAGATAAGAGTCAAATGGTCTCAGGATGAACAGAAGGAAAGGGTGACCAACCAAATGGAATTAGAGGAGAAAATAGCTGACAATTTATTTGTGTAACAAAGACCAGAACCATCCTCTACAGAATGTAGGTACTAATCAAATACAGTTCAGTGTAATTTTCAGGCAGGTAAGATACTATATTACAGACAAATGTCACACCAAGTTTTCTGAAAATTTCTATCAGATCAGTTTGTGTCTGGTCTGTTTTTTTAATCAACTTGTCCATGCCTATGCCTCCCATTAGAAAAAAATTACTTAGAACTGCTGACTGCAGTATAGTTTTCATGCAAATTCTGGTGATGGCGTTTTACCTTCCAGGGTTGTAGATTTTCCACGGGCTTGCAAAATTCTTGCAATAAAAAAAAGAGAATTTTTCATAAATCATTCCTTATGCATATGTGTTACACATAAATATAAAAGCCAAGAGCTAATTAGTGAGTCTGGAAGTTGCATTTTTTGAGGAGCCTTGTCCAAAAGAAAAATTTTGAGCACCTTTCTGGAACTTGCCTCAAATGGGCACCCACTAGTCGCCTTTTCCTGTCTTGACCTAGCCAGAAATGCATTTAAGGTGCACGTGTTGTAATAGTGATAACAATACCAACTTGTTTGTGACCTCAGCCAACTGATAAGCATACTTAGTTTTCCTTAGCTGTAATTTGGGTGATAATGTTTACATGCCTCGGGAAAATAAGGAGGGCATGACTAGACAGTGTAAAATCTGTAGAAGTGCAGAGTGTGAAAACCAGTTAGTGGGACAGGTATGAATAAAATCTGGGAGTTCCTTGTTTATAATTCTTGTACAGTCCACTAGCGTTGGCTGCCATGCAGAGAAATGAGAATATACTGTGGATTGTTTAGATTTGATTTCACATGATTCACTGAGGAATTTTCAACAGTCTAAAGGTTTTCATAATGTTAAAATGGCTTGTGAGGCGGGTTGTAACATCGCAGAAAGGGAAATAAATAAAAAAATACCATGTGTATCTTAACAGATTTTGAGGTGGTTTTGTGAGGCGGACATAAGGAAAGAAAGTTAGCTTTTGAATCCAAAAATCAGAAATGAAAGTTTTCACTCGTACTGATAATAAAGCTGTCATGTAATTATATTTTTAATGCCATGAAACCTAAGTTCTGATATCATGTGGAGAGGAATAAAAGACACTAAACTTGAAAGAAAAAAGTTTGGCACACCTCTCAAGTGCGCTTTAATTAAAGATGTATTTCTCTTTCACCAACTTTTTCCTAGTTCATTTTCACTACTGTCTGCCTGAGTACATGTTTGCCTCTGTCAATTTGAACCATCTCGTCTGTTGTTTAGATGGTTGCTAGACATACATTTTTTTGAGCATTAGCGTTAGAAGAAGCTAGGCTACCAAATTATTTCTTATGTTGTAATCTTGGAGGTGATGCAAACGTCTGTTGTCCTGGGTTGGGGTTGTTTTTTTTGATTTTTTTTTTTGGTCACATTAATTAGCTGCGGAGTAATGATAGGAGGAAAATATTTTTATAAAGCAGGTAAGTATTTGCTGTGAATGGAATAATACATAAATATCATTTGTCTATTTTGAAGGTCAAAACTGTCAATCTGATTAATTTGCTTTCTTTATTTTCTACCCCTATCTGTTCTCATTCATTAATGTAAAGAATTCTGAGTAATGAATTTCCCATCATAATGGCAAATATAATCATCTCTCTTGAAAAGCACAAGATATTTATTTTGTCCTTCTTTTAGTAATACAAAACTAACAAAGCTTAAAATAAATACACAAAAGCGTAACATTCTTGTGTTCAGGGACAAAATCAGATGTATAAAAATGTAATATATTAGACCAAGTTTTGTTTTGGTCAGGTATAAATATGTTTACCCTACTTTAACTTGTAAGGATGCATGACCTCAGTGGAATAATGTGGTTGAGTGAAGACTACTAATCTTTAAGTGAGTCTACACTTGGGTCTTGAACCTTCAATTTGCTCTGTGTTAATAGATTCCTTCATCCATGTGGAACACCTTGCTTTGCTTTCCCCAACCTCTTCCAAATTCAAAAGGATTATTTCTACAGAGAGTAGTTTCCACTGTGAAAGCACTTTTAAAGTACAAAATTTTTCAGAGCAACAGTTGGGGCACTGTTTTGATGACACAGAGTATGCCTCATTTGTCATAGGAAGTTATCAGTTTCTGCTCACTAATCAAAGAGTGGCTTAATGATATTTATAAATGCAGGACGATACGCCGATTTTCAGCTGCTTTTGTTTCTGTTGGCTTCATAATTGGTAAATTGATGTTCTGAACTGTTGTTTCACTTGGACATTACCTGTTGACAGACTTCCTCTGTACTGATTGCTAAGGCACTAAGTGTGCTTGTTTAACTTGATTATTGCCTGTATCTCTTGGGGCCAATTTGTTGTTAGTATCCTGTTTTACCGAAAAGGTCTGTACAAATCCAGTTTTCTAACAAAAATTGAGGATTGGTATTGACTTTACTGCACTTTCCCAGACTTCTGGTACTTTAAGGTCTAGGCAGATAACTAATCATGTTTGTTTACCCATGAAGGCCACTACAGGTGTCAGACAAAGATCTGAGTTATTTTTGGAACTGCACTGGTGGATGGTCACAGTACTTTTGCTGACACTCATACTGTTCATAAGATTCAGGTACACGGTAAAACAAAAGTCAAGCTTCATCTTACTCAACTTGAGCCATTGAAAATTTAGGTATCTAGTCATCTAGGTACTCTTTGTAGTTAATGGATACATCTAAACGCTTCCAGAGGGCAACTCATTCATCCTTAGACAGGCTTTCAGTATGGGATTAGTCACCCTTTTGGAGGTGCCTATCTTAAGCCACTGATTACAGAGGAAGGTCAGAAAATTATCTTTGACTACACATCTGCGTTTTAAATAGCTTAAGGTAGATGACATGAGCTCCACCCCAGTCACTTTCAAAGGGAAGGTCTTCGTGGAGCATGCTCAGACTTTGTAGAGCATCTAATTAACCATCTTTTGTACCATTCATTTTAGAAATTAAAAAGGTAATAGTGAATCGAGAGGTGAATTACAGGTGGATAACGTATGATTAAGGGAGAACCATCCTAATAGCATGGATGTTTTCCCTGCCCCTGCCACAAAATTCCTACGTGATGTTGGGCAAGTCACATAAACCACAGTTTACAAAAGAGGTTACTCACTGCATGTTCCTCATTTGCTAATGCAGTGTCCTGTAATCTGTTTTGCACAAGGGAAGAGCAAAGGAAGTTTATGAATGTCCTGCTTTGGACATCTCTATAGATATCAATTGAGCTAGCCCAAGTGGGAGCTTAAACGAGTGGATAGATTTGACCTAGATCTTTTTGAGCTGTGGTTTGCAAAAGTGAGTTTTCTCCCTACAAGAGTATGTGGAGATAAATTCAGTAATGTGTCAGCTTGTGAAGCAATTGAATATCTGATGATAAAAGACATTTAGCAAAAGATTAAATTAAAAAATATAAAGGGTGGTACTGTACATAGGAGCGAAGGTACAAAATTAACACGTACTGAACAAATGTAAGTAATAAGGGGCAGATTTATGAAGGAGACTTTTTTCTAACCTTTTTTTGACCTAAATGTCATTGTAGTCATCTAAGACAAGCTTTAAGAACTTCTGCTCTTCACAAAATTATGATTAAATCCTGAGGTAGTAATGTTTTGACTGGCAGCACTCACCAGCCACCTCTACTCCCATCATGTCTTACACTGGTCCCGAAAACCCTGCAGTTATGTGCCTCCCTCAAACCTTACCAAAGCTAAAAAAAGTCAGTCTTTCAGCTTTTTACCGTGAGGTCCCATCTAAAAGCCTTGTTCAGAACATGTGCAACAACACACAAAGTGCAGCCAGGCGCCCTGGTGGCCAGAATGCCCCTGTGAGATGCCCACCCTGGCATCCTCAATGTGCATTTGTCAGGAAAGTCTGGTCAAGGTATTCTAAACTGAAATTCTCTCAGTATTTCCTGTTGAAGCTATTCCATTTTGTGCTGGCTTGTATGAGTTACAGTAACGCAGAGAAAGACAAAGATTCCTGTTGAAGGCTTCAGTGGGAGAAGGGCATCAGGCTTTTGGTTGCTGTTCTAATTAATATTGTGTTTTTTATGCAGTGAACATCTGAATGTAGTCTAACATTACCCAAATGCTTTCCTTTTGTTCATGTTTTTGACTACTTTAGGTCAGTTCCTGCCGAACTTGGTGGTGTCAGCAAATCCCGCTGTTAGGAGTTGAATTTTTTGTGAATGTTTAGGTGTCCAAGAGGGGATTATGAATTTCAGCAGTGGGGAAGACATCTGAAAGTTGTAACACTCAGTGTCTGCAATGCCTCAGTACCTTCTGTAGCTCTGGCAAAACTGAGTATTGTCTCTTGTACATATTCAAGTGAGGCAGGGGTCCGATGTAAGGGAGACAATGCACCTTGCTATGGATACGCTGAATCAAACTCATTTTCACTGAACTAAGTAGCATGGAAAACTTTAACACCAATGCTTAAAATTTTTGAGTGCTTGACTGCAACTTAAGCATATTTCTTTCTGCTAAAGCATTTGTGCATGGTAGGCATATATTCAGTGTACAAATGCATATATGACAGTTTGTGTTGTATGTGATCAAGTAATGCATATGTGTAGCACATAAGATATACTGTCAGATATCTTATTATACATCTAATTGGCATCATCTACATCTAAAATGCAATAAAATATATTACAAACCCCAAATCTTTGTATGTATAAACAATATGTGCAGAAATAGCCGCTTCTGTAGATTACATACATATGCCTCTACATATTACAAAACTGGGTATGTACAAAGGTTCATTAAAAGTCAGAAGTGACAAACAAAATGTGAACATGTCACAGAAGAATGCTAAACGTGTATTTCTCCAAACATCACAGAGTTGTTCACATGGCAGAAGGAAGAATGCCTTCATTCAGCTGTCACTGCGGTATCCATTCAGCTTATGACGTGCCTTGTTAGAAGTAAACTACCTTTTTATCCTCCCGGAGTTATGAAGTCATCTGAATTGCTTATATGTTGAAAGGATCCCCACCTGCAAAGACATTTGGATAAGTGAAATAAAGAAACATTGGATTAATTTGCATGTTGACTCAGTCTGACTTTCTGTGAACTAAAGACAGCAAGTAGCTTGCAGTGTCTTTCTGGTGTCACAACCTTCGTGGGATAATCACTATCCTGCTATAGATGCATCTAGCCCCATTATTTCTTGGGCTTGCCTTGGTCTTTGGCCACAGACACCTGGCCTCATTTGGCTTCATCTGAGCTCACTGGAGGTTTTTGGCCCAGACTCGCTCTCACTGTTCAACACAAAGCCTTTGCCAGGGGTTACCATCTTTTCAGCTGCATCAAATTTTTGAATGATTTGTTCCTAAAACGGTTCGGTCACATTCAGGTGGGTTATCTTAGAGGGTATAACTAGGCCTTTATCTTTATGGTCTAATTCGTCATGACTCATGTGGTTTGGAGAACAGTCAGACAAGCAGCTCAGCTCCAGTGGAAGGGTTGTAATGGACAACTGACATGGCTATGAGCCTCTTCAGGTGGCCCCAGCTGGAAACTCATTATCTGTACTCATTATCTCTTTTCGAGAACAGTTTTTGAGTTTAAGTCATGGTCATTCAAATGTTTTAGGATTCAAATGGCTTTTTATCTGAATCATGGAATGTCTTTCCTCTGCAGTCAGCTTCCTTCATCTTCTCACAGCTAAAAATTGTGTGTGTGTACTACTGGACACTAGTCTCTGTATCTCTCTCTTGCCTACGCTTTCGTCTTTACATTAATCCAGTGAATTTCCCATTTCTCTTGATCTTTCTGATTCAGCATTAACCTTGCTTCCAGACAGCAATTCCTCCCTTTTTGCCTTCCTTATCTCTGTTGCTCAGCTGGCTAGAACTAGTTTTGCAAGGTCCTGTGCGCTCTTTAGCATATCCATTGCTAGGGCAGAGCGCAGTTGGTAAGGTTAACAATTTATTTCATTTGTTCAGTAGCTTCTTCAGAAAGCATGTGATGATGTTTCAGAGACCCTATCAGCCTGTGCTAACTACATATTGAAGCATTCATTGATAAGCAATTTTAGAAAATTACTTGAAAGCATAAGCTGCACAAATCTCTCAGATTGTCAATGGACACTTAAATGCTTCAGGTTTCTTTTTTTAAAATTTATGTCCACTCTTCTTGCTAGCATAATTATGTATCTAGTACTCAATTTAGCTCTTTAAGGTCAAGATTTATGTAAGAGTCCACTTCATCATCTCATTTTTTTTTTCTTTCAGCTCTTCAAATATTGTAAGTAATGGAACACATTTGTCACTGAATTATCTTTCAGAAAGTTTGAGGGAGAAATCTGAAAAAAAAAAGAAGAAAAAAGAATAGATTGTAAATGAGGTCTTGATAGAACCCCTTTTGAGGTGACAACTTCAATATAATTTAATGAAAGCAAATGAAAAGGGGAAGATCATACAGTATAATTTCAAAGTGGCATGGTTCATGCTCTGCAAAATTTATTGCAATAAATACAGAAGACAATGAACCCCATCCTGCCTTTCTCACTCCTGGCAAACTGCACAGAGATACTCAAACTAGGTTTTATGATATACCAAAAAAGCTACTTTGAGAGACCGTTAGATATCAAAAAGTTAAGAAAGGGTGGTGTTTGATGAGGTAGCTGAATGGATCTAAAGGTTTGCTGTTGCACAAAGGACAGTCCTAAGCCCCTTTTCCAGGCTCCTGACCACTCTCTGCCATTTCCTTTGCACTGGTGCTATTCTCACCTGACACCATAGAACCCAAATTAGGGAGCACTACTGAAAAAAAAAAAACAAACCAAAAAACCAGAAGATAAATACACTGACTCCTACAACATTCTTTTTTAAGAATCACAAAGCACGGTGTCTAAACTCTGAAATTCACCACAGGCTGCTGCTGGAGCAGCTGCAGAAGTAGTTACAGTAGGTAGACATTAGGAAAAGACTATAAGGAAAAGAAGAGGTACTTTGCTGGGGCTTGGGGAATTGGTGGAAAGAAACAAGTCCATCTGGATTTTTTTTCCTTTCATTGTGAATGAGGTTAGCATCTGCCTCGCACGGTGTCACCAGGAGTAGAAAAGAGGCACGCTGAACTGTTTGAGCCATACGCTGTGTATAAGGGTAACCTTATACCGCTGTATAAGAAGGTGACCATGCCAGCCTCCTTTAGCCCGGGGAGTACTGGAAAGGTGGCACGAAATCTTATTATTTCCTTGTCTTTATCTTGTTCCTTTATTTAACTTACCTTATTATCACTGGTCTCCGTATAGTGTGCTTTGTTCATGTTTTGGCAGTCCAGACCCAACCTCAGAATGCTTTGTGTTTATTTCTGTGCTGGGCAAGATGTCAAAAAACCCAGGGGAGGGAAATAGTATACATGTGCCTTTCAACAAAAGCTGAACTGAATTTCATGGAACAACAACAGCAAAAATCATGCTTTCAATCCTTGGAATTCCCCTTGCTTCTTTGATCTCAAAAGCTCGTAAACAACCAGGGTACTTCTAAAAGGCAGTTATAAAAATTCTAATGGGAGAAGTTAGTTAAACTAAATTTCTGTTAGCTGTAGTAGCAGCTCTGACTTTGTCGTTTAGAAGCCTATGTTCTAAATGAGTTATAAATGATTCTGCTTCCTCTGTATTATTGAAAGGGACAGAATTTTAGAAACATTCTGTGCATTATTAATAGAACCCCCATAAAGCTTGTGCAGTTTATCCAGTGTTTAAATATGCATAGAGACTTAAATAGACACAGGAACAATATAGAGAATTTTATTTTTGCAGTGTAGCAAAATTCTTGTGGTAGATAAAATATACCAGTGGCATCTTCATTTGTGAACTAGTGAGAGCTATCCACTGCCCAAAATCAAGATGTAGTATTTGTTGTATTGATATTCCTAAACTTTGCATGTTGCTTACTAACACTGAGGAATTTGAAAATGCCCATTTTCCCATTCCCTCCATCATGGTCTAAAGAATTATTACCACTGAATATGTCAGTGTTTGGTTTGGCTCTGGAGTTTTTCCTGGATCTTCCATTCCTGTATCACAGCTGCTTCCTCAGTAGCAGTTGCAATATACACGTCAAAGCATGTTTTCCCAGTAAAGCAAATTGTTAATGTTATTGTTGCTCATCTTGGAAAATATTTTGGTGGACAGCTAGCTCTCCTCTGTTCTCAAACCTCCACTGTGTCAAACCACTACAAATACAGACCTGATATGATGAACGTGTTACCTGTCATGGCATTTCGTGTACACAACACATTTGCTGATGTTACTCACTGCAATTCCAAACATTTTTTTGACTAATATCCACTTACCAACCTTATGACTTTGAATATACAAGGGAGAAATGGTGATTTGTCTGACAGGAAGGCAGATTTAAAGCATAGATGTAATTTATAGAGAATGTGTACCCTTAGGGGGAGAGGAATAACTTCAGAGGTAAGACAGGAGACAAGGGCAGGGGCAGATGCTGTCTTCATCTGAATGGAAACTGCAGCCTTTGCACTTGCCTGTAGGTTAAGTGATTGGGAGTGTAAACATGGTATAGCGCAGAGCTAATAATTGAAGGGGAGGACTTAGAAGGCTTTTGGTCACCTCTGCTGAAAATCTGCACTTGAACTTTGCAAATGAGATTTTGCAAAACAGTGTCAGCCACTGGAGCAATGACAGAAGGTTATGTCATTATTAAATGGAGGGGCAGGAGGCTGTGCAGGATAATCCACCATAACTGTCGCTCTTATCTAGTAAGCAAGGTGTATAATTCCTCTTACAATGTCTTTTATTTCTTTTTTTTTTTCTATTACTGCAACATTCTGAGCTAGTGCAATTTCTTGGTTTATTTTCTACGTAGTATAAACTCTGCTATCCTTTTATTTACAGATGACAGAATTATTACTGTCAGTCCTTGTTGGTTCTTCCTACTGGCTGCTTTTATTTTATATCTATTTTAAGTAGTGTCAGGGTTTTTTTTCCCTTTTTATTTTTCTTAAATATTGGTCCCTGTTCAGGCACCTGTGTCCAAGAAGTACAGTTATTAGGATGAAGCACATGATTTCCCGTGGGATTTTTACAGAAGTCTGACATTTCAAGTCAGCAAGAACTCTGGTGTGAATGACTTGTTTGCAATAAAATAACTATCTTACAGAACTTTTTTTAAAAAACCCTCATACCTTTCATGTTATTAATCCGGTGACAGAATAGTACTATTCCATTCCAATTCAAAATTATTTGACTTGAAATTTGTCATAGAGCCCCAATATACTGTAAAATGATTGCATCGACAGACATTTTCACCATAGATCATTGCTGAATGATAATGTATGCAATTTTGTGCAGTAGCTAGCTGAGGTGATGGCATTCCTCTGCAGAGAGGATTAAGGAACTAGTTATAGTTTAAGTGCACCAATGATAATTGATATAGGACATAATTTTCAACAGCTGTTGCTAATTAAAATGTTTCATGAAGGCTTCCTGACTGTATGGGAATCTTGCTGAGTTAAAAATGTATGCATTTAAAAAGGAATTACAAAATGAGCACATATACTAGGAGAAATGTGTTGTACAAGCTCGTTAAAATAGCCTTTGTTTAAATTGTTTTCTTGTTTCAAATATCTGAAATGTTTCTATTAGAACATCCACAATATTATGTATTTGTGTATGTTTGAAAAATGTCACATGAATATTGAGGTGCCTAATTTTCTTTTATTTTTAATAAATGCCTATGTACATTTCTGTAAAGGAGGAAGCTTTATCATAGAGCAGCTTTAAATAGATACAGAAACAGATGGCAGAGAGAAATTTAAATTATTTCTTTTGAAATAATTATTTTGTTTTCTCAAGTTCTGTGGTGTTCTTTACAAGTCTTCCTGCAGTATTGGGAGTACTCTGATTATCTTTATTGAAGGGATAATGATAATAATAATAATAATAATAATAATAATAATAATAATAATGTTAAAAGTACAGCCCTGCCTTGCCATGATACTTTTTAGCTTGACATTGCCCTGGCTTTTGTGTGATGCAGAAGGGAAGAAGGACCGAGTTTCTGACACATCATGTATGGAATTTCTGTCTCTTACATGATATGGACATTAACTGTGCCTCTATTAATACTGTTTTTTGTGGATAGGTGAAGAGGAATGGGAATGCAGTTAGCTAATAGGCTGTCTTGAATCCTTAAGGCTTTGGAGTAATTCCAGCTTCACTGGGTGGTAAGAGAGCGGATACTTCCTCATTGCTGCCCTTAGGAAACTCAGAAGCATGTAATCTACTTAGGCAGGAGGCATACTGAGTATAAGATTTGGCCTTTATTGCTTTCTGTATAACTTTACAGAAGGTGACAGAAAGTTGAGAAAAAAGGTGGATTAAATGTGGATAGTCTGAATAAACTTAGTGTGAACTTTTAATATGATCCATTTGTGCCTGAAAGGTTAAAATACTTCTGACCTCAGCTTTCATATGGGCTGTGCGTTCTTTATAGCTTTAATGTTTAAACTCACTGTCAAAAATCCGTTTGGATCAAATTAAGTTAGAGTTTCTTCCAAGCAAGAGCTGCAACACATGGCACCAATGCTTTACTTCTTTGCAAATTTCACAGATTAAAATCCCGCAGACCCAAAATATTTTTTGGTCTTTTCTTTCAGAATGATCTTCCACTCTTGTATATGCTTTTATTTATTTTTATATATGTATATATGGTGACATGCTGAGATTTTGAAAAATAAATAAGAAAAGTAGTATTATATCATAATTTCTTAATGGAACATAGTGACTGGTAAACTAATTAGCCCTTATATACCCTGGCATGTAAATATCACTTGTATCAGAAGCTCTCAAATGACATGGAGCATGTGTCCTATGCTACAAATGCAGGTTGTTTGTATCAAGTAGGTATCCCAATAATACTGGCCTCTCCTTATTTCCAGCAAGTAAATATAATTAAAAGCCATCAGATTTCTTTGATAGGTAGTTATGGCTCTGATCTGAGACACAGAGATAACAAGGTTATTAGCAAGTGGTTAAACAAGGCATGTGCTCCCTGGGCCCTTGCACATGAAGGAAATGTCGTGTTCATGGAATGAAGAAGTCTCCGACACTGGAGACATTCAAAACCCTCCTGGACGCCGTCCTGTGCAACCTGCTGTAGGTGACCCTGCTGTGGCAGGAGGGTTGGACTAGATGATCTCCAGAGGTCCCTTCCAACCCTGACCATTCTGTGATTCTGTGAAACATTTATGGGTGCAGAACAAAGAGCAGACCATAGCACAAATACGTACTTGCCAAAATCCAAGTGGGCAGATTCGTGTGCCCCAGCAGCATGCTTAAAGACCATCCATTGAAAACATTGGATTATTAAATGCCTTTGTGGCAGATGTCTCTTGTTTTCCCAAGATGTTTTATGCCATTGTGTCACACCATTTGCAAAAGAGAGCAAGTGGCTCAGCAACTGAACATGCTTGGCTGGCTGGGAGATTGTTCGCCACTGTGCAGCACAGTAGGTAGCAGATGAGGCACAGAAGGTCTTGGTGACGAGCTGGGAATGTGCAGCTTGAGAAAGAGAGAGCCTGCTGAGAGGTGCACAGAGCACAAACTCTGCCTGGGTCTGCCTGAAAGTTTCATGTTTCTTAGTGGATTCCAGGAGAGCACTGAGATGGCAGACACTGAAGCTCTAGGCAAGGACTTCGCTGCAAGGATGCAGTAGGCAGCAGGAGGTTTGTCTCTCAAAGCCTTTTTTTCTTCTGTTCTGTCACTGATCCACTTTTGGTTTCTCCATTAAAGAAGTAAATCATAGAATCATAGAATCATAGAATGGTTTAGGTTGGAAGGGACCTTGAAGATCATCGAGTTCCAACCCCCCTGCCACAGGCAGGGATACCTCTCACTAGACCAGGTTGCCCAAGGCCACGTCCAGCCTGGCCTTGAACACCTCCAGGGATGGGGCTTCAACAACCTCTCTGGGCAACCTGTTCCAGTGCCTCACCACCCTTAAAGTGAAAAACTTCTTCCTAATGTTTAATCTAAACCTGCCCTGTTCCAGCTTAAAGCCGTTCCCCCTCGTTCTATCACTACATGCCCGTGTAAAAAGTCCTTCCCCAGCTCTCCTGTAGGCCCCCTTTAGGTACTGGAAGGCCGCAATAAGATCTCCCCGGAGCCTTCTCTTCTCCAGGCTGAACAGCCCCAACTTTCTCAGCCTCTCCTCATAGGAGAGGTGCTCCAGCCCTCTGATCATCCTCGTGGCTCTCCTCTGGACGCGCTCCAGCAGGTCCATGTCCTTCTTATGTTGGGGACTCCACAGCTGGATGCAGTACTCCAGGTGGGGTCTCACGAGAGCAGAGTAGAGGGGCAGAATCACCTCCCTTGACCTGCTGGCCACGCTTCTTTTGATGCAGCCCAGGATACGGTTGGCCTTCTGGGCTGCGATCGCACACTCATGTCGAGCTTCTCATCAATCATCACCCCCAGGTCCTTCTCCACAGGGCTGCTCTCCAGCCATTCCCCGCCGAGCCTGTATTTGTGCTTGGGATTGTCCCGACCCAGATGTAGGACCTTGCACTTGGCCTTGTTGAACTGCATGAGGTTGGCTTGGGCCCACCTCTCCAGCCTGTCCAGGTCCCTCTGGATGGCATCCCTCCCCTCCAGCGTGTCTGCCTCGCCAAACAGCTTGGTATCATCAGCAAACTTGCTGAGGGTGCACTCTACCCCACTGTCCATGTCGCTAAATTGTTCTGGGTGGTATCTTGACATAACATAGGGCTTTGTTTCTTAGAAGTTTAGAAGCACTTTGGTGTTATGCTGGGGAGGTCATGACAACAGCATACCTACCTGAGTGCTCTGGTCAGCTGAGGACCCCATCACGGCAGCCAGTTAATCGTAAACCACAATTATCATCTGATTTGCTGCAGATTAAACTGCATGTTCAAATGCGCTATTGAGAGGGTTTATGCTGTCAATAGGAGGTTGTTTATAAATTGTTGTTCTGTTGCTTTTTTTCCATTGCAAATGACAGTTGGGTTGTGTGGCTTTCTGGGTCTTCTGCATGCTGAAACGTATTTATGCAAGCACAGCATCAAAAAAATAGACAAAGAGAAGAAAAGATCTCAAAAGTACAAAATTTGATTAATTTTCTACACTAAAATGGACTAAATTAGTTATATCATCTGCTAGCATAATACTAGAAACAATCCTTCTCAAATAAAGAATAGTTAATTACAGATTATGTGCCACTTGCAGATGCAATGATGAAATAAAAAAAGTGGCATTATTACACTAAGTACAAGAATACTCCAACCCACAAACATTTGTACTGTCTAACAGATACGACTTTATGACATCTGATTAACAGTAATTTAATTCATACGTAATGAGTAAAAGCTCTTCCACCTCTGAAATTTAATATTAGAAAACGATTTCCCGAATAAATTGGTGAAAAAATGACTAAGATATTTCACATAAATGGCTTTCCAGCATAAACTCTTTGATGTCAAATTTATATATTATTAAGTTGTATACCTTTTCAAAGGATTAATGTATTACTTTGTGTGCCATTTATTTTCACCTTCAGATTTTCTATTCTGTATAAATTATTTCTATGACTAGAAGGAGACAATTAATAAAAATCTTGATCATGAACATAATCTCAAGTTTTTAATCCCTTTCCTAGCACAAAAACTTTCATGGTCATGTTTGCTTAAAATTGGTTCAATTGGTCATGCTGACTTAAAATTAGTAAAGCATTAAACAATAGTGCTAGCAAAGGTTTAACAAAAATATCTTGGCTGTGCAATTTTCTAGCCATTATCTAGGTATTTTTGAGTTACTCAGTTTGATTAGTTCTTTGGGGACAGTACATCAAGAAATACAGGAATGTTGAGAAAGGAATTCAATTTTATTTTTCTGTGAAAGACTACAAAGAATTTATTACAGTGAAGGGAAAAAAGAGTTTTATCTGTGTTTTTTTCTCAACAGAGACAAAATATTCTTTTAATGTCAATGATGTGTCACAAACACTATATTAATCTGCTAACAATATGATATGTAAGTGATCTAGTCCTAACAGAATGTTTTCTGAAATCAGTAAGAAAAAATAAGCATCTTGTAGAAATGTAGAGAAATTCTAAAAAGTAGGGAGATCCCTTTATTTGATTGGCATGATTGGTTGTAAAACTATGTGTTGCATATTTAGGAAGAATGCTACAATTTTCCAGAAGGCAAAGAATTAAGTGTTTGATATGTAGGTTTTTGTGCCAGACATCCCTTAAAGTTAGTGAATATCAAAAGTGCTCCTTCCAGCATTTAAGCTATCTCATATTTTGACTTTGTGCAACATAAGTGCATGTTTTTGTTTTGTCTATACGTTGCTGGAATGTATTACCTTTCTTCCCCTAGGCCTGAATAATAAATTAATGAAGTGTATATCTGACACGCAACAGTCAGCTCGTGCTTACACTATCAAGACTTTGTGTGAGGTCTATAACATGATTAGAATATTTTTTGGGTCATCATGAAGAGAAGCAAAGAGTAGAAGGCATGAAACTAGGAATGAAAACAATCAAGCAAAAAAGATTGGAAATATATTTTTTTGACCATTCTTAAGCTTAAATTCTCATCTGTTCCTGAGCAACAAGTGACTTTGCAAAAAAAAAGATAGACCTGCATGTTCTTCTTATCATCAGGGCTTTAAAATCACAGATGGATAAACAGAACATTTCAGTGACCAATTCAAAGAAACAGAACTCAAGCCAGAACTGAAAGCTTTAAAGCCTGTTTACAGTAACAGCAATAAACTTTTGAAAAAATTGAAGAAGTTGCCTAGCTGGTTTGAAGAAGTTGTTACTGAAACTCTTTTCAAGAAAGCCAGACATTTAAACTGGAACAACACCTTAGCTATTACAGACTCATTAATTGATAGGTCATTAAAAAATTACAATTATTTTGCTTTCATTACAAAACTGTGGGATGTGAAGGACAAGGAAACAGTAAATATAAGAAGCTTACCTCTTCATTAAAATGACCATGTAAAAGCAGACCTTGTTGCTAAATATTGTTATTTTTAGTATTACATCTCAGGAAAAAAAAGAGAATCACTGTCAATGACCGGCATTTATTCAAGACAAAGAGTTAAAACTGCATTACATCTTCCTTAGTATTGAAATGACTTAATAGATTTCCTTATAAATGATAGTAATAAATTGAACAGTGAATGGAGTAGTAAGCATCTAAACTAAGCTATGAAACTGTAATATGTAGGTCCCATGCTTGGTTATCTTTATTAAATTTACTGCTGTCTGAATCACTCTTGTTACATTTCTTTCAGATAATAAACCAGAGTCTGATTGGATTCTCTCACCTGTCTTTAGCTACCTGAAAATGAGCTATTTAGTTGAAGGTGGCCACATAGGTCTCTTGTAGGTAATGAAAGAAATGGCTTGATTTGAGGATGTGTCCCAATGATCATAGATGGTTAAGGCTGCAGTGACTTTCTCCTTAGAGGTCCACTCTCCTCCCATGACAAGGAGGAACTTTGACAGTGAATTTATATCGAAATCTTGACTTCCAGCTGCCTAAGTGAGATGAATTCCACTTTGTATATGCAGAGTCTGCTCTCCCCTTTCTATAAGGAAAGCGCAGCTTCAAGAAAGATGTTTCCTAGTGGTAGCATCATTTCCTAGTGTTTGCATCCTGAAAGTAAGTCTTTATTAATGTTATGCTGTGACTGACATGCTGAAACTTCATTTTTGTTTGGCACTACCTGAATTAACTATGATTAAAGAATTATACAGTAAATGTTACTAAAAAGGTCCATAGTAGGCCACACCAATTTAATATTTTTTAGTGGCAGATAATAAAGAACACTTGATTTTTTTAGAAGGTATTAGAATTTCATGGCACTGTAAGAGTGTAAATGACTTGCTAATTCTTTTTGATTAAAAAGAAAGATCAAAAATTTAGTGAGGCTACTGAATAAAAATGAAGATAATATATGTTGTGACAAACACATGGAAAAAATAATGAAAGAATTTGCACTTTACAGTTCTGTTTTGATCCAAGAATTACAGTGATGTTCAGAATTTCTTTTTTTTTCTTCTCTCCTTTTCTGTAAAAGGTGACAATATAATTACAAGGTGTATGTTACATATACTATATATACATATATATTTTCATAAGTATATATTTTCATGTGTAAGTTACTTGAGTTCTTTTTGTACCTGCATGTGCATACATTATTAATTCGTTCAGTGCTACTACTAGTTATGGACTTCAGTATCTTAAATATACTATAGACAAAGTAAAGAAGAATCCTTCCCAAAAAATCTCAAAGTAAAGTCTGAGTAGACTGGTGCATCATAGCTGAAAAAATAACAGGGGGTGATAAACAGCTAAAAAAATATTGAAAACTGTAATTTAAAAATGCCATTTTATACCCATATTGTTTGCAGAGATCCTGTAGGGATTGCTTTACAATAAACAATGTATTTCCATCAGAAGCTTGCTTAACTCCCGCTGAAGTCTGTGGGAAGTCCATGTAAAAAATGGGTATAGCAAAAGTATTTATCAGTACACTAATACTATGGGGTATCTAGGGGGTTTCAAATTTATCTGAAGATTTACTAATATCACAGAGAGAAACTGTCTTCATAGGAAAGTTTTAAAGGAGCCAGGAGGAAAAGAGACAGTAAGCTTCTGCTTAACTCACATAATCTGTTATGCACTGAAGATATTGACTAGGAGAAAATATGGCAATCAACCAAAAATAAGAATGAGAAAAAAATGAGAAGAGTTTCAATGTGCAAACAAATTGCGTAAGACTCTCAGAACAATGCTAAAGGACTGAGGTAGCACTCATTCCCTGAAATGTATTTATTGATTACAAAAAAAACCAACAGGAAAGACACAATGAATTTGCCCTCACAAAGGCCCAACCTGGTATTTTTTATATTTTTATCCCCCCCCCCCCTTTTTTTTTTCTGTCAGTACTTTTATAAGTTGAAATTCAATGACTGGTAATAGGCTTTTATTTCTAGGTCAGTTATTTATTTATCGGTAGTGAACATGGTTTGAGACACTGTATTTTTGATAATTCATTTTGTGCGACTGTAGTTTATTTGTTTTACACTACAGCTATAAAAAGAAAAAAACAGATACTGAATTACTTGACAGTCACAGCTGACTTATGTTGCAATTGTCTATTTATGTAAGTTTCATTTAACTACCAATCTGTCAACAGACAAAAATATTTCTATAGCATCCTGTGTTCTGTAAACCTAAAACCACTTCCAGATGCTGACTTTGTAGTGTGTGACATACTTAACAGTAATGCCATTTAATCTGATATCACCTTTCATTCCCTCCCCTCCATTTAAACTTGAATATTTCTGGGGGTTTGTGCCATTTTGCCATTTTGTATGTCTGAGACCTATGCTTTCCTATTTTGAGAATTAGTCTATGAAAACATTATTAATCTTCTAAAAACCAGTTTTAAAAAATAATTATTGTAAAATGCTGGTCTGTTAGAGGGAGCTATTGAAGTGCGAAAATGATGTCATCACTCAGAGTAATCTACCAAAACACAAATTTTACAGAGGAATGTTCCAAGACCTGGAGCAATGTAGTTGGACAGAGCTCTCCCGTGCAATGATAGTAATAAACTCACTCTTGTAGGTTTTATTAGTATTCATTTACAGTCTCCTGTCTTTTGAGGATTATTGCCTCCTGGTCAGAGTGGCACCTACAGCTGAGTCAATCATAGTTCAATTTATTGGATTGCAGTTTGTCTCTCGTGTTGCATAGTAGTTAAGAAAAAGAAACAAGTTGGATTGCTTTAATAATCATATGGTATAACCCTAATTAAGCCAAGTAAAACTCCATTCCTACTACATCTCAAAAGACTAGAAAAGTACTGCGAATAAGTAGTCCCAGATAGGAACAAATGTGGTATTGAGCCCTTAGAATATTGCCTGAATTCTCATTTCCATTTTCAAGCTTTCTCTGTCAGACTGGGCTAAATCTCATTCTTTCAAATGAACTGGAAGTGATACCATAAAATCCAAAGAAATGCATTTTTCCTCAGCAAATTTAATGATTTATCGTTTTAGGCAAGAGGCCAAATCACCAGGTCTGGGCAAGCAGCAAATTATGCATGTGGAGGCTAGAGGACAGGAATATCCTGGACAGGTTCCACAAGGCCACTCTGCCAATGTACGCCCGTGCCAGTCCAGAGCTAGTCAGATGGAGACAAACTTAAGAGTTAACTGTAAAGTGAACTTCTACATTTGGTCAGCTGTATCGCTCTCTAGGCTTCTCTGATTGTATTGATTACACAGCTACAGTAGCCATAATGGGATCTTAGACCCCTGAAGTTAGGTAACTCAATGTATTAGGAGGTACCAGCTGCTAGTATCAGGTTAATGCCACATTCATTGGAATTCATAAATAAGTAAAAACAGATTTTAAACTTTATACATTTTCTGACATTTCTGTATCATTACAGAGGTTATAAAATATGGACCTATATATGTTTTCTCTCACAGTTGGTATTCTTTCTCACAACTCATGGGAATTCAGGCTATTTGGTACCTCAGGAAAAGCAACAAATATCTTGAGACTTGTTAGTGAAAAATCACAGTGGAAAACAATGGTGTTTATGCTTTTATGGGTGCAGATGTAGCAAAAGAGCTACAGAATTATCCTATCATCAAGTTCTTTTAATTTAGCTGGTGTTCAGTCGTCTTTTTTCAGTCCTTCTATGTTCAGTGTTTGCACAGTGTTTGGAGGCATGATTCTTCCCTTCAGAAGCCTCGGTGTTATTAAGAGCTTACAAAAGTTTGCGCAATGTCTGTGTGATGAGAGCAGATATGCAGATCTGAAAGTTATGTTATCCTAGGACAGTCTGGAAATGTAATGCAGACTGCCAAACTTTATCACTTATTGTTAATACACACTTATTATTTGTACAAAACCTAAATTTGATAAAGACATGAGATTTTGCGTGAGATTCGGATTCAGCTGGACTAGTAATAATATTAAACCAGTAGCTGAAATGGGTGTGTTTTTCTGTTACTTAATCCAAAGGTATTTCTTCATGTAATTTAAACAAGTATATTGTCTTTTACAGTAATAAGAGAATATTTCAATGTGGTAGTCATATCAGAATTATAGTTATTATTCACACAGCCTGTGCCATTGATATGTAATTTATATTTGGTCTCTTGTTTTCCAGGTCTCCCAACAAGGACATGGCTTCAAATGAAAGAGAGATTGTGGTTTGGGTTTGCCAGGAAGAGAAGATTGTATGTGGCCTGACAAAGCGCACAACTTGCGCAGAAGTGGTTCAAGCACTGCTTGAGGAACATCAGGCAACATTTGGAGAGAAAAAGGTCCTTTTTGGAAAACCTAGTGACTACTGCATTGTAGAAAAATGGAGAGGCTCGGAGCGAGTACTTCCGCCCTTGACAAAGATTCTGAGACTTTGGAAGGCCTGGGGGGAAGAGCAGTCTAATTTGCACTTTGTGTTGGTAAAATCAGATGCTTTCCTCTCATTTCCATTGTGGAAGACAGCTGAAGCTAAGGTAGTACAAAATGTAGAAAAACAGTGGGAGCTCAGTCCAGCGAATTACATGAAGATGTTGCCAATAGACAAACAAAAGAAAATTGTCAGGAAGACTTTCCGGAAACTGGCCAAGCTTAAACAGGACAGTGTTCAGCAAGAGAGAGATAATATGGAGACACTGATTCATCTGATCATTTCTCAAGATCATACCATTCATCAGCAAGTCCTTAGAATGAAGGAACTGGATATGGAAATTGAAAAATGTGAAGCAAAATTCCATCTAGATCGTGTGGCTAATGATGGAGAAAATTATGTGCAGGACTCCTATTTAATGATCAATCCAAGTGAGGGTGAGCAGCAAGGGAATAGGCCAGATGATCAAAAAGAGATGCATGACTATTTGAGCAAAAGTGAGGGAATTTTACAGGTTGAAGAGAGACTGAAACATCACAAACAATTAATAGAGAAGCTGTGTGCTGAAATTGAAAGAGAAGTACATGGTATATGCACAGAAAAAAACGGAGATGATGTTCGCACAGAAGGAGCTGCTAACGCTGAACTGGAAAATTCGAATTTGGAAAGTGTAAAATATGAGCTGGAAAAAAGTATGAAAGATGGTCTGAGAATCAACTCATACCTGAGCTGCATTCAGAAAGAACTTACATACAGGGACTCATTGCTTCAAAAGAAGGAAAAAGAATATGAACTTCTTACAGAAGAATTTAATTTACTACATGTTAAAGACAACATTGAAACTAGGCTTCCATCAAACGAAGAGCCATCCAAGGGCAGTGGCATCTCCAGTAACAGCATTGTTGTCCCTGACTTTGTTCATAGAGTGACTAATCTGGACATAAATGATACAGACTCTGACACTGGAATCAGCTCCACACACAGTCAGGACTCTGAAATAACTTCAGGGGACACGGTACTGTTGTCAACATAATTGGAAACAGTCATGCATTTATGAAAAATCATGTTTTGGAGGATATTTATAAGAATTAGTAAACCATGTTGTCTCAAGAGTTCAGCCCTTCAAGATGTTAAAACTGTGGCACTGTTTAGCAAAGTAAAAGTGTCTATTTATGTGCTTAATGGTATACTTGTGCTTAAATGCATGGTCAGTGTCATGGGTTAACTGCTAATAGGTGCAAGTTGGTTGGCTTTGCTGAATCAGGACAGATTGTTTAGACCTTGTAATACTGATACTCAGTGAAACAGGAGCGTTCTGACTGGCTTGGACCACAAGTCTGGAGATTTGATATCCGCTAATCTTTGGGTCCACCTCTGCATCTCTCTAACTTTTTAGGAATGTGAAATAGAGATTAGACCAAACTAGACAGAGAGCTTGATTTTCTGCTCCATTACATTAGTTTTATTCAGCAGGAGTTTCCCTGACATGAAGCTGCTGTAAAGGAATACATAATTGAGCATATAATCTGTTAAAAAATAGGTTTTATGATGTTGTAAGACAAAAAAATGCAATTGCATTTATGCTGTATATTTAAATTTAGTTTGGAGTTATCAGGATGGTATTTTCAAAAACACATAAGTCTCATTTTAAAAATGAACCTTACACACATAGGTTTTTAATTTCCATTCTCTTTCAGCAGTGTTTAACTGCTTCTAAGATCCTTAAATCTACTACTTATCTGCTGTTACCCTGTAGTTGCCCCAGTGATGCTTAAGTCCACATAGTTTCTGCCAGCGGGCATGTCAGAACTGCCTTACATCCTGCTTGTGCGAGACACCCAAATCCCAAGCTCACACCTAACCCCAGGGGCATTTTCAGCAAGGCTTTCTCCTGCCTATCTCACCGGTCGGATCCAGTGTCTTAGGCCTCCTCAGATCATGACTACCAAATCAAGCATAACAGAAAGGACAGGCAGGAACCAGACGTTTTTGGCTTTGGCTGGACACTGTTTCCTAATAGCCAGGTAGTTACTATTTTCAAATAGCAGGTAGGTTGTCAAATCCCGTCTCATGCTGCTTTGGAGCAGGGATATAGACATGTAAATCCTACTTCCTTGGTGAGGACTTTGGGATACAGCTAATGCTGATCCATTTTGTAGAGCTAATTAAATATTGGGCCCCGGGAAAAAAAAGAAGGAATGCAAAACACAAGAATTTTACAACTACGTGGTTAAGTCAAATGATGTCACTTAGGATGTAGTAGTTGATCTCAAATCCTTCTCCAGCGCATTGCTGTGAGTCCAAAGTGACAGTTTATAACTGAGGTGTTCTCCTCAGTTACCAAACAAGACTTCTAACTCTGAGCTAGAGACTCTACTAACAGAAAGAACATGAGTAATTTCTGGGTTGCTGTGTTTATATTTTGCAGAACAATCTGTTTAATGCTTTTGATTAAATGAATTGTGTAGAGAAATAGTAATAGTGTTTCTAAACAACCTTTAGCTCCAGCAAAATTCAAACACATCCTGGAATTAAAAGCCTACAAGGTAAATGAACGGACAGTACCTAGAAGGTATAAATGTAAAATACTTTCAGATACACTGCTTTCCCTTTCTGTATTTTTCTTCTCTTAAATGTCTGTCAACCATCTGTTTTCTGAAATGACCAAAGTGCTCGGACTGCTAATTAGCACATATTTGATGCAGAAAAAAAAAAAGCGCCTTTTATATAAAGGCAATTTTTGTGTTTGTTTTTTTTTGTTTGGTTGTTTTTTTTTTAACTTTTTTTTAATCCTGGATATTATAAATAGTTTCTGTTCCGGGGAAGTGTGCTAGTTGCCTTAATATATTTTGTGTTGTGTTTTTGTCATACAATGTTATTTGAATACTTCAATAATAATATGTCATATTTAGACTCATCAGCTCCTGATGGAAATGCAAGTATCAAATATATTATCTTTGTAATAATTTATTAACGCAGCTCAGCATCTTTTGAACTCTGTAGTATCACTCTGACAAGTAGTAAGCACAGAGGTCTGAATGTTGAGAATAGGCTAATGTATTCTATGAGTTCTTGTGAATTTAGCTAACAGTTACTTCTAATGATTCATTTTTTTATATAAATACTTAGGAGATAAAGAATTCAAACAGAATAATACTCACAGCTGTGGAGGCTAGTACAAGACCCATGGGGGAACTAATTTCCATTTATATTCTATCAGATTTATTTCACTCACAGGAACTTGTACTGGTTCTCAGAACTGATCTTTATCCATACTACGTGTTTGATTGTACATCCCCTGTAATGTGTAGATTTAAGAGTATTACTGTGTTTTAAGAAGAAAATAGGAAAAATAGGTTGGGAGAGAGTATTTCTTAAAAAATAAAATAATATTAAAAAAATCCAGCGTTTTGAAGCTTATACTTTGATATCCCAAACAAACTTGTTTCTTTCAGAATTTAGATGAATGTACAAGATGATTAAAGACTGTGTGCTCTCTTTGCCATTTATCTGCCTCTACACTTTTCATATACTTGTTTTACCTGGCTTTATGATGCTAAAAGTATACTTTATGAACCTTATGCTCCTTACTTAATCATTCTTCCTTTGTCTCAACTATATGTGATTTTTATTTTATTTCATTCCCATAAGGAAATGCACAATCAAACACTTTGGCTTATTTCCTGCTATTCTTTAAGGCCGATTCCCTTTCCATCTTCACATTTTTTTTTCTATTTTACAAAAGTTTCTACGGAATATGTTATACTTACTGACAAAGAGGAAGATCAAAAAAGTCCTGCATAAGAGGAGAGAAAAATTCTACCGAGGGAGTGGGAATGTGAAATGTCAAAGTGAAATGAAAGGAAATTCAGTCCATTACACTCATCTGTACAAGGGGGTTTTGATAGAAAGACAGTTATTTCTTCAAAGTGCGAGGAATATCGTGGTGAGTAGGTGCCAGTCTCAGCCTGTATCATGACTGTTTTGAGGTGGGACAGGTTAGTCCCTGATATAAATCTAGGCAGAGATCTCCAGTGACTGTCATCCGAGCTAACAGTACTGAAATGAATGGATTTGCCTAATACAAATTTCTTTGGATGCTACATACTTAGTTTCACATATATATATTTATAACCAATATAGCTCCCAACAATTTCCAGAGAACACAGTACCCCAATATCATGTTTCTGCCCGACTTTATTATGTACTTTTACAAATTTGATGAAAGCAGATGAGTCAATTTAATTACCTGCTTCAGTTCCTTGATGACTCTTTCAAATATAAAACATAATTATCATTTGGTTATATATAAATTTACAGTATTTACCATCCATTTATATTCTTGAAAATTACCATGTAATTACAGAATTTTTGCTGCTTTTTTTTTTTTTTCCCATGCAAAACTGAGCAATCCCCAAGAACTTCAGACTTATAGATTATGCATTTGTCTTCAGATTGTGCATTCGGGGATTGTTCGACTGGCTGTCTTGTGCTACATACATACATACATATTGCTAACACATGGTATTTGATTATATGATACTGACAGATTGAAATTAACAAAGATAAGAGCTTCAACTTGCAGCTTTAGGCTGCTAAGATTAATAGGCTTTACATTTCTCTACATGCCCAGAATCATCATTTGTTACTTTCTGCATATTTCCAACTCTATAAAGACATAAATGGATGTAATGTAACAAATCATTATTACAAAATCGTATCATTTCTACTTCTGATTGCCTAATTTTGTTCATCATTTTGGATGAAGACCTAGATCCATGAACATAATTTAGCAAAGTACCGATATATCTAACTTTAAGCAAATAGTAATTGGAATGATTTAGTGTGTGATGCATATTATATTTTCTTTAATGATATGTGAGTGTTCCTTGTTAAATTTTTAGTATTCTTGTGACTGTTCATTCAGTTAAAAAGACCCCAAAACTTATTATTTTCCATTTTCATCTCATGAAACACTGGTTTTATAATAAGATATCTTTGGTAATGATAAACATTTTTACTAACAGTGCAAGTGGAACATGCACTTAAGAACAGAAGTGTCTAATCCAAAGGGCTTTTTTCTAAACCTACCTTAAACCATCTCTTCCCGTCTTGCCAGTTTAGTTAGCTTGAACATAAATGACTGTTTTCTTCCAAGAGTAGCATGCTCAAAATGATTACACACATAATATTTTTCTTTTCCTAGAGCTGTAGTGTTTATCCTTCTGGGTATTTTACTACAGCATTTAAAAGACAACTAGGTTATTTGGCATTTTATAACTTCCAAAAATAAATTACTGCTTGCTGTCTTTCTCAGGGCTCCATCTGACAATGTAAACATACTTCAAAACAAATATTACCGCATTTCCAGTGTCCATAACATAATATTTTTTTCCATGTATTAAAACCATTTTTTCCTGAAATGTGTTTAAATGAGTATAAGGGGGTTTTAATTTTATATTGCCTTCGTGATACAGAGTTTTGTAAAATTTAATAGCCTCATTCCAAAGTCTGTTGTTGTTTTTTTAATTTAACAAGCAAGTCAGAATATATTCTACTATGTCAAAATCTCATAGTCCTTTTGGAAACAAAACTTTCCGTGACTGAAATTATTATCTTCCAAAGAGAAGACTGCTGGTATATAAAATACAGACATCAAGATTTTCTTTCTAATATTTAACAAGTTCTAATATTTAGTTAATATGCCTTAAATCAAGCATAGCTTTTCAAACAGATGATTACAGACTGATTTTCTGGAATCAGATTTGTGGCTGCCTTGCACGTCTAACAGATCAGGTCCATCTGGAATCCAGTCACTAATTTCGGTGGGAGCTGTTCATAATATTTTACAAGTCTTCAGGTTTAATTCAGAAATGTTCCCAAATAAGAACGTACAGTTATGTTTGGGCAGTATTTTGCTTTTCCTGAATCATGAATTAAGTACTTTCATTTTATGCTACATTTGTTTTTCAGGTGTAAAAAAAAAAAAAATCCCAAACTTCAAATCTGAGTAGAATTCATACCAGTTTTCCATCTTATTCATCTGGAATTTGGGGGTTTTCACATCAATGATTCATTCAAAAACCAAATGATCATTCCATTTTCAAAAATATTTACAGTAAGAACTGTTGGCTGCGCTAGCTTTGTCAGCTGAATCCCACATAAGGGTGGGAAAATGTAGTCTTTGTGCATGTAAACGCAGGTTTTTGCTTATGCAATGACTATATGCGTATTTCGCTTGACTAGCCTGTTGGTTGAGATTTTAATTCACCCGAATATTTGAAAACTTAATTTATTATGTTCAATCCACTCACTGACATCAATTTTTCAGGAAATAATAATTCTTTCTGGCAAAGGAGGAATTATTTTGTTAAGAATAACACAGGGATCATCTTGCTAAGATCCAGTTAAGATAAAGTAAAAGCCCAGCTGGTACAAAAAGTTCACTGTCAGCTAGAAATTCAGTTTAATCCTGTGAAGTATCGAGGTTGTCTAGATCATATAATACTAACTATGGAGAAAGTCATGCAGTAACTTGCTATGATAAAAAATGTGGTTTGTTCTACAATGCAAAGCATTGGAAGAGTATACAAAATACAAAAGTATCTAAGCACTTTACCAGTGCATTCCTGAGAATACTACATGTCAGGAACTCTGTTACAGATTATAGGGGGAAAGAGTTATTTGCATGAGGAAGTAGCTGTTAATTCCTTTCTATCTGTATTCAGAGCTTTTGCTAGGCATAGAGAGGGACCTTTTGATTTAGAGAGCTTTTGTCGTTCATGACCTGGAAGTAGTGTGGACTCCTGTTGTATTAGACTATAGCAACAGAAAAATATACAGTGTTCATGGTAATTTTAG
This sequence comes from Pluvialis apricaria, assembly GCA_017639485.1. NCBI lineage: Eukaryota > Metazoa > Chordata > Aves > Charadriiformes > Charadriidae > Pluvialis > Pluvialis apricaria. Next base: position 174,991,109 of record CM030007.1, read on the forward strand.
TTCTTTTGCATGTTGCCACAGACTGTGTGAATGTAAGGGTTATTTGACCATTTTGTCCGATTCTGATTTGACTAATCTCCATAATTTACCTAAATAATTACCAAGATTATGTATTTGCACCTCCATGCAACTTCCATTATGTTCATATCTGCACTTTTTTGTTATTCAGTGGTTAGATCAGATTTTATTTAGAATTCCTTCCAACTTCAAATATTGAACTCTTTTATTTTACGTTCATTCCTATTTTGCTCCAGATCTGCTATATTTCAAGTTCTTATTTCAGAGTGCGTGTATTTGTTTTAAACTGCAGATTAAGTAGATGCTGCTTCATATTTTATTTTGCTTCAATATTCATAAAATAGACAAACTTTCTTGGGGAAGGAGATTACTGCTTAAATCTCAGTTGGCCAAGTTGATTAGCCTCTTAATAGTTTGTGTATAGTAAATTGCCCTTACTTTTACTCTTCTTTATGTATGAAAAATTTTAAGTGGATCAGAAGATGCTTTTATGTAACATAGGAACGTCTCGATTAAAATATTTCCTACATTACTTATAGTTGCACCGAATTCTGACAGCAGAGGGGTTATAAAAAAATATTCTGAACTGGTATTTCTTTTCTGGTATTTTCATGTCAAACAGGGCCAGGTCAATCATAAACCCAGGACTGTATTGCACAGTCACACATTTCTAGAATAACAGATTAGCAATACACAGATTAGCTAATGTTCACTAAACTGTTCTGGTATGCTTAAAGCTGAGAGCTTGATTTAGTTGTTATGAAACTGTTAACTGATGACGACCCCAAGAGGCATAGTCTTCCTCTTAACATTTACCATTTCAGGGTTGATTATTTTTTCCATCTGGATGATTATTTTACTATGCAAACAAATTTTGTTCTGTAAATTTGAACCCTCCCTTTCTGTGGGAAGGACTTTGTATTAACAAGCAGATCTTTAGTTGCTTTTCATTTCTCTTTTTTGCAAAAACGCAACGATATAAACAAATTTTAGCTCAAGTGTTTTTTTAAAAAAAAATCTATTCCTTCCTGTACAGATTAGTCGCTTGCATATTATTGCTGCTTTTAGCATTCTTTTCCAACACATATTTCATATATTTGGTTTTGATGTCTAAAATTACATGCTGAGAGTGTTTGCAGTTAAGTCAATATTTGAGCTATGCAACATAGAAAGGCCGAGTCCCGTACTTATGTAACTGTTTCATTGCTGTAAAATTCCACGAGATTCAGGGAAGAGAGATTGTTTATATATGACTGTGGAAGCAGAGCCATCTTGCAGCATCTGCTGTAACATGAATGTTCCGCAACTGCATCTTGGTGAAGATGGCAAAAGAGTGCTTTATGAGCTGTAATTTCCTGATAAGCTAATTTCTTGAATTTTGAGATTACATGGGATACTACTTTCATTAGGAGAGGGGAGGGGAATAAACTTCCTGTTCTAGCTTTGCAGAAGACTGCCTGAATGTAATTTTTGCTCAAACACAAGAAGCTAGTTTAAAACCAAGAAATTTTTATGATCTTTAAACTAAATTCATGGCCTGGAGCTCTTGATAATGTCTTTCAATTCTTGGGCTGGTAAAACTGCAGTTTTAAATCACAGATTTGCCTCAAAAAATTATTCATACCTGAATTCACTGAACCACAGCAGAACCTCAGAGTAGTATGTAAGAAAAGCATCCATCAAAATGGCATCCTGACATCTGGCATCTGAGAAATTGCTTTGATTCGATCATTGGACTCTTCCCTAAACTGTACACAAAATGTATAGGATTTTCCTCAGAAATATGTTACACTCTTTCTTATATTGAATAAGTAATGCACTAGTTCAAATTTATGCTACAAGTAAATTCAGCAGAATAAAACAAAGAAAGAATAGTCTTATCTGTTTTCTATAGGTAGATTAATATCCTTATATTTCTGCATAACAACATGATAGTTTGTTGTGATTCCTAGTTAATCTTCTAGTTTTATGGCATTCTCTACATTACTTCCTTTTTCTTTTTTGAAACATAGTGGGGTTTTTTATACGCTACCAGCTCAAATAATCTTTTATGTTGCTAAGTAATAATCTTACTGTTTGTATCTATAGTTTGTTAATTAACATTTGGTTCTCCTTCTTTTTTAGACTGTGGCTCTCCCCAAGTAACATTTTGACACATAATCAGTGCATACAGCTTTAGACACTTCAGTTTGTTAGTGCTATTGAGATAGAGGTTTTATCAATAATTTTAAAAATGTATTTATAAGGCAAATACATGATTTTGCCAAGTATGTAATAGATAAACACTGAGAATGGAAAATTGCTGACACATAAAGAGCTCTATCTGTAGGATTTCATTGCAGGAGAAGTTGGGGATTTTCTTTTTTAAAAAAGTCAAAAGAGTATGGAAGTATGCTGGAAATGGACCTGTTATGACTTATGCACTTGCATGTGTCTTCCTCCAACTTCAAGTTTTCCTGTTACTGCACTAGTATTTCTGGCATTCACCATGCTGACACTCTCCTACTCCATGATCCCATGTGCCTGTTGCAGGTAGGCAGGCAGGCTTAGATATGACCAGTTGCATCTGGTAGTTGAGGTCCCAGCATGATTTATACAGAAGTTGGTAAGTTTATGTTTGACAGATGCTTGGCTCACAAAGCAGATAATTCTGAGTCTCACAACTGAACTGTGCTACCATAGTTTTTCTCCTAACACATAATCTTATACGAGTAAGAGGCACCGTCATCACAGAATCCACTGTCTGTTACACCCAATGACATATCATTTAATTCCTGCCTTCTCTTTTCTGTGGCCTGGGACAGCTTTTGAGAAGCCTGAGAGAGGAATGAATTTAAGTGCGGTTTAGCATGAAATAGGATAAAAGTAAAGTAAAGGTTGAACTGGAGCCAACCATAATGTAAAACCCTTAAAACATGGTTATAAAAGGCCAGCAGAGCAAGGACATATGCACAGATATAAAGTAGAGTATTTTGTCCCTTGTTGTGGGTGTGACAAAGTCTCAGGCCATACCCACCCATATCATATGACAGCCCCATATTTGTTTCTGATTCAAAATGAAAATTAGAAACAAGTGTTCTACAGTGATAGTAATCATCCATTGCCAAGGAAGAAGGAAATTAATCGTCTCCAGGATTCCATATATTGAGACAGGATGTTTTTATCCTCTAGTAAACCGCAAGTTATTGAGCTTGACAGTATTCACTTATATTTTAGGGGAAGATGATATGTTCTACTACAAGAATTACTGGTGAAATTTTATGGCCTGCATTAGGCAAAGATCAAACCAGATGATCCTTATGTCTTAAAATCTGCCCTTAGAATTTACAACTGCTCAGAAACAAAACCTTGTCAGAAAATGATGAAGGGAAAGAGGAGGCCTAAAACACTGATCTAAAATGTTTTTCTTATAATAAAGCACCACTTTTTCCAGAATGGGAAAATCTGATTGTCCTGGAGTTGTTATGTCCTCAGACTTAGTTGTAGTCACAGCCTAACTGAAAATTTCACACACAGAAAAAAAGCAAGCTGCGAGTTCTCTACTACTTTCCCTTCTGGCAGTTGAAAGAAGTATTGCCTACACCTCCACAGCGTACATGTCTCATGTCAAGCCATGTAGAGATTTACCTGCCTGTGCAATGACTGTCTAAGCAGACAAAGAAATAGTGTCTTCTTGCGTCTGAGAAACTAGGCTCAGAATGACTGAGTCACTCAAAGTTGTGAAGTTTCTGTCAGAGCCAGGGAATAAACAGAATTAGGCGTGGATCTCAATGCTACTAACAGTAAGGCTTTCCCGCCTATCTAGTTTCTGCCATTCTGTCTCACATCACAGAGCACTTTACCGGAGGAAGAGAAGCAGAAATGTCCTGAGGAACTGGACTGAAAAAGCTGTGGCACACAGTAAATCTCTCCTACTTCCTCCTGCTAAAACTGCAATACTACACTGGGCTCAAAGAGTGGGAGTACTCTGTGTGCAACGCCTGACAACAGGTGAAAAGATGGGGAGAATGGATGAATGCAAAGGGAAAATAATTTGTCGTATAAAATAAAAGAGAGGAAGCAATTTCTGATTCTTTTCTTCACCAGTGCAAAAGACAGAGAAGGGAAATATCATAGCCCAAGGGTATTAATTCTGTCTTCTGCTTTACGTTTTAGCTGTATATCACATCCATTTTATGGTGAATTGTAAATTTTCACACTAATTCAACTTTAATTCTTATTTTTCCATTCACTACTTCAGTCTAGGTTTGGGACAGTTCTGCTGCATGTGAGTGTATGAAGTAAAATTCTAAAAATGAATCTTGGTCTTATTTTATTAAGGTTAAAATCTGAGCTGGTTTAGGTTATTTAGACTTTTTGTCATGTAATCACAGTCAAGTTATTTTAACATATTCCTATAAGACTATAGCTGCAAAGATGACTTCTGCATATCGTTTTCTTTATATATTCACTGTAAATCATGAAGCACACAAACAGAAGTGCTGTAATTATGTTAGGCTTGCACTGCCAGTTACATGGCTTAGTAAATTCTCCGAAGTCATTTGTAAGATTAAGGAACAAGACGTACATTACATGTACTTGGAACAAATGTCAAAAACACGAGAACACAGTGTCATAGGGCTTGATATTGACATATACCCTTTTAAAACACAAACTATTGATCAGCTCTCTTGAGCTCACACAGAAAAAAGAAACCTTGTGCCAGCAAGAGAAAAAGTTTTTAATCTTTTTCAGAATGTTTCCAGAAGTTTATACACAATGGACCCTTCAGATGACCCCATCCCAGAACCACAGCAAAAATCATAGAATCATAGAATGGTTTAGGTTGGAAGGGACCTTGAAGATCATCGAGTTCCAACCCCCCTGCCATATGCAGGGACACCTCCCACTAGACCAGGTTGCTCAAGGCCCCATCCAGCCTGGCCTTAAACACCTCCAGGGATGAGGCCTCAACAGCTTCTCTGGGCAACCTGTTCCAGTGCCTCACCACCCTCAAAGTGAAAAATTTCTTCCTAATATTTAATCTAAATCTACCCTCTTCCAGTTTAAAGCCATTCCCCCTCGTCCTATCACTACATGCCCTAGTAAAAATTCCTTCCCCAGCTCTCCTGTAGGCCCCCTTTAGGTACTGGAAGGCCACTATAAGGTGTCCCCAGAGCCTTCTCTTCTCCAGGCTGAACAACCCCAGCTCTCTCAGCCTGTCTGAATAGGAGAGGCGTTCCATGCCTCTGGTCATCTTCGTGGCCGTCCTCTGGACCTGCTCCAACAGGTCCATGTCCTTCTTATGTTGGGAACTCCAGAGCTGGATGCTGTACTCCGGGTGAGATCTCACGAGAGTGTTGTAGAAGGGCAGAATCACCTCCCTTGACCTGCTGGCCACACTTCTGATGAGCCCAAGATGAGGTTGGCCTTCTGGGCTGCGATCGCACATTGCTGGCTCACGTTGAGCTTCTTGTCAATCAGCACACCCAGGTCCTTCTCCTCAGGGCTGCTCTTGATCCATTCCCTGCTGAGCCTGTATTTCTGCTTGGGATTGCCCCGACCCATGTGCAGGACCTTGCACTTGGCCTTGTTGAACTGCATGAGTCTGGCTTGGGCCCACCTTTCCAGCCTGTCCAGGTCCCTCTGGATGGCATCCCTCCCCTCCACTGTGTCTACCTCACCAAACAGCTTGGTATCATCAGCAAACTTGCTGAGGGTGTACTTGATCCCACTATCCATGTCTCCGACAAAGATGTTGAACAGCACCAGTCCCAGTACTGACCTCTAAGGAATGCCACTCGTCACTGGTCTCCACTTGGACATCAAGCCATTGACCGCAAATCTTTGAGTATGACTGTCCAGCCAGTTCTTTATCCACCAAGTGTTCTATATGTCGAATCCATGGGTCTTCAATTTAGAGACCAGGATATCGTGTGGGACAGTGTCAAACGCTTTGCACAAGTCCAGGTAGATGACATCAGTAGATCTTCCCTTGTCCACTGCCGCTGTAACCCCTTCGCAGAAGGCCACCAAATTTGTCAGGCATGACTTGCCCTTGGTGAAGCCATGTTGGCTCTCGCCAATCACCTCCTTGTTTTCTATGTGCCTCAGCAGAGTTTCCAGGAGGATCTGCTCCATGATCTTGCCAGGCACAGAGGTGAGACTGACTGGCCTGTAGTACCCCAGGTTTTCCTTGTTTCCCTTTTTGAAAATAGGGGTTATGTTTCCCCTTTTCCAGTCGGCAGGAACCTCATCAGACTGCCATGACTTCTCAAATATGATGGCTAGTGGCTTCGCGACTTCATCTGCCAGTTCCCTCAGGACCCACAGATGTATTTCATCAGGTCCCATGGACTTGTGCACCTTCAGGTTCCTCAGGTGGTCTTGTACTTGATCTTCACCTGCAGTGGGTGGTTCTTTATTTTCCCAGTCCTCTCCTTTGCCTTCTGCATCATGGGTGGTGTTGCTGCAGTCTTTGCCAGTGAAGACTGAGGCAAAAAAGTCATTCAGTACCTCAGCTTTGTCACTGTCCCAGGTGACCAGTTCTTGTGTTTCTTTCCGGAAAGGAAAAAATGTTCTTCCATCCCTTCTTCCTTTCTTTCCAGCTATCTCTACATCACAAGCTGGTCATGGCTGGAAAGGCATCTAAGGTGTATTTCAGAAGAATAGCATCTGAAAACTGATTCCTGATAAAAAAAGTGTCAGATCAGAACACTATTAAGTGTCTGATTAATTTTTCTATTAAGACAAAGTATTGGACCTAATGGCTGGGTATGGTCGAAAACTTGAAAAAATGATAAAGGGTAAGAAATCTGGAGTATTTGATAACCTCCTTTTACAAAATCATGAAATTTGAACACCCCCAAAATCGTGCTTTAAGATACCTGATGGGACTATGGGCAATTCAAGTTAGTCAATAAAAAAACAGTTTGAGAATGATCAATCAGACTTTCAATATTTTTAACAAAAATATTCTGTCCTATGTGGGATTTCTCACTCATGGCTTGCAACGCATTTTATGAAAAGTATTTTGCCAGTAGTGATTTAACTGAAACTCATTTAGTATCAATACCTGATCTCTCTTTCTTGTTCTCCTCTACTGATACTTCTAATATCTGTATTGAAAACAAAAAGCCTTTAGTTGAAAGAGGTAAAGTGAAGCAAAACAAACCAAAAGGTTTTCCATCAACGTGTCACTTCCCTGAGATCCAGAAACAGGTGTTAACAGAATCTACCCCTCTTTAAATTATCTGCAGAACTTCAATGGGACAGCAGGTTTCAGTAAACACTCCTGATGTACAAATTGTGTTTATGCCTGTGCACTGAACCACAGTTCATCATGTATTGTTCAGGGTCCAACACATGAAGTATTCAATACAATGGCAGTTCATTATAAGACATTTTCCGTATAATTGCATTTACCCTGACTGACAAAAGTAAGATGAAGCATCTTATTTAAGGTGTGAGAGCACACTAAGTAGAAATGCTCCTGTGAATTCTTTAGCTTTAGTTTCAGCAAAGACATCGGCTAATAAAATTCAGATGGTCCTATATGAGACAACACCTAATTGCTGCACTCCATCTGTTGCAATAGGAATTGGATAATTTACTATATAACAAAGCTGATAGACTATTGATGCAACTGTGCTTTTTTGATAGCAGCCTCTGGAAAGTAATTTTTCAAATAGCCTTTTATTAAATAAAGTTATTTGAAAACAGCCTGCTTCCCCAAAGAACTGTGTGGATCTCTGAATATACACACCCATGCTGAGCAGCAAATTACATGTGAAAGCACAAGAACATCTGCAATTTAAGCTCAATTTATTCCTTAAAGGAGTAGCTATTTCACATGGAGTTGCATGACTTTCCTCACTAGTAAGTTAAATACAGCTTTCCTCACCCAACTTGGCAAATGATACAATATTCTTAGGAACAGACAAGTAGAGACCAAAAGAACTGGAATTGCGGCTTTGATAGTCTCTCAAAGTACTTGAAAACTGTACCATGAGGCCTGCAAAAGCCATGTGGCATTGAAAAAAAGGAAGAATTGCTCAAGGGTTGTCAAGGTGAAAATAGTGATCTGACTTCACATAACTGGCAGGGAACGTGGTACACTTAGTTCTCGAATAGGCAGGGCTGAATCTTCAGCAAAGATTATGCTGCATCTTAAAGCAATCTCAGGGCTGATACAGCAAATACAGTCACGGTGAATGCTATATGATGCTACAAGCATCAAGAAGCAATTTCTCTGTTATTCTGTATGAAAGCATCACGTGTTTGGGCAAGATGCAACACAATGCTCTCTCAGTTTAGGATGATAGTAGTCCAGAACAAGTAATTTGTGAAAGTGTATCATTCTCAGGCCTATGCTATAGAACTTTTGCTACAAATGGAAAACTCAGGGAACTTTTTTCTTATTTTTCCTTGTATTTGCATAGACTGTTGGTTTTTTTTAATTAATGGCAGAAAATTTGCATGTGACTTATAAGTGTAAAATTTTGCAGGAACATTGACAGTGAAGTCATTCATAGCAAACTATTGCTGCCAGGCAAAAGAATTAAGGAGCATAAGGAGCATAAGGTATTTTATAAATACATCAAAGGGAGGAAGTGCTAAAGAAAAAACTGATCCTGGAATAACTATTCAAAACTAGTTATGGCAATGCAGATTTCTAAGAAAAAACATTTCACAGGGGAGACAAGTAAAAATGGTAAGATACTGAAAAATACTCACTCTTAGTTTAAAGTCTGCCTAACCTCTTCAGTTGCTACTCACTTTAGACGTACTCCTCTCATCTTGTCGAAGGAAATTGTTTAATAACAAGGTACTGTGTAAAGTTTTATGTTACAAAATCTGGATCAGTTATAATCCAGACATCCATCAGAGCAAGCCTCTGCTGGACTCTTTGGTTGGGAGTGGATTTTGAACCACAAAGAAGAGATGAGAAGGAGAGATGAAGGAAGATGCACCAGTAGTGAAATTCCCTCCATGCTTTCCTTCTAGCAGTAGGTTGTGGGAGAGAAAGGGAGAGCAAATATGTTACACATGGATTTATTTCTTTAAAAATGGGCTCCCTCAGCTCACAAGAGTCTGGGAAACTGTGAGTGAGGCTTCTGTGTGATGTGGCTGGCAATGCCCCCAGTTCAGAGGAAGAAGAATCACTCTCTTGTCCAGTTTCCTTCCAGTGCTCAAGCTGGCATTTCACCATGCGTGGAGTCTAGTATCTGCACCATGGCTGATCATGGGCCCCAGGAAAGCTGTGCACTGAGTATTGATTAAGTATGGAACAAAACAACCAGCAGCTTTACAGCAGATCATTGCTTCCTCATGCCAAAGGCGCTATTGCACAATTTTGTTTAGTGTTTACCAACCGTCATTTTCCAAAACCAATCGCAGGGTTTTTGCCAAGTGTGCAGAAGTTGTGCAGCAGTGTCTTTATTATATTTGTGGAACTCCTTAATTTCTCACTGCAAAGGACGTGCTGTGCACATGAGTTAGGAATAATATGTAGGATTCACTTTGAATTTTCTACTACAGGATACATCATCCGGGACATAGTTAGGAGTTTTCTTTTGTGGCAACAAATGACATAGGGTCTGCCATCAGTACCAAATATAATAGAATCTCATGGCTTTTGCTATCACCGTAGGATCATGTCTTGAAACAGTTTCAAAGCAAAAGCAGGAAACAAAGCGATGAATGTTAGAGTCATTGCCACTTGTGACCATGACTTGCGGCTATTAAGCAGTGACTAGCAGATATGTTTTGAAAACTTTCTTTCTTATATACTGTCTGAATAGAAAAGCCACCTAGTTCAAGAGCCTGCTAAGAGACATGAACTTTTTTGTAGATATGTACTGGGGAAGCCATTTGACCCACAAGAGTGTGGGGATGATTTCATGAGCATGTTTTCAGATGTGCAAAAATTATGCATAGGTGTACACTGGGGAGGAGGAATGAGAAAAAAAAAGGTAAAAATCAGAAGGCCTGAATTTTTGTATAACATGAAGCAGCAATTTCATTACATCTGACCATTTCAGTAACAGCTTTTAGGAAAGCATCACTCTAATGCTTCTAATACTTCTAAGGCTTTTCATCTTAAAGTCTTACAACACCTTATGAAATATGTTAGTATTACTATTTCCAAGGAAAATCAAGGCAGAAGAAGAAAATGGAGTTGTCCAAGATCACTTAGGCAGTCACTTAGTGGTAGAGTTGGGATTTTTAATGAGATCACTGAGTCCTAGAATAGTCCACTATCCATTACTTTCTACCAGTTTCCCTTTAGGTGAATGAAATGATCCACAGTAATAGTTATTGCCGGTACCCAAGCTTTTTAATTTTGCTTTCTTTCTGGAAGACTACTGCCACAGGCACAGTTAACAGCAAATAAAACAGCAATAAGTTTTCTGGGATTTGTGGGATTATATAAAGTAAAAAATATCTGTAAAGAAACCCAGAATTTCAAACATAAAAGTTTCTTTTTTTAAAGTAAAATTATTTTATACATTTTTAGCAATAAACTTATGTTAAATTAAAATTTATATTATTTATATGAAAAACAAAATAAATAGTGTTGCGTTTTCCTTCTGTTAACATGAAAGTACTTTATATAGAAAAAGATTTGTAACTTTAAAAGCGACATTTTCATTTGTAGAATGGAAGTAGTTCTTAAATCATTACAATTTGCAGCATTTAAATAGCCTCCTTTTTTTCATATTTGTGTAATTTCTGCATGCAGATTACAGAGGCATAACTTTTATTTTAAGATATACTATCCAAGAAAACTACTTTAAAAGCAAAAAATTTAACAGCAATATCAAGCAGTCAAATGTCAGGGTTAGTTTTCTTTCACAAAATGAATTCACTTCCTTTGACTTCATGCATTACAGTATGCAGGCACCAATCACAGTAACATATATTTTTTCAGCAGTACCCTCCTTTATGCAGGGCAGGAAAAGTTCTTATCACATAATGGACCACTGTTTCAGGTATTATTCTCTTCTTGTTCACTGTGTGGCCTTCTGCTCTATGCATTGCACACTATTCAGACATTAAGAAAGCTTATTAATTCCCTCCTGGATTTCACTGTTGGAAGCGTCCATGGAATCAAAGACACAAAAGATTCACAAAGACTCATAAATTTCTTGTTATAAGCCACTCTTGGAAAAGGGGCAGCAGAAAAAGAAAGACCTTAAGGTCAAACATTTCCATTAATACTGCATGTTTAACAATAGTTCTTTAGCACATGACTCAGAGCATTAACGTACAGCCCTCAATGCCAGGTATGAGTTCAAAGTCCTAGCTTCCATTGATTTCATTTACTTTTCATTGAGTCTTCAGGCTGTCCCTCAATTAGACATTGGCTTTTCTGTGGAAAAAGTGGTCCAGCTGGAAGGGGAGAAGAGCAATGCAGCTACAGCACTGCAGCCACAGTGATGCATAGCACAAGGGCTAGGGACTATGCGGGATGGTACTGTTTGTCAGGGAGAGAATAGACCTACCAGTCTTCTTCCTATGAAATCTGTCTGTTTAGGAGTCAAGGAACGCAAAATCAGTAGCTGTCCTTGAAATGTCTGTTTCATCATCGTGTCAGAACCCCAGATTTGCTGATCTTTCAGCCAACTGCTCAGACCTTTTACTCATGGTGAGCTCCCCAAGGTTTTTCAAAGTAAAAAAAGAAAAAAAATAAAATCTAACCAAATCAAATACTCAAAGCAACCCCATAAAATCTCTAAGTATTTTAGGATTAGGTATTACAATGCATATTAAAAAAAAATAGAAACAGAATAAAAATAAAAAAGCCACACTTGCTTTGTCCACCGTGTCCCTGAAGACAGGTCCTGGCTTGTTGTCAATCTGTCATGCAACAAATGACACAGTCCCTGCCGGTTCCTAGGTATTTTCTCTTTCCATTGTCATAGAGGTATGTCTGTCCATTCCCCGATCTTCATAATGGTTTGTGTTCCCACTTTCTTGTTGTCGCTCCCCTTTTTTCTTGTTCTGCTCTTCTCTGCAGTTTGTGGAAAACTTTTGTCCTTGTCCATGATCTAAGGAGCAACCTCTTCTCTTCCTGAGGAGTTGACCTGACCCTCTTATTCTATCATAGGGAAGATAATATCCAAGTTGGAAGCAAATAAATCAGACACACACTATTCTTCACAGTCATGTAGGAACTTCTAGGAATAATCTGGGTTGCAATCCAAAATTTCAGTTCTCTATTCTTTTCCTGAGATTTCCTGTTTGGTTCACAAATGGTCTTTTTTGTTTGTTTTATTGTTGGTATTTCTTTAATATATAATTCCTATTCCTCACCAGAAAAGATTTAGTTAACAGCAGGAATCGCATTATCACAAGGGGACGGATTCTTAGATCTGACCTTAAATCTGATATTTCACAGGTGAAATAATGTTGTATTATCTGGGAACTCAGAAAGCAGATGAAATTTTTTTGAATATATGGGGAAAAATTAAGTTCTGTGATGTGGTTTCATATTGACACCCGTATGGGTCATTGAAGTTGGAATATTTAAACCGATGGAATAAAAAACAAGATTTAAGCTTATCAAAGCTAATAAAGTCAAAGGAATAATTATCAAATTTTCATCCTTTCCGTGAGCAAGCCATAGAGGAGAATGAGCAATTTTGCTAGTGGCTTTCGTGGCTATTTGCCCGCAAGAGGAATGAACAATGAGATTACAGAGGTCAGGGCTCTGCTCCAAGCTCCAGAGAAGACGGTGCTGCAACAGCACAGGCTGTTCCAGCATTATAGCCCATCCTCATGATTGAACTTCTCTAACTTAGTTCCTGTTTCCCAGTTCTGCATCTTTCCCACTCAAGATTTCTTGTACCAGTCATATTGTTCCATCCATAACATTTTATTCCCAGATCCTCAGGCTTGTCCTTTGCTAACATATATTTCTTGATTCCCTCTTTTAGCTTTTCCTTGTAGTCCTAGATTACTTCTGCCACTGCCAGTCCAAGTTTCCTCTTCCAGACATTCCCAGTCCCACTCACATTCCCTGGTTTCCCTGTCCCAGTCTTCTTGCCTAGTCAGTCCTAGCTCTTGGAAAGAGCTGAATTGTTTTGTTTGGAGTTTTCCAGAAGAATTCAGCCTGAGGCAGCTATGAAGCATATGGTATTTCAGCCTAAATGGTTAAAGTCTGGCAAAGTTTTACGCAACATAAAAGAAGGTCTTTAATAATAAGCAGTGCTACTGGCCAAATCTATATAAATCCTAATCTGATTCCCTTTGAAGTCAATGGTAAAAGTCCCAATGAGACCACTAATGCTAAAATTTTGTAATACAGTAAGCAAGTAAGTACATGCTTAAAGTGCTTTTGTGGATTGGACAGCAATTAAAAATGAGAATGTACCTCTAGTTACTATGAACATTAATATATTGTTTGCATTTGCTACTTTCACTCCCATTTTATGAAGGTATCCAATGAAAACTGTGAAAATTCTGTTTGAAATTTCTTATTGAATAATGTGGTCACATGTGTTGAACTTCCAAACCCATGGAAAATGAAGAAAACTGATAAACTGATGTTTCTGCATATAACACTTTCAATGGTTTTCCACTACACTTTGAAAAGTACTGTTCTTTGTTGTGGCTGTATTGGGTAGCAGCTTTTCAGTTTGTAAGCATTTTGAGCATGTGTTCAAAGTAGCATGGGAGAGAGGAACATGATCTTTTGCCTTTGTTTTCATTTGTTATTCCAAAGAAAATGAAGGACTCTTTCATGCTTTTCCTATGGAGTACAATGGTTTTGAAATTCTCATACAGGGAAGGTTACAGTCTAGTAGCCTTTGGCAATATGGCCGGGGTACAAGACCTCACAGAAAAAACAAATATGAAGAAAATAATTGATGAGACTGGGGAAAAAGAAAAAAGGCACTGGCAACATGTTGTTAGGTTGTGACACACAGGCTGTTCAGAGTTCAAAAAAATGAAGGCAGAGCTGTATGGGTGTCATGGATTTTGTAGATGTAGAGTCTCTTTTTGAGGAGAAACCCCTCAAACCCTACAATCCTCTGTACACATTCTGTGTCCCAGACTGTAACTCAGAGGCCATGGACAACAGCAGTCAAAGTTTTCCCCTTTTTAATACAGTGATGAGATCTCCAGCTGTGCTATCTATGGAGCTTGTGCTGTATTACCTAGGAAATCATCCTGTGAGCCACATCACTTTAGGCTGTTTTGGAACTTTCCAATTAAAAAAAGCAGCAAATCTTCTTCATTTTGCTTCTATCATGTTTACCTCAGATATCATTTTTTGATGTATGTAAGTTAATATGCCGTAATCAAGGTCATCATGAGAAATAAATTATGTGGTCATGGAAACAGTATAAATAGTGTCTAACAAACATTGGGGTTTTTTCCTGATAGGAAATTCAGTTTCTCTGATGCACTTTGGGAATAACAAACTGCCTTTATTTTTTATTCCAAATTCCATAGTGACACTTCTGAGTATCATAATTTATAAGAATAAGTAACTTTCTTTACTACTCACTGCTAACCTCTACCAGGTAGGTCTTGAAGTTTGAACGACTTGTTTGTGATCTGACTTTTGCACTGGAAAGTTCATTAGCAAGGTTAGTCTTATTCATATTGGTGTAATTAAAATCAGAACTGGGCCCAAAGCCTTTGCTGCTTGCTGTACAGTCTCAGTTTCTCATTAATCAGAACACAATCCTCTCCAGAGCTTTCCTCAATACAGTATTAGTTCATTTCTTTCTGCCAAATGAAATTGTTTCCAGGTTAAGTTGACCTAATTATATTAGACAAATTGTTAATTAATTTTCTCGTTCCAGTTTCTCAGGTATCAGGGTACAAACTGAATTACTATCTGCCTTCTATAAACTGACCAGCTGATTTCTGACATTTACACATATTTTTTTAATATATGTAAATTTCCTTGTTGCTTTTTTAGGGGACTGTTTTCTCTGTTCTGTTTTTCATTGCCAGTGCTTTCATATTCCTACAAACAGTTGCTCTCTTGTTCTGTAACAGGCTTCAGATTATTTTCCTAGCTGTGTAGTAGCTCTCCTCATAAGGTGTCTGGTCCAAAGTTACACAATGTACAGAGCTGTTATTCTCCTCTTTGGAAAGGCCCTATTGAAATTCAAAAGTGCTCACTTTCAACATTGTTCCCAACAGTGCTACCACTGTTTAGACAGCAGTAGCTTTTTTTGGGAGGATTTTTCAGTCATCATTTTCTTCTGTGATAGAATTAAATGGAATGGTTCAAAAAAAACCAAACCTAGAGCCATGCCAGTTCATTTCTATAAGCTGATCCTCCCTTCTGTCTCCACCCATTTCTTTTGGCCTGAGGCTTTTTCCCAGCCATCATGATCTTCTGGTATTGCCATGATTCTGCATGTATCTTTTCCTGCATAGGAAGAAGCCTGCCTTTCTCATGCTTTTATGTTGCAGGGCTAACATTGCCTTCTGATTCAGTGATTCATAATGGAAACAGATACTGTTCTTCACTGCAGCATAGCATATAGGGAAAACAAAAATGCTTCTTACATCTTTTATAGAAAGCCTGTCCAAGTAACAGATAAAGCTCAACAAGTAATTCTTATGGCAATTTTAAATGGGACATCCTTAATTATATCATATTATACAATATTATAGAATTTTACAACACAGCAATGAGGAAACGTCACTAATATCAAAACACAAGTGACATAAATGCATACAAACATGTAGGAATGTATCTCACATGCTAGTGTCCTGATAACTTGCAGAACATTTATTGCAGTGCAATTAGGCAGAGAATACATGGTCTGTCATAGATACTGCAGCGGCATCTTCCCTTTGGCCTTCTATACACAAACATTACTATAGGACTGCTCTAGCATCTGATGAAGCCAACCAAGGTTCTGAAATTCACTTCTCCAGAAGCAAAAGCAGGTCCAGCACGGCACACATAGGTGGCTCAAAGAGTATATTTAATATTAGAATTTTTAAAAGGTAGAAAATAATACAAATCATGTGGTAAATTACTACACACAGTAAAGTCTGTTAAAAGTACAGAGTACTTATTGATTGCAAGGACAGGAAACTTGATCTCCCAGTAAAATCATGCAACTCAGACTTTTAAGAGAGTAGTGAAACAAAAATGTTTTCAAGTGTTTATAGCCCAGATCCTGAAAACATTTAGGGGCTTAAACTGATGGAAGTTAGATCCTGAAATACTGTTCAGCCTAACTACAGTACCCAACTGCCTTCAGTCTCAATATATGTGCAAGTACCTGTAAGAGATGAGGCCTACAGAATTGTAAGACAGATTTCCTACATTTGCAAGCAGTTTCTAATTGATAGCCACCTATATATAATAAGGTACATGCAGAGTTGTCAGACAGGCAGACCTATGAAAAGCAGGCTGAGAGAGATCGCATCTTTGGAAGCTCCCACTTTTAGTAGGATAGCACTGGTGTATGCAAAGATGAGTGCTGAAAACATTAAAGGAGTTGTCACTCTTGTAAAACCAGAAATATTTGCTTAATTTTGCTTTTTTCTCTATGGGACGTTGATACACATTTAGATTTTAATATGTGTTTGAACATTTTTTCGTATTAGAGATGCTTTTTGGCAGGGAAAAAAAAACACCACAGGAAAAAACAAACAAACAAACAAACAAACAAAACCCAAACCCCAAACTGTTTCCATCAGTTATCTGAGCTTTAAATATAATTTTTAACTTTAAATTTGTAAATTGGGAAGCCCCTTTAATGACATAACTCTGAAAATATGCCATATGGAAAGGGACACAAAATTGGTTTTGGACCTTGTTTGATCTTGGTTATCTCTCAGGAATAAAAAGGAATAGGAACTGAAAAATAAATATATAACAAAACCAGAAACATTGTAAGAGTTGAAAAGGTACCATGGGCAAGGAAAAAAGAAGCAAGTTTAAAATTCTTCAGTAAGAAAAGTTGAAGAGTTTACAGATGTATTCTGTCCTCAGAGACTGAGTTCTTTTCTATCTGTGGAGCCCTTGTACTGCGGTCTATTGTACCCTTTATTCAGCTCCTTTATCTGGTAAGCCTGTTTTTTTAAAATGTTCTATAAGCCAGTCATTGGGATGTCAGATAAAAAACTAAAAACTTCTGAGCTTCTTGTTTAATTAAAAAAATATTGCCAATAAAGCTCTGCTAATTTGAATCAAGTTAGTTATTGCATGTCAATATATATAGCATTTCACCAGTTCTGGGTGTTATATTCTGCTGTTACAGTGCAATGTCTGAAGTCGAAAGAGTTGAAAGGGAGAGGAATATATTAAATGAAAATGTTGTGAATGTAAATATACTAAGAGAAAAGAGAGAACTGCAAAAAAAGAAAAGCTGAAGTAGAAAGCACTCTGTAACAAGATGAAAATGGACTTCCAGATTAAATGAATTCTAGCTAAGTTATTTAAAATAAAACTGAAAATGGCAGTATGCATTTAAATGGTTCAATAGCTGTTTCAATCATTGGCCAAATGAATCCACAGTCAAACGGGTTTTTTTCTTGGTATATACCTTAAAATTCCCCTTACAGTTCATTATTTAACAGTAGGGTTAAAATGATGTTAAACATCATTTTTTAACAGTAGGGTTTGATGTGAACAATTACACTGTTTGTATACAATATTTCTTATTTGAGAGTCATAGAAGTTTTGTAGTACTCTAAAGTATACAGTGTCCACTTAAAACCAGTGCCATGTGGTCTCTTTTTTTTTGAGTTATCATTATCACAAATTTAAGTTCTCATTGCAGTAACTAAAACAGAAAGAATAAAATCCTTTTTTAGAAGTGCATTTTCAGCTGTGTTAAATGGAAGAATTCCTGGAAAGTCAGTAGATTATATTCAGACCACTCTGGCAGTGTTTCGCCCTTCCTGTGACATTCTTGTATAAAAGAGTGAGAAGGAGCACATGCAGTTTCCTAATGCTGGGTTGCAAGGTACTAATTGTCTGTACAAATATGGAGAAAAACAGCCAATACTTCATCATCTAGAAAAGGTAGTATAATTATTTTTATTTTTTTTAATGAGGAGCTGGCATATGTGGCTATTTTCACAGGACAGAGTGGCCCAGGTGCCCTTGTTGCTCTGGCTTTCCGCCTGTGCGAGCTGTGCCGAGTGAGCCATGAGCTCTGCCGCCTTTGCAGACACTACTCCTTGAAGACTAACATTCCCAGGACCCCCTGAGGAAATCTGCCAAAAATGACTGTTGGTAAAACTGTGTCCAACCTTAGTGACTCCGAAATATTTTAATCAGATCTCAACTGAGATACCAGGGAAAGGAGCTTCCTTTGATTAACAATGTCTGGCTTTTACATAATCTACAACAGGAAACTCCATCCGTTATTTCAATGTATGTGTAAACAGAGCAGCAGTTGCTGTTATCTGCAGCTCATGGGGCTAACTTTTCAACAGTATTATGATCCAAAATCTTCCAAACAAATCTTCAACCACACAGCAGTAAGGAAAATAGTACTTTTGGAAAAGTATACTGTTCAAACAAAAGTAATCAGCGAAGTTGGTGATTTCTGACCTGTTTTACAATTATTTCAACCTCTACCAACATGAATGGTTAGAATTGTACTCAGTAGACTAGCTTGTGTTTCAATTAATTTCATTTTGAGAAGTATTTGGGTTTTAAAGTATTTTCCCAAGGCAAACTCTAGCTCTTCTATACACCCAAATTCTTGGGTAAGATTCTCCAAACCATAAAGCTCTAACTCATTGCAATGTGGTTGCATTTTACCATCAAGTTTTATTGTTCTCCTTACAAGCTGTTTTTCAAGTTTCGATGCAATATGAAGTAGGAAGCATCCTTTCTTGGTCTTGCATTTTTAGTAAGTGTGCAAGTGGAACAATTTTGTCATTCTCCTTTCTTATCAATGTAACCTAAAATGATTTTTGAATGGGAAAATGTAGTGAAAGCTACTTTCAAGAGATATTTTATCAGTAGTGTTCTGTATCAAAAGTATCTCCAAGTGAAATAACCAGATTAAAGTGTAGAGACCATTTAGTGTACTTGTAAAATTTTACTATTGCAAAATCCATTTAGTTTTTGGTCAAATGCGTAATATTTATTTTTAATAGTTACTACTGAAACACTCCTTCTGAAGTCCACACCACTAAGAAATGGCACAGAGGAGCTGACAACACAGTCAAAGGTGAAAACTATTAAGAACTGGACGTGTCCAAGCCTGATGAAATGGTATACTAGTCAATACAGATGCTGGTGAGAAATTGTTTGGAGTCACTGAACAAGAAAACATATATGTAACACTGCAACATAACTCTCAGGTGAACAGCAATGGAAAGCATAAACTATTATTTTCTACACTCAGTAAACAAAATGAACAAGAGAAGTTTTATTCTGCAATCTTTTGATTGCCAAAAAAAAGAAAAAAGAAGTAGCTTGGCTGTCCATCTCTGAATCCAGGTTATAATTTAAACTCTGTTTCGACTGAAAGATACAAGTCACAGAGCATCTAGAGAACAACCTCAGGAAAAAAGTGCCTAGCATTATCAAATAGGTTTCAGTCTGGGTTCCAGTTGCAAACCTTTTCATGGAAAAATGCCCACATACATATGAAGAAGCAGCCATCTGGAAACTTAAAACACTTCGGGTAGGTCTTATTAATTATTTTAAAGGGAAAGGCCTTGCTAATTCCCTAATAGACACACAGAAAAGCTACCTTAATGTCTAAGAATAGAGGAATTCTTCAGTTAGTGCTAAGGAGAATTGGATTAATGAGACTAATGGTCCATAGACACATGATAATTTCTTGCTGCTAGAAGCCAGACTGGCTTCAGCTGTAGCATTCATGCGCTAGGTGATTCTGGCCCAAAGCCCAGCAAGCAGCCAGGGACCAGCTCCACTGGCCTCTCACCCCAGCAAGAGCCTTCAGATCCAATCCTCCCTGCTACAGCACAGGGCTGTGCTTGAGAAAGCTAGGAGTTGTAAATATTTTCCAGCTTGGCCTTAGTGAGCTCTGGAAAGTAAATGGATTAGGAACAGTCAGTCAGACTTCAGACCTGAGAGTGAAGACACAGTGACTTCGTCCTACTCCCAGCCGTTCCTGAACAGCTTTCATGTGTCCTTACTCACAGTTCAGGTGCAGGAATGAATCATCACTGGTGCCCCGAGGCTGTTCTCTGAAACTTTGCCAGGAGTGAATTTGCTCTGGTATCTCAGAATTTGCTCCTGTCACAGAGGCTGATTTAGGATTTAAATGAAGCCTGCGAGTTGACAGCAGCCCCTTTGCCCCTTGGCTTCTCTGTTCAAGACCAAACTCACAGGCTGTACAAAGTCTGGCACAATGCTAAAATTTTTCTGGCTGTCGTTCCTGTCTATTGCATTTCCATTTTCTAAAAATACCCTCTTATATGGAAAAAAGTGCAAAAAGTGTATTTAAAAATGTCAGTCATTACTGTTATCATGTGTCAATAGGAATACAATAGCTGTTGCATTTCATAAATTATCAATCATTGCTCTTTTAAAAATGGAGACTGAACAAAATGAACTTTAATATTCTACATTTTCATTTTTTATCCCTGTTATTTATCTGTTCAGAGATGGCAGGCATTATTTTATCAAGGCATGATATTCCAAATTACCTACAAACTAACAACTAATTTTATTCCAGTAAATCTTCTGAGTTTATGGTTTAGATGCATTTTATGACCCTACTTGTCTAGTCCCCTTTGGATGATGAGTGACCTGCCTGTCTGTTTTGCTGAAGACAGGATATATTCAGTCTGCTGTTGTATGACATTAATGATCTGCCTGTCCATTCTAAGCAGAATGGAGAGTACTGCTGCTCTTTTCCTAGATGGCAATCTGTCTCCTGTGTGACAGCAAAGTAGTAATGGAGAACAACAGAACCAAAAATATTCTAGGAAGCCCATGGGGATTACCTAGGAGAATGCATTTTTACTTTTTTTTCAAATCACCTATTTTACTGGATCTCCCAGGAGTTGTAACACTACTCAGCTCTGGGGCTAATGAAGTTCCCTTGTGAATCATGCTGTTTCAACTATGTGGGGCGTACCTTGATTAACATATGTTTCTTCTAAAAATACATTTTGAAACCCCCAGGACTTGCCATTTGTTTGCAAGCCATACTAATCCTTCAACCTTGCATCACCAATTTTAGGACAAAAACTTTACTTTTAATCCTTGTGGAAGCAGGTCTAACTTTTTCTGCAATTCCTATCTGCAGTGAAAGCTTAGAAAGAACAATAGTTCCTCCAGAACACAGCAAAAACAAGGAGCTTTCTCAATGTAAAAGTGAAACAGAAGACTATGAGCTAGGCTTAACTTTAAAGGTAGTCTAATTTGGAAACTCTTGGGAAGCTGTCATTTCAACCAGAATTCTGAAATATTTTTTATTAATTTATTTATTATTAAAACTCCAGTCCCTTTCTTTGGCATCTAGGGTCCTGGCTGTAAGGACACAGGGGTTATAATGTCAGACCTGAGTCTAAAAACAGAGTATCAGGAGGGAACAGTGCCAGATCTTGTTCTTACAGATTTGCTGTGTGTATGGGTTCTATCCCATCCCTATCTGTACACCAGACTCAAGGCATGTGTTGTATCTAACACAACATTCTTGCTTTGGGATTTCAAGGCATACAGAACAGTCCTGAATTGTGAGCTCCATCCCTAGTCATCCACGGAGTCTGTAGAGTGTGGCTACCTATGCTTCTTTCCAGAAAGTTCTTCAGTGTGATTTTCACCTGTCCAGAAACACCATGTTCTGACCACTGGTCACTCCTGGCAGCAGGAGCCTTTTGCAGGACAGGGCAGTGTGGTTGCACAGGAGTTTCCTCAGCAAAAGAAGCTCCCAGTGGTTGCTACCACTGAAAGACATGTATGCCACAACTGAACATGTTACATTTCCCTTTCCCAGCCTGACGTGCCCTTGTTCCTCAGCCAAGTCACTGTGAGACAAGAATGTAAACACAGAAGACATCCTGTCTTGACATGACTCACCTTCCTTTAGTCCTAATCTAACCAGCTTTTCACGCTGCCTGATGTATCTTCTTCATGCCCTGGAAAATGAAAAATTTCCTTTTCTTACACTGCAGGTGGATTAGTATTTCAGGACTTGCTTTGATTAAAATGATGTTGAAACAACCTCTAACATTTGTAGATGTTTTTATTGTAACTGTATTTTTGACCAGGTTTTTGTTAAAAAAAAATGTATCTTTTGAGACATACTTCTCTTTGATCTGGAAATACTTTACTAGCAAATTTGATGGGAAAATGATGTATCAAGAGAGTATTATACAAAATTAATCAGTGTATTAAACTGTGGCCTTAATCTTGTAGCAGAACATGAAGTGAATTATAATCTTTTTTTCTTTAATAATATATAAGCATATGCCATAGTTGCACCATCTCTGTCTTTCAAGTGGATGAACCATAAAGGAAAAAGAGTCTTCAGCTTACTTAGAGTGTTTCTAAGCATTATATGATCAGCATTCAGCAATTTGATTAAGGTTTTCATTCACTTGCTAGTTTTAGGTGGGCAAACAGAAGGCCACTGGTAGCTGTTTTGCTGCCAATGACCTTCCTTCAGTCTAGAAAACCCATTCTCCAAGAGCTGACTTCTGTTTCAGACATACTTACTCTCTCTGCTGTTGGTAAACCCCATTTGGCATCATTTAAAAAGTCTCTAGTTTGGTTGACATTTCTGTGATTCTTCTGCCCGTCCATGTTCCTCTAGCCCTTAGTTTTTACAGCGATTAGCCTTTAATCAATTAACACACCTACTCCATATACAAATCAGACTCAAAGATCAATTCTTAAGGACCCAAGCTTTTTCTCTACATACACAGAGTTAGGAGTGCCTGAGACATAAACAGCAATGATCTAAAAACAGTTATGAGTCTGGAAAGAGCAAACCTGCTACCTCTCAATGTTTTTGTGAACCAGCTCTCAGATAATTTTGGTTAAAGGGGTATTAGGAATTTTGAGATATTCTCCCAGAAGACTGTAACAAATCCATGAAGCACACCACACCACAGTGAACTTGCATGTCTGTGTTAAGGGACAAATACATCTCTGTAATATTGCTAGTGGAAATGACTAGCTAACCTAAGACTCATGTCCTGCACAGATAAATGCAGCAGTAAATGTGCACCGTGAAAACGACTTTGGTTCTTTTCTTCAGTGAAGAGAATGGAAACTTTCAGCCAACCGAAATAATTTTCTACAATCACACAGAGAAAATGACATAGCCTCATCTGAAAAAGGGTGGTAGTGTTTCTAAGTAACCATCCTTCTAACTCTCATTATGAATCCTTTCTTCTTCCACATCGTAAGGCGTGAGTAAGTTGCTGTATAGGAGAAAATAGACATGTTTCCAAAAATGGTTTAGGAAATTAAGAGTATCTTTATAGAAAGGATGGTAACTGATGTGACTATGACATAGAAAGTCACAAAAATACCGGTGGCATCATTAACAGCTTTCATGTTCACTATTTTTGCTAGAAATTTGCACCATGTTTAGGCCTAGTACGTGGACATAGTAGATATAGAATTTTACTGTTTGTGGAAAATTCTAACTAGAAAAATTGCTACCAGCTGTGTGCAAGGTAGTGGAAGTTCCACTTGCTGAGCTCGTGCTCTCTATCTGAACCTTTCATCTTCTGGGTGACTGAAGTAGTCTCTGTGAAGTTAAAAGCAACCTGATCCTGAAGCTTTATTGATCTACGTATGTATTAATAATAATATTTTTTTAAAAAAATCAGTCCTCTGACCATTTCCTAGAAAAGGCTGGAGTTTCCCCTGAGAATTGTTGTATTTTACTCTTGCAGTTAAAATAAAACCTTGTGGAAGTAATCAAGTTCAAGCAAAGAAAATCTAGCAGAAAGCAGTACTTCTTTACAAACTTTTGAAGCATTATACTAATTACTTTATGTTTCTTGACTCATTAATTTCCATTATATTTTATAATCTAATATGATGTGTTTTGCATTATCAGTACATTATTCCTAAAGCAAAGATGATATAAAATTCTTAAATAATTCTGAAATTCTTAAATATTTGTTTTTGTTGGTTTCAGTGAAAATAAAGAAGACGTCTAAAAGTGTGGTTTTCAGGCTTAGTCAATTAGTTTAATAGCAGTTCAATTGCCTCTCTCAGATGTGATAAAAACTATTTCAAATTTGTATTTAATTTACAAAGAGTAGATCATCTGAGATCAGTGGAGCATTTCAGATAATATACTTTTCAGAGAAGATGTGATAGAGCTGCATAGTGTTGTTTACATACATGTTGAATTATAAGAAAGTAAAAAAAGAAATATCAAAAAAGAACTTTGACCCAAGTGACAATCATTAGAATAAATCAATCCATCTGAAATTACTACTCCAAATATGGTTTTGCTAAAAAAAAGGTGATGATATCTACTTCTAGATCATATTCTTTTCATTAAAATCTCAAGAGGCCCCATTTGCAAACTGCAGTTATGCAAATGCAACCACTTAGCTAGGCAGGAAAGCATTCCTGTGGCATTGTACACAGGATGAAAAATAATGGATGATTTTATTGCAGTTGGTGAAGTGAAACATACCATATGAAAAATGTTTTTCAAAATGAATTACTTGAATTAATCCAGTGCTATGTAGTCAGACGAGATAGGCAAACCCACAAAGGAACATGAGCTAGGTCCACAAGAGTATGGCACTGACCAGTATCTGGAACCTTGATTCAACTGTCTGGAGCGGGAAAATAAGTTTTATTCCACATATAACAGCAATGTTAAAAAATTATTCTGTCCAGTGTTCTTGGAGGCGATTTGGATGACTACTGTGACAGGTGTTTCTCCTCCTCCTTGCTCAAGGAAGTCATCCTAACCCCTCCTTGGGCATCTCTGGTGTTGCATCTTGTAGTGATGATTCCTACTTCACCACCAAAGGATGGATTTTCAGGAAAGGACAAGGGCTATGTTTTAAGAAAAAGGCTGTGTAAGTCAGCACCCTTTGCCAGCCCCCTAGTCTTGTAGTTTTCCTGCCTTGCTTCTCCCTGCCAGTGCTATCTGCAGTCAGCAGGAGGAAAAGGCTCTTTAACTGGCAGTTCTCCAACCTTTATTCCCTGATAGCTGAGCTCCAGCCAGGCAACGTTCCTGCACAGTCACTGCTTGACTTCCCTCCAGCCAAGACCAGAAGACGTAGTTGTGGCGCACCTTTGCTGCAGCCATGGCTGCCAAGGAAAACTGGGCCTAGCAAACTCCTGCCATTATTCTCACAGGCAACAGATTACATGATAAGGCCGCAAAAGCAGTGCTGTAAAGGCTCAAACCAAAAATTCTTCCTATTGTCCAGAACAGCTACAGTGAGATGGAATGCTGTTTATCTTGCATTACATTGGTAAAAAAAAAAATCCCCAAACTCCTCTTGCATGTTTCTCACACATCAAAGCATTTCTAGTTACATACTAGACCAAGTCACATCTCAATCAAGATGGGCAGCAGAATATGATGCAGCAGCTCTCATACGTCTCATCTTCCTTACAAAGGCACTTTAAGCACTGTAACACTCTTAACCACCACTCAGAGGTGGTTATAAAGACCCAGAAAGAATCATTCTGTCCTTCACCTGTTTATCAGCACTGGCCAAATAGCTTTTGCTGAAATCTCAAGTGTAGACTGTTGTAGTTACATGTCACCGGAGATAACCTCAGGATCCCATTTTTCCTTGAAGGTTTAGATAGACTTCCAGGTGACAGGTGGGACATTTTGCCCAAAGCTGTTTTACTAGAAGTCCTACTTTGACAACATCTGCAAAGGAGTTCTTCTAGCCTAGACATGCTATTTTGCAGTGGAAAATGTGGGTCATTGGTTTTGGAGAGAGGATGGCTACAGGCATGCTACTCTGTGGCCATCCACAGCTCTTCACGAGAATACTGTGTTTTCTATCTTTGACTCCAGAGACTGACTGGATGGACAGCTTCTGGTGCTCCTTCCAACCTACCATCTTCCCTGTACACCAAATAGGAATAGAAAAATAGAATAGCAAAATAGAATTATTAGATCCGTCCGAGATCTATGTTACATGAAACTGCTAGAGAAGCAGCTTCAACTGCAACAAAAGTGGTTCTGAAGAGAGCATAAGCAAGCCCACAAGTATGAGGAGCTGGTGCATCCCCACCAGAAATGTCCTTAGGAGCACTGAAAATAAAACTGTGAAAAGGGACAGTGACTCATAATGGAGGTCCCTAGTGAGTTCAGAGAGCAAAGATTGCAGAGATGAAAGTAGGACGGACAAGTATGGGAAGTAGGCTTCTGCCCATTTCAGAAGCCATTGTCCTTACTCTAATCAAACCAGAAGCACAGAAAGAGGCTTTTGCGTCCTCTCTTTGGTTGCAGATGCCCACGACCACAAGCTGCTGGGCCTGGCCCTTCCTGGCTCTGTGTTAGCCTTCCCTCCAAAGAGGTCTGCTCAGTCCCACTATGGCCTCCAGCCTCCACATCAGCTAGGAAGTGCAGGGAGGAGGAGTAGGGAGGAAAGAGGAAAAGAAGGCACTCACAGGTTTCACTCCTTATAGGATGTTTAGAAATCTGTGAATACACAGGTGTTTCTATGGTCCAAAACTATCAGTTCAAAGTACAACAGTTTCAAGGGGTGAGTTGTGAGAAAGAGATTATTATATTGAAGTTTTAACTTCAGGATATTCTTGTTATGTAGGTTTTATATGTTTGTTGCAATAGTATGCAATGTATTCTTTTTACTGTCACATTTAGGTTGTTCAAGATTTATTGCTCCTTTATTCCTGTTCTTTTGTACTCGTTTTCACATATTCTTTCACCATGGACCCTATGCATAGCACAGTTGACTTCGGCCCCCATTTTCCTTCTGCCTTCAGATCAACTGTTCTGAGTCCTTTCCTAGGTTTATTTTCTTTCCAATAATTACACTGTACCTCATATCTGCATAAAAAATGTGATTTTTTTTCTCATCATTTGTCTTTGTCTATAAGATTTTCAAGAAACCCATTGTCTTTCTCGGCTTTGCAAAGTGTTTTGGACATTTTCTGAGCTAAATCAGTAATTTGTAATAATGTACTAAGAAGGAGATCCACAACTCATTTTTCATTTGTCTGCCTGTCAGTATTACATGTTTTATCTAGCTGGTACGTTTGCCACTGACTCATTAATGTGTGCAGCTCATATCATGTTAAACTAGATCCCTGCCAAGCTTTTCCCACCCTGATGCTATCTTGTGGTATTTTAGATTAATTGGAATTTTGGACTAAGTGAAAGCCTGAGGCATTTTACTAACAAAATGAGATTAACATAGGTTGAGTCTGTTATTGAGAACTACTAAACTGAAACCTCAGGTGTGTAGATTACTCATTTTTTCAGCATATAGATGTGCTGACTATTTAAAAATAATTAACTTTACCTGCTACCATATGTGGCAAAACTTTGGAAACTTCATCTCTCCCTGATCCTTTTTGCTGTTGGATGTATCATTTGTACATGCTGTTTCCTGATATGTTCTCTCTCTCTCTTACATAAATTGTATGTTTGTTCCACTAATTATGTGTTCTTCTTTCCATCTCGTCCAATTACAAAGCTGTTGCAAAGCACTGCTGTTGGACTAAGCCTTGCATCCAAAGCAGACACAGACTAAACATCTTTGCTGGTACATTTCCAAATGCTTACAATACCCAGTCTAGGAGTGAAACCCCCATTCGGAAGCCCACATTGCTTAATTTATACAACCTCTCCAGCATTTTGTGGTAAGCATAGCTCCATCTCTCACCTTTAATTATAACTCTGATACAAATATTTAATTATTCAGTGATCCAGATTATTGAAAAAAAAATCTATTGCACAATGATCATAGCTGTTGCACAATGATCATGGCTTGCTCTTTGGTTGTGGAAAGCAAAATGAGAACAATTATTTAACAAAGATCACTGGCAGATGCAAATATATTTTCAGTCTTCACAGGGATTTTTAACAATTTTAGGGTAGTAAATATAATGACAGCTGTGGGATTTTGAGGAATAAGTTGCAGTTCTGTTCCAGCTTTGTAATCCATGTCTTCTCTTTAACACCAGAGAAATCACTAAGGGACTGATTATTTTTTTTTCTCTGTATATATTTGCTAGACCAAAGTCAAGAAGGTGTCCAATGTGCCAGCAAATTATGTGGACAAGAAAAATTGATGTAAAATCAGTGTCTTGAGAACAATAAAGTGGAACCTACTGCTTACTATCAAAGTCATGCTTCACCCTGAAGTTGCAGTTGACATTTACAAATTGACATTTAAGTTAGCTCAAGAGATCACTGCAGACAGAATGAGTTTGGGATTCATTTGCACCCTACACTGCAGTAGTATACTTGTTAGGTATCATTTGCCTTTTCTTTCTGGTTATTTCAAATACAGACTTTAGACTGAACAACAGGCAAGAATCAATAATTAGGTTATTAGATTACATTATTGAATTATGGTGAATAACCACATTAAGAATTTTAACATCAATCTGCTTTATGTGTGATTTTCCCATCAAAATATAATATTGGAATACCTGTACCTTGTTTATTTTTTCTCAAAACATTACTAATTACTAGGAAACGTATTAGAGAGAAAAAGAGGGGAAGGCACCAACTGTTATAGTTTAATAGTTTAGCATTTTTTAAGGTGCCTGTATCCAAAGGCTTTCATATTTATACCTCCTGTATATACAGCTAACTCCAGCTGACGGCAGAGCCACGGTAGTTGGGAGTGGCAAGATCCACAAAGGGACCTGGGGCTTTTTGATCCACGAAGGTTCTGTGTCATCCTTTTGGCACTGTAACAGCCTTAAAGCCCCAAGTTTTCACTTAAAAAACCTTTACATGTCAGTGTGCTTTTCCTGTACTTATAGCCTACCTCAGGATCATTATCTCACTTCTATATATGTCTGTCAAACTATTAGATACCATGGCATCCAGTATCACAGTGTCCACACACCTATGTGCTCGGGGCATAAACACAGCTCTTTATCTGGGCCAATGTCTATTACTGAAAACAGCAGAGGTGAAATAACACTACTTGAAAATACTACCCTTAATATTAATGCTTGTTCCTCAGCTTCAGTGAAAAGTTTTCTGATAACGTCTGAACACTAGAATCCTGTAAGCATGTCCCAAGGCAAATTTTATACAAAAGTACAATTTTGCTTTCATCATTTTCATTTGCAAGTATATTTTATATTGTGGTTGCTGATGATATGTATCAATGTTCTACAAGAACATTTTGTGACCATGCCGCACTTCTGAGAAAATTAAAAAGATAGAGAAAACTAGGCCAGGCACCATATAAAAAGCTCAGGCCCCGCTTAATACGTCTTGTAAGCACATGCTTAATCCTCAGATCTGCCTAGGCTGAAATGTGCTTGAAGCTGTTTTTCTTTGGGTTAAACTATGTGATCACTCCCAGCCTAAACCTTTCTGATCAAATGTCTAAATTGTACATCTTTTACTAGCTATAGTAGTAAGACTATAGTAATATAGTAACTGCACACATTCCTTCACCTTAGACATATTTCTACTACTACTGCTGGCTGAAATAATTTTAATCAAACTTTTCGAACAAAAGGTAGTGCTTTGGTAAAAACCCTTTTATACTGCTTTGGCTTTTCATCAAACAAAAATTGAACATTTGCAAAGAAAATAACAGTGAGGCAGGAACTATTAGTTTCCACCTTTTTTCCAGGGAAAAATATTTCACTATAAATTTAGAGTTTGTAAATTCTTACAGAAACTCCAACAATCCCAAAGTTGTCTTTCATTCCCTAGATGTACTAATAAGTTAAAATACAAGCTTAAGACAAGTTTCCCCAGAAACATTTTGGTTACTTTTGGCAAAAACATGCAGCTTTATTCATAAGGAGTTATAAGAAGTCTTTTTTGCCTGTAAATTTTAGTCTCGTCAATCATGATTAGTCATTGCCATGCAAGTTTTAGTTAAGTCTAAAAGTTTAAGTAATTTAAATAGAAATTATTATGCCAATTTTGTTATTAAGCAGTTTCCTATTCAAAATATTTCAAACACAAAATTAGTAATAGGAAAAATAATTAATGATGTAAACGAGCAATTATGCAAAATCATGTGCCAAATTTTTGAGCTGATCACTTTTTGAACAGCTAAGGATTATAAAAATTATTTGAGAAATATTTTCTTACAATTTAGTAAATATATGGAATTAAAATTAATTACCAAATGACTATATGTACAAAGACAATCATAATAACTATATTTCATAATGAATTATTAGCCTTTATTTTTTTGGTCAGGACTCAGATTCCTATTTCTAGGAACAAAACCAAATCCTTTTACAATTATATTTAAAAAGGAAAAAAAAAAAAGGCAACAGAACAAGCAGGAGATTTTAGCATTGCTGTGAAGGAAAGTATGGTAATTTTACTGGGAAAAATTTACATGATAAAAATACATGGTATGTTACTAAATGCTCTAAATGCTAACAATTCTTAACAGGGTCTATTTCCAGAAACTTCACACAAAATGTAAGAAGTTGTAACCAAAGCAACATTTCTACTGGGCTAAAGTAAGGATCGTAGTTCATATTTTTAGAAAATAGGATTCCAGGTTTAAATACTAATGAAATTCAACAAGGGCAAATGTAGGGTACTGTATCTGGGGAGCAATAACCCCATGCATCAGTACAGGTTGGGGACTGACCTCCTGGAGAGCAGCTCTGTGGAAAAGGACCTGGGAGTCCTGGTGGACAACAGGATGACCATGAGCCAGCATTGTGCCCTGGTGGCCAAGAAGGCCAATGGCATCCTGGGGTGTATCAAGAAGAGTGTGGCCAGCAGGTCGAGGGAGGTCATCCTCCCCCTCTACTCTGCCCTGGTGAGGCCGCATCTGGAGTACTGTGTCCAGTTCTGGGCTCCCTGGTTCAAGAAGGACAGGGAACTGCTGGAGAGGGTACAGCAAAGAGCTACAAAGATGATTAGGGGATTGGAACATCTTTCTTATGAGGAAAGGCTGAGGGACTTGGGTCTTTTTAGTCTAGAGAAAAGAAGACTGAGGGAGGATCTTATCAATACTTATAAATACTTAAGGGGAGGGTGCTAAGTAGATGAGAACAATCTTTTTTCAGTGGTGCCCAGTAAGAGGTAAAGGGCACAAACTTGAACATAGGAAGTTCCATCTTAACATGAGGAGGAACTTCTTTACTTTGAGGGTGGCAGAGCACCGGAGGAGGCTGCCCAGAGAGGTTGTGGAGTCTCCCACACTGGAGACATTCAAAACCCTCCTGGACGCCGTCCTGTGCAACGTGCTGTAGGTGTC
This sequence comes from Pluvialis apricaria, assembly GCA_017639485.1. Lineage (NCBI taxonomy): Eukaryota > Metazoa > Chordata > Aves > Charadriiformes > Charadriidae > Pluvialis > Pluvialis apricaria. The sequence goes on from CM030007.1 coordinate 175,022,435, forward strand.
CCTGCTCTGGCAGGGGGCTGGACTAGATGATCTCCAGAGGTCCCTTCCAACCCTGATCATTCTGTGATTCTGTGATACTAGGCAGTCTTCAGCATCTATTTAGCAAATTTAACTTCTTCAGTTTCCCGAGAGACAGAAAAAAAACAAAAAGAAAATTTTAACTGAGAACAACTGTGCATTGTATTTTGAGATTCTTTTTTGGTGGGTGAAGATAGCTGCCAATTCCTGACATGGTTATTTTGCAATTTCTAATGCATAAAGGAAGTTCTTATGAACCTGTTAATCCATAAATAAAGCTTCCAGAAGCTTTTCTGGTAAAGGTTGGGACTATTTGTGTCATTCCATTGTGTAATTTCATTTGGGTGTTTTTTTCTCCATGGGGACGTATATTCTCATCAGACATCCAGACAACCTGTAGGTAATAATTGTTGCTTTCTTTAATTTGGGGTGATCACTCATGAACAGCTGTTAAGTCATGTCACTTATTGCTAGACCTACCAGAAAACCTCACATGCAGCACTTTAAGGAATGTGCAGTATGTGGAAGATATCATTCCTGGAGCTGGGAATCACAAAATCCAGTATGTTGTTCAGGAACATTTTAAACTACCAGTAACCAGCATGGTAAGGAATGGGTAGAACAATACTCTCAATCTTTCCAGGGACTTCTGGACGATTTATAATAGCACATAAACCCAAACTGAGGTGGGATTTAGACTTTAGGTTATGGTAAATGGTACAGAAGGGCATTGCACTCCATCCTCCAACACTTTTCAGATATCTAGAATATCCTCAGAAAACATATTTTACGATAGTACAAATTTTCAGCCAAGTGTACATGTCCATATGCTGACACAAATTCAACAGCTTGTGCCAAAATTTTACAACCCCACAGGCCTCTAATATCTCAGAAGCTCTTATTTACGGACTGTTTTACGGAACTGATCATAACAAACAGGGATCTCTCTCAGGCTGAGGAGCAGAGGTGATTTAGTATTTCTGTATTCTCACTAAGTTCATTTTCAAACTTGGACCACAATCTCAGACCCATTTCTTTAAACTATTTTTATTTCCTGTGCTGTGTTCTAATTTTTCTATGCTTCCTCTCATCTGAGACAAGAAATCTTAGTCTCAGGATGTATCTGAACCACACTTCTTACCAAGTTTGTTTCTTTGATTTTGAAGCCCTCTCAGCGTATGTTTGAATCTCTTCTCCATACTAAGAATCTCTTCTCTGTTTATTCAACATGCCTTTCTAGGATTATGTGTATTTGTGGGTGGTGTTGCAAGTCCTTCAAATGTGGCTGAGTTGAGCAGCTGTAGCACTAGGATCCCTTGGATAAAAGACTAAGCTTGTAACATTCCTGCAGCTGGGCACATCTCTAATTCTTGCTATTCCCTGCTTTAAGGAAGACAGCATGTACTTGTAAGTATCAGGCAGATGTAGGGATATACACTAATTATTCTTAGGTTGTAGCTGAAGGTCTTGTCAGACAGAAGTTTGACATTAGGTTCTTGGTATAGTTTCTTCTGTACCGTAAGTCAGTCAAAACTCTTCAGTCGTCTCTGCCTCACAAATTAAAGCAAAATGTTTGACCTTACCTTTGTGTGTTCTGTTTATGCCTGTTCTCAGCTGTGTCCATCACAATCTCAGCCACATGTTGGTGGAGCAATGGTTGCATTTACACTTGAGAGAGAAGGAATAGTGGGGAGATGTGTGTAAGGTCACAGTCTCAGAATAAAGCACCGCAGTTTCCCATTGCATAGAGATTTAGACCTGACAAGGAAGGACAGTCCAGTGCTGGTATAAGAATACATGTATCCTGAAATGTAAAGAATAGCATACTTTCACCCACCAGAGGCCCAGTTGAAAGCATTTGTTTACCACAGAAGACAAGCAGATCATTTGATCTAAGCCAGCAAACACATGTACTGTGAAAATATTTATCAAAGATACACAAGCTAGGGGTGATTTACCATGAAATACAGTGTGCCTGTGGGAAAGACTTATTGTGGTGATCTTGTCAATAACTATATATAAAGATCCTTGTACTGTATTTTAAAAATTCTATGTATTTAGGCCTGTATTAGTCAGACCTTCAATTGTACCTCAGTGGCCATCTGGTGTCATTGGAAGTGTCTAACGTTCTTACCATTTTGTTTGATTAACTCCTATTTAAATTCCTATTTGTGTGTCAGGACTAACTCTTCACATTCATTTAAAGTCTTCTGGATTTCATAGCTTAAGTCTCTACTTACTCAAATTTAAATATATTCCTTTAACACTGCTACTTTACCCAAAAGGTAGATACATAACTTCTGTGTCTGACTACAGCCATCTTTTCAGAACACCAAATCTTTCTGGTGATTAAGATGATATATGAAGTTACAGCATCAAATTTTTGCAATAATATGTGGGGTTAAAATAAGAATACTGGCAAAAAGAACTTAAAGGTTGCACATAGATTTCACCTGTTCCTTTAATGTGTGAAACATTTCAGTTTAACAAATTTTTTTACTAGCTGTGCATATGCAAGTAGCAATGCCACAGTTTGTTTTAGTTTATTTTTGGTATACTTATTTTTGGACCTTAAACTTGGGGGGGAGGGAAGAGTAGCATCAAGTTAAGAAGTTGCTGAAGTCCAGCTAAAATCAAACCGAAGATACAGAAGAGATGGAAACCACTATAATGTTCCAAACTACTTCTGCAATTCTGTATATTATTGCATGGGCAGTTCCTTTTTCTGTGGCATTTTTGAAAGTAGAAAATTTCCTCAAGGTGTCTATGATCTTCTTTGTCCTTACTTTCAGCTATCCAAATCCTACCATTTGTACAGATGCACCTGAAACCAATTGTATTCCTGTCTATAAGTCTTATCTTTATCTTGTTTTGAACTGAACTGCATTGATTCCTGTTCTTTTTGAACTTTCATTGCAACCCTCCAGTGTTTTGAAAGATCATATTTAATGATAACTCTCAAGTGAAGAGTTCTATTCATAGAGGTAAAGCACATCCTGTCCTAGAGGAAACATTTTCTTGCAGTTAAAAAGTAATCCAGGAACAAAGCCAGTTTGATCCTCTCTGTTCAGAATAATAAGTGCGATGTGGACAAATGTTCACTTGGAACAAGTGGACTAAGAAAAGCAAATTTATTTCAGCCTTCAGATTGTAATGACTTTTTTGGTTGTAATTTGAAACAGAGATCCAGAGGTGAAAAGTCTGCTACAATTACCTAATCTATTCAGCTCTTTCACTTTAGATCTTCTCTTTGAACTCTTGTTTTGGCACAGAAATCTCAGAGTGCCCATAGATTTGCATTTCTAACACTGACCAAATTATTTGTTTAAATATTCAATTTCATCTGTGTTTTTCATGTTTGCATTAATCTTCCTTCTCATGAAATTATATTTTAGGTTACTACCTGAATTTCGTAGAAACCAGTTGCCTCCTTTGCCTTAACAAAGATATTCTCCTGCCATTTATCTTTTTCTTCGTTATTAGCATGTCTATTTTGTCTCATCTTCAAATATTTGGGAAATTACCCCCCCCCCCCCCAAAATTCCCTAAGTATTTCATGCATTGTAAAGTTATTTAAATATAGATATATACAGAAATTAAATTAAGCTTAGAATCTGACCTGATCTGTACCTTAATGACTCTTATATACGACTAAGTACATTCATTCTTGTTTTTTCAGGTAAGTTGACTAGTATTTCTGTATTGTTTTGCCTAGTGGAAATAATTGGTTTATACCAAAATGCTGTGAATTTTTTTTAGAGACAGATATAGAGTAAGAAGACATGTAAAATTAAAATGTAAATTTTCCAATGTCTGTGTCTGTGTGTAAGTCAGTGAATGTAGTGGCAGTTGTCGCTACATGGTGTCACCCCTGAGCTTTGCCAGGTAGTCAAATGGATGTTTGAATCTAAACAATTTACTAGGGGATTAAGCTGTAAAAAATTAAATTTGATGAGAGGTCATGTTCAAGGATTATTTTCACAATTGTCATATTTTCATAACAATAAATGCATCAGTGATAAGTTTGTCTTGAAGAAATTTGCATAATACCTGCAATACAAATTTACCACTTTAATGGCATAAAAAATGTTGGAATTTTGGTTAAAGAAAGGTATACAAGTGTTGTAGATTTTGTGTAAGTTAACTAATGGAGATATGTACTAGCCAAAGGATGGAAAACAAACAGTTCTTTGCTTAAGGGGGAGAAAAAGATATCTCCTTGCTTCCAGCAAAAGCAATAAAAAATATTTAAAAAAAACCCAAACCAACAGTAAAACCACCATTTACTTTATGGTTCCATGACTCTCTTTATCAGCTTGCAAGGAAAAGTTTTTCCACATGGCTCAAACCTAGTATGTCTTAAAGAAGGGCAGGATTCAGACCCTGTAGGGTATTGAGTGTTGCAACACATGTCAGCTTAGACCCCCAGCTTCTTAGGAAATGACCATGACCAAAATGAATGAACACCTTCATAAGGGCTTACTTGCTGAGGCAGAAGTAGCCTGGTCCTCCTCTGTAGTACTTGGAAGGGGACTCCAGGTCCCTACCTCATGACTGCAGGAACTGACCTGTAAAACTCAGACATCATATAACACTGCCTGCAAGCTAGGCACTGAAACCACCATCCTTTAGTGTCCAGTCATATCATGTTTGTATTAACTCTTTGATTTAATAGTCCTGTAAATAAAACATCCAGCTCTATGCTGTAAGGAACTGGACTTCAATTCTGTCCTCTGCTTGAGTCTAGACTAACAAATCCCATTTTTTCTGGATATTATTCCAACCAAATATGCTGGTTTAGAAGAAAGGGGTTTTCTGTTTACCGAAGCTGCATCTCCATGCACAAAGTTATTCAATTTTTTCTTTAGTTTATACTTGTTTGGTCAAATGCAAATGATGGGAAGGAATTTTGCTGTAGAGACGCTCAGATTATGATTCCAACTCCTCCTTGAATTTCAGCTTCTTGTTGATGTAAAATTTATCTCTATTTCCTTTTATGTTCATTAAATAAATGTTCATTAAATAAACTCAATTACCCACTGAAGTTTTATTCAGTTTCAGATTTGCTGTGCTGTGTACACTGCACACAGGGGTACAGGTGCTTATAGGCAGCATTGCACAAGTGTGGGTACAACATTTTGATGACTGCTTGGACCCTGAAGAAGTGCAGATGGTCTCCTGCCATGTGCAGCTCTAACTAACAAGTTTGACGGAAGCCAGTTTAGGTCTTTTCACATAGCATTTCAATTACTATGGCTCCTGAAAGCACAATACAGAGACAACTGAATCACTCTCCATGTAACCATCTCTGGTCTGGCATGGCTGGATATGAGCCACAGGTAGCAAACCCACAAGACCCAAGTTGACTCTCCCCAGCCACTCAAATGTTCCAATTGCAGTTCCAGTGGCACAGAAGTTCCATCAATAGAAGATATAGAAGTTCCCAGCATTTCAGGCACCGAGAATATATCCCAGCATCTTCATTAAATCATCCACTGCATTCAGACTGCTGTCTTCAAACCTAAAAGGGATTTTGACAATCTGAAATACAACACTTCTTATCAAATTGATACGTCATTTCAAAATGGTACGCGTGCACACTGTGCTTAGTGCAGGTGTGTGGCTATGTGCCAATCTTGGGTGAGACTGATTTTTTTATGACTTAATATCTCATGTGCTGCAACATTAAAAATTGTCAGTAGCAGACAGGCAGACATTCTGAGCTAATATTTTGCAGCTGGCACAAAAGAGACATATGTTCTGTGATCTTCCAGGAGATTTCACTTTCACCTCTCCTTCATCTAAAAACTATCATTTTAGATTGAGAGCATGTGGTTACACAGAAAAACAACCTTTAGAAAGCTTTTTTTTAATTTCAATTTATTTGAGACATGCAGGACAAAATTTATACTTTTTATTTGTGTATAAAAATCCAGCATAAATTGTAAAAAAACCCCAAGCACAAAAACCTAACAATAACAGCATTCTAAGGATGAATCTTACTCTAAATAATTTCTGATGGCAGAAGGAGTTACAACACCTGTACTCTGACTAAAATAAAACTGAACAATTAGAAAGTGAATTCTGATGTGGTAAATGAGGCTTCAGCTATTGCGGGCACACATTCCCTTATTTTCTTTATCAGCAGATGCTGATGTTACAAAACCATAACTAGCAATTGAGCACAGATGGTTATCTGTTCAGCACAAAAGCTCAGAAGGGAATAGGCACTTAAATAGAGAGACCTCAGTCACCCCTCTCAGTAAGTTTCCTGTTCTGACTTTCAAACAATATGCTTTTTACAGTTTTCCAGTCGCATGCAATCTGCACATCCAGAAAAGTAACCTCAGTTGCCATCAGCACAGACCAGGCAGTAAATGAAAGCTGACCTCACCTGGCTGAAGCACAGATTTCTGTACTCCCACAGGTGGATCTGCCTTGGGCTTGAGTTATAATGACTCCCACTAGTACCCTTGGCACAGCTTGCTCTGTCCTCTCTAAGAATCAGACCAGAGACAGACAACTGTGGAAGATATTTGAGGACTGCAGTATATTTTGTTTGTTTGTTTTTTACTCTTTCATCACCAATTTCTTATGTGTATACTGTAGTGCCGGCTGGTTGAAGTAAGGAAATATTTCATATGAAATTTCAAATTCCTCATCTTGAGATAAATTAAAAAGTATTTTGTCATTCTGTGATTCAATTTGCTGAACATGAAGCAAGGGACACAATGGCAGTGTGGTAAGTAAGGTGAGTGGGTAAAGTTATTTTACTGCTATTCCAGGATAAAACAATGAGAAGGAGAGTAAATGTTGCCCAAATTAAACATGGATTAACTCCATATACATTTAATTATACCACTGAACAGGTTCCCTCTGATCGTCTCCTTTAATGAGGAAATAAAAGTAGTTGGAGCTAAAGAGGAAAGTTCAAAGAAGTTCTGAGCTTCTCAGAAACCCTTTGTGACTCTTTCACCTCTCTTTGCAGAGCCATATGCTGCTACTCAGTGCAGAAGCACTGTCCTTTAAGGGTCATGAGTAGCTGGAATCAGTGCATGCTGGCCTCCCATTTGGCACGTTGTACAGAGCAACTCCTCTGTGACATGGATCTCACCAAATTGTAGCACAGCTCCTACTCCAGAGAAGGATGTATGTAACTGGTGAATGCAATTTCTGTAGCTTGGTGTTGAATTACAGGAACAGGGCAGAGTATGTTTTATTCAGTCGATTAAAAAAAAATATTTTATATATATATTAAACATATATAACATTTAGTGTATGTTATATATTCTATATTATATATTGCATATCATATGTTATAAAAATTACCTGTGACTATGCCAGTTTATCCTAACCTAGGTGGAGTGGAATATATTGTTTTGTGGTACCTGGACAGGGGTCTCTTAAAACAGATGCAGTCAGGAAGTGCAGAACTGTATGAACATGCAAAGTGTCTACACCTGTTCTGGATTAATGTTTCAATAGCTCTGAATGGACATAATCTGGACTCACTACATTTGCTGAATAAAGTTTTGTCCAGCTCGGGTTTTTTTACTGCCAGTATTTTCCTCTACATGTTATCTCTTTAAAATTCTTGGTTACAATGGCTGAGAAAAATATGCCTATATGTGAACAGATTGGTGAGTGTAAAGTACACATTATGCAAAAAGATAGTGGGCGTGTTGTTGGTGTGGCTGTCTCTCTCTGCCCGCTTGAGATAATTAGTCATGCTGAAAAACTGGTACAGTTCTATATGATTGCTATGCATGCAATCAAACTAATGCCAGAAACTGGGATAGATGAATATGCTGTGGAAGATATTTGAATTGAGTAGGAGAACCAAAGTGGAATTTTCTCCAAAATAATGGTTTCTAATGTCCACAATAATGTTGGCAGAATTATCTAAGTATGAAAGACCATATGTTAATATTGCTTGATTGACATTTAAAACAGGAAGAGTTGCTTGTGTTTCTGGAACAAAATGCTTGTAAACTAATCACGAGATGGGTAGTGCTGGGTGTCGACTCATATATTAATGAAAGGCCTTTGCAATATCTTTTATGATTAACGTACTAAATATTCTATCACACTAATGTTCTTTTCTCGTTATTTAAATAGGTCACTGATTGGTGGAAACTAGAACAGAGAAGTAGGAAAAGCACAAAGGGCTTTGTGCTCCAACATCTGAGTGTCCAATTACTGGCCTCAGGGTGTCTGTATCCCACCTACCCACAGATTCTGTTGTACCTTATTCAGTACAATTTTAGACCACAAAAGGAAAAAGCCTGGCCTAGTTAAATTATCCACATTAGCCAGAGGATATTATGTTATGTGTGGTAACATTTTAGTATCTGTAGAGGACTGGAGGGTAAGGACTAGTGCTGAAGGTATTCACCAGCTAAATTCAATGTCTTCTTTGGCTGACGTATTTTAAATCTACACCTCTCCCTTTTTCAAGAACAGTTTAACAGCCAGGCTGTATGTTTTTCTGCTGGGGACACTCACCTCTAAAAGCTGTGACTATTCTATGTAACGTTATTTTCTTTCTGCCAGAAACATTCATTGGAAAAATACCTGCTGAATCTGCATCTCCCACTGCCTCAGGCACCATGCCTTGAAACACTGTGCTGAGATGCCTTGAAAGAAGCAGGAATGACCAGTGTCATTTTTGAAATAGAGTAATAAAAGACGATGTTCTGAAAGACAGACTTTCAGCCTGAGGTTCCTGAGAACAAAGAGGCATCTCAAACACCTCCACCACTCCTGTACACAGTTCTAGATTTAAGGCACACAAGGGGTTTTAGTGATCCCAGTTGAAAGGTGCTAACTTGTATTCCCACACTTTGTGTTCTGAGTATTTCATATTTCATTCTAAAACAGCTGGTTTCCACTTACTGTATGAAAATTTGAAAAGTCACACTTTTCCTTCAGCTTTTGAATGCTGAGTGCTGGAAGCAAAGGGCTCATCTGGTCTTGCAAACAAGTTGTTTAAATGGAGTTTAAGTACCTAAAAGTACCTAAAGAAGTTTGTAAACCCATCAAGTGAAACTTTATTTTTATTCACTCAGTGGGAATAATGTACAAGTTATCACACATCAACTAAGTCGCAGTATCTGACTGTGGGTATCCGTTTAGCCTGTGGCAAACACAGGGTAATACAATTTGGCTGAACTTTCTCTTATGCCTTAAGAACATCTATGCAGACAGATAGAGCAAGTCAGCCATAACTTGATTGCAAATGTGAGTCCATGGAAGTTGGTGAACTGCAGCTCTGACCAATTTAAAACTCAAGAGAAAGGCTGACATAATAGTTCTAACAGATAAGAAAAGTAAGCTCTTATTTTAGGAAAAAAAATCATAATGCTGAGTTCAGTGTGAAAGAGATTAAATGATAAAAAAAGCTTTAGTTTATGATCTAATAGCTGCAGCTGGTTGTTTATGCCTTAGGTTTGGTTTGGTTGTTTTGGTTTTTTTATATCCCCTCCTCATATGTAGGACTTAGCTTGTTAGTAGAGAATTTCCCGTTTTCTTACCTCTAGCCCTTATCACTCTGAACTTTTCAACAGCATTTGGAGCTGATTTTATCCTCCTGTGCAGTTGCTACCGATCTAGTTTTGATTTTAATTTCAGCCTTTCTTTAAAAGGAATTATCGCTAAAAGGACCTGGTGGGAATACCTGAAGCACTTATGTCAAGGTAAAGAAAGCAATTTGAGGTGACTTAATTGGTCAAAATACAAAATCCCTAGTACACTATAAAGTCACTTGCTGGATGTGGCTGGAGGAGGTTTTCATTATTTGCAGATAAACAGAAACAGATGTCTGCTATAAGCTGTGGCTGTTTTAAAAACTTCTCAAACAGAAAAAGAAAAAAAAGATATTAAATTAAGAGTTGACAAAATGGTGCAAAACATTTTTACTGTTTTTGACTTTATTGATGACCATTAATAGCAATGCTGCTGTGCAAAGTAAAGGAATACTGTTGACCTCAAAACCTCAGACATGTAATGAAAGGTTTCAGTGGTGATGAGGAGATGAAATGAACCCTCTAAATTACAAGGTGAGCTGAAATATGTTAGAAAAGACTAACATTGCTTCATTGTCTCAGGGAACGCGACGTGTTCCCCTCTGGAAAGATTTGCTTATGGATATAGAAAGAAGTCTCAAGCAAAGAATGCTTAGTTTTTACTGGAGAGAATAGCTGAGGCATTATCTCAGTGTGGGGAGGGCTGTACCATGCGTACTTCACCTCTTTTAAAGTCACTTGAGTAGTATTGATTTGGTGATCTAACAAGAGCACCAATACACAGTTACGCTGTGTGTTTCTTTTAACACTATTTGGGAATAGATAACATAACAAGCTCACCACAAAGACAAAATCTTGAGAAATGTATTTTTTTTAAATCAATGGGAATGGCAAGGATGGAGGGAAAGTGCCCCAAGTTTCTAGGATCTTGGCCTGAAACCTGGGAGACGCAGGTTTCATTTCTTGTTTTCTTGAAAGCTGTCAGTAAAACTGTTTTCCCCATGTTTCTTCCCTGTATATAAAGCACTTGCAAAGTCAAATACAGTAATGAAGAGAAGCAGAACACATACCTGGAAATTATGGAAAAAAATTCTATCACTACTTAAAATATAAAAAAATAAAACTATAGAATAAGTGTTAATACCTGTAGCCTGACATCTACAGCTACTACTTTTGTAAGTTTTTCAGAAATGAAAGCAACTCTTCTAAGTAGTAGTCATCTTGATCATCACTTTCCTGATTTGGTTATGATGAAGGGAACATAGAGTATACTGGAAAAGCAATGGTTACGATAGCATAGAGCGCACAAGAAGGAACTGAATGAACAAAAGAGTGAATTTTGGGTAATTGCAAGGACTGACTCATTTTCCAAAAATATGTGCATGATATGCGATAAAACTCAACAGAAAAATCACCAACTAGAATGACTGTAAACAAAATGCTATCTTTCACTGCTTCATATGTAAAACTTTTCAGATAACAGAAAACAGATATTCATGTATATTGCTCCAGCACAACTTAAATCCAACAATTAATTACTAGCCTGATGGCCTGCTATATTTTATAAGTAACTAAGAGAAAACAGCAGTTTAGCACACAAACATTAAACATAGCTGTGAGGTTTTTGCTTTGTTTTGCACCTGTCTCCCTTTCTCCATTTCCATCTCATTGTCTGTAATCTTACCAGGACAACTGTACTTCATTTCTCCATTACTGAATTTATACTTTGAACTTATAGTGCTGCAGATGGAGTACTATTGATCAAAGGATTGCTCAAGCCTGAAATGGTATCTAGAAGAAAAGAGGTTTGCTTTAAGTGTAGACATGAAAGCACAGAGAAGAAAAATGCACATTCATATCAAGCAGTATCATCCAAGCTTAAGAATATGTTTGTAGTTGAACACTGGGGACCAATTGGTGAACCATTTGGGGGAAATTAAGAAAACAATAAAAGAAATCCCATACTTGGAATACTTGAGATATTATGGCTTGAGGTTACTGATGTACTGACAGAACTCACAAATCTGAAAAATCAGTTTTACAGAATGAAGTTCCAGTCATGGTGTTTTCTTAATAAAGTCTTTTCTCTCATTTTCATAATTAATGAAAAAAAAGATTTTTCTTGGGTTTTTATTGCAGTGGTGCTTAATTGTTATCCTTAAAACTTACGTGGTATATTTTCTTTGATTCTAATTTTAACTTTTTCAGCTCCTGAGACTTTAACCAAACACCATAAATTAAAAGAGAATTGTGGTGGATTTATTAAGAAATATTCTTATATCATGTTTGACCAGCCTGATGACCTCCTATAATGAAATGACTGGCTTGATAGATGGGGGGAGAGGAATGGATATTGTCTACCTTGACTTCAGTAAGGGTTTCAACACTGTCTTCCATAAGATCCTCATAGATGAGCTGATGAAGTATGGGCTGGATGAGCATACGGTGAGGTTGACTGAAAACTGGCTGAATGATCAGGTCCAGAGGGTGGTGATCAGTAATACGAAGTCTAGCTGGAGGCCAGTAGCTAGCAGTGTACACCAGGGGACAATACTAGGTCCAGTCCTGTTCAGTTCTTCTTTAATGGTCTGGATTGGGGCAGAGTATACTGTCAGGAAGTCCACAAATGACGCAAAACTGGGCAGTGGCTGATACACCAGAAGGATGTTCTACCATTCACAGGGACCTTGACAGGCTGGGGAAATTGGCTGACAGGAATCTCATTAAGTTCAACAAGAAGTGCAAAGTCCTGCACCTGGGGAGAAAGCAGCTTTGTTGAAAAGGAACTATGGGTCATAGTGGACACCAGGTTGAACATGATCCAAGATTGTACCCTTGGAGCAAAAAAGGCTGGTGGCATTCCAGGCTGCATTAGGCAAAGCATTGTCAGCACGTCAAAGGAGGTCATCCTTCTCCTTTATTCAGTACTGATGAGGCCACACCTGGAGTACTGTGTCCAGTTCTGGGCTCACCAGTACAAGAGTGACATGGACGTACTAGAAAGAATCGTGTGAAGAGCTACTAAGATGACTAGGGCAGTGGAGCATCCGTCCCATGAAGAAAGATGGATCATAGGCACTGTCCAGCCTGGGGAAGAGAAGGCTCAGGGGGATGTCATCAGTGTGTAAAAATACCTGAGCGAGGGCATAAAGGAGACAGAGCCAAGCTCTTTTCAGTGGTGCTCAGTGACAGTACAAGATGCAATAGGCACAAACTGAAACACAGGAAGTTCTGCTTGAATATCAGGAAACATTTTTTTACCCTGAGGGTGATGGAACACTGGCACAGGCTGCCCAAGGGGGTTGTGGAATCTCCCTCCTTGGAGATATTCAAATGCCTGGGCAACTGGCTCCAAGTGGCCCTGCTTGAACAGGCAGATTGGACCAGGTGACCTCCAGAGGTTGCTTCCAAACTCAGCCATTCTGTGATTGTGTGATTCTGGTCTGATACATATACGGTTTTCAACCAGGGTTCAAACCTAACACCTTTTACTGTTAGATCTTCAACTAGCCTATTGTATCACTCTCAAGAAGGCAACTAGAGTATCTATGTGTCTTTTCCCACTTTTCTATATTAGCTTTTCAAGCCAAGATTGTCTGTTTGTGAACTGCCCAGGTTAATGCTTAATCAATATTTTTCCTAGTTATTACAAGTAATATGGTTACAAAAAACTAGTGACTAAAAGCCAGCGTGGAAATTTGAGTTGGCAGAATATAATTGCCTGTCCTATCTCACAGTTCTTTGTGCCCCAGAACTGGTCAACCTATGAGTTATTTTCCTTACAAGAAAAGTGACACAAATGGAAATAATAAATCACTCTACTAATCAAAGTGTAATAAAACTGTGAGATGGGAAAACTGCTAACTGCCTGTTGATGTAATACTTGGCATTAAGTAGGGCTAACGAGTGTCTTCCTTTCACGGAGAGTCAATTTGTAAATATACTATAGGAAAATAGATAGGACTCTTAAAAGCTACTTATTTTTCAACAGAGGTGCACAGCTTTCCCATTTTCTTATTTTCTGCTCTTATGTGAACAAAACCTCACAATTCTCTTAAAGCCAGTTACCCATATTATCAGGTCACATCTTACGCTCCATACTGGGAGAGGGCTTGAATTCTGGTCTCTTTCAACAACTTGCATGTGCCTGCTAATGTTAGCACAGTGTAAATATATAGAAGTACAATATATACATAAAGTATGACATTAGATTATCTTGATGAAAATGTAGAAAGAGAAATGGTTGCTGATGTTTTGTGTCTACTACCTTTATAAGAAAAGTCAAGCTAACTAAGTCTTCTATACTGAATATCCTAAAGGATTTTATTAAGCAGCAGACTTCGAATGTTACATTCTAGTGGACTAGTTTGGTACTAGCACATATATTTCTATGTATCTAGATGTTTTCTCTTGGAATATGAGACTGCTTCTTTTGATCACTTGTTTGTTCTTCGTTCCACCTCTAGTCCTCTGAAGGACCTGCTTTCATAGATCTTACTTCCATGCTCTGCTCTTCTGTGTCATGAACTGGATTACCCATACCCCAGTCATCAGGAAGGGGATTCTGCAGGGGTTTGGTCATGTGCCCTTTCCAAAAGAACATCTGTGCATTCCAGAAGAGCATGCTTCCTCGTCTGAGAAGGACAAATACATATGTGCTTGTCTAGAAGTGCTTAGATCATCTTTGCTTAAATATTGCTCACCGATATGGAGAATACTGGAATTGGTAATACTAACTTTCATATAAAGGAAGAGTCAGCCAGACACGGAATGTGTTCATGTGCTAGTAATTGCATTCATTTTCATGAATGCACATGTGTGAAATATACTCATATTCATGAAAACACGTTGAGCTTTCTGATTCATAAACTGAAAACTGCAGTCATCTTTCAAACTCCATATATAAACATTGGTAACTCTACCAACTTGTCACCTGTCAGAGTTCATTGTAGAACAAAAAGCTGGAGTGTTTAACTGAGGTGACCTACTGAGCACAGTAGGTCCCAAATTCGCAATGGAATTTAACAGGTGCAAAAATAGTTTAATTCTGGACTTTAGGAAAAGGGCAGAAGCTGTGACCAGTGAAAACAAGTGCCATATCATTGGGATAAGAGTTTGAAGTTGTCTGCTGACAGGAACAACGACAGTATTCAAGACCCATTCGTACCCCTGTATCTTCATAGAGCAGCTATAATATACATCTGTCACTTTTCCCAAAATGTCCAGGCTGGGTGGAGACTGCAAACATATTTACTGGTGTCATTCAGCTCCATTGCCAGCCCTAATTTTCTTTTTTGTTCTCACTAACCTGACACTTTAAAAGGGGATAAGCAATTATTTTTTTCCTTGCAATATTTTCTGTAGAAACACTTATTTTGGTCATGTTAGGCACAAGATACTTTTAACTGTAGCATCTAGCATAATTAAATGAAAGACATCTATTGTGGATAATTATTTATTCTTCTGTGCTAGTAAACTTGCCAAACTTTGTGGTGACAGTGGAGAGAGGGAGACACTAGAATGGATAGCAAAATGCCAAATTGTGCATCATTTTACAGTTTGTACTACCCCACTTGGCAATCATAAACATAGAACATGGAAATAAACAATTTAGTAGTTGATCTGGATTTTGACCATATTTTAGACTTTGTTTAAGAAAGTGAACATTTGTGCTTTTTAAATTAGAAAACACATATGCTAAACAAAAATACCAGACTGTGACCGTACTTTTCAGAAGCTTACACTTTAATGAAAATTTGATTGTGAAGCTTCCCTGTTTTGACCTATGAGAATCTCAATTAATTTAACTAATTAAATCTACCCTAAAATATCAAAATCAGACATTCAAATTCATACCCATTGACAAAATAACGTACTCATCTTTTAACTTAATGCATCCATGTTTTCTTTTGATTCTTTATTTCTTCCATTGGACTGGAGGTTCTTTTCATTAACAACCAACTTGCAAAAGACCCTCAGTTTTAGCATGCCAGTAAGCATTTTATTTTAATATTGTAGTAATGTTCAGTAATTCACTTGATATCTAAACTAGAGAATTCTGAAAAGGAAAATAGATGTAGAAAAACAGAGCCAGATCTCTCCTGTGATAGTTTCCAAGACAACTAGACAAGATGGGAACGTCTAATACACTTTTAGATGTTTCAGATGGGGCAAACTGCAAAGAGAAATTGAACTACTTGTCCACAGTGAAAGGAATGGAATGTAACAGAAACCTTACTTAATCTCCAGAATCTCCAGTGTTTCCAAGAAAGTTAGAGCAGTAAAATTATTCCACACTGTTCAGCTGCTCAAGCTATACGAACATAGCTTTCCGTGAGGGCACTAGTTTTGAAATAAGCTTCTTCTTCCAGCATAATTAAAAAATATCTGCTAACATGACTTAAAATAAACTGAAAATGAGAATTGTGTTTAAAAGAAAAAAGCTTTTCAACTTTAGATCATGCAAATTTATCCATTTAATTTCAGTCATTAACTGAATATTTATGGAAGGTCCCAGACTACTTGGGGAAGCAAATTGAAACTAAAGTGGGTAAAATGTTTTTTTCTGATGGAAACATGAAAACACGTTTAGATATAATTGTAATCTAAATACTGATGTATTAAAAATATTTCTAAAACTGTAATTGCTTTCCTCTGTGTAATTTCAGTTACTGATGTGCAGCATAGGAAGATTAGCCTATCCATACAAAAATGTTCTGCAATAACTAATGACTTTGTTAACAGCTTTCAAAGTTTACTTCTCTTTTTCACTGTCACACTATAATGATCAGAAATGTCATTTGCTTGGGTTTTTTTCTTGTCTATGTAAAAATGGAAATCAGTCAGCAAATACATGTGTCAGTCACATTCTATAGGTTGGTGGGTGGGAATTTGGCTTATATACAGAAATGCTAAGAAAGCAAACATTACTTCTTCACTTTCTGGATGTGTTTCAAACCTAGAGTTTTCTCATTAAAAACTTGGTTGGAACAGATGTATGCCTGTAAATTTTTTCTGCTTTGTTAAAATCCTGTATTTCACCAAAGTTTTCTTCCACAAAATGTTCCAAATGGTTTTAATCAGGTATTACATTTGGATTCCTGTAGGCAACCACATTTTTTTCTGTGAAGTAATATTAATTGACCTAAAAATGTCAGCTCAACAATACAAGATATGATATCACCTGTAGGTAACAAGTGTAGCAAGTGTTAGCAGTTGCCAAAAATCTGTCCTAATCAGAAGCAAGCAGGTACCTCCTCTATTTGGGAAGGTGCCCATTTTTTATTTAAATATTCAGTACTTCTGAAATATGATCTTAAAAGCCTCCAAAGCAAAGTCTGAAGCGAAACAACCAGCCTCACAGACTAGCTTCAACAACTCTGGATATCAATCAAGTATTCCTGAGTATAATTTTATTTACATTTCAGTTGGAATGAAATGATAAGATTAAACAGAAAAATATATCCTTTAAACTTTTTTAAAGGAGCTAAATGTTGATCTGCTTTCCTTGGTGTAGACTTGGAAACAAGACACAGGACGCAGTGGCTGTAACTTTTAAACTATTAATTTTACTCTAGTAATCCAATGAGTCACACTATAATCTGCCATCTTTTTAAATCTGTTGTTTAAATCCAGAGTGGATACGACACAAGTAAACAAGGAATCTTCCAATTTCATGTTATTTCTTTCATCTTGTTTAAAATCCATCCCAGAATGCAGGAGACTGTTCAGCAGTTAGCCATTGGCACAATCCCAGATCCAGCAATTAAGGTAAAAGGAGGGTGTGAACTAAGTGAAAGATGGCAGAAATTTTAAATCTGTTTGTTCTTGGTCCAGTGTATATGTGTTGTTTCCTGTATGCTTTGTTTAAGAAGGTGCGGCCAGGCAGCAGGAAGGAAGGGTGCCAGGTTATGTGTTCTGGCTGTGGGTGGGCGATGCAGAGGCTCCTGGAGACAAGGAAAAATTACTCTGTCTCTGAGAAAAAGTGAGTATGCTAAGCTGGGAAAAATTTCTGCAGTACAGACAAAAGCTAAGAGACATAGCAAAGAAGCATCCCCTGACACGAGAAGAGTCTTCAAAAAGGAGCTACAACAAATGTTAGAAGTAATTAAAAGATTAACTGCAAAAAGACAAAGACACAGTAGCTGCAGGGGAGGGACACAGAGAGGGAAGGAAGGAGGGGCTGAATTCTCTCAAGTCTTCAGTCTTGTCCCACTCAACAGATCCGATTTTTTTCCTGTTTATATGATGTAGATAAATTTGTGTGTATATTTTCTAAAGAAAAAGTAGTCATACAGGTGGGAAATCTTTTGACGTTGTTTGGCTAGTCACTTCAAGGAGACGGGTGAAAAGAGAATTTAATCTCAAAGCAATGGCTGGTTCTGGAGCTGACACATTCTGACGGTTTGTTGGTAGGCAGCATACTGTATAATCAGACCCTCATATTGCGCTCATCTCCAAAAATCACCAGCAACACATCAAACAATCCCCAGGATCTAAACTCATGCCCTAAGAAGGACATCTGACCTCTTAATTCGCAGCTTTCAGAAAGCAGCAATAAAGTTCTGGAAAGTACAGAGCAACCCATGCTGTCTCAAAAACAAATATGAAAGCTTAAGCAACGCTACCTGAAGTGATCCCTGCTGGGTTTTTCTTGGCTTCTTCCTGGTCTTCCTGGCTCTGTGAATGCTTTATCCACCTTGGGATGAGGCGGATGTGTTCGGAAAGAAATGTCATTATTCTTTGCCTGATCAGTTTGAGGACTTTTTAGAGAATTTCACTGTGAAAGCGTCCACATTGCTGTCAGAAATTTTTCTCCTGGAATCAGCCTATAAATAAGCTGAGATTACGGTAAATCTGAAATGCCATCTATTCTTGTCTTGACGTTCTCACCCTTCAACGCAAAAGACTCAACAAGGAAATAGGTTGCCACCATGCAAAATATATTTTATTGGGGTATAGGAAGCTAGCTGGTGCTCTAAAGCACTGAAAATGTAGCTAATGCACACTTTCTGGTTAATAAGAATACTCAAGAATACTACATGGATATAGATATGGTTGCACCCCACTGATTCTAATTCTTTGCATCCTGTTCAGTATTGCATTATTTAGCTGATTAATAGTTCAAAGGGACAAATTGTTCCTTTCAATCTCCAAATGGAGTCAAAAGATAAATGAGATTAGAAAGACTGTTAGCTTTTTAACATTGTTTACTAAAATACCGCATTATTGAATAAAATTCATAAAAAGATAGTTTGAGTTCTACTACCGTATTTCATTACTAATCCATTTTCATTTGTAAACATTTCTCCTATTAATATCTTATGAAAACACTAAGTTAAGGAACAGTTTAGCGAAAAAACTAATACCCTGTCAGTTCAAACAGCACTTATTGCTGCTGTTATTCAACTGAATTTAAAGTAAAGTACATTTCAGGTATTTTTTGCTACAGTCATACTTTGCTAAATCCAGCTGTAATGTGATCCTGGAAAACTGGTGTATGTGTATCAATATCCATATTATAAGGATTAATAAGTAAAGCTAAAATAATTGGACAATAATATCTGTGAAATTACAGTAGTATGAAAGAGATCAGCAAGAGATGAAAAACTGTGGCTAAACCATGGCTTTGCATTAGTAATCCTCTAATTCAGGAGATGTTCTGAGAAAGATGAGTCAAGGGCTTTAATTTTAAGGTGAACAAGACTTAGCCTTTTAAGCAACTATTTCTTCATCAGTGTTAAGTACTGTTATCAAGCCATAGCATGAAAGGGTGTGGAAAAACATATCAGAGAGCATCCAGAAATCATGAGAAAAATCTATTGATTCCAAATTTTTAATTCCACAGAAGTATGTAAATGAGAATGTAATTTATTTCACTCCCAACATACACTTAAGCATCTGTTGCTGGTACTTGAAGAAATGACTTATCAAATCTATTTTAACTGAGAGAACATTTGGTATTCCTGATTGTCAGTGGGTCCAAACGCATTCAAAGTCACAATCACGTTTCTTTCATCCTTGTTCTTGCCCTGTGAAGAGAATGACTTTTGAAAATCACTTCTTTGTTTCTGTCATATTTTCTTTCTTTTGAAGTTCTAGATACGCCAAATCAAATTTGTACGTTTGAAAAGATCATCAGATGCCTAAACTTTGCTTGTTCAGGTTCTGAAGATACTCTGCTTCTCTACTATTGGATAATTTTTATTTTTTTTTAAAGCTGTGGAATGCTAACTGACTTACACAATGGCAAAATTCTGAAAAAATGTGAGAAAAATTAGCATTAGATGTTATGGCTGTGGTTATCAATCTGACCTAGCTTCTCAGAAGAAGGAAATAATATTTGAATATTACAACAAATCTACAAGCCAGCTCACATGGTTTCCATTTTTTGTTTGAAAGTCTTCATTTTTTATTTGTTTGTTTGGTTTGGTTTTAATTTGGAAAGGCAGCTGTACAGTACCATGGCTCATTTCTCAGTTGCATGGATTTACCTGGCAGTTTCATTTGGCTGGAGAATCGACTACTGGTACGCAAGGAGTGAGGTCAAGAGGGAGCTCTTATTTAAGAATTTGAAATGGTTGTGGTGAGCATCAAGATCCCACTGGTGGAAGTGGAATTCCTGAGATAACAAATGAACCTGCAATGCAGAAAGCTCTGTCAGAGCAGTCTGCCATACACCACCTTATTGTAGTCACATCTCAACTACTCTGGAAAAGAATTTAGCTCGCCATGAACTTTCAGTTCATCTTTTGATCTCTGTACCATCTTTTAACAGATAAAAGACTGTTTATGAAATCTTCAGACAAAGTATACATGTGTGTCTGTGTTATCCTCCAAAATATATAGCCAAAGCAGAATCTTAGAAGCCCTGAACAATTTCAAAGTATTTGATCCTCAGTGTGAATTGGGAATGTCTGAATAATAAAAACAATTCTGAACACTTGCTTGATATGCAAATAGACATGTGGGATGTTAGGTTTCATTACAGATTATTTTAATAAAAATAAACCAGATGTAATATCACCATATTAAAATGAAAAGTAGAGAAATGCATAGTACAACTTTAATTTTAATCATATTCTTAATTATTACAGTGATATAGTATAACTATTCTGTTACGTGATCGCAATGAATACAAGAGATTACTGAAAATTCTGTAAATAATTCAGATTCTCTTTACCCTTTGAGCGATGGTCACATCAGGTTTCTCTTCAGCTGGGATTATGGCTGTATTAAAAACTGTCTGCCTGAGCAGCTCTGTAAAAATGCTGCAGAGATGAATCTGTAACATTATATGATACAAACTACATTATCATAAAGGAGCAATAAGAAGTAAATAGATAGAATGGTAGTCTATCATGCGAATCACACAATCAGCTTAGAAAGGAGTTTAAGAAACCGATACTCATCTGGGTCATTCTTTGCCAAGTGCTGGATTTTTCTCTGAAGTGAATTTCCAAGTTCTAAATCACTCAAATGAAAGTGCTTTATCCTCTCCGACTGGGAGTTCTGGTTATTTCTGCACCATTCATTTGTTCTGATGCTCAGCCTAAATTTACTTTTTCTTAGCTTCATGCCATTATTCTCAGTTATTCTGACAGTGCTTATAAAAGAGAACTTTAGGAAACACTTCCAAGAGTTGTTTAAAAGGAAGAATAGAAGAATAAACTTTTTTTATATGTTTGTGCTAAAAATGCCAGTCTTCAAGAACTTCACAGTATTGTCCTAGAGAAGAGCTCTGAAATTCTCTTCTTAAATATATTAAATCATTTGATAGCAAGATACCTGTCTCCAGCTTCACACACACATACGCACATGCATACACACCCCTGTATATTTTCAGAAACCCAAGTATCCTTATTACCTGGTAATTTTAAGGTAAATACAACTTTCTTCAAAGAACTTATGAAAATGCATGCTTTTATTCTATCTATAGAATTTTGCCAGTAATAAAGTGTAAACAAACTGATCATAGGAACAGAATTAACCAAAATATCTATATTTTTCTTTGCAATGGAACAAGAAATATGAAATCCAAGTCCTCCCTTGTTCATATTCATGTAAGCACATTTGGTGAAAATGGATGTGAATGTTGGTTACTGTCTCTTTGCGGTGCTTCAGCAGTACAGGGAAGTCGGAGAGAATGAAAGTGGCCTCTTGGGATCTCTGACCCAAGACGGTGAAGAGTTATTTCAGCTGTTGTGAATTTAATGTGTGTGTGATATGCTTTGTCTACATTGCCTCCTATCCGTTCTAAGAGATGTAGTCATAAGAAAGAATATGCCAGAAATACTGTTGGAATAGAAACACATGGACAGTTGTTGAATGTTTGCTCAATTCAGAATATACTTGGGTCTGTTTTGTTATGTTGAGGTTAGAAATAAAAACAAAACCAGTTTACCGCTCTCATTTGCTGCCTGGTCTTGAGAAAACATGGAATGTGACTTGCAGTTTATTGGGCCTAATGTGCTTCATTTTTTCTTTTAAATATCTGTTTACCATAACAAGCCCTGATATTTACATTATGCAAAGTGATTAATTTCTCTTGCACTCTTTGCTATTGTACATATGATTTGAGTTTGGGTAGAATTCTTTGGTGGAATCCCAAATTTTATATTATCTAAGCCAAACTTTATATTAATGTACAAAGAGACAGACTTTGTTGCATGAAAACATATTTAATCAATTATATAGTTCCATGTTGTTGACATAATAACTTTATCCTGGTATAACTAAAATATGCTTTGGACAATGAGAGTATTACGTATTTGAAGAGACAAATATGCTGTTCAAGTTTAAGTTGGAAGAATATTGTTTGAATCCAAGAAAGCTAAATGTATTTTGTGAGTGATATACACAGGGTTTGTTTGGAAAGAGATAGGGTAGACTAAAATATTTTGCAAAATTGTCTTTTATTTTTGTGGCAACCCTGAAGGACCAAGACAGTTCTACTTTTTCAAAGATATATTGAAGTTAATAAACAACAAATAATAAAAGAGACTTCTTATTTAGAATGAAATAAACCTAAACTTTGTAACTGGAATTAATCACAAAAATAATGAATTAGTTAAAAGAATGTGTCAATATGATACATGCTGTTATGCTCAACTATAAATTTCAGCATAAATTTGTTGTTTTGCAGAGGCTTCTGTCGGTCTCCACTGTATTTATAGTCCTTTTAAATAGCAATCATGAGCGACACAAGCCTGATATTACTCTCCACTAGCTTCTCTGTTTTGATATAATGCAATACCTTCCAAAGTATTTCAGGCTTATGCAGAAGTGTGCATAACCTTGGATAATATTCAAAAGCTAAGAAAAATTGGATTAGAATATGGATACAAACATGCTAATGCCTGAACATCCAAACTTTCACTTCTTGAATAATGCTAAAGAAAAATTAAAAGAGCTTGCAAGTGTTTTGGAGAACAAGAACAACCAAAAAGAACCCAAACAAAAGACCACACACAAGCCCCTGAAAATAGCAAGTAGCAGCTGCCTCCAGGTTCCTCCTTGTATTCTTGTAATTTAGGGACAGAAAATGTTGACTGCTCATCTTGTGTAATCTTCAGTGTGTCAGAATCAATATAGATTGAAGTTAAAGAAAAGCTTTACTGGAAAAGTAGTTCAAATCAGCTGTCGCTTCTGAAGCATTCAGTTGATCAGGCTGCTTCTATCTTGATATATCTTGCTTCTAGACTAACCATGAAAGGCCTGGACTCAAGAATGGGCCAGTTTGACCTTTTATCAGAAGAGAAAGTTGCAAATTCTGTTAACTTCTTCTGCTGATAGTTCTTGCAGAATACCACTTCTCATTATGTGAATTGCAAGATATAACAGATATTGTTTTGCTCTCACTCATCTTTAATACATCAGCTATGGTAGATGATTCTACATTTCTGAGGCTTTTTTTTGAACTCAGGCATGACCATTTTTTACAAAGTCAGAATTTCTGTAAGAACACAGCTCTCTTAGGGCAGGATAGAATTTATAGAACAAGCTGTTTGCACTTCAGTTGAGTGAAAGATCATTTTGCCCTCAGCAGCAAAGGTGAATCATCAAGCTATCTATTAGATGTTAACATATATGCCCCTACAGGTAAAGCAAATTAAAACTAATGCATGCCACAACTCACTTAAAGGGCTCTTTTCATTTACAACTTTGCACTAAAAAATAGGTGAACGCTGAAGCAAAAGCGGGTTGATTCAATTCCCTCTAGTAGTTGCTGTTTGCATTATCCATGTTTAGGGAGGTGTGGGGTTGTGCAGGCCAACAGAGAAGGGACAGCTATGTCTCTTCTGGAGCTAGAGTATGCTTCAACCCACAGGCCTCTGGTGGCTCTCATAACAAACGGGGTGGGCATTGTGACCTTTTCTCCTTCTGCCTCTTCTTTTGGCAAGACAAGGGTTTCTATGTTATGCTGTTTCTGTTGCAGTAGCGTCAAAAGCTCAGAGTCCTGGAAATGACTCGTGTAGCCAGAGATCAGGACACTAGGCTAAAATAATGCCCTGAATCAAATTAGTATGTCAAATTAGAGCAGCAAGTGAGAAAAACTTTTTAACAGGTTAATAAAAGCAGATAAAATATGGACCTAGTTGTACTCGAACACAAGCACATACCTGTGTTTTAGTGGCCAGAATAGTTTTATTATAGTCTTATTTTGCTTTTATGTTGAACATAAGCTTAATAACCAGCAGGACAACAGAATTCAGTGTTCTGAATGAACCTGTAATATTAGAGTCATGGAACTGTTGAGGTTGGAAGGGATCTCTGAATGTCATATAGTCCAACTGCAATTAGACCAGGTGACTTTGGGCGTTGTCTGCCTTAACCCTATTAGCATTACCATTTCAGTGTTATAACATGGAGGAAAAGCCAAATAAACTTTATATAATCTTCTGTTTAAAGGATTTTTCTGCTTATGAATTACCCTTGCTTTAGAAGCAGAGTCTGCTAAGAGCAAGCGGGTGTACTAAAATGCAACAAAACTATGTCACTGATTAGATTGCTTCTAATGTTGGTACTTATGTATGTGCAATGTGGATGGTGTAGGCGATGACATTGTTTTTCAGTTACCTGCACATTACATTCTTAGGCTTTTATTGTACTAAAAGTATTTGTTTACTTAAAATGTACAGGAATCAAAATCCATAGGAAGTGATTCAGCTGCTTAAATATAGAGATCTGCTGACATTTTAGATACCCTAAGCCTGGCTCTTCTCCCTGCCACCAGCTGCCAGTCGTGTATGATGTGCCACAGGTCATATCTGTCAACCCCCCTCTGGACTTCTCAGATATCCTACAGCCTATAAGATGGCACTGAGTACTTGTGCATAAGAAGTTGGATGCCTCCATGCTGGTTAAGGATTAACCTCTAGCAGGCAGCCAAGCACCACATAGCCACTCGCTCGCTCCCCTCTGAGTGGGATGGGGGAGAAAATTGAAAGGGTAAAAGTGTGGAAACTTCTGGGTTCATATAAAGACAGTTTAACAGAGAAAGCAAAAGCTGTGTGCAGAAGCAAAACAAAGCAATTCATTCACTACTTCCCATCGGCAGGCAGGGGTTCAGCCATTTCCAGGAAAGCACCACTCACAGAATCACAGAATCACAGAATGGTCAGGGTTGGAAGGGACCTCTGGAGATCATCCAGTCCAATCCCCCTGCCACAGCAGGGACACCTACAGCAGTTTGCACAGGATGGTGTCCAGGCGGGTTTTGAATGTCTCCAGTGTGGGAGACTCCACAACCTCTCTGGGCAGCCTGTGCCAGTGCTCTGCCACCCTCAAAGTAAAGAAGTTCCTCCTCATGTTAAGATGGAACTTCCTATGTTCAAGTTTGTGCCCGTTACCTCTTGTCCTATCACTGGGCACCACTGAAAAAAGACTCTTCTCATCTAACTGGCACCCTCCCCTTAAGTGTTTATAAGATCCCCCCTCAGTGGGGATCCTCCATCATGCACAACAGTTACTTGGGAAGACAAACACCATAGCCCCTCTGTTGCCTCCATATTTCCCCCAGCTTTTATTGCTGAGCATATACCATCATATGGTATAGAATATCCCTTTGGTCAGTTGGGGTCAGCTGTCCTGGCTGTTTCCCCTCCCAACTTCTTGCCCACCCCCAGCCTATTCACTGGTGGGGTGGTGTGAGGAGCAGAAAAGGCTTTGACGCTGTGTGACCACTGCTCAGCAATACCTAAAACATCAGCCTGTTATCAACACTGTTTTGGTCACAGATCCAAAACAAGCACCATACAAGTTACTATAAAGAAAATTAACTCTATCCCAGCCCAAACCAGTACACTTAATAAAAGTTATAACTTGTGGGTGGGTAGCCAACTTACACATCATTTGCACCAGAGGTAAGAGCTTCAGAATGAGATTCTTAAAAGTCAACAGGCAGAACAAGGTTGTTTTAAATACTATTCATCCCTCTTTTCTTTGCTGTTCAGTATGTAGTGGAGTCCTCCTGGATTGTCAGAAGTACATAGGAAACACAATGTCTGTTTCAAGGAGGTAAAACTGGTACAAAAGCCCTTACACAGATACCAGTTTTCTGTCTTGATTTTCAAAGACCTGTGTGGCTTATTTATTATGACGTGCCTCATGCTTATAGGGAAAAGGGCAAGCACCATCTTTGCTGCATGGATTTAGTGAAGTCTGCAAGACCCTTATGTTTTCACTATTTGTTGCATTTATGGAAAAAATTAGTAGCATTTGCAAATTTTTTGGTATAATGTTTTCTTTCTTATCAGTCATATGATGGGTAGGGTTTTCTTTCTTGGGTTTATCTTCTTGATTTGTTTTGTTGATTCAAACTTGAGCTGCTGAAAACAGATTCTTGCCTAAGAAACCTCAGCCTTCATTTAAAACCAAAAAAGTTTCTAGCCTTCCAGACTGAATATTAGTTGGAGGATAAACATTCCCAGTGAGGTGCAAAAACAAACAAACTCACTAACCCCTACATGTGCTCTCTTCCAAACCTCATCGTTTGGGTGGGGTGGGCACAAGGTGTGGTACTAAAATAACTTTTGAGTGCCTGTGGCTGGCAATACTGAATTGAAACCTCACAAGAAGCATTTACCCATATAATACATTAAACCTTATTTGTGAACAAAAATATTTTAAATTAGCATATACTTTAGGGTAATTATCCCTACTAAGCTGCAGCATGCTCTTTAAGTTTGTTAGTCATCTTTTCAGACAGTTCTCTAGCTTCTGGTTTTCTTCCTGGCTCATATGGCAAGTTCTGAATTTTGCTAATGGGATTATCGGGGACCTCACTCATATCTTGCACTTTATTAATACGGCAAGTACTTTTGTTCTTACTAGAATGAATGAACAAGCAAAAATCTACAAGCCACTCACATATTTCTTTTCGTTTATGCCATTCTGAAGAATATTTCTGCTTTCTGAAAACTCAACCCCAACTCTAGGAACATCAAATCAGGCTTCTGGGATATAGTACTTTGTTTCTTTATGCCTCGCCTTCTCTGAGGTAACTTCCTTCCTGTGGGATAGTTATCAGCACTGTGCACGCTGTTCCTGATGGGACATTATCAGCATTTTAGAGCTGTGATAGTACTGCTGTTTGTTTTATAGAGCTATTCCCCTGTTGATGCAGTCTTCAATACCTTTCTTGATTACTTCATTACTGTTAAGATTAGAAACTAAAACGTAATATCAGCTTTATCATACAATTAATTGACTGCAATACTTGAAATGCCTGATTCAGGATGAGAAAAGAAAATGAAATACTCATGAAAATTCATAAGATGAAACTGAAGAAAAGTGGATGTACATAGCATACTGAATACAATAATGTGTGTTTCTCTGACTTTTTCAATTATAAAGTGCCCTCAAAATTACCCACTTAAATTGTTATGCCTCCTTCTGAGGATTATCAAGGCATTCTTGAGCTTCAGACAACACATTAAACATACAGATTTTTGCTTTCTTTGTTCTGTGAAATTAATTAGAACACATACAGCTTTGTGAAGCATCTAAATCACATAAATGATAAAATAAATAACAACAATATAAAAATTAATATATGCAGTGAATTTTCATTTACATTCTTTCAATTTGCTTAGCACTTTTTCTTTTAAAAAAGGATAAAATTCAAGAAAGCTCATCAGAAGAGATCTATTACTTGGGATGATTCTGCATCCAGGTTTCAATCAGAAATCTGTTTGCCATCTTCAGTTTTCAGCTATGAACACAAAATTTCTAAAGACTTTTTTGGTGTCCAACTCAATACTTGATTTTCAAAACAGAACTGAATTAAATCCAATAAAGCTTCATGAAATCTTTGTAAAAGTTTCTGCTTGACAACCGATACGTAGTACAAGGAAAAGATAGATTTTAATAGGAGATCAATTTACTAATGAAAAGCTGAGTCACAAGCTTTTCATCGACTGCAATCTCAAACAGTGAGGACAAACATAGAAGAATAATACAAACAGAAAGAAAAAATCAGGAAGGATATAATGGGGAGTAGATAATGGTGAGGAGGTCAAAGAGCTTTATGCCTCTTTTGAATCAGTCTTCACTAAAACTAGTTTGATTACAAAGAAGTGACTAATGCAATTAAGGATAAATCAAAAGGATAAAATTTCCACCCAGAACAGGCAAAGAAAGGGCTGGAGAATGCTTTATAGACCAGAACTTAGATAAAATTCATCTCAAGATCACAGAAATCTGTCTGAAACAATCTCAGAGACAACAGTGATTATTTTTGAGGAACAAAGTGATGAGTGACAGTTTTCAAAAGCTGGAAAAGTGAAATACATTCCCTCTCTTTAAAAAGCAGGGAAGGGGAGGAGCAGAAAACTGTAAGCTGAGCATGGAAAAATACTGGAAAATAATCAAACTGTTTGTAAGCTTCTAGACAATTCAAGCTAAATAGGAGCCAGCACTGGGATGGCCCAACTTGTTGCTGAGCAACTGCTATGTGACATCTTCAGTAGGTAGTGGACAAACAGTAGCAGAAATATATCTAAATTCTTACCAAGTTATTGACATATTTTGAAAAAAACAACTGACACCTGGCAAGACTTCTAATGATAAGAATAGTCTAAATGAAACTGCTAGGAGGTGGGTTCATAATTAGCTGGATGATCACAACCAGAAGTATTATCAGTTGTTCAAGATAGAATAATATCTGAAGTGAATCAACCTTCAACAGACATCAATCCTGGAGATATACTGGCTAATATTTTAGCTAATTAGAAATACTTTTATTATTTACATATAGAATTGGGAGTAAATTTACCTATAAACACATGGAAGCCAAGCTACACTCAGTAAAGACAAGGCAAGGATCTACATGTAGGTGATAATTCAGAGCAGAAGTACAGTTTGGGGAGGATGCTACCAGCCCATCAAAACAGGTTTGTGGTTTAAATTTACATGCTACTTGTGAATGACCAATGTCATGTTGTTGTAAAAAAGGGAATTATACTTAAGGCATCCAAATAATATATTTGCTCTTTCATATGTAATATGTCACTTGTAATCTCTGAGCTGCAATCTTTTTACTTCAAGTGTAATGTGAATCAATTGGAAAAAGTGGAAAAAAAAGATCCACAAGAGTGATTGAAGGTTTAAATCCCATGAATTATTAGAGAAGACTGGATTAATTGGGTTGTTTGGAGTCTACAAACAAAGAAGAGAAGCATGCTAATGGAATTCAAGTACGTAAAAACTGCTTCAAAGAGGAAGTGAATAATCCCTTTCTCATGCTCATGGTCAATAGAAAAAAATTAAAGAGCTTAGATTGCAGCAGGAGAGATTTGCATTACAAGTTGCAAATTTTCATCTTAGACAAACATCTTTCAAGCTAACCCTAGACATAATTGGTTGAGAGAGGAAAAGACAAATGACTAAGGGATCTCTTGAAGTCCCTTCCAGCATTCTTTCCATGATTTTATGCTCCTTTTTCTGGAGAGCAGAAGCTCTGGGGCTCGAAAGACATTTGTTTTCTGAGTCAGAATATTCCATGCTGTCCCTAGGTGTTATGCACAAAATGGGGCTGTGATGAAGTAGTGCAATTCCAGCTTAGAGGAATGCTATACTGCAGGTTACATTCCACATGACTATTAAAGGAGTCAACGGTTGTATGGAAAGTTTGATTTGTAAAATAAAGGAAATACAGAAAAGTTACTTTAAAAACTGGTAATTTTGCCTGATGTTTTTTATTACCTTCCTCATGAAAAATAATTTTGCAAGTCACAGCTTTAATATAAATGTGAGCAGATGAACAACAGCTAGTAGTAAGGAAAACAGCCTAGCTTTTGACAACTTAAGAATTAATTCTGTAGAAACCAAGTTATTACCATCTTTGTCTGGAATTTGATAGCATTTATCAGCTTCTTCAGATATCTCCAACAAACACACATGCATTGCTATGAGGCAGATAGCATTAATAATTCTACGTGCAAGAAACATAAACATGAAGGCAGTGAGAACAGGCATTAAGCACCTTTTTGTGTGTGTCTCCAACGTATATAGTACAACTTTGATGAAGGAAGTACTGTCATCTGGCTTACTGCCACCCTCAAATACAGGTGTAGATTTATGAATTTGGATAGACTCATTAAGAAGAAAGATATATTTTATTTCTGTTAAATAATTCAGGCACATGAAACTCCACAAAAACGAAGGCTAAAAGAAGGGAAAAGAGTGTAGTAGGCAAAATGATTGGAACATCTTGATAAATTTGTTTTGGATGATAACATGTTTCATAGTAATGAGTTTATACAACTCAACTATGATTTTAATTAATTAACAGTTGCTTCTCTGTCTTTGAAGTTTATGTTTTATAAACGATGAAGAAATGCAACTTATCCAATATTTCTGGACAGTAGTGGTCTTCTTGGGAGATTCAGAAGTTTAGGGACTCTTAAGAAGGATCATCTCTTAGAATATGGATTCTAAAAATCTGGACCTCTCGCTGGACTTGGAACACCTAAAAATTGAGAAATCCAAACTCACAATTCACTTTTCAAAATTCTGAATTAATGAACTGTCTCCTAGAGACCTCACTAATCTGTGATCAAATAGTCAGATGCTAGGTGATGAATAGAGCATAGAAATGCAAATTTTAAATGGTAAGAGACAGATGGAACAGTATATGCATTTAAGTTATGTGTCTAAGAAACACATCCTATCATATCTCCTGCTCCCACAGGCTGGTCACTGAAACATTATTCATAAACACAGTTTTGTATACCACATGCAAAATTTCTAAATACTTAATGTATATTAATTATGTACTTGTAAAAGTCTATTAAAAAAAAAAAGGGAATCTGACTGATTTCTAAAACAGATATCTTAAAGCATTTTTACAGCAACCCATATCAACTTACATTAACCCACAGAAGTGAAGGTATTGCAAATAGTAAACCTAAAGCATGAACAAAATTAAGTATTATACTTTCACGTGGGAGAGATATTATAAGGTTCACAGTTACTTTGTGTCAGATTAATCCTTTAGCATTAATGGAGCTATCCATGCTGATGGAGATCAAATCTGTTATATGAAAGCTGGCATGACTTCAGCGGACATCAGTTGCTGCAATAATTATCCTTAGCTTTTTGTATTTATTTTATTTTACTTTTATGAATAATAATATAATCTTTTCAGGAGGAGTTCATTTTAGAAAAATCTTTATGCTCAGACTTTGAGGTTTTGTTGTTGTTGTTGCTGTATTTTTCTTCTAATATAGAATTTAAAAAATAATAAAAAAAAATCCCTCCTTTCTTTAGTTAAGAATAATATCCGAGACATTTTAGTCCTCATTTGCAATTAATGAAGACAACTATGTACGTATTAGAAGCAGATATGGGTGCTTCTATGTTTGTATGTCCACATGCTTGAAAAAGAGATATAGGATTAAATATCCATTGGCTCCTAAGCATGGATAGTCCTACGTTCGTCACTGGTCTAGCCTCCAACTGAATCCCCACAAAAGTGAGGGCTGTTGGACTGCAACAGGAGAATGAAGAACTACGACAGTAATTTCAGTAGAGCTGCCCATCATTTAAAGGGAAAGCTCATTTACTTAGTATAAGTTTGCACTTGTCTCAAAAGTCTTTTTTTATATACTACAATATGTTTTAAGGACAGATAAATACCTCATTATTTTTACAAAGAATTAATAGACTGAAACTGAATGAATGTACTGAAAGAAATCTTTGCAAATAATTGAAAAATTAAAAGTTGATAATCCATAGAATGATGAGAGATAATAAATAGAATAACCAAAAATTACTCAGAATAATTGAATGTTGCTCCAGGAATGAAGGTGGTGTACAAAGATCCTCTGGTGAAAATCTGTACCATAGAGGCAGTACTTTCTCTATAGAGATCAGTTAGGAACTATTTATTAAATCGAGAGAAGAAAAAACAGCCTGATACAAATTAAAACACTGTAGAATAAGGGGTTTGCTAAAGACAGAGAACACTGGAGGTTCCTCAGTCTGGGATTTAATGACATGATATTGTATGTTTGAGTATATATTTTTCAACATATTCCTTTTTTCCCTGCTTCTGAAGGTAAACGGTTCAGAAGCAGGAGCTGGTTTCTTGTATGGTCTGACTCCAGGATCGTTTGCTCTGTCAGGCAGAAATTATTTATAAATAAACAGCTGAGTCCTTGGTTATGGCTAAGGAATATTTAGATGTAGACATAGGTACAGAGAGTGAGGAAAGCTCACCTTTGCAAGTGTTCTGCTCTCAAAACTGTGTCTGAGTTGTTCAGGCCTGTTTAAAAAAAAAAGCTGCTCTAAATTACTCAAGCTACATATGTCCTCCAGGGCTGAAACAGCTGCTGGCAATCAGCCTTGTGTTGGGCAACGCTGTCTGTATTCCCTTTGCATTGGTCACCCCTTTTACCTTTGCAGTAATAAGTGTAATATGAAGATTAGTTCAGTCATTAGAGAATTTAGTTATGCTGGCTGCCCAGTCAGGTTGTCGGCAGGAAGGCAACAATATATGCACAACCCATGTGCAGCCTCCAGAGTCAGTGGGATGATTTTTATTTCGGTAACGCTCTGTTGTGCCGATTCCCTGCACAGTATCTTCTTACGGGAAAGTTCTTCAAAATAAATTGTCAGAATTTCTCAAAAGGAAAGCATTACTGTTGTCAAGTAACTGTCTAAAAAGGCAAAACAAGACCATAAGGAGTGAATAATGAAAGCTCATCATTGGCATATGTGAAATTCAAGCTCATGTTTGAAACTATTTCTGCATTACTAATCAGCTAATTACATAATGTCTTCCAAGTACGTGTGTTAATAGAGACCCTGGGGAGGTAAACAAAAGAAATTATGCCTTTTCTTTTGCCCAAGAGAGGCAGGCTTGCAGCAGAACCTTTGCAATTCTGTTGTACTACAGTGGGAGAGGGAGAAGATCCTCAGTGACTGTGTTTTGCATCCTCAGTCTATCTGCTCTTATGGCTCTGCATCTGCACTTTTCAGCAACACAAGCATCACAAGCATTTAAATAGAGAGCAATGGAGGTTGCTCGTCATGGTATTTCAATTGACATAATTCTCTGGCATGTGCTAAACCAGAGGTCAATCAGCATGATTCATAATGGCCATGTATAGTCCTCAATCTATAAGTTTATGAAATCACAGGTTATTACTTATCCTAGAACCGGAGTCATTCGGTATTCTTAGTACTAACAGAATAAACCACCCTAGAAGGATCCTTATCCAAGTCTTGTTTGAAACATATCTAGCAAGAGAGCTTGTTTAACTTCTAAAATGCAAAGCTGAGACCATATTCTGTAAAATAAACTCCCTCTGCCAGAACTTCAGCAGCAGTTAATTGGAGTAGCTCAGCTGAATCAGTAAAACCATGCTGAGTTACATCAGCTGAGATCTTCTTCCATGCTTATTTAAAATCTGTTTATGTAGCCTTCCCTCAGGCAGAGCTCCCATCTAAAAGGCTTGCTTATTTTTTTTTAGTTTACTTGATATGTTTAAAAAATATCCTTCCAGTAAGAGGTGCTAGAAAGTTTCAAATAATTGTTATTAGGGAAATTCTTTGTTCTCCTTAACACCATGGATTTTACAGCTTGCCTTTATTAAATAGAGGGTTTTAATGAAATGGCTTTCTCCAAACTTATTTATCCTGTATTTTCATTCAGTTATGCTGAACACTTTCTCCAGGGTAGATACTCGCCAGAGATGTAACCTGCCAATGCCAATCATTATAACGAATTTACTCCACAACCAGTAGAGTTATTCCATCTCTAGAAATATTGCACTTCATTTAAATTGTGCCCATTGAAAACACGTATTTCAGCACAAGGACCCAGAGGTGTTATTTTTCACCCTCAAATGGGGATCATTAGAAACCTTAATTCCAGTCTTTATGATACAAACAGCACTCAACTCTCAACATTTCAGCAGCAGCATTAGTTTTGCAAAGATTCAATTTGAAGCGCATCTGGAGTAGAGCTGTCCAAGATGTGCCTAGAATATTCCAATAACTATTGCAAAAAATGGACTAGTGAAAATGGACCAAGTCCATAATGAGTTAAAATGTTTATAGTTTTTCTCCTGTTAAAATGCATTAACAAGTTTTAACCGTATATATAATTGTGTAGTTCACTTTTCTGAGTCAGAAAATCAACTTCATTTTAGGGGAAAGATTGTTATAAAAAGTAAAAAATATCTCTGCTTGTGTTTTAGGTATTAGGTTAGAGTCTTTCAGAGAAAGTAATAGAAGCACTTGGATATACTAGGATTTGATTTGCCTTTATCAGGACGATATTGGAAACAGGCTGTTGCAGATAGCTGTCTGAAATACTTGATGTTCAGTGACAAATCTAATGAAAAGCAGGAAGTTAGGAATGATTAGGGAAGAAATGGAGATCAAATCAAATTACTTTTTATGGTACTGTATAAATCCATAGTTCCTGTCCTTTGAATAATGTATGCAGGAGTGGCCATCACATCCAAACTTTATGTAGTAAAATGGAAAATCTTGACAGGAAAGTGAATCCAAAGAGTATGGCTTATGTAGTATACATCTGCAGAGTATGCAATCAACACCAATTTAATTGTGTATCAAATTTATACGTATGTAAAGGTGTGTAATTAATTTATTTGTGACTAATTGTAGTCTAAAGGAATCTAACATTGTTTCTTTAGATGTTATTTAATTTTTAATGCCTCCTTCAAAACACTATAAATATGGTATCTTAATATGAAATTTTGCCTAATTTCAGGGGTGGGGGACACAACAACAAAAATTAACAAGAAGGTGTATACCACTATTAAGATTTTTTTTTTAACTTTATTTTAAGACTTCTAACATGACAACAAAAAGAGTCAGGACAGTTTGGACAACAGGTCAAGATGCGTCACAGATCACTTGCATAAATATGGGCATTTGATTTGTGCCTTATATTTTGTCTATTAAATGAATATAAAAATAGTGCCTTTCCTTTTCTGTTGAAACCAAAAGGTCTCAATCCCTGTAACAATTTATTCCTGGAGTACCAAAATGTCCACTTCCTGATACCTGTTCCCAAAGACGAGCCTGGAGCCTTACATCCCTTACTGGTCTCAGGGAAAGTTAAGCACCTAGAAATGGTGTCTAAAGTCTTCAGCTGAGCTAGCTAGTAAGAAATACTGGGGGTAAAAATGTGCCTTCAGCCTTGTCCTGAGAACCATTCAGTCAAAAAGTGGGATTCTGTAGCACAGTGATTGCTGCACTTGAGACAATCAGAGATCAGTTTCTGGTTCCTGCTTTGACTTCACTTACACTGAAATGTCTCTGAAAATAGGTTTCTACAAGAATTGCAAGTTATTGGTTTCTCATCTAATACAAGGCAAAATCATCCTCCACTCTCTGTTTCTCCTTCCTTCTCTTTGTTTCTAGCTTAGTGTTTCTTCCATGTTTCCCTACAGTGGAAAGGTTTCAGCAGGAGCTGAGCTCGAAGGTAAGGAGCAGTTCATATTGGGATACCTGTCAGGCTTTGATGTGAAATTTCCACAGTCTGTTGAACCCTACAAATCCAAGGCATTTCTGGGCATGTACAGAAGCAGAACTTCAGGAGCCTAGAGGAATTTTCAGATAGAGATCTTCATCTTCTACCGAGTTTAAGTTCCTCCAGGGCTCAGTGCCAGAAGAACAGGGATTTTCAGGATGGCAATTTCAGTTATGAGTATTTAACCTTTGTCCAAACCTTACACTTTAATTTGACTTAGTAAAAAAAGGTTGAATCACATCCTCCATAGAGCAGGAGACCCATTCCACAGAGTTTGTTTTCGTATTAATTCTTCTCCTCTGAGAGAGGAGAGTAAAATGTCTCTATAAACCATTTACTATATTAATGTCTTTCTTAGCCAAAGGATAATTCCAGAATGATTTGCATAATTATTGCCTTGATATACTCATCCTCAAGCACAAGAGTACAGTGTACCACCTCAGACACCAATAAGGTCCAGAATATCAGTAATAATACAGTCAGTATAAATCAGTGTGCTAAATTAGCTGATGCATGATTGCCAGTAGTCTGGTGAAGAATTTCAGCCAGTTCTATGGACATTTCACCATTTTCACTGAAGGAACATTTGAGTAAAAGATATATTTTCTTCCACTAAAGAGTCTTTTGTCAATGCAAGTAAGAGAGAAATAGTAATTCAAAATCATACATTTGTCTTCATCTGTGGTCTTTTATAGGTGTGCTTCTAAACTTATACATGTATATATTATGTATGAACACAATATACATCAATATAGCTCAAGTGATCTTATTCATGTATATATGTGTGTGTGTGATGCTTTATAGCATATCTGTATCTTTTTGTCTATTTAGGTACTATTTTTTTCAGTTGAGCGTTTTTGTAAGAAGTGATCTTTACAGTGTGATTTACTGGTGAGAAAACATTTAAACAGACAGTAGATTTCCTTCTTTCCCTCAGGGCAACTGCCCGGAGTGGCTGAATGCTCCTAACCACACAATGCACCATACCCACATATCCTTCTCTCCTTACCCTATTCAAATTAGAGCTATGTCCTGCTCTGCATTTTAAATGGTATATTATAATGGCATGTTATAATGAAGTGAGCCACCCAACACCTTGTGAATGGAAGCAGAATTGCCTGTTGGTGTTTGATATGGCCTACCTATTGTTCACCAAAGCAAGCACAGGCTTTAAATTTGGATCTGGAGGACCAACACTTGGAAATTCAGGGGTCCACTATTGTGAAGGTCAACCAGTGCAGCACGGAGTATTTCTCAGACATATTTTTACAAAGTTCTTGTTTTGTTAAAGAAAACAAGCCTGTGCACTGTC
Organism: Pluvialis apricaria; assembly: GCA_017639485.1. Classification (NCBI taxonomy): domain Eukaryota; kingdom Metazoa; phylum Chordata; class Aves; order Charadriiformes; family Charadriidae; genus Pluvialis; species Pluvialis apricaria. The sequence goes on from CM030007.1 coordinate 175,059,300, forward strand.
ATAAGTACAGGATTTCTTCTGATTTTATGATTGATGTTACAGATGTTACTCTTTAAAAATATTATTAAGTTACTGACGGGTTTTTGTTCTTATAAATAACAATCCTGGCATTCATCTAAAATAAAGTGCTTTCCACAGCACACTCACTTAAAATCTGTGCTGATAAAGTCCATATCATATGCTGATCATTGGTTTGACTTATATAAGTCTTGGGCAGCAATCCAAGTATGGTGAAGGCTTACTGTTTAATTTGTTTTATCATCCCAAGTTTTCTTTCAATTGCTGCTAAGAAGTGAAATATTAATCAATCAGCAAACATAATAAAAATAGTTCTGAAAACAACCTTCAGTAAAAGCTGATATAGAAGCACTGAAGCACGAATAGCCATTTGCACATTAACTTAAACAGGCAGTTTAGAGAATGAGTTGCTCAGAAACCCTAGACCATAGCACCTAGAATTAGTTCAAAGAAGAATGAAGCTGACATTATGGTTTGTTGTATACTTTTGTATTATACTTCTAGAAGTATTTTTAATTGATTACGTTCATCTCCCCTTTTTCTTTTTTTTTTTTTTTTAATACCACTGGAGATAATATATGTCTGTTACTCACATTAGATCTTTTGCATGGTATTAGTAAGTGAAGAATGAGACTAATTCTGAATGCTGCTGAAAATAATGCTGAAAGCTTGAAACTTCGTCATCACGTGGCTTTTTAAACAACAACAGATTTAGACAAGCAGATGGCAGCATGGATATCTGAGAAAAATATACTGGATTATCACAGAATCACAAAAATCACAGAATGGTTGAGGTTGGCAGGGACCTTTTGAAGTTGTCTTGTCCAACCCTCCTGCTCAAGAAGGGCTTGAGCATGGGCAGGCTGCCCATGACCATGTCCAATTGGTTTTTGAATATCTCCAAGGAGCGAGATTCTACAACTTCTCTGGGCAACCTGTGCCAGTGTTGATCAACCGCACAGTAAAAAATTGTTTTATTGTGTTCACGCAGGATTTCATATTTGTTCGGTTGACTTGTTTTAACTTGTGCCCATTGCTTCTTTCCTATTTAAACTAAAGAAAGCTTATCTATCTTTCTTTACCAAAGAGTCCTGAAACTGGTTCTACAGAATTTACTTTAACTGCAAATAGGGGCACAGACCATTTCTTACGCCTTATCAATTTCACATTTACAAAAAAAAAAAAAAAAAGTGGGATAAAAAAAGAAAGAGGGATATAAAAAGAGTGATCTTTTTTATTAAGAAAAAGTATATTTTTTGGGAGCCTTTCAGCTGTTTATGAGTTTTAAAGACTGACACAAGAAACTTTCCAGGGAGAATATAGTTCTTACAAGTTTGCTCTGCAAATAGTGCTCTACTGACAAAATTTCCTTAGATGTTTATTTATACATTTCCCTTCCCAAAACTGTCTTCATAAGCATTACCCTAATCAAGTGAACATAGTCACATATGTAATTCATTCACGGATTTGATAGAATTAGTATGCTCTATTTTTCACCAATTAAAAATAACATTTACTCTTGGGAAGAAACTTCAGAGACTGGGGATTTTTTTCAGTTCTGTCTAATGCCAGACAGTGGTGTTACCTTCAGCTGAGGACATGACCTTGTTTGAGCCAAATTGTCTTTGAGATGACCAGAATTATGAAGAAAGTCTTATTGTGTGGGACTGCCATGACCTTTTGCCATGTTTTCTCTGTAATGGAAGTATATGACAGGTACCTAGGATTTTAAAAATGTCTATTTTGCATATTAGTACTATATTAGTATTATGCTACAGATTTAACATAGGCAGAGGCTTTTGCTATATATTAACACCTTTCTATTCTACTTTATAGATATAGCCTTAATCTACCTCAAAGTAAAACTACTTTGCCTTTTTTCCCTCTTGGGGGGATAAGAAAGGTAAAGTGGATGCAAGTAAGTGTCGCATGGAAATAAAAAATATTTCTTCACTATGTTATTTACAGAAAGATAAATCTTATTTCTTTGCTAAATCAACCATAGGCTTGCAAGAAATAAATTTTTAATAATAATGTTACATAGTATACTGCATTAATAGATGTTTTAATTGCAGACAGTAAAGTTAGCCTTGTTTTACTCCTCATTTTAACGAAGGTCTTATACATGGTTATTTGCTGTGTCTTAACTGGGATGGGAGAGAAATTACCTCATAAAGATATTTAAATTTGATCTCCTGGAGCATGAGTGATTTGTTGACTGAATGAAAATACAGACTTTCATCATTACTTCCTTGTGACGGTTTTGCTAAGTTATGTGTATTTAAGTGGGTGGCATTCATACAAAATATGTTTACTGAATCTTAAGGCTTTGTTTGGCAATGGGCCATTCAAATTCAAAGTGGTCATGAACCATAATCATGCCAGAAGATGTTGCTTAGCAGCATTAGGAGATCAACATCTAAGACAGCTACAAATATTGTGGAGGTCATTGTGCCCAGCACTCTGTTATGTCAGCGAACCATGTCACATGATCACATCATAAACACACCAAGCTTCATCTTAAAAATCAGTTGTTTCCTCCCTTCCTCTCATTCTGTTAGAGAATGTTCTAGGAAAGCTGTTCCAAAATCTCATTCCTCTTTTAGTAATTTTGAGACTAAATATATAAACATTACTTTTTTTCCTCATAGAAAATATTATATTTTCGTGTCGCCTTACTTTTTGCAGTTTTTAAGCATAACTTCAATATTTATATATAGAACATACATATTTATATATTTATATTGCATATATGTTGCATAATCATATATATATTCTACAGATATATTATACCTTCTAGTCCTTTCAGTAATGATAAACTTAGTAAAACAAGCTAACTTAATTGCTTCCTATAAATGCATCCTTCTTTATCCTGACTGTTTAAGTGTCTCTTTCCTCTTCTGGTTCCATTTCACATTCATATTTTCTGAAGTGTGTATGGTATGCCAGATCAACTCCCATCTGTGACTTTTACAACATACACTTTCTGTTTCTACCCTCTAACTAACTGAGAATTTTCACGTCTCCTTTCCTTTGCCTCTTTCAACTGAAGATCAACCTAGTTTTAAAATAAGTCTTATTAGTCTGTCCTTAAATGATTTGATGTATTAAACTGATGCAGTTCATCCTCCTTATGTGAGGAGGGCCAAAAAGATGATCAGAGGGCTGGAGCACCTCTCCTGTGAAGACAGGCTGAGACAGTTGGGGTTGTTCAGCTTGGAGAAGAGAAGGTTCTGGGAAAACCTTATAATGGCCTTCCAGTACTTAAAGGGAGCCTACAGGAAAGATCGGGAGGAACTTTTTATCAGGGAGTGAAGTGATAGGACAAGAGATAATGGTTTTAAACTGAAAGAGGGCAGATTTAGATTAGATATTAGGAAGAAATTCTTTACTGTGAGGGTGGTGAGACACTGGAACAGGTTGTCCAGAGAAGTTGTGGATGCCCCATCCCTGGAGGCGTTCAAGGCCAGGCTGGATGGGGCTTTGAGCAACCTGGTTTAGTGGGAGGTGTCCCTCCCCATGGCAGTTGGGTTGGAACTAGATGACTTTTAAGACCCCTTCCAACTCTAACCATTCTATGATTCTATGATTCTGTTTTTCTTAGGTTTTAAGACTGTTAATTACACGTAAATTAATCTCCTGTCCAGTGCACATCCCTCCTAATTTTTCTGCAAAACTATAATGCTAAATATCTCTAATAGGAGAGAAAACCGATTTCAAAAAGAAGGATAGAATATATTTTAATATAACTATTCTGCAACTCAACAACTCTATTGTAGAGACTGAGCACAGGTGGATCTGAGAAAGTAAGTAAAGAGGATCTGTATCAAGCAACCTGTATCAAAAATATTTTTGATTGTATATACATGTTTACATTATACATATATGTAAAACAGATATTTTTCTTTCTAATTTTATCTTGAACATAATAGTAATGTCATAAAAATAGAAGTTTATTAATATTGGCGGGATATTGGAATGTTCCCCACAGACTAGGGAACAAGAAGATAAAATTCAACTCATACTGCAATACCTCCTTTTATAACTAAACATGGATTTAAGCTTTTTATCACCTTCGAAGGAAAGGGAAGGTTGTTTGAAGCACTTACCTTCCCACTACCACTAGAAAGAAAGGAAGAAAAGGTAGAAAAGGATTTAAAAGCCTTTAAATACTATGAATACACATTAACGCTTTCATTTACTGTTCCTGTTTCCTATCAATCAGGAGCTGTTCTGGATCAAACCTTAATCCAAACTGCATTTTCAAAAAACATTTACGTGAAAGCACAAAAAGTGCACTATTAGTGTTGAATAGAAGAAGAAACAGCAATATTTCTTCTTTGCAGCCTGAGTTCAGCCACCTAGAAGCCACAGCACGACGGCTGGCAGATTAGAAGTTCAGTGGACTTCTACAGGCCAGAGATGCAGTAATTGCCCAATATCATCTTCTGAAGTATTTTTAAAGGTAAGAACAAACGTTCTAGTCTACACCTGCCTGGGTCTATGGGTGAGGCAACAAAACCTCAAGGTCATTGTTGACTGATGATGGGAACTGTGTTGGCTAATCAAACCTTGATGATAGGAATTACAAATAAACAAAAATAATACTTTGAGCCCCACATCCTCTAGTCCTTGGGATCACGACAAAGTGAAAAGGAAATTCTAATGACCTAAAATATTACTTTTAATTCTGTAGGTACTGAAAAGAAAGAGGTTTGTCTTGTATTATGCCACCTTATCCCCTTCTAAATAGTTGTTAGATGTTGACTCATGTCTGATTCAGATATAGAGCAATATTCTCAGTGGGTGGTGCACTAGCTTAGGAAATTTTTGCATTGTTATGGCTTGTCAAGCTTGTATTTTCATGAAATTCTTGATCAAGTTCATTAAAAGAAAAAATATGATTTCATAATTATGGCTTGAAATAGCAAACTCAGCACAAATTTACGAAAACAGAAGATGCATTCATTTATAGGAAGTAGCCAGTGGAAAAATGACCTGTCTTATGACTTAGCTTTCTCCAGCACATCTAGACTCCTGCTGCCAACCCTCCTAATCATGGGTTCAAAAATCAAGCTTTACCCTTTGAGTAATTGGTGTCATTTAGACACTGATGTGGCAGAACATTGGCCAGACGCACAGTGGAATCCTTCTCTTTAGCAGCTGGACTGTTCTTGGAAGTTTTTGTTTATTTTTAAAGAAATTCATATAACATCAGTGACTACAGTATACATTTGTACTCAATATATATATTTCTGACATGTCAATGTTTAAATGGCATTTAAACATATCATTTTTATTATTGAAAAATAATTCAACATATATCCTTTATACAACCCAGGACTTAGTATTCTGAGTTCTGGGTTTCCTCCCCGCCTTCCTGATTCCTTCCCCTATTTATTTTCAGACATCAAAATTCAAAAATCAAAATAGTCCACTGACATTTCAATTAAAAGTTAGAACTCCCAAGGGGTGTGCATGGCAACATTCTCTTTCCTTGTAATATCACCTTGCAGACTACCTTGATAGGACTGGCACAAAAATCCATATGACAGCTCTTTGGCATAGCAGAGGGACTGATGAGGTATGTCCTTAAGCCTCTCTTCATTCAGAGTTTAGATAGCATGAAGCAGTTGATATAGAATTAAAATTAAGGTGCACCAAGACGATTTTTTGGTCCTTTTTAAAGAAAGAGGTAATATACCATACTGAAAATGAAGCTGTTAGGAGAATATCAATACTGTATTTAGTGATAAAATTACACACAATAATTACAAACTAACAATTTTAAATTTTGAACAAAACAGTGTCTGCATACATTCTGCATTGATACAATCCATTGGTTATAATTCTTCCATCATTTTGTTTAGAAATTAATTTATCTATTTTTTAACCTGAAGTTGAATATGGGATTGGTCATATGGATTGGCAAAATTACATGAAGCAATAAGATTAAATCTCTTTTTCCTCTCTAAACTGACTCTGTAGGAGACAAACTTAACTTTTCTAAGAAAAAAACCCATCTAAATGGCTAGAAAGAGTACATGAAACTGGATTCTACACAATCATAGAAAGCGAGGGGAAAAGTGTAGAAATATGTTGTATTTTATATACATTAGTGTAAATGAGCGGGAAAGAAGCTTTTAAATCTGCATCTATTAACTTTTATTTCATCTACCCTCAGCAGTCTGAGTGCATTCTCTTCTGTCTGGTATCCAGACATAAAGGCCATAAAGACACTTGCATACAGAAGGCTGAAAATGCAACAAGTATGCTATGTTACAAATGTCTTATTGTCCTATTTTCAAAAGAGTTGCACTGAAAGTAAGTGGGGGTTTTTCTTGTCTTTTTCTCATGGTATGTAATCATGAAAGAAATTCTTCCCAATATATTACTTATCTGTACTAATCACTCTTGATCTTAAATATCAGTGATCCAAATGAAAAGATAATGAGTTTAAAAAACCAATTATCTAGAAAGCCTACTCGAGTTAAATGGAAGCTAAACTGAAATTGAAGAATTTATCCTTTTGTACATGAGCGAACTTTTTAAAGCAGTATCAAAAAGAGCGTATTCTTACAATGTTTTGGTGTTTGGTGGGACATAAAGGTGTAGAAAAAAATAACCTTCTCTTTAATTCTGAAGCATAACATTTTCCAGAGATCAGATAGTTTCCAAGAGTTTCTGTACACAGTATTGTTTTCACTAAGATCATGTAGTTTAAAATGAATAATCTCCTTTTAAAAAAATGTTGCAGATAATAAAGGCATTTTGTAAAAAAGAGGGGGAAAAAATCTTCTTTCATTGGCAGGTATGGTGCTTCTATCTGTTGATTAAACTCCTGTTTGGAATGTGCATTCCTTGTAGTCTCCATGGGGATCCAGATAGTTGCATATTATGTACAGGGCCGAACCACAGAATTAACCTAATTCTAGTGTATCTTGTGCACTTTGGAAGTTATTAAAACAGGTTGCCATGGTAAAAGCTGTTGAACTCCAGAATAATCAAGACAGTTATAGACTAAATTTGTTCTAACAATCAGAGCTAGGAACAATCGTTCCCTATTTATTTGTGCACTGTGACAGAGTTGCAATTGCCAGAAAGCCAGCCAGCCTTATGATTTTTAACAGGACTCCTGGGAAGAATGGAAAGTACAACTTTGCAGGTGTGGGACTGAAACACGGAGAGGCCAAGTGATTTGATGGTCTCACAGAAAGTCTGATGGACTAGGGAATTATTACAAGCCTTCTAAGGCCAAACATGAGCATCCAATGCACTGCATTATCCTTTCTCTCATTTAAAGTTTGTGTGTGCAAATCCACTGTCTTCAGTTTAAGGGCAGGTTGAAATGTTTTAGAATTTGTCTCTCTGCTGATGTCTAGAAGCAAAACATATGAAGAAGCAAGCAATCAAACAAACCCAAAACCTCACTGCATTGGTGCCCTAGTAAACTAGTCAGGGGCAGGGAAGGGTCTTTAACACTTGCACACAAGTATCTGTATGCATTAACAGCTCTGACTTACAATAAGCTGTTAACATAGAACATAGTGCAAACAACCCACTGTTGTTTGACTGCACAGTTCCTGGCATTGTTTGGCCCAGAGCCACAAATGGTCTCCCAGGCAATGCCTAAGCATGGTATGGAGCTCATCAAGGAGCAATGAGGACAGTCCTTTCCAGAAGGCAACACAAAAGAGGCCACCCTGTTTTGGAGAGTTTTGTTATTTGAATCCAAGGTTGGCCACTGCATTTGGCCTCAGGACCACAGGACAGACCCTGGCCTGTTTTATTCATTAAAGTGAATATAGGCATATGGACAAGAAACTCTGAATTTCAAAGGACATTTCTAGTCAGGAACCAAAGCACAGTTTCAGTAGCCTAGCTTCCAATGCTCAGATATGACAAGTTTGGTGTTTGTGCCTCATCTACATAAAGATGTGCACATCACCAATGTAAGGAAATAAGGAGGTTCCAAGAAGGCTGTGATTTAACTGAATTTAACTTGTTCTGATTTAACTTGTTCCTAAGAAGGTTTTTGTTAGGAAAGGAAACAGGGACAATGTTGCATGGAAAACTTGTCCCCCTTCCAGCCAGGTTACCTCCTGTGGTCCAAGACAGATCTTTGGGCTAACGTTTCTGAATATGTTAGAGCACCAGTGTTTGTGCTCTGTTCAGATTTTAAATAGTCATGTTCGGTGCCTTTGGTTCAGAAGCCCTAAAGAAAAGGCATTTAAAGAAACCTTTTACTTACATGACGTTCAGCAAAGACCTACTGAAAATCAGATCCTTTTAACATGCCACTAAATTTGAACATGCAAAGATTCAGAGATTTTGACTGCAATATAAAACAGTGTTCATGGAAAATCCACTTTCATTTGTCAGCTTAGTTTATTTTTCTTTCTTTTTTTTTTCTTATGTCTATTTATCTTTGTGTACAGGAGGAAACTGTCCAGAAACAGGTTTAGATGATATTACACTTGCAAAATCAACCACATTGAAAGGAGAAAATACCCTAAATAAAGTCTCATAAGCATGTTTGGCCTCTTCATTGAGGTACATAAATATATATTGACATTATGAACTTCATAAATATAAAATTTAATTATGTGAACTTCCCCCCCAAGCCCAAAGTACCCACACCCACTCAAACTCATTAACGTAGTAATGAAGCAGTATATCCAATGAATCCTGAACTTCTGAAGATTTCAGGTATCTTCTAGGCACAGGGATTGTTTGGGGTATTTTTGGGAGAGAGAGAGTCCTGGAACTGTGTATGAAATTGAGCTATAACTTGAGAAAGGGAAAAGAGATCTGGATATATTTAAAAGAATACTTCCTGATAATTATATTGGTTAAAATGTGGAACAGTCTTGACTATATGCCATTACTGTTCAGTTATCATGGTTAAAACTAGATCATACAAAACCAGAATATAAAAAAATCCTGACCATTTCAAAACAGTATATCAACAGGTCTTACAATTCCCCTTCCTGAGATTCTCAGAAAATTTTTCATCTTCTTCTGAACATTGGATTTGTGTTTCTCAATGTAGAATTTCTAACAAAAATATGGCTAAAATAATAAAAGGCTCCTAGGTAGCCTTCATGGATTTCCAGAGACATATTTTGTAGTGTTATGTTATTTTATTCTATTTGAATGTTCTTAGAACTGATCAGATAGTGTATTTCACAAAATCTCTCGAAATGCTAACTCTGACTTTGTAGTCCTGCTGGTATTGTCTATCAACAGGATCATTAAAATTTGGAAATAAGACCCAAAAATCAAACATTGCTATGCTTTTTCTCCCCCCTCCACCCCATTGTAAAATAAAAACTTAAAAATACCCTAGACCCTAGTAACTCCAAAAGCAGCTCTGTTTTATCAACAAGCTGATGTGCATGTTATTCATCTGTAAACAGACATATTCTAAACTCTTTCTTGCTCAGACTGCATCCTTGATTTTTTTGATCGTGCTCTTAAGCGAATAAAATCTTGCTATTCCTTCTAATTTATAAGAAAAGAAAAGTTTAAAGTTCAGAATTAAGCTGATTGACTTGTTTATGTAATGAATTGGTCATCATAATATAAGACTGACTCTTAAGATGAATTTTTCTTAGCTGATCTTATTAAGAGCAAGCAAAAGGTAATACTTGTCTGCCTGATGTGGAGTTCAGGAAAGAAAAAAGTTGACTTGTAGGGTCAGTATAGAGGTGTAGGACTACAGGTTGATTGCAGTGGCAGCACCCTTTTTCTGGACCTAGGCAGGAATAATGTGGCAGAGTTCATCAGTTGCCTCTGAGAGTCCCCAACTCAACAACCTCCTTCTACTAACGTTGCTGGAAGGAACAATATGATGTGTTGGTGCTCCTCCCAAAGTGAAAGGGGATGTAGGGAGGGAGGTCCACTTTCTGCAGCAGCTGGCTCCGTCCCGGCACCAGCATTTGGACAAAGCCTGCAGAACCATATTTTGTTGTCATCTCCTGTGCAAGTGATTCCTGATCAGTGTGGTCACATATATGCCAGAAGACAGGTGGATTAGTGAAGGGATTCTATTTATTTGTTTTACGTTACTGTAATGATGTGGCCAAGTCACAAACAAATGTATAATAAAATGAGAGACTTAAACCATTTTCTCTTTTGAAACAGAGCTGTGAGACCGAAGAAAACAAGCAGAAAAACACATTTTATGAAGAACTAAGTATATTCATATGTCCTAGGAAAATTTAGAGCAAGAAAGTAGTTTTTCATTCTTCTTCTACCCTGATCATCTCATTGAAGAGTTTTAGATCCATTTATATTTTAAGACTAATTTTTCCTGGAATAAGGGGGCCATCTGGGGATGAGAAGGCAAGGAATGGAGAAATGCACTGATTTAGATTTTAAATTTAGCTTTCATGGTTTTCTACAGATAATGCTCATCAAAATAATTTCAGTTCTGGTTCAAAAGGAACAACTGAGTCTGGCAAAATCCATGTAGAACTGGGTTGAACACTGGACCATTTATGGGAATTGGGATTTACTATGGAGAAAAAGGAGGAAAAAAGAAAAGAGAGTGAGATGTGCTGGACAGCACAGTAAATTCTATGTGCTGCATTAAGACTTGTTAAAGGTACAAGTAGACAAGAAAATCTAAATTTTACATGTTATTGTGATAAAAATGTGGGAAATTTCTGTTCAGGGGGCATTTCAGGGTGTTTAGATAGGCTGTCTTACACATTGACTTTACATACTTGATGGTTTCCTCTTCCTTCAAATTCTTTTCAAGCCCCCAATTTTCCGCAGTAGCTGCATACCACGAAAGCATATTTTGAGCATTGTTTTAATTTAATCTACAGTGTATAGAGCAAATAAGTTCATCTTTCAGTGTATGAGTTTTGTTTGCTGTTGTTTTGGTGTAGGAAGAGTCAGAGAATGAGTGTACAAGTCTTATGGGGCCTTATATGCATCACCTTGAAAGTGTGCTCTTGAAATCAATGAATTAAAAAGTTATTATTTTTTTTCAGGTTTAGTACCATCAGTAAACTTGCTTACTTAATTTGGACCACAGTACTAGAAAGAAGCAGCTCATTCTTTTCATCATTTTCTTGTGTAAATTGGAAATACTAAGGGTGTACTTATCAGATAATGATGGCCTAAACATTATTATGCTATAATCTCATCGGACTCATACACATCTTCATGAAAATGTTTCCATTGCATTGAGGTTGTGTTTGAAAGGAAAGTAGATTTCAGAAGAATGGTTCATAAGCACTCTTATTTGTGATCTGTTGAAAACTTATCATCTATGAGGATCCAACAGAAGTGATTCTGAACAAAGAGCACTCTGAAATACTTATTAGCACAGTAGTTAGAGGCAATGTTTCCTAAGACTATGAAGACTTTCAGAGCTTTTAGACTATTGGAGACCAGTGGCCTGATGAATGTCTACGAGTTCACAAAGTTGTCCTCTTCAGCTGCAAGTGTCACTACAGAACATTTTATTAACTGTATCTTCTACCCAGAGAAAGAGGTTTCTAGATTCATGGGATAACATTGTATGAACCTTCTTTTTCTCTGGAATTGTATAAAATTGGTCATCCATTTGATCCCCTGGAATATGCAGCCATAAAAAAACCTGTTATCTTATGATTAACCTAATAAATCTGACTCCATTTCTTGGTATATCACGAAATGCTTATTAAAGTTTGAAGGTAATCCAGATAATGGAAACAATTTTGGGAAGAACCCATGCTTATGGATTGCTTAGAAGCAAACCATTTACTAATGAATCACTGTAGTTGCCAGGAAATGGATTGCATGAGCAAATTTTGATTACTTTTGTAAACTGAGTCAAACACTAGTTACCAATTTATGTATACACAGCTGTCTGAGCATACCAAATGGTGGGTAATGCTTTTTGAAATCGTAACCCAATGTTCTACATCTTTGGGAACATTGACCTAGTGGTTCAATACCCTTTAGTGCTTGTAAAATTCTACAATGTGCTGTAAGGACATGCAGTTGGATATCGCAAGTCAAATACATACAACAGTCAGATATGTTAAGTCAAAATGTGTTTAGTTATTCTTTTCTAATGGAATATTCTCAGTTAACATAGTAAAAAAGAAGGAAAAAAAGCAAACAAGAAGAGCATTCTTCAGCTGCTCTATGCAAAGCGAAAAGAAAAACTTGAATGCTGGAAGGGGTTAGATATTCATAGTAGCATCACCTGATTTGTACCATTGAAATAATACTGAGTGAAGTTAATGAGATGTCTGTAACCCCCTTAGCATTTTTTAAATCCTTCCCATTTCCTTGTTATCACAGCCCCTACTTACAACTTAAAGTATTAGCAATATAATAATTTCTATGTAACTCATCTATTCCTCTAAAAGCACACAAATTTCTCCATTTGCTGGTGCTGGTTCTGTTTAGAAAAAGATCAAAGTGTAAAAGCACAGTCAATTAACATCATAAAGGTCCCTTTTTATTTTTATAAAATCATGTTAAAACTGCTCAAATGTATTTAAACTCGGTATTGATATGTTACTGCACATAATGTGGATATCTCATAATTCCATTCTTTTCTATGAACCAGTTTCTCCAGAGAAACTAAATTTATCACAATGTTCAGTATAGTCTAACCAGGAAAGGAACTGGGGGGAAAGAGGTGTAATGCTGTTGAAACACATAGAAAAACTGAGTTCCTGACACTCGGTTATTAATGATTTAAGTAGGAGTATTTCCATTTTTTTATTTGACCTTACGCATTTTTATGAAAAGATGGCACTTTCCTTAAAAGAAACTGATATATTTTCTAGCTAGTTCTTACAAAGCATGAGGGATTTTCTATGATATGACATTATCTGGAGGACTATGTGAAGAAGTGCTCAATCCATCTCAAGACAAGATTATTTTAGAATACTAAAGGAAGCTCAAAGATTGATCATAAAAATAATTATGAAAGAAGAAAAGGCATTGATGAAGAGAGACATGAAAAATACAATTCCTAGGAAATACCCAAAGAGGGGCACAAGAGCTGTAGGATATAATGACACAGAAGGTTAATTAGGAGACTTTACTGTGCATGACAGTGGCCTTGGCAAAGGTCACTGAGGGAAAGTCAAAGATCATAAAACCTCTGTTACTCAGCACATTCTTAACACATGGATATGCTTTGAGATCAAAAGTAAAAAAAAAAGGGAAAAAAGAAAAAGGAGTATATTGATATATACTGAGAACTGTAAGTTAGAGCAATGCAATGCAGCAAGAGAATTGGAAGCAGAAAGTATTTTTTGGAAAACTGTAAATTGCAGGGTTTCAGAATTGTAATTAATTTCTAATTTTTAAAAGCCAGCATAAAGCTGTCATGGGAGAAGTCAGATTTTTTCCAGGACTACTGCTAGGACTTTGCTGTCTGTATTCGGTCTGTACTGTCCACAGTCAGCAACACAGATTTAACTGGATGGAAATTGGATATACTTTAACAACATAGTTCCTGAAATCCCAGGAAACACAGAAATAATTGACTAAAATTATAAGACACCTGGTTCCTCCAAGCTAAGAAGACAGTACAAGGTACAAAACACATACACGGTCACCTCTAGGAGATAACAGGAAATTAAAAATATCAAGATGCAATGCATAGGTCACAGGGGTACAAGTCAGGTGTATAAACTACAATCCATTTAAAAATTGAGGATGTATATGAAGGTAGTAGGAAAAAAAATAGCTTGAGGAAAAGTTGAGGGGTTTACATACATATTTTCCATACAAGGATTAAGTAATCAAATGCCTCTATTATTTTAGCAGTGCAAATATATTTCTTTGCAAACAGTATGAATCAGGCATACTTCATCAGGTATGACCATTAAACATTTAAAATCTGAGGTATTTTAATTATTGCCTGTCATTCTTATTCTGTTTCCTCACCAGATAGATAAAATATTATTAACAGTTGAGGATGCACGTGCTATACATTTCTTGGACAGAATGAATAATTGAATAAAACATACACATAAAATAATAAAGAATAAATTGTTTAATCTTTACTTCCTTTGCTATGTAGGCGCAAGACTGTGCTTAATTCTTCTTTCAGCACAGCCAAAATAATTTTGTATGGATGTGCTGTTCTCACTGAGAAGGGTGTGGTCTGATGTTTTCTGGCTTAACTACCTCTATGCCATGGCTCTGGCAACAGACTTTGGGAACTCAGCTCCTCCTTATGTCCCATCACATATGAAATATCCAGAGTTCATTGCAATTACCTCTCTTTAATTGTCTGTCATCACTTCAGCCTATGCTGAAAAATAATGAGTTGCACAGCCCTAAACGTGAGGACAAGATCAATCTGTGGCTCATTTAAGTGTCTATCTAACAATATGCTAAGTGCTCTGGACTCATTCCAGCAGAGCAACTACTTTTGGACTCAGAGCTAAACATTGGAACTGTCCAGCTGAATCCAATGAGACATCCTTCTCATCCTTGAGGCTAAACAGTTGTTGTAATTGCTGGGCCTAATTATTTTGTTGGATCAGCGACAGCACGCTCAGCATTTTGTAAGATCAAGATTTGGCCCAGAAAACTTTAGAACTCAGTCCTGTAGTTTGTTTTGTTTTCCAGTTTTCCAGTACAATTCTAGGAAGTAGTCCAAGCTTCATGTGAGCAAGTAGACATACTCAAATTTTCCTCAATATGAACGTAACTGGGAGCATGGACCTTTCTAAAACAAAATATTTTCTAAATTTTAACAAGAGTTTATAGTAAATATTGATTGTTGTAGCTTAATTCCTCTCTGAAAAGGTATGCACACATATATTACACATATAAAGACAGTGCCACATATGATAATTTTACCTTTGGGTCTAAAAGGAAAATACTTCAAAAGAAGTAATTTGTGGTCAAAATTAACCCAATTTTGACCCTGATATCTCTTGCCTTGCCTGACAACTTTGTAAATACAAATAATGGAAGATTCAGGAGAAGAGCAAAAGCCTTAGTTCAAAGTAAATCACAGAATACTGAACATGGAGAAACTGGATAGAAGAACCATGGGAAGCATCTGGTCTTTGTGAACTTAAAATTACATGGAAAATACATCTGTCCAAAAACTAGAGCACTGGCAGCTGTTGTGGCTAGCTGTTACTTTGTCCGCTTAGACTAAGAAAAAAAAAAAGGCTATTACTACACTACAGTAACTCAATCATGTTAAGAAAACTGTGGTGTAAATAAATTCCATCATTAAATACATATTATACCCAACTTAGGTCAATTCTGAGCTGAACATTAGTTTAATAAATAAAGATGAATTGATCAGGGTATTAATAATCAGTTGAGATACGCTGTAAATGTAATTGTAAGGGCTACAGAGATTAGATTTAAGATTCTTCCTAACTGAGGCTTATTCACAGGTTTCCTTAACCAAACCATAGAAAACACCTTCAGTGACTGGTGCTTCCTGGAAACAATATCCTCTGATAAAGAAGGTAAGTTAAATGACACAATTTTTGAGACTTTTTTTTACAGTGACCTGGCAACTGCATGTTAAACGTCATATAAAAGATAACACATTTTCCTTTTTAGTGAGATGGTAATAGTTATGGCACCATTTCCTATAAGTTGATCAATAGTAATTTTTATTTAGTGACCACTCTATGATTCTATTGTCATGTAAAATTATAACTTGTGTTTGTCAGGTTCCTCTATTATTCCGTTATCCATCTAAATGGAACAAAAAATATATTTTCTTTGGTAGTTATTTTTTAACTATCATTACTTCTTGTAAGGAAAGGTTTCCTTTCATAACCTTGGTTGTTTCAACATCAATTCACTGGTGATGTAAGCCATTATGAAACTCCAAACCAGAAGACTGAAAGAAAATTCATAGGGAAGGGGTCTTTACAGAAAGACATGCATGAGACTACCAGTGTTTTGAAATTCTCATTGAATCTTAATCTCTTTCTTAAGACACA
Organism: Pluvialis apricaria; assembly: GCA_017639485.1. Taxonomy (NCBI): domain Eukaryota; kingdom Metazoa; phylum Chordata; class Aves; order Charadriiformes; family Charadriidae; genus Pluvialis; species Pluvialis apricaria. The sequence goes on from CM030007.1 coordinate 175,075,268, forward strand.
ATCAATTATTCTGCAGTAGGAACTTGGTTTCAGGTTATGAAAAAACTGAGATATGTTCCAATAAGGAGCTAAAGCCATTAAAGGACTTGGACACTACAAATTAAGCTACTTCAAGGCCTTTATTCAGTTGATCTTCACAGCAGAATCCAGGGTTCAGTATTAAGTCCTGATAGAGTAAACAAGGAGAACTAGAGTCCTCAAGAGGAAAGGGGAGTGAGGGAAGGATCAAAAAACCCGTATTGTGCTTAGGGAGTAGCACAGAACCTGTCATGGAAAATTTCATGCATAGATGAATTAATTCCCTGTCTGGAGTTTAGGAGCTTAACTCCACTCCATGATGTTAAGTTCTGTCCAAACCAGTTCCTGAGTCCAAAATAACCTCCTGAAAGTGTGTTTGCCTATTATTACTTAAAAAAAAAAAAAACAAGTAACCCAAACCAACTCAAATCAAAATAAAACCAAAAACTGAGTACATCTTGTTTTTTTCTATACCTTGGATCCCAAAGGATAAGGTGCCACCATTTGCTTTTTATTGAATTTTCTGGTTAGACCAGGCCACCTGAGTCTGAACAAGTTGGCGTCCCTAGTCGAACTGGCAGGAGAATACTCTAAATAGCAGGATAACAAGTTTAAGGGTTGTCTTCTTTTCTGCATAGGAGGAAACCTTTAAGGGAGGCTACTCAAATGAGACCTAGAATAGGTAACTTGGTGCCAAGTGCACTTAAATCAAAGGAAGAAAAACGCCTTGGAGTAGAGAGCTGAATCCAGAATTTCTAGTTTGAGCTCAATGACCTAACTAAGAAATTACAGATTTAGGGTATTTTTATAGCCCTACGCCTAAGGTTATTATGGGATAACAAATGAGAACTTTCAATTGTAACAGAAGACCTTGATAAGAGACTACTATCACAAATAATCTAAGAGGAACTAGAGGAAATCATTTCAGTCATGTTCCTTGGGGCACCAAAAAGCTTTTAATGGCCCTGACTAGCCTCACCTAGTCCTCTATCTATCCTAGACCCATACCATCTATCCATTGGTCCAGGACCCCTTATAAGCTTAGGCCTGCCCTACCTACAGTGTAAGAGTATTGGTCATCAGCTCTTTGTTTGGATCCTTGGGTTTATGTTGTTTTTTTGTATGGGTGCCTTGGCTTTACGTTACAGCTTGTCTCTGTCCCTGTGTCCTTTTGCTTCTGACTGGACTCCCTGGATGGATCTAGTTTGTTGCTTGCTGGGTCTGGGGCTGTTGAGGACTCAATTGCCAGGATCTGGCTTTTCCCACCATGCTTATATATTGTGGGACTGCACCTTGTTGTGCATGTTGGCCTGTGTGGGGATTGTTCCCATTTTAACTTAAGGGACTCACTGGATCTTGCTGCTCCCTCACACTTGGAGAGGTTAGGGTGAAAGGAAGAGAAATGGCCTCCTCACCACCTAAGGACAAAGACCCATCACTTAATTCCTTAAATGGGCAGTTACCTTTAGAAAGCTTGTCCTTTTTGTGTGTGTGCAGTGCCATAGCTGTATTAGGAAGGATGGAGACGACTCAGGGTTGTTTTTTCTGGACTGTGACAAAAAGTTGTCAGTACCACCACCCTCCTTTGATGGCCATGTCTTAAAAGACTGTGACCACAGGAATATTTTGTGGTGGTCTTGACGATGACAATGTATTCTCTGCATCTTATAATGTGAGGATCCCCTTTAGAAGACAGAAACAAAGTTTTTAGAATGAGGAATGTCTCTCTACATAAAGAACCCAATTTACCTCAAGCTTAGAATGAAACAAGGTAGTAAGTGAGAGTTTTTGTACGTTTATGTAAAATTAAATATAGACAAAAGAAACCTAAACTTTTTATCTTTGTCTAAGACCTACCTTAGGTGTCTGCATCTTTCAGCCTAGCTCAGAGCACTATACCAATTCCTGCTCAGGATGAAGTTCGATAACATTAGACAGTGAAACCTTTCTTTAATGCCCAAGTACTTAGATGCTAACATGTAGACTTTGCCCTTCTCCAAAAAAAAAGGGGTCATATTGATTTTTGGTTAAATGTATTGCTGTGAAATTGTAGAAGTTAAAATGACTTGTCCATTATACTGACCAAAAGTGCAATATTGTATGTAACAAGCCATTTACAAAAACTTTTTTTTTGTAGAAATAAACTGTTGCTCTTTTCAAGAAAGTTTTTTGGGGCCCAGGATCCAATTCATGCTAATCCAGGCACACAGAGATCATTAAACAACAACAACAAAAAAAGTGCCCTGCATCCTACATTAAAATTTGTAATGTACAAATGAGAAAGCACAGGAATTTATTGGGGATTTTACCAATAGAAGCACTTTTACTATCCCATTTTCTGTTGACATTTTATAAAAAAAAATCTCTTTTGAAACAAACATAATTGGAAATGTTTTTAAATAAGTTAATTTAAGAATAACATGCTTTATGTGCTTTATATGCTTCATGCATGGCCCTCTGATTTAGAGAGATGCATTTAGGGAGCACTTTGCGCACTACAGTATATATATTTTGTTTATAAAGTTTAAAATAATGCTAATATATTTTCTACTTTCTTATAATAGCTCTCAATTTTCCTTCCGTACAATTTCTCATCTATATCATGAAGTCACACAGGGCCCACACTGCTAAAGCAGGCCCTATTTTTTGAGTCATGTATGTAATAGAGTGAGTTATTTATTTCTTTATTTTGAGTGTGATTTACTAAAATTGAGTAGCCAATGGAAACAAAAATGCTGAAAAATTATTCACCAGGAGGATGACAACTCATTAACACAACAAAATGAAAAATGTACATACTCTACGCCAAACTCTTTGGAAAACTTATTCCTTTTACTTGTAAGTTAGGGATAGTATTTTTAATGAAAGGCTAATTTTATAAAATTGAAATCTTTAGGTTTCTCTAATAGGCAGTCTTTTTGAAGTTGTGAAGACCTGCTGTCCTGCAAATATCTTGTTTCATGTGTCTTACTGTGTAGTAAAATTGATTAACCTTTTCTAATTACATGGACAGCATCTACTGAATAAACACTTATTTTTCTCAGTAGGACTGATTAAATTACTTTTGTTGCTGAAAACCTGAGAAACTTCGTAGGTACTAGGATTATTTTAGTAGACCTGCTTTTGTAATTGAAACTCCTAATGAAGGTTGCGTATTTTGGCTTCCAATTCGGAGTTTTCACTTTCCCACTTATGGCTCCCTTTCTGTAATTATGCTTATAAAAATATGGTGTTTTTTTAATCATAATTGCCGAAACTGTAACCCTGTAGAACTATACACAGTTTTTCCATTATGTTTTCTCCAAAATTAAAAATCTTTAGGAAAAAAAAAAGTGAAGTTAACTAGAAAATACTTTAAAAATATCTTCTGGGAAAGTTCAGTATTTGCTATTTACTTTCTCACAGCAGAGCGAGTTGCAGTTTTCATACTTTGCCTTTGGAATTTTGCTTTCTTTTATTCAACATATCCTCTTTGCTTTTTTGACATGATTCCATAAGCAGGTCTGTACAGTAAGCATACTTGTGAATTTATCATAGATAGGATCCTGTCAGAGAAGACTCATTTCATCAGTGACACTCTTCCACCTCTTCCACTTCATTCCATGTGCTTAAGTAGTTTAACTAGATAAATGGAGATGATGGTCCTCTCTAAAAGGCCTCATGTTTTACAGCTGGAAACAATAATATGAAGTACTATTAAAAATATTATCCACCTCAGTAGTCCTACACAGAGTGAGAATTTTTACCTCAAGAGTTTGATTAGCAAAACTGATGTGTTTTCTACAACCATAGGTATGTTGCACATTTGTGTCTTACTGTCTAAAGCTATTTGTCAAAAAAAAAATAAAATTCACTTGTCTACTGAGATGTGCCGTGACAGTGTCTAGTTCAGACTTTGTTCTGGATGATAGTTGTTTTCTTTTGGATGAAAAAGGAGTGGAAGTGGACTGACATACGTGTTTGGAAGTAGTGAAACTATTTCCAAGGCAACAATTATTAGTGATAATGTAAAGATCTTTTTGCTCTCAACAGCATTGTGCTAACTCAGGGCTATAAATTTTCCACTGGTGAAATACTTACTGTTAAAAATGAGGTGTTCTGACATTATCTGTCTCAAAGCTGAAGGTTTTTTGGTAATCTGCTTCATTGTTCTCTCTGGATTAACCAAACTCCATAGCTACTCACTTGCATTAAGATGCAGCTTCCAAAAGGATGGCAAAAGAAGGAAGATAGGTCATGGCAAATCTGTCAGTGAGGTGGCTTTTGAAATTTTCAGTCTGTGGGATGCTGATATAGATAATGAATGTCATCATTATATTATTACTGTTTGCCCTTTCATTATTCATACTAGCTTCTTGCATTACCTCTGATCTGTTAGATCATAAATATGACACTAATTATCTTAATTACTCATGTATTAGGTAAAATGTTCAATGTAGTCATCTGCAGAGGAAAACTGGTATTAACTAAAAGACTCAGTCTTGATGAGGTCAGTTCTAAAGAATATTCCTCTGAGTAGCTCCACGTTATTCAACAAATTTCAAAGCTATCTAAGACTGGAGTACATCTCAGGAGGAAATCTTTCTGAGATTACTATTTTCATATTATATCTCTTAATTATCATATTTCATTTTTTTCTTTGTGTTTCATATAAAAGCAAGCCTATCTTTTTAAATCTTTTATTGAGTATACCCTAAAATAACTAAATGTTGACTTTTTAGTCTGCATAGGTAGCAGGGCTACTGGAAAGAAACGAGGATTGAAGTGTCTTCTCTGACATTAAAATAACAAGGAAACAGAAACACCGTCCTGTATCTGAAAAGCCCTAAATCCATTTGCACTTTTAAAAAAATCTAGTTCTGTGAATTGGGTTTACAGGAAATAAATTCATTTTCAACTAATCTAAGCAGCCATTTTTACAAGTCTAGATTTACTTTAGCTGCAAGAAGGGATGTCATTTATTTACTTGTGCAATACCACAGGTCTGATCCAGTCTTAGGAGACCTGGAAGTAAACATCCATGAAAATACTCACAGCTACCTTTAGACTGATATTAATAAAAATAAATAAAAAGAAGTTATAATGCAATTAAATTGCTTATAGTTGAATAGACTATTTTGGCTGTGATCATTCTAAATAGATAAACAGCAGGATATATGATGAAATAGACAACCCATTAATTAAATCTACTAGCCATACCTTAGCTTGTTTTTGGGGGTTTGTTTTTTTTGCTTTCTAGCAAATATAGTGGGACAGTTGTGTAATCAAAATGGAAGATTTTGTTGACTTTAAGTACCATTGATGATGTATATGATGAAAAAAGGTAAATATGGACACTTTTTTCTTGAGCCCAGTGTAGTAGTTTGTCTTATGTTTTTTCTGTGGCTGAGCTAATCTATTGGTTTGGATTGTCTTCATTTCATTGGGGCTACATAGCATTTGTAGCAGTATCTGGAAATTCTGCTCATAAGACTGCTTCACCAAGATACGGTTTGGGCGAAAACCATCAGTTTAGAGCCTGGGCAAAAGCAGGTATACTGCAGTCTGAGAAGGGAGCCTTATCTGACTGTAAAAGCTCAATTTAAGTACCTCAAACAATATGTGAAGGCTTGTTTAGAAATATAATGATCTTATAGATCTGTCTTAATAACAGGAAAATAAATTTCACAGTAGGAATTTATGTACTTCTCAAGATAGACATAACTATGTAAAGTATGGTTACAAGCTTACTTCTGCGTGTGTTTCCCTAATGTTTATAGGTTTCAAACAGATACTCTGCATATGTTTTCAGTAGTGGGAGTGACATTTTCAATTGAAAATTGACACATTTTCTCTATCACATACAATTGTTTGGCTATCCTTTGCTTGCTTTTTTAGCCCTGACCTGTTAATGCTTTCCCAATTGAACGAACTGGGAGCTAGGACAAGTCAGTGATGTTTTGCAGGGTGAGTGAATTGGAAAGTGTGAGTATAGGTCAAAGTATGCAAGGTGACCTCAGTGTCAGAGAACAATCCCAAACATATTTATTGTACTGAAAGAGATGTAGCTTGTATGTGGAACCATTCTTATTTTATTGACTGCAGGAAATACAAAAACATTTTTCATGTCTACTCAGCTTTAATGTTTCCAACATTATTGCATTTTGAGCTCAGACTCTGCACTCTATACTATGCTTTATACCTTTCTATTTAAAAGACACCGCCTTAGATGTAACAAATGCAATGTTTTACCAATGTATCACAAAAATCTTGGCAGCAACAAAGTTATTCTTAATTGTCTTCAAATGATGACACACTGCTGCCTACATCTTCTACAGGCACTACAGAGTTGACTTTAGTGATCACTTTATCTGGGAAATCATTGTATAAATGGAATGTATATATATTTATTAAGCACTCTCTTAACTCACACCCATAATTTGTAAGAACTACTCTGATATCCCTTCTCTCCCTCACCTCCCTCCACCTCACCAAGACATGGAAGATGAGAGATGATGAAGATTTTCTTCTACAATAGCTCCTAGGTCCAATTATATCTGGCAAGTGGGCATGTCAGGCTCGTTTCACCTTACTAAAATTTGCAATGGCTTTGGCAGACCAGTGTGGTCTTGGGGAAGCATGCATGACTCCCTCATTAGCTCCAGCATGTGGTTATTTAGCTATTTAGCTATTTAGCATTAATCTGATAATATGTCTGGTAGTGACTCTGTTTGAGGTTAACTTTTATCTGATCATCTAAACCATTTATTAATCACTACTTTTCCAGCTAATTTTAATTTCAGGGTTTTTTTTTGCCACGCTAGCAGTGAAGGAACTTACTGTAATTTTATACTAAATAAGACACAAATATCTCATTAGCACATTAGTGTTTAACTAGGATATAATCCTATCTTAAATTAATAGTAAGCTCTAGTTTACTTTAGCAAAAGCAAGATAAGGAACTTAGATCATGAGGTCAACACTGATTTATTTTTCCAAATAATTCAAAACAGTACATCTCATGTGTGAGTGTGTTTTCTCTTCACATGTGATCTAAAAGAAACTTAAGAAACCCATATAAATTATTTTTAATCTTGTTCCTTTTTAAGATAACTGCTTTGCCGTAAAGTGGGGGGGGGGGGAAATCCACATTGCAAATTTTTTGTTTTCAAAGAAGTTACATAGAATCTAAAATTTTGCGAAGTTTTATTAATGAAATATTTGTAGTGCAATTAGGGCTGTCTCATTCATCAGGAGTGTTTAATATAACACTGAACATTAAGCTCATCTATGTGGCAGGTGACCTTAGTGCTGTATGTTTAGTTCATGTACACAGGCTTACAGTAAGCCTCAGACAACCAGAAGTTTATCTTCTGAGAAGCGGGATAAAGATCTCCAAATTCATTACACGCCGTCATCTTTTCTGGACTGCTTCAGACAAGCAGCTATGAGAACTTTTTGAAGTTAGGTACATAAGTGCATCCTTTCCTTTTTATACCTGGTAATATGTTTTAGATCTTTCCTCACATTTCATTCTCTGAGGTCATTGGTGATGCATATATTTTGGGAAACATGTTTTGACTTCAGCAAGTGTTTTAGCAATATTTTGCAGGCATGAAGCTGCAGGTTTCCCTGGTCAACCTCTAAGTGTGATGAATGATGATGAGATACTGTTTGTCATCAGAGGCTTTATGGGTCTGTTTGTGGAGAACAATTTTAAAATTAGATAATGTTTTGTATTTTTAAGCTCTCTTTGGAACAGAAAAAAGATGACAAGAGAGTTGTCAACAAGCTTGAAATAAGCAAACAGAAACAGCAGATTCCTGGAAATGGAAAGCTTCCCTCGTTTATAAGGTTGAATGAGGTAAATATTGGGGTTTCCTGAACAGATTATTTGATATATCTTAGGATCAAATTACTTTCTTGCAAACGAGGAAAGACTGTGGAGCAGTACTGAGGTGAACTGGTATGGAGGTAAACCAGACTGAACCACTTGGCCTTTAGGCTAAGGAACGTTCTTATTTTCTTTTTTTGAAAGACTTTATTTAATATATAGACTTAGGAAATACTCTTAGATAAGTCAGGCTTCTCTTTGACTGAAACCAGTAGCAGGTGAAAAGCTATTTGGATCTTAATTGTATCATATTGCTGAGATGTTGTAAGAATAGCCACTGTCAGAAATATTATTAAAATGAAGATAGCTACCTGAAATATGTACTGGAGATACTTGAAACCTGCTTGATAGCTATCGGCATTTGTCCAGGGTCCAGTTTTTCACATGTAGAAAAACAGAAATCATAAAGGCAATGCACAGGGTAGTTTTGTGGCATTAGGGACATGGCTACCAGCTAAAGTAACTCTTCAGTGAATGTCTGACAAGCCTAAATATTCAGAGGAATATTTGAAAAATATGGGACAAAAATACTCCAAACACTTACCAGCTGATGAAAGGGGAAAAAGAGGCAAACTATTAAAAAGTCTGGTTAAGTAAAGTCTTCCATCCACTTCCAACAGTGGTAGCACATAACTACTATAAAACGTTTGTGAGTGCAAGCAAAAACTTTGCATCAAGTTTGGGACTTGTAGTAGTGAAGACACTCACTAGGATTATCTCAACCATCAATGGACTTATTGAATATTAATTCAGCAAGTAAAATAACAGAGAACCTTGAATGAAGATGTCAGTTATTATTTGCTACCAGATTATGATTGGTGGCATTCTATTGTCATACTTATTTCTGGATACTTTGTAAACATGTTAAAGATAAATGAGTGAATATTTCTTATTGGGAAATGATTCATTAACAAGTAAAAGAATTTAATGTTATCTGTTGCAACAGTAAAGATACGCAGAAAAAAAAAAAATCATCTAGTCATGTATTTCTCTACTTATTTTAGAATCATAGAATCATAGAATCATAGAATGGTTTAGGTTGGAAGGGACCTTGAAGATCATCGAGTTCCAACCCCCCTGCCACAGGCATGGACACCTCCCCCTAGACCAGGTTGCCCAAGGCCACGTCCAGCCTGGCCTTGAACACCTCCAGGGATGGGGCTTCAGCAACCTCTCTGGGCAACCTGTTCCAGCACCTTACCACCCTTAAAGTGAAAAACTTCTTCCTAATGTTTAATCTAAACCTGCCCTCTTCCAGCTTAAAGCCATTCCCCCTCGACCTATCACTACATGCCCGAGTAAAAAGTCCTTCCCCAGCTCTCCTGTAGGCCCCCTTTAGGTACTGGAAGGCCGCAATAAGATCTCCCCGGAGCCTTCTCTTCTCCAGGCTGAACAGCCCCAACTCTCTCAGCCTCTCCTCATAGGAGAGGTGCTCCATCCCTCTGATCATCCTCGTGGCTCTCCTCTGGACACGCTCCAGCAGGTCCATGTCCTTCTTATGTTGGGGACTCCACAGCTGGATGCAGTACTCCAGATGGGGTCTCATGAGAGCAGAGTAGAGGGGCAGAATCACCTCCCTTGACCTGCTGGCCACACTTCTTTTGATGCAGCCCAGGATTTTCAGACACTGGTGGCAAAATCATCTAAATCAATTTGAATTCTTTGTGGTACATGGTAGCTAGAGGATGAAATATGTCATTATTTCATGAATATAATGTTTTTCTGAAGTTCTGAAGGGGTTTTTTGAAAGTCCAATGTTTTTTTACACAATATTTATTAACTCACTGGGGCAATACTTTTTCTATGACAGCTTCCAAATTCAGATGAAAAACTGTCTTCTCAACTTGATGTAAAGATATTGGAGTACCCTGTTTCAAATAGAGCCCGCAGGAAAAGAATTTTCCTGCTTTAAATTGTAATGAAGATATTTGTTCAACGTTGGGGAAAAAATATTAAGAATGCCCCTGAGAAGCCTTAAGCTGTCAGATATGTGTTTATCTACTCTCTTTGGACTAAGCCATATATAAGCAGCTATTTTTATCAACCTAGTAATACTTTGCATATTTTATCTGAATGCCCATTTGACTTTAAAAAAAAGTGACTTTTGAGCTTTTCCCTGCTACTTAGTTATGGGCTAGATAATCTTTGCTCTTGATGGTAGCTTGAAGTTGCATATACATTTCAAATACAGTGTTTGACAAACTTGGATTTGGAAGCTCTCTATGAATTTAACACTGACAATTTCCCAGTCCCAATGCGACTTTTTAAAATATTTTCAAAGTGGTTTACCTGTGGGCAGTAGTTGAACTACTACATCACAATCTGACTGATCTTTGTGGGCAAAGTTCAGTTTAAACCTTTGCTACTGGTATAGGCCAGTTGGGGACTATAGCAACTTTGCAAGCCTTTCCGTTACTTGGAAAGCTCTATGCAGTTGCAGAAGAAATTGTTTCCACAATCCCTGGTGGAGACGATGATGCATCCTCTGCATTACTCTTTTCCTTACTTCTTTCCTGTAGATTCAGTTCTGCTGAGCTACCTTGGGTAAAAGTTAAATGAGAAGTGTTGAACGCCTGCTAGTGGAGTGCTCCGTGGTCACCCATTTAGCATGAGTGTTAGACAGATGACATGCTTTTCTGAATAAGCATGTTCATTTGGAGAGGAGTGAGATTTTTAAAGGGAATCTCCCAGTTGTCTCCACTCACTGATGTGATTTGCATCACAGAGCATTCCCAGATGGCACTGACTTATCTGCTTGTGGATGAAACTTAGCAGAAAAATACACTCCAACCCCTCACATACATAACAAGATTAAACTGCCAGATAACAGTATGGCATCAGGTCCACAGGAACAAATGCTATGCTTCACAAACGACTCCTATGATAACTGTACTACATGCTAATGCAAATAGTCAGTGCAAAATAGCAACACCGTGTCATTGGCTCAACAAATTCTGATTACAAAGAATTAATTAAATTAATTTAAAGCTCAGAGTTCCATTTAAATCTGAGAGGAACATGTTAACATCTATTTATTCCTTTATTCTCACCTTTTAAAAGCTACATGTCATGGGCATGTAACTACAGATGTACACACACTTTAATAAACATGGAAGTTGTGTTTTTTCAGCTGACACAGTTAATGCTTGATGAAAAATTTAGGTGACAGTGTCCAGCAACACGTTCAAAAAACCCCAACCCTTTGTCAATTACAGAAGTGATGACTCTCATCAGATATACGTTTATTATTGGTGATTTGTGCCTGACACCAAAGCCATTACATTAGATGGGAAACTTTTCCAATGGTTAGCTTGCAATCAGACTTGATCTACGAGTCAGGCCATAAGGTAATAACATACTGCTCTGAACTCCAAACTCTTTTAGAAATAACAGGCCTATCCCTTATTTATGTCTGTAGGCACAGAGGAAACCAGAAAAGAGGGGTTCTATAAGTATTCTGAACATTTTGTTGCCAGATCTCACGACGAGTTTGACAACAATGTCCAAGTTTCAAAGGCAATTGACTCTTTTGGTCCTAATTTGTGGTGACTGGTGGCAGGGTTCCTTAAACCAACATAAAGCTGCCCAGGAAAGAAAATACCTTTGGGACAGGGAACTAGTAATGAAGATATCACAATTTCTTATTATGTACAAATCGACAACATGGAGCAAGTGACAAAAACAAGGGAGGCTATGGTTTGATTTGCTGTTTGTGCTGGGCTTTTGCTTTGAAAGATTTGCAATGATTGCATAATCTATATAATCTAGATCTTATTTTTGTTTTGGTTTTAGGCACTTTTGATATTGAAGTATATTTTTGGCCCTGCAAACAGTCATTTTCTAATGTGACTGCTTTTAACTAACTTTAAAGTCTTATTGAAATCACTCAGTGGCATATCTCAATGAACCATATCATCATCTTTTTTGCTATAATACTTCTAAATAACATCGAATGTTATTAGAGTGTCTTCTACTAAACTAAAAGCCAGTATCAGTCTGAACTAATGTTCTTGTGGCAAACCGTTTTACCCAATTACAAGGCTCTGAGTCTTTATAGCTTTTCCAAGTATTTCATTTCATTGCCTTCACTCTTTTCTAAACTGCAGATAGAAATGGTTCATTCTAAGTTTACTTGTACTTATCATGGTACTTAGAAAACTAAAACTTTTAGACTGTATCTATGTTAATTTTGCTATAAAGTACAGATACAGCAAACGAAATCAGCTGTAGTCACTTCTCAGTGACTGTCTTGGGCAGAACTAAAGGTAAGCAGATCATGATGATAAATTGACTTGTAAAAACAATATTGGGAAAATAAACTCAATGTGAGCTTTAAGAGAAAAGGAAAGGTCATCTGACTTGAAGTAGTGTAAAAGGGAGAGCCAAGTCAGTAAGGTAATGTTTGCATGCTGTACTAGAGGCACATCTGTAATGTTCTTGGAGGTTGAACAAAAGGTTGGATTAGATATGAGGTTCCCTTAAGTTAATAAATTGTTCTGTCAAAAAAATCTCTGCTGAAATGGGTATTGGATTAGGGATTAAGCAAGTTGCTACTTGACCTGAGGCAAGCTATATCATTTATAAAAGACTTAACTAAAATCACATCATTTCTAGGGTTATTTTAAATCATATTTCATCTTACTTGAGAATTATTAGTATTATAAGAAGTGAATACTCTCAATGAAAGTTGAAAAGTCTAAGTATGTAGGAATGAAACTGTTTTTTATTTGGAGATGAAGATTCAAGACAAGGGCACATTCAGAAAAACAAGAAGCCATTAGAGGGGTCAAAAGTGACACAGGTAGAACCAGTAGCTGGTTTTTGAAAATGATGAGATTACAGCCTTTTTCTATCTCTTCATTCTTACTGAGACAATCAAATCAGAAAATTTTTATTTCACTGATGGTGCATTTGATTTAAATTGTATTTTCTTATGGGTAATTTAATATATTTTTGAATCACTGTAGCATCTCTAAAGTCCTGTCAGAAAATTGCCTTCTTCCCTTCTCAAAGTGTTCTGATTCACTTGTTCTAATTCAGCTTCAGATATTTATTACAGTTTTGCACGTATACTGCCTGCAAGCATTTGTACCCAGGAAAGTTCTGCATGGCAAATTATGTACAATTATAAGATACAAACTTAATTTAGGGATAAGTGTCTAAAAGGATTAAAGAACAACTTTATCTGGATGTTATAAATAAAAGGTTATTTCAGCATTCTCTTCCACTGTTGATCTTGTCCCTCTACTTCATTTCAGAAAGGTAAGAGATTAACATTTTAATCCTTGTTGTTTGCTTTATATCCTCAAGGCATTTCTACTTTAAACTGTTTTCTTCATAAAAAGACAGACAGAGGCAAAGTTAACAATAACACGTTTGTGCCTGGCGTTGCATTTTCCTAAGAATAATTTACTTCTTCAAAAATAATGTCCTGCTTTTCTTTTAAGTTTGCTTCAAAATATTGCACTATTGAAAACCAATGTAGTCCAGAAAGGGAGCCTAAGATTATGAGTTTACACATAGGTCTCTGACTGCTCCTGATACTTAAACTGTGTTTCAGTTTGGGTATTTGAATGAATCCCATTCAGGAAGACTAAATTAGCAGCTGTATGCCAGGGAAAGTTGCAGAGCTGAAGCTAGGATCCAGATCTCGCAATTGCCAGCTCAGTGCGCTGTTTACTAGTGCATGCTTATGCTCTTCTTGGGTTGCTACTGCCTTTGAATTAAGAATAAAAAACATCTTCATATACAGGTCTTCTGCCCTACCATATACACTGCTGCAGTTTATAATGAATAAGACTGCCACCTATTGAAAGATCAACGTTACGGTCATTTTTCTTGACAAGAACCCGCCAAGACAGGATCGAAAACCAGCTTATCTGATGAGAACAGAAGGCATGATGGTCAAAAATGACTTTGCCATTTTTAATATTAAAAATAATGTATTTTGCATTTTTTAGTGAAAAAAGAACATTATGTTCTTTTAAAACGTACTTCAAATTTGCTTCCTGTCCTCAGGAGGAATTTTGAATTGGACACAAAATGGGAAGCAAGGGCAGTTGGAGTTGTATGACTGGATTTGTTGTGGGAAGATTTTATTTGCTCAAATATGGGCTGCTTGATGAGTTGTTAACATATTACATGGTTATATATCAGCTGATTTTTTATTTAAACTCAGAAGTACAGAAAGACTGAGAATCTGTCAGGGGTTTTTAATAGTAGAAAGATATAAATCACTCCAGCAGCTAAAGGATATTTTGTGCATTCAAAGTTCCTTGATTTGCACTTTTGCTGATGAAACAAATATTCATGGCAGACTGCAAAAATAAGTTAAACAGTCATTGTAGCATAAACAAAAGCAGACTTTTTGAGTACCCAGAAAGAAAAAAACAAGCAAGGTACCTGAAATTTATTACATATTTCTCCAAAACATACTATGGAATGAAAAATCAGTTTTCAGCAGGTGTTTTTGCTTGTTCTTTTCAAATTAAGTTTCTGTTCTGTACCAACTTATGAAACCTAAGCAGCTGATAAGAAAGGTAGCATTAGGTAACAGAAAGGTAACATCAGAAAAGTAATGATAATAACATACTGGTTATCTATTGGTAACAAGTGCCTGAACAGTTAACATTAAAGGGGAAAAACTTATTTAAGAACCTGTATTTAAGAATCAGTAAATAACACATTGACTGGTCAGCGTTATCATTCTTGAAGCTCAGTAACCCTGGCACAACTTGGTGGACAACTGTTTTCTTCCAGATTTAATTTTTCTGTTTCTTTCTTTTCTGCAGAAAAGTTACTCTATCTTTCCTCGTGTGTTTCTCTAATGGAGATAATTGTGTGCCTACAGAATGGCATTCACAAAATGGAATGTAGCCAAAGAGGGAGACCAGCGTGCACAGGCCTGTAAGCCTTGTGCGCAGTCACTTCATGCCTTAGAAAACCCCAGGACTCAAATGTTAGGAAATAAAAAGTAATGACTTAAGGTTGCATTTCTGGAACAAAGCTCCTGAGGTTCATCTATAATCTGACAAAATAGTTGTCTATAATGAAAGGCTTCATCTCATTAGAGCTTGCAGCTCTGGCACACCCCAATGCTTGCTGTGCTTCTGGTGCTTACAGCTTTTTCTGTCATCTAAAGCAGATTTTATATAAATTTACAAACAGATTTAAAAAAAAAATCATGCTGATGTCAACCATTTCATATCCTCATTCAGTTTTAAAGGGGCCTCAGTAACATGCAGGTGGTTCTTGGTGTGGCTTAGATGAAGCCCTTTGAGTTCTTATAGCAACTAATTCTAGTGCCGTTTCCCAGAGTAGTGGCATGTCCCACTCGTGAGGACAAATCAGTGGCTAAAGAGAAATGATGATATAACTAAGTCAAAGTTTTAAAATAAACACATTCTTTTTTGCTTACTATTAAGTGATACATATGTTCCATACTCTGTGTCCGGGAAAAGGGAAATTGGTGGATTTTCACATCAATGACTCAAAGTTAAGATACTTCATTGATGCTTTGACAATTGCTTCATTTTCTAGTTTTCTAATATTGCCAAAGGGCAAAAAAATGTAATTCTGACATACTTGAACAACATGATTTTGAATGACAGCTATGTGCTTGCATTCTCAGCCTTATGCTAGCGAGAATTTAGTTTAGGAAATTTTTCCGCTGCATACAGTTCTCCTGTGAGTATAAACATAGTGCTGGTTAGACTTACTTACCAGCGCAGTGTCTCAGAATTTTGCCTTATAACAAATAACTGTGTGAGTTACTTGCAGCTTTGCACATCTTTTTAGGTAACAAGCATAGATGTTTTTCAGCAGCTTGGTAGTTAGAAGAGAGAATTTGATTAAAGTGTATCTTTATGCGTTTGAATGACAGCAATGACTTACATTTTTGCAATAAGCTGGTTATATTCTTTCAGAAGTGCATTATAATTGCTCCTCTCTACATAGTTAATTCTCCCTTTTTCTGAGGTATTTATTGAGTAATCATGACCAGTCTTTGGATGTGTTTCTACCCAAATGCACAGCCAACTCAGTACCAATATGTCCCTGACAGCACTCAGCACTCACACTGCTTGGCTCTGAAATCAGTTAAGCTCAGATGTTCTGTTGAATAACTGCACTGGGAGGGTGGGAGGGTGGTTAGAAGCTTATGGACAGCCCTGCACTGACCCTGCTGTTCTAGCTGTTTAACTGCTAAGCACATTACATTTTCAGCTAATGACAGCGAGGAGCTGGTACCCAAAAATCCATCACTGCACTACTTGCACATTATTACATTTGAGTACTTCCCTAAGATTTAGGGAATAAGATGAGAAAATAGATGATGATACCAGTATAATCAGAGTTCACAGAAGTTTTTCTTCAGATTGTCCAAAAGTTGAACTTTCAAAAAATTGACTAATCTACTCAAAAAGCTTTCATCACTCCAAAAGAAATATCTCATATAGGGAAGGGTGCAGTACAGTGCCAGAGACAGAAAAAACATAATTGTGGGTGATTTGGGGCATTAAAGTGAGTTGTTCTGTTTAATAAGGGCTTTTATTGGCTTTTGTATATGAATTCAGTTATCAGCTGAGATCATTTTTTCCTCTTACCTAATGTTTCTTTGAAGTTGCAGTTCTATAGTAAGGGTGCGAAATAAGTGCTTGCTGTGCCTGCACAGCTCCTGTGTTTTCTGGAAGAAGAAAAAGATGGGAAATCTAACAGTTTAAGAAAAGACTGTAAACTGGAAGCTATATTTCGTGTGTGTTCACTGATTTTTAAATATGATAGACATGATGATTTCCAAAGCTTTATGTTTAAGGAGGTTATCACATGCATGGCATTCCTCTGATTTTTTTTTCCTTCTATTTTTAAAGAACTGACAGCATCTATCATCTGTTTAAAAGTCACTCCTGGCTAAATTTGATAAACCTAATGGGATATATGACCTTTTCCAAAGGTCTGTTACTAGAGATCTCAAAGGACTGAAAAAGGGAGAGGTGTTTCCTAACAGGTGCTTCCTTTCTGAGAACATGCAGTACCCTTTACGGGAGGCAGAAAGGTGGGATGTGACCACTTGAACTTGCAGTGGACATGGCTGGCAATTTCACTGACATGTTCTTTCAAATGCAAATAGTGGCATACTAATTGTGACACTCACTGCAGACTATTTGCTTTCATCTTGGTGTATGAAATTAGAAAACTCCATTGTAGATGATTTGAAATAATAATATTAAGAAAACTCATTTAAAACACAGGAAAAAAATAAATTAAGATAGTAATATATGTAGGTAAAAGGATGCTTGCCATTCTGAGAATTGTCATCTTTTTCTAAAGGAATTGCAGAGACTGCAGATATGTTGCAATACACTTGAAGAAGTGAACACTGAAGATGCTTAGTTACAGATCACTGTAATCCCTCAGTGCAGACAATCAATCCTTGATTAAGCCCCCTTGGAATGATCAGCACAAAGTTAAGAAAATTCCTACATATTCCTGCAAAAAGTAAGATGAACTTGCTTCAGTACTGGGATGATATTAGATTCATGTGTCCATAATGTCATGGAGTCAAGTTAGTACATGCTCTTGGGTAATACTTTCAAGTCATCTAGAGAGCTTTCAGTAATAGAATTTTTGAAGACAGTTATTTATTGTCCTTCTAATGAAAGACAAAAGTAGCAGGATTTAAATATATGATCTTGCCAAACTGTGCCAGGCCTATGAAGAGTGTGTGTATGGATAAGTCTCAGCTGCAAAATACAACGTTCTGTCATTTTATGGGTTTAGGGAGACCAAATGGTTAACTGGAAACTTCATGAAGTTCAGGGGCACAAATTGTGAGGACAGTTTGTAGTTTGGACAGGCCAGGACAATAGCAGAGTTTCATGTCTGCAATTTGTGAAAGCCAGCCTGACTGGCCTACTCTGGTGCTATAGTTTTACAGGAAAACACCAGGAAAAGGAAGTTCACCTACTTCCTATAGTACGTGCAGGAGGCATGAACAGCTAACCCCACAAAAGATGACTGCACGAGCTAGTGAGACACTTGGCACATGGTGCACATTGACATTAAAGTATTGGGAGTTTTATGCTAGTGAGGAAATAGGAAAATTTAGGCTACTATATTCCAGACTTGCACCATTTCGTAAATAGAAGGAAATTCCAATGAAAATTATTTCTGTGCACTGTAGATGCATAGAAGGATGCATCTGCATATACTGCCAAGGAAATAATGTCTTTAAAATAAAACCCGACACCTTACTAAAAAAATAGCTAATGCTGACAACTAATACAGGTGCAAAAAGGCAAAAGGTAACCATGAGTTGTCAGTGCTGTGTTGTTTAGTAGCTCTGAAGCTACTCTTCCACATCGTATTGTCCCTTGAAGAACACTTCTTCAGGGAACTTGCTGCCATCCTGTTGTGTTCACACTGCAGCAGAGACAGTGCATAACTCCAAGCCTCAGGTGCATACAGCCATGAGATAACTAATAAATATCACTGACTATATGGTACAATAGACTGAGTGGAAACCAAGCAGTAAAGTGATGAGGTTTGAAGAGACCTTTTTTGATACTCATCAGTCATTTTATCTGACATTTTCGAACTCAGGCTGGGTGACAAAATTTGGTAGTACTTCAGGCTCACTACAAAATATTGGTTCAGGTGAACAGGAGTTATTAATCTACACATTAAGATGGGAAAATGTGAAAAATAAAAGTTTAGTTTTGGAATTAAGGCAATGTTTTGGTTTTTAATTTTGAAATTAAATTGAGAAAAATTTACCCATGGCTTGTCTCATGCTATTTTAACTTTCTCATTTTTATGCTTCAAATATTTATGCCAGCTGAAAAACTGAATAATCAAACTCTTGAACTTGTGGTAGTATGAATGTGCTACTCTTCCTCTTATTCAGCTAGTTGTTATCTCACTGTTGTGTTCTCCAGCCACCTGGGATAATTTTTCAACCACTTATCTTGTGATTATCATCTTTGTTGCAGTTTTAGTGTTCCTCTCTGAAGTGTACAAGCTGGTAAGATGATCATCTGAAATCTATGGCTGTGTCCAGCATTCCCTCTGCCTTTTTTCTTTTTCAGCGTAAAGTACTTACAATTCAAAACAGATAGTAGAAATTGTGGTGTATCAAAGATAATTTATTAGCGAATTAATAATGATCTGTCAGAACTACTCACATGCTTAAGGATTAAGTACCTACTTAACTTGGCTAACCCTGACCTATAATATAGCACTATATTTTCTGTA
Source organism: Pluvialis apricaria (assembly GCA_017639485.1). Taxonomy (NCBI): domain Eukaryota; kingdom Metazoa; phylum Chordata; class Aves; order Charadriiformes; family Charadriidae; genus Pluvialis; species Pluvialis apricaria. The sequence continues at coordinate 175,094,409 of CM030007.1, forward strand.
CTGACACCTTTTAAAAAAACACGTTTAAGGAAGTTCAGACTGTTCAAAATTAGGCCTTCAGAAATTCTATTTGTAAAAAATGTTTAAAAATTTCTTGCTAAATCCTCAAGGTTATTCCAAACATTTTTTTGATGCCTAAAAAATTAACCAAATAGTTCTTGGTTTAACTGTGGCCAGAATTAGATTATACAGTGGAATGACTATAGTAGTTATTATGGCTCCAATCACAACCTCAAGCAACTGAAAATACAAGTTTTATCACATAGAATTTAATTTTTATTTAATACTGTGGCAACTGAGACAGTTATGTGGGCTCATAATCAGATATCAGTGGGCCATCTTAGTTATTATAATGATTCATTGGTTTATTTCCACATTTATTTTTTATTAACTTCCGCAGCTCACCTTAAAACATTATTAAAAATTTATTCTCCACGATCCAAATGCTATTATTCAAAAGCTCCATATAAAATATATGTGCTTATACAATGATGAAAGAGATTTCCACAAATTAAATATTGGAAAGAGAAGCTATAATTTTGAAGCTGTAAATTCATCTCATTAAAATGCACCGGAATTTAATTTGTGTAAACAATTGCTCATAACTTCACTTACAATAAGAAAAGTTATGAGTAAGAGATGGTATTAATTAGGCTTTCATCTCTCTTTAATATTTGATTTATGTGTCTGTCTCTAAGGTGATATTAAATTACAATTTTCAATACTGAACAAAAGATGTATAATGTGTTAGAACGATCTCAAAATAAACATAAGACCATGGTGTTTATTAAGTAAGCTCCAGAACAATAGGGGTCAGCCAGTAACTTCTCAGAACTTGAAAGAATTTTTTCTAGTTTGTGTAAGTGTAAATTGATGATGTATAGCCTTGTTACAAAAAACCACTCCTTGAATTTATCAATCCTGCTTTTTGTGGCGGTATTTTTCAAAAATTCTGCTTGAGAGAAAAATATCAGATAAATTTAAATTTAGAGAAATTTCAGTATGTTTTGCAACACAGAAGAAATCCCTTATTAAAAATACTAATCAAAGACTTATGACCCTCCCCATATCTTTCATCCCTCACTGATTCCTCAAGTCGTGTTCTCACTTGTGTTTTGGCAGCTCTTTCTGTCTCTTTCTTGATAAACTAATCTGCTAGTTTCACTTTGTTCTCCATGTATCTGATTGTATGTGTTTTTTGGTGTTTTATCCTGAACTTGTCATATCACAAGTCTTGCTTTCAAAGTTTCTTGCAACTGAATATCTTTTTAATCCAATAAATGTAAAAAAAAATTCCTCTGTGTGTGTGTGTGCACATGTGCACATGTGCTGCAGCATCTGCTGTTTGGAAAAGCATTCTTTAGCTCCCCAACTAAAAAGTTCAGCCCAGGGCTTCTGTAAATCAATGCAAAGGCTCATGAGCTTCAATGTGAGATGAACTAGACTCTTCTCTTTCTACTTCCCAACACCAACTTTTTGGCTATAACTCTCTATTTTTTCATAATATAACTTGACTCCATAAAGAGATTTTGCAGTTCTGTAAGGAAACTATAAACAACAGCAGAAAGTTTTTCCAAAAAAAAAGCACAGGGGGCTACGCAAAAAATAAAAATCATACTATAGTTTATGGCTTGTGCATACCATTTCCAAGAAGATAAACATTCAAACAAAGGGATTTTGTTAGGAGCTGCCAAGAACATTTATGTAAGAGCCTAGCAGTCATGTTCAGTTTGCAAATCAATCTGATAAGGCAGAAAAGAATTTAAAATTTTAAAGCATCAACAAACAACTCACAGAAAAGTGGATAAAGTTAGGGGATAGTCAGTGCATATACTGAGACCAATCTTACCTCAGGTTCAGTAGTGTAGCACATCATTGCATGGATGACTGAAATCATAGTAATAATTATAACACCACTTAGATTTTAAATTTAGAAAGTGTACCCATATCACCATAAAACTCGTAGAACTAATTAACTCTACCTGTGACAGTGTAAAATATGTGCAGATTGTCTGTCTATAGACCCTGAGTACCTCACTGAAAAGATTGCCTTCTCTGTCTGAAAATCAGTCAGTGCACTGTGGAAGTAACGAGGTTAAATTTTTAATATTGCTGATAACTAATAGTTCGGGTAATCATGCATTCAAGATAGATTTAATAATATGGAAAGCACCAAATTACTGTGGCAGACCATGATAACCAAGGTAAATCATCAGGAAATGTGAAAGATCTCATAATTTTCCCCTTTCCTGAATTTTGCCTCATACTTGTCGAAACTAATTTGAAATAATTTAGATACTGAAATACTGAAGATATTTGAAATACTGAAGATATGATTATTACCTGGAACTCTATTATGGTGCCAATGAGGAACTTTTCACTGAACTAAATAGAACCACCTTATTGATCCTTCAATCCATTTATTGCTGTTTGTGTCTTCTGATGTAGTGGCTATAGGACTATTCAAAAATCTGGGCACTTAGTGGGAGACCTGAAGGCTAGCAGGAAGTTATAAGCTTATTGTAAAAGCAGCAGCAAAAAGCTACTTGAAGTCTAAAGGACCTCCAGAAGTAAGTTATCTAATGCAACTGAACAGATAAACCACATTAAAAACACTAGTAATATGAGAGCTGGACAACAGAACAGAATTGAGTGGCTAATCTCCTTGCAATATTTAAAGATCAAGGGCAACAGAGTGTGCTATGATAAAGAAATAACCACTTCTCTTCAGATGGAAGGAGCAGGAACTCATAGGTTGGAGACACTTATGACGGAGACACCTTTTGAAAAAGGTCTGGAAAGTGGCAGTCTTTTGGGAGTATCCCTGGAACAGGTTTTGTAATTGGCTTTTCACTAACCTTGTGTGTGAGCATTTAGACGTTACACATCATTAATGATAATGAGAGGATGTGAGAAGTTTTATAAATATCAATAGTCTAATATGCCTGTTCTCTAATGGTGAGTTAGATTAAAAGTGTTCATTGTAAGTCTGTTTATTTGAGAATTACAGTGTCCAGATTAAGGAGTGGAGTTTGACACATCACAGAACTTTTATAAACCTGCAACAAATGTAATGTGGAACACAAACGAGAACTGTGAGCAGGACATTTGTTGTGAGTGATAGTCTTCCTGTCCAAGAAATTATCAAATCCAATTATCCTGCTTCTCCAGAGCCCTCTCAAATGGGTTTGTTACCTGGGGTTAATAAATCTTCATTAGTTTTTCTACCACATAAAATAGCTTCATCACTTCCAATTAACTCAATGATCAACTAGTGCCTGTTCAGGATGCCCCTTAAATCTATTTTATCTCCAATTTGAACCTTGTGGAAATTATCCCTGCAAGATGGTAAACTTAGATTTTCCTCTCAGTCTATTGCACATCACTGTAAGAGTCTTGGACAGGACTTGAAATAGAACACTATTACATGCACTCTGTAGTTTTAGACAGTCTGCCTGGATGCTTTGCTGATTTGAATGCTCACCTAATCAAGCTTCAGTGCTGATCAACGAGCCTTTGTACACTTTTAAGTATGCTCCAAATTTAAGGATTAAGATGATCATTTTGTCTTATGATTAAATGAAGATTAATATTAATTTCTATTCAATTTTTTTCAGTATTTTACCTCAGCTAGCCACAACTAGAAAGAATTTGAAGAGGAAAAGGTCCATAATTTAAATGGGGGAAACCTTAAATCTAATTTTTTTAATGTTTTAACTCAGCTTTAGGAGGTTTAATTGCAATACGTTTATTGGAAAAATCCTGTTGCAATTGTATACTGCCTTAGAAAGCTCGTTCAATAGTTCCAGCTTAGTATCTTTGGCTATGTAATCATATTGGAAGCTTTTCAGGAAGGGATCCCTCCAACTCTCTATTCCTAATTTCTTGAAGTTCCATAGAATGAACTGATTTTTGTCCTCTCATTGCAAGACAAACCAGCTGATGAACTGTAAGCTAAAGTCTTCTTTGTGAGCAAAAGAAGTCGCTTCAGCTACTTGTAGAGAGACACATTTTCTCAGTGTACCTCAACTCCCAAGAAAAGCTGGTTAAACTGAAGATATGTGAGATGTACCTTTCTGTGATGATGTGTCATGACTACTCTAATTACCCCCAGAGGTACAAATGGGTTTTGCATTTCTACCCCATATGGAAACCACATATTGATCTCTCCAAGATTTAATTTTAATTTTTAAAAGGCAAACAAAAGGCACAGTGAGGTCACTCAGATTTGATATTTGACAAATAATTGGTATAGGAATCAGTTTGCGATGAAGACATATAAATGTAGGTGTTTGCATGTATATTGATATGCCTAAGCTTCTATTAAAGGACATCCACTGAACAAAACTTACAGAACAATTTAATTCACCTTCAAGCGAATATGCAGGGGTCAGTTAGCTAAACAGTTTCAAGACTATACTGACTGTATTGTTTAGGATGTTGATTGTGTAGCGTGAACACAGGTTTCCAGCTATAGTGCCATCTCAGATACTCTAGGATGTGAGTTATCTTGATGAAGCCAGCATCTCACAGGACCTAAAGGGGAATGTCATTCAGGTGGCAGCTGGAACTGCAAACTCTAACGCACCTCACATGGTATGGAATGCCTATGCCTACGCAACTGCATCAAACCCTAGAGCTCTATTAACTTTAAGGGAAATTAAGCACCAGCTCCCGTTGTGGACACCTAACTTTAGATGACTTAAGCTGGGACAGAATTCCCAGCCATGTCTTTCACATGAAGCATTTGCCTGATAGAGTCTGATCCAATGCAACTGAAGAACTTTTAACAATCTCTGGAACACTGTGTAAATCAATACTTTAAAAGCTGAAATGCTCACACTAACCAGGAATTTTCTAGGACAGTATGTTATTTCCTCCTGAACATAAAGGAATATGTGAGGTGAGGGTGTGTGTGAGAAGCAGAAAGTAAATTTAAAAAAAAAGAAACAAAATTTATTGCTCGTAAACTACGTGTATATAATTTTTAGAGCTTAGTTTTACTTTCTTCAAGCCTCAAGTAAGACAGAAAGGAAGGGACAAGAGTCATGTAAAGCAAATAAAAGCAAAAATAACACTGAAGGGATTTGAGTTTTCACCCCAACAAAAATTTTCTGAAAAGAGAATGTAGAAAAGAAAAATGAAAATCAAATTAAATGATTAAATAATTTTCATATAACCTCTGAAAGCATACTGCAGTATTATTTCATGAGAGCATTCTCACTCTGAGGCATAAAATCTACATGCGCCACTTGCTTGTCTACCCTCTCTCCAGCATCAGTAACCAGATGTAATGACCAAGATAGGCACATCAGTTTTGATTCTGATCTAAATGGGAAACGATTCGTTTCATGATGGACCTGGATGTTCAAGCCAATTACCTACTATTATTGGAGTAGTTAAGAACAGAAGAGATTTTCTTTATAGTATTTTCTTTATATTACCTCTGAAACCTGTATATCTGGAAAATCTCAAGAGTTTTCTATAATGATCCAATCTGGACTTAGGAGGAAATTGGCTTTCTCTCAGTTTCTTCAGCTTCTTGTTCCTGCTTACATTGCAAAACTGACTTGACGAGAAAGGTTGAAAAATGTACAACAAGAAATATCTGGACAAGTCAAAATCTCAAGGAAGTTTCCTTGGGAGACCAGTGCTAAATATGGCTGAAGACTTGCAAAAGATCGACAAAGAGTTTTACGGTTGTAGTTTACATATAAAAGTGACAGTTTTGAGAAGACATAATGAGCCTCAGACAAATCTGGTTTTTATCTTATAGGAAAGTCAAAATTAAGTCAGATTTGATTTGGAGAATATCAAATGAAAACCACCATAACTGCAAAAGAACTTACATACTTCTATTTCAACCTATCTGATTTTGCTAAATTTCAAAAATTGCCTCACAAAACTCTAAATGTATTTCTCCAGTTGTTTCTGAAATGGGATTTTTCACTTAAATCCCAATCTTTGTATGTTTTTAGAAGATTTTTGTGGTGCATTTCTTCAAGAAATTGACAGCTCAATTAAGCAGAAAGATTGTAAATACTCAAGAATGAAGAATGTCACTCATTCTGTCTATAAAGTAGAAGTGAACCTGCAAAAAAAATGAAAGCAGTGAGTAAATAATTCACCTTAATTATTTTAACACATAATTTAATCAGTAATTACTCGCATGCATGACTTAGAAAAAGACATTTCGTCAATTCCAATTTGCAGAAATAATTCTCTTCCTCTCTTATTCCATAGAAACCAGCTGCTTGGAAAACAAATTCATATTATCTAGCCAGAAAATTATAACAAATATCCCTCAGATCACTATCACTGTGTTTTCAGTCCACTGATGTAATCTATACCAAGTGGTACATAGAAAAATACAGCATTAAATGCATGAGCAGTGTAATTTCCTTTTACCTAAGCAGTCTTCGAAAAACAGACACATTTGGTGCAGGCAGTACGATAGTCTCTTTCAAACCATTATTGATGGGGCTTGTATTTTGTTTGATCAGAACACTTTTTGTATCCACTAAAACATTTTTCCTCTCATTGTGTCAGCTTCCTTATTAATCAGACCTCAACATATTTTGCCACAGACAACTTATGCAATAGTTCCTTTTACAAAGAGATATGAATGTGAAGGATTCTTTTTCCCCTCAACATTAGTTACCCTTCTGTTGAAAGTGATACCTTTCAGCTTGCCAGGAAATGTGCATTTTGATTTCTCTCTATTGTGTAATAAGCTCACCATTACAAGGAGCAGCCTGCACAGCTGCGTTCAGGTGCCACTGCAGGGTGACCTGTACTTCCCTTGCCAATCAGAACAATGAGGAGAGAAAACAGATAACAGGCAGAATGCTGCAGATAACCGAGGTAAAGAATTGCAGAGGGAATTGTTTTTGGCAATGATAATCTTTTCCCTTGATTTAACAGCCAAAATATGGCTAAAATTTTCCACCACCTTGTCATAAGTTCCATGGAAAGTGACGTCTGAGCTCTTGGTACAGAGCATAGTGTGAGCCCTTCCAGATTTCTCTGAAACCTATGGAGGGTGTTTCACTTACACTTATATTGCAGCCATCTCAGTGAAACAATATTTATAAAATAAAGTTAAACAATATTAAAAACTACTGTAGACAATCAAGGTAAATATATGAACTTGCTACTAAAAAAAGAAAAAAATAGTTGTAACTTCTTCATAACATTTTGTGCAGTGAAGCCACTCTTTACAATCAAATACATACATTTTCAAAAACACTCAGTATAGTGTTATATATATATATCTAAAAACACATAGGATAATGATAAATGACAGTAAATTGGAGTAGGTGATGCTTACAGTAGACATGGAAGATCTGTAGTGCTACTTACCATGAATTTCCTCATACTTTGCAATATAAACTGGCTCTGTAGAAAGAAGACTAGCAGAAATAAGTTTGAAGCCACGTTTCAGAAAAGCAAGTATAATCCTGTACTAATACATGTCACCATAAGATTAATATTGAGACTCTTGTATTGCTTGTTTGAAGAAATGTTCATCATATGCAACAAAACGCTTCTATAAGATGTCTGAGGAAGGGCTAATCCTCTATTACTTGTTTGCTGGCTAAGGACTGGTGGACACACAAAGTAGATCATAGACGCAGAGGAGAAAAAAATATGTCAGGAAGCGGTTTTCACAAGCGACTGTTCTTCATGAATGATGAGATCACACAAAATACTTATCCTCATGGGGAAAGCAAAGCAAAAATGGACAAGATCAGTGAAGGTAAATATAGGGTTTATTCAGTTAGTTATAAAATTTCAATTTGTAGAAATCAAACTGAGAGAAGCACAACTTGTTGAATCTCAACATGTCAGTGCCACTAAAAGAATGAATTAAGACCTGTAGGGTGTACTTGTGTTTAGAAAAACTATTATGTTGCTATGTGCTACAGGGACAACCCTGATTAGCCTTGATTAACATCAATGTACAAATGTCAAGGTGGGGTTTAGTTCGTTGTTTCTGGCATAAGATTTTCCATAATTATGAGAGTGAGAAAAAACTTTTTATAGAAGTAATGAGAGACAAAGAAAGCTATTATTCCACAATATTTTTTAATCGAATTGTAAAGGAGAACTAATGTCCTGTAAACAAAATGTTTATTTACTTTTTTTTTCCAAAATTTTATTCAATACAAGAAGATTGAGAAGCCTGTAAGTATGCTTTCTGGCTGGGTGCCAGTTGCTCAAGAAACATCCTATATGAAGCTTTACTAGTTTCAGTTTATATATTGTTGCGTATTTTTAGAGGTGAATGGATAATACCTATGATATAATTGTAATCTGATGAATACAATTGTGTTTAGTTGACTTCCTGTACACAAATGATTTCCAATTTAATAGCTAAAGATTCAGTTGTTAGCAAGAAGGCATCCGATGCAGGAGAAATATATAATGTCTGATCCTGCATCTGAGAGTATGGAATGCCAGCATAGTAAAAAAAAATTGAGAGATTTTACTAACATAGTATATGAAAGAAGATAATAAAATATATGGATCTGTGCTGAATAATGGAGAGAAGAAAATTCTCCTTTATTGTATGAAAACAATATTTCTCTTCAAAACTTGCACTGCGATACTACTGTGATGTGTTCCCATGTGAAGTCTGAATTCTCATTTAATTCCCTTCAGGGCTTCATTCATTTTTTTCAAATTCAAGTGACACCTCCAGGACAGATATTAAAGTACATCTAGTTTTCTGAACCGATCTTTTTATTTTTAGTCTATTTCTGGTTTTATGCTGCTGAATCATATTCCACCTGAGAAGAGCTGTGACCTCTTCACTTCATCTTCCTCAGCCAAACGTTGCACATGGTTTATTCATAAAACACATTCTACGTTTTCTGCCAAAGAAACAAAAAACACCTGGAAGATGGTTGGAGGATGACTGAGAAGATATGAAATCATAGAAAATATGTCTGAAAGAGATCTCAAGAGCTTATTTGATACATTCCCTGACTCATTCCAGGATCAGCTATCATGTCTCATAAACATTTGTCTAACCTACTGTTACAGAAATCTCTCCCAATAGTGATTTGAAACTTCCCTGAACTCTGTTAAAAGTTTCTTTTTGGCATTTACCCCAAATTTGTAACCTGAGGCTTGTGCCACAGATCTTAAGGTTGAATCCATAGCTGATGCTGAGAGCATTACATTTATTTCTTTTGTGAAGCTGTCTTCTACACACTGTAGGACTGTTTTAATATAAAAATGTCAGAGAATATACTAGGGAGGAGGCAGTCCCTCTTATTCTGCTTCATATAGGCTTTCCTAAGCAGTTTTTATAGGTTAGTGTTAGATACAGAATGGTGAGTTAGATGGACCTTTGGACCCAATAAAGGTCATTTTAGCATTACCTCTTTTTCCCGACTTTTTCTTCTCTTTTTCCTAGGCAAGACGGTTTTCAAATTTCCCACTGTTGGTTATTTTTTTCTTGACATCTCAGCATTCTCATTCTTCATTTTATTTAATATTTTGGAAGTTGGACAGTGCTTCTGAATTGCTCAAGTTTTGTTCTCTGGTCTGCTCACAAGACTTTCTGTACTGATGTCATTGAAAACCTAATTGTCAAAATTTGTTAATAACAATAATGAGACTGGTCCAAGACAAATCTTTGTGGTCATCATCAGATAAATGACACAAATTTCATAATGAGCTGTAAATAACTATTATTTTACTATGTATCAAAATATTCTTTTTCAAACTAGTTTTCCATCCAGCTTAATTTTTTATCTGTAGCGTCTCTCTACCTTGTTTATGAAATTATCATGTAGGAGAAACCCAGAAGTTTATGAATATATATATTACACATATTTCTTCCACTTTTCAACAAAGATATTGTTTTTCTGCCACAGAGGAAATTAAATTGTTTTCACCTGGTTTGCTTTTATCGTAAGCCAAAATTATAGAAGTTATTTCATTGCCCCTGGCCACTAAAACTCAGATTCTGCATACCTATCTAAGGAGAGGCTTTTGTTCAGATATCTACAAAGTTTCAGTAATTACTCAAATCTAATTTTCATTAATTTTTTTGTTGTTGTTTAAATACTTGAGTTTAACGGTTAGAGCAGTTGTTGCTTTTCAGATACTACTTATGTTGCTCTTGCTGCTTTAATGTGAAACCTTGGCAACTTACTGGTCCTCTCTGAGTCCCATTTCATGTGTATTACAGGTATATTTGTTTAACATAAAGATTCCACTCAACCTGAAGAAAATAACAGACATAAAATCTTTTATTTATGATCATACCTTTGTGCATTGGTTTAATGTCATAGTGAAAGACAAAAAGACCTCATTTTGAACAGGTACACTGCAAATCTCATTTCCATTGCCAGAATGGGCGAAACTTGGAAATGCAGATTGTTTTTTCTTTTTTTCTATTCTACAAAACAAGAAAATCACATTTTTGAGACAAGAAAATATATATGCAAATATTGTACCCAAAGGCCATGTCATCTTTACTGAAAGCGGTTATTTTTACAGTAACGTAGCTGACAAATTCTCTAGCTTCTTTGTGTAGTCATGTGCTAAAATACATTAAGAGGTAAAACTAATTGCCTTAGTATCACAAAGATATGACCCTTTCTGAGTTACCACTCAGAAGCAACATGGCATTTTTAAGCAGGAAAGCCAAAATATTGCACTTGATTTCTTACTAGCTTAATAATGGACTTTATTTGGTAAAAAATATTGTTAATATTTCCAAATGTGCCAAAGTGTAATTGACTAGAACAAATACTTAAGTATAAATTAGTGCTTTCACTGTTCTTTCTTAGAATATCAGCAAATCTTATCAGAATAAGTGCATCTGCTACATACGATTGACCGGAAACAGACTTCTGCATGCAGACAAGAATATCACAGAAATCTTCAACAGACAAAGTCAGAAGGGTTTGTTTACTATAGATAGAGGAAATAAATTTGTTATTTCCCTCATTTTCTTCTATACGTATCTTTTCTCCCTGCAATCTGTCTTTTCTAGCTTCTCCTTTCTTAACACTGAGTGGATGTAGATATGAGCCAGACTCAGCCAAAAGGCTCTCATACAAAAGCCTTAATCTGGCAAAACCACACCAAAACTCTTATCTTCATATGTTTCAGATCAGGTTCAATCCTTCCACCTTGAGCCCACTTCTAACAGAAATGTCCTACTATATGTCATTTTTCTTTTCCTTCTCTGATGCAATAGCTCCGCATAAGGCATTAAAAAAATGAATGGTTTGTTTCTCAGTGCAGGGAAAGAATACCAGTGAACAAAGCACATTAAACTGCACAAAAATATCTTTGCAGCTTAAAGACAGATGAAACCAGTTCAGGTAAGTGTCAGCTCCTCTTAAAACTAAATTTAAGCAGAAGTTTGATTGGGATTCCAAAATATCCTTTTAACTTCTGTCATTTCACAGAGGTTTTATTTTTCAAATTCATCCTGAAATCAGAAGTGTGGCTGCTTTAATGACAGAAAATGGCTTCTAACCACATTTAACTGCTTGAACAAACTCTTGTAGGTAATTGTATGTCAAAATTATCTCCTGGTATTGTGAAGAATCAGGTGTACTGAGGGTCAAGATGTAACAACATCTTAACAATGTCTTTTTTAGCAACTTTGACTTTAAGATGTTCTACTTGACTCCTAAGGAAGGACAAGGATCTGCCCTTTTGCAGGTTCCTCTTATGTTTGCTGTTGACAAAAATAGTTCTATTTTCTGTGCCCTTTGCATTTACCTGTTGTTGAAGTAATTGTTACCTCTCATTAGGTAAAAGGCTTTTCTAGTGGTTCTAATAATCTAGATGCATTAGTTTTCGGGTCTTAACCCACCATATCTTTTCACTCTTTTGTTAGTTCGGGCAAAAAAAAATAATCCATTTTCAACAACTCAGGTTGGAGTTTAAAATCCATTACTCAGAGAAACTGAAAATTTTGGTTATGATTTCTGTTAAATACTCTACTACTTCAACTACTGCAAAAATACTCACTCTTGTAAAAATCATGGTCAAGTCTTATGGCTTAAAATACTTGAATTTATCAGGGAACTAACAACCTTGAAGTACTTATAAGGGTCAGCATATGAAGTTTTCCAGGTTTTCCATCATTATTTGCAGCTGTCTGTTAATTGATTTAATCATAGCTGACAACATAGCTATTGCACAAAAATGCAACCGTGAAGAAATCCGGGGCTGGAAGTGGGCATTGACTTGCTTTATCCTCTGTGAGCAAAACAGCTGTCTAACAAAAATTATTTTTTTATTTATTAGAAAAATATTAAACACAGTGAATGAAATCTAATGTTCACAGGTGTGTTTCCAGTTTGCAAGTTCAGGTTTTTTTGTGGTTGGTTTTGTGGTTTTTTTCTGGGGAGGAGATGTGTTGTGTCTGATTTCAGTTTGAAGTACTCTGTATTCCCTTTAGTTGCCTTTTTATTTTCCAGAAGCAAGATATAAGCCTCAAGTTTCTCATCATCATTCATTCATTTTACTTTTTTCTTGGCTTCTGGTTTCCTTTTTGTTGTGCTCAGTAGCACTGAAGTTTTGACTCAAGGTTTCATCTCAACCTAATCTCAATCTAAATGGATTCTAGTTTGAGTACAAATTTATTTTAAATATCTTTTTCTTAATCTGTTTTTATTCTATTTTACAGTTCCCACTGACTTCCTAAAGTTCAATTGCACACTATTAGGACTTTTATAATTCTTTATGCTTTTCTAATGTGTTTAAACAGAAGATAAAAGGTAGTTCATCACTCAATCACACTTACTACTTCAACCATTTTTTATATATGAGTTATGATTGAGTTAGGAATAGTTTATTCAAGTATCTTACTTAAGTGTAAATGAACAAGTTCAAGATTGAATAATTTGTGTTAAACATCAGCTTTTCTTAACTTTTTTAATATTCAAAAAATTTGGTATCAAAACGTTGCAACTGGGAAACTGTGAGTTGCTTATACCAAGTGAATGTTTATTTCTACTGTCTGGGAGGAAAGATCTGTGTTCAGTGTCTTGTGTATTCCCTCTGCTCTTGACTCATTTGCCTATTAGTTACGGCCAATATGCATGTTGGTATAATTAGTGTTACATGTATTTCTCCATTATTCAGCATAGTGGTATCTTCATCCTTTTTTTCCAGAAGTTCTGGAATGTGTACCTATTTAGTCAACACTTGTTTCATTGTTTCTTTTTCCTTTTTGTTTCTTTCCCTCGCCCACTGATAACTGAGCTGATCATTCCCAAGGGAAACAAACAAACAAGAAAAAAAAGTTGCTTCACAGTTCAATGTCCTTTGAAAAAACTCAGTTGCTCTCTATCTGTATTCTCTATTGGTTCTCTCTGAACTTCTTATGCAGCAACAGCGGAATTATATAAGACTGAGTTACTCAATTATAGCCGATTCCAGCTGTATAAATACAGACAGTGAAAAATTTTATCTGCAAACCAGTTCTTATTGATTAGAATAGAAAGATAAGCTTGACAATCAATAATTCAGGGTGGTAGCAATAGCTATCTGATGAATCTGACTTCACTCCTTCAATTTCCAGCCATGTTTCAGGTTATGAAGTGTCTTGCTGTGAAATGGATTTGTATCCAGAGGCGCCTACAGCTTTGTGTTTCCAAGAAACTCAACAGCGTAGCTTCCATCAGAAGAAACCCACTTTGCACAGTGTAGGTTTGCTACTTTTGTTATAACTGACCAGCAGAAAGATGCCTGCTCCTGTTAAGCCTGTTTTACCAGGCTTTTAAGCACTCTTCTGCATACATACTTGCTTCCACTTCAACACAGTTATGGTTTTAGCTAGTGATTTCAGGGTTTGTTTAAAGATTATGGTCCAGTAACATTGCCAAGTAATAAGAGTTTCTTCCTGAACATTTTGTGCAAATAAGCTCTTTACAGCCAGGTTAATAGCACTAAATAAACCTGCTGATATTTACATTGCTTTTATCCAGCCTGGAAATGATTGTTTTCTTAGCATTTTACACAGAACAATAATAAGCACTGACTACTGCAGTATAAACAAGGAGGGTGGGTGTTGTTTATTATCTCATCTTACTTTTAAAATGCCATTTTGCTATGTTCATATTACTAAAGTGATGGGTTTACAATGATATGAATTGTAAGGGTTGCAATGTACTATTTAGTCATCAAATATATTAACTGGTGATCCTGTATGCACACCAGTGCTGTATAAAATAATGAGTGAGCCATAAACAAGAAAAAAAAAAATACCCTTAGCTGGTTTGAAGAGTTCCTTATTCACTGGCTGGAGGTAATGCAAAAGAATTCTGCCTGCTACTGCCAGCCAAGTGCCATTTCCAAGCAGCAATACGCAATGCAAGTTCTTCAAGATCAGGTTGAACAGGTCTCTGAGCAACCTGATCTTGTTGAAGATGTCATCTAGTCCAACTCCCCTGCTTGTTGCAGGGGAGTTGGACTAGATGACCTTTAAAGGTCCTTTCCAACCCAAACTGTTCTACTATTCTTCTTCCCCCACTAAATTGCTGAAGATTGAACCAAATTTGTCGAAGCCCTTTTTTTTTGTCTCCCTTAACTCATATCGAGTCAAAACATACGGTTTAATCACACAGGTTAGTTTAAAATTTGATGCCACTAATTCAGTAACTTTATGCTTATTTTCCCCAAACTGAAAACTCTTAAAAGGTAAAAAACCGAACTGTTAAATAAATTCAAATAAGACTGGTGAGAATAGTGAGAGTATCAGAACAGCAGTGAGAGAGATAAATGTCCTCACCAAGTGCAAGAATAAAACAACCTTGTACAAGTTTTATATTCCACAGTTTACTGCTTAGAAAAAAATGAACAGCAAAACAATGTTTTGAAGCTATTTTTTTTGACATAAATGAGGTCAAAGGGGTGAAAGAATAAAGGCAAGCCATGTTTCACATATCTTGTCACTTGACACAAACTGGGACTGGTAGAACAAAAGGGAAAACAAATTGGGTATTCTAAGCCAATCTGAGTAAGTAATAATGTAGTTATATTTATGTACCTGTTTAAAAATGAGAGATAGTAATACAAAGGATTGTCTTCATACCCTTGCTGGGTTCACATCAAGAAGGTGAAATTCATCACTCCTTATTTTAGCCACGAAAAATGTAAGCACCAACCTACCCAGCCACCCAGGTTTTCTCAATGAAGAGGAACAAGTGTGATTCATGATGTGCAACTATTTTAGATGTGAACCTTACAGTGGAGTGAATCACCTTCCAGAGGTATCACTGACTGTACGGAGAGGCTGGAAGATAAGAGAGTGTCAGCTTTTTAAATGCCTGAAGCTACAGGATGTGAATGTCATGTTTAATTTGGGTTTCTTTTGCTTCTAAGTTAGTATAAGCAGTATACACTTTACCACAATCATTGATACATATGTATAGTACAAGAATCAACAGCCTCCTTCTTACATCATGGAGTTATAAAGCATCTGACTCAAAATGGCTTTGACTTATAATTATACTTAAATAATTAATGCCATAACTTAAGAACTATAGGACAGAAATGAAAGCCTGTAGCTAAAACAATACCTAATTAAATGGTAATAAAAAAAATAAAAGAAAAAATAAGATAAAACGAAGGATTGAGTGAATGAAGCTGTGAGGAGAAAAACATCCAAATAAAACTTTGAGTGGGGTTTTTTTGCATCATTTTCCCTTCTTTTTGTCTTACTTTTGTCCCACTCAATGTACAGCTTAGGTCAGTTTTTCTGACTGCCAGTAACAACCGTCAGCTGTTGTAACTGCCAGAATATAGAAACCCAAGCCAAGCCTCCTTCCTTTTGAACAGACCATGTAGCTGCAAAGAAAAGTAACAGTATACCTAATGACTCTACTAGGATATTCTTCTACAATTGATTAACTGTTCTTATACTTCAGGGGTTGTTTGGTGGAAGAGAGAAGACGTGCAGTTATTTCCGAAGTACGATTACATGATGAAATGTCATGCTATTCCACTGAAATTTTTGTCATTTTACATTTGATTAACCAGCATACATCAATAATATGCCGTGCCAATTGCCATCCTCTGGAGCCATCTCTGCACACAGATATATGTAACTTCCTGATTGGAACTGTTAGTTTTCAGGCATAATAAACAGGAAATGTATAGGCATATGAACATCTATGAACATGGAAAGGTCACCCGCATTCTGACGCCTGAGTGCCATTCTTTTAGAGAACATTACAAGAATATGAGAGAAAGCATGAGATAGGTAGGTGATGTGAAAATTTTTGCAACAGACCTCTAATGTAATGTTTTCCATCAACACAAGCCAACTTCCCATTATCCTTGATTTGAGTCTACATCTCACACTCAGTCTTCATGCAGATTGTAAACCCACAGCCTTTTAAAGAGTGAATATGCAATAAGTGAAAGAGAAAATTACAGTAAATTGACTTATCCACTTTACCTTCAGTCTTTTCATATATCCCAGTAGAATCTTTAGTGTATGTATTAATAAAGCAAATGCTGGAAAATTTATATTGCTAATTATTCTAACTGAAAATAAGTGGCTTAGGAGAGATTCTTCTGGCTGTAATTCCACTTAATGCAGCTGTATAATCATGTCTGTAGAAGAACTGAATTAGAATTTCTGCAGACAATATACAAATAGTTTATTTTTTTGCAGGTATAATTAACCTTTTTGATACTAAATTCCAGATGTATTTGATGAAGTGTTTATGATACGTCAGATGAGAAACCCGTGAGTGGCAGATGATTTGAAAAGAAGAGATTCTTCTCAGCCTTTGGTAGCACATAATAATTTTGCTTTATCGAGCAGATTAAGCACATTTTACAAAGACAGTAACTCTTTACGTGTTCTAGTCTGATCTGCCACAATTAGCAATTGTATACATTTGCAGTGCTTTTAGAATCTAACCATGTATTTGCTCTCTCCAGAAACAAGGAGAGGCATTTCTCTAACGTATAGATTGTAGTTGGGTAAGTGATTACATGATTTCTGGAAGAGTCAGAATGAAGGACATGAGGCTTATGTTGAGCAAAGATAGTCTTATGGAACCTTACTTGATAAGAAACAGAGATGGTTAAATGTTGGGTTCTTTGCTTTTCTGAATTGATTTCAGAATCACATAGTAATGAAAGAATTTCTGTGTCTGAATTTGTCAACACACTGATCTTTGAGAGTTTCTCATATGAGAATAAACCCTTTTGATTCCAACTCTCACAGAGCCGAATATTTAAATAGCTTATTTTATTGTATTTAAAACATTCATAACTGGAATTATCTTCAAATGCAGAGCTATCATCTTGAAATGCCATGCTAGAAGCATGATATACACATTTTTATTCTTGCAAAAAGGAAGCAGCAAATTAAATGAATATAAAAGGTTTTATATAACTATCAATTGATATTTGCACTGTGGTAATACTTAGGAAATCGCTTCAGACATATATATATATATATATAGTACAAACGCAAAACACAGTCACTGCCTTAAAAAAGTTTATAATTGAATGTAAGGCAAAGCAAAAGCCACCAGATGAATGCAAACTAGCAGGGAAGTACAAGGAAGAAGTGACACTCTATTGGTCAGCATGATAGGCAATGGTCTCACCAGCCTGACTTAAAAGCTTCATGTTGAAGAGATCAAACACAAGTTGTATGTGATTATTCAGCACCAGATGGATCTTTGTACTAGAAAGTTCAATAGCCTGTGGCTTGAGAACATCAGTCTGTGGTAAAGATCTTAAAAAAAGGAAGACAAAAAGAAATGCACCTTAAAAAGAAAATGTTCTTTTATCTACATTCAGATCCTTTTGATTTCTCCACTCTTCATTTTCCCTTCCCAGTAGACTGCAACTTGAATAAGGATGGAAAAAATGTATATCTGAAGGATCCCAACGTAACTAACAATGCAGCAAAAGAGTCAAAGAAGAGTTAGTAAGTTTTAAAATATTATACCATCAATTGTAAAAATCACAAGTATGATTGGACTCAGATGAGCGGAGCTTAAAGAAAGAATGTTATTGAAAGTGCACTGCCTATATGATACGATTAATTTAATCAACATGTTGTTGATCCAGGGCAGTTTAGGAACTTGTGTGCTGGGAACAATACGTCATCTATTTGAGCTTTGTTCTAGGGAGAGGAACCCAGATACTCGAAGGTGCCTAAACATTGTTTTCATCTGAGACTCTGCACTGTCTGGTAACTTCAGCGCTTGAGGAACCTCCTCTTCTTGTATAAAAATATCTTTAAACCTCTAATAAAATGATCCCTAAAAATAGATTAACGAAGACTTGATGACTCATTCAAATGGTTTCATTTTGGTGCCTCACTTGAACATTTGCCACAAAAGAGAGTTTGATCTGTCATTTCCAAACATGAATGACATCATAATAAAGCACTTAGTCATGTCATCATCAGGATAGAAGTGAAGACAGTGGCAGTGGCAAGCACTCTGCGCAACTGAGAACTGCACCATATTTTTTTTGCAGAGGGAAGAGACATTCAAAAACAGTTAAGGCATTTTAGAACACATATTTTGATTTTTTGGTTGTTTGCTTGTTTCTTCTTTGGTGCCTAACCAGAGGTTATAAATATCATCATATCTATGTCTCTTGGATTATATGAACTAACACTCAAAGGTGTTCCAACTAACTTGGAGCTGATTTAGAAAGTGAATTTTCATAAATAGTTTTTAAGAACTGAGTGGCCTAACCTGCTATGAAGCTTGTCTCTGCTATTTCTTGGCATCCTAAAGTCTCAAACATCTTCAGCTAAATCCTTTACATATTCAGTAGTGACGGCACTCATTTCACCTAATTTCAGACAACATCTCCTGAAATATTTCTACTTTATTACATGTCATAATTATTTTGGAAAATAATGACATTAAGGTAAGTAAACTTGGGGATAAGTATCAGTAATGCTGTTCACACTACCAGGCAAATTTATTCCCAGTGTCATGTGCCTGGTGTGTTTTTCTTGTTTCTGTGCACATTTTCCCAATTCAAATGTAATGGGTAAGTATTGCTGTTACCCAGATCAGAGGAATCACAAGTGCAGAAACATGGCTTATGAGTTTTTGACCTACTGATGGGTGTTTCATGTGTTTCTAAGGTCTGTTCTCTAAAGAAAGACGCTTCTGCAGTTAACTACTGGAAACAAGGAACCCTGCCACTTTATAGTGATAAATTTTGTTGTTGTTGGTTTTTTTTATTATTTTATTTTATTTTAGATATAGAGGGCATTCAAGGCAAGTTCCAGTACAAGATTTAGGTACTAAAATATAATGTTTGGGCTGCTGAGGAGAAATTGTAATTGCAGAGTCCTGACTCACCTTCTGAGCTGGAGACACCTAATCTCTATAAACTCTTCAACATTTGATGTTAAATCTCTTTAGGTATCTATTAAGTCACTGCACGTGCCCAGAACTGTCCTATACTTGGCAGGCGTAAGCAGCTCAGCACTTAGATCATGTCTGAGCTTAGTTTAGATTGAGAAACTAGGAGGAGTGAAGTCTGAATCACCCCAAAAGCTCAATCCAGTAAACACTCCCAGAGGCCATAGAACATGCAGGACCACTCTCTTCACACACTGCAAATCTAAAGTAGGTTAGGTTTAGACCACAGGCAGGGAAGAGATGAGAAGCCTTTCCCTTGTTTCCCATGCAGCATGTTGCTTACTGGCATACCACTTAGTGTACCCACTGAACAGGTTGGACTCCCAGATTCAGTCCCATCCTTTTCCTGAAAATTCTGATCTGCATCTTCCGCCTTCAAAGCTCATGTCCTAATCACCAGACAATAGTGTCCTGAAGCGTGGGAAGACAATCTGCATGTCTCCAGATGTCCCCAGGCAGATAAAAGTGCAGGATATATTGGACTAGAGAGGAAGCACAGGGTAAATTTGAACTCATAGTCTGGTGGGTAGACTACCTTGGAAGACCTTGAATCTGGCTCATGCTTCCAGGATTATTTCTGTATTTAATATGAAGTATTTCTTACATTAAATCATACATTATTTGTTTTATACTACCTAGGACTTCTGATACTTCAAGATCACATGGTAAACTTCTTCCTCTTGTGCCTCAACTGCAATCAGTAATGTTATATCAGGAAACAATTTTGTAGTTGCTCATAACCTATGAAACATAAAACAGAACTTAGCTAACATTACGAATGCCCTAGGCACCTGACCCAGCATGTTATTTGGTGTCAAAGGACATCCATTTTCTATGTGTTCATTTTTGTCAACTGAGAATCTGCCCCTTCAGATAGATAACTCTAAGTTGATTAAAATCCAATTAAATTAAATAGTCAACAAAGAAGTTATTCAGTTTCTTGGACTCTGCATAAATATCTACACATGAAGATACAGGTTCAACTGCAGACAAAACATATAAATAAGCAGGTAAAAATATATACATTAATAATCAGCACTCAGTTATAGGCCTACTGATCTATAATTCACTGGAGCTTAATTACAGCATACACTAATTATGTGCTTAGCTCTAAATCCTTTAATAAAGAAAAGCATTTCTTTAAATGCACCTAATTAGGTAAAGAATCTATTCTGGTTTAGCTGCATTTGGCACCAAAATGAAAAATACAGAGAAAAATAGCTTTATCTTCATGTATCCCTGAACTAGGTATAGGTAGTCCATTGAATTTCCAATCCAAATGAAAGCAGTACTGTAACCAGACCAAGTTGCACTCACAAGTTAAGGACCTTGGAAACCTGTATGTATGTAAATACGTTCATTGTGGGGATGCAGCATAGTGCTGCATTGTCTCTCTCAGTTTTTTTTTATTTTTAAGGTAAGGCCATTGAAACCCCAGCTATATATGTATTAGAGCTTTTATGTTTTCACATGTAAGCAACTCCGAATGAGAACCATCACCTTCGTAATGTGGCTTACATGCTGGTCCTTTTGGATTTATTTGAACATTTTTGCTCATGTTTCATAACAAGATAAGCCCTGCTCATTCTTCTATTACATCAGGGGAAACTACTACTTTAGGCAAAAGAGTGACATTAACAACCACAAGCAACCAAGCTGTGAATGATACATCTTGAATTTTCTTTCCTTTCTTTGTCTTTATGGGTTTTCCACCTAGCTCTTCATAGTGAGCTTTGTTCCTTCTCTATTTTCTCATCTCAGATTCCAAAACTACTGCCAGAAGTGGCATTGATATCTTGTTTGACACCTCAAAACATTTGTTTTCAAGTTATCAGAAGCATATGTAATTAACTTACTTCTAAATCCAAGGACAAGAATGTATCTAACAACTATAAATGCTATTAGATTTATAGGAAACAGAAGGGAAATAATGAAAAGATGGGGAAAATCACAGCAAGGTGGTGTGCAGTATCGCTATGATTATTTCCTTCAGCTCTATTATTTACATCCACCACTTAGCTGTATCTTTCAATTTGCCTAATAGAAAGCATCTGGAATAGTTGTACAGGAATACTTTTTTTCACTCCATTTCAACAGGACAGAGCAGAGAAGGGAGGGTACGCAATATATTCACAGGTAAGGAATGACTTCTGTCTGAGTAGAGATTAAATAGGTTAGGACTCCCAAAATATGTAATGGAGAAGGTTATGGCAGAAGTCTATGAAATTATTAATACTTTGGAGATGATGACTTGAAAAGGATAACCGGTTTCAAAACAGCAAGCTGATCATTTAATCAGGTGTTCCTATAGGTTTATTACAAGAAGTAGCAAGAAGTAGCAATCTGAAAGGAGTAATTTATAAAATAAACAAACTTATGGGGTATTGCCAACGGTTATAATAGACACACACAAAAAAATATGGATTCAAAACAGGTCTGGAGAAGTTAGTTGAGCATAGGTGGATTTAACTTCTGGCTTTGCAAGTGCCTGAATTGCTGATTATAAAGAGCTGGGGGTAAGAACCACTCTGTATGTGTTTATTTTTCTGTAATTTCCCTAAGGATTCCCCACTGGTTGCTGTTCAGGACAAAACAGTGGTCAAGACAAGCTGATTCATTCTGGTAGTTTCTTACAGTATAGCTTCTCTTTGAAGAAAATCTATTCTTGGTTAAAATTAACTTTATTTAGGAAAGTTGCTTATATTATAGACAGCTTTAGATAAGAAGCTTTTTAGAAAAGTCTTTTATTATTGTGCTCTCAGCAGAAATACAGTACATGATTGTGTTCCCAGGCACAACCAATATGCACAAAAAGATAGACTATTGATCCCAGTGAAGTTACAGCAAAAGTTTATTTCTTTTTAATGAAGTCAGGGCTTTCTCTTTAGTATATTATTACCCAAATTTTAGGTATAAATTAATCTGAGTAAAATATACAGTGTTACAGCTGTCTGATTATCGAGTCCAAAAAGGGAAACAAAGAAAATTCACAGTATTTTGAAAGTTGTGTTCTATGGCTGTTACTTAGCAAATAACACCAGCAAGCGCAGCCTTATGACAAGTACCCCACTTGTTTTTCCCATGCCATATGCCAACACTGGAAGTAACTGAGAAAAATACCATGCCCTTGTTTGATTGACATGCATTTTAAACTCCTTGTCAAAACTGCATAATTATTTAAGTAGCATAAATGTGTCAGTCTCCAGATTTAAAAGTAATTGGGAGCCTAACAAGTTGTAGCATTTGTCTACTTGATGGTAAGAGACTTTATAAAAGAATCAGAAAATAAAATTAAGGTAAGGGAAAAGCTTGCTAACCTACCCATACTTTGCCTTTATATTACTGTAGGTGATACTAGGAAAGACACCAAAAGAATAAGTTGGCAAATATTTTCCATTTTAAGGACCTATTTTTCTTTTTCTAGAGATTTGCTAAATTTTAAATATCTGGCCCTGCATTTTTGCAAGAATTTTCAGCAGCAGCAATTAAAAACTGAGAAAAAAAAGAAAATGTTATGATTATGATGAAAAATAGTCATGTAGCTGAGAAGTGTTTCATGGTTTATGATGCTGTATTTTTGTGGTCATCCTGGAAGCTGATTGACCTGTGAATGAGATGTGGCATGAATGTGAAAGTCCTCTGAAAAATCTCTGATATATGTTCAGCAGGCATATCTTAGTTTAACAACCAAAATTCTGTTATTTGGAAAGCCAGTTTTGGACTGTTATTATTACAGTCTTTGTTGTAACATCAGTGAGCAAGGAAATATGAGTAAACTGCACCAATGACTTTAATGTCATCTTTTCTTAAAGACTGAGAATTTGACCTTAAACCATTAACATTTTCTATTTTTATAGGTAATTTTAAAGCTTTTAGTCTTCCTTCCCTGTAGCTTTCAAGTAATGATATCACTTAGGATTCAGGGTTAGGGTACCGTGAATTTATCTTTTGGTTATAAAAAAATATTGTGTTGTTTTCTTTAGGAGATGATTTGTGCAATAATGTAACATTTCAACAGCTACCTCATTGCATTTGCTTGGACAGTTTTATCATACCCAACAAGACCACAAAAGGAAAAAAACACAAATTGTAGATGTATACAAAATTACAGAAGTGTCCCAGTTAAAATTGCTTTATAAACCATGTTGTTCTGAAAAAACAAGGCTCATGTCTCTCCAGTGCTGAAGAACTGAAATGTGTGTAGATAGCATGGCGATTAGTGGGTACAGAGGTGAGGGGTGCTTCATAGTTTTCACAGTCTACAGATGTAATTTTATAAACATTTTGTTCAGTGGTAAGACTGGTTTATATGCTTGTTTCTGGCTAGTCATTGTGGACTGCATCGCAACATGTATCTATGCAACTGTTCTATGCGGTAATAATACTATAAACCAGATCATTTAAATGAGGCAGAATAGCAAATAGATCTTAAAAATACTCTTTAAGTTTGAAACAAATTATTTCATTTGGTGAGGTAGCACAAAGAACTTCAGGATGCCAAAATTTTGATCAGTACAGGTTACACAAGATGCAAATCTTAATGTAAAACTTTTGACTAAGGCACTAAATAAGACTGAATAAAACTTAGGTTTTTACTTTATGCTGTTTCTCAACTGCAAAGTGACTTTAGCTGCAGTGATCTCTCTTGCCTGAAACAAACCTTCCCTTATTCTGTTCTGAGTATTTATGACTAGTAATTTCCATTCATCATTACTTCAGAGTTATCAGATCTGAACAATTTTCTACATCATTATTTCTACCAAATATTTCCTACACATGGATTGGAGAGCAATTTAAATTGCTGGTTTTAGGATTGTTTTGTACTTACAGAGATAAGGAATCCAATAATGATATCTTCTAAACCCTTTCTAATTCTATAGTTTCCAATCTGTGTGTCAATGTATACCAGACTTGAAAGCTTTGAAGTAGCTCATGTAGAAATCTGCAGCCTATGAACTGTTTACTAGCAATTCTTTTTAACTCTTTTGTGACACAGTGAGTTATAAGGAAAATAGAACCACCTTCTGCTCTAATTATGCCTCTAAATGAAATTTTAAAGAGCAAAAGCAGAAAGGAAAATTATATGTTGATACACCATTTCCAAATGTGAAGAAAAAGCAACTCTTAATGGTTTTTTGTGATGACAATGCCACCTTGCAAACATAAATGCTGTCCTATCTACTGGTAGGACTGACTAAGACTAAAAGCTGGTTAGAAACTTCTGAAACAGCCATTTGTAGCTTTTAGGTTGCAGCACAAGTGTTCTTCCTTCAGACTCTGCTTTGCAAAAATGCCTTTAATGGAACAGGACACTCTCTCTCAGAGGCAAGCTGTGAGTAGGCGTTTAGTGCTGTGCCCAGAAAGGACCCAGGGAGAAGGCACTCAGCAAGGAGACAGGCTCCTAACCTTTCTTTCCTGTCATCCCAGTTTAAGGACTGTTGAAGCTTTCTTTAGGAAGATAATTTCAGAAAGAAGCTGATTCAGGGTCAAATGACTCCTGCATAGTCAATCCCCCTGTTCCCTTGGTGGGTCAGTAGAGTCACTGAGAACATGTAAGGCAAAAGCACTCCAGTTTCTTCTCTTCAATAGGATGACCTACCCCCTCATTCCATGGTTAGATCTGAAGTATTTGAACTGTTTTTGAAGCTGATAAGGGTTTAGACATAAGTGTTTGACATCAAATCCCTGGAATTAAGTTTTCTTATTTACTTTATTCTCTGATCTGGTCAAGCTATAGACGTTAACTAAGGGTCTACTTATTTTGATTTCTCAATTTCTTTAATATAAAGACATCTGAATGTTTCCAGGGATCCATTTCAAGCTGCTGGATGATGGACTAACCGCTTAGTAAAATATTAGAAAGCACGCAGAAGTCACCTACTAGTGGCTAGAGTGCAACAAGGGCATCTGGATGCTTTAAAGGGTTTTTTGCTTTTTAATTATTTTCCTGTAAAGATTAGATATAATATTTAATATTTTATTTTTATATCCCTTCTAAAATTGGGTATGAATAAGAACAATTTATCTGAAAAATTCAGTTTGCCTCCATGAGGATATCAACTATTTTTCAATTGGAGAATGGAAAAACAATATTCCTCTTTTTATTTAATTTTTATTGCTCTTTATTCTCAGTAAACAGACATTTTAAGTGAATCTACTTTTCATCAACACCTTTTTCTGTCACAAGATTTTTCTTTTTATGTTTGACTTTTCCATATTCTGAAGGAATCTTGTCTTCACAGAAAATTGGTTTGGGTCATAACTTGATCTGTACTATTTAATATGTAGTTTTTCACAGCTGTCACTCAAGGATGTGCATTGTCTCTCCCCACTGTAAAGCTGTCTCCTTTTTAAATGATGACACTAACTTTTTTCAGTGAATAAGGTATTCAAATTCCAAATGGTCTGATTTTTCAAGTTCTAATCAAGACTCTTGCGAACTTCAACAAAAAGCTTTGAGTGAGTTAAGCACTTCAAGTTTTGACATGACATACAGACATTTGGCATGTCTGTCAATACCTACTCAGTATACTTATTTATTTATTCATTTGTAGAACTTTAGAATTGGATAAATACATTCAGACAGACAATCCTACTTTGAGATCAATTACTTTAACATAATTTCCAGAAAAAAAATTTCCTTTTTTCACATGATAAATAACTGATTGTAACAGGAAATAAACAACATAAGCCTCCCTTGATAACAAATATAATTCAAAAAGTTAAGAGGTCAAAGGTATGCCCTTTCAAAAAGAGAAGTAAGTATTATATTTAAAGAGAGGTAAAAAGGTCAATTGCTTTTATTGACTGTTTTAAGTATTCTCTTTCAGATATCTACTTGATATGAAGAATGGCTCAGCGGAACAGTTAAAAGCAATTTCTAGCAGACAGAGATAAAGAGAGAGCTTGTAAAGACCAAAGTCCAGAAAGACTTGAATGTAACTGTCTTTGGCTACTGAAAGAAATGCTATGGTGGCCAAACATACAAGCTTAGATCGCCCATGGTGCACAGCCAGCAAGAAAAATATTAGTAAGACAAAAAGGGTGAAAAAAAATACAGAGTGGTGTATTTGTATGAATAATTTGTTGCATGTATACATGGTGTTGTACAAAACAAGCCAGAATGTACTGCAGCACTCAGATCTGGCTTCATTACAGCAGATATTTCAGCAGCTGTAGTAAGTCCCTCAGTGGCACTGTATTTCAAAGTGTCAATAGCCCCAGCTGCAACTCTGCTTTTCTGCTGGAATGTGTCCTTCTTATCCTTTGAGGTTCATAGAAAACAATAGTGGGTTTTAGTGGCATCAGGAATATAGAATCATAGAAAGAAACATAGAATGGTTAGTGTTGGAAGGGACCTTGAAGATCACCTAGTTCCAACCCCCCCACCATGGGCAGAGACACCTCCCACTAGACCAGGTTGCTCAAAGCCCCATCAAACCTGGTCTTGAACACTTCCAGGAATGGGGCATCCACAACTTCTCCAGGCAACCTGTTCCAGTGTCTCACCACCCTCAACGTAAAGAATTTCTTCCTAATATCTAACTTAAATCTACCCTCTTTCAGTTTAAAACCATTACCCCTCGTTCTGTCACTACACTCCCTGACAAAGAGTTCCTCCCGATCTTTCCTGTAGGCCCCCTTTAGGTACTGGAAGGCCACTACAAAGTCTCCCCAGAGCCTTCTCTTCTCCAGGCTGAACAACCCCAACTCTCTCAGCCTGTCTTCATAGGAGAGGTGCTCCAGCCCTTTGATCATCTTCATTCCGCTCCTCTGGACCTGCTCCAATCGGTCCGTGTCCTTCTTATGTTGGTGGCCCCAGAGCTGGACGCAGAACTCCAGGTGGAGTCTCACCAGAGCAGAGCAGAAGAGCAGAATCACCTCCTTCGACCTGTTGGCCACACTTTTTTGATGCCACCCAAGATATGGTTGGCTTTCTGGGCTGCGAGCACACATTGCTGGCTCATTTGAGTTTCTCATCCACCAAAAACCCCACGTCCTTCTCTTCACAGCTGCTCTCAATCCGTTCTCCACCCAACCTGTATTTGTTCTTGGGATTGCCCCAACCCAAAGGTGCAGGACCTTTCACTTGGCCTTGTTGAATTTCATGAGGTTTGCACAGGTCCACCTCTCAAGCCTGTCCAGGTCTTTCTGGATGGCATCCCTCCCCTTCAGCATGTCAACCAGACCACACAGCTTGGTATTGGCTGCAAACTTGTTGATGGTGCATTCAATCCCATTGTCCATGTCACCAACAAAAATGTTGAACAGCATCGGTCCCAGTACCAACCCCTGAGAAACACCACTCATCATTGGTCTCCACTTAAACATTGAGCCGTTGACCGCAAATCTTTGAGTGTGGCCATCCAGCCAATTCCTTATCTACTGAGTGATTCATCCATCAAATCCATGTCTCTTCAATTTAGAGATCAGGATCTCATGTGGGACAGTGTCAAATGCTTTGCACAAGTCCAGGTAGACAATGTCAGTTGCTCTTCCCTTATCCACCAACGCTGTAACACCACCATAGAAGGCCACCAAATTTTTCAGGCACAATTTGTCTTTATTGAAGCCTTGTTGGCTGTCACCAATCACCTCTTTATTTTCCATGTGTCTTAGCATAGTTTCTAGGAGGATCTGCTCCATGATCTTGTTGGGCACAGAGGTGAGACTGACCTGTAGTTTCCGAAATAATCTGTGGTTATTCCCTTAAAAGATAATTATGACAAAGCCACTGATAGGAGACAAAGCTTCCTGCTGTGCCTTCCTTGCTAGAAGTAACTTCTCAAAGGAAATATTTTCCTCCCTTTTTAGGTACTTCAGCATTTTTCTTTTTACAATCTCAGAATGCTCTGAAAAATTGCTTACATTGATACCCAAATGTGCCTTCCAAAAATAAGCCTGAAGTGACAGGACAATGTAAACTGATGGATCAAATATATTTTGCTATTTTCTGAAAGTTCTTGTCCTATTGTCCAAGCCACTGTATGAAAGTCCAGCAAAATATTGGACATTTTATGGAGCAGGGATCATCTGTACGCATCAATGAGTATTAGGAAGTCTATTATCTGCTAAACAAACACATTAGTAGCAACATATCCAGGAGGAAGAGTGCAATTGATGCAATTAATGTTTTTGCTTAATGATCACAGAATAATTCTCCATACACTTCCTTCCACCTCCAGAGAAATAAAAGTACTTTATTAATCAACAAATTCACTGCTGTTTTTTCCCCGGAACATTCTCAAGTCAGATTTAAGTCAAACATGGCAGGACCCTGAACAACACTAAAATACATAATTGATCTGGAAACAAAAGGATCATAAGCTGAATGAAGATCCTTCTATCAATTGTAAAACTGTTCATACAGATTGGCACCAAACTAAATTCAGGGTCTTCCACTCACTTTAGTGAAACTTTGTGTTCCCAACACCTTTGAAAACTCAGCTATTTATGCAATGCTTATCATCAACGATAGTAGAGTTCCACATGGTATCCTTCAGACAAATTGCCCTGATTGCTTTTAACAGTAATTAAATAGTAACCTGAAAATGAAATTACATCTGCAGCTGGAGGAATATTTCAGTTAAAATGATTAGCCTTTTCCTGCTCATGAATGGTTTGAACACCATGGATTTCTGCATGTGTGTCTAATTCCGGAACACTTGCCACACCATTATGCCAACAAATTCCATCTTAGGGATAGAAGAGTTAATCACAGCTGTCATGTATGTTGTGCTAGCTTCCTAATAACTATGGACTGGGGGGGGAACACAAAACCAGAATAAGTTTCTTTCTGGTGACAATTCACTGGATAATAATTTGTAGCAAAAATAATATAACTCTGCATTTACTAACATTCTCACACATAAATAAATAAATAAAAGTCATCATCTGAAACATATGTAGTCTGAAAAGTCTAAATATCGCTTATGTGTACGGAAGAGACCGTTAAATGCAAAGACATGGCAAAAATCATTGGTGTGCAATGCAACACGTACAGCATACATGGTTATTCATGTGTTGTTTTGTTTTCACTCACCTGGAAAGAAGATAGTTTTCAAATCCTTCTGGGAATAAGAAACTGTGTCCAGAGAGAGTCTGTTCTGTGTAAAACAATTAAGTCTATGTAACGTAAAAACTTAAGGATGGTTCCACCAAATACTAACTGTGGTTCTATCCCTTGCTGCTCAACGTTAACTATTCTAGAGCCCCTGAGCTAATTTATGTAGATGAATAACATTAAAAATAAATGAGACCAATTTCATGTTTTCCTTGGATTCCTTATTTGACTTCAAACACTTTACCTAGCATCTCTTAGGCACCCAAAAGTTCCGTCATTTCCAAAGCCTGTGTCCTTCCTTTCCCTTCTGCCTTGTTACAGGAAACAGGGAAAGTAACGGAATGACTTTACAAATAATGATTGAATATAAAAATCCTTATACAACTGATAGCTGATAGTTAAGGCAGTATCCAGAAGGCTGGAGATGTGGGACTGGGTTCTTTAACCAAGACAAGGGATATAAATCTGTGGTCTCCTCAATTCTTCAGAGCTCTTTGAAGACTGGTTTTCTCACTTAGAGGAGGCAGCCTTGTTTACAACAGCTAATTTAAGCAACTAACTCTAAAAGCTCTTCAACAGATTATGGTTATGAATCCAAAGACGAGTGAGGTACCCAGTTCCTCAAGCATTCATTATTTGCTGAGGGAAGAAGTTCCCTGTTCCATAAGCTAGTTGGTGTAGACTCCACTCTTGGACCTCAAACTATTAATCACGGTTTGGAGATCCTGTGTCCTTATGCAGAGTTCTGTACACTGCTCAGTGAAGTGATGCCATCTGCATACTACAGTGGGCAGCCCTGCACTACCTACATTCTTGGTGTGAATGCAAACTCCTAGTCTTGGTAGCTTAGGTTTGTTCCACCTAAGATGTGTCTTTTCCTCTAAAGAGATGTCCTTTCTCTCAGTTCTCTCTCCCCATTGATGATAGAGGGAGCCAAAAGTGGCAAAACTTTTAAATGAGCTGTATCACAGTTGGATACCAGAAGTTTGGTTGCATGAAACCTGGCCACTGTGGATTGTTTCTCAATTTGTACAAGGGGGATGCCACAACGAGGGTGGCTATGAGGGCTGTAAGTAGGCCTGGAACAGGGTTCATGTAAGTATATGAGATAAAATATCCTGTTATGTTCTTTGTGATGTGAATATAATCTCTGCCAATAAGAGATTTAATTTATACTCTAAATTGAGCACAGATTCAGCTTTGGCTTTGATAAGGTTTTATAAAGAGAAAAAAAAAATTAGTTGTAAATGTTAGTGAAATGTTAGAAACAGATCATCTTTAAAGGTGGCAGAAGAATAGCTCTACTTTGCCAGGACATCATCACAAACCCAAAAACCCTGGATTGCTCACCTGGACTCTGAATCAGAACAACTCTATTGACCCAGGGCTTTCAAAATGTTTGCAGAAAAGACAAAGGACAGCCTACAGGCAATCACATTTTGAAACACTAAGATAAAAATGTCTGGGTAGGCGTGTTTTGCCCCAGGAGGTGTTGGTCTGTTATGATCCAAGAAAGACACTTAGACTGTTTAAAGCATCATTTAAAAGGCTATTCATTAGAGTTAACACTAGAAGAAGAGGATAGCATGGATAATCTTATGTCCCCTTAGAAGCTGGGAGCCCTGAGTGGTGCAGCAATGAACCGGACTCTGATCCACATGCAGCACACTGTACAGACCCTGCCCCCAGCAGAGATTCTCCTTTTGGTCTTTCAAGCTATTATAGGATGTTCTTACAAGGAAACAACTCTGTTCACCATTTCTACAACCAACTATAAAAGATGTTCCCATGAGACCTTCTCGCTGCACTTAGATAAAGGCAGGGCCATGCAGGAGGCATGATCACCAGTGCCGAGCAGGAGCTGCCTGCAGGTCCCCCTGTTTCAATGAAGTGGTTGTGTTTGTTCTCCAGCACCACACAGCACGCCAAACGTGCAGCGCAGCACAGCCTGACCCTGCTCGGGTTAGCTCTGATGTGGATCACTCGCTCCTCCAGGCACAGGGCTCTGCTGGTCAGGATCACTACAGCCTGTACTCTGAAGATCACAAACGAAGCAAATAAGGTGATATCAGAGAGGTATTAACATAGGAATTTGAAAATGAAGGCCTGCATGTGTGGTGCAACACTGCTGTTGATTCAGTCCTGAAGTGCTACAGAGCTTAATGGCAGGTGCATATCAGATGAGTCCTTAAAGAAATATGAACTGGCTACTGAAAATAGCACATAACTGAACTCTGAGCAGTATTCGCTTTCTCAGTGATAATATTTTTCCAGTTATAATGCTGAAATACATTTGCTGGAAGTAGGTTTAAGATTCCGAATAAGTATCTAGCTGCGTCTAGTTTTTCTGCTACTCACTTGTATTTGGGGTCTCCTGCAGAGTTTGTTGATGCATAGCTCCTGGGTTAAAATTTAATCTGTAAAAGCATAATTTTCCATGGGTTTTTCACAGTTATATTTCAGTAAAGTGAAAAGAACTCATGGAAAACATATATTGTATTGGGCTTTTAAGTGGAATGAAGATTATTTTGCTTATAATCTGTGCTGTGATTTCACGTCACTGAGAGCTATGCCTGTTTTTCTCTCTTTTAACCCCATCACTCAGAAAGAAATGGAATAGATTTTTGATCTGCAAAGAACAAAGTTAGCACCCTAATGTAGGTATCTCCTTTCTGACTGTGTCCATTGTTACTTGTCTATATAGTAAATTTACCACTTCTTTATTTGAATACTACTTCTTCCCCAGGTCTTCCGTGTAATTTTATGAATTAGTGCATATTTTCACTTTTCTGAATTTTGATGTTATAATGTATTTAATTCCTTGATTGGAAAACATGTAAGTGTATAAAATTATCTTTGAAAACTAGAAAGAACAAATAAGCCAATTAAAGATAAAATATAAGTCACAAGATCTAAAAGGCTAGACTCTTGAGTAAATCCATGTGTGGATCATCAGAGAACATAAAAGTGCATGGAAAGAAATAGTAGCATGTCTGCCTGTTTTCTTTAATTACTGTTAATTCATTCTCTTTTATCTATGCATTCTCTGTATATTGTGAGCATAGAGTTTATGCTTATGTAACTCTCACATGAAGTAAAGCTGTTTGTTAATTAGAAGGCAATTACAGTGTAAACAAGTATAGCTATTTCTAGTTCTTTAGAGGTGTAGATAAGTGAAATAGCAATTACTAAGGGATAAACAGTACACTGGGACCAGTACATGGATATTTGAAACAAAGAGTACCTTGACAGGCAGGTATTTTTATAGGTTTCTTGAACAATGGAATGCTTTTCAGTCACATTGTTTCTCTGAGCAGCTTTATCTGGGGAAATTAACAAATTCAAATACAATGTTTTCTTAACAGAAAACATTGGTCCTTTCTAAGAAGTATCACAACTCCATCTGCCATTTGTATGCAATATATTTTGCCATTGATTTTTTTTCTTTAATAGCATTGCAAAGTCAGCTGAAATGAGAAAACTCATGTCTCTTAAAACACCTGAAAGCAAATCAGGCGTTACAAATATTTTGCCCATAAATAATTATTAAATAATCAGCAGTAAAGAAAATTGAATTACGGTCTTTGAAAATATATTCACTACAGATATATGCTATATAGTGGTAAAACTATAAGTCAGAGTGGACAGAAAGATCTACATTTTATAATGGTTTAGTTCTTATTGTATATATTAATACAAAATTATAATAATTATTTATAAATGTTTGAATGTACATTTAGAGTAATAATTGAAATGGAATTTACATGTTTCTCAGAAGCAAATGTTCTACAGGAATGGCTATAAAATAACTATGTCTACTCAGACAGCAGTAACATAACAGAATTGCATATTTTTCATCTTGTTCATTGACTCAGACTACCAGGAAATAACATTCAGCTTCTCTTAGGTTCATACATTTTCTTCCAACCACTTCTGCACTCGATCCTTTTGGTGGGTTGCCCCTGGCTGGGCACCAGGTGCTCACCAAGCCATTCTATCACTCCCCTCCTCAACAGGACAGGGGAAGAAAAAAACGACAAAAAGCTCATGGGTCAAGATAAGGACAGGGAGAGCACCCACCAACTACCATCAAAGGCAAAGGGCAAAGCTGACTCGGCTTGGGGAAAATAATTTAATTTATCACAAATCAAATCAGAGTATGGTGATGAGAAATAAAACCAAATCTTAAAACACCTTAACCCCACCCCTCCTCCCTTCCCCAGTTCAACTTCACTCCCAATTTTCTCTACCTCCTCCCCCCGAGCAGTGCAGGGGAATGGGGAATGGGGGTTGCGGTCAGTTCATTACACATTGTCTCTGCTGCTCCTTCCTCCTCACACTTTTTCCCTGACCCAGCTTGGGGTCCCTCCCATGGGAGGCAGTCCTCCACAAACTTGTCCAAGGTAGGTCCTTCCCATGAGCTGCAGTTCTTCACAAACTGCTCCAGCATGGGGTCCTCTCTCCACGGGGTCACAGGTCCTGCCAGGAACCTGTTCCAGCACAGGCTCTCCATGGGGTCACAGCCACCTTCAGGCACATACACCTGCTCTGGTTTGGGATCCTCTACAGGCTGCACGTGGAAATCTGCTCCACCGGGGACCTTCATGGGCTGCAGTGGGACAGCCTGCTTCACCATGGTCTTCACCATGGGCTACAGGGAAATCTCTGCTCCGGCACCTGGAACATCTCCTCTCCCTCCTTCTTCACTAACTTTTGTGTCTGCAGAGTTGTGCCTCTCACATATTCTCACTGCTCTCCTCTGGCTGCTGTTGCACAACAGGTTTTTTCCCCTTTTTAAATATGTTATCACAGGGGTGCTACCACTGTTGCTGATGGGCTCAGCCTTGGGCAGTAGCGGGTCCGTCTTGGAGCCAGCTGGCATTGGCTCTATTGGACATGGGCAAAGCTTCTAGCAGCTTCTCACAGAAGCCACCCCCGTAGCCCCCCCTTCCCCCTCCCTCCCCCAATAAAATCTTCTGATGTACACCCAGCACAGTTCGGAACCTTATTTGCTTCTCTCCTCCAGTGAAAAAAAAAATTCACACAGCCTGAAGATTAGGAGGTGAGGTCAGGTTCAAGATCTTAAGAGCTAGTGAAGTTGGTGCAAAGGCACAGAATTCTCTTTTCAAAGAATTAATCTCTAATACATTCAATATTTTGGCACTTACAGAAAAAAAGAAATAAATTATGGACTAGTTTCCTTCTCCCCAGGACTTCCTTGTGCTTCATTTGACAAGATGTTCTAGAGACACATCAGATGTGGAAAATCTGGGAAAAGAGACATTTGCCATAAAGCACGTGCCACTAGCAGACTAAAATTTTCTTTAAATCTAATGCATAAGCACTATCTAACATTGTAATATGACCTCTCATGTCTTATCCCAATGTTGTTTTTCTCAAAGCAACTAAGTCTCATTGTTTCTTAAAGAGCTTGATTTACTGTAAAACGTCAAACGCCCACCTAAATTTCGAAAGCTTGCCCAGGATGACTAAGACTTGGTCAAGTGGAATTTCACTTCAGTAGCTACCTTTGTAATAAAACTCTCTCCACTCAAAATTCTTGGCTCTGACCTGGCATCACAAACAAATTTACATCAAGAGACTATTCACTGTCTGATATACTTGGAAAAAACAGCTGCTACTTGAAAAGCAGAGTATGTACTTGGTTCTTAAGAGTGAAAGTCTTGTTTGTCTGGTTAGGGCCTGTTCTTCCTCCCACTGAAATCACAAGCTAATTCATACTGATCTTACACATGCATTTGATTAATATATGTAAAAGAAATTTAACTATTAATAAAGCAAAGCAAACCAACAGATGAGGCCTGCTCACCAGTTTGGTCAACGATGGGAATGAAAATAGCATAAAAGCTGTTTTCATATTTTCAATGAATTTTCATATTTTCAGTGAAAGCTCACGGAAATGAAAATAGCAATAGCATGAATGGAATGATTGGAATTTATATTTCTAAGCATGCCAATGCCAGCTTGACACTGATTTCAAGTACCTAGTTATTCAAGGTAAATAATTTTCAAGCTCACACTAGTATTCTTCTGCAATGCTGTTAAAGTTGAATTGCTTTGAACCAGGCACTGTGTTAAATGTCAGAATGGTTATATTTCCCAATGAGGAAATGGTGAGGAGAGGCAGAAGAGAAATACTGAGAACTTCTCCGTGGTGTACCAAACTCACTGTCTTCAATGTTATTTTCATTGTCTCCATGAAAAATCAAGTGACTTTTACGCCTTTCCCAAATTTCCCAAAATATTTAGTCTCAGTGCAGAGACTATGGTAGTGAAGCTATTGACAAAAATCTAATTAGAAAGTTTCACTTTAATGCCTGAAAACTCTCCTACATACTATAGCACAACAAGCTTGTTCTAAGCAACAGAGAGAACATACCCTCCCATATTTATT
This sequence comes from Pluvialis apricaria, assembly GCA_017639485.1. Lineage (NCBI taxonomy): Eukaryota > Metazoa > Chordata > Aves > Charadriiformes > Charadriidae > Pluvialis > Pluvialis apricaria. Next base: position 175,130,290 of record CM030007.1, read on the forward strand.
AGAATGGCCTACATGCAAACTGTGTGCATTATTTATGCATACTTCTACAACAGGAAAAACAATTCTCTACAATGGCTTTTTTTTTTCCTTTTCCCAATATTTTCTTCCTTTTAGTTGATGCATCTTCATATTGTCTCAGATCTTTGCAACAACACTTTAGAAAGTAAGATGCAGTGGTGAGACAACTTTCATTACAGTGACAGAAATTAATCAATAAATGACTGCTTTGCTGCTGTAGAATTCATAAGACGCTTTATTGTTCTATACCCATTCTGTAACTTGCTACAGCCATGTCGTGGTTTAGGCCAAATCGGCCACTGGGGACATAGGGGACCTCAGATGGGACCGACAGATGCTCCCCTCTACCCCTCTTCAAAAAGAGAGGTAGAGGAGGGAAAAGAGACTTACGAGTTTAGAAGGAACAAAACTACTTCAATGAAATATTAATAATAAAATACAAAGAAATAATGAAAAATATACAAAACCGTACCAAGCTCCCAGGATGACGATCACGTCACCAGCTGGCACTGGGGCAGTCCCAGGCTGGACTCGGTGACGGACAGGAACTGGATTCCAGATCTGGATTCAGGATCAGGACCAAAGGCAGACGAACAGACAGAGTCCTCCTCAGACGTCAGCCATTGAAGGAAAAAAGGGCCTGACCCTTTGATCCCTCAGCTTTCATACTGAGCATGAGGCAGATGGGATGGAATACCCTGTTGGTCGGGTTTGGGTCACCTGTCCTGTCTGCTCCTCCCTGCAGGTGGGACCCCACTGCGCTTTTCTGCTTCCGACCCTCCAATGGGGCAAATAACAAAGTTGGTTGGCCTTGGGTGTTATAGCAATAATTATAAGCAAAAGCCTCTCTGCATACCATGCCTGGACGTCAGCTATAAACATTGGTCTTATCACTCTGAAAGAGCGAACAATGTCTGCACAATATGCTGTTAATTTCAGTAGTTAGAAGAGGCCCAGCTAAGAAGCGAAGTTACTGAACAAAATTGGCCCTGTTTTACCTCAAACCAGGACAAGCCATTAGGACTACAGTGTGTTGATGTCATGCCTTCTGATGTCATCTTGTTTTCCTTACTCTATTGGATCCAGTTTTCCACAGTATCAAAACTAAAGTTTGGGCAATGAGGCTGGAAAGGAAAATTTTTCCTTTAATTGTTCTTACTTAAAAAGTAAATTTTAATATTTGGCAGGGAACTAAATGGTGCTAATATTTCTTTACAATAGAATAATCATCACACCAAGAGTATCAGTGCAATTTATTTGACTTAAATGAGAAAAAAAAGAGAATGTCATGAAAATGTGATAAAGCACAGTCTTGGAATGAAGGTGTGAGTCAGTCTGAGAAGCAAACAGGATCTGAAAATATAATCCTTCCGCTGAAGAGGACAGTGGAAGATAAGAAGTTTCTTTCCAATTTAGCGAAAATGTTTCCCGTGTTTATGATGGGGAATTTGGGGTCCACTTGTAGAATTCTGTCATTTTCCTAGATGTTTCTTAGAACTGAGAAAACTCTGCCATAATGTTATGGATATAGGGCTATGTTATTGTCAACATTTTTACTCCATATTTAGGTGTTGCTGCTATATTAATGACTATATTATTACCTATGAAACATGGCAGAGAAAGTAAATTTTGAGTGAATATTTTAAAGAAGATTTTATGAGTAATCTGATGTCATGGTATTGAACTAGATATTTTAATTTTCAAATCTAGAAATAAGAGGGGGAGCATGGATTCGTGGGTAAGACAGTTATATAATGTTTTGTAAAATCAGTGAACTGAAAGAATGGTCTACAATATTCACTGGGTTTCTTTGAGTCGTATTCAGCTTCAACTCAATCTTTTCTTCTTGGCAAGAGCAAGCAAATTTGACGCTTTTTTACTTTTTTTCCAATTGTGCTTTGAAGAATGACTGTTGCAGCAACTTTGTGTAATTTCTTAGAGTTTCCATAGAAACCAGGAGAGTAGATTTAAGAATCTTTGGAAAGTTTCAGAATTGGACAGGAGCTGAACAGAACCTTGACCCTGAGTACTGGCAAAGGATCCAAAACCAAAAGACGACAAAGCCTGTGCTAGCCAGAAAGTCCTTTAGTTACCACACAACAAGGAGGACCTATATATTATAGTAAATTTCTTTTGGGTACTGATTGGTTTTTCAGCTTTCGAATCCACATTAATTTTAACATCACTGTCTTCAACTTTCCATAACATTTACAATTCTGCAAAAATAATGAGAGAAAAAATCACTGAAATAAAATTTGGCCTATGATTACTATGAAATAGGATACCATGGCTGGCCTACAGATTTTCATTATACCAATATCTGGAGGCCTTCAGCTTTAAACATCAACCCTGAGCATGTATGTTGTTAATCTCACTATACGTGGACCAATTGGAATATTTTGCTGCTTTATTTTTTTTAAGAAGTTGTATACCTGATATCTGAAAATTACAATTGACTCTTCTGCTTTACTGCTTTTTAAGTAAAAGGAAGAGCCATAAATAAAACAACATGTAAAACAATACATGACACATCCCATCCTGCAGCAATTACATGGGTGTACCAGCAATATTCACTGTTGTGTCTACAGGCTTTTTTTTTGCTAAGTATTTAATTCATGAATTCATTTGCTGTTTAAGAATGAAAGCAGCAGATGGTTGAGAAGGAAACTTATTCACTGTTTAATTTGATTTTTTTATTCTGTTGGTAATTAATTCCATGCATCAGAGCCTTCTGGTTGCTCCCTTTCCCACTGTCTTATGAACCTTTGGAGACTGACTATTGCTAGAGAAGAGATACTGGATTAGGGAAACTGATGCTTTTGGTGGCATCGAGAAACCTCTTAGCCACCTGACTAGTGTGTCTTCCTTGTACATTTTAATTCATTCAGTCACTAAGTTTTGAGTTACGAGGTAATATTTTCTCCATATCAGATTAGCAGTGACTTTGTCGAATTTGGAGATGATCATTCTGATTTTACTGTCTTTGGTGGTATGTAGCAGTGTCTACTTCTTGGGTAGCATGAGTTCATGTGTACTGTCAGTACAAGGACTTTGATCTTTTCTCTTTCTATAGCTTTGTGTTTTTTCTTGTTCAACAGCAATAGTTTTAAGTTTATAATACAGTGCTGATATCTTTTGAGCTGAGTCCTGAAGTGACAGGTAAAAAGCCTTCTCCTATATCCATTAAAATTGCTGTCAAAACACTAATTAACTTCAGTGTTCTGGGATCTGAACAAACATTCAGGATGTCCATGAAGAATTTGAGTTAATACTTAATTCCTGAGATCTTAATAGTCAGAACTATCTTTTTTAAATGTGTTATACAAGTTTTCTGAAAGTTTTGAGTTCTTACTACTAATGGAAGTAGTGGTTCATTAATGATAATTACTATTAAAATAATGTGAATTCTAGCCCCTTTTTTTGTCTGTTTGTTAAAGAACTGTCATAAAATACTTAATGCTTCAAATAAAAGTCTGGTATAAACTGAACAGCTTTAAGAAACTACTGCAGTGCTAAATTTGATCTAGTAAACAGTATTAAAGTAAAATCAAATTATCTGTGCCTAAATATATCCGCATTAGTACAACTGGATCTGTTCAGCAAGATAAATTAGAAGTGAAGCACTCTTGAGAGACATTGCATCTCTTGGAACGTTTAGTAAAAATTAAACTAGTTACAAAATAGGTAAATGCTATTCTCAAAGCCTTCATGCGATTCAAACTTTTGTAAAACCCAGTATTGTTAGGAATCAGGATCTCATTTGGGACTACCTTAGGAAAATGCAGCATATGGAAGCTTCACAGAAGAGTTTTTGAAATATTTTGAATGCAGTACTTTCCACTCTGACATAAAGCCTCATGTTAAGATTCTTATGAAAAGACAATGTGTTCTAGTCAATTTGTGAAAGTTTTATTGCTTTGTGATATCTTACCCTGAGGACTAGATTAAAACTTTTTATTTTGAGGTAAAAATGTTTACAAAACAACTTTTGTTTCTGAGGTCTGTATATTATCTGAAAGGAGAACTATCATGTTTCTTTGTATATGTAGCTCACATTTTATGGAGTAAAACAAATGCTTGAAAAAAATCATGGTATCATGATGTCACATATATAGGCCTGCAAGTGAACTCATAAAACTATATTTTTCCCTACTATTCACTTAGACTCTTCTAGAAATTGTACTGCCTTTGTTGCGAAGAGTGATATAGCATCTAACAACAGAAAACTGAAGCTAGACAAATTCGAACATGAAGAAATTAATTTTTAACACTGAGAACAATTTAGCTTTGAAACAATTTATTGCGATCTGTGAAAGGTTCTCCAGTGTTATAAATATTTTACTTGAAATGGTGTGTTCTTCAGAAGATGTTCTCTGATTCAAAACAAGAATTGATTAAAAAAGTGTATAGTCTATGTTATGTAGGAGATCAGACTGGATCCTCACAATGCTCCTCTCTATACTTACAATCTGTGAATTTATAATTATCTCCAACACAAAATCTAATCAGAATTGAATTTGCATCAGCACTGACACCAGTATGTTATCAGCTAATGTTAGGGGAATAACATTAGTTGAATTCTCTTTCTTCCATGCGTGATTCTTAAACTATGTTCACAAGCAAATACAATGCCATGTGAAGGAAGTATTGCCAGTACAACTGCTATATTATTGCTGTTACTGCTGCCTGCATTACGCTTAACCACAGATCAAGATTGCAGTCCTGTTGTACTATGTGCCTATCATCCGCTTGATCAGCAGAAAATTATTGACTAAGTGAGCTTCTTGGACCATCTCACTTTATCCCTGTCCCTTCTCTCAAATTACTGTGCTTGCTTTCTTTAGTGTACACAGTTTTTCTCTCAATCCTATTGCTAGCGCACAGACAATAAGGCTAAATAGAACATATGGTCATGAGCAGCCTCGAATAAAAAATATTTCTCGTCTGAAACGAGATCCTAAGAAATAAAATACAGAACAAAACTATAATATTGCAATAAAACCATCAATGTCAATAATAAGTCCATATATTGGACTTAACAACCACAGAATTACTCTTAAATATTAAATTTCAGGGGGAGGAGGGGATGGTTCAGTCAAGATGTAAGTAAACCCTTTATTTCTGGTTTTGCTTCACTTTAAGAGTTCTTATGGAGGATGACAGCCTCAATATTTGTTTATCATCTCCAGTAAGGAGTAAAATTGAGCTAGGCTGCTAGTTAGAAAATAAGTTTAGACTGCTGTATAGCTGCAGCTAACACCCTGCATTGGTCAAGTATTCCTTAGTGTTCAAGATCCAATAATCGACACACACGTTTATGCTATCTCTTTATATTTCAGCTGCATCAGAAGACCTGAACTGCAATAAAGATAACAGAAGTAGTAAGAGGCAGTCCCTAAGGAGGGAATCATATCTACTAAAATTTAGTGATTATTTTGTTCTTTTAATAAAACATGTTACAAGTCTCAGGTGCATCTGGAAAATAAAATTTTAAGCCCTATAAGCTTTATCTTTTTCAAGTCTACTTCAAACAAGCTTTCTTTGTCATATTACCATGAGATCCACTTATTTCCTTTTTGAAACTTCCCATTCAGCTTCTAGAGAAGATGGAGATGAAGTAGGATTTATGAAGTATGAAATAAAAATATTAATATTTTTGCTTTTCAAGAGTGATCTTTGTTTCAGATATCTGAATAGTAGTTACATATTTCACTAACACTATTAGAGCTAACCAAGGGAAGAAGGGAGAAAAAAAAAACTTAGAAAAATGTCAGAATTAATAAGTATGCAAATGATTACTTGTCTTGCAGGAGCTCAGGCTTGCACAAGTTATTTAAGGAGGGCATGATTACTTTCCTGATAATAGTCAAAGAATGAAATTATGTCAGATTTGTGGTTCTAATTGTGTTGCTTTCAAGTACTCAAGAATGGTAACAACTTTGTTCCAGAAGAGGGCAAGTCTTTTCAAATAAAACTTTAATCCTGACTGTAAGAAAATAGTGACTTATTAATGTTACAACTCCCTACATCATTCTGTCTTCTCTGAATTTATTGCTACTTTAAGCAGCAGAAAACATTTCATTTATTTCTCCTCTTCACTCAGAGAGCTGGTTACCAAATTCCCCCAGGCCTCTTTCACAAGCTCCTCCTCGGTGCCAGCATGACCATCACAAATTGCTTTGCATATCATAGTCAGGACAAACACACACCTCAGGCAGTATGATCATGCCAGAATTCATATGCTACATTGGACTGGAACGATCACTATCTGCAAAAAGAGTCAAAGAAAACAATCTCCTCTGCCCTGTTTAGTCAACAGCAGAAAAATGCCACCTACTCAGGGTATTCACATAATTCTTTATGGATATAAACCATACAGAGCAGAAGTCAGTGGAAACTGGGCTTACTGTGCTGTGAGAAGAAATTAGCTTTTATGTCTGAGCAGTGGGAGATCATGGTTTCCATCCCACTTGTTTCCTTTCACGAATCTCCAAAGTGAATTTGGAAGGACTTTTTAAACAATAGGTAAGGAGATGTCTCCATGGGATTTTGTAACACGCACAGCCTGTTCCCTCCATCTTCTCAACATGGACCTAACTCCATTGCTTTCAGGCAGAGAGATATTAGTTTTTTCTCACTACATGCCATTAAATGAACTAGAAAGGGACATCACTTGTGATCACTCAGACTTTTTTCTGAGCAGAATCTCCCAGACACTGTAAGGATTGTAACAGAAGGACAATGTGTTCAAAAATAAGTGCACTCAAAATGAGAACAGGTGTGAGCTTGCCAAACAGTGGGTGTGTATGGCTTGCATATGAGGTTAAAATTATTTAGATTTTAAAGATGTAAGGGTGGGATCCGACTCATCAGTGAGAATAAAGGATGCACTGATCACTTTGATTAGGAAGGAGGACCTGGTGAAGGTCAAGAAGGCCTATTATATAAAGTTGTGATGAAATCACATAAAGCAAATATAATTTTATTAATTGCCCACACTTTTCTTATGGTTTGTGCCAAATGATAGTTCATCATTGTATGATAACAGGTCTAACACTGAGGATAACTCACTAGCAGAATGAAGGAGCAGATGCTTGAGAAGACTAGCTGATGCTGACTAGGAAAATGTCAAAGAATTTGCTTTCTGAATTAGGTTTCCATGTCTCTAACTGAAGTAGGAAAATATTGCACAAGTGAGTGTCACTAGTTAACCTGATAAATCAAGCTATACAAATTTATCATTTTTAATCTTATTTATCTAACTAATAATTTTTACTTTTTAACATGACTAACAACCCGTAGACTTCACTCAAACAAGACTCTCATTACACTTTAAAAATGTTTTCAAAACTAATGAATGTAATAAGAGTGACTGAGATAAACTTTGGCTTAAATCATGCCAGGCTTTTTTCTCATGCTGAATTGCAGGTCTGATAGACTTTTCTGAAAAGTGTTGTAATGTTAGTTATAGTGAATCTTCAATCTAGTAGGAAAGCTGAAAAAGGAAGAATTATAGTTCTTATGGTATCCTTAGCATGGAAATAAAACATCTGTATGATTTTAAGAGGGTACAGTGTCAGATGGGAGGTAGCAAATATACAACACATTTTGAGTGATTAGCCAAGTCTGTCTTAGGCATAGAACGAAGTAAAAAAACCCATGACATTCTCCCTCACAAATTCAAGTACATTACCATATCTTAAAAACTAGATTAGTAATAGTAAGAAAACTAGCACTTTTGCATGTATAGGTACTGCATGAACATATAGGGCAGAGTTTGTTCATCTGACATTTTGTACTAATCTTAAAAACCATTTGAAATGAAAGTGATACTTCTCTAAACTCCTCAGGCAGCTTTTGAAATAACAGCATAAGGCAATTTCAAAGTTCTCTCAAAAATCCCCGTTCTTTGCTTCCTGAAGATGAAGGAAGTTTATTTCTATGACAGTTGGAAGCAACAACAGATCCAAAAGTGTACAGAAGGAAACTAATAAAGTCTGAAGAATAATACCAAAATAATATTGCTATAACGTACAGAATTTAATTTTAATGGATTCATTTATCTGAGTTCTATACATGAAAATTAAAATAGAGGCTGTCTGGACAAAACAGTGATTCTTCTATGGTGGAGACCACTTATTGCAATAGTTAGAAAAGGCTCAGCACATTGCTAAGAAATCTCTTTTTTAATCCAGTGTTCTCAATGACCGTTTCAGCATTAAGGGTTAATTTATTTACCACGTGATTTGAATTGAAGCATATTTAACATTATTTTATTTGAGCTTTAAAAAAACATGCTATATGTTACAACGAGCAGTTTTGCAAATCCAGTGTAAGGAATGGAAATCTGGCTTTGATCTGTTACGAGCAGGAAACAGGTAAAAGCAGAATTCCAGAAGACACAAGTTTGTACACACATGAAAAGCCACATGGACTTACTCAGAGTTCAACACAAGCACAGGGGCAGGCACAAACTGTAGTCTGTCCAAAGGCCAATGGTTCCAAAGAGACATATATACTGATGTACACCGCATTTGTGCTGTACCCAGAGCTCATTATAGGAGCGAAGCTTTAGCTTTAGGCAAGGATGCATTTTATTTTTTTCTTTGCAGTGCTTTAGGTTGCATGTTGAAAATACTTACTAGTGAACACCTTCTGTGACCTCGGGGAATCAATGACTATATTTTTGTTCTGATTTCTGTAGCAAGCCAGTCACAGCTGTAAATTTGGGCTATAAACAGTGATACATGACATAGCAACAAAGCCCTCATTTTTGAACTATCAGCTGATAATACCTCTAAATTATAGATAATGGTAAATAACAGCTTTAAGAATACTCCTAATTACAACTCACATTTTTTTCTGCTATGCATCGTCTGGTACATTAGGTAAAGTCAGTTAAACTGGAAAGAGTAGGAAGTTGAACAAAAGACTGAATACCTGCCACTTCACTTTTAAAAAGAAGAGAGTTACTGAAGATAATATACCCCCAAAAGAAAGTATTTTATCCAAACGTGAGTTTCAATTTAAACTAAGAGAAAAAAGATTGCTTTTACTCCCTTCAGATTTGAACAGTGGATGTTTCAATAGTAAAACTAATTAGAATATTAGTGAAATACTTTAATAATGTTATGTTATTAATGCTAACCTTATTGCTCCAGTTCTGTTTTTATAGATGTATTGAAATGTTAGTATTCAGTTATATGTCAGATACATTCAGATATAGTTTAATTACAATGGAGAAAAAAAAATTGCTCCCTGGCCCCCAAAATGAAAATCTGGGTTTAGTCCCGGGGCTCAGATCTCATATAGAATGAGATCTGAAGCATCTAATGGAGTTTCTAGAGCTACCTAAAGATAAGTGCTTAACACAAAGGAGTACTAAAGCCATAAGAAACAGGAAAGCCACATTGAGATAAACAACCATCCTGCTAGCCAAAGTATTTTTTCTTCAACTGTGAACAAAGAGGTCTAAGAAAAAGTATCAGCACAGAGCATGCATGGGTAAGTGATACTACTGACACTGATTTGTGATCACTATCAGATTAGAGCTCCTGATCATCTGCAGCTTTCTATGTATTCAGTAGTCCTCTGTGAAATCTCTTTCCTTGAATATATCCTGGCCCCCTTTGAAGGTACTGGGGCTTTGAGGTATCTAACTTTTTGAAACCCACAGTCTCCTGGAAGTAAAGTCCATTTTTCTCTTCAGAATATTAAGCAAGACTTACTTTTTCTTGTAAGTGTCCCTTGATTAGAGCTGGCTGCATATGTCTTTTTATGTAAAGTCTTGTGGTTATTACTCAACAACATCACAGAAAGTGGATACTGTGTTCAGCTTCCTTAAAAGCTGTCCTAAACACAGAAGATTTTTCCAAGAGGAGCACGGTCCCTCCATGAATCAGTTAGCAAATCATAGAATCATAGATGACATAAATGACAGGTTTAACTAACTACACAATCAATGTTTGAATTCATACAAGTTTTTACAGCTCCTCAACAGAAAGAATAAAATGCCATGCAATATGCGACAGCAGTTAAACACTGAAATGAAACAACAGACATGAGATTCAGGGTTTTTTGTTCTGTAGCCTTTCTCTCTTTTCCTTCAATTCATAGTCAGAAATTAATGCTTGCATTTAAGAACAAAGGGGAAAAATGCATAAATTATCCTGCCTTGGTTATAATTTATTTATAGTTATAGAATATTGAATGTACATGAGAACTCAGATTATCATGTTCTCTCACTTGATAGTACTGGGAAGCAGAAGCTAATTCCTAGGGTTACTTTACAAAACTTCTTGGATTTAAGTGTCCTAATCTAGAAGGACTGCAGATTTCTTAGGGCTTCGGGAACAATGGAGTATTTGATAAGTGAACACAAGTCTCAGAAGGATCCTTGCCCTTGTCAGATGACATATGGTCTATAGTGGGTGTTGTAGGTAAGTAAATTTCAGACAGTGCAGAAAAAAAGCAGATTAGATGATAGTGAAACTGATTCAGTTTTAGGATTGTTGTTTCATATTTTTTTTCTGTAAGAAAAAAATAAAGATAATACTCCACGTTATCTCAAGTATGGATCTTTAAAAGAATGAAATTATTTGTGAATTAGGATTTTGGAGAGGTCATCAAAACATTTATATAGAAGATTAGGTATCTGCTCCCAGGAGACAAACTATACTGACTTCATTGTTCTTCTTTGATACTAAGGATTCTTTTGACCCTGCCTCCAATGTCTGTTCATTTCTTTTTTCCCCAGTAAGATTTGACTAGGCTGTAACAGCAGAGGATTCAGCTGACAAGGACTTCCCTAGCCCCAGCTGCCCTGAGCCTCCAGGTTGGGATGCTCCACAGAAGGATAACACAGCTACCGAAAGGCCATTCTCCTTTCACTCTATCTCCATTCCATTTACTTACTTTCCACTAGTTTCCAGAGTAGGACACTGTGTTTGAGAAAGAAAATATAATGATACAGAGAAGGATTCTGCTCTTATGCTTTGAAGCTGCTACTGGCCACTAATCACATTTTCTAGAGTCCTATCCTGGAACAGATTTAGCCATAAAAAGGCTTTCTGTTGATCAAATCTGACCTTCAGTTGGACTACTCTAATCTGTGCTGCATTACTTCAATCTTTTTATAAAGTTATTTGAAAGAGATGGTGAGAAAAAAAGAACATCAAGAAAAAAAAAAAAATCACACCTACAGAAAGATCTGGAAAACAGATAGACATCAAAATTGATATTTTAGGCTTTATAGCAAATCAAAGAAAAAAAGTGGTGCAGAAAACTCCATGGAGGAAATAGACACATACACAAGAACATCCTATAGAGGCGTGTTCTCCTTATAAATGGTTCTGAGAACTGCCTTTCTACCTAAATTTAAGATTTAATAAAAGCTATGAAGAGCTTCTTTAAGTGAAGGCCCAAGTTCTATCACAAGCCAAACAGATTTCTTAGCTCCATGGGAAAGATCTCTTAAAGCACACATCCTCAGAAGCTACCTCAGACAAACAGCAATGAGAGTGACAAAACCAGTGTCTAAAATCTCATCTGTTAAAATCCCTGGCCAGAGGTGGTGCTGATGATTTTTGATGTGATAATCTACTGCCTAACTCTCTCCCAGGAGGTTAGAGAGAAAGCAATCTTTATTTTGTCCTTCTCTTACATCTCACATTTTTAGAAACGTGATAAGTGAGGTTGTCACACAACTCATTTTGCATCTTCTATGGAAAAGTTAACATCAGTGTAGTATTTTAGGGAGAAAAAAAATATAGAACTAAAGAGGCAATGTTAGCTATTTGTCAAACTATTTTAATGTACTACACATTTGCATAACACATTTTTCTTTGTTGTATTTTTTATGTTGTATTTGTAATTTTAGATTAGAATATGTTTAACTCATTTTAATTTTAAAAGCATACTTGATGTTTATTGTCCAGTTGTCATCTCTTCTGTTCATGAACTAATTTCAGTCTCTAGAAACATATTGCTGATGCAGAAGTCTGAATGAACAGCTTTCAAGTAGTCAGTTTTTCTTGCACCATTTACTTGGATTATTACACTCTTTTTCTGCCCCCCCCCCCCCCCCCCAATAATGAACAGCTACATGCATTACATTACAATATTTCTGTTCACTAGCTGTACCCCAGTCTCTTTTCTAATAGGCTAATGATAAAAATTGACAAAGACATTTCCAGTATGATTGTTTACATGGAAAAAAATACATGAACGGTTCCTAATCAGTATTACTGCACTACTGTTCTAGAAATAAAATGAATAGTTTTGCTCAAAGTAATTTTGCTTTATATATCTAGATAATAGGATATTTCTTCCCCTTCCCCTCCAAAAATAAAGGCAACAAAGATAAAAAATAATACTTTCAAAGGTTAAGTAATGTTTCATACACAATATCTAAATTTGTCTAAAAGTATTCTAAGACAACGATAGAGGGGGGTTTTGTTGTTGTTTTTTTTTTTAAAGCAATGGTAACTGTTTACTTACCTATTTCATGATCTCCAAAGCAGGTTGGTAAGCAGTTGGAAATAGATTTAGATCTAAGCACATAGTTTTCTGTTATTGTACTTTATGAAATGAGTGACACCATTTTTGTCTAGATTGTCATTCATACTGTAATATTCAAGTTCTATAATTTTTCTTATTTAGAAACCAATTAACTTACTTCTTTACTAACTGGGATGCTTATGTTCTCAAACATAAGCCATTAGAAGCCATGTCTTAACATTTCCAATGGTTGTAAGCCTCCTCTTGAAAAGGAAGGGAAATACAACTTTTGATATTGAATGTTTGACCGGAACACCACTCTTTAGCTATATATGTAGAGTAAGCATTACTGAATTTGGATCTTTCAGAAAAAAGTTTTGTTGTTGGTTGTTGTTTTGTAGTGGATTCTTGGTTTGGTTTAGAGTTGGGGTGGTTTTGTGGCAGGATGTGGGGTGGGTGTTGGGATTTTTTTGTTGATTTGTTTTTCAATCTAAAGCTTAAAGCTTAATTCCTCTATGAGATAAATTTCTCTATCATTTGAATTCTTGAATTATTGTTTATCAGTTATGCTTAGGGAAAATTAAAGCTTTCTCCTGAATTTCTGTCCACATAATCACAAGCAAGATTACGCTGCCAACACATCAGTATAATCCACAAAACTATGTGGATGAACCCACCAGTGGGTTTCCAGGTGGAAAAAGCTAAGATAGGAAGTGGACAGAGTATAGGAAAAATGCATTAACTTCATGTTATTCAAGAAGGAACCTAGAGCTGGGAAGACCTACGTCACCATCAGCATTCCTCCAGCTAGTTGGTCTTCCTTCCGTTTTAGCAGGCCTCCAATTAGTTACTAAAAACATCAGCGGTGCCCAGCCTTTAGATGAGGTGAATGAGCCACATGCTTCCTACAGGGCAGAAAGTGATAGGAAAGTGTGTTTAGCTCTTCCCCCAGAATTTAACAGTGTATACTCAATCATGAATTAGAAGCGACAAAATAGAAAATCCTGCCCTGATTTCTGACATTGCTCATTTGTGCAATCGATATAAAATTAGAAAGAAAACACGTTTCCAGTTCAAAGTTGCAAGCTGTTTTTCCAAGATAAATCCACTGGACCACAGATTATAGGAGAACCAACAGCTTCCACTTAGATATTAACCTAAAATCAACATATGGCAGGGAGAGTTATAGAAGCCCCACGTGCACTTTTAACCAGAGCTCCAGTATCAACTTAGCACACTGGGCATGCTTGATTCTCATCTGCCTAGTAATGCCAAGACAAACAACACCATAGCAAGATGGGCATTTCTTTCTTAGATCTAATAAAGGAAGAAATGGGTATTTTTGTCAGAATCCCTCAAGAATTTACTTCCATTTAAATCTGTGAGCTTTCTCTTCAGTAAATAGTCAAAGGATGTCCAAGATCTCTATGTTCTACTGCATGGATAAATTCCAGTTGAAGTTTAAAAAAAAAAAAGACAAACTCTTCCCAGGTGTTTAAAATTATTATTCTTACTTTGTGGCTTCAGTGAATTGTCAAGTGATATCTTGTCCAATAGAGCAAAACAAACATCCTCTACTTAGAGTTGCCAAATAGAAATATGTACCTGCAGCAGCAAGGTTGTCTTCATCAGCAAAGACTTCTATCTGAACTTCAACAGAAACAACAAAATTCAAAAGAATAAGCCACCAGCCTCACCTAAGTAAATACATAGGTGTTCTCACTATTACTTTTTTTTCTTCCTCTCCCTCAGGCTCCCTGAAATGCTCCTACCTTATTTATATCCCAAAAGTGGTAATTGCTCTCACCTGCCAGGATACAAGCTCTATGTATTAGCATCTCCATTTTGGATGAGTCAGCAGATAAATGCTGGTTTCTCTATTGGAGAGCTTCATGCTTGTGACCCTTTCCCACTTTGTGAGGAAAAGTGATTTACTTCAACAAATGTTTGCGTTGTAGAAATTTGAGCTATTCATCACCCAGTGCTTTGCAGAAACAGAGCTTTTGGGGTTTATTTTTTATTATTATTTCTCCATAGGCAATTTAAGCTGGAGCCTAACTAAAACAAATAGACAAAGGAACATTTTTTACTTTTATTACAAAATATTGCATGTAAGCTTAATAGTTTTTGGGAAGTTTCTGTCTCTATAAAATAGTTTCAAATTGTAACAGATAGGGCAGAGCAATTTTACGTGTATGTACAAATTCAATTAAATTGGTGTAATTATTGAAGATAATTTAAACTCTGTGCAAACCCACTTGGCATACTTGCAAGGGACAGGAAACTAATATCATATGCACTTGCATATCCTCTCCTTCCTTCTTTGAAACACCTCCACAAAGTATCTTTTTAACTTAATCCTTACATGTAATATATGCATGCTGTCAGCCGGCCCTGAAGAGTATTTTGGAAAATGCAGAAACCAAAGCATTGAAATTTTCATGGAAATGGACTGGTTTCAAGATACATCCTCTGTTTCCATTAATAGCAGTTTATTTTTCTGCTAGCTTACAGAAACTATGATTCATGAGAAGGGCAATCACTGCACCCCCAAAGCTTCCAGGCTTTTATATTATTATTATTTATTTACTTTAGCTAAAGTAAAAAGCATAGAAACCCCCAAATTACATGTATCTGATCTGGTATTTTTAAATAATGGTCTGGTATCATAATTTTAAAAACTGTATCTGGTCTGGAATGTTTAAAAACTGTTGTATCTATATAAAAGAAAACAGAAACCATGAATTTCATAGTATATTCAGCAGTGTTTCTGAACTAAGAATTAAAGATAGGTCTCCTCATTGTACTTGATAAAGACAAAAAAGAAAGGGGACTCTCCCTATTATAAATGGAGAGTCTTCAACATATAACACATGTGCAACCAAAACAAAAAAGTCAGCAAAGGTAGAATTCTGGCTGGTTTAATATTTGCTCGCTCAAAGTTCTTTACGTATCTCATCACTATTAACTTATTTCATTAATCAAAACATATAAAAGAGAAAGCATAACATTTTTAAAATCGCCAGTATGGTAAAGAAATGCTAGAGATGACACAGTTGTTCTTGTTTCTGAGAACTGGAATGAGCTTCTTGAAAGACCTAGCACACACTGTCTTCCAGAAACCAGATGTCGTATAAATAAATACCTCAGCAAATACACCCATCCACTCTTACATAAACGCACTGAAACAGAGATAGATATTTGTCTGCTACATGTGGCTTAGGATTTTATAAAGCTCTGCAAATTCCATGAAGGTCACGGCCACTTAAAGGTTTGTTTGAATTTTGTAACATATTCACAATAAATAAAAAAGACAATATGCTTTCCTGAAATAGAGGTACTTTCTAGTATCAAGATTCTTAAAGAAAGGACTAAAATTTAGAATGAGATTACCAGTTACTCCTGTCTTTTTCTATTGGTCAGAGTAATTCTTTGCTACTCTGAGGAACCTTTGGTATGCGTAGTGGTTCCTACTCTGCAGCTTATAATGTGTACAATATTTTAAATTTGTTGTTGTTCTGCCTTTCAAGTGTTTTAAATACTCAGATAATTACTCAGAAAAGAGCGGAATTGCTTCCTCTTTTGCTTGTTGATTCCTCAACTAGTAATTTGGTAACTCAGACTGACGAAGTTACAATTTTAACAACTACCTTACCTTGTAGGACAAGGCTTACAGAAAACTACGTGTTTCTGTAAGCCTATTGAACCAGTATAGGTTTATAACGTTGCATGATCACAATAAATAGAGGGAGCAGAAACATGGGCAAGCCTACTTGACAAAAAGCTCCTATTAGAATTTACAATTCAATTCAGAAACAAGAATCAGAATGCAGCTTCTTTGAGAAAATAATTATGCAAATAATATATATGGTTACATAGCAGCCTAATGTCATTATTTTCCATCTTTGGATGGTAGTTTTGATAAATAATGAACTGTAGTGCAAGGAATAATTGATTGAGCTTTCAAGTCCGTTTTCATCTGCCGTGCTACTTTACATTATTGTATATCTCAGAGGCTTTTAGCAAATGACTGGATTTTCTTTATTTCATCTACTTCAGTAAGAACTGACCTGTTAATCTATGTAAAGGGTGTAAGGGAGAGTAGAATTCAGTTCCAGAAAAGAGATTTGATTCTAAGAGCATGACAATTGCTTTGCTTTTTTTCTGTCTCATTTCCTGTTGCCATTGTAATACAAATTTACAGTAATAAAATTGTAAAAAAAACCCCAGAAAACAACAACAACAAAACAAAACAAAACAAAACAAAACAAAACAAAACAAACAAAAAAAAAACAACCAGAAAAGGTCATTTGGAAGAAAAAGGGACTTAGTGTTCTCTATTTATCAAAGAACTTGGAAGTCTGATTGTGGGGATAAACTGAGTGCCATTCCAAAACTGGGGGACTGCACTGTTTTGATTTAGTGACCTTGTTCACAGACACCACTGTGTTTCTCTCTGGCAAGAGGGATGTTGATCACATTTGACTTAAGGCATCTGCAGTGTGTATGTTTGCATATGAACAAGTCATTATAGGAAACTCTTACAGATACTACAAAAGAGACAGATACTTTCAGGGGTTCTTTACCTGATCATTTTTGGATATCTGCCAAATAAGATGAAATGTGCATGCACAGTGGAAAGAATTTGCCTGGGCAACACTGGAAAATGAAGAACTGAGAGAAAAGGCCAGGAAAGGGAAGAGAGCTAGCCACGGAGAGCTAGCCATGGAGAGCCAGGCTATCCTCTCATAGGATAGAGTGGAGGCTCTAGGACCAAGTCGATCACAGTAGTGAATATCCAAAAAGAAGTGAAATGTTTTGCAGCAACAAATGTTACAGACATTTGCAACAACACTTAGATGGGTTTTGACCTCAAGTTTAGGTTGTGTGTGTCTCAAGGAAGGTATTTATGAGCATGTAAAGGTGTCTAAATTTAGACACCAACAACTTTAAGGCCAAATAATAGTAAAGAGTTGGCTACCTCTCTAGGTAGGCAATAAACTTCAGTGTTTAATTTAGGTACAACTTAGACTGCAACCTATCCTATCATGTCCACCTTTGAAAGGTAGAGAGTGAATAGCTATAGAATTACAAATCTAAATTCAGTTTCTAGAACAATGTAAGAACAAATAACATGTTATAGGCAAATATCCAGAGTGTAATGATGTGATAAGAAGTGGTCAAAATGAATTTTAAAGAGCAAATCATATCAAACCAATCTGATTTCCTTCTTTGACAAGGTAATAGGCCTTGAGGTCTGTAAATATCCAGACTGCTGTACAGATTTAGATGCTGCCCCATGTGATGTGCTCAGAAGCTATCATGAAAATATGGACTTACTATAAGAAGTCTGCAAAAATGGGAAATTACTGGAATAATAGTGTTCAAATCATAGTTAAGTAGTGTTCAAAACATAGTTATGAAGTTCTCTTATTAAACTTGAGTTGTGTTTACTTAAGGGTAGAGAGGGAGTTACACAGCAATTGTTCTGAACTTGCATATATCATTCTGTGGTGTAAAAAGGCAAATGTTACAGTGGGTTGCTTAAACTGGATTGGTATCAGTATGACACATAGTGTAATCCTTTTATTCTAGTTAACAGTGCAAAGGCTTCATCTGGAGCAGTACAGAAAGGTTTGGACACAGCACTTGAGGAAAGTTATGGCTCAATAAACAAGTCTATGTTTGTGCAAGAGGCCAGGGAATAACAGAGTGATCAGAGAATGATTTAAAGTCAAGAAAACATGATGAGGAAGACTTGAAAGAACTGGGTTCCTGTAGTTACTCACTAGGCAGCTGAGGGGTTATGTCTTTACACATATGAAGGGGTAAAAAGGATAGATACCCTACGTTCTATGTTTATACATAGAGCTGATACCGCAAAAAGGAAGGACCTGCTGTCCATAACCAGGAGGACAAATCAAAAAGTTATGTATTATACTGTTACAAGGAAGATAAGATTAGATTTCCTAAACATTTCATGCTGTCTACAAATTTTCCTTTTTGTGATAGAAGACAAACACAGGTGACATCAACTGTTCTCACACTCAGTGCAGACACCTCTTACGTGATATCCATCTGCCTAGGAGAGCTGCCAAAATTTGGCAGTCATCCCATACTTTCTTCCCTTTTTCCAGTCTTCTGGACTTCCATATATTTTCTGTAAGTTCTTAGAAATAATTAATGACAGATCTGAGACTTGCTTCAGCCATTCCCCTAACTAGCCTAAAATGAACTCATCAATATTTGAAAACACACTAGTTATTGAAGTCCCTAACCAACTCTTTTCCTGCTCTACCATTGGTTAACATAAATTTAAGGGTGTAATAAACCATTGACCAGCTTCAATCAGAAATCATTTATTTCAATCATTTCAATCAGCTTCAATCATCTGTTTTCCTATTTGTAAAGCCAGTTTTTTGTGTGGAAACTAAGCAATATCCTCAAACCTGGGATGAAAATACCACATATTGCTGCTCACTTTGTACTGGCATAGCTCTAAAAAAAAATAAAAGTCTGAGAAAAAAATCAAAAAAAGTATTTCTTTAACCCAATTTTTCACAGTGCTGTAACAGTGGATAACTGAAAGTTCTGTCTGGCTTTGGTTCATATATAGATCTAGAAAACCACAGATATTCAGAAAGATAATTATAATGCAGTTCTTGGAAAAAATGGTAGATAATTATGTGGGACCTACTTAGCAGATTAATTCTTTTTTATAAAGCGGGTGATATCTCACACTAAAATGTAAAAGACACTGGAAAAAAAAGATTAAAAAAAAAAGAACAAAGAAGGTATGGATAATCTAGAAACAATTATGGTGACATTTTTAAAACCTGCATTTTAGGAACTGGGTGAGGAAAGAAAAGTGAAAATCCTGTTTCATTTAAATTGGTAAGGAAAGCACAAAAATAAAAGAAAAGTTTCAGCGTACCACAGGGAATCCTTTCATACAGCTACAGCATACATTGTAAGAGATCTATAAGAAAATAAGTGGTATAATCACTGCAGGAGAGGAAATTCACGGAAATGTGCAAAAGGGGAAAAAATCACCTACTTTAAAATAGTGCTAATTATTTTCATGCTGTTTTCTCCTTTGCTACTTTCAATATATGTTGTACCTCTCTATCCCAATTAAAATTAATACCAGTTACATTACTTCATCTAGTGTTCCCATTTTGTATTCTACTTGCACATACTTTACGTTACACGTGCAAATCTGTATTGATTACATGAAAACCCTAACAAATACTCAGAACAGACATTAGCTCCAAGACCAATTTATGGTACGTGTAACAGAAGTTTTGGCAAGAAACAACCACTCACGTCATTTTTGAATTTGAACCAAAAAAATCTCACCAGTACTCTTAGATTTTTATCTGGTGCCAGTCACTGGAATAACTATGCTGATCTCTGCAACCAATTTAATCTCGGAGTATAAATCTAATGGAACTAAATAAATGAGAATTTTGAGTGGATTGCTCTATGTTTTAATCATCACTTACTATTTAAATGGTTAATGAAAAGTCAATTCCTCAAGGAGAAACTCAGTTTCATGCACGACTTCATTATACTTTCATTTTTTCTCACATACCAGAAATAGGACTGCTCTGCAAGTAGTCTGTTAATCACCTAAAACTAAACATTAATCCTGTTAACATACTTCCAGTGTTTGAAGCTTGTTAAGTTATGTTAATGTCACAGCAATAAAAAAAAGAAACATTTTTGCACTCTCACAAATGTTTTATCCCTCAGAGAGTTATTCATTGCTCTCAGAAAATACAGTGTATTTGCAAAACAGAAGACTGCTTTCATTTGTGTGTTTCCAGTACAGCTAAGCTTTCCCTACCCCCTTTTCTTTCTTTTTTTCCTTTCAACTTTCAATAGGCTACCTTCCAAGAATCTGCTAACAAGTACTAACCAAAATCAAGATCACTCCTGAAACTGGAGCACATAGAACAGTCCCTAAAATTAACTTGTCTTGTAACTTCAACTCACCTTTAGCAATCCAGACTAATGCAAATAAACGTGATCAGTTTATATATGCAGAACGTTGTTAGTAGCATGCATTATGCTTTCAGTACAACTGTCAGGGATGTGAACAGTTTTTAATGTTGTTTTAAGTTTACAAAGTTGTTTAGTAATTTCTGTTCATGAGTATTCAAATAGGACAGGCCATATGAGACACAGAACTTGGGTGACAGTTATTTGTGAAATTTAAGTTTGTTTTTCAGCTTTTAAAAATCCCCTCTCCCTGCACGTTATTCATGGACTTCAGCATTTACATAGAATTTGCCCTTATTTTTCCAAACAACTTGGCCAGCCATAATTCATTTGGAAGCGAGATAGAGAGCCTGTCTCTGTGTCTCATACTAACATATACCAGAGAAGACAATAGTAGATTCTAGAAATAACTTCATGATTTCCATAACAATGAAAGTTTGGAGTGTTCAGAACAGACTCCATCAAACTTTTTTCTTTCATAAATATTTTAGCATATTTTGTTTTACTCTGAAACATAGGAAATTAAAATCCTTAATAATTTGCTAGAGCAAACGTAAATTTTACAATCCACCACTCCAGAGTTTTTTCAAAAACTTAGACCACATAAATAGTTGTTATACATATTGACTAGGCAAGGCACTAATGTCTCCTGTTGTTGGTATTATTACTGGTTTTACTATTATTGTTCACTTTCTTCTGTCCATAGAAGTCAGAATGGCATAAAAGTGATATTAAAGACAAATTATGTATTTTCTTAGTATAGTGAGTAGAAAAAAGCCAAATCTATTGTTATTCTAATATTTGACAACCTCCAGCTAAAATCTATGTTCTTCAGATAAATAAGTTTTGTTTTCTTTTTTTCCATGCTGAGATGGTTACATACTGTGCAAATATACTAAGATCTATTAAATGCACTTCTGATGTGTGTTCACCAAGCCCACTAACTGAACTTCACCCCTCATACTTCCCCCAGCAGAACTCTCTTCAAGGCACTGGTTTAGTCATCTAATAAACCTATTGCATGGACCAAGAACTATCATATGCCCATGGTGGATTGCCATCATAGCTAAATAAAACTTAGGTACACAGAATAAGAGAATCACAGAAAGGTTTGGGTTGGAAGGGACCTTTAAAGATCATCCAGTCCATCCCTGTCATCCCTACCATCAGCAGGGACATCTTCAACTAGATCGGGTTGCTCAGAGCCCTGTCCAACCTGACCTTGAATGTTTCTAGGGATAGGGTATCTACTACCTCTCTGGGCAACCTGTTCCAGTGGTTCACCACCCTCATTGGAAAAAATTTATTCCTTATATCTAGTCTGAATCTACCCTTTTTTAGTTTAAATCCATTATCCCTTGACCTGTTGTAACAGGCCCTGCTAAAAATTTCGTCCCCATCTTTCTTATAAGCCCCCTTCAAGTACTGAAGGGCTGCAACAAGGTTTCCCCTGGGCCTTCTCTTGTCCAGGCTTAAAAAACCCAACACTCTCAGCCTTTCTGACCAGCCCTCTGACCATTTTTGTGGCCCTCATCTGGCTCGCCAACAGGTCCATGTCTTTCTTGTACTGGGGACCTCAGACCTGGATGCAGTACTCCAGGTGGGGTCTCACCAGAGCAGAGAAGAGGAGAAGAATCACCTCCCTCAACCTGCTGGCCACGGGGTTTTTTTATGCAGCCAGGACTTTATGGGCTATAAGCGCATATAGCTGGCTCATGTCCAATTTTTCATCCACCAGTAACCCCAAGTCCTTCTTAAGTACCTCATTTTACCTACCTGAAGTAACCACAAAGATGGACAATGAAATACACAGTCAATTAAGAAAAATATTTCCAATGCAAAATGGTTTAATGCCATGCGGAATTTGTGCCTATTTGAAAATAGCAAAGTATGGGGAAGAGGCACAGGAGACATATTTGGAAGTTTCAGAAAGGAAAAAACATTCTTTGTGTAAATCAGGGCATTTGACTACATGGTACACCTTAGGGTTTGACAGTCTAGCCATACACTGGGAACTTTGGAAATCTGTTTTTTGGCTAGAATGTAAAGAAATGAGCTACAGATTTCCTTATCTTTTCTGTTTGTTTTGAAAAAGTCTGTAGCACTTAGTGCTAGCCAAGAGTGGTCTTGCTATTCAGTGGTTTCAAAGAGTGGTGATGTGGCACTGGAGAAAGACATCTGGCACAGCTTGTGGAAATCCTTTTTTGGAAACTCAAAAAAGAAAAAAAAAAAGGTTCGCGTAATCCATGGGAAAGCTAATCTAACTGTGCGTACTTACTTTTTGTTTCTTAGCCAGCTTTCCTATTTCTATTCTTATGTTTCTGACAAGATCTTGTAAAACTCAAGCATCCTATGGAAAATTTTACATGAGTCTCAATGAAAGTCATTCCTTCCAAGGCTCCATAAATCCACAGAACTTGTTTTGAATGATAATACAAAGAATCCTGCTTAATTATTTTTAATTAACAAACTTTAGTAACCTCTGGTAAGAAAAGTTCCATCCACAAATACTCACAGGTTTTGATTCTAACTGGAACTACCTTTAGATGATGTGTTTTCACATCATTTTATCTTTTGAAACCCAGATGCCTACAATTGTGTGCATGGAGAAGAAGTTAGATATTGAGTTGTTAGCTTCCAAGCAGCAGTAGATGCAGTGTAGAAACACATTGCTGGTGGGATCAAAATATGAACTACAATGAAAAATCTAGTTTTTTTTCCCATGTTCAATATTCCTTGCTGAAATACCTGGGATGAGCAGAGGAATGATAAAAAAGTAGCACTGTGTAGTACTACTGCACCATTTGTAACAAAACAACTAGATATGAACTAATTTCATTTTATTTAAAGGCTGCCAAGGCTTCTTCGGGCTTTACATTCTCAACAGTATTTTGATAAGAATTACCACTGTGGAAAAAGTTCTGTGTATTAAAAAAATCATCCTATATATATTCATTTGAAATTATTCTGGACCCCTTTTCATAATAATTTAAATAATTATATTACTTGATTGGTTTCTTATCTTGATTTTGGGTGTTTATTTTTTTCCCCTTTTTATTTTCTTTTTCTGTTATATGATAATTTGCAGTATGATACATGTGGAACAAAAGTTGAATTTCCAATACAGTTGACTCATTTCAAAGAGATAGCTCCATCTAGTGTCACAGTCAGACACTATTTTAAATGTGTATGTTTTCTTACACAAAGTAGAACTAATTCTCACAGCTAAAATAATTAAGACTTCAAGTAGTGTCTCCTGCTGGAAGAACAAAAATGTGAACAAACAGGTGGATGTGATATCTGAAATATTATACAAAATCAATTGTATAAATCATATTTTTGCATATACATTCTTCTTGAAGGAGCTGAATTTACTTCATAGTATACTTTGTCTGCAATTAATTACGCTTATTCCAGATGCTCTTACTATGAACTGCTGCATGGAATAATCTGCTGGACCAAAATATTCATCAGTTGTCTAAGCCATCATATCCTATTCTGTTTAGGAATGGTTTAGGTCTCTGAATATGTGTGGTGCAAAGAAATTGCTGTAATGTGTCCAGCAAGGACTCTGCTCAGTAATAACACAGTTGGCAAATGAAAACAGACTTACGAAACCTGGGTGGTGGAATTCTAATGTAATTAAGCAATGGCAATCCAAAGATTATTGTTTTCAAGCAGTCATTGGTTTTAAAGTGCTTACTTATAAATCAACTAGTGGTAGATTAATTTGCTTCCCTCACCTACTTATAAATTAACTAAGGGTAGAATGATTTGTTTGCCGCACACTAGATTTTGCTAGGTCATTTGATGGTGTGTCAAAAACTTTTACCAGTATAATTAATCGTATTTGCCTGGGTATAAAAGCAGTTACATGAAAAGCAAAGCACCTGAAGAGGAACAAACAGAGAAGGTGCAATACGTATACATTCTGAACTATTAGACCTGAGATCTTCAACGAAAGATGTAAGGAAGCTGCAACAGAATCCGTATTACTTAACACACTTGTCAATTGTCTGGGGAAGAGATAAACAACACTTTAACTAGGTTTGCAAACAATGTTAATCTGAAGAGAATGTGGAGCAGAACTGGAAACAGGAAACAAACACAACGTGAACAAGGAAATAATAGCAATATGAAAGCATAAAAAATGGGACTAAGAGTAACTAAATGAGATTCAAAATGTCAAGTAAATAATTTAAATGTGGGAATATAGTCTTAAAATAAAAAGCAAACAAAATTACTGACAGGGTTAGTGACAGCACTAACAGCAGATTAGATACAGAGAGGTTTGCAAATGAGAATTCATATGTTAGGTCTCAGCCATACACAAAGTACCATGTCATGTATGAGAAATGGACTTCTTGCCTTCCACAAAGCTATGATGAGTTTGGATGTCACACTCAGTTTAGAGTATTTAAGCTTTGACCCTCCCCAGTAAGGGCAACATCAGATTTTCTATGATCTCCAAAGGTCATTAAATAAAACACGTGAATGACAGCATCTTGAAAACCAACGCAGTTGTCTCCAACCGATTTCTTAGATTTCAATCCATAAAATTGAAACCTCTTTCCACAGTCTTGGAAGAGTGCCATAAACCAGAAATTTTAATTTTCTTTCAACTCAGACAGTATTTGCAAATCATTTGTTCCAGTAATGGTTTAAGTTGCATTTATTAAAATGTTTGTAGGTAAGGCATTATATAGCCCAAATTACAAGTTCTCATGAAAATTCACCTAAATATTTTCATGTAAAGTTCACCAGTATTATTTTATGTTAGAAAGGAGAAATATCCAGAAAATCTTTCAAGAATAGAATAACACTACAGAATTTACCAGGGTCGATATTTATTTTCATAACTGGATAAAGCTGTTGGTAGCTGAATAGAGTATACAGTCCTGGTGGATTTTCACAAATACCTGGGCATATGCGTCCATTGGAATCAACAAAAAACAGAATTTAGATTATTTTCAAAATCTTTTCCATTAACCAACAGGTTTATGTGCTGAAATACTATGTGTTCTGCCAATCACAACAGCATCTTCATTATATAACCTTTGTTCCCAGATTTGCCGTTCTCTTTTTCATGTATAAATGATGAAATTACATCCATGTCAAATAACATGGCATACGTTTTTCTAACTTTTAAAGACTTTCACAGAGTAGAGTTGAAAAGAATAATAAAAAGTAGGAGCAACAGGGAACTGATTTTTGTGGAAAGACTATTGCTTAAACATAAAAAATCCCCAACTATTAATCATATTTATGAGTAGCTCAGACATGCACATATTATGTATGTAAATTTACATATACACATCACCTTATTGCTCTCTACAACTACCTGAAAGGAGGTTGTAGCAAAGTGGGTGTTGATCTCTTTTCCTAAGTAACAAGTGATAGGACAAGAGGAAACTGCCTCAAGTTGTACCAGGGGAGGTTTAGATGATTGGATATAAGGAAAAATTTCACTGAAAGGGTTGTCAAGCATTGAACAGGCTGCTCAGGGAAGTGATCGAGTCACCATCCCTGGGGGTATTTGAAAAACAAGTAGATGTGGCACTTAGGGACATGGTTTAGTGGTGGACTTGGCAGCATTAGGCTAACGGTTGGACTCGATGATCTTAAAGGTCTTTTGAACCTAATGATTCTATGATTCTATGTCTTAGGTTTTAGGTAGGTAAACAACTATATTTATATACTCGGACAGTTTACTGGCATATAGACAAGAGTTAGAGGAACAAAAAACTGTGGCAATATTTTGTTCACTTAGAGGAAGAAAACAATTATTTAAAAATCTGCGGTTAAAGAGGTCTAAAGGAAGGACCAGACTGAAAGTTGGGAAAGTGTACAGAAAACATACACCAGCCAATTGGGAACTTAAAATCATGTGTGTTGACTGGTATTTTTCTAACAATGGTACCATTTCAGTCAGTCAAAGTCAATGAGTAGTGTTTAGCTTTCTTCCAGAGAATCACATGATTTTAAGTTGACGATGCCAAGAAATATAGAATCCACCTCTTCCTTTCCTAGTATTTTCAGTGGTTACCACATTCATGGTACATGTTCATATGCCCATATAAACATTTCTGAATTTAATTTCTCCACTCTTAGGTCCCAGACAATAATATTGTGATGTTTTTCTCATCTAGGTTAATACACTTCTCATATTTTTTTCTGATGACGGCATTATCCAACGCAATCAGATTACCTCTCTACTTTCTCTTTGACAAAATAGATATATTTAAATATATTGACTGATCTAATCAATCCCTTATCTCCCTAAGGATTGTTTTTCTGTTTTGGTTTTGTTATACTTTTGGTTTTACTTTACCATCAAAACACGCTAATGGATCTTAGTGCTCCTTTCTCATTTTGATGTTCTGTTAAAATGTAAGAGGCTTTTAACTCATAGTTATGGTGGCAAAAATGAATTGAAAATAAACCAAATACTGAAATAACAGTAAAGTCAATGTGTGTTATGTGAATGCAACTGCATGCTAATGTATTTGGGAAAGGAATCCTTCCTTTGCCTCAAAGTCCTTAGGGATGGCTCTGAAAACATGTGTTGTTTCTTTCTCTTCTGGGAAAATTTACAGTAACTCGTAGTATGGTCGTGTAGTCTCTAAACCAAAATCTAATACTCCTTGTTTGGGTCATGAGCTTGTCAAAAAAATTTTTGTAGTAAATTCAGAAGAACAGCTCTCTGTCTGTCTACCTGAAAAATACTTATGTATGTTACTTCCACAAGAAAGATAATTTTAATGGACTATAAAAGGATTTCTTAAACAACTCTGACAGATCATTTCAGGAGAGTGAGAGAAACCAGTTTCACATTTTCAAAAGTACTTTGGTGCAATAATATGAAAACGTGTAACTAAGTAATTTCAAAGAATTATGAAATGCTATGTTTTTATATGGCATTTGTTATAGTACGTTCTCACTTTAAAAACTAATTAATTCAAATTTGCAAGATTTCTATATAGAAATTTTGCTCTGATAAAGTAAACTACTTCTAAAGTACGCTCTGATGATAAATTTTTGAAAAACTTCTTCTAAAAATAAGTCTACAAACCAAGTCTTTAAAACAAGATAGGATATTTAAAAAATCTAATTAATATGCTTGTGCTTTTCAAGGAATTACTAAAGATATTTCCAACTTTCTCTTTATTCCTTCCAGTTACATGCCTGAAAATACTTTATTAATAATAATATTTCAGAAAAAAAATGCCAAAATAATTGTAATTTATGAAAAAGAAAATCTTACACATACCGGCAAAGTCTCTTTATAAGACTAAGTGCTAGGAACTGAAGAAAGAAATGGCCAAAAAAAACCTCAAACCAAAACCCTAAATAGATAATTTCAGACCTGACAGATTCAGTTGTGTTATATTAGGAATCAAAGTGGAAGATAAGATGTGTTCTCAGAATTTATAATCTAAAGCTACAACTTTGTGTAATATTTAACCAAAGGCATAACTTTAGATATATTGAATTGGAGGGAAATACCCCTAACATTAGTACAACCTATGTAAATGCGGATGCGATATCAAGTTGTCAGTGCAGAGTACAAATAGAATATGATGAATAGGTGATAAATACACATGGTGTAAAACTGAAAGAGGAAACATTAAATTTGTATTACAAATGTTATTGAATAAGTGATTTATTGTAGAGGAAGTATTCAGATCTCAAATAAAAAATGTTCTGTGACATAATTCTAACATCTCAAGCTATAGATGATACATTAATCACTGAAAACGAAAGTTTTCAGAGAAATGTACCAAAGAAGAAGATGTTTATCTGGAGTCCAAGTCAGGCCAAGGCCACTGTTCATTGATACAGAATGGCCACATAGTCATTGCCCAAAACTTCAAAGGCATGGGAATATCAAAGATGTTTTGAGATCTCCATTCTTTTGAGTCTTAGAGAGTCTGTGCTTTGAGGTTGGTGTTCTTGGGGAAGCTAAGCGGGTTTTACATTTTCCCCTCTGATTTTCATAAACAAGCCAGTCAGTGTGGGAAAAAGATGCTAGTGTACAGTATGTATTATGCATACAGTCACCACAACTGTATTTTAATTCCCCATTTTATGCAAGTAAAGCAATATGTAGGGAAAATTTCCGCTTGCTTACATATTCTTTCACTTGCGGCTGAACACTTTCAGACAACATCATTTGGAAAAGGTTTAACTATCTATTTCTGTGTTTGTGTAATATTTACCAATATGGAATTTGATCTTGATCTCATCATTTGAAAAAGAGACCTAGAGATGTGTAAGCTGATTTTTCAATTAACTGGTTTCTTCTTTTCAGCAGGAGACCCAAATTTTTCTGCTTAACATAAACATTTCATTTAATCCCACAACAGGATATAAGAGGAAAAGTGGGAAGGGAGGAAGAAAGAAGAGGAAAGAAAGAAGACAAAACTGTTGAAGGCACACTAATTCTACTGCTTGATGGATTTTTGAACTGTATCTTTTATCGTATAATGACACTGACCTTTTTCCTGTATACTGACTATAGAACATAAAAATAGAACAATCCTGACTTGGGACAAGAGTTGTTGCACTTTATTCAAAATAAATAATTACGGACAAAAGTGGAAGGACTACTCATGTCTGGTGGTTTTAAACAAAACCATCCATTTACCAAGTTTAATGAAGCATATGGACTCCAGTCCTTAACCTATATTTAAACTAAATAGGACATAGCTTACTATAGAGGCCAGAACAATTTTTACTGTGATGGCTAGGGAGTTTTCCTCAAAGAAGGAAAGATGCAGATTTATTCCATAAGTTAAAGAGTGAACTGAATCTTGTTTCTAGGATACTGGGTGAATAGTTTAACTATTAACATTTTTCAGAAAAAGAGAAAACTGCTGTGATCTTGTACTATATTTTCAGCCAAAACTATTGAGTGAAGCTTAGTCAAATGGATTTTTTAAGAGAAGGATTTTTGAATGACAGGAATAATGTCTTTAATAAAGTGAATATCCCCGTAAAATTTTTACCTCAAGCTGTTTTCTATCTCTTCCTTGCTCAATTTGGGGGTTTGTAGTTTCAGAGTTTTTACAATAAACAAAGAGAGCATTTTTCCTAACTCTTCATCACAAGGTCCTAAATCAGGAAAGACTAGAGGGTATTATAGAGCTTCAGAGGAATTAAAGAGATAAATTGATTTCTGGCTATGATAACTGGTGGAAAATTTTAATTTTATTTTGTCTGTGGGAATAATGGCACATATCCATGCTTTGAAGCTCTACAGAGTTGAGTAACCTACATGATTGCTGGGCCTGATTTGAAGTCAATAGAAATATCGCTGTGCCATGGCGTGGGAGCTGCTGTAGTATTCTTGACCACCGAGGAGTGAGTGACCCACAACACAGCTAACCTGAGCAGGCACAGGCTGCACATTCAGTGTGACCTTCAGGCCCATGTTGTGCCACACAGGTCCCTTGGACACAGGTTAAACTGAGCCAGCTCCTCACTACAGAGGAAACTGCAGGCAGCTCCCACTCGGCGCTGGCAATTACACCTCCCTACACCACCTTTATCTAAAAGTGAGAAAATTGCTTCCGTTTTCAACTGTAGAAACGTTGCTTCCTTGTAAGAAGCTTGAAAGACCAAAAGGGGAGAATCACTGCTATGGACGCGGTCTGCACTTGATTTGGAGTGGACTCTTGCATTGATGTCTTTCCCGGACAGAAATGTTTTCTTCAATTTCAATATTGAGCTACAAGCATGAATGATTTACACAGCTCTATTCAGAACTGTAGTACCATAGGAACACTGGAATTTTGACACAGCCAAACTTTATTGTGCTTAGGAGAATATCTTTCAAGAAAAAAGCACTACCAGTTTGGATTTTTGCCTTTCCAATAACTTTATTTGCTTATTTAGTGCTACAACCAACAAATAATACAAATAACACTAAAAAGATTGAAATTATGTAATAGAATATTAATATATAAATAATACATTAATTGTTAATTATTAACAATCAATATAGTATTAATATATTGTAACATATAACAATATTTTGCTTTTTATTTTATTGAATTAATATCGAATACAGACAAATATATTATATATAAATTTTAAAGACAGAGCAAATACTGTGATACTGTAAATGATAGAAAAATGTGGTAGAGAAGAAAGATAATGGATGCTGTCATGGCTATGATATTTCTATTATCCCATACATGTCACAAAAGGATGCTCTTTTTATTAAGACTTTTTAGGGTTGAGAGAAATTTGACCAAAAAGATGGTATTGCTGTACCTGCATGGGCCGCAAAGATTATTTATTATTGTTCTTGATTTTTTCTCCTCTTAGAAATCCAGTAATCCTCCAGATTTTTTCTTGACTCCGTACTAAACCGGTAATACACTAGTGGAAAAATCTGCTTTTGACTTCCACGAGTTTTGGAACAATCTCAAATAAGTGCATATTTCTCTCAAGTGCATACAAAAATGGATAAAAGGTCAAATGTGCAAATTACTTAAGAAAAGGAAACTTCTTAAATAAGGGAAGTGTTATTAGTAAGTGGGAAGGATAAGAACACACACTTCTGTTTGCAGTTTAGAGTTTCTTTTCAAGTGGCATTGCCAAGATTAAAGCTTTATAATTAAATTCCTATTTGACAAAGACATCAATTAGTTTACTTAGTGGTTTTATGATTTAGTTGATGACTAAGACAACAGCTTATTTAAAGCTTGAGCCGTTTTTATAGTAAGGTATAGTTTAGATTACTAACTTTTCATCCCACTGGGACCACCCTGTTGTGAAAAGGCAATTCACTGTAAGACTTCTTTATGTTCAAACCTGCTCTCCCATCATATCGTCTGTTTTATAACTCTGTAATGTGGTTACCACACAACATTTTTGAAAGTAGCTGGTTTCTTCTCTTTTTTATCCACCCTCTTTCTTCAGTTTTGATCTCCCTCTAGTTGTGGTAAAGCTGTCACCACTGAGCACTCCTTGAAGCAAAATTTACCAACATATATTGGTGTCAGAATAGAGCAATAACTTCCTGCCTCCCTAATTACTCCTTGAAAAGTGCCCCTTCAATACAATGTACAGAAACACAGACAAATAAGGACCGAAAGAGCAGCCAACTTAAGACACGTTATTCTTTTTCAGGCAGTCTTGTGGTATGGTTGCTCTCTGTTTTTCTCCTTATGGGTGAGAGATGTACTAAGGTGATGCCTATGTGAACAATGCAAGCTTTTAGAAAAAAAAAAATATTTTACACAAAACTGTAGCTACATATTTATTTTGTGAGACAGGTTTCACTCTCCACCTTCTGGTGAGCCAGCAAAGAGTTTGCAGATGAGGGTCACAGTTATCAAGGCTACTTCAAGCCCATGGCCTGTCTAGCTCAGCATCATCTGCATCGGTGACGCTTCAGGAAGAGTAAAAATTCTCCCTCCTCAAACTGTCACTTTGTAGCTATTACTGAAATTCTCCAATCTAATGTCCAGCTTTAGGAACCACCCTGGGTAATCCTATGGATTATGGATGCATCTCTCCACTGTTCTGAGGCTGATGTCTCTGCTTTTCAACCAAGCAGAATCCAGGAGGTAACTCAAATAGAAAGAAATAGATTTATTTTCCTCCAGTTAACAGCCATCACGACCAGTTCACCTCTCTGGCTTACTTCAGGGCAGCATGAATAGTAGGAAGAAATGGGAAGATACTTATCTAGAGACTGTATGCATTTTGGTTTTTAAGATTTGTTTTGGAATATGTCATGACCTGAAGATCCCTTGCAGTTATACTAAAGATTGGTTTAGATATTTTCAGAAATATACATCAACTTCAAAAAGATTCATGCCTTCCATATTTCAGCCAGAAAGAGTTCTCAGATTCCCCACTGCCAATTGCAAAACTGTTCCATTTGTTTTCAAAGAGTCAGGATTTTTATGAGGCCATTGCTTAATTCAGTGTCTCTGTGATTTTCGCTGTAGAATTAAAAAACATCTCTAACTACTCACTCTAACCTAGGCAGATTACCATGTTGAATATGTGTAGGGAAGGATGCAACAGAAAGTCTTTTATTTTTTGTACGTACCATATTTGCCAAGATAAATCATCTTACATTTTGAACTGAAAGCTGTGTGGGAATGGATATGTCAGTAATGATGACATTTTCACTCCAGAATTTCACTGTTCAATTCATGAGGACTCGGGTGAAGTTTTAAGAAGCTGAACAGAACTATGAATTAAAGATCAAATGCTTAGTTAATTGACTTTTTTCTTCATTTCTTTAAATTAAAGTCCATTCTCTTCAACTGAGTCCTCAGCTAAACCTTGCAGACTTTCAAAGATTATTGGAGTCCTTTGGAATACAGAGAAAAAGATCTTCTAAGCAAATCCACCCATATAAAAAAAAGATCTCTGTTCTTTGCCATTTGAAACATTCTTTGATTACTGAGAGTTGGTGGCGTGAAAGAGATACCAGGATTTTTTTGGTTGGAAGCAACAGCATATAATATCTTCAACAGCAAGCCTTTTGTTTCTCACTAAGCCTATTCCCATTCTCATGTGACAGGTAAAGAAATGACTGTCTTTCACATTCTTAATTTTCATATAAAACCTTCTGTTCTGAAGATAAGTGCTACATTGTCTATCTACAATATAAACAATGCACAACACACTGGTACTAATAACTACACCAGACACCAAAAATGTAAGCTGATTGCTGATAAAAAGAAGACTTAATGAAACACACTTACCTGAATTGTTACAGGACTGCAGAAATGTGAAATAAAGTGGATTTTCTTTCTAAATGGTGCCTCTTATTTTTAGATACATTTTTTGAGTTTTTCATAATCCCTAACAAATGAGCATGAGAGATCTTTGTGACTAGGGAGTTTCTTTCTTTCATACAGATGATTTCTCTCAGGTTAATGTCTTTTGTTTACTTAGAAAAGCTCACTTCTCTAACTGCAGTAAAGCAGTAATCGTGCTGCAGTCCTACTGCTCCAGCATTTTGCTGTGTTTGAATTCATGCAAGGTGTGAGAAAATTCTTATTGTCTCTTCACACAAATCCGTAACAAAAAGGGATGATGTAAGTTTGCTTTGGATAAAGCCCACCATTAAAAAAGAACAGAAGTAGGTTCTGATTTATCAAATGCATATTTCTCATGTAGTTGCTGTAGATGTGCAATTGCTGCAGATAAAGAGCCAAAACTGAACCTTAGTCCAAATCTGGCCAAAAGTGCAAGTTCAAAACTATGTTTCGTGTCTGTTTTGTGACCAGTTGTTGAAAAAAGTTTATCCAAACAAGTGCCAGAAGACATGAAGAAATAAGTCCCAACGTGAAGACTGAGATAAACCAGTCACTTTTAACTTTACTTGACTTAAGAATTGGGAATTTTGGTTTAGGCATTCCAGCATCTAGGTGTTTAAGATGAACTAGGTGTTTAAGATCTTATTGTCATCAACTGAAATCTGCTCAATTCAGTCATTAGTAACAAGGGTAGTGCCAATTTAAATAGATGCCTGATTTTGGTCAATTTAATAGTTTAAAATAAAGGATTACAGAGAAATAAACTATTGTTTATGTGAAATGTAAAAAGTAACTCCCCTTGGTTACATATCCAAAGATAATTTCTCAATTGGAACTAAACCCTATGTGCAGGCAAATTTAGCTTTGGACTTTGTGATTGAGAAAATTCCCATTTTTTATCAAATTTCATAGTATTTCATGAAACTACATTATATGGAATAATGTTTATTTATTTTAGAATCATCTTGTACTTTTACTGAGATATTGAATTATTGTGTGCTCCAAGTTCTGGTTAAAACAGTAATAAAATTTCAAGATATATAATTCTGTTTTTAGAAAACTAATATCAGACTTTTTGAAGAAAAACTGAGATTTTTTTTCCCATAGAATTGAGGTCAAGGATTAACATTAAAGAATAAAACACAAGCCTGTATTCAGGCTACAAGCAAACAAGGAAAAATGACTTTCATATATACGTTAATTCAGGTGGTATTTTATATAAGCACAAATTCTTCTCAAAAAAAAGGAGGTAAAAGTGATCATTTCTCTGCTGGTCAATAAGGGTTTCATGTAACCTAATTATAGAATAAACATTAGTCACTCACAGGATGTTACTTCCATCAAAAAGCTGGGAGTTCTTTTTCTATACTGTATGTACTTTGTAGACTTACTATCCAGACATAATTAGGGCTTTGAAATCATCAGGCCAATTTCATGCAATCTTGGAGGCTATCTCTCTCAATTTCCTCTTTCTTTAACAGCAAAAGTGCTCAGTGAGATTCATTTAATATGTGTTCTCAATTTATCCCATGGAAATCCTGTATTTTGTGCATATTAAACCAACTGCTGTTGCACACTAGCAGCGAGTAAGAGGAAAAGGAATGCATCTCAAAAATTAAAAAAAAAATTGTTACAGAACGTGTATCTTATTGAATTCAGACATGGTCTAAGTGTAGGACAGTAAGATTAATTATCTTCTGTAGGGACTGCAAACTTGCAGTGGACACACTTCACTTTGCAGTGATGTGATTTGTTTAGATATCAACTGCTTATTTAAACTCATAATACATTCCAAAATTATCCATCTATAGTATGTATTCCCTAAAAAAATGATTAATGATCCTAAAGTAACTGGAAACTACTTTTGAAAGGTCAGCTGTCCTCTGCTGTATCAGAACATCATAACAATAACATATTTTGTTTTCTGACAGTTTCCATTTCTTTCAATTTATTATATGGCAGGGATTGCTCTAAGATGAATTTGCCCATTTTTACATTTCACATTATGGAAGAGAAAGCACAGAGAAAGGTCAAAAACTAAAAGAAGGGGAACAACTTTGAAGTAACAGAAAAATGTTATTATCATTATGACTTGTGAAGGGTTGTTTACTATTTTCCCCAGCCTTATTTATCCACACATGCTTTGCGGTGGGATGGACCTCATTCTTGTATGGTGTAGCACTCCTGAGCATGCAGGTTTGTGAGAGGATGTTTAATGTCACTGTGGCTTCTGCTCTCCTCAAGTCACAGTGATGTCTTCACTATTGCTCTTAGGTTCACATATGGAACAGAAATCCCCAGAGTCCCTTTGTATCCTCCATCATTGAGGACAAACCACAAAGTTTTTTTGTGAGCCTACACTATCATAAATGTGTAATTAAACTCTTGTAACGAAGTCATATTATCATAGTGAGTTCTGATCTATTATCCAATAATACGCAAGACTGCTTTGTTATCCACCCGTGCTAACAGAATAAATAGAAACTTTCCAAATCATTCTACAGTAAGTCTCTGTCAGGGAGCTGAGAGCCTCTATAGACTCAGCTCCCTGGACTGACCTCAGCACTCCATGTACTCTTTGATCCAGGAGTCCTATCACCACTCAGGGCTGGGCTTGCCTGAGCTGCATCACAGCTGGTTCCAGTCCTGTTGTCTGCTGACACCAAATTTCCATTTGGCTTTCCTGAATTGACCTTGGACCTTTCTCTGAGGTTGCCTTGCCTTTGTCTGATGACACTGGCCTGTTGATGGGACCTGTTGCCTCCATTGCCTTGCTCTGCTCCCCTGCACCCTGGTCAGAGGGGTTACCATCCAGCTGTGTTGGGGAGACTCTTGGCTCCCAGCTCACCTTCCCTGTGGAGTAGCCTCCCTCTTGCACCTCCTGACAGTCCCTAGATAAATGTTTCCATGTCTTGATGATGTCTACCAGTACATGTTCATAATCACAGAAATAACCTTGAAATATACAGGAAAATGTACATATTTTATGTGCAGAAATAAGGAAAGCACTGAGTAAATGAATTGGGAATATGTCTCCTTGCTTCAGTTACTGAAGGCATCAGCTTCAGTGTCTTCACACTTCCATACCAACAATAGGTTTTGAAACTTTCAGTATAAGAATGCAAATAGTCCTAGCTGTGACGGCAGTGGTTTGTGTCTGGCTTTTGAACAAGAAATAGCGCAGAGACTATTAACGGCCTTCAGACGTGGTAGACTGTTGTAAATTTGTAAGGTGACAATGATGTTTTTACTATTGCTCTTGCCTGGATCCATACCACTGTCTTAGAGATTTTTCCTTTTTCTTTTTTTTTTTTTTAAGAGATTGTATACCACTACTTCGTCCTGGAGCCAACCATTTTGCCACTTGGGGTTTCCTTTGGTTTTACTAATATAACTTCTTTGACAGGTTTTCATGTGTCACCCAGCTTTCTGCCAAATGTGGTGTTTGGTGTATCCTGCTTGTAGCTCACTTCATTTTTAGCAGAGTTTAAGTTATTTGCAAGGAGCAGTGCTGGAAAAGGAAACAGCTGAGGCATTGTACAGTCAGCCAGGAAGAGTGGATAACGGAGTCACTTATCTGTCTTCTCATTCTACATACTTGGTTTTGTGATATACAGTGCAGAAGTGAAGAATTAAATTACAGCTGCAGAAGCAGCAACAAAAATTTCATTTATTATATTAAATGCACATAATGACTACATCCTCATGGAATACCCCCATCTGACATAGCATCAGCTAAATTATGTGATGGAAGCAGCAGAAGAAAGGACTTTATTTAAAATAAGGTTACCATTTTAAGAGTGGTAGAAGAGTGCAAACCAAACATCTCTGCCTTCAGATTTTGTATCCAGACCACATGGTTCCGTCTTTTCCTCTTTGTTTTGGGGTTTTTTTTTGTGGTTTTTTGGAGGGGTGGGAGGATTGTGGCTGGGGCTTTCTGATGTGGAGGATTCTGTTCCTTTTTGGCTTTTAGCTGTAGTCTTGTTAGAGTCTTAAATCCTTACCTATACACAGAGCTCCCTAGCTGACTCAAACAGAAACAAGAGTTAATTCAGTTCAACTAGGTGATATCCCTGTATTAACTTTCAGCTACTTTTGTTGATCTTTTCCTCCTTGTTTATCTCGGTGGGTTTTTTGCCCCCCAGTGCCATTCTACAATGCTGCCTCTGTTAGAGCTCACAGGAAAGTAAGACAGACCTGCTGGATGCATTGATGCCAAGGAAATGGTTTCCTTAGCAACAAAAACAAGGCAAAAGCTCCCAGAATTTTTTTGCTAATCAATGTAACTTCTATTCCCAGCAGTAGACAAAGAAAAGGTAAAGAAATGGATCCATGAACCACCCTATTACCACATCCTCTCACATATCCTGAAAAGCTCCATATCAATGTTACTATCACAAATTTCTATATTTTGAAAGTATTCTAAATAAGAATTCTTATGACTGAAGATAGCTTTTAAATTAATTTTCATCATTTTGCTACTGAAAAACTAACAAAGCAATAACTCATAGTAAGTACATTCATGCAGCCCTCCATTCAAATTCTGTCCAAATTGCCATGAGAAAGAAGAGGCCCACAGATAAGGACTATTTTGTGCTCTATGAGTAGGAGCTAATGCAGTTTATAGTATCAGGCTGGTTTATAATTTTCAACACTAATTATGATGAATGTTTCTTGTCTAAGGCCAAAAAAAAAAAAAAAAAGACAAGTTATTTGTCCATTTGACAGGTTATAGAAGTGGATATTTTCTTAGAACTTGTGGGGGAGGTATTCCCATACCATTCCTTTCACAATGACCACTTATGACAGTTATGAGCTTTGAATATGTTTCCAAAAGGAGAAAAGTTAAAGCTAATGAAAATTATTTTGTCAGAGAAACCATAAGAGCTGCACATAAAACTAATCATAATTTTTCTTCCTAAAACACTTACTTACCATATGTGCTTTATAGCAGGAAAATGATCCCTAAAAATGACATCTTGTAAATTCACTTACACAAGATGCCATTAGATTGTAGCTGCTTACGCTGCTGCCAAAACTGAATTTGAGAGCTGTTGAAGAACAATGCTCATTTTCTTCTTTACTCAAGCTCTGTCAACATAATATTTCCTCAACTCATTGCTGGGGTGTACCACAGGGAAAGCAGCCTGTTTTCAAGGCAGCAGGTGGAACATACTTTCTCATACATTTTGCTGATTGCATAATAGATGTGAAATGCAAAGATCATTTCTACATTTCCTTTAAAGAATTTAATCCTCTGATAAAAAGGCTGGTCTGATATGGATACTCTAAAGTACTGTATTTTATGTGCTGTGATGTGGAATGTAGAGCTGACATGTGTGGATTTGAAGGAAAAATTACCAAAAATACCTTTGAAAAAGGAAGAAGAAAAGTACCATTCAGATCTATTGGTATTCACATCCCTCAAAAAAATGAAATCTGGGAACTGAACGCTTAAAAAACAAAGGTGTAAATCTTACCGAGGTGTAGTTTTTCTTCTTATTTAATATTCTGAATAAATTTAAATAAATTCACCAATTTAAACATTGCTGAGTTGAAAATTGAGTAGATTCAAATTATGTTCTTGGAAAAATGATTCTTAGGTCCTGTTTACTGCACTGGGATTTTGTTAAGGTTGCAATGGATATATTTTAGTTAGAAACTAAGTCCTGTATTTTTGCAGAGTATACAATGACAATATACCTAAAAAAAAATATTACCATTTCAGTAGTGCTTGCAGAATTCCCTCTTTGCTACAGAATTTTATTTCTTCCCTAATTTGGATTACAATTCTGCTGCTCAGATACCACTCAACAAAATCTGTTTTGGAACGTGGTGGGTTTTTTTCATCCTCTGCATAATCTAGCATGGAAATCAAGAATTTTATACAAAGAAGTTAGGTGAAATGCATAACAGAATGTTTATCAGTATTTGCCATTGCAAGTAGTTATGAAATCAATGCACCTTCCTCACATGCTTAGAATAGGAATTACCTGGAATGTCTCAGGATATTTCTGACAATATTAACATTCTAGTTCAGATCAGTGTGTTTCTAAAGTGAATCTCCTGGGTGTTGCTGGCTGCTGTGCCTTGGGCTCACATCCTGAAGCATTCTCAATGTGATCAGTGGATTCCTTCCATATTAAATTAAAGAACATACCCTTCAGCACCACATCTAATGTGATCCAATTATTAATAAGCTTATAGTCTACTAGTCTAGGGTGAGACTAGAGTTAATGTGAAATAAATACCCCGAAACACACTACAGATCCACTCTTACTGTGCTGCATTTCTTGCTAATGTATACACAACTTCAGTATAATGTCATTTGAGAAGGCAAATGTTGACTTTGCAATGGTAAAATCCGTGCATCTCATCAAAGGGCAAAGTATAATATTATCTTATTTTATTGACACCATCAGACTATACAAAAGATACTAAGGGAATAGTGAATCAAGCCACACAAAAATTGTCCAGGACACTGTAATGACTGCTCATTGCAGTCTTGAGTTTCGTATGTAAACTGATTTCAGTCATCAGTATCGAGAATCTGATCTCAGACTCTAAAACCTAGGAAAACAGTTTTAAACATTTTCATTAACATGCCTTTTCTCACCGCTCTTACGTTTGTATCTGGATTCAACAGGAGGATATTATGCCATTATTGTGTTGTTATACTAACACCTAGAAGCTCTGAAAGCTTCAATAGGGATGAGACCAACTAAACAGGTGCAAAATATGACCAGAAGAGGTAAAAAAAAAAAAAAAAAAAAGAGGACAGTCATAAGCAAGCATCGTCATAAGAGAACAACATGTATCAATGAATCAGTGAATCAATGCCTAGCCACATTAAAAGAATGTGTTAGGGAATGAGTCTAGATCTGGAGAAAGCACATTAGAAGGGCAATGGCACTTTTTCTTAGCTCAGTCTGTGTGATTCTGTGAGTGTCAGAGCTGCTAAATTGGATCAAAGTACAGCCAAACCATGCTTTGTTTGCCCAGAAGTTCACTTGGTCTGACAGAGCCGTTCTCTGACTCCCTTTACTTATGACTACATGGCCTGGTATTATGAAGCCATTACTGTTACAGAACTTTGATAACATTACATTTACTGACACACTTTCAAGGACACAAAAGAAATGCTTACCAAAAAAAAGTTGCTCCAAATTATGTATAAGCATTATTTTTACTCTTTTTGGTTAGTAAGTCATAAAAGGTTGGTAGTTTTTCTGTTTTACAAAAGACTTTTGGTTTGAGGCTTCCATTTTAGTGACTAAAATACACCTGAAAAAATACAGACCCATCCATCAAACAGCACAGCTGGTGCAAACCTGATACATCCAGGAGTCTAAAAATGTCTCCAGATGTTCAGAAATAACAGACAAATAGCCAAACTTTTTTTTTTCAGGTGAAAACTAATATATTTACAGAAAATTCAAATGTATAATAAGCCTTTATAGCCCAAATACAGATTATATGAAGAATATACACAAGCTTGTTGTTTGGAGGTACATATGTCTAGATAGAAGCTAGAAATGTCTCTATATCAACATTATAGGCTTTGAAAAAAAGCTATAATGTCTGTTCCTAGCAAAAGGCTTGTTGCATCTCACCTGCATAAGGACCATTGCTTTTCTATAAAGCTATAGAAATGTTCTCCAGTTTGCCAATAATAAGAACATGAATGTCAAGAACTGGCCTGCTGTCAGAATCCTGCATTCCCACCGTGCCTGTACACCCAGACTGACTGAGACTCTGCCAAGGTACAGTTAGACCCCTGAGAGGGGCAAATTCTATTTTTGGTAGAAAGAGTACCTCCAAAAACTAGGTAATTCTGAGACTAAGGTTTCAATACAGATGTGATGATTCCTCAAGTTTA
Organism: Pluvialis apricaria; assembly: GCA_017639485.1. Taxonomy (NCBI): domain Eukaryota; kingdom Metazoa; phylum Chordata; class Aves; order Charadriiformes; family Charadriidae; genus Pluvialis; species Pluvialis apricaria. The sequence goes on from CM030007.1 coordinate 175,171,480, forward strand.
TTTCTTTTAAATCAAAACCTACTCTATGAAAATCTACTGTGCTATTACTTTTGCACTAATAGAGGAACTTGCAAATTATCCTGGAAGTTTTAATCCACATTCTGTCATGTAAATTAGAGAACTGTGCATACTATATCTATGACAACCTAGCTATAAGTTTGTTTGTCAGGTACTCCTAGATTCACATCATAAAATGTTGTCTCTAAACTTCTCGTTTGTAATGCTACAAATGCAGTACTGCCAACAAGGAGGCTCATCACAGATGCGTGTTTTAAAAAGATTTGGGATTCTCCTAAACAATTTCTCATGCAAAAAAAAACTGAAATAAAACAAAACCCTAACAAAACCAACAGAAAAAGACCCCGAACAAAACAAATAAACAAACCCCAAGTGTCTGAACCTGAGGCTACATTTTTCCCTGTTTTGTTTTTTTAGTTTAGAATATTGACTACTTTTGAAAGTATTATATGCTTTTCAAAACATGATACTGAGTACACCATTAATTGTGGCTGGGCAGCCTCAAAGCTGATTGGCATTGTTTTGTTTCAAATAATTGATTCCTTTTTGAGAAAGTTCCCAAAGGGATATTGTTTTAAGAAGCTATTGAAGCCAAGAGAAAGTGCTTAGCCTGTATAGATTTTCAAAGAGTGGCAAAGGCGACATGGAAGAAGGCATATATAAAAGAGTAACAGAAAGATATGGGGCACTTACTGAAGGAAATGTCATAAGAGCAACACAGACAACAGGAGAGGAAAGGTACAGAGATGGAATTAGATACCATCTTACAGAGAGCTTCCAGTACAGCTAAGCACATTGGACAGGAAAATTTGAGCTTATGTTGCCATAGTGAGGGAGCACAGTGATATAGCATATTAAACATACAGGGCATGATTTTAATCTATCTTGTTACATTCATCTAAACAAATCATTGGACCAGGTCAGGTACAGCCAGTGGTGGCTTTTCTGACAGCCAAATCCCCTCTTCTTGTTCTCTTCAAAAGAAAAAAATACGCTCAACTCTTCAGGAAGATATTATCACTCTTTGAAAAATTACATTTGATTTTGATAGTGCATGACTAAATGAATAATAACAGTCTGCCAAGCTTTTGTTGCAATTTAATTGAGTAAGTGCTGATTGATCATTATATTTAATAAGTTTAAGATATTGGGAGCTTTGTACCAGGAGAAAAAATAAAGGCTAATCTTCCATAAACAAGCTTTCTTTTTCTGCAGAAAGGGGGGGGCTTTACTCAGATTTGTTTAACATTTTTATAATTTATATTGGTTTTTCAGACCTTAGTCTGTGCGAGTCTGGTTTTTGTGGCTCGCTAGGTGGTGCTGTGTTCCAACGTGCAGGAGGAGGACAGCTCAGCGTCGATGTGACAAAACCCCTGTCACCCGTGCAGACCTGGGCTGCGAGCTGGAGGTGGTCAGCATGCTCTGCACTTGTGAGGGGATCAAATCATCTAGCAATCTGCATTTAGGTGCCTATTTTAAAAACAGTGGCCTGAATTTGGATTTTGCATTTTGAAGACAGTAACTTGGGGTTAAGAAATCGAGGCAGTTTTTCAAGCATGGGGAGCCTTTCTGTTTGTCAGCACAGCTCTGAGTTTTCACTTAGCTGTGGAAGCTGTCTCAAGTTTTATCCCTTTGAGCTTACTGTATGCCATGTGCATACAAAGTTATTATTTTCCTCTTGGTCTCATGGTGATAATGATTGCAAATGTATTGGTAAGTAATAATCTTGATGAGAAACTGTGGAGCTACCCTCAGTGTCAGAACCAGGTAATACATGCAATTGCTTTGTTTAGCAGGGAATTTATTTGTGGAGTGTGTTGTCATTACCAGAAATATAGGCTTCAGCTCAGCAAAGAGCTGACCCATGGACCTAAATGTCTTGCTAAATCAAAAACATTAGAGAGAAAGAGGAGTGAGTGAACATCAGAACAAGGTGTTCTGTTACCCCTCATTGAATGTGCTTTTATCTCTTTCCAGTCATGTGGCAAACAGCTACTAAGAAATTTATAGCTAAACAAAGTTTTCATTTTCTGATTGAAAGCTCTTTGACCAGTCTGCTTTTAGCCTAACAGCATGGTACAAATATTTGGGATATGACCTCTCTTAGAGCCTTTTATATCATGGTCAACTGTTTTCATTACATTTTATCTGAAAGGATTTTTGACATGGTTCACATGAAGCAAACTTGCTAGCAAGATATGTGGCTTGGCAGGGCTATGAAGGCCACATCTACGCTATTCTGTTAAAAGGCCCCAAACACCTGATACTAATTTCCCCAGCTATCCACACCATCTAAATTTTGTCAGCTGTTACACTGAAGACAAAACCTTGGGGGGATTGGCTCCAAAGCATGGCAGCCACCTTTCTTCAGAGATTATTGATCAGAATATTCACTATCTGTGCGATATGGTTAGCCTCAAAGACCCGTGAAAGATTATGTCCAAAAAGATAAAGGACATATATGCTTAGGACAAGGTGGAAACAACTGCTTTAATGAGACAGAGGAGGAAACTGTTGAGGGTAAAGACAAAACTGCTGCAATGGTCCTTGGCAAAGAAATATAACATATGACTGTGGGTGACCACAAGGAATCATTGCTTACAAGGAAGAGAAAAGGACGTGAAAGGCTCCAGTGAAACAGCTGGCACGTGTGATCACCTGTGCCTGGTCATCCTCTTCACTGTTACATAACCAGTAAGTAGAAAACTTCCTGTGACTGGGTCATACCACCCAGCTATGGTCAAGCAAAGTTTGCTACCCAAAGTCAGAAAGCTAGGGTTACAACAGTTTAGGAACACTGAACTTCCACCTTCAGAGGGGACTCCCTTGGCCCCTTCCATTGTTTATTTGGCAGCCAGACCTCTTAGCATCAGATGACCAGAGGATGAGAAACCAGAATTCAGCTGTAGACAGACTTCTCTTACCTAGGGCAGTGGGCCATAAGTCCTTGCCTAGGCCATAAGTCCTTGCCTGACCTTTATAATTTCTCATGAACTAGATGAGGAAGAAGGAATTTTACCTCTCCTGTTCAGAAATGCACCCTTGAGAGAAGCTTCCCTTTGTCCCAAGCAGAACGCTCCATCCAGCTTACTTAAAGTCCTGAGTTTTCTCCACAGAATCTCTTCAGAATGAAGTAGAGAGCCAAAAGTACTTGATATGAACCTCCTAGTGTTGTAAATGGGCCTGGAATTATTTCACCCTGTCTTTAGAGAATGTCCCAAGGAGAGAGAATGACTAGACGGACTGCTGTACTAGCGATAGTAGGACTTACATGAAGAATGTTGCCTTACTTGACCATTTCTAAAAGGATGGTTGGCTGGATCCTATCGTAAAATAGCAACTAGATCAACCAAAATCATTATGTTGCTGCTTCCCAGGGTAGTGTAATCCCATGCACACCCCCTTTTGCCTACCAAGACCCATTGTCTACTCTCACACTGATATACTCTTACAATGACCTCTTCTTATAATGTGTTGCTGTCATGAGACCAGTGTGGATGCGTAAAGGTAGTGATATCATCATTACCATCATATCTCCTATCTCATGAACAGTGACATGAAAGAAGCAGATGAGCAACGCCTGATACTCTGAGTAGAATATCTGTAGCCTAGTTGTGGAAATATCTCGTAGAAAAATCAAGGGTAGTCCCAGACAGCATAGACTGGGTATTTTTCAGGAACAATAAGAGCCTACTGTGTCAGGTGAGGCACACTACCCTGAAGAATCCTAGAAAACAATCTAGCAAAGTCCTATATCCATCCCACTGTTTTTCTTTAGGAGTTTTGTTGATTTTACATTGTTGATGAATACCTACTTGGTATAAATTTTGAGTAGTTTATCTGGACCTTTTGAAAGGGATACAATTTTTTATTTCAAAAACATTCTTGGTGTATTTGCCATCTCAAAGTCAAGATGGAAATTAGTGCCATACACATATTTAGAATCCTAACATAGTATATAAAGTAGCCATTGTCTTCATAGCCACTCTCATTTTGGACCATGAGCAGAGAACCGTTCATAGCAGTACTCCACCCCAGCTCGTATTGACTCTCAAACCCATTTTCAGGTGCTGATTTCTGTCAGCAGAACCAATTTCCAGTAGGGTCCAGATCTGATGAAAAACATACTAACTTGCCAAGTTAATCTCTTTTTTGAAGGATTTTTTCATAAGAAGCAATAGCAACAGGAGGTACATCCATAGAACAGTATGGTGTGCTAACAAGATGAACACTTCTTCCTTCAAATAAAGGAATTTCTGCACTCATCATTTCATCTTCAAATCATATGTTTTTTAAAAATAATGTTTGCTGTTTAACTGACCCAGTCTTACAGAATTTGGTTAGTAAATATCATGTTCATTGGAAAAATCAGAATATATGGCCTCCTATACTATACTTTGCTGTATTGTTTTCTATTTGTTCTAATCACATTACTAGGACTACCATCATTGTTCTCTGAAGAGCAAGGGAGTATTCAGGAATACTCAATCAGCTTGAGTCAATCTAGTTTTTTTGCGTAATTGTCTTTCAGGTGAGGATTGCTGCATTTGGTGCCTTGAAGAACAAAGACAAGAACATTGTGGAACAGTTCGGCACCAGGACAAAGGCCAGATATTACTCATAAAATGGCTTCACAGAAATCTGAGGAAATCTTCTGATTGACTTCACCAGTAGAAAATGTCTGATCATTCTGTAAATTCTGTTGAGCTCCTAGCATCAGACAAAATTACTGATATGTGCTCCTGGTTTCTACCACAGGAACACATTACTCTGATGTGTGATGCTGCCTTCTGCTGGTGGCATCATCGGAATTGCAGGAAATAATATGCCTCAAGTTTTAATGTCTACTATGAAAGTTAAGGGGTTTCAGCTTTAGTGACAAAGCTTCCTATCTTTGTTTTTGAATGCATTCATATATATCTATGTTATACTAAATGGGTTAAATTCTTCAACTACTGACTACTGAAGCTAGGGTTTTGTGTTATATCTGAAATGCTTAATAGTCTCATTTGTTCTTATGAACTGGCAGAAGCTTTCAAGGCAAAGCACTGAATAGCCTTACAAAAAACATTTTTAAGCTCCTGCTCAGAGATTTAAAACTACAAGATTCCAGAAATCTTGTTTTGAAAGCAAAACTCGTTGTCTGACATTGAAAACTGCAGGAACTGTAATGTACCCAGTCATCTCAAATAGCACATTCAGAAAGTGGCTTTGAGGTGCAGGCCATAGACCTGCATAGAGACTAAATAAAAATGAGTCAGTGTTCTCCAGATTGACGCTGTGCAGTTGGCATGGGGCACATGGCAGCATTGGTGTCTATCTGAAGCTGAGGGCTGACAGAGACTTCTATCCCCTTAATTTGGAAAGTGAGTTTTCACTGATGTTTAACAAAAACTCAGACCTAACTTGCACCCTGTACTTGCCTTTTCTTTCTTTTCAGGTGGCACTACTCAAAACATTTTCATAGAATGGAAAAACATCAGAAGACCTTTAAAAATTTAATAGCTATTTTATTGTTTGAATGAGTAGCCTGGCACCAGCTTTATTCCGTTGTTGCAGACTAATTTTTCCCTGCTTTTTCCACCTCTTAGCACAATTTACATAAAATTTATGCTCAGACTCCATGCTAACCTGAAGAAAATTCCCATAACCCTTTTTTAGTCCAGGGTTACTTGGAGGTTTGTGCTCCCATGTCCCTGTCATTAGTATGGATTGCATGGTATTTTTGAGGTCACTGGATTTTTAAATAACTGAAACACCAGACCCGTAGCTGTCTAAGTCCCAATGCTTACAAATTTCCAGCAATGATCTGTCTTGTTGATGATAGTGCATTTATTCTAAAGTATTTGAATTTCAAATCTAACCAACATCAAGTTGGGTTGATGTTTCCAGAGTCATTGTTCAAGTAAGGTTTGTACTGACTGTAAGGTTCCTTTGATCTTGCTCAACCCTGACTATAAAAAGTCTGTTAACAGAGTAATCTGATACCATTCTACTATTTTAGTTCATGCAGAGGGTTAGGATCCTTTCAAAGAAATTATAAGGGTAATCATCTCATCTTCTGAGCTGGCCAAACTTATTCTTTATCAGTTAAGGGGGACAAAGAGCTAGCTCATAATTTTAATTGAAGTAATACAAATTATATTTATTCCTGCAAATGATTAATGAACAAAGTCTCAGCCTAAAACTAAAGAATTCACCGGGAAGGTGGAATCCTCTCTCCACCACATTATTGATGCTTAAGACCAGCAGTCCTGCTTGGCCATCCCCTAAGACATATACAAAAACCAGCTTCTCAAAGCTGCAGAATGTAGGCCCAGAATGTATACAAAACCCCAACAGAGCAGGTAGTGGGCTTCTCTTGGGAGACTGGAGGGGAAGGGGACCAATTTCAGAACATATATTCAGTCTCACACATTTCAGGTAGGAGTCCTGGCCTAGTGGATGTTACTGCAATTTCCAGTATAACCCTTTTCTTTTTTTCTTCATTTTTTTCAAGTCTGTTTTAGTCACATTGGGATGAAAGTGTAACAGTTTGCACAAAACATCTTCACCTGTTCCCAGAAATAAAACCCACTACCTGGTCCCCATAGAAAAAAAGGATTGGTGGCTTGAAGAAAATTTGACATTTCACAGAAAGTATTATATTTCCATTCAAAGGTTGGTAATCAGCAAAGATATATTGTCTACTTATTAGTCTATGTGAACACATCTGGAGTGTACAAATCCATTGTAGTTTTGAAGCCTTACCCTATTACAGTTTATTCACCTTCGACATAGTGAAAAAAGACAAGTGCAGTGATAATGTGGGATGGATGGGCCAGTCTTCAAATTTGTGTTTTCATTATTTTTTCCTATTTCTGAACTTCCTAATTTGACCAAAATTATGCAGCAAAGATGCAAAGCACAGAAGTTGGAATTGCTTTTTGTAATTGAAGTCTGGCCAGAATTCAAATGTAGAGAAAGTCTTACAAAAATTCTCAATATTTTTTTCATAATGTAAACTGGAGGAATTGTTGATAAGCATCCAGAACAGCAAAAAATTTTAACTGATAGAACCAATGAGTGCCTATACTATTGATTGTGGCATTAAGCATGATTGTGTGAAAAAGAAGGAAGGAAGAGGAATAAAAACTAAGGAAACACTGCGGGGGGGGGAGATTGTTGGAATGATCCCTTAAAGAATACAGCTTGTGGAAAAATATTTTTTAAAAACTAAGATACATAGTTATTGGCTGCTTTCCTTTAAAATATTTTTTTACTCTGGGATGTAGCCACAGGCCATTTAGGTGGCAATCAGATCCAGCTGTAACTGTTGCAGGTGAAGGGAGTAATGCCATGATTTGTGCCTATGAGTCACTCGGGACTCCCTTAAGTTGTTGCTCCGTGACAGATGACTGACAGCGTGGAGGTAAGTGTTTTAATGGCAAGGGGAAGGTTGAAATTATATAGATAGGTTAAACTATGATAAATTTTCCCTGAAGTCAGGTAAAGTGCTATTCCCTACAGGAACTGTTCTAGCAATGGTTGAACCCCACTCTCCGTACCCAAATGAAACATTTCAATGAAACCATCAGTCTTTCATGAACATTCTTTCATTTAATCCTTTCACAAACACCAATAAGGAATCTTAAAATCCACTTACAGTCTTTCACAGAATCAGTCTATTGGGTTTTTTATTTATTTTGGGTGGGGTTTTTTGGTGAGGACCTTCAGGCCTGCTCTGATATTCACTGGGGTGTAGGCATCTTTATATTGACCTCAGAGGTAGACGGGGCTTTCTTCAGTGGTTAGCAAGTACCATTATCCCACTACAGCCTTCTGGAGTGAATACAAAATCTCTGATCTAACAAACTTTAACTGAGATTTTCAAACCCAGTGTCGTTGCCTTATGGTGACACCCAGTGGAGGAAAGAAACACTCCAGCTTTAAAAAATATTCATTATGCCTACATATTGTTTTTTGAAATGCAAATCACATTAAAGTTGTGTAAACTGCTTGATATAAAATACGGCTCCTCAAGAAACTCATGTCAGTTGGGATTTCGCCTGAAAGCAAAAGCATAGTCTGGTTTTTTCCCAAAGCATTTTATGGGTCACACTTTTATTAGTAGCAGTGTTTGAACACAGACCAAACCGAAAATTAACTGCTTCCTTCTCCAAGGACCATAGGAAGGAATAATCATTTTGTATAAAACTGTGGTAAACCTAGCAATTATATTTGGTTTCTACCTGAAAAGAAACAAACTTAATTCATAGAATCATAAAATCGTCTAGGTTGGAAGGGACCTTTAAGATCATCGAGTCCAACTGTCAACCTAACACTGCCAAAACCACCACTAACCCATGTCTCTAAGCACTACATCTACCCATCTTTTAAATAACTCCAGGGATGGCAATTCCATCACTTCCCTGGGCAGTCAGTTCCAATGCTTGACAACCCTTTCTGTGAAGAAATTTTTCCTAATATACAACCTAAACCTCCCCTGGTGTAACTTGAGGCTATTTCCTCTTGTCCTATCGCTTGCTACTTGGGAGAAGAGATCAGCCCCCACCTCTCTACAACCTCCTTTCAGGTAGTTGTAGAGAGCAATAAGGTCTCCCCTCAGCCTCCTTTTCTCCACACTAAACAACCCTAGTTCCCTCAGTCCCTCCTCAGAACAATTTTTCTCTAGACTCTTCACCAGCTTTGTTGCCCTTCTCTGGACACGCCTCAATGTCATTCTTGTAGTGAGGGGCCCAAAACTGAACACAGTATTCAAGGTGGGGCCTCACCAGTGCCGAGTACAGGGGGACAATCAATTCCCTAGTCCTGCTGGCCACACTATTCCTGATACAGGCCAGGATACTGTTAGCCTTCTTTTCCACCTGGACACACTGCTGACTCATATTCAGCTGGCTCTCGACCAATACTCCCAGGCCCTTTTCTGCCAGGCAGCTTTCAGGACACTCTTCCAAAAGCCTGTAGCGCTGCATGGGATTGTTGCGACCCAAGTGCAAGGCCCAGCACTTGGCCTTGTTGAACCTCATGCCATTGGCCTTGGCCCATCAATCCAGCCTGTCCAGATCCCTCTGTAAGGCCACCCTACCCTCAAGCAGGCTGACACTCCCGCCTAACTTGGTGTCATCTGCAAACTTACTGAGGGTGCACTCGATCCCCTCGTCCAGGTTATTGATAAAGATATGAAAGGGAACCAGCCCCAATACTGAGCCCTGGGGAACACCACCTGTAACTGGCTACCAACTGGATTTAATTCCATTCACCACAACTTTTTAGGCCTGGCCTTCCAGCCAGTTTTTTACCCAGTGATGAATACACCCATCCAAGCCATGAGCAGCCAGTTTCTCCAGAAGAATGCTGTGGGAAATGGTGTCAAAGGCTTTACTAAAGTCCAGGTAAACAACAACCACAGCCTTTACCTCATCCACTAAGCAGGTCACTTTGTCATAGAAGGAGATCAGGTTTGACAAGTGGGACCTGCCTTTCATAAGCCCGTGCTGACTGGGCCTGATCACCTGGTTGTCCTCCACGTGCCCTGTAATAGCACTCAGGATGATCTACTCCATAACCTTCCCCGGCACCAAGGTCACACTGACAAGCCTGTAGTTCCCCAGATCCTTCTTCCGGCCCTTCTTGTGGATGGGTGTCACATTTGCTAACCTTGAGTCAACTGGGACCTCCACAGTTAGCCAGGACTGCTGATAAATGATAGAAAGTGGCTTTGTGAGCACTTCCGCCAGTTCCCTCAGTACCCTCAGGTGGATCCCATCTGGACCCATAGACGTGTGTGTCTAAGTGCTGTAGCAGGTACCTCACCATTTCCCCTTGGATTATGGGGGCTTCATTCTGCTCCCTACTCCTGTCTACTAGCTCAGGGGGCCGGGTACTCAGGGAACAACTGGTCTTACTGTTAAAGATTGAGGCAAAGAAGGCATTAAATAGCTCAGCCTTTTCCTCATCCTTGGTCACTATGTGTCTGCTCAATCTACTAAAGGATGTAGATTCTCCTTAGTCCTCTTTTTTATTACTAAGGTTTTTATAGAAACTTTTTTAATTGTCCTTAACATCAGAAGCCAGGTTAAGTTCTAGTTGGGCTTTGGCCCTTCTAATTTTCTCCCTACATAACCTCACAACATCTTTGTAGTCCTCATGAGAGGCCTGTCCTTTCTTCCAAAGGCCATAAATTCTCCTTTTTTCCCTGAGTTGCAGTATAGCTCTCTGTTCAGCCAGGCCAGTCTTTTTCTCCTGACAGCTGGTGTTTTGGCACACAGGGACTGCCTGCTCTTGTGCCTTTAAGACTTCCTTCTTGAAAAACATCCAGCCCTCCTGGACTCCTTTGCCCTTCAGGACTACCTCTCAAGGGACTTTGTCAACCAGGCTCCTGATAAGACTAAAATCCACCCTCCAGAAGTCCAAGGTAGCAGTTCTGATGACCCCTCTCCTTGCTTCTTCAAGAATCAAACACTATCGTTTCATGATCGCTATGCCCAAGGCTGCCTCCGACCATCACATCCCCCACAAGTCCTTCTCTGTTTACAAACAACAGGTCCAGCAGGGCACCTTCCCTAGTCAGCTCCCTCACCTGCTGTGTCAGGAAGTCATCCTCAACACACTCCAGGAACCTCCTAGACTGTTCCCTCTCTGCTGTATTGTATTTCCAGTAGATACCTGGTAAGTTGAATTCCCCCAGGAGAACAAGGGCTAGCAATCGTGATACTTCTTCCAGCTGTTTATAGAATATTTCATCTGCCTCTTCATTGTGGTCAGGTGGCCTGTAACAGACTCCCACCATGATATCTGTCTTGTTGACCCTCCCCCTAATTCTTACTCACAAACACTCAACCCTATTGTCACCATCAAGTTCTAGACATTCATAATGCTCCCTAACACACAGGGTTGCCCCACTGTCTCTCCTTCCTTGCCTATCCTTTCTGAAGCAGCACTCCAGTCGTGCAAGTCATCCCACCATGTTTCTGTGATGGCAACTACATCATAGTATTCCTGTTGCACAATGGCTTCCAGGTCCTCCTGTTTGTTGCCCATGCTGTGTGTGTTAGCGTAGAAGTACTTCATTAGGCTATTGGTCCCACCACCTTTTTACTGGGAGAAGCCCTAATTCCTACCTGACCACTCCCAGCTGCGGTGGTAGTTTCTAACCCATCAATGGCCCTCATATCTCTGCTGCTGCATGGACCTCCATTCCCTACCTTCACTAAGTCAGCAGACCAAGGGACCTCACTAGCATCCCATCCCACAGACATTGGCATGCCACCCCCAGGCTTATCTCTAAAGGGCCTGGTTGCACCCCCTTTCCTCTTCAAATCTAGTTTAAAACCCTTTCAATGAGCCCTGCCAACTCCTGCACCAAGAACCTTTTCCCCCTTTGAGACAGGTGTACCCCGTCAGTCACCAGCAGGCTTGGTCTTCTGTAAACTGACCCATGATTCACAAAATCTGGTTGATTAAAACCTCTGCAGAATTCTAAATCTCCTGCACCCAAACCAGGTCAAAAAGTAGTGCTTTCTACCTTGACTGGTAATTTGGCCCAGAGATGTAATTCGTCTGCAACTGAGGCTAGCAACAAAATTTGTCAAATCCTTCTTTCTATTTTCACAGCCTTCTATTTTTGAGCTGTTTTTGTAAGTCTTCCTTGAAAAACTTGATCTATATGACGAGGATTTTCCAGTTCCTTACAGGATCCTATGCTTTCTTTTGTTTAGCAAGAAGACATGATATGTGTGAAATCAACATGATTCTCTCGTGCCATTCAAAGGCAGTCAGAGAGAGGCGTGACTGCTTAAATTCTAGTAACTACTATAGCTGTTTTCTGTTTGTATTCTTCATTGATTGCATTTTACCACTTTTGTAGGCTACATTAGAGTTTAATTACACATCCATTTCCACCAAACAGGCCCAGTAACACCAACAGAGATTTTCCACCACAGCTTCCTATAGTAGTTATAATGTCTCTACTCATTAATCCATGTTATGATGAGGCATATTTTATCCAGCTCAAGCCAGAAGGAATTTGTTTTTCATTTTGGCAGGAAAGCCTCTTTTGGCACACAAAAGCACTATAGTCTGTGCTTAAGATCTTTAAGATGCAAAAAGGAGAGGAGTCCATAAGGATTCTAGTTAACAGAAATCTCTCAAACAAGTAATTTTGCCGCTTCTCTGATCTCCTGATTTCTTTGTCTTGGCAACATTTCTTCTGAATGCTGTTGTTAAAATTATTTTTAATTTAGCTTCCACATTCCAAAAATTCTTCTGTGAGGAATAATGGTTGGTATGACTATGTAGTCATAGGGGAGTTCAACTGCTAAGAGGTTATCTAAGACTACAAGAACAATTACATCGCTTTTGTTGGCTATGCATGAGCATGGGCTTTGAGTTCACCACAACACACAGCTCTCACAGGCTGTGTTCATACTGCTAAGGTACGCAGGATTTGAGCATGTTAAATGTGAGGCAGAACTCAGCATGAATATAAGTACCTGAGGGTGACCTGACTTGCGTGACGTGGGTATTACTGAGGTGTTTGGCTTCAGACCTGAACCAATATAACATACATAACAGGGGAGACTTAATTTCTTTTGTGCAGCTCTAGGTTTCCTCATGCATCATCTGATCACCTGACTCCATGTTGCAAAGAAACTTTCCGTCAGAGACACAAAGTACTTGAGCTTGGGGGAAAATAGATTTCCACCATAAGAGTTTCCGTTACGAGGGAGGGAAATATTTTTTCCTCGAAAGACATGGAGGCGAAAAGGGTTATGATCAGAGATCAGGGATGTAATTATGCTCTCTGCTGTCAGAAAGCAGAGCCCCTAGTCTCGTTAGCCCTTCAGGACACACCACATGTCCAGTGTTTTCAAAAGCTCCTTTGTAGTGGTTTCCTCGCAGGCTGAGGAGAGAAGGAATGATACTATAGAAGCCATTCCTTTCCAAGCCTGGCCTCATATCTGCATCTGGGATCATGATCCCTAGATGCTACAGCAATATGTTTACCTTTTGTGCAGTGGTTTGAAGACAGGTGCTAAATAAGTTCTGCTTTTCTGACTGTTGCATACGCTTAATTCAGTGGGACCCTGAGGGTTCAATATGTCTGTAAATCAGGCCATTCTGGTTTTAAATTGCAATTCTGTTGGAAAGCTTTTTACACACTCGTAATTCAAAAACTTCTTTCCCAAACCAAAATTATGCTGGGGAACTGGATGAGTCATGGGACTGGGAATTGAATATGAAGCCTTTCATCTCTAGATCACAAGTTCAAATATGCCCTGGGTCACTAAAGCTTTGTCATGTACTGGCTTTTCAGCACTGTAAGATACAATGCATATGAGAATGGCAAAATTCCATTCTTGAGGACTATGGCGAAATTGCACCAGAAGGGAAAAAGCCCCACACTACAATAAAGTCCAATTGCTGTGCCTGAAAAAGCCAGGGGTGGGTGGGGTGGTATTTGCCTTTTTAATTTTTCTTTCTTTTTTTGGTCTTTTTTTTTTTTATTTTTTGTAGCAAAGATAAAGGAATCTGTCTTGTGAATCTGGAATATATATATATATTTCCCTATTTGAGTTAAAATAAAAAACACAACATGAGGTTTCCTCAGCTTCATAGACAGTGGGATAACTAAGCATCAGGGACAATCTGACCAAAATAGACCTGACAAACAAAAATGGTTAAATTTCGTTAGGGCTATGTTACTGTTTTCTTATGTGTGGGATTTTTTTGTTTGGTTGGTTGGGATTTTTTTTAATCTTGGAAGAAATCAAACTGAAACAGCAATGTTGATTAGTAGTTATTGTAGTTGTCCATAACTTTAGATATATATTTTTTTATTTACACATTATCAAGCCTTGCAGACTATATTTTTGTATAGGTAAATTATTATAGATACATTTCTTTCAGTTCCCCTTTCCTAAAACACTGAAAAAGGGAATGAAGATCTAAGATGGAGAACAAGAAGTCAGGACACAATATTTATGATCTCATTCAACCTCAAGACGTTATCGGTCTGGAGGAGAAATTTAATCTTGAACATAAATTGCATTTCCTAAAAAAACATAATCTTGCCTTAAGACACCAAAGTCACTGATTACAGAGAATGTCTGTGTTTACACATTTGTACAGACCATGCTGACTGTATTAGTGTCCTAGGAAACAAACTATGTGCAGCATACAGACCTGCTCCAAGCACTAAGCAGAAAAAGAAAAAGAAATTTTGAAATCAAACCCTCTGATCTCTAAATCCTTTCAAATTCCTGAAGCACATTAGCTTTACTACTGCATGATGTGCGCGGTAGTGTTTCCCCTAATGAAATCTGACTAAAAGTTTAAATGAGTTTAATGCATGAAATGTATAAATAAAATGTGGCCTTGATTAAACTTAGACTTGATACATAGCTTAAATGGGTAGCACAAGAGCAGCTTCAGTATCATGTGTCTAGGCTATTTTTGGCTACACTTTGTTAAAAAGGGGGTGAATTTTAACATTCCACATACCTTACAAAGAAAAGGCAATACAAGGAAGCTGCATACAAACAATAAGCTACAACTCAGTTAAAAAAAAAAAAAAAAAAGATTTTTTTTTTTTCTTATTTTAAAATGTTTTTGAAGAGATGGCTATGTCAAAATGGATAATGTATGGCTTCTCCAACCACTTTAAAATAAAGTCAGTCTAGGTCTATGACACCCAACCGACAAACATCCTCCAAGCATCTCTAGAAGAAGTAGTATCAGCATAAGCTTTGTCACATTACCTCACTAATGTGTCTGAACCCTGACCTGTAGGAGCCCATTCATGGCGAAGAAGGTAATTCACCTTCCATATCCATTAAATCTTTGGCTTCTTTCCAACATCAAAAACAGGTTACCCATGCAGTGTTCTGTCACAGCCTCTGAGAATCTGACAGTCAATTCAATTAATTTTACAGTGATCACAAAGAAGGTGCTGTTTCATTGTTGTGCCTGCAACTTCAGTGGTACCACCACTGCTGATTTACACTCAGCTAAGATACTGTACCCAAATTTCCTCCAACAGACAACTTCGTGCACTAAAAAAGTCCATATGGGAAATTTTCAGTCCACAATTCCAATTTCATTTATTAAATTTATATTTGGTTTATAATCAGCTACAAATTTCCCTGAGGGAAAATATCCCAAGGGGAGCAGGATTTCCTGGGAAGGGTAGAAAGGTGTTCAACACCAACATGTATATTTCCTGTTACTGTCAAACAGATACGTGGCAATCACAATCTTGTATTTAGGAGTCAGTTACTATGCTTGTGAAAGGCCTCTACCAGGGCTTATTTTTCTCAGCAAGTAAAGTTCTCTTCTGGTCTCCATCAATTATAACCTCTGTGTGGACCCCAAAACTGAATCATTGTTCACTCCAGTTTTCTGTTAGTCCTGTAGACCCGACAATGATTTTGAGTAACAGACCCACTTTTGAAGTCAATGAAATTGAACCTGTGAATAGCACTTGCTATTCACTGAGGAGCACGGAGAGACTGACAAAGCACATTTTACCTGCTGAAAACAACATTGCCAATGAGCCCTTGATAGTATTATTTTCTCTGCTTAGGATCTTCGCTGTAGGGCTTGCACCCTACAGATTGTGGAAATCCAGATAGTAATCCCCTAAGGATGGCAGACTAGACCAGAAAAGTGAAGACAGCAGGAAAGCGAACTCATCTGTATAGATTGGCCAAGATGGCAGAGGCTGTTCCCAGGTACATGTCATAGAGGCAGCAGAGATTATCTGAAACAATTTTTTTTGTCCTCTTAATGGTACTTTCAAAATAAAAGAGATGCTACTGTATGGATTTGAAATATTGTCTGAAAGACAGCCAAAACTGCTTGAGCAGTCCCATGAGGAGGAAGAACAGATCATATTATATCAGCCTCTGCACACATACATTCAGCAGCAAAGGGATTAATCTACATTCTGTGTTCAGGTTATTTTATTTTTTTTTCCTGGTAGTCTGAAATACTGTCTTCCTGTGCATTAATTTCAGTAGGGCTCATCAGAGCAAGTACAGAAAAATTTGCACATGCACACAAGGTTATCCTTCAAAATTTTAGTTCTTTTGAATAAGAAATAAACTAACACCTTCAGAAACATTCATCAGGTTACAGCTTCATGCTAAAGCTGTACCTTAAAAAAAAAAGAATATGCACAGTGAGCAGCTTGAGCTTTTTTGTTTCTTTTTCTTTCTTTTTTTTTTTCAAAGCTCACTTTGGATTCTGCCACTTCTGAAACGATGAACACTGTAAAATTGGATTTGAAACCACAGCATTAAATGCTTAAAATCTGATCCTTCTGTTGGGACCTGGGATAAATTAAACTGATGTACATTATTTTTAAAGAAAGGAAAAAATATGGGAAGCGGGTTTTGAAGCCTGAAGGCAGAGAACAAAACAAGTTATGCAGGTGATATAAACCATCTTATTTTCATTTTTTTAATGGTTTTCTGCTTCCATATGGTTACTCAGACTGGAAATAATTCTCTAGAAAACACATTTCAATGTAATAACCAAAATGCTTTATATATATGTTTTATAAAATGACAGCAACTATAGCTATTGACTAAAATACATTTTTCCCCCCCTACATTTGTTTGACTTCTAGCACATAGTGACTTTTAATATATGCATATTTTACAGAGATTGATCAGGAGCAAGTACAGATTGGCAAATAGCATTAGATGAGATATTTTAAACTATTTCTTATGAAACACAGGATGAAATTAGTTATGATTTTAATCCAAATTTTAGAAATATAAACCAAAATAAAACAATATACCACACAGCACTAGCTGTGATGAATTTCTTGGTGAAATATTTGACAGTAAATTTTTCATTATCAGCAACTGGCGCTGTAAAAAAATATTTATTAAATCAGTATCAGAAAGGAATAGTCAGAATATTAGAATATAAATAATTAAGAGTAAGGTAGAAACAGGATACCTAGGACTTTTCATCCTCTATTCTAAATTAACTATCTATTCCATTAAAATTCAGTTAATTCAACACAGAAGGGCCACTTTCTTCACAAATTCTGCTCAGATATTCAGGGCTGTAGAATGTTTAATAAATTCAATGTCACCACAGGAGTGCTACTCTTTCTTCGTAGAACAGGGAAGAGAAAAATAGATTGGTTGAATTCTCATCTGTTGCCTTGCAAAAGGCCTGCAAAAGAGCTCATTCTTCCACCTAGATCCTCTTGCAACTATGAATGGCTTAATATTTCTTGGCTATCCATCCCCAGTAACGTGGTTCCAAACCCCTTTCATGTGCATCATGCACTAACTATAGGGAATAGGATCCATGAGTGCAGAGGATGCACACCTCAACGTTTCCACTGTGCTCCTTTCTGTTCACATTTTGAAGACTGACACATGCTCCAGCCAATGGAACTTGCTCATAATCACAGAGCAAGTCTTGAGAGGAGCAAGAAATAAAACACTCCATGAGGCTATTGCTGTTCAGAGATATGTTAGCAACTGAGAAAATCAATGACTTTTAGATATCCGAAAAGGCAAAAAAGTCCATAGGAAAGAGAAGATGTAAGAGTAGCTATAGGCTGGAAATCTTTCTAATCCCCCAGGAGAATTAGTATAATACATCAGTATTCAGGATGCAAATGTCTGAGGCTTGCGAAGGGGAACATAATGCACCAGTTCTGTACAATAAGGATAAAGTCAGACATGCTGTTCTGGTTCTCACTGATCCATGTAAAATGGTTTGTACCCCTAGTCTGGTCTCAATTCTACAGTCAACATGGTTAGTATTTTTAGCAGCTGCATTTTTCTGCCCAGGACTTAACAGAACTGGATGAAACAACCTTGGTAGGAAGTGGGAGGAGAAAAAGGAGAAATGGTGATCAGCCAGGGACACTAACCTCCTAATGCAGGTAGTTGGAGAGGGTGGGACAGTCACATCCTCTGGCTGGAGCTGTTGGTCTGACCTCAGCCTCAGTGCATGGTCTACATTATACCCTGGGCATACACCATTGGAAGTACAGGTACGCTGCTGGAAAGGACAGGTTGTTCCACATAGCAAAAGTTGTGAAAAATTGAATAACAAAGACCCACCATCTGAGTTAATCTATGGTCAGTGGCATCTCTCTTAACTGGTTCGCTACTAAAGTGCCATATTTTATATTTGTTTGAAATGCCTGAGTTTGAGTTTTTTTATTTTGTTTTCCCCAGTTGGTGACTTCTAAAGCCTTTTCCAACTTTGAGGAGCTCTCAGAGTGCCAAATGGAAAGTGCAAATTTGTCACTATAAATTTTCCAACTTCCTCCAGCTTTAGAAGTTGCAAGGATCTTTCATTTTTCTTTTCAAAAATGGCTGGATGAGGGTAAAAAACAAGCAGAAGAAAAAGGGCTTATACAGATGAAACTGATTTTACCTTTAGTTAATAAGGGGGAAAAGGAAACAGAATTGCAAAATTCACATTTTCTTTACTCTTTTTCAACATATTTGAATTTCACACTGGTATGACAATTTAAAAGCAATTGACATTTTTAAAATACTGTTCTGCAAGTTTTATACATGTTACATGACTACAGTGGTTTTGTTATGTATTTTAATAGTGATGATGTTGCCTGTTTTTCATAATACAACTACAGTGAAATCTCATCTCCAAAATAAAAGGAGTGTTGTAATTGACTTTTGTGCAGAAGTCCAAGAGACAAGAGCCAAGACATCATCCCTTAATAAGGGTGTTCGGTGTTTTACATAGGCAAATGTTAAACAAATTATGATACTTAACAATAACTTTAACAGAAAACTAATCCAAAATTAATGAAGAAAAGGACTGAGAAAGCACCTGAAACACACTTCTAAAATATATATGCCTCTTCAAGGTCCATTTGTATCCTTGTGTTTCATTTTTCAAACATGTGGTGGTTGTTTTTTCCAAATCACAGAACTGGGTTTTAAGTAAGAAATACTTAATTGCCTGTGGCTTCAACAGTAGTGATAGGAACCATCCTGTAGTACTTATGTTTGAATTGTCTTCAATTGTCTTCCAAAAAAATAAGCTGAAAGATATAGGGTATCTGTGTTGTTATCTTGTGTGTCTATATATATCTCCTAAAGTTTTTATTACATTGGAATGGAAATTCTTTTTGTTAAAAATTTCTCTTTCAACACTATGGCCATCAACAAAATAATCCATATTTTTCTATTATCTCTGCCATCACATGTTTTCCTTAAATTCCAAGCCTATTTCAGTTTTATAACACAAGTCAGAAAACAAATTTAGCAAAACATTTTCATTTTTTTCTTTTCAAAACAAGATTAAAAAAAGAAACAACCTTTCCCAAAATAATTGCCATTTTCCTCTAGCTTGTTTTATATGGCTACTGTCATGCTGTATCTAACACTAGAATATAACCAAATTGTGGGGTTTTTTTAATATTTTGTCCACACTCCCAATAATCACTGAAGTCATTTGTTGCCTGCAGCTATTTCTGGTAGTTCTGTAATCTATGGGAAGCCAGACAGCAGCGAAAGGCCCTTTGAAATGTTTCTGACTTTCTATCATTAAGAAGTACTGTGTATTTTCCTCTTTCTTATGGAAGAAAATTATCCTTCCCTCCAGCCCCCTTCTTTTATTCAAAATCCCTTAGGAGTTACAGCAATTTATAAGGTAATTAATAAAATCTACCAGCATCAGTAAATCAAAACAGGGAAGACCACGCTGTATCTGTGCTGCGAAAATGGAGTAGGTGTACAATTTCCTACTTTGACAATCTTATTTTTGGAGGTCAAGACTGCAGAGCAATACAATCATTTTGTTGCTCTTGGCTTTGTAAATGCCCAACAGCAAAATCTTACCTCGTGGGCAATTGCCACATTATCCTAGAGTTTCACGGGCCTAAATGGCAAAATTGGGGTTTGATTTTTTTTTTAATATAATGTTTTAAATGTATTTGTGAAGTAATTGTGACTAAATAAATTACCCAAGATGTATATCCATGCTGCACAGTGTCCCACCCTGCCTTCTTCCGCCATTTGTCCCTAGCAGATTTCTTGCAGTTCCCTAGGATCTTCCTTTTTCTCTTTGTAGATAAGTGCATCTCAAAGCTCAGTTAATGGTTGTTTATTACATCCATGAACAAATGGCTAGGGAAAAGTAGCATAAGCCTCCTTTTATACAGTTTTTATATTCCAAAGGAAACTGCCCAGACTGACTTGCCATGCTGCCATTTGTCACATCTTATTACCTTAGCTACACTATGGTAACTTACAGCAAGGATGTGACTAACAGTAACCACATGTAATGCTACACAGTACCATCTTGTCTGCTAAGGAAATTTAACAAGGCATGGTTTCCAGAGATCAAGACCTTTTTTGTAATTGCAGATTTTAGTGGCTAGAAGAGAGAAGTGGGGAGCCTTTAACCCATTAACGATCATCTTGTGTGCTTCAAAGGGTTCAGTGCTATTAAGCCTCATGTCCATACATGCAACATGTTTGTTCGATATGGCAAATTAACAGTTAAAAGTGGAAGGAAATCTGGGTCCTAATCTTGCTCTTGTTCTCATTGAAGTCAATGGGCAAATCTGTGCAACTTCACTGAAAGAACAGGATCTCATCAGTCTTAAATCCAGCAGCTCCGTAAACCTGAAGTAACTGTTGTTGCTTCAGGTCTTGGACTCCTGGAGCCAATAGGGTATGAACCCACCATAGACAATATCTGATTCCAGAGCGAGAAGGCCCAGATCCTCAGATTAATTAAAATTTACATTAGCTGTAAGAACTGTCTGGTCCTTAAATTAGATCTTGTTCCATGAATGGGTGGCAATGCACAATGATGCAATATTAAGCATATTCTGATTCCTAAATATCTAAAGTACTCCTAACCTCTGTCTTCTAAGCTAGCTATTTAATATGAAACTTGGTTTCCTGTCAGAAGCTAAATAAAATCAGGAGGACTAAAACCTTTTTTATAAGTATTGTAACATTGGCCTTGTTTTATGTCAGAGTTAAACTATTGTTATTTGATGTGCAGAGAGGATTGAAAAGACAGCTCCCACAGCATGGAAAGGCCTACACTGAAGATGATTGGCAGCTTGAGAAGGAAATGGGCTGAAAACAGTTACTACTAACTGCTACTTCCACAGGGTACTGAATTTTTCCCTTGAGAACAATTTCCCATTGTACAGAGAACTTTCCTCAAATATAAAAACAAAATAGTTTTTTTATAACCCTTATGTTTTATGGGAAACGTGAAATAATGTGTTTCATTGCAAACCAGTTTAGTTTTACATATACATGCAATGAAGAGTCTTTCACCAGTAATTGATCCTCTTTTCAGTCTTCATAGCTGTTCAAATTCTTAGACTTGTGTAATACTTCTCTCACCAAAAGAATCATACAGAAAACAATAATATTGCAGATGTGACTTCAAACTTATATATACTTTTACTTAGTACAGTTCTTACAGCCTTTTTATGCTGTTCTTTTTTTGTAATTTACAGGGAACCTCAAAGAGTTAGATCCTAGAAGAGTAAAATGAAATTTTGAAACTAAATCCCAAAATCAGGGCAATGTGTTTTGAGTTTTTAGAAAAAAACTAAAAATCAGTTACCACATTTTTATGTCACCACCATTGCTCACTCCAGCCAGAGCAGCATTTCCATAGAGTGACTCAATTTGACATATATTCTCTCATGGAAGTTTTAGAGTCTTTTCTGATTTGTAAGGGAACATTTTATACTTTTTCTTTCTTCCTGTTTAGTTAATCCTCATAAACATTGACTATATTAACAATGTGGACATAATTGTCACTTTTGAAAATCTCTGCCCCACTCTGTCTTAATAAGGCAGTTCAGAAAGATATCAACACTTTAGAGTACTTCTTATCCCTCAGCTAATCATTTTGCAGTTAATTTAGATAATTCATATAAAGAAAAAGAAATTAAAGTAGATCAAAGCTGTACTATTTGAAGGAATAGGTTGGTAGGTGAGTAAATGGTATGACTGACTTAATGTGCCCAAAATTTCCTTCCTACGTATTTAGAATTGTTTCTTTGTCTTTTTGTACATCAACTTCTCTTTTGAAGTCATGGTTTATTAGCTTTTTCTTTCCAAGCTTCTATAATTTAATAGAGGACGGCAGCGAATACTTTAATCTTTGGATTATGTTCCTTAATTTATGTTACATGAGGAGCATATGAATTTATGTTGCCATCGGTATTTGGTACCCTATGCCTGGTTCCACCTGACGTGGATTAAAGTTTAGTTTTGAACTATTTTGGAGAACTGTTTACAGATCTTTGGAAGTTTTTCTGGTTTTTATCCTAACTTTGCAAGAGTTCTTAGTTCTTTTGCCCAGAGGAGTCTCTCCTGAGATGCCATTTTGTTATTGAACTGGTTTTGTCTGGGACAGAGTAAATTTTCTTCATAGCAGCTTGTATAGTGGTATGGTTTGGGTTTGTGATCAACACAGTTGATAACACACCACTGTTTTAGCTATTGCTGAGCAGTGCTCACACAGAGTCAAGGCCTTTTCTGTTTCTCACACTGCCCCGCCAGCGAGTAGGCTGGAGGTACACAAGAATTTGGGAGGGGACACAACTAGGACAGCTGATCCCAACTGACCAAAGTGATATTCCATATCACATGATGTCGTGCTCAGCAATAAAAGCTGGGCGAAATATGGAGGGGGCAGAGGGGTTATGGTATTTGTCTTCACAAGTTACCGTTAGGCGTGATGGAGCCCTTCTTTCCTGGAAATGGGTGAACACCCGCCTGCTGGTGGGAAGCAGTGAAAAATTCCTTATTTTGCTGTGCTTGTGCATACAGCTTTTCCTTTCCCTATTAAACTGTCTTTGTCTCAACTAATGAGTTTTCTCCCTTCTGCCCTTCCAATTCTCTCCTCCATTCCACTGTGGGGCGAGTGAGGGAGCGGCTGCATGGAGCTTGGCTGCCTACCAGCATTAATCCACACCCATTAGTCACATTAGATGGTCATGCAAATAAGACAAAAATAAAATAGGTAATGAATGGTATAAGTGAATCTAGCTTAAGCTGATACTTCTCCTGAGGATATTACAAGATTCCCATCACATCATTTATTGCTTTATTGTTAATAACATTTTTCAAGAGTGGGTAAACTTGAAAGGTGAAAAAACACAACCAGTTAGTGAGGGCACAGTCTGTGGGTCATGAAAGGTTCATGTAGGTCATGTACCAGGTATTATTCAAGTACTTTGAACTGAGTTTTCCAAGATGTTCAGTGTAAGGCTTTTACATGCTTTAAAAAAGGCATCCCATTGTTGCTTCTATACTGCAAAAGGAGAGGGAACATCTCATCACAACTTTGGGACACATGAAGTTCCAGATAAATCTATGATGGTCTAACTTATAAGAAAAAGGTAACTGTGAGTTCAGTAAGGTCTGTGAAAAACTAACCTTAATCCCATGCTGTCTGCCTGCAATAGGTCATCAGTAGTACTCTATTTATTTCATTCCATTACCATGTTACTCATTGCAGTATTTACAATACAAAGTGATTGCTTTTCAAATCATGTCACTCTACATTACATGCTAGATTCATACTTTAATTATATTCAGATTCATGTGATTTGGGGAGAAAATAATGCAAATTATTTGCATCAAGAAGAGTATGGCCAGCAGATTGAGGGAGGTCATCCTCCCCCTCTACTCTGCCCTGGTGAGGCTGCATCTGGAGTACCGTGTCCAGTTCTGGGCTCCCTGGTTCAAGAAGGACAGGGAACTGCTGGAGAGGGTCCAGCAAAGGGCTACAAAGATAATTAGGGGATTGGAGCATCTTTCTTATAAGGAAAGGCTGAGGGACTTGGGGCTTTTTAGTCTAGAAAAAAGAAGACTGAGAGGGGACCTTATCAATACTTATAAATACTTAAAGGAAGTGTGCCAGGTAGATGAGAACAGTCTTCTTTCAGTGGTGCCCAGTGATAGGACAAGAGGTAACGGGCACAAACTTGAGCACAGGATGTTCCATCTTAACATGGGGAGGAACGTCTTTACTTTGAGGGTGGCAGAGCACTGGAACAGGCTGCCCAGAGAGGTTGTGGAGTTGCATGGAGACATTCAAAACTGTCCTGTGCAACCTGCTGTAGGTGTCCCTGCTGTGGCAGGGGGGTTGGACTAGATGATCTCCAGAGGTCCCTTCCAACCCTGAACATTCTGTGATTCTGTCATTCTGTAATGGAAATTACAGAATTTGTTTTAAAGTCACTAGGTTTTTGATTTGAGAAGAAAGCACTTCACCTTTCTGTAACTTCTAGATATTTTATTATTACTGGGTAAATATAATTTGAAGTATCAGATTGTTTACAATTTATTGATCCTACTTAGAATACATGAAAGCAAATTTTCAGTAATTCATAGTAATTGATACTATGTCTGTCAGGTTCCATTTCTGTAATAATTAAGGCTTTTCTTAGTATTTTTAGTGTAGGATAACTGATGGAAATTGAAAAACTGATAGAACAACAAAGGAGAAAGTCTGATAACATGAGTAAATTTCAGTAGTCCCGAACCTTATCGTCTGTACACTTTAGCCATATAAAGAATTTGTTGGATATGAATTCCATGCATGAGTAAGATTGGAGGATAATTGCTTATTCTGACAGAAGTGAAAGTTTGGTTCTATCTTGGACCTGCACAATACCAAATATTATATTTTAACAATGACATCCTAAAGGCAAAGAAAGAAGAAAATGTCACAGGTTGTTGCCTAAATAATAGAGCTTGGAAAGACATTTCATCAATCTTATCTATGTTGAGGGACAGTTTAAGGATGAGACAGGAGTTCTCTGGGAGTCCAAATTTCTTACTATCTACTAAGGTTGAAAATCCATGGTAACTAATTTAAGTTTGGGGTACTTTGGCTACTTGGCTTGCTTTCATCTAAAGTAAGATGAACTAATTTCAATAGTAAAATGAACTAATTTAGAAACCCTCTTAATTTTGGGGAGTCAAAACTGAGAATTCCCAATCCATGCTGGAATTTTCTATCAGTATAACTATTTGAGCTATTGAGAGGAGGCTTTTGAATTATTCTACACTAGTAAAAACTTCATTCCACACAGTATAAAATTGTTTTCTTACACAACTTATTTCAATTGAGGTGGCCAACCTAAGCTTGGAAGAAAGGCTAAAATATCATTGGATGCTTTTATTTTTATGTTTCTGTGACACAAATTGTAATTACAGTAGAAAGCTCCTCTCTGCATGTAAAACTGACCATGGTCTATTTGGTAAAGGCAAAAAGAGAGTTAATCCCCTCTTAAATGCTGTTAATTAGAAACAGGGACATTACAAGAAAGGACAAATTAAGAATTCAAATGAGTGAAAAATCCCAAACAATCCTATGCAGTCTCTGTTTATCCAACAATACTGTAAATAGGAAGCTGACACCATCAGTGTTACATTTCACCAGTTATCTGATAAACCAAAACAAGAGACACTTTAGCACACTGGGTAGTCCTGTCAGTCACCACTAACTAGTTCACAAATAGCTCCCCAGGACACCCAGACTATTCAGATATATGGTTTAATCTCTATTGTGGGAAAGAAACATTTTTTTAATTAATCTTTTAAATAAGTGTGTTTAAAGAAACATTTCAGTCCATTAAGCTCAGCCTCAAATTTAAGTCTGAATAGATCACTGAATTTTTTTCTAACCAAATGTTAATAATACACAGACATGCAGACAGCTTTTATTTTGGTTTAACTTTAATAAATGGGTTTCCAGGAAAGAGAGGTCTGCAGAAAAAATCCAGAAGGAGAGATAAATCCTTTTACCTGTGCTTCTTGGCTAAAAAAAAAAAAAAAGGTGGGCTACTTAGTGATATGAGTAGGTCTCAAATCCTGTTACTAAATGAAACTGTAGGGAAAAGGTACTACATGTAAAATGGCAGCACGTCCACAGGGTCAGGAAAAGAATTCACATTGTAAAATGCTTTTCAAAATGAACCCTGAACTTTCATGATTCCCTTTTTGCTCTGTATTGTAAGCTGCCTTGGTTTATTGGTTGTTCTTACATCTATTTTCCTTTATGCTCTAAAACTTTTTTTTTTTTTCTGTTGAATCCTAAGAATTTTATGAATTATTTGGTGTTCTACCCTCTCAGTGTTTCTGGGTATTAACAAATATCTTTTAAATGGATTGCTGCATGAGGACTGCAGTTTTTTCAAGAAAACCTTGGAACTATCAGTAAGGAACTATTGCTTACTTTAAATTCAAAAATAAAATAAAACCTGAACTAACTGAATGGTATCCAGAAATCAAAATAATTAAGATAATACACCTAAGTAAATGTTAGAGAAGAAAATGTCTAGGCTAACTTCAGAACTGCACATTTGATATACATTTGTCCTATTTACTCATTAAATTAAAAATAAGACACTTTCCATTAATTTTTTTTTATTACTATTACTATTATTTTTATATCTTGACACAGCCTTCTGTTCTCTAAAATTCCCCATTGAGGAATAACCACTGATATAATTCAAAACATAGAAAGACAAACACAGACTGGCTTATGATGGATTTTTTAAGCTTTTTTTTTTTTTGGTTTAAACATATATATGTGTATATATATATACTGTCATCTTACCTCTCACAGAGCAGGTCTACATGACACAAAACCCCAGTAGAGACACGACATTATCACATTTACCATTTCTAGTGCCTGTGCCTCAGTACTTCAGCAGTGGGGGATTCTAACCTGACTAACAAAATGAAGGAAAGTAATGATCCGAAGCAAAAATCTTAAGAAATATAGCAGAAGGATATGAACATTTCTGTGAGTTTTGTTCTATCCTGTAAGTACCGATAAAATATATTCCTAATATATAAAACTATGTCATTTATAAATAATTACAGGGTCAAAAAATACCCCAAAACCTACAGACACTTAAGAAAGGAGAGTTTTAAAATACTTTCACAACCGATAATACTTTCTATAGACCATGCCCATGCTTCTGGCAGAGCCCTGCTGGATTAAATAATTTTTAATTCCATAGAAAGGTTGGGCGGGGGTGGTTACCACAGTACAGAGAAAATTATGTCTATCAAGAATAGCTTCCACTTACTCAGAACTGTTAGGCTGTTTTTGAAGATGAGTGACTACTTCTTTTTCAGCTTAGGATTCACTGAGTAATGAAAAGATTACTGTGTTTGGAAAATTGACATTATTTGTGACACTTAACTAGACAGGAAAGGACATAAGATAATGTATAATAATCAAATAATAATGAAATCCCTCAAGAAATGTATATAATATAATTGGTTTATTGAATCCATAAAATATTATTTAAAACAGAATTGTATGAAATTTTGTATAAGAACATTAAAACAGTTTTGCTATGAGCTTTCAAGATCCAGCATTTTGCATAAATGAAAACGTTTTGCTGGGGCAACTTTCCCTATCATGTCTCTGAGCATAATAAAGCTAATGAGTGGAGTTGGAACATATAAATGGTCATTCCTGAAGTGTGCATATTCTATTAAATTTTGTTTCCATAGAAACTTAAAAAATGAAAAAGAATTTTTTCTTTGCTTTTCCATATCTTGCCCGTAAAGTTGTAGAAATAATATTGTAATTTTAGTGATTTGTATGTCCTGAATGTTAAAATATATCTATACAATATTTCATTTATTCCTTTACACCAAGAAAAATACAAATTCTGCCACTTCATAATTACCAAAAAATTACTCAGATTTCTTTAAATATAGGTTACTGAGTTTCCTAAGGATAATAAAACCTTCCTTAAAGTGTCTTTCTGCAAATTTCTTTTCCCAGGTAAAGCTAAATTCTTTTTCCTCTTTTTTTTTTTAAATGAAACAATGCTGTGACTCTTTCTAGAGAAACAGTTTGATGGTTAGAAGTAACTGAAGTTTTTACCTCTCCTCTGAACAATATTTACTTTCTCATCAGACCAAACAATAATAAAAAATTAGAATTTAATATCTAAAATAAAACTTTAGAAACCTTCCAGAGGGATTTCATTAGACTATAGTACTGTAAACCCTGTCATCCACTGCTGCATTCTCCTCCATAATGCTGTTAAGTAGGAATAATTAGACTAAAAGTCTGCTCGCAAATTCCACAGAGCGTTAGCCATAGCATATGGTTTTGAGTCTGGGTAGACTATTCCCTCATTTCAAACTAAAGTGCTATATGGTGTACATTTGGAAGGAATATTACTGCCTACAGTGTAAAACATATCTATCTTTTATACCTAGAAATTGCATAAAGACCCTTTCCATAATATATTTTTTATTATTCCATAGGAGTGAGCAGTATTTTCACAGTCTAATAAAACAGCAATGGTATTCCACACATATGTATTACCCAACAATGTTGAACATGTTCTTTTCCTGGCATCAGCTGAAATTAATTTGAATCTCTCGTTAACAAGCACACTAACATAAACCAAAAGTATGATGTTAAAAATTATTTTTCCAGCAAATGAATAAGATTTCTTGCCCAGTGCTAATTAGTATTCTTATTTTTTTTTCTACATCTGAATGGCTTTAATAACTTATCGCTGCTTTGGAACTTATTGATTATGTAGGTCTTTTCACACCCAAACTATAAAAAAAGAACAAATACTGTTTTTAATCAAAGCCACATTTTATCTACTTTTCTATTCTTCAAATTTCAGTAACACATACATTGGAAAGGAATGTGAATGTTTATTGAAACAAGAAGTTTTGTTGCTTTAGTGTTTTCACTTTAAGCTGTCTTAATTATTTGTGTATTACCAGCCAAAGTAGGTCATAGGACAATGTTTGGTTGCCTTGAGTGAACAAGGGAACAAAAAGATGTAAATCACTGGTTCTGCACTGTGATCCATGGACTGTGGGTGATCTCTGAGGTCAATGTCAGTGGTCCAGTGCTGGCCCATGAATCCGTAGTGCACAGCATTTGCATTGTTTTCAGTCAGATCTGTTAAATGTTATACAAGCTGATATGTGAGAAAGTCTGAAGGTCAGCAGTGTTTTGGGAGTCAATGAACTAGATAATAGCTGTGAAAAAAAAATAGTTAAAATTTTACTAGGAAAGGCCTGGAGAGATATAGCACAACCAGAGATAGTAAATCCTTCAGTCAAATTGGGTCAGGTTATAGCCACAGCAATAATTACACTTGACCTAGCCAGCAATCGGAGTTTGGCTGTGTCATCATAGTAATGTTGGCTTGTCCTCAGTAATTTAAAAGAATTGGAATATAACATTTGCCAGTTCTATATAATGTATTAACAAGACGCATACAGTTCTGTATCTTTACTGCTCTGATACATTCCAGTTTATCTTCTCAACCCAGTTCTTTTAAAGCTAACTTGTCATCTTTTGGGTAGATGTATCCTCATTTTTCTTGAGGGAATGAGGAAGGAAAGATCAGAAAAGTGTATTATGAACTCTTGCATCATATTTGAAGGGAAAGAGTGCTGACATTTTAACAAAGATATCTTTTGTCTGGAGAGTCATTAAAAGTTGGACAGCAGTCAGCAGAAACAATGGACCTAATTGCTTTTTCACCCATTGAAGATCGAGATGACCCTGCTGAAGTTAATTCATTGGGATGCTAGAAAACCATGGAAAATAAGGCTTGCAAAAGCATTTTTCTTCAAATTTTCCAGTGTTACACTCTAATTTGGGCAGAGATGTCAATAACAACAACATGAAAAGAGCTGCTGACATATTATCTGCTGTCTCCTCAAACCCATTGTTAAGCCATATCTCTAGGAGCTTGATTCTTCTGATCTAGAACTATTTTAATGATATAAATCAGTGGAGACGGGCAGGAACACCTAGGCCAAATTCTTTCCATCATAAAGTAGTGATGAAGTCTAAAATAAGCAAACCCTGTCTCAGAAGCTCTGGTTTTAGTCTGTTAATTAGTAGGGAGCTTAATATTACTAACTCAGGTCTAAATGTGCCTAAAGGTTAGTAGAACTTACACTTCGCCATCAGCTAAGTGTCCACAACCACTAACATACTCTCTTTTGGGAGGCCACAATACTTTTTGGTGGGGTTTTGTGTATGTGAAGGAAATAATCCTGTCTTCCTTTTCTTCTTTAGTCTGCAGTCTGTGCCCAAGGAAAGAGTAACAGAGGCACCAAGGTTAATACCTTTCCTCAAAGCTGATAATGGAAATGAAAATCTATTGTTGTTTTCTGAATAGGGTTTCTAAATAAATCATGTTGTGAACTCTGTTGACAACATCCTAAATCCCTACGACTTTCCTGTAGTTTTGCTCTACTGGCAATTCTGTTTAAATGCTCGTAGGAGAACGTTTCTATCATTCTTGGAAAGTGGTTTTGGGCTGAAATAGGTAGTCTCCCGCCATGCTCCTCCATGAATAGCAAAGGATTTTTAGTTCATCAGCAATGCAGCAGTGAATATTTTGTCCCTTGTCAATTGCCCACATTTTTGTAACTACTGTATGACTTATTTGACAGATCATCTGCCTCACTGAGGGCATAGAAGAAATATATTATTTAATAACTTTGCTGCACTTATTTCTGATGTGTAAAATTTGCTTCTTACAAAAAAAGAAGGAAAAATAAGAACTGACAATCAAGAAGTCTCATTCTTAAAGTCGAATGTTGTCTGATTCTGGAACCTAGGCATGCCAGTATAAGTAACTAGCTAACCTTAAAATGTACTTACTGAAATGTACATGTTTTAAAATCTGAAAGTAATGGTTGTTAAGATATGTATTTGAAACACTGTACAAACTTTAATTTAAATTGCATGTAATTTATAAACTAACTTTACCTTAGCCCTACAAGATAAAATCCCTAATTCAATTAATTTGATCAACCAAACTCAAGCCATGAAGTTCTTTTGGACAGATGTGCTACTTAACTACATTCTGATTTACTATATTAACTTGATATTATGTACTGTAAAAACAGTCTCAAGCTACTTTTTAATTAAAAGGAAAAATATGCAGACATGAAATTGGTTGTGTAGATCAGATCTGTTTAATTTAACTTCATGGCTTTGTCACATCATTTTCCTTCTTTGAAGCATGCTGGGTATGTGTAGTTTTCCTTCTATAACAGGGGTGATTCGTAATAATAGAGTGAGGGAGATGGTTTTTGGACTGTTTCTTCCCTCAGTTCTGTCTGTCTTCACATCATCACGTTTCCAGGAAGAAGAATTGGCTGAAAAATGACTCTGAGTAAGCCCTGCTTAGTGCTTTTTCAGTGTAAAACTTAGAAGTGACATTATGGTATCAGGCAGCTGCTTTTTTTTTTTTTTCCCTCAGCCAGATGCAAGGGCAATGATATGAAACTGAAAGAAACCACAGCTCAATCGTCTGCCTTCCACTTAATTTTTCATACAAATTTAAGGTCAGGTTGTGGCCTGGTAACCAGTGAGGTGTATGTAACATTAGAACAGTAATTCTCTGAAACTGATTGTGAAGAGAAACCAGGGAGAATGGACAGGAGCCTGCTCTTGGTTAAACTAAAACTAAATCAGCTCCATTACTGTATGGAGTAATGGACTTCTTCAGATTTATGCTACTGTTAAGTAAGTGCAGAATCCGTCAGTGGATAACAATGACATAGTTCTTTTAGACTTCCAAGAAAATGATCTTTTATGTACATGTATATGCATTTTATATACTTTACATACGTACATACATGTTTGTGTGTATAAAAGACGTATCTACAGGTATCGAAGCATGCCAATATCACATATTCTGCCACATATTTCCGACTAGCTAATAAAATCATTGTTTGTAATAGAAAACTCGTTATTTACACAAGCAAAAGGAAAAGTATCAGTAAAGCAACACTTAAAGAGCTGCCATTGATTTTCACCTCTTATTTGGTAAATATAAGAACTCCTTGCTTGTTCTTTGTGCAAACATTAACATCTCTCCTTTTTAAGAAAATACATATGTGTCAGGGCAAAATATTCTTGTGGGTTTTTTTCAGACATTTCTGTATTGACAGAAAGGTTGTTTGAAAAATGTAACAGGATCTATCTAAATCTACCTTCTACCTAGTCTTATTACAGCAGTGCAATAAAGCAATGCTAAGCCTAAATTGTGAGGATGTCCAGAGGCTGGTGGGGACCCTTCAACAGAAATATCAGGATTCATGTTGCTGAAACTAATCCTAAATTTTCAATGAACTGAATTTTTTTTAAAGTCTGTGAGAACAATGACAAAGGGTACTTATAATGGAATTTAAAACATTTCTGTTTTGATAAATTCATGAGGGAATCCAAGGAAGCCTCAAAACTGTCCTGATTCTCTGCTTTTTTGCTTGCCTTCTCTAAAGCTGATCTCTTGAACTTCCAGCTGTGCATGCTTCCTCAGAGGTATATATAGTAACTGTATGTATAGCTATATATAGTAGCTTCTTAAGCTCCCTAACTCTCAAGGCATGAAGATATGGCTGACTTGGGAATCAAGGAGAACCAGGAGTTTCATTTCAGGGATCCCAGCTACTCTCTGGTTTCTGACCTGAGCTATAAAGGGCCACAACAGTTCTAGCTTTGCATGTACCCTGGCGCTGCAACCCGGCACCCGAAGGCTGCAACAGAACAGCCTTGCCAGAACACTTATGTGATTCTTGTCAGATATTGCTGCATATGAAAACTGATACTAAGTCTAAGCATGTTCTTAACTACAAAAGTCTGACAAAAATATCTGGCTCCTAGTCAGTGGTGAGCAACTAGAGTCTGACATGTATTGTGCCAGGGAGCCAACTCCAGTCTAAGAAGATCTGACAGGCCACCAGGTGCCAGCAGAGAATGCAGAGGACATGCAGGTAGAGGCAGCTCATGGTGAAAATAGAATGTTCCAGTGTGAGGTGAAACAGTGAAATTTACTTTCTTTTTTTCTTAAACTGTTTGGCTTTTATCCTTGTATTAGACCGGCCAAGAATTCTGCAAATGTGTGTAATTTCACTGAACTGTAATCCCATATTCCAAAAGTCCACCTGGTAAAACCACCCTTGCAAATAGTAATCAATTCCTTGTTATTTGACTGCAGTGAAACAAAAAAGGTCCTGCTATTCTGCGCCGTTTTTATTCATTTTTAAGACATAACTCTGAAGATCATCTCATTTAAACTTCAGTGTTAATACAAACTGTTTCAGTGTTAGTACAAACTGTTTAATAATAATTCCTGACTGGTTCTTGAGCTACCCATGGAGGGAGATATGAATCCCTTTTAAAAATCATTAGATGGGTAGAAAACAAAAAAGTAGATCAGACTGCAGGAGGCATTTTGGATTTGTGTCAAATCAGACAGTTCAGGAAAGTCTTCTGGTTAAGGCAGAGAATATCCAAACAGAAGAGCTTCATGTGCAGTATTAACTGACTCCTCCACCCTTTCATTGACCATATGCTGAATAAAGTTTAGTTTACAGTGTTGCCTGTTTACAGTATCATTTAAGACCAATGGAACACTAAAAGGTCAGAGAGGAAGAACTCAGAAAAAAGGACCTTGATAATACACAAGATGAATTTATTACTGTGTAATAGTCTCATATTTATTCCAGACAGTTACAGACAAGGTTCATTGGACAGACCAATTTTTACAACTAAGTTAGTTAAAGACAGTGAAAAACAGAACTGGCTGACAAAGTACTATGATTTTCTAGTGTGCTCTCTGAACGAGTGTTCCGAAGGCAGAAGAATACCAGTGTTAGATAATAGTCAATGGCAAAGTGATGGTGATTTTATTGCAAACATATTCCCAGCCTCACTTAGCAAAACCTCAACGTTGCTGAAATAATTTTGAATTTTCCCATTAATTTCTGTGAGGTTTTCAGTTCCCCCTTTGGGCTTTTAGTACAATGGGAATGTTGTTGACATTCACGAAAGGTGAAGATATCGGTAAAAAAAATAACCCTTACACTGCAGAAATTCAATAAAATAATGCATCGCAGATGAGCAGAATAGCTCAAGAAGAGCAAATAATTTCCTGTTTAGATAGTAAAGGAAGATCTGATCTAGCATTCCCAGCACTTTAAACAATACTGCATATAAAGTGTATAAATGTACAGCATATTCAACTTGTGAAAGTAGTGTATTTTATGTGAAAATACAAAAGTACTGTTATTTAACAGCTCACCAATATTTTCTTATAAATTCTCGCTGATGCATATTTTGTTTCAGTTCTGCATAGTGATAACTTTCTTGTCAATCACTGAATGTCGAGGAATGCAAATA
Organism: Pluvialis apricaria; assembly: GCA_017639485.1. Taxonomy (NCBI): domain Eukaryota; kingdom Metazoa; phylum Chordata; class Aves; order Charadriiformes; family Charadriidae; genus Pluvialis; species Pluvialis apricaria. The sequence continues at coordinate 175,205,713 of CM030007.1, forward strand.
AGAAATTGCATCTGTTACTTGTAATTTCCTCAATCAAACTCTGAACTCTTTCCTTAACGTTTTCAACAATTCTAGCATGTGGCACTTGAGATAATCCTGAACCCAGTATGTTTTCCTGATGGCTAGATTTGCCTGTCACTAGTGTTTGCTTACCAGCAGTATCATATGAATGAGGTGAATTTTCATTGGAAGAAGCATATTGAAAACGTGTGTGTATCCTGCTTTGTTACATCTGTGTAAAGTTTCCCCCCTCCCAATGCAATTGTTTTTACTTTCTTTTAATCTTGCAAAGAAATGTAAAAGTGGAATAACTGACCCCATGTTCAAAGTCATTGTCAGAGACAATGAAGTCATAGGCTTCTGTTTTTAATAATGTCTTGCAAAACACAAAGCATCATTAATCATATTCAGAGGATAAAAGACACACAGATTTCCTAGTCTCAAACTTTCCTGAAGCCTTGAACATTTCAGTGTTGTAGATTCACACAGATAACAACCCACAACTCTGCACAGAAAGCTCAATCAGTAAAGGAAATGTGAAATAAAACCATTCTTATTCCAATGTATAAAAACTGAGACTGTCTTTTATGCAAAACAAAATAGACTAGAATGTCTATTCTGTAACAGTGATTCAACACCAGATGATGTCTGTAAGTAGATTCTCTTATTCTCCCTTTGGAGATGGATTCAGTTAAACTACACCTAGGAACATAAATAAGGGTGTCCATGCAAGAAATAAAACAGATAACAATCATGCTGTTGCAATATTCATGTTCTTACTTCCTTCCCAAATACTTCCATTTGCAGACAAGCCTTGTGTTTTATTGGTTTTAGATAAATGGCAGAAGCAAAACCAGGCTACAAATACCTCTAAATATTGTTCTCCTATCCGACTGTCCAGATTTTCATATCGAGCCAAATTCTGCCAAATCTGATTACCTTCAATTTTGAATTAATTTCGTTTGGAAATGCAGTCTTAGTTAGTTCATTTGTGCATTAAGACCTCAGGAAAATCATTTTGCTCTAAAAGGAGGGAAATGTAATAGTACAGTTGAAATTTGGCCCTCTCCAACCTAGTGCATGCCAAGTTGGATTCAAAAGAAGAAATAACCACAATATTGTGTTTAAAGATGTTGGTCTCAGTTCAGCAAAGTGTTTGAGAATTGGCTTCACTCTGGCTTAAGTTTAAACATGTGCTTAAAATACTATGATGAGTTAAGACTATGTTCTCAATATGCATGTAAACTGGTAATAAAAAAGGAAATGTATAATGCACGTATAATGTATGCTACCCTTATATTTGCCTGATAAGCAAGAAAGAGAAGATTATAACTTGCCTACAGTTACAGCTCCTGTGGCCTCAGACAAAAGGAGGACTAACTAGACTCAGTGTAGTCTGCAGGGTGAAATTCAGCCTCTGTGAAGGCCATGTGAGACCACTGATTTCGGAACAACCAAGAGTTCACTTTCAGAGTGATACCACTTTGCGCTAGAATAGGTACATCCAGTAGAAGGTTTCTCAACACGGCAGACAGTCTAGAGAACTGCAGTGTAGTTTTTTGCAGTGTAGTTGGGTGGTAGGGAGAGGAGGGAAGTCAGGAGTCCTCAACAAAGGATGGAATAATCAGTTTCATTTTTGAGAAAGATGTAGGGAAAAGCCTCAGAGGGATTTCCACAAACTAAATGTTCCTGCCCCATCATCCAGAAGCTGAGACCTCAACACCCTCAGCCTAGCACCTTGCAGTTCCCACAGACACCAGTGCTCCACACACCCACTCGCTGTTTTCTGTCTACCCTCCAGTGGCCTTCACAGGCAGCCTGATCCATCTTCAACACCTTTACAGCAGGAAAGTGGGCAGCAGAGACAGATCATTTAGGTTACAGCATCCTACCCACATCTCTTCAGGGGTAGACAGACAAACCACCCCAACCTGTGAGCTATCTGCTGACCACCTGTGGGACTGACTTGAGTCAGCTCAAGAATATTTTTTTGCCATTTTCATGACAAAAATATCTCAATCATTATTTATAGGTTGGAATGATTTCCACATAGACAGCTTTTACATAGAAGTACATTGCAAAAGACTGTGACTCTAAAGTAATGACTTGGCTGAAACGTATGCATAAATTACTGTTATAGATATGTATATTGATACATATGCATTTGTGTGACTTTTGTACAGTGTCCATATTCGTATTTGTGAGAAAAAGAAAAAAAATTTTCCTTCATTCTTCATAGCAGGAAAGTACCTACCATCTACAATTCTATGCTACTATTTATTTACAGTAACCATTTTCTTTATTAAATTATTTCATTTTAATGTTAAATGGCCCTTCCTGCTAAATGACTTCTTTGTTGATATTTAGTAAGGTCATAAAGAACTAGCAGGGAATGGGAACACTCCTATTCCCTTCAATCTGAAGGACAACTTGAAATAAACATTGAAATAAAACTTACAGGCCAGTAGTACAGAGGTTAAGTGAGAAGATTCTACTTATTCTGTCCAAAGACTGAAGGGAAAAGAAATTTGATATATTTTGGTCTGGGTGTGTGTAGACATGGAGTATTGTTTTGCTGAACGTGCTTCTCCATATTTACAGCAACTTTTCTAAACATTGCAGACAACTTTTACAGCTGTCATCAGAATTTGTAAATATCTAAATAGTGGTTTTATATATAGTTTGTGTTTATTCTAAGAAATTAATTTTTTGAAAGTATAGTATTCAGTGACTATTAGAGAATAATAATGGGAAGAAAAGGATCAAAATTTTAATTGTGACTATTCTCACTGAAAATCCAGTTCTTGGGATTGTCTTTATGCACTAAAGTAGTCAATGCACTGCATGATCTATTATTAAGTCAATTTGTATAATGACATCCTCTCAAGGTACTGTAAATCATTTAACCTAATAGATACATTGCCAAGTTTGTAAGAAACACAAAGCTATATTCAGAAGAAACAGCTAATAATCTGCTATCAATAAGCTAGTTAAATCATTCCTAACAACAAGCGGGATGAAATGCAAAATAAAACCAGATCATTGCTCTATGTTATCTATGTAACAGTTTATTTTTAACTAAAATATATACATTTTTTGGCTCAAACTCTCCCTTCCTACTGGATGAATGCAGATAAAAAACATATTGCAGTGTTACAACATCAAATTCACAATGATGAGATCTTTAGATGTGATCCAGATTCAACAGCAGACTTTGGTTTTTCAATGAAAAATAAGTATGTCTTTGAAAGCTGAGTTTCTGGGGAGCTCAGAATGTTCATGGATATGTTGAGGAACTGGCTAATTGGGGTGGCTAAAACAGGGATGGGAAATACTTGAAAGTGGTAAAATGTCACTTTGTTTCAAATGTTTCTTTCCAGAATTCCACAACGTTCTTAAGACATATTGTAAACTGTTGCTAACTCAAAATACAATTTTCCATTTGAAAATTTATTGGGCATTTTTAGTGGGAGGCAGGGGTTTCAAGTTTGGGGGTGGTTTGGTTTTGTTTTGTTCATAGTTAATTTTGTCAAAAAACTCTGGAAAATCTCTCTTTCCATTTTAGCCAAAGTAACATTTTCCTCCTACTACATTTTTTGGCTAATTCAGCAATCAGGAGGCCATTTCTTTGCCTCTCATACTTTTACCCATTATGCATGAGTGGGTTTTGTGATTTTTTTTTGCCTTGGTACCGAAGTGCTCAGCATCATTTTAAGGTAAAGTATCAGTTCATACGAAATCGTGTGAGTTGCCATATCAAGACTGAGAATCATTCATCACTATTTACTTGTCATCACAATTACATCCTTGTGGGCTGAGTAACACACCACAGTGTGTATGCAAATGTGATGGTGTTTTGCATTTGTGTGTATACTTGTGTGTGAGGTGTTGCATAAACAAGCCCAAAGTCTGATGTACATTTGCATTGGAAAAGTGAATATAAACCAGCTTTTTATATTGCTATCCAAATATACTGCAAGAAACAACTTTGATTGTTCATGGATTGTCCTTAATCAGTGTTTTACTCTTTCTGAATTCTATTGGGATATCTTTGAGTGTTTTAGACTTGACATAGATTACAAAAAGGCTTCCTGGGTCTCTTCATTGGATAATCTTTCCAGAATTCAACCCAACCTATGAGTATTTATTCCGTATAATCAAAAACATAAATGAAGAAGTAGGCATGGCAGGATTTCTTTTTTGTTTATGTTTAAATTCCAGCTTTTCTTCATTTCACCGTACATGAACTTTTCATTTATTTGGGGATCAAATATTGTTTCTTACAGCACAAAATCTGAAAAATCAGATGCTGAAAGTAATGAAGGGCAGCTTCTCAATGCAAAATGTAGTATAGGGATAAGTAATTTGTGTTTAATAAAAATAAAAATATTTCTAATCACTGCATAATAATGATGACACAAACAGAATATATTCAATGAAATAAAGACTCCAAAAGAATTATTCAAAAGTGAAAGACTTGAAATAGTGAAGGACAGTGGGATGAAATAAACTAGTTGTAGTAGAGATCAGAGCTACAAAAATATGAGCTTCAAAAACTTTACTTATTTATTTCACATAACTAGGAAATAGTACTGGTTTTCTTTGCTGGGGAGCACTGAGGTATACTCCTTTTCTAATTAACATTAAAGATTTACATTCTGAATTCATCTTTTGCACTCGACAAATATTAATAAAGCTATGGGGCACCTCTGACTATCGCTCTCTTTAGTTCTTTTTCTAAACAGTCCTTAGCCCTAAAATAACTGGCCCACACCATCTACCCCCATCGTCCTGTTCCCTGCCCCACTGAATAACAAGAGCATTTATTTGTGGTCAGCTGAACTGAGAAACGGGTCTGTGTTGACACTACCTTTCTTTTTCTTACAAACTAGATCCATTCCCCAGTCTGATTTATTGCTCAGCTACGCGAGTCCTTGTGACGCTGCAGGAGACCAAGACAGTAAGGGAAGGAAATGAGGGTGTGGATAGAAGACGGGGATGCTCCTTTCACTAGCAGAAACTTTATGCCAGTTTAAACTGTACATTGAACCACTCTTTCAATCACGGCTAAGGAATATCAAAATCAAGTCTATGAGGGTAAAGACAAGAGATCTGCCGTCACTTCTTTTGCTTTACTCTGTTGTCAAATGCTACATGTAAATATTGGGAAAAACTTACACAGACGTGGCTTAATTCTTACTTGTGAAAACTTCATAAAGTTACATTACAGCAGGTCCAAAAAATAAGAATATCATTATGTCATGTGTGTGAACTCTTTTTCATCCAAATGAGTTTAAACAACAGCATCTGTACAATGAAAAACAAAATAAACATTAACAAAAAAAAACCCCACACTTCACCTGGGAGGATGTAATGCCTCTCTCTAGCCAAAGCATTGAAAATATGGAGGTGACTTCATGAGTGTGGAGCAGTAGGGCTTTCATTCACAGTATCATTATCTTTTTTAATGATGGATTGTGGAAGGGACAGAGGGAATAGATTGCAGAATCTCATTGCTACCTTAAGTTGAATGAATATTTTCATTTTTGCATTGTCCGTTTCCCAAACACTGAAAGTAACTGAGATTCAGTTTATTACCAGTGTATTTCAGTGTCTCATAATCTTGCCTAGAATTAACACAAAAAGCCAATAGCCTGTTCGTTAGGGATAATACCTGACTTTACTAAGAGAGAGAGAAAGCCAAGAGAGTGAAAGTTTCTGAAGTTTCAGAGAAGTTTATCTTCTTTCGAGGTTACCTGCGCTTTCCTTTTTCACATACAAAAAAGCATTATTCTAAACAACTTTTTTGTAGGTTTACTGAATATAAATGTGGCAAAGTTGTTTTTTTAGCACATGGCACAAGGGTCAGCCTTAGTCCATTACCTTTTTCCTATAGCTGCTTGATTACTGCTTGCTGATTTCTTTAACCTTGAACCACATAAATCAGTAAATCCTTTCTGGGAGCTGAACCATTTAGTAATGCAATGTTGAACATCTGTCTTTAGAAAAACTGTAAATTTATTTTATAAAGAGGCAATTCAGCATAGCTAATAAATATGATTTCATGCTTTTTACTTCCCAGATGGTTCTAGGTTCTAGAGTATAATGAATTAGTAACTTCTGAAATCCCTTGTAAGGGAATAAGCTACTAAATGCAAAAGAGAAGATTTCTGAATAATAGCCTTGTACTTTACAGAAGTATTGAGGTGTACATTTCTCATGGGGACCACAAATCTTTGAGGCTCTGAGTTGTGCTGTACATCATCCTGACACTGTTTTTTAGCTGGTGTAAATATAAATGGCCACAGTAACTACAGTGAAACACGTTTCCCCAGCTGAATATTTAGCTCCACAGCTGTGTTTTGAATATCAGCTCTCTCTGTACCCTCATGCCATTATTTACATGCCAGATTTCATAAGGAAACCTGATAATAGATGAGAAATAAATGGCAAGTGAGAGACCACAACTGAAAGAGTTGTTCAGACTTTTATAATCAATGGAGAGCAACAACCACATCCAAGGTGTGGAACATCTCATCCGAGGGGAGGTACTTGAAACAATCTGATAAATCATGCTGTGAAATCCTTTTTCATTCTCCAGATGGTAAGAGACAAGCATGACTAGTCCAGTTCTACCCCAGGGCCTGAAACGTGGATACCTACAGTTAGATAAGGTGAGCTTCTCAGTCTGTGTTGAGAATGCACCACCCTCAACTCAGTGTTGAAAGAGAGGTGTTACTCTTCAGTGGAGGCAGCTAGAGTAACAAGAAGAACCACTTGTCTTTGCCTTAATCCTCTGGCCCTAACATTTGGTTCTTTACTCAGACTTCTCCCACAAAATGCATTTATTTTTATTTTACAAGTAAATACCCTTTGAACATGAGAAAAGTCATTCCAAACATTATTCTTGTTTTTTTCTGATACCATATGGAGACTACTGTTGATGTATGGTGGTATTCTTAAGGAATCTTGTAATTTCTCCTCATATTATTGTAGGTGTCAGTGTTTTGGGCTTGGCTGGGTTAATACGCTTAGCCATGCCTCCCAATCTTCAGGAGCATTAACCTGAATTTGTTGTCTTTGTTTTCCCAGAGGTGAGCCATCAATTAGATGCATACTAACCAGAATAAGAGAAGGACTGGAGGCATTAGCACTTCCTTTCTAAAATGGGAGCACCTGCTGAGTGCTCAGTGGTAAATGTGAAATCAGGGAAAATGTCAAAATATTTGCTGGGTAGATACTTTGGGTAACTCTCCATCCCGGGCTGCCCATTAGGCTTAACTGCGATTAGAGGGTGAGTGGCTATCACTGCCCTTAATTCGCTAAGAAAACATGCATTCTAATTAGCTTCAGGCAAAGGTAGAAGTCTCCCCAGAGGGGTTCTAGGTCCACGTGGAAACTCCCAGTGGGATACAGCCTGAACATCCTCCAGCCTTGTAGCAGGCTGGAGACGGAGCTTTATTAGAAACATCTCCTTTACCCCACTGCTGTGCCTTCAGTACCACAAATAACAGCACATGGAGTCCATTTTTTATAAATCTTGGTTTCAGCTTGTAAAAAATCCAAAGGATATTTTATGCTAATAGCAACATCATGGGCTCTGTCTTCTTAAGCTTTACTGAGGACTTACATAAGCAAAATTCCCATAGACTTGAATAGGTGATTTGCCTTTGAAAACTGGGCAAAGTAATTACTCAAATAAATAATTTAAATTTTCAGATTATCCATAAAAGCATTCTCACTACGTTATTCTAAACGGTTTTAAGGGGTGGTTATGAACTACTGATGCTTTTTTAAGCTATTCATCCTTTATTTCTTGGTTTGAATTACACAAAAACACTATTTGAAGTTGTGTGATTTAATACCCAATGCTAAGAGCATTTCTATTCCCTGTTGAGTGAGTCCTTACCCTGCTTTCCTGTGCAAAATGCCTTAACAAACAATTTTACACCTAACACTCAGGGAATGGCATACCACTCAGATTATTGAAATGCTCTCTGTTCCTCACAGTCCTTTCACATACAAGACTGTACTGATTCAGCTTTCTAGAAACTTCAATTGCTCTCAATTTCCAAAGGGATTTGCATATTTTAATTCTACGAGCACAAACGTTCTGTGAAGTCTTTTCTGAGTTGAGTCTATGCTTGTCTTTATCAAAAAATGCTGAGGTCTGCCATTGCTTGGGATTTTAGCTGTAGTGATTAATGATTTAATGGTTCTTTAAATTTAATGATTCAGCTAGTGTGGTATTGAATCCTAGTTTTGGAAATAAACTGTTTCCCCTTCTTCAGCGAGGTCCAGAACTCTTGTTTTAACTTTTTATCTTGAAGTATCAGAGTACTGATCTCAGTGCTGGTGGATCCATGGTTGACTCCGTGTGCGCATCTGACTGCTTGGGAGGAAAAAGGTGGCACAAGGCACTTGCACACCCCATCATGGGTCACTCCTGCCCTGGAAGGACAAGCAGAAAGCATGTCAAATGGGTCGCCATGTCAGCAGAGCACTGGAAGCAAAATAAAGAGTGAAGGAGAAGGTGGGACAGGCAGGGAGTTGGCAGGGGAACATGTCTTCTGTAAAGGTTACTCTTTGGGCTAAGACCACTCAATATTTAATTTATCATCTCCAAAAGAAGATTTTACGCAAAGCCTGCACTCTTCTAAAATGTCAGTCGTTGCAATTTTAGCAAAGAATTAAAATCTTTAGTTACTCTTGGCAATCATCTAAAACTCTTCCTGTTCCTCAGTTTCTACCATAAGCTGCTATCCTTTGTATTTCTCTGGGTTTCACAGACATGGGAGGATGTGATGCTGACACATAGAAATGACTTGCTGAATTTTTACATTCCTCCTATTCTAGTTAGGTTCTTTGTTTTGGCTTTCTTCAAAATTCATATGGGATGATTCTGTTAATGCAATACACCTTTTAACCTAAGCAAATAACCCGTATAATGATCAAAATCTTTCGCTCTTCATGTAGGACCCCAGCTGAAATCTTTCTTACTTTCCACTAAAAGTTTAGTCCAACAATAGAAGTTGGGAGATATTTATGAATCCTGTACCACTTTTACATCATTATTCTGATAGGAAGGAAGGGAACTAGGAAATGCAAGGGAAGGCAAGGCAAGGCAAGGCAAGGCAAGGGAGGGGAGGGGAGATTTTTTCCAATGTAAAGAGTATCTCACATCAAACTCCGAACTTGCTGTTAAAGAGCAAATAAGGACAGGAAGCTAAGAATCAGTGATCTGCAGATTTCCAGGACTATTGTTGGTCTGTAGCATTTTATCCTAGTTCACGTAACATTTTTAGAAATCTTTAATCCATGAATATTGACAGTACTATAACAATTAAATTTTTAAAAAAGCTTGAAAACAATATAAAGAATATTGCAAGAGAGGATGAAATAGGTGACCTATCAAGCCCCTGCAAGATCTAGTTTGTTCTGTCTGATTCCTTCATCTGGAATACAGAAAAACAAGTTTAAAAAACAAAAATTCAGGAAACTGGCCCGTCTCTTTTTAGGAAGGTCAAGAGCTGTACGAGTTGTCTATCCAGACACTTAGATAATGCTTTGCTGCTGCCCATGTCAAAACTGTCCAGCAACAAGTGTCAGTATTTTGTAGGGAAAGATGAATGTTGTACCAGCTGAGAGGGAGGGGAAAATGAATTGTTTTCTTACTATTCCTTCTTTTCTTTTTGCTTTGGACAGAGACTTTGATGCATCTTATTACTTGAAATGCTTAAGGTAGTCCAGGCAGAGATGGATGAATGAGGCAAGCAAAGGTGGATGATAAATGTAATTTATTTCTTGACCACATATGTGGTACATACTTCTTCAGGAACAGTCTGGCAGGGTCCCAGGTATAAACTATTCGTCAGTATATCGCACTGTTGCATGAATGTACTTTTGTTTTCATTCTCCTGTTGGAAAATTTAGAAACTGGGCAGATCTGTGTGCAGTCTTCCAGCCTTTTGTATAATCTAGCAATTGTGCTATGGCAATGAAAATCTTTTGCAAAGTTGTTATAAACATACAGCCAAGAAATCTTTTTAACTTGGTGAATAATATCACTTATTTCAAAATGAATAAAGAAACACTGAAGCATATTCTGCTGTTGCATAGAAAGCACTGATGAAATCATCTTGGTCACAATTCAGAAAAAAGTGCATCATCTAACTCTGGGCCTGATCTTTTCTGTTCCATGCTGAAGAACCCAAGGTATAGTAAGCTGCAAAGTGACCAGCATCCTTTAAATGCTGTGGGAAAACACCAGGATTATGTGCATGAACAACAACAGAAATTAGTTTTTCATGGATGGAAAATACTTTCCCAGAGGCAATAGAAACTAAATAAAATAAAACAAAATATAGTAATTCTGGAATCAGAGGGCATAACCAAATCATTTCCTTACATGTATTTTTTGTTCAAACTTTATTTCCGTTTTGAAGGACTGCCAAAATAGTCCAACTTCTCTCTCCATAAAGTTATGTGCAATTCCCTCTGGAGTGGGTGTGGAAAGGAGAGTCAAATGAGGCATGTTATCAGGTAACATAAATAGTTTACAGTGTTTTGAAATCATGGTGCCTTTATCAGACTTGAGGAATTTTGCCAAGTATTGGCATTAAAAGCAGGAGGAATTTAAATAAGATTGACTCCTAGCCTGCCAGAAGATGGTTCTTTATGATTTCACCCCAAACCTGCAGCCCCACTATTTTTCTTAAAAACATATTTTGGCTTCCCTCCATCCTAAACTTTTGCTGATCCACTGTACTTGGCACATTAATTTTCTGTGATGATTTTGGCAGCCATTAGACATTGCCTATGCCTAGCATGGGAAAAAAAAAGAAAGGAAACATGGATATGCTTGACATAGGGTAATTTTTCCTTTCTATTGCATTACTGATAGCAAGTACCACTTCATTTACCATTGGTAAAGTGTAAGAAAAATTAATAGAAAAGAGATTATTATTTTTTTAAAATAAAATCTGATGATCTACATGCTACTGGATACTAAGTGGGAGCTGCTGTTCTATGCTGTAGTCCTCACATTACTAGTAGTTTATTCAAACTTAATAAAAATGTCTTCTACCAATACGGATGCTGCAAAACTTTCATAAGGCCTAAGCAACTTTGTTATCCATCTAGGAAGTTCACTGTCCATACAAACAACTGAAGAACTCATTTATCACTCAACACAACAAATCTAGAGTCGCGATAGGTAGAATCTTCTGCTTAGGTCCTATCAGCTATCTGCTGGTCTTCCATACATTTCCATTTCTTCTTGTCTTGTCTATTTTTTCCCTTTTTTCCTTGCAGTTGGTGAATAAAACTATGACAAAACGTCCAAAGACTAGAGAAAGAAGCGGATGCATCTTATTCATTAAAAATTTGGTCACTATTTTAGAGCATGCAAGAAGACTATGTTGTTCACAAGTCTCACGTTTTTCATATGCTAAAGACAAACACTGAAAATTTTAGATTAAAGGAAGGAGCAAATGAAAAGTGTCTCAAAAGGGACATGAAGTTTATTTGTGGTGTCTCAAAATGCATTAAATCTAATTATTAGCTCTTTACCATAATTTTCCGTCAAAAAGTATGAAAACCTAGCATGGGAGCACTGTTCATCACACTCATCAGTTTGTGAAGAAACAAGGAAATTGATGTAACATAAAAAAGGAAAAGGAGACATTGTAGAGGCAACTGGAATATAGCTAAAATTCAGCACTGGAATATCATCCTTATTTTCTGTGTTAAGATCTCTGAACCACGGATCACATTCTGATCACTGTTGCACTCTGCTAATGCAGATTTATTCTCAAATATGTCTGAAGTTTCACTGGCATTGGAACGTGAACATGAGCCTGAAAGAGCACTCAGGAAAAGTGAGGGTGTTTGGCTCTTAGTCTCGAGGTTTGTCACACAGGAAGAGACCTCTCATGGCAGGCATAAGAATCACCACGCAGCTACGATCTCATACCTAGGAAAAAAAAGGATTTTACCCAAGACAAGTATGTAAGGAAAGTAGTTCCAAGTAAGGAAAATAGTTCCAAAAAATCACAATTTTTTTATAATATATCTTTTTTTAATAAAAAAATGCAGTGCAATCAAATTAAGCCATAACTAGGTGAAAATCTGGGAAAAAAACGGAGCAAATTTGGTGAAAAATATCTACGGTTTCAATTGAACTACAAGAGAATTTATGAAGGTCCCACATCAAAATTTAACAATTTTGTGTTGCTAACCAACTCCTAATTTCCTTGTCTTTGCCAGTGGTTTGTGGCTATAGTGCTGCAGTCAGCAAATATTAAAAGAGGTTTTATGCCAGAGCTGGGCTGGTAATCCCTCCAGAGCAGCCAGTCTCAATATGTATAGTATGTGGCATCTCTCATGTATCCTGCTGATGATACAGGATGCGTAAAAGAAGACCAAGCAAGTAAAATGTATACTAAGTTTAAACAAAACAATCTGTTACTTGTGGCCTGATTTCAAACTGCCGTATTCAGATTGCTTCAATTTAACAAAGAAATCACCTTTTAAACATTATCAGTAGGGGAAACAATCAAATATATCCTGAAATATGGTGAAAATTAAAATACAGTACAGCTTGCACAATGATTTTGAAACTCATAATTTCATCTAGTAGAAGACAGAATATTGTGTATATGTGTGCCTAAAATTAGTGTTGATGATACACATCTCATGTTATTCACTGAGAAAATAACTACCTTGGCCAATTTCTACTAAAACAGATTCCTCCATCTTTAAAGCAATACTTTAGCCAACAGAAGTTCTGAGTAACTAGGAATTGCACAACTTAGCCAACCAAGGGTTTTTCTTAGAGAAACCATGGCTTATAATGCATTTCTCAGCAATGTCATTTGTAAATTTAGATGGGAGTCAGAAAGCATGAATGAGACCTCAGAATAGCCAGTATACTCCTAAAGGTTAGAGAAATTTTCCTGAAGAACCAGGTTTGTGCATTTTTTGAGACTTAATACTCTAGACAAATACACAGGCTGTAATGACTTCGATGTGAAGACTTTCCCTCTTCCCTAGTATGTTACTTTACTCTGGCTTATCAAGTGAGTTTCCCAGTCTTTAAAGTACTCCCATTCAAACTACTTTGCTCTCTTTAAATATTCATTAGTAGCTGGTTTCCGGAGAACTCCATGCCACACAGCAGACATATTCAAGAACTTGCTCTGAACCACATAGTGTTAGACCATGAACCTTAATGGATGTGCTACCACACTCAGGTGGGTATTTACTGACATTGACCCCCTTCCTTGTCTTGGAAATTCTCTTTTTTAAGATGTCTTCAGGTAGAACAAAAACAATGGTTAAAATCTCAGAATATTTCAGTCACTCTTTCCAGCCAGGCCCAGCAAATGCAAACCAGGTTCATTCTATGAGTGTGGAAGCAGCACAAGGAAGAGGTGCAAAAAAAGAAAGTATATTATTTAATCCTGTTGATGATTTTTCATAGGCTTCTGTCATTCAAATTATCCTCAGATAAAGACAATAATGTAAGGGCTGATTTATGCATAATAGTCTGTTTCCTGCCTTTTGCGTCTTTTTACTGTTTTAGGAAACTGCAAGGCTATTTTGCAGTTCTCAAAGAAGAGTGGAGGAGGACATTGCTTTCTCAGTCTTGGTTCTAGGCAGTCCAGATTTGATAGGAGTGTTCCTCTTATTTGATAAGAACAGTGTCCTAGAACAGGCCCACCAGGACATATAGGTGGTAGAAAGTCCATATCATGACTCCTGGTGTACTTATGTGTACATTATCACCTCTGTGTTAGCAAATCTGGGGAAGTTCTACAAACACCCAGCAGCAGAAATACAGGTAACCAAGGTCTACCAGGGCAACAAAACATCTGAGCTAGACTTCAAGTACCTGAAATTTGGTCTTATGGACCTAAAATCAGAAATGGTTACCTTTGCTCTTTTATGAGTATAGCTGTTGCATTACTTACTCGCTTTAGAAAATATTATACTGAATTTCAGATCAGGGCCTCCAGACACTACTGCAGTATAAATAAAACCCGATTATTTTGATGTATAATAATTCTCAAAGAGAGTAGCCAAAATGCAGTCATTTTTATTAGTTCTCTGCCACTCTTTTGGTTTTTTTTGGTGGTTTGGTTTTTTTCTCTCTCTCTTGTGGCTGACAAGCTTCATAAAGGCATCAAATAGAAAAGTTATGTGACTGTGATAAGCACTTATATACTCTGACTGTGGACTCAGCAGCATCTTTCACCAGACTTCCATAACAAAGAGCAAAGAACTAACCCTTTAAAAAAAGAGATTATAAGTGGTGTCTTGCTCTGTGAAAATAAACACTAAACAAAGCTTTTGGGGATATTTTCCATGAAGTTATTGTGTATAATTATCAGCACCCTAAAGAGAGCCAAAATATAAAATCTTGGAAAGGTGCATATATTTCATGTTACCAAATGTACTTTGATGTTTCAGTAGGAAATACAATTAACATAACTCAACTTATGAATCATCTTTCAAGTTGTTTATACTTATTTCTTCCTACTCTTTTTTTTTCCCTTTAATTATTTATTCAATATTCCCACAGAGAAGTAGATGAGGGGGAAAGAATTATTTATATAATGGAGACCACATACTGTATAACGAAACATTTCATAAGTAGCACACTCACTCTTGTCTATTGTAAGTGTTCACAAAGAATGGTTTTATCCTTCATAAGGCAGGTTTATCCAAAGTAAACAACGTCCTCTTCGAGGAGTGTATGTTGACATGTTTATGAAAAATGCACGCAGTCTGCAAGAGAGACATTGCCCTGGATTACAACTAAAAGCCAATAAAGATAGATATTTTTGCAAGAGATGGGGAAAATGGTTGCACTGAGGATATAATTCACGGTAAGCTTATTAAATGGAAATCTTTATATTTAGGGACAAATGCAACATGTTGCTATTAATCTTCATTTGGAAAGCGGTACTATAATAGCATTATGATAAGTGAACTGTTTGACTTCATTGTAGAACCTGTTGGGAATTTTTCAAAGCAACATTTTTTCATCTCTGTGCTTCTCATTGAGAACTAAATCACATATTTCTACACAGCACTGCACTGTGTCATGTAGGTGAATCTATAATGTCTCTTCATCTCACTTCTCTGATAATAATCCTTTTTTCCATACTGGCTCATTTCCCAGCAGTTGCGTTCGGTGTGTTTGGAAGCAAATTCTTATTTAGGAGGCAACTTTGGTCAGGATAAAGATTACTCTGTAATTATGAATTGTAAGATCTTTGAGAAAAATGCTATTTCAAACTGAAAAGCCATAAGTTAAGGTTGGATTTTTAAAGATGTAGTACTTTTTACATAAAAAAACCCCACACCTTTGGAATCAAAATGCGTCACAGAATTGTGTTAATATTGTAGAAAATGCATATCAAAATCAAGAAAGAAATATAAAAGTTTTGTCAAAATATTCTATACTGTTCTTTCAGAAATACTTTTTTTTCTTTCTTGAGTGATCTTCATGTTAAACCTTTCCATGCTGTGATGGAATATACAAAACAAATTCAAATAAAACATTTTGACTGAATGAAAACAAAACTTACCCACTCCTAGCCATTGTGTTTGAGGAGTATATAGAAGTGCAGAGAGCTTGTTCTTAGTCAGAATAATCTCAAAACATCATTTGCCAGATGGCATTTTCATTCTCCTGACAGTTTTTGGTAAGGTCCAAAAAAATATAATCAAATACTCACATTCACAAAATATGATGGAACTTTGTTCCATATGCATTTCTGTTATATATATCTACTCATAACCCTTTGATTATGATTTTTCCAAAATGTAAATTTGTTATAAATTATACAAAGAAACTAGATGATGCTATATTTCATTTTTCTCTCATGCCTTAAACACAAGTTCATTAAAATTATTGTATTTTCATATTCAGTTCATACAGAGAGGTAACCACATTAAAGAAATCACATTAAGAAATTACTGAGTTTTGATCAACCCTTTGAAAAACAATTCTCTGGTTTCAACCTTTTGCTTTCCATACTCTTTTCTGAAAGGGCTGTCTTTTCACCACCTCCAAGATTATCTAGTTTTGAACAGATAGAAAAATGTGAGGGACTTTTTGATCAGAAACTTAGGCAGAAATAATACATTTAAACACCTCCAGAATATAATGGGACGTCACAAATCTACATTTTGTATCTAGTTTTCTGCAGTTACATGTAGGCAGTGGAAAAGCATTTGCAATTCCTTGGTCCTGGTGCAATTCTCAACTAACAACAATACTCCATACTGAGGCAAGAGTCAGTTGTGAAGCTGCTGCCCTCACTTACTCCCTAGTTCCCCTGAAATGCTCTTTCTGGACTTGCTGTCTAGTAAACAGTCACAGGATACTCCAAAATGTGACTGACCTGGAAAATCAGGCATCCTGGGATGTGATTTGTAGGCCACACTGTTTAAATTTATTTGTAGCCTAAAGTTCTGGTCAGACAGCTCAGTTCCTTAAAACTAGCATGCAAACATTTTAGCAGTTTATTATGTCACCAATTCTCTGTTCCTTAGAATTGATGTTTAGTCTGTTATTTAAGTACTTTACCTATCTTTAAGAAAATCTAGAAGTTTGGAGAAATCAAGCCTTCTATTAGATACTATTTTGTTCATACAGAGAGCATCTTGTCTTCTATTTTTTCCTGGAACGGTGAATATTCAGAATGCTTATGGCGGGAGATCTCTTCAGACATGTAATAAATACACTTCATGAGATGAATTGGCATAGTTCAAATGAAGAGAAACAAATGTCCTGAGGAGCAACTTTTGGGATGGGATCAGAAGCTAGCCACAGATTGTTTGGAAACAAACTCTTAACTAGGATGTGATTTATGATCACAGTACAGATTATTATAGTTTACCGTCAATGGATCTAGAGTGCAAACTTGAGCAAAAAACAGTAAATATATGTAACTCTTAAATTAGAAAATATGATGTTGCACACGCAAAGGGATGGATTGAAAGAGATTTATTTTTTTTTAACCTAGTCTCTTTGCTGCATACAGCATCAGATTTGTTCTCTGGTGCAGCTCACAACAGAAAAGAATTGCACAAAAAGACCTTCACAACAGTTTCTTCTTTGTTTCATACACAACAAAGCTAAGATTTCCAAAAGGAATTAAAAGCATGAGAAGCCCATCTGTTAGGCAGAAAACCTTATGGTGCCTTCCACATGGGAATGAATTTTACTTGATACAAATAACCATAAAGCTGTTGTAATTAGCAAGATCTTTAGTCAGATGAAATAACAAATGAAAACATTCACATATTAGATTATATTTTTACTAACTGCAATTTAGAACATTTTTATGTGACATGGCATAAGTCTATTTGACTTCAGTAATGCTTCTGATTTTAACTCTGTGCATTGAAAACAAACTTCACCAGGTTTATTTCAAAAAGTAAATACTCCAGTCACTCAGTTTAAGGTGAGTTTGTTGAATTTTTTTTTTTTTTAAATAGCTTCTTCAAACCACCCTTTGGAAATATACGATATAATGCTAACTATCTAGTGGATGGGCTCTCAAGAAATGACCATTGAGTGTATACCCATGCTGGATGTACCACACCATGGACATCAGTTTTCGTGTTTTGTTATTTCAAGATGTAACGTCTTTTATAAGAACCAACTCTGACCCAACGCAAATGTGTCTTCTTAACACCTTTGTGTAGTCACCTGGGATAGAAGGACTCAAAATTAAGCTTAAGTTCTTTTCTTTTTCTAATTGAAAGTCTACCAAACCTTAAAAAAAAAAAAAAAAAAAAAGAAAAAAAGATTGAAGTACTGTGTTATGAAGTGTTGTCATAATGGTTTTCATTTACAGCCAAATGCCCTTTCAAGGTTTGTTTATTACTTTTAAAATCTCCCAAATTGATTGTTTGCTTGTGTGCATACGTAGGAATTTCTGTATATAGTTTGGAGGTGTTTTCTGCAGGGGAAGGTTAAACGTTTCCAACGTTTTCATGAACTACCATCAGATGTCTTCCAGATCACTACTGGTTCCCAGAGCACAGATTGAGGAATACTGCATTAAAGGAGACATTTCCTTTTTCCATTGACTGTGGAGGGATTCTAAGGGGATTTGGCACCCCAGGCTAAGGTTAACCTTTGTGAACACCATCTGTAGTTTAATTTTAGACACACATTTTGGGGGAGGGTGTTATGTGATCACAAATGGTTAATGTTCATGTGTAGGCAGTCCTTAAGCAACCAGAGCACATACTAAGAAAGAAATGCAGCACAGTGGGCCAGTAAAAGCTGCTATACAATACTTGCACCATTATTAAGACCTTATTGAGGTCTTTGTGAGACCACAGATAAAAGTGGCAGAGATGATTAACTAAGGCAGGGAAATTGCTACAATTTCCATAGGGCACAAGAAGTACCATTTGGTCTGCATTCATGAATCTCTTATATTTAGCTTTTGGGGACTACCTGGGCATCCTCAGACCTTTGGGAGGGTCTAGACCAGGGACCTTGGCTGTGATCAGGACTACATATTAGATTATGGATTGTCATGCTTCTGATAAAGAAAGTGGCATCATAATTACTGTATGTCACAGTAGCTGCATCTGGTATTTGCCACAGCTAGGGATATTGTAAGGCTGTAATTATGGCTTTTAGGAGCTTACAATCATTTTCCAGAAAGCTTCCATCTACAGTGCCAGTGCTAGCTTTCAAACCAGAAGGTTAAGAAATGAAACCAAACACATCTGAATAAATAGTAGCCACTACCCCAAAGCTTCGTGCTCTGTTCACAGGATGAGCTAAGGAAGCTATGAAAGCAAAATAGCAGAGCTGGAACTGTATCTAGCTCAGTATGTCACAGGCCACCAATAACTGTATTTAAGATCAGTATCATTTGAAGAAGGAAGGAAGAATTTGAAATTAAGCCTCAGAAGAGGTAAAATGTATTATTCATAGAGGACTTTTCTCCACGAAATTGAAGGTTATACTTCTTTTACACATGGAGTGGTTTTATTGTCTAACCAAAAGGGTCACCCACTTAAAAACACAGCATGATATGAATGAGTGGTCAGTAGTTGGCATGTACACCATATTTAATTTTTCTTTCAACATTTTCCCCTTCCCCCCACCCTGGGTTTTTATGCCAAGCTATGAAGTACTGAGACAGTTACTGTGCTGTTTCAAATTCCCACTTCATCTAGTTAGTAGCCAGAAAGCATGACGTGAACTGCCAATATGAAAATTTCCAATAAAACAATGCATTTGGACTGTGTTTCCAGCTCTATTAGAGCACTAGATGTTAAATGTCTTTTCATAAGTATTTGTGGCAGAGAAGCTTACATTTTCCTAGGCAATGAAGTCTGCCATGTGCAAAGATTTATATATCATCTAGGTCACAAAATATTTAAAAAATTAATACTTCCTATGTATGCATAAACAAATGATACCAATCCTTCTCAGCCAACTATATACATATGTGCATATGTGAGCATATAACCCACATACAGTATGACATAATGAATAACATAATATACAGTACACAAATCAGACTATTTTTATATTAATGGGCTTGACATTTTCAAAGCTATTTACAAGGCAAAGGAAGGGAGAAAGCTTTTATTACTTGTAGGAGAACTCATCCTAAAGATCTATCAGGAGGATAGGTATGAAGTGTTGAAGCAGTGTAACTGTGCCAGAGCTGATCGGGGTTCAAGTCCTGAGCTACAAAAATGGGAGAAGGAAGAGACAAGCCCAGACATTTGGCTGACCAAATGGGCTCCAAGAATGTTAACCAACAACACTGCACTGATGAAGGGTAGAAAGACTGAGTCATCCTCCATAACTCACTAAGGAAATACCATGTTTGCTGTGATAATGGACATTAAAGCAGGTAAAAGAAGAAAAAAAGATGATCTCTTGAACTTTTCAACAAAATACCTGATTGCTGCTGGGCTGCTGTTTCTTCTCATAATGACTCCTGTTTTCAGAGGCTGCACCATCTCTTCCCTGTCCAGCTAACATGTCAGAGGCAAGACAGATGGATCAGGTTATCAGTGGCCAATACGGTCAAGCTAGCACTATAACATACTCTTTGTAGCTACATCATCTGACACTATATTTTTGGGTTTCTCTGAAATCTGGACATGTGCTGTACCATAGTTTCAAGACACATCATGTGGGAAAGGTCAATAAATAACCAGAAACCAAATCATTATTATTTAAAATATCTCAGACTACATTCAGTTTAAAAAAAAAATAAAATATTAGAGGCAAATTGCAAAATCTTAGCTAATGGAAATCTTCTAATATAAATACTAATGACACATCTGAAGGGCTTCTGCACTATTAAAAGAATGGAAAGTTTTATTGTGAGATGATGACAAGAAGGAAAGTACTATCATTCTGACTCGGGTTAGAGCTATTAGGGAGCCTGAAACCTTGAAACCAACGGAAAAAGGCAAGTCAGGCTTCAATATTACTTCCATAATTGCTTTTATATGTACCAAAGCCACATGCTGTTCCATTGACATAACATCATACACAAAGGTGTTTCATTAGAGCGTAAGAGCTTCCATCTATGAGACACCATTCTCCTAGTCTTTAACACGTGTGCAATGTTTACTTGTATGAGTAGGCTTACTAGTCGTCTTGGTACAATTCGTGCAGGCCATGATGGGGTCCTGAGCAGGGATGCTTTCTCCTGTGGTCCCCTTTTAAGTTTATTTTATGCATACTGTAACAATTCCCATTTCCACAGCCTTTTCTTCCTGTATTTACAGCAAGGGAGCAAAGGCATGATTGTTTTTGTTAACTTCAGCTAGGAGAAAAGGTTTGATTTGAATGACGGGAAAAAATCAGATTTCTGCCCACCATTTTCTCAGGTAATGTCACATTGGTTCATATGTGCGTGTTTAAACTCTATCAATAACTAGATGAAGAAAAGCAATGATTAAGTATTTGTGAAACATAAAGCAGACGTTTAAAGGAGGGTCATTAAAGACAAAGACAATTAGTCAGACTAAAAAAACAAAACACTGAGATATGTATGTCTAGCCTAGATACACACAGTAGCTGCAGTCTGGAAGCATTTATCCTTGGATTACTTTTTATCTATTAATAACATTTGAAAAATTATTCTTACCCCAAGTTATTTTCATGAGGCAAGTATAATGTAAAAACTTCTACTGAGTCTCAAATGTAAATAAGAGCTATGGATGGTACTTGAAGAACTCTCCATATGTTGCAGTCTCTGGACTAAGGTAGTTCTTAAAGAATTTTATTCCTTAAAATTAAGAAAAAAAACCCCACGGTTGTCCATTCTGAACAATAGAAAAACTGTGGATTTTATTTTATTTTATTTTCTGTGACTAGCTTTAGGTAGAGGTGAAGGGCACTTGAAAAGAGCAATTAGATGCACAAGGAATAACCTAAAATGGTGTGCCCTGAAAAAGCATGCTATTCATAGCCTGATCCAAAGCCTGTTAAAAACGACTAGAGTCCTCTCACTCATCTGACTGCATTTTGAATCAGAGCCCTAGCCACAAAAAAAGTACAAAATCATGCATAGTCGACTGCTAGTAACTGATTTTCTTTTTCCTGAATCCTATGAAACTGCACGGTCAGATCGACAGTGAGAGTATAGTAATGAGACTGGAGAGGGAGAAAATCCCAGAAGAGTATGTAATGTGACAAGTCACATTCATTAAAAGATCAAAACCAAAGGAGAGTGCATAAATCACGAGGCAGCCTCAGTTTGAGCTCTGGCTGTTAATGCAGGTTTTATTGCAACTCTTTTCTGTGACTTTCAATAAAAAAAGCATCTGCTGAACTATCAGCAGTATTTGATACAAACACTGCCCCCAAGATACAGAGCACCTTCTGAAAGAAATGTGATCACCCCTGAGCAATTTGAACTGTTGAATCTTTTACTGCATTTTAAAAGAAAAATATGTTCTATGTAATTCAATCATTTCCCCACTTCTTGCTTTTTCCTTTTTTCTTTTTTTCTCCTTTTAACATTAGAGTTTAAGATGTTATTGGTTCCTAAATCAAAAGCATACATATTGTTCATAAGACAGGACACATAAGAGGAAGCCTGCAGATGCAGAACAGTAGCAGTATGAAATATATAGCTTTTGCACTAATATTGAGATTATAGCTTCTTAACTATTGTCTCTGTAAGCCTTTTCTTACTACAATAATGAAAATGAAGTAGAAATATGTGCCTTTCAACATCTTTGAAGGAGAGAAAGTATCCTGTTAACCCAAGTATGTTTCCAATCTACTTTACTGTCAAAGTAAGTCTGCTCTGCTTTTGCATCTGTAGCCTTCATAGGAAGATATTTTCTTCCTGTGTGAGCAACTTGAATAGAGCAGGATATCATTGCTATGCAAAAAGTTTGGTGCTTCTTGATTAACAGACAAGGGAAACGCTAACTCATCATGAACAGAGTTAACCTCCCAGCCCTACGGGAGACACAGAAAAGCACCATCAGTCCTCATGAAGTCCTTCCCCTTTTTGCTATGTGGTTCGCTGTCAACTTTTCAACAGTACGCCAGTTGTGGAACAAGACCATCAGCTGCGTGGATTTGGTGGCAAGCCCAGTGAAATGAGGGGTAAAAATGGCTGCTATCTTCAGGCACCATAAGAGGTTTTAACATTACTAAAACCTGAGGAAGCAAGTACTTGTGTGGATTATTTGCAAGTAGGCCTGTTGAGTACACATAAGTGGTTCTCTCCAAATACGCATAATTATCACAGTACGTTACTTCTTTAGCTGTATATAACCATCAGCAAAACAGCTCGAGAGAAGTTCTGCTTCTGACAATTTTGAGCTTTCTGTGTGTGGATTGGTTTGTAAAACTAAAGGCAAGGCTAGGATAAGTAAGATAGTAAAGAGAGGGTTGAGGGCAACAAGGCTGTTTTGCTCATTTATCGGTAGAATCACAGCAGCCAAAAACAGCCAGCAGGAAAATAAGTGTACAAAACAATTTGGTAGTGAGATCTACCTCAGATGTAACTGGTTTTCTTCAATGAGCAGGACGGGTTTAATACTACTTTTACAAACCAGAAGGCTAGAGTTTACAGCTGTAGTAAATGACACTTCGAAATCATATGTACTGGTGAGACAAACATGAGGTTGTCCAGTAACTCTGCTCTCACTACTACAGCCCAAATTAAACCGTGTTATTGTTACAGGATGATTTAGTCTCCCTGAGCTGTTAAGTTTCACTGTTTTTCATTTAAAGAAGTTGCTGGGAGAAAGACACAAGTGGAAGGCTGCTCGAGAGAAGTGAATGGTGTGAGCCAAGTGTTTAGCGGAAAGTAGTTGGTGTACGCACTGTTTATGAGCTGGTTTGTGAACTCAGGTAGAAAATCATAGCTAGACGCTCTAAAACAAAGACTGAGAGAAAAATGTTGCACAGCTTAAGCAACTGGTGTTTGGCTTGAAAAGGGACCTTAGCAGTCATCTTTTTGCAATAGGAGAGCTGGCTGAAAGAGATGTGGGTAGGGAAAACACCTGATTAGACAGCACCCATTTTGCTGAAGAAAGTTGACATTTTATTTTTCTTGTTAATAAACAGAAAAAAAACCAAAGATTATTCACTGTGTAATCCCCCCATCTCCAGATAGAATAAAACATCCACTTGTGTAGTCTTTTAACTTAAAAGAAGTTAAAATAATATGTATTATCTACAGTAGTAGCAAACCTAACATGTTGCAAACAAATGTTCTAGACTTACTTGATATGAAGTGATATTAAAAATACATACTAATACAACTCTAAAACAGCATGAAATCACATTTTATTCAGAATAAGAGACATTAAATAAGGCATAGAAGAAATGTGACAATCTCAAAACAAAGAAACAATTGGGTGCCTGAATTGTCCAACATTTTCCAAATTTATCAGTTAATCCAATAAAAGAAAATGCTTTGTCTGACATCTATGTTTCATAAATGCATTAAAAGTAACCACACATAGAAAAAGTGACAAGAGTTTTCTGATGTCAAAATATTATCAGAAAAGTACTTTTAGTCATGATATAAAAACTGGGATGGTGACATCACATCTATCCCTGTGTTTTTGTTTCCTCTAATAATTAAAATCACATGTTCAAAGCTTACCTGTATTCCAGAAAATGTCTGGAAAAGCCAGAGAATTCTACATACAGTCCCAGAATGCTTGTCAGGCAGAAGACTGATGGAACAAATTTTAGGGACATATGAGACCACTTTGAAATCAGTGGGAAAGTGTTTTTGGCTTTGGTGACATCAAGATTTCATCTTCTATATCTCCATCCAATGAATACACGAAGTGCTTTGTTTTGTTTAAAAAACAATTGTTGTACTACTATAGCTGACATTTCTTTCATTTAAGCTATTTGGATGCCAGCATGTAGGTTGACTTACTGCAATAAATGAGGCTCAATAATTGAATAATTACAGTTGAAATTCAACAAACAAGTTAGCTCATGTAATTACCTTGTAAAGTTCCTTTAAAATGCAATGATGACAAATAGCTAGAATTGTTGATGTCAGTTTAAAGTAAAAAAGGCACTCGAAGTACAGTCTTGTCCAAATGCAAATAGCTGTGTTCAATTTCTAAAGCAAATGGAATTTGTTTGTGACTACAGTGAACAAAATTTTGTACAAAATGTAGTAGCTTACATCTGCTTAGGGATTCAGTTGTACTTAAGTTCCAGTTTCATTGTTTAATCAAAAACTTGTTTTATGAGGTGATTATTTTTTCAGCACAGGATAAAACCATTACCTGCTATTAACAGAAAGTACTAAAAAAAAAAAAGCATTTAACTTAACTAATATATTTATTTTAGTCCAAATACCTAATGATAGTTATTAATTTATGACCAGCTTCCTACCGTAATAAAAAAGAAAGATACTGCACATGATTAAACTATTAATTATTTTATTTCCTCCCAATTTAGTTGCACACTCCTGCATCACACTTGGATGCACAACAAAACTAGACGCTTGGTGCTTCCAGTGGTTATAAATGGAAAACCTTCAGCTTTTTTTCTTCCTCATTGTGTCTAAAATAAAACAAACCTGTTTAACATGATTAAAAATATATAGTTCTGTTACTTCTCATGACATTTGAATTGCTGGAGACATTCTGCTTTCCTCTTCTAATGAGGTGCATTAGTCAAGAGCTAAAGGACCTTTGACCCTAGGATCAAGTGCCTACCCTGCAGGGACAGAGCTCAGTATATGGGATTATGGGTTGACAGGAGACAGCTGGAAGAAATACCTGAGAATTCACACTTAAAGTAATCCCTGAAAATTGAATGTAGGTATGTGGAAATAACAATTATGTCCTCTAGTGAAAAGACTTATAAAAACTTAACTAGAGTTTTGGGACCCCATCAATAGCTGTACTATTGAATGAAGCAGTCAAGCATGTTTAACACTACGCTCAACAGGGACTGAAGTTT
Organism: Pluvialis apricaria; assembly: GCA_017639485.1. Taxonomy (NCBI): domain Eukaryota; kingdom Metazoa; phylum Chordata; class Aves; order Charadriiformes; family Charadriidae; genus Pluvialis; species Pluvialis apricaria. The sequence goes on from CM030007.1 coordinate 175,231,190, forward strand.
TGTGAATGAGCTTAATCTCCAGTTGATTTTATTGCTGACTCCTTTCCTCTGCTAATGATGTCCTCTGTTATATACTAGTATAATACCAAAGGATTTACTCGTTATCAAATAGCAAAAAACCAAATGGTTTATTTGTAAAGGTTTTTCAGAGGAAAGTGATGACAGTTATTTATAAATGCTTGAGACACAGGGATTGATGGATATGTAGAAGTGGCAGAATAAGAACACTGCTCATGCTTTCCGTACAGAAGAGAGATCAATTATTAAAAACAAAATGTTTGGTATACTGTATATTCAATTATTTCAATTTTAAGATTAAAAAATCTAGCTACGCTTTTTGAGTTGTTTCTCCCTTTTGTTCACCCATTTGTACTTTATGACAAGAAATGTACCTTTTAAAAACATTTAAAATCATGTCAGAATAGATTCCAGCGAGAATCTTTTTTCTTATTGACTGATAGAGTAAAAATATAGCAAAAAATATTTTCAGCTCAACCTAAGAAATAGTAATGACAAACAAATCTTTTGAAAAGTTTTGAATTTTCTGAAAGTTTAATTAAAATGGGTATGTTTTCTCTATTAAAATGTACTTGCAATCAAAATACTAAAATTTAGAGTCTTCTTAAATTTACTTGAGATTTATTTGGGTTTTTTCCATTAAAATGTTTGCTGAAATCTAATGAAGTTTTTCAATTCTGCCAACCCTGTTCCTGATTTTTTTAATAGAAAACTAATTACCTGAAAATATGTCTAAGTTTAAAGTAAAAAATTTTCTCTGGGTCAAGACACTATTAAGATCTCTAGTCTTTACATAAACTGAAATAAGACGCTTCTGTCTGCATCTTGAAACTGTAATAGAACCTTCCATATCCAATTTTTTTTTCATTTCTCAGGCTTGGGCAAACCACTGCCATGACATGACACCCTTGTGTGTTTCCAGTGAACTGATCTGAGGCTTTTGGTCCTGTTCTGTATTTGGAAGTCCTTACACTGCTTCAGATTACGCTAATTACTAAGGGTATCAGGAAGTCAAAACTGTAGCTGGGCCTGACCCAAGATGGGAACATTTCTTTGTTGTCACTCTATTGAACCAGAAGGACAGAGGTGAGCAGGATGCAGCTGTCTTTCTCTCTCTTTCTTTCTGCATTAAGGGACTATCCTGCACTGAGATGATTTTCCAGTAGTACCATAAGATCTGCTGATGCTGTAGGATAAAGCAACAAATCCCACCTGAGAAACTCCTATCTGAAGACCTGACCACAAAATGAATGTAGTATAACAGTTCCTTAAGTAGACTGTACGTCTATTTACATTAATGGTACACTTATATATAGTTTAATTCAGATTTAAATCAGACTCTTTGAAAAATAAAATTACGTTGCTGATATCCAAAAGCCACCAAGGGCTTGGGGGAGGTCCTTCAAGCATTATACAGCCTTAATCTTACCTCCAATTTCTAGGGGAAGAGGTGGTGCAAAACCAATTTGGCTGAGTCAAAGCAACAGGAAGTTCCAGGAGAGAATTTGCTTTCCTGTCACCACGTTTTTGTCTTTTGTGTTCAATAGCTGTATGGCTGGTATGAGCATGAGTTTATCTTGATAGCCTAAGTGTTCAGACATGATCACCACAGACTAGTGCTGTTTCTCATGGAATAGTACATCATTTTTCATATATTGTATATACTTTGGAGTTGCCATTTTTTAAATGCAACTGTTTTAAAAACACAATCAGGATTTTGTCTTGAATGATAAATTACAATCTAAAGCTAAGTGAACTTGTTTTGTGATAATCCTTTAAGATCAACAACTGCCTGGCTGTCTGGCTTACATTGGCTAAAGAAACCTAAATACAAACGTATATTACCCATTATTATAATTGCAGGGAAAGGAAGCAAATCTGTCCTTCTTTCTGGAAAACAAAATAAATTTGTGGCAAGGAGCACATTTATTTACAATTGCAGCAATCACAAGGATAGTAATAAAATAAATCCTGTAAACAGTGCAATTATTCTGTTTATTGTAAACTTGACATTGCATTTGGAATGAGCTCCTGGGAGATTTCCCTTCCACGACTAGCAAGATGAATGTTTCTGCACATAAAATGAAAGCTTCTGTCTTTGTGTAGTATATGTATGTTTGGGTGTGGGTGGGTGTACCTAAATTCTTGGTACAGAAACAAGTGGGTTAAAAGGCAATGAATTTCAACTAAGTAAACAAAATGTTCCACAGAAGAAACTCATTGAATAGCTATATTTATTCCGTAAAATAGGACAATTTCAGGTAAATTTTTTACTAAAAATAAGCATCACAAATATGGCGTATTTAGAGCATTGACTGTATCAGTATTCAGGACAAATATTTTTTTAGGTGCACATACAAATGCCAACATATAGAAAAATAACCAAAGTCAGCATGATAAAACGAGGAAAATTGTGCTCTTAATTACAAATTATCTTTATTGTCCTCTCCATTTGTGAGGCACAGATGCACCAACTATGCACAAGAAACAATCAGAGTTCATAAATATGAACATACTGAAAAGAAAATGAAACTGATGTTGCATCCATCCTTCAAGCATTCTTCTCTGAGGTATCATATATCTTTCCTAGTTTTTTGGAGCTGTGCATGGGGTTATGACGATAATCAGTGGAAGGGAATATAGCTGTTGGATTGTTTCACAGATAAATAACTGAGAAACGTTCTGGATTTCATTAGTCTAAAGCAGGCACCAGCAACCCAGAGGAAGTCAACACAAGCCAGTCTTGCTGTCACAAACCCAGTTCAACCCAGAAGCAGAAGGGCACGAGATTTTCTACAGCATCTTACTATATTCCAATCTTTAGTAAGGGCCAAAACACAAAGGACACAGTGAGGCAAATTGTGAGGGGATTTCCAGCTTATTATTTTTTTATTTGACTGGCCAAGTGTCTTGGGCAATTAGAAATATATATTAAAAAAAAGTATTTTCATCCCTGGCACAAACTGAATGACAAGGATCATTAGAGAAGATTTAAAACTATCAAATGATTCTTTAATTTTATCTGATAGCTCTGATCTGAAAGCTATGCTTCCAAATATTTAGAAATACATACAAAGTTATTAATGAATTAAACTTTGGAAATACCACTTCTCCTTTCATTTCTTCTTATAGTGAACAAATATGTCTATCTTCAAGTCAGATATCACCTGTGCTGATTAACATGATTGCAAAAATACAGGCAATAGAAACTCCTCTACTAACTTGTCCTAAACCTGTAGCCTCTACCTGAGTTACAGCAGCTTTTAGGAGTGCATTCAGAATCTATCACACTCCTAAGCAAATTGTTCCAGTTGCTGTTTGTCTTCTGTTAAAAACATTTTTATTTCCAGCTAGTGAAATAGAATTTGGGAATTAGTGATGACTGCAATTACAAATGTGCTTGAAGCAATGAAATTTTATGGGTGTCAGTTAAACAAACATGATATTTGAGATTGCGATACTATCATCAAGTTACATCTCTTTGCAACTGCATTACCAGTTGCAAGATTGAGCTCTTTGAGCGTGACAGCTTTAGAACAAGTACTTTCCTCTTCCACATGGAGCCAAGAAGAAAAAAAACCTGATCCCAACCATTGCATGAAAATCCAAATAAGAAATACATTCACAACAGAGTAAGGTCACAATGAGAAAGAGATATTGAGAGCCTTCAGAGATATTGCAAAAATAAAGAGAGGACTTCAACTAACCTGTGCTTAACTTTAGCATTCTATACATGCTTTAAAAGTAAGTGTTTCCTCTGTAAATATAAATGGAGCAATTTTTCTTTTTTCTTGAGTTTTTCATGATTTCTGCCTCCTTGGTTTGCCTTTTAGGACTCTTATGTAAGTGCAGCTGTGGTTTTTTAAGAGGTGTTTACACCATTTCTTGCACACAGGTCATCCATCACTCAGATACAGCAAGAATTCAAAACGCAGTCAGAGTAGCACAGCCTTTTTGCCTTTCATGAAGTGGCTTAGCTGGACATGGAGCATCAGTGTATCACCAACAGCACATTCCTGGAGTGAATGTGGTGGTTTCTCCCATGTTCCTGAATATGTTAAAGAGCAGAAATACTAATGTTTATGTATGCTATAGTGAAACTGGAGACATGCTGAAATAACACCACTTCATACTCACCACGGGTCTTATAGGGGCTCTGTTTCAGGTGTCATCCTTGGTACAGGAAATTTTCCTTCGTTCCAAATTATCAATCTTAACTGTTCCTAGTGAAACAGCTTCTGGTGACATATAATCTGTTTTTCTTTCCTATACAAGACCAACTATCTGGTTAAATGCGACTCAGATATGTCGTAATAAAAACATATTATTAGTTTCATACATGGCTCAGTTCCTTAGACAAAGCTTGACCAACTCAAGTTAGAGCTGCTTCTATGTGTTACTTGACGGGGCCAACCAGGTCTGTCCATAGTGATGTCTGCGATTGCTTTATTTTACTTTTGTCACTTCCTGCGTTATACTGATCGGGAGGTACAGTTTTAGTTTATATATGCGTATACGCATGGTATCATGTTCTTACTATCAGTGGAAGAAGACAGAGCGAAATTCTGTCCACTGAAGTTATTGGATATGAAGATGAACCTGGTGGCAGCTCAGACTGAACACTGCATCTCATACCTGCACGCCTTATACCAGGAAAAAGGCAGAATTTTGCCTGTGTTTTCTCCTCTCCCTTTCTGACCTAAATTCACACCAGTACTGAGAAAAAAAAGAACAGTAACTAAATAGTCTTATCCGTTCTAAGAATCTAGAATTGAAAAATATTACTTTTAAACATTAATTTGATTTTATTGCAAAATATAACATAATTTTAAAAAAAAAAATAATTCTTAAATTGCTGTATTATATAATAACTAGTGGGAAGCTTAGTGGGTGTATCAGAGGCAAGTCAAGGAAGTGCAAGGTCTAGAGTGTTTTTCTAGGGGTGGGATTTCTAGTTTAGTCCAGGGCTAGATGTGCTTTGTTTCAGGTCTGCTTACAAAGGTGACAATTTCATAAGCACTCCATTTAGAAGTTAGATTGTCAATACAGCTTGAAGTTTTAAACTTACATACTGGGTCTCAAGTGCTCTCTCCAAAAAGGGAAATGATGGATCACAATTTTAAATAGAAGAATATTTAAAAAGCAAACAAACAAACAAACAGTACTCAGAGCAGGTAAGTGTAAATTAGAGATAAAGAAGTGCTACAAGATTGTCTAGTCTCTTCCAAATGACTTGAGTAAGTTATAGCTCAAGCTAAGAAGCCTGGACTTCTAAATCTAGCTCTTAAGGGCTCTGGTTTAATTCCAGGATACCAATAAATATACCTGCTTTCACACAGGAAGTGTCTGAAGAAAATCTTCTATCTAGATTAGACAAATGACAAACAATGACAATATTTAGGATATATTCACCTAAATAAGTTACAAAAAAAAAAAAAAGGCATGTAGCTTTATGATGTGTCATTTACCCTGTTGTGATCCTACCTCAGAATAAACATGGGACAGTGTTTTGAGACGAAGGGCCTGCATACAAACAGACAAAGCTGATATCCTTTACGTTGCTGGTGTGAGGCATACTTTACAAAGTAACCTTACAGGCACCTGTAAGGAAAAAAAAAAAGGCAGAAAAACATCAATTTTTTGAGCAATTACATTTAGATAAATAAATGTGCATTTTTTACATCAGAGAAATTTACATCAGAGAAATATTTTGCATTGCATGACCATGGTGCTTTTGATCCAAGATACCAATACCAAGAGCTAAATACCTGGATTTATTATATCATCAAATTGTAGCTCTTGAGAAGAGAACTGTGTGAGAAGCAGGACTACCATGGCTCCCTGCAAGCTGTTAGCTCTGAACTCCAGGACTTCAAATGATAGTTAGTTGTTTCACTGTTGGGCAATACATATGTGGTCATACCTTGAAAAACTGTTTCAATGGAGTATCATCTGGGCATGGCAAGTGGTTTGTGCATAATCTAAGTTAAGCAGTGAAATGCAATCCATGTTCTGTAGATTTTAAGGAAAAGTTAGTGGGATCTGAAAAAAAGTTCCAACCGAAAAGGAAAGAGGTAGCATATATTTCATAATGTTCAAAGAAAGCCCACCCATAAAAAAGAGGCTACTACAAAGCTGATTGAGCTATAAATCTGCAACAAATAACACCACAATGAATTTCAGGGCTTGAGAGCAAATCATCCTAAGCAGAGGAGACATGCAAAACCTTTTGCATTTGGCCTGTGGGAAACAATGTAAGCATATTGGGATAGTAGAGATGACACAGAACGAGAATAAATATATTAGGATTTGGGTGGAGGTTTTTCTTTGATTTCTTCCAAGTCGGGATTTAACTTTCCCTGGTTTTGTATATATCTTATAATCATACCTCCATTAACAGGCACTGCAAACTTCAAGGATACTCTATTCCATATTCTTGTATTTAAGAATTTTTAAATTTTTTTAGGGTTACAATAGAAGAATACATCTGGGGACTACTTAATATCTGGTACTAGCCTAGGTAAGTACTTAGAACATTTCTTCTTTCAAAAATAACTAACCCCAGACCAGAACATTCGAGAAGTTTACTTACAAATACAAAGTTTTAATTGTTTTTTCCCCACTTGCTTCATGTCAATTTCTATATAAAGTTGGAGAACATTTCTAAACTTTAGGAAAGTTTAGAGCTTTAGGAAAGAAAGAACTAGATCCAGACCTTGGCTACTCTAGGATTTAAAATGTAACAGAAATGTGTGTGTTTGTCCTATAGTAAGGAAATAGTTCAACATCATGATTTAAGTATACATGCTTCTTGAATTTATTACCCTGCAAAAACCTTCCTTTAAGCCTACCCAAGATTGCCAGCTTTCAGCCAATTTACTAGCAGGGTTTTTTATTTATATTGCCAATAAATCAATGTTTTCTGCCAGAATCTCTGCAACAAGCACTAGTCTATTTTCTATTGCATATATCTGGGAAACACAAATATGAAATTACAGGAAGATAATGACTAGAGAATGAAGCACTAAATGTTTTTCCCAGCACTGTTAGTTGGGCATGTAATTTGCCATGGTAATAGGTCAGAGACAGAGTAATGGAATTATCTGGGGTTCACCTAGATGCAACCAATGTGAACTTTGAAAGTATAGCTCTCACTAGCATTTCCTTTGATTCCAGGCAACTTTGTAGACTACCAATCTTTGAGTGAACCAGTTTGGGGAATTTTGATTTACTGTCTGCCAAAGGTATTTTTCTTCATATGGATTTGATCCTATGGGGCTTCCCCCACACACACTTTTGGTGTTGCTTTCACATTTTTTGGGTTTTTTTTTAATAAAACATTTTACAACAATGGAAAGAAGCAGAAGGCTCTTGTTCCTTTCTCTCTTTTCTACTTACCTTTCTTTATTGAACTTTTTTCTCCTATGCAGAATTTTCCTTATTTCTTCTGACCCCACATAATAGTTATTAACTAGATTTTTGCTTTTAAATAAAGTACTTATTTAAGAAGAAAGAAAGTAGGCAAAGAGATCTGTGGTCACTGATTTACTGTCCAAGCCACTATCATCTCCCTTATCTCTCTTCACACAGATTGCTCATTTCACCGAATCAATTTACAAAAGTTGCATTTGATTCCCTCTGTTCCGGCTGAGTTGTACTTAGCACATAGACTTGAGAAAAAATATTGTTTCCAAGTTATTACTGCTGCTTCTGATCATCTGAGCACAGCTTGGGGCCTGCCTGCCTATGACATAAATTAAAATAGTCTGAAGATCTGTGTGCAGCTGACAGTAGTAACCTTAAATAACTTCCTCACTGTTGTTGCAAAGGAGAGACAGCCTCCTTGATCAGCTTTGTGTTGACTAGAGAGTCACCTTACTTCAAAGGCAAGCCACCAACTTTAAGATTCTAGTAAATCACTGGAGCAGTTGAAAGGAGGTATATGAAAAATCATTCTTGTAGTTTCTCTCAAGCTGTACTTTCTATAGTTATCGTTACACATGTATGCTACTCAATATATGTATCTGAATCACAGTTTCATGGAGGAAAACCTTACTAGCTTGCTAATAAGGTCTAGATTGGTTGGTCGAGATTCATGATTTATGATATTCTTGCAGCATATGTCTTATACTATACGACTGATATTCAGCTACAATAACTAGAATGTTTTCTGTGTAGGCACATTTAATTTCCATGAAGTAGACAGCGATCCTCTTTCTCCTGGTTTTCTTAATTAAACTGAGATGTCTGGGCACAGATATCGGAAGAAAAAAGCATCGGAAGACCTGAGAGTATGTACAGTTTTGGCATAAGGCAGCATTTCTCTCTGAGAACAAGGAACTGTTGTTCCTGACACAATGCTGGAGCCCTAGCCTCTAGTCTGCTAGTGTGTCTTCTAAACTTGGTTCTTTTAGCACCCTTTTTAACCTTTGACTAGTTTTCTCTAGCTGGGAAACTGAAGAAATATAAACACAGACAGACTGGATAATCAAATGTATAGTTATAATGCATAATCCTAAGTATTTAATTTACATACGTAAGGTTATACTTCACCTGTCCCCCTCTTTTTCTGCAAGACACTGAGAAAAGAATTGTATATTATTGTTCATGGGAACTCTGAGAGGTAAGGAATCATAAAATGAATCTAGCAAAGTAATAGTGTCATGTTCATTATTGCAAGAGTCAAAGCACAGGATCAAAGGCTGAGGAAAAAACAAAGTTTGACAAAAAAGAATCAGTTGGGAGTAAGGGTCACAGCCAAACAGGAACAAAAGAATAAAGAGCAGAAGAAAACATCTGCAAGCCTTGCTTGTGGGGAGGGAGAAGGAAGTAGGAAGAGGGAGGAACCTTTCCACATACTTGCCCTCAGAGGTTTGCATACATTTGTGTACTCCACATTGTTTGAACCTGATTTATAAAATAGTTGCATTTCAGAGATAATGAACATCACAGATGACCTCTCCAGAGGGGTTTCCCTTCCCCTTAAGGGATAGGAGGAAGAGAACTTTCTTGCCACAGGAGAACATAAAGACTTTTAGGGACTTTAACCACCTAACTCCCATAACTTTTGTGAGATATGTTATATATGTGCAGACCTGTGCCTGTCTTTTTTAAAAAACATAGTCTCCTTATTTCCTTCCTTGCTTCTCATCTCAATCTTTACATGTGGCTCCCCAAAATAGAGGGGGCAGCACTACAAAAGAAAGATCCAGAGTGGATCCAGATTTGTGTGGGGTGAGCAGAGTCAGACTTGCTCTGACTCCTCACAGAGACTCAGGGTAATGAGTCCCAACCTGGGCAACAACCAAGCACCCAGACAGAGACAGCACAGAATTCACCTTATGCCCTTCCCATAATCATTTTGCGTAGAATCATAGAATAGAATCATAGAATAGTTCATGTTGGAAGGTACCTTTAAAGATCATCTAGTCCAACCCCTCTGCAATGAGCTGGGACACCTTCAACTAGATCAGGTTGGTCAGAGCCTAGTCCAACCTGACCTTGAATGTTTCCAGATGGGGCATCTACCACCTCTCTGGGCAACCTGTTTCAGTGTTTCACCACCAATCTACCCTCTTTTAGTTTAAAGCCATTACCCCTTGTCCTATCGCAACAGGCCCTACTAAAAAGTTTGTCACCATCTTTCTTATAAGCCCCATTTAGGTACTGAAAGGCCACAGTAAGGTCTCCCCAGAGCCTTGTCTTCTCCAGGATGAACAACCCCAACTCACTCAGCCTGTCCTCATAGGAGAGGTGTTCCATCCCCATGATCATTTTTGTGGCCCTCCTCTGGACCTGCTCCAACAGATCCATGTCTTTCTTGTGCTGAGGGCTCCAGATCTGGACGCAGTACACCAGGTGGGGTCTCACCAGAGTGAAGTAGAGGGGCAGAATCACCTCCCTCAAAATGCTGGCCACACTTCTTTTGATGCAGCCCAGGATACGGTTGGCCTTCTGGGCTGCGAGCACGTATTATCAGCTCATGTCCGGCTTTTCATCCACTAGTAACCCCCAGGTCCTTCTCTCTCTGCAGGCCTGCTCTTAATCCTTTCATTCCCCAGGGGATGATACCAGGGGTTGATACCAGGGGTTGCCCCAACCCATGTGCGGGACCCTGCACTTAGCTTTGTTGAAACTCATGCTGTTCACATGGCCTATTTCTTGAGCTTATCCAGGTCCCTCTGGATGGCATCCTGTCCCTCTGGCATTCCAACTACACCACTCAGCTTGGTGTTGTCTGCAAACTTGCTGAGAGTGTACTTGATCCCACTGTCTATGTCATCGATGAAGATATTGAGCAGTACTGGTCCCAATACGGACCCCTGAGGGACTCCACTTGTCACTAGTCTGCATCTGGACATTGAGCCATTGACCACTACCCTCTGGATGCGACCATCCAACCAATTCCTCATCCACCAAACAGTCCACCCATCAAATCCAGATCTCTCCAATTTAGAGAGAAGGATGTTGTGGGGGACTGTGTCAAAGGCCTTACAGAAGTCCAGATAGGTGACATCCATAGCTCTTCCCTCGTCCACTGGTGTAGTCACTCCATCGTAGAAGGCCACAAGGTTGGTCAGGCAGGACTTGCTCTTGGTGAAAGGAAGGATGGGCTGCAGTAAGCTGCTGTAAACCTAGGAAGGCTTTAATTTATACTAGTAGCCATTCTTGCAATCAACTTTTGTTCCTGTGCCTTAAAGCAAGAAATATATATGTACCTCCTGCCTAGCAAGCCAGTGGGAAGGCTCTAATAAAACCACTACTTTCACAAAGTGTTCACAAAAACCAATTTCAGATAGGCAAGACCAGCTTTCCCAGGCTTCCTCTACAGCCAATGAGGTAAAAAATATAGGTTAGGAGTTTCCTTTAGTATCTGAGGAGACTATTACTTTCCATTAATATGGAAGTTTCCTGAGCAGAAATATTCTTTTATATTTATATTTTATATTTATGTAGAATATTGCTGCTTCCTTATCTTGTCACACTTACCTTCTGCATAAGAGGTTAACAGCAGTAAATTGGTACATCTCCATGGACTGGCCATCACAGGAGTTGGAAAGCATCGCTTAACTCACCTTTTACCCATTGCATTTGCAAATGCATCAGGAAAACATCCTTTACTTGTGTTCTCACACACAGGTAGTTAGAAATAGAGTAGAAAATAACGTACACAAACGGGATGGCTCTTGGTTCTCCCTTTTACATGATTGCTATGTTTTTACAGTGCATGTTTTGCTCCTTATAATATTTACTTGGCTATTTTTTTATTCAATTGCTCCTGTGTTAATACTCTACTTCTATTTATGGCTGATGCAATGTTTAAAGTAGCATGACCTACTCATCAAAGACCTGGTTCTGCAGTATTCTTATCTTCCTCACACCTGTAAATTTTTGGAGCAGTTTAATTTCTCAATATATGAGTGCTTTGCAATATAAATAGTCATAACTGCTATCAATGATTTCCAATATACTGCAAACAAAGGTAAAAGAGTAGAACTAGGAGATGGTCTTTCCAACATGTGTCATTAAACCCAAAATAAGAAAGACCCTTTCTCCATCCTCTGACTCAGACTTTTAAAACCTCTTTTCCATCCAATGCAGCATAAATGGATATTAGATGTGGTCATCAAATTGTCCATGGAAAAGTAAACTCCTGTATCAAATATGCGGGCATTTTTGCAAACTGGGACTGGTGAACTGCTTTGAGAAACAGTGTAAAAATGTTTCACAATGGGAAGGACTGACAAGTGGAACAAATCTTTCATGGGCAGTGGCAGATTTTTGTTCACTTGAAATCTTCAGATTGATGACTGGACATGCCTTAGCCAGAACAAATTTGTTGGAACCCAGAACCAATTTGGTTGTTGTGGTGGGCTAGCCTTGGCTAAGGGCCAAACTCGCACCCAGCTGCTCAATCACCCCCCCACCACCACCCCAGCAGGAGAGACGGAGAAAATAGGATTAGAAAGCTTGTGGGTCGAGATAAAGACAGGGAGATAATCTACCAATTACTGTGATGGGCAAAACTGCCTCAGCTTGCAGAAATTATTTTTTTTTGGCCAGTTAAAACAGATTAGGGTAGTGAGAGACCAAGACAAACATTAAAATAACTTTCCTCCTCCTTCTCCCAGGCTCGGCTTTGCCCCTTCTCTCCCAAATCCTCTACCTACCCCAACAGTGGCATGGGGGGATGGGCAGATGATGGTCAATACATAACAGTTTCTCTCTGCCACCCCTTCCCTATCACACTACTACCCTGCTCCAGCATGGACTCCCCCTGCAGACTTTAGTTGCTTCAGGAAATAACTGCTCCATTGTTCGTCCTGCACAGACTGCAGTGGATACCTGCTCTGGTGCCTGGAGTACCTCCGTCCCCTGCTTCTCCTCTTCCTCTGATCTTGGTGTTCCTTCCACTGTTTCCTTTTTTTAACTCTTCCTCTCTCTTTCCAGCGGTTTTGCCTTTTCTCAAATGTTTTCTCAGAGGCGCCACCAGCTTCACTGATGGGCTAAGCTGTGTCCTGCAATGGGTTCAGCACAGGGCAGCCACTGGCCTCCTCCCACAGAGGCCTCCCCTGCATCCCCCTGCTGCCAACACCTTGATGTCTACACACAACACGGTTGTCAACAAGGGACAAACAAGGTAAAAACCAATGGCTGGTACTAGAGTTTGAGAATCAGCACTATGACATTAAAATTTTGTCTATGTTAATAACGCACCAAGTGTTCTCATTTAAGCAAATGCCAACTACTGATCAGTCACTGCTTTCACCCAGCACTTGTAATTGCTTACACCATTTATCTGTAGCATCTTTGAAATCTGAAAAATAAACCCCATATTTTTATGGAAGACAAAGACAGAAATTAAGATTAGTTTCTGAAATTGGATACAAATCCCACTTTAAGGCTTGTAAATGTTGCAGATTCAGGTGGTTCTGACTGATCAACACTTTACTGTGAATATCACCTATCTTGAAACAGCCACAGTTTCAATTTCTGCATTTTAATATCTTTCTCAAAACTTTCTGCAGAGAATTTGACACATTGTTTAAAATATATGTAGAGAAATTCAAACATAAACATTTTATGACAGTTAAAATATTTGCCTGTATATTTGGAATATATCAACCACATATTGTGTTATGATGTCTTTGAATACTGAAATATAAAAATGCAGCCTGGATAACCTTAAACATGGTAACACTGTTTTATAAATATGGTAATAAATATTAAAACCTATGTAATGCACATATGGAAAACATAGACTTTTTGAGGCATGCGGGGTCATTTCTGCTTTGCAAATCATGAACCTTAAGAGAGACATCACTTAAAAGAGACAAAAGAGAGAAGAATTTGGGAGCAGAGTCCCAGGATTTATGATAGATCCATATAGGAACTCTGGAAGATTTAGGCATCTAGCTGCCATTTTATATGCCTAAATCTAAAGGTTAGAACTCCAACACCCCATCTGAGATGAAGCCGTAACCAAGAGGTACCTATGTCTTCAACTTTAAAGTATTCCAGGTGTGGAGAACTCTGTTCTGGGCATGTCCCACTTTTTCCCTAGGTTTCATCAACTCAAAGCATAGGTCACTGATAAAACTTTCAGAATTTGCAAACTTCTTTGCAAAACGTGGATTTGAATTTTCAGAGCATGTCAAAACCTTACACAGGTGATATTATCACTGGGCTCTGCTTTTTATGAGATCAGGCTCAGATCCTTCTTCTACTTTAAAAAATACAATAATTTTTACCTCAACACTATCCTTGCAACAAGCCATCAGGTATATTAGGGAGACGTGTCCTTCTATTACCTTCTGTTGAAACTGGAAGCTTAAGAAATCACAATGTAAGGGAAAAAAAGAGAGCAAATATGAGTCAGAATTACTTATCATCTTATAAGTAGACTCCCATATGAAAAAGTTCCCATCCTGTTCCAGCAATATTTGCCAGATTCTTCCATTAAGTATTCATGGGAGCAAAAACTGGAGTCCTATCTTGAAATATTTATGTAGCAGTATTCCCTTTGAAAGCCTTGAGCTGAATGATAGTTCTGTCATGTTTCCTAATGATGCTTTCAGTCTTAAAGAAAGGCTCCTCTGCTTCAGATGTTAGTTTAAGTCTTGTGCCAGGAGCTGGAAAACCACTTCTCATCTCCTATCATCCAGGCAAAGTAAAACTAATTGGATGAATTCTTAGGGAAGAAGGAACAAAAATGGGTCAGGTATAGAGAGGATGGTTTCTAATTCTACCTTGAAAAACCTTATTTGTATTATTTATTTAGAAAGTGGGAGGACAATACAGCTTTATGTATCTGTGGGACAAGGCAGGAGAAATGTGGTGGCTGGGATCTTTACTTAAAATTCCCCCAAAAAGGAAAATGATACATCACAGCTATTAAAACTAACAGGAAATCTGTTGTGTTCTGTGACATATGCAAAATCAATCTGTGCTATATGAATAACATTAAAAAACACACAATTCACCTAGCAGCATATAGTTCATACGGTTCTTCCCTTTCCACTAATCTTGCCATATTCAGTATATGAACTATTTTCATGTGCTGGTCAGTCAAAGAGAAAGCTGCATGTAAAGGAACTCCTCATGAGAGACTTCTGCAGTGATGAAGGAATCAAGTATTGTTTATTCATTGCCCCTGAACTTTGCAGAAGGGCAGCTGATAAAGGATCAGCCAGACCCAGGGAGATGCCCACTGCTTCTCACTCCTCCAGAATTCACAGGGAAAAATACGTAACTTGTGATTAAATTGCTTCTACCATGATTTTCCCACTACCAATATATTTGCAACCGGAGTATGGTGCTAGTAAAAGCTAGAGACTGACAGCACTTCTGTAGTAAACACTGAATGGAAGAAGTCTTTGAGTATGAATCACGTATGAAACAGCACCAGCAAGACCAAATAATGCACACAATTACGTGGCAAAATATGTTGGCCAGCACATGGAAACTATATTAAGGCTGCAAGCAGAAAAAGGTGCTAGCCTAGTGAAGAGAAGTATGCAGCTGAGAAAGAAAATGGAACCTGTTTAATGGTAAAGAGGAGCAGTGCATGAGAATCAGGTAGCTGAGTAGATGGAAGATATCCACTAGGAAATGAATATGGAAGCTTTGTTCAGAATGAGAACTAAAAGGAGGAAACTGAGAGGAAGTCATAAATTGGGTGACCTACGAGAATTATTTTACGTAGTTGTTTGTGTCAATCGTTCTGCATAAAATTATGGAGACTTTCTGCTTTGAGGTGTTCCAAGCTGAACATTCAGGAAAATGAATGATACTAGACCATTTTTGTACAAATCCATACCATCCTACAAAAAAAAAAAAGAAGACAATTTCAAAGAACTCATTTTTGTGTCAGCCAAATCATTGCATAGGAGGACTCTCATACTTTATCGGGGCTATATAAAAGAAGCATATAAGTTGCCATACAAAAACTTCGCAAACATTAGTGAAGCAGAGA
The DNA here is from genome assembly GCA_017639485.1 of Pluvialis apricaria. Classification (NCBI taxonomy): domain Eukaryota; kingdom Metazoa; phylum Chordata; class Aves; order Charadriiformes; family Charadriidae; genus Pluvialis; species Pluvialis apricaria. The sequence continues at coordinate 175,246,683 of CM030007.1, forward strand.
CAATAATTCAGCTTGTATATTAACAAAAGCAAAGCAGCAATGTGTAAAGCCTTGAAAGTTACAACAAACTTGATTTTGCTTTGACGTACTATGGAAATGTAACAGAACATACAAAACCAAATTTTTTTATATAAAAACAAAGAGCTCTAAACTCAAAATGGAAAGTAGAAGCAACACTTTATATATGCATATTGGATGCCAAAGAGGAATAGAGGTGGAGAAGTCAAAATAAATAAAATGTCTTCTGTAGCAAGCTATTTCTGTTTAAAGAATTCTTACCTCTGAGAAGGTCCCTCAACTGAATGTTGACACCCAGAATAAATGGAAAATAGTACTTTTTATCCTAAGCTATGTTTTCTAGCAGACTCAATAAAGCTGAAGGGCAATAGAAATGTGATTACCCCATTAATCCACAGGGCCACATTTAACACAGCAAAATATCATCTCTACAAACATCCTAATGAATTTTCAGGCAGAGCAAAACTGTGAGGGATTTTTTCAGGATGGTTGAGTGCTTTTAGAGAAATTTTGTGACATAGCAGAACACCTTTCACTAAGTATCACCCACCTTGGATGCTCCCTGCCTGGTGCAAAAATGGAGAGGGGGACAGATGTGTTTTTGTTTCATTTAAGGCAGATAATAAACCATGTTTTCTTCTTCAAAAAAAGATGCATTTCTTCCCAGGGTAATAAAAATTCTCTGTGAACTCTGATCTTCCTCTTAAAGAGTGTAAACAGATGCATATTTATAAAAAATGTGAGTCAAGATAAGTTACACAGTAGTACTCAATCATTTGTCCTTTGCTGCGATCTTTTCCTTTTTCTGTAACTTTTACATTTTCATTGTAAGTATTCTGGGTCCAGGGCCCAAGTTCCTGACTCTGTTCTTCCTTGCACATCTGGAAATCAGAATGGAGACGTGATCATAAAACTAGGGAAATCAACATCAGAACTGGGTGCCTCATCTCCATATTTGATTCAGAAACACCTAGCACACACTGAGAGAGAGAGGTGCATGAATAATGAATAATAGCTATAAGAAGTATGCAAGTGACCTTTCCTCTTTTCTCAGCCTAATAGCAAAAGACCTTGAAAACTTGACCTACTGATGAATAAAGCATAAATCTGCTAAGCAGCTATGAATATATGCAATATAGTGCCTTCTAAGGACTCGGGAAATTCTTTTCATTGTTCTGACCTCAAGAGGGTCAGTATTCTTATCTCCTGGCAATGAAACATAGTTGACACTGTTGTCTTGTTTTTTGAACATTAAAGGGCTTCTATGATGAAGCAGGCAAGTCTTGGATGGCATAGATTTCTCCTGAGCTAAAATATGCATCAAGCTCTTGGCTATTCACATAAGACTCGTACATGATAAAGGCTCCATGCTTTCTGAATATTTTGGGAAATTTAATGGCTTGAAAGAGTCCATATATAGTCTATTAAAGCTTCTAAGTATTAGAAGAAAGAGCTCCTTCTCACAGTCATCAACCCTAACTATGATTTCTAAAGCAGTACCAACAAAAACTGCAATAAAACATTATTACTATACACAGGCTTAATACTGTAGACTTTGAGGTAAGTGGTAACTTCACCTCTATTGTTTGGATAGATGCCAAAGGAAAAGTGAGTCTAAGAGAACAGTAAATATTTTGGTCAGTTCCCTTCTACAAATGTTCTATAATTCCCATTTTGGAGACAGAGAGGAGATTATAATACTATCAGCTCTGCCGGATCAACTAAGGTTGACACAGATGGGGAGTTATGTCCCAGAAGTCATACTAAAAGCTTTTGTGTCAATGATATGTAGCTTATATATCTAGTGAATCTTTCCTCCACTTTACCATGCAGCCCCTTGGGCTGGCACATAGTCTTTTCTTCCCACACAACAGGGCTTTCTTTGAGACACTGAATATCCGTATTTTTTCTGCCTCTCTTATGATTATTGGACAGGACAAAAAGATATGGGTCATTGTGCTTTTGTACCTATTGAAACACTGCTCCCACTTAAAAAGCATATGTGGCACAGACTTGAGAGGAGGACAGTTAAAATTCCTACCTGCGTTTTAAGAATATTATTAAAGGAATAAAAGTTATCAGTAGAAATGGGAGTATCAGCTGGTCTAAACAACTTTGTAGCAAGCCATTGACTCTCCTTAGTCTTTTTCCAACGCTGGAAATAAAATAGACACAGACAAGCTTAGGAAGTGTGGGTTAGATGAATGGACAGTGGGGTGGATTGAACAGTGGCTGACAGATAGAGCTCAGAGGGTTGTGGTTAGTGGTGCAGAGTCCAGTTGGAGGTCAGTAACAAGTGGTGTCCCTCAGAGGTCAGTACTGGGTCCAGTCGTGTGCAATATGTTCATCAATGACCTGGATGAAGGGATAGAGTGTACCATCAGCAAGTTTGCAAATGACACAAAACTGGGAGGGGTGGCTGACATGCCGGAAGGCTGTGCTACCATACAGCATGACCTGGACAGGCTGGAGGGTTGGGCAGAGAGGAACCTAATGAAATTCAACAGGGGCAAGTGTAGGGTACTGCATCTGGGGAGGAATAACCCCATGCACCAGTACAGGTTAGGGGCTGGAGAGCAGTTGTGTGGAAAGGGACCTGGGAGTCCTGGTGGACAACAGGATGACCATGAGCCAGCAATGTGCCCTGGTGGCCAAGAAGGCCAATGGCATCCTGGGGTGTATCAAGAAGAGTGTGGCCAGCAGGTCGAGGGAGGTCATCCTCCCCCTCTACTCTGCCCTGGTGAGGCCGCATCTGGAGTACTGTGTCCAGTTCTGGGCTCCCTGGTTCAGGAAGGACAGGGAACTGCTGGAGAGAGTCCAGCAAAGGGCTACAAAGATGATTAGGGGATTGGAACATCTTTCTTATGAGGAAAGGCTCAGGGACTTGGGGCTTTTTAGTCTAGATGAAAGAAGACTGAGGGGGGATCTTATCAATACTTATAAATACTTAAGGGGAGGGTGCCAGGTAGATGAGAACAATCTTTTTTCAGTGGTGCCCAGTGACAGAACAAGAGGTAAAGGGCACAAACTTGAACATAGGAAGTTCCATCTTAACATGAGGAGGAACTTCTTTCCTTTGAGGGTGGCAGAGCACTGGCACAGGCTGCCCAGAGAGGCTGTGGAGTCTCCCACTCTGGAGACATTCCAAACCCGCCTGGACACCATCCTGTGCAACTGCTGTAGGTATCCCTGTTGTGGCAGTGGGGTTGAACTAGATGATCTCCGGAGGTCCCTTCCAACCCTGACCATTCTGTGATTCTGTGATTCTGTGAATTGCTTTTGTTATTCTGCTAGTGTTCTGATAGGCAGATGCCATTCAATTTCATATTAGACACTATCTTCCATATGGGTATTTCTTACACAAACAACAGTATAATAATGGCAAATTGAAGTATAAACGTGGTCTTTGATACATATGCTAAACGTCAAATGGAGTTTTAATTTGGGTAGTGATCAGCAACTTTTGCCAAGAACGAGATAGCAAGGTGGGTGGACATATTTCCATACAGCCTCTAGGGAGGGAAGTAACCCTATGCTATCCCAGTGTTTCTAGGTACATCTGTGATATCTCTCAGCACTCTATATTTCAGGAAGTCAGCCTGTTTGTGAAGTTATTGTAAGGTAGCAGCGGGCATAAGTAAAACACTGCTAATATAGTACTTGGCCAAAAGTAGCCTCCCCTGTAGGAGTTTGTTTATAAATTGCTTTGGTCCGCTTGACAAGGTCAAATCCATTCTCTTAATGATGAATCTCATCTGTTCTGGTGCAGAAAGAAATGTTTTCTTTCACTTCTACGTGTGGTAAGAGCTCATTCATCTCTGTATGTTCTAAAGGGAAATCTAACTACATCAGAGAGAGAAGGAGTATTCAGAGGGCAACTGATGGCCAGGAAGATATATTGAATTCACTTTCCTGGGACAGACATTCAAATGGTAACAAGTGATAGAAAACAGCTCTATATTTCAGCATGATGTGTGTTCTCTCTCTTATGATTAAACCCCCTGTGGGCCATCTGCATTTAATGGGTTAGAACTACTTTGTAGCTGCAGTTTTTTCCTTCCATGGCTCTTATTTATTTGAGAGGAGACCAAACTGCACTCTTAAAAGTGCAGCATGTAGGAAACACTGCCAAAAGAATGAGAACGAAAAGGCAAATTTATGGGCCAGTGTTGTTTTAAGCATTTAGCAGTATAAATAGGAAGTGTAGATAAATGTGGACATATAAGTGACTCTCTGTTTATCTCAGTTACATTATTTGCCGAAATTCCAGAAGAGAATTAGCCCAATTAGTTTATATAAGGGTTAATGCTCTGCCTCTGGACTAGCAATTTAGCATGTGCAGAGAACTGTTTTCGAACTAAAACTAACACTCCTCCTTAGAACAGGTCTTCGTAAAAGAAAAAGCATTGCTCAGTCCATTTTTGTCTCTCTGATCCTTAAAAAAAATTAAAAATCTGACACAAATATGGAAACTACTATAGTGAATTAGATGTAAAACACTGATTTACTAAAGTTCAGTGTTTTAAAAATAGAAGAATGGACTACCTAACAAAAAAATATTCATATAAACTAAGTAACGTTTTCCCAGGGCAATTAGATTTAGCATAGTAAATCTATTATGTATTTATTAGGGATCATATTCTGCTCCCAAGTGAAGTCACTGGCAAGATTCCCCTTAACTTCAATTAGGATTTGATGATAGGGAGATCTTTGACTAGAGTTAAGGAAATTTCATCCCTCTGCCAACACTGAGTTTTCTGGCTCTAAATATTCAACAAGATCCCAGCCAATGAGAGTATTTGCCTCTTTTCTCATTGTGTATATTATGCAAGCATCTGCTAAATAATACTCACTAACTCAGATCTCCCTTCCAGACCTTTTTCTAAAAGGCTCCCAAAATCATTCAGTATTTTATTTACTCTATGTGTTCAAATGACATCTGACACATTTTTCCATATGTAAATATTAATTTCATTATATATTAAGATGTTTATAAAGACTAATGAGAATGAGAAAATCATTTATAGTACTCTAGAAGCTGAGTTGTTCCCTTAATATCACTTTGAAAGAAAAATGTAATGAGCATATTTTGTACTGTCATTTTCACAGTTAAAGATCTCAGCTGGTTTCCATTTTTAATGATTAAAACAAAATCATTTGAGTAAATACACCTGAGTAAATAGTGTCTTACACAGATTCAGATTCTTCTATCTCTCTTTGATGACACTGTTTAACAAAGCTTTCATTTTACCTATACGCTTCTCTTTCCCAGAAGGGCAAAAACATTATGAAAGTGTTAACTAGGATCTTATTCCACCTACAAGCAGTTTGTTAATCATAATCAGACTGGATATAACAAAAAAAAAAAAAAAAAAAAAAAAAAGAAAGGTTTTGGGATTTAACCAAAAAAAAGCTTTAATCCCCTTAGTTGTCCCTCTCTATATCAATAAATTGCTTGCTCACAGATCGATTTTGGGGGCAAGAATCTACTCTTTTGCAGCTACTGGATTATAGCAGAAGACTTTGCCCAGCTGTAATGACAGTGGGACCATACTAAGATATGTTTGGTACATGCATATGGATATTCAGTACAAGGCAGGGACAATCAAGCCTATTCCAATTATTTTTCATAATTAAAGGATGAAGAAATCATCATTGCCTCAGCTTCTGAGAGATGAAGTGGCCAGCCATTAACTTATGAATGGTTAGAACTCGAGCATGGAAAAGCACTCATGTAACAGCATCTTGTGAGCCGTCAAGTTCCACTCTACAAGCCAGTCAGTATGATTTTTGTCCTGATCCTATAACCTACAGTTTTCCAAATGATGTTTTTCATGCTAACATCATTGACTTTAACCACTATTGCCTATACATTGATATATTTATTAGTCTTGTTTATTACTTATTCCTGTGGGAATAATCATTGTTATGAAGGTGGACAGCGTGAGCTGTTGAGTGTGAGGCCTCACAACAGCCCTTATTCTTTGAAAAGATAATGGATTTTGAAGATTCACCTATTTGGTTTTTTTTAATAGATTGAAAAATCAGTGACATCTCGTGTGTACTGCATTTGAACAAACAGATTTGGTGAGGAACTATGTAATTTTTATATTTTTATTTAAACAGCAGAAATAATTGGCAGAAACAGGTCAATATCTCAAATAGGTCTTATGTGAGAGTGTTGTGATATGTTCCATTTGCATATCACAGCTGTATCAGGTTTAATGAGTTTGTGGTGCTAAGGAGAATGGCCATGCTTCAGGAATTTGGTAAACTCACTGGTCTGACCATCACTGTGCTCCAACGTTCAGCACTCATGCTGCCTTAAAAATGTGGGGAAAGAAAACCTGAAATTCATGAACAGAGATGCTTCTCCACAAAATTACTCTTTAATTTTCCAGTATGTTTTTATTGGCAGTGGCAGTCATACACCTACCAGCCCTGCCTCTTCAAGACTTACTTTTTGGGTTCTTTATATCCCTCCTTAAACCCATACTGCTCTTGAAAATAGAGATAGAAGAGGTGGCAATAAAATAAATCTTGCGTTCACAGGTCCTGGTGAGATTTAGGTGGGGGAAGTTAGGCAAGAGAGGGAAGGTAGGGCTGCTTTGGGTTTAGGTTTCCTCCTTACTCCATCACTGCACCCCGACTGTCCTCCCAGAAGATTATTCTGCTGTTCCCAGTCATCATACCCCCATACTCACTGCACACTCCCTCTCTCATACCCATACCTCACATTCAGTGTTTGCCCAGCCTGCTGTTTATTTTACACAATTTAAATCTAAAATATGTTATCTCGACTACCACGACTTTACATTCTGGATGTTTACTTAATAAGTTTGCTTATACCGCCAATATTTCATATGATAATTCACCAGTGTACCACAGCTGTTTTGTGTTTCACTGGCAATACAAAGCAGCTGTAAACCCAGTTAAACTAGATATATACTTCAGCTTCTTCAGGCTACTTAAAAGTGATATAAAATAAATGGGTACTGACTTTCGGGTAACTCACAAGGTCTTACTATCATTCTGATGCCATCCAAATCTAAAAAGATCACTGTAAAGGGATAAGAAGAGTATATTCTGGAGATGAGTGGGACACTTGTTAATTGGTTATGAAACTGCTGGGGGAAAGAATCAGTGCCGTGTCACAGAAAGAACTTCCCCTGGAAACATTTTGAATTTTAGCAGTGTAAGTGTTTTAAATGAGTTATAACTCTGATCAGTCTGATTTAACTCTGATTTCCAAAGATCTCTGATATTTAGAAATTTATCAATAAAATATTAATTCATCTGTGTCATTTTGAACACACTGTAATATTTTATTCTTTGAATATAAAATAATTTACTTCTATTTTGCTAAATTATCTCAATATTAAATGCATGGTATTTGCCATATTTGTTAAATTATATACTTCGGGGCCTTACCATAAAGTTTACAGTCAAAATAAAATGCCTTTCACATACTGAACAGGAATTTTTCAGCATTTGACTGGGTAAAAGGGTATGACAGTAGAGAAGTGAAGTGAGAAGTATAGTTCATTTCAGCTTATTCTCAGCAACAAAAGATGCCTTCATAGATATGTTCTTCCATTATCTAATACTGCTGATTAAACTGTAGGTAGAAATCAGTTGTGTCAAATTTTTCTCACAATCTTTGTGGTAAGGAGACTGGGTCTTTAGCTGTTAAGTGCAGCGTTGTCCATCACTCACTTGAGTCTGTACAAATCTTAAAAAGGACTTTTAATATTCATAGATAAATTTACATCTGTTCAAAAATTTGTTTCAAATACAGGCTTAACATTTTCAAATTGTTGATGCATCAATCATAGGAGAAAAAACAGCCCAGCGCTGTGTCATCACAAATTCTTCACAGCAATAATTACAACAATATTTCACTTTCTCTTTTAACAGGATAGGGACTCTTTGCCCAGAAGTTCTATAAATTTACTTCTCAGCATTGCATGATGATCACATATCTCAAACATTAGTTAAAGTACTTGGCAGGAAGGCTATGTAAATCACCTCCTTTTGTTTTTAGTGCATTTGCCACATGTTGAAGAAGCAGCGAAAAGATTAGTTGCTCATGCTAAGAAATCATTAAGTGGACAAAATCAAAGCACAAGAACATGTCCTGTCAAATGTTGCAGTATAGTCCAGTGGAAAATAAAATAAATTACCTTGAGTAGAAACTTACTCAAATTATTTGCATATACTGAAATGCCTCTTTTCTAGATTTTTTTTATAAAAAGAGAACCCTACAAGAGCCCTGTTGGCTCTATTTGCACTATTTGTGGAATAAGGAGCTACTCATCTTGGTTAAAAAATCTGAGTCTGGCCTTAAGCCAGCGTGAGCCAGATTCTGCCACCCTTACCAAAGCTGAATAGTACCTTAAGCTGGGCCTGATTATGAACCGATTACTCATGTTGTGCTGAGCAGCTCTTTGCATGAATGGGGCCATTGTGAATAAACATTTATAAGTGATTCACAATTTGGCCTATGTGAGTAGTCTCACTCACATCAATGCATCTACTCATGGAGTAAAGCACTACTAAATAAAAGTGGCAGAATGTGACCCTGTTGTAGTACTTGACATCTAACACGAAGATACTTTTTCATTAGCTAAATGAAACGCTGCAACCAACAGACTATCATTCATTCTTTGAGACGAGGCTGATGCAAGAGCATGACAAGCTTAATGCAGGCCTGCAACTTATCACACCTCAGGTTTAATGAAGGGTTGAATACCTGCTTGTCTAATGCATAAAGTTATGCCAGCAACATGTAACAAATAATTTCCATTGCTAAAATTGAGGATGAAAATTTAATTAGAATTGTATCCCTTTCACTTAATTAAAATCAGCAGGAAGATGACATAGTCTTTTATTTTCCCCTTTGATTTTGGAGGCTTCAAGCATCTAAATATGTTGTAATGCTTTGAAAATGGATGTTTATTCTCCCCAAGCATTCTGTCACTGCCATAAATTCCTAGGAATTGTTTAATTTTACTCTTGACATAAATAGCCTTGTAAAAATGAACTTTTTTCTGGATTTCACAGACAATAATAGCAAATTCTGCTATCAAAATAAATAAGTGAACCAAAAGAGAGGCAACAATAAAAATGGCTTGAAGTTTGCCAGCTAAGCTTTTGCATCTTTATCCACTAATAACGTTCTAATTAAAATTATCTGCAAATCAATTTGACATGTTATAAATGCTACACCTTAAAAAATGATTATGTTGAAATGGAAAAAAAAAATTGAAAACACATTTTAGAACTGGAAACAGTTTGCTAAAAAAAACCCTTGTATTTCCACCACTTTCATCCTACTGCATGTAGCACAAGTTTCTATATAAAACTAGTGTCTTTACCTGCACTAATAAAATTCTTTTTTGCTTTAAATCAAAAGCCTCATTTTACTGCTGTCTAAACAGACCATAAAAAAGGAAAAAAGAAATTCTAGCTAGAATGCTCTTTCCTAGTCCTTCAGGCCAAAGTTGAAGTTAATTTTTAGAAGGAGAATAAAATTAGGAAACCACAAATTAGAGTATACCTTTGTGTTAAACTTGGAGTTTATTACTAGTGGCAAATAGGACAATATTCCTTTCAATCAGCTGTGTAATAATTTGCTGTAAAATTCCCATTTTCAACTGATTCCATTGGTTTCAAAGTTAAGTTTATTTATTCCACTGAATGATTACAGAATGGACCCATCTCCTATATTTGTTTTCAAGTTTAGCCTCCTGAGCGGGAGCAGAGACAATTTGGGGGTTCCTGTGAGTTTGTTTTTGTGAGAACTGGTAGTTCTGCAGTTACTGTGATGAAATGTTCTTCCCTGATCTTCCCTTCTCCCCCCACCCGCCCTCCGTTCCTAACTAATGGCCAGAGAGAAAAGCAAGAAGGAGCAGGGGGTGCCCAGAGAGTTGTATCCTGTTCTAATCACAGCCATGCAAGTCCGTCTTTATTTCAATTAATTTACTTTGCCTTTATGAACCTGAGAGACTGACTGTTGCTTTCAAAGAGGCTGACATTTCACTCATCTGAAGGAGCCTGGAATGTGACAGGGGAAAGGGAGGAGAAGTAAATCAAAGCAGATAGCAATTCTCCAGATGTAAAGTATTTTTCTTCTCCTCTATTTTTTTTTCCACCAGAAATGTCAGAAAGTCTGCTGACATTTTAATTCCTTTGTGATAGGCTGGGAGCTGAGAGCCAAATCCTGCTGCCACTGCAGTCGAAAAGATTTTTCCTATTGACTTTAAAGGGAGCAAACCAGTCTTACACTCGGGGGGGGGGGGGGGGGGGGGGGGGGGGGGGGGGGGGGAAGAAGCCAAAACCAAATAAGCAAAGTATCAACAAACTGTAACTAAAACTAAATGAAATGTACTCTTATAACATCTTGCGATCAGTTACAGACTGAAGCTGGCAAGTCTTGTTGGACTTTTTTCTTTTCAATTTGACCATAGCATAACAAAAAACAGTTAGTAAGACTGACTGGATTGGAAGTAAGACTTTGTTGTTGTTGCGGTTTTGTTCTAAATCTGGATTCTCTTGAAAGTGTCACAGTAGTATTCCACGCTCTCTTCTAGTCACCTAGGTTTTAAGATATCCTATTTGCAACCTTAAAGATTTAATTTAAATGCTAGTTGACTTAAATAATATGTGCATGTCTTTGAAAACTCTATTAAACACTGTGATCCTCCTTTTAGTGATATGTTCGGCAAAAAAAAATCTCATTATCTTGAATAGGAATGCATTCAGGTCCATGAAATAAAGAAGCAGCTTCTATTCTCATTACATTAGTTGTGCGCTGATATAACTCCAAGGAGCTTAACATGCATTTAGCAAAACAACAGAGCTGGCTCAGAGCAGCAGCACAGTGCTGAGAGAGTTAGGTCTACAAATTCCACCTATAACATGAACGATCATATATTTCCTTCTCTGCGTGGTGTGCTTAGAGATTTACTTCATAGGTTTAGTAGAATAAATTTATTTTCCTTTACAGAGTTGTTACCTTATGAAGTATTCATTTGTAAAGCATTCATTTTTTGTGTACAGGAATGCTAAAAACCAATGGAATAGACATATTTTCTTAATAGTTTTATTCTTTTTTGCAGGTTTTATAATCATATTTCATCAACTGGTACAACAAAACATACTTCTATATAAAAACCAAAACAAAGAGGGCTTGTTGAGCTTGACGCATGGTAAATCTATTTGGTTTATTCTTTTTTTATTGTTAAATATTATATTGTATTTGTTTAAGCAGACATCGTGTATATTGTGATTTCTAGCATTCCACACACAGCAGCTTATTGTTGTGTCCTTTAAATATGGGAAATAAGAATGTTTTCGGTTTGCTATTAAAAAAAAAAAGGAAATGAAGAAAGGGTACTGCTATATTACATGGCCCAGGAAATATTGGCAGCATGCTCTTTGGCTTTCATCCGTAGAACTGCAATGCTGGAGGACCTCCTTTCAAACTCCGGCTTGGTTTCAAAAGCATGTCCATTGCTTGCCCCAGAAAGTAAAGAGTCAGTGAAAAAATTATTAAGGGGCACGTGGCTGAACTGATTCTGGTGGTTTGAAAAGCCTGTGTAGCCAGAATCTGTCCGGGGTGAGTGGGAATAAGGTGTCATACAGGAGGACGTATCTCGTGGTAGCATGCAGGAAGTAACCACAGAACCGCTAGCCGCGTTCCCTGCCCACAGATTGTTCTGAATCTGGAACATACAAAATTAATAAGATTACATTTAGATAGTTCATCTTTTGTTTTCTGCAATGCTTGCTTTTCTTTACTTAACACAACCATTATTAGTTCTGTAAAACAAACAAGTACTTCATTAGTTCTCTGCAGTCATATTAGAAAATACCACGAAGACATTACGGGAGTCAAAATACTGGATCGTTCACTTAAGAGCAAGGGCTGCTGAATCATACTCCTTGCTCTGTCATCCGTTTGCTCTGTGGCTCTATCATGTCTACCGTTGAACCTCAGGATGCCATCAGCCCTGCCAGTCAGTAAAATTAGTGGAAGCACACAAATGACTTGAAAGAAAAGGTGTCAAAAGAGAGTACAATATCACAGCTGTTTTCACCATAAAAGCTTCTTCTCATCAGAATTCTTTCTGGTGTAATGGTAGGAAACAGTGCAAAAGGGTAAACAAAACATACCAGGATTTCTCAAGCGACAAAGCCCAACAAGCGTTTGCAAAATTAAATATTGAGAAGCCTTGCATAATTACTTTAAAACAAATGAATCCATAAAATACAGGCATGGTTGATAATACATCCAAGAGTTTTTTTTCCCAAAGTTGTTTCAAAGATGGTTTTAAGATAAAAATTCTTTTCATGATGTTTTTATACAAAATTATACTTGAGGGCATTTCTGTTTCAGCTCTCAGCCTCAACTGGCTGCAGTGTGCGTCCCTGGAAAACGTTGCATGACAGACTAGGAGACAAACTTTGTGGTTACCAGCAATGTCTGCTGAAGATCTGGAGTAACCACGTATTCAAGCTTTGATGTGTAATGCCTTCTATACTTGGCAGTCACTTAAAGCTTCTTTCTGAGTCTCAGGCCTTCTCCTATCATCTATGTATAGATGCTATTTATGGATAGGTATTTTTCACTTATTTGTTACTAGATGAACAGACAGAAAGATTTTCAAGGCCTAGCACAAGTCAGCTCCTGTCATTCTCTCAGACTGTGCATTCTTTCATTCCTCCTCTGTGTCTTCCTCAGTCATTTCTCACTTGCACTCACCATTTTACAATATACAGCTTTATATTTCTTCTCCACTTTTACTTGTATCACTTTACTGAACGTTGATTTTTTTCTTAAAAAAATGTACAACTATCACGATGCAAGACATTTGTAGCCCTCATTCACAGTACAGAACTTCTCAGTCAGTAACTATATCCTTTTATTTTTGTTTTACTTTGCTAAATTTGTCTTCATTCTAAAAATCGGTTGTCTGTTCAGTACATCATTGCTCTGATGCGCTGCGATTGATCCCACATGTCTTTGTTCTCTGCTATACATTGGAGTAATTGCAATTACTCTTCAGTTAGCACTGTAAAGTGAATTCCCACTTCAAACTTAATTTTGCCTTCACGTTCCAAACCCATAGACAAAGGAATTTTGGCTTTAAGATATGTAAGTTATCTCTCTAGTTGAGTGATTTTTTTTCTGCCAAATTAGAGGTCGGGGGAAGTAATGAATTATGACAGACACACACATACACACACAGAATGAAAACATGTTTCTAATGCTGAGCTGTTTTTTTGTCATTGTCCTATTACTTTGCAACAACACATACCCACCAAACCACCAACAAGCTAAAGAGATAAATTATGGTTCACTGAACTCATCTAGCTGAGATCTGGTGCAGATAGGAAGGATGAGATAGAGTCTATTTTAAAAGTTAACATTGTGAACAGTTGTATTAGCAGGGGTCACTGGGAGCTGACAAACTAATTTGGGCTCCTTGGCAATTCCAGCAGCAAAAAAAGAACTAGTAAATGCTCTATTTTGCTTTCCTGCAGAAGGTTGGGGAAAAGTTGCAGTAGCAACACATCTCCCCAAACTCTTGGTCTGCCCAGCTCCTTGTTCACAGACACATGCATATGTACAGGCATACACACATTTCCACACCCACTCACGTGAACACAGCTTGCCTTTACGCACACACACACATACACACAGCTACTTGGGCACACCTCAGGCATCTGCTCCTGCGTATCTGAGGTGGTCTGCTGAGAGACAATGGAGTGAATAAGGTGCCTGGGGAAGGATAGCAAGGATTTTTCCTCCTGCTTGTGGGCCTCCTGAGATCTACAGGAGGAAAGACACTCTAGTGAGAGTTTCAGAACTTTCCAGTTGCCATCCTTCCCTCCTCCCTTCAGCAGCTTTTAGAAGACTCTCAAACATCAGCACATGGGAAACCCTCTGCAGCTTGACATGATCTTCAGCTGCCTTATTACTCCTTAAATAACCCACCTCAGCCAGTTTTGACTTATAATCAGACAAACTTTTTATAATCTTCAGAGAACAAGTGTTTTATCTGGAGATTAAAGTACATATCATGTCTGGACCTATTTGAACCATTGTCTTGGTTAGGAAAGTTTGTTGCATTCAACCACACAGAACATTCCCAAAGAGAGCAGTACATCTCTTATGCTTCAGGATTCAGGGATTCCTGAGTGTCCTATTGCCTGGAAGGTTTCTCAGATCCTAGTACAGATTTACAGAATATGACAAGAAGGAAACAAGGGACCCTGAAAGAACTGGAAAGTGTGGTAGTTAAATGTACAGCAACTGGAAGTCATCCACTAAGACTCATAAGGCTTACCGGCTTCTCAGACTTAATGAGTTTGGAGCCACATAGCATGTGATTAGGGTACAGAGGAGAGCAGTAAAGATGATAGCAGCTGAAAGCCTATAACATCTAGAGAATATCTCCATTTTGCCTGAAAGCCCAAGCTGCACACCTTCTGTCCCAACAATGAACTGGGAAAGTCAGAAAGCCAGTCATCCATACAAAAATTCTTTAGGGTTTTTTTGTTGTTCAGGAACACTAGAAACTTCTCGTTGTACTTTATTGTATTTCATAGTAACGTATACATTTCTTGCAGTAGCAGTGACAGATTAAGCAACTGTTAGGGTTTTCTTTCCCTTTCTTCCTATAAAACAAGTCACCCATTCCTATTTCCACGCTGTTCCACTTTAGCTTGTTTTGCTGGTACAACTCTTTACTGAATTGAAACAGGGAACTGATAAAGCTAAAAAGTATCCAGAAAAAAAATACATATATATATATATATATTTCAAACACATGCACACAAACCCTCATTTTTTTTGATGGCATTTCCAGGTGAAATGCTTAGTCTCAGAATGTTCACAACAGGATGAATTTGCACAGGGAGAGACTAGCTCATCTATATAAATTCTAACAGGAGCTAATTCTGAAGGAGCTCATCATCCCCAAAGCAAACTCACACACGACAATCTCTCATCTGTCTTACTAAGATGCCTTTCTAAGAAATGCTATGCCAAATGCTGCAGTCACCCAGGTTGCACAGATATAATTATGGGAAGAATTTTCCAAGAAAATCTGTTTAAATAGGAACATGCACGAGTTTGCCTTTAATACAGTCATGATGAGAAGACTTCAGAAGGGCCAGAGGCTCAGTTTGAAAGTGCCCAATAACCTATGTGGTCGGAAGGTATCTCAAAATCACTCTTTCCTTCCATATTTCTAGTAGTTTGGTTTGCAGTACATTAAGTTTAGTACCACCAATTTTCCTGATATTATATATATAATTTTTTTTTATCCTACACAAATCTATTTCAATTTAGCTTCAGTGAGATTGCACAGGTGTAAATGAGAACAGAATTCAGCTACAAATACTAAAATGTCTTGTAAAAGAAATATGTGAACAAGCTATTCATTCCTAAAACTTTCAAAGGGGTGCCCTAGGTTTCTTCCTTAGAGGAAGGAATCCAAATTAGGAAGCTTAACTTCAGAAATGCCACAAGATGCTAGGAAAGCTTTACATCTTCTCTCATGAGACAGTCATGTTTTTCAAAAGAATGTTTGTCATATCAATTTTCTGTTCATTTTATTTGATTGGGTGACTTCACCTTTGAGATTAGATTTTCATTTCTTAGCAAGGGTTTACAAAATAGATATCTTATAGTGAAATTCAGGTGCAGAAGGTATTCCTATATTAAAAATAAATACAGTAATGTTTTACAATAAGTCAAAATTATCAGACCTTCTTCTGGTATGTTGGAAGGAAAAGGGACATTATGTACATGAATTTAAAGAAAATATTTTTCCTCTTAAACTCTTGTGTGATCCATGAACTATATAAAAGCCAATTCAGAGACTGTGAATGAGGCTATACATACAGCACATCTCTGGTTTCTGTTAACATCACAAACAACTTGAGCTTTGCTCTTGTGGTTACCATGAAATTACCAGAGCCCTTCAATATATTTACCTACTGTATGTTTTATACACACACACACACACCCTTCCTGTTAGAAAAAAAAAAGTAGGATTTCATAGCTGTGACAAGAACACAACTGGAGAGTTATGGTTGTTAACATGGCTATGATATCATTTCCTAAGCACATGACCTTCTGCTTGACACTGCAGAGGAAAATTAGCTGAGGTAATTGGTCATCCCCCTTGGTGTCATTGCTTTTTTTCCGTTAAAATTTCAAGCTCCTGGAGCTTCAGACTTCTTACACAGCACATGGAGAAACCATATAAACTCAAATCTCCAAATTTGCTGAGAGTTGTAATATCACTTACCGAGTTTTGATTCTCCCATCACCAAATGTCTTGTCTCACACTATTCAAGTCACCTGCCTACCCAGGCTGGAGTCTGTTTCCAGCAGACACACATATAAACACACAGAGCTTCTGTTTGGGTGGACATGTGTTTTAGTGCTTCACACGGAAACAAAACGTTAATCTCTTTTAAGATCTCCATATATGAAGTAATAAGTTATTGTTGTTGTTGTTATATGACATAATATATGTTGTGTTACTTCATGTTACATGTTATGTTACGTTACGTTATGCTACATTACGTTACGGTACATTACAATAGACTCATAGAATGGTTTAGGTTGGAAGGGACTTTAAAGATCACCTAGTTCCAACCTCCCTGCCATGGGCAGGGACACCTCCCATTAGACCAGGTCGCTCAAATCCCCATCCAACCAGCTACAGAGATTCAATAACTTCTATGAGCAACTTGTTCCAGGGTTTACCACTCATTGTATCATTTCCTTTATACCTAACAGAATACTTCTTGGTCTAATTTGTGATAATTTTCGAGGATCCATTGGACCGAATGAACATGTGAAAATCATCTGTTCTGTACTGGGTTCTGGTACAGATGAGGGAGCTGCAGCACACCATTTTCAGATATGTCTATAGAATGCAGGTTGGCCCTTGGTAGTGCAAGGCTTAATGCTACAGCTCTAAAATATGTGATAGACCCATTCAGTCCACATTTAGGCCTTACAAACAGTGAGCAAAATAAAAATCTGTTCATTTGATTCCATGCTTAACAAGTTTGCTAAGGTGCAAAATAATGCAGGATTCAAAAAGTCATCAAGCTTTCATTCTTGTACAGGATGTTTTGTAAATAAACTATAACTTTTCCCTACTGCAATCTCAGGGCCAGCTGTGATAAGAATAAATTATATTTCACGTTTATGATACAGTTAAAGACAAAATTACTTACTTTGAAAAATACTATTAAAAAGTTTCTATCTCAGAAAACATGGATTTGCTTTATAATTAAGCCCCAGATTAAGTCACTCACAGACTTAAAGAAATAAATGCTTCAGAAAAACAAATAATAAAGCAACAAACCAAATGTTGAGACTGTGAGGAGGACCACATACAGTGATGGTTTAGAACCAAGAAAAAATAAAAGCGCAGTGTACAAACTACTTCGTGTGGAACAGACACCACCCAAAAAGATTAGAAATGTTACTCTTGTTGGAAGATCAGCCACAGCAGTGCAACAGTCAGCACATATGCAGCAAGCAACACACCATCCAGGTGGTGGCCCAGCCTGAGCTCTGTGCTGTCACAGCTAGACAGCATGATTCTATGATAAAACTTCTTTGAAGCTAGCTCAGATATGTCTACCACATCTACTCCTACTTAATCAGTGTACCCATAGCCTTAATGAACTATTGTGATTAAGTGTCATTTATACGTCTAATACAGTTAAAAGAATTTTTAAGTCATATAACATGTGGTGTCTAATACATGCCATATGAAATATTTAATTGGAGCATGTAACTTTGATTATTGCTAATGAGAATTACCCATATGTACTAAGGCTAGAGCAGAACAGTAATGATGATCCAAGGACTTAGTACATAACACATGTATACTGATACCACTTCTACACTCTTTGATTGCCAAAACAAATCATGTGATGCCATGCTGTTCAACATATTTAATTTGATTTATCAGTCTGGTGGATGGAATGTAAGCTTCAGCCTCCTCCTTCTTCTATTTTTGAGATTTCAACATTCTCCTTTCTTTCTACACCTTCTGAATCTCTCCAGTTCCCATACCTTTGAAATGCTTTTGTCTCCTTGGGATTCCCACCTGCACTAGGCTGAGGTTTTCCACAAAAAAAAAAAAAATATTAAATTCAGTCCTATCCAACTCTTGCCTGCATTTTCAAGTAAATAAAAGAAGCAAACAATACATTTCACATGTAAGAAGGAAAGTGTAATGGTGTGACAGGATAAACCCTTTCAAAAGAACTTAGAAGAACAATGACAAAAAATGAACTAAACTCAAAGGTCAAGCAAGAAGAAAAGATGCAAAGCGTGGGAAGAGACTAGGTGGGGGAGAAACATTGCCCCTTATATCTGCTTTTCACAGATACAACGTAATGTTTAGTTACATACTGACGCACTTACATTTTTAAAGATGGCATCTTAATAAATGTAACTCATACAGGGAAAGCTAAAGGTCTATGTGATAATAGAGTAGGCTTTTGATCAAATTTAATTCATGTGTGTGTAAACAAGGAAGGATCAAAAATGAAAATTTGTCTCGGATTTTTTGGTCCCTTGCTACTTCTAATACTTAAACATTCAGTCTGACAAGTTCAAGTACCCTGTGTCACATTAGCCTTCTCACTAGGCATAGGACAGCAAAAGTAGTCAAGTAAAGACCAATAAGGTAAGAGAAGAGCACGGCTAAGCAACTTTCTTATTGCTCCTCTTCCAACACATAATATAGAGATCCATCTAAGATAAGTGTAGATGTCTGCAGCTGAACCAGGCATCAGAGAGAAAAACACGCTTCTAGAGACCATCTTACCTATTTTATACTTTAGGAAGAGAAAACTTAATTGACTGGATTTTCACCAACTTTAAAGGGAACCCCATCTCTGGCATAAAAATCCCTTTGATTAAGTTTCTTAAACATAAGTGTCTAATATCTGACCACCAGCTGCCTTCTCTGAAGGGTGCATGCTTCTTCTAAGATCTGTTCATCAGCACTGTAACAGTGTTTCAGATACCCCAAGACATCTTAAATAGTATTGTATTTAGGTGACCGAATCAAGCGCTGCTTGTTCACTAACATTTATTCAGGCGAGACGAAGTAAAGGTCTCCATTGACGTGTGGAAATCAGACTCCACAACCGCAAGTGTAACTTAAGTGTTAGTTCTCTCTATCATCCATGAAGTGAATCTGCACTCATTTCCTCACTCATGTTAGTCTGCTGCCTCTTAGCTTTCATGTCATCAGCAAAATATTGCTTGCTAATGAGGCTCAAAGTGTCTGCGATAAGAGTTTTAACCAGTGAATTGTTTCCTGATTGCACTTAAGACAACAGACAACAATGGGTTGCATCTGCAAGGGAAACTTGAAGCTTAAATACTGAAACTAATGAAACTGAAAAATTTTACTAAAATTAATGAAAAGTACTGTATATAACATTTTCCTAGGAAAAAAAAAAATCTTATTTTTAGCATAATGTTGTCAAAAGTTAAATATTTCATCTGATTGAAAACTTAAAAACTCTATAGTATTTCTAATGTTAAAGCCTAGGAAAAAAACATGTGAATAACAGATTATTATCCTGGAATATAGTACTAACTGTCTTTCTCTGCAGTCCGGGTGTTGCCAGTATAATTAGTGGAAGATCTTTGTATGCAAAATTTGGACAGTTTAGGAGATACTTAACTTCTTGGCAGCCAGCTGAGCAACTATTTTGCACAATAAGTAACACCTAAAGTCAACTTACTGTAAAAATAATTAAGGTTAGACTGAATTAACATAAGAAACAATTATGGTCTAGAAAACAAACAAACAAAAAAAAAAACCAAAAACACCTAAATTGTTTATTACTATTTTGAAGATAAAGATGTGTAATTTAATAGCAAAATTAGGCTGAATTATAGAAATGGGCATTGAAAGGAACAACCTCCAGAGGTCCCTTCCAACCTCAACCTTTCTCTGATTCAGAGCCAGCCTTCTATCTGCAATAAGTTGAAAATATAATTTCCTCACAGGAAAACCTTTCAGGTTTATAGTGTCACACAAGGCATAGCAGCATCATGTTCTTAATTTGTACTTGATGAAGATAATTCGTGAAGAGACTAAGCAGGGGTCTCCACACCCTCTGTTGGCTGCAGAAGAGACTGATGTTTCTGCTGGAATGCAAGTGGGATGTCTGCTTTGGGAACATATCCGTGGTGGGGCTCAAAACAGAAATCTTCAAACTGTAAATTCATATAATTCACACCAGAAATTCACATTTGTTCCCATTTCTTCTGCCACACAGAAGTAAATATCTCAGCTTGATTTTATCCTTTTTCAACATCATCCTATATTTTTTCCCAGCAACAGAGTCTGTTTCCCCCTATGTTAATAAAGGCTTAATAAACAAGCTCTGGTGATCTGTGTTCCACAATCCCCAAGAAAAACTAGTTACCCAAAAGTATGGCAAAGCCTGTTTAATATTTAGTGATGTCAATGTCACAGTAAGAGTGCTTGTATACAGGGGAAAAAAAAAAGAAAGAAAAAAAAGGAAAAATAAAAATAAAAATAAAGAAAAATAATAAATAAAAAAAAGATGTGTCATTTCCTTTCTTGCATTAACTGTGATGAAATAATGGAATTGTTCTGGGAACTCAACCTATAACACTAAAACCAAACATGCAGATCAGAATTTTAAATATCTCTTTCTGCTTGAACTGTAGGATAGATTAAGGAGTTTATAGCAAGTCATGTACTGTATATTTACATTCCGTAAGTGAGGTACTTATAAATGGACATCTAGTTCAAAAGATTTGAATGTAGTGATATTAGTGGTCATTGTCTTTTTATGGGTTTTCATTGTCTCAAGCATTCTCACTGGAAATATTATGTATGGGATACACATAAGGTTTTACTGAAGGTGAGGATTTAAGAATATGAAACTATGAAGAATTACCACCAGATTAGCAAGAATGTGAACTTGCATTGACTGTTCTGTGATAATTGCCTGGATACCTGTTCATATTCAGTATAGAGCAAAGTAGCCACCTTCTTTACTGAGGAGTAAGATTGTTTTTATCACGTAGCCAAACTATACATGCAAGCACTCAACTGAAATAATCAATGGAAAGTGGACTCACACCCTCATTTAGCTCCTTGTTCCTGTTAGCGAAGTACAGTAAAGTTCAATACAACTTTCTCGTGTGGGTGACCAGGTTCAATTACATGTTTGTGCCTGTCTGTTTGCCTGTAGTGTGTTAGTCTGTGATTGTAGATGAGTACTACTATATGTATGTTCATGAATGAGTATACATTTTATATTTCTACACATTTTAGAGATGCTTTATTTAAGATTATGGAACCAAAATTTCCATTTCAATCTCCTGTATTCAAGAACTTATAAATTAATCATAGAAATTTTTGCAAGGCTGAAACTTAGTTGTGTCATCAGCCTAGTAAAGATGTTTTCTAACAAATTTGCTAATAAAAATACAGTGAATTCATTTATCTTTTTAACAATCTGAAAGTACAGAACAGATATTTCATTGGTTTAGATTTTCATGCATGATATTATCATATAATTCAAAAGTGTTTCTTTTCTAAAAACATTAATTTTAAGACAACTACTTTAAGTGCTTACCAATGACTTGCATTATTCCATTTTCTTATGCTAATGAAGCTTCTGTCAATTGGGAAAATTTGTAGATGAAGTCCTACTAAAAATACAAGATAAGCTTGGAGGCAAAAAATTTAGTCTAAAGAACTGAGTCAGGGATACAAAGCCCAAAGCTTAAGTACTGTTCCTTGTATCATCTGTTGTGTCCCTATGGATAAGTCAGAAAGGCCTTCAAAAGATTCTTGAACACCTTGAGTAAGATCTGTGAGTGACTGTGCATCTATGTCTTTGTGAATCTGCCTAGGAATGAATAAGGTTTTTTTGCACACCTCCACCTAGGTAGGTCTCAAACACTTATTGTGTCCTCCCTCTTGAACACAGAGTGTATCACACGGTGGTTTCTGATGTAATTTGGGCTAATGCGCTACTACATTCTAAAATAAACACAGGCAGACTGATAAGTGCCACCAGATCCGAAATGGTTGCGCCCAAGTTCTGAGCTGCTGGAACACAAACCAGCTCTGGCCCAGGCACCAAACCTAGTAACATGCAACCTCCTCAGAGGCAAAGCACTTTAAGCCGGGTAGATGACACATGGGCCCAAAGCCTCTGATTCAAAGTTAATCGCATTCAGCCAATATAGAGCATGACCAAAGCAAACCCACAGAGAACAAGTATTTTCCTAAGGCTGGCAGAGACCCTACTACCTAATGAACTAGAAGAGCACCAGGACACCAGCAGTGGAAGGACTCTACCACAGGGACCCGTACAAGATTTTTGCTTTGTGTGGTGCTTTTTTTTTTTAATTATGTGGTAAAAGCAATGGGAAGCTAGAGACATGACAAACAATGCCCTCAGAATAAAAGTATTCAATGTACTAAAACAAGAAAGCAGAAAAACAATAGCAGAGAATGAGGCAAGGCAGTAAACCAAAGGACTGTAGAACAGAAACAGAAGATTCTGATCTCATTACACAGTAATACCTTACTATATACTAACGGAGAACTGAAAAAAAAAAAAAAATTAAACAACTACTGTCGAGAGAGCTCCTGCCTCCCTCTCCCAGCCATATACATTCAATTCCGGTTGTATGAGAGGCCATAATATGGTTTGGTGCTAACAGAAGACTTGCTGTATTCAATGGTCTATTGAGGTCCGTAAAGAAATTGTGCGTGGTTAATTCGTCAGAAGGAAGTTGCCTGGCGATCACATAGTTTATGCCTCATCTTACCAAAGCATACAAGACCAGAGTCGCTAAGACAGTTGTGCCTGTGAATATAAATATCCCAGAAGTGAAACACTGACCTTACTGTATATAATTAAATCACTCCTGTCAACCTCAATGGGTCTAGACGTCACCCAGAATTTGTGCGTGGACCTAGAAGTGATTCAAATCCCCACGTAATTTTATGTGTGGAAAAGACTTCACTGCACAACCATATTGCCAGCCATTCTCAGTGCATAACTTGTGCAAAACTCTGCAGCTCTTAAGACTGTTCTTTATAAAATACTTGTATTTTAAGAGTTAATTATTCATATTGGATGTTGGAACTGTTGTTCACAGTGGTGGGTCCTGTCGATGTGTCTAAAAAACACAGAAAGCTAAACACAGGAAAGTCTCCATGCATCTTCTGTGCATGCGTGTGCCTGAGGATGGAAGAGAAGGTAAACGTAGAACCAAAGTCTACTTGGTCTTTACCATACCTGAGGGTAGCTGTCAGTCCTTGGAAGAACAGATATATCGTAGGTGGCAGCAAAATGGCTCTTAGCTTGCTGGATCTGACCATAGCGTTCTCTTTTCCTCCATTTTGCTCTTCGATTCTGGAACCAAACCTACAGTAAATGAGGAAACAGTCATCAAGGTAAACTTAGTTCCATGCTGTGCAAAGAGTCTGAGGAAAACGACAAGAGATTTTGGACAGTAACTTTGAAAAATTATCTTTATGTAAGAAAGGGATGTTCTCTGCCGGAGGGTGAATTTCTTGCAGTTTCAATATTCTTAGTGTCAGACTTGCTTAAGTTATTTCTGGCTATTTAAAAGTATATGCTATTTCCTTTCTAGTGCCTCAAAAAAAAAAAAAAAGGCAGAGGAAAGATCAGTCTGTCAAGCAGCGCTAATTTTGACAGAGTTCAGTTCTGTAGAGGAAAATCACCAAGTAACAGCAAGTCAAACTGTGAAGGAATTTTCTCTTAATGTCACATGTCCACTGACTTGATTTGACTACCTATGATCTGCCTCCTAGATGTATACATAATATTTATCAAGTGCAGTAATGAAAAGGCAGGAAAAGCTGGCACCAGGACAGTAGTCTGTGCTGCAGATAGAGTTGGTATAAGGAAGGCTAATACAGCAGGAAGATAATAAAAATATCACGAGATCACAGACAGTTTTAGAATTATTGTGACATTTTTTTCACATTTGTGTTAGGAAAATATGTTTTTCTGACAATGGAAAACTAAAGAATGGCACTTTGCATTTAGACTATGAAATAATTCAAACCTGAAACAATGCCTTCTTGTCAACTGAAAGCTATTTTCTTATGCTTAAATAACCTTTGGATGGTTCTGTAACATTTTGAGTGTCGGGTGCTATCTCAAAATCTATTACATGCACATTTCTTGCTCTGACTGATATCTGTCATTGTCCTGTGGTCTTCAAAAAAAAAAAAATTCTTTCAAACAGTTTAGTTTGGACAGGCTAAGACTTATCCTGAAATTAAAGGCATTGCTAAGAAAAGTAACTATTCATTTATAAAAGTAATATTATCCAACTAAGTCATTATTGTTCAGCTATGAGCAAACTCATTCCTACTCTTTTTAAAGAAGTGACACTACTAACAGAAACATTTATTTTTTTTAATGCAAACAATGCCATTGGCAAGCCTTCCTGCTAAATGGATCGTGAATCTGTTTCGATAGATAGATACATTAATGGATTTTTTTTTTTTTTATATAGACATTGCCTGTGAATTCCATTTTGAGGGATGTTTTTGGATCCCAGATGGTGGGATATTTATAATAACACTGTTTGTTTTATAATTCAGGTTTTGCCTTGCTCTTTGGAGAAGTCAACTGTCCTTTGATGCTGCTTAAGCAACCAGGGCATAATTTTGCTCATTTTATTTCCCACGGACTTGTTGCAAATTTAGTATGTGCAATCTTTTAAAATGTACTTGGCAATCAAAGCAAGACCCATGCATGTAACTGCTGAGGATATAATCTTAGGGACCTTGCTGGTAAATTTGTATTATTTATGATGCCTGAGGCTCAGCAAAAAGAAAAGAAAAGGAAAAAAAAATTCTCCTGTCTCCACAGGAGGCATCAAGAACGCGCTAAGGGAATTTAGTAATGAGGCTCTTTCATTGAAAAAAGACCTTGACAATCTCCTTAAAATGGGTGCCAATTACTTCACTGACATGCAGCAGGAAAGAGAACAACTTAGATAAATTAGGTTCAGGTTGGCTTTCTCTGCATGTATGCAGGACAAATATTAAATTGGATCTTGATGAAATGGCGGTGAAGGGAAATGTGGGTAAGGTATCCAGCTGATCACCCTGCTAAACTAAATCAAACAATTTGCTTGAATTTATAGTAACTAAATGAGAAAAAAAGCACACATTTTTTCCTTTGACAATCCCCCAAAATGTTTCTGTTTACATCACTTTACTAGAAACTGTCTCTTGGCAGAGATAAAGTAACCATTTGCCTCCACAAAGCAATGTAAAAATCTGCTGCTTGTTATCCTTGCGTCGCCAGATGCTTGCCTCTAATGATGTAAGGCCTTTTAAATTGCTTAATCTTGTGATGGAATACTCTTGCTACTCTGGATAAAAATGATCACCATTTCCCTTCATATTCAGCATATGAGAAGTGCAAAGATCAGTTATCTTTTAAGAAAGGGGAGAACACGCTTAAATAAAATAGAAATAGATACTCTGTGAAAGTCTAGTGACATTTTCACATTTACTCTCTTATTTTATTATTTTTACCATATGAAGCTTCTAAAACTTAGAAAAAAAATGTGACAAAAAATAAGCTGACACATTTTAGCCCAATTCTCCCCTCCTTGTTCTGAATACTAATCTATTCTTGGAGTAGTTCTCATTATTCCAGAATTATGCAACTGTTAGAACAGTATTTTAACATTATACAAGCTTTTTCTTTAAGTCAAGACTGAACCCTAATGAATGGAAGTCATGCTTGGGAAAATGTACCAAATTCAGTGGGGAGAGGGATTGCACAGAACCTGAAGAGTTAAAAGCCACTGAACTAAATTCCATCAGCATCACTGATATCGTACCGATGTGACGGAGACACGATTTTGGACTCTGTTTTCTGATGACAACAGTGAATATGCTGTCTGGTTGAATAGACATGAAAAGAACAGTTCTTTATAAAATTAATTAGCTGAGCTCGTTTCTGAAAGTGATTCTGGTTTAATTTCAGTTGTATGCATGTGCACTGACGTCTATTTCTTTATATGCATGTGTGAGTATGTGTTTAATTACAAGTTGTGAAGTTGTTATCATATTCAAGTCACTAAATTAAAAAAATTAATCCCAGTCTATAAGAATCAACAGGACTGCTATTCTCTAAAATGAAATTATGAGTATTACCAGAATGGAGAAGATCTCTAAAAATAGGATAAACTCACAAAATGCAGCTCACACCCTTTTCTAAGGGAAAATGTCTGAACGGGGGAAGGGCTGCATTTCCTGGATATTTAGCTTCTTTTCTCACCATTACACATCCAAAGCCATAAATATTGTTGAGATTACTGCACGAGCACATACTGAATGAATCAACTTCGTACGCAGTTAAGATACTCAAATACTGCACTAAGCGGTCAACAGTATGTTTCCATCCAAAAATTACAAAAACATTATCCATTGGTTATGCAAGTTTAAAAACCAGGAAATGTAGTCCCCAATTTTGTGATTTGTAAGCTCATTCTGTAAAACAGAGATGAAAGGATTATGTCCTTGCTCTACACAGACACACGCACATATATACATATATTTATACATATCTATGTATGTGCAGCTCCACTGCATACTATTTGGATCTAAACAAGGAACTTGATTAGTTTTTAGATTGCAATTTTCATGCCATAACACACAGAGAAACCTCTGCGGCCGAGTTCTGCATCGTCATCAGTCTGAACTACATGCAACATAGCTCTTTAATGGGATCTTTACACGTAGCACTTTATGTATTCACTGCCTGGAATTCTGACAGTAAAACAGAACTACCAGAGGTCAAGACTGCTTTACTACCGATGTGGTTTTCTCATCCTTTAAACAAGTTTCTAGAACAACGACACAAGATATTTTAAAAAAAGTAACAAGTAATTTTAGTAGTGCAGCATAGCAGCTCATATCCATAAAGAAATAAAGCAAAACGAGCTATTCACTTCAGCTTTATGGGCTTTTGTGCAGTCCCCAGAGTGTCATTTACCAGTTCCTACAATGCACAACTTGTCATGGAAATGCTGAAGTTTGGTTCCTACCTGGACTCTGGCCTCAGTGAGCTCTGTTCTCAGAGCTAGCTGTTCTCTTACATAGACATCAGGGTAGTGAGTTTTCTGGAATACTTTCTCCAGTTCCTCCAGCTGCAAACTGGTGAAAGTTGTCCTGTGCCTCCTCTTCTTACTGCTGGAGACATTGCTGTCACACTTATCACCAAGTTCATCCAGTTCCCCCTTCTCCTGCATCCCTTTCACTGGAGACATCCTGAGATTGTTGCAATTGTCCATGGGCCTGCTCAGCTCTGTGTGCAGAGGCTGTCCTTCCACTTTAGTAATCCCATAGTTCACTGTACACAAGGTGGGGGAGGGAAATAACTGGTTAAAGGGGGGGGGGGCTTTAGATTCAGGCGTTCATATAAAACAGTTTCACAACGAACCATATTCTATGTGACTCTGTATTTCTGTAAGAGGTCGTGGAAGAGGAATCTGTAATACTAACAGCAAACAGAGTAAAAGTACTAAATCACACTGAATTTTAACTACGAGTTGTATTTGAAAATATCGTCTGAAATCTTTCGGTTTAATGAGACTGCATAAGAGTACTTGAATATTTTTACTCTGCCACTAAAGCAGTTAATAATCCATGAAATCAGCTTCAACTAGAGTTGCACAGATAAGGAATCTCAGCCCAAAACAGATTTTTATATAAGATAAGCAGCATAAAGCTACTGACAAACGTGCTTTTAACCTTGGAAGCAGATGTAAAAAACTCTGTTTCTAAGAAAATACAAAATAACTGTAAACTAAACTAAATAGCTGTAAACTGACAAATCGAGAAGCAAATGAAACTGAAAACTAACTTCACTTTACAAACTCAA
Organism: Pluvialis apricaria; assembly: GCA_017639485.1. Lineage (NCBI taxonomy): Eukaryota > Metazoa > Chordata > Aves > Charadriiformes > Charadriidae > Pluvialis > Pluvialis apricaria. Next base: position 175,274,706 of record CM030007.1, read on the forward strand.
TAGATTCCATATACCTTCTCTTGGATTTGTAAAGCGGAATTGTTTCCAATTAAGTTTGTTATGGTTACAAAATACAGAGAGTTTCTGCAAAATGTTAACTTATTAAAAGAGATCGTTTCATATACTTTGTATAGGGATTGAAGGAACTATTTGTCTTTAGGTAAAATCTGAGTGGTAGAGATAAGAAATATTCTTCTGTAGCTTCTTAATAAGAAATGAAAACATTTCCTATTTTTTTCTATTTTTACATATCTCACATCACTGAAAAAGTCATGCGATATAGGATTCGAAATGGCTTTTCTTTTCTCTCAGAAACAGGCGAAAAAAGTTTAAAACTCTATTGAAATTAAAATCTACAAAGATGGCATGTAACATACAGTAAGAAACTTGCTTTGGTGTTTTCTCACATTCTCTGTAATTTCTTTTCTTTCAGTCCGATCTTATTTTAACCAAACACAAATTTTAGATACTTACTATCAATACATACATAGATAGGAAATGCCCCAAAGCCCCCAAGGCACACATTAAATGAGCTAATTAAGAAAAACTTCAATGTATAAATCAATTTTCAGTAGTGGTTTTTGGGTTTTTTTTGAAGTTGCACTTGCAGAAATCTATCATTTCTTACAAACTGTTTCATACAAAAAGGACGTTCTCAAAAAAATACTTCAATACGTATACGAAGTAAAAAAAAAAAAAAGTAAAATATTGTAAGTCTCATTATTGCAGCTGACTTTAACCACATTTTCCGATTCTGCTTGGGGGGGTGGAAATTAAAAATCAATAATTATTTTTTCTACCCATGATTCACACCATGTTGGAATAATGGGGAAAATTTTAAATGTTTCAAAGCGTCCACATTCTCTTTGCCGACCAGCTAGAAAAAAATATAATATTGAAGACGGTTGTTTGAATTCCCGATGTCGTTATCGGTCGGTATGAAGAATCACTGTTACACATGATTCAGCAATACGGCAGCAAAAAAAAAAAAAAAAAAAAAAAAAACAAAAAAACCAAAAACAACACCCAAACCCCACGGTGCTCGCAGAGTTCGGAAGGACCGAACATGACCGAGCGACCTTCCGATCCCACCCTCTACCGGTGCCGGGAGCCCTCCGTCCCCGCTGTGCCGCCGCCGCCGCCCACACCCGGCGCTGCCTTCTCCCTGGGGTCTCCTGGGGGGAAAACGCCGCTGCCCGCAGCGGGAGCGGGGGACACCGCACGGCGCGGCGGGGAGCGGGACGGGGCGGCCGGGGGGCGCCGGGGACGGGGACGGGAGCGGGGCCGGGGCCGGGCGCTCCCGCACCCGCCGAGCCCCGCCGGCCGCCTCCGCTCCCGCACCGCCGGCCCTTCCCCGTCAGCCGTCTCCCCCGCCGGCCTCTCGGTTCCCCCGGGGCCGGGCGGGCTGTGGCCGCCTGCTCGGCGCTGGGCTCTCCGCGCCCCGCCGCTGCCGTGGTGGCGGCGGGGGGAAGCCGGGGGAGCCGCCCCGGGGCCGACGGGCAGCGCCGCGGCCGGAGGGGCAGCGCTGGAAGGGAAAGAGCGAGCGCTTCCAAGCAGGCGATCGCCTTTCCCAGTTGTTGTTGCTGTTAGTAATAATATTGTCGTTGCTGCTATCATCATCATCACCATCATCATCATCATCATTATTATTGTTATTATTATTGTTTACGACTACCTGACAGCCCCTCGCATGCCAGCACCCAAAGGCTGCGCAGCTGCCTCTGGTGTCCCCGGGCAGGAGAAGCAGCCCTGGCGTGCCCTGTACATCTCCAAGGAAGGAGGCAAAGCGCAGGGAGCCAGAATTTGCCTGGGACGGCGACTCACCGTTGTTGTCCTGGCAGGGCGATGTCCTCTCCAGCCTCACATGATGCTCAGCCCTTTGCAGAGGGTTGAAGGCCTGCACGCATTTGCTGCCTGACGTTTTGCTATAAAAGGACTCATTGTCCAAAGTTTCCATAACGTGCTCCAAAGTGCCTCCTGCTCCCATGTAAAAGTCAGTGTTCTTGCCCGGCTGGCTCTTCAGGGCAAACTTCTCGCTCAGAAAATCCATAATCATCTAAGGCTGTGTGAGAGCCTCTTCCCTAGACAGAGGCTGGACTGTGAGCCGGGGAGGGAGGGAGAGTGGATGGGAGGGAAGGAAGGAGGGAGGGAAAGACGTTCAGAGCCCAGGGAGCTGTTTTGCCTCTGAGCCTTTGATTTGTCTTGTCTTGAAAGGGGGAACCCGAAGTTGCTTTTATATCTTGAAGCTCAGCAGGGCTCCTTATGCAACCTCCCATTTCTAATGAATATGAAAATAGGCAAGCAGTGTAACTCCACCCCAGGTCCCCCAAGACCTAATCCCAACACAGGAGGGAGTTCCAGGCCCATTTTCGACAGACAGATCCGTTTCAAGACAGACGGACGCACACAGGCGTGCGAGAAGGGTGAGGGGAGTCAGGGAGGGAGACAGGACACATGAAAAGGACGTTTCCCCTCTGCAACCTATTCACATTTCTCCAGGGATCCTGGAAAGAGAGTAATCCCTCGCTTCCCTCCCTCTCCCCCCCAGCTGCCCCGAGAGGCTTAGAGCAAGGTAATTTCAGGGGCACATACCCTCGAGTAAAGGATCTTCTTTAATCAATTTGACTGATACCTCGGTAGCTGCAGTCCTGTTCTCTGAAGCTGTAAAATTAAGAACCGGTGTTCCTTCTTTATTAAACAGCTCAGAAGTTTGGTCCTAGAGTTAAAGACAGAAAGAAATATTATAGCCGGTTGTTTGTGTAGCGGCAATGGAAAATAGAGGAACTTAAAACTAGAAATCTCTCACATCAGAAACCAGCCTAAAAGAGAATTTGGCTGCTATCAAGCAGACCTCCAGTCTGCCTCTGTGTGTGTCTGTGTGTGCAAAGCGGTTAAAACGGGTTCTTTATTTTAAATCTCCTGAAATATTATCTCTACCGACTTGAAAAAAAAAAATACAGCCCCTAAATGAAAGTATTAAAACAGAGTCTTGGGTAATAAAAAGAAAAAGAAATGAGCCATATATGCATGCATTCCTATGGATATTGAAAAAGCACGTGGTTTTCACCCAAAGTGTGAGCTTTGAAGTGTTGAATTCCTTGGTCCTTTCGCCCATAGACAGGATTTAAAACACAGGCAACAGAGAGAGAGGGAACTATTTAGAAAAGGCCCAAATTATGGAAAAGAGCTGCTCCCTGCTTCCTCCCCGCTTCCTCCCCGCTTCCTGGTGAAAGGAGTACTCATCGGAGTAAAATAAAAACCGAGCCTGCAATCATTTCAGATCAGCATTTCAGCATCCTGGGCCCGAGCTTGTCTGTTCTCTTAAGGCTATTTCAGAAATGAGCTCAATGGGCCCTACCCCCACGCGGGGGGGAGAAGAAGTGAAGCTTTAATGAGCGGTTGAAGTATAGGTGCGGTAACGGCCAGCCGGGGCTGCTGAGCGTCTTAGAGACCTTTCCTGTGAACCCAGCCAGAGGTGAAGAGAAGGCCACCTCAGGTCCAGCCCGGCGAGCAGCTCCCCTCTTTCTTCAGCGGGTCTCTAGTTTGCCATTTTCCCGGAGAAAGGGATAGCCGAGAGAGGGATGCTCCTTTCAGCTGCAGCCGGGTGGCTGCGGGCATCGCCCGACACGCACAAACCCGACGTCCCCTGCCACCCCGCAGAGCCGGGCTGCCACCTCCTCATCTCCGCATCTCCTCCCCGTTTCCCACCGTTACCTGCCCCGGACACCGGCCGGCGGCTGCGGGAGGCGCGGAGCCCGGCAAGGCTGCCCCGCCGGACCCCGCTGCAGGGATGCTCGGCCCCGCAGGGATGAGGGGGGAGCGGGCTGGAGGGCAGAGGTGGCGCTGGAGCACTTGGGGTGGGTTTACGGGGACGGGGGTGCTGCTTTGCCCGCCTGCGGGGAGGGAGAGGTGGAAGCGGCTCCTGTCCGCTGCCGGGAGAAGGGGAAGGGGCGCGGAGGGAGAGCGGTGCCCGCGGTGCGCCGCCAGGTTGGGGAGGGGGGGGGAGCTGTCAGCCCGCTGCCTCGACCGGGAGAAGGGCAGGACACGGCCCCGGGAGCCGCTCCGGGGGCAGTTCCCGTCCCTGGATTCTTCTTGAAGAAGCGGCAAGTTTCCTCCTTGCACCTTTTGGAGCGACGCCTGCTCCAGACCCGGGGAAAGAGATCCTCTCTCGCCCCCCCCTCTCCGCCCCCGCCGCCCGCATCTCCGTGTGCTGGCGTTTCGGCAGCTTGTTTATAACTGTGCCTTAAAAGCACTAAATGCCTTGGGGGAGGGAAAAAAAAAAAAGGGAGCTCTCGGTGTCTTTTTAAATGAAAGACACATGCAACATTGTTGCAGGCTGCAATCCACTTTTATCCCAATAAATGTCCCTCTTTAAAGGCAGCTAGTAAACTCCAGGGGAGCCGAGGACAAGGAGCATCTCGTGTGCCCGTAAAAAAAAAAAAAAAACCAAGAGCTCCCAGCAGCGGCAGAGCTTTTCCTAGAGGGGCTGTAGGAAGAGCGGGTGCCCGCCCGCGGGGACACGCGTGTCCCGCGGGCGACCAAGAGCCGCCTCGGCGGCGACGGCCCTCGCCCCCTGCCACCCCGGCAGCCCCGCACCTCCCCTCCCTCCCGGGGGGACCTGGCCACCCCGGCGGCTGCGGCAAAGCCGCGGGGCCGTGGAAGCGCCGGCCTCGGCTTGGGGACCGGGCTCGGGACAGGCTGTCGCATCCCCTGTGCTCTTCCCCCTATCCCACCCCCCCCACCCCCCCTCCGGCTCCGTTTAGGGAAAAAAAAAAAAAAAAAAAAAAGACCCTTCCCGCCGCATCTGCACCCCAGTGGTGACTCCTCTCGCTTCTCGCCCCGTCTTTGCAAAGCGCTCCCCGACGAGATTAGCGCCGTGATTTATAGATGCGCTTACAGTATCTGAGTATTAAAGACAGAGGGACACAGATTACAAGCGGATCTTAAAATCCGTCCCTCCTCCCCCGGAAAACAAACAAATCAATAAAAATCAGAGTGGTTCCACATCACTGTTAGCTCCAGGGGCCAAATTCTGCTCTCATTTACCTCTGGGCAACACAGCTGACTTCAAAGGGAAGGAGAGATGTAACCTAGGGGAGAATTGGCGCCACGTATGGCATTCGTTCTCCTTAAAAGCTTGAAAACAGAAAGCTGACTTCAGCGGGCTAAAACCATTGGACAGATCCCGGGGGAGAAGGCGGCAAAGGAAAAAAAAAAAAAAAAGAAAAAAAAAATGCTGTGCTGAGGTGAGACAGCTTTGAAAAGCATCTTTCTTCAGGGACTGATTCCCTCCGCCAGGCAGCCCGGTTATTAAGAGCTGCGTGCAGATGTGCCGCTGTGTTTCCAGAGATGGAGTATCTCCCAAACCTTCTGTGAAAGGGTGTTATGTGTGATGGAGAGACGTTTCGTGGCCAGAGGTGGTGTGAAGGAGCTCGCCCCTGCAGTGCATAGGAGCTCCTCGGGGGAAGCCTGTCCCCAGAGACAAGCCGGCAGCGCACACGGCGGGAGGCTTCCCCGCCCCGGCACCCGCGGGGCTCTCCTGCGGGGAAGGCGGGTTGCCTTCCCACCCCCCCCCACACACCTCCGCCCTCGCATTCCTCCCCTTCCCTGAGACCAGAAGTTACAGACCTCAGCGTAGGAATGAGGATCCCGCATAAATTGCAAGCGTCTCGCTGCCGAAAAGTGAAGGAGGGCATTTAGGAAAAGGTACGGGCGAGTGCGGTGCCGGACCCGCACGCTACGAGGCGACCCGCCCGGGACAGGGTGGTCGCTTCTGGGTCCTCAGCTGATGCTGCCGCTCTTGCGGCATGCTCCGGATGGCGGCTTCCAGCCGAAACCGTGCTACTACATGTTTGAGGGATCTCCTTAACAGCTCTCCTCTAATTCTCGCGTTTGTTTAAATAAAGTGAGAACGGCATCAATACGGGCGAGGATCTCCCTTCCAAACGCCCGGGAATCCCCATCCTCCCGTCCCTCCTCCCCATTTCTGATACCGATTTTTACCTATGGGTGTCAGGACACGGAGCAGACATTTTAACTTTTTAATGTATTTCACACCAACACTTCTCTTCCCTCCAGAAAAGTTACAACACGAAATTTATTTGGGGACCGAATGGGAAGAAATCAGCGCTACTTGGGACAGGGCTAAACGAATTTTGGCGGTATTATTCGCTTCCTTCCACATACACACACCCCAGTTACCCGTCAAAATGGCAGGGGAAGCTATGAAGATGAGAGCTGGGTGTTCCCGTGGGGGGACACCAGTAAGGGGCGACTGGGGGCTGGCAGCAGGGGAAGAAGGGGAGCGATGCATTTCCTTGAATGAGATAATACGAAGAGAACGGGTTATGTCGAAAAACAGGTGCTCAAACGGTTCGGCATTTCCCCAAGCCTCCCGTTTTCTTTGCTGAGGCTTTACCTAGTTGCTCATTCCCCGTTCAGACCCAGAGATGTTATTGCATTAGGGTCGGTTCGGGAGTTAGGCTGCAAGAGGGACCCTCCGAGAGAGGAGCGCTCCGGTCTCCGTCTCCCGTCCTGGGAACGAGCGACCTGACCTGCCGAGGCCAGGCAAGGTGTAAAAAGACGCTCCGCGACTCTCTCCACATCTCCCTCCCAGCGGAACGCGGCAAATTGCAAATTACAGATTCAAAATCTAGCTTGGCTGGGTTATAGTTTTCCAGACATCCTGTTTGTGAGAAGAATCATGTGAAGAAGTATTCTTACTGCCAGAAAAAAAAAAAAAAAAAACTAATAAAAAATGTGCAATACATCTCAATAAACACTAAAAGATGGGGTTTGGGGGCTGTTAGACTTTTTTCTTTTTCTTTTTTTTTAAAGCATGTTAAACATCATTATCCTAATGCCTAAAAGTAGCGATTGTGCTTTGGATCTCCATCCAAGCACCGTTTAACGATCTTTCTTCCCAAAGGGCAGTTTTTGTTCACTTAAGAAAACAAAAATGGGTGCTGGGGTAGGTGGGCAGCCTTCAGATTTTCCGCTCGGAGGGGAAGTGTTTAATCGACATTGTTTGGAGGGACTTTACCAAAAGCCCGGGATCTACATTTTCAGAGAGAAGTGAAAGCGTAGGAGCAAATCGACCACTCTTCTACCCGGTAATCTCCTGTGAATTCTGCGCGGGCAGAGGACGGGGCCGCTGAGCCCCGCTCACCTCTTCGAAGTGCGCACGGGGAAAGCGATGTGTCGTTCCTGGGCCCGAGCCCGGAGACTTTCCCAGCCCCGACTCCAGGTTCAGACGCTCCCAGGTTTTGTCCGCAAACCAGCCAAAACGTTAACGACAGCGATCATTTCACGGTTCCTGCAGTTTGGCGCTTTGACAGCACCTCGGCTGTTTGGGAGGTTTCCTGTGTGACACCTGCGCAGATAAAACGAGGATTTCAATGTGCCTCAAAGGCACGTCCAGGGGGAAGGCAAGAAACTGGTGAATGGGAAAGCTGCCCCGTCCCTCTCCAGCCGGCAGGAAAGCGGGATTGCTGTCAGAGCTGGACGGACCTCGACAATTTTCTTCTTGCAACACTTAATGACTCTTCTTAAACCGTCTAACGTTTCTTTCAACACAAAATGGAATGAGATAATATTTAGCGTGCGGATTTAATCTTAGCCCCATAGGAAATCTCAGCAGAGATGCTCTATAAAAGCATTAATCTCTTATCTTGATCTAGTTCAAATTATAATGAATCCTACTTACATGTGTGCTATAAAAACAAATCCTACAAGAATTTAATCTACGCTTTATCGGGCTGCTATTGTAGCCCTTTATCAAGTTTAGAAAGGATTTGAAAGTTGGGCCGCGGGACTCAAAGCCCCGTGCAGTTCGGCACTACCGGGGAGAAGAGAACTGCTCCTAAAGATGCTTCTCAGAACCGATTTTGTTGTTTTTTGTTTTTTTTTTTTCCTTTGCTCCTCACTTCGTGTAAGAGTACGATCCGGCTTTCCACTCGGGATTATAGGAAAGACAGGCACAGACTTTCCCTGCTTCCAAGCCGGAGACGGCGCGGTTCCTGGAGGAGGCGTCTGTCCCCCCCCCTTTACGGGGGGACAAACCTGCCGGCTGAATTAGCCGAGCCGGGCTGGTGCTCCACCAGCTGGATCTGCTCTTTGAAACCCAAATCCTCCTCCCGCCCGCTCCGCCGCGCTTTCCAACAAATTATAGAGACACACGCAAGGCAAAATACAAACACCGTTCCTCGTATCAAAGAAATAGGCAGACGCCTTAGGAGAAAAATCCAAGCCTGAAAAAGCAGCTCACCAGTATGTTACGCAGTATGTTACGGCTGAACATTTGCTTCTCCCTCCTCTCCCCGGGAATTTATTTCCAAGGGAGGGGGGGTGTCCCCCAAAAGAGCTGATTAAGAGTTTTAAGTGTAGAAGACGCTAAGGGTTGTATGGTTTGTTTGTTTGGTGTTTTTTTTTTTTTTTTTACCAACGACCACTTCTCGCTTTCCCATCGCGAACCGACTGAGCTCTGCCCGCAGAGCACTGAGCATTAGTGCACCTCTGCAAACGAGCAAACCAAAAGCAAAGTCCTCCTTTGCAAGTTACGCCGTCTTCCCTGATGGCAGTTTGATTAATATTGGGACAACTCCGAAAATATACGGGCTACATTACCGGAGCGACCCCGAGGCTCTGAATGTATCGAGGGGCCTGGAGAGTGTGTGGGGGGCTGCCTTGTCATCTCAGATGAATTGATTTCTTCTAAAGGCATGAAATATGGGTCGACATTCTGGTTTCTAAGCACGAAGCTAGAGGAAGGTGTGAGACAGAAGGGACAGGGGCTAAGAAACAGATCCCTGTTCAAGTTGGAGGCACCAACAAGTGGATGCATTGAGCTGCTTTGAGAGGGACTGCTGGTTTTCAAGGGTTGCTCGTTTGAAAGAACCGTTGCTTCCCCCCCCCCCCCCCCAACGCGACGTGTGCTAGATCCGATTAAAAATGTGTAATTCAGCGATGCTGAAAGCCACAGGGCAATTTTATTCCGGTCTTTCAGCACCCGGCTCTGTACAGTCTCAGCCTTATTTTGTCTTTTGCTGAGAGCTGCCTATATCTTTTGAAACGCTAGCCTGCATTAAGGAGCATCTATCCCCGAGCCTTTAGACTCTCTGCCCTTCTTACCAGAAACGGCTAGATGAATACAAAAAAGGACTTAGTGGTTAACCGATATGCTGCTAATATTTCATCCACAGGCCTCCTCCTCCTCCCCTTTTAAAACTTCAGCTCCTGGAAAAACAACATATTTTAAGCTTTCCACACAAATATTGATATTGGCAAATAAAGCCAGCCCCCGGTCTATGGTTAGAGACAGTCTTCTTTTTGTTTCTACCCCGGGCAATCAAAATTAATCCAGTGTATTACAAATTGCTGCGGAGTATTTCACTTTTCCTGACAAAACCCGTACCTGGCATATGTCACAGCGAGAGACCTTTTCCCCAGCCCGTTTGTGCAGTGGCTGTTCCTGGAGGGTACCAGGCAGCAACGGGCGGTGAAGACCCAGAGAACACGACCCAGCAGGCAAAGCCGCTTATTCGGGTCTGCATTTGTGCTGGGGCCGGGGGGGTGTTACCAAGTAATCAGGTAAAGCGGCGGCGATGTTAAGAGTGAAGGCTTTACCTCGCCTCCTGCTTGCAGGGCAAGAGGTACCCGTGCAGAGAAAGCAGGTCGCCCCCCCACCCCGGACCACTTGACACCAGCGCACCCCTCCAGAGAAGGGACAAGTCCATCCCGCACCGCCCTGGTCGAGGCTCTGAGCTTAACCCGGCACACGGCCAAGCTGCGCGCTGCATGAACTCGAGGACCTCCTCAGAGACATTACCTGCGATTAAAAAGCTGGTGAGAACGGCACCGACACGAAGGGGCTGCCCTAAACCGCAGCTCGCTGCTGCCGGCTTTAATTCAGGCAAAAGTCGCACAGAAACCAATGGGGCTGAACCCGCGACGGAGGGTGATGAGCGCTCGCAAAATGGGAAACGAATGCACGTAACGATTTCGCACGCACAGATGCCTCAGTGCCCCTCCGGAGCCCACACCGACCCCAGCGCCACGCACCGCCCGCCCTCGCCCCGCGGTAGATTCCACAGAAGCCGCGAATTAAGAATAAACTGCGACGGAAGAGAAAAAGGCCACCAGAAGTCACCACGTATTGAGACCGCGTGGTCCGTGTATTCTCTCCTTCTCCCCCGTCGCTCGCCTAACCGTGCTTTTATTTTTTTTTTTTTTATTTTTTTTTTTTTTCCCCGCGGCACGCCTTCTTTTCTCACATTAAGGGAATTGTCGCTTAAAGGAAAATTGCTGGAGAACTGTTAAATCGCGCGAATGGCAACGCATTAGGCAAATTAGAGTCAAGGTAACGGCTGACTTGTGTTCCCGCAATAAGTAACTTCTCGAACCTCCTACACATGGCGCCGGTGGCAGAAAACACGCAATTTTGAAGGGACAGCTCTCATCTAATGACCAGAATGTAGCAGGAAAATAGAGGCTATGTTATTTTCTTTTTACGTTCTCCTTTTCAGGACAAGCACAGAAAATTTAGCTGACTTGAAACAGAGCCATTTATCCTTTGCTGGGATTTTAACTAAATAGCTATAGCGATCTCTCCTAAAACGCTGACTTGTACCTCAAGGTACTGGTCGGGCACGTTGGCTGTGGCTCAGCTAATTGGTGGTGCTTATTTGCGTTCGGGCTTGAAGTAATGCCTCGCAAAAAAAAAAAAAAAAATTAAAAATATGCTAACCTCCGGTTTCTTTGTCTAAGAGTAATTTAACAAATGAATGCGCTAGGAATAAAGAAAACCCGACCCTCAGCTGTTAACACAAAATCTTTTTATCACGTCTTCACTTTGCGAAATCGGCATTGGTCGTTACCAATATAAAATGCTCTGCTTATTGTTCGAGAGTTATCAATTGCATTTTAGCCAGAAGTAATTTTGCATCTCCCTGGGTATTTGGGCTTCGTTAGTGTTTGACGCAAAAAACCAACTAAACGGCAATCAATCAACTAAGAAATTAAGAAAGGGTTGCTAACTCCAAATAAATCTATCTGTCATTCACGCGAAGACCAGGAGAGGAACAAATGCTAGTCCTTGGCAGCTAGGTATGTACTAACCTGTCGTGTCAGCATCTATGTCACCAAAATAATGGAGGAAGTACATCTGTTGTCATGAAGAACAGTCTATTTGTCGAACTGCTCTGCAAATAACAGTGTAGTCCATAACATCATTCATTTCACCTTCCAGCCCGTGTAAGGATGGCCAGTCTGGTGCAGTTACACAATATTTCTACTAAAAATCTCTTTGAAAATCCAAGCCCTGTCCATTGGCCATCATGGAACTTCATGAATATCTCTCCAGTCGGGTTTTTAGTGTTAAAAACCCTCAGCACAACTTGGCCCCCAGAAAGTGCCTTGAGGATGGATCCAAGGACATGTGGTCAGGACTTTCCTGTCCACCATCTAACTTGAAAATCAGGGAAGCAGTTCTCCACAAGACCCAACAGCTGCTTTGGACTGATCTAAATTGTTACTTGCAGGCCATTCCTATGTCTCTTTCCATACTCTAGGCACATTTTTCTGCCTCTACGTGAGAAGAAAGAGGTGTCTCACTCCTACTGTCTACAGCTACATCCGTGACCAGTTGGCATCCCACTTTCATACATATATATCGCACAGGCTCTAACAAGTGCTCCAGTAGTTCGCTGTGGGCCAAGATTTCCATTCTCTAAGACTTTATGCCATGATGAAATCAACAGTGACCGTGATCCATCTGCTTTCCACAGACTACTAGTCAAACCTCCTATGCTTTTCGCAGCTCCTATAAAAATAAAATTAATTTGTTTTTTCCCTTCTGGTTGTAAAAAGAAATAAACAAAACAGCAAAGTTTGCTGGCATCCTTTTTTTTTTTTTTTTTTTTCCCAGCTAGCACAGCTAAGTACAAACAGCTTGGATCTCAGATCTGGTATCAGGCTATTCAATCTTTTATAATATGGTTGAGTTCCTTTCCTGCCTTTTTTGGGGCCATGCAGTAATAGCTACTTTTCATATGTGTTTTTCTCATTAAAGAAAAGCATATTAAGATAGCGCAGTGTCCCAGAGTATTGGCCTGGCTTCCATTAATGCTAATAGGAGTAATTTCAGTGCGCATCAAGAAAAGACTGTACCTCCATAAATATACATTGCTGTTATCATGATGATATGACACTAAAATCAAAAGGATATTAATCCAGTATATTCCTCATAGTGCATACAACAGTTGTAGTGGGAGACCAAGTGGCAGTTTTGCACCCGTGTGTCTGAGGCCAGATTTGGATGCCACTTGTGGCATGTTTTTGAAAAATGTGAACACTATGTACCGTGGAAACTCCTTTAATGAAAGCATGTTTGAATAATAGGATTATTGGTAATTAATTATAATGATTTACTAAGTCAAAACGTGACACCAACTCACCCTGCACCAAAGCAATGTCTACGCTACAGACACATTGGCTCCCTGCTATTTACAGATCTGTTAAAACAAGAAACCTATTTGAGCAATAAACTTTTGAGTCAGCGTAGTCACTATTTAAGAGTGCCTTAACATGTAAGTAGGAAAATCCGCCCGTTATTCAGTGAGAAACATTTCCTCACAGTGTTTTGCCATTCAGGTGTGGGTTATCCGAGTACCATTAACACCTCGTTCTCATTCAGAATATGCATTTTGGGGAGCAGTTTTTCTGTTGCAGCCGGTAATGATGCTCCTAACGCCACCGTTCAAACGACGGAAGGTTTAAAGAACTACTGTGCAGACCTTCAGGTAAGCTGCACAGGAAAAGACACTGCAGGGATCCCTTCAGGAGAGCTCGTAGAGAGCTTTTCAATTCGATTTGATGAATGACACTGATCAAAGGATCAACGCATAAATGCACCCTGGTTGTTTCACTCTTTATTTTGAACGATTGCTTTTCTTCATTTCTGAGACTCGAGCTTCATACATCCCAGGAAGGTTTTTTAAAGAGCTTATTCACATGAGTTCCCTCCTCCTTCATGTTAAAGGATCTAGAGAGAAGAGAAAAAAGTGCCGAGGAGATGATGCCAGTGAGCCGGGAAGAGGTCTGGAGCACCACAAAGGCAGTAGTGCATCTAGAAACATGCAGTTTCAGGGATTTGTGGTGCAGCTTTTGCTGGGCTGTCAGCGTTACTCACAGCCGCTCTGGTACCAGGACAGATTGCCAGACAAACTTACTTTTAAGAATATGTTCTTGTCCTAAATGGGTAACCCTGTACTGGGGGATAGGGGTGGAGGGAGAAAGAAAAAGGGGGAAGGGGGGGAGGGGGGGGGAGAAAAGAAAAAGAAAATTAAAAAGAAAAAAAGAGCGAAGGAAAAGAAAACCCACGAAACACACAAAGGAAGCATGAAACAGCTTTCTGCTGTGCAGAATAGGGCTTGAAAAATTCACGTCATAAATATGCCACCATGTGTAGCACTAGTGTTACCTCTGACCTTACATCCTCTAAGATGTGACTATGAAGAGCAGGCATTTGCCTGCAGATTTAGGGTTGTTTCACCTTATTCCTGAAAGCAATAAAGGTTTTTCAGCTAGCTTGAACAGAAGTTGCACCTTACATGTTTATCCATATTTGACAAGACACACTGTACTTTCAACACTGCAATTCTTAAAAAAATGTGTTGGACACAGTAATAAGACATCATCCTATAATACATGACACTGTTATGGAATGAAAACAGCAACATATTCTGGCACGCTTCATAACTTGATTTCTGCTGGGTATACTACTTAACCTATGCATGACAACACCAACTTACGGAATAGCAGACTAAGCGTATGATGGACCTGAAAAGGCATGTGGCGAATATTGTCACTCCAATTCGTAATTTAGTAAATTTTATGTTAAAAAGCTACTACTTTCTCTTTGCAAAATAAAATGCCTTTAAAAATATTGCCAAAACATTTTATTTAGGCTTGGAGGTATTTCTCATTCAGAAACACCTGGAAGGAAAAAGAGATCATGTATGACAACTGTTAGACAGCAGATTTTTTTTTAGATCTAGAGATAGATATAGAAGATATAGAGAGATTTATGAAATCTGAAATACAAGCATCTCTTATTTGCAGCTGTGGTGATGTGCAGTATATTCTGGACACTGTAGACAAATAGAGGGAATAATCTGCAAGAAGTGTTAAACTGTGAACTGCTTGATTTTGCATTTTGATCTCCAGTTAACACCTGTAACAGTGATGTACCTATTTAATGACCACGTACAGTGGCAGACATTTTTTACTAACACAGTTTTTCCTACAAAATTTATGTCCTTGATGATACAATCAAAACCACAGAAGCTCCAATATTTTCAGGTGACATTTAAAACTCATTATATAGCAGATCTGGAAATTCACTTCAACACTTACTACATGCATTGGCAAACTAACTAGATAACTTAAGCATCTAATGATATTTTATACCCTGCTGACAACCACAGCATTTCTGTAATCAGGCCGAGCAACCTTCACTGATCATTATTCCTCAGAAAGGTAAAGAAATCTTCTCTGAAGAAGGCTGCACTGACTTTTGAAAAGTAAAATGATAACAAAACCAGCATGCGAATTCAAATGAGCAAGGTTGTTTACTGAAGGTTTTCCATGAGATCAGCCATCTTTTAATCTGAAAATGCATGCGAGTATTCACAAAAATGGAGATAACTGCTTTCAATCCATGGTCATATGTGTATGTTAGCATAAAAAGCACCTCACAAAATAACGTCATATGTAATTTAAGGACCTTTTAAAAACAGCCACAACATAAGAATTTATGTTCTTTACTGACTGAAGTTTCAAGCCCCATTACCCTCCCCACCTCTCTCTCAGTCTGTAGGGGGTTGAGGCTTCACAACACCAGACAAAAACAGATGAGGAAATACCAAAGACAGACTTCTCTAGATCCAATTAGCAACTTCTACCCTCAAAGTGGAAAACTTTAAAATAATGTTAGGCTTTGAAATCCAGGAATGCTTTCTGTCCTGTATGTTGATGGACAAAGCATTCACTAGAATTAATGAGTTAGATACCCATGAACAGCTGAAATAGTGTTTCTTCTCTTTCTCTAGATCTCTTTGCACCACAAAACTTTTACACACGGGTCTGAAGGAGTCTGGCTACACGAACAAATAAAGTTAGGTTAACAGCGTCATGTAAATGTAATGCTACATTACCCCCAGAACAAAATGAGAACTCAGTAAATTTCTTTTTTTCTTCAACCCTCTAGGAAAATGTTAGAAGTCCTTGAAGTATAAAACTATAACAGGTTGCTTTATCATATTATGACCGTAATTCAAGTTGAAAGCTCAATAGTAATATGAGAACTTCTCATATTACTAAAAGAGATAAGTGCATCCCCACCATTTGTAGGTTGCTGTGAATTTTTGCTGCTTCAGTAAAATATTCTAAACAGACTTCTCTAAACAGCTGGCTGTTACAGCTCACAATACAGTTTGCAAGTATGTATTTTATTTGCGAGAAAATGAGAATTCAGTGTCTTTATATGTGACATACATCACATGAGCATGAACCATTACTACATTTGCACATCTCAACCAGTTCTTACAAGCAAGTCTAAACTTGTTCACTGTACAACAATCCTTACAGAGTTAATCAGTTCTGCATTCTACACCACATGAGCATATAAGCAATTGAAAACACAAACTATGATAACTTACTGACAGGTATAAAATACTTTGACAAAAAAAACCCTCAAACCACTGTAACCATGTATAATAAAATAAGCCAAATGTTGTTAACTGAAACTGTTTATATTGGTAATAAATGAGAATCCAAAAATGGATATTCACAGGCTTAAAACGAAACAGCTCTCCATATGCTCTCCATGTTTGATTAAATCAACCAGTTAAATTATCTCCAATATTCAACTAATATTTTTAAGCTTTTGCCTTTTTTTGCCTGCTCCCCATCCTCCGCTGAGCTGCACTGGATGGTCTCGAAATGATATCCGTTCTTTATGAGATGGACCCAAACATGATTTTTCTGGCGTAGATATATTCTTTTCTAAACAATAAACAGACATGTGACATTAACAAACAAATATACAAAACTCCCTAAATTTCACTGCATCATATTCTTTTTATGATAACAACATACATTAATAGATCTAATTTGATAGCACACTTTTACAATTATGTATTGCTCACCATTTTAAAAAGTAATACAAGTATTTTCACAATGTAGTACTTTTTAAAAAACAAACTCCTTATCAAAGCAGACATTAAAATTGCTACTCAAAATTATTACATTTTTAAAAGTGCCACTATGTCCAATTTGAATATATTTTAAACACATATGGAGATACGCAATGCTTTTGACACAGAAATTAGTAATGTCATTCATCCTTTGAGTGGATGGAGAACTAGTTCAGAAGATATATCTAATTAACAAGTTATTATTTTACTATATTAAACCAGATAAAAGAGAGATTTCTGTTTTTTTAAGGGTCAGGAATACTTAAACTTTGATGCTAAATGGTGCCATAGAAATTTTAAGCACACACAGAAATACATTAAATAATCACTTTCATTGTCATGCACACAGACACTTGAGTAATTTAGACAATAGTTTTTACAAAATGCTTAAGAAAATTATTTAAATAAAATAACCAGTAGACCTGACCAAAGGTATGATCGTTATTTTACACAGATCAACACTTTACAGGTGGAAATATCTTTCTTAGGCATCCATAGAGGAGAAAGCATCTGTGGAAGACAACTCCAACTTTGCAAGAAAATGATATGATGTTCACAGTACAGCACGTTTTATATATATTTATATATAAAATTAGCATGCTATCTTAGCTTATCAAATAAAAATTTTATAATCATCTTTTTGCCACCTAACAAAGGAAAAGATAACTACATATTTTAAGTATTTTTGATATTTTAACTTTTTAGAACTTTTTAATAGCAAATTTAAATTTCTTACAAAAATAGTCCAAAAAATAAAAAAAAAGCTTAAATTGTACGACTGCATATGTCTATCTACTAATATACGCAACATATCTATAAATTTCAAATTTCAGATTATAAATTTCAGCAAGAACTTCTTTGTTTTCTTATGGATGTTTTCTGTACTCTACTAGATCTAAATGTTGTCACGAGCTTTTCCCAGCGTACAGTTCCCTATTTTAGGAAGTTTTAAGTTATTACAAATGTATCTTACTATTTAATTCTCTATTTTTGCAGGCAAGAGCTTTTAAGTATTTTTAACACGATCTCCATTTATTTTCTTATGGTTCCTGGGATGTAGTCAATTGTTTTTTTTTCTTGAAATACATAACTTATTCTAGGTCAACCTGATAAAGGTTTAAAATGCTAATGTCTTGCCTTTACAGGATTCCTGGTTTCCTTGGCTTTGGATCCTTTTATTTAACACCTCAAACGGTAGCAGATATCTCTAGTGCAGAAAGGCTTTTGTTACAGAGCAAAGAATGAAGTTATTTAATCAAGCCATAAACCTTCCATTAATTCATTTGACTGGGAACCATCTCGTATTCACTGAAGGCTGAAACCCTCAAATTAGTAAATTAAGTGGTTAATTAGTGAAATTTCAAAATAAATCTAACATGGTAACAGTATTTAAAAAATTGCATCCCTTCTTTAATTTAAATAGATGTTTTCTGAAGTTGCAAACATTGTTAAACAACAAGAAGAATAAAGACTGGAATGTGTTCTTTGTTAAACAAAAAAAAAGGGAAATAGCTATTGCATGTTTTGACTGGAAAAGAAGTTCGGGGCCAATTATGCTTGAAACTGACTTTCCTATGTACTCATCTTCAAGGCTGTATCAATGATAAAGGTAAACTAGACATACCATTTATGTATATATATATTTTGACAAAATATAGACTTTTAAAACAGAATAAATACAAATGCCAGAACAAAACCATGAATAATAAATTTGAAAATTAGTTTAAAAGTGATAAAATCAAAGTAGCAAAGGAGGAAGTCAACCACATCCTAATTGCCTAATCTGGATTATTTCTGGACTAACAACCTCACTTGTTTATGAACCTGTCGGCGCTGCCAAATATTATTTTCATGATGGACTTCAAAAATCTGTAAATATAGGTTTACTGGCTTTCCACTTATAACTATATATAATTCATTGGAAGGCATATACGGCCCTTCCAATACTATGAAATGTATATTATTATTCCATAAAAAAATCCCCAAAGACTTGCTGTAATTTGCTACAAGAAACTTGCGAAAAGTCTTCATAAATTACTAATATGTCCTTTTATTTTGGCAGAGTAACAGCTGTAGCTGTCATAGCATGAATTGTGCTTGTCTAAATTTCAGAGTCAAAAGTTCAAAAATTTATTTTTTTTATTTTTAATTGTAACTGATTCATGCATTGTTTAGAGGGTAGCATAGTCAAATATTTTGTAAGTGAAATGTAATAACTTATTAATCTTGAGTGCATATAAGCTGTCTGACAAAACAACATTTTAGACGCCTGTGAGAATCATAGCTCAGGATTTGAAGACTCTCAGTAACAGAGCAGGATAACTTTCCCAGCCTGAATATAGGACTTCCCTGATTTTTCATACGTGTGCTCACAAATTACTATGCTTATTTTTAATTAATGTCTTTTGCTATTTCAGTGAAAATCTAGGTATGAACACTCTTGTGGTGAAGTAAGAGCAGCCTTGCAGTTAAGTAGAAAGTAAGCATCTAGGTAGACTCTTGCAAGAAGTAAAAATATTACACAAATTAAAACTAAAACTCAGTTATTTTTTTGTCAATCACTGTGTTTACAACATGTTTTCTGATTTTACATTATTCAAACAGGCAATTTTTCCTTCAGAAACATTCAATAAAGACAGTTCCATTAGCAAATGGTTAGAATTTTGTCTAGATCAAGGGGATGAGGGAAGACAAGAGTCTTGTAAGGGATGACGATGCCACTTCGAATTAAGAGACTGAACCTAGAAATGTTCCTTAAAAATACAGCTTTTTTTTTCTAAACAAACAAACAAACATATTAAAATCAATAGACAACTGAATTCTTACTATATTTGTTTCACTTATATTTGCTGTCTTTACTGATATTGTGCTTTACTTATACTTGGATGTAAATACATTTATACCTGCTCAGAGGATGTTCTGCAATTTCATCACTTTGAAATTTTTTATTTTAAGAAAAGGGGAGAAAATAGTAAAAAGTGGGGAGGATACTTAGTTCAATGTACAAAAAATAAAGCAAAGATTCATCAAAAAGCAATGCTCGACAGCAAATTAAAACATTTTGCATTTTTTTAAAATGTTCTACCAAGCATTCACCTGAAGTCCTGCAAGGTCAGATATTTAGGTATTATGAAAATATTATCAATCTCTGTGAGATCCTTTAACTGATCAGGGTGTACTTTATTTGAAAGTCTTACTTTACACCTCAATAGTTTTTTTTGAGAGCTTAAAGCTTTCTCTTACAGCCTTACTAATGATGTGAACAGTTTTTACATCAAGCTTGGATTTGCAACACCCCCATTTTTCCCTAAAATGCAATGTGTCTTGCAAATGAACGGTTCACATACTAGCATAGACGACTGGATAAAATTACTATTATCAGAACTTTTTGGATGGTAAAATAAAAGGTGACATTTAAAGTCATATTTTTCTATAAATATAAAGAGATCTGTAAGGCATATCGTTCACTAGTATGCATACATACACACATAGGTATGCACATGTGTATTAGTGATTTATAAAGCTGTGTTTATAAAGCTATGATCTTAATACTTTCTTTTCATGTTATGTTCCATGAGTGTATTTGTAGCGGGCCTTACCCAAAGGCAACAACAGAAAGATTCACATTGTTTCAAGCCCACATATAAGTACCTTTACTAAATATAAATTAAAACTATTACATTGGTTTTAGTCGATAAAGTACTGATATTTTTGACAACCATAATAATAACAATATTAATTTTTACCATTACTCGTACTAGAACTAAATAGAACCTGGCAAGTGTATTAAGTATAATTTAACATGATGTACAGTTATTCTAATACCCACTCATATGGGAACAAAATCTTAGCCAAGAAAAGCAATTTGACTTCTCCTGTCCCAAACTAGGCTTTGGAAGACAGGCTGTAACAGTTATTTACTGTACTTTCATTTAATTGTAATATTTGACTATACGAAGCTCCAGTATAGTCTGAGAGATTTTCAGGTGCCTGTATATATCAAATAATCATTTCTTTTGAGTATGTGCTGAAAGCTTGTCTTGGGTTAAGTTAACATGCTTCTATTTCTAAGCAGTCACTTTTCTGTTGTTTAATCTGTTTTCTGCTATTGATTTGTTCTGGTCTTTTTTGGTTAAAGCCTGGGTCTTTTAACAAATGTCAAGGTTTACATACCCTCTGTTTTGATAAGTAATGCAATATGTAAAATGCTTTGAATGAAATTCTTGGTGTCCAAGAAGAAAAGCTTTGTTAAACAGGTTATGATAGAAATTTTATGATGTATAGTAGACGTCATAGGGCATTTATCGATCCACCTAACATTGTGTGTCTGGAGATATAATTTATTTCAAAGTCCTTACCATATTGTATTACTTAAGAGCAAATACAGCATAAGAAGGCATGGAGAAAAAACTTCAACATTTTAATGAAAGTGACCAGAACGAATCCTTAGCAGCAAAGCGTTTACATCAATTTAATCTCTGGAAAGAAACTAGGTTCAGCAGATCTGTGAAAAAGGTAAATGCTACAATCTCAAAAAAGTTACATTTTAATATTGTTACTTATGGCGATAGTGAAGTGGGATAAAATTTATTTTTTTTAGTTGTATTGTATACATGAAAACAAAAATATATTTACTGTATTGCGATTTTACATTAATTTTATGTATGTCACACTTACATTTGATTAACATTGAGTAGCCTCAGGAGCATCTTATATGAAATCCCACATAATACATAAAGATATATCTCCTTTCCATATGGAGATTTGAAGATAAAACGTACTCATGATTTTTTTTTTTTTTGTAAGCAAATGACTATTTTTTTCTATAAATCTTGATTTCAAGTTGGTAGGACTAGAGACTAATCTTAAAATTTTACAGAAACAATGAACATAAATATCTATTTATCAAACACTGATGCTGTTCTACTCAGATCATGCTGACAATTACATACTTGAATAATCTGAACTCTAAAATGTCTCAGTCACATGAAAGAATTCAGACAGATAAGCGTTTACAAGAATAAGTTATAAACATTTATTAATTGCCATTCTACACACTTAAAATAAACAACATAATAAATATAATGCTCCAAATATGTTCCTGTAAAATATAAGATTTTCCTGACTACAAACAGGACTTTTAGCACGATTGGTTATTAAAGCCCAATATTTATTTTTTGTTTTTCAGCTCCTTATTTCCCCAATTTTGACCATGTAGAATGAAATTTTTTCATACTGAGTATCTGCCTTTGGCCAAAGTTTTCTGAAAGGTCAGTCACTTCTAAGAAAATATGTGAAATATTGATGTTGTCCTTTGCAGAGGGGACTAAAAGTCCTTCAAGTAACAGAGCCTTGCTTTTAGGATCTGTCCAAATTTGGATCAAGTATATACAAATTGAAGTTTCTACATGATCAGAGGAGACATTCTTAATTTTTTTGGCTATATTCCCTAAAATACCAGCCAGCATGGAAATGTTCTCTACCATGATGTTACACGGAGCTAAGCAAGGCTATTCCTAAAAATAATGTTGAAGATCATGCTAGGTCAGGGAACTTAAGAGCCTGCTTGTTTCATGCTCTCTGTGGCAGATAGAGCCTAGCTACAGGAACCATGGAGAGGATAAGAACCAATGCTCCTACAGGAAGGAGGCTGAGAGAGGAGGCAGAGGGTTGGAATTAAAATCTTAGAGAGAAATGAGACTGACTTGGAGTTAAGGTGAGAGAAACTAAGGCTAACTTGGCAAACAAAACCCTGACATAGCTGGCACAAGAGACTAGAATGACTTGACAAATAGACTGACACTGAGAGCAGAGAGAAAATGCGGGGAAGAAGAAAGTTGTGTATTGGCAATTGGCAATTGGCAATAAAGGGGAATTGAGTAAGAATAAAGAAGACGGGGTAAGGGGTACTAGATTGGCCCTAACTCTCAGAACTTACATAATTAGAAGTGAAAATCCAGGTGATGATAAGAAAGGACACAGACAATAAGTAGATTAAGAGTCTAGACTCAAGTTCTGCCTAAACGCTACACTAAATAAGGCCAAATTTGGAGGAGATTTAGACTAGGAGACGATGAATCTGAGGAATACTGGCAAGGAATAGCTGGATACAAAAGGGCTGAGACAGAGAGAGGAAAAAGGTAATCAGACAAGGATCTGTGGAAACAAACACAAGACTCAATGGCAACTGTGGAAAAAAAGCCCGAGAGTGGATGGGAGAGGAAACTTATGGTGGAATGAGTTGGAGGAGAAGAAACAAAAATTGTCCACAGTAAAAGAAAGGATTAGGAAGCACAAGTAAGGACAAGTAGCAATGAGAAAGACACCAATTAGAGGGGAAAAAACCATGGAAAGAAAGATTGTCTTGAGGAAAAAAAATGTATAGGCACATCTTTGCCATCCAGTATAACAACTCTGTAGTAGCCCAACATTCATTACTGGGTCTTTCTGTGCAATGACTTGAGAAATATTTTTGAAGCTACTTGACAAATATCCTACAGCAGAGGAAACCTAAAATTGTTATTAGTTATTCATATCATATGACAGAAATCCTTGTGGTGGGTCTAATGGTTCCGAGGTTCCAAGTGGGTATCTAAGTTATGTGTAAGTCAATGTCTCAGAATGGATTTTCTCTTTTTTTTAACCTGGGTTCTCTTTAAAAAAATCAACCAACCTCCCCCAGGGACACCTAAACCCTACTAAAAGACCATCGGGCTGTGAAATTAAGCACTTCAAATTTAGGAAATGTCTCTGTGTATCTGTTATATAAAGTTTCTGAATTATTTCCCTAATTCAAAACACAGATGATAAAATTACATGAGATAATGTATCATTTTTCTCCCTAGCCTGCTAAACTGAATAAAAGCAAGCTCTAAGTGCCTTTTAAAATCTGCATTCGGGTCATTTTTTAAATATGTAACTTCAAAGTGAATTAAGCAGCATCTTGTAAATTATCACTCTGTAGTCTGTTCAAAAAGATTAGGTATGTGCTGTTCAATAGTTAACTAATACATAGAAAAATATATACGCATCTCCATAATGATTTCAAATGGTTAGGAAAGCAGTATCTTTCAGCTGTGTTTAACAAATAGAAAAAAGTTCTGATCCTGCAGAATACGCCAAATTTACATGCCTAAGTATTCTCATTACACAAAATTATACACAAGGACTTTCCTGGTCCAGATTTTCTTCTTCTTAATCACACTTACCACTAGTCAAATTTTCAAAATGCTCAGGTGTGGAAATCAACAGAATTACACTGATGAGCAAGGCCTACATGTGTGTTTCCTTAAATTTTTTGACAAATATAAGTTATTAAGATTGCATATTGCAAGAACAGGGAAATACTCAGCTATTATATCTGTGAGCAGAAAAACCCCCAGTAAAAATCCAAAGGTTTTTGCATTGTGTATCAGATGTATGTATCATACTGAAATCTGTCTTAGTGGCTTCGATTAAGCCAGGATTTCATCTCAGAAATTCACTTTTACCTACATGATTTTATGTTCATTTTTGAGGGACGCCTTATTCTCAAGCACATAATATTAAGATAAACAGCTCTCTGCACACACAAACAGTGACACCTATGCTGAATTACTTCAGTTTCAAACACAGGATTTATATCTATACCGGAAAGAAATTAATGGTACATACCTGATTTTTCCTAGTTTCATCATCATAAACTGTTTGTTGAATTTTTAATAACGTTTCTTGAAGGACTACTGCATTTCCATTGTTACTCAATACATCACCCCAGTTAAGAAAAAAAACCTAGTGAATTTGAGAAACTCTGAAAGAATGAGTTAAACCTACATTGTCACCATTTATCTTTATTTTGTGAACTAATCATTCCACCATTTGACATATCCCTTGATTTTGTCACCATACAGTAAATAGTTTGTTGTTCGCATGGCTGTACCTGTGTATATCCATCTGTAACATTACTCCTTTGTTGACATGGCAGCTTCCAAATAGCTTATCCAGTTCACAAATGAGGAGGAGGCCCCTTCCCTTTCCTAACAGTTAAACGTAATGATGCCATCATCCTTTCATCAGCAAATACATAAACATTATACAAGGAGGGTATATCTCATGATTATTATTTCTGCAGATAGGAAAATGGGTGTATATAGATTCAAAATGAAATTCCTAATATCAACTAATGGGCCAGTGACAAAACTGGGAAAAAAAGCCAAAACTCTTGAATCTGCAGTCAAATACTTTCTCTCATGTGGAAAAAAAGGTATCATATCAGCACCATACATTTACCATACACAGAAAAGCAGGTTTTAGTATCTAAGTCTGCACATGTAAAAGTTCCGTTGTGCAGTGTATTTTCACATATAGGACATCAAGTAAAGTTCAGTATACTGAAGAATGTTTAAAATAGAATGAAGAGTATTGTACTGATTTATTAATTTCTAATACAGTGATTTTTCTCACTGATTATTTAAAAGAAAGCATCAATGTTGGATGACAAATTTGGACGTGACACAATATTCAGATTATGGGCTTTAGCAACCTGCACCATAAGTTTGCAGGATGTGAGCGACTTCTTGTTTGGAAGTCATTAAAGAACTTCAAATTCATATAGAGTTCTGCCACTGCTAAGTTATCCCATCTCTCTGCAGGTTTTTTTTGCCTAGGTACCATTTTATTCAAAGATGTCTAAGGGTTTCCAGACTGAGGCAATTTTGCATTGTTTCAGCCTCTAACATAGGTTTCATTAGTTTCTAACTGTTTTCCTCTGACCATGTAAATATATGCTATGCTTTAATGTATGGTGGATCAACAGCTTTTTTTCTGAGGCATATTTTGTATTCTGGTAAAATGTACAAAGGTATCTGTGTGGAAAAAATATTATGTTGAAAGGATGTTCAAAAAAATATTAATGCTTTTCTACTAGGTAGCAAAGTCTGGTAAATTTTAATTACTTCAGAACTGTAGAACCCTTCCTCATCCATTTTATGCCTTCATTTTCTGAGCACAAAAATATTAATAGTACAGAGTCATGTCACTATCTTTTATTGGACAAAATGCTTGTCCGCTAACATTCACGTGGTCATATAACCAGATGTTACTTATGGAAGAGACAGCTTTATTCCTAAAATTTTGGCAGCAGTTGTGATTTCTAAGGTAAATTGGGTTCAGGATTTTGTTGATGACAATAAGTAATTTGTATTGTAAATATTCTCTAGAAATTTTCAACATTTCTAAGGAGAAAGCATGAATTCTACCATTATCTTCCAGGAAGTCTACTAAGCAGGTAAATGCTAAGAAATTGAAAGGACTACTAAATAAGTACCTCCATATTTGATATTCAATCCCATGTTTCTAAGATGTTTCTTAGTCAGTTTCTATAACGTGGCAAGCTTCTAATTCAGACTGCATAAGCAAAAAAAAAAAAAAAAAAAAGAGGAAATTAAAAAAGAGAAAAAAAGACCACCAGAAACCCCTCGGTAAAATATGAGTAAAGGCATGAAGAAAGAGCTTAAAAATGAGATGTTTACTGCACACAGGGAGTTTACAAATCCTAAATGAAAGACAGCAGTTATGGAACTAGAATATATAGACAATACTAATGCTAAGGAGAAACGAGCAGGAAAGCAGGAATTTAATTTTAAAGAAGTGAAGCTGTACCATACACTGCTTAAAACAAAGCTGAAGACTTTCTAACGACTCTTATTATCAAAAGAAAGGAAGGCAAAAAAAATCGAGGTGGGGGTTCTGTCAAGAGGAAAATTAAGAATTGAAAGATGTAAAAAAGAAAGTGAAAAAAAAGTTACTGTGTGTGGGTTTTTTTTCTTTGAGTTCAAAGTCTTTCCACTGTAAGAAAGGCACTATTAAACTTCATTAATTTAATTTCACTGACTAACAGAATGGTAAAGATTGAATTTATCTGAGAAATGAAATTGATAAATGTTTTGTAGTGGAGATAGTACTTATGGGCCATTTTTTGAACTAGGAGTGATTAAGGAACAACAAGATTCAGTTCCGATTTTTTTTTTTCCCCTGAAAAGCAGTGTTTTATTGATATGAGAGGCTCCCTGAAAGACTTGAATTCAGGGAAGAGAAGAATTAAGAATTCTGGGCAGTATTTTAAATAACAATTAGAGGTACAGCTCCCATTGCATTCCGCTTTCAAATTTTGGTACTTCTGGAAATCTCTGTCAAAAGATTGCAGTTCACAACACAAGAAGTACAATGAAAATAAAGTTTAAGATTTGCAGAGAAAAGAAAACCACAAAATTGTGATGACAGGTAGACAATGTAAATATGTAGGAGACTCATCTAAAGGTCCATCATTGGTTGGCCAGAACCAGATTAGGATGACAGAACGGAGTTGATGATTGCCATAGCCTACTCACAAACCTGACATTAGCAAAAAAAATTCATCCTGTCCAGCTAGCTACACAAAAATAATTACTTAACTTTTAATTCTTGCAAAATATTTCTATGCCCATCTTGCAACTTAGTGCTGACTACGCTATCACTGTTCAGGAAAGTATTAAAAAATATATATAAAAAACAATTCACACCAATATTTATGGAGTTAATAAAAATACCAATGAGTGTAGGACTGATGCCTGAATCTTGCATAACTGACTGTAAGCAACTAACTAACGTGGCTCTTGTGTGTGTATTACAGAGAAATCACACATCAAGGAAAAAGAACTTTTTTTCCTGTCCATTTTAGAAAGGCAAGGTAAGTTTATGTCAAACTGAAAGGCAGAAAATATAATCAGCAAAAGGTCATTCTAACACACTTACTTTTGCAACTTATTGGCACAAGGTTCCACAGAGATTAAGGTCTTAGCAGTGGTCAGACAAGAACGGACAAAAAACCCAAAAACAACCCACCCAAGAAAACCACCTCAAGAAAAGGAGAAGAAAAAATAGTTACCAGGGAGCATAACGAAATAACTGTGATTTCTGGAAGGAATATAAACTAGTATGTTTGAGAACATAACATACTGGCCTTCAATAGCGGCAAGGTCCTAAATTAGATTGGTAACTAATTAGTTTTTCTTTAGGTTATATATATATTTTACCTTTTTTTTTTTTTTAATACGGGGTGAATTTAACCCACAGTCAATTTTCCCTTTGAACATATAACATGGAACCACATCAAATACTTTAAGTAAAAAAAATGCTTTCCTTAAACTGAGATATACTATGTCCACAGCATTTCTTTTAGTCCTTAATTAATTTTGTTTTGTCAAGGAACAGAATTAAGTTACTTTTAGGCTTAATGTACCCCATCCAGGTTTTTCAGAAAAAAATAGTAAATTTTGGTGATAAAAATCTTAAAATTCTTTAACCAGGAATTCTAAGAACCTACCCTTGGAAAACAAGTTCTACAAAAAGTACATCGAAGTTGGGCAGTTTCCCAAAATATTTCTGAAAATCTTGACTTAGCCTCTGTAAAAAACCTCTGAATTAAAGGACAACTTTGAAGCATTGTACGTTTTCTCATTAGAAAAACACGATCAGTCATGTATAGTCACGTCCCTGCAATATTTAAAAGGCAGTACCATACATATTTGAGGGTTTTTTTTGAGTAAAAATACCTAAAAATTATTTATCCTGCATTTTTAGATCTCACTTTTCAGCCCGGAGGATGTCAACAATTTATTGATACAATTACTGAATTACAAATTATTTATAAGAAGCATACATGATATCCTTAACTCATATCTCTGATATATACTAATACCTCTCAGTTGTATGGCACAATTTGCCAAACACTTCCTACCAATAATTAAAAAGAATTCTGAGCAGCAATCAATCAACATTATGGATGTTGCGAAGTGAACTTAGTAACATTTTATTAATGAAAACTTGTCAAATTATTAAGGTTGAATTCTCCTGAAAAAAATGATACAAGAACTTGATTTAACAATTAATTCAAATGGAAGCACCTCTAAGGTCACAGTATTTTTTCTAAGCTCTTCTGTAATACATATGCAGGCTAACTCAAAGGGAATACACCTACTAAATCACTAAAATAGTTTCTAGGCTTCTTCATTAGATATTTCAGAAAGCAAAACCAAGAGAGACAATACAACAGGGAAGTATTTTATAATGAATACGTTATAAATAAAGGCAAATTTCTAATGTTTTCAGATTAAGGATACCACAGGGCTAATAATTTATTTTTAATCATTGAAAAGCAACAGCCTTTAGCAAACAGAACTAATTAATAAACATATTTATATACTGCATATAAATTGTACAGAGATAATAGTAATATCTGGTTTTATATATAATATGCATTGTAATTTAATATATCATCATTGTTTAATTTCTCAAATCCATGATGAAAAAATTTATATAGATGCACATACAGAAATGTGTATAGAAAGATGTAATACCTGGGCCTTTTCTCCTTAGTTCCTGGACTACTGAAAGGAGAATGAATATGTAATTGTGCTGTAGTAGATGTGTATTTTATGAAAATACATATATATTACCAGACACTGCAACCTGTCTCTCTGTTTCGCACACTTATAACTCTGCCAGTTGTTCTTTCCTGCTCCTTTCCTAGTCTCTTCTTTTTAAAGGTGTAATACAACAACACTTTTTTTCTTTACTGTTCCCAAGATCCTAACGTAGGCAAGTTCTACATGCCTATCTGTCGAAAGACCTTACTCTTATTCATTTTTCTGGATAGAGGTATAGTGTAGGTTACAATCTAGACAGCAGTTATACATTAATATGAATGCAGTGTATACTATTTAACTCAATTATTCAAGATATGCATACATTCCATTCTGAGTATATGAATATAATTTTGCCATTCACATCAGTAGCTTAGACTTGTCTCACCTAAATTCAGGATCTTATCAGTTACGAATCTCATCTAATTTAAACAGTGAGGCTTCATCACTAGCCAATGGAGAGAAACAGGCAAACTCAGGACACAATCCATTCTGTTCTAAGATGGCAGACAGACAGAAACAATCATAGTCTTTCTCCAAGGATGCAATTAACTTAGACTAGGATGATAAATTTTATCTAATCTAATTTTAGGAATCTAAATCCAGTGAGTAAGCATGGACAAATTGTACTCACTGTTATTTTTTGTCTGTGGTGAACTAATACAATGTAAACAAATCTTTATTCCAAAGCCTTTAAAGAGTATGTCAGAAAGATAGAGATATCAAGTATTTTCACATATTTTCCTTGAATTTTAATTTGTTTTTCATTGAAAGCGAAAAGTCAGCATATATGAAAACATAATCAAAAAAGCAAATCCAGCAATTACATATCATTTATGAAATAACCTGATTTCTATTTTGACATAAAGCATTTCAAGAAACTTCACTACTTAAACAGTTTTAGGCATTTCAATAACTTTGTCAAATTTATTTAATACTGCTTATATTTTATGTAACATGCATTTTTGGGGTTTGGAGTTGTATTTATTTGGCAAAGACATTACACAAATGACAAAATATAGTATGTCATATTATTAGAAATATGATAACATTTTCTTCAGTTATATTACACGAAATAAAACATGAAAATTAAAATGCTACCATTTTATGGCTTTCAAGTGTTATTTTTTTCATTTCTTCTACATATAGATTCTTTTGTTAATTTGTATAATATTAGAGTGGTAAAAATACAAGGCTTTAAAAGGATCCTCTGCCACTCAGCTATACTAAGTTCAGTACGATGCATATACTACAGCATGACTGGTAATCAACGTGACAGAAATCTGTAGCTTGGTAAGGATATGTGCTCTGGTATTCAGTGAACAAAAAAATATATTTTACAAACCTCTTTTGGAAAAAAAAAAGAAGGAGAACATTAAAAGAACCATTTTGTTTTATAATTTAGAGAAAATACAATTTTTTAAGAACTCAGTCATCAGAAGACCTAGCATACATCACAGGGAACTTCCCATGGGTTAAAATCACAAGAGGAAAGTCTATTGATATTAATGATGTAATTTTTAACAGAACTGTAGAAAACATACGAAAAGGTTTTAGGTAAGAAAGAAACAGAAAGACAAGTAGCATGTGTAATTAGGCATTCCAAGCATGCTCAGTTCCACCTCGCATTTTGAAGTGATCTTTAAAACTGATAATAAAAAACCCCATAACTTACTTGAAGATCTTGCTGAGTGTCTGTGTGGCTGCTTATTTTTTTCTCTGTTCTCAGTCAAAGCACTTCCACTGGCCATGGAAACAAGGTCTAAATCCGTGTCTTCTCTGCTTACAGGGCTTGCCTGGAAGCAGTGGGAGAGAATGTACACAATCATGAAACAAAATATAACATTTTCTGAATGCAGCTCACATTACCCCAAATAAACAAACAGGGTCTGTCAAACAACCTTCTTCAAAATGATACCACAATCCTTTATTGTTGCCTAGGCTGAACAAATGCACTATGTCAAAGCATTTTTGTAAATAAGAGCCGATCTTAAAATTGTGGTTTGTGATCTGAGTCAGTGCAACAACAAAAGAAAACATTTTAGTACAGTAATTTTGAAGAAAATCAATCTTGCAGATGGCTGATGAAACCTTAAACAGCTTAAGATCATTTACTGACCAGTCTATAATTTAAGTTATAGTTGAATGTCAGAGATGTCATATTGGATTATTTTCTGCAATATTTATGTTTTATCCAGGACACGTATCAGTTCAATCAGTCAAGGGCCCAGTAAGTAATCTAATCTTTTAGGTTTTTGCTAATTAACCATAACCATCAGACAGCATTTTAATTATACTTTAAGTAAGAATATTATCTTAATTATAATATTCTAACATCCAGAGGTAGTACATTTTGGCATGAGGCATATTACCTGCAAATAAATATGGCAAAATAGAAACGAAAATCATATTTCATTTTTGCAATGGGTCCTTGTCTTGGGAACATGTGGGCAAAGGTTAAAAATACTGACCTGGAAGATATCACACGCTGTAAATGGCAAATTGTTAGTTTTGCAGAAATGACTTCACATTTGCTCAACAAGAACTCCCTCTCCTTGAAATGAAAAGCTATTCAACATCAAAAGCAGCCGTGTACCAATACTAGATACTAGTTGACTAGATACTGAAGGCCAGTAACAATGGTGGGGAAACATCAGACACTGCAGAAGAGCGATCTACAAAATCCCCAGTGCAGAGCCCATCAGCTGGAAGTATTGAACATAAGGACATAAATTTTCGAGTCTCTGGGCCCTCAGAAGTGGAGTCCAGGAGGCAGACTAAGTCAGTCCTCTATCTGGGCTGCAAAGCCCCAAATCCTTTCAGAAGTTAGGTGTTTAACTCAGTAGAGTCCATTTTTATAAAAACAACCAACCAACAGAAAAGGAAAGACTATGCTAGTGGTAATGTCACCAAACTTGTATAATATTGTAGTAGCTAGACTGCTAGATCAGGAATCAAGAGACTGGGTCTCAGTTCCTTCCTTGAGGGGTTGAAGCCTTCAGCTCCCTTTTTCTCAGGAAAATGCCGTTACTATAACGTTGTAGCCTATTCTGGAGGAGACGATCTCCAGACTTCCTGTTCAAACCAGCACACTGTACCAAGAGCAGCATTGCACCAATGCAGACAAGCTTTGTAGTCCAGACTAACTTAGAGAACTCAGATGAAATGGAGACCTGTTTCATTTCTTTGTCCTTACCCAGTCACTGTTTAATGTAAAATTCATGAAAAAGTTCATGCATTTTCAAACCAAAAACTCCAAAGCTACAGAGATTTTAAGCCCTTCCTTAGCGACTGCATACCCTTTGTGTCAGCACAGAAAGTTTATCCCTTGTTTTCTGATACTTGCCTTTTATATGTTTAATGACCATGATTTTAAAGTTCTGCTTTGCACAGGTAGCAGGCTGTATTCTTGCTGTTAACATCAACATTTTATTTTCTCTTCCACAGCAGTGTCAAGAAACTTTGAAAAAAGTAACAGTTTTATGCTGCCAACTCTTTATATGTTTTGCCTTAATATTTACAGTTGCTTTAAGCTTGTGAGAGCTCCGTATGTTCAAAATCTTTAAATAGAAAGCTTTTAGTCTTTGCTTAGCAGAGATAAGGCAATCATTGTGATGTTCAGAGAGATTCAAACCAATGGAATTGATCATTCTTATTTCCATCTAACCTGTTTCAACACACAGCAGAGGTTTTCAAATGTCCCAATTCCCAAAGACCCAGGAGGCCACAGTATTTTAAACAACTAACCTTTCCACAGAATTATTATTCAATCCCTGTCATCATAGAACCTGAGAC
Organism: Pluvialis apricaria; assembly: GCA_017639485.1. NCBI lineage: Eukaryota > Metazoa > Chordata > Aves > Charadriiformes > Charadriidae > Pluvialis > Pluvialis apricaria. The sequence goes on from CM030007.1 coordinate 175,307,194, forward strand.
TTCATCATCTTGTAGACAACAATATTCAGTGTTACATGACAGATTTTAATAGGGATGTCTGGCTCTCTGATGTAAAATATTTGTTATTTTCTTTCAAATAAAGATAAGTGTTTTCACCCAATTACAGTCAGAGTAATATATAAGGTTGTATTAATCACTGGAGCAAACTCAATTTCAGGTTTGTAAAGAACCTGATTGAAAGTCCTCTGAAGTTAATTAAAACCTTCCCTTTTACATTTATAGCTTAGAGCCAAAAATTTGGAAGAAATTTAAGATATTGGTACACTTTTCCACACAGTGCAGTATTGGACTTCTATCTGTAGTCATCACCATATTTAACTCTTCAGATTTTTTGCCCTTAGTTTTGTTACTACAAACCTTTTTTTTCCAAGCAACTGGAAATTAATTTCAATGAGGAGGAACCTTTGCCTTGAATACAGCTCTGCATCTGAATATTCCTACACTAAATTATCCAGTTATTCTGTAAACTTCCGAGGTAAAAAGTGCTTTTAAATTCAAGTTATAGCTTAATGATTTGGAGATACTGACTAATAGTGAAGTGGTTAACCATATAAGTAACTTAAACTACACACAAAGATGAATCAGGAAGTCTATCCTGCTTGTCATTCAGCAAAATCATATTAATTTCAAGTGTCCAATTTAAATTGTAAGTCAGCATACCTTCCTAAGCACTTATGTAGTAGTAGTAGCAGAAAGCAAAATCATCAAAATAATCAAGGTTAATATAATAAGGTCTTAGATTTACTGCAGGTTACTACATAGGGTTTATTCCCCAATGAGAAGGGCTAAGACTTTATTGTTAATATGCAACCATTGAAGTACCATTTTGTACCCATGAAAAAGAATGTCTTAAATTCTTGGAATGTGCACAAATATCAGTTAGAAAATTATACTAATTAGTACTTTCAGAATGCAGGCTTAGGTAACACATACAAACTAGGGATCCTGTTACACACCAGGAAACTTTATGATCAAGCATATGACACATGAATAAACTACTGGAAATGGCCAGGAATGCTTTCCTCTTCTAATGATTCTTCCTCTGATTTTTTAATGTATATTTTCCTCTTTCTTTCAGTTTACCAGAACTTTTCCTACTTTTTGATAATGATTGCAGCTAAGCATTAACTTCATTTTTGTCATGATTTCATAGCTTTTAACTGTGTTACTGTGCAAAAGCATTAGGAGTATGTTCACATTTCAACCTTTAAATGTTAAGAGAACCCATATAAATTTTAAAACCATAATTCTCCAGCTGTCTATGTGTACAAACCACATCATTATTTCATTGCCTATACAGTAATGCTTTCTATATTAGATATACATTTTATTCCTTTTTCTATTTTTTGACCTCCTATTGCATTTTTCTCTGTATTTCATTCATGTGGAACAGCTATGTAATTATGTGGCACAGGCTGTGACAATCCCATAACATTGCCAGTTATGTGGGCACACCACATAATACTGTTGTGGGATTACAGCGGTATTTTGTGGACAAAACTGCTTATTGTAAATAAGATACAATCTACCTATGTGCACATATGCTTACCGATAATTACATAATGTGTAATTTAGATAACATTATTAGATTATGATTTGCTCAAATTAGAGCAATTACTGTTTTAGACTTTACCTAACAAATAACTACTAATGCTGCTGCAACCAAACCCCATCACAACGGTCTCCTGGTTCACAATTTCAGACACTAAACTTTAACAGCAACCTAAGAATTGGACACACCCCACACCAGAGAAAAATCTTTGACAAAATCTGACTTAAAGAAAATAGTAATAGTAACATCTAGGTCTTAAAAGTATTTTTTCAACAGTGAATTTTAGAAGAGTTTATGGAAGCATTTCCAAAACATGCATATTGCATAGGTGATGAAGCTAAGGAAAACAGAGGTTAGAAAGAGCCAAGGTTGCTCAGAGTACAGAATGAGGCATATGACACATCATCTAACTTAGAAATACTTTTTATGCAACATTTTACATTATGTATATGAATATAAGACACTAATTCTGTATAGTTTGTAAGTTTTTGCCCGTTTTTTAACCCCCACATAATTATATCAAAAAATTGTGTATGTGTGTATATATATATATATAGTATAAATTGGCCTGTAGGCATTGTAATACTGCTCACTATCAAAGGAACTTCTGGGTATCTGTAACATTGAGTCCTTTCATTTTGTAAATCTACAGTTTGTTAAATCACTCATATTCCCCCTGCTGCCAACCTAAAGAACTACCCATTTCAGAAAACACAATTTTTTTTTTTAAATGCTGCAAAGAAAAGAATGAATCATGAGAAGAGTAGAGGGCATTTTACGATCTATAGAAAAGAAATTGTAGGAATATGTTGGAATTTATACACTGTTTTTAATAATGGACTATACTAGTCCAACTTACTGTCTTTCAATAAATGACATTGTGGGCATATTAGAAAGATTCAGGTATGTGACTTACAGAACTTAAGAACATTTAAACTTGTCTGATTGACAAGAATACATGTTTTCAGTCAATAATGTGCCGACCCATATTTAATTTTTTTAAACATTTTTTTAAAAGGTTGATTTAGAAGCTTTAAAAAACACACAATAGCATTTGATGTCTTAACAAACAAAACCATTATCAGATTATGAAACTAGAACCCTACGTATACACATGGCTTCTTGTGTTCAAACATTTTCTTCTGATCTCCATCAATGGGCAAGTTGATTGCCAAATACAGACAACTTTAAAGAATTATACTCAATCAAAAAAATCTCCTGGTTGTTTTTACACCAAGTATGCATTTGGAAACACCATCAAGCGTAGCTGAATTATGCAAAATTCCGCAAGGAAACAAGTTCTTACCACAAGTTGTACTCGTCTACTGTCACGTATCGCAGGATCTAACTCAGGCAAAAAATGACAGCTGGGAAAATGTAGAATAGAAATGTCAATAAATCCCACTGTACTGGGTTCACTAAAATACCTGGACAGAATCTTTTCCTGGCAGCACTCCTGCTTTAGTAGAAATGATACTATTTAAAATAATTCCATGGTTAAGATGCATTGGAGCAATTAAGATTAACTGATAATGTTAAAGCATCAGAGTAATTAATATAAAAATATTTATACTTAACACTAAAATCAAGAAGTTATTAACAACTAATATTGTTTATTCCTCTGATAGAATACTAATTTAAAAATATAAATATCAATAAATGCAACCATGCATGAATTTTTGCATGTACTGACATAAATTGTAGCCAAATCAGTTGTTACATTACTTTACACAGGAATAAAATTGTTTTCAGTTACGTAAATGTATCAGCTGTTCTAAACAGTCTACCAGTTATGCTCCAATGGAGATCAGTGGGATTTTTGCCACATTCAAAAATGGTATTATAATCTTAAGAAATGTCAGTACAAATACATGTGTGCATAGCACACACCTGCAGAGGTAACATAATAACATTTAAAAAAATTCTTTTATAAATTTCCATGTCTTCTTACTTTCAAACATCATTACATGTTCTGTTCCAGTGTTTTCATTCAAATTCAAAGTCATGACAGTTATCTTAAACAAACACTTGGAGTGTTTCACGATTATGGAACATGACTGACAGATAAATATTTTCTAAGAATATGTGCTGCATATACTTCCTAGAGTCATTGATACAATTTAGAAATATGGAATATTTTTCCATACAAAACATAAAAATATGCAGTCCATTTCATTACAAATTAAATACATTTTTAATGAAAATAAAGTTTAAATGCTTACAGTAAATCCATTGCTTGCCTACTGACACCTTGTTTGGTTTTATTAGAGGTGCTTGGCATTGTGTCTACTAATGACTTCACTAAGATATCAATGGTTTATATTGAATTTACGACCAAAATATACTTACTATGTCTTTATGTTAGTTTAGGGAATGAGATTAACCTTTTCTTCAACTGTATTGGTATTTTATATGTTTCATAACCAAAATTAAATATAGAAGGAACGTGTTTACAACATTTTACTAAAGTATACTACAGAGATGTAGAAGTTGGGTTTATGTTTTGAAGGCAAAATATAAATACATACTACCTAGTTAAAAAGTGGAGTTTTTACTTCCTTAATCAAATCTAACAATATAGGTAATGTTACAGTTAATCTAATTACATAAAACCATAATATATACCAATAAAGTGATAAAATATATGATGAATAAGCACTTTTTTCTATACTCTTTACAATATAAAAAACATTGCATTGCTAGCATAAAGGTATGTAGATATTTATCATAGGATTCTGCACTGTGTATCATTTCATTATCACTGTGGAAGAAGTATCTGTATAATGGCTACTAAACCACTTCTAAAGGGTACCACACTTGGGACCCGGAAATAGGGTATACTGTCTGCTAGCTACAAAATCATGTTTGTTTTAGAACTATTAACCTAGGTTTCACTTTACAAGACAAATTTAAAATTAAAAAAAATCTAATTTAAAGGCAATGACCTCACCGCTTCATATTTTTGGAACTGGCTGCTTCATAATCCAAAAGCTGTGTATGAAGCCATTGGTATGTAAAGTCTTTTCTCCTTTGTAATTTCTCATCTAAAGTAGTATCCAGCTGAGAAAATTCTTCTTTTTTACCTGGGGAGGAAAAAAGATACTCCTGACTTTCATTATCATTTTAAAATATCATTTTTTTAAGCTTCCCCAGATAAACTTTGAGCATATCACCTTTTACAAAAGAAAGAAGGCAATTACTTTCTTTTCTTGCAAAGAGTCCAACTCACTTACATTTCTTCAGATATATTTAAGACATACTTTTAAAGTAATTTTGAATTTTATGGTTTATTTTATCTTTCGGGATTAAATATTGGTGTTCTGAATAAATATATTTTTACGGGGAAATAAGATTCTCCTTTATTCTGAAATATATATGGAAATACATATTATACACAAATTGCTTGTCATAGCATCTGTGAATGCTGCTTACTGTGCTATCTCTATGCTTAAAAATACACATTCATGCCTATTTATAATTCTATTTACCAATCTATGAGGTAAAAAAATCACCATTATATGCAAGACCGGACACATGGCAATCTTATTCCTCTGATCTATCTTTTAGTGATATGATTTATTAAGACAATTCAATGGCACTTTCTGATATTGGATTTCAAAGCAATCATATACATACATGAAATTATTTTTCACAAATTACTACCTACTTTTGGATCACAAAAGACACACAAAGACAGAGAATAAAATAGCGACATTATGAAAAAGAAGCTGTACAATTCTGGAGACCTTCAGTTTTTTGGGACCATTCTGGTGAATACCAGATACATTCTGAAGCATAAGGAAAGGGATGGTAGAGTTGGAAGAGCCTGCAGAGGAAGCATCATGGTTGCATGGGGACATTCATAGATTAAAATAACTTTCTATTTTCTGTCCTTATACATCTACTTTATAGGTTATGGCTTTTTGGCACCTTCGACTCAGGGCTTTTACGAGACAGCAGAAAACTTATTTTTGGTACAAATGCTTTTTGTTTTTCTCTTCAGTGTCACTTCACTTCAGATGACACTGAGTTATCCTCCCTCTTGCTGATTATTCCTTTTTTCCTTTCAAAGATTTGTCTTTCTCTCAGTGATAGGTGAATTTAGCAGCTACTAAAATTTGCTTAGTAAACTGTAGGAGCATACCTGTGTTTTTGCGCTTGAATCAGCAATGAACATAGGTCACCTCACTTTGAATCAAGTCCATTTGCCCACTATGGCAATATTTAACTATCAATAACTGTAAAGGGGCAAGGCGGGGGGGGATCTCAGAATTGCCTTTGAGGTGAATGGTTTCCTCATACTCCTTATTTTAAGCCTCAGTTTTCATTCATGTTTTGACAACATAAACTGAAGTTACAGGCTATTCACCATCTCACCTTTTAAGAGGTTTGCTACATTACCTGTATTTTTTAAACTTATCCTTCTGTAACAATTACATAAACCCATAATTAGCCTGTCAAAATTAGGCAAGGTCCAATGTGAAGTCATATATGTCTTGCTCATGACTCACAGACTACAACTTAGGCAAAAGACTTTATCCTCAGTTGATGTAAAGAACTCTCATTTACCTCCTTCGGAAGACAGAGAATGAAAAGCTTGGAGGGACAGTCACTGTATCAACCCAAATGAGGGGTTGTGGGGGCTGACTAAAAGGCTCAAGCAGTGAACTGCTTAATCAGTGCCAAATATTAAAATATAGACTCCTAATTACAGAGTTCATCACTTTCCTTGCTTAAAGTGGGAGCCATTTCGTCTTTTCTACATTTATGATATTGCTTTCCCCTGTTCCTGGTTCAGGAGTACAGTTTTCTGACCTTTACATTTTGAAAATTTATAGGTTCCAAGTCTGCAACATGCTGGTACTCTTATAGATCTTCAGATGAAGAAGATGCTAATTTATAACAGGAGTAAGAAACATTCTGCATGACTTCGTAAGAGCCTTCTGTGTATGTCCTCCAGTGAGGAATAATTCCCCAAGAAATTATCTTTAGGTTTTTTCTTATCTGTATTTACATAAAAGTTGGTCCAGTATTACCATCTTTCTCAGAAGAATTACTTCTATTAAAAGGATCAGTATTAATTACGCATTTACTAAAATGTTTGTTACCTTTTCCTCCATTAAAAGGGAAATCAATGTAGGGATTTAAAACCAGTATTAGAAATTCATGTCTGAGTCTGTGTGCCAGTGATGGTCAAAAGAAGATGCACTTACAATAAGCTATGATAAAACTTACAAAAAACCAAATACTTTTAACTTGGCAAGCTATTTTTCCAAAATGGTTGTTAATAATTTGCCTTAGTTGCAGTTTGAATTTTTGACTGAATTATGTTTGAAACATAACTGGTTTTATTTAATAACATTTACTTTTATTATTTATTTATTTATTATTTATTTTTGGCATGTTAAGTATCAAAACAGTATTGAAACAAGAAAGTGACCAAGATAAAAGTGTACACAATAGTTGGGTTTTTTTCTTAAAATTATATATGCTATTAAACAGAGTATTCTTGTTCCATATTAGTGTTAATAGTGTTTTTTTCTTTCTCAGAGGGGCAGACACTGTTCAATAATTTGTTTAATAATGCTGCAAAAAACTGTATTCTATTTTCTTATTTGGAACATACCCATATTCTTAGTTTTTAATAGTAACATCTCTCTTATGAAAAAATACTACGCTATGAATTAAAACACAGCATTATCACATTCAATTCCACTTATGAACATCATGTGTTTGAGGATCTGGTGTATCAGTATCATTAACATGCATTTGCTTGATAGCCTTCTCAAATTAGGGCTCTGGGTTTTTTTAAAAACCTGGACCTGATTTTGTAGAAGTACTAACACTCCCAAATTCCACAGAAGTTCCAAAGAGCTGTAAGCATTCTGCATCTTTGAAATGGATCAGACCTATAATGTTTAATTGTTAAACCCAGACAACTCTTAGAATATCAAAGAAAAAAGGAATACATCAAAGAAGGCACAACTCTGTCAAAAACCAAATTAATCTCAGAGGTATTTAAAGTATCATACCCTCATTAGATTATCACTTCTAAGCTTTCAATCTTTTTGACTTTTTTTTTACATGACACACACGTTAATAATTTAAGATTGGAATAGTCTTACATTTGGCATTAATACAGTAATGATTTTTAGGTGTTGCCAAATAATCATCCACACACATATTCTGCACTTAGGCCAGATCCAATGCAGCTTTCAGGGGCACCTACTTCCATTTTTCTACAGAATTCAGGCATCTAAGTAGGGAGAACTTATTCAGAAGAGCCTGGGCATCCGAAATCTCCTTGGAACTGAACATTACAGGAAAATAACAAATTCTTTCCTAGGTCCCCAAATCAACATGCAAACCCATAAGAGCCTGAACTTTGGGATGCAGAAAAATGTCATCCTCCATCTGTCAAACTTGTTTGCTGAGTATGCTCCAAGACAGCATGACTCATGTTCAGTTTAAAACATAGATGCTACTCCTGTACTTTAAATTAGACTCTCTCTGGATAATCCATTACGTGAGTGAAAGGAGAAGGACTAAGAATCTGTGAACTACTTCTGGTGAAGTGCCCTAAGTTCTAGATAGAGTCAGTTTCCTTCTCACAGGTTTTTCTTCAAGATTGATGCATCTTGTGTGCTCAGCTGTAGCAGTCAGCTTTAAAAAGAGGACTCAAACATACCCAAAGGGTATAGCTTGGCATGCGGAAACTCGAAAGTCAAATCTCACCAGACTAAGGAGTATCTGAAACCTAAGTTTCCCATTGCTTAAGGAGTACCTCATACCCACCTTCCCCAGTGCTAGGGCAGGTGTTCTTAACAGCAAGCCAGTATACAAAAAGAAGATGGTTACACAATGTCTACATTCAGGGCGATCTTTCAGATTTTGCATTTTAGTTTTCAGATTCTATGCCCAGCAAACACTGATCCTCAGTGTTGTAAATCCCAGTTAGCTACTGAACTCTGTCAATTTATATGCAAGAGGATGCTGAAGTACCTGATTCAACATAGCGATTTTTTTTTTTTTCCAAATCTATTTGTTGATGATGGGAAGATAAAAGGTCTAACTTTAATATGTTATATGTTTCTTGAGACTGAGAAATATGTGGAGAAGTCTGCACTGTATCCAACCTTTTACAGTTAAATTTTGTGTTTGGAGTTCAAAACTTGCTTCATACAGAGTACAATACAAAAAAAGTAAGAGACTAAGAAAACTAAGACATACAATGTGAAAAAAGGGTTTGGAATTTCTTCAGCATTCTAAGTTTTCCTCCCTTAATATAAAAAATCTGTGACTAGAGTTAATTTTCTCAATATGTATTCTGGAAATCGTGCTTTTAATGTAGGAATTAAGTAGCTGATCTTGGGTATGAAATTAATGTCCATGCTATTAATACATTGACATTTTTCTTATCCATCAGTATTCTGGTATACATTACTGGTCAGCCATATGTGTTATGAGGGCGTGTGTGTGTGAGTCTGGGTATGAGTGTACAAAACTCTATAAAAATATTATTCTGAAAGAAAATTAAAATTATGTATATCTTGCGATGATTTTTATAACTTCTCCTGTTTTCTATAAAGTCATGTTATAATACACATTAATAAATAATCTCGAAATCCCAAACCTAAAATCCAACTTCTTATCGCATTTTCTCCATATATTATTCAACAAACAAAATGGCATTATTTCTGTCACAATCTGTATAATACAGTCAGAACAGAAAGCAAGAACAACATGAGTAATAACATTGCTACCAAGGCAAGAAACCGAAGAATTTGGAAACAGGAAAATAGCAGTAACAAAAACCCCACAACAATCCCCCCACCTTCACCCCCACCCCCAAAACCATCCAGAAACTTATAGCAAAATGTAAGAGAAATGAAAGAAATCTCTTCTCTTCCACAAAAAGCTTGTCACATTTTTCAGAAGTCTACTTTGTCAGAAGTCACTAAATACACTGAAGCACTACATGCCCAAAATACTGATTTTAGAAAAAGAATGGTATTTAGAGTGGTCTTTAGCATGCTCACAGGTATTCAGTGAGCACATTTATATTAGCAATATACATAAGCAATATACAAAATACATGTAGCAATATACACTTCCAGACAGTTGGTAGTATCATGTGGCAGTAATTGATACAGAGTTCTGTTCACTTAAAATTACAGTATCTCCACATAACGTTTGTTTATCTACAACTCAGGTCTGGAATTTTCAAATAGCGAAACACATACATTTCTACTTAAAAAACACAGAAACTTGTTTGTGACATAGCTATACTTTAAAGATTAGTTAATTTTAGATGTTACATTTTCATTTAACTTTTGACTAAATCAAGTAGGGCTCTACGACTAGAATGAATGAAATAAAAATACAGCAGTGTCTGAGTGAGTTCACAGCTGAATAAAAGATGAAATAGAACTTTTTCAGAAGAATACCACATCAGGTTATGACATGCAAAATTTCTTGATGCTTAAAAATGCATTATCAACTACATCACGAGGAGTTTGAACACGGGAGTGCTGATCAACGCACAAGAGCATGTCTTTCAAAAATTATAAAAGCAATTAGTGAAAGAAAAAAAAAATATTTCTGAGTTTTTTTTCTAAAAACTCTGCCATTTTTCTCTTTTTACCAGGTAGCTCAGATTTTTTTCAGACTATAAATAAAGTCTACTGTATTACTATTCCATCTGCAAACCTCCTTCTCTTCTCTAATCTTTTCATCTGCTATTGTAATCATCTCTTTTTTACCACATGACTGTTCCTGACCTCACCCTCACACTCATTCTTCCTGCTCCGAATCCAGGTATTCACCACACTCTCAGTTAAGACCATAGTCTTTATTTTGGCTGTCCTTTTTCTCCCTGTTCTCATTTCTGTTTTTTTGCTGTCTTTTACACTGTGCTCTATTTCTGGGTGATTAACACCAGTAATAAAGCTTCACCTACTTAGTTCATCCTGCTTCAGTGGTTACCACATTTCAGCCTGTGCTTTCTGTGTTACCTCTTTGATGCCTTATTATTAGATTATGTAAAAGCTGAACCCTTTCACTGAGATTCCTAAACCACTGAAACTGCACAAATTGCAGCTTTTGAATTCAAGGAAAACAGGATTTCATACTTGGGCCTTCCCACACATTCTTTTCTATTTTGCTACTTGTTCCTGCCTCTGCAGAATACACCACCGCCACTTTTTGTCAGTAGTAATTAGTATTTATCCCTAGCTTATTGTTCCTTTCCCCACATTGAGGCAAATCCAAGTCTTACTTAATTTTCAATGGTGTACTTTTAAGACACCTCATTTAAAGTTATTTCTCTCTATTCATGTCACAATAATGTTGATGAAGTTCTCCCCGTATTTCCTGATTATTGAACCTCTTTCACTGCAACCCTCTCATCACACAAATATATTGCAAACTACTACTCCATATTAAATTGCTTATGTCTTTCACTCTTCTTGTGAACATGGTACATTTTCCTTTGAATTGCTTCATAAGCTTCACTTTCCTGGCACTGACTTCAAGGGAGCATTAAACACCGTTCCTCCCAATTTATCCAACTTTCACAATTTTTATGGGCTGTCACCACTTTCTGTAGTCCTCCATTTATATTAAACACAATTTCTTATTTATCTTCTATAATTTCCTTTGTAACAATACCAGTTTCATATAATGATATTTCCTAAGACATACAAAACCTTTCTGAGTTGATCTATAAACCTAAAGAAATATTTCTCCTGAGGTGCGTACAGGAAGCTGCCACACGTGCAATTACTGATTTCATTTTTTGCTAATTTATGACTGTTCTGATCTGATTCAGGCAGTGAATACTGGGATAAGAAATTGAAGATGTATTTGGGGACAGATATAGGGATTGAACAGCGGAGGGTTAATAACAATAATAATAATGTAACAATAGGTTGCTTTGGTCAATTAAAAATAAGTCGTAGAGATGGGAAGAAAAAATAAAGGAAGAGTAGTACACTGCTTTAATACCAGTCCACGCTCTCTAATAAATTGCATGAGATTCCCTTGTCCACCAAATAAAGAATTATTCCTTTAAAAAAAATAAGCCATAAAACAAAACAATATTCTGCCATTTGATTAAACCATTACATTTAGAGTTACGTAGACTACTGTTGAAGCACGTTTCTATCAAGGAAACATTCAGCAAAATTGGTTTATTTCTTCAGAATGTTACAGCAGTCATCTAATGCTGGAATTAAACATATAGTTATGGTTATTTTTTTTAACCTCAATGAATGACAAAGGCTGTGCGAATTTTTCACCATAGAAAAGCAGAAGAAAAAGCAGGAGAATAAACTGCACAAACACTTGGAAATGTTAAGATTCTAATTTCTTTGAAACCTTCCAACTTTGGAAATGCAAATATCAAGCCTTGGTGACTGAGTGTATGATTTTGCATTTATCACATTTCTGATTAAATGCTATACAGTCACTGACTCTGCTCAGTTGAAATGCATCAGCTGCTTTGGGTATCTTTGTTTGTACTAAGCAAGTACTGAAGGCACCCATACATCAAACTCTTCAGCCACAGTATGTTGGACTCCTTATATTGTGGTGATAGTATAATAATCATCATTACTATTAGGATAGCCAGAAATTTTCATATTGGATTAATGCTGTGGTGGAAGTGAACATAGATAGTATTTTACTCAGGAATAAATGTAAAATCAGTAACAGCAGATAGGATGAAGAGTATATATAAAGAAAACTTTAGTATCTCAGCATCTACCTACACACACGGACAACGCACACGCAGCTTCCTCAGGTTCCTAAAAGTTAAATAGATAAAAGTTGCATTACAAGTAGAAAGAAGAGACTAACATTTCTCAGCCCAGCCACCCAAGGGCAGACTCATTTTATGTATAGGTTAGGAAATAACATGAAAGAGCTTCATGTTTGAAAACTTAAGTTGGTTCTTTCTTAAAAACCAAAAAAAACCCAAGACCAAACCACAACTATACAAAAATGGAGAATCTACAGGGATGATATTCTATCCACATGCACACAGAGATGAGTTCCTGATGTAAACTACTTCCCACAAACAACACTCTTCAAGATTCACTCAGGTTTTTACAAGTTCAAAAAGTACACAAAAAACCCCTTACAGTACTATGCTGTACTTTCACATTATTCTTTTGTGAGTCTATGAACAGGGTGTTTTGTTGTCTACATACTATCTGCTTCAGCCACCCAGCATGGGCAAATTTCATCAACAGTGCGGCTGAGAAGTAAATTTGGAGTGTAGCCAAGAGTTATGCAGAGATCTTTGGATAGTCAAGGCCCTTGAAGAACCAAAGAAATCAAGGAGGAGTAAAAAAATATTTTGAAATGGTGCGTTCAATGTTTCCATGCTTAGTTACCCATTAGGAAATGTAAGGAATAAATAATATGGAAGTAGATTGAGACTATTTTGTTTATCCTTACTGCCTGCACTCACATAATTTCTGTCTCATCCCCTAAATCTGCCTAGTACAGACCCTATCTCTAGTTTTTCTCATAATCTTTGGGAATTAATAAACCCCCTAATGATGGACATTCTCTACTGAAAAGAGGAATGGATTTTATATTGCTCAGGAGAAAATTAAGACATGCATAACATAAAAAATTTTTTTACAGAATCTTTTGATAGATTTTATTTCTGTACATTCCAGTTCTTAAGATTAACTGACAGAAACAATCAAGAACTTGAACAGAAGTCTTTAGTTGCTCAGTAATGAAACAGCATTTCCAAGCAAGAAAAAATTATCACTTCATATGGAGTCCAAGCCAGAGGAATACCTTTCTCTAAATTCAATAAACCAGGCAAAATGATTTAAGACATCAGATCTTCCAAAGGAATTCTCAAAAAAAACAAATACAAAGGAACATTTTGTAAGAGCGCAGAGGTCTAACTGCTATGTTGTCCCCTATCAAGAGGGCAAAAAATACAAAATACAATAAATTTTATTGAGTGTGACAACCATTAAGGTAGGTTTTGTTTGTACTGAAGGACTTAAAAGTACAGGAAAAGGACCAAAAAATCCAAACCCAACAAAAGATTTGTTCAAAATAACAGTTTGAGGTCACTATATGACAAGAAGACACATATGCCATGTATTAAAAAACAAATAATAATAAAAAATCATTACTCAGGAGCAGCATGAAGTTAGTCAGTAAAGCTGACTTATACTACATGAATAACTGTCTCATAATCTTTATGAGCAAGTAACTAAAATATCTAGTTTTGTATCAAAGCTTGGGAATGTACATTAAAAAAAAGTCTTTATTATGTTTACTCCTGAGAACAAACATTTTTTTCTAGATAGTTATCTGAATAATAGACGAACTTCATTTTAAGAACTCCTGTTCATCAACACACTAGATGTACGAGTGCCATGTGTTACTGGTATTTATCAATGCAGAATAACACTGAAAGTGAAATAACGAAATTATTCTATTAATGTCATTACATAGTTCAGTTATGAATAACTATGAATTGGTTATCTATTCTATTAAGTATACATAACTTTTTCAATGCAAACGTGTTTTGTTTTCTGTGGGTGAAACTTTTTCTGGCTTACTTCCTGATGTTGACTTGAAATACCTGTTGGTATTTGATGAAGGTACTGTGACAACAATTCACAGCTTTGTCAGTGCAGTAATGCATAACAGCAGAACTACTCTACGTTGTCAAATATACACTCAAAGTCTACGCAGACTAAGTGCAAGGCTGCTGTTTAATTTACTTTATAGTAAAACCCAGAGGTACCACTGAAGATCAGGCCTGTCATTATGCCAAACATTGTATAAACAAGGCTTGATTTAATGCTCATTGAATTCAATGGGAAAAAAGGCTCAGATAGACATGGTTCTTTTTCTTAAGACTCTCCGTCTAAAATGAGTTAATTCCCAAGCGTGTACAACTCATATTTATATCCAGCTTAGAAATAACTATAAATACTAAACTTACGAGTGACTATAAATAAATATAGGCATAAAAGTACTAATTCTTCTTATTAAGTTATACTTAATTGGCTGATAAATCATGGAAGAAAATAAATAATATGAAATTCCAGTGTCTTATGGATCTATTAAAAAAAGGGAACTCCATTTGCAAAGGACAGGTAAAAAAAGCAAAACAAAACCACAATTTGCCCGTAAGTTGCCCCAGGTCAATTCTTAAGTCATATGCCTCAAAGAGCTTAGTATTTTTATAGATTTCTTGATTAATTGGACTGAAATTTTCAGCTTGTAAACACATGAAAAATGCAGTAATTGAAACACAGTATAAAATTTTAGAGAAACCAACACATACCTAAGAGTATTCAGCCCCAGGGGAATTCAACTGACTTAATTATATTAATTTTGGATCAGTTATAGTTACAATGGAACAGGATTTTTTCTACCCATGCAGAGAAGGTCTGAATCATTTACCTCACTGAATGAAGAAATCAGAGTTGAAAAAGGAATAAATCAGCCCTGACTCCTCCTGTTCTTTTACAGAATTTTTAGACTTTATTTAAATTATTTTTTTATGAGAAAACTAACAAAACAAAACCTCCAGTTCTATTACTGAACATAATTTAATGTTCTTTAAGCTTGATTGTAAATATTTTATTCTTAGAGTAGGTGTGTTTAAATTAGTTTCTTTTTTACTAAAGCTAAATTCGCTACAAAACTCTCCAACTCACTGACTTACATATATATTTCTATGTGTGTGTATACATATATAAAATTTGTTTGAAAAGAAGGGACTAAGTTAAATACTGTGATGATTCTGAATAGGTGAATTTGCATCATGTGCATTCTGTTTATATTTGCAATAGCTTTAAAGACAGCCATCACTAATTAACTTAAAAGTATAATTTGTTTTACCTGTTGCCTAACAACAGGTAAAACAGTTATTCATTCTTAAATTTGCTTGTTTGCAGCCAATTATCCAAGCTCCTGCAAATAGCGCAGGAACGGATCCAAAAAGGAGTGAAATCCCATAAATTCCAATTAGGTAAGTAAACTACCATTTGAGATTAAGGAACTTCA
Source organism: Pluvialis apricaria (assembly GCA_017639485.1). Taxonomy (NCBI): domain Eukaryota; kingdom Metazoa; phylum Chordata; class Aves; order Charadriiformes; family Charadriidae; genus Pluvialis; species Pluvialis apricaria. The sequence continues at coordinate 175,322,822 of CM030007.1, forward strand.
ATAGCTAATCTTATACCATTTACTCCAGAAGAAGGGAACAGACGATTATATCATGAGTTTTACAACCTTATAGACTAAATTAGGCTATTAAAATTGTATTAACTTACATGGGAATTTGTATATGATTAAACACGAGATTTCTTTTTGGTATATGAATTAAATATGATTTAACTGGCCAAACCAAGATTTTACTTCCACCGTAACAGTCACTGCCATGAAGAAGAATGAACACCATTTCATTGCCAAGTTTGAACGTAACAAGAAAATATCCACTTTTTGCCTTACAGCAGAGAACTCGTTTTATAAGAAAGATATCATTTCCTTTTCATACAAGATATAACAACTTTAACACAAAGTAATCTGAGTGAAAAGGCAAACAGAATTCTTTAAAACAGTTGAAGAAATACAGAAATATTAAATGGTAATATTTACAGATTTTTTTTTTTAATTTAACTACAAAAGTGAGCACAAAGCATCATTTTGTTCAGCAAGATTTTTCTGCTTTTCTGAAAAGCTAAATACATTGACCAGAAGCAGTATGTTAGAGATACTGGGTACAGAGGCTAGGAAAAGGTGCATCTATCTGCAACGAGAATACAAAAAATGTTTGTAAGTAAATACAGAAACTTGTCTGTAACTTGTACCACGGTTCTTGAAACTCAAATCTTTGAACTTCTCCATATTGTGGTTCAGTGAATGCATCAAGGGATACTAAAACTGGAGAAATGTCTGAATAGCATCATCATCCTCAAGGCAGCCAGGTCTCTGAACAGACTCTCCTTCAGGATTCCGGCTAGAAAAGGAGGAAACAGGAGAAAACAATGCAATGATGTAGCAAAACAGTCACTAAAACCAAGATATCTAGTTTTAAATGATATTTAAAAAGTCTTAATTCTACTCACCTTCTGGATTCCAAACAGATTCTTCAGCTTTCACCTGACTAGTCCTGAATAAATACATCTCTCACTGCTTTGGGTGCTCATCAGTACTGTCTCCTCGTGCAATTGTATTAATTATGGAATGAAAAAAGGGGATTTGCCCCTACTATTTCTATAATGAACAAACATATTGTTGATGGGAAGTCACAGAAATAAATAACACTCTCACAGGGGAAATAAAAAAAATTTCAAAGTAAGGAATTAGGATGATGCATGGATAACTCACATGCTTAGTAATATAGTGAAATAATAGTAACTATTTCTACAAAGGTATAAAACCCCAAAATCCTGAGCAGCCACAACTGTTGAAAAAGCAACTTTTAAAATTTATTCCAAGTAAGCTTGTATAAATATTTCCATTTGCAATAAATGAGAGATGTTTGAAAGAGAATTTTGAATACAGTGCACACAACTCACATGGTATGATGACAGCCTATGCAGTGTTTTAGCACATGTAGACCAGACTACGAGCAGAGTCTGACAAAACCTAAGAAGGCAGACCTGGCTAAGAGTCAGGAGTCACGCTTATTAAATTGAACTCTCAGGGGTATCATGCAATCAGAGGTCACAATCGAGGCAACAGAAGCAATGTCACGATATCAGAGAAAGGGCCAATTCAGACCTGCTCCCTGACAGGCAGTGAGGTCACGGCTTGTGGCAAATAACTGTATTAAAAGGGAATATTCTCTGCACACTTTTAGAACTGTCATCTGAACAAACAAAGCCAGGTCATTGGTAGGTTAAATCAGAACTTTCTGCCTTAGTAGCACATAGCTTCCTTTCTTTTTACATTCACTACTAATTTCTCAATTACGACATACACCAGCTACTAAAGCAAATTCTCAGTAAATTTAACTTTGAAATATACGATAGTGTTTAAATTCCCCCCTTTTAAAAGCTAAATTCTATCTTTGGAAAGAGATATCCCTGGTGTCTTCATAAACTGAAAATTACTAGGCTTGCTTCATATCAGAAAACAATAAGCATGCAGGAGCTTTAGGGAAATGACTTTCCACAGTTAACTTCTTAGTAAGCCTGACACTTAATCTGCATTTAGAAACCATTAAAAAAATTAAAGTTATTTATAATCTGCTTGTTTAATGATGATTGTGAAAGTGAAATGAAGTCCTTTCATCTAGTTATTTGGAATTCTTTATCTCCCTACCTGAACTGGGTTATTTACAAGATTCTACAAATGTAGCAATTTATGAAATTATAATCATGTTGGATTAGTTAACCTGCTAATAAACCTGCAAAGGAAGAACTATTATAGACTGTCATGCAAACAATATTTTATTGAAAAATATTATCTCTGTATGCAGCCTTTCTTAGGAATATGAGAAAAAATACACACACACACACATATATATGTATAAATAACTGGAAAACTCAGTATTTCTACCTTTTTTACACACATAAGCCAGATAAAATGTTTGCAGTGCATACATCAAAACAGCACAAACCTACAAATTTCAAACAACTGCTAAAATGTTTCCGTACTGTATACGGTAAGAACTGAACTGTAAAGTAATGAAGCTGGAAGTTGTACATTAGAGAAATAACACAGCATAGAAGTTACATAGCTATCACTGCATGATTGTATGTTTTCATTAGAATAATTGAGTTACTTGCAATTCCTTGTGAAATCACCTAAAAGTCCAGCATACGTACAATTTTATAGACTACATGAGATTTGCAAAAGGTGTAGGACTTTGCTATAATGGTTAGTATTCAGCAGCATAATTTTTAAAATACCTGCATTTCAATTTTAAAGTCTTATTTTAATGTTATGCTTGAAAAATGTTGCACTTTACCAAAATATATTATGTACCTCAACAACATTATTACTTATAAAAAAGAGACTTAAATATGTGTTCAATATTAAAGACATGAAAATGACCTTTTTGGAATGCTGTAGATCTCTGACCTCATTAACAGTATTAATCCTCTGTAACACCATAGTTCCCATTACAGAACAGGAAAAAAAGAATTCTTTTCTAAGCAACTTTAATCAATTACATTTCCAAATCAAAGAAAAGCTCTGAGGTGAAGGCCTTCATTTAATTCACCTCTGAAAGTACTTAAAATACGCAGAGGCATTGCTATTAAAATGTATAGCTACAGGAAAAATTTATTTAATTGTGATCTAAAATGTATCATGTTGTCCAACTGAAACAAAATTTGCACTTATAAAAAATTTCTAAGAATACATTATATTCCTTGTTCATAGCTCCATATCAAATGGAAATTCTTTTGCAAGATGAACATATGTGCAATGCAACATTCATGATACTTTTATGGACACAGACTATACACTTTCTCTGGCCTATGTTAAAATACCATTTGCATACCAATAGGATTTTAATGCTTGAAATACTCACTTTGGAAAATGCTTGGAATATATTTGAAAATGCACCTAGCAATTAACAATTGGTTTTTTTTGAAGTGTAAAAAGAGCATTGGGTATTGTTCAGTAAAAGCAAAACAAATAAACAAACCACCCCAATATTGACTACAGTCCCCAGGCATCCAAACAGATGGCAACAAATTCAACAATTACTTTTAACTAGACGTACTAAATCCAAGTGCTGTAACACTTTATTTTAGAGGAATTTAGCCAAACCTATTCTCCCTTACCCCCTCCAACCAAATCCATTTGGATTTAACTTGTTGCTAAAATTATCTGTCTTTTGCACTCTAAGACCTGGGTCACAACCTTACTTAGGGACAGGAAATAGTTATCAGGTCACTGAATGGTCAAATGAAAAAGGATTTGAAATGCTTCGGTACTCAGGGGTCTATTCATCCAAAATGATTGCCTTATGTAGTATTAAAAGCTGTGAACGTGGAGTCAACTTGTTTACGTATACATTGGCTGAGATGCAGATATCTACACTACCAAGCTTTGGGACATAAAATGCCAAGGAAAGGAGAAAAAAGACAGGTAGAATCTCAGAAGATGCAAATAAAACTATCTGAACTACTGTGTTAACTTATTCAACAATGACAAGAACTGGTTTTCAACCTCTGATGATGTTTCAGGTGAAATCTCATTCCTATTGAAGTCATCATTGGGTAGTTACTAGCAAAGAGATGTAAGACTTTTTTTTTTTTTTTTTTTCCTCATGTGCAGTTCCTTCTAGGTTAGACTGGTAAACTTCTATGCTATGAAAGCACAGGTGGTAGCCCACACATTGTATAAAATCCAAGTTTTGGAAGTTTGTTGGAACAAACAAACACTCCCTCTAGCTCAGAGACCACATTTAAATCTGATACACTAATAAACCACCACAAATTACAACAGTTTGCAAAACAGTGGAGACATGAACAAAGAGATAATACACAGGCAGGTGAAATATGTGGTCAGAAACCTTTAACATGTAAGTACAGGAACCCTAAAGATTGGAAGCACAGTGAGAATTCATAATATTAAGTTGGTATGTACATGTGGCAAATACCTCCTGTTCAGAAACTTCAGACAAATAGAAGATATTTTTAACTGAATGCGAAAAGCAAGAATATTACTAAAAATATCGTATGTCTAGATCATTTATAAATCTTCAGACACTGAAGTGCACTGCATAAATGCGCATAAATGCATGTAAATGATTTTTACATATTTATTTTTAAACGTACACCATAATTTCAGGATTGCTTCGTTCCACAAATACTGAAAAAACCCTACAGTATTATTGATGGACAGGAGGCTAGAAAATTAGGCACAGATTTTATTTTTTAGTCTTATTTTATAATAAGAAACTGGGCCACTAGAACTATGTAACTGAAGCTTGAGTGCGTGCACTGTAAGGCCCCTGCAGTCTTTTACAACTTTTCAGCGTACCGCTGTTGTGAACTGGGTTTGCACTCTGCCAGCAGAGCAGCTCTGACCCATGGAGAGCACTCCTTCAGATCAACACTGCCTCAGGCTTTACTGCTTTCTCCAAGAAGTCTTACATTTCAGGCATCAAGTTGAATTTCTTCTGGAGATGATTAACCCAAACCCATGACAGATTTTTTCCAAGATATCCAACTCCTTATGTTTATTTTATCCTGGCTCTTTTTGGATGTACTGGACACAAGTAACCTACTCATTTTACATGTTAAAGGGCTGGTGGAGAGCCATTAATTCCTTAAAATGAGAAAATATTTCAATGCGAGAGTTCTGTTGTGTGAGCTCAAACTAAATAATAAGAAACAAAGCCATAGAATTCTGATTTAAAAAGATAGATCCCCTTCCACACTACAGGTTTCTGTAATGCATTTTCATCACATTTTGGGACAGATCTCACATTCACTGGAAACGCATTATTCTGTCATTTTTGTCAGTGCTGTATGGTTTAGAAACTGCTGCCCTAATGTGGTATACAAATTTAAAGCCGGGGAGATATGTAATAATTGCATTTTACTGTAAACATGCCAATTGAGCTAGCAGAATTGTAGCAAGGCCATATTTAGAATGTGGTCATTAATCCTTTTCAGATCACAGCTCAATAAAAGATGACTTAATTTAGAAGTGGATGTTTACAAACAATGCACTTCCTGGGGGTTGATGCCATTTATATTTTTCCATTGAAAATAGCTAATTTCTAAAAGACAAAAACAGCTAACACAAATTATTAGCTATAGTTCAATGTCTTTTAAAATGCTCTCAAACAACAAACAAAAAAATATTTAAAGCACAGAACAAGATGAATATTAGCATTCCACTCTCAGTACCTTCCCTTAACTCTAATGCAGATATGTAAAAGCATCAGTGATTTGAATCAATATCAAGTCCATTTAATTACCAAATATACTTTCTTGAATGTATTCATATTTCGTAATACAGAAAATCTAAGAAACTATGTTAATCATTATGTAGCAGTATTTTAATGAGCTCACATAATTAACTCAAAGGTAATCCTAACTAATCACTTTCCAAAGTCTCTAGTTCACATTTTTAATTAGCACTAGTAATAATAATCTATAAGAATGTTTTGCAACATTTTTCGCTTGAGACTACAAGGAGTTTCATAATTGTGAACTATCAGAAATCTGAAAAACAGACGACTTTAAACAGATCCTTAATATTTATCTTCCAATCATATGACATAATCACAAGATCATTTTACCTCTTATTCTTGTTACAATATGAAAAATAAATGTTATTTCTACTGACAATTTAAAGAGAAATGAATAAATATTTCCATAATTAAAAGCCACCGGAGAAAGCATAATCTATTCATTATCAAATTTGTATTGGTGAAATCTGTTTTAACATTATACCCATTATGTTTTCTTTAGTCACCAATGAGCATAAAATGACAGGAAATACAGTACTGCCAACTAGAACTGCAAGTTCCCAAACTACAGTAAACATATCTTGACAACATAGTCCAATGCATTTTTAATACAGTTAAACTTCCTGGCAGTGGTCATTGCGTACATTCCTGGGTGAAGTCAAGTTGCATTGCTTCCACTTCTTTGAAATGTATGGTATAGATGTGCCACTGATAGATATGGATATGACTAAAAAATAAATGTACTATATGTGCCAATAAATCACCTAATCTACATAATTAATTAGAACATAGTCTATGAAATTCTGAGAAACTAACTGAATCATGTCAAAATAATACTTCCATAGTTTGCTTGGACTCTCAGCTGATCTACTGTGTTCTTCTAACTTGCTCTACAGATTGGAATCCAGCTTCCCATTCCACTGAACAGAAATTACTTGGATAATCCACCAAAATTGTTGAGGTAGATGGATTAAAGAGGGCCCCAAAAGATGTTCTGTTGCCAAAGCTTGTAGCAAAACAATGTGCTAGTCCCTGGGGCTCCTTCTTTAGGTTTGAGCTGCTATATTGGGACAAAGCACCTACACTGTTGGTTGGAAAAGTAGTTATCCTGCCTCTGTGTAAATGAAATTACAGACCCTGTAATTACAGACCCACAGCTGGCAGAGATGCATGTTCAGCCAGGACTAATTGGAACTTCCCAAGAAAAGAGGAAGAGTCAAGGATAGATTCTTCCTTCAATTTCCAATCTACTTTATCCAAAAGAGTCAAGATTATTTTACATTAAATCAATGACTGGAATAGCCTCCAGGCAACAAGAGGAGAAGCAGTCATAAAGCTTTCAAAAAATATGGTTTGCTGCGAAATAGGAAATGATGAAAACTATCTGTGTTCCTTGTAACGTTTCCAAAATTTTGAGATCTTTGAAATGTCACCATCTACAAAACACAAAAACCCCTCCAAGAATGTTCAACAAAACAGTAAGCAGGCATTTTGTTTATCAACTAACTGGCACTAGCTGAAACTCAACAACCGTGCTGGAAGCATAACCCTATCACACCAAAAAAAGCAGTGTAACATACATAATCCCAGGAAATGTCCAGTAAACCATCAGAAGAGAAAGTACATCAAGTCAGGCTTTCATATGTCTTCAGGTTTTTGATCAGGCTATAGTTTCTCAAGAGAAGCAGTAAACACATGTTTACACTTGCATATTCTGTGGCTTACTTTATAACCTACTGAAGTTAATGTCACAACATATAACTATGATACAAAAATATTATTTATTTAAATAACACTTTTAATGAATCTGAATTATACAATGACCACATGCATAAAATTAATTTCAAAGAAACTGAAACAGCATCTAGAGAGAAAGCATTAGGATTACAAAATGCACACTGATACTACAAATTACACCAGAGAGTAATTTTTCATAATTTACTTTCCTTCCAAAACATACAAATAAAAAAGCATAAGTACTATGCTTATTGAACTCATATACCTACTTATACTTACAGTATATGCATATATATTTGTGTGTGAATACACACATGTATTGTACATATATATATTGACACAAACACATATATAGACACACACACATACACTAACATTTAATTACATCCCCATGCTTTCTGCCTTCACATGTTGCTTGTATTATTAAATGGTAAATTCTTGTCTGTCAGAACGTTTCCTCATGCTGTTGATGAAGCGTGTAATACAAAGGGGTTTGTCTCTGACTAACTTCTGTGTGCTATTGTGATACAAATTTGAAACGATGGTGCCCTGTGGGGATTTTTATAACATCAGTGAGTAAAGCACGATGACTCTTCTAAAATTTAATAAAAAATTATGATGTCACTCAAGTTTTGAAAATGTATTTTAGTGCAATGTCTATGTCAAATTAGAGAGATGGGATTTCAGTTATGCACAAGATTTCAAAATTGGATACCAATATTTTGCGTATCAGCTCCTCACAGCTTTTGTAACAGGAAAATAGTTGAGTATTGCATCAACACCATGTCCTCACTATGTTTAGATATTGCTTTACAGATGCTGCGTGATACAACACTGTCAATATGACACAGTATCTTAGATGAGAAGGCAAATTACGACAGAATACAACCTTTATCTCAGAAACACACAAGCGTCAGATATCAAGCTTGTTCCTTTTCACTCTTTATTTTCAGACCTCTCATTTTTTTTATTCCTGTTCGTCTCATTTGTATTTTTAAACAGAAACTAAAGACACAATGAAGACGAAAGACATTCATGGTCCACTTTAACTAGATTACCTCTTAAATATTCAATACCATGATGTGTTCCAGTTTGCAAATCTAAAACTGTTCTAATTGTTTCACTTCCGAGGGCATCCCCTTTCAAAAGTAGTGATTCTGTTATTTAACAGATAACACATGTGTACTGGCTGTTGATGCTATGGTTTCTCCCCCCATTTCCCAATTTAAAGAAATAAAGCAGGAATATTTAGAATGTGTTTTTTTGGTTGGGTTTTTTTTTAAGATTTATTTAGTGGCTTATGAAGGAGATGGATTGGAGTTAAGTTTTCTACCAGAGCACTGACTACCGGTCTGTGAAGGTAAAAGGGCTTGAATGGAGAAAGTTTATTTCCACCATGCAATGGACTGTGTTTTCTCATGACTTAAAGTACAGTGTCCACAAGATTTATGGATACAGAGTGAAAACATTCCACCTTCTTGTTACAGAAAGAACTCCCATCGCAGAACACATCCAAAGAAATCTATTCCAGGCAAAAGAGGAAGAAATGGTCAAAAGGTGAGAGAGGGGAAACGGGAAACAAGCTTTTGTGTGAGTGAGGGAAGAAATGACTGATAACACAACTCTGAAATTATCATGCAGGTGCTTCGCTTTGTAGTAGGTAAAATGCAAAGTGTTACCAAATTCTAAATTTAGAAACTCTTAGTTCTGTCTGGTGGTATCTCCCATACACATAAATAAATGCTCTGTGCTGCACCCTGGGTTCTAATTCACAACCTAGTGTTTTCTGGCCATACCATCTGAAGTAGCAATGCCTCAGGTACAAGGACAATTTTATATTCTGGTCAAGCAGAAGAGTATTGCTTGTCTTCTTGAAGGCTCAGCAGATTGCATGTAAGCACCCAATAAAAGATTGCTGAAAAAGATCTCAATTTATTAGCTGGCCAAAGGATTACAATGGTCCTTGAAATGAAAGATAAATAAGAGTGCCACTACAGTGCTTGCCTTTTAATAGCTAATCTGCTGCAGTGCCTTCTCTTCGTGTATTCAAAAAGTAATTTCAGTAATATTTAGAATGCATATATTGGCTTTCCAAAACAAAGGGAACCATCTCCAGGCAGAAACAGACAAACCAGCAGCATGAACACTAGGCTAAACCTACACTCACTTCAGGGTGCTGAGCCTGGGATCAAGCTCATCTCTTTGACATGGCTTTGAACATTCCCATTACTGCTTGTAGGCTTTGGGCATCCAGTGTTTTGCAGGCAGTCTGCATGTCCTAAATGCTTCAGCAGGAACAGATACAAGACACTGTGAATGCTAAGTCAAGCACAGTATATACAGACTCTCTGTATTCTAGGTAAATTCACACCTGGCTCCAAGGCAAATAATTGTGTAAACATTTTTCCTCTTCAGAATTCACCAAGAGTTGCTGCCAACCAAATTTGAGTATGCGCTTATGAATGTGAGGCAAATTTGGACTTTCATGTAGCTAGTTAATTGACTGCACTATAGTTCAGGCATACTCTGATTGCACACCTGTCTCAGAAAGGTTCTAATTCCTATTCTCAATCAGTGAATGTTAATATAGTATTATTATTTTTAATTTTACTTTGTGGGATTGGGACCAAATCAGATAGCATATGGCTATGTTGTTGAAAAAGATAAAAAGCCAGAGGTGACAATTTTCTGAGCACACTATTGAGTTGCAAAAGGAATCAAAACAGTCTAAAAATAATGCCTCTGGAGATGCTCAGCTTTTTCCAACAAGGGTATTTTAAATAGACCTGGCCTTATTCTAATTGTACTGAAACCAAGGCGAGTTTTAACATGGATTTCAAAAGTGAAAGAGCTACATCAGTATTTAAATGCTTTTGGAAAGCCAATTTTATACTTACATGCTGAAGATTCTTTGCTTGTCTTCTGTAAAATGGTCGGTATTTAGGGAACATTTATGTAAGTAACTTCCTAAAAACATGCTATTGATCATCAGGAATTAATAGCTAGCTTGAGAAAAGGTGACGAGTGAAGAATTTGAATTGATATTTAATTTATAAAATTTTATTCTAGTGTTTCATGTTTTATACCTGTGACATGCTTTGATGTTTTTATGATGATTGTTTTTATGACGAAGACTTAATAATGATAACAAATAAATAAATTAGGCACCAGTTCATTATGAATTAATCTCTAGGACCCTCCCCCTCAACGAACTGAAATTGAAATGTTTCACTGCTGTAACTTGAGATACCCAGAAACAGATAAGAACCTTAAACTCCTGCCTTCTTCTATTTGTGCATATTGTTTTACATTTCAAGGAGGCTTGCTTAAAAGACATTAGAAGATATATATGCTCATATGCGCAGAGATAAAGTCATTCATACCTTCAAAGTAACCAGCATTTATAGGCTGTGTCTTCCTTGGTGGTTTCAAATGGAGATGTTTATTTTCATTGTTTTTGAACAACGCCAGGCGCACAGCTGGGTCTAGACGAAAAGAACAAGTTAAAATCAAAGGTCAGACCTGGCTCATTCATTCCTTCAAGCAGTTTTTCACCTTTTAGCCACTTAATAAATGAAAATACTTTTAAAAGTAGGTTTTATATTTACAAAGGATTACACTTTCTAAAATAAAGCAACATAAATACATGTGCAACTGAGAACTAAGGTCGCTATTTTGCAGGATTTTAACACTGTTGATATTTTAGCTAGCTCATCTCCAAATTAAAAATAAATTCTAAAGCATATATGTGCAGAAAATATTAAAAAAATCTGGTTTGAAAGCTTGAATTTAAAGCAGAAATATTAACAGAATATATGCCAGCACTGTTTCTAAAAGCTTTGGTTCAGAATTATTCAGCAGTCTAAATCAAGTAATTTACATCTAAAAAAATTTAGCAGGAGGCAGTTTATTTTTTTGAGGCTAAACTTGCAGATAATAAGATAACCTTTGTCCATGTCCCATCCTTATTTAAATAAAAAAACACTTTAAAAGGCTATAGACTCATCTATATGCCACAGTATGAAATCTTGATTAGTTTCATAACTGTTATTTTGAAAACTTTGCAAAGAAGCAAAGATGAACACAGAACTGTCTATAAACCTAGATAATACATGTTCCTAGACCAGAAAAAAGTTTAATTAATGAATTAAAATTAATTAAATTTATGAAAAAATAATTAATTAAAATTAGCTAAACTAATGGAAAACCGTACAAGTCAGGAAAAGTTATTTTCATGCATTATTTCTTACGTGAAGGAAGAGTTGTTTGCTTGACATAGGAGGAAAGTAGGAGTTTAAGGGAAACAGTGGGTTAGAAAGAATGTGAAAATCCTATGCACAGTGCAGAATAAACCAGACAGTTATTAAGAAGAAAGGAAAAAAAAAAAGAACTGAGAAGAATGTAGAAACAAAAGCAACTATATAATGACAAGCAAAAGTATATAGGATTTTGTAGGTATGACACTGAGCATGATAACACGAGTAACAGAAAGCCAAAGGAAAAATCAAAGAAATATGTTCCACATGGTTAAAAGAATAACAAAATAGCATAAGCAGACAAATACTCCGTCAGGAACATCTGAGAAACAATGAGGCAAAAGAGGTTAGTCTGCAAAGGTGACTACAAACTGTCAGAAAAGAGTAGAAATTAATGAAAATAAAGAGGCAAAACAGCAACAGAATTTAGTAAGAAAGAAGATATGGCAAAGAAAGGATCCAAATTTTCACAAAGAATGCAAGTGTAGCAAAAATGAATATGCGAGACACTGCCAGAACAGATAGAGCAGGAAAAAGGAGGAGATGGAAAGACTCAAAGAGCATTCAGACAGAATAAATTTTCCTGACTAATTATGCCTGATGCTTTATTGTGAGCTTGTTACATGACCTCGTTGGTGTTTATTGAGAGAATTTATAAGAACATCTATAATACTGCAGTAAAGTAAGTAGCTTTTTTTTTATTTCCTTATTTATGGAAATAAAGGATCAGAATGCCCTATGAAGTCAGTGGGCAATTTCTTACGAAGTTTAACAGCAATTTGTAAAGTTGGTTTTGACTAGACCTCTGTATTTGCAGTAGACACTTCAGTTACAAACCAACGGAACATAAAGAGATCCTAAGAGCTCCACTTTTTTTCGGAGAATGCTCTCTTGACACAAGCAAGACGACACAGACATACTGTATCTTTGCCTGGTAAGCCCAGAGAAGATCTCTAATGGGGTGTGGATACTTTAAGAGATAACGCATTGACAAAACAGGTCAAAATGTTATGGTACTCTTGGTCAGCCCACAATCCAGCAGCATTTGGTTGACAGAACGTTCTTAATGGTGCTAACCTCTCACAAAGCAGCAAACTTGACGAACGAAGAAATCGTGGAAAATACGGATGGAAGTAATTTAGGCCATGCCTTCTTCTCAAGGTAGAATCAGCAATACCTTACACTTTGTTATCTCAAATTGTCTAGAAGAACCTTTCTCATCTTGTTGTATGATGAATATAACTTCCAGATTAACCCAGAGAATGTCAGATTTAAAGCCATTTTAATCCACTTTTACTAACTGAAGTGTAAATTCAATGGAACAATCCAAGAAGCACAATAAATAATGATTAGATACGTTAGTTTTAAAGGTAGATTATTAGAATGATTCTAGTAACGGGATCACTTTATTCACAAACTGGATTACCAGGTTTGTAGATATTTTCACTTTGCGTAGACAGATGAAGTAGGCCTATTTTGGCATGCCTCCCAACTCAAAAATAAATTTGTAGCAACATAGTGTTCTTCAGGGTAGCAAATGTCTGGGCAGTAGCTCACAGAAAGATTTGTGATAAAATATCTTGAAATAGTAATACATTATATTTTAAAAGTCCTCTCTGAAATTTTAAGTAACAGAAGTTATAAAAAATATTTTAAGTAAAGTTTGAATTACTATTGTGTTTTCTATACTTGTAAGATACATAGCCATACAAGTACTATACACAGATAAAAATGTACAGAGTAATTTTTTTTGTAATTACAATTTTTCCAACATCCAGCATACAGTGTTGATAAAAAGACTTCTAACCTCTTCTACCTTTATGCTAGTTACAAAAACAGTATCTTTCATCAATAGAAGACAAAAGAAAAAGTGACAAAATTGATTAAAACCTCTTAAGACAAAATGCGATTGAGGATTTCCAAAGTATTCTTGATTAACTTAAAAATAAGTCCTGTAATAACACACTTTTTTCCTATGTGGCTCTATTGAAATTGTTCCAAAATGTTTTAAAAATGTCATCTTTCTTTAATCCAGCCCTCCCACCTGATTCTATGAAAACTCCAACCAGTCCAAAGTTAAACTATACCAAAGACTTGTGGGTGAAGTCACATGAGGTTGTAAGTGCCAAACTAGATTTTTCAAACATTTATTTGTGCACAAGGATATCAGCAGTAATGAAGGTCCATGAACTGGGAAGAGAGGGAAATGATGGAAATTGTTCTTCTAAGAGATTTCTATCAGAAGATTTATCTTTGAGTCTTTGCAAAATAATTTAAATAATCTACAGGGATATAACACAGTGCCAGACTACTTGAATTTGTACCTACGTGGATCACCTCAACCATCGCCTACAGCTCTTTTGTTATTAAAAATGAGTTCTTTTCTTTATCTAGTCCCAAATGTAGGCAATATTACATAGATTAGTTTATAATACTAGCGCTTTTCAGTCTCTGAGTGAGCTAGGGAAATGAACTGCATGTATGCTTTGATGACAAGCAATCAAATGTTTTAGATTTCACACAGAGAACTGTGAAAGAGTCCAATAGTTCAAAATCATACAAATATCTTCCTGGATTCTGGCATACTCATTTAAATGTGGCTTATTAGATGATGATCCATGCTGGCAATCTAGGAACCAGGGAGGTAATTTAATGCACATTGCTTGGCTGACTCCAAATATAGAAGATAAGTTGGACAAATACAAGAAATGTTATAGAAACAATATGGAAGGAATAGTTACTGCCCGATCTGGCACTACATTTGCTAAACAACTTCTTGATAATATGTGAAACTGAAAAAATTAAGTGTCATTCATTTTTGTTGTGCAATATCTGTAATTAGAAAAATATAAACATATCTGTGCCAACTTTAAAGAGTTGCTAAATCAAAGTAGCAGAGAGTGACAGATGCTTATCTATAAGATAATTCAATTTGTAAATTCATTTGGAAGAAAGACCACATTTTGTTCCATAATTGAAGAGCAATTAGAACTCCAACTCATCCATGGTTGGAGTCCCCAGATGATATTGCTACATGGAATACACAATAACAAAAGTAGCTTTCTTTCTGCTACTAAGAAAATATAGATTAGCGGTCATTTATGTAATGTGTAACAAGGAATAATAATATCCCCCAGATTTTTATTCCGACTGTTGTTAATTCAACAAATCAATGTTGTATAGTGAGATCATCTGGTTTGGGGTTGTGGGTTTTGAGGGGGATGGATTGGGTATTTTTTTTTTTTTTAAATTAGTATTGCATTGCTGTCTTAAATTCTAAACTAGAACTAAAAAATATTTGCTGACCGCTCTGAAGTATCTTTATCATCATGTTCTGGTTCTAGGAGTCAAGGCCGACTCCAGCTGCTTTTTATCTTTATTTTTTTCTACCTATGTGGCAGCAAAAATTATCAGCTCATGCTGTCGGTCACTGACAAGAGAGCTTTCCTTTGGAGAGGAAATGGTTAAACAAGAAGTAATACAGCAGTGGAGGAGAGACAAGCTGAAAGCAAGACAAGGCTTCCAGCCATCTTAAAAGAAAAAGAAATTGACTTTTAGAGGCTAATATAAAATCCACAGAAGCAAGAAAATTCAAAGTTAAGCAAGAAATTCTGTACTGCTGTGCCAAGACATCTTTAGGAAGCTAGGATTTTTATGAGTCATAGACGCTTAATTTTTAAGCACAGTGAGGTGCATTAATGTCTGCTGTATTTAGATTTTTAATTAGAATTTCTATAGAATTTTATACACCCATGATAAACAGGAATATTTCTGACATTATGCCAGTTTTACTTGGCTGCAAAATTTCTGGTTTCTTGCCCACAATTTTTGTATTATCTTACTGTAGAGTAAAAATAGTTGAAGCAGACACAGCCTACATTTGGTATCGTTAAAATACAGGCCACAACTTTATTTAACTACATAAACAAGCATACATAACTGTAGTGGATTAGGGCATAACAGGCCTTAAGGCCATTAGTTGGTGGGACTGGCCTACTGCAAAATAAGCATTGCCTGAATCATTCCCTATTATAAGGTTATGCTACTTTAAGCTCTTCGTTGTAATACAAACCACAGGATTCAGTGCACTTGCTAGTATTTTCCATATTTTTCTCACTACTGAGAAGGTACGTGGCCAGACATATGAGGTAAGATACTTCTCAATTACTTCCACATATCTACACTTTAACTGTAATTCAGCCAGTCACTCTAGGTTTTGTGCCTAGGCAATGGAGAACTGTAAGTGCTTTTACAGTGAGATTCAAGTAGCCTGTTTTTGAATTCTGTTTTAGGAGGAAATTAATAGCATTTAAGGTGGCTATTTCTTTCCATAAAGGAATGCAGATGACTAGCTGAGATGTGGACTTCTATAATTAACCAAATGAACCTCATCACTGTTGCACTAGGAGAAGACAAATGCTTTAGATGGAAAATGAAAAAGAATAGATTCCCATACCAGAGGATGTTAAGAATCAAAGCTGTTCATGACTGTCCAATCCAAGTTCCAATCCAGCAGACGTCTTGACTATATTAAAGCGCAATTCCAAAACTGTCTGAATGGAGGCTGATTTAACACTGCATTTGTGGACCTCAGGCCTAAGGTAAAGGTGTTTGATAGCATATAGAAGCAGACAGAATACTCTGACAGGCCATTTGTTCCTACAAAATCCATCACTACCTTAGCATTACCTGCAACTGATAAGGTCATTACCGTGGAAGAGCTCAATAGCACATAAAACATGTTTGGTATGATGCTGAAATCTTTGGATAAAAGCTATCAGCTTATTTGTTAATAGCTTATAATTTATTTGTACCTAGAACCCTTAGATGTTGCTGCTGTTTTGCTTTTTGACAGAACTTAAAAGTTTTGCTTTTAAGTCATACAGTAATAAATGGATACAACAGGGAAAATTGCTTTTTTACACCTTATAATTCACACTGTTAAGTGGATGCTGGATACTTATTTTCTAGTGGGTAGGAATCTGTATCACTAACCAAACTATTTTATTGTAGTTAGGATACCTTCAACTGTTTTAAATCAGAAAGCTAAAAAGGAAACAGTTGTAATTATAACACTTAGGACCTGGAAATTGAAAAGAAAGAACATAATAATACTAAAAATAAATCCTACAAGATTTCATACGTAGCTTTAGTAAGTACAAGACGGATGAAGCTCATTTCAGAGGAGATGAAGGAGACAGAATGCTAATTTCTGTGGAACCATTAAAAGACAATGTTGACATCTAGTTATTCAGCTGAATTTCAACCTACTTTTAAATATAAGAAGGAATAAAGTCTCTTATGGAATTTCTGCTTAGGTAGGGTTAAACTCACAGCAATGGCCTAAGATTATGAACTCTCTCTCTCTGGTTATACTGGAATTGCTGTAAGTATTCTAGCATGAGCTGTACCACATAGAGATCCAAGAAAGATACTGGCAGCTTAATGGATCTGGTTACAGTTTCCTGACCTGGAGCAGGCTGGCCTCAGGATAAGGTATATCTACTCTAATTTAAATGCTGTAAAGTCCCTCTGTTCAACCAGACTCTCAACAAGATCCTGACTTGCTCTCACCACTTCAGAGGAGGTAGCTGATGTAAAACATAATTATATACATGGAGATTCTTCTCACATGGGGAATATTCCATCAGGATCATTTTTTAGTGCAACAGCTGATTTTAGTCTATTTGGTCCTTCCTGACCAAGGAAGGACTGACTTTGTCAGTATGCTGTATGAGAAAGAATAGTTGGGTTGATAATCTTTGTACTGAAAAGGGATTGAGTGTGCACTATTTTCAATCATATTTCTTGGTTCTGGAAATTATGCTTTCTGCTTATCTGAAAAAAAGAATATGATTTTAATGACTGTCAAAGAACTCTATACAGGAAAATTATATATATAGGTTATTTTTGTGCTTGATGTAATAGAAAGACAAAAAATTCCTATACGAGGTAGTGTCAGGAAGAGAAAATTTGAACCTATAGAAATATTGTGCAAATGAATTCTTAATTTTTTCAACACAAGTAATATACTTGGAGGATATTCCAAGTGATACATTAAAAAGCTCGACACACATATACCATATTGAATAATCTGAACAAAGTGAATATAAACATATTAAAAAAATCCATTAGAACTACAACAAAAATAGGATAGCAAATCTGATATGCTCAATCAGACATTTATGACTGGATCAATTACTACTAACATAAACCAGAAAGCATATGGAGAAAAGATGATATAAACTAGTAAGTTCTATTCATTGAAAAATGATACAGAGGCCACCAAATGGAACACATGTAAAAAACTCAGCTGCACACCAGATATTTACTAAGGTTGTTTTTTTTAGGCAACATGGTAGGGCATCATGGGAAGCTATCAAGATTTAAAATACAATTACTTTAACCTTTTACCCATTTTTTCTCCTTTACATAACAATAAAGCATAGTTTGTTGATTACATTGCACTCTCTCCTTCTTTTTTTTTAACTAAAGATCTTATCATCATATTTAGTTTTAGGCATGATATTTAAATTAGAAAATATTATACAGAGACAAATTTTTCTTAACTTTATCTGTAGGCTGAATTTTTTCCTTTCCAAGAGCAAAATGTCTTTCAATATTTTCAACACTTAATACAGAAGAGATTTGCAAAGTTATACAAGTTAACTGTAGCTTGTGATACAATAAAAAAATATTAAATGTAAACAAAGGTACACTTTTCAAAGACAGTTTAGAATTAGGTCCTATTGTCAACCCGGCTCTTACATATTTGAACATTTCTTATATTAGCAGTGTTTTATTAATATTTTTACTAACATATTCCATTAATATTTGTATTAGCATACTGTCCTAACAGTTGATGATTCTAAGAAAGGTTCATTGACACAAGAAGTATCTGAGAACCAGAAGACAATTACAGAGAAGCCGGATAAGCATTAGCTATTTCCACAGTGAATATTTAATACAAAAAATATTATTTCATTTCATATGTATCAAACTGTCATTTCCATAAATAGTTCTTGTATAAGTCAATAAGTTTAATCTAAGATTCCCCCAAGAGAAAAATATAAGCACAAAATGCAGAAATATAAATTCCACATCTAGAAAAATGGATACATGAACAAAAAGAAACAAAATTTCTGTTTAACATAGCTGTCAAATATTCAACTTCGAAATCCAGTAGAATGGTTGTTAGAATCTGAATATTTTATCACTGGAACAAATTGATTTCTTTACAGAGATTTAAACTGAGTCGTTTTTCCTGAGTCACGCTCCACCTTTATTCAAATTAATGCTTAATGTTGTGCAAGCAAACTTTTTAAAAGAGAGACACTATTTTGAGATTTAAGAATAGAAACATTACATCAATGTAATCATTTTTTAACTGTTGACTTACCTAAATTTTTATTACTGTATTTTTTGGGCTTCATTTTATGGGCCCTCTTCAGCATTAGCTGTGCAGTAGAAATATCCTTAAAACCCCTAGGGGAAAAGAATAACTTACTAAACATTTCACATATATTATGTTACACCAGCTGTATATTATTGTATAATGCACTTTTCAAAAAGAATACAAGTGTACAGAACTTCTTACGCATGGTATGAAACTTTCTGAATTGCACTGATAGCTGCAATGCTTAACATTACATCACTGCAATTTATTAATCTGGTCTCCCAGTTTCTTGTAAAAGTAATTACAATAATTTTTACTTTGGTAGAAAACAGAGATTCTTGAAAGGTGGAATTTAAAAAAAGCAAGCAACAACAGCCAACTATACTGTACCTATTCCTGGAAGTCACTATGTAAGCAAAATAGCTTAGCATACCATTCTTCTGAAATTTTCTCTTCTTTTTCAGACATGAATGAAATTTTCTTTTTTTCTTTCCAGTCAGAGAGCTGTGACATTGTTCCCTTCCCTGATCTGAAAACAAAGTATAAGAGCAGTACTGAAAGGTAGGTAAATAAGGAAGGGTCTCGGGTGACTATTTTGCAGCCTTTGTTATTCTGTAAGTTGTTTGTGCCTTTTAAAGGCACTTTTGAAGCTTGGAAACAATACAAAAAATCTATTTTAATGCTCCAGGAAGGCTTTATCTTGGAAAGTAATAAAAGTCTGCCATCAATTTGAAATGTTTACATTTCAATTACTTGAAGCATATTTCAGTCCTTTCTCTCCAAAAGAATGCAGCTGTGTAAGAAATCCCTTTTAATCTTTATCTAGTCTTACATCCAATCTCTATTTCAACATCTATGTTATGATATATATGAAAAAATACAAGTTTTATGATTAAAAACCTAGATAAATAAAAAGACACATATATATTCTTATATTGTTAATTCTGGTAGTCTATGAAAAATAACAACTGAATTTAATATATTTGGTTTTAACAAGTAAATATATTTTAACTCCAGTAATATCATATTAACCAAAAGTAGCAAAAGCATCAGAAAACAGCCTCAAGTTCTCCTCCTTCTGATTTTTGTCAAATCCAAATGAACTAAATATAACATAAAAAAATATATTCTTTAACTTACCTGCTATGAAAGTGGATATTTTCTGCTGAGTATGAATGTGGTCTGTTAACACACTGCCAAACTTCTTGTGGTGACAATGGCAAACAATTTGAATGTTCACTGGAATTTGAAGGCCTACAATACTTCTAAGTAAGAGAAAGAAAAACAATGCAGTTGATGATTCCTGCAAGTTTGAGTTTAAAATGTGCAGAGTGTACTACTGTAACAGAAAGTATTCTTAATGGTGATATGCCCATTACAGACCTTACCTTCAACTAACTAAATAGGGCAAAAAGGTGACTTTAATTATACTTAACGTCCCCAGATATAATGAACTATATATTTATAAGACTCCTTTCTTTTAATTGTAGGAAATAAAACATTAGTAATACTATGCTTGTAACAAGAAGAGAAAACCCTACCAAAACAAAAAGCTAAAACTTCAAAGTTTATCAAATAACTAGCAGACATTACAGTTCAATGACCTTTAGCTGTTCTGAAAACATTCAGCTGTTGTCATATAATGCAGATCTTAGTATTTTTAAAAGTGTGTCAACTAGCAATTTTTAATCCATTGCCAAATGTACAGACGAAGCACATCATCTTTTTTCTGCTACTGTGAAGTAAAGTGTTGAAATAAATCCAAAATAAAGAAAAAAAATAAGTAAATGAAAGAAAATCTAAAAGAAAAATCGCATCTGGAGATGAGGAGGAAGTCTGAGACTTCTAAAAGTAATTGTGTTTTTCAAGTCAATAGATTGTCATATTAATCACCCCAGAATAGCATATCCTTAAGGAATGAATAAAGACTGAAGAGTAAGAAGTTTCTGTGACATGTTACCTTTGGCCACTGCAGCTGGTTTGAGAGCAGGAGTGTTTTTGAAGGGAAACGGGTGGAATCTAGAGCTAGCCGTTCCTTCTCTAATGCAGCCTGCATGAATGAGTAAAGTCAAATAGTGCGCTGATAAAATCAGTTTAGTTTTGATAACTTTTGCAAAGTCTCTTTTAAATTGTCTTACATACTGTTTGGAGTGTTTTCAAGTCGTATATCAGAACTGCCACCTGCAGAGCAATCACACTTAAAACACCTTTGGAGATGCTGTGTTGTACTGTTTTATTTTAAACAAACCAGATTAACAGTATTTGTGGGAAGTGGGTTTCTTCTGGCTTTTTGGGTTTGTTATGTTTTGTTTTTTAAATAAGACGCATCCCCTCCTTCTCAAATTCTTGTAATTTTATCCCAATACTGTTAGTAAACCCAAGTTATTAAAAAAGACTGTCAAACTCTGAAAAAATATAGACCTAAGGTACTTAAAGGCCTAAAGAAAATGAACAGCTTTGTTTGCTGTTTTTGACTAATTGAGTATTTTATACCCAGATATAGGTGCCTGATTCTGTCAAACTTGCTTTTGTTGAGTTTGAGCTGAATTGGTGAATAGTTTTCATTGAAATCTGGGCTTAAAAATGTGAATGTTGTATGTACTTATTCCTTCAATTAATCAATTTTATTTTTGATGTAATGGAATAATTTGCAAACTAAAATAGTAGCTTGGAATGAAGAGGGGCGACAGAATTAGGTGCTAACTGGTGTCTCTAGCACTTCAAGGCAGAATTCAGTTTCCTTTCACAAAAACAGAATTTAGATTTTGCTTCAGACTCAACCTGTATATGACTTATTTTTCTTATACGTCCTTGAGTTTTTTGACCACATGTTCTTTCAATATATTCTGATAAATGAGAGAAGTAAATTACTCCCACACAGTAAGTAAATACCTCTGAAGAATTTGGCTTCACTTACACAGGGCTCAGTCATTCAGGCTGTTCTTACTTCAGCAGCAAAGAGCCTGGGGTTCATTCTTTTGAAAACGTCTAATTTATAAAACCAGACTACCTCTCTCCCATTCATAGAATATTTCAGATTGCACTGATTTCTGACCCTGAGAAATTATTCTGACTCTGGATACCTCACTGTGTAGTTTGTGTAAACAGGAGTTTGCACAGCCTTAGACTGGTGAACAAGGCGGTCTTCCAAGCCCTTTGAAATCCTGAGAGACAAAAGGATCATATTCCAGCTATTTTGAAAAGGTTACTTCAGGTATTGGTTGCATAATTTGGTGACTCTAAGACCGCTCTTTTTATTTATCATGTAACTGTGAACCAGTATTATTCTTCTTCCATTCTGACCTAGCTTTTTAAAATAAATTTTCAATAAATTTTGACTTTATTTTCATGGCTTAAAAGGAATGTATTCTTACATATTTGATTCCTTGTTTCTGGAATTCCCTGTTCTTTGATTACAGTATGGCTTGGTTTTCATTCTTTTATTTAATGAATCCAGATAAATTCTATACCCTCATTATTAACAGATCAAGTCTCTCTACCACTCTTCTCTTTCTTACCCTTTCGATTCATGATAAATACACAACACTACCCTTTTTACCACACCTCCTCTCTCAGGTGGTTGTATATGTTAAGAAATGTATGTAAATAAACTGTAGAGGCATGCCACAAATATGTATCACATATCACAATAAAAATGCATCCCATTCTTTAACCATTACATTTACCCAGAACCCACTAACCTATCTCTCCTCAGTGATTACTCTTATGCTGACAACCACTGAGTGGTCGATTCAAACAATTTTCATTAAAAAAAAAGAAGTCACAGTTAAAATCTATTTCAGAAGCAGACTGTAGTAAATCAAATCCCAAAGGTGATCATTGAAAGATGTGAAATTGGTACAATTCAGACACAGAAGACAGGCAAGTTTGTATCTCAGCAGAGACAAAGCTATGACATATTCAAGTTTTGCAGCTGCCTGGGGTCTATGGGCAGAATGGTCAAAACAAATAACTATGAGAAAGGGAGAATATTTGACCAAAAACTATCATTGAAATTAGATATTATTCCTCCTTATCCTCCTTGAATTTAGTCTTCAATTGCACTATGAAAATTATATTTCTAGAGTGTTACACTTATTTTCTAAGTGTGGGCGTGCAACCCAGTCACAGGTAAACTCAATGTCTGAAAAAGACGTGTCTTCAACTTTGCTGGTGTATAAAGGTATATGAAAATGGCAAATATGTGAAGTATTTTTTCCTCCTCTATTTGCAAAAGAATCAATACAGAAAGGAGAGAGGTAGATTTCCACTTCTTGTACTAAACGTCAATCAACTTAATTGGTGTGTACAATGATGTGTCCATTCATTACCTGGGCACTTAAATGTCTTACATTAGCAGTGAATATAATCCACGCTCTACTGTCAGATTTCATGGCAAGCTTGCATCCTAGCTATTTGAATTTTTACCTCTTTGATGAAATTTTTTGCAACAGAAATCCATAAAAATTGTCATGAAACATGAAAAATAATGCTCCAAAGCTGTAGCAATGTTTTGGAACAAGAATCACTTAAGCAGTACACTGATGGAAGCATTTTGCTTTATAGTTGTACCATAACGCAAATAAAGTTCTTTGCTTTTAATATTTCAGTTGAAACTTTTCTCACAAATAGTTACTTTGCCCAGTGTTTGCCATTTATTAATTTAATATTCTCCAGAGTGTTTTTATTTCTTTCATAGCCTATAAAATGTCTTCCAGTGTTCTAAGTGTTAAAAAGAAATATCAGTGAAAATATAAAAGCAGGATTCAAAATTATAAATATGCAAGACAAGAAAAAAAGATAAGTTATTTATCATTAAGCACATCTGGCACTCCTATGAATGTGCGGCATATTATAAAAATATACCACACTATCATTTGCTTTGGCCAACAAAAATAAACACGTAATTGATTTTTAAATATATGCTCTTCTACTATGTTTATCCCTAGAGATTTTGACAGCACTAAGTTCAAGAAACTTCTGTCCATATCTTTCCCATAAACACAGTCCTAAATTATAACTAACGTAAAGTTTATGACAGATTTACCAATATCTAAGGCTAAAAACTAGATCCATTTCTACTGACATTGTCCCCTACAAGAAAAAAAAAGACCCAGAGATTAATTACGAATCAAATAAAATGATAATGTTTTATTTTACATAAACAGCTACAGTCATAGTATATTTATGTTTATTTCTAAAGTCAAATGAAGGAATTGATTTCATAAATACTGAGGTATATAACATAGCTTTACACATATGTGCAAATCAAATAGAGTTGATTTAACACACATTAGTTCATCTGAAGCATTCATCTTTTACGCTTCTGTATCTTTCATACTTTATTTCCAGTGTTTTTTTTTCAAATCAAAGAATGTATTGATTACTTTTTTTTTGCTAGACTTTATGTTAGTTTTCATTTAGCTCCTGTTTAGGATGCAAACAAGGTAATTCCAAGACTAGAAAGAATACAGACCATCAAATACATTATTGAACACAATACAATTATCCCTGATATCATTCTTCAACAAGAAGGTGTGAATATATCTGGTTTTGGGGTTTTCTTTCTGAATTTTAGTAATAAAACTTCCACAGTGATAGTTATTTCCATTTATCTGTTAGGATCAAGAACTTTTTATCCTGATTCACAATGCACTTTTACCCTTTGAAAGTCTAATCCTACAGGTTTTTTTCTCCCCTTTGATTTTGTAGTTCATCAATGAATGCTGGAGGCTTGGTGATTTTTTTTCATGGCATATTATAGATAAACTTTTCCATTTTGTTATTGCTTTATTTTTCAAATGTTTATTCTGTCCCTTCCTTTGCAAAATATAATGACTATTTACCATCAAACATTAAAATTCTGTGGTCTCAGAAATGGAATCCAATCCTACAACCACCAAAGTCAGTGAGAACGGTTCTACTAACTTTAATGGGGACTGAATGAGGTACTGAAAAGCAGAGGTGGAGTGCCAATGTTATTTATACAATCTAATTCTAGGCATCTTTTCTCTGCTCTGGATTACATTCTGGAGCTACACAATCTTTTATAATTACTATACATGTAATTTGGGCTGTTCTGAGTCATAAGGCCTGCTGGCAACAGACACCAAAAGCCTGTCTCAGAGGGGGAAAAGGGTCTGGGGATGTCTGGGGATAGCAGAACTTTAGCTCCCTCTAGTAAAAAGGAGAAAGGACCTATAGCCCACCTGAAGTGCTTATACACTAATGCACGTAGCATGGGCAACAAACAAGAGGAGCTGGAAGCCATCGTGCACCAGGGTAATTATGATGTAGTTGCCATCACAGAAACATGGTGGGATGACTCTCATGACTATAATGTTGCCATGGATGGCTATAGACTCTTCAGGAAGGATAGGCGAGCAAGAAGAGGCGGGGGTGTGGCCCTATATATCAGGGAGTGTTATGAATGCTTTGAATTAGAAGATGGTGATAATGGGATTGAGTGTTTATGGGTAAAGATCAGGGGGAGGGCTAACAAGGCAGATATTGTAGTAGGAGTCTGTTATAGACCGCCCAACCAGGATGAGGAGGCAGATGAAATATTCTATAAACGGCTGGGAGAAGTCTCAAGGTCGCGAGCTCTAGTCCTCGTGGGTGACTTCAATTTGCCGGACATCTGCTGGGAATACAATACAGCAGGGAGGGAACAGTCTAGAAAGTTCCTGGAAGGTACTGGGGATAACTTCTTAACACAGTTAGTGAAAGAGCCAACTAGGGAAAGTGCCCTGCTGGATCTGTTGTTTGTCAACAGGGAAGGTCTTGTGGGGGATGTGATGGTCGGAGGCCGTCTTGGCAACAGTGACCACGAAATGATAGAGTTCTCAATTCTGGGAGAAGCAAGGAAGGGGGTCAGCAGAACTGCCACCTTGGACTTCCGGAGGGCGGACTTTGGGCTCTTCAGGAGCCTGGTTGAAAAAGTCCCCTGGGAGGCAGTCCTCCAGGGCAAAGGAACCCAGGAAGCCTGGATGTTTTTCAAGAAGGAAGTCCTAAAGGCGCAGGAGCAGGCTGTCCCCATGTGCCGGAAGACAAGCCGTCGGGGAAAAAGACCGGCCTGGCTAAGCAGGGAGCTAGTGTTGCAGCTTAGGGAAAAAAAGAGGATATATGGCCTTTGGAAAGAAGGGCAGGCCACTCAGGAGGACTACAAAGAGGTAGTGAGACTATGTAGGGAAAAAATTAGGAAGGCCAGAGCCCAGCTAGAACTAAACCTGGCTTCTGTTGTCAAGGACAACAAAAAAAGTTTCTATAAATATATTGGCAATAAAAAGAGGACTAAGGATAATCTCTGTCCTCTAGTAGACCAGGCTGGTAAAGTATTGACCAAGGATGAGGATAAGGCTGAGCTACTTAATGCCGTCTTTGCCTCAGTCTTCAGCAGTAGGACCAGTTGTTCCTTGAGTTCCCTAACCCCTGAGCTAGAATACAGGGATGGGGAGCAGAATGAAGCCCCTGTAATCCAAAGGGAAATGGTGAGGGACCTGCTTCAGCACCTGGAGGTGCACAAATCTATGGGGCCGGATGGGATCCATCCAAGGGTACTGAAGGAGCTGGCGGAAGTGCTCACCAGGCCACTCTGCATCATTTATGAACAGTCCTGGATAACCGGGGAGGTCCCAGCCGACTGGAGGTTGGCAAATGTGACACCCATCCATAAGAAGGGCCGGAAGGAGGATTCGGGGAACTACAGGCCAGTCAGTCTGACATCGGTACCTGGGAAGGTCATGGAACAGATCATCTTGAATGCCATCACACGGCACATGCAGGAGAACAAGGTGATCAGGCCCAGTCAGCATGGGTTTGTGAAAGGCAGGTCATGCCTGTCAAACCTGATCTCCTTCTATGATGAGGTGACCCGCTTAGTGGATGAAGGAAAAGCTGTGGATGTTGTCTACCTGGACTTTTGCAAGGCTTTTGACACCGTCTCCCATAGCATTCTACTGGAGAAACTGGCTGCTCGTGGCCTGGACAGGTGTACCCTTCGCTGGGTAAAAAACTGGTTGGATGGCCGTACCCAGAGAGTGGTGATAAATGGAGTTAAATCCAGTTGGTGTCCAGTGACAAGTGGTGTCCCCCAGGGATCGGTGCTGGGACCGGTTCTCTTTAATATCTTTATTAATGATCTGGATGAGGGGATTGAGTGCACCCTCAGTAAGTTCGCAGACGACACTAAACTGGGGGGGCGTGTTGATCTGCTTGAGGGTAGATTGGCTCTGCAGAGAGATCTGGACAGGCTGGACAGATGGGCTGAGGCCAATGGTATGAGGTTCAACAAGGCCAAGTGTCGGGTCCTGCACTTGGGTCACAACAACCCCATGCAGTGCTACAGACTGGGGGCGGAGTGGCTCGAAAGCTGCCTGGCAGAGAAGGATCTGGGGGTGTTGGTGGACAGCCGGCTGAGTATGAGCCAGCAGTGTGCCCAGGCAGCCAAGAGGGCCAACAACATCCTGGCCTGCATCAGGAATAGTGTAGTGAGCCGGAGTAGGGAAGTAATCATCCCCCTGTACTCGGCACTGGTGAGGCCTCACCTCGAGTACTGTGTTCAGTTTTGGGCCCCTCACTACAAGAGGGACATTGAGGTGCTGGAGCGTGTCCAGAGAAGGGCTACCAGGCTGGTGAGGGGTCTGGAGGACAAGCCTTATGAGGAACGACTGAGGGAGCTGGGGTTGTTTAGCCTGGAGAAGAGGAGGCTGAGGGGTGACCTTATCACCCTCTACAACTACCTGAAGGGAGGTTTTAGAGAGATGGGGGCTGACCTCTTCTCCCACGTGGCAAGTGATAGGACAAGAGGAAATGGGTTCAAGTTATGTCAGGGCAGGTTTAGATTGGACATTAGGAAGCATTTTTTCACTCAAAGGGTTATTAAACATTGGAATGGGCTGCCCAGAGAGGTGGTGGATTCACCATCCCTGGAGGTGTTTAAGAAAAGGGTAGATGAGGTGCTTAGGGACATGGTTTAGAAGTGGGTGTTTTTAAATCAGGGTAGGTTAACGGTTGGACTTGATGATCTTAATGGTCCCTTCCAACCTCACTTATTCTATGATTCTATGATTCTATATTTAAACCACAAATAAAAAACGGCTCACAGGACACAGTGTCAAACTTACACTCAGCTTTGAAGCACTTCCACAAGTAACTGTCCAAACTGTGAATAATGCTATCACATATTGCCTTTCATCTGTCTTAGATCAAGGAGGATCACAAGAGTGTAATAAAAACCAAACCAAACCAAACCAATCCCCAAAACTGTACTATGGTTCGAAGCAGAGAATGCAAGAAGGCATTAACAACACACGCTGAAAAGAAAGGCCAGCATTTGATAAGTAACAACTCTGGTTTGGGTCAGACCAAATATCGATCTACATCAGTACTCTGTTTCCAGAAGAGTTTAGTAGCAGATACCTATGGAATGAATAAAAGAAGCTGGATGCGTTGATGACAATCCTTCCCTTGGCATATTCTTTCAGACCTTAGAAACTGGTGTTTTAAGGACTTTCTGCGAACATCTAGGAAAAGATTCCTCAACTCAAAACAGTAATCTAAATTCTTATGAAAAATATAGCCATCCAATCAGTGTGTTTGTGAGGTCATCTCTACATCAATCCAGACAGAATCCAAATAATTTATATCACTCAGAGCATATAACTGCTGAAGTGGTGTAGATTAACTCCAAAAGGACAACACGTTGGCTGCTACGGGAGCTGAAGCTACCCCAGGTTTCCAAACATGGTGAACCTCAGAATCAGAAGATGAATCACCATCTGACAAAACTGTGAAACTATTTTTGAAAATTAGGGAGAACCAACTCATTAGACCTCTTTCCTTTACTCTTTCATTTCCTCATTAACTCATTCACCATTTGCAGGACAGCAATGGTTTAGCCAGACAAAATAGGAAAATTACCCAGCAGAATATAAGCAAGCAGAAGACAATTAATATATTAATATATAATATCCAAAACTCACTCTGAACTCAGAGCCATGACTGGCTCCTGAGCATTACAACAGAATAGAAGGAACCGGAGGGGGGAAAACGCATCTTTCATTAAAAAAAAAAAATATTTCCACATTGCAATTTCACAGAACTAGTGCATGGAATTCTTTGCTTTTAAAAATAATTTTTCACCTGCCAGGTTTTGTCTAACCTGTTTTTCTGGATTTCAGCGCCCCTCATTAAGGCAGGCCATTAGTGGCATTCTCAGTCAGAATGGCCCTTTTTCAAGCAGATTTTACAAAGTATCTGCCCTCTCTATATTCAAACTCGTTTTTAATAAGACTAATAAGTAATAAGAGTAAATAAATAAATACATCAGAATGAATCTTTCCACCAGTTTTCTCTATAGAATACAAGTTTAAATAAAGTTTTTCAGGATGATGATGTCCTTGATTTCTGATTTCCTATTATTTTTAGTGAGTATATTCTAATAGTGCAGTTAAAGTCTAGTTCACTCCAAGAAAATGAAACAAGAAGTTAAAACAAAAAGACAAGTGAAAAGCAGTACTTTAATTCAAGGCAGAACATTGAACAGCATTCTGTGGCTATTTCAAGTAAGCTGACAAAATTTCTTTTTGGGCAACACATGCCACACTAAGAACTACTTTTCCTAGTGCTAGACATCCTGTAGGTTAAATAATGGCTCAGACTGGGAGGGGGAGTGGTCAGGCAGAAGGATCGTATGCTGAAGGTTAACCCTGTGGATACTCACAATAGAAAAGGACATACCACAGCCAGCCATACTGTACTGTTTTTCATCTGGCAGAAAGCTGTAACTTTCTCTTTTGGTTCCTGGGAAACATATTTCCCTCTGTGGGGTATTTCATTCAAATATAATGCTACTCCAGAACAACATCTTTCATTTCTTTTTAACTTGAACTTCATTTCTGCCAAGGCCTAAGTATTCTTTGCTAGAAATTTCTTCTCTAAAAGCATAAGTAAGTATTCACAAACTTCTTAAGAAATCACAACTTTCTAGCTCTTGTAGCTGATACAGAAGGACCAGATCACGTTTCTATGCTCATCCATATATTGTTGATAGACTGTGATTGAAAACTTCCTTTGAAATTGAAGAGCCGAGTATTTTTGTGTATTTAGCTTTTTCTTTCATCCAGTCTTTTTAGGAATCAAATTACTCTATGTGCTAGCTTTTCTGAGAAACTCAAGTTCATGCATAAAGCTTAGCTCAATGTTAGGAAGTTGAATATCAATTCAGACCCAGACTTCCTAAAAAACTTCCAAAGCTAAGAGAGCATTAAATATGAACATCCTTAACTGGATCATCTATTAGTTGCATTATTATTCCATTTCCAATGCCACAAAAATTCAGTCCAAGTTCTGCCATTTTAAAACTATATGTAACTGTATTGATTTGAACAATTTTATAAAAAACTGTACAGACTTCTTTTTAATTAGACAGTTTACTAGATAGGCTTTTTATAGAAAATGGATCTGTGAACTGCAAGCAGTAGGAAAAATAGTCTTTTCCCTGGGTTTGTCTTTTGTGCTTTTTCACATATATTATTTGGTGAAGAGAAATAGGTTAGCACCCTAATAAAGGTTATTTTAACCTTTGGCAATGCTTCTTTTTCAGCCCTGTCTTTATATAAGACAAGAGAATTAGGAAAGCAAGCTGGGCACGGCTGCATTCTTATGACTGCTAAAACCAAACAATGTTTCAAGCCAAAAAAAAAGTAGTGAGTATCATATGGATTCCAGAGAAACATCACAATGATTAATTGACCCCAAGAGATTTTATAGATTTACAAAAGCTGGTTGATTATTGGAGTACATTCTTGTAAGAAAATTAGAAGACAAGCATAGTTGTGTAGTTGTCCATTTATAATAAGGACATATTGACAATTACTGGAAAAATCAGAGTGTTCTGTTAAGAAAAATATTCAAGAAAATTTTATTGAGGAACGTCTTCTCCAAATGTCATTTTTCCAAGCTGTTTAATAATCTCAGAAAACTAACTTTTCTCTCAAATTCTAATACATATATATATTTATTATTTAATATATGTACCTATGTCATTTCTCTAAGCACATATGACTAAAATTATGGAAAGAATTTATTTCAGAATATAGAAAAGTAAACGAATAATGAAAATTTCAGGGATCCTAAACGTTTTCGTTCACAAAAAACATTGAATGTATACATACATAATTAACTCTCCAACAGTCTGAATCTTCATTGTAGTTCATGTCAGTCATTCATGACCTATGTGACGCAAACTTTTCTAGAAATGCATTTTTGTCTGAAGTCTGTCAGTGTTCAAAGGAAGCTCTGGGTCCTACAGCTTTTTTTGAATACAGGAATAAATAATACAGATGCGTAAATGGTAACCTCAGCTTCAGAGGTTACACATGGCTCAAGTAAGCATCGGAAATGTATGCTTCAAAAATCTTTTAAGATGTATACCCCCACCCATCTCAATAACTATCAGGCTCCTGGCACCTTTTGGCACCTTCAGGCCACCCCTCAAAACGGCTCTAAGACCCCAGATGCAGTATTTCCCCATTAAAATGATAAGAAACTTCAGGTCTTCCCCTCTCTGACTCTGCCACACCAGATAAACTTTAGCTGGTGTCTCCCTATAAGCTTTTTCCTAAGTTCTTCTACCCCTGCAGAAAGAAAGAAACAAAATTTCCACGGGGCAATGAATTAAAAAACCCAACAAACAAAACTGCCAAAGGACCCCTCATCCCCACCCCTTAAATACTGTACATTCAAAGAATACACAATCTCAAAGGAAGATAACCCAAAATGTTCTATCAAGTTTGAGGAATGCATACTAAAAACACAACAGAAAAGAAAGCTGTACTTCAGCTTGCAGTTTTGTCCAAGGAAGGGAAGTCGAGCAGAAGCACAGGGTAATAAAAAATAGAGTAGACACAAGCAGTCATCTAACATTTACTATGTTTCAAAGTTAACGTTGCATGAGAAATTTGATTCAATTTCAAGACAACTTTTCATTTTTGTTTAAAAGTTCTTATTTCAGAAATAAGAACAAAAAAGTATTTGGAAGTGAAAGAGCAAAGAAGGACTAAGTTGTAAGAATGCCGAAACTGGTGATAACAAATCTCTAATTATACTAAAAATGCTTAGTTCTAAAGAAGATATGTCTTAATTACCTCTCAGCTTCACTTATAGTGTCCTCCTTATATGTCCCTAGCACTGACTCTTGTATTTGAAATAGATTATGCACAAATGAATCAGCAAGTTTAAATTTGTTGATGCATAACTGTAGTCTCAACACCTTAAATCTTTTAGGACCTGCGCTGCTACTCTCTGGGAAATTCAAGAGCTTCAGAAGATGATTCTTTGGGATGTTCTCTTGTTATAAACTCAGATTTGTGAAAAGATCAATAGCTACTGCTATTTCCACATCAAAATAAAATTTTAAAGTATTTTCCATACGAACAAAATGACTAGACTGAGTACAAGAAGATGGTTTTAACAGTGTTTAGCATTTACGATTCCTTAGCCCCTTCCACTCAAGGACAAACTAGACATAAACAGTTTTTAGCTAAATTAAGATTGTTTTACAGTGTATGGGTGGGTTTTTTTCCCCTTCTCTGTTTCCACTATTAGAAACTCAAGAACTGCATGGTGAAGAAAGTCCATTAGGACCCTAGATCCTTTTCTGTGGTGCTGCTTCCTAGACAGTCAGCCCCTAGCCAACAGTGTTGCATGGGGTGGCTCTAGCCCATATATCGGACTATGCACTTGCTCTTGTTGAACATCACGAGGCTGTGGTCAGCCTGTTTATCTAGCCTGTGCAGGCTGCTCTAAAGAACGCCCTGATCCTCCCACATACTGCTGCCCCCGATTTGATATCACCTGCACAGTTGCTGAGATTGCACTCTGCTCCATTATACAGGTTGTTAATTAAAATATTAATTGTTTTGGTCTCCCTACCATTCACGATGGGCTCCATTAATTACTGTCCACAGGTTGGATTTTACACCATAGAGCACAACTATTTCAGCCTGGCAACCCAGTCAATTTGCCTTATGGTCTACTTGTCCAGTCCATAACTCAACAAATTTTGAGAATAAGTCTGTGGGAGACTGTCAATGGCCTTGCTAAAATAAAGGCATGCAATATGGACTGCACTCTCCTTATTCATCGTGCCAGTCACCTTGTGACAGAAAGCAATGAAGTTGATCAGCCCTTGGGAAACCCATGCTGGCTGCTCCCAATCACCTTCTTTCACGGGTTCAGAAATGGTTTCTGAGATTATTTGCTCCACAACCTTCCCAGGAACTGAGATAAGGTTGATTGGCCTCTAGTCCCCTGGATCTTTCTTCTTGCCTTTCTTGAAGAAGGCTGTGATGTCTACCCTTTTCCAGTCACCAGTAACCTCCCTCAGTTGTCATGACCTTTCAAAGACAATACAGAGTGACCTCAAAATGACATCAGGCAGCTTGTTCAGCCCCCTTAGATGCATCCCATCTGTTCCCTGGAACTTGTACATGTTCAGGTGAGTTAAGCTGTGCTGTGATTGGATAATATCTGCTACGTTCTAAACTAAAAGGACTTCAAGCTCCAGGCAATGAGACATGTATGGATTTAAGTGTGGAGGAGAAAGGAAGCTGACATCGCATTTTCCTCTTTGGTTTCTCCAAAAGTATTGCTATTTAACTCAGTTATATATTGGTTGCATCAATGGCCTCTTCTCACAGAGAACAGACAAGTCAGTTGAAGAGCTCCTGAAAATTTTAAATAGGTGTTACTAAAAAATCTTTTTCAATGGAAATCAATGTATGTAGACATGCTAAACATCCTTTAAACACAATCCATACCTACAGTAAAATGTCAGTTTTAACATTACACAAAAATTAAAGAACTTAGGGAAGTTATATTCAATGATATGGGATCCTTAGCTCAGCTTTCAAGTGACCCCAAATGCAAATGTACTCATTTAGAAGAACAGATGGCTCTGTTATTACTTGCACTTACAATGATGCATTTGGTTTAGAACAATTTTCCTTTGAATCTACAGTAATGTGTCTAAAACTCCACAGAACTAAGACTTTTTTCACTTTTATACAGTTTTGCATTGCTTGGCCTGTTTATTCAATTCTGATGCTTGACTTTGTCTTTAGAGAAATAAGAATAGGAAGTGTAATGACATCACTATACTTTGATATGTCATAAAAGCTAAATATAATTTAGAAAAATACTATGCTATTTAGCTAAATACAGGTTCCAAATGATATCTTTAGTGTCATGCATCATTAGTGGGCTTTCCTTTGGAAATTATTTGTTTGAATCTGGCTATTTAACCAAGAATTAGATAGAGATAAGCCATGAGGATAGTTTCTTTTTAAAAATTAAAAGTGTTTCAGGTGGCATTAAGAACTGAGATCTCACGGTGGAAGGCCAGAAGCAATCAGAGTACATTCTGCATAAGCTGTGAAACCGGAGTGTTAGCAACAGCCACAACTCCTAATAGCTGTGTTTGTGTTTATTTTATCAGATACGGACTGCAACAACCTACTTCCAAGGCCAGGATATCTATCAGATAACTAAAAAAACAGATTTCAACATATTAGATAAACAACATTGCTGAAAGAGGTAGAAAAGAGGTTTTATGTATCTTATGATGCCACAGACTGAGAATAGCATGCATTAACATAGCAGCTGAAGAAGCAGGATCATAAAAAGAGATTTTTGATACACATTCATTGAAAATATTGATCTTCCAATATGTTACTTAGGAGAGATTTTTTCCCCTCCTTTTTAAAAGAAGAGGATAGATCCATCTATGGAAATGAAATTTTCATCATACCGTTTTTTGCTTTTCTACAACACCGTAACTGTATAAGAAATTTGATAAAATAAGGATCGTATTCCTTGCAGTATACAATACAGAAAGGCTGGATTCTGATCTGACATTCATAAGCAATCACAAGAGCTAGATATGCATAAGAGTGTCAAGATACAAGAAATGTTATGGGGACCTCCTAACGCTTAGGCTACACTTATTTCCTGGCACTAGCCAGAAAACAGCAATCACTGTCACAAGCCCACAATCAGAAGCTCACAGACTGAGACAAACCACATCATGAAGGATTATCTGAAACAAAAACAAAACATGGTGTATGTATCTAATTTGAACATGTGATAAGAATACTAAAGATGGGAAATGTAAAGAAATTGTTGTTCTAATTGCTGTTTACTTTTCAAACAAATGAGGTAGTTTTTATTCTTCTCCCTGTCCCTCCCTGCCCTAGAAAGAGAAGAAGTTCAGCCATTTTGCATTTGGCTCACATCATATTCTCATCAAGAAAACAACAACGCTGATG
Source organism: Pluvialis apricaria (assembly GCA_017639485.1). Lineage (NCBI taxonomy): Eukaryota > Metazoa > Chordata > Aves > Charadriiformes > Charadriidae > Pluvialis > Pluvialis apricaria. The sequence continues at coordinate 175,358,258 of CM030007.1, forward strand.
GTTACATGGTACAGAACGTTAAGATGTGTGTCAAGCAAATATGTTGTCAGATTTTGTCCACCAGAGGTAAAGTGAGCTCTGCCTTGTAGATCATTTGCTACATGGATGGACTGCTGATGAAAGGTTGCCTTAAGATCAGCCTTCTGGAGCATACAGGCTGGAATTCTACAAAGTCCACATGAAAGACATGAAAATATCACTAAATACCAGGCTCATACTTTCTGAGACATCTGTTGGCCAGATCTTTCATCTCATCTGGGATAGCCTGTTTGACATTGCACAATACAACAGACAAAAAACACTACTGCCATCAATTGCCTTTGAATGTCTTTGGCAACATACAGGAGCTGATACGAATACAAGAAGATATCAGTAATTGTTCAGGTGAAATGATTACTATTCATGCTATTGTGAGCAGGACAAAGACCCTTCCTCTGGCTCAATCACATGCAATCCATTTTTCATGAGATATGCTGTCAAACTCTAAATATACTAAAAATATACCACTGCTCATTGTGCATAAATGAAGTAAACAGAAAACTATAGTTTCCCTTATTTTGTTTCACAGCCTCACCTTCCACAGAGCATTGGGTACACTGAGTTTATAATGAAGATATTAAATAGTAATTTAATGAAGACTGGTGTCTAATGACTTCTTGCATTGTGATATTTGCAAATCGTTTAAATAGGTGCTTGCACACTAGTGGTTTTGAAGAATGCTAGATAATACTGAATAAAATCATTATAACTGAAATCTACATAATACTGGTATAAAAAAAAGCAAACTGACTACACCACAAAATAGCGGACTATTGCAAAAACGTTTGGACAAGATTTAGTACATTTGTATTGGTTTGCAATAGGGAAAGGTTTTTCTGCCTTTCTCTCTCATTTCGCTCACCCTATCCAACAGTGAAATCTGCAGTACAAAATGGTGTCCAGATATTTTTCTCTTCCTTCACACCCTAGCATATGGGATCTCTTAGCCCAGCAATATGTACTCCTCCCTACACACTTGTTTGAGGCCCAACAGATAGCCACTGATATCATGTGTCATTATTTGGCTCTGCTTCAGCACTTTGCTATAAAACATTGAGGCCAGAAAGAAGGAAATAGGGAGCATAGACTGTTCCAAGCTTCTGCTGCTTGTCTCTGCAGAATTAGAAAGTCCATGTGATTTGGTATCACCCAACTGCAGAGAACGGAATAGCTAAAGACACATGGAACCAGGCAACCTAGTACTGAGGATGGCTAGTCTGGGCTAGGCAGAGCAGAGGGTAGGCTCATTATAGTTAAGCCACACATTTCTCACAATCAAACTCTTCAGCACAGACAAGATATATGCTTGGAAAAAAGAGATAAAAAAAAAAGGAAAAATATGACAAATATCACAGGGTATAATTCTAGCTACAGCCATCAATCCTGAACACTGAAATGCTCTCTCACTGAACAAAGTATATCCTTCATGGGTGTATACATTGTAAATTTATCCCATACACTGTTCTGTAGAAAACATATGTTCTTGTATTTTTCATCACAAGAAGCTAAGGGCATGAGTAACTTATTTGACATCAGTCCCGAGTTCAGCCTTTGAGCCTGCTGTGCAAATTAAAATGTCAGCTCATGGTTCTCCTGTCATGACCTGAACCTAAACACTTTCTCTGAGAATTGGTCCCTAAACCCATCTTTTCTTTCTTTCCTAATAAATTCAATAACAATTTGGGAAAAAAAAGGAAGAAATGTGTGGCAACACCAGAGGGTGATACAGTGCAAGCCTCTGGCCTTTTTTTCCTACCATTCCCACTCCTTCTTCTTCTCCCTGGCCTCAGGAGCACCTGCCCAAATGCGGTTGCCTTGCTGACAGACAGATGGAACGAAACTACTACATGTAGTTTTAAGTTCAGCAATTAAAAAAGAAAAATTAAAATAAATCATGAGATTATTTGGGCTGAACAGAGTGAAACAAGAACAGCTCAACTGAATTACAGTATATAAGACTCTGGCCTACTGGCCGAATAATTCAAAACAGGATATTTTCCTTCTTTAATATATGAACAGATACTTCCTTCCTGTGTGAAGAAATAAATCCTTCAACTTTCTGCTTTTTATTATTTTAGAAAGAAGCCAGGGATCAGAGAACATCAACTAATGAGACTGTTCTTTTTTGTATATATATTTCAAATTAAAATGAAAAAAAATCCTAAAATTTAAGCCAGATCTCTATGTTTACACACACACATTTCCTGTCTACCAAATGATTCCTGGGACTCCTGCCTCTAACATTCTGCATGCTCTTACAATGAGACAGTAATTCTGAAAATGTACCTTAAAATAGCTGCTGAAAGGGAGATGAAAAAAATAAAATTACTCCAAGTCATCAAGTTATTGGTAACAATTTCATACAAAGCCCAACTATTTTCTAAAGGGAAGGGAGTGGCAAAAGAAGGCTGATACTCAGATGACCGAAGACTGATCAACTGTAAACTGCACTGCTCCACCTAACAATGTATTTGGTTTCATAACTCCCTATGAGCCATACAAATGTGATCCTAAATAGGATCTAATCCTGCCAGTAGCAGGGCTGTCGCACCAATCTCCTTTGCAAAATGACAGTGGAATATTGACAAATGGCTCTTGCAAAGATGCAGCAGCTGAATAAGCACATTCAGAGACAAAGGTTCATGAAAAAATCCTCAGTCATATCCTCTTAGGTCTCAAACGGCCGCATTGCTATCAGTTTTCTTTGCTTTACCTGAAACCATTAAAATAAACAAAAAAAGAAGCCAACGAATGTGAACAATTAGGGAAAGCAGTGCTCCAGACAAATACACAGGTAAGTCATCAAGAGCTGCCTTCCTATGCATACTGAGTCGAGAACTTTCCATGTACATTGCATCTTTTGAGACTATAAACGATAAAATTGGTTTAAAGATTCTTTCCCTTGCTTACTGAATGACAACATTGATCCCGTAGACATTTTTATTTTTTACTTCATTGTTGATAAATTCAGTTTTGAATGTGATGTTATTCGTCAAATTCGTTAGGAGCCTGTTTTTATTTCTTAGAGTGGAAGCTTCCAAGCCAATTTCAATCCATCAAAACTGATAGGACACTATTAACTCTATATAACTTGTAAAAATTACTAGTAATTGTTTCTGGATTTTGTGCATCACGGACCTTCAAAGTGTGTTTTTTTTCTGATTTAACTACACTTCTCTTCATAATTTACTACTGTATTCTGACATGACCTTTTTAGTACTTTACCTATGAAACAAAAGAAGAGCTAATAAGCCTACTTCCCCTCTGGTTTTGGTGGTGTGTTCTTTTTACTGGAATACTGCAACATCGAATCTCAGCTATATTTTGTATATTTTCAGCTATATTATTGTTCTCATGCTATAATGAATATGAACAACGTACACACTGAAATATTGTTGGCATTATAATCTGTTACTACAATACTAAAAAGCTAAGCGTTTTAGAACAAAGGTAGCTGTTTCCTTATTCTCATTTGATTGTCCTTTAACTATAGAAATATATGGGGTTCTACAGTGGGTGTGACATTAATAGCACAGTAACCACCAGAGCATTTCAAAGAGCAGGAATCAATTAATCCATGACAAATACATTTAAATGAGCTATATATAACAAATGCTTCGTTATTTCTGGGCATCCAACATGTTAATTCTAGCCCTGGTAGCCCTTTCAATTTCTTTTATTTCCAACAGCTACGCAATTGCTTAAGAATAATATTTCATTTTTACATGAAGTTTTTATGCTAATGACTGTGCTTACTTCAGAAAACGTGAAATCATCCACATTTATTTCTTCATAGTCATCCTCCACTTCATCACTTTTAACAGCTGCAAGAGCACTGGCCAGTTTCTTTCGCAAAAGAAAACCCTTCCAAAATGCCTAAACAAAAAATTTAAAGCATGTTATACAAAGCCATAGATCAACCCCAAATCCAGATTCTCTACGTTATCCCATTAGGAAGATAAAACATCTTGGGCCTTGGTTTAATAGCTCAATGATCTGTTTTTTGAACTTTATGTGACATTTAAAACTACAAGACAAATTAAATGCCAGCATATGTCTAAAGCTTAGAGTACTCAAGAGGCTCTCCACCACTAAGCAGAAAGGAATCCTGCAACTCCCTCAACTACAAACCTGGGTCAACTAATTAATTATTTGACAATTCCTTCAGGGACTATTATAAACTGAAAGGAAAGGCTACATAACAAAACGCTGAGTGTCAATTTTCAAATTACTGAGTATAAAAATACACTTGTACTAAATGTCTTATAGTTTACAAGTAGCAATTCTTGGAGACATCTCACGCAATTGACCTAGGTCAGTTACTCTTTCTTAACTGTCTAAGATCTTTATTTTAAAAAAAATATTACTAGTAGGCATAATCATGTCTAAGAAAAAGGAGAACATTAGGAATTAAGTGCTAGAGAAGAGGAAAGGTGTTAGGAACACATGCCAAGCTGTAGAATCAGATCCAAGAAAACACTTCAGAGATCAAAATTACATAGATGGAATTAAGAAAACTAAATTCATGACAGTGATTTTCCCCCAAATCAGTGTTTGACATCATTAGAGTTCAATATGCCCTAAGGATTTAAAACACAATGCAAAAAATTTCCACTGTCCTGAAACATGTAGTGTTGTCCATATTTAATGGCTTTCCAATGAAGGCACTAAAATAGGAATGGTAAATCTCATATTCTGGCTTAACATTTAGCTTATTGATTTTTAGGAAATTATTTTCTAACTGCATAAATTATTGAAAATATTACTGGTTTTACACACACAATTCCTGGTTATTATAAAAATGATTAAATGTATTAGACATGCTTTCTTATCATTTCATTGTTGCTTTTTTCCTACAGATCTTCATAACCATCCAGACGAAATATCCTGATACTACTGAGTGATCAAATGACAAATATCTTTCATTCAACACATACAATTAGTTTATACAAATGCAAAGGAGAAAAGCAATCCTAATGGTATATGCAGAAGGATAAACTGTAAGGCAGCTGTTAACACAGATCTATGAAAGCACCAGGTCGGTCAGTGCTCAGTCATGAGCAAGAAAAAGTACATGGTAGCAGTTTTTAAGAAACGAGATGGAAACCATCTTACTGTACAAGTTTGTGATATATCTGCTTATGGGACTCAGTTCTAGTCACTTTAAAAAAGGTCATAATAGAATGAGGTAAAGTTTCAGAAAGGGACAAAAAGATAGAAGTACAGAGTAATGTGAAAAGAGACTAAGTGGACTAAACTCTTATTTACAAAAGAGTGTATATAAGGATAGATATGAGAGATCTAAAAATCCATAAAACGCACAGAAGATAAATAGTGAAACATTTTATTTTCAGACTAACTTTGGAAATTATCAGGTCTGAAACAAATGAAAGGAAGCACATTTTAATTACTATATAAATTTGTGAAACTCATCACTTTATAGTAGAGGTAAAACATATAAGTAAGTTAAAAAAAGGATTAAATAAGTTTATGGAGATCAACTGTCAATATACTAGCTACACAATATACTCCAGAAACAAATTTTAGCTCAAGTTCCCAGATAACTGACTTGTCCTTTTTCTTAGTATGCAAATTTACTAAACATTTTGCTACTGCCCATTTGTTGAACAGATACTAATGAATTACTTGGATTTTCAGTCTGAAAATGGAACTTAGGCTCCTAAATAACTTTGGCACTGTTGACATTCTTGTAGAAGACTTACAATATCAAATGGTTTTAAGTTAACTTGAAATCTGAAATCAATACAGGGTCCATTTGCTTTAAAATGCAGAAAAGCCCATGAACCCTGGCAACTTGGCAGGTAAATACTATATCTAAACAGAGCCAAGGCATGGAATTCAATTCTTGCACATAGTAATCAATTCTGTTTAACTTTTAGCTCGGTATCTACCATAGGACAGCCTGGGCCACGCTCTATTCTCAGTGACAGTATGGATGAGGCAATCCTGGTTTTGGGAGATGGGGAGAGAAGGAAAGAGACGGATAGGCAGGACAGAAGACGTGAATAGTAGTTAGTTGCATAGATATCAGATATGACGTACCAGTTACTCAGCATCTGTCAGTTTAGTAGCATAGACATACCCCAGTAAGAATATGGGCGCAATATGTCTTTAACATAGTATTAGAATTAGATCAAGCAAAACTAATTCAGGGAAATACTTGGTGAAAAAAGGGAAAATATTGTTATGCTTCTATAAAACTTTTTGTAAAGAAGGCTTACTTTTAGAAACATCAAGTTTATGCTGATTAAATAAAACAAAAAATGTTTAATTATGAAACTGTTAATAAAATCATAAACAAAAAGAGAGAGATGACAAGTACACGAAACTAGTATGATTTTTTTCATATTAAATTTGCAAAATAAGTAAAGAGAATACCATAAACCAACCTGGATTAGTGTGGCAGCTTCATGCTTCTGTCTCAAAGCTTCTATAAACTGTTGATTCTCTGTTTTGGTGAAGTCAGTTTTCCTCCTGGCATGGTACTGCCGCCAAAGGGACTGGATCACTGATGCTGCCATATGTAGCCTCGTGAAGAAATAAATACCTTTATGAATGACATAGCCTCACCAGTACAAATGGATTACCATAGACGCCAAACTATAACCATAAAACATAGCACTATGCATTGAGACAAATGGAAGGCTCTGCTGTTAAACTGTTAAGAAATGACAATCCAGATGTGACATACACGTTCAGAAACACTGAAGGATATTTACATCACATAGCTTTGGAAATCCAATTATCTAAGAGGACTAATCTCTGCTGGGTTCTGCCCCCTGTATATTCACCAGAGAGGAAGAGTCTCCTCAAAGGCAGGATCAGCAGCAGAAGTGGTTTAACAATGACTGAATAAACTATTGGAGGGGTCCACTTCTCTCCACTGTCCATACAAAAAAAAAAAACAAACCCAAACAAACAAGCAGCCACTAAAGAGACCTAAATGCTGAAAACTGTATGAGACAAGTATCTCCAATGCAGCAGACAGGAAAAACTGAGAAAGTCAATTTAATCTTTTGCCTACTTTTACCCTTCAGCTTAACACTACTGACCACTGGCTATAAGTGCGCATTTTCTAATTTGTTCACTGTTTAACAAGCACTGATTACAGACTATTTAGATTTGTTCAGTGACTGAGCTTTCTAAATACATATTCAAGTAATTTATACTGATGGAGAAAAAGTTTAATGGCAGCTGTGCACTATGACTTCACAATCTTGGAATCCTTTTCTCCACAAAATTCTCATTTCAATCAGACAGTGGGTTTAAGAAAAAACATCTACATTGCCTCCAATCTTTACATATTTTCTTTCCTTGTGCAGTGTATCTATTTAAATAGAGTACTTTTCAGCAAAAAAGCACAATGCAGAGGTTAAGCCAGAATTCTTTTTTTTTCCTAAAACATGTTCAAGTTTACCAACCCCAAAACATGGTTTATTTAGAAGCTTTGCACCTATAAAAAGCAGTAGCTGAGTTAAAAAACAAACAAAAAACCTCCACCCTCTAACGGCTTGTATTCTGCATTGAAGAGAACTGTCCAACAACAGATGTACAGATGCATTTAAAATATTAACTAAACACTATAAATGAACTATTTCAAAAAGATTTTTCTGAACCATTCAACTTCCATAATAGACTACTGTACTCTTACTTTCAACTTCCTGAGAGGCAATGATGAATTCTATGGTCTTCCTGAATAATAAATTTTATGACAAATTATTAATGTCTTAAGTACCTACTAAGCATTACTTCCCATTTACCATAAGTCTAAACAGCATGAAGAAGCACACCTTCCATGCTTGCTCTTCATAGTGTTCTGAAGACTTTTTTTTTTTTTAAAACTGAATTCTTATGAAGTTCTAACTGAATTTTTGTACCCTTAGGGCAAAAATTTCATCTTCTGTTTTCCCTGACTGTACATCCAGAACCATACAAACCAGCAGTAAATGCATTCCAAAGAGGTAAGAAACCAGCCTGTTTCACACAGAAGAATATTTGAAGGCACAGAACAAGTTGAACTGGCCTCTCACCCCTGCCTCTACTTTTAAGAAGCAGGTTGAGGCATGTTGGAGGAGTACCAAGGGCAGGGCAGGCTGTTAGCTCTTCAGTCATCACAACAGCAGGAGACTGGCGTAAGGTCAAGGGAGTAGGATGGTAGATTTAAGCAACTTTTCCCTCTTGCCTTCTAAATATACTGACTGTAAACTCTACACAGATGAATCTAGAACGGCTAATGAATAGTGTAGCAAAAAAGCCTTACCCTGGTTTGTAGTTTAAACTGCCCCAAAATTCCTGCAAAACATCCAGCATTTTCATGCCTAACATTGTATGTGTGATTGAATTGCTGTAATAAATTTATTGCAAAAAAAAAAAGAAGGAAAAGGTAGGAAACCAAGAGAAAACTTTCAAATTCTCTTACTATACAGTATTTTAAAATTATTTTAAATACATACGTATCTATATTCTAACATATCAACTGACAGAATACCACAAAGGATTGTTGTTAACATGGAAGCCTAGCGTGTATCACCTTAAAATAACTCTTTATTGTCTAGTAAGCTTAAAAATAGTTTTCTTAGTACAAGTTCTGTGCCTCTGTTTTAAACAAGAAATCTTCACTCCTATTGCCTATCTGTATAATCTATTTGAAGGCAATCTGACATCCGTCTTACCTTTCTGTATCATTCCCAAAAAATTGAAGATCTTTTCCCATATTACTTGCTACTATCACTGACTGTTGCAACGTGAGTTGGGCTGACATGTTATTCTTGCCTTTGCTCTCCTCACTGTAATTAATACAAGATTCAGTGCTCTTCTGCTTCACTCTCTGATCTTCTTTATTTTCCTTTTGATGCACAGGTATGGAGGAGTTAATGAATGGGGCCTGAATATGGCCAGTAGTAATCCATCTTTCGGAAGGATCCAACAAGACCTGTTTATTTTCTGTCACACCCATGATAAAGAGGTTATTTTCCTGCAGGCAGCCAGTAGATGTTTGCTTTAAATGATTTTGCAGTGCTTCTGGGCCATCTCTGTCAGTAATGTTTAGTTCACCGTACTCATGTGCATATCGGTGTTTGATACTAAGTTTCATCAACTGATTAAAATACCAGCATTGTCCCTGTGCAGAATTAATAGAAGAGGCAATTCTGAAAAAAGACAAAAACGTTTTAATGTGTGTTTTAGACTGTAGGAATGCTTTTTAAAAAAACATTCCCTCTATTACGTTCTAAACTACCTTGTATTTTCAAGTATTCTTACATGTTTCCATATTCTTACAGTGAATAGTAATTACTCTGACTGAAAACCTGTTTCAGTGTTTATAAATCTTAATTGCATTTTTTTGGCAGTATTTAAAATATATATTAGATCACTTATTTTACTCTGACTTTTTTTTTTTCCAAAAGGTTCCAGTCTGTCTGAAATAGGCACTAGGGCATGCATTTCCCCATTAATTTTCTGTGTGGTTAGAGGCATATGAAGCTGAAAATTTTGGAGGATTTGAATCAATTTTGTTATAAATCCTGCAATAGCCTTAATAATCCAATTTTATCTGGAAACTATGAAAGCTAATATAAAAATAACAGTAATTTTAAAATTTAGATTAGAACTACAGCAACAAAACCCAAACTTAGATTCAAACCAACAAACCACAATGCCTAGAGATAATTTAGGAAAACAAACTTTTAAGTATTAAGTATATTTTTATCAATATAAGGGAAGGTGGTAGACTGAAGCAACAATCATCTACGAAGTCTGGCTCTCATTAGTTCTTTGTGTTATACCATCTAAATTACGAGGATAAGTAAGAACAAATATGAACTAATTGTTACAGATTCAGAAGGCTGTCTGTATTTCGACAGTGTTTGTCCATTGCATTACATAGCAGATACTTCTGGAATCACAAAAACGTTTTCCTTTGATAGCATAGATAGATGCAGAGATCTGTAAACTGGCACTATTTTCAGAGAGCACAAAGTCAATTCTAGGTCAGCAATCCGAGAGAAGAAGTAGAAATAAGATCAATTCTCTTAGGAGTCTGGAAAAATCAGGTCCTAAGATTATAGCTTGAATAACAGAATTTTCCTTCCTGTTCATCATTCTTGAAAGGTGAGTCTTTTATAAGGTTTTATTGTGAAAAGACTCTTTACCTATACAACTATTCCCTCTAGTGAAGTTCAAATAAGAACTTTTTAGATTTTTAAGAACATACAGAATCAGATCTTACAAGAGTAAAAAAGATTCCAGGTCTTCCTCTGCTAGCGCAACTTCAGTGCTACAGGACAAAAGATGAATGGCTAAATTGGAACCCAAATCGACCCAGCCTAATTACACAACACGCTGTACATTTGATTGCCCATTACACAATATTGCTCCTACTCCTGTTAATTCCACAAATATGACAATTCCTAAAAATATTTAAACCAACACACATATTTGCTTAAGGATCTAACAAATTCTAGCTGTCTCCTACTACACAGTAAGAATAGCAATTTCTTCAATATTAAATACTTAATGCATTAGTTAAATAATTTAGTTAAATACTTTAAATTAGTTCAAGTATTTAAGTAGATAAATTTGGTATGAAGTCATTATCAAAGTTCTACAAAACATACATTCTGAGAAAACAAAAAAAAGGAAAAAACCCTAAAATTCATTCCCACCTTTTTTTCTTTTGGTTTGTTTTAGTTTTGGTTGGTTGGGGTTTTTTTATTTGAGGATTAAAATATTGCGAGAAAACCCAGATTGTTTTACATATTGAGCAAAATAAACTTCTGTAAGTTGAAAACTAAAACACAACACTGTAACAGTGAACAGAGTAGGATACTTGTGCATCCTGCCCTTTGACAGGTGCAGGGGCATCTCAAGCAGCTGTTTCACCCTCACAGTGGCTATGAACGTGGCAAGCAGAAATGGGAAGGGAGGTTGAAGGCAACTGAAAATTCAGGCAGGGAGTAACTGTGTGGTCACCAGGGATGATGTGTTACTTTTTTCACAGAAGCTGCTTTTGGGCAGCTTTTCCAAGCAGTGGTTGCAAAATACAGTCTTGTCGCTGTGGGCACGCATCCTATCTCCCAGCTGACACATTCCCTGGCAATCCACAACTATAGTCTGATTTTGTAGGACTTTCAGGCTGCCCTCCGTGTACCAGTGGCTTTCCTTTTAGGCAGATCAGCCCAAGTTTCAAGAAACTACAAAGAAAACTCTAGTGACATCTCAGAGGATCATGAAGTGGCTTGGTAACTGTATTTGGGGTTCTCCTGCAAAGCTGAAGCTCTAAACACAGACAACAAATATTAAGATGGGGCAGGAGTGCTAGGTGGCAGTCAGCTTGGTGGTTCCCTTAGGTGAACAGGGATTTCAGGCAGCTCTGGAGAAAAAAAGAAGAGCTGTTCCATAGGCTTGGGGTACAGCTATCCTACTAACGCACTGCAGCTTTCTCATTGTCTCAAAAGGACTGCATTCTTGATACTAGAGACATGCTCCTGAAGACCGCTTATTCAAACCACAGAAAGGAAGCTGCTATAATGGAAAATATGCAGCACTGATTTACTACTTTAATGGAAAAAAACACATATGAGGAAAGAGAGAAGACAAAGTAAGAAATATGACGGCATTAAGATTTTTGATACCACAATATTTCCTTTTCAGTTAATGTAAATGGGTTGTTTGCCTTTCAGCCCTTTTTTGGCACTATAGGTCAAGAGGTCTGGTCACACTAACTCTTCTGGAATGGCTTCTTGGTTAAGATACAACCAAGGTTTTAAGCATAAATTGGCATCTAGACAAAGCAAGAAATGGGATTTTCCTGATGGAAGCACCAGTCTCCTTACTGCCTGGCTGCTTAGTATGTAATGAAACGTAGATGAATATGGCAGTCTTGCTACAGCAAAGTATTTATGGCTTCCAGGACATACCCTCATGTTCAATGGCTACCCACAGCTTTATTTTGATCTTAACAAGTGAAAGTAATTTATGCCATATGTAAATTTCAGCAAAGCCACAAAGGATGCACTTCTTTTGCAGTGGGAGAAAGGGATAACAAGCCAGAAGAGGAAGGGATGGATCTTTCATAGCAATGTACAAATGTGACAGAATAGTGGTCCTGGTAGTACCTAAAGACCAAGACATTACTTTCACAAACAAATGCTAAGAGCAGAAAGCTACCTGTAGCTTTCTTACCAAAAAGATAACTCTCAACTTGTGCTAGAATTTTCCAGGGACTTTGAGGAAAGATAAAAGCATTAGAATCAGATCTTAATCTATTTGGAAATTCCAGTCAGGCATTTATTAACGACTGCTACACCTTCAGTCCTAACATCAGTCCACCGAGAGAATCCATCACTGTCGTCTTGGTAAATTTAGACCAAACCCTGCTCAGTTTCACGTGCAGTGTTTGGGGAAGGAAAAGTAGCAGTGGGGGCAAACCCCCACTGATACCACCTAGGAAGTGCAAGGACCCATGCACAGGCTGACTTAACAGATACGGAAAAGGACAAGTTATTCATCCTTAACGGCCTTTCAGTAGAGTTTAAAGCAGCCAAAATGTTGCCACTTAGAAAGTTTAAGGTGGCAGTGGAAGCTTGCTTACAGAGCTGACACATTTTGTGCAGAATTTCCTACTGTAATTGCATCTGCAATAACCGCCAGGTTATTCAAAAAGCATCATTTTTTCAGAATGGAACAGTAAAAATTACATGGAAAACTCAGCAGAACAAACCTCCTGGAGGCAAAAGGGACAGTGGACAAACAAACCGATTCTAATCGGCAATGGCAGTTTTCTCCTGGCCATTGCAGCTACATCATCAATGACATTCTACCCCTTTGTGTGCTAGTTAAAATTTTGCTTAATGTCATGTTTTGCCCTTTGTGGCTCTACTGTGATTTTCATAATTCTGATATATGGAATATTCAGGTAGTACGCTGCAATTTTAAATGAGCTTTTGTTTGTAATAGTGTGGTGAAATCTAATTTGTCTTTGGGGAAACTTCTATAAGCACCATTACCGATGTGCAACTGCAGGTTACAGAAGTCCCTTACAAACACATGAATGAGGTCATTGTTTACATATTCTCTCCTGCAATACCATTTATGGAATTCCTGTCATTTTCACTGTATTATACATACAGTATTTATAAAGTTCAAGTTCCATGAGCCAGACATCTGCATATCTGATGACAGAAAGCAAATTACTTAGCCAGGATGTCATATTATTTTTTATATGATTACTCACTTCAAGACATCTGAAGATTATGTGACAGAAAACATTTATTAGAATAGAGAAATTTAACTTTAGAATATGTTTCATTCTTAAGCGTGGCAAGAACAGTGAAGTTTCAGGCAGAAACAGCACAGACAATTTAATTGGGCAGCAGTGATGTATGAAACATGGATTAGGGAAGCAAGCAGTGATTACTTTTGGCAGCTTACATACTTGAGGTCGCACCTACAGGGGCTCATAACTTAGCAAGATGTGAAACAGACAGAAGTTTGCTCTATTGTTGGCCTGTTCTTTAGCAATGTCACATTAATTCAGTCAAAGTATTGCAGCATGTACATATAATAGCTATGCTGTTAAGGCTTACATACACACAAGTTGTTTAAAGTTCCTTTTATGAACTGCAGTTTTCAATGGTTTTCAAATCATCCATAAATTTTACTTTTAGTCAAAATAAAACATAGAGGGCTTTAACACACAAGAAATTCATTTTAAGACTAAATTTGATACAAGATGTTCCAACCATGTCAACATTACGAATGTAAAAGATTGTGAATGAATTCTCAAAACCTTAAAAAAAATCTACAACCCTGCCTCCCAGCCCTCCTCCAGCCCCCTCCCCCAGTTCAAGAAAGAAGAGACGTTTACATAATTTCTTCTTCCCACTATTGTTCTCCTCAAACATCTGCAAGCTCTTTCAAACAAAACTTACACAGAATTATAGAAAAATTCTCAATTAAAGGAACCTCAGGAGGTCTCTAGTCCAACCTCCTGCTTCAAAGCTGGGTTAGCTCTGAGATCAGACCAGGTTGCTCAGAGCAGCTGAGAAGTCAGGTCTTAAAAACCTACAAGAACGGAGACTGCACAACCTCTTTGTGCAACTTGTTGGATTCATCACTGTCCTAACAGTGAAAATGTTTTTCCTTATGTCCAGTTGCACTGGGTCTGGCTGGAACAGAGTTAATTCTCATTATAGCTGCCATCATGGTATGCTGCTTTAGATTTATGACTGAAACTGTATTGATAAAACACTGATGTTTTGCTGAACAGTGCTTGGACAGAGTCAAGAACTTCTCTGTCCCACTCATCAAGGAGGCTGGGAGTGGGCAGGAGGCTGGGAAGGGACACAGCCGAGACAGCTGACCTGAACTGACCAAAACTATATTCCATGCCATATAACATCATGTTCCACAATAAGGGAAGAGAGTTTTTCCAAGGTAGCCATTGCTCAGAGAATGGTTGGGCATCAGTATGATGATGGGAGGTGGTGAGTGATGGCTTTGCATCACATGGTTGCCTTTTTTTTTTTCATTCTTCCCCTTTTTCCATCATATGGTCTTGACACATTGAAAGATTTAGATTTAAGAACTGCACAGAATACTAAACATGGTCTGATTTTCTCTCTCATCCTGCTGGTGGGGGGAGTAGTGAGCAAACAGCTGGTGGGTGCTCAGTTACTGGCTGGACTCAACACACCACACCAGTTTGAACCTCTCTTGTTTCAGCTTAGGTCCTTGTTGCTCATCCTCCTCTCATGCACCACTGCAAACAGCCTGGCTCTGTCTTCTTGAGCACGTGCTTGAACCCCGTGAACATCTTAGGGGCCATGCATCAAACTTGTTCCAGTTTATCAATGTCTTATGTATTGGTGACCCAAAACAGGGGGCACAGTATTCTAGATGTGAGCTAATAAGGGCTGAAGAGAGGGAAATAATAACTTCTCTCATCCTACTAGCTATGTTCCTGTAGATACAGCCCAGGATGTTCTTAACATTCTTTGGTACCAGGGCACACTGCTGGCTCACATTCAGTTTCTTATCCAACCTTTCCAGCAGAGTTATTTCTCAGCCAGCCAGTCCCAGCCTGTTTTGTTGCAAGGGGTCACTCCTTCCAAGGTAAAGAACTTTGTACTTGCCCTTGTTGAATTCACAAGGCTCTTTTTGGCCTGTGTCCCCAGCTTGCCTAGGTCCTTCTGAATGGTAGCCCTACCCTCAGGCATGTAAACAGTTTGCTCCAAATTGTTGTCATCTGCAAGCATGATAAGCATGCACTCCATCTCCTGCTCCAGGTCTTTGATAAAGATGTAAGAAGGACAAGTCAGCCTCCAGAAAGCAGCACGATCCATTAACTATTAATAGTTAATGGATGGTCTGAGCCTGACAAATTTCTCACCTGTCTAGCTGCCCATTCATGCAGACCATGGTTAAATAACCCATTAAATTTTGTGAATACCATCTTCCTCTCCCATTTTTTACCATCTTGCAGAAATGTATGTGGAAAGTTAGGTCCTTAGATTCTACTACAACTCTTTCGCGAGTCATATCCTAATTACATATTGGCATTTTTTTTCTGCAAAGGATACTGATGAAACAGGTCCTAAAATCTCAGACAAGAAAATCTACCATAAAGGAGGAGGAGTGGCTTTTCCTTTTAGGGGCGGGGGGGGGGGGGGGGGGGGGGGAAGGGGAAAGAACACTATTTCAAAATGGTAAATAGATTAGGAAGTATCAGTTTCCCACCTGCAAACCAGAAGCCAAAAGTCACAGAAGTGGAAAAGACATATCTTGAGCATTTAATGGAGAAACACACGAGTTCCTGGAGCCACCTAGACATTACATCTGTCATAGAAAACTGCACCATATAATTTCTCCCAAACTACTTTCAATCTAATTCTTAATACAAACCTCTTCTCATATAAATCTGGTTTGTGAACTATGAAGATGTTATTGCAGCTTAGTAACAGCTAATAATACACCAGTGTAAGAAGCTGTTAGGTAGTAACAAGACACCGTGAATATACAGGCTTATATGTAAATGCAAAACAGCTAGATTCTGAAAAAAAAAAAAAAAAAAGTGGGTAATTTTCCTGAACAAACAAAGGACACAAGGAGAAGTTCAGACTAATGCACTATCAAACGTCACATGTTTCACCTGCTCCAGGATAATGTTCAGTACCTGGCGGGATCAGGGAAACGATCTTTCCCAACATCAGCAGACAAGTTGGATATTAAAAGGACTACAATGACACTGTGAACCTGCTAGGAAATGAAAAGGAACTAAGAAAGAAGAAAACATGCAATATTACGAAGTGCAAAACTGTGAGAAGTTTGAGCTATTTAGATATCGCAAAGTGATAAAAAGATAGCAGGTATAAATGATAAATTACCACTTGCAACGTCTAAGCTGAAGTCACTGGACAACTAACCATGATAGTAACAATATAGGTAGTAAGTATGATAACATCAAAGACCTATAAACAGAGCCATCTGATCCACTACTTTAAGAGAAAACAGGTCAAATTTTTTGCAGTCATTTAGAATGTGAGTAATACAGACATGAAAAACAAATGCAGGAAAAAAAGTAGAGCATACTGCACCAATAGCCAAACTAGGTCTGACTATGCTAAAGTTGGAAATCGTGTTAATATGATTATACTACTTTCAGGATTTAAGCTACTATTGCTGCATACCACTGCACTACGTTGTGTGTATGAATTCATTCAACTACCACTAACAGAAGGTTTTGAACTACCTGTTTTCTCAAACTTAAACAAACAAAAGTCAAGACTCACACATTTTATTATCTGTCTGAAAAACTCTCTGCGCCGGAGTCAATGTTTCTCATCTCTTTCTTAACATATGAATTTCACTTAACTTTTTGCCTGGAAATGTATTAAGACACCAAGAACTACACTAACAATACATTAAAACATTTCTGAACACAATTTATATTCACATAAACACATACCCCAGTTCAGCAGCCTTTTTTTTCAGTAGAACATTTTCTTCAATTTGAACTTGACAAAGTTCCAGAAAAGTTCTTAATTCTGATCCTTTGATTCTTTCAGTTGTGGGTAAAGTATGATAGTTTAAGTTTTCACCATCAAGAAACTGCAAACTAGGGAGGACCTTACACAAGTAAGGCCTTAGAAAAGAAACAGTCATAATTAGTTTTACAAAAAAATCCCAACACTAAAACTCCCATTTTATTGATACAATCATAACAAGACAGAACATGACTACAGTATTTGTATATATTTGTCCTTACTTTATATGTTAATTTATTAACTAAGACTCCAATCTTAATAAACCACAGAACTCAGCAAGATTTCTTAATACCACTGCTGAAATACTGACCCCAGGGAGGTCAACAGCAACATTCTCAGTTCACTAGAGCTAGCATTTTATCTTCTTAAACAATAACAGAGGAAAATTTGACACACTTGTGCAAAGGCACCTGTAATGCATTTGATTAGTAGGCAACACAGCAAACTAAATCATAGGATTAAGATACAGCACTGATTTTGTTGACACATTGAAAGGTTTAGATTTAAGAACTGCACAGAATACTAAACATTGTGTCTTACTCCCTTAACCATTTGCATATAACACATAAAACAATATGATATTCAGTATGACTGACAGGAAGAAAATCCAGTCTTGAAATATTGACTTTGGGTCAGTGAAAGGGATGACAGTAGAGATGACATTTCATTGCTATGAAAAGGACAGTTGGGGCCACTTATGTAAGAAAAATTATGTATGAAAAACTTAGCTATCGATATAAAAAAATACTATCATCAATGCTCTCTCTTTTAGGTTATAGTGAAAATTAATCTAGTACTGCAACTTTGTTTCACAGATTCCTTATACCAGACCAAATTTGTTGAAAGTTCCAAGACTGCAAAATAATTTAAATCAATACATCAATATTTTCATTAAGTTAGTTTCAAGTAACACTTAATAACTCTTGAAAGAATACTTATAATAGGCTGTAGGTCCCTTACTGTTAAAAAAGATAATACCATTTCCAAAATTTTAGAGCTCCCTGACTATTCCCTGTGAAGGTAAAAAGGACTATTACTCAGCTCAGGCAATGTACACTAAGTTTAAAATCAGAGAAAGTTTCTATGACTGAGTTAGAATATTCCAAAGTGTAGCTCAATAGAACAGAACATTAGTTTTTTGCAAATATAAAACTTTCCTTCCCTACTGCCCATTAATGCAAGAATAACACCATCTGAAATACACTGGAATAAAATGGGTTTAGATAGACAGTCCCTGAACACATAGCGAGAAATTACCAAAGCTGATGCTGAATAGTGATACATCAAAAAAGTGCCATATCAAAAGTTGATTGATGCTGGAAGTATTGTGTCTTAGAGCTATGGGATCCCAACACTAGTTTTTCCAGCTGCGTTTCTCCTGGTGAAGGGCTGAGTCAATATTTCATTTAGTGAAAACTTCCTGGTGAATATTCTGTCACTTAAGAGGCTCTATTAATCATTACAGCATTGAAACACGTTCCCCTAGGAGTGCTCAGACTGATCCCAGGGTTTAATTTTTAAAAAGCAATTTCTTACTACTTCACTTTTGTTGGTGTTATCGCTGGCTGGACATGAAAGTACAAAACCGATTGGGAAATTTTACAACTAATTCCTTTGTTGGTATCAAGGGGTTATGTAAAGTTCACTGGAACATATTGCCTGAAGTTACGGTCAATGCTGTATTCAGCAAATCCATATTTTATAGTATCCCATACTTTAAATCCTTTAGACAAATGAATCTCTTGTCTAATCATAAAAGTTCTATTGGGTCAAGCAATCTAAAGTGTCAGTTCTTATAGCAAATTGGAATTCAGAAAGTTTTTCCCCTCCAGGTTACGAGTGAAATAACAGTTCTGTAAAATAGTGGGAATTAAAACAATGCAAATGGGAATTTAAAGTATTGTTACAGTCACTGAATTTTATTCATGCAATTACCTGCAGGAACCATGGAGTGCAAATAAGTCTGTTCATTAAAAAACAAACAAACTAACCAAGAACGTATTTGTATAGCTATCTTTTAAACTACTCAAACATTTCCAAATACAAGCTTCAAATAGGTTTTCTTCCACTGGAATACTAATCAGAAATTTGTACAAAAATCTTCTAACGGAAGATACACATGTAAG
Source organism: Pluvialis apricaria (assembly GCA_017639485.1). Classification (NCBI taxonomy): domain Eukaryota; kingdom Metazoa; phylum Chordata; class Aves; order Charadriiformes; family Charadriidae; genus Pluvialis; species Pluvialis apricaria. The sequence continues at coordinate 175,377,489 of CM030007.1, forward strand.
GGTGGTTCTGTTTTTGTTTTTTCTCTTAATACAACACATACTCTAAAACACCCCCCCCCCCGAACTTTGCTGTTGTATACTAGGCAATCTAATATAGCAAACACGAACACAATTTATCTAAACACATTCTTGCATAACATTGCAGTGTAAAGCCTCACCTTTAACTGACTTGAAATTATACAAGGAACAACTTTGGTCATACTTCAAAATTGCTAAGCTTAAAAAAAGAAATCATATTTTTCTAATAAAAAAATCTCAGTCACCTGTTTTAATTACATCCAAAATGAAAGTCCAACTGTTGTGTCTCATTTTATTTCCTCAGACATTTTACTATGTCAACACTTTCCTAGGCAAACACTTGATTTCCTTAGCTGAAAGAATTGGTAATGATTTAAATTTTTACTGATTAAGTGCTTCTTTGTATGTTTAATGGAATTATAGTAAGAGTTCACTAAAAGACACTACCATTTCAACACAAGTATTCTAGAACACCACCTAAAGATCTAAAATTGAATTTCCAATTTGCCATTCTGCTCTTGAAGGCCTGTAGACTACAAAGTATTAATTCTAAAGAAGATGAAAGAACACTTCACATTAAATGAACAGCACTACCATACTTTTGCTGAGCAATTCTCTCAGATAACTTTAAGTCTTGATGGCATTGACCCATGTATGGGGTTTCAGAGCACAGTATTCTCAAGAAACCAGGAGACTTCTATCAAAACACAAAAAAATACAAAAAATCCTATCCATGTACAATTTTAGCTATATAGCTTACAAATACAATCCTACCACAACTAGTCATTTCAGGGATTCTGGTAACTGCATCTCATTTCTTACGTCAAGTTTGCATTCTACCCTATCCAGTTTCTACTCATATACATATCAGTCTCTAGGACAAGCTCTTTAATTTTTTTTCAGATTATAATTTCAATATTATAGATCATTGGAGGGCAAAGAACAGAATTATTTTTACACCTGTTTCTTTCATAATCTCAAGAGTTATTAATTTTTGGTGGAAAGATAAGGAATTCTCAGAACAAGAAAAAAGTCGAAGCTTCAACTACTAAGGAAAAATCGACCACTCATTCTGACTTTTCCTTCTTCTACATTTTTTCCTTAAAAGATGCTAAGCCAAGGATTCCTTGATACATTTATTACAGACACCGTCCGTTCTCTAGCTATGTGCAGTGTGAACTTGTCATAGCAGCACGACTGTTAAACAGTGAATGAATGAAGTGATGGAAGGGAGTAAATAAGGAAAAAAAAAGGCAGCAAAGCAGAAAGAGAAACACTCTAAGAAGCTATGTGACAGTCAGAAATTCATGCTTCTGGAAAGGGCAATTAAGCAGTATAAAAACTAATAATCAGGAAAAAATAAAGGTTTTAAACAGTGCAGATGAAAAAGTAGGAGAAAAAGGTTGAGTCGATAGTCATGTCTTTGTGCAAAAGTTTTAATGAAATGTAAAATGGGGTAATCAAGGTCAGACAAAGCCTCAGTCAGAAAGTTAAAGGTACCAAAGGTGGTAAACTTGTCAGTAAAAAGGAACAACCAGAATTCATGCTGAGAAAGAAGATATTGTGATCAATGGACAAAGAAGCAGTTACAAATAAACAGCACAAAGAAGGCATGTATCATCTTTATGATTTCTGCATTTGCCTAAAGAAATTGTCATAAAGAAAAATACTCATTTAGGATTACAGTTAAACAGCATAGAGAAACCACTGTTGAGTTTTAGCACAAACTGTTTCTTATTAAGGTTCCAAGTGCTAGGTCAAACATCAAGATTTTTGTTTAAACAAAACTACAAACTGGAATTCTTAGAAAATAAAGATCACAGAATTGAATTTTATTTGATATTTTCATATAATTATCTTCAAATTTCTGGTAGTGTTCATATTTACCTCATTTCTACTATTTAACATACATATACCAATTTCTTGGCTGATTTTGATTGATAAGCAAGACATATATACATCTAGCTTTTCGCTGATTTTGATTTTTTGATTTAGCAAGTTAATTTATTTTTTTACCTCCAATCCCTTTCTTGGAGAACAGGATTTCCACTGAGTGACAACTCTCTTAGTTTATGACAGCCACTTAGCCATGTAATGACACCTTTAAGGTCTGTATTGTCGTAGGAAAGAAAATGAAACATAAATTTGAATGCAGAACCATATTCTTTCTTATAAAATCTTACATGAAAGTAAAATGTACCAAAATCATGAAGTACTACAAGCAATTCTGCTACCTATACAGTATAGTTATAATCAATATCTATAACATTCATGTTTGGAAAATATTTGTGTTTTCTGTATAAATGTCTCATAAATAAATGGGAACAATCAAATTCAAATAAGTTTACAGTTTAATTAAGAAGTTCTTGTTTGGATGGGTTTTTATGTCTTTTTTACAACTCACCTGACAAGCAGTTATTTTTGATATCCAGCTTTTCCAAAGATACAAATGAATTTAAAGGCACAAGCTCAGTTAATCTAAGAACAAAACAGAAGAGGGTTTTTTTTTCCAACCAAATAAAACAGCAGTCCATAAACAGAAAGGCACCAGAATCTTTAATAGTTATATCAATTTACTTATTTACATAAGAAAATATTCATTTAGCTATCCAAGGTGCTAGAACTAATTAGTGAAATTTTAACTTGAAAGTATTTCTTACTCTTCTCGGTATCTCAGTTTTTAATATTTACTCATTAATGTTTTGTTTTATCTGGTAAATATTTCATTCAGTTTCTTGCATTTAGTGCTGAGGATCTGAAGTCTTGTAAAATTTCCACTACTCAATTGGCTTTTCCTTAGACACCATAACTAGAATGAAAGTAACAGAAGGCCCTGACTCTGGAGAAGAAATAAAATCCACTTTTCCTCTTTCCTCTTCCTTCATTTCTCATTGCTCAAAATTCTTCTCAGTTTGTTTCTCATCTCCACTCAGCACACTACTTCCTAGATCCTAAAACTAACATAATTGTTGTCACGGATGTATTTCTTAACAGGTCAAGGCTGCACTGTCTTTTAATATGTTTTCAGTCTTTCCTCCGTCTTACTACTTCTGTAAGACAGTGTCAAATAGGTGCCTATTGTACAGACAGTTGTGGCATTGCTCTTCTTGCATATCAGAGCTTTTCTTGTGCAATAAAGCAGCAACGCAGTAGTAAAGCCATGTCAAAATTGGAGGGTAAATGTAAGGAAACTGAGCTGACATTCATCTGCACAAAGGATTTTGGACTGTAAGATGTGCATTATCCCAACTATTAAAACATTAGCATCCAGTGTTATTCAAGTTTCTTTACTTAAAAACTGGCAGTGATACAACTAAGAATGAATGTTGAATGGTTTGGTCAGCTGCCAGGCTATTTCCAAATATTACCTTTCAGATTAAAAAGTTTGTTTTCTTTTATGTTAAATGTGAAAGAAGGAGGAAAAATTAAAATCAAGATGAAAAAAACCCAGTCTTCAACTAAAACTAGAATGTTTGTTTATAAGCACATACTACATCAACTATATCTTTCAAAAAAAAATACATATTTAGGTAACTGTAAGGACAAGGCTTAAGCATAATGAGAGAATGGTAACACCAATGGCAATGTGTGGTCACTTTGTGACTGCTCATTTTCATGGAAAGCAGTATTTTCTAAGGGTTATAGTGCCTTTGAAAGCTATAAATCAGAATTAATATGGTCAGAAACATGACCATGCAAAAAAGTGAAACCCACTCAGTCCACAAACTAACAACTGGTAAGAGCCAAAAATGCTTATTTGTTGCTGAAATGTGTGACTATGTTGTGTTTCCAGCTCCCACATTACAACTGAAAGACGGAGCTGGATTTAACTCTGGTACATAAATTCTGGACCAAATGTTGGTTGTAGATTCTTTAATCTTATTGAAAATTTGACCATATGCAAACCAGAAAAAAAATAGAATCATTTCCACATTCAGTGTACCAGTATTTCTATATGACAACATAACATTTTAATAGTAAATTCATAGAAACAGATATAAAGCCAATTGAGTTTGTGTCACTATACTTCCATTTCTTTCTCAAACCATACTGTCAAGTTGTCCTGGTTCTAGTCCTATTTACTTCTATTACCTCCCTGCCAGTTTTCCATAGAATCAAATAAATATGAAGAAGTATTAACTCTAAAAAGCCTTGTATGTAGATCTGTACACAGTACTACAAATACCAGCATTTTAGGTTCTTATGACCGGTCAACAGTACATAAATATATTTAAGATTTGTAAGAAATATCATCATAGATATTAGTGGCTAACAGTATGGCTGCGAAGACTGAAAATCCATGATTCAGATTATAGCTTCACATATTCAGAAATATCCAAGAAAATAAACATCGTACTTTGCACAAGGGACGAAAGATAACGCAGTATTTTTTTTATTTATAGTGAGTGAGTTTTCTGGATCTTTATCAGTATATGCTGTGGTGAATCAGAAATTGTCTACTGGACTATCCTTGCCTGCTGTTGGCATTATGAGAGTTAAAACGTTTCCCCGTCATTCTATAGCTTTCCCTTTACTGACATTCTTTGTTAATTTTTTTCCTAAGAAAATTCAAACCAGAAAGACAAAGGACATTACTGAAAACTTAATACTACTTGACCTTGTCACATTAGCCCTGGGCATAAGAGAGATATAAATTACAAAGAAGACACAAAAGTAAAAGATATTCACAAAAAAGCCAGCTATAGCTTCCTCTTTCTGCTCCCATTTAAGGCTGCAGCAAGACAGTACACAGATAGCCACAGAAACTCGATGTCAAAAACCAGGATTTAGTAGACTGGAATAGTTGCAAGTGTGCATCAGAGAAAAAAAAGATTGCTTTTCTGAACACAAATAGCAGTTACTGCTCAGGATGGTCCAAATCCTGCTGTACATCTGCTTTTCCCCAGAAAAAAATATCATTGATGTTAATGAGAGGTTAGCAGGAAAAAGGGCACAATAATTAAAAACAAATTTGTATGAATCTAGATCTTTAAGTAAAGCCTGTATTTCTTTTTCATTATTTAAAAATAAAAAATATTTTAGTTGGCAATATTCACCATATTTAAAAGTAGTAACCAAATATAATGTAGGAAATCTGTCACTTAGCTACTTGTTTCTTGAATACTCTAGTAAGCAGTACTTCAACTGTATTGCCCACGGTGCCGCATACTTAGAGATAAACTTATCACCAGCAAAGAATTACTGGAAGTGATGAAAAAAATCTTGACTGTTAAGGATGGGATGGGAAAAAACAGTATAGCTTTTTCATGACTGACTTAGTTCAACATCCAATGACATTTAGATTTATTATGACAACTCTTGAAAAAGTGGTCAAATTCTCAAAACACAATGGCTTGCAATGACTGAGAGTTCAACTCTTACATCTGAGAAATTAGGTTAAAAACATAGATACCATATATATTTAAGTAGGGAGAACAATACGTACTAAAAAATAATTGAGCTGACTTTTTAGCATTTCTATTATAAGTCTTGTAGGAATAGTATACATCTAGTTGCAAAAACATGGGAGCAACACGTTCACAAAGAATTTGATTCTGGCAAAACCAGTTTCCAAAAAAAAAAAAACCCAGGAATTTTTGCAGATGACTGCATTTTTTGTTTAAATATTAGTTTTTCATTTATCACACTTAGGTTATCTTAATGAAAAACAAAGACATAGTAAAAAAAAAAAACAAAACAACTTTGCTGCATTAATGCCTTATTAAAAAAGAAATTTTAATAGGGATAAATTTGTCTATTTTGAAGTTGACCAAAAAAAAAAGCTACCTGAACAGCATATTGATTTAGTGTCTCACTGTAAAACTTTTAAATGAAAAAGACTTTAATAAGTAAGCTACATAATTAAGTGGGATTACATGTAAATATAAATACCGCATGAACTCTTAACACGTACTAAATATGTATTATTTTTAGTCCCAGGGGGAAGGTTTTTCCCTCGTATGCCTAAATCTTTATCCACAACAGAAGAAAAAAGAAAATGTGCCTTTTTTAAACTAACTTAACAGTTGTGTTCTCCAACTGCTATAAAATAGAGCACAGATCTTCATAGTCCCAATTCTGCAGTAACCAAGTCAAGAGGCTATTAATCATTGACTTTGGTCAACTGCACATTGACCAAGTATATACTTTGTACGTGAAAGCCACAATAAAACACTTAATAAAAGCAGCAGTGGTGAAATAGGTGCCATTTTTATATTTGAAGGAGTTAATCACTACCTGTTATATTATAATTCCTTGTTGCTAGGTTGTAGTTTTGAAACAATTAATTTTTGGACTTTTTTATCTTTGGCAATTTCTAGTTTATGGTACAGGCAAAACATCTCAGGAATAAAAAGTACTGTGAATTAGTGTAAGAATTTTCTTTTTACATTACTTCACTTTCAGAAAGAATACAGATTCACCGCATTACCATTATATGGGCTTCCCATAATCAGTAAAAAGGAAATGGCACTCAGTGCACACTTGAAAAAAAATCACAAAATAGCACTAGCTGTAGGATAAAAGTAAAGAAACAGCTTTTCTTTCAACAGCTTACTCCATTACATTCACTGTTTCCATAGAACATCGAGTTACTTATGCTATAGCACACACATATGGAGCTGCTTATAAGTGTACATAAAGTGAGTGTAACAGAGCAGGCTACTGAAATGCCAGGAATTTTGAGGCTTTTCATATGCATTGAGGGCTATCTTGTCCTGTTTGTCACAAAGATTTGAGATAAGCTCTAGATACAACAAGGAAAGAAAGGGAATTGTTTGGGGAGGAGGTGTGTATTTATTTTCAGCACATCCGGTTTGCTGATGCAAAAATACGTGCTTTCTCCCAGTCCAGCAGAAGAAACTCAGTGGACCAAACGCCGCATCTCAGCTTAGTCACTGGAAAACCAGAATAAGCACTTCAATGGACATTAAAAACTGTAAGATTGTGGGATGGGCAAGTGACATAAGGTACATCTACATGGCCAGTCCAGCACAAGCTAGATCCAGAGGCTGCGTTCGAGCTATGCCTGAGACCATGCTTCTAAGTTTGTTCTGTCCCTAGCAGGCACACGAGGTCTTCAAGCAATTTTGCAACTATTTTATTAGACACAGCATAGCTACACCTTACTGCTAACAAAAAACAAACCACAGGAAGAGGAGGAAAGTACAAGAAGACAGAGCCACATTACTGCATGTTCCAAAAAAGCTGAACAGGACAATTAAAAAAAAAAAAAGCGAAGAACATGAATTAAATCAATATGTGCGATTCAGAATCTAATACTTAACAAATAATGCTCTTGTTAATCACAGGAAGGAAGTACTTTCTCCAAAGTCCAGAAGAATTAATAAAAAAAACCCCACAACAACAAAAGCCCAGCAACTTGACAATTAGATTCTGTAAATATAGCTAGGTGTTATATTTACATCCAAGAGTTTACACACATACTACTTCATTAGAGATGATATGAAAACAATCTGAAAAGTTATATAAAAAATATAGGTTGTATATATGCAAATAATATTAATTTTCCCTGAAGGACATTCCTTATAATAACAGGAATCAGTCTTACAGATCTTTTCTCTCACAGGCTCGCAGCTACAGTTGACTTTGCTGAACTAAATGTCACATAGGATGGGATTCATCTGTTCAAATGTAGACACCTACATATGAGCTGGTCACTTTGACTCTGAGAATAGTCAATGAAGATGAACAGGCACTTGTAGGGTGCGATTAGTCTCAAAGTAAACAGCTAAAAATGTCAGACGAATCGCACTCTAAAAGCATCTCCACTAACAGGAGAGTAAAGTGATTAGTTCAGAGTGTATATTCTGTATATTGTGTGTAACAGAGTATATTCTGTTTGTTTAGCTGAGATCAATCTTGTTCAGAGCGAAATGGTGACAGTATAGAAAAATAATTAATTTATGCCAATTTAAAAATTATTATACTACAAACACATTGTAAATCATAATAATTGTTCCTTATTTTTTTAGCATAATTTAAATTGAGAAAAAGGGGGTGGGAGTGGGGAAATCAAAATTTTGAGTCCTGAATATCTGGTCATTCTAAGTCTACAGATGTACAGATTAGCTTAAAAAATGAACACAAAGGTAATTACAGAGTACTTGAGTGAATGACAGTAGTTTTACACTGCTTGTCTTGATCCTTCTTTTTTATTTTATACCTTTCAAAATGAACCATAAGAGTGAGAAATTAAAGCAAATATGCTTGCTTTGGAGGACATTAACATATGTATGTAAAATAAAAAACAACAGTGTCATTTGTCATTTTTAACTCTAGTATTTGCATTTAACGTAGCCTTCAGTCTGTTTTGAATAAGCTAGCTGTGAAATATGAAGTTTGACAAACATACTTTAGAAACAATTGCTAATAAAAGGAAAAAAAAAAGAAACACCATGGTTTTAATAATGCCACAATGCTCAAAAATTATTTCCATGTAACATCTAATAGAAAAAATTACTTTTCATAGTTAGCGCTGTTTCAAATTTTCTTAGCTAAAGGTAGCCAGTGTCGTTACTTGTCAACGACATATTTTCAAAGAATATCTGGAAAAGATAGTGATATTTTAACCATAATAAGAATTATACTTTTCAGATAAGTATTATATTAGTAAATTTCTCTTTATCAGTTTGGTAATTGGAAAAATGTTTCTTGCTTACCTATTTTGAGACAGCAAAAGAATCTGCAATAGAGGCAACCAATACAAAGAAAGCGTTCTCACAGCAGAAATGCTATTGTCATCCAAATATAGTTCTCTTAGAAGAACATGATTTTCCAGCCTTGGAAGCTAAACAGAAAAGCGATGGTTATTTAAAATTAATATAAATTAGAGAAACAACAATGGAATGCTTACCAGATGCTTTTCATAAATCATTACTAAATACAAGCAAAAAACACATTTTGGATATATGCATAATTTCCTTATTATGTATGTACCAGTTGTCACATATACTTTCTACATATCAGGTGGTAAATATTTTTTAATGTCTTCTACCTAGTCTGGATAGTCAATATAAAAATATAAAAAAGAAAAAAGAAAGTCAAGAGCCCAAAAGCCACAGTCTTACTATTTTATCCATGCAGTTATTTGCTGCTTATTGACAATGGCTTTCCTCTCTCAGATTCATAAGATAAAGAATGTCACAAATATGACTAAGTGTACAGTTAGCAAACTAGTTTCCCATCTTAAGTGCTGCAGCACAAACTTCAACTTTCAGAGGATCAGTATACATCAAATCAGCCTGAACTATTACGTACATGTAATGATAATGATAAAATATTACATTTTAAACAAAGAATCAGCATTATGTAATACACACTGAAGACTAGATGCTATAAATGAAAGAGGAAAATGTAATTATTGAGGAGCCAATTTTCCAAGGACTTAGGAACAAGAAAACACTTAACGGCTAACCATTTGCATCTTTGAAGACTCTCCCTCTAACAGAGGAAAAAAAAGCCTACCTAAGAGCATGAAACATCCTACAACAAACAAAGAGCACATGATCAGCTTTCTGAAAATTATGACTGTTAACAAAGATGTATGCACAATGGCCACTGAATTCAAAGCTTTTACCTCCTGGAGGTTATTGCCTTGCAACTTCAGAATTTGAAGTAGGCCACAGTTCTCAATCCCTTCAATTTGTGTAAGATTATTAAAAGAGCAGTCTAGGTGAATAAGAGTAGGTGCCTCACAAAGACCTTTTGTGCTGATTAACTGATTATGGTCCACAATTAATTGCTGAAGATTTTTCAATGACTCCAGACCACCTGTAAATTAAAGATTTTAGCTGAATTAAGCCATAATGAAATTAAAACATGTTGGTTTTCAAGTACTAAGAAAACTCTGAACATTCAATAGATTTGTATTATCTATAGTAACAATTAATATTAGTCCAGTATAAAGTTTAAAAATAATTACTGTATTTTGACTCTATCAAATATACAATGTGTACAGTTTACAAATTTCTGATCCTGTCAACCAAGCAATAATAACAGTTCATAACCCCTTCAGCACTTTGGTTGGAACAGAACATTCTTTTAGTGATAAAACAATACTTACTATGCCTTAAGCATTTCATAGCTGCTCCTCAGAACCTATGAGCTCTCTGAAATGCTAACAGCCCTCTTAAAATCACCCCTCAGAATGGAAACAGTATTTATGTTTAAAACTTAATTTTCATTATTTCATTTTTAATTTTTTTTTTTAAAGTTATGAGAAACGTGAGAAAAAAATGTGTTAAAACTTAGGCCAGCACCACCTCCATTATTTAAGTGCATCCTGTTTAGGAAATTATGTTATAAAATATTTTTAATGTAGAATTTTATAAAGAAAATTCAGTGTGTTTAAGTGTAAAGCTATACTTCTATAGCCATTACATTCTCAAAGTTACTCCTGCCAGCTAGTGTAAAGAGCAAGAATGTGCGCGATCTCTACTGTCAGCATCTGCTTCTTTCACAGAGTTTTTCCCAAATCATCCTCTTACAACAGCAAAAATCACACTGTCTTTCCATGGTCTTACACATGCTAGATATTCTGCAATGGCACTGATGCGTCTGACTTGCTACAGGTCCAAGCAGTTTCCTGTATCTCTGTAGTAAAACTCCTTTAAAGGGATAGCCTTTACAAAACATATCTGAAATAAGGAATTTCTGAATTTACTTTTCTTTCATATATTCTTCATGGAATTATTTGGGGTAATACTTTATCTCATCTTTATGTCACCTAAAACTTCCAAAGTTCCCAAAAGGAAGTTTGGCAAGCTTTACAGAGGTGAATGTCTTTGTGATTGTCCTCCAAGAATAAAATAGATTATGAGATCAGAAACCAGTTTGCACCATAGATTATTGAGAATACAGAAGAAGAATAAAAAAAGAAAATTAATGATAAGGAGAAAACAGAAGTAAAAAAATTAAATGCCAAAACTAGAAGTACATTTAAAAAACCCAATCAAATATAGGCCTTTGTATCATAGTAATCTAAAAATGGAAAGCACCTACTGGAAATAATACAATTGCCTGATATTAAAGAGATTTCATCCTAAATTTAAAACAAATGTCCCATACTATAACTTCAAAACTGTGCTTTAGGAAATAAATATACAAACCTTTAATTACTGTGAAAGAATTTCAAACATGCCCATGATATACTATCCTGACTGCAAAATCCTAGTCTGGATTTTCTTTTATGCTTGCATAAAAATAAAAAGGGAACCAGCACCATCTAGTGGTCTCAAAACAATTTCGTTTCAGACAGTTAAAATTAACAGCTCCCAGAGCAGTCCTGAAATCTCCACTGTTAAGTTATTGGCATAGCAGTACTGGAAACTTTAAAAGCACTGAATTAGTCTGGAGTGGGACAGAGAGGAGAGACTGCACGCACAGTAATAAAAGGCAAGGAGTTAATACAGGATCTGGAAATTTCCTATTCTGCAGGCTGCACCAAGCACCTTTTTAACATCTCTTTCTCCTCATCTGTCTTGTTTAATTAGACCAAGCATCATTCAGAACAGACATGCCAAGGCTACATACAATGGGATCAGAATCTATTCTGGAAATATCAAATGCAGTCCAACAGAAACATACATGAGAGAGAATAATGTAGTACAAACAGATGGTAATTTAATGTTTCTTCTGAACACATGCAAAATTAAAAATAAGCATGAAAAGTCTTCTGCACATTCCCAGAAGATATTGTCTGGTTTACACATGATACAACCAACAACAGCTATAGCAGTATTTGGGAAAATGCATTCAGTTGAAAAACATGGTTTCAGCAAGATTTGTAGAAAACCTTTATATAAGCAGCTCTTAGCAATTCGCAAAGGGCAGCTGGAGCCTTTTAGCCCTAGGGACTCTATCTTGGGTATCAACGCAGTTCTGAAGTAACTTCTACACGTGAAAAAGATGAATAATATGAGAGGAGTGAAAGCTGACAGTGAAAATGAAGATGAAAAAACACACAAAAAAAATACCCCAAAATTGAAAGGTGTCTGATAAAAAAACCCTCTATGTGCTTTCTTAAAAAGAGTAGGTCTAAAAAAGCATTTATGATTATCCATGGACATGCACTGCTGTTCTTAGCACTGCCAGGATTTAGGCAACATACTACAGCAATATAGACACCCTACAAAACTATTCTATGACTCAAGTCAAAATGCTACTTTTCGTGTAAGAAAACTTTTAAGTAAAGTATTCATCGTCCAAATACAAACATATGCACTGAACTTCAGTGTGTTACTGACACAATTACTTAATTTATGATCATGCATTCTTAAGCAGAAAAGCATAATTGAGACACATTTCTCATACTTTTACTGTTATTTTTCAGGCTTTTCTGGCAACTCTAATTTTTCCCCTAATGACGCTATATTTCAATGGGAGGAGAAAAAAAGAAAAAGGAAATCATACTATGCTTGAAGGTTCCTACAATAAGCTATTAAAACAGAAGTATTACAAATATAAATAAGCCTTACTTAGGAAAAAGCTCACAGCCTTTGTTAAAGCTGAATGAACTGAGAACACGGCACAGTACTGCAGCTTCCAAAATTGCTAACGGACATCCTGCAAGATTTACAGATGGATGGGATACAATAACTTCTTAAAACCCATAAATCCATTTTTGTGTATTCTACACGCCTACTTAAAACCAATATGTTATTGTATGAAATAAATCCTGTATTATGCATCTGCTTTAACCAGACATCCTCAAAGCAATTCTGGAGAGGAGAAAGACAGATTCCAAGCTGATTTTCGTGAATGTTTATGCTTATTTACCCACTCTGATTCACTAGAGACTCAGTAAACATAGCAGCACACTGCACAAAACAAAGTACAAGAGGATTTTACTCCACTAGACCTGTACAAAGATGCTAAATTCCACACAGATGCCACATTCCTAAATGCCATCCACTAATACTATGTCATTCTTAAAGTAATCTTACAAATATTTTTATCAAATGAGATAAATCTGAATAAGAATCTTATCCAGCAGTGTTGGCCGGAAGGACATAGATGAAGCTTCTTTAACTAGTTTATTTTATTGTTTCTCATTAGGCTACTAATATGCTTTTGCAGTAAACATTGATATTCTGGTACCTTTATTCTCAGGTATTATAAACTCTGTTCACAAATACTAACATTCCAAATTTGCACAGATTAGCAAAAAATATTAAAAATATCAACATGAAACCCCCTAAATCTTCAGGGTTTTTTTAAGGTTTCCCATATCCTGTTTGCTATGTCTTGTTATTTATCACAGAATTGCATGATTCATGTTCATACTGTTTCAGTTTCCTTTTTTTTTTTAAACAGTGGAAACCATTTCTTTATATAAATGTCTCATGTGAATGTGTTTTATCTATCAGCTTAACAATTGTTTTATATAATTTTCCTGCTGTCCAGCAGGAAAATAAAGTATGTCCAAAAACTTTAAATAAAATTAAAAATCTAAATCCAGACAAAGAAAACCAAAACCAAAATCTCCTTATCTTCTTTCCATTGCCAGCTCTGCAGTCTTTCCAAGTAACATCTTTAGATTTAGCAGAGACTAAGAATACAACCAGAAGGTCACCTTTTCAGGTTTCATGTTACAATTTATATAAAATTAATTACTTCATCACTTTTTTTCTTGATCATAAGATTTTATTTCAATGGACAAATCTCTGAAGATTCATCTCTGTTAAAACTATAATGCTGAAGTTACATAGTCATCCATTTTTGGGGGGGTTTTACAAATTTCACAGTATGTCATACACCAAAACCTAAGTCCCTAGAATACAGGGAGGCTGTTAAATCTATTTCTTTTATATCTGCTGTGCTGCCTTCTTGAAGGAAATTTGCTACTTTCAGGCCTTGAGAGCTCCCTTTCAAGTAATGATCTGGCAATTTACCACTACCTTTCCTCAACTGTTAATGTTGCTTTTGATGGACAACTAATGGTCTTCCCTCCACACATCATTCTAAAACCAAAAAACCCTGGCTTCTCCACTTACATACAGCAAAGCTCTTGGTTATTTTCACTGCATTACACTTTCCTGACCTTTTGTCAACAGAAAAGCTCTGGATCCTGATTACATCTATACTAAATCTACATAACTCAAGGCTCACAATGCAGTATTTTTGGCTGAGACACAATATCTACCTCTTAGGCACTTTACAGTCCGAGTGGCAGTACAAGCAAAAAGGCAGCACAGGCAGAGAGGCAAACACTTGTTCACTAACTGAAAAATTCCTGGCTGGCCAACAGAAAACATCTATCTCCTGGCAGAAAGATTTCATGTATTGATGCATCTGTTGAGCGGTCTGGGTGCATGTAAATTTAAACTGGTTGACTGCATGCTAAAGGTATACCCGTTGCCTGCCAACTGTTGGACCTAACAAATATAACAAACTGCCTTTGTAAATATAATAGCGGTTGGCACACCTGCTGTGCCTAAATGGTTTGCGCAGTTTTATCTTAGACTTATTCCTTTTTCCAGCTTTGGGGCAATGAGCAGCAGTGAAGAGCCAGAGTGGGAGGAAATATAGAACAATAGTTTGGAGCCAGAACAGGCAGCATTTTAGTAGAAAGAGAGGACATGGTCCAGTGTTAGCACGGCTTACAAACTCAGATGGATAATACAATTTCTATATAACTACTTACTGTGTCAGTCAGGAACACACTAGAATCCTCTGCAGTTGCAAGGCTAGGCTTTATATTAATTGCTTCTGTAGATAAACTGAACTCAGGTCACTCACGTATTCCGACTGAGTTAGTGCAGGTAATATTAGGGGCCCTTCTAGAAAGATTTTTAGTTCTCTTTGGCTGACAATAGTTATACAACCGGGTAGACAGAATACATGGCGGTAGCTAAGCCATACTACAAAAAAATGTGAAGTTGACTATGCTTTAACATGCAGGTCTGTTCTAAGTCTGTTTCCTCATTCTCCTTGGGCTTAGCAGCTGGCTGGCCCTGAATCCAAGCGAAGTATAATTCTCAATATAAACAGCATAAATATTGTTATACAAATAGGAGCAACTTTTCATTTTCTTACCAATTCGAGTGATTCTATTATAGGAAAGTTCAAGATTTTGGAGATTTATGCAGCCATCTAAGCCACAAACTGATGAAAGATGGTTCTTATTCAGAATCAGAATACAGAGATTTTCTAGATTTTCACAGTCAATTATCTGAATGTTGTTTTCCTGCAATAAAGGAAAATGAGTATTAAATATCATCTGAAGTGAAATAGCAGACTTAAGTGTAAAAATATGCGTAAAAATATGTGTGAAAATTGCTTATTTTTATCTTAAACTTCTAGCTGGGAGTAAGGGCATCTCTAGTTTTTCCATTAGGAAAATAAATTGATGAGATATAGAAACTGGCTTTTGTGTCCTGCTGGGACAGAGCAAAAATACATCTCAAACTTCATTCTGGCTCCGAAAATGTCCAGAAGTTGAAACAAAAAGTGTAAGGAGAAGTTAAGGACAGAGTGGTCTTTTCCATACATGCTTCCCTAGCTTCTCAAATCCTGGGAGACTGAACTGCATAGAAACCATCATATTTACTAGAAACTAATGAAGACTGCAATGGAAGACTTTGCTGAAATCCTATTTACAATACTGAAAATCTGCATTTAGATGTATTTTGGTCAGAAACATTAACATTGTTCTCAGCTAATGTTCTTCCCCCAAGAGATCTTGCTCTTTTAACATCCCTCTACCCAGGCCGTTTTAATAATGCTTCCTTGGATTTTTATTTCACTACCTGCTGCCCTTGCTGTTTAATTCTGGTTTTCACCTGCTCAACAGGTGCTCAAACAAACAAAACTTAAATTCCTTGTCTTTGTAACAAACCAATTAGTCCAAAGAGTCTAATTTCCATTCCAGAATTAACATGCTGACTAGATTTAGGCGCTACATTCAGCTGCAGACAGAGCTGCATACAGGTTTCCTTTGGAAGCTGTAAGACTGATTCCTGCCCTCAGACAGCCCTTTCAGTTGCACCAGTAAGTTAAAGCAGAGAACTGATATGGCTTAAATGTTAGCTTTTGTATCAACAGAAATGAGGGGCAATAGCAAGTAGGAATGCATGTCCAAGGGAAGCAGAGGTGGCTACTTTAGCTATGTGAGAAATATGCATGAAACAATCTTGGACTGTTTCAACTGTCACAAAAGAGGCTGTTTCTTCATTAAGGTTGAATGGAAGACAACTGCCACATTTGCTGGCACAGCAAAAGTATAATTATTAACAAAATATATAATTATTAAATTATTAATAAAGCATACTCAAAAGTATATCTAAGAGTTTTCTCCTTAACTAAATTATCCTGACATATGCCAGTGAGGCAATGCTGCATATTATTTAAAGCATAACATTTTAAAATTTAAAAAAACCATACAAACCACAAAATCAAAACTGTTCTGTAAGAAACAATATGCAAGCTAAAAATATTCACATACCAATAAAATTATTAGTAAGACTAGCAGCTTAGATATATATTACGCCCTTATACTAATACTTTGCTCTGTGTTTTGAGGTACTTAAAATTACCAAATCCCAGAAATTGTGTTCTGAATAGATACAAAACCTGAGAAAAGCAGACAGGTATTTCAACCTGCTCTATTGCAAAGCTCCTTAACTATAATTAATTCCTTTAACTACAATTATTATCAGCTCTCTCCTCTGAATTTAATTTAAAAAAAAAAAACAAAACCAACAAAACCCCCATACTTTGGAAAGAACACCAGTTACTGGGCAAGCAGAAACATTCAAAATTTCTATGAATAATAAGGGTATATTAACTTTCTTATGAACTGGTGTTGTTAAAACACATGAAATAAAAAATGTGAACAGAGTTGTTTCCTTTAAATTGTGAAGTTCTGGAACTAAGATGCATCACAGAGTAAAATGTTTTCTTTAGTCATTACATTCACAAGGCCATGTAAGACACTGTGCAGTAGCAAGTACATAGACATTACGCCTCTAGAATAACTCACTATACTGTTCCTTGAGCATATATGTGAGTCATTTTACCACATATTCAAGGTGTGTATTGCGAAGGACTCTTCCTTCTCCCTACTCCTGCTTAAGCTGTGCACCTGCTATGGTGAAGAGCATCTGCTGACTCATGAGTCAAGAGAGACTGAAGTAATGAAGATCTGTCACTGTGCCATACTAACATTAATGCTAGACTGATACCATCATGCACTTGTCTTAGTATAGGTTGATTCATCTGCAGGATGTTGCTGTGGTACAATGCAAATTGCTATATACAATGCATACCTGCTGGTATAACTTTGTTCACATTTGGGAGTATTTTGTTGATATTCCTATGCTCTTAAGACACTAAAAGTTACATATTCAGTTGGACGCAACTGCATAATCACCTAAGCAGCAAAACTGTCAGTTCTCCCTGGGTTATAATGAAGAATCAAATATGTTTGGTACCTCCACATTGATATACTTTAGGTCTTTGCAGCTACTTAGTCCTTCCAGTGCAGCTAGTCCACAGCGCCTCAGGGTCAAAACTTGAAGATTTGTACACTCGGATAACGTTGAGAGGCTACAAGCTGGCAAATCTTCGAGTGTAAGTGTTGTGACCTATACGCATTTATTAATAAATAAAAATAATTGTTTGTATATTGAACATTCATTGTACAATGTCACATTACGGTTATTTTCTTTTTAAAGAAAAAGAGGCAAAACTACATTCTACTAACCCTTTAGGAAACGCAAGCAACTAATATTAATTCTTTCATGTAGAAAAGCATGGCAATGATGGGTTTGATCTGCTAAATGGGAGCAGCTATTATGAAAACAATGTTTGATTTTAACACCTACCTATTAAAATAAATAAAACCAATGCTTTGCTAATGACATTGAATTTGAATGGATGGTAGATTAACACTAAGCAAAGCGATTAATAAAGCGAATTTTTTCCCATCACACCATCATAAATAATGAGTGAGGGAGTGCACAAGAACAGAGAAAAACAGTTCACAGTAAAAGTGTATGTAGTCTAGTATGTCATCTTAGAGTGGATACCAAGACAAGAGCACAGAGCAAGCATACAATGATAAGTTAGTAAGTGGTAAGACTAGTAAGTGCTGGGAACCAAGAGATGTTCTTTATGGCAAAACACCATTTACAAACTGATCAGCAATGTCCTGCTTCTGGAAGAGACTAGTCTGCTCAAGACTTTGAAGGGGCTAGATCAGCAGGACCCTAATACAAACACAAACCCATGTTAATTTAGCACAAAACAGGAGCTAGGAGCTCCTGCCTTTTACAGACTTAAGATACTATCAATCATCTGAAGAGTAATACCACAGCAGTCTGCCCCACAACAATCACAGGAATTCAGAGGACATCCTCATCGCCCTTATTCTGCATTTTTGCAGAGCAACTCTCACTGAAATCTGTATCCTGCTCAATGATAATCTCCTCCTCTTCCAAAACAGCATTCTGCTGACACACCGCATTAAAAAAAGAATAAAAAAAAGTGATAGTATGGCTTCCCATTTCATTCTAAATCTTCCATATAGTTACCTGCTGCAGACTACTCCAAGGGCCACTATGAATTATCTTTTGTGTACTTAATGGAGGCATCTTGCTAACTGAACTTTTCCTTGGTCGTTTTTTTATAGTTGCTTGCTTTCTTTGGTTTTCTTCATATATTTTAGACCAAGATTTACATGTGTTCATCCAGTTTATCCTCTTCTTTTCAATATCATCAGGAAGAACTAGTCTACTGGAACACTCAGCTGCACCTTGAATTCTGTCCCAGGTCTCTCTGATTTCCTCATTCCCACCTTCCATTAGAAACACAGTTTTCTCCATTGTTTCAGACTGAGAAAATTGATCTTTTACTTCTCTATTACTAACATTTGGCTGGACATTTGGTGGACTGCCACATATATTACTTGCCTTATTTTCTACCATGTCATTAGCTCCAAAATTAACAGATTCGTCCTTTGAGTTATGACTATTTGGAGCTTTATTAAGATCTCTAGTTTGTGAGTAATTTTCTTCTACATGTGTTTCTGAATTCATGTATATGTTCTTATTATTTACTTGAGAAGAGTGTTCCTTCTTCTCAGAGCCTAGCATATTTGGTATTGGTGTGAAATTCCTTTCTGCTGGAATCATCCAATTATTTGTTTCATCCACCATTTCAGTCTGTTTTTCTTTTTGCTCCTCTACTTGCTTATTTAGTTCCTTCTTCTGTTCTATTATCACTTTTGTATTTTCTGTCTGCTTATCCTTTTTTATGTTTTCTTTGTTGTTTTCTCCACTTTCACTCATCACAGCTTTTGCTCTTTTTTCTCCTAGTTTTCTCTGTTGTTCTCTTATTTGCAGTTGTTTTTCAAGTCTCAGGCTTGCTTTCTTTTTTTCATATTCCTCACGCCTCCTCACCTGTTGCAAATATTCCTGTCTTTCAAGTTCTTCTTGTCTCTTTTTTTCCTCCTCTTTCTTTTGCCTCTTGTCTTCCATTTGTCTCTTCCTTTCTTCCTGTTTTTCTTTCATTTCTCTCTCTATTTCTTCTAGTATTTTCTGCTTCTTTTTTATTTCATCCTTCCATTCTTTTAAGATGGGAGCATATTTTTTACGGACTAAAAATGATCTAAATCTAGCTTGGATTTTCACAGCTGCTGTATTCTGTTGTTCTGCCAGATGTTGCCTTTCTTTTGCTCTCTGCTCTTCCAATGCCCTTTTTTCCTCTTCCATCTGCAACCGTAGCTTCATGATCAATTCCTAGGCCAAAGCAAGTACGACAGACTTAAACTACTTTTAAAATAGGACAGATGTTGGCACATATTTATCATTAATAAACAGAATCTGGTGTATTAACTATTTCAGAATAACATTTATTCTCAAATATATCATAGTAATCTCATAGTCATCTGACAAAAGCTCATTTTACAACCTTACCTCATGTTGCATCATTTTGTCTCTCCAAGCATTTTTTTCTTTCTGTAAGTCATCTTCCATCACAGTTTCTTGTTTCTGCACAACAAATTAACTTACGTCAATATTGTACAAAAACTGGAACATCACAAAACACCCTCTCTCCGATCTCCCCCACCTTCTTGACTTTCCAACAATCTACTTTTGTGAATGCCTGAATTAAAATGAGAAACTCAGCTGTGTGAGGATCAAAATAAACAAACAGACACTCAGATCAGTAATGCAGACTTGGTCATGTAGTGACAGATGCGTACCTTCAGAGAGTCGGCATCTTGGTACTGACCCAAACAACTGACACCTTCTCCAAATTCTGTACTACTGTTGAAGATGAAAACTATGCTTATGAAACCAACATTCACACTACAGGTAGATAATAGCAACATAACAGAAATAAAAGCTCTGAAAGTATCATGAACAATTGCATTGGTATGTTACTGATAATGAATATCATCTTTCAAACAGGAATTTTGTTCAATGAAGTTACAGATTTTTTTTCCACTGAAATTGTTTCTCAACGGAAAAATTAAAAGTTCAAGTCTATTTTCTCACTGTCTGCAAATAAGTAGCATTCCCCCCCCCCAAAACATATTCTCAATCAGAAAAAAAAATCCAAATGATCTGGAATTACATCTGACTGAAAACTGGCAGACAGTAAGTACCTAAAAAACAGAGGCTGATCCACAACCAGCTAACTCCTGGTGGAATCAAGATAAATCAGTATCAGCCAAATTAAATGGACAGCAGTATATGAAGGAACCAGTATAAACAAACTAGCACTTCCACCTTGGACAAAGTCTCCCAGGTGCCTAAGCACTGCTTTTCATGCATGTTCAGAAGCATGCTGCTCAGACAACAGGAGACTAGAAGTCTAGATCCTTCTGTAATGGGGGAAATGAGTCTCTGTCTCTCACCTCCACAAAGAGTGTGCTAGTGACAGCAATACCAAAGTGTCCAAATGGGAACATGCCCCACCTTTTCTAGAGAAAGCAAGCCATTCTACATCCAAAAATTATTTATGACATCAAAGAGCAGAGGAAGCCTAATCAATTTTGTGGCCTGTCGAAAAGGGAGCTCTCTCAGACACTGAACTGGCCTTAAGAGATCAAAGGTC
Organism: Pluvialis apricaria; assembly: GCA_017639485.1. Classification (NCBI taxonomy): domain Eukaryota; kingdom Metazoa; phylum Chordata; class Aves; order Charadriiformes; family Charadriidae; genus Pluvialis; species Pluvialis apricaria. Next base: position 175,398,591 of record CM030007.1, read on the forward strand.
TTTTCATAAGCCCTTCCTTAATTTTGCTGACTTGAATTACGTTGCTGGGACCAAGATACTCAACTCTTCAGAAAGCTACAAATTAGTTAACTGAATATGTAGTGTTAATGCATCTCCCAAAACAGAAATATTTAGTCTAAATAATAAAATATTGTGGCCCTGCAAGTATAATGTGTGAGGGTTACATTTTTTCCACATTCTTACGCTCCTTTGTGGAGAGTTATCAAATCTTATCCTTCAATATGCACTATGCACTATAGCAAAACATGGCTAGACAACCTGAGAATGCAACCAGTCAATGTATGGAGTCACGGTTTGTTGTGGCATAACTCAGTAGATTAAGCCTGACTCAGTCTCCTGGATACAGACAAAAAAGAGAGTATTGTAACTTCTACCCAGATGAAGCACAGCACCAGCATTTCTGAATGGAATGATTTTGGTTCAGATTACTTCACCTGTGATTTATCATCTAACTGTGAAATTGGGGTGAGATGCCTAAAGTAGGTATTTTCTATTAGGGCACAGTGACCATTTTTCATTTGTGAGTAATTTAGCACAACTCTAACTTCCAGTACTTTCGCTGGTGTCATAATATAAAAATTTTGTAAGGGCAAAGCCGAAATAATTACTTAACATTTATCATAGCAAATTCATTCACTGTCGATCACAGCAGTAAACACATAAAATCCAATGGATTGTACTTAAATATGACTTACATCTCACTGTGGTATCACAAGTAGACAGAGTTTAGGACCGTTACACAGTTTGGGATAGTACTCTTTTTCACATTACATCTTGAATTCAGATAGTCTAGCCAGGAACAGGTCGGCTTTGATATCATCACTTACCTTATGAAGAAGCTCTAATTTTATTCTTTCAGCCTCAAATTCCTCCAGACGTTGCACCCTTCTTGCGTGTTCCTCTTCATCCTGTTTTTCCTGTGCTTCCCTCTCAGCTTTCCACTTTTTCCTTTTCTCATCTTCAAGATCCTTTCGTCTTTTCTCCCACTGCTCAAATTCTTGTCTACACTTTTCTTCTACTTCACAATGAGTAAGGCTTATGCTCATTTCAACATCAGCTACAAATTTGTAATCAACCAAGCAAACCTTTTATTTAATTTCCTAATAAGCATTGGGGAACATTAAACAGTCTTGAAGTATTGACAAGAAACGGATTTTGTGCTGATACAGCCAGCAATATATATCCCCAAGGAAATCAGAACTACAACATGTCGCTTCTATCAGACATGTCTTATTATCATGATGCACACTTACTGACTCTGCTACAATCGTACCAATGTATATTTCAGGATTACACTTCAGCTTCAGAATGAACTCTTCTGTGGCTATCAGCTGGGGTTTTATAACTGATGCACTCCACCCCAACACATGCAAAGGCCATGGTGAAGGGAAACTTTCCCAGCCAATGTGAACATACAAAATATGCAAGAAGTTGTGGCCAAGGCACAACCTGCTCAGTGCCTTCAATCTGGCTTCCATCTGTATTCATAATTATTTAAATCATAATTGGGTAGTATTTTTTCAAACAAATTTCTATCAAGACATTAAAGCCTAGAATAATTTTGTGATCCTGAAATGAGATAAAAGCACAGGCATTTGCTCATGTTTAATTCATGAAGTATCAAAATCTCTTGCATACTGTAAAGTGTAATACTTTACAAAGAATGTTATGATACTCATGAAAACAGAAAATCAGGAAATAGTGATATGATGCTAAAGATCAATCAACCAAATACCTAATGTGTTTGCTTACCTGTAACAAAACGGTTATCGATGACCACTGCATCATTGGTGGACTGACTATCATAACTAGGTGTTGTAGCAATCTGCAAGTCTTCATTTTCAATTTCAAATAGTACCTAATACAATTTAATATTGTCATTAAGAAACAGAAAACAAAATTTAAAAGCAGAACATAATAAAAACCTTCCAGAACAAGGTTAAGCTTTTCATCATATGACAAGTACAATAATACGAAACTTACTACTGACTGGAATCCCTAGATATTGAATAATATAAACATATCTGTCAAAATATTGCTTTCCAGAGTAATAAATATCAGAATATTTATCAAAATACATAATATTTCTATATGTTATTTAAAATATATTTTACATTTTTACTTGGAAAAATGAATGTTTTGCATTTTGGGATTTGTTTTATTTCTGTGGAACTAAGCACTATAATTACGCATTAATATTGTTATGTACATAGGGGAAGAACTAGTTATAGAGCAAATTTTTAAGAAGTGTATTTGAAAATAATGCTACAGGCACAAAGATTGCTATATTTCTTTCATGGTTCTTTACTAGCAAGAAGTAATCTATTCCTGCTCATTTATCGTGTGTTCATCACATGTTTGGGGCATATATTAATAAAGTAATTGTGATGTTCTAAACAATGGTCTTCTGAAAAGAAAAAAAAACATGTTTGCAAAAGTGCTCACTAATAAAAGCCAGGTGACAAATTAAAAGTGATAAAATTAAATACAGATTTATGTTTTTCTAAGAACTTCAGCAAGTTATTCAGTCAAATCCTATGAAAACATAAAAGAACCCATGTTCATAACTCTTGATTTGTCTTTGAAAGTTACAGACATTATTATGCTTACATTTTCTATAAAATAATGGAATATATTAGGAGTGAGATGAATAGCAGCACATCCTCCTGATCATCATAAAAAGAATAAGATTAGAGAAGCTTGAAAGTGTTACCATACTATTGAGATAATATTCTGTAAATAATTAACAATAAAGGATTATTCAGTTTCATTTAGTTTTGCTGATTTTTGTGCCCAGCATCTCAACTGCAGATACAGAGAATTTATTCAAATTTTTAAAACTTACAGACATGGTGTATTAGAGCTAACGTCCCAGTTCTAAAGAACAGCATATACAAACTCATCTTAATACCTTATGGGTAGTCTGACAGAAACAAAACTGAACACACCTATAGGTCCCCTTAAGAGGCCAACAAAGCAAGTGTAAGCTACCTAGAATTTTGTTCACTATAAATATTGTTTAAATAGAGAATACCCTTTTTTTAAATTGTTCTGGATCTTCATTATATTCAGAAGCAAATTCTGCCAAGTATTCTGAAGTATGGCAAGAAACTGCTCCATGTATGTTACCTAAAGAATAAATATATATATATGTAATTTAGTACACAGAGAGAAAATCCCTTACCAGTAGTCAGTTCTGCTCTATACTGCTTAGCTACTATATTTCTTTAAACTAAAATAAGGCATTTTTTTCCTTTAAAACTTTTAAACTGCCCCGCCTTCCAATTTTACTCAAATATACATGGGAGTCATTTGTCTACATTAAAGGTAGCAAATATGTGTAACTGGAACACACACAATGATATTGTAAGAATCCAGTGATAGCAAATACAAAAGAAAATTCCACTGCATGAACACAGCAGAACATTTTCTGTGTAGAAAAATACAATAGAGCTTGTATCAGATAGGTCAAAATCTGACAAAAACAACTATAAAAATAATTAAAAAGAATGTGTCTATTAAAAAATAGAATAAAAAGAAACCTTCCCCAAATATCAAAATGTATAGACAACATTGAACTTTTGTTCACAAAGAGCATTACACTAAATGAGTGTGAAACCCGTGATGATGTGAAAAACTAGCATGGAACAGACAATGCCAACTCTCGGGCATACAAACTATGAGATTGGCTTCAGTCATACAGCTGACGCGGCAACATTGTTCCCAATTACAAGGTCATTTCATTTAATGTTAGCTTGGATATCTCTAAAGACAGACTTTAAACATTATCCTATGGGGTTCAATTCTATCTGAACTGTTAATTTCAGCTCCTAGTGACTTTAGTTTCTTATGAAGAGTCTGGCCCAGGTGCTGTTTCAGAGAATGATCCTGTGACTTGCCTTGATCTGTGTTTTAGCATCAGATGAATTTTTAGAAAAATTCAATTCATACTTAGATGTTAATCCTAGAAGACAGCATTGCATAGTTTTATTCCTAAAGATTTTCAACACGCATTCAGAAGCTGATACAATAGGTTTCACTGCTGGCTCTACTTAAAAGTTTGCATTGTTTTACTGATGATTGTTAGTCTAACTTCCATTGGCAATACAAGGTGCATAAATATTTTAACTGTGATCCCTGCTTACTTGTAGTTTCTTCATCTTCTAAGTCTTGCAGTATAAGCTTTTCAGCATCTTGATTTCTGCTCTTTATAAAGTTTAAATAGGAGAGAACTGATTCCGGCAAGTCATCTGAAATCTAGAAAAACACGACGCATGACATAAATTCTATATTTTCATCTCACAGCCACAACCAGAGGTAAATTCTTGACATGCAAGAATAAAGGCTCATTTTGGCTTCACCTATAAAGTCCTGATGGAGATTTAGCAGCAATTGGTACCAAAATTGTTCCCAGTTCCTACACTTTTCCCATTGTCTTATCACCCACTGACCAATTAATAATTCTCACTTTTAATTACATTCTAATTAATTTTTGACTGGAACACATTTTAGTAATTTATCTTTCACAATCTTCAAAAACATGTTTCAGTTAACATTTTCTTTATAATTGTGTTGGACCAAGAAATTAAGAAAAAGGTTAAGAAAAAAATTAACAAATACCTATGATTCACAGGATCATTTTCTTAAAGATGTTCAGACTCTTTAAAAATTAAATTAATTTTAAATTTACTAATGTTTAAAGTATTCATGTAAATCAGACACTTCTTTACTACATAGATACTTTCTATTCAAAAGACTGTCTTTTACTGCAAACATTTGGGAAAATGGAGTGCCTTCTCTCAGGTGTGTAAATTGCAGTAAACATTGTTGGCATTCAGCATGTGAGTGCATAAATAATTATCACTGATGCCTTTGCCTACCTTTATGTCATATCAAATACATGATTTACGGTCACATATGAGCAATATCATTTACCCTAATATCCTATAGAGCAAGCCATTTGCTACAAGTCTGAAAGACTAAAATAACTGAAAAGGACCCAAATACCTGATTGGATTTCAGAGGAAAATCTTTCCCCAAAATAAGAAGCCACCCAAAAAAGAGGACTTGAAGCACCAATTTATATGAAATTAATATTAGGAAGTCTTCAAACAGAAGACAGTTTCTTGTAAGATCTGAATACAGATCTAAATGAAAAATCATTGGCTTATTTATACAGATTTAATCTACCTCATTAGTTTTAATAAAATCTTCCAGCTTCAGAGGATTCTAAACCAAATCATTATCTACGAGTCTGATTTTTTCACTTAAGCAGAATGCTGATATTCATCTCTCTTATTGTCTTGTCACCAGTAGAGGTTACATTTTTCATGAAGCAATACTACTGAGACTACTTTTCAGAAGAAATCCTCGGGTTAGGTATGTCAGGAAAAGCTCATTCATCAGATAGGCTTTCCAATGCCTGTACTACTTTCAAGCAGAAACAAAAGCAGTGTTAGTCCATTGAATACTTACAGTCTCACTGTCACTCAAAGCTTCGTCTGATACCTCTGTGTCAGGATCATCTGCTTCAAAGGAAGAAACACTGATTCTGCTTAATTCAATTTCTATTTCTTTTTCAATTCCTTCAGTATCTTCTGACATTCTGCTTTCCACAGCGTCTTACCTGCTTTCAAAGCTACATAAAGAAAATATTAACTTTCAGTACCAAACTTTCATGAACCAAAATAAAGAGTGTGCTCATCTACCATAAGTTTATTCAGATGTACTTATTGAACAGTCGGCTTAAAACATGAAAAAGAACAGCAGAAGTTTGTTCTGAACATCTCGCTCCATACCAACCAACAAAAAGTAAGAAAAAAAGTTAGTCTGTGGTAAGAAAATTCCCCCCTCAGTCTACCCCTCTAAATTTTGCAAGTGTTACCAAATTTGAGTATTAAAAACGTCTGCCTGCTCTCTACTCCTTGTGTACAGTATCAGTGCTATGACCTAAGCCTCACAAGGTTTTTTCCCAGACCTAACAGCTGCAAAGAAAAAAAAAAACAAACCACTTCAAACAATAAATACTTATTAATAATTACAAAATAAGACTAAGAATCCAGACAGCACTCGATGAAGTTGTAACGATACGGAGAAAACAGTGAGAAATGGCCTAACCCACAGAAGTACAAGACTCGTAGATGGATCCAGTCAGGAGGGGAAAGCGACCCTCAACCGTCCGTCCCGTCCCCCGTCCACCCTCCGCAGCCCGCACCCCTCTCCTCACCCCTCGCCCCAAGCAGGGGACACGGGAGGCCGCCCAGACCCGCTCTACCAGAGGCAGCGAGCAGCTCCTCGTCCCTCGCCGGCTCCTGGGGCAGCAGAAGGGACACGCTGAGCGTACCTCAGCCGTGAGGGCGCGACGCGGCTCCTCGCTGAGAGAAACTACACCTCCCAGCAGGCCTCGCCCGGCGCCACTGCCCGGGAGGCGCGCGGAGCCGCCCCTTTGCATGCCGGGAGCTGTAGTCCGCCCCTCAGGGCGGCCATCGCCCTCGGCTCTCCGCAACCTACTCCGTGCAGCTACTCACTTCTCGTTCAGCCCACCTCCTACCGGAGCCCCCGCCTTCCCGGCCGCCTCCGGAGACCGCCCGCCCCGAAATTCCGCAGCCCCCTGTCAGGCCCTCCGCAGGGACGGCGAGAGCCCCCGCCGCCGCGCTGTGACACCGGCGGCGTCACCACGGCAACGGGAAACAGCGGCTGGGAAGGCAAGCGGGAGGATCCAAACTTGTGCAGCCGTCGGCGTTTCGCGCCGGCGGGGCGGGTGGCGGTGGGCCGCCGCGGGGGCGCTGAGGGGAGGCCCCGCCTCACTCCGGCCAGCGTGCGAGGTGGGATCGTTTCCACAAGTCATGCACGCCGAGCGGGGCTCTCCGTGCCGTTTCTATGCGCATTTTACAACATCGTCATCATATCAGTACCTCCTGTGTCTGTTTGATTGGTTGGTAGTTTACATGCCGGTGGCACAGTCGAGTTATAGCTCCTACGCACGCTCAGCGGAGGGAGGGGTCTTCCCCTGGGCCAGGGTCTCCCTGAGCTGTGGGTGTGATTTTTAGTATTATAATGAAGGTGGTTCGGCTTAGGACACTCAGAATTTTCACTTTTCTGCCAAGTTTCAAAACATGTAAATTAGTAGCATTTCCAGGGTCTGTATGCTCCTATGCTCCAGGATGTTTCCCTTCAAGAATGATAACATGACTTGCTTTCCTGGGTTAGGAGTGCTTTCACTATGGATTCAAGGATAGAATCCTCATTATCAGTGAGAACGTCTTAGGAGTTCCTGAACTAATCATCCCCGATGCTTGTAAAGAAACATCCCCGAGGCCAACCATCTGGCCAAGTACACAACGAAATGCTCGTATGCGGGACCCTACATCAAAAGTTGGGCTAATGCCAAAGCTTAACAAGTCTAGCCAATTTTAATGCTAACAAAACTGGCTAAAATTTTAACCTTACGTAAGACAACAATACGGGGCAGGGAGGGTGCAGGCAGTATCGATTTAGTGTGTAACACTATTTATAGGGAATGGATCTGTCCCTAAAGTCTGATTAGGAATACCAAGCTGCAAAGACAGGTGTAATAGAAAAATAAGAACTGAAAGGTAAAGATGGGTTTTACATAGAAAACAAGCACTTTTGTGAGCAATGGGAAGGATCTGCCAAGGATAGTAAGGTTTTTTCCCCATCTCCCATGGTCTTTAAAATAAACTGAGCACCTTTCTGAAAGACTTAATGTCCAGATATGGGATTCAAGGGCAACCGTTTAATATTTTCTCACTGGTATTACAGACAAGCCAGACATTCAAATCTCAAAACAACAAAAATTTATCCATTTGAAATCCACCCTGTGATGTCTCGTACTTTACAGAATCATGTAATCAGTGAACTTTTCTATGTGGTCACTTTAAGAAAGAAAATCTTCAAGCACAGAGTTGAATGTGCACTTGATCCTTGTTTTGTAACGCGAGTTATGCTGTGATCATGGTGACTGAAGACCGTGGGCACGGTGTCATGCAGTTAGCAAACAACCTTGCCAATAAAAAAAGACGTTTCTGTAGGCCTGTTGCCTGTAACCAGGAAGTTAGGGCCGATCAACAGAAGAAAACTTCTCTGTAGTAAGGATGTGGTTAAGTTGGACTCGAGGAAGAAACGCATCGTTATGAGACTGTGCTCTTTCAGGTAGGATGGTAATATTCAGAGCTGGTAAGACTTTTCGTGTGAAATAACAATGTAATGTAAAATGTACATCATTTTATAAAGATAATATTTCTATTTTTCACATAGATGATTTAAGATAAACTGTATTATTATTATTAACATTGCTCAAAATAAAGCATTACAGCCACATAGTTATGACAACAGAAATACTGCAGATGCCAGTTTTAAAGTGAAATGTGTAATCATTCAAGGTCTTTTACTAGAACAATGCTTCACACCAATGTTTTAATGCATTCTGATTTTGAAAATTCTGATGAAATGCAATTAGTCTTAATAGTAGTGGATCTTCTTCAGGGAAAGTGCAAAACCAGTTATCTAATAGAGTCCATAATGTTCATGGTGCATTACAGACCCAAATCCATTGTGGAGCTAGTTTACGAAGCTTGTCGCTTTCTTCATTCTGCAATTCAGCAACTAAAGTTTTATAATCCAGGCAATGAGGATCTTGACAGGGCAGACAAAGCTTGTGTTTGCTGAATCTTTTCTTCTAATCAACAAATTTGATACATATGTAACATATGTTTTGTATGTAAAATAAGTTGTTAACACAAGATAGTTTTTGACCACAAAAGCTTCAACTTTGTCATTCTTTTTTCTGTTTTACAAGTAACAGAAGACATAACTTCTTGTTCTAACCAACCTGTAGTAATTCTGACAGAAGGCAAGCACAATTCCTTTCAAACGTGTCCCTTTGCATTAGAAAATACTTTCTGAAGAGTATGCCCATGCTGGTTATGTTCACGCGTCTGTGCAGGTTTGTGTGCCTGCCAGCTTTACACATGAGAAGTGTACGACAACTGCAGTTGGCTGCCGTTGCAGAAACCATCTTCTGACACTGCTCTTGGGCTTCTTTCAGCTTGTACCACAAAGCCAGGCAGACCAAAATGCCAGAGTATATTTGCAGAAGAGGCACAACAGGTGAAAGAGAACATGAGGTGGGGGACAAATGTATGAGTTTCACTGTGCAAAAATCTTGATAGGCCCATAAGAGGTGGTACTCAATAATTGTAATAATAATAGTGATATATAAAAAATAAGTCTTGCATCAGAGAGTGTACAGTGCTAGAGGTCTTTCCTGCTGAAATATGCTACACTACACTCAAGATGTGAATGCCCATCTGGCTTCACTGCGGTTCTATCAAGATTTGCAAACATTTGCAAGGGTGATACAGGTGGTACTCCAGTTCTAATGCACAATTTGTGTCTATTTCATGGGCCGTTGCTACAGGTGGGGACTCTGCCTTCCCTTCCATTGACTGGGCGCCAACCTGCTGTTGATGACTGATGAAATGCATGTCTTGATTTAGTTTCCTTTAAAAGGAATTCAACTTTTCACATCTTGTTACATTCTGGAACAAAAAAAAACAGATGAAAAAAGTCCATGGAGGTGAGTGGGAGATTCACTTCAAAAGGGTACAGTGTACTCCGGAGTTCAGGACAAGAAAGTTGGTAGCACTATTTGACAGCTCTCGTGGCTTTGCTAGAGCTGCGTGCTGGATCACACTGAAATCATTAGGCTGTATCTGCTGCTTTCAACAAAAATTGAATCAGATCATGTAGACAAAGGAGCGCTCATATCTTTACTATGGTTCTCCCTCTTCATTTCAGCTGGTATCCTTAATAATTAGTAAACTAAGTGTATTGAAGAATATAAGGACAAGTGTATGCCAGGCTAGGTAACTCTTGCCATCGCTGCAATAGAAATCTTCCTGCATGTGTGCTGCCTCCAAATGTGTTTAGTAGTTAAGAAAAAAAAGCTAAAAAAAGAAATACGTTCGTACGATATAACATTAGAGGCAATAGAGACCAGGCACCATCTTGATGCTTCTGCTGTTACTACTATTTTTTGTTCAATTTATCAGGTGGCTGTTTAAATTAATGAAACATTGCCTGAAGAACATAACTCCCGTTGTAATTGATAGGCTTAGTTATATCTGTTTCATATTGAACTGAATATATGATTATATTTTCAGCTGTGATTCAAAACTGAAAACAGAAGAATGAAAATAAGATATAAAATGCTAAAACAGAAGTACTACTTAAATGTCTTCAATGGAATTTTCTTGGTAAAAATTCTGTTTCCCTTTTCTTATTTAGCATCTTCAAATTAATTTTTAAAAAATGTTTTGAATTAAAACAATAATCCTCCTTTTTTTTCAGGCTCTGGGTCTTATGCTTTTGATATTTGGCCTGTGGCTTTTATTTGACAGAAACAATTTATTCAGTGTGTTATGTGAGTATAAGCAGAATTTTTCTTTTTTTCAAATGATTGCAAGATAAATAAACAGAAAGAGCTATAGAAATTTTTTTCACAAGGTGGCAGTATTGGATTGAAATGCATAGGTTATTTTTTTCTGTTTTGTGTATTTTCCATTGTTAGACAGTATGATTATCAAAATAGGGGAAAATATATATCAGTATATCTATAGTTTATATATGATTATAATTATAAAATTTATTTACTTCTCTTGGTGTACAGCCTATATGAATCACTGAAATGTAAATCAGCTCTATTGATCTTTTGTTTATATAGTTTACCAGACTGCATTTGGCCTGCATTTGACAAGATTATAGACCCTTTAGGTGGATTTTTGGGTGGGATGAAGACAAGTTGGAGCTTGGGCCTCTCCATATAGGTATTTCTTTTTCCCAGAGCGCCTATGAAATTGTTTCACAGAGAAGCAAGTTTTGGGTCACATTACAACAGCTGTGCTCTTAAAGAGTTGTCTGCCTTGCCTGTGCCAAGGAGCATCAGTTTGCAACTGGTGGGATGGGAACCATCCAATACAGTAATTCTGGGACGAAGCATTTGAGATGGAAGTAATGAGAACCCCTGCTACTTTCCATATCTATGCAAAAATGGTTTAAGCGGAAAGGGGAAAGAGGCGAGTCACAAAGAGGGAGGATAGCATTGAATCTGAGTCTGGATTTAATGAGAACTTTATCTATGTCTACATAGGATCTGTACATGTGCTACTAATTTCTGGAGAACAGAAAAACTCTGTAAACTTGTAATTGTTCTCTGATTTCATTGTGTGTGGTTCGCATGGTTCAATTGATTATGTTCTGTTTACATCTCGTATGTTGTTACCATCCTCTGAATTTATGACAATATTTTTTTTTCTTTCTGTGACTGCAGATAGCATAAGTAATAATAATGCCCTTTTATCATTCTACTATTTCCATCCTTTCACTAAGGCATTGCAAGGGTTTAATTGTTTTTCTGAAATAAGGTTTTTAAGTGGAAGCCTCAAAAAAAGGAGAAATGACAGTATGAATGCACCGTTTTACAGTTTCTTCAGGCGAAAACCAGCTAGCGGCATATATTTCTTGTATGTTACTTGGAATTGGATCTGTTATTACTTTTATATCAGCCGTGGGATTCCTTGGAATTCTTAAGGAAATAAAATGTCTGCTAGTTACAGTAAGTGTAAATCAGACTCCAACTTTCTTGTAAAATGAAAAGGAATTTTGTGTGCATGAAAACTGTGATCCTGTCTTGATATTGTGATCTCCATATCCAGTGCTTAACAAATCTGTTGATAGAAAGATACTTTTAGATAAATTCTGGCTCAAATGAAATCTGAACAAAACTGAAGACCCTTCCATATCACTGCATGAATGTTTTCAATGACAACACACTTGCAGTTTCATGCAGCAAAGATTTTAACCACTGTATTTATGAACTTAAAGGTGTTAAAGTTAATTCAGTATTGAAATTATGCAGAGTAACTATCTCTCAGTGTATGCTTATATGCTTAGTATGTGCTAAAGAAATAAAGAAAAGCCTGCCCCCAAATATTGCAGATTGAAGGCACAAGTAGCTACAGTACGACTACTGTATCGAATCAGAAAGTATGATTAAAAAGCTGTTAGCTATCTAGACCTACCTGGATACTCCATATTTATATACAATTCCTGTTTTTAAGAGAAGAACACTTTGTTTTTTGAAAAATTACATGGTAACTATACGTTCTTGTGATCAATTTGATTACATTTTTTCCTTTATCTTTTGTTTATTGTCGCCCTTTTTGAGCAATCTGTTTTAGACTATGTGAAGGCTGAAGCAGGTTCATTTGTTAAGCACTATAAATGTCAATTGGCACAGAACTGAGAGGAACCCAGATGCTATAACCAGGAATCTTGCTCCTTCTTCCTTCCTGCTACTGCCCTAAGCATGTAGTGTTTGCCTCACAATTTATCAGATGGTGAAAAAAAGAAGTGTCTCATTTCCACCTTCCATGGAAGTATCTAGTATCACAAGATCTAGATACTGTAGGTGAAATTTGATCTCAGTGAAAATGAAAAAAATCAACTCTCTTTTTGTTTTGTTTGTGCATCTAATATCTCAAAGGAATCCTTGACTAGGTGTGAGACTTACGTACCATCATAATTTAAACAGGAAATAATGAAATAAGAGTTTTCTTCAGTGGAGCACAGCTCCTTAACAACAGCTTTTATCTTTCACTTCCAAGAAAGTCATGGCTTTGTCTTTAAGCCCAAAACAATGGGTTGTGCTTTGCCTGAAGCCTGCCTCTTAGACTATGATGTCACTTTCTGAGGGCTTCCAGGAAAAAATATTTCTTACTTTTGTTGGAATGACTCTAACTAATAGTCATGAAGGATTATACATGAGTTTCTGGAATTTTTTATTGCATTGCTCACTTGTTCGATATTATGTCTATACATAATTTGGAGTGTTTTTTCAGTACATGAGTTTTCAGATCCTGGTGTTTGTTACCCAGATGGCAATATCAATGCTGATATTCATGAAGAAAGAAGAGGTATGTAAATAAATTATCTGAGACTGCTGATACTTTCAAAATAGTTTCTTGCAATTAATTAAAAAATTCAAATTGTCAGTTCTCGCTGTATGCTGTATCACCATTTGTTTGAACTTGAGTATTCTACATGTCGACCAGGCGTAGCAGAAGATGCGGGAAACTTAATTTGAGGAATTCAGCATGGTTCAATAGTTGAAAAGGGGGGTGCATGGAAACATATTTCCAGTTTGTCCCCTGTGCAACAAAATACACTCTTCCTGTTCAGGAATCTGGAATCAACAGTGTAAGGGACAGCTTTATTCGTTTCTGAGGGATGACCCAGAAAGTCCCTCCTTCCTGGACACCAGCAGAAGTAGGAGAAAGCATTAGATGCTAACCTTTGTCTGCTACCAGGTGATAACGGTAGTCTGCTGTGCAATTGGTAGTAGGAGGCACTGGCATCATGGCATGCAAAGTATGCTAATGAATTAATAATTTTATTGTTTGAGCCTGTATTTTAGGTCCTAGCAGAGATCTGATATAAGGAATATGTATCTCTGCTTTTAACAACAGGAAGCAACCGACACAGCTGTTGTTGCTAGTAACTGTACTGCTTTGAAACTTTATTCAGTCATTTATTTTTCTACATATAGCAACTCCAATAGCTTGAGCACTCCTCGCTGTATGATATGGAAGGTAATCTTTACTGAATCCGTACTGGTCTGGCCGCTTTCATATTCCATAATTCCAAAATCTATGGTTTGAGAAAACCTCCCATGACACTGGTCTCATAAGGTTCATACAGTTCTCCAAATCCTGCTGCTATTCAGGCAAAGTACAGCACAAATAAATTAGTTTTACTCCATCAAAGTGAATCTGTATCATCAAGATTTCTTCATTAAATGTTAATTTACAATTATGGAGCCCTCCCTGTTTTATACGATAGTTTTACATATTGAAAGATTTGAACTTTCAGGAATGATGTATTCCGGAGTCAGCTATTTGGGCTATGAAAATTGGTTGAAAGATTGCAGTTAAATTTATTTTATATCAACTGTAATTGCACTTGATCTCAACCTTAATTAAGTGTTGCTGAAGTATAATAAATAAGGGTAACATCATCGTTCACTGTGCAAGCTTTTGAATTTTGTTTTTAGGATGGCTGTAACAAGGGGAATAAGTTGGAGAAGTCTCTTTTTTTTTCTTGTTTTGTAATGAAACCTTTCAGTGACCTAGGAGTTCTCCTCTGCATGCATTCCCTGTTACACTCTCTATAACTACACTTTTTGTGCTCAACTTGTTCACTTCAATTACTGTTGAAGGTGTATTTTACCTTCAACATTATTATATTTTACCTCTGCCAAGATGCCTAATCTAGGGCCAACATGAGCTGCTAACTCCCCTAGCCCAAAGCAATACACATCCTGGCCAGATTGTATGGTGCTCACACAAGTTTGTATCACATTATATGTAGAATCAATTTTGAGTTTGTGCTTATTATTATATGGTACTGTGTTTATTAAAAATAAGTATGAGAGGTAGGATTTAATATTTCATGATAGATCAGGTGCATCTATACTACGTTCCCTGGCTCTTCTCGCTCCATTTGGGCTAATCACCTTGTGTCTGCCTGTGCTATGTATGTGATTTGGGTCACTTCATTTATCTTCCCCTTTTGCTTTCAACTTTCCCATTAGTGCAATGGCTATGACATGTCTTAGATCATATTTGGCAAATTGATTAGAATGCTGCTGCTTGCAAGTAACCATTGAAGAAACCTGAATATCAATAAAAGATCAAGGATTGTAATATCCATCCACACTCTTCTCAACATGCATATACCAAATGCTATAAATATTTATGAACAGGTCCACAATCAATGGAACAACAGAATTGATGAAGTTATTTCTGAATATGGGAATGAGAGTCTGGCTGAGCAGGAACCTGTGTGGAACATTCTGGATGCTGTGCAGCACAATGTAAGGAAAAAAACCCACAAAATATCACAACCAAAAATACTGCATCAACCAAAAAATGTGTCTACCAATCAGAACTTTAAAAAAACAACTCCTTTTGTAAAGGATTAATTTTTCAAGATCCGCTGCTTGATATCTGATGTGGGTGGGCAGATTCCTTGCTGTTATATGGATTATTATGAATGACATTAAGCTTTTGAAGGTCTTGTAGATGTATGTAGGAGCAGACAATTCTGGTCACTGAAGTTTACCGCAGCTGAAAAAAATGATGGATTTCCTAATATCTTTGACAGTGCTAAATATCATAAAACACGTGGTCTGCTTAATTCTCGAGACTGACCTGAACCATGGACAAACAGAGATGATGTGAGGTCAAAGCAGAGCTCCTGCTGTGAGAGCATTTGAATAGATATTGCACGGAGACTCTCTCAGAAATAATGCTTAAAGCCTCACATGAGCTTGCAAATCAATACTTTCAGCACACATACTTAATTATTAATCATAATTTTTTTTGTGGCCTGGCAGCATGTAATTTGTTTCCTTTTTCAGAAAAGTCCTTTAAAGCATTTGTATGAGATCAATCATTTTGAAAGTTGTTAGCAATGTTTTTGACCAGTGGCCTGCTATCCACCCTTCAGATTAATTCTGCATCATAAGCTTTTAATTACAAACACTGCAGCTTAACAGTTTAATATTGTTTAATATATTTCTATAGGCCAGCTGTGAGTTCCTTAATATGGTTTCTTGCAGAGATGAGTTAATAGTTCTTCACTAATGTTGAAGGTAATTTATGATTCCAGATAACTCACAAAGCGTATATGTCTAGACTCAAGATTACAAATGCATTTGTAATGTATATTTAAAATCTGTTCTTTGAAAATCCAGCCTTCTTTCATTGCATTCATGATTTCTCTAGTAATAAATGGTGACCTCATTATGTCAATGGTGCAGCTAGACTATGTG
The DNA here is from genome assembly GCA_017639485.1 of Pluvialis apricaria. Lineage (NCBI taxonomy): Eukaryota > Metazoa > Chordata > Aves > Charadriiformes > Charadriidae > Pluvialis > Pluvialis apricaria. The sequence goes on from CM030007.1 coordinate 175,414,525, forward strand.
CTGGTATACTTGGGCTGAGTTTTATTAAACTGTTGTGGGAGCACAGATTTCAGCAAAGTTACCTACCCATCACCTACCCTGCTGGACATGTTTAAATTGTGGCAGATCTCAAAATCCTATGGGTATTTTGCTGTGGGTGTCTAAGTCAGATAAAATTATATTAAATCTGCCAAGGTGAACTTTTGAATGAAATACTGTCATCCCCAAGTCTTGTGTTACATGCTTCCAGCTCTTTACAATATCATTTGCATCTGCCATGAGAAAAATAAAAAGCCTAAGATCACAAATAGTATTAGAGAATAACTATATTTTTATATATTCTTGGTAATATTTAACATGCTGCTTAAAACTGGTGTTTTTTTTTTTTTTTAACTGAACTTAGAGTTGTTGAAATTGAATGTTTTTACAGAGAAAGAACAGTTTTGGCTAAGTTATCTAATTTTTCAAAATTTAAAAGCAATATATTTTGGGTTGACTCTTCAAAACATTGAAATGACATGCTTTTGTTTAGCATCTTTAAGCTAAAATATGGCAGACTTTTCATCCCACAAAACAATTCAAATATTTCTGAAGTTTCATCCTCATTCAGAATGAAAAACTGCAGGAATTTCCTACAGGACAAGAATCCTGTTCTCCAAGCTGTTTGATTGTTTGGTTTGGTTTTGTGTTACTGTTATTGAAACAGATTATTGGCAAGAACTAGCTGATAATCCAGTTGAACAGGGCACAGTATTTACTTTGTGCTTCAAGTGTGAGGTATGTGTTCACAAGAGATCGATTGCTGCTAAAACACAAGTTGGAATAAGGAGACTTTCTAAAGATCTCTTGCTAAGAGAGGAGAATTTTTGCAAATATGACATTAGAAGTGAGAAAGAAGTTTTCGAAATCTGATCCTTATTTACGTTTCTAGATCAGAGTAAAACAGTGTCTGTGGGTTTATTTTCATTTCTTAAAATATGTTTTATAAAATTTGTCTCCATTCACTACACTCATTATGAAACAACATTCATAATGTTGTTTCAAATAACATATAGTTTTCTTTCTTCTTTTTGTTGTACTTCACAGTACTTAATACAGTTTACTGCTTACACACAATTTCTACACTGAAATTACTTTGGAAGGTTAAGGGTGATAGTCAAAATGTTTTGCTTTAATCTCGGTTTGTAATTTTTTCTTTTTTTCAATTTAAATGTGTTCTAGAATAATGATAAGTCTAAAAGAAAGTTCCTTTCAAAAGTATATTTTTAGATCATATTGTTCTTAAATCTGTATGAACCAGTACATATCATGGGAAATGATGCATGAGGGTGAATCAGAAACCTCTCTCTATGGAGTACAGAGGGAAACAGTCTAGCTAATTTAACCAACTAATAGCTAGCACTTGTTGGGGTGGAAATTCCTCTGTGTGACAGTTTTTATAGATGTTGAAGTTACCAAGTTACCGCATTTCTATTCTAGATGGAATGCTGTGGAAGATACAATGTTACACAGTGGGAAAGGAATGAAAACAAGGAAAATAGTACTGAGGTCCCATGTTCATGTACAAAATCCAGTCTGAAGAAATGGTTTTGTGATGTCCCAAGGAATTCAACATACAGTATGGTAAGAAATTAACTTGCCTTGAAGAATGTAACTTTTTCTACTAAATGGACTTTGGAAAAAGTATACAAAACATGTTTTCCACCAAGATTTGACTTACAAATGCCAAAGTATTAATAATATTCGTTGTTTTGTCTTTGGTCACTCTAAGCCTCGGTTTTTACTCGTTAGGTGTCAGTCATTTATGCTGTTCTAAATTAAGGATAATTCAAGAAAACAGGAGTTGTGCCTGTCACAGATCAGTATCACAGGGACATTTAGAAGTGGTTTAAGAAGCAGTAAGCATATTGGCATTCAGAAGTCGATGCTGTGCAAATCAATGATGACAATGGAAAGTGACAGTATATAAAAAGTATACAGTATGTTTTCCACTTGTAATTACTATTCATTGCTTACAGAATGTGAGCAACATCTCCACCTGTTTATATTATCTGTTTCCAGAGCATCTCCAATACTTTACAGGATAAGAGGAATGAGCAAGGCATTGACATATGAGATGTGTTTCCCGAGACTAGTTCATGTTAGCATTTACATGGCTTAATATAAACGGGGGAGTTTGCATAGGACCATTAGATATCGTCATCTGATAACAGAAAACTAGAGCAAAGTGATTCATACTATTCTGTTCTAGAAACCATCCAGTGTTAATAGGACTGTCCAATGAGAACAAAAATTCAATGGATAAAGGTTGTTTCTTGACAATGCAGGACAGTAAATAATAGAAAGGATGCTGTCAAATGACATCTGGTACTGTCTTCCTTCACTTATCAGTTTGGAATTCTTCCCTGTTTCCACAAATCCTTGTCATTATTAAAAGATCACTTCAAAGTATAGAAGGCATTTATTTATATGTTTTATTATATTATTATATTTATAGCTATTTTAAGCTATGTATTAATACACTATTTATTTTAAAAAGCAATATAATAAGCATAGACTGTAATCTGGAAAATATGCACCTCCATTTCAGGATGCATAATGCATGAGAATCAGTGAAAACTTGAACATATTATTTCAAGCATTTGCTTGTAATCTCTTAGTTATACTCATACAAAAGCAAATTCCCTTTTGATTAAGTCACAAGCTCTGGAACATTTCCGTACAAAAATATGAGATTTACTTAAGAACAATCTGTTTAGTTCACATAATTTAAAAAATGTTATAGCTAACTCTCCACAGTACACATTACTGATGTATTTGCTTTCTGGCAAGCAAATATCAGAACCCATCATAATATGCAGAAAATTCTATATATTTTAAAAGTATATTCTTATAAAGATGTAATATGAATTCAAAAGTTTAAATTACTTTTCCTGAAATTTGTTCATCTGTATTTGCTTAGGGATGTGGAGAATATTTAAATACATGGTTTGAAAACAGTGTTTTGATCTTAACTGCAATTACTATCAGCCTGCTGATTACACAGGTAAGAGTACTTTTAAACTAAAACCCACCAAATATTGATATTCTGCTGGGGTAAAAATCAATTCAGTGCCATTTGGCTTTGGCATGCTCTCTGAAATTTTGTAAATCTTTCCATCAATTGTAATTAGAAGTAAGATCAAGCACTGTCTACGAACAAACCCCCATATATTCAAGCCCCATCACAGATGATGGTGTCCAAAGATTGTTGAATTAAATATTTGACCTGACTTCTGAAAACAAACAGCGTTGCAAGGACAGGAAACAGTTAAAGAGTATGTAAGTCTGTAGAGCAAAAGTCCTCTTTTGTCCTCTACTTGTACAGAACCTAGTCCATCAAACAATACAAAATCATGAAACCCCTCCCCCCACATATCTATGAGAAAATTTTATTGGGTAAAAAGGAATAAAGCTTTCAATATCAAAACAAAATATGTGAATAATGGCAACAAGAATTGATTGTACACTCCACAGACACCCGGAAGGTTGAGTACCGTGAAGCAGGCAGAGGGATTTTTGGTAATATCTAAAATCATGAGGTTAAAAATGAGATTAGTTCATTTATAATCAAAGAATTAAAAGTATGACTTATTTTACCTTTTCCATATATAGTACCTTCCCATAGAGGTGTGTAGTAAAAAATTTTCTGGCTATGGAGTGGACCAGTTCAATAATTAAAGTGTTTCTTATTCATACTCACCTAATCCTCACTAGCACAGTACAGAGTGTCTCATGATCTACAGTGTACTGTCATTGACACCTTCTTGTCAGGTGGGAAAGAGCTGTTATCCCAATTCAAGAGGTTAAGACCAAGATTCATAGGGCACTGAAACACTTAACTGAATTATGTGCCACTTGAAATAGATTTCAAGACACTTCTGTGGATGTGGGCCTGAGTGACTTGCTCAAGGTCACACAGCAAGCCTGTGGCAGAACAGAGAATTCAGCTTGTGTCTTCAGGCACGTCCTGATCGTTCTCCTTTAGATCCTGCAAAGGAGCCAGGTTAACAGTCAAATTGGCTCGGTCATGATTGAGTATCAACACTTTCTTTGTTGTTTTTAATTCACTCTTTTTCCTTTCTCAGATATTTTTGATCACACTAATTGGTCAGCTATTTAGAAACACCAAAAAGAATAATATTTGGCCAAATGCATCATGAACTCTTCTGAGCATTGCCATGGTGCAAGAATCATCTGATCCGTGCCTGTGACAGTCAACGAAATTACTTCCACTAAAATTTGGATTGGACTTTATGTATTGTAATCACTGGGATATTAACATTTGGGCTTTAATATGTTTGTTTATTGTTCATGGATATGGATATGGTAGTATGTTACAAAATTATGTGTGTTAAGGCCACTTACTAGCTGGTTAATAAAACTTCCTGACAAGCTGAATATTCGTTTCCTGAGTCTCCAGAACAACTTGTTCAGAGTGTTATAAGTAGTACTGTATAGTATCTCATGTTTTGGAACAGAAGGAACCTGTTGTCATATTCAGTGGAGAAACACATTTACTAAACCTTGCTGATACTTCTTTTGGCTTTTACCTTTCCTTCCAATCCTTCTCTGTTTTATCCTTGTCTGTTGTGCAATTTAAACTCCAAAAAACGTGCCTTACATATATTGGACTTTTACCAGCTCCTTTCCAAGAAGTGTTGTAGTAGACATCTTTCGTTCCTGCTGAATGGCTTTTACCACTTGTTTAGTCAAATGGCTTCAGTGTTTTAGGTGGAGTAAGCTTGAAACCCTAAAACATTCTTTATCCTCTGATCAGTGAGGTGGTCTGGCATATCTTGAGGAAAACTGAGGAATGCATGGTATTACAAGTGTAGGTGGTAGCAATGTTAATTATTTTTGCCTAAAACTTCCCATTTGAGTAATCCATCTTCTTATGCTTATAAATTTGGGAAGTTTTATTTATTTAGTCTAAAAAATTCCATTCTAAGTGCCTGCCACAGGCTGAATTTCTTATTTATAGAGAACTTCAAATATGAGAAATGTGTCAATTCAGAATTGAATGGTGTGCTTGGAACAGAATCTGAATTCCAAATTGTATTTTTTGTTCTGCCACTAGCAAAAATCTAAGGAACACAGCAATGAAGTCTCTCATCCCACTCAAAGGTTTGTCTGCATTAAGAATGGCAGATACCTGTTACCTTGAAGTCTGTAATGGATTAAGCGGTTTTAATCTTGTTATTGATGTAATACAGTCTGAGAATACAATCTGAGGAGGATATTAAATAACAATAAATAAATAAACAATATTTTTTCAGTAATCTTCATTTTGCAATTTACAGAGTACTTCAGAAAATTAAGATCAAGAATCTGAATTTTATAAATGATACAATAATATCATAAATACCTTTCTAAAATATAAAAATAACCTAACTTCGGTGTAACAAACACTACCTTTAAAAGTCTCAATGATCTGGTAAAATAGCAGAAGCTACTTTTTCATTAGAAAGTAGATCCATTTCATTGAATAGGTCTGTGATACACAGCAAGACAGAACAACTACTTTTCACTTCTTTCTATGCATCTAATATTCAACATGGAAAATATATACAGAATGGTAGAAGCATACAATAACATAGGCTCAGACGGACATCTGGGCACCACTTAGTCCAGTCCCCTGTTGTTCAAGGCTGTGTCCAGGTGAGTGTTGAATATCTCCATGGATGGAGACTCCACGATCTCTTGGGGCAACCTGTTCCATTGTTTGACCACCCTCATAGTGAAAATCTTTTTCCTTATGTCCGACTGGAACTTCCCATGTCACAGCTTGTGCCCTTTGTCTCTTGAACTACCCCTGTGCACCTCTGAGAAGAGTTGGCTCCATCTTTTCCACTCCTTATCAATATGTAGCGGAAGCCAGCATTAAGATCTCCCCTTAGGCTTCTCTCTTCCAAGCAGACCAAACCCAGTTCTCTCAGCCTCCCCTCCTATGTCATGTGCTAATGATTGTGGGGTTCCTCTGCTGGAACTGCTGCAGTATGCCGATGTCTTTCTAGTACTGGGCAGCACAGGACTGGATGCAGTACTTGAGTACTTCTCACAAGAGGAGAAGAATCATTTCCTTTAGCCTGCTGACTGACCTGCTAATAGAGCCCAGGATGTAGTTGGCCTTCTCTGCAGCAAGGGCATACTGTTGACCCATGTTCAGTTTGTTTTCTAGCAGGAGTCCCAGGTACTTTCAGCAAATGTGCTTGCTCCTCAGTTGGCCCCCGTGAAATCCATACTACTGCGTGGGTTTATTTCATCCCAGATGTCTTTATTGAATGTCATGAGTTCCCTTTCAGCCCATTTCTTCTGCTTGACCCTCTGCACAGCAGCTCTGCCCTCCAGATTATTGACTGTTCTTCCTACAAGTTGCTATCATTTGCAGAGAAGGTGCAGTTCATTCCATCATTCAGGTCATTAACAAACTTGCCCCCAGTCTTGGTCCTTGAGAGGTGACATAATTAGCCACCCACCGCCTCAGCTTTAGACTGCTGATCACAATCCTTTGAGCCAATTTTTCTCCCAATAGTCCTCTTCTCCTGTCCCTATATCACCACTTTGGCTATAAAGATATTACGGGAGACCATGCCAAAGGCCTTGTTAAGGTCATTATTCTTTCAACTCCTACTAAGCCAATCATCTCATCACAGAAGGTACTCAAGTATGGTCAGACACAATTTTCCCTTGGCAAAGCCAAGCTGTCTGTTCGCAATGACTGGAGTTCTTCGTGTGCTTGGAAAAAGTTTCCAGGAGGATTTGTTTCATGATATTCCAAGAGTGTAAGGTGAGGCCGACCACCCTGTAGTTCCCCATACCCTCCTTCTTGTCCTTTTTGAACATGGGTGTGGCATTTGTTTCTCTGCAGCTTGCAGGAATCTCCCCCAGTCACCATAATCTTTTGAAGATGACAGAAGGTGTCTGCTCAGTGATATCAGCCAGGTCCGTATGGAACCATGGACTTGTGAATGTCCAACTTGTTGAAGCATTCTAGCTTCCTGTACCATGGGTTATTCTTCCTGCCTTCAAGATGCTCCTGCTAGGCTCAAGAACCTGAGATGCCTGAGGCCAAACATTGCCTGTAAATACAGAGTACCTCAGCCTTTCCATGTCCTTTATCACCAGATTCCCTACCCCATTGAGCAATGGGCCACATTTTTCTTAGATTTCCTTTTGCTGCCCCTCTCCTTACAGAATCCTTTCTTGTCACTGTTCACATCCCTCAATAGTTTCAACTCCAGCTGGGCACTGGCTTTCCTGCATCCATCCCTGCATGCTTGGGCAGTGTCTCTCTTTTCCTCCTGGGTAGCCCATTGCCATTTCCACCTTCTGTACACTTCCTAGTGTACAGTACCAGTACACAGTTATTACATTTTTGTGTTTGAGACCAGTTGACCCTTATCCATACTAGCCTTCTGCCACGCTTGCTCAACTTCCTTCACATCAGCATGGACAGTTCTTCCACTCTGAGGAGGTCGTCTTAGCAAATCAGCCAGCTCTTTGGGGCCCCTTTGCTCTTCAGTATAGTCTCACATATGATCCTTCCAAGCAGATGCCTAAGCAGTCAGTTGCTCACTTATTTTAGGATTTTAAAGTCCACAGTCTCATATGAGACCCTTGATCTTTGCATTTCCAACCAGTTCTTCCTTGTTTGTGAGTAACAGAACCAGCAGATCATCTTCTCTAGCTGGGTCGTTGATCACCTGCATTAATCCAGTGTCATCAACACACACCAGAAATCTCCTGGGTTGCTTGCACCAAGTCATATTGCCCTTCTAGCAGATATCAGGTGGTTCCCCTGAGTGCAGGGTCCAGCAGTCATGAGGCTTCCTCATCCAGCTGCCTAAAGAACACTTTGTGGACTTAATCTTCTTGATCAGGCAGTCTCTGGTAGATACCTACTACGACATCATCTGCATGGGTTTGTCCCCTGATCTTTGCCCATAAACTCTCAACTGGCTTGTCAGCCCTCGAACGCAAAGCTCTGTGCATTCTTCCTGAGATATCAGGTCAAGTTAGCAGGGGAGTGCCTCCTTTCCTCCAAGAGCTACATTCTCAGAAATACTGAATACTTCAGTCAGTGTGAAGTGGCTTCTGCAGATATACAAACACTTCTATTCAGTCCACATGGGATGGTTCTTCACTAGTCTTGTACAGTAAATTGCATCCAAATCTAATAAACACCTATTTGTGTTTCACTGGTTTGTTACACTTAAAATAATTACTTATACACTTCCCCTGTTTTAGGAGGATACTAAGGATGGGATTACTGGGTAAATGCAGCCATGTAAAAGCTGGACAAGTATTCTAGCGCATGTGGAGAGTAAGGTACTCCCGTAGAGTAATTCATCCTACTTTCTGGGGTAAGAATTATAGAATGACATCCTCCTTTATTTTTCAGGTTTGAGTGGGAGCCTAGCTGGACTAGCTTATAGTTTCTACAACTTGAAATGGTTAACGCTAGATTAATTGGATCCCGCTTTAATATTATATAGTCAAGGATTCAGAAGGCCCAAATAAAGTCACATATGAAATCTGAATTTGTTCCTAATGTAGCTGTCTTATAAAATGGTTGTCAATAATGTGCTCACATCCTGACTTTCCACAGTAGGCTAAAATCTAAATCCTGTAAAAATGTACTGTGGTCTGTACCCAAATATTATTTTAGGATGAATAGAAGCAGCTTCTATTGTCCTCAGTGACAGTTTGGCATGCCCAAGTGAGAGGAGAATGGGGTATAGTATGTAAGAAAATACTGAACAATACCTACCAAGACCTGTCATCAACATGCACAATAAAATGTACATACTGGCTGCTAAAATCTCCAGCAAGCACACAGATAATTAGATAATAGGCATGTGTGTGTGTGCAAGAAGATTATATGTAAAATTGGCAATACCGCCACACATACTGCTGGTGCTTAACAAAAATAACTATAAAAATATCAATATTAATAAAATATTTGGTAAAAAAGGAATAAGAAAGAGGAGAAAATTTATAGGATGGAAAGGTAAAACTTTTTTTTTAAGGTTTTGAGATAAGAAGATGGAAACAAGTATTTGCCAATTTGTGCAATGCTGATAGGTAGACACTAGAGGACACAGGGAGCTCAAGAATTATACAGGACACAGAAAAATAAACAAGATTTACAGAATGCCATAACGTACACACCTTATATATAGTCCACACTTTAAACCACATTGACTTAGTCTGAAGGTGATAGCGGTGTGGCACTGCCCTGTCAGAGAAAAGGATGTTCAGAGACAGTGTGCTTCAAAGGACCGCCATGGGAAACAACTCACGGCAGCTGTCGCTGTGTTAAAGCTCAGTAAGGTAATGAGTCAATCCAGTTCAGCTAATTTAGAAGTTGTATCACCAAAATTAGGAGATGTCCCTAAAGGGATTATTGGTGTAAGAGTGCAGGGGGAAATCATAGCTGCATAAATTCCCTATACAAATTAGTACAGAGAGGAAACAGAGACAGTAATTACACAGTCGTTTTCATGTGGCCTAAAAGCACTCTGCTGCTGAAGAGATGGTCCCACTGTCTTCATGTTCTTAGACTTGCTTACATCCCTGGCTGGACACTGGCACTGGTACCCATGCAGCTTTGTGAGCAACTGGTCCAAAGCCCTGACTGGTCTAAAAAAACAATCTTATGTAATAAGTGATGGGTTTAGGGTTTTTTTTTAGTTGGTTTTTTTTTGTTGTTGTTGTTGTTGTTTTGTTTTGCTTTGATTTGTTTTGCTTTGTTTGGTTTGGTTTGGTTTGGTTTTGGTGTTTGTCTTGGTTTGGTTTTGGTGTTTGTCTTTTCATTTGTTTGTTGGGTTTTTTTGGCCCATACTGACTAGGCCAGTGTAAAATATATGTACGGTTCAGGAGTCTGAATTTTAGTTCTGCCCCTCTGTACAGAGTGTCCTAACCCCTATGCTAACATAAGGCTCACTCTTGCTTTCTTAGTATCTTTCCCACCATGTTATTTGCCCAATGGTTAAGCTTCAGTAAAAGGACACTGAGTGCTCTCACTCACAATGTCTCATGATTTGAGGACTAGGAAGGTGTCTTGAGATTTCAAGGCAGGTTCAACCCCTTGAGGAGAATGAGGCTGAAAACTCATGTCTCCTACCTCTGTAATGGTTGCTCCAATTATTATAACACTAGGTAATATAAGGGGGTGGAATCACTCTGAGAATTACATCAAACAAATAGTCATGGTGTTCGCTGTGACTAATGTTTAGGGAATTCTGCAGGGTCTTAAGGTGGCTCTGAATAAATCCTACACTGCTCAGTTTAAACTTGATTTTTTTTAATAGAGCAACAGATACAGGCTAGATGCCAGGTACCAATGAAGCAGGAACCTTGAAACTGCATAGTGACGGAAGGTCCTAGAAAATTTTTGAACAAGGTAGGGAGGCACAAATGAACTATATGTCTGCCTACATGGCTAGGGAGTGCTAGAAAAAACAGCGGTGTGAATGCCACCTAGCTATTTGGTTTTCATATTCTGAAAGAAATAAAAATTATAGTTCTTTCGTTTGCACTTATATCACTGTACTGCTCATCTCCTGAGGGAACAGAATCTGCAGTTCCCACAGGACATTTGTAATTTGTGTTTGGTACTTATCCAAAGCTAATTTAATCAATGTCAGTTCTGTGAATGTCATGTGTATGTTGTGAATGGGAAACTCCTGTAACTCTGTAGATGAAGTTACTCCAGTACAGAAGTCATGGGGAACAGGTTCAGATATTTCAGTTTGGATTAGAACAGATGGGATAATTTCAGGTATAACCTCCAAGAATCTGAGGATCCAAACTCAAAAGAACAAGAGAGACCAAAGAGAGAATTTGTCTAGGATGAAAAGCTTGCAATGAAAAATGGAAAACCATTTTTAATAGAAGGATACTAGCAGTTAGAACACGATCATCCATCAACAAACAAAAAAAGGAACACCTACCATGAAACTGTAAAAGAAAAAAGTAAGGCGTGAACAGCTTTTTTATTAGAGTGAGTCAGAGTCGCTAGCTCTTTGAATAATCAGTAGCCAAGTTCCTGTTCTCCATTCTTATAAAAATATTTAGAATTCCAAAAAGAGTACAGTAAATATTCTTTGCTTTAACAAATGTAGTGACATTAACATATGAGCCCAGTGATCTAATGATATTTCAAAATCAAAGGTGACCTTTCTTTCTTTAAAGAACATTCTTAAGCCTCAATTATGCTAAATACACATACAGGCAGTCCTGCACAATGCTTTGATCACGGAACTTATGGAATTTATCCCTTATGACAATAAGGTGATTAGAACAATCTGTATATTTCATATTTTGTAAAACAAAGCTTCCCAGCTAGATTCCCATCATGTATTTTCCCTTGGAAATAATACACATTTATATTTCAATTTTCCTCAGTCTGAACAATTTTTAAGTAAATCGTATTTATTTAATATTGACTTAAATAAAGACTTTTCAAAGGCAAAGGATCAATATTTTATTCCAGATCAACTGGATAAAGCATTTCATTATCTTTAAAAGACACAAAAATTATTTTTCCCTGTAAATTACTAGGATTTGGGGCTTATTAAATGATCTTATAAAATACTTGTCTGTAAATAAAAATAAATTTTCATATGCATTGGCAGTTTCAAAATCTTGAACTACTGGAAAGTAACCATAAAATTAGCTTACAGTAAGCATTGTCTTTTATGTAAACACATTTTACACTGGTTTTATTTTAATTAAGACTTTGAATACTCTTAGATTGTGCTAGTTCTTCGGGTTTGTTAAATGTGAGATAATACTTGATTTATTTATTAAAGTTCTAGATTCTCATGTGAGAACAGTGGCTCTCATTAAAAGTTCATTTGTAGTCCTCCTAGCTGAAAAGAAGAGCTTACAATAAAACATACAGGCTGAATAAAAGGCTGGGGGGTAGGGGAGCCACAGACTGAATTGTTTTAAAAAGCTTGTAAAAATTAATCAAATCTCATATTTTTGACTGGAGTTGACAATACTGCATCTCTTGGGGTTTTGGTCTAGCTGCAGCTGGTTTAAATTACTGTTACTGTTTGAATTCCCAGCTGCGTCTGAATATTTTGCAGGGACAACCCAACTCATTATTGCAACACTCAACAGGGCACCTACTGTCTATGAACTGTAATTCAAATCCAGTGAATGAAAATGAAAGCTGCGGCAGAGATCAATGGTAACGCATGCCGCTTTGTCTGTAAACGCTATATTTGGATTATCCTACAGAACGTATAATTCTACCCAAATTTAATTCCATTCTAGTGTGCCCAGAGATCATGAAGTGCAGGGGGAACTTAAAGAGTCTCTCAGGGTAGGCAAAGGGCATGACAGCTTTGGAGGAACAGACTGCTAATATTAGATGTTTATGTTGCCCATGGGAAGTGCAGCGAACATGAGTCAATTCCCACCTCTCCCTTTTTTGTTGAATGTAGGGTAAAGAATATAATGGTGTCCCAAATGGCTGGCTGGTGCAACCCCTATCCTCTCTACTATATGAAAAAAATGCAGATAGTTTACTGTTTCTTGAGACTTAGTCCTACGTAGATCTCTGCCTGTAGTTCCATGCTTTCCCAGTGCTGGGGAAGCCACAGGTTTACTAGCTGTCTGTCTGTCCTGTTTCGATGTAGGTTGCAGACGTCAACCTAAAGTATTGAAGTCTAGTATAGCACATGATTCTTAGGTACTATATTATTTGTAAACACCGTGAATTGACAGTGAGTATATGATATTGAACAACATCATTCTAGTTTGGCTGTGGATGGCAACATCCATATTTTTGAATGGCTACATTGAAACTGCGGTTCTTGAAAATCTGCAACACAGCTTGGCAAAGCACTATTTCATTTAATAGCTATTGTTTCAGAAAAGAAAAATATTGTTTCAGAATGTAAATGAAGTGTTTCCCAATGGCTTTTGAGTCTGAACCAGAATTCAGCACTGAATTATTTGACGAACATGACTGTTAAAACCTTCACTACCTTCACCTCCAGTATTCCTGGGCTGGTACGTGTTCCCATGTCACATCCGTCCTGCTCTTATTTATAAGTAAATCCATTCATCAATCATTATCAGAGTGATGGAGATCTTAGGTTTTCTGTCTTATTTTGTATAATTTTTCATATGCTTAGGTGGATTAGATACACTTTTAATGTTTCTGTGAAACCGTCTTGCTTCCTTCACTTATTCAGACACAGATATATATTCATTAAGCAGCTGGAAGGAATGGAATAAAAACTTTTGGTAACATCTCTATATTCACCACAGAAAGTAAAGGCAACAAGAAGTACAACTTAAATGTCCCTAGCCTCAATCTCGCATGCATTTTGCTACTCCTAAGCAAGCCCTAATTGAACCTTTTCTCATGTTTAGGCATTCTGACCTTTTTTTTTCTCTATAATGTTTGAAGTTATTAATCAAGGGTATGTTTATGTAGCAGTCCTTCATCTAAGAGGCTTTCTCCTACCCTGAGTCATCTATTTTCATTACTATAATCAGAACTTGAAGATTTTCAAACCTTTCAAACCTTCCTCTTGTAAATCTGATTGAGAACGACAACAGATACAAAAGATATGGGGAAGGAATGGCAGATGAACACTCAGGCAAAGATGTGTCTGCATATCCCTGCACGCACACTTGTGCCTGTGTGCATTCACCCAGCCACACTGTTACAGCGTGGCTGTGCAATCAGGTCTCATTTTCCTAAGAAATGCCGCTGAAGAGTTAGACTGTTAGCACACTTCCTAAACCTGCGCCCCTGCAGCTCTGCATGACATTGTCTCCATGCTCATTACACTGGGGTATGACTGTATGTAAATAGCTTGAAATACTAATAATATTTTCCTTTCCTAGAAAAGAAAGTATTCTTTCTCATTACCTCTGACAGATGGCTGGCTGCACTAATAATTTTCAAACCCTCAACATAACCCCGGTAAATTCAATCATCTGTAGCAATTCACACTAGCCTAAGCATCTGATCCATATGTTAGAAAGTAGTTATGTTTTAGAGAGACTAAACTAAAAGTAACAGAGGTAGTCCAATATTTTAAAAGCAAATAGCAGAGTCACTGTATGCTCTTTCCAAAGTGCTGTGTCATGTCACTGCTAAAGACCATAGATTTCTTAGTGATTCTTGCTTTCACGCACTAGCTCAAAACCTCCAGGCAGTGATTTTTTATTTTCCTACACAGACTTATAATGTTTTGCAGAAATAATAAATACAAATGAAAAATCTAAAAGCAAACACATTTAGAACGTTGGCACAGCTCTGCAAACGTGAAGGGAAAAAAGGCCACTAGAATATTTCTCCATATTTATTGATAGCCTTTTCAATTTCCTCCCCCAAAAAGTGCATCGTGAATATATATCTATATCTTTCAAATAATGGTTTAATTGGTTTCTTTGCATCGCACACATTTCATTGTGTCCTGTATAGCTGTAAAAGCCAAAGAGGAATTCTTCAGGAAGAGAAAGGCCAGGTTCTTCTTTACCTCACAGCGGTTCACATGGGTCTAAGTCCACCACGTTTAGCGGTGTTCCTCAAGGTGAAGAACACTGAGAGCAAGAGCAGAGCTTGAATCACAATGCTTTCCCCAGCTTTTTTGGAGAAGAGAAGAATCTCTAAAGAATGGAAAGTATGTATTCCTTTCGCTGCCTTGATAACAACACATGAATATTTGTTTGTGTGTCAAAATGGGATAAGAACTCCTTTAGACTGTATTTTCTATAAAATGTATCATGTAATATACTGAATGGGTTATGTATAGATAGGTTAACCTGTTGGGAGGATTATTAGAGACATAAATAGAAAGGAGAGGTTTAAGCTAAAAACGTTATTTGAGACAACCCTTAGCTGTATCTTGATTTAGAAATAAAGTGTTGAAATTAGCTTTGGAGTGCTGTACTTAGGACAATAGGCAGACTCAGAAATTCTTGATTCATTTTTCTTCTCTGACATTAACATATTGGGTCACTGTAGGCAAATCTTTTCATCTCTTATTGTTCCAAATCCCCCTCTGTAAAATGGAATAAGAACACTTCCTTTTCTTCTTCATTTATCTGACTTATTTGTTTTCAGTTTTATGCCTTTTGGGTATAGGGCCTGCTCTTTAACTCTGTATATTTGTTTAGTGGTCTTTGTTGGGAGTGACTGGGCACTGCTGTAATAAATAATAGTTCCACTGTTACTAGCAAGGTTACTTGAGTCAGGTTCTCCAATGGTAAAAGTCAAAATTCACATGCTAGGATCACAGTAAACTCATTTATAAAATTCAAGTGAAGCTGCTTAAAATCCAGCCATCAGCAAGCTATGTCTGCTCCTATTAGCAACAATCAGTGCTTCTGCTCTCTATCAGTGAAAAAGGTGTTCGGCTCTTTTGTTGAAGCCGATTAAATCCAGACAAGGGCCAGACAGCTTCATCCACAGATTTGCACAAAGCTTATACCATCAATAATAAATCCAGTCTAAAAAGACACAAGTTTGGATAGCATTTCTGTTTATATTACCGAGGTATTTTTACCAAATGCAGTTTAGTACTGTATTGTTAAGGGCAATGTCTGTGGACATTTTCATTAGCATCTAGCAGAGAAAAGCAAGGAGTTTATGAAAGTATAGAAAATAAAATTCTTCTAAAGTATATACTGTCAGTGATAGTACAGTGGAGTAAATTTTGAGATTAATTTATGTTTCTTAGTTGGAATCTCTAGTGTTTTTAATGTTTTGTTTTTGCTTTATTGTGCAAAAGTGCCTTTAAATAACTTTTGCAATAAAGAGATTATTGATTGCAATATCCCCATGCTGACACAGGATTCTGGTGGGCAAAGTCATTTGAATGTTAAACTAACTTACTCGTGGTGTGTAAAATCCAGATTGGTTTCTTATTGAATTTAGCCCTAAAACAAGGTCGACTCAACAAGACACATTTTTACAGTTCATGACTCAAAGAGAGTTACTCTACCAGATATCAAATGATACATAATCACTTGGTCTTGTTATTAATTCTGACATCCAGTAAGGGCAAGGGAGAGGGACTTTCAAGGCTAAATCTGAATCTTGCCTTTTCATAGTTTAAGTCAGACTTCTGACTTTATGTTTCATAGAAATTATCAATATTCTTGACAAGTTTACCTCAAAGGCTGGAGAACTGGGTCAGCTCAGCTGTCCAAAATACAATTTTTTAATATCATTATAACTAATTAGGTTTACAGAATTTTTCTAGACAGCTCCTGAGTCACGAGTACTCCTCTAGAAGTGTGAACACTGACAAATTGGGAAATACTTTCTTTTATAAATCAGCTAACCCTATTAGGAGGATTCCATTAATAGCAGCCAGATTTGGTTCAAATCAGAAAAGCTTTTACCCCATCTTTCAAGTTTGCTGGACTATTTTGCTTAGTTCTTAAACAGATTTTTTTCCTTCACAGGCAGAGAAATGCATGATCTCAGAAAGGGCCTCACACCAACAGTTAATTTTTACTTTTTCTCCAGTTCTCCTCCTGTTTCATGAAGGAGGTGGAAACCTGCAGCTCGGCTCTGCCAGCTTAGAGGCAGAGATCACCAGCATTTCTTTTTTGCTTCCTACTTATCTGATCCAACGATAAGGTAAAGCAGGCACTCAAGATGTAACTAAGAGACACAGGAACTGTAATCCTGTTGAAATTTTACTGTTAGAACCTGCTTATTGCTATAATCTCAGGTCTAAGACTTGTATAGCTAATGGAGAGCTATAAACTTACATACTTTTTGCCTCCCATACTTGAGTGTGCCAAGTGGCACGTCAGGACAAATATTTCCCAAATCAAAGGTGTGTTAGTATTCTATTTCCTAGCTCTATAGTTTCAAGTTCTTTACTGTAATTCATGGCATGAATGTTTTTTTTAAATTTTTTTTAGTTCTACTACTTAAGAAATAGAGACATTGATTTTAAATTTTTATACCTAAAAACTTTATTTTTGTCTTTTGACATTTAAATGCACTTAGGCGTGCTGTTTCATAAAATGAATGAATGTGTTTAATTCCCAGACTTTTACTTCATGCAAAATGGAAGAAAACATCTGTGAAATCTGTATGAAACAGAGCTTCTAAGTGTGAGAAAAGTCATCAGTCAGCAGCTAACTCAACAGGATAGTTTATTGAGCTGTGGTGGAAGGTCAGCTCAGCTAAGCACTCAATAGTCGTCTTCAAAAAGCAGCCTTCCAGTCAAATTGTAAATACGCATAATAACAAACGTTTCCCTGCACTCCTTGATGACTATGAACTGTTGTTCAGGGAGTGTGAATGATTTCTGTAGGATCACGCGCAGAGACTCGGGCCACGGATGCACGTTATGCGAGAGCCCGTGCAGCTGGCAGAGCACAGCGAGCAACGTGGCAGCAAGAGCAAGCAGGTTTGAACAGGGTGTGAAGAAGCAAAAGACATTCAGTCCATCGCTACCAAGAGATTTTTTCCTAACCTACACCTTAATGGGAGTGAAAGGAATTATAACCTAAATCTAATGATTTTGAATTTATACTTAATCCACTTGGCCATGATTGTAGGCCAGCACAGTACATGAGAGGGTGTGTTTGTAACATCAGAGAAATTTGCCTATGACACAAAAAATGAGGTACTGGACTGTTTCATGGCATTAATGAAAAAAGTTTTTATGTGGTTTCTAATGAGTTTTAACCTGTTCAAATAACATCACATAATAATTTAGCATATCTTGTAATTGTCTTCAATAATTATAAACTAGCTTTAAGGGCAGCTGACTAACAGCAGCTCCCAACAATTTTCTTGCATCAGCAGCTACAGAAACAAATTCAAACCCTAGGATGGGAAGGTCAACTCTACTCAAATAGATGAGGCCACATTCAGCCCAGGCTTCATGCTTTACAGAGAAACATCTGTATGTTTCCTTTCTAGCTTGAAGTAATTTCCCTAAACAGGAAACAGTCTTTCTTCCACTCTCAGTAATGTAGAGGTATAGAATTCCTGCATGCTTTTCATTCACATGGCAGACTTGCCATAATTCTGTTGGATTCTTTGCCATTAAAGAAACCATTAATAATTTTCAGGTTAGCTTTGAAATGAATTTGCATTATACTTGTCCTGTGCATTGAAACAAGATTGGGTCTCTGCTGCATTACATGACTTACCCATCTCATGGTGCAGTGAAGATCTTGGACACTGACATTTTTTAATGACTAATGGAAAGGTCTGTTGACAGTGAACAAGAAACTGCTTAGCCATTAAACCAGCAAGTTTCAGTTACTTCTGGATGTCTACTGAAATTTTTCAAATCCTCATGATCCCTGAAATATGAATCCCTGAAATATGGAATAATAAACTGCATTTCTCCCAGTGAGTCCAAGAAGTTCTAATAAATCCCCAGGTGTTTGACAAACACATCTGAAATCAGGTATGTGTGGACATTGCTCTCGATCCTTCTGCCACAGTCCTGGACACCCCTGGACACCGTCAGGGGTTAACGACAAATTTCCTCGTCTTTTAGGAGTTAAAACTGAAAAATTATGCTTACCTAAAAACATAAAGTTAAGGCTATAAGTAGCTGCGGGGGGAATCACAGCCCTTATTTAGTTGGGGGAGAGTTCTGCTTTTGGTTTCGGTAAAGTGGCATATTTTAAATGGATTTGAAACAAGTCAAAATCCAGAAATTATGGTGTCTCATGGGGAAAAATCCTGAGAAGTAAAACTAAAAAAAAAATAATGAAAACATCTACCATCAACTTGTCCTCCCTAAACTACCTTTCTAAATTTCTCCACAAGTTTATTTCCAATTGATTTATGAGTTCAAAACAAATATCAGATTGATTTCTGAATGTCAAAGAGGGAGTTTATAGCTTTAGTAACTCATTTTATTCATGTTCTTCAAAGAATGAATGACAGCATACATCTTGTATTCGTACTGTATTTTCTATCCTTTTATAAATGGTGTTGTGCGAGCCTCTTCATATCTATACTTGTAGTAGCTTGATGAGGCTTAATTATCATTCAAATAGTTTCAGTTATAAAGAATTAAGACTAGAAGATGCAATTTATTTGTAAAAAATAAAAAACCCAAATCAGTTAAAAACATTTACTGTAATATGCCCACTGACAGATGTGTCATGAGACACATTGTTTCACAATGGTTCAGCATATCATTTAATATTTGACAATGATAACACTTGTAAGTACAGGAACAGTCTTGTTTTTTGAACAGATCAGGCAATAACCAGGCTTACAGAATCAGCTGAGTGCCCTCAGGTTAACAAATAACATGATAATCCAAACTTTAAACAAATAAAAGGATCTACGTTTAACTAACGTTAATATCAGAAAAAAGAAATAAGCATAGACACTTCAGAAAACCAAAGCCGTGGGTCTGAAAAATTACTAGATTTTTCTTGATTTCTTTTGTTTAACTCTGTCTTGTGAGATGCATCCACCTCCATAACCAAAGCTCAGATTGTTGCTTGTCTCTGATCAGAATTCACCAGCTAGGTCTTGTCCATCGAGGGGCTCAACCTAGCCAGTGTCCTCAGACCTCAGAGACCACGCAGGGCTCCAGCCAAGCAAATTTGTGGATACAACTGCACACTTACGCAGCACATGGAGGGCTCGTGGGTGCTTGCAAACTGGGTACTGTGGACACAGGACCAGGGAGTGGAGCTCTGCAGAATGGGAGAGAGAAAAGTAGTGGGGTCATGGGTTTGTTTTGTGCCAAATAAGCAACTTTCTCCTTTCTCCACTTTGCGTCTGCTCTTACCATGACAGAGTGGCATCCAAAAAGGGAAGGGAAGGAATAATCCCAGACTGAACTCAGAGGTAGGGACATGCAGGCCAAGAGCAGCAGAGTTCAAATAAGGGAAGGGAAGGATAAAAAGGATAATCAATCTCATTTTCAGCTGAAGAAGTTTGAACACCTTCAATGGCTAATTTTGTATTTCCTCACTATGAGAGAGAGGAGGAGAACAGCAGCAGAAGTTTCCTCTGCAACTGAGTACGCAGAGGTGGTGAGCACTTCTGGAATAAGACGCAGCAGCAGGCAGAAGTAAATACATAGGTTTAACAGTCCACTGAGGAACTAGTTCACTCCTGGGAGAGTGCCCCAGTCACTGGGTGAGACAGTCGAGCTTTCACTCGTCGCCTGTTTGTGCTCCGCTGAATTTGACTTTATTTTCTTTCAGAGCATTGCTATTCCAAAGGCAGAGGTGAAGTTTGCCCTCTTGCACACTCTCTTGGAAAACTTAATGAGTGGTGGGCAGGGCCCCAGACACAGCTGGAGGATTGGTAGGTTATAAGACAGCCCTCAGGCAAGTGAGTGTAAGTGCTTTAACCGCTGAATTATCAGCACCTACAGCGGGGTTTTAGGAGGAAAGAACAATCTCTGTTCCATCTTTGAAAGAAGGACATAGGTAACTACCTTTAGGAAAGGATCCAGGAGCTCTGTCTCCCAAGAGGAAGAAAGTGCATTCAGGTAGTGTTAAGTGAGGTGAAAACATAGCTACTCGACCTCCTGACTTTGGCCATTTCTCTTTCCCGCATGGTGTTTTCGAGAGTTAACTGTGAGGGACTCTGAAATGTATCCTGACACTGGGCCAAGAACCTGTACCCATGTCTGGATCTGGGCTGACTCATTCTTCACTCATGTCAGGCAAGTTTGATAATAACACACATTATAAAAACTATCCTCAGAGATGGTGGCTCTACCATGGAAGGACCAGTATTGTAAGACACTGAAATAGATTCCTTATAGACACTGCAGTTATAAGTAATGCTTCAGAATGCTTTTCACATGCAGACTGCAGTTTTAATTTTCCTTCAAGTCACCTTCCTGTGCTGGACAACAAAATCTTTTTCACACTTATTGCAGAGATAAGAGGAAATTCAGAAAGCCGGAGCAGAGGTCTCATACGTTTCAAGTTAAGCAAATAAGTGAATGTTTTCTGAGTAAGACAATATGCCATTTGCCCATGATGATAACAGGAGGTTCTGGAAGAGCATTTTGGACTGAAAACTTGAGCCCTAGAAACCAGTAGTAAAGCTTTCTTTGACTTTAGTGTACTTCAGCTTTCACCACACATCTTTTTATGTCCAATAGTTTGCCTTAATTACATCATCCCTCCCTGCATGTGTGAGAATGAAGCATGTATTTATGGCTGAGAACTTTGTTTAATTTTTTTTTTTTAAAATACATAGAAAAGAGTTAACACATAAAAGTTATTCAGGTCAAAAACTAGATAGCATTAGAAGTTTTTATTTTTTTCCGTATTCACAGGTTTCTTTTCTCTCCAGCCAGTGAATGTTCACAAGACAGTGTTTCTCTTTATGGAAGTGATGCTGTTGCCATGATATAAATTTCCCATGGGGATGTTCTAAAGCTTATAATGACTTCCACTCCCAAGGAAAACCTTACAGCAGAATTAGTGAGGAAGTTATTTGTCCTGGGCTGCAGAACCTGACAATGGAGTAAGCAATCAAACGACACCCGTGTAGTCCTTATTGGTCAGCTATCATATGTATGCATGCATTTTATTTTTTCGACAAATAACACTAAGTCAGAGCTTTTCAGATCTCTTCATGCAGTGTTTTTCGAGGGTCTCTCTCTGTTTTTCAGAAATAAATGCAATAATTTAACCATTCGTGTCTCCTGGCATTGATTAGATTTCTGTACCGCAGCCTCATGTATCACTTGAGTTACAGGAACAAATTTTAGCTTTGTCCCAGATTTTTATCTTTAGAGTGTGTCTCAGGAAGAGCTATTATTCACTAAGAAATTATAGTACAGGCTTGTATAGTTTCTCAGGCAGGAGCTGTTCCTGTAAAGATAAGAAGGCAGTAATGTTCAATAGTTTGAAGTAGAATCTCCTACTAAACTGTTTTCCCTGTCTGTCCTCAGGTTTTAAAGGTAGTTTCCATTTTAGGAAATCTGTACCCATGTGGGATCAGGAAAAGAAGTTCAGCCACATGTTCGCCCTGCAAGGCAACATGTATAATGCTGAGTCCTGGAGGTAACAGTACCTGCTTCTCCCTTGTTTTGCTGGTGCAACTGGTCAGGAAGTGGGTGGGTGGCAAGGGAGGTTAATTTTACTGTCTCCAAGCATGTGAGAATCATGAGTAAGGCCTGAAAATACCATTTGTCTGACTTGATGCTCACAGGATTAAAAAAAAAAAAAGGAAAAAGAAAGAAATCCTTTTAATTTCTTTTTGATTTATGATTTCCGAGTCTCCAGACTATACATAGGTTACATGTTCCAGCTTTTTTCCACATATGGTAGGAGCAGAGAAGTATACTGTTAGAAAAGAAAAGCTTAAATTTTCACCTGATCATATAATTTTGGAGCAAGAACTTAAAAAGTAGCAAATATTATGAGGTTTGCAATAAAGCAATGGAACCAACAACATGGAGAGGAGGGAGCAACAGGCTGCTAGCTAAGCTAAAATGTCAAGCAAAGGGGTCAATTTGTCACCACCACAGTACCTTACTCACTCTCAGAAAAAGGGAAAAGTGAAAAGCTACGCTTGTCACTCTCAGAGGAAATTCTGCAAGATCAGAAGAAAAATCATAACAGTTTGCTCTTACAGGCTAACTCAGATACTCACCCCTGTCCTCTGCATGAACTCTTTCCCCCATAGCCGCAGCAGCAGAAAACAGGTCAGACATCATCACCTCGGTGCTGGAGTTACTGAAGCACAGCCAGCTGTGCCATGGTCTACTGCATCTGCCTGTCCTCGTAGCAGACACAGCTGAGAACGGGATGTGGAATCTGGGACCAGCACACTTGCTGCTCCCCTTCAGAGGCTGTCCCATCCACTTCAGCCAGAGCAGCAAGCAGAGAATCACATCTGCACCTCTAGCACAGCAGAGAAGATGAAGATGTATGCCTTATTCTCTGCTACCCTAATTATTGGAGTAATTACTTTCAGCAGCACAACTGAACACATTACATCTTAAATCAGCGAATTCAATTTGGAGTAGAATTTGCCTGTTCTTTTTGTGATGTATTCTTCCCTATATTTACAGGAAAAAATGTATGAGAAAATAATATTCATTATCCTGATTTGAAAACTCTTTAATTGATCAATTATCAGAAAAAAATATAGTGGCAAAATTTCTTTTTCCTAATAAAAGCTTTCAGAAACTAGCACTATCAAAATGGCTAGGGGTTTGTTTTAAAGTAACCCATTATATCTTCTTTTCTCTCATAAAAACTTTTTTACTGAATGAGGTAAAGATTTCTTTGAGTGTGTTCAAAATAAAATAAAAGTCATGTTTTGAAATGACTTCTTTGCATACACAAATGCAGAAAAAAACTTATGTAAATGCAGATATTCTCCTGCAAGGACTGGAAGTATATCCAACAACATATATTACCAAGTGCCTTGCCATCCCTAGCAGAATTGTGGATCTGACTTTGCTGTGAGTTTGCGTTATGAAAACACAGGAAGATGTACGTGGTCCTTAGTCCAAAGGATACATAATGTGATGGTAGGTTGAATATTTAGCTCCAGCCCCTAATGAGAGGGAACATATAATTATTGGCTCTGACACATTAATGTTTGCATTAAATTGTAATTCATATTCTTGTCTCTCTTTCCTTCAGGAGGAAGTATATTGCACAAATATACATGTTTGGTGATGCTTGTTTACCCCTTTTAGTTCTTGACTGAGCTATAGTGGCTGGTGCATTAGATTGGAGAAAAGTCTAATTTCTCTTACATGCTGCCTTTATGTGCAAATAGAAATTGAAGTCTTCTTTGTGTGAGATGGTGGGTAGTCTTCATGTGGTTGTAACAGGGGAAGGACTCATTAGGGCTGAAAATAAAATTAGGGATTTAATTCCATGGAAAAAAAACCAAACAAACCTGTAGTTATACCCAGGGAATGACATAAATAACCCCAAAAGTCCATTCCAAGATTATATCCTATGTATTTGCAAATGAACACTGCAAAGATGGAAAGCACAGCATGTATAAGAAATAAAAAGAAATGTGGAAAAGCAGCAATATCCAAAGCTAGAAGTACTGTTCTCAGAAAAGGTTCATACTAGGTTTCTGCAGTAAGCCACTAATAACTTATAAGTGGCTTTGCCCGAGGCGTTTCTGAAACCCATCTATAAAAAGAAAATAGGAAATATTTATCTCAAACTGAAGATTATCTCAAATTAATCCTTAACTTGAAATAAATTCTGGCTTAGGAGGGGTTTAGATTTGCAATTTGCATCTGAATTAGAGATTGATCGAATTTGTGTTATGAATCTAAAACCATGGTTCTAAAATCACTTCAAGTTTTGGAGGAGACAAATAGACTGTTCTAAAACAATATTACACCTATATTACAATTATTGTCTTAATTTCATGTTACAATGGCTGTAATAATGACTGGAAAAATATAGTCTATTGTCTTACAGAGAAGCTTCAAATTAAAAGAAGAAACATCAGACTTAATAGATGTCTTCTCCATTTTTTGTCATAATAACGTGAACCACAAAAGAATTGTGTTACAAAACCACAGTATCTCACTGACGAAGAAAGATTAAAATCTTAAACCTGTAGCTTCTTAAAGATTCGGCAAACATAAGCTTCCTAATAAGTAAATAGTATCGTGGTCATGACCTTATTTGTTGTATCTGTAATGTAGCCAGATGAATTAGGTACTGCTTTGGACTGGGCCAGTGCCTTCACGTACTGTTTCCCAGACTGTGTCATCAATCCCACAGCACCTAAGAGTTTTTGTGATTTTAACCCCTTCCCAGCCACTACTAATTTGTGCTATTGTTGTGGATAGAAACCTCCTCAAGCCTGAATTTTTCTCATGCTATCCCAAGAATATTCCCGGCATGGACCATGAGCTTCTCTCTTCATGTGTTTTCTTTAGAGCACTTCATAAGCCATCATCTTTTGTCCCATGATATGCTCTTGCATTGAAATCTCTTAGCTCAGTATAACTAACACAAGTGTCTCTGGAGAACTAGAGTAATGGAGTGGAGCAATGGGGCAGGGAAAAAAAGTTTAGCAGTTGCTTCTCAGATATTCCTCACTGGTTGTCTTCATCAAATACACAAATCGCTAGATGGACTGAGCAGGGTGTCCTCATGTTTGTGTCAATACACTGTGATAACAGAATCATAGAATGGTTTAAGTTGGAAAGGACCTTAAAGATCATCTAGTTCCAACCTCCCTGCCGTGGGCAGGAACACCTCCCACTAGACCAGATTGCTCAAAGCCCCATCCAACCTGGCCTTCAACACTTCCAGAGATGGGGTCTCCACAACTTCCCTGGGCAATTTGTTCCAGTGCCTCACCACCCTCACAGTGAAAAATTTCTTTCTCATATCTATTCTAAATCTACCGTCTTCCAGTTTAAAACCGCTACCCTTTGTCCTGTCATTAAATGTCCTTGTAAAAAGTCCCTCTCCAGCTTTCTTATAGGCCCCCTTCAGATACTGGAAAGCTGCTATAAGGTGTCCCCGGAGCCTTCTCTTCTCCAGGCTGAACAACCCCAACTCTCTCAGCCTGTCTTCATAGAAGTGCTCTAAACCTCTGATCACCTTCATGGCCTCCCTCTGGACCCACTCCAACAGGTCTACGTCCTTCTCATGTTGGGGGCTCCAGATCTGGATGCAGTACTCCAGGTTGGGATCTCACCAGAGTGGAGTAGACACGCAGAATCACATCCCTTGACCTTCTAGCCACACTTCTTTTGATACAACCCAGGATACGGTTGGCTTCCTGGGCTGCAAGCGCACATTGCTGGCTCGTGTTGAGCTTCTCAGCAACCAACACCCCCAAGTCCTCCTCAGGGTTGTCCTCAATCCATTCTCTGCCCAGCCTGTATTTGTGCTTGAGATTGCCCCGGCCCACATGCCGGACCTTGCACTTGACCTTGTTGAACTTCAAGAGGTTTGCACAGGCCCACTTCTCCAGCCTGTCCAGGTCCCTCTGGATAGCATCCCTTCCCTCCAGCGTGTCAACTACTCCACACAGCTTGGTGTCATCAGCAAACTTCCTGACAGTGCAGTCAAACCCAAAATCCATGTCACCAACAAAGATGGTAAACAGTACCAGTCCCAGTACTGACCCCTGAGGAACACCACTTGTCACTGCTCGCCACTTGGATATGGAGCCATTGACTGCAACACTTTGAGTGTGACCGTCCAGTCAGTTCCTTATGCACCGAGTGGTCCATCGGTCAAATCTGATTTAGAGACCTAAATGTCCAATTTAGAGACCAGGGTGTTGTGTGGAATAGTGTCAAATGCTTTGCACAAATCCAGGTAGATGACGTCTCTTGCTCTCCCCTTATCCACCAATGCTGTAAAGCCATCGTAGAAGGCCACCAAATTTGTCAGCTATGATTTGCCCTTAGTGAAGCCATGTTGGCTGCCACCAACCACCTCCTTATTTTCCATGTGCCTTAGCAGAGTTTCCAGGAGGATCTGCTCCATGATCTTGCCAGACACAGAGGTGAGACTGACCGGCCTGTAGTTCCCTGGGTCATCTTTCTTACCCTTTTTAAAAATAGGGGTTATGTTTCCTCTTTTCCAGTCAGTGGGAACTTCACCAAATTGCCATGACTTCTCAAATATGATGGATAGTGGCTTGGCAACTTCATCCGCCAGTTCCTTCAGGACCCGCAGATGAATGTAATCAGGTCCCATGGACTTGTGCACCTTTGTTGTAGTAAAATTGACGTAAACTAGGAAAATGAAATGTAAAATGCAGCAGAAGTAACCAAGGAAACCTGCTGCTGCTCAAGTCCTCTGTACTGCCCCAAACCTATTTAATTGCTTACCTTATATTAAAATAGAGAAACAGTAACTAGACACGATTTATCTACGATTCAGTTAAGGAACTAGCTACCAGACAATGTACCATTGTTGATAAGCAGGGTATTCCTGTCAACAGAGTGATGAACTGTAGGCCTGGTCAGCAAACTGAGAAAACCATTTGGAACTGCCAAGATGAGAGGAGAAGTAGGTAAAAGGTAATTTCGGCAGGGAGAGATCACAACCACCGATTCATTGACCACCAACCCAAATGATACCACCTACTCAAAAGAGAACAAGGGAAGAAGAAGACAGAGTCTGCGCACTAATTTACATGGGAAGCAAAGAAATCTTGACCAATCATTAATAAGAATAACAATGAATATGTATTAATTGTTTGAGTATGTAATAATCAATGTATAAAAGTGGAGATTTTTGAAACTAAGGTGTGCTTCTGTTTTGGGACAAGCACCCCATCTCTGTGCATAGATGGAATAAACTTAGAAATACCTCTGCTCTGTGTGTTATTGGCTTGCACACCGGGTAAAGAACCCAGATTTGGGACAACACCTTCAAGTTCCTCAGCTGGTCTCAAACCTGGTCTTATCCTACTGTGGGCAGTACCTCATTCTCCCAGTCCCTCCTTTGCCTTCTGCAACTTGAGTGGTGTGATTAGAGCCCTTACCAGTGAAGACTGAGGCAAAAAAGTCATTGAGCATCTCAGCCTTCTCCATGTCCCAGGTGACCAGATCTCCCATTTCCTTCCTGAGTGGGCCCATATTTTCCCTAGTCTTCCTTTTGTCACTGATATACCTGTAAAGCTTTTCTTGTTGTCCTTGATGTCCCTGGCCAGATTTAACTCAATCTGGGCTGTAGCTTGCCTAACCTGATCCCTGGCTGCTTGGACAATTTCTCTGTATACCTCCCAGGCTACCTGTCCTTGTTTCCATCCTCTGTATGTATCCATATCATTGAGTTCTGTCTATTTGCAGTGGTTTTACTACAGAAGTATTTAATTTTCAGTGGGATTAATGGGATTTCAGTCAATTTTAGCTATTGACCCTCAGTAAAGAATTCTATTTTTATATATTAAAATAATTATATACATATTATATATATTTTATATATAAAATATTTGTATTTCATATTAAAATATAAAATATGTTTCTATTTTAAAGAATTATATTTTTATTAATCCTGGGAATTGTGTGAGAGAGTATTGCGTTCAGCTCTGGAGCCCTCAGCATAGGAAAGACATGGACCTGTTGGAGCGGGTCCAGAGGAGGGCGACAAAAATGAGCAGAGGGATGGAGCACCTCTCCTATGAGGACAGGCTGAGAGAGTTGGGGTTGTTCAGCCTGGAGAAGAGAAATCTTATTGCAGCCTTTCAATACTTAAAGGGGGCCTACAGGAAAGATGGGAACAAACTTTTTAGCAGGGCCTGTTGAGATAGGACAAGTAGCAATGGCTTTAAACTAAAAGAGAGAAGATTTAGACTAGATATAAGGAAGAAATTTTTTACTGTGAGGGTGGTGAAACACTGGAAGAAGTTGCCCAGAGAGGTGGTAGATGCCTCATTCCTGGAAACGTTCAAGGTCAGGTTGGACGGGGCTCTGAGCAACCTGAGGCAGTTGAAGATGTCCCTGCTCATCGCAGGGGAGGTTGGACTAGATGACATTTAAAGGTCCCTTCCAGCCCAAACCGTTCTATGATTCTATGATACTATGACTTCAACCTTAATGCTTTCACTGAGAAGGTCGTTCAAAATTGTATGTAGTTTGTATTTCTGTTGTGAGCCATTA
Source organism: Pluvialis apricaria (assembly GCA_017639485.1). Lineage (NCBI taxonomy): Eukaryota > Metazoa > Chordata > Aves > Charadriiformes > Charadriidae > Pluvialis > Pluvialis apricaria. The sequence goes on from CM030007.1 coordinate 175,443,123, forward strand.
TAACTCAGATTATGAACCAATTAAGACTTGTCTTAAACCTGCATGAAATGTAAAGTCACTTTCTACAAAGCGGTCTTGTTGCCAGTCCTCTCTTTTTTTTCCAAAGAGCTGTTCTTATTCCTCTAATAGGATTATAATTTACAACACATTATCTGAATTTTTAACTACTATACCCCTTGACAATGTCTGGGTTCATCTTGTCAGATCTACTTTGTATCAATTCCTGAGTAGGATGAGGAGGCTTGACTAGTTAGTTGTGTCATCACTAATACAGATATTCAAGCATGGTGTATGTGTGGGTGTCTATGGGTTACAAGAATACAATATATTTTTTGAACTGGATTCTTAAGGGTGCTGAGTATGTTTGGTCATTACCATACTTAGTGAGATTTGGGAGTGCAGAGGAGTCTTGTAAAAGTAGCTTGCTATATTTCAGGGTCAGGCCTTTTAGCTTCTACATTACCGATTTCTTAGGTTAATTGATCTAATACAGTGATTTAAATTTACACAGTGACTGTCAGCTCGATCTTTACAAGCATCTTCACAGAATTTGTTAAAACTTCATCTCCTTATTCACATGGATAGATCATTCTTAAATGTAAGAGTCTTCACATAGATAACAAATAAAGCTGCAACTGTATACAGTTTACCTTCAAAAGCATTATGAAAGAAACATTGACTGTGTAGGCACTGGTCAGTTACCCCAACTGCACCATCTGATTTCATGCTGTCATTCATTGTATTGGCACAATAGTCTTTCTCCAATATTTAGGTTTACTGGAAGTATATAAATTTAAATTATTTTAAATGAGGACAAATTTCAATACCTCTTCTGTTCATTGGTAACAGAAAACAAAAAAAGTTTTTAAAAGAATTTTAAAGAAAAAATTTAAAAGGTTGTAAAATATTTTTAGGAGGTCTTTTTAAAAAACGTTGTGAGGATTTTTACAGTGTGTTACATCACAGAAAATTTTTCCTGGTCAAATAAGGGGGTTAAAAGAGTCATCCTTTGGATACCTTTTCTCTAGGATCTTGACCTATCCATCTTTAAGGCAATAAATACACATGCACATGTCTATATACACATATTTATACACATAAACAGCTTTTTTATTCCTGGACTGGCCATGTTATGTCTATTCTGTCACTCATGAATCAGCTATACTCTGTTTCTAAGACCAAAGAAACACTAATAGGACACGTTCTGTGTCAGCATATCTACTGCTATTGAAGGAACCCGTAGATCTTCTTTTGGTCCATCTTAAAACTAGATACATTCTTTGTTTGTACTGATATATTTGGAAAATTGATGCAGAAACATCTGTCTAATCTACATCCAAAATTCATTCCTGGCTGTTAGTCTTATGCCAAAGTGCTTTAAATAACCAAAAAGACCACTAGGCTCTCACTGTACCGGAAAAAATTAAACAGGTAAGTATAATCGACCCAGAAATTTTTTTTTTTTTTCTTTTCTGAACTGCTTCTTTTTTGCCTAAAAATAAAAAAGTATTCCTGAAAAGACAACTTGATTCAGGGATGCCAGGTGTTGTATGAAGAAACACTTCAAATGAGATCCATTTCATAAAGAGAAGCATAACTACCTCTTTTGGAGACTTATGATTCTGTTCCCTGCACAAGTGTTCAGGGAAATTCTTTTTAGTCTTTTCTGCTCACCACTGTATCAAAAGAAGCATGTTTATAGTTTAGTATTTCACTGCACGTAGAAGGAGAAAATATTGTGCAAGGTGCAACCAGTAATCCAGAAAAGAGTCTGTCATTAAATAACTATTCTTGAGGAACTCAGCTTGCCAGTCATCTAGAAAATACCAGTGTTGTGACTCCCTGCCCAGCCCCAGCCATGCTAGAGATACAATCCCAGGGTAAGACAGCTGTGAAGGCCAGCAGACCAGCAGAGTCCAGCCCCTGTGCGTTCCACTCTTACAGCATTTCGTGTCTACATTTTCCCTTGTGCCATGGAGACCGAATGGGGGATGTTAGTAACCAGCTTTGACTCTTTCGGAGACATCCCCTTCGTGAGGGAATTCACACCTACAGCGAGTTCGCCACTCTTGCTGTTCTTGGGTGACTTTTTGGGAAAAAAATAACAACTTTTGGTCCTCGTGACAGCCATTTATGTATACCGTAAATCTCTCAGTATCAAACTCTCCAAGACTGCATGGGACAACATGGAGCTACTTTATGTCTGAAAAATTATCTTTCACTATTTCTGCCTTCTGAAATAAGGTCAAGCTAATAAAGTTAACCTCTGATCTTCTTATTGATGTAAAGCAATATTGTGACTTATGGAAAACTCAAGTACTGTGAAAAACACATATTTCTTCTATATTGAATTAACCTCTGACAGTTAAGTGCCAAATAGATACTGACTTGAAAGAACTCATATTAGAATAAATAGCTACCAGTATTCCATAAAACCAGGCAGAACCCAGCTGTGATTGTTTCTTGAAGACCTGTGTCAAAGGTGGTGTTTGAATTAAGAACAGTCTGGCAGTTGCTCAAATGTTTCTCAATTTTCCCAAAATGTAATTATCTTACTACAACATAAGTTAGTTGGTAACGAAATTACAATGGATTTTTTTTTCTTAAGGTGACAATATTTCAAGCAATAAGGATAATTTTACAGTTTATTTATACTTCTTAGCCTTGCGATATGTTTCTTAAAGCTCTATCTCAATCAGTGCAGACTATGTTTTCCCTTTCGGTCTCCTTACTGTTCTCTCAAAGATACAGGTGAGAACAAAAGGCATTTTATGTAGTATTTTTATTTATCAAAGAAATGTTGAGACGCTACTTCTCAAGAACAACAGAAGCTTCATACACAACTTAAATCTATTTTTCAGCAACAGTCAGAACTGCTTTTTATTTATCCCATTTACATGGCACTATTCACATTCTTGGAAATCTGTAGTGTTAAATGTGGTGGACCAGTTCAACATGAATAATATGCTGTTCCTTCCTCTCTGTAATGAACCAATATTTTAAAATTGTCCTTGTGAACAAAACAATTGAACAATAAATGCCCATCTTTGCTCTTATAAATGTACCTTCCCTATGAGCTTTTGCTCTCTGTTAGCTTTTGCCCACTCATCTCTGTCCATCAGGTTCTCCTGTGCTCACCGAATTCTTTAGTGTTGACATGGTCTCAGGGAGCCAGCCAGGAACAGAAGGTAATAATGCTTTGTCAGAGATATAGATCATGCCAGCCCTTTCCTGGTGCCTCCTTGGGACCAATGGGTGTATGCCTGTCACAGCCACTGAGGACAATCTCAGTAGTTGGTTCTGTGCCAGCATTTGGGGCTACCATGCTGCTCAGGAAACAGTAGAAGGCAAAAGGCCAGATCTAGACTGCAACAGCCCGTACATTTCCAAGAAAATGTATCACTCTAAGCATTTAAAATCATCAGTTTTACCAGCAACTTCTCTAGAAGTCTCATTCTAGACAACTGCACAATGAACAAAAATATCCTGTTGTAGAGGTGTGGGCATTATCTGCCAGCTAATAAACTCTGTGGTACAAGTTTAAGCACATAGCTGCTGGTATTCAGCTTTCTTCTGTGGGAAAACCTGAACAGTTAGTTGCAGTTTGTGGGAAAATTATTAATCTGATTGGTTACGCTTATTCATTTGAAAACATGGCTGCCAGGGGGGATGGTCACCTTTGTATGATATCAGAACAATTAGAGCATGAAATATGACTTCTGTTGTAAATGGGTAGGTGCTTTTTGGGGTGCAGCTTTGCACTGTTGTCTGGCTGCAACACACAGAAGGATAAAAGGCATCATTTATTCTATTTACTTACTATCTGTTGTTTGGGATGCCAGGCAATTCAAATGTTCTGAGGTGACTCTTGAGAGGAAGCTCCCTGAATAAATCTCTAGTTCACACCACCAGGGCTTGGCGTAGTTCCCTTGTTTAAGCCAACTCATTAGTATCTGAGTTTCTACAGTTAGCTGTAGCTTACTACTATCAGGTTTTAGGAAAATGGTCATGGAAATGAATTTCATGAAGCCACTTAATTGCGCCTCTGTGCTAAAGTAGTAGAAGCAGCTGATGTATAGCTGGTGTCCTTTTGTCCTATTGAAGTACCATTTTGTAGCCAAGCTCTGTTCTCTTGGAGAATAAATAATGTTATCCATTGCTAAATCACTTAGTAAGCTTTTAGCAGTATTATTTCTCTCCTTTTCCAGACAATCCCAAGTATATTGATTAAAGGACAGTGTTGGTTTAGAATCACAATGAAAATTCTGGCGCTGTGTCAGGTCAGAAAATGATAATGCTAGAAGTGTTTCTGAGTGGATATTATGAAAAGGCAATGGCATAAGGTCAGCTACTGTTCTCAAGGTGAAACAAAACATATTAACGATTAAAAAAAAAACCTGGAACAGGGAAACTTCAAAAACATGTTCTTTGCCAAATTTCTTTTACCTTCTTCACTTTGGAGGAGTGACTTAGAGTGAGGAGATTTAAGAGTGAGGACACTTTGGAGGAGTGACTTAGAGAGGAGTGACAATGACTTAAGTAGACTTAGAAAAGGAAGAAATGTTGACTTGTTTTATTTTCTGGGGGTATACAAAGCACTTTGCAAAGGAATATTTCAACATTGTAAAAAGTAAAAATGTGAATTTTCCCAGTCAAAAAGATCACAATTTAGAAGCTGAAGGCAGATGTAGTACCAACTTAAAAAAGTTTAGAACTGTCTAAAAAACTGATTAAAAACTGGGGTTATTTTTAGTTGTTTTTTTTTTCCATTTTGAGTATTCATCCTGGTTTGGGATAGAAATGTGTTTACTTTCAGAGGATGAGAAGTGCGGCACCGAGCTCTCTGCATGACTGCTGCTGTATCTTAAAACACATCTAGGAAAATGTAGAAATGTATCAGAATGATGTCACAAGATAAAATAGTAGAGCTGGCACTGTGAAGTCCAGATGGTTGGTGATCACAAGGCAGTAGTAGAACAGCAGGTGATCAGAAGAGTCGTAAGAGATACCAACTGAGAGGAAAGCAGAAATTTTCAGCTACTACACTGCCTACTATTTCAGCACAGCAGTTGCAAAAATGGCAGGGAAAATACTCAAGGCACCTCCATAGCCTGGTGGGTATGTCTGGGATGAGTGTTTGAGATTTGTCCTGCAAGAATAGAGCAGAGTGGAGTAAAAAACTGAAAGTGCATGTGCTGAAGGCATTCTCAGCTGAAATGAAGTTACTACTTAAGCAAACTGGGGTTAGTCAACAGGAGGCTCAGAAGTGCCAATTTTAATCAGAAATATTCATTTCAAATACAATTTGCAGTTCTTGCATGGTGAGAAATGATTCTCACTAGGTGAACGCTCCAGGTTATCTATAAAGTTAAATAAACCAGGTTTTTATGTAGTACACGTTTCTAATCGGGCATAACACCCTTCTGAAGACTTGAGTTTGAGTTCTGGCAACATTTAGGGATGAACTACATTTTTAAAAAGTTATCTGTTTTATAACAGAATATATATTTAATAATGAAAATGATAATAATAAAAAAATGTTTCTTCTATTGTCACTACAAACAATGAGAGAATTGGATTTCAATTTCCTTAAGAAAAAAGTTCAGTACAGTCATATTTAATGTTTTAGTGCTTGTGGAGGCACATTCCCTTATTTTGAATCCAGTTGTAGATATCAAATATGAAAGAGATACAGAAGCCTCAAAACTGTTATGCTTATAGAAATCCAAGTTTTCTGAAAATAACTAACTTGCATAGAGGAAAGTTCCCCCAAACTCTGCTCTCACTCCTAATTAAACACCAAAGAATCCAATCCTTATACCACAATGCATAAGAAAACTGGCTCCAGAATTTCTAAATCAGATAAAATATTAATGCCCAGTACAAGGCAATCAGACAATATCTGTGAAAAATTCCAGTGGTGCTGCTCTCTTTGTTCCTTTCTCCACCACTTCTGAGCTGAGTGTATACAGTATCAAAATCAGAAAGTTAGTGCAGACTAAATGCGGGCAGCATCTCTGCTACTTAGGATTGGTGGACTAACGGTATCAAAAGAAGTGGCTGAACATAAAAGCAGCAAAACCAGTACTCTGTAGAACACTAACAGTAAGAAATTGAACTTCCTTAAGCAATAAAGACATCACCCATGTCAGTGTCATCAGCAAACTTAGCGAGGGTGCTTTCAATCTCATCGTTCAGATAATTTATGAAGATGTTAACAGCGTGGGGGCCAGTATTGATCCTTGGGAGACCCCACCTGTGTAAAAACCATTGATCGCTACCCTCTGAGTGCCACCTCTGAGCCAATTTCCTACCCATCTTGCCGACCACCCATCCAGCCTGTATCTTGCCAGTTTGTCTAGGAAGAGGCTGTGGAAAACTGTCAAATGCCTTGCTGAAGTCCAGGGATTTAAAACTGCTTTAACTGCTCTTCGCAGCCTGTGAACTCTGCTGCATCTCCAAGAAACCTATAGAGAATTTTAGAGGTCACTGAAATTTTAACAGAACAAGTTAAGGAAAATAAGATTTTTTTTCCATTTTGGCAATTTCTAACATTACTCTCATTTGAGAATAATTTGCAGAACTGGGAACAAAGTCAAGTATTTTGATACTTAATCTTGTATATCTAGAGAAGATGTTGAAACACTGAACTAAAATCAGGATTCTGCGTGTTGTGTTCTTTTCCTTTTTTGTTTCTTTTTTTTTTTTATTAACCCATACTTTACTGTAGCTCTAGTTCTTAAGTCCCTTCAAACATTTGGCGTGGGCTGCTCCTAAATAGCAACTATCATGATTATAATCTTCAAATCTACTAACTTGCACTTTGCCTATATAAATACAAATCACAATTATGTTATATTGTTTGGCCATGATCCCCTACAGTTTAAAATTCCTAAGCTATGAGAAATAGATTCAGAATGCATGTCAGGGAATGTTCAGGTTCTTTCCTTGTAAATTATTTCATCTGTAGGTTTTCCAATAAAATAGGTTAAACAATAGATGATTTAACGATATCATTCTGCCTAGCAGTAGACTCTACAAATACCTTTGGTTATTGTTCATTCACTTTAAATGTTATTTTTCAGTGAAACAACTACCCAAAGGTACACGATGGTACTTATACATGGTAAGCCAAAAGTCAAGATTCAATATAAATTTGGGGGCTGACCAAAATGTTGTCTATATGAAACTAACTGTTCAGACTTTTTTTAAGGATATGAAGCTACAGAAACAAGAAGTGCATGAAGGAAAAAAGGAAACTGCCTGTAATGTAAATGCGAGTGTATTTGTCACCATCCTTTTGTTGTATTTCTCTATATGGAATAGGTACTTATATGTTCCTATACCTGTATTTTCATTCATGTACCTATATACATGTTGCTGTGCATTGTAATATTGTACTATTGACATTAACTCAACCTCCCACTGCTAAACTATGTAGAACTTTTATAACTATTGGACTTACTGCATTCGTATGTTTTTTTCCTCCTTTGATGACTTTCCCAATTATGTGATACCATGAAGCAGGGAAAATGTTAACAAAAGTGGTGATGGTATATTTAAATCAAAGCACTCCTTCAGACTCCCTCTTTGCTGCTCTGAAATCTCTGACCTGCAAACAATCAAGAGAGTAATCTTGATATGAGATATACGAAGATTCACAGAATTAAACTGCATAAGATTACTGTGATTGAGTGGACGTGGAGGTAAAAAGCTATAATCATTCAATTTCAAACTGGCGTCTCAGTTTCACTGTAATCAGCCATTTGAGTGTAACTAGCTGGATGTACAGCATCCAAATTTCTCTTACAAATGATTTCCAGTAACGATAGCACCAAGAAAGCAAGCCTAAAGAGGGAGTTATCTAATTTAGAAAGTAATGCAAGGCTTTTCACCTCACAAATATTTAGCTTACATATAAAATAATATTTGGGAGGGTTTTTTTTTTTTCTAATTACTTTGCACGCTTTGAGCATTCAGCCAGGTTCTTTCCATTTCTTGAATCTCTGCATTTAATGAAGAATTATGTTTAATAAAGTAGCTCATTTTTAGTCATTTTTTTCTTGGTAGAAACTAAGTTTTGAATGAAGCACTTAGGCTTCCTATGAAGAGGAAGAGGAGAATTGGCTGTTTCAGAATGGGATCCAGAAAAGGGAAGGCACTTAGAAAGGGCCAGTCTGCACAGCACACTGAGGAACACTACATTTCAAATAATGGTTTGCAAATGAAGAGCAAGGGCTGCAGGAGGACACTTTATTTTCAAAAGGTCCAGGTGAGTACATACAAACTATGGCAGACACTTCTATTCAGTCTTTTAAATGGCTGTGGGGCTTACTCTTCTGAAAAAGAGAGAGAGAGAGAAAGAAAAAGAGGAAGAGAGATGAGAGTAGTTACTTGTCTTTTACACCTCTGTTAGAAACTGTCCCCCACTTGGGTTCAAAATTCTCTTTAGTAGGAGAGGTTCAAAGCCATAAGGCTTCATTATATGGCAGCAAGGCCACTCCTTCACTGAACAATTATTATTATGCATGGCTAGATCCCATTTCGCTGTCCCTTTTGCTGTCAGCACTGAAATTCCTGAGGCAAGTGAAAGAGGGGCTTGGTGCCATAAGCTGATGGCCAGGACTTGAACAGTGCTGGAGGATTTTCTGGGTCTTTTCTCCAAAGGCTGTTTCTGTACTTTAAATCAAACATGACACCGGCTCTCCGTGCTCAGATGGATGCCCAACTAAGAACCCGTAAGCCCATCTGCCTCCTGTTTTTAACCCACAGAGGTAAAATGCCCGCAGAATATGCAAAGAGCACCCCTTCACATACTCGCTTTACTTCTGTTCCCTCAAATAACCTACAGCTTCGTTCCTACATGACTCTCCTGGGAGGTAGGTGATGTGGGTTTGAATCCCTCAGGGGAAGGAGAGGGCTCGATCCAGATCGCCTGTTTCCTGGTTGAATGCTTGAATCTCTGTGGCTACTACCTTCCCCCCCGAGCTGCAATTGGAAAGAAAGCAGCCACAACATTTTTGTGAGGTCCTGTCAACCTGTGTCAGACCCTGGAGGTGCCTGGCAGAGAAATGCCTCATTTCTGGATGTTCATCAGGCTTAGACAGGAGATAAGCATCTCCTGAGGCTGGGGAAGCCCTGGGCATGCACTGAAACAAAATGTTAAGAGTTTGGAGAACTTTAAAATCAAACAGGGAGGAACCAACTGATCTTAACAGCCTTCAGGTTTAGACACCATTGAGTGGGAGTATGAGGGGATTTTTTGTTTGCCATCTCAGCTCTGCCCAAGTGCTGCTTAGATCCTCTACTACATCTAATGGAAAGATCCTGTTGTGGACTGAATTAGGCTGTTGAATACCTGTGCAATGTGATGGTCAGACGGCACAGGTTTCTGTGATTTGCATGTAATTCTGTTCTTGCAAACAGTAATTTCTGAAAATAAAAAAAAAATGCATTTCCTCAGAAAATATTTCTATTTTAAAAGAAAATAATTAAAGTATATCAAATAAGCTGTTACTATTAGAAATAATAGCTTAGATGAATGCAAAAACTTAAAATTACTCCAATCCAATGCTTTGGATGATTTTACTTCAAGTGTCTTATCCATCAGACGCCTGACTGATTTTTGCCTCTGTTGCTGCTTAATCGCAGCCTGTAATTAATTATTGTAATATATATTCACTAACATATAACAACTGCAAAGGTGTAGGGTTTAGGTATTTCTGTCAAGTACATACATTTTCAGAGAATAAGGCAAAAAGACAACATATTATTGTGTTATATAACTTAATGAGTAAATTTTTGCTGCAAATATAAGGTTATGAGCAGAAAAGGATCTGAACTTCTGCAGACTTTTGGCAATTTTAAATTTTTTTCTGTTTAGAAAAATAAAAGGAAGAATTAATTAAACAAAATTAAATTTCAAAATTATTTTTGAGTTACTTAGACATCTAAAAAGTGGTTTAAGCCAGCAGTTAAGGTAATATATTACCCAAAATGTAACTTAAAAAAATGAAAAAAATATTCAAATATGAGAAAAAAAAATTGAAACACTGAAACATGCAACACGGAAAAATTTCCAGCTTGTAGGACTACCCTGAGTTGTTATATTGCAAATGATATCTCATCAAAATATATTGTGTAGCATTTTCGGATATAACAATATTCCACTTGGCGATTTTTAACTTTCAATACACATAAATGCTTCTGTATATCTATTGGAATTAAGATGAATGAAAAATGAAATTAATGGGTTTGATTTTGTGGCATATGCTAGGAGCAAGCCATTCTGTCAAGCTGCAGATGTATGTCATGTACATAGTGGGCTAATGCAAATTTAATATCTGGATATATTGACTTGAAGCCTATGAGCACTATTTCTCAGCTTTGTTCTTTGTTTTATCATTATTTCAATTCCTGGGGATACAAGGAGTCTGAAAAATGAAAAATTAATAAATCTTACCTTTTCCTTTTACACATTCTACTTCATTCTTTATTTTCGTTACTTAATATACAATAGTTCCTTGGCCATTCTTTTTTCTTACATTATGATGCAGTAGACATTGACAAAAAAAAAACAAACCACAGTGCTTTTGATGCTAAGGTAAGTGCATCTACTCATTTTTTTTTTTTTTTTTTTTGGTATAAAGAATTCTTGGAAATATATCCTAGAAAATTAATTGGCACTTCTGCCCACAGGTTTTTTTTTATACCTGTCCCCTTTTCCACCAGAATTACCAATGCTCATTATCACAACAATGCACTGGAAACTCCAGCTGTCCGAATCAATATTTCCACCCCTCTCATTTAAATCCGAGCTCTCACTGTTGCTGGGCGGCTGTAACACACCAGAGCCATCACATGCCTCCCTGTTGCTACGGGCAACAGTGTGGCGGGCCAGAGCTGGTCCCTCTACATCACACGGTGAGCTCTGAGCTCCGACATACCATGGTTTTAGGCGGCCTCTCCTGAAATTGCTTAAGCTGATGTTAAGATCACATGATCTGCCGAGAACTGTTCTAGTGCCAGTCAAAAATAAAATTATATTTTCTTTGTTACTGTAATAGACTCGCGTAGCAACTGCGTCAAAGCACATGCCTGACTTTTTCCCCTAAAAGGAAGGGGTAACCAGCTAATCAAAATTCATTGTCCCATTTTGACTCTACTTATTCACGCTGTGAAGGTATCTCAGATTTGGTTTTATCAGCAAATTATATTTTTTGAGTATTCACTTCAAAATTACAGCTAGCTGAACACCAGTTGGGCAACGGTGTTATAAGTTGGGGAACACTGGGTTACATCTCTAAGCTATCTTATCTGGAGAATTGCTTCAGGTCACAAGTGGAAATTAATTTCTTGAAGTTACTTTCCTGTTAACAACAGGACTACAGATCCTCATTGCCACAGTTTGCATGACTGTCAGAGCTTGCTCAGGGGAGGCTTAGGACTGGAACAGCAAGGGCATTGCAGGTCAAGCATGCTGTGCATTGGCAGAAATACAAGACCCAGTTTTAAAATGAACTTCTGTCACTACCATGAAAATTACAGCCAGTATCATTGGAAAGAATCTATTTTTCAGATTTACATTCTTACTTTCCACACCAAAGCACAAGTACGTAAGCAAAACCCAGCAACCAGATATATCAATAAATATGTTTTTACTGTTTGAGATGGTTAAAACTTTCCTAACAAAATTGTCTCCTTTGTTAATGCCAGATAACTTGACGTTTTATTCAAAATATCTTAATGTTCATCATCTTTCAAAAAATCTGGTGCCACTCAGAGAGCTTCCAGCAGGTGACTTCTGGTATAGGGATGCCAGGAGCTTTGGCTCTCCTTCCCTAGGGCAAAAAGATCTGGGTCTACCCCAGACTGGGGATGATAGGGGCTGCTGGTAACTGGGTTTGTGTGGTTTCAATTAGGAGACTGAACATAGATTTGCTAGAAACCTGCAGAACAATGCAGGAACCAAAAGTATTTCTTTTTTTTTTTTTCTGGGGGGGGTGGGTGTCAGAGAATAGTGAATATTTTTTAAGTCGTACTCTGATTTCAAGAAATGTAAGCACCTTCTGAATGGGAAATCCTAATTTTCAAGAAACAGTGCTTATCAAATCAGCTGAACAACTCATCACAATTTATCACACCTAGTAATTTCCACAAAATAGCCCCTTATACTCGAGATTATTAACCCCTTTCTTTTCAAAATACCTGGGTTAAAACATCAGTATGGAATTGAGAATGTACATGGCTACAAGCAAGAACAGGTATGCCCATGGCAGGAATACTAGAGTACTCATTATCCACACTGAAATGTTACAGTCATCTCATTTCACACATTTTAAAAACGTCTCATCTATTCTTTCTCTGGTTGAACTCCACAGGCTATGTATACTTATCCAGGGGGAAGAAATGTAGAATGAAGACTTTTCTTTCTTTCACTTCAAGACAAATGTGGGAAAACGTTAGATAGTTGCAGAGTCTGTGAGTTAGGCCATAACCCCAGATTTGGAAAACAAACAAACAAACATACAAAAAGCATCGATTAAAATCGTTGCTCTCTCCAAAACACAGAAACTCTGTGGGTTAAATTTGCGTCTTTTTAATCATTCCTGCTGCATGCCGGGGCACATGAAAGCCATTTCTCTCTATTATATTTACAATTCACTCAGCAAGCTTCCAATAAAAAAGAACACAGTGTAGAAAGAAAATCCACTGTCCATAATTAACCACCCACAATGAACTTTGCATTACCAGAAGTCCAGCTTTTTTTTAGAGTTCTTTCATGTTTGATTTTATAGGAGTTATTCCATTTCCTTATCAAGATGCTCTGTTGATAAAGAAGCAAGTTTAATATTTTCCAAAGCGCTTGGAGTGCAACTTTATAACCCAGCTAAAGAAATTACTTAGGCTCCAGGTGAGGTAGGAGAGATGGCAGATTCTAAATTGTATTTTTTTCACTAGGATATTCAGTTCTCATTCTACATAATTTTACTTATATTGCCAATATCAATTGCAGGGAAATGAGCACTAAAATTCATGGGAGAGTAAGATGTACGGTGAAAGACCTAAAACACTATAGGAGCTGACACTTAGCCTCTGACACTGTTGAATGTCCTTCACAGAATCAAATCTCTAGGGTTTTTGCTTAAGGAATTTACTTATCTTTTCCTTGTAGGGTTTTCTGTAGATCCTGTCATGATGGCGTGTAAGTAGTCACAGACAAATCCAGCTAGCACAACAAATATTAGGTGCTGGACTCCATGAAGGAACCTGGACCATGGCTTCCCAAGACTGCAAAAAGCTGGAATATGCAGTTAGCATTTTAAGATAATAATTTCAAGCACAGTAGAAGACCATAGGAGAGAAGACTTATTAAGGAATTTAGTTATTTGAATATGCTGTGGAAGTTCCACATGTTATAAGTAGATCTAGAAGAAGAATTTGTCCAAGTGACAAGTATTTTGTGTTTACTGTAGTTAACTGTACTTCCCTCTTGCCTTGATGGATTATAGGGGAAGGTACAGCCATCGATGAACCTAAGTTCTGTCTAGATTTGACTGAGAAATACTGATTAAATGCTCATACCCTACACCTCATAGCCATGTAGTAAAGGCATTTAATTATGAAATAGGAGTCCCAAATTTAAGTCTTGGTTTAATGATTTCAAACGAGGACATAAACCTGTATTTCTTAGATCTCAGGATCCTATGATCAATATCCCTCTCAAAACAAATTATGTATGTAGCCTGAGGAACTGGGGAACTAACTTTATAATCTGAATCAGAAAGAACAGGATTTTAAGCCCTGTCCCCCACAGGCAAGATAAGTGTGATAATTGCAAAACGATTGCTTATTAAATGGAGAGGAAGGAAAGGACTCTCTTATTCATTATAACACACAGCCCCTCCCCACCCCCCCATCCCCCCAAAAAATCCTCCCCCAAAGCAGGTCTCATTCCATTCTGGAATTCTGAAAGGTGCTGCAGATCTGGAAATACTATTGCTGGAGGCACAGTGTTGATACATTCTCAAATTCGTTAGAAAGCTGAGCAATGCAATTTCTTGAACAGGGTATGGGAAGTGATTAGAAGCTGATGGATGAATTAGAGCTAAAAGGAAAAGGTAGTGACTCACCTAACTGAGGAGCTGGCTGTCCCATTCCACCCAGCTGGAGCTCTGCCCTGCTCCCAGCAAGAGCCAGAGATATAATGGCTTATAGTAACGCAGGCTGGAGATGACAAGCATGTGGAAGTGATGAAGATTTTCAAATGAGTGTGTTATCTCCTTAATAAAAGTCCATGGGAAAAGCCAATTTAGAATTTTCTACTCAAATTACTTAAAATCCTAATTTTGAGATCTGTGTTGGACACTTACTCTATTCCAGGGTAATAAGTTCACTGTAGCTATAAGAGTTTTTATGTTCAAAGTTGAAGCAATAAACATATACACCATCTTACAGTATAAGGATAAAACAAAAGTATAAAAGTGCTTTTTTTTTGCAAAGCCAGGTTCAAGAAAATAAACTACTAACAGTAGCAGACTGATAGCACTTAGGGAAACTCAGACAAAACATTAGTCATAATTAAATTAAAACTAATACCCTACCCTATCGGTACTATAAATAGTTCTTGTTTCTTTCAGACAACTTTCTGTTCTTGTAAGCTTGTAGAAAATTGTGTACAAGAAAAAAAAAAAGGCAGAAAAAAGGATGAGAAAACTATGGTCTTTGATAAAGATGAAAATGGGTATGTATGACATACCCTGCTTCCTGAGAAGGTCACTTCATGGAGCAAAAGTTATGGTAGAAAATAGCAATTAATTGCTCAGGTTGTAGTCACCTGTTGGAATTAACTGAATCTTTTCTTTTGTTCAGCTGTTCGTTTCAAGAAAAGTTATCTCAAACGTGCAATAAAATAAAAAGTTAATTTACAAAGGTAGAGATTTACAAAGTGTATTTTCACTCATACTATCTTAATCAAAATGAGCTCAGTTGTGAAATATCTAGATGTTTGTCTTTTAACTCTAGCAGAACTAAGATTTGACCCTAATTTTCTGTATATTCCTTTTATTTCTTGCTGTTGTATTAATTTTGATTCTTATCTGCTATATTCTGTTTCATTTTATGGTGAATCTAACTTCTGTATAACCAAGAGAAAGGTAAATCCTTGTGACTTCTAATTTCAACCTGATGTCATTATATAAATGGACCAGAAGCCAGAAATGTTTAATCCTGCCCCACAGCCTAAGAAAATCTCTTACAATTGTTGATAGAGACAGATTTAATTACGGCACAGTTTCACAGAAGCCTGAGCATATGAACACAGAGTGGACACAAAGTGTTGTCAAGGTCCATTTGGCAATGTTTCAACTGCCAAGGGCAAGACTGGAGATCAAAGTGAAGAGTCAAAACTCCTAATCTCTGTATGAAAGGCTCATGCAGTCCAGGCTTGCTGGTAGACCCTGATCAGATTATTATTCATCATTACTTTTGCTGTTTCTACTTATGGAAGAAAAATGAGGCTTGCCTATGAATGTTTTAACAGGAAAGACAAAGAAATTCTCAAGAAAATGCTATACCCAGGGGATGAAATAACATTTTTTTCCTAAATTCTAACTCATTTTAACACAGTTTAAATTTTAGAGTAAAACTTCAGTCCCTTGTGAACATAAGGTTCCATTGTATTTTGCTTGTTTGCTCCAAGTCCTGACAGCCCCAATGGAATAATTGCTTGTTGACTCAAGCAGATTCACTTGATAGTTGAGTTTTGGAATAGAAAAATAGGTGTTTCCTTTAGTGGTTGCTTTCAGCATAAACTAGCAGCAACCTATAGGTATCAGTCTGCTGAGCTATTTTTGTGTAAGCCAGTGCACTTTGTTGGAAGGTATGCATTTCTTTAGGGACAGGGAAGATAAAAGAACTGCTTGAGAGCTGTCTCCTCTCCTCTCCATAAAGAAAGGAGGAAGAGGAATGCACATGTACTTATCCCCTACATTCCTCCCTCTTGAGGGTCAAAAAAGTCCTCAGAATAAGAAGATGAATACATGTATGTAATCTACTCTTCCTTTCCTTTGAATCAGAGAATCTTCATCTTTGCTTGGCTGACATAAACACTGGTTTTGGGGCCCTCAATCTGCCTTTAAAAAGAATTGAATTTCCCAAAATTCAAAATAAGTTATGAAAACTAAACCACACATAGCAGAATGTAATCACTTAGCCACAGTTTTTGGTAGGGAAGTGTAAGATAAGATAAGATTCAACATTGGTGTTCTCATTTATTGTATAAAACCTTTGGTATTCAAAGGCCATGATCAGTAGCTTGGCTAAGGCAACTATTTTGTCAGAAAATTGTTTCATAGAGTGCCTGTGTATGTAAAGGTGATTTTTTCACCAGATTCTGGAAAAAAAAAATATTAGTGAGACTCTGGTCTCTCCATATTTTATAAAGTCCAAATGACCTTTCACTATTGCTAGAAAGTTCTCTGATGGCATTCTTTGTTTGATATTAACTAATCCTGTTACTGAGAGAAGAAAGGGTAAGGTTTTATTATACACTGGCTATACTAACAAGACATATCTGATACTTCCTGTGTCTTTTAATAATTACAACACTGATGCATCTGTTTTCTCCTGAGCATATGAGTAAAATTAGGCGGTCATTAAATTATCTTATTCTCCATATCCAAATCTTTTCAATAACCCCTTGTTATAAACTTTCTGAGTTTTTGTATAACCTTAAAATCTGAAATAGCATAACTAATTTTTGAAGTTACATTTAAAATAAATCATGAAATTTCAATACAACACACTTACTCATCTCATAAAATAGGCTCTGGTTCTGTTTCCCATGAGGGCAGTTGGAATTTTGTCATTTGAGTCCGGTGGGAATGGGACAGGACCAAAAGATATTCCGTTTCCCTGGGAATACTTCAGAATGTAGATTTCCAGAGTTATTTTCTTATATAACCTTTGGGATTTGACTTTTTTTTCACATGACCAACATTTACTGCAATTGGCACAAAAGCATCTTTACTTTTACTTTACTGGTTCTCTCAGATACGAAAGGAGGAGGTGGGATGGGAAATAGCTGAGGAAACCTGCTGGAGTTGAGAAGGGGGATTCCCTGTAGCCATCCACTCCAACTTTCCCATGCTTCCAAGGGCAGTATATCCTTGCCTGCTCCTATTCCTGCACTTCCATGTTTCCTTTACCTCTCCTTACCATAGCATAAGCATCCTCATCCTGGTCCCTCATTTCTGAAGTGGTGAAATTCTGTTTTGCTCACACTGTTGAGAAGCCTTGAGACAACTCCGTTTCATAAATTGCTATGTGATTGTTCAGTGAGAGGATCTGTTACTGCTGCCAAAGTAGTAATCACTTGATTTTTTATCACCTTCCCTTTAAATGTTAAAACAATATTTATGCCTTCCTTGTTGTTTGGTTTTGTTTTTTTTTTTACTTGATAATTTACAAAGTTTCTAGCAAAATAATATTGACATATAAATATGTCTGGAGCTTTCAAGACAGAACTGAAAATCTGACTTTCTGTCTGTAGTTGAAACCTGGTAATCAGGTGACAAATATCCTTTGACAGATGCATATGCACACACCAGACCAGATTATAAATTAGTCTCCAAAAGGGATTTTTTGTGGTTATGTCTGAGCCGCTCAGGCTGTACAAGGAGACCTGACAGAAATAGTTTATATTAGCTAAGTATTAAGAATAAATCTTGTGATACAATTGGATTTCATTTTCACTAACTGAAAATCTCTTCTTAAAAGAGGCAGTTTAAAATATCCTAGAAGGTCTGAATTTTGATTATAAAAAAAAAAAAAAGACAGTCTGCATATTTTTATCATGAGCTCTACTTTACTGTTTAGGGTATGTCTTTGTTATGTATTTTCCATACAGCGACTGATCACCAGTTGCAGAAGCAGGCTATTCCCCATGTACAGTATGAAGCCAGGATACAACCCCAATTACTTTTCCTAGGCTGAGCAATTATGTCCTGCTGTTGGGTCTGTTGGGTCCCCCCCTGCCCCGGGCCATGTCCCTAGATGATGAGTGCATCAGAGGAACTTAGATAGAAGAATGGTGTTCAGCTATGAAGATCAGCAAGAATATAAAAACGTTTCCACATTTACTTTAAATACAAATAGTTGCATTGCCATAGATTAAACAGTAAGATACTGACTGAAAAGTTTTAGCTCTGTATCTTCTAAATGCAGTTCTGTACAGTATGGATTTTATATTATTAATTCTCCTGAGATTACTAAAATATCACATATGTTCAACCTTCCTGTATGACTATACAAGATAAATACTTCAAAAGGGCACAGAGGAACAAATGAGAGCGCTTAAATTGTGGTCTCTCAGAGGAATGTTGAACATCATGTGAATGTCCACACTGCAGATGAAGAATTATTAAGAGGACCTTAGGAGAACACTTTAAAAAATCTGCTAAAGAATGATATTTTTCTGTGGATGTACTGTCTGAGAATGATTAACTCATTGTGTGGCAGGCAAAATGAAGGAGAAAATATGAAGAGAGGCCAGTATGACAGAAATACTAATCTCAAAATACTCAGAAGGGAACAAACATTTTATATTCATCTTACGACACCAAATGATGGAAAGAGGTAATAAGTACCTTTGAATTGCAGATGTCCCATAAAAAGGCAGAGTTACTGTAAACATATTTGGTACCATAATTCACAGCATATGCTGTAAATACATGCTCAGTTCATCATATTATTTAAAGATGCACACACTTGTGGCATTAAATTACAGTATTAATACTTAAAGACAGGAGTCCTCTAAATGACACTAAGTGTACTTACTGAATCAAAACCATAGAGAGAACCACCAAATTTGGGGAAGCCATCTTAAAAACAAAAGCTCTATAATTTCTACTGGAAAGTCCTAGACGGGCCTGGTTTTACATGACTGCAACATCAGCTGAGGTATTTCAATCTAACCTTGAATAAAGCAGCATAGAGGACCACTCTAATTGTGGCTTGTCTTGGGTTAAAACTAGCTGGCTGAGGCACTGCTGGCAGTGCAACCATGCTGCAGCTGAGCGCAGTGTGGGTGGGATATTCGTGCTGCTTCTCAGGAGATTTTCAGTATGTGATAGGTTTTTATTTCCCCAGTTAGTTAGCTAGCCATTCAGTAGTGACTGAACAACTCGGAATGACAAGAGAGAATAATTAGAGGTATCTTGCCATTTCTTTTTATTGTACAGATGATAACTGAAAGATGTGGGAATTAGGATGGCAATTCAGTGCTGAGAAACTTGCTCTTGTTGTTGCTCAGTTGGAAAACATCACCCTCGACTCCTCAGTTGCACAGTGCATCAACTTCAGGATGAGTGCTCTGGAGCATCCATACCGAAGATACCCATCATGAGCTACTGATTAGAAGAATTATCTGCCAGGTGGAAGATGTAGCTTGACTCACTCTTAGATTGTGTGGGGCCTACAAGCCAGGTCTCACTTCCCAAGAAAGTGGTCTAACTTCTTGACTGCTGAGCCACAAGGTAGATACAGCTACCGCATGCCTTCTATCCTGCTTCTCTCCTGGCAAATGAGATTCCAAGCGGATAAACGTTCCTACCACCAACAGTGGTTTCTGCAGGGTAAAATAGGGGCATCCAGCTTAGCAAGACTTCTGCCTCCAGTGAACTTCACAGGGTTTATATTTCCTCATATGACTTGTTCCAGCTACTAGTTCAATAACAGGCCAGCCACTGAAACTGTGAGGGAAATAGTGCTTCACTGAAGCAACCTAACTGTGAGAGCATTCTAGGTATATTCTTAAATTTATCATTCTATACCTGCATATATATTAGAATACAGTGACGTATGGAACGGGCGAGAGCTATACTGTAACAACAAAGCTCTGCATACACTACAGCAAAACCCCCTCATGCTTTTTCTGCTATTGTTATAACAGTTCCCCAAAGAAAATAAGCTGTGCAATTGAAAACCTGACTGCTTATGGATCTCTTATAAGATTTTTGTAAAAGACATGCCCTCCCTGAAAAAAAGTTATAACAACTAACTTTTCTTTCCTGCCACAGCTTGTGTCATAAACACAGCTTGAGACAATACAAGCCGTTTGTATCATGTTTCTGAGCGGAGGAAGAAAGCAAGCGTGTGATAGAATGGGCATTGCTGATGGATTGTCAGCGTAACAGAGAACTTTTCTATCATTGAAAGTTGGGTATTCTTCTTAGCAAGATCAACAAAATGAAGATTATTTTTTTAAGTTTGCAATGAGAGGATTAGGTTATCTCCTGCATTTAATTGATTTAGCATTTGGGTAGATTTAATTTGTTTTAAGAGGACCTGATGAGAGAGATGTATCTGTAAGATTTCGTTTTAAGGTATTGAGAGTATTTAGGAATGAAAGAAGCTCAACTTCTTGTCATCTTGACCTCAAGGAATCAAACAGTGGAATAAAATTTCTGCCATAATGCTGAGCTAGTTTTAAAGTAAAATATTTTTCTATGTTATAAGTACAGCTGCAACTTGTCAAGAGCTGTAGACACGTTAAGATGCTGAAAATTATATTAAATTAGAAATGCATAACTGTAGAAGTATTTAATTATTTTGGCAGGCAAATTTTCCTGAACGTGTACCTTCATGCACCAATAATGTATTGTAATTAATCCCAATTATCTTTCGTAACTTTAATCCCGACTTTAGGCCACAGATCTGTGTAAATGTTTTGGAAAAGTCACTTAAGTAGACATTTGCAATGGAAACTGAGACACACATGAATATTACATTGTATATAGGGCATTTCCTGAAAGGAAAGAGTAACAAAGTCCGAGAAAATGCAGCTACAGTGACAAATGCTGGCACTGAACAACTGTTCTCACTGTAGAGTCAGTAATTAAACAATTCAACAAGTCCAGGATGATGAGGAAGAATTCAGACAGGTTAAGTTAAACCAAATTCTGAAATCACCGAACTGCCTGTTGCAACCTGCCTCTAGCATGGCATTACTGCATGTTGCTATTCCTCACTATTCTGGAAAGCGGACTTTGTGGAGTACTGCTCCATTCCAGGACAGCATTGCCCTGGCCTGGACTTCTTAGTTTCCATACCTGAGTGGGCTAGAAAAACCTAATTCCTGTTATCTTGGTTCATACTCTTGCACCAAAAGACAAAAGAGTAAGAACTGAAAACCCTTGGAAAGGCTGGTGTGAAGGAAAGAAATGGCAAAGTGAAATACAATAGATATTTACCTTGAAGCAAAACAGATACCTCTGCTGTACAACTTAGCCAATTGTGCCTGCATATGCAATTTTCTTGTAGATATGAAAATAGTTTGTTCTCAGAACTGCTTCGTGATATAAATACTGCCCCCCAGCAATATTGAAAAGGACTACAAACTAGCGATGGAAAACAAAAACAAAACCCAAAACACCAAACCAACAGCCATCAGCATACCTTTTCCAAGTTTTAACTAAAACTGAATAAAATGCCTGTAGCAATTCAGTGGTGTTATCCATAATGACAGGTTTACTGAGTAGGCTCGTGTGTGTAAAACATTCGTTACAAATCTTGGTCCACCTACAAGACAAGTTTCCTGGTGGTTCTAAGAATTTCTGCAAGAAATATTTGGATGAGGTCTCATGAATCTCTGTTCAAAGGATCTCTTGAAAACCTAATTAGATTTTCTGGATTCTTCAACACAAACCAAACTGAACTGCATGTGAATTAATTCCAACCTGCTGAGTAGAGAAAAACCCAGGTGATCCTTAAACATGTAGCAGGAAAACACAACAGCCTGGCAGTTTTAAAAATTATGTGTACGTACTTGCATACATACATGCATGAACAAAGCCCTGGAAACACCACAAGACCTATTAACAGAGCTAACTAAGAGCGGATTCTGGCCTATATCTTGCCAGGTCACTCCACTTCATGGCTTGTAAATGACATCCATTTTGTTACAAACTTTAAGAAAATCAGAACTGCAGTTATTTCAAAACATTGTATGTATCTTTAAATTGCTTCCTTCTACAAGTTGCCAAAGGGTTGACACAGAATACATTGAGGGGTAATATACAATTCACCATGAGTCATGGAGACATAACAAAGGCATAAACATTTCACGGATGAAAGATGACAATGTTTATTCTGTTCTCATTCAAAATACTCATATGCACTTTTATTTTATGTAAGATGAAATTAAAATGGCATCTAAGTATGAATATTGACAATAGTTAGCATATATATAAGAGTGTAAGGTAATTAAAATCTTATGGGTAAAACTGTTTGGGATTATGATTTCATGTATCCTAGTCAGGCTAAGGCACTCTTAAATTAGAAACAAATGTTGTCTTGATACATAAGCACCTCTGTCTCAGAAGAACTGCAGCAAATGTGCGATACACAGACCACAAGCAAACCATTTGTATGAACTTACATACCAGTAAAGTCTGCGAGAACCAGAGTACGGTGAGGAATAGAGAAGTCAATTTTGTAACAGACAAAGGAGAAGTTGAAAGTCTAAAGGATCATGCTGACACAGCTAAAATGATCAGGAAAAGATCCCAATCACTTCTCTGTTCAGCCTCTGTACAGTGATCATTAAGCTTATTTCATTCCTTGAAAATGAACATTCTGGTACAGGTTTTTAAAGATTAAATTACAGCAGTTTTGTTCCCAAAGATACCAATTTCATATCTTCAGCTGCTTCACCTCCCCAATATTTTCAATATAATTGTTTTAAGTATTTTGTATTTTATATTTAGATGGGGTTCAGCGAATGTCATTCTTGGCCTCTTTTTGGCATGGCAGCAATACAAAAAAGCTTATGCAAATCCTAACATTTCTTAATTCTTTTTTGGTGATAGAAGGTGCCCTAAAGCCATCTTGTACAGGAAATTGAAGTTTGGATGTTGGAAGCAAAATTAAGGAAACTGGAGTTGAAGTATAACTGATATACACAATTTTTCCTCACTTATATGCCAGTGTAACATAGAGTGATGTTGCCCAAGCTAAATGTCTGAAGAAGTCTCCAATTAATACACCGATCCTTGTGGTCTATGACCAGTGCTGTATCAGAGCTGTAGCACAGCATTCCTAAGGTGACCCAGTGGTCTTTGAGGAATCAGGATGAGATAAAGACAGCTGCTAACATACACCACTTGTGTTGGTGGCTGTTTAAGTGACCCACGCAGTGACCATTGCTCATTGAGCAGTGACTAAGAAATAGTGTACTGTAATAGCTCTCATTGACGAATAGCTAAATTAATAGACACCAAGGGTGGCAATCACCTCACCCGATGTACCCAATACATCTCCTCTAGTCATCCATACCACCCCTTGTAATCAATGGAGAGTAACTGGGGCACCCCAGGAACAGTTCACCTTGTCCTGAGGTCAAGGGACTTGCACTGCAAAATTGACTGTTTCTCTCATTTGGTTACACAGGAATAAATCAGCTGTCAGTGTCTGTGCTGCTGCCAACAAAATTCAGCCGTGAAGCATCCCATCAGTGGTGTTGGCCTTTTGGGTCCATAGCTGTCACCAAGCTCCATTGTTATCTGTTTTCAGGCGTAAAAGCTCTATTTTGAGCTCACATAATATTTTAGCAGATGGATGCACAAAAGGAGCTGCTTAGTTTTACAAAGGAGGAACATGCTCCTGAAAGCTCTGTTAGGGTCAGGTTTTTTACGACAGGAAGGTGGTGGAAACATCTCGAAGTCACATCTTGAAATGGACTTGTGTGAAAACTAAAAACAAATTTGAAATTAAATACAACACAGTATTTATGTTAATGTTAAGTTAAATATGTTAAAAACATATGCAAGCATAATATACATTGCATATATATGTATTTTTTCTGTATATCAATCCAAACAATTACAAACCAGGACTGTTTATATTCCCATATACAGAATTATTTTCATTACAAAAATTATACAAACAAGTGTTTGAAAATCACAAACAAATACCCAGCCAAAAAAATGCAATTAATTTTAAAGTATGTATTCCATTTTGTACTTTAATATCTGTGTTTCAGATTTTGGTCCTTCCAGCACACACAGGTCATCTTTTCAAGCTTTTCTGTAGCAGAAAAGCTGGAAAAAATTATATGGGATTTTGAGCATGGCTTAAATTTTCTATAAACCCTAGTCTTTTATATGCAAAACTGGGATAAAATTGTTATTTTTTTTATTATTTATCTAGTTATAATATATACTGCTTATGCCTGGGACTGTCTCTTCCTGTGGCATACATATTGACAGAGCCTAATGAAAGATAGCTTGAATTTCAGGTACAATTGTTCGGAATGTTTATAATGCAAACACAAAATTAGAGAATTTTGAACATTTAAAATATAATCTAAATTCTTGAAAAATATGCAAAGAAAATGTTTGCTGGATTACTCAATTACATTTGTGTGCACACACCACAGCTCTTGAACAAAAATAATATCTAAATACATTTTCTGACATTTCATTTGTTTCAAAAAAAAAATTCTGAAATCTGTATTATATCAAAGTAGTTCATACCTGGTATGCTTTATATGATTTATCTTCACCTAATAACTACAAGAAGAGAATGAAAGGGAGATCAAAGATCATATTGACTATTACATGCCACCTCCTTCCCATCATTTCTTGTAGTAATAAACAGTTGGAGCATTGTGATGAATATGGCCCTCAAATCCTTTTCTGTGTGTAATTTCAAATGATGTCTCCTATGTAATACAGAAAACTTAATGCCCACTTCAGTATTTTAATATCATGAATTACCACAATTAGAAAACATTGTGAAACCACATTTAATGCGCATGTGATTATTCTGGATTTTACAGAGAAGGCACTTGCTTTTTAAAGGACTGACAGATCATGAGCTGACAGAAAAGAGAAACAAAATGCTTGGAACATTTCTTCAGGAAAGGGCAGCATGTCAATATAGATACAGCAAATCGAGACCTGAATTTGTGCATTGCTAATTTTTCTACAGGTGGGAACCACTTTTGATTCAATAAAAGGGTTTTGCTTTGTGTTGCTTTTTAAAAAAGAGGATGGCTTTAAAACACCTTATCTTCATTTTTCATTATAAAGTGAGTTATACATTCCAAAATGAAATCATATGTGTACTAGGAAGTCAGTATGGCTGAAATGTTGGTGCTTCTGTGAAGGAGAGATATATTAGTACCAACTGATATAAATCTATAGGCATGCGCCATTTTAAGTTAGTTCAAGTTAAGAGCAAAGTCACATGCTCTTGGCATCATATGTAGGTTGTCAAGGGACATAGCCTCTGCTGAACACTTAATGACTGATCAGAGAAATGAACTAGAAAAGAAACGTAGCTGTGCCAGAATTAGTGCTTTTACAATAATCAAATGTCAGGTACACCTCTACAAAAAACCCTGTAGGATCAAACTCTTTATTGTAAAAGAAACAAGTATAGCCTTTAAAAGGATCTATTCAGCTATCTGCAACATACTGATCTCTACAGTTATTGGGGGACTAAACATGAAAAAAGGCACATATAACAGATAGGAAGTAGATAAATTATGCATGCCTAAGCTTCTCTTTGCCAAAAGGATGGTTACTTCACACAGTGCTTGCCAGGGAATGCTTTTTTTTTTTCCCCCATGACTTCTCAAGATGTGAAGCTATTAAAAGAAAATAATACAGATGGATTTAAATTTTCAAAGGGACCTGATTTTCACAATAAAATTGCTCAACACTTTTTAATAATCAGAATATTTTAAAATAAACTACTAAAAATACTAGTATTGCAGAAGCCTGGTCACTTTTAGAAAATGAGGCTGTCACAAGAATAATTCCAAAAACCCAGCAACATACTTCTTCAATCTAAAAGATATTTCATGATTGACAAGGAGGTTGAAGGTTCTTCAAAGATTCGATTGTACTTGAATACATTTTCAGAGACCACCATGCGCACCATCTGCATGGTTCTCTGAACGCAGCAGCCTTTCTTTGTCTTGGGCAGGTTGCAGGCTTGAGTAAAGTGAAAGATAACAGGGTAAAATGATGTCTCCATTCAATAACTAATTCAGTTAATCAGTGTATGAAAATCACTGGCACCACATAAGTTAGCATGCAGACATGACAGCACGCAGAGAAGAACAGAGTTAAAAGTGACTGAATATCAAATCTTAAAGAAACAGTGAATGATCAGGGATGCACGTGACCCACGTTATGGTCAGAAGGAGAGCAATAATTAGAAGGACTGTAATTAAAACATCAAGGTTTAGGTCACAAAAATACTCACTTCCTCAATTTTTCAGCTCATAAGAATCAAGCTTAATGTTAACTCTGAGTCTGCAATAATTAGTGGCAATAGATGTATTGTTGCAGTGCCCAAGCCTTGCAGCTGTGTTTGAATTCAGTCCCAGAGAAAGACAATCCTAAAATCTCAAATGCAAAGACACTCCTAAATAACCATAATAAAAACAAACGAGTAAAGAAAAAGGAGCAGAGCAAACACACAGAAGCTATCATTAGGTAGAAAAGTCTTCTGCAAAAAAAAAGGTATTTTTTTACCACACAGTAAGTCTGGGTGCAAAGCAGTCCAGGGTAGCTGAGAGACCTTCTGAGAATCTGCAGGTTGTTTCGTCATCTCAGCCTGATGCTGTTAAGAAACTTGGACCTTTAATATGGGTAATTACACTGTGCTCTTCATCTTTTCAAAGTACTTTGGACATTCCTGAACTGTGATTGCTAGGTATATTTGAAAGAATAGGTAACAGAAACTTAAGAAGAGCCATATGGACCAAAGGGCCATCTATTTCAGCACCCTCCCTCCAACAGTAGCCAAAAGCGCATGTCTACTGAAGGGTGAAAGGACCCAGGACACATGTGTTTCCCCAGGAGAGAGTGGCATTCCCAGCCATCCTCCCAGCTTCTGGTCTTTGTCTCCTGTGTCAAAGGCTTTGGACTTGACCTCTGTTAGGTCCATGCTACCTGCCTCTCCCTGCTCCCATCAGTTCCCAGCCAGCTGCTGGGGCTGCTCAGCTGCTTCCAAGATGACTAACCACAGCAGTTTACAGCCTGTCATATTAAGGCAAACAACCATCAATTACAGTTTTCTGTAATATGTTAGGTTGTCTTTTGGGGCAATTCAAAAGCAGCTGCCCAAGCAGCTTGATGGACTCTGCCCCATGTACCCTGCTGCACCCATACACATTATTTAGGGTTAACTGGCAACGTGCTGTGGGTTGCACATGTCCTAGTGTGGGTCTTCTTGGCTTCTTTAGGCGAAGCAAGTATGCTGCTAGCCAAGGGCAGTATTGGCGTGTAGATATGTGATGGCTAAAAAAACCCCCACAACAACACATAATAGCACTGATTTGCAACATCATTTTTGATGAAATATTTAGCAGTTGATAATGCTCGGTGAGTGTGGTAGCTCAGCAATTGCAACTCTCTGTGACAGACATAAGAATTAATATTTTATCAGCTATAAGCTGGCAAGAGGCTGAAATATTGCTGCCAGTTACAGCTATTAACTTTGCTTCACAATAAGGTATTGTTGTTATTGGCTTTAGTATACATTGCAGTGAAAGGGACATTATTTACTGTATGCAACAGTGCCATATAATTTAAAAAGGATTATGATTACTAGCAGGAATAAAGAGTCCATTAAGATTTTATAAAACAATTTAATATATATTAAAAAAAAAAAAATCCACATTCCTTTGCCTTGAAAGAAAATGTAAAATATTTAAAACAACATATCAGACTTCCCTTTACTTATATTTTGGGTAAACTGTATAAATTCCTTTTCTCTTTTTGTTGTCTTTAAAGTATGATGTGTTTTATAGACATAAATGACTTCTGAACTATTACAGTAAACAAGTTCCATATAAGCATACAGCACCAAAAGATACAGCAGAAATATAAATGCAAATGTTGACCATTTCTCAACAAATTGTACTTTAAAAAGTAGTTTCCTTTATTCCTTATTAAAATGTACATACGGAAAACTAATATATGGGTGCTTATATATTTTACCAATGAAATAAAAGATATTTACTAATGCAATGAAATCTACTAAAAAATAACAACAGAGTAGTAGAATCTGTAAAAGGAAACAGGAAACAGGATTTAAATGTATGCTTAAATGTGAATATCTACTGAAGATCTTTTAAGATTAGTGAACCACTTAAAACTTTAAGGTCTATATTCAATTGGAAATGAGTTTTTGATGTGTGAAATGGTATATGATAATGTTATTTTTTGCTGAGACCATTATCTGTGATGTATAAATGATTATATATTGAACAGTATATAAAATCAGTCTCTGTCTGCCTCAAAAATGTAAGCCAAGAGTGAGAAGAAATTACAGACAAGTCTATTCTTGTATCATTATTTTCTTCTCTTATTTTTTTAGCTCACTTTTATAGTTCCTATGTTTCCTTTCCTTCTATTCCTTTTGCATCTATTGTTATGTCTTTTCTATTAAAATACTAACAAACATTTCTTGGTTTAGCTGTACTTTAGTAGAAAACCAGAAAGTTTTTGTCTTTGAATTTCTATAGATTTTAAGTCTAAGGATGGTGTTGTGACACTTGAGTACAATTGAAAAAGGAAGGAAGGGCTAGTTTAAAATATCAAATATTGTATAAATATTGAAATAGTACATTTATGAGGTATAATGTTATACTGTCATAATATAGGCACCAGATTTTCTGATACTTATTTACTGTATAAATTGTGTCCACTTTTTCTGGTAGTAGGTGCAAAATCTTGAAAAAAATTAGTATCAAAGATTGTGATTATTTATGAACTACATGTAATATCACAAATCTTTGTGTCTTCTCTATGCCTGTATTCAAAGCAAAAATAAACTAGATGAAGCGAAGAGCATTGTTTATTCATATCTCTCCTGTCAGTGTAGCTTATGCTATTCAGTATGTTATACAGTAAGCTAAGTCTCTAGGTTAAAGAATGCTAAGGAAATACAACACTTCAAAGTAATCTTTCAAAATGACTTTGTCTCAAAAGCTTGTGTCTTAATAGTTTTTGGGCTTCCAGGAAAAAAAAAAGAAAAAAAAAACCCCAAACCAACCAAAAAAAGAAAGAAAGAAGGCCGGTCAAAACACTGCAGCCCACTTCCATTCCTTAGAAATAATTTTGCAAATAGATATAAATTTTCTTTTTTCTTGTGACGAGAAAGAAACTATCTTTCATGTTACCTGAGAAGTCATGCTTTGAATGTGTTAAACAGAAAATTGAAGGTAAAAAATTCTGTTTCAGGAAGTTTCTAAATTAACAGCTAAGTAGGAGATGGCCTGACTGGCAAATAGAAGACTATTGATCATATTGGAGAAAAGAAAGAAAAGAAAAAGTGAAGACGCTTCAAAAAGCAGCCAGAAGGCTTATGTTAGCTTTGAAATTAATTACTAGAGGGGATTACATTTTTCCTGTATTCCTTTTTAACGTTACCTATGAAAGGACAACAGAAGCAACATAGTCCTCTGAGATGTGTACCTAAATATAGTGCTATACACTACAACTATTATGTTATGGATCGCAATGTGAGACAGAGGAGGTCAAAATTACCGTTACATGACCTGATTGAGGGAAGAGAAGAAGTACAGCTGCAGCAACTTGGGGCACAGTGCAACTGGTCATGGACACAGGCTCACCTTGGCAAAGAATAGTTGCCTCAGATGTGTGTGACTCTGCCTCTGCCAGAAGTTCTCACATCCGTAACCCAGGATGAAGTGTTTGCTCCCTGATTATGCTTTTGAAAAGTCAGCTTGTCAAATTGAACAGCTGACAGACAATTTTCAGTAGAGCAAATGAATCAATAAGCTACACAGCAGAAGCAAAAATCAATGAAGAATCAGTGTGATAAATACAGCTGATCCTTTAAATATTGCTTATGAAGCCAAACAAGACACAAGTAAAGTCCCCACATATCCCCCTTTATACTGGGATATAAACATAAAATTCAAGATTTATCTTAGACAGAAAATTGTCTAGACCACCAAATTTTATCCTTACTTAAAATGCATTAACTAAAATGATGCTAGATGGATAGACTTTAAGGCAAAATGAATCTTGATAAATATTAGACATAATATGCCTTGTCTACACCTTGAACCAAAGTGGACTATGTCCAGAAAAAAACCAAAAATTTAGAATACTTCTCTGTATATCAGATATTAAAGGGTGTTCTAATGTATGTTAAAAATGATTTATAAGTGACTATATTAAAATTAAACTTTTTTCTAGGGTGAATAAATACAGAAATGATGCTTTTAATTTTTCTATTAACTTGATGTCCTTTGAAAATTTTGACAAAATTCTTTAAGACAACATAATTATCATGAATCATAATTACAATGGACATAAATTGCTGTGTTCCACCAATGAAAATATTATGGGAATACATAAAAAGATTGATAAAAGGGATGCAAATATAATATATATTTAGCTATTTTAAGCAAAGAGCTTAGATTTACTTTTGCTGGGTAGTACCTTTGCATAGGAGATTTTTCCCTCCCTCTGACAAGTTGAATGAAAGAGAAAACTCTCTCTTCTCTGTACTTTGGTTTGGTTTATTTGCATTCATTTCCTGAAATGAAACTTTGATTTGCAACATCTTATGGCTGAATCCAATCCTGTACAACTGTTGACTTTGGTGGGATTACACACAGAAATGTTGAAGGACTGAGACGTACTTGATTTCCTTTACTTGCCTGTTATTAGAACTACCGTTTTTATGGACAATATAGGACAGCGAACAATCACTTTGATGCTCACTGCATTTATCTTCCTCTGGATGTAATTGGAAGGCCAAAACCTCTAAAGAGTTTTATTCACTTGTACTCATTCCACTAATGCCCCACAGAGAGGCAACATTTTTTTTTAACGTAACATTTTACTAAATAAAGCAGTAACAGGGAAAGTGGTACCTCTCAGGCTGTTATCTGTCAGAAACAGATGGAAAAATTGTGACTGTGATGCAGAACATATTAAACTATGGAATTTTTTTTTTTGAGCATATTTTCCCCCAAGTTCATCCAGTTGATTTGATTGTTTCATCTGGTATTTATGTCTTATCCTCCAGACTAAAAGCTTTTAGGGACACAGACTTTCTCATCAATTATGTTCATGCAGTGTCTAGCACAATGAGATCCAGACTTGTTTTTAAGTGGTAACAAAATAAAAGTGAATGGTAAATAGAGATAATAATAATTTAGCAGTAGTGACTACAGGCTGTCCTAATGTGCGTGCATGTATACAAGTGAAACTTGAGTGAGCTCTAAATTAGCTGTGTTCATTTTTGATATGTCTGCTGACATGCCTGGCTTTTATTTTTGAGTATATCTCCATGACCTTTTGCAAACCGACATGAATGAGCATTGCCTGACTCCGAGCAAGTCGGGTGCAAGCCTGCACTGACATGGAAGCCACGTAGCTGAGGATCTGGCTCGCAACCTGCCTCCAAAAGAAGTGAGGGAAACTCTTGACCTGCTTCAAGGCAAAGTATTCACTGCTCTTTCTTGGTTTGGAGAGGGCTTCCTTGTACTTGACAAGACGAAATCAGGTGGGCTGTCTGGAGGGAGGTTGCACCTTTCCTATGGGAACTACAGAGGGAAAAAGGCAACGGTGAGAGCTGCTGAGTCTCATATAGACACTAAGGAAACCACTGTGGACAGCAAGGAACAGACAGACCTCAGCCTTGCCAGAAAGTGCTTCCTAGGGACCAAGAGCAGAGGTGGTGTTCCTCAGAAAGTCACTGAGGGACCGAGCATGAGGACAGGCCTTCAAGAACACAGCTGGCAGAGAGAGAGGGGTGTACAAACTTTGTAGCTTTTGTTTTCTTCCCCAATTTCAATTTTCTCTATTTCAAAGCTGCATGTTTAGTTTCAGAATGGAATTTCCATCCTCACTTTAGCCAAATAAAACTTTGATTTAAAAAGTTTTTAGGTCCTTATGGAGAAATCTAAGCACCTCTAAATCAAGCTTTATTAGCCCACTGGAAAATGTATAAAAGAATCTGAATCTGTTACTAGGACTGTGTGAAGTGTATAAATAACAGGAGGTCAAATGTTGTAATACAAATTTCTTACAGAGAAAACCAGAACCTTCAAAAACACATAGAACTGGTCAAATCTGCACTCTGTCTTGCACCGTAAATATCATCAAGGCTGTGGCTTGCACTTGCTTTGCTGAAGAAATACAAGCTTGCTTATGTGCACTCTGGCAATATGAAATGGTCTAAGAATGAACAGAGAAACCATTGTTTTCCCCCTTGACTTAAAACATAAGTAACTAGTAATAATAAAAATATTTTAAAAGGACAAGAACCTGCATGAGACTGATAGCAAAATAACCTATCTTCTCTTTGCCTGAATGCACATTTTAAAAGACAGTGCCTTTTCTTCATCTCTGTGTAGAAAGTCCTATTAATTTGTACTGTTTGGTGTCACATTCTGATGATTAATATTAATTTTATATGGCCAGGGGAAAAAAAAACACCCTTATGTCTGTGCAGTCAAGATAAATATCTGCTGCCATTTTACAAAACATCCTACGGTTTGTGCTCGTGCTGTTTTGTGGAAGAGCACACTGCTTTACTGCAGTCCTTTCATCACCACACGCCTCTGGATTCCCATTCTCACTTGACGCACACGCCACCTTTGCAGCGTGTTTGCGAGGAAGCCGTGAACTGAAAAGCACTTTCCTAAAAGGACAGCAGGTTTGTTTACTAAGCAAACGCGTGGATTGTGTTGCTAGCCCTTTGCAGTGATGGCTACAAAGGAAGAAGGGGAAACAGTGCTTGGCCTTCCTCAGATGCCGATACGGATATTGGCCTGGAATTTGAGAGATTTAGTGCTTTTGACCCAGGAGCTCATCAGGTGAAAACAAAGCCAGACAGAGAGGGAGGAGCTGGAAAAACACACTAAGCTGAGTGGTAAGGATGGGTAAATAGATTACGCACATTAAACATAACTATTCTCTCCTCTTCTTACAGTGCAGCTTAAGCAATACAAGTCTCAGTCTATGTCTTTTCTTTCTCAGATATAAAATGTGAGAAATCAAGGTGTTCTCAGAATTTCAGAATGAACTTGATATAGTTATCTGATACAGGCACCAGGCATGGTTTTCCTGTAGATGGGAAGGAGAAAAGCTAAGTGGGCTGAAAAAGTACTTCCTCAGGCTGTCTGTGGGATACTGTGAATAGTATTTGCACATTACTGTTAAAAACAGAGGGGCATTCTATAAATTAGGAAACCCTGAATTGAGAATTGAAGATTATACAGCTAGTGAACTCCTACAGGATTTCTGTGAACTCAAATACGATTTTGGAGGGTCAGGAGGCGATATTCTTGCATAAGAAATGCGGCACAAATCTATTTCTTTTTGCTGTTAATGAGAAGCCAACACCACCTATGCATGTGCAACCTGGAAAACCTCTGTGGCAGTGCAGCACTGAAACAAACCTAACCTCTGCAGTTCTGGTATGTCTGCTAAATGGAAAACATGAAAAAAAAGATCGACACAGAATCTTCCAGAGTCACTATGACTCTTGCACCCCTCTTTTTGCTCTAGCTTCATCTACATAAAGGTTATACATAGCTCAGCTCCTCTGTACACATGCATTATACTCCACACTTCAGTCACATGATCAACAGAAATGTAAATATAGCATTATTATTATCTGCATAATCTGCTACTATAAATTTGGGTTGGAGTATAGTGAATATAACAATAAGAAACTGTTTATTTGTTGTTTTGTTTTGGTTTTTTCCCTGAGGCCTTTCAATTTAAATAATCAGAACTTGCAAATGATGGGAAGGGAGTCAGTGGAAAATGGGGTTTTGCTGAAGCCCGTGTGATAGGAGAATGTGAGCCAAGAGCAGAACCAGATCTCTTTAAACCTAGTGCCTTCTTACAGAGAATCACACTTCCTCTCAGTATACTGTAAGCTATTTAAAAGAAAGTTTCTTTTTATCCAAATCTAGGGTCTTAGACCCTGTTCTTTATCAACTAACTGTATGAACAGCATGAGCTCTGTTGTTTTACTTCCCACTCTTCCTCATCTTTTTTTTTTCCCTCCATTGCTAATCGACACCTAGTACTGGAAAATTGATTTGCAATGATAGGCAAAGTAGCAATTTTTCTGCAGCCCTTTGAAAATTAGGTATCTGTAAGATTACTTACAGATTACTTACATAAACTGCTTTGAGCCATAGAGAAATGAAGTTCTGTTCCTAGGTACATGTATTTTCTCCCAGCATTTGCACTTAGAAAGCAGCTAAAAAGAAAAGGAATCTGTTGTGTATCAAGTAATTTTCAAATATGTGGCTGTGTTGCTACTTATTCCACAGACTCCAGCAGTTTTAAAACTTCTGTTATTTCTATTCAACAGTATTTCACAGCATTTTCTACAAGATGGCATGTAATAAAAATTGCATTATAATTACATTATTTGCGGTTTCTTTTACATTCCTGCAACTCAGAAATGGCTTAGTGTTTCCTTACTTCACATCTTCCAGAAGATCATAGAAGATCATATGTCATAGAACAGATCAGAAATTGCCACTACAGCACGTAAATAATGGGAAATATTAGCAAACATGCCTGAATGTAAAGAAGGTAAACTTGATGAAATACCAGCAACTGCACTGCGAAGAAATCTCAAAATTATGCTAAATCCAATCTGAGAAAAGACATCCTGGGTGACAACCTCTATAGGTCTGTTTCCCACCAAGACTTCCCAAATGTCTGAATAGGAATGTTTCCTGTAGCTACAGCTGAGCTTAGTTAGAGTCAGGTTCTAATAAAGGATTCGGCTGCTCCCATGTGCGATAAGATTTTCTGGCCCAGACTTCAGGCCTCTGAAGTGTCAAGCTCCATAGTCAAACAAATTTATTCACTCCTCACGTGCAGCCTTTCTCCTGTTCCAAACACAACTGGTTTTTGCACTCCTGTGATCCACTAGGCAGATGGACCTGATCAGTAGCATCCTGAAGGAGGGCAATGGGATGTTTGGAGCTTTGTTGGTGGCTTCCCAACTGCACATGGTCCCCTCACCAAGTGAAACAGCATATAGCAGAGTGTACAGTGCCTCGTGATTTAGTAAAGAGGAAAGTCAAGGGGTATGGGCCATGATGAAGAAATTTGTGTTAAAAAGTGCTGATTTATTACATCCTGATGTTTGTTTGGGATTAAATGTTAACATAATGTGGCAAAAGATGTTGCTGGCTTTTGTTGTTTGAAAAGGAAATTACTTTGTAAAAAGAGGTGTGCTAACGAGGGTTTTAGTCATATCGATGGAGAGTGGATTATTTTCCCCTCAATCTAACGTGTCTGCAGATTGCAATTAGAAGGCAAATATCTTCAAACAAAGTCTGAAAACTGTGAATTCTAAATTTTCTTTAGAAAGGAAAATACTCAAATAACAAAATAGAAACTGAGGAAAAGTAAATAAAAGTGTCATTGTCTTGTACTGATCAAAACAATACTCTTCCCTGACTCAAAAAGTGGCTTACTCTAGGCTTATTCTAAAGTTCAGGTCAGAGCAAGTTTTGACAGTCATGTAAGGAAGCTGAACAAGATGGGAGGGCTGAATGAAGAGGAGGATGACTTTAACTGTTAAACAGAGATAGCACCAGCATACTCATTGAACTTCACAGAGGAAAAAATATTAAATAGTGATAGTTGAAAATTCAGCTGAAGTTGACTATAAAATAATTTTAACAGTTCGAAAAATAGCCTGTAGTCATATATGCATATTAAAATAGGCCTCTCTAACCTGTCAGCAAGATTCTGAAATCTCTGTGTGGCTGATCAGATAAAACACTGATTTATTGAGGGTTCCCTTAGTT
The DNA here is from genome assembly GCA_017639485.1 of Pluvialis apricaria. Lineage (NCBI taxonomy): Eukaryota > Metazoa > Chordata > Aves > Charadriiformes > Charadriidae > Pluvialis > Pluvialis apricaria. Next base: position 175,478,974 of record CM030007.1, read on the forward strand.
CCTGTGAACTTGCCATCTTTTTCCAACCGCTTAAGTTGTCCCACAAGCTCTGGCCTAAATTAAAAAGTTATTTTAAGATAGTGTGGCAATACCTTTCTCTTAAACAGGAAGATTTTGCAAACCACTGCACTGAAACAGAAATTTGCATGCTGGGGGATTAAGCTAAATTCATGAGCAACAGACCACAAGGGCATGAAGTTAAGTTAGTGTTACTGTTTCTGACAAAATTGTTGTCTCAGACCTAGGTTTTTCAACATGAAATCAAAATGACATTGAAGTGGTAATACCATCTATAAACCTAAGTTTGGGTTGTGTTCATTCATTCCTCTCGTCAATTTTTACCTTTCAGAGCACAGTTCCAAAAATGAGTTGATCTCAAATTAGTATTTCCCTCTGCCTTTCTTACTGTAGTTATTAGGGCATGTGGTATAAGTCTCGGCTGCGGAAATGAAAAAGAGATTCTTTGGAATGTGTCAGGCTGTTCTCTGAAATCAGTGTTGACTTACGCATTTCTGCACCCCTTCAAGTAACTATTTAGTAGTTTGGCTTTGTATTTTTTGGCATGCTCAATATCTGCTCATGTTTCTTTGTTTTAGTAATAGGATGCTACTGGGATATTAAGTGTTCTAGAAATTACATGGAAAAGCCATCCATAATACCTGGAATACAGAAACTATAAAATCAGTTTGAGTTTCTGACCATGTACAGTGAAATATTCCCTTCTTTACATTTTCAGCAGAGGTATGTGGAATAGATTATGCTTTGGACAATGAAACTTTTGACTCTAATTCTCATACCTAGACTGAATTACTCTGTGATTGTTGGCAACTCACACCTGCTTTGCGGGAACAATAAAACAAGAAGTTCGGAATATTGTCGTGACTCAAAAAACATAAAATGCTGCAGAAATGCTTAACAATGTATTTAATGATTGTCTAAATTTTCTTTAAAATGCTTGACAGGCATATATATGTAGCATAAATCGGAATGATTTGCCCATTTAATATACAAGAAAGCGTGTCCCTTATTACTTATTTTACCTGTTCTTTGATCTTTCAGAGCCATAACTGATTCTACCTTCAATTTCTTCACTTGTTTCTACTGTATCTCTGGCACAGAACTGTATAATGAGCAACAGTATCAACTTTGTAATCCTACATTGAAAGGAAAGATTGGAAATTGTAGTGCTTATGTCAGAGATATATAGGTTAATTTGAAAACAATATATTTCAGTGCAAAAGGGTGTTTTATTTGATGCGGAATTGTATTCTTCTTATTCAGGTATATGTTAAACCCCCCAAACCTATGGCTTACATGAATTTAAACTATTAAGGCTCGTGAAGCTTTCTGGGCCTAGTCCATAATCACTTTGCAATATCTTGCTAGGTTGAAGAGCTCTTAAATTGAGCATGAGTTACATTTGCTCACTTAAGACTCTTCTAACGCTAAATATGAATGGAATAAGGCCCTATTAATTTGATATTTCACATGTATGTGAAACTCATAAAAAGATAACAAATTCAGAGATTTTTTTTAGCCAGTATAAAATTCATAATCCTTTCACTCTATGATCTGCTGATTATAGCTCTATGACTTTTTTTTTTTTATCTGCAAGGTAAAGTTTGTATTAAGAGGAAAAAAAATTCCACTGTTCCAGGTTCAGGAGCTCAAAGCAAAACTTAATTAAAGTTGAATGGAGACTTGTAAAGAAAATATGCCAAGGAAAACTAAAGAAAAAGGCTATGTTATTTCTTAATTATTCTTTGAGGTTTCTCTTCAATTGTTTCCCTTCACTGCTAAGCAAAACTACTCGGAGTGAGTACTGGCGTGTTGTAAATGGGCTAGAAGTTGCACACATTAGGTTGTATATTGATGTTTGTTTTTCATATTTACTATCATCATCTTGGTAGGAAAGTCTCTCCAAGTAAGAAAAGGGGTGCAGGCATGTGTGTGTGTATGAACACGTGTGTAAACTGAGGAGCAGACCACAACAGCAGACTCGCTGCTGGAGGCAGGGGAGTCACAACAATTGCTCCACTCGTTGTGGGTATGATCGCCTGGAGGTATCGTGCCATGGGTAACCGTTGGCATGCCGATGTTCACACAGACCGCTGCGCTGCCGTGAATCATGGTGCAATATGCAAATCAGCCTAAAGTCACGAGGAAGAAAAGTGTGCAGCTTCTTTGATCCAAGGATGCATGCTTTGTACATGTAAAAGGTAAGCGCTCAGGTTATAAGTTCTCTACTGCAAGATTCACTTTATCTGTATTTTCACATGACACAACCTTCTCCCTTCAATGAAGATCTTTACAATTCATGAAATTCTGCTAAGTAGCAGCAATAATAACAAGAAGGAGGAGGACAGCATATTCATAATTTGCCTTTGATTGCTCTTCAGTGGTTGAAATAGTTTGAAGTAGATGTCTAAAGAATACATTTCTTGAACGCAAAATTCTGTTGTTAATGGAAAACTTTGTAGTACCCTGTACCTGTGTGTATGTAGTAACTGTATAGCTGCTTAGTATCTTTATTATCTTAATATATTTCTTAAAAGTGAAAGCTATAAAGTAGAATTACTGTACTGTTAAACCAGTGCCAAAACTTCAGGATGACATCGTATTTTTTTCTAGGCCTCCTATTTCTCTCTCTCTTTAATGCCCTTAAACCTGCAAAGTTAATTCTAGTAACACTTTGGACATCATTTCTCAACATGCATTTAGTATCCTGCAGTTAGCAGAAAATGCTTTAGGCAACCATTTTGATTTGAACTTTTACTAAATTTCTCAGACCAAGGTAGAGAAGAGGTTGAACATCAGGACAGGTCTTTGAAAAAACAAAATGTGCAGTAAGCAGAGAAAGGAGAATGAAAGAGAGGAGGATGAGATACGAGGAATAGGCATCCACCTGGTTTTCTGCCAGTACTAATGGAGCTGTATCAGAAACCAGTTTACTCTAGCTACCAAAATGCACAGCATCAGCCAAACATAAACAGACCTTCAGTTACGGAAAGGAGGAACAAATGGCTAAACTGAATGAATCAGTTGGCAGGGGAAAAAAAAGTAAAGACAAAAAGCTCTTTCAGCCAGGCTAAGACATGCAAAGGAACATGTGATGTTGCCCTGAACTTTGAACATAATGAAATATTCCTAACAGGATGTTCAAGCAGGAAAAAAAAGAATAAATCCAAAGCTAAATGAAATATTAATTTAGATGCACTCTGAGTCTTTTCATGAAAGTTTAAAATTGCTGGACTTTATGTGAAGTATTTCACTAAATTATTGCTTTAATGAAATATATGTTTTAGCTGACAAATTTCAGTGAATAAATATTGAGCCCACATTACTGCTTTTATCTTTTGCTGATGGTTCTTCTCCCTCTTTAGAAGACACTCTTTCTCTCTGTGCTCATTAATATCTGAAAATGTCTTGTATTTTGCCACCTCCATTATAGCAGTGTTCATCTGGTAATGGATACAATTATCTCCACTTCTCATGGTTATCTGCATGCACAAACACGACATAGGGACATTTCTCTGCCTCTGCATGTGTTTGAGTATCAGTGGGGTTTGGAGGAAAAGGATATACATACTCTGGCTTAAATTTTGACTACCTTTTGGCCAACAAACACTTTCTGATTAATGTTTTTTATTCTGTTTTCAGGCTTCATTAGGCCTGATACAAAACAATTTGTAATTTCTATTGAAGTGTAAGCTTCCCTGATCCTACAATACACTTTGAAATTGATGGATTTCACTTTTCTGCTTGTGGATTGATATTATTTAAAGAAACATTTTTTTTGTGAAGATTTCTGAGTAGCTAGAATTTCCAAACCAATTTTTTAGTGCATATCTTTTGCCTGCAGGTGTCCTTGCCATAAGGAAATACAGCTGCATGTCTGAAGTCACCTAGGCTAAGAATCAGTTCCTTTCTGGAGTGAAATTCTTTTTTGCAGTAACTTTCAAGGTTTCAAACTTTTTTTTTTTCTGTATTAGCACAATTGAAATTTTCTGAACATTTGATATGAAAAAAGCTCCAGCATTCACATTTATTTCCCATATTTTGTAATGCAAGAGAATAAACCTAAAGCTAGGTTCTATTTTAAGTAAAGGTGTCATGTTTAGATGAGTTGGGAGTATAGAAAGTCCACATTGCATAAGCAAATAGATGTCCTTGTCCCAAATGATTTGTAGTCTGAAAAATTGAGCGATGAGTTTCTGAATTTTAGACTCGATACTTAAATATATTACATCATTCACACATATATATTGGCTTATGATTTACAGCTACAAAAAGAACTGCAGAATTCAAAAGTTTGTTAAATGCAAAGTTGATTTTCACTAAAGACTAATTTTAATTTTATCTTTTTTATCTCATTTTACCTCTTTTGCTTTCGAGTGGGCTTATAGCCACTTCCAGAGCAGAAGTACCAGACTATTTTTGGAAAAGGAGGCAAAGGAAAGGAAGATCCTGAATAACTGTCAGTCTGGTAATGACTTTGGGGCGCCAAAGATGGGAACTTAACAGAAACACAGGAATTGCTTACTTATCTAGGCTATGACCAAAGCACTTGTGAATTTGCCCGCCCTAAACTGATCACTGAACCGCTGTTGTGTGACTCAGGTGAGGAAGCTGACTACCTTCCTTGGTATCAGGAAGAGGACCTTGTACTTTTTATTGTGGTGCTGCAGAATGGGTGTACCCTACCAGAGCCTTTGTCCAGGATCTTGAACGTGGCGGCTGAAAATGAAATTCTGGACCTCCCACCTGGTTATCTTACGACTGAAGGATGACGTATCCAATTTGTTGGTGCTTTTCTACTCTTCCAATATTGTCACTCAAAAAAGAGAATAAGACTGGGGTCTGAGTAGTATCTGCTTCACTGGAAAGTAACAGGCAGACAACCTCCTTTGCCCTGTGTCCATGCTTCCAAGCTCTGCCCATCCTGTTGTGGATTGCCTTGCTCCATCCCACAGAACTGTAGCTCTGAGACAGTCCCTCATTGTCCATTTTTTTAGCATAGACAGAAGTTGCAGTAGGTTTTTCCACTTCATAATTCAATGGTCATCTTACAAGTAAGAGAGAAGAAAAAAATTGACTGAATTATATGTTAGGAAAATATAGAATATTTAAGTTGATGTATAAAATGTGTCCTATTCCCCACACTCTGAATGCTGAATTTTTCATTGAAATTAGTCTTCATAATAAAAGAAAGTTCAGAAATTTTTGTGGTCAGAAACCTGTGTCTGTTTTAAATAATATATGCATCTGCTTTTAGCTTATTGGACAATTCAGTCATTTAAACAAGTGGTTGAGTAATATTTTCATTTTACTGTCATCACTGTTTTATCCAAGATGTCACAAAAAGTATATTTTCCCCTATGGGATAACAGTAGGAGTACTCTCTATGCTATCATCCTAACATGATATATCAGCCAAAAAATTTGTTTCTCAGATAATAAAGCAAGGAATGTGTAGTATCAAAAAAGGATATATTTTCTCATATGTAGAAATGGTTCAAAGATAAAAAGTAATCTATGTTCATATATTAGAGAATCCGAGTGCACTTTACTAAAGTGAAAGGAAAGCAATTTTAAAGAATCTCCATAATTCAGAGGCACGGCTCCATTTCAAACTGATAAAAATCGCTCTTTGAAGTAACTTACATGCTTTTGAAAATCATAGCCAGAAGCAAATACCTATTGTCAGGAGAATAGGATTATATCCTAAGGGAAATGATTATAATCTATATACCAAAACATGCCAGAGGAATGTATAACTTTGCTGCTTGTTTCGGACAATTTTATTTCAGATTTCATTTGGCACCAATCCTCACTCCCAACAGCTTTCAGGAAGACTTTCTTCTACTCCACAGGAAAAGAAATAAGTGAATAATAAAACAATAAATGGTAAAGTTTATACTTAGTCTAACAAGACGCAGAAAGTAAATCATTTCTGCATATTTGCAAGTTATGACAACATTTTAAATTTGATTTTTGTGTAGCCAGAGGACAACATTTATGGTGCACAACTGGGAAGCTGGCAGGATATCATTCTCAGATATAATGTCATCCAATATATGCCCTAGAAACCAGCATTAGCTGCTCAATTAAGCCAGGCAAATAAGAGAAGCAAATATATCAATTAAGTAGATTTTCCTCATGCTGTTTTACCATTGCTCTACTTTGACCTGTTTTTAAGTCGTACGAGAAAGCACTCACACTGACACTGAAAGCATACAGAATTTCTGCCATGCAGAAAGAGCAAGGTGCTACTTTATTCTGATGCTCTTTTTAGGAGGCACAGTCTCTCCACTATCCCTGTAGTTGCAGGTAGAAAGATGCTCATCCAGAGGAAGACACGGAGTTCCGAATTCGATGCCACCCTTGAACTAAGTCTCTCCATTGACCACACTATTAGCCCTGACTGATCTCCTGACCACCAAATGTCACCACGCGATTCCTGCGGCAACTCCGTATTGTGCTTAGCAGCAGCACCTTGTCAGTCCTAGTCTTCACAGACAAGCAATTCAAAGAGTTGTGAGTGTTGGTGGACCTGACGGATGGATATGCATCTCTCTGTCTCTGTATGTCATATATGATATATCTATAGGTGAGTGTACGTATGTATATACACACACACAGAGATATCCACGTATATATATGCAAATGTATACATACAGGTGTACACATATATGAACAGTTTATGTATGTATTATTATATAGAGAGAGAATATATGTGAGCTCCAATAAAAATAGACATAACTTTATAAGTATTATCTGATAAGAACACCTGCCAGACAACAAGAGTTAACTTTTGAAGCTGTTTTCATGTTAGTCCATCGCTTGTAGGATAATAGATCTGATCACTGCCAGACTTGCAATTAAGAGTAAGAAGCAAGTAGTATGATGATGAGTAATACAATCACTATCCATTTAAGTATCCCAAATGTACAGTCATCCTCTCTCTTTTACCCATCATAAAACAAACAAAGTCCGTTTACTAAATTAAAACACTACACGCTAGATTACTAACCCATTTGTTTCCAATGAACTTGAATTTGGGCCACAGGTGGTTTACTTTATACATAAGCATTTCATAACAATATTTGTTTATTCAAAGACTTAATTTCATCACATACAGTTCATAATTTTCAAAGATATTACATTTCTAATTGCATTTGTAGAATGATAACCTTTCTTTTGTATTTTTTGTAAAAAAAAACTCAGGATTTTTTTACCAGCCTCTCACATTATGAATTCACATCTATTAAGTTTCCTTTTGTTTTTCCCTTTGCCTGTTAATCTGTGTAAAAACTACAGCTAAATCTTTCACATCAGGCATTCTGCACGTAACAGCTCTCATGCTTTAGCTGGTGTGAGATAGTAAGAGCTCTCTCTTTTTTCTTATTGGAACACAAGCTGTTTCAGTTTGGGTTTCACAGTGGTGCATCCAAATTCATTTACATGTGTTTTCCAAGGGACTTAATAGATTGTGTTTGCAGGAATTCTCTGATTTATAATCCTTCTATTTCTCACATCAAAGGAGATGACGCAGAAAAGATTATAGTGGTTTAGCTCAGAAATAAGAGAAAATTCTAAAGAAGAAACCAAATGTAAAATCTGCTAAACCACTGTAAAGAGAAAATAAGAACATCTGGGTTGTTTTTTTTCCATAAACTTTCTAAACAAGCAAAGCTAAAATGGCTGAAATCACCTTTCCCTCCTCTAACCCTATTTTAGTTTTTAACCGAAAAGGTCAAGCCCTCAAGTATGTGCTGTTCTGTAATTCTAGCCAAATTCAAACTGCATGAACTAAGGAGCTAGCCTAGTGAATTCATACAACAGATAATTTGCTCTTCTAAATACAAGATTGAATTCTTAAAGACATAAATATTCTACTGGTACAGAAAGTAATTAGGCTAAAATAATGAGATTCAAATTATCTAAGATTTTTAAAGCTTTGTCTTTAAATTTTTGTTTTCAACAATTGTCTTTTTCATGTACGAAATGTCTGCAATCTTGTTACTTAAAGCAGTGCTATCATTATCAAAGTAGCTTGAGATTAGGAAAATAATTAGAGAAATTCCAATGACTGGAAGATTCTCTCAGTTTGTGAGAACCCCCAAATGAGCACATAATTTCTGCGGATGAATTAAAACCGAAACACAAGACATTACGCCTACACAGGAGTGTGAATACGTGTACATATATATTTGAAGAACTAGACTTGCTCAACTAAATCACCTTCTTCAGCATAGTCCACTCTTGGCTCTTCCTCTAAATGCTGAACTGAGCCCAGGGTGCTGCTGCTTCTCCATACCTATCATTTGTGCCAATCCTCCAGTGAGTGCTATATGCGTTATGCAAATATGAACCTGGCCGCCAAAATGACACAACACTCCAGTTGCCATCATAAAGTATGGAGCAATCCCCATCCTCCCACCCCTCAGCACATCAATGAGCTTATTTGTTTAGCAAGAAGCTCTGTTCTCTATTCACTTTTTTCCAGCTTTTGATAAATTTATGAAAAGCTTTTGGAAATACATAATCCTCTGTAAAACAGCTGGAAAAATACTCATTTTATTTTAGTAGCATTTATCAGTTCTATTGGATAAACATGGCTGTAACTCTCTGCCCCCCATCTGAATAAGCATTTCCCATAGCTAAAGACTAAAGTTTGATTGTGTGTAAACTGTTTATTTTTACAGGTAAAAGAGAACAATATTATTTCCATGCTTTTTCACTGGGATCCCTTAGGAAATCAAGAATGTATTTTAATTTTTTTTAACAAAATCCATCCTTTTCATTGATTAAACAATGGTATCAGCACTACAATGTAGACAGGGCTTGTTTTGCAGGGTCTTGTGGTGCCCATTTGTCATGTCCATGTAAGACCATTGCATTTTAAAGATAAGAGACCAGGAAAATCAGCTTCCTAATTGATGCTTTCATGTGAATCCAGCATTAATTGTCTCTTTGTATATATTCGCAATAGATTCATTACTTCGGACATACTATTTTTGTGAACAAAACGTGTATTTGTAAGGAAGCTTTCTGTTTGTTCAATCGTGTACTTCACCCGAACAAAGATATCAAGCTTGCCAAACTTTCTCAACCTGCAACTGAGTTGCTGGATCCTGCAGCTTGAAATGTTGATTCTGTGTACTGCCTTCCTTAGAGATTTCAGCTCAAAGCAAGTCTGATGCGCCAGGCGCAGCGCTCACAGCTACCATGACTGTCTGCCCCGAGGCACACAGCGCTGCGGTGCACATTCCTGCCTTCTTCTCTTACGCTGGGGAGGTATTTCTTGCTAGTTCATACCTGCAGCAAAGTAAAGCTTTTGTTCACACGTACTTACATATTGTCAAGGACAGGAGAGACTCTAATTGTTACTTACCATAGAAATTTTGCCATTGACTTCACCAAGCACAGGATCAATCCCCACCGTTGTAGCCCTGAACCGTGTAAGACAGGCAAGATCATAAGAAAAGCACATTTACAGAGAATTAAACTCACAGTCTACTCATTAGTTAATGATTTCAGTTCCACGGTAAAACACCCCATACCGCGCTCAGGTATACAGTAGCATCCAGGCTGAATCAACAGCTCTAGGAAAAAGAACCAAGCAAACAAGACCTCCTCAAACTCCAAACCCTGGTCTTACATACCAGCACCTACAAATTGCACTAGCACCTCTGCAAATTGCATTTAAGGTTTGCTTTTAAGTTACAAGCCCTGTAGGGCTGAATGTATCTCGTTTTGAAACTTTAAACTGCATTGTTAGAATAACTCTTCAAACTCTAGGTATAATTTCATAGAAAAGTCTTACCAAAGTAATATAAATTCCTTGATAATATCATTTGTCTAGCAGTAAAGGGGAACCAAATTAAAGCACTCTACAAAGAAATCACCCTATAATAATATTAGTGTAAATATTGTGTATTTTGATTTCTGTATACAGAAAATGGTGTTTACTGTACTTTCGAGCAAACACTAGTAAAGGTTTTCTAGCATTTGTAAACACATATTGAGAAAAATGTAATTTGAGGAAGTTATGTGACCATAGTAGTCTTTATATAATATCCATATTAATATAATACATATAATGCAAAGTAATATGTATAATCCAAAGTATTCTACACAGCCAATTTGTCTACAGCCTGTTATTTTTAAACTAGCTTTATTACATAGTCTAGCAGTAAATCATGTCATTCTAACCTCACCATTTTTTTAATCCTTGCTTTTCATTAATTCTCATAATATGGATTTAGTCAGTGTACAACTAGTTAGTCTGAAACTGAAGGTCATGACAAAATATTTCTGTCATACTGACACTAACTTAAGGACTTGGGATCTCAAAGCTGTACCTATGTAAGGTGTGTGGGTGAGAGATGGAATTTTTTCAGCTGCTTTAAAGTTAGGTGCCTGGATTAAGCTAAGCTTTTGTCTTCTTTTCAGCTGCTGGACAGAACAGGTAACCACAGGGAAATTTATCCCATCGCACCAGAGGAATGTAAGTAACAATAATGTTGGGATGGTTGACACTGTGCTAGACAAATCCTGCCTTCGAAGTAATTCTGATACACCCATAAATGATGCTTTTCCTATAACAAACAAAAACACCAAAACCAACCCAAACTGAAGAAAGCATCTGATTTTCAGAAGTGAGCTAGTGTTTGATGTTTGAAAGAATTATTGATTTTTCTAGTGCAAACTAGATCTCAAAGGCACCATTGCAAACTAGAATTTGGTTTAAAATTAACAAATTACAATGAACACTAAGCAAGATATATAATTTAAGAAAAAAATATTGGATATGATTCATTCTAATTGACAAAACTGAAAAAATAACTACTAAAATCAGCAGTTTTTAAGAAGACATCAGTTCTTGCAATGTTACGATCTGCACTCACATGTTAGTAGTTAGAAAAAATGCATCTATTTACTATGAAACATAATTTTCCAACATGTTACCAGTTCTGTTTTCCCTTGTGATAGCATGGTGTTAACCTTTTTGTTAAAGAAATAAAGTACTCTCCCATAAAGGAATAAAATACTAAAGCATAAAATAGGCCTTTAAAATTAATGAAAGCAGCCTTAGCTTGTGTGTAGCTGTATCAACGACCTTTCTTCATGGAAAAAATGAGTGAGTAGTTTTACGGTTTTCCCCACTAAAAAACCCCTCTAAATTAACCAGTGTTACTACTTAGTAGTCTTTAGAGACTAACTTCTTCCTAACAAAATAGTTAAAACAAATAGATAAAATGCAAAATCCGGATCCTTTTTCTGTGTATTTAACTCTACTTGAAGTTTTCCAGTAGTTTAGAGAAAAATAGTGTTGTCTCAATCAAAACTTTATTTCCAGCATGGGCCAATGGGAATAATGAAATAAAAGTAAAAATGATGAAAATCAACTTTTGGATAAATAAACTGGTTTTGACATTATTTACCCTCAAAAACTTTGATTAATTAGTATAATGTAAATCAGTACTTTATAAGTTGTGATTTTACAACAACCAGTGCGATTAAAATTATATGAAACACAGGAAAACTGAAAGACAAAAAAGTTAAAATGCTTGTTCAAAAGATACACAGAAAAGTGATTAAGCCTGTAGTAATACAAAAGGGGGGTAAAAGATTTTTTTTTATTTTATTTTGTTAAGTAGTACCATTCAGGAATTTAGAAGGACTGGGAATTTGCTGGAAACTGCAAAGTAGCTTTGCAGATCAGTAGCAGTAACGTATCCTCATTTCTGCCAAAATAAGAGAGGGTGGCACAGACAGGAGGAGGGAAGCTTATCTCAGTCATAAAATTTAAAGAAGAGGAGAAACAATCAGGAACCACATGAAAAGCAAAGACAGGATGATACATAGGAAACATGACAACATCTACAAGGCAGAATGATCCTTAGACAGGAATAGAACAGATGGCAGAGAGTCAGATATTTGCTACAACATCAAAAAAGTTGGGGTTTTGTGGTTAGAAATTAAGAATAAAGAGGCCGGCCCACTGATCAGGTTCAGACACAATAAAGATTTAAGATACTGACTGTGGACTGAAAAGGATTCAAACGCAGAAAAAACATTGACTGCTCTTCATGTTTGGCCAAACAACTTCCTGATTTCCACTGAAAACCATGAATAAATAGCAGACATGGGCAAAATTCATAAAAGCATCAGTGAACACAAGAGTGCTGCTGGTCCAGGAGTTCCCATAGCAGGAATCTGACCACAAATGGGAGTTTTAGGACTTTTGAGTGAGAGAGCAAAGACTCACTTTGATTATTTAAATTGGTATTTAGGGTTATAAACCCTTCAGAAGTTGAGCCCACAGGCAGCAGTTTTTTGGAAATCCAGATCTAGATAACGAGGCTGAACAGAAGATTTAAGGGAAATGTCCAACTTCTGGGAGGTATTTGCAGGAAAAAGACTCTTCTCAACAGACAGAGTCAATTCTAAGCATGCAAGTAAGCCCAGGTATCTAACATCGAAGCTGGTCCCTCGGATTTTTATTTTTTTTTAAATCTGAGAGTCTCAGATAATCTGTCTACTTACATTTAGTAAAGAAGAAGAGAAAAAATGGTAAATGGAGCGCTAAAGGATATAGAAAATGAAGAATAGTATTCTAGGAGAAAGAAAATATGAACAGTGATGAGAGTGATGAGCAGAAGTCAGGGATATAAGACAGAGGAATATTGCCTAATTCAGCTAGGAAATTGGATGAACTCAAGAGACAATAACTAACATATCTTTACACTAATGCAAAGACCTCTGAAAGTGAAACGAAATGCTTAGAACTGCTGGTGTAAGGTATAGAAAAGAGACAAAGTTAAAGATTACGTGTAGTATCCTGGAAGCTGCTGCTGAAAGGTTTGATCAAATCAGAATTGAGCATGAATAAAATACATTTTGGTCAAAATAATTTTTGGGGTGGTCGTGGAAGGTTTTTTTTTTCTTTTGTTTTGTAATAATGGCATAGGTCTACTATAAACCCTCAGAATAGGACACTAATATGAAGAAAATAATGTTACTGGCAAGGTAAATACTAGTGAAGCCTGTATCATAACAGATAGAAACTAGACAGTTTGGAGAGGAAATATTACTATCAACAGCAACTATTCCTGAGCAGGGCATAAAATACATTTTTTTTTTTTTTTTACAAATAATTAATGAAGCGAAAATAGGTTAATATTAACTTGTTTTGGGGAACAGTGAAGTCAAGGGAAAAAAATCACTGAAATGAAGAGATGAAAGATTTGAAAGAGTTGAAACTAGCTAGTTCAATGGCATAAACAGAATGGTTGAGTAATTCTGTGACTGAGATTTTTGGTTTTAGAGGAGCCAATAGTAAGCAGCTAGGAAACTTACTAGGGGAGTTTGCCGACTTACACAATGAGGAAGTACAGAAGTAAAATATGCAAAAATTATGAGAGCTTGCTTAAGTTTTTAGCAAAATTGGTGGTGTAACTCTTGGTGGCAAAGGGAGCTTTGCTAATGAGAATGATGAAAATGGAGCAAACCTCAAAAACAAAACTTCCATTTCTGTGTAGCTGGAGACAGTTGTGGGAGGAAAAAGCCACATTATTTCCATCCCAGAATATTAAAAGTACTATGCCTGACATATTTTAATACATGTTTTTAAGAATTTTCTTAGCAATTTTTGAAAATTAATAAATTAAAGTCAAGGATTGCAAATATGTCTAGAAATAAATGTATTTAAGGACAAGCAGTGAGACTACTCATTTGACTTCAATCATATACAAATTTTTCAATCAAATGTGAAAGAAAAGGTAGTCAAAGAAAGAAATAAAAATCAGTAAGTTCTGTATGGGTTTACTAAGGATAATTCATGCATATTAGCTTCATATTTTGCTTTGATAAACTAGTACTTTCTTTATAGGAAATTTTGTCTGAAATTTATTAAGTGTTTGATAGAATATGAGAAATCATACCTGCACGTTTCTTCACACTCTTCTGTAAACATCTACCATTTACCACTGCTGCGGACAAATATTGCTCAGGTAGACCTTTGCTCTGGTCCTATGTACAACTGGAAACAACACGTGCTACATTGGCATTGTATTGTGCAGAAGATGCTGAGTCTTTCACACAGATGTAATAAATTACCTCAGGGGTAACACTTCAGTGTTACAATATTGTAGTAAACTATCACATACCTGCTCCATTTAAGACTCAGTATCTCTTCATGATGTGCATGACTAATATGCATGAGGATAGTTTTATATTATCTTTAATTGCTCTAAAAGACTTCAGTTTTATACACTCTGCCAAAACAAAGGGAGAAAGGGATAGCGTTACTCTCCATAAATACATAGAATCATAGAATCATAGAATAAGTGAGGTTGGAAGGGACCATTAAGATCATCAAGTCCAACCGTTAACCTACCCTGATTTAAAAACACCCACTTCTAAACCATGTCCCTAAGCATCTCATCTACCCTTTTCTTAAACACCTCCAGGGATGGTGAATCCACCACCTCTCTGGGCAGCCCATTCCAATGTTTAATAACCCTTTGAGTGAAAAAATGCTTCCTAATATCCAATCTAAATCTGCCCTGACATAACTTGAACCCGTTTCCTCTTGTCCTATCACTTGCCACGTGGGAGAAGAGGTCAGCCCCCATCTCTCTAAAACCTCCCTTCAGGTAGTTGTAGAGGGTGATAAGGTCACCCCTCAGCCTCCTCTTCTCCAGGCTAAACAACCCCAGCTCCCTCAGTCGTTCCTCATAAGGCTTGTCCTCCAGACCCCTCACCAGCCTGGTAGCCCTTCTCTGGACACGCTCCAGCACCTCAATGTCCCTCTTGTAGTGAGGGGCCCAAAACTGAACACAGTACTCGAGGTGAGGCCTCACCAGTGCCGAGTACAGGGGGATGATTGCTTCCCTACTCCGGCTCACTACACTATTCCTGATGCAGGCCAGGATGGTGTTGGCCCTCTTGGCTGCCTGGGCACACTGCTGGCTCATACTCAGCCGGCTGTCCACCAACACCCCCAGATCCTTCTCTGCCAGGCAGCTTTCGAGCCACTCCGCCCCCAGTCTGTAGCACTGCATGGGGTTGTTGTGACCCAAGTGCAGGACCCGACACTTGGCCTTGTTGAACCTCATACCATCTGTCCAGCCTGTCCAGATCTCTCTGCAGAGCCAATCTACCCTCAAGCAGATCAACACGCCCCCTCAGTTTAGTGTCGTCTGCGAACTTACTGAGGGTGCACTCAATCCCCTCATCCAGATCATTAATAAAGATATTAAAGAGAACCGGTCCCAGCACCGATCCCTGGGGGACACCACTTGTCACTGGACACCAACTGGATTTAACTCCATTTATCACCACTCTCTGGGTACGGCCATCCAACCAGTTTTTTACCCAGCGAAGGGTACACCTGTCCAGGCCACGAGCAGCCAGTTTCTCCAGTAGAATGCTATGGGAAACGGTGTCAAAAGCCTTGCAAAAGTCCAGGTAGACAACATCCACAGCTTTTCCTTCATCCACTAAGCGGGTCACCTCATCATAGAAGGAGATCAGGTTTGACAGGCATGACCTGCCTTTCACAAACCCATGCTGACTGGGCCTGATCACCTTGTTCTCCTGCATGTGCCGTGTGATGGCACTGAGGATGATCTGTTCCATGACCTTCCCAGGCACCGATGTCAGACTGACTGGCCTGTAGTTCCCCGGAATATATGATATACATGAAATACATGATGATACATAAAATACAAAGACAGAAAACAGTTTAAGAACTTTTTGGCACAAGAACAAATGATGAATAGGCTGTGATTGGATGTTCGAAGAAGGTCTATAACCATCACAGCAGAGACTTTCTGGAGAAACATTTTGAACAAGATGCAGTGGCGAAAAGTAGTTTTAAGACTGAACATGATAAATTTAGGGGTGAGTTTATACTGGTAGGTTGACTAGGATAGCATGGAACTGGATTTGCCAATGCACATTGCCCCCTCCAGACTCTTACTTCTGTGAATGAAACACACATCTTGGTCCTCACTCCCTGACCTTAATTGAAGGCCAACAACTAAATTTTAATTCTATTGATATTCTATAAGCTTACACTTCCTCAGATTTACTTTATGATTGTAATGTATTAAAATGAAATTATTTCAAATTAATTGCTTTTGTCTTTTGATGGAGGATCAAGTGGTGGTTGATTCATAAGGTATTCAGCTTGAGGCGTATGGAATACACGAGTTCCTTGTAACACAGATTTTTGAGAAAATTCCATGCAGGAGTAAAAAAGTAACTTCCACCCTTGCCCATCAATAACTAAGTATGAAAGAGCATGTGTAAGGCATGGGAAAAATCTAACATGGATTTCATATTATTATGAAATAACCCAGTCATTATGCTGCAAGTAGAGAATGATAGCTTTGGCGGCAATGACCGACAGGATTACAGACCTGTGTGGAGCCTTACGGTTGCTCTCGCTAGTCCTGATATTAAGAAACATGTTTGGATTTTCTCAGTCCAGAATCCTGTGATCTGAGGTCGTATGTTGAAATATATTGTCAAACAGCTTTGCTTTGAAATCTCACTGAGACAACCAACACAGCGACAGATATTTTGCAACTTTTCTTTAAACCGCAGTTTTCTTTATGCAATGTGCAAATTAACATAGACTTAGCCCATGTTATCCTAGATCCATGAATTTTAGAATCTCTTTCAGTGAGGCTAGGATTTTGTTCTGGGTCATCTCATTATGAGATGATAAACCCCACCAAAGCATAGCAAAAGCATATATTTAAAATAGTCTACCTAGCTCAAACGTAAGGAACAATTCTGAGTATCATGTGCAGTTTCAGGCCAGAATTGAACAAAAATAACATTCAGAACTGAGTCTTCAAATACTCAAATGTGGTACATACTGTGGTTCTACAAGCAAAAATAATTTTCTTTACAGGGCTATTTTGCAAGCTTTTAAAAAAAATGAACAAACTTCCTGCCATTTTATCATTTTATCACTTCATTCGAGACTTATAGTACATCCATGAACAAGTCACTATGCTCAGCTGTATATTTGACTATTATGTGATCCTTACGTGTGTGTGGCCTAAAAGATAATAATAATGGTTTATATTAACTTAATTTTAAATGTGCTAAAAGCTGAGTGTACTACAAGGTGAAAGCATTAGACTTTTATTTAAACATTTAATTTTTTTAATGCTGTGTTGCAACACAAATCTACTTAGATTTCTGGTGTAAACAAAACAACTCAATAAACTGCTGGCCTCTTCATTTTCAAAGCAGTTATTGCCTTTGCCCAGCCCTAGCAATGACACCCATGACTCTGACATCTTTCTTCTTCTGTTTGTCCGAGCAGAGGATTTGTTCTTTTCCCCATGTCTTGGATGGCCATGTAGAACACTCTGTACAAATGTGCATTTACTTGCCTAAATGCATTTTAAAATCTCTTGTGCATGGCTTGCAATTGAACATCCTATGCTATTTATTCCATGCTGTCACAAAAATTAATTTATCATTGTTCAATCTGTAAAAGAATCTTCTGGGGATGGCAAAAAAACCCCACTTCTTTTGTCTGAATATTACATTCAGTTATTTACATGGTATTCTGAACTGCAGTAATTGAAATAATAGTTCCTACTTGTTGCATTCTACCATAAAAATATTAATTTTATTTAAAAAATATGTCCCCAACAATTTTCTGGGAAATGTGTCATCTCGGATATAACACATCATGAGAGCAAACTATGCACAGTTTTGAGCTGCTACAACCTTTTTCCTCCAGTCTCAGTGAGTTTTCGGAATCAGAAAGTACTTCCCCTGGATATTTTATTGGTATGATTTTCCGATTTTATGGCAGGCATATCAGTCTTCTGAATTTAAATAGAGAATATAATTTCTGAGATTCTCATAATGTCTTATATAGATGAACATAGCACATGGAATCATTCCTTAGTAAGCAGTATGCTCTGCATTATTTTCAAAAACAAAATTCATACACTTACACTTTGCATGATACTTTGTATCTATCCAATATTTTCAATGTTATTTTTTTCTTCTCTGGATAAAATAAGGTACATATTTAATTTATTCTGCTGAAGAAATATGGTCAACATATCATTCCATTAATTATACTTAAACCTTCAATTTACTGAAATTCAAATTTTAAATAAACATTTCAAAACCTAACTAGCCAAATCCTCAACTTACAGTGTTCCCGGAACCGAATATTTTAATCTATATACACGGCCAAGTCTTGCAATGCACTTTGATTTGCCCCACACTGGTGAGAATACAGTGCCTTCCAAACTGTCTTCAGAACACAAAAGCAGGTGTGCAGTCAGCAAATCCCTGCTCGTTATGTCCAAAGGGACATATAATTCATGTCCTAAGGGATAAGGAAAAATCTCTTTCAGAATCCTGACCAGACATCGTCTCCTAAGAGCAGCTAGCACGATGCTGCAATAAGAAGTCATGGTGAATTATCAGTGGTTCTGTGCCGTTAATCTGAAGTTCCTTACCATGTCCATTATCACAAAAGCAGTGAAAACAGGCAACTTACATAAAACATTTTTAGTCTTTTTTTTTTTTTTGGTAATCCTTCTGCTATTGTTGGAGACAAAGGGTATTTTTAATTCCATGAATAGACCGCTAAAGTTGTTAACCAAACAGGCTACATTTAAAATAAAAATTTTAAGTTGAAAATGATTGTAAGTGATTTAGAATTATTGGATCATGAGGCTTTTTGAAAAAAAAAAAAGGAAAAAATAGGAATGATCGCTTCTTGAAAACTGTAGTTGAGACTCCAATGTATAATATGTTAAAGAGTTCACATTTTAGCTTTGTCCAGGCTCTCTTCCAGTGTTTTGCAGTTGTGGCTAATGTTTGCATCGCTTATTTTATTTTTCTAGTTGCTGTGCATTTGCTGGGGGCTTTCTTAGCTCCTTAGCCTCACTCTCAACCCACTCAACCACATTATTTTTAAAAGTTTGGTGTCTTGAAATGTGAATTGTACAGACATAAATTCTGATAGTTATTAGATGAGTTGTTTTATATTCAAGAAAATAAGATGCAGCTGGGTGGGTGCTAGCTTTCTACATCGCTGTCATCAACCTAATTTTGGTGATTTCTAAATTGTCGAAGATACGGAAAATGGCTCCATTATCAGAATTATATCTTCATTTTCCACATTCTCACAACGAGCATAATTATCTATTTTAGATATTAACTGCTAAAACACAACTTTAGATATAAGTCTTCTGCTTGATTTGGATGCTAATTTAATATATGTTTTTCCTGTAAAGAACCATGGGGTGCTCTGAGCATCTGTGATTTGCATACCCTTCACACGTTCTGTTTTATCACTCAATACAATGCCATTGTTTCACATTTGGTAGTATCAGTGATAGTTTTTTTCTTCAATAGGTGACAGAAGGACACATTTATTCTGGCCACATTTCTACAACAGTTCACAACTTTCAGGACTTCATTTCTCATGTTCTTCCCTACTAGAAGGAAGTACGCTGCAACTTCCTAAATTAGCTGCCAGAGTTGCCTAAATATATATATTTAAGAGACAAAGCCTGAAGGCAAGATTTAACTTCTAGGACTTTCCTCTCTCAGCATGATACACACAGCAACGATGGCAGGAATGACATCAGCCACTGTCTTGCTCTCATACTCATGTGGCAAAGCCACACAAGACCACAGCTGAGAGATTATTAACATACTGTAATTCTAAGCAACAGACAATTGCTACGACCACTTCTTCCTGCAGCGCCCTTGTAGAGTTACAGAAATCCTATGCCCTGAGATCTTCACGCACCTCCCATCTAAAACCAGTGAATGTGAGGGTGAGAATATGAGTTTAGTATTTAATCCTTGATGCCCCCTGGCCCTGCCACTATGGTTTAACGTGCCACCGGCATACTCAGTGGATTTTTCAACTGATTTTTCATCTTATGTCGCCTAGTTGTTAGTAATTTCTGTGTGCAATTGAAAAAATGTTTCAGTCATCTTCTCAAGAGACTCATAAATACTGCAATGAAGTTACACACAGAGTAACAGACAATCCACATTTTTGACAACATAGAAACAGACACGTCCTTTGATAAAGCCAGCAAAAAGTAGCAAATCTCTTATATCTGTTAATATTTTAGGAAAGATTTAGAGATGAATACGTAAAAAACCGAAGCATAGCCAGACTTTAAGGACTCCGTCATTACTGCAACATGTAGGAGCAATGACTGTGGCTTACAGCTGCTTGCAGTAGTTGGCAATACTTCAACAGATCACTTGCTATATAACCATTGCTTGGTATTTCTCAAATCACAGTGGCTTCTCACCTGATCCAAGATATGCCGACACGTTGTTCATAGCTCAACATTCATCAAAGAACCACATCGAAGTCCACAGTATTTTTTGTAGATTTGGTAAGAACACTTAGGAACACAAATATTACGCTTGTTTGCTTGCCCAGGGAAGTCTGCGTGTGTCAGCAGGTTGTTCTACAGTGAGAAGCATTGGAGGGTCAGACTGAAATGTCATCCTGCCTGAAATTTTCTTATTTTGGAAGGATATGTTAAATTAGAAAAAAATCCAAGATTGTTCACTGTCTTCCATTGAGCAGTTCCCATTAATGCACTCAGAAATGGGATCACAATTGTTCAAGCATATTTTAATGAGCTGAAAAGCTATTCAAGCGTCCAGAACTAGAGCTTCAAAACTAGTTGAGAACTTCTGTCCGATGATAATTGCAAACCTGAAGCGCACATACAGACAAAATTATGAACAGGTTTGAAGAGTGAGTGGGGAGGGGTGTGGAAAACTTAGGTTGTGGGTTAATTTGCACTAAGTTAAATGCTGAATTGAAAAATATAAATGGTAATCCAAGGCAGAAAATTTTAAAATTTTCCATTTTCACAGCACACTATCAAGTGATGCTGTCTAAAACTGAGGTTGGCGTTGACAATAGGCGTTGACAAATTATATTAACAAAGCTGAGCATATTTTCTTGTTCAACTTCTGACAGAGTTTGAAACTAACACAGGATCAAAATTCAGGCTGAACATGATCCTTAGAACAACCATCTTGCTGCGTAAGCACAAAACTCTGGACTTGCTATTGACAACATACCTGACTTTTGGAGGGTTTTTGTGTGTAGCATCTGCATGCTTACTGTGCCTCAAATCATAGTTTAAAATCTGTAAAAAAGAAGTATTTGTGTATAGCAATCTTCCAGAGACTTAGGTCATCATGGTACAGCTGTAGCAGACCGGTATAGCTGATATTTACTGAGGTAACTCAGCTGACAATCCACAATATTCTGAATTGCAATAGCTTAAGCTAAAGTTTGGTGCTGAGCTAATACTGAGACAGAGAGAACATTAACAATAGTGACAGATTAAAAAAGGGGCAAAATACAATATCATCTAATTTCATGTTTAGGCAACATGTGAAAGTGTCCTTTATATGCACTGAGAATATTAACAATACTTGCATACAAAAGGCCCATTTAACAAGAAACTGTTGTTTTTTGTTGAAGCACTATGCAACAGATTTTATGGAGAAGTCCAAAACACTAAAATGTTCTGTCCTGGAAGTTCAAGCCCTGGACGATGAACCTGAGGTATGATTTTTAACCAGTAATAATGACAATCACTTACCACTGTTTCCATTCAAATTTACCGGTGTATACTGACTCATACTTATTCCTATTTTGGTATGTGTTTGTCTACTTCATTCTAGTTACAAGAATGCTATTCCTAAATTTAACCTATTACTGAATGGCACATCATCAATCTAAGGAATACAAATAGTTCAGGGTAGAAGAGATTTTTAAAGAACTCCATATATTATTAATTGAGATTGTAGTTATTCAATAGCTAGAAGAGGTGTAAAACTATTTTTTTATTAAGTGGTTTATTTCATACATGTTTACTTCCAAAAAACCGCTAAAATTATGTCTTATATTTAAAATCTCAATGCAAGTGACAAGATGGTAAAACCTAGCAGAAAAATAAAATTGGCATAACTGCTACCTCAAATATTTTCTTCCAAAGAGTGTACACTCATTTTCTCTGCTTGTGCATTTTTTTATCTGAAGTTTTGACACGGTAGAAGTTTTGTACACCGGCATCTCAGCTTTGCTTTGGGATAATGGTTTTTCTCATGCCGGCATTTCTTGCTTTCCACTTAGATTGTTTCTCTCTGTCCTCAAACCTCCTGAGCCACAAGCACAGACGCACTGAGAGTCTGACCAGCAAAGGAGACCTTCTCTGTGTGTGTGTAAGCCTATAACTTAGCTAAGAAAACTACAAGCTCCCCTCCAACGTAGCTCAATCTTACAAGGGCTAAATTGCAAACCCTGTGTCCACCAGCGGTTTCTTGTGATTTAAAAAAATGGCAAAAATTAGTAAACCTTTCTCGTGTCATATTTTTGTTTCTTGCACCCAGGAGCAAAAGCGGAAATCCTCCTACACTAGAAGCGGAATTGCTTCTACAGCTTTGAAGCCAGAAATATCTGCACTTTGAGATGAAGCCAATGTGGAATCTAAAGACAGTTGGTTTAAGTTCCAATAAACCTAATAAAAAAAAAAAAGATTACAGAGGTGATTACAAGCACCAGAGTAAAAAACACCCAGTTTACAAGAGCTGCACTAAAAATACCCTAGTCCATCTATTCTGAATGTACATTGCTAGTTTGCAGGAAGGCTGAAGAAGAAGAAAAGATTGCTCCTGAATGGTTACCAACATGGTATTTGAGGAATTGCAAAAAAGCTGTAAATATCTGATGATATGTTTGGTGGACATTAAAAGTCGAATGATACCTTTCCTATGGTAAAATCAGAGGCATCAAACAATTGAGAACATGATTACAGATCTAAGCTCATCATTAACTGCACACAGAGTTCAAAGGGATCCAGGAATGACCTTTTCCGGTTTCAATTAAGTACGCAGTCATGTGATAATATTATTAGTTAATTTATTAAATAAAATCATCACTCATCATCTGGCAATAGAAAGTGTAAATCCTTCCCCTCATCAGTACTTAGTATAAGAGAAGTTTAGTTCACAGTTAGAAACTTATTCAAGGTAAGTTCATTTTTACTGAGTTACAAATAATATTAAATCACTGGGTGCAAAAGCTATTGTTTACAGGACCATTTTTACACATCATTAAAATACGTTGTGGAAATTATTAGTTAAGTGTACCAGCAACCACAATGATAAACGTGCAATACTATGACAAATTGCTTTTGATAATGAAGTAGAAATACGAAAATAAGGTCGTAACACAGCTTTCTCAGTAAAACGTGAAGGAAATGCAAATCAGCTAGGCAGACTAGCTTCGTATCTCTTCGAAGAAAAATCTCCCCTTGACTCATGCGGTGTAAGAAAGTCAGGTGTTATTTTATTCAGCACGTGTTAAGATTGAAGCGGTTGCAATAATGACTCACAGAGTGAACACTTAAACCAGTTCACTCACCAGTCCATCCTGCCCACCTTCACCAAAGCCAGCGTGCCTTTCCCGCCCGACTGCCGCACCTTTGCCCAGCTTACTTTTTCAGCTTTCCCTCAAGCCTTCCTCTCTAGCCAGAATCGATTTTTTTTTTTTTTTTTTTTAATAAAGAAAAATTAAAGAAAAAAACTGGTAGAAGGGCCGTGGACAGAACGACAGAAAGTTGTGTGGGGTGTGTGCTAAAGTGAAACATCATCTTCATGCTGGCGCGTAGCCTGGGCTACGAGACTTGTGCACCATCACCGAGACTTGTGCACCATCACCGCGGGCACTGGGTGGTGCCTTCCATCCTCCTCACCGTCTCCCTCCATCCCTTCAGCCCCCAGGCCGGCCCTTGCCAGGTCTCCATCCCTCGCCCCCCCCCCTCCCCGGCTGCCTCCCGCCCCCCAGCACGCCGGTGTACCCTCTGCGGCCGCCCCCCCCTCCCTTCCCCGGGCCCCCTCACTGCCGCTCACCCCCTTCTTTTGGAAAACCTCCATGTTCTCCGAGGGAGCTCACACCCGTGCTTCCCCCCCCCCCGGCGGCCGCCACCCCCGCCCGCGCCCCCCACACCCCGCCAACACGAGGCCAAAGGGGGGGGGCGCCACGGGCGGCGGCGGCCGCTCGCAGCCCACGCGTGCGGCACAGGGGACACGGTGACCGTCACACCTCCAGCCGGGAAAGCGGCAGGGGACGGGGCACCCTAAAAGCCGACTGCAGGGCTTTTGGCGCGGCGGCGGGCCTCAGCCTCTCCCTCCTCCTCCTCCTCCTCCTCCCCCCCCGCCCGGGGAGATGCTGCTGCTGCTGCAGGCGGGTGGGGGGGGTGGGAAGCGAGGGGGGGGGGGGGCTCCTCCCTGCGTCAGGAGGTGCGGCTCCCCCGGCCCGGCGCTGCCCTCCCCCTTCCTCTCCCCCCGCCGCTTTTATGTCTGTCTTTAAACGCCGCCGCAGCGAGGGCTGGGCACATGTGCCTGCCGCCGCCCGCCCGCTGCTGAGCCCCGCGCCCCTCCGCCCCGCTCGACACCCCCCGCGCCCGCGGGGGCACCCGGACCCCCCCCCTTCCCTACCCCCCGCCATCTCCCCTTCCCGTAGCTGGAGCCCGGCGAGCCCCGCGGCCGGAGGTAAGGCCAGACCAGGCGAGGCGGCGGAGCGCTGTGCGGGGCTGCGGAGGGCGGGCTGGGGCGCCGCCGCCGCCGCCACCCGCGTTTTCCCAGCCCTGCCGTGCGGCGGGGGCGGGGGGGGCAGCCCGGCCGGGCGGGCGGCACGCTGCCTCCGTCGTGTCGCCGGGTGGGAAGGGGCAGGATGTGCGGGGGAGGGGGGTGGTGGGGGTCCCTTTCCGCCCCGGGTCCGCTTTCCTGCGGGGCGCGGGGGGGGGGGGGTTTCCCCCAGGTCCCACCCTCCCCTCCCGTGGGGAGGCTGCTTTCGCCCCGGCGCCAGCCCCTCGCTCGCAGGGAGAGAGCCGGCCCCTCGGGAGACAATAGCCCGCTGGAAGCCGCCCATGTGTTTTAACTCAGCGGTAGGTTATAAGGAGGATGTACGGGGCTGCTTTTGTAATTATTATTATTATTATTACTGGGGGGCGCGGGGAGTTTACATCCGTTCCCCTACCATCAGTGATGGACGTTTCATTCATCTCCCGCGCGTTGCGTAAAGCACCTTGGATGTACGCGTAGCGCCTGGTTTCAGGGGTGGAGGGGGGATGAGGGCCGTCTCCATCACGGGAGCAGCACCGCCGTGCTGGCTCCGGGCTCGCCGGCAGCGGGACTTGAGCCCCGCTCGCCGTTGCGGGCGGGCGAGGGAGGGAGCAGGAGCATCGCCAGCCGCGCCGGCAGCCGCCCGCGGGCCTCCGTCCCCGCCTGCGGGCGAGGCGGAGGGGGGGGGGAGAGCGGCGGCGGGGCGAGGGCTGCCGCCGCCGCCGTGTTTCGAGGGCTGGGTGGGAGGCGGGGGAAGGAGGGAGGGAGGTGGGGAAGACCCGCGGAGGCGGCGGCGGGGCCGCCCGGGCGCTGCATTGTTGTCGCCGAGCGTGGGCGTCGCCCGGCGGGGACCGGCGCAGGTTCCCCCCGCCGCCGCCGCCGCCGCCCGCATCCCTCGCCCCGCGCAGGGCCGGGGGCTGGTGTGGTGCACCCTGGTGTCAGCCATGTTTGGGTGGGTATGGTAATGAGGATCGTCTCTCGACCTTTACGCGTCTTGGGTTTGTTTTCTGGTCGGGATTTTCATGGTTGCAGCCCCCTGTGTGCTACGGCGCATCCACAGGGTAGAGTCATACCTACAGTTTTCTCCCAGTGATTTCCCCCTCCCCTTCCATTTTCTTATTAATTATTCTCATTTCCAGTGTCAATATTGGCTGGGTTTGTTCCGATTTTGCTAGTATCGGAGCGAACTGGAATTTCTTTGCAAGGCTTTGCTTGTTGTGGAAGTAAATGGGGTGACTGAAATACGCCTGCACAGTCGCACCGACCTGCCACATGAGAGGTCGCAATGGGGTTTGTTCCATTTAAGTGAATTGCACTTCGTTTTAATTGTAAAAGATGTAGTCAAGACCTCATCCTCATCAGCCATTTTATTTTCTGTGTGGTATTGCTACATAAAAAGCTCACTGCCGTAGTATTGATTTCTAAGAGAAGCCTAATTATATTTAAATAGTATGTCACCATCAATATGTCATTGTGACATATAGGACAGGGATCCAAATCTTGGTTTCCCATTGCAAAGAAAATATAAATGAAGTAAAGATTTTGCTATCTGATGTCATGTACATGTGCACTGGATGTATTTTATGCAGATGGCTTACTCCATTTGGTTAAAAAATGATGACAACATACTCAGGTTTTTTTTCTATTTAGTCGCGTGTTTCCCATTATCAACATCTCATTAAAAAGGAAACATTAAAAAAATACTTAGGAAAAATTGCTTAATTTTGTCTTGGTTAATATATGAGATTTTACATTATACGTAGACCATATTGCGATAGCGATAGAATTGCAGCCTGCATTCAGTGCATATCAAACAATCCCTTTGGGTGCAGCTCTGCACTTCAGATTCAAGATCAAAAAATCCCATTGGTTTTGATCTGTGCGTGAAAAACCAAGCCATGTCATAGCCGTTCAGATGTGCCACCAGTAGTGAAACTGAGTATGTGAAACAGCTAAGGCGTCTTGAAACTAGTTTTGCAGCATGAGCTGATTCATCTTGACCTTTAGTGTCTTGTCATTCTTATTACAGTTTTCTTTTTTCTTACAGGCAAGCAAGCGAAAAAGTAGTAGTGGAGATGAGGACCATATAGATTGAACAAGTCTGTCAGGTGTCTTTTCTCTGCTGTATATTGCAAAAGCCTGTATGCACAAAAGTTTTAAAATGTTGAATTTTACCAGAAAAGGAAAAAAAAACCAACACAGGTTATGCAGAAACACAATCTACTATTTACAGCTATTCCTTTTGTTATAGTTGGCATTGTTAAGATACATTGGTGTAGTTGCTGCACAAGTGGTATGGAATTACATCACTTGGGAAGTATTTGCGATAGGAATCTTTTGGGGAAGACTGTTTTTTCTGACATTTTCTAGCGTACAACCAGAAGTGTCCACAACACTAAGGACACGCTGACTTGTGTCCCCGGCTGCTTTCCATTGCACTGAGTGTTTCACTTCTGTCAAGGAATAATGTTCTTGCTCCAAAAGACAAAATATCGGTTGATTTTGGGAGAACAGCTTTGGGTCCTTTGCTCATAAAGTTTATAGATTGGCATGGCAATGGATTGTTAAAAATGATAACACCAGTAGCAGCTTTTCCATGTGACTTTACAGATCTCTGAATTCTCATTTGATTGCAGAATAACTTTGACTTATCAGCAGGTGGCATCTCAAAACAATCAGCTCCCTTCTTCCTTGAAATGTGATTCAAAGTAACATTGCTGTTACTCAGGAAATGTTCTTGAATAATTTAGGGAACAAAGTATCATCGACAAATGATAACTGGACACTGTTCTACTGAAGAACTGCATGCACAAAACCTGACAAGCCCATACAAAGTAGTGTGAAAGAGCAGTGGTAACCTCCAGAACGGTTGCTTTAGGCAATGGCAATAACTGGGCTGAGCTTCCCAGAAGCCTACATTGAAATAGAGCTCTTCATTCTTATCCTTCACTCTTCAGACTAGGGGTTCCTTATTTTCTGTGTGGGAGAAAGAAAACGGTTGCGTAATGCTGTGTACAACAACGCCTTGAATCTAACTCGTGGTGCCGGTGGTCTGTTTCCCACTTTGGGAAAATAGTTTTTTGCTGCTGGCAAATGATAGTATTTTTGCATTTCAAGTGTCAGAAATATGTACTGCAGTGCTAATGATTCAGCATGCTCTTCTTAAGCCAAAAGGGAGAAGAGATAGGAAATTGGAATAGAAGGTTTACAGTATTGGATCATCTATAGTGGAATTGGTATTAATAATTTTCTTTTTAAAGACATAGGGATTTACTGTAACATAACTTGAAAGCATTATTTGTATCATGAAATTAAATAATCGGATTTGAGGAGAAGTAAGATTTCTGCCAACCTATCCATGGATGGTTCAGGTTTTTTGCTTGTGTATAAAAAACAGACAAAGAAGTAATCACATAAATCAAGTAGTCCTTTTGGAAGAATTTATGTATTGATCCATCCGGAAGTGCAGAGAATTAAGGTCTCAGGGCAACTATATATCTGATAATGTCTGACTTTTGGTACTTGATTTTGCAACTTAAATAACTTCAGTACTTGAATGAAATACTTTGTATCCTCTCCCATCTCAGAAGTTTGATCAGATTTTATAATAAAATTGTGGTCCTGTTGTAGCTTATATGGCGATCTTAGAAAATGGAGCTTTTGTTTCAAGTCGCCAGCAGTTACGTCTTTTGAACTTGACCATTCAATGGTTGAGTATTGTCAGAACTGCTAAGATTACTTCGCTTCAACTGGAAGAGTGGTAACTGCTGAATTTGATGCTTTAATACACTACATATAGGAAAGGACTGCAGAATAAGTGATACCTTTTTTTCCATCCGAATAAGAAATTACAGTTAGCATATCATGTAAGTCTGTGAAGTATTTCAGTGAAGTTGATTTGTGAGAAGAAATACTGAGAAATCTGTAAAAGCAAGTGAGAAACTCCAGTAAGGCCAATAAAGTCTTTAGAGATGACATCCAATGAAAAGAAAAAAATTGAAATCTGAGAGCTCTAGATTGTAGCATTCTCTCTCAGATATTTCTGTTTGGCCAGTGATTTTGAAGAAGTCATACAAGTTGTTAAGGTCAAATCCATTGACAATGAACAATTCCAAGAAAGAAATCTTACTATTCTTGTCAAATCATTGTGCTTGTCTTATAATAGTAGAAAGTATTCTCCAATAACTAAAATGTAAGGAGACTAATTTGGGAGAGAAATTGTCTGCATTTGAGACTGCGCAGGTTCTTGATTTAAGATAGTCAGGAAGAACATTTTGCAGAAACTGAGAACAAATTACCTGGCAATATTAAACAGATGCAGTGCCACTGAAGTCTGTATAACTACCCAGCAGTTGCAGCAGGTGTGAATTTAGTCTTACGTCTTTAAATAGTCTTGCTATAGACCATGATTTAGTATAGGAACTCCAGAATCGAAAACATTCACATTTTTTAGTGCTTTCAAGTCTCCCATAGCCCAAAGAGCTCTTATTTTTTTTTCAATGCAATGTAGTATGTGTAACATGCATTAGTGTGTCTCAGGTAACATCGCTGAAGAACACAGAGAAATGCAAGTTTCATTGTATAGAATATAACTATCTTTCAGTATGATTGAGTTAAGTACCTATTGAATCTATATCTGTTACTGACAGGCTCTATTAAACTGGCGAGGGCAAAATGCTAGATCATGTAGTTCGTGCTGAAGAGCAGCATAATGGCTGCTTCAGTAGAGAGAGAAAAATGGGCTTGACTAGGCAAAAAGGCTATGGTGCATATTCTTATTTCCGCCAAAGAACACAATGCTGCATTGCAGCAGTAATTCAGTCTGTGCAATGAGTACTGTAACACAGTGTAACTCTTGCTGAAATAATTATCTGTACACAGATTCCCCCTGCGATAGCCGTTCTTCACAGTCACAGTACTCCCACGAAACCCGGTTTGCTCCTGCAGTCCTCTTTCTCTCTTTCGCACTCAAATATGATGGTCATTAGCTATTTGCTCCTAAAACTTTGATTTGCCTTTTTGTATATTGATTGTTTCCATCGTGCTTTCTTCTGCCTAGCTCACAGACTCGTATTTGAGGTGCATTTTATAGATTTCCTTCAAGGTGCAAAAACTCCCGTTCTTCACTTCTGCATATAATTCTCATCCAGTGACTTCATACAGACTGAAACCTTTGGCATGAATACCAGTCAAGATCTTCTATGAACATCTGCTGTGGTGAGAATCCTGGCTTTTAGTTCTGTGGCCTCTGCTGAATCATACTGTTTTTTTCACTGGGAGTTGAGGTGGAGATTTTGTGGACAGGAGCATAAGACATAAGCTTGTGGGACTGGACTGGTACATTGTGCTACCACAATCTACCTTCAAAGCAGAGATTATAGTAATGTGAACTGGCTGTGGCTTTATATTGCATTTTGCGTGTTGATATGTTGACTGCTTCATCAGAGAACACAGAGCTCCGAAGAACTGAACGTTAATCTTTTTCTCCCTTTACTGGTAAACATTGAGCTTAAAAAGGTATCCATTCTTTCCCTTTTCTGTTTTTTTTCTGGTGATACAGTAGCTTTCTAGAAAGTTATTTTGTGTCTGGACTTTCTTGGTAGTCTTTTATGAAAGTATGAATGCAGTTTTAATTTTTTCCCCTTCTTACCTTTCTTTCCAACTCACATTGAAGTTTGAAACCATTGTTGATCAAAGAAGATCTGAGGATTACTTGTAATGCGTTAAATTTTGAATGTAGATAATTTTGCTGAATTGCTGTGCTTTCATCAGATGTAAAAATAAGATAATAAAAGAAATAAGTACACACTGTTAGAAAAGAGTGGAGGGCTTTTTGGGCTTTCCTTTCCAGTGAAGAGTGCTGGTTTTAAAAAGGAATACAATGTAAAAACGCTCATGTTTTAATTTATGTTCAGAAAAGCATTGCTAAAAGTTCTTTAGTTGCATCAGTTGTTGCAATAGCATTGTGGGATGTTTTAAACGTGAAATTGCTTTACAAATGGCTTTTTATAGAGGTTTGTGCTGTAATTGCAAGAACATGGGGTAGTTGTACTCATTATACTTTCAAATTTGTAAGCAAGTGAGATTTTTTTGTACCTATTTTTCCGTACACATTGTGAAAATCTCCAGCCTCGTAACTTTTAATTGTTTACTGGTACTACACAGTTGAGAGAACTAGGAGTACGGTGTTGGTCTGGCAGTGTTTGTGTGTTGGCATGCAGATCTGACTAATAAAGATGGGTTGAAAAGGAGCCTGACGTAAGATTCATTACCAGTGTAACGATGAAGAGGAGCAGGCAGCATTGGACAGAACTAGTACAACTCCCTTACTAGGCATTATGTCTAAGAAAGATCGGGAGAAAAGGGTACGCAGCAGATTTTTTCATTGTGTCTTTGGGTGCTTTGACTAATGAAGTTCCTTTGAGTCTTACTGCAAACGCATGCGGTTTGGTGAGCGGAGGCTTTACAGGTCTTATCTCCCTATGCCAGCGTTTCTGAATGTGGGCCTGAAGCTGAAGTAAAAGTTCTATAGCGAGCCCAGATCTCCCAGGGAGCTAATTTGGGTCTGAATTTCCTGTCGCAAGGGATTACTATTGCTTAATCTGCTAATAATGTGACAGTCTAATCAGGTTACTTTACTTCTGTGTGCTGATGCAGGCTTGATTCTTCTTCCGTAGAAGAAAATAACCCACTGTTCTGTGAAAGAAAGTCCTGGTCTGCAGTTTCCTTGGTGTGTCAAAAAAGACTCATTGTTTTATCTTTCAGTACGAGAAAGAAATAGAGATTTTAACACATCAAGGACAATGCTAGTAAGATATCATAAAAGTCTAGCTGATTTGTTTGATTTAGAAAGTTCTTTCAAAAAATTTGTTTATACTAACTCAGGTTATCGATTATTGTGAATTCAGTGACAGAATAGTTTTTGAAATGTTCATCTAACTGAACCGTGTACTGTTTTAATTCCCTCAAACAATACTGACACTGACACAGGTCAGTTTAAGGTTAATGTCAGGCTTTTTTAAAAGGGGATTTTACATAAGAAAAGGGATACCATCTTTATTCATTTCAGTTGTGGAAAAGTCCAGGGAAATACTATATTCTCCAGTAAATGTGATGATAAAAATTTCCCTTCAGTGTTTTCATCTGACACATGACATCATTTGACTTTTGAAAAGGATGAGTGAAACTGCCTGGAAACCAGAATTAAATCAGTTGATCAAATTCCATGATCTAGATCTAAGACAGGGAAAAAACCCAACCACCCACAACCCCCAAACAAACAGTTTTAATAAGGCTGACTTATATTTTATACATTTTAGTTTTAATCCAATGTGTGCTGGTACTAGTATAGTATAGTAATATTTTAAAATATGCAACAAGATTTAGGACTTGGAGTTTAAAATGATCCCACTAATGGCTGAGTCTATGATACTGAATTCTGTAGTTCATTAATAAATATAGTGGTTTGTTATGTAGATTTTTTTAATAATACTTAGGAGAAACAGTCCTGTCACATAATGCTGTATTACTGCACAAGGCTGCATAGAAGGTAGCTGGTAGTGGAACTAACTGAGAGAGCAGTTTAACAGAATTTGGCATGGTATTTCCTAATTATTATTTGATCATAGAATGGTTTGGGTTGGAAGAGACCTTCAAATTCATCTAGTTCTGACCCCCCTGCCATGGGCAGGGACATGTCCCACTACTCCAGGTTGCTCAAAGCCCCATCCAGCCTGGCCTTGAACGCTTCCAGGGATGGGGCATCCACAGCTTCCCTGGGCAACCTGTTCCAGTGCCTCACCACCCTCACAGTAAAGAATTTCATCCTAATATCTAATCTAAATCTACCCTCTTTCAGTTTAAAACCATTACCCCTTGTCCTACCACTACACTCCCTGATTAAGAGTCCCTCCCCAGCTCTCCTGTAGGCCCCCTTTTACTGGAAAGCCACTATAAGTTCTCCCTGGAGCCTTTTCTTCTCTGGCCTTGAAAACCCAAGTCTTTCAGCCTGTCTTCATAGGAGAGAACTTCAATACTGGACTAGATCCAAATGATGTGGGAACCTAAAATACTATTTTATAGGTAGACGTGCTGAAGTTCAGTGCTGTGATATTAAAAAAAAGAGCTTGTTCAGTGGTTTGTGTTTAGCCAAATTGTGCTTTTTAGTAATTTTACTAGATATCTCCCTATTCAATCTTCACTCGGGAGCGCTCATATCTAGACCTAGCAGTTTGGTGTCTGCCTTCTGTGCAGGTGTGATTTGAATCAAAGAGAGAGGCTTCTGTGTGTGTCTCGGAGTGTGTCCTGGGAGTGTCGATAGCACAGAAGGGCAGACTCCTTGCACAAACCAGCTGGGACCACGCTTTGAACATACGCACCTGGTGGTAGTGTCTGGTGAGGTAGGACTCCTCATTTGGTTTAGTACTGACCCCTTTAGTACAGAGAACAAGTTGTTAAATCTGACCAGTTGGAGACCACCTGTGGATTTGTGAGGTACCCTGAAGGACTGTCCTGCATCCTTGATGCAATGTGGCCAATGATACATATTCAATTAGAAAACTGGTACTGTTAGACCAAGCACCAGTCTGCTGAGCCTGCCTCCCACATTTTCTCAAGCCCTGCAAGTATTGCAGGTCTATACAGTGACAGCGCAATTGATAACATCCTGCTTAATGTAAGGTTAATGAAAGGGAAATTAATATGATACTGTGCTGGGAATAAAAGTATCAAGCCCAGTTTATTCTGAAGTGTAATAATGCAATGTTTAATGCATGACAGGACAGAATGATGCAATTTCTGTTGGAATTGACTCATCTGTGAAAGCTTGGGATAAATCATGTTGCTGCCCTGCAAGTTACTATATCTAAAATAATTAATACAGATATGACCTTTTAAAACATTTTAATAAATACTGATAGATAGCTTGTGCCTTTTTAACTGGAAATATCTTTTGCTTATTACAGTTAGAGAAGGATTTCAGACCTACAGACAAATACTGATGTAGTTTCACTTGCGCAGCTGTTCTGTTAAATAGAAAAGTGTTTCATTTTAACATACTCCCTGAACTTATTACTAATTACTGGAACCGACAACCTGCTCAAATTTACATCAGTGGAACAAAAGGGAAAGAAAAGTTTGAAATGTGACTAAAAGTAGTGGTTGAAGTACCGGATGCTGTGGCTTATAGTCCCAAAGCTCCATTAGCACTGCTTAAATGCTTCAACTTAATCTATTATTGGTGTTTGCATTCTGGTTCTACCTAAATATCTTAGTCATAACTAAGAGCTACTGAACCATATGTGGAGCAGAAGAGGATGTAGTCCTTTGAAGAGTTTACAGCCTAAAAGACAAAACAGATAAAAAGAGGCCTGAGCAGGCATTCATTAAGTGCAGATATACAGGAAACATTATTAGAATTTGTCTGTTGTCTTAGCTCTCTTTCCCCACTATATTGTTCTGTGTGTAGCTCATACACCTGATCTTTTTATTTTTTTTTTTTAAGAACTGGTGTCAGTCAAAACAAAGCCTGATGGTAGTTCTACCACGTGTCAGAAGGAAGGTTTATAG
Source organism: Pluvialis apricaria (assembly GCA_017639485.1). Classification (NCBI taxonomy): domain Eukaryota; kingdom Metazoa; phylum Chordata; class Aves; order Charadriiformes; family Charadriidae; genus Pluvialis; species Pluvialis apricaria. Next base: position 175,513,227 of record CM030007.1, read on the forward strand.
GTCCCTGAACCCTTCCAGCGACAGTGGTGAGCATGAAGCAGATCACAAGCCAGTAGGCTTTACTGTGCCTAAAAAATTTGGGCTGACTGCCAGACCCAGACTTGCTGAGAAGAGGCAGTAACAGGAGGGAGAGGGAAAGTGAGAAGGCAGTGACAGGAGCCTAGGAAATGAATGAAAAGAGGTTACGATAGAGTTTAGTAGGCAACTGGAGTGAAGTTCAACTTCCAAATCCTTGGAAACTATTGAAAAAGATAATTGTCCTCTCGGCCACAAGGCTTGTGATAGTACTTGTGGTGCAAGAGGTTTTAGTTCTGTTGTGAAGTCTTGTCTTGATAAGCTGTGGGCTCAGTTCCAGTGGCTTAATGTCTTTCCTTCTGGTCTGTTGCTGGAGCAGACATCAGGTGCTTGATCTCTCAATTACTGTGCTAACGGTGTGGTGATACCTTGCAGTTCTCCGCTACCTGCGAGTTCATCAGAGTATGATGATGCAGCCTTCGTCCTATGGACCACGTGCTGCAGCAAGTCCATAAGCAAATGCTTAAAGTTCCCGTGTATCCCGGAGTAATTTCTGATTCTCATCAGTTAGCAGTTCTTGATTAGACTCCTCCTGTATTCCCTCTTTAGGGTTTTCATGAAGCTTAACACATAATCTAAATCCCTTTTAAGACTCTTAATTGTGCAGATGGCTTTGCACATACTAGTTTTATCCCATGTGATTAGTGAAGAATTTATCGAAAAACATTCCTCCCCAAAATCTTATGGTTACCTTCAGTATGGCAGCTGCAAGCAAGTCTGTCTGTTTAAATGATTCATTGTGTCAAAGGAAAACAGATATTCAGATGCAGGTATTTTTGCGTCTGTACCTACAAGTTTGAAACAGCAGGCTTTTTAAATGGATTTGGTTAGAGCTTTTTAGGTGTTTCAGATATGCTTAATTATTTCCTATTTTTAAGAAACTATCTAAAGCATCAAAGCTTGTAAGAGATGAGCCTCTCTCCTTTGAAAATATGATTGTGATTATATATTCCTTGATGAAGAATACAGGAAGTCACCCTTGCTTTTGAAGCACTAGGTGCATCCTATGTATCAAAATTTTACTTGCTGCATGACATTCTGAAATGGTCTGAAAAGCTTAATCTACTTTGTTTAAAATATATTTTTAATAAATTCAAGTACAGCTCTTGTCAGGAAGTAATGGAATTGGGCTCCTAAATTTTATGTGAAGTGCATACCCCATTATGCCTTATAAGAAGAATCTTGTTACGCTGTCAAAATATGAGCAATGAGCCTATTAGTCTTTAGGAAATAGTAAAAAAAAAAAAACCCAAACCAAACAAAAACCCTCCTCAGCAAGTGAATGAAATGTGTTCTACATAAACGTTTAAGACCAAACAGTGGACTTAATCCCTACAGTTTGGAAGTGGTTTAACATCCCTTCCTTCTCTTTTTCTCCTCTTGTCAAATCATTGAGATAAGCAGAAATGAGCAAACCAAAGCATATGATTTCTAAATTAAGTTTCTTCTGCATGGTAGTATAATGTCCTTTTTTTTTTTTTTTTTTTCACAGATACTTTCAGTAGAACAAACATTCAGAAACTGAAGTCCTTACTCTTGATTCCCTGGTATCAAGGACTCATCAGGCACCGTCTTCAGTCTGTTTCTTCGGTATTTTTGGCCAAGCAGAGAGAGAGCTTTCTTCAGTGCTTGTCCATCCGTCTCAGCTGAACTTGACTTCTGTATTGTTTTTCTGATATTACAAATGCCTAAGAACAGCAAGGTAGTGAAAAGAGAACTAGATGATGAGGTCATTGAGTCAGTTAAGGACCTTCTCTCTAATGAAGACTCTTCAGATGATGCCTTTAAGAAGAGTGAACTTATGGTTGATGATCAGGAAGAAAAAGATGTAGATGTTGAAGAAGGCTCAGATGTAGAAGATGAAAGACCTGCTTGGAACAGCAAACTCCAATATATTCTGGCACAAGTTGGATTTTCTGTGGGATTGGGAAATGTGTGGCGGTTCCCATATCTGTGTCAGAAAAATGGTGGAGGTAAGTCTTGTGATAGCTAGTTGTAGCTAAATGATGAAGCTAACCTTTCAGATTTCAACGTTAGCAGAGATTTCCACAGTAAAACCTGCTCCAGCATGTGAGATTTTTCTTTTAATTTCTGCCAGAGCCTATGAGGAAAGCCCCATATTCTCTTTATTTAGAGGCACACATCTGTTAAAGTAAGTAACAGATTCTTCTAAGATTCCATTTTATCATTTTAGGGGAGAGAGTTCTTGATATGACCTTAACTAGTCGTCAAACTAGTGGCTAAGCAAAACACATATTTATGGAGGGGTTGCGTAATTTAGGACCTGGCTGTTGTTGTGCTAAAGTGTTCTTTTTAGTACTCAGACAATAGATCAAGGCATTAAATCTGCATCCACTTTAAAGACCACAGCAGTATTCGGTACTAAGCTTCACACCTTTACTTGTTAATTGGTTTTAGCTCTTAGGCCATTTGATGACGATTTACTTTCTGCAAGAACAACAAAACACTGTAGGAATGAAAAGGATTTTTTTTTTCTGATAAGGGAATGCATCTGTTTTGTGCTGTTATATAGTTAACCATTTTCCTAAGTAACAAGTTACCTTCCACTTAGAACAATAACATCAAGCTGTTTATTTGTTAGCTGTCCGTCCATGGTCTTGAGTGTAGTATGAAGTATGAGGCTGGAGACCTTCCTTTATGAATGCAGGATTAGTGTTTTATCCTATGCTATACTGTACGCTACTATACTACATTAATGCACATCCTGTTGTAGCTAATTACTTAGCTGAATTCAAAACAAACCTGTCACCTTTTAGGATACAAAAAGTGAATCTGTACTCCAGAATAGAAAATAAAGACCAACTTTTTATTCATGCTGGATTTTAAAAGTTGAAAGACAAAACTGACATAACTGAGGAGTATAGACACGAGCCTAGAATATAATCAGTATAATTCTGTACTTTATTTGTTTTCCCTCACTAACTTCAAGCAGTAAAAATTGAGTTAATGCTTTCAAATACTCCATCTCCAGGATAAAGTCTAAATTTTTTATATCTAGTTATTGTAAGATTGTTTTCACTCTCATTTAACTTCCTTTTTTTCTCCTTTATTATGGAGAGAAAGACATTGAACAGTAGATTTAATGATTTGTGTGGAATCCAAAATTTTCTTCATCTGTAACTGTAATATTAACTGAGGAAACACTTTGAATGTAGTTTCTCAAAAAACAGCTTTTCAGTGGACGGCAATCTCATCTAGTCTACTAGACGTACAGAATTGATCATGTATCACTGCTAGTTGAAAAAATTAATACATTTGCTAATTAACCATTTTTAAAACAAACTGATTCATAGTTAAAGGTGTAGCCATTAAAATATTTATATTTTATATAATTTCATACTGTGTGGTGTCAATATGTAGTCTCAAGGATAATATATTACAGCGGTTTGTTTTGTGTAGTTGTGTCTCTGTTGGAAGTCTGTGTTTAATGTAGTTAGTTACTAATTTTGCAAGCCCATTGGATTTTCCTTCGAACCAACAGAAAAGATCTGTTGGTATGCTTCTTAGGCTGTTGGTTTCATCCCGTCAGGCACTTTTAAAGTTACTCTGCCAGTGAGTGTAAATTTAATTCAGATCAAATATAAATGTATTAGATTAATTAATAATTTCACATTTTAGAAACCCCCTCCCAGCCTTCAGGGGTTATGGCACTTCATTAATCAAACTTGAAAAAAATAAATATGGAGGAATTTCAGGTTGAAATTAAATGTTTTCTCCTATGCTGTGATTGCAGGAACTTGGATGTGTAACATAGTCTGTGGAGACATAATGTTTTCTGCACATGGCTGAGACAAGGATGCATTTGGCTTTTAACAATACTTTTGCACCATTTTAGCGAATTGCAACCTTCAGAACAACAGAGAAAACCAAGTGATCATTAGAGCTAAAGCTTTCTTGGTTTTCTGGTTAACCATAATGCAAGATGGTGAAGGTGACACAAAACATTGAAATGTGTAAAGTACATTGGTGCCTGTATATGTGTGTGCAGCTGGACAGATAATTCTCACAAGTGGGTTAAAGAATAGGGGGAGGGAGTGAAAAGTTCAAACGCATGGTAAAAAAGCCTACAGTTCCAGTTTTCTGCTAAATATATTATTTCATATATGTTTCGTTCTAGGTAAAATTAGAGTGGTTTTATGCAACGTATTCTAAATATCAGTATCAGGTCTGTTGTGTAGTCTTTTGCTGAGAAAGTGCTACTATAAATACCTGTTGAAGTCTCTGAGTATAAGGTAAACAGCCTTCCTGTGGATTTTCATTAGAACTGTTTCAGTGAAGTGTATGGCAAAGTCTCCACCTTCAGTTTTGTCCAAACATTTTCCATTTTCTTCCCTATGTTTAAGGAACTTATGTTTGGCAGATCCCATCAGGCGAGGGGAGTATATTGAAAAGTGGTAAACCAATAAATATACTTCAAATTTAAACCAAAAAGAAATAAAAACCGTAGTTACTCATTAGTTTCCTTCACAGGTTTCTTCCAACATTAAGTGGTCCAAAGCCACCAGTAAAAGAGAAGGCAAATCCTAACCATATAGTAGTAATCTTCAATTTTGTCTTTTTTTTAAACTTCTGTGACAAAAGCAACAAACCCAACAAAATAAACATAGAAAAGACACAGACAAGTTAGCCCAAATACATGTATGTTATTAGAGGGTTTTGTGGAGAAAAAAATGGGTGTTTACCGCCCCGTTTTCTAGAGAGATTTGGTTTGGTTATGGCTACTGCCTGTGGTAAGCTAACACTCCTGACTTCAGAGCTCTGTACCTCTTCAGTGAGGTATCTGTGATACAATCTTTAAAGGTAACGTGGGTATCACTGCACTGCACTGATACTGGGACATCCATAGGTATCTTTCCAATCTCTGTTTCTGGGTCTGGTCTGTACCACCAAAACAACTTCCTTCACTTTATTTCTTGTGATCCTTTAACAGTTTTTCTCTGTTGCTTTAGTTCATATAAACTCATAAATATTTAGAATAATAGCTGGTATTTGTTTTTATGCTCAACTAAGTTATAGCTAGACTGGGTAGCTCTTTGCTGGCTTTCACAGTTGGCTCTTTCCCAGAAAAAAGTGTGTTGTGAGAGGTGAAAGAAGAGGCTAGTACACAACTGGGATGAACTTTGATCCACATTGGCGATGTAGCTGTAATGCAGGAACTATCAAGAGAAATAAAAGAGGCTGGGAGGAGACTGAGAGTACTCCAGGGTGCTCGTTTCCCTGACTTGGGATGTGAGGGAGAGCCCAAAGGAGTTATAGGCTCTGCGAATGCGGGGCTGAAGGCGTTCAGTAAAGTTTTGAGGAACTGGCTGTAGATCTCTCTGCCTCCTTCACCTCTGTCCTCACCATGGGTCCTCCTTACCCCTGGTGGGCAATGCCCAGTCCCCATCTGGCACTTAAGGCACCTCTTCCTCTCTTTGCAGCCTAACAGATAAAAAAAGCTGTTTCTTCCTTGATGCCTCACAAAGGTGATTTGCATTGGAGCTGGGTATGCTCTAACTTAGCTTTAATGTTTTTTATATTTATTTTATATTTATCATTGTTACACTACAGAGTTTATATATTACTCCTTTACTATACGAAGACAAATATGTGTGTTTGTTCAGATAGGCACAGTTCCTATATAACTATTTCATAACCTATGTTAGCATGCAGTAGGTTTAGAGCTGCCTCAGCTTCCTATGTTTGATAGTGAGCCTTAAAAATAAACCACTCAGGTCTACCCAGTCTTGCTGTGAGGCTAATAAATAGTGACAAACTAGACCTATATTTTCCTGCTGCTCATTGCTATTGTCTGGTGAATAGTTGCAGACCTTTAAATTTTTTCAAACAAAGCAAATATTTAAAGTTTTTTCTGTTTGGTTGTAATTTTCCTTTAGGATTAGCAGAAGTGAAATGGAACTTTCACGTATTAGAAGTAACAAAAGCAAACTAAATTAGCTGTTCTGCTAGAATAAGTGATATTTGAGTGTTATTATGAAGACAAGTGAACATAGCCATCTAAGAGGTGCTTCTAGTGTTGCAGGTGTTACTGGGAGTCTACAAAGTACTGCACACCCAAAGATTTTGTGTTGCATTTTCATAAGCATTAGCTTAATTTTCCTGATTTTTTTTTTTGTTTCTTTTTTTAAGGTCAGGCTTTTTAATAACTGTGATGTAAAAAATCAAAAGAACTAGTAAACTGATAAACAGACAAAAGCTGTGAGCAGCACAGGGAAATCAGTAGCAGATTATCTTACCATTATGTTTCAAGAAGATTGACATGGGTAGAGTCACATCATGAGTTTTTACAGTTAAGTAATCTGGATTTTATTCTGAAATACCAGCAGATTGAACAGTAAGTTCTGTGGTACTATAAAAAGCACAGCAGCTATTGCTGAGAACTGCTGAGGAATAATACGTAAACTGTTAAAGACTGAGTAGTCATTAGAAGCTACAGTCTGATTGTCTAATACAAGCAGAATGGGAGCAAAGCAAGTATTCCCTTGTATTGCAAGACTGAGTATGGATTCAGTGGCTTCATTTTTTTTAAGCTTTTTATCAATAATTTATATCAGTGCCTTGAATTCACTGATGACTTCAATATTATTCTGTGATTTATGATTTAAACTGTACTATCAGACTTGTAATTTACTTGTACTTCAGTGTGCTGAAACTGTCTTATTTTTATTTTGCAAGTGTAATTCTTCATTAAAGCTTATTGGCTAAGGGGATTGTCATCCTTTAAGCACAGTTTTGTAAATAGGCACACCTGAACATATTTAAACTGTGAAAGACCAGTGACAGGACGACTATCCTATCAGTAGGATAAACTGCAAACCTACAGACAAAACATAAAACCTTCTATCAGAGTTTTCCTGATAAAAGCAATTTGTAAAATAATTACACTTATAGGAGTTTAGTAGACTGTAGACCCGTAGTGTTTTGTTGCCCACTTGTCATAACTTTGAAAATTTTAACATTCGACATTGAAAATAAGTTGATCTTCATCTGAATATCAGCTTCTCGCTAGCTTTCGATTAGTAAGTGTCCAGTAAGCCGTAAGGACTGGGATGTTTCCTGAAGACAGTGGTAAAACTCACCTTCGTTGAATAAGAATTAAATCAAATGCTAGTCACATAATTAAAAACTATCACAGCAGCAGCTGAAACAAATCAGGAAAGTTACTAGATCTTTTGGGTTACATCAAGAACGGCTAGGAGAAGAAAAGTTCTTCTGTAGCATCAAGATGGTAATAGTTATGTTGTCTTGCATTATTGCTTCTGAAATTATTTTCCAACTCTTTAATCACTATGAGTCATGTCATTTTATGTTATTTTTTTCCCTCTGAGCATTTACAAGAACTTAAAATGAATGTTAATATTCCATTTCTATCAGTAATGTTGCCAAATGTAGTATGTATTGTAATATCAAGAGAGACAATTTACCAGTTATCCCGTTATGGTGCTTGGCTAAATAAAAAAATAAAGAATCCAAAGCAGTGCTGTGCACAGTATTAACATACAAAAGATTTCAGGAACTGGTGAATCTTTGTCATTCATTCTAGTGAAGAAGGATGAGGTATATTTTTTTAGTTTTGTTTTTTTCCCTTATGAAATTGAGATGAGTATTTTAATATGAAAGCCAGAGTTTAAGGCCAAAATATGCAAAAAAGTGACTTTGCAGTAGAATAATTTTGAAAATGTAGGAGGGAGACCTGGGGATCCTGAAGCGCACAGAATTGTTATATTCAGAAGGCTGCTTAGCTGGCAGATGTAGCAGACAATATAACTAATTGTAGGGTGCTCTTCAAGGCCAGCATGTATAGTTTATTGTTCTTATTCAAATAAGAATGATCCTTATTCAATATTGTAACTCCAAGGACCCATGTTTTCATGCACTGGCAAATAAGAGACATGCTGAGCTGTTTCCATAGTGATTCTGTTCTATGATGAAGTGAAGATGTCTTACAGTTCTTTGAAGTATCTGTAGCTTCAAGGGAAGGCTGAAACAAAATACTTTTCCAGAGGTGCTGTGGTTTCACGCTGACTATAGGGCACTGAAGCCCTTTGCAGCTGTGATATCCAGTTGTATAATCCAGCTATGTCCAAACTATATTGCACTGAAACTCAGATGTGCACTATTTTCCATTATGTCCTTCTTTTGGGGAGGGACACAAGACCAGAAGGGAGCTCAGCAGGTTTGAATGATCAGAAGACCAGAGCTTCTGGTACTCTACACAAGCCCTGCAGTACAGAGGTGAACTCTGCTGGCTACCCATGCTGAATTACAGGGTTGTGTCATGTATTGTGTAATGTGGCTTTAACGCCGCATTTATTTAACTCATTTAGTCGACTCTAACTGATAAATCTTGCAACTTACATTGATAATGCACCATAAAACACCCACGTCAGCCCAGTCTTTAAACATGTGCTTAACTTTGCAGCCTTGTGATTAAGGTTGTGGACTGGGACACTGAAGAGCTGGGTTCAGTTCCTGCTCTAGTACAGTCATCCAGTGGGATACAGGGTAAGTCACTTAGGCCCCAATTTTTTTGAGCTGTTTAGGCTTGTCTCTGCTCAGCTATGCAACACCTGTCTAATTAAGACCTCAGGTATCATTTACAGTAGTGTTATACTATTTAAAAAAACTATGTGCTGTTGGCTTTCAGTTAATTGTATGACGAAACTTTTAAAGATAGCGATGCCAAAGCTTCTCATTTGCAATGTGAATTTACAGTATACTTCTGTCTCACAGAATTTTTGAGAGAATGCTGATGATAAATCAAGGGTATTTAATGGTATTATTTGTCTTACATATCCTTAAGACAGGGAGTCTCCATCATTTTGGAATGTGGTTGTTACTCTTCCTCAGTTTTCCTCCTTTATTTCCTTCTGTCTCCATTGTCTCTCTTTTCATAGTAGAAAGTAAGTCCTTTGCATTCTTTACTGAATGGGAACGTAGCTGCTACCTCAGTAGAAGTAATAGTTAAGTAGATGGTTTATCCTGTGCGGAAATGTCCGATGGACCATGATGTTTGGCTCTGTGAGGGAGTATTGTAACCTCAAAACCAGTACACTGTTCAGAGCGTGGCATGGGTTTTGACCAAATGCTGCTCAAGCAATATCATTGCATATCACATTACCACGTCAAGAAAATAAGACACAAGGAGCTATTTCACTGCTAACAACAGCCTGTAGACTGTGAGGTAAATAAGATCAATATTCTTTGTCTGGTCCACTGGTAGTTTTTCTTAGATTTACTTTCCTCTATCTTTTTTTTTTTCCTACTTTTCTTAGACTGAAGACTGTAGCTACTCTACGCTTAGGATCTTTGTAAGATCTTTATGATGGACGGTGATGTCCAATTTGTGTGTATTTCGTGAAGAGCGAAATAACAAGTGGACCTAAGTAGGAGTGGATGGTACCAGAAAATCTGAGGCCTCCTTCACAGCTTAGGAAAGTTTAACTTTTCTAAAATAAACTGTATTCCAGGAGATAAGCTATCTACCAAGGATATGCAAATGAGAGTGTATTTTAATAGACTCCTAAAAAAGCCCTAGAAAGTTGATGCTGGATGAAGAAACTTAAAGTAGGACTTAGCTGGACTTGAGGATAAATCCTAAATTGGTTTCTGAACTTTGCTCAGCTTCTCTCTCATCGCAGAGATGAATAGCCTGATTATACAACTTAATAGCTCTGAGTCTAAGCTTCTGAGGTCTTTAGATCTTTGCTTTGTAGCTTGCTCCGACCTGCCGCAGTTTACATCTCTCAAGGGCTTTTCTTTAGCCTTACAGTGGTTGCAATCAAAAGCCGTAAACCCTTTGAGTTAGGTGACCAGCACAGTACTCTATATTGCAGCATAAGAGCCACCCATTTGAAAATTAGGTGCCACGCTGCTAATGGCTGATGCCTAAATGTTTTGTTAGCTCTAGTCCTAAATAATCTGCAACAGCAAGAAGGAAGTTAGGCTCTGAACTTGTCAGTGCACTTACTGCAAGCAAATATATCCACACACTTAGTTTTACTGAAATAAATGGAGATACATCCTGAAGTTAAAATTGTATATGACCACGTCCTGGGTATAAGGCCTTGAAAAAAGGAATTGTTTTACATATAAATGTCTAACAGTGAAGTAACAGTTACGTTTTCAAATATGTCTTTAAGGAGAGTTTGTGAGTACTGCAAGATCTGGATCTACAATACTCCATTTCATTTCCACCTCATGTCTCTAGTCTCTGTCCGGAGCCTGGTAGAAGTGGGCTGATAAAGTTTTCTTGCTTAGCTTGATAGCATCATTATTCTCTACATTGAGAAATCCCCTTTCTGAACATCTGAGGTGCACATGGAGAAATCAACGGGATGGTCTTCTGAAACTGTATAAGATCAGATGAAATTCAGAATGTTGTATACACAGTATGTTCTGTATTTCCTTTATAAAGTCAGTCTTGCTGCTTTGGTACAAGTAAAGGTGTAGAGATCTCTCAGTAATGTTGATTCAGCTCCTGCTTGCATCGCTGTATCTCTAAGAAGTTTGATCAAATGCCCAAAATTTCACACAAGCAAGCAACTAGTTTAGATAATTATTCACTTTCAGTAAGATTTGCCTTAAAATGTTACAGTGCTTTAGAAATTCGATGTCTCTGAGCTTTTCATACCTTACGAGATGTATGGCCAAGATTCAGGTAAAATTAGTCTTTGCATGTGATCAAAAAAGCTTTGTAGTGAATGACACTCATTCAAACTCAAAGCTATTAGGAGGTTTCACATTTGTTGTGTCAAGTTCCGACTTTTCTCCCTCTCTGATTTATACTTTGTTCCTTTCATAGGTGCCTATCTTGTGCCATACTTAATCTTGCTACTGATAATAGGGATTCCACTTTTTTTCTTGGAGCTTGCTGTGGGGCAGAGGATCCGCCGAGGCAGTATTGGTGTGTGGAATTATATCAGCCCCAAACTTGGAGGAATTGGATTTGCAAGCTGCGTAGTAAGTTTTTAACATTAATCGTGTGGTTTGTTTTCAGTGTGTATGATTTAAACTTACTGTTTTGCTGCAGGAAAAGGCCACTGATTTGTAGCTGGGCTTTAAGGTCAGTTGACAATGTTTTGGAAGATCTTAAAACTTAAATTAGTACATGAAAAAATATTAATATGGATCCATCTGTAAAAACAGTCGACTTGTATTTGTAATTCTTTTGAAATTAGGAACTAGGCAACAGAGTAGTCTTCTGGAGAAAAAAAAACCTGTACAAATATAGGTATTGCATGATAAATACAGAGAAAAGTGAAAATTTAGAAATCATCAGGTACTTTATGGGGCAAGCCATTTGGTTCTTATTCTGGCTTACTTTAGTTAAAGCTAGGTTCAGTGGCTGATGTGCAGAAATACACAGAAGTTCAGTAGGGATTTTTTTGCTTCTTAAAATGTAATTAATAAATGTAACTTTTTTTGATATGTCTCTTTGTTTTATAGGTATGTTTCTTTGTGGCCCTGTACTACAATGTTATTATTGGATGGAGTCTGTTTTACTTTTCCCAGTCTTTTCAGCATCCATTACCATGGGACCAGTGTCCTTTAGTTAAAAATGCATCTCATACCTGTAAGTCTATATTAATGTTTTTAAAAATCATATAAAGTGTAACAAATTTGACGTTTTCGAACAAAAAGGAGAAAAAATACAATTCAAAGAGGGATTTGTGGGAAAAAACTTGTATGCAAAGCTGGTTTTGCGTCTTAATGGGATGTCACATTATAATACTTGGAAAAAATACATCAAAGAAACCTTATCTAAGATAAATATACTGTATTTGGAAAGCAACATCACTCTCAACAGCATTTTAAAGAGTAATGAAATTAGGAGAGTGCTATTTAGTGTGTTGCAGCAAAAAAAAGACTTTTTTTGTGATTTTGATACTGCTTTTTATGCTTTCTTGGTGAAAAACAAAGGTGGAAGAAGCATATTTCTACATTTCAATTACTGGGATGCTTCCTGGCAACAAAGCAAAAAGTGTTGCGTTACTAATAAAGCAGAAAATGGAAAATTGTAAACATGAATGAAATGCATGTGATAAAAGCATTGTTTGCTTTGTAAACCAATAGAAATTAGATAACTGGTCATTTGTTTGTTGATATAATGAGTTGGTCTCAAATGGATACATTATACAACAGCATTAAAAGTTCTTTATCCCTTGGTTTTGGTTATCTTGTTAAAGTTACACACTTCGCATTGTTCTTACTCTTGAAATAGGAAATACTTCATTTCTTTTTATTTCAGATCTTAAATTTTCTTTAATTACCTTTTGTGCTTTTTTTACCCCTTTAATAAAGAACATAACCAGAGACATTTGAAAAGTTGTACAACACTTTTACAGTGTCTTTGGCAGAGTTGCTTGCTTCAGTTATTTGAAATAATCAGTATATGTGAATATTGGCTCACGGTCAAGTTGACTGTATTTCACAAGCTGTTGTCCACTAAATGAGCCACAGTGTTTGTCTGTTTATGTACTCTTATCCTGCCTAAATATTAAGATATAGTGCATCAGCCTAACTTAGGCAGAGGTCATCTGAACTAAGCTTAAACACAGAAAAGTATTATATTTGATAACATCCTATATTTTTTGGTAGTTTGGTTCAGTGAAGGTCTGACACCTGTGTTAGATTTCTTAAAGTTAGTATATTTTTTCTTTTCATTAATTAACCTTGACTCAGGACCTTGCTTAGAGATGCGATCAATTTTCAAATACAAATAATTTATTAAAAAGTAAATATTTTCTTCAAAGAATTATTTCTATTTGTATGTGTTATATGTCTAGATATATATAATTTCTTAAACTGTTTGGTAACGTAAATAAAGCAGAGTTACACTATAATAAAAAAAATCACTTCCAGAATACATATAGCAGCTTTCATCTAACATAGCTGTGTAGGAGCCATTTTTTCCTTTTTTCATTGCTTTGATATCATTATGTTATTATTTTATTGTTTACAATAGTATTTAAGTGCCTGTTGATTTGAGTGTTAGAGCAGACACAACTAATAATTTGTTTTCCATATATTTTCAAAATTGTGTTCAATTTCAGAGGGATACTTTTCGTAGTACGTAAGTCACAGTATCATCTGTAGGTAATCTAATCTTACGTGTGATAAATGGAATGTATGCCTTCATGCAGGCCTGCCTACTATTTAGTACTTAAGTGAAAAATAAATTCTGCCTAGGACTTGGATTGATCGTGTGCAGAGGAATATATTATCCCCAAAGGGTGTTTTGAAAAGATAGACCCAGAACCTTTCACCGATAGTAGTCACTTTTTGTTTTAGAGAATGTCTTAAGACTCTTTGTGAGTTTAGTTTCTCGGTAAATGATGATGGCACAATTACAAGTATTGAGAATTGGTAGAACATTGTTATGAAATGTTGGGAAAATACTTCTGTGCTGAACCCATTCTTTGCTTGCTAACATCTCTTGACAGTTGTGGAGCCAGAGTGTGAAAAAAGTTCTGCAACCACTTACTACTGGTACAGAGAAGCGCTGAATATTTCCAGCTCTCTGTCAGAGAGCGGGGGTTTAAATTGGAAGATGACTATCTGCTTGCTGGCTGCCTGGGTCATGGTATGCCTAGCCATGATCAAAGGCATTCAGTCTTCAGGCAAAGTGAGTATACTGATCATCTGAATGACAGTGTTTGACTTCGAAACATTGCACGACATTTTTCTTCATCATACGCTCTGTTTACTCTCTCATCAAATCTGTAGGAGCAGGTTAGAAGCTGTGACTCACCCCAGTATTTGTATAATCTCGAGTAGAGGAATGTTAGTAGTTAAGCGTTAAAATTGTAATAGTTTTAATGGGAATTGTAGTAATTGGGTGGCAATTGAGATCTGAAGAAGAATAATTTCTGTTCTCATCAACGTAACTGTAACTCAGCTTTATTGTGCAGCATAAGTGTGTGTTTCTGAATGTCTTAGGAATTAGGTTTCTGTGTAGACTCACAGTATGATTGCAGTGCACCCGGGTCCTCAAAATGCCTTGCCGTTTTTCTTTTTATTGTTACTGTCATTGGTATCCATGCTTCTGTCATTAACACAGCTGCTTGTCAGGATTCTGGATTGCTACTTTTGACTAATGACTAACCATCCCTTTGCACCTGAGTACGTCACCTTGTCTTCTTCCTTTTCCATGCAGCCAGCGGGATTGGTTAGTGAATGATACGCGAGCTCTCTTGATCTGAGGGGGATTTTCAGATGAAAGATAATCTGTTCTAATAGCAAAATTCTGGGCTGTTAAAAAGTTTGGCAGTGAGGTGGAAATTTCTGTGGCATCTTTAGTGTATTTCAGTTAAAGAAACAACTAGCAAGTTTAGCAAGATAATCATTTTACTAAACTTTGAAGTACAGAATAGATTTGCTTTTCAATGATGGAGGATAAAAGATCATATTTGATTACTGATTTTTTTGTTTTGTTTTGGCAGTAAGCATCACTTAGTGATTTGAATCCATTGGTTATCTGCTTTCCATTGATGCTTGTCTTCTCTCCTCCTGAAGACAGAATGAGTTTCTATTCATGCTGCATATCTTTACCATGCTATGTACTTGAATCAAAGTGCATTTGTAAAGTGAAGCATTTCTAAAACAATCTACTTCTTTTCTTCTCGACATCATCTCATTGAATTCATACTGAATTTCCCTGGAAGCTCAGCAGTTTGTTAGTCGACACAATAGCAACTGTATTGTTTTAGTACAGTACAGAATTTATTTTACAGTCATGTGATTTTGCTTTCTTCTGCAGAGATGGGGGAACGGGAAGTGGGGGAAGCGTTCTGCATATTTCTTAGAGCATATGATTATCAATTCAGTCGTATATCCAAAAGATACTGAGTAGTGAATGAACCTATTGAAAATGAAGTCCATAGATGTCATGTTAAATTTATTCTTAATGTTTTTCAGATCATGTATTTTAGTTCCCTTTTTCCTTATGTGGTACTTTTATGCTTTCTGATCAGAGGACTGCTCCTTAATGGGTCAGTGGATGGAATTCGTCACATGTTCACACCTAAGGTATGTGCTTAATTTCTGTTTGCAGTATATTAAAGTTTCAGTAGCAATTTGACCATTTATGAGTGCTCTCATTTAAGCTTATTGCCTTCATAGAACATTTGGCCATATTTCTGTTTGGTTAAATTGCAAAATTGTTGTTGACCTCAGGCACGATATCAAGCCCTAAGGTGCAAAGGTTCTTAGTGTTTCAAGGGTCTGTGTAATCTCCCTTAGGTGATGGGTTCCCAGAGTTTGATGCCTTTACAAAGCGAAGCAACTAAAAGTGCTATTTACAGGATTCAGGATGTTTAGAAAGCTACAGATACTGAGAAGTGAATCTTAAATCACACCATTCTCTAGGTCTGAAATGCCTAGTTCTGGGATGTCACAGTGAAACACCTTACTTTGAACGCTGTCATGGCCTTACATAATTAACTTGTCCCGTTTGAAAGAGGACAAATTTGTTCCTTTTTTAGAAATAAATTAATGCTGTTTGCATAGTAGCCCAAAGTACAGGAGACCTATCTTTAGTATTAAAGTAGTGTAAGTACTCACCCCTCAAGCTTTCCTTCCATGTTTCTTATGGTTGTCATGCCAAGATAGCAGCAGGTCTAAGCATAAGTTTTTTACTGTCAACATTTTTACAAGGAATGTGTCTTACAGAACTTTCGTTTTTATAACTGCAGAGGTGAGGAGGGATGTTGTGAATCACTGTTTAGCCTGAAGATCTAAATTCTACCCCCACCCATGTCAAATGTTTGTAACAGTATCTGTACTACAGGAACAGCACGTTTGAGTAGTCAGAGCCATACTCGGGAATGTGTGCTGCTGGCCTTCATATTGTGTTATGAAATGGACTTTCCAACAAGTCCATTTCACAATACAATTGAGCAGAACAGGACTGATCTTTCAAAAATGAAAGCCAAAGAGGATGATGATCAAAATCAATGCACATAGTGGCTAATGCCAGGTGACAGGGTGTTGTCAGTTGTTTTGATTCCAGGTGTTCTGAGTCTGTGGAGAGCTGTCATCCTTTAAAAATGACCTTTGTTAGCTATTGCATTGTTATTTCTTGCATTGTGATCCACAGTCGTGCTCCGCTTCACACGCTGTCACCGCTGTAGAGAGTCGTGGGTTCTGCAGGAACTTGCAGGCTGCTCAGCAAATTTGGGAAATCTGAGGAGCAGAGAAAAGTAATGCTTGCTGGTGAAGAGGCAGTCTATAGCAAAGATGGAATACAAAGCTCTTGAAGTCATAATTTGGTTTCTCAGCCACAGTGTTAATACTTTCTTTAACTGGAGAAGTACCACTAGAGGCTGAGGGAAAATAAACACTGAAACTCCCCTTGAATACCAACACATCTTTGCTCTTCGCTATTTCATCTTCGATGAGTGAGACCTAAAATAAGTTGGAGCTGATGTTTACTTTATAGTTATGCTGTAACTTAATTATACAGTTGTTTCAAGTGTTCAGATAAACGATCTTGAAAGAAAAATTGTTTCCAATTTCTTCTACTGGTTTCCAGTTCTGTATCTCAAAATTTAGGTTGTCGTTTGAATTTGAGGTTAGGAGGCCTGTATGTCCCACACAGTATATGTGAAAATAAACCTTCAAAGGTATTTTCATTGCAATCTCTGATTGTTTCTGTATTTGAGCACTGATTTGGACTGTAGGTTTGTATGAAACTACCTGAAGGAATTCAGACCCCCCACCCGTTGTTTCCATTTGCTCCATTGTGCTAACAGTTTATTTGGGCAAGCAGGCTCTAAAGAGGACTGCTAAACCAATCTAGGTTGAAAATAATCGAGGTAGATAGACACAAAAGGGGAGGGGGAAACATCTTTTCAGTGTCGATTAGTTCAGCAAATGACCAGATTTTGACCACAGACGATCACAACACATTTCCACTGAAGGGTTGGGTCAGCACAGCAGAGGACTGGCACACATTGGTGCAGGTGTGAGAGCACAGGGCTAATGAAAAAGAGGAGAATTTCTCTGTTTGGCGTGGTTGATGAACAAAGCAGAAATTCTAAATAATAACCTTAATGAAAAACATAAAGAAAGGTATAGGAAGAGCCCACTCAAGTCAACTACTGAAATGAAACTGTAGGACTGTGTGAAGGTTAAATACAGACCATCCAAAATTTCACAGAAAATATAATACCAAACCAATTACAAGTTTATTTTGAAATGCTAGCCAATGTGTATCTGAGAACATTCTACCTCTGATGATACCAAATGGTATATTGCAGAAAGAGAGAAGTGGTTTGATACTTAAACCAGTTACAGATTTGGTCAAGTCAAGCCTATTCCTTGAGCTCCCTCTAGTGGAAAAACTGTAGCATGACTCTGGGCTGCGGGCAGGTTGAACTACGTGCAGTAGCTACTTGTGCATTGTATTTATAACAAAAATTGTAAGTCAGGAACAAGTTTATTGTCATAAACATTTTTTTTTTCCAAATATATTGTATTTTAGCTGTATATGAATGAATAAAGAAGATATCTGCTATCTGTCTATAATAAATATTAAATTTTTATGGGAAACTGGAAAATGGTTCAATATGTTATCATAACAGTAGCAGATTTTTTTTCCTCAGAGTAAGGCAATCTTTCTAATTATGCTGGCATCTATGCTGATGCTTTTTATTTTTACTATTTTTGATAAGCCTAGGGTTTAAAAAAAATAAATCTCATGCACAGATGTAAGGTCTTTCACTGTTAAATGAATGGAGGCCCTGAATCAACCTGAGAAAATCTAGTGTTTAAATCTCACATGTACTTCTTTTTTATGGTTTAATGTCTAGAAGAATCTGAGATAGAGAGATGATGACTCATAACTTTTTTGACAAAGGTATTTCTTGTAGTATGGTCATCTGAGCAATACAGTTCAATTTTTTTATAAAAGGCTTAGTTGGTCCTCAAATACATGACCCATTTAACTTAGGGTAAGTTCAAGGCATCTGGCTTAAGGGAGATTGAACTCATGGACTATAGATTGTAGTTGCCAGCGTTTATTTCATATGTTGCATTTTGCTTTACATATTTGCATGTAATAGAATTCCATATAAGCATGTGTATCTCAGGTCACTTTTTTTTTTTTTTCAAAAGTAGCAACAAACCAATTTTCAGCATACTTACTGCATTTATAAGAGAATTGATCATACCAAAATACATCTTAATTCTAACAACTGTCAATATATACACTGTAAAAAAAAAACAAAAAACAAACAACCCAGTAAATACTGGTTAAAAAAAAAAAGTAAAAGATGGATGTTCTCTCTTATTTCTCAGTTTAACTAGCTACTATTTCAATTATCATATAGCTCCAGTAGTGTCTCATTGTTGAGAACATACTGTATAGCTTGTTTCTCTTTAAGAATTATATCATGTAAAATAAATAGAAATTCTGGCCCATAAGTTTGCTCAGCTTTAGGTGTCACATTCAGCTTTCATTTTATCATTAAGAAAATACATTTGTAGTGGAGTATTAGCATTTTATGATGTAGGTTGTCTTTCTGTTGTTTTTTTTCTGTTGTCTTTTCATATAATAGAAATGCATTTTATAGCTGACATATATTATATCTAATTTCAAACAGCTTGAAATAATGCTGGAGCCCAAGGTCTGGAGAGAAGCTGCTACTCAGGTGTTCTTTGCCTTAGGGCTTGGATTTGGTGGAGTCATTGCCTTTTCAAGCTACAACAAGAGAGACAACAACTGCCATTTTGATGCTGTACTGGTGTCCTTCATCAATTTTTTCACTTCTGTGCTGGCAACTTTGGTGGTGTTTGCAGTTCTGGGCTTCAAGGCCAATATCATAAATGAAAAATGTGTTATCCAGTATGAATATCCATTTCTTTTTTTATTATTTTTATGGTATATTTCATTTATGAATTAACACAGATCATTGAGTTTGATTTCTCTGTTTTATTGTGTTTTACAGAAATTCAGAGAAGATTTTAAAACTTTTGAAAATAGGCAATCTGAGCCAGGATATGATACCACATCATATCAATTTCTCAAGCATTACAGCAGAAGATTACAATTTAGTTTATGACATTATTCAGAAAGTTAAAGAAGAAGAGTTTGATTCTCTTGGTCTGAAATCTTGTCAAATTGAAGATGAACTTAACAAGGTGAGAGTAACAAGTAAGTCTTAAATACAGAGACTGTGAACAGATGAATACTTGTAAGCCTGAAATAAACTGGGATGTATACTTACATGGAGTATCAGTACAGTGTACCTATGAGCAGTGCATCTATAGAGATCCATATGAAAACATGGTTCCATGTAGGGTCACGTTCCAGCTCACCTGAGGGCTTTTGGGTCTGATGTCTCAATATAGTCTTCACTGATTTATAATATATTTTGATCATTATATCGCTCTCCTCAGGAGGTTTTGAAGTTGTTTTTCAGAAGAGTTGAGCATGAGGATTTTTCCGAAGACTAAACAGCGTTGTACCTATTCAACATCTCAAACTGAAGTCTTCTAATGTTAAGATACTATTATTAAATATAAATACTACTTCACTAGAAAGTAAAAAAGTTATTCTTTACCTAGTGTATAATGGCTTAATGAATATCATCCTGTTTTGAACCCTTTACAGTAAGCCAGATCTTTAAAGGAATAGATATTTTTCTAGCTTTTTCAGAGGGGCTTCCAGTTTCAAACAGTGACCTCTATGTAGTTGCACCAGTATCTGAAGCTAAAATGTCAAATTAGTGACCTAGACATTAAAAGTTCCTATACTATTCCTGCCATTTAATTTTGAAACAAGTACAGAAATTAAGTCCTTTATGTACTTACTGGAGAGAACAAAGTGTATTTTGTAGCAGTCCTGTATAATAGCTCTCCTGAAAAATTATCAATGAAAGAGAAGAAGAAGTGTGCTGTTAATATCGAATCAACTTACAGATTCTCAGCCGAATCCAGTATTTCGGTAAATAGCATTAAGTTTGCATGTTTTGAAGAATCACATATTAGATAGCAGCTTCCCACTCTACTTCAAGATTTAATCAATGACATTGCGTGAACACGAAGTCAGACTGTCACACTAGGAAAAAAAAATACTGTCCATGAATAATAACACGTGGATTTTTTTCTTACTGACAGGCAGTTCAAGGAACTGGTTTAGCTTTTATTGCCTTTACAGAAGCAATGACCCACTTCCCTGCTTCTCCCTTCTGGTCAGTCATGTTCTTTCTCATGTTGGTAAATTTGGGACTTGGAAGTATGTTTGGAACGATTGAAGGCATCATCACACCCATTGTCGATACCTTCAAAGTCAGGAAAGAAATTCTTACCGGTGAGTTCCACAAACTTTCTTTCTCACTAGAGCACTAAGCTAAAATTTTTTTTGAGAGTATGAAGTCTTTTTTTTTTTGACGTGACAGTTTTCAGTGTTAACATTTTACAGAGCAGTAAATCACTGTATTACAGGCTGTACTTCCATGCACAGGCACATTAATATCTGCAAGTAAAATCTTTTCCTGAATGCTGCAAGAGCAGGAATATCCTAGAACTTAAATTTTGATGCAGGATTTCTGTTACAAGCTTCTGTATGGTCAGTCCTTCTGAGCTCTTCCAGAATACTTTCTATTCCAGCCTGGGTCACATACCAGGGAAGGAAAGGAAAAGGAAAGAATACAAATACATTGCAAGTGACTACAAATTATTCCTAAGTAGGCCTAATGAAATCTTGATTTATGATGACATGGTTTTTATGTTAAAAGTCAGTACAGTTGCTCTCTAGAGGAACATGTCTTTCCCTGTTGAATATGGAAAGGGTCTTAAACAAGATGTCTCATCTTTTATTTATTTATTTAAATGCCCAAAGTTATTTGAGGTGTAGCCTGTTCATGTAGCTCTGATGATCTTGTAATAATTTCTTTTTTTGAGATAGAACATCAACATAAAACGTGAAAGTTCAGTTTCTGAAAATCATCAGGACATCTACAAGGGACTTGTTGTATTACACACAAATTTGGATTTTGTTTCAATACCTGTGACAAAAGGGATCGAAATTGAAAAATATATATGCTGCTTTAACATTATCTAACTCTAGGAAGGGAATAATATATTTTATAAGAGTTAACCCCTCATGTAGCAAAGCACTGCTCTTTCCTGACTGTTCTCCTTAACTTACTTAGGTAATAAGTAATATTTAACAGAATTTTTTTTTTGCTCTTCTAGATATAAGAATAATATTGTTCATAAAGATAAATCAACTGATTTTTCAGAAGTTCTAGCCTATTGAGCATTTGTTTGTTTTTGTTTTTTTTTTTTCATTTTATTTGGCTCTTATATTCTTACTGAATAACCAGTGAGACATTTAGAAATTAGCTTTTCTTCCTAGTATATATGCAAATACTATGATATATAGTCATTACTCTGGAGTAATGGAGCATTTTACAGTAACTCCTTGTTATTGCATTTGAAAAAAAACTCCAACCAGCTATTACGATGAAGGAATATTCAAGAACTGCCTTTCTCTGGTAATTTTGAGTGGTATGCATGCGTGATTTGTGCTAAACTCAGTTGTACTCAAAGAATTACAAGTGGATGTGGTGTTTTTATAATTAACTTATAAAATTGAAATGCCCGGGTTATACTTCATGCAGTATCTGTGGGATTTAACATGGATTATGCCTGCACTAGAGTTTGTGCTTAAAAACCACAAATCTTCAATTTTTACAGAACTGTGAACACATTTGCAACTTTTTGCACTATGGTTCCAGTTCAGTCCCTCTTTAGTTCAGGGAAACCAACTCATATGCTTAAAGTTATTTTGTGTTCAAGTATTCTGCCAAGTTATGGTGAGTATACCTACCAGAGCCTTAGTTTACAGCTAAAGATGCCTATTTTTTGGGTGTAATGGTAAGGCGCAATGGGAGAACGTAAGAATAACAAGGATTTCTAGATTCATATACACACTGTTCTGCTGGTCTAATGCTGTTCTCGGGGTCAGTAACAAAACTCAGTTTGAAAAATGAGACTCAGGTCGAGGAGATTTAATCTGTGTTCTTTTGATTTTTGTTGTCTTGTATTAGGAGTTCACATCAATTTGTAATGATCTCTTTAATTCTAATTTTCTATTCTCTGAAAGTCATTATAACAATAGTTACTATAAAGTGGAAAAAAGTGATTGGTCTTATACCATCGTATTTAAAGAAAGTGTCATTGTCTTCCTTTCACTGCTTTAATCAATACTAATTAATTATCTGGGATTTATGCAATGGGTATATTCTGTAAGGATATTTTAGGCTTTGACCCAGATTAATTTCACCTAATTTTAGACTGCTTAGGTGTATCCTTAGCATAAGTTCTCAGCTGGGGGGTAGGGGGGGCAGAAGGGCACTTCAAGTGGGAGAATCAGTCTTACTGGTGCTCAGACTACAATTGATTTCATAGTTTATTGAAATTTGACTTATTTTATGACTACTTAACCATTCAGTCCTATTCTTGATGGGTTTAGCAGGAAAAAAATAACATTGAGATTCATTATGCAGGATCAAGCGTTCAAGAAATATATTTTGGGTTGTTCCAAAGCAAAAGAAAGGGCAGAAATGTTGTTGCTTAGTGTGCAGATACATTTAGATAGATCCTAATGGAAGTTCATGCTGTGAATTATCTAGGGAAAGCCTGTTTATTTTTTAGAGTCATGGTCTGAAACTTTGGTCCTTTTCACTTCTAAATTCCAAAAAGCATGGTGTATGATGTTTAGCTTAGCAGTTCTGTTTATTTTAGCCTTGCGTTCACATTAAGTTAAAAGTTTAATGAGAAATAGACCCCTGATTAATCAGGACTGCTGTAATATGGCAATGCCAGTAATTACTTCTAATTTCTTAACTTTTCTTTTATGTAGTGAATAGGTAGGATTCCTAATGTTCTTGAAATTGAGACCCCCCCCCCAAAAAAAAAATTATCAGCTTTGATTATGTGAAATAATGCATTAAAGTGTATCTTTGCTGTTTCAAACTCTCTTTATTTCCTTTTTTTGTCTATGGAACTTTGTTACAATTACAGCTCACGTTTCTGTCCTTTATTCCAGTGATCTGCTGCTTGGTAGCATTTTTTATTGGACTGATCTTTGTGCAGCGCTCTGGAAATTATTTTGTGACGATGTTTGATGACTATTCAGCTACTCTGCCCCTGCTTATTGTGGTAATTTTGGAGAATATTGCAGTCACCCGAATTTATGGAATAGACAAGTAAGTGAAGGAAATGTATTTCCCTGTCCATATCAACAGTATTCATCACAATAATTATTACTATTTTAATTATATTGCGTGAAGTATTTGTGGTGTACACATAAATACAAGTAAGTAGAAAGTGGGTCGATCTGCTCATGAATCCAGTTTGTTTTTAAGAACAGGTTTGGAGCAAGACATGCTGCATCAGGACAGCGTAGTGAAAGCCAAAGAGCAATTGCAACAGAACCAAAGAGAAGAGAATGCAGTAAAAGAGGCAAAATTAGAGAGTTAGAAAGGAGTCTGGATATGCAAGTATGATGAAATTATATAGAAATAAGACAAAAAGAGAAAGACTTCAAGAAATAATAACCATTGTCTAAGCAGCAGATGAGCATGAGTATTCTGAACAGATCTCCAGTATTGCAGGCAGCCTGAGAGAGCACCAAAGCAAACTCTAATGACGGTGACAATAAGAACGTTTCAGTTTGAGCTAGATTTAGTTTGGGGTATTGTAGCAATTAATTGTTCTTTGCATTAGTTGTGAGAAAGGTAATAGAGGAAATAATAGCAAAGAACAGGGTCAAAACTTACTTGAGAGCAGCATAGTTGACAGTGAAGTTAAGTGACCTTCTGCCAGTCATGGCCGAAGAGAAAAGACCATCAAGTCCCTCTAACTTTTTTATGTCTTATGACAGAAATCACCAGAATGTGTTTTAAGGAATAAAAGAGCTCATATTAAAAATAACTCATGCCATCCCCAGATAAAACAGAGTGTGCTATACTAGCATGTTGAAGTAATTTAAACATCTGTGTTTCCTTTGAATGTACAAGGGGTGACATAAAATGGGTGGTTTTTCATTTGACTTTTCACTTGTTCAATCTGAGTAATCAGCCAGTCCCTTGCCATAATGAAATAAAACTATAATAAGAAAATTTAATTTTATGGTTTCCAGACATTGTTTCTGGTCTACGCAAGTAGTGCCTGGTATACTTACTCATCAAGGAAGAATTCCCACTTGGGCCACACGTATAATTCTATAATTGATCACATAGACATGAAAACACCATGTAGATGTAAATAAAAGATGAAACAGATGACCTGGGTACCAGGTTGGTAATGTCCAGTCAGGTAGAGTTCCACCGTCAAGGGAGATGTGCCAAAAGTCAGCAAGTTGCCTTTGAGGAAGTTGGTGTTTAGGAATAGCTAAAATATGGTAATACTTTGCTTTTGAATTGAAGCGCAGTTGATTCATGTTTTCAGAAGGGGTTCTGACAGTATATAGTGAAAAGTTAATAGCCAAATTTGTCATTCATAATGGCCACCTGAACCTCCCTCTGGAGTATTCCTAATATTTCTTCCGACGTATATTTCTCCAGAATATCCTTCTTCAGGAACCTAGCATTCTTGTTTGCAAAAACTGCCAGAATCAACAACCTCAGGTTGTCATTGGCTGTGATAGCACCTCAGGTTGTCATTGGCTGTGATAGCACCAAGGGGTCATAATCATAGATGAAGATCCATGTATATGTCTTAGTAGACACGTTGTCCATGATCAGATAGAAAAAAAACCCCAAACCATTGCATCCAAAGAGATTACAGCCAGAGGGTAGAAAAAAGGGCAACATGTGAATCACTGGAGTCAAGAAGGGAAACCTACTATGCTGGAATCTGTGCTAAAGGAGCTTGGTAGCTTTTAGAAGAGCATAAGCAGGATGGAGATGATGAAAGGCTTCAAAGTGAAAATAATAGATTTATGGTTAACTGGATGAAGAACTGGAGATCCCAGAAAGAAAAGGCTACCTACAGAGGGCACAAACCATTTGTAAATTCAGCTTCTTTTTAGCGATGTGTTTCATTGCAGTGTAAACAAAGGATAGAATACCCCAGAGTTCAAAAAAAAATTTTTGAGAGTTTATATGACAGTAGCTTCACATGTGTAACAGCTTTGAAAACATATTTATTGCTATAAGAGTTTTTTTGAGATGCACATTTCAAAAGGAAGTGAGACCACAAGGGAGTTAAAGCAGAATTGGTGCTTGTGCACACTCCAAAAGAATTAACTCTAAAAATATTCTCTCTTTTTCTACTGGCTGTGGAACTACATACTACTCCGTCAAGAATACAAAAATAGGAGTTTTGTTCATATCATAACTTGCGATTTTGAGGCACAAGGAGGCAGATTTAAAACTTCACAAAGTTTTATTTCAGCAGCTTATATGATGCAAACCATAGCTTATGCATGAAGTTATTTTTTACACTGCAGCACACATGTGGGTTTGAAATTAATTTTGCAGAATCTCTAAGATGTGCTGGTTTTATATGTTCTCAAAAGTAATGACACATGCCTCAGTAAACAGCCCAGTAGACAGTATAAGAAGATGTAAAAAAGAATCTTATAAAAGAAAGGTGAGTTTAAATATCTTTCCAGCACAGTCCAGCAAGCAGTTTACTGAGTCCCTGCACTGTGTAGCAATTCCTTCTGTTCATCTGTTCTGAACTAGTAACACAAGCTCTATTTTTCGGCCCATCAAGTAATCTAACCTGCAGCCATTTCTCTACACGCAATCTGTCTGTTCCCTCAAATTAGGTGCTATGTGTTAATTATAGTACTTGAAATCTCAGTGTACACACTAACAATAACCTTTTATTCTGTTCACAGATTTATGGAGGATCTGAAGGATATGCTTGGGTTTTCTCCAAGCCAGTATTATTACTACATGTGGAAGTATGTTTCACCTTTAGTATTGTTATGTTTGCTGGTAGCTAGCATTGTCCAAATGGGATTAAGTCCTCCTGGTTACAATGCTTGGATTGAAGATATGGTATGTATATAACAGATGCCATCACCATCATAACGATCACATCTGAAGTATTTCAGAAGTACATGAAAAGACAAAAAAAATTGCAATTAGAAATTCAAAATCAGTATAAATAATGACATGGTTGTTTTCATCTCAAGTAACGTTAATGTAAACCCAATCATTTTTTAATTTTAGAGTAGTTCTGCTTTAAATTATAACTACTTGACATGAACTTTTGTGCTTTTTGGGACTTTTTAGTTTGTTGATGGATGTCGAAGAAATTCTTAAGGGTGGGCAAAGTCCACTTTCATTAAATTTTATTTTACTGCAGAAAATAGTTGGGTGATAACACTGAATAAATCATTTCAGAGATCACATCAATTTTTTATGTGGAATTTAATATTGAGATTAGCCATGTCATAAATTTTCCCCTTTGGGAACACATATCACATTGTAGGTAACAGCTACATTAAAACCTCTCTCTGATAAAGATGTTTGATTTGTAAAAAAAATTGTCTGTGTGAACAGCAGAGTCAGTGCTGCGTGTTGGCTTCGAAAAGAGATTCAGTCAAGGTAATTCCTGAGAGTGCTGCTAGCTTGTAGGCTCATCAGCCCTCAGCTGTTCCTACAGGCTTGTCATACAAAATATAGGGAGAGTAAAATGTCAGAGAAACTAATCTCGGGGACTTTTCTGAATGGACAATTGTCCAAATTAGCCAGTGGAAAAAAAATTAACAGCAAAGACAGGTGAATTGATTGGCTTTACTACGGACAACCATTACTACCTTCTTGGGATTCTCAGAAAAATGCTCTTGTTTGATTCTTGCCCTCAAAAATTAGAAAGAGAAATACCTTAGAATACCCAACATGCCATTCCTTTTCGAATATAAAATTAAATGTTAATTGTGCTACCAGGCAAATTGAAGCTGTTGGCCAGTGATTCCTGCATGCAGTAGAGGTGTGGGGTGCAGTCACTGGCCCAGTAAGTGTGTTATAGTTTACATGAAGTTTATACAAAGTGGAACAATTCCACAGGATGATCGGAGACAGTCCCTGTCTAGACCAGCTATTAGCTTACAGAACAAGGACTTATTTTCCAGGCACAGTTACAGATACCACTGCACACTTGTCTGTTCTGAACATCCTTTAAAGGATCAGGGAACAACTACAGCCAAACGTAGCAGAAAGCCTAATGTGAAAGTCTTGGTTTGGGTTCTGCTAGAGTGCTCAGAGCATCTCAGAAACTGTGGGACACTGTTTTGGTCCTACCTACTGGCAGAGATATAGTAATCCTACATCTTGATGACTGTTCAAATTTGAGATCTGTAGTGGTGCCCACATTGTGGGTGCAAGGTGTCAAAAAGATGAGTATGTGTTTGAAAACTGCAGGCCTTGGTGAGGACTGCAGGTTTGCTCTTACTTAAGTAAAGATGTATTAATAGTTTTTCTCTTGAATTGCTCAGGCTACGGAAGAGTTCCACAGCTATCCAACGTGGGGAATGATAGTCTGTATATCTCTGATGGTGTTGGCCATACTGCCAGTCCCAATTGTCTTCATGGTACGTCGTTGCAACCTTATCGATGACAGCTCTGGTAGTTTGGCATCTGTGTCCTACAAAAGAGGTCGGATAATAAAGGAACCTGTTAATCTGGAGGGAGATAATACAAGTCTGATTCATGGGAAGAGCCCAAGTGAAGTGCCGTCTCCAAATTTTGGCAAAAACATATATCGAAAACAGACTGGGTCACCAACTCTGGACACTGCTCCAAATGGACGTTATGGTATTGGGTACCTGATGGCAGATATGCCTGATATGCCGGAGTCTGATTTGTAACTGCAGAAAAAAAAAATGCTGTTTGTTTCTCCTTTCTTACTGATCATGGCTCTTCTATGAGAAGTGGTCAGCTTCACTTACGAGGGTGCGATCTCAGGTGCTCCATAGTGACAGTCTTTAAAATGTCATGACTGTCATACAGGTCGAGGAAACTCCCTTTGGATTAATTCTCTGGGTTTTCATTTGCACTGAAGGGAACAGATTCAAAATCAATGGCAGCCTGCATCCGCCAGCATAGCCAAGAATTTGATTTTTTTAAATTAATTTCTAAATTTAAAGCTTGCTATCTCTGAAGCCCGGGTCTCACTCAAATATTTCTAAGGTAATATCACTGAAAATCCTTTTTTTTTCTGCTTTCAGGTTAACTCCCCAGTATTAAAAGTGAGCTCAGAAGTAGCTCACCAAGCCCGTGTTTGTGCAAACACTTGTATATACCTTATGTAGATATGCTGTACTTAATTTTATTAGCACTGATAATTACTTAGACTATTAGCTGAGTAAAAAACGAACCTGCAAACTATTTTCTTATGTAATAGCTGTATAGAGCAATAGTATTAGAAAATCAAGGAGTAGACTTACAGGAAGGCAAGGAAAGATTCCCTGTTCACTGGGGACTGCGTAAACTGTGGCTGTATATTTTGTGTAAAATATTTGCTTTTTCAGTGTGAAAACAATGTAAGAGTGAGTCACTCCAAAAATCTTAAGGATTGTGCAGATTCTGCATTTTTTTCTATGCTGTGTGCCTAAAAAAGACCTTCTTGATATTTATTGTGGTTACAAGATTACATATATATTATATTTATATAATATACTTGTAATGTAAATATGTATATTATTCTGTATGTAATCGTTTCAGAAGTTGAAGCAAGATGGCTTTTTTAATTAGTCTCTCTTCAGTTTTGCTCCTGTTTTATGCAGATAATTTTTTTCAGTCAGTAATTGTTAAGAACTGTATGGCATTACATTTTAACCTATGAATAAAGAGATTGACAAGGTATTTTTGTGTGATTTCCTAATACACTTATAACTGTGCACTTACTATAACTTATAAACTGAGTTTTCTCACTTTTACTCTTCCGATTTTCTCCCCCACCCCACCTCAAATTCATTTGAGGTAAATACAAGTCTCTCAGTCATAACCAGATATGAATGTCTCACTATCCTACTCTCCATCACTCCAGTTTAACCCCGTTTCAGAGGCCAAAAACTGAAACGGATCTCTTGCATAGCTCTGACTGTCATTCATTGCTGACCTTTGATGTGGGAAGAAAAATTGTGAAGGCTGATTTGGGATGCTGGTGGCCCAAGAAGTAAGTGCCTTCTGCTTGCCCACATGGGGAACAGCGGTGTTCTAACACATACTATAGCTGTGTGCTTCAAGAGTACAGCTTTGAGCATGTCAATGTGGAAAAGGTACACCAAACAAATGAAAAGGAGCAAAATCTTAAAATGTCATGGCAATGTGATAAAATTCCTTAGGGGTAACTCTTTGGTCTTTGGGAGGATAATCCCAGATAATTTTCCATTTCTAACCTGGGAGATTTTGAAGTTATTTCCAATCATCAGAAAGTTGACCTTGTGACATTAGTTGAGCAAAAGCTATGTTGAATTACCAGGCTTACCTTAACACTTGTTAGAAGTTGTGCACATAAAATAGAGTTTAAAGTAGTCCTCTAAAATGCATGTATTAGAACATATGGGAGAGAGCGGGCATAATTTAAGCGGGTTGTGCATTCATAATTGATCAATTGGCAGTATTACTAGGTGTATCATGGATCGGTGTTAGACACAGAGGAAGCATGTACAAAATATTCCTGCTGTGGCAGAGCAGCAGCAGATTTTCACCATCATGTCGCATCAGGCTTCTGAAGTAAGTGACTGCTCAGGGTAGTTGTCATGCATCCCCTCTGTGCCCAGTCCACAGAGTGCAGAATTCTGTTCTTACCATCTTCTTGCCTGTAGTAACACATGCTTTTAGTTATATAGACCTTAGTTTTCAACGTGAAGTGATGGCCAAGTGTCTGCTGCTACACCAAACCTGTTAAAAAGAATGTGAGCAAGATCTTACTATCAAAGTGCAGTAACTACTTCTGTTTAAAGCATCACAAAGGGGACTAATTGTACTTAAGGACACTGCTGAAGATTATTCTGCCGGGGAATATAGGTCTTCTTTCTGCCCTTTTGCCTGTCTCCAAATACTCCTTTAATGAATATTTAGATTTTTCCACTCATTTAAACCACTGCTTCTCAGTCTGTTGCTACCTAATGGCTCCAATTAACACATTTCACCCCAGCTTCATGAAATTTTTCAGGCTTGAGAAAGCCCAGAATGTATGTCCTGTCTACTGCTGGATGTTTGATGCGTAGTTTGATCTCAACCACAACTGAACGCTCTGAAGTGCAGAAGTTCCTTTAACCTGGTTTCGTCTTATGGGCTAAGAATGAAGGCACTGTCTGTTCTGCCTAAAGAAGCAGGACTGGTCCAAAACCCAGCTAGGTGTGGAGGTTTAAAAACATTAAAAATAGGAGCTATAAAGTGTGACATTCAAGTCCTTGGATATCAATGACAGAACTGCTGAAGCAAAGCATGAAATTGTACGTCCAGTTGCTGTTAAAACCAAGGGAATTCACACTGCTTTCATACTTCAACTTTGGGAGCAAGTTGCTACTTGCTGTCCTTATGGGTAAAAAGAAGTAGAAGAGCAGAGGGCAGGACAGAGAGGTTTTAAATATTTATCTACGTAAAAGCCAGAATGTCTGTGTGTCTTGTCAGTCATAACCACAATTAATTTGCCTTTTTTTAAAAGGAAGAGATCATTGGAAGAGGCAGTCATGCTTAAAATTAAAGAAAATCCTATTTGTGTCTTACACGATCAGAAATACCATAAGAACAAAATCATCCATGTGGAAAGTGAAAATACATTTTCAATATAATTTATTGCAGAAGGCCTAAGGTTTCTGAAACCAATATGCTTTGTGAGGTCTGATTTCCCCAAAGAAAGATAACAGAATCAGTCAGCATCAGTATGGCACAAACGAAGGCCGTGTCATTACCTCCATACTCCTCAGTAAAGGTTCTCAAATTTAGTGAAGTGCAGGACAGAGATCATACGGTCTTGTTGCCTGTTTTTAGTCTTTTCTGATACATCAAGATTTTATTGATACCTTGCAGAGTGTCATGCGGAGAAGAAAAAAAAGAGAACAGAGAAGAGATAAGAACGAAAAAGAAAAAAAAAGAAAAAAGAACAAAAATAAAGTTGAATAATCATAATCCTGCTCTTAGGGAGCAGCAGATGAATCCTCCTGGTGGTGTAAGGGGAACAGTGATCTTGTCACACTAGGGAGGAATCAGTTATGTTTGTGGCAGCAGAAGCAGAGAAAAGAAGGATGTGTTTGCAAAAGGGCTTTAGGTACTCTGAAAATACTTAACTGTATTGCCCACCATGAAAGACTACTGTGCACTGTTCAGCTGAGATGCAGTGTGCTTCCTACCGCTACAACATCTTTGAGAAATTAGCAGAAATGCAGTTATGCCAGTTTTAAAAAATGCAGGAAATTTAATATAAACACTTAAATGCTTAGTTAGACTCTGTGGTTTGA
This sequence comes from Pluvialis apricaria, assembly GCA_017639485.1. NCBI lineage: Eukaryota > Metazoa > Chordata > Aves > Charadriiformes > Charadriidae > Pluvialis > Pluvialis apricaria. Next base: position 175,544,761 of record CM030007.1, read on the forward strand.
GGGAAGAGAGGAGGCAATCGGAAATATAAGATGTAATTTGCTTCCTTTGCCACGGGATGGTGCTCAAATTTCGTGTTTGTTGGTAAAACGGCATGTTCAGGAATTTTTAACAAGGGAGAACTGTGTATTTTTCTTCTCTACCAAGACAGAGAACCTTTCAGAACGATCATGGTCTTGCTAAAACTCGGAACTTTAATAATTTTCTGTACCTTCAGCTGCTGTCATAGATATTTTATTTTTTGTATACAAGACAGAAAGATGCAACAAATCTTTAATTGTGGTAAAAGCAACAACACACTGGCAGTATCCCAGCACCAAGCAGTACAATTTTGGGTCTTGAGAGCAAGCAGCAGCTTCTTGATTCAATATTTTGAAATCAGTAATTTTCCAACACGCCTTTTCAACTGTCCTGTCACTTGCCATTTTTACGTCTAAAATTAGCAAATTAATTAGTTCGCAGATTAATAAGTGGAATAAGAGAATCTCAGTCTATAATATTATTATTAACACTAATAATAATATTAAATACTTCAATGCTTCTCACTGCCGTCATCATTAAATGCCGAAAGTTGCAATGAAGTAGATGAGAGATGAGGGAACAGCAAGGAGCATCGAGAAGGGACAGCAGCTGGAGGAGTGACTCAAGCCTGCAACTGTGCTTCTGAAGAAAGCAACTACTGTGATTTCTGGTAGTGTTTTAAAAGTAGTAGGGCTACGAAAACATGCCTTGGGCAGCTGTTTAACCCTTTTGATAAAATGAGTGTAAAACATTGCTCACTCAGTCTGACAGAACAACCGTGTCTTTCATCTGTACTGTATTTATCATTGCTTAGCACTAAATGAGTGAAAATATTAACTAAGCCACTCTTGTCTCAAACCAACAACAATACATGGCTTTGTTGTTGATTCTTTCCCAACAAAGTACACAGAATGGCAATGAGAGCTCCTATGCCGTAGTCTTTAAATTACGGTGTTAAGATAAAGAATTCATTCAGTGAAAAAACAGATAGATGTAAACATACTTCCTTTTCATTCAGTCCCATACCTTTTTCTGCTTTCGAGATGCCCTCTGGATGTCTCATGTACAATCCAAACTCAACAGGAGGAAAAAGATGAATGTGTTTTCCATCACTAGAAGTTCAAGCATAAGAGATACTCTCAACTAAAAGAAGTAGAACTGATTAGCAAAAAGAAAACGGTATGGAAAGAAAAAAGAAATTTGCTTCAAAGCAAGTCTAGTTGGTTTTCATATTTTTGATTCAAGCAAAAAGGAAATACGTGCAAAGGAAGAGTCAGGTTTGCAATCCAAAGAACAAGGAATTAAGAAAAATGATAAAAGGGTGGTGAAAGGGGGTGGAACTGAAATGGAGCTCATTAAAAGAAGGAAGAAGGAAAAAGATACTGCAGAAATAAGACTCACTCAATGAAAGACAACGTGTAAATTGAATAGGTAGTAGGTGACCAGAAAGATAAAGAGGTACAGAAAAAAAAAAGGACTTCAGAAAGAAAACAGGTTTTGATGGCTATGTGGAGCATGGTGTAATCAAGCCTTCAGAAGAAATAGTCTATAGTTAGATATAGCTGTTAAAGAGAGGTATGAATCAAAGGTGGTCGAAGTTCTGTTAGCATAGGAGGAGAGGGAGAGAGGAGGAATGAATCAGGACAAGAGAATGCTGGGCTCGGAAGAAAGACTAGGGCTATGTCAGAATCAATTTTCCTTTTGAGTATTCAAGTGCCTTTGACATATTGAAAAGCATGATTATTTTTCATACAGCATTTTGAGATAGTCTTGGGAAAGATGTTAAAGAAATTCAGCCTTCCAAAACTATTTTATTTTAGCTGTCTGGTTTGAAGGCAAAACTATCAGTGTAAAATAACAGGTAAATTGTGCCATGAATTTAAGGTTTAAGGAGAAAAATAATTACTTAAAAGCACAGAAAACTCAATGTATCAGGATATGAGGTGAAGAAAAATGAGAGTTTGTGACTAAAAGCTCTGAGTTGGAGACCACTGTGTTACTGTGATTTAACATTGTAGTAAATCTCCTGAGCATTTGCCTAGCGTCAAGGATATGAATAGTCCCAGCCATTACTCACAGACTTGAAATTAGCCAAAGACTCAAAGCACCTAAATGATACACATTTTACTGCCTGGTCCCTGGAATGGAAACCAGATACCCAACCTCCCATATGCAATGCATCTGGACAGTGAAGTGTTCCAAAATTATAGATCTATAAATGGGCAACATTTGGTGTGGGACTTAAGTGTGACAGAACCCCTTGTTCTCAAAAGAGGAGAAACTGAGGCACTCTGGAGAAACTGCCAAATCAGATAGGTGAGACGTTAGTGTCTGTGGGTCTTCACAGAAATTGAGTGTTCAGCTCTGTTCAAGTATAAAATATTTTGAATAAAAAAGTGTTTAATAAGGTGGATGTTGTATTTAATGAAGATGTCATGAATGTTCTGCTCTCCTCTAGGCAGCAAAAACATAAAAGACAAACTGCTTACCTGACATAAAAAGTAGAGTGGCTTGCAAAAGTGTTGTAAGCCGTATACTAAACATTCCCTATACCTATGCATATATGTGTACATATACATAAACATATATCTGGCTACAATTCAAGTGGCTTCCTGAAAGAAGAGCAAAAAAGGTATGGAACAGTTGGCACTTAAGGATCTGTCTTTACTCCTCAAGAAAATATATTTTCAAATAAGTTTATGATTATTCCGTAAAGAGTCTTACAAATGTAGCAAATGGCTAAAAGTAAGGTCAGTAAATAAAGAAAGAATGTTTGAATTAGAGAAATAAGACAGTTCTTGAAACACGTTTTGAAATTTCATAAGAAACTGTAAAATCTTCCCCAGACCTCGGATCCTCTAGGGTCAGCTTAACAATGCCTCCATATACCTCGTAGATGTCCCAGTGCAAGATCAGTCTCTCATACATCTTAATTCACACGTTGTTATAAGCTTCCTTTTGATTTTGATTCCTCTCTGCCGCCCCAGGATTCCTCAGATGGTTCCCATTTTCACCACAGGCTGCACAAACAGCTGTGCTGGCACGATGGAGGTGGTGGTGTGGAGACAGGAAGGAAGGGCTGAGGGCGGAAATCGCTTAAACCTGCACTGCCACTGAAGAAAGAAACATGGAATTTCGCTTTCAGCCTTAGAAATACTCAGCTCTCTCTATGAAAACTGTGATATGAACAACTAAACAATGTCCGCAGTCTCTTAAGGGTTTTACATAATTTACTGTTGGCAGGTAGCTGAAAATTAGCCAACACATGGTGTACACATAGGGGGACATATATCTATATAAAAGGTGCTGGTGACACTAAATCATGAGTTTGTCACAATCGTTAAAAAACAACAGAACAGACTGAATTGCAATTCTTAAATTTCTTTCCACAGCCTTTTCCTTCTGTTATTGGGGATAACTTTTTCTAGCCTTCCATATCTGTCTTTTCTCCTTTACACAATCACCCACCTTCAGGAGTCACTTAACAGTTCGGTAAAGTACCTGGAATTTGCAGAAGCAGCCTAACAGCATTTATCACACACATACAAATTACATTCTAACTATCTGCATTGGATTTCTTAATTGCCTTTGCAGTTTGAATGAAGAGAAGCTGAGTCTGTATTGCTATGCTGGGCAGAAAACACATGCCAATACTGCACCGCTCAGAAGGAGTCTGGTTCAGATCACACTCAGGCTGTGTACACAGGCTTTGTCTTTCTGTATTGGCTGTGTAAAGGACATAGGGATCTAATTCTTGTTCTCTGAAACACTTCAAACCATTCTTAGGTGAAGCACCTGTGGTGGGATTTTATGATACCAAAAAGCAACTGAACAAATCTAGCAATTTGGTGAGGAGAAGGAGGAGGATGTTTTTATCTTCCCAATCTCACTCCTGCCTGCTTTGGTATTCATCAGACCTTCAGAGAACAGATACAACTCATAAGCCAAGCAAAATGCTTCTATTTTTATTCCAGTTTATTTTTTTTGTTAGGTGGGGAATTAAACTGAGTTGTCACAGGATGAAATGAGTGCATGCACAGATGCAGGAGGGAGGAGGCGACTGCAGTCAGGAAAGGAATGGGCAGTTGGAGCAGGATAGGGGATGGACCTCTCTCTTTTGGTAGTAATGAAATGATTATATCTGCTTAATCATGTAACATGACATGGAGATGTATGACTGGATAATCTGCATTTCAGCCTATTAGGAACAATTCCCAGATCCACTATATCATTAAGAAACCTATATTATGTGTACATGAACTTTCATGGTATGTATTACTAATTGAATTCATAAAGTGCATTCTTGTTAAAGCAGGTTAATAATCTTCTAGAACAATTGTGAGGGAAATGTTAGTGCCTTTACCATGTCTTATATGTGAAAATAGTATTTTGGCACTCCTTTAGATTTTAACTCTGCTTGCTTGCTGCTGCTGCATTGACTCAGTAGGTTTCCCTGTCTTGACGCGTGCTTGAGTGTGCTGCTGACCTCTCATCATCACGGTCATAATACTGAATGGCTAATTTTATTTTACAGAATATCATTATTTAGCTATGGGGACCCACTTATTCAGAGACAGTGCAAATGTGTCTAAAAGTTAGATCTTAGATTTGACTCCTAGCACAATTACAGGCATATATGACGTTTTGAGTGCTGCCCGGGCAAAATACTTGAGAAACTCAGCATGTGGTGTAGCAGATTTTAACAGTGTGTCTGGAAATGAAGAAAAATGCATAATGAAAATGTAACACTTCAATGTCCTTTCTGGCTCTATGCATAATTATTTATATGCTATACAACATATAGAAGATATCACTTGAAGATACATCATCAGGAAAAAAACCCAGAAGGGTTTGCAGCTATGTTAGACAGTTGCGTTTCTTCAGATGGAACATTTGAAGAAAAACAGCAACAAGTACCACATTGTTCTGAGAGGCATAAGCATACCCCCCTAGTCTCAGCAGCTTCAGGAGCAGGTATTGGGCAGAATCATCAGAGAATGAATCAGCTCCTCAGGAATATGTTACGTGTGGAAAGCATGCAAACAGCCAGAAACTCACTGAGATCATGATATCGTGATCACTTTAGACAACAAGGCATCCTATACTAGTGAAGTTAAAAAGCAGTTAGGTAAACATGCAGGTGACTGGACAATGCCAACTAATAAAAGGGGAGCAATAGAGTAAAGTTGTGGAAAAGAAACTGCAGAAGAAAAATGGTGTTCAAGCATCAATAACTCAATGTTATTGACCTGAAAATAATTTGCTTTAATTTGATCAATAAAGACAAAAAATTTCCGATGTTTCTAACTTTTGTGAGCATCAGGAACGAAGTGTATGTTGTAAGTATTGCTTGCTTGGAACAAGAAAACAGCAACAGAGCGGGAAAAAATTGTCTTTGTGCTCTGCCTTTGTACATCCATACATAAACTACATGCACGATGCACAGTGCGTGATTCTGAACCCTCCTTCGCCAAAATGCAGCCTCGTAGGGCACAGAGAGATCCAGACAGCTACTTATTTGTTCTGTTAGCATGTCCCAGGAACCTGGCGAGGGTGTAAGCTCCACTGTGGAAAGCAGTGTAAACCCAGAAATACCCCCCACCACACACACACGCACAAAGAGATCAGTCCCTTCTCTCAAACAGCCCACTTGTAGCTTACAGTTCATGATCTGGCCTAGCAGACAGTGGCAGAGGTAAAAAGATACAGTGGGAGATGTCTACTATTCCCTCAAGATAGTGTTTTACAGAGCAAGGAGAAATGAATACCCAGCTTTAGTGAGACTTGGATGTAATTCTTTAATGTGAATAGAACAAAAGCCAAGGAAACCTCATCTGGTCTCAGAGATTTTTGAACACTCTTACAAGTGCCTTTTATGATAGAAGTAACTTGTGGGGCAGCACCACTCTGTCCCCCCAGCCTGCATCTCCCTAAACCCAGAAGATTTATGACAATTGTTGAAAAAGGGAGAGAAATGCAACAGCAACAAAATGGGAAGCTCAATTACATTCCTCTCCCCTTTCCTTTTTTAACAAGTACAGGAGTAAACCCCTCCAAAATTGAGAAAATAAGTCCTCTGTTCAGTTTTTTTATTGCTTGTATGAAGTTAAGAAGGTGAGTTGGGTGGTGCATAATAAACCAAAAAAATTAACCCCTCATTTTGTTAACTGCAGGTCTTAAGGGGAAAATGTCATATTTCATGCTCTGTATATGCTATGATGAGGAAAGTCTTGAAAGTGGGACAGAAGATTTAAGCTTTAAACTTCTGTTTATTTTAATGAGTGTCATGCAGCTTAACCCTGTGAAAACGTGTCCCTGTGCAACCATTAAGATGAAGATTTTCATTTTTGAATCTTTCATGTACTATGCATGCTGGCTCGCATGTCACGTATTTGAGCCAAACTGTGCAGTATGTGCCAGTATCTTTTTCATTTTCAGTGCTCTGGCCCCTAATTTAGGTTGACAGTCTAGTCTTGAACTAATATAGCTGCATCATCAACAGCATTAGAAAGAATTCATCTGTGCTGGCAAGTGCTTCCTTTCCGCATGAAGGAGTCAGTTCTACTCAATGGTAGGTCCTATTAAGACTATATTATTCTACTTGTGACAAAACACTTTTGCCAAGACTATATGTTAGATGGCTGGGAAGAAGAGCATGACTTGTAGGTGGCTGCACGTGTGGTATTTCCCCACTTTTAACTTTTCATCTCGGCCTTTTTTTAAAAAAGATAGGAATAAAAACAGGTTTGGGAATTGATTTCAATGAGGCTAGATTTGTTACCAAAGCTGTGAGATTGACATCTTTGTTATGAGTAATGCTTGGTAATATTGTAAAGATCTCCAAACCAGCATGGATGAAGATTCTTCTGGTGTAGATAGAGCTGTCCAATTTCCGTGAGATACACCTCCTTCCCAGCAAGTACGCTTGCTAGCCCTGGAAAGGCTCAGGTACCAGCCCACAGGAGGCAGTGCACTGTCAGCAATTGGGAATGAAGGAATAAGGGTTGTGAGAGCTGCTGAAAACAACAGTGCCGTGCCAAGGGGGCTGCACAACCTACACAGGACTTCTCTGTTTGCTGGAGTTATGTCAACACTGAATCTCTAACAGTTTAAGCCTGGGAGAATGCAAAAATAGTTTAGACCATTTTAGCTCTTTCCCAGAACTGTGGGGCCGGTGATGCACATTTTGTTGGTGGTTTTGTTTTTTTTTTTTTTTCTCCTTATTTTTTACTTTAAATCTCTACTTTCACAAAGCTGCCATGGAAATAAGATGAGTGATTTCCATTTTGCATGGAAGACAAAGACTAGAAATATCACAAATAAAGTTTGTGACAGATATAGATACAAAGATTGGATCACACTCATTGGAAAGGAGAGGAAGAGGACGACACTCCAACACTTTGGCTTCGTAAGCCAAAGAAGAAATGTGTCCTTACTTTAAAATTTATTTTACTGGGATTAGAAGGCTCTGGATACTTGTGCAATTTCACATGTCTAATGCAGAGCTGGCTAGCACTGTGGTCCTTGGCCAATGTGTTTACCTTAGCTTTTCTTCTGTGCTTGTTTTACAGCTTTTTTTGGACTAACAGCAAAAGCAGGCAGTTACCTAGTTTAATTGAGGATTTTAACTATCCTTTTCCCACTACTTTTGCTTTTAATGTGGAAAAAAATTAATTGGGGCTTTTTGCTTTAAAAATAGAAAACTCAAATGCATGTTGACATTTCCTGACGGCGTGTAGTTATGTATAGCACCTCTTTGGGAGAATGAGGTCGTGTAGCAACAGATGCTGTATGGACAATGTACACGTGGAGCTATGATGTAAGGTGAATGAACCAAGCACCAAGAATATCACAGGCATACGATGCAAGCTTGAAGCCTGTTTTGCAAATGCAACATGTATCTACAAACAATTGCTATAAATAACTGACTGAAGAGAATTTCTTAAGGTTCAAGTACAGAATTATGCATCAGAGGATACCAATTCTAAACATAACTTTGACACAGATTTCTTGTGTGACATTGTTTAATTCATCTCTCTTCATATCTGTTATTTTCTTCATAAAGTATAAATGTTGCAACCCATATCTTAACACTCCCATAAAGACAAACTTTCACTGATACATTGAAGACAGTCAAAATAGGATAGTATTTTTTTTCTAGTTAATAAAAGTTTTCTTTTTTTACTCTTAAGTTTCTTCTCAAGAAGCCATAAGCGTCTCTAGCTGCACTTGAGTAAAGGGAAGATGTATCGGATCAGCAGTGATGAAGTGCTAGGTGTCTTACAGTCAGTATTAGACTTAGGCAGCTCTGCAGGCAGTAGAGATTCCCTTGACTTTTCCTTTCTACAGAAAACATTCACCACTATCTAATTTAGCCAAAAGATAGACCTTTCATAGTCTGGGATCTCAGGTAATGCTCAGGTTGCTTACATGTTAACATAGATATCCTGGGTGCCACTTGGAGAGATAAATACATAGAATCATAGAATCATAGAATGGTTTAGATTAGAAGGGACCTTAAAGATCATCTAGTTCCAACCCCCTGCTGTGGGCAAGGACACCTTCCACCAGACCAGATTGCTCAAAGCCCCATCCAACCTGGCTTTGAACACTTCCGGGGATGGGGCATCCACAACTTCCCTTGGCAACCTGTTCCGGTGCCTCACCACCCTCAGAGTGAAAAATTTCTTTCTAATATCTATTCTAAATCTCCCCTCTTCCAGTTTAAACCATTACCCCTTGTTATATCACTAGCCCTTGTAAAAAAGTCCCTCTCCAGCCTTCTTGTAGGCAACCTTCAGGTACTGGAAGACTGCTATAAGCTCTCTGGAGTCTTCTCCAGGCTGAACAACCCCATCTCTCTCAGCCTGTCTTCATAGGAGAGGTGCTCCACCCCTGTCATCACCTTTGTGGCCCTCTTCTGGATCCGCTCCAATAAGTCCATGTTCTTCTTATGTTGGGGGCTCCAGAGCTGGACGCAATATTCCATGAGGGGTCTCATGAGAGCAGAGTAGAGGGACAGAATCACCTCCCTCGACCTGCTGGCCAAGCTTCTGATGCAGTCCAGAATATTCTTTCTCTGAAGGAAACTGGCTTTGTACTTTTGTAATTAAGTGTATAGTTCATTTCACTTTCCTTTTTAATTAGGCTGTGGCCAGTCGGGACAGAAATCCTCTTTGTAAGGGCAGGAGTCATTTATGTACTGTTCCAATTTTCTATCAATATTACTACACTTGGAGTGGAATACTACAACCATGATTCTGATCACTGTAATAACGATAATAATGACCCGATCTGCAGAATAATAAAATTATGTCCCTTCATAGGCAGAAGGAAATTCAGGTAAATTTTAAGATTTCAGTCAAAAGTTTGCTCATAAATTCAAAATAAAGTAGTAAAATACCAGCTGAGATTAACAGATTTGATAATAAGAGTACATTTTCATTTCTTGTGAGTCCTTCATTTTATACTGTTAAAGTGCTTCTGGTCCAAAGATTTGCTGATAAGAGCACTGATACCAATCTGTGCAACACATCTGGCGAAACACTGCATAGCTCTTGGGAAATAGATTAATGGAGACAGAAATACGGGTAGGTACAGAGACAGATAGATCAGTCAATCCCCATGAAAACCATTTCTCTCAATGACAGAAATGCCTCAGAGTTGTCTATGACACTAATCTGTTTTCTCCATTATGGTAGTATAGAGCACTGTATTCAGGGCAGAGTGTCTACCCATTTTATTCTCTCAAGTGTAGTCGTAAGTGTGCATCCAGCCCATTCAATACAGTGTGGTGCATAATATTTCAGTTTTATGGAAACAGGTCTGAGGTAATCAAGTATAAAGTGGGTTAGACAGAATGATGCATAATGCTGCCCCATACAGAATGGGAACTTAAAAAAGCATCCATCAGGGACATTAGCTGGAGCTCTTCTCAAGTGGTTTAGCACCACAATTTGGCACTCTTGCTCCAGGTTTGATTCAGTCAACATCACAAAGAGTGACAGGAATGCAGGCAAGGCTGCTTTCCTTCAGAGGACTACAGAAAAAAAAAGAAAGGTTTATGTGCAGGTTTCGAGGAGGATTTGGGATTTTGTAACCATTTTGCAAAGATGACAAGCTGAAGTTGGTAGTTGCTTGAGAATTCTTTGTGGAAGAAAGATGCTCATTTGGTACTGAAATTTTCTTGAAAATATCCCATTTTTTTCCAGATATTTCTAGTAAAAACCAGTCAAAGAAACAGGGTGAGAACATCACGTTTTGCAGCCTTGTGCAAAGGCCTGATTTTATTCTTAATGGGAGGATATATTTCTCTTTTTTTTAGAAAAACTCTGCCATTTGTAGACTGATGCAAGCAGTTTTGGTGGCTTTTGTATTCAGTGAAATATTACCCCTACAGTTAATGTACATGCAGATGTTGAGACCTCAGCTGGAGTAGCTCTTCTTAGACAACTGCAGGCCATATCAGGCTTGATTTTCTTATTAGGACTGTTATATCATGGGGAACTGTGAGTACTCAGCTCCTCAAAAAATCAAAGCAGTTGTTTCCTCCACAGTGTTGTGGCTAATAGTCATATTTAGACTCTGGCAGGTTATACAGCCATAAAAATGAGGCTATTTTTGGCAGCTGGGATGTTTTGATGCTCGTGGGAATGAGGTGTTTTGTTGATAGTTTTCCTCAACCCGCTACAGAAACTGCCGGTGATGGGTAGGTCAGCCAATCGGAGACACTTGCCAGAGCTGTGGATTTCATGAGGCTAAATTTCATTTGAAAGTAAGTTTTCCCTGTCCTCGTAAAATGTGTTTGTTCTTCAGAATGATTTCATTCTAACTGATAGGCTTGGACTTCAAATAAAAGTATCAGTGTATTAGTAATATCCCTGCAGATAACTTGTCAAATGACCACCCACACAAAAGTAATAGGAGTCAGAAGTCATGGCTCAAATTCATTGCGAAACAGAAGATATCGCAGGTTGCCATTTCTGTTGCCTGTGCATTTTAATAGTTTCTTTGAAACAGACTTCTGAGCTTTGGAAAGATCCAACTTGTGGACACAAAAAGACACAGTACAGCATAGTCTTGTAGCTGCTGAAAATGTACAGTACTACAAGCTAAATATGTTAAGCAGAAAAAAAAATTACATGTAGTGCTGTGGTGTGTCATTCTGTCTAGTGTCAAGGGATGACAGAAACCCTTCAAAATGCAGAAAAAGCCAGTTATAAATAGATCTTCAATTACTTTTCTCCATATACAGAAAATGAACTTAATTTCTAGATATGACAGGAGACATATTTCTAAAGGTGAACAACATCCTCACCTTGAGAACTTTGCAGCTATTTGTTTCAATCCATAAGCATAAAGCAGAAAGAGATTTCATTCACTCTGCTGCTGCAAAGAAATGCATACTTAACAGCTAGTCACATTTTGCTATGAGCAAAACTCAATTTTCCTAAATCAACTGTATGGTCTGTTTTGCAACTTTTCCAAAGAAATAGTTTGTTTTGTTTTGGTTTTTTTTTTGTGGAGGGAGATGAATTATTTGATATAAAAATGGTCTGTTCTGTTTTTGTACTTGGAAAGTACTTTTTATCCTCCTATACAACAGGAACCAAATAATAAATAATTTGAAGCAAACCAATTCACTGCTTCATATTTTCATAAAACCACCCAATGGGAACCCCAGTGTATCTTTTTTGATTTCACAAGTAATGGTGTACTTTCCCTCAGTGACTCCCACATAGTCAACACCCAGCAATCAGGGTAAATGCATATGTAAGAGGTTTCTTATTTTTTTGGATGGGGAAAAGGTATTGGAAATCAGCTGATATATAATATGAATGCTAAAAGATTTCATAATGATGTAGGATTCTGTTTAGTGAATGTGCTTTACAGGGTAAACATTATCTAGATGTGGGATATAATATTGGAATGTGCCGCTCCACCTATTGCACAAGGAAAACATCAACTCCACTTGTCCAAAGTAATCACCCTATTCTAAGTGGTGCAAGGGTAGAGGTTTGGTGCCACGTTAGTTAAGAGACAGAACTAGTGGACCCCACAAGAAGAGGGAGAATCAAGTGATACTTACCACAAAATTACACAAACTCTGCCTATATTTGAATTGACATTGCTGTGGTTTAACACAATGCCTTTTCCCTGCAGCCAAGGAGAAAATGAAAAAAAGGGTTAAGGTTGCTGCACCCATGCGTCTTAGTTTAGTAGAGCAAGACATCCTGATCAGTATCCAGCTCTGCCTATTCTTAAGAGAACATCCAAAATCCATTTAACAAAGGCTCTAGGAGCTGTCATCCTCAATTCTGAGAAAGGAGAACAGTTCCAGGAAACCTCTATTCCAGCGTGGAGGTGAAAAATGAGCTGCTTGTAAATGCCATCCGGAAAAGGAGAGATCACAGTTGGCTAGACCAGGTAGGCTGCTGACGCCTGGGGGAAGAACTGAACCAGAACTGTTTGAAAATGGACTTGATACCAACTAACTTGCACTATACGTGACTCACAATTCTGAACAGCCTTCATATGAACTGGGAAAAACTCTTTCTCTTTGTCAGACTAGGAACCTCATAACACGAGGTCGAAAGAAAGGTTCAGTAAAACTTCAGATGATGCTTCTCCACAAGACACAGCGTCCATAAAAAAAGGGACCATACTGATCAACTTGGTCAGCCCTGTGATAAACCAGTGGTGCGCAGTTCTTGTGTGCACAGGTGCTATATGAAAAGTTTGGCCTTCCTCTGACAGCTTTCTTTCCTATTCCTACTATGCAAAAGTAAGCTTTGAGGGAAGTAGAGCAAAGCTGTTGGCAATAAAGCCTGCATTTAAATTGAAGCATAGTAAGAACTGCATGGTAGCAGATGGAACAATGGCTAATCGATCATTAATCACTCTTTTCTGGAGCAGAGCCTTATTTCTATTATAATAGCATATGGTTACTCTGATAGAAGACGTAGACTGGAAAGCAAAAAACCATTTGCATGGTGCCAGCCATAACAGCCTATTAAGGTTATTTGCTTAATTGTAAATTTCCTTCAGGTTTAATGGTAGACACCTGATTTTTGCTGGTTTCTGTTGCTGCTGTCAGCAACTGCATAAAAGTCAGCTTCTTGTTGTCTAAAAAGTCAGGAAGAAATATTGGGCTGGACACATTTATGAGCAATTTCTTCTGTAGCAACTCAAAGTGTTCTGTAAACATCTCCAAAAATCAGTGAAAGTTTCAGCCTGAATGGAGGTACATGGCTGCCTGTAGTCATAACAAGCAATCTGAGACTATATATGCAATATGTTTGGTGATAAGCATGTGGCTTCACCCTTTTTCAGAGCTGTTTTCCCCAGTAAATCTCATTTGAATTATGAAAATTGAAGATAACAGAAATCTGGACATGTTGAAATTCCAGTAATCCTATTTTTAAAGCAGTTTTGTGTGTGGGTAATTATACAGAAAGAATGGTTTGATGAGTACCCTGAACCATCTTATCTTTATTTTCCTTGCCATTTCTACCCATTTACTAAAATGTTCCTTTACTTCATAATTACCATTCAGACATGCAATGTACATAACTAAATTCAAATACCTCAATAAAAAAGAATCTTTACTCTATGGAATTGTTGATTATCTCCAAAATCTTTCCAGTTTGTCTTACAAAATAATGGCTAGAATAGGATGCATTAAAAGGAAATCACTAGTCATGCACAGAATGCACACATTTTGTTTGGATGCAGACGTATGTGTTTATAAAACAAATTTGGTTTTGCCTTTTTTGCCTCTGCAAGCACCTCACTGTAAATTTGTGCCTAACTTTCCTCAGTCTTCTTTTAGCTTTTCCAGCCTATCACTCACGTTTAATATCCCTCTTAAGAATTAGCACAGATTTCAAGTCTGCAAGGAATCATCATAGCTTGACCTGCTTGCAGAAGCTGTAGACTTTAAACCGGTGAGGTACCCAGTATACACCTTCTTATCTAGAGAACTTTTTAAAAAATGATCTAGCCTTTATTTAAAGACTGCAGATGATATAGAATTCACTGCTTCACTAGGAAAGCTATTTCAATGCTTAGCTACTCTGAGTTAAAAAATGTATTCCTCAATATTTGTCTGAATTTTTCTTACATTAGCCTCCAGCCATTGCATACTGTGAAGTTTCTGCCTGTTAGATTAAAGATGCTCATACTTTAAGAAATTTATTCCACACTTACCTACAGAATGTAATAAAATAATTTTTATTTTTCTCTTGAATAAACACCAAATGTGGACATCATTGTCAAATAATGATTTTGCAAATGCCATGCAGAGAAAGGCAGTAGGAAATTACAGTATCTACACTTGCACCTTCCAATCCTTATGTTCTGCTTTCACATAGGAGATTCACCGTGACATTCCCAAAAATTGCATTTGCCAGAAGGCAATTTCAACTGACTATCCTTCAGCTGCTTATCTCAGTATCTTTTTCTTAGTCACCACTTTTTAAAAATTGCCCTCCAGATTGTGTAGTTTATTCTCTTTGTTTTTATCAGCACAGACTTTGCATAGATGTGTATCAATGTGGGTATTGATAAGAACTAATTTTTCATTATTCAATAGTGGTTGACCTTGGCTGGCTGCCAGGTGCCCATCCAGCCGCTCCCTCCCTCCCACTCCTCAGCACGACAAGGGGACAACATAAGATGAAAAGGCTCGTAGGTTGAGTGAGGGACATCTCTCATCACTTACTGTCACAGGCAAAGTGGACTCAACTTGAGGAAGACTAATTTAGTTTATTGCCAATTAAAAATAGAGTAGGATAGTGAGAAACTAAACCAAAATTAAACATACCTTCCCACCACCACCCATCCTTTCCGGGCTCAACTTCTCTCCTGATTCTTCTACCTCCTCCCCGCTGAGCAGTGCAGGACAATGGGGAAAATGGGAAATGGGGTTGTGGTCAGTTCATAACACTTCAGGTCTGCTGCTCCTTCCTCCTCACGCTTTTTCCCTGCTCCACTGTGAGGTTCCTCCCATGGGATACAATCCTTCATGAACGTCTTCAACATGGGTCCTTCCCACTGGGTGCAGTTCTTCCAGAACTGCTCCAGTGTGGGTCTTCCACAGGCTGCAGCTCCTGCCAGGGGCCTGCTCCTGCATGGGCTCCCCACAGGCTGCAGCTTCCTTCACATCACAACCACCTGCTGCAGCACTGGGTTCTCCACGGGATGCAGGAGGGATATCTGCTCCAGTGCAGTCTTTTATGGGCTGCAGGGGGACAGCCTGCCCCACCATGGTCTCTTTCATGAGCTGCAGGGGAATCTCTGCTCCATCACCTGGAGCAGCTCTTCTCCCTCCTCCTTCTCTGACTTTGGTGTCTGCATGGCTGTTTCTCTCACATTTTTCTCACTCCTCTCTCCCAGGTGCCACATAGCATCTTTTACCCTTTCTTAAATACACTTTCCCAGAGGCACCGCCACCATGGCCAAGAGGCTCAGCTCTGCCCTGCGGGGGGTAGGCTGGAACTGTCTGTGTCTGGCATGGGGCAGCCCTGGCTGCTCCTCATAGAGGCCCCCGCAGCCCCCACTTGGACACCTGCACTCCGTGCATCCATCCCCTACCTCTGTGAAACACATATTTAAGAATTATCGATAAAATATACATTCATCACACAATCTGCACAAGCTTCACTTACATCAATAAAAAGAGTTCCCCACACCACAGTCAAACTCATGTCATCCCTGCACCGACAAAGGTGGACAATATACACACACTCCATTCCTTGGTCCCTTCACCACATTACAACAACAAAACATTCCTCACAAATATTCCACTTTCTGGCAATGTCCAGACCAAGATTTGCCCCGTTTACTCTCCCAGTTACTCTCCTTATCTGGAATTCCTCCAGAGCCCATGTGTGGCATAAGAAAAAGCTGTGGTGTGTTACCCTGATTTCTTCTCACAGCAGCCACCCCTGCAGCCCCCTCCACCGCCAAAGCCCTGCCATGTTGACGCAGTACAAATACCCTTTCTCTTTCTGTGTCATCTACAAATTAGTGAAGAACAATTTCATTTTTTCCTCTTATTTCACTGATAAACATACTAAAAATCATTAGCCTTATATAGACGAACTAGATTTCTTTGTATCCTTTATTCTCATTCTTTATTTTTAACTGTCCTTTCAGCTTAATGACAGCTAATATGTTGCATTCATATCTGCTTATTTTCCCTAGATAACTAATAAATGTATTTAAAACTTCCAAATCACACACCAGTTTTGTGACAAGCAGCAGTTAATAATCTTTCTAGAACTTCAATATCTTTTTTTCTTAAACCTTTGATAGTGTTCCCTCAGACAGTTTTTGTCTGACATAATGACATTTGATACAGATGATTTAACTCGCTGTGGATAAGAAAACATAGTACCAAAAGAATTATGCTAACGCATAGGGCAGTATTTTAACTGGCAGACTTATTAACAATTTGAAACTGTGTGCAAAAACCCTCTCTGGCCCAGCAAGTATGGACAGAAGAGCAAAGACTGTTTATTTGCTCCCCCCCTGCTTCTGCTTAGGAAAAGTCCTTTTTCACAAAGGCTTTTCAGAAACTGTGAGGCAGCGGAGGCTGTGTAGTGTCCATAGCAAACATTCCCTCCATTCTACAATGAAGGATCTAACTTAGGGACACAGAATCCTTGTCTGAACAGGTCAAAACCCATCAGCATTGGCACTGTTGAAATAATAAGTGTATGGCAAAAGAAAACCAAGAAAAAGCAGAATGTTCCTGACACCCAGTCTGATACCTTGTGGAATATAGTCTGTAGGATTTTGTCCAGGAATCTGCAGCAACGTAGCTTTTGCACTAACAGATGTCCATCCTTCCTTTCCCTCATTGTAAGAATCTTCACTTAGCCTGTTACTATGCCAATGCTTTTACTGCTCTAACAACCCTGTGACCCTATATGTCAGCCCTATGATTCATGAAGGATTTGCAATCCCTGTGAAGGATTATCTTTTCCAGCAAAATGAAGGAGTACCATTTTTCTCCATCATGAGTCTTTGTGCCAGCTGAATTGCAGAGAAGAGGAAAGAAGTTGTCTCTTAGTATGAAAATGTTAGCCAAACCATCAGGCAACATTAATTTCTGTAATTCTGTTGCTCAGTACCAGCCTAGAATATGATACTGTACATCTAAGGATACAATCATAAAGAACAGTGTCCTTTCCATTTTGTTTATATAAAGTTAGAAAATGCTTCCATAGTATGGAGAGTAGCTATCAACTGTTCCATGTCGGATTAGGTAATCTTTCCTATTTAAGGATATCTACTCAAGTAACTGCTTGTTCCATACATGTCAGAGTTTTCAAAGGAAACACATGTTCACTGCTATTGTCATCAAAATGAGTTTTAAAAGGATCTTTAAAACCTTTGGGGTTGCTTCTATAATCATAACCAAAGTTAATACTCTTTGAAATAAAATACTGTATTTAAAAAGAGAATGGTATATTATTATTCCAATAGTAGGAAATACAATACTTATTAATAAGATTTTATGCCTTGAAAGTCTTTTTCTCACATGCATACTTACTGTAAATGTGAATCAGAATAACTTCATACTGTATTCTTAAAGGTATTTTAACAAAATGAATGTGGTATGGTATTTTAATTTGGGAAGTGTTGCTTTTCCTTAGTTCTGATCTGTATATTATAACCTGAAAATGACACTGAAACAAGAAGTAAAACTATTCATTGTAGACATACTTAATGTAGGCAGTAGATTCAAGGCAATACTATGAATAAAAAAAGTCACTGTTAAATTTAAAGCTTTAGAAACAGAATAAGTAAGAATATCTGAAACACACTCTGGCAGCCTCATTTTGCCAGACTCACTCTGCAGTTTCTTATTTTTCACTGATTCCAAACTGAGGTTAACAGACAGTGTAAGTGAAAAGAAAGTGCATTTCAGCCCAGATGCATACCTCTAAGTCTTTGATGATGAGATAAAAGTTTAATCTTCCTCCACAGTAGCCTTTAGAAAGATACACAATCTTCAGAGCTCTCCATGAATTACCGAGTACAGAAAGAGAACAAGGTCCAAATTCAGGTAGCCTACAACAGCACATAAAATAAAGATGAAGTTGATCCTGCCCACTTGGTCAGGTAAGGAGCGGTCTAATTTAAACAGCAGCTTTCATGGGTCTTCAGGGAAGTTCCTAAAACTTTGATTTTTCTCACTTAACCTTCCACTTAATAAGCAGAATAATAATTTTCTCCTTTGGTATAAAAGTACATACAAAGGAAACATCAGCTCCTATACGAGCAAACTCCTGTGCCCAGGTGTAGCCGCTTGACAGTCAAGAGAGCTCTGTGCAGGTGGCTGCCCTGAAAAGGTGAAAATTAAAGACATAGGGCCTGATATTACAAGATATTACGGAAGAGGATACTCTTTTATCCTAAATTAGGTTTGAAAGAGTATTATCTTGGTCTGTTTCAGGTTATGTATTTGCTAAGGTAATGCCAATAACAATAAAAAAAAGAAAACTTTTTTAGCTGCATTGAGAAATTGTAAGGAAAAAAGTCTTAACTGTACTGCAAATGAAAAAATGACAGCTTTGCTTTTTCCCTGTGAAAAAGAATGGTTTCCCATTTTGGTTTGTATATTTATAATGAAGATCAGAACTCTTCCACTGGGGCAGGTTTTAGAAATGAACAAAATCAAGTCTCTTGCAGCTTTTTATGCCATATTATTTTTGCACTCTGAATCAAATTCTAATTTTATTTACTTGGGTTTTATATTTCAGTCACAAGTATTAATTTTTATTCTTTAGTTCTTTTCAATTTTTAAGTCTTCAGATTTTTTTCCTAATAGCATTTCCAACCACTTTACTTTTAATTATGTTTCCAGTTTTAACTACACATCATTTCACTTAGGTCAACTTTCTTTTACATTTCAGATTTCTTTGAAGGCCTTTAGTTCTGAAGTAAATCTGCCTCTTTTTATTTCCTCCTTCCCTTGTAAATTCTGCTCAATTTATTCTAGCCGGTCTGGTTCTGATTTATGTTTCATTTATTTACGTTTCATTATTTTCACCTTTTAAACTTTTTTTACTCTGTGATTTCTCATTTTCCAATTCTTTTCAACTGCTTGGAGGTACTTCCCCCACACCTATTAAAAAAACTTGTTTTTTATTGTATTAGCTGCCCCCCCCATCCCCCACTGAAAGACGTCTTCCTTCAAATAATTTTTTCTTATTTTTGAACATGCTTTATTTTATTTTCAGCTTCTTTGCCTACTGCTTTTGAAAACAGTTGAAAACTGATGCTCTTTAAAACATGGCTTGTGATTTTCCCCTTATGTTTAGCATCTAAGATAGCTAGCTTTTCTGTAACACTTTGAAATCGTTTAGGATTTTATTGACATCTCATTTTCAAAAAGAAAAAAGAGAGGGTGGGAACATATCAGCCTCAGTCTGGCATGTTTCTTCTCACCATTTGACTGTGTTAAAAATGAAAGAGGAAATGAGGATCTGTTTTGCTCTGTATTGAGATTGGCCTCAACATGGAAAGAGAAAAAAGGCCTCGTTACGAAGGGAGAGGACTGATAAAAATCATGATGGAATATTGAGAAAAACATTAAAGGCAACATTTTGGCTCTAGTACTTTTTTCTTTTTTTTTCAAGCTGTTAAAAATGAGACAAAGAAGTAACCTTGTTCTCTGTTACATTTCACACTTTTTGGAAAAGTCCTCGACTGAGGAAAAAGTCTTATATTTCTGTTTTCTAAATCTATTTTCTATTTCAAGACTGCATTTTATTAACCATTTCTGAAGTCTAATAAGCTTTTTGTCTACACATACTACAATACTATATTTCCTTTTAGATTTCAGTTTCACACCATTTCAAGAGGGAATAGCTTTTAAAACTGAACCTGGCAGTGCAGTGGTGTATACACGTTGTGCAACATGGGACCGGGCGGATGTTCAAAAGAAAGATTCCCATTTATTTTACAGAACATTAAACTGATCCCTGCTTTTGTTAGGTTATAATTACACAATGACATCTGGAATACTTGGTGACTTTCACAGGAAATTCCTGTTGTCCTCTGTATTCTGTTTATTTCAGCTGGTTTTGTAGTGTCAGAATTTCTCTCTCTCTGGTGAAAAACAAGTGAATTATTTGAGCATTTTGATCTTTAATCTGTATTGGCATGATGAGGTTGGTGCACAGGTGTTCCCAAAGATACAGCATAAATTAGAGTTATATGGGCTGGGTATGGCAACATGGTTTATCCATCCCTCATGCCATGAATGGCAGAATGGGTGAATATGTCTCCTTAACAGCTCATTACATTAATTCATATCTTTTGCAGCCTCCTGTAATACAGTGCATTGCTTTATACAGGATGACTCTCAATTTGATTCCACATTAATTGCCTTCCCTATTCACACCACAAAGCAGAGATGAAACCTAACTCACATTATTACAATTTGATCAGAAGGACCTGTCTAGACCACATAGGGAAATGTTTCTCAAGGTCAAAACTGGAAAATTTTTTTTTTTATATTGTGGGATTCAATATTTGTATTTCTATAAAGTGAGAAACTGTTGCTTTTGAAATGTTTATTTAAGAAAAAACTAAATTAAATTACTACTACTTTTATAGCAGCAAAATACAGGCTTAAGTCAAGGTCCTACACAGACTTCAGATAACTATGTAACCTAAAAATTCAGAAAACACTTTGCTTTCTAAGGTTATAGTATTTAGTTTAAAACAAAATGAAACATCAAAGTGGTGTTTGTGTGCAATCAAAAATTTCATTATAATGGCTTGCTTTTTCTTTTTTCCTTCTTTTTGAAGCCAGATTTTCCCTGAAGTGTTTCAGCTGCAGGGAAATAAGGAGAAAGGTTCCAAGGCTTTTTAATAATCCAGAATTGAATTGCAGAACATGAAAAATTATTATCCTGGCCACCACTGTCATTAAATACTTTCAAAAATATGTTTGATGGCAGAGAAATTAATAAGTGGCTGTTCCTTTGGGTGGACAAAGTAAATCACCTAAATTATTGATGCTAAGAAATATTTTCTATCAACATTTTTTTCAATAACAAAATTAGTTTTCAATTAAATGAAAAAAGTGTATAGTTTCCTCAAACACTCTTTTGACCAGCACCTGAGTTTGGCAAGAATGCTGACTCTTTAGCCAATACATACACGAATTTTTGAAGTTTATGGACAAAAATGTCCAGGTTTCAGTTTCCTAAAGTAGAAAAATCACCAGTGTTTAGGGTTTTAGGTTTGACAAAAAGTGTAGATTTCCCATTAAAAATTGTAGAGGAAAGGGGAAAATATGCTTATGGGGAACCTTCTCCGCCGTTACTTTCCAATTAACTCGAGTATTTTGCAAGAGGTTGAGTTTATAAAGGTCTGCATGTAATGAAATTATACCCTGTAGACTTTGTCATTTGAACTTGTTCAATTTCTGAGTTGGTTTAACTGAAATCCTGAGACTTGCACATTTTTATTGTCGATTCACATTATTAGGGTTAATAAACATTTAAATTTTATTGACACGCCTAAATTTGGTTCCTAGACCATTATTAAAAATTATGAAAAATGTACATTATTCTGCTGATATACATGAGTTCTGTATTAAGAGAATAAATCATTACATAAGCAATTCCTTTCCTTTAATATTGTCAGACTTACAGCAATTTCAGAAGGGCAAGTCTGCTTCAAGAATGAGGACTTGCACAGGTCTGAGCTCACATGCTAACATAGATGCTAAATAAATGAATCAGTATTTGCTTTCACACTAAGAAATATAGTTCAGAAAATTATTTAATTTCCATTCCTTGTAAAACATGCAATAAAAAAAATACCTGTTAATAAATTTGCCCCTGTATTTCTTCTGACATAACGTGCAATTACGTGGATAACACAGAGAAATTATAGAGAAATTATATTTTTACTCCTGAGGGCATCTATGTGAGGTTAGGGTGTAAAATAGTACTAAGCTCACTTTTCTGTGGCTTTGCTTAATTGTCAGTCATGTAATTTTCAGAAGTAGTTGTGTACTAAACAGAAAAAAATCATAACATATATGTAAACAGCTGTCCTCACTGTCAACACCTTCAAACATAAAGGCATTCCAAAAATTTCTTCAAGGTGAAGAAGGCACAAAAGACACTGAGGAAAAAATAATAGAAACCAAAATGTCTATAGTTGATGAGACTAAAAATTCTACCTGTAACCACTCATTTCCTTCATGCTAGCTTAAGGTAATAAAATCCCCATAACAAAATGTGTAAATTCAACATATTACATAAGAACTCTAGATGAAAACTCCTTGGTTTATGTTTCTATATATTATATACCCACAAATGTATAGCTAGATGGACAGAAAGATAAACAGAAACATAAGCCAGAGACACTCAGTGAGGGAGTAATCTGCCATCACAGCAAGAGAGAGCTCAATGGAAAAAGGGAGTGAAAATATTAAAGAAAAAAATAAGCTGGATAACATGAAAATTTGAGTTTGAAGTTTAGTAAGGGTTTCCAGCAGAGATGGGAAACTAACTATAATACATTTCTGCAGGACAGTACTGCCTGTTCGTTTTGCTGGGTGCTCTGGATTTCATCTGCACTAAAAATTTGGAAAAAATCAGTTTTTGCTCAAGGGCAGATTCCAGAGGTACAAAGTGATACAGGAAGTACTGTTAATTTACTTCTTTGAACAGCATCCCATTGTGCCAGAAATGCAATGTTACAGTTTCATATAAAAAAGGAAAGATAGTATTTTGTTTTTCAGAGGAACTTTTTTTTTTTGCTGCTCACTGGTGGTGTAACATTTGCTAAAGAGGGAATAAATATCTGCTCTGTTCCGAGGAAGGCGTAGCTGGTTTGTTTGTATTATTTATTAAATGAATTTCCTAATTCAAAGAGTCAGATTCTTAAACATTTCAAGATGCAAGTAAGTCACCATGAAGGAATTCAGCAGTGTTCTAACTCCACTGATTTCAAGGGGGTAAAGCACCAGTGCTGTGAGAACTTTGTCTTTGAACAGCTGTCTAAAAGCTGTCTTCAAATCACCATACATGACCATGCCCCACACAGCGTACAGAGGACATACTACCAGGGTACACAGGACATCCCAGTCTTTACGGTGGTTGTAAGCATGTATCAAGACGACACAACAGGTCACCCTTACCAGCCTAATTTCTAGCTAGGCAAGCCATTCCCCAGTATTAGACAACCTTTGCTCGATGCTACAAGATCAACAACAAAGAAAAAAGGGGGTCTCAAAAATACTACTTTATAGAAGTTGGTTTAGTATGAATGCAAGTTGAAAAGGTGGTTAGCCATATAATTAGGAGAGCAAGGTATTAATGTGTTTGTGGATAGCGGAGGGATGCCATCACAGCTCTAGCATCAGATGTCTTGGCAAGTTTATGAAAGGAGATTATGTAACATCTGGATTTGATAAGGAACATTTACACATAGGAATAATACCATGCATGGATTACAAAAGTGAGAGACATGAACGCTGTTGCTGAGGGTGCAAGAGCACACAATAATAAACACTTTGTGGACTGGCGTTTTACGGTGAACTCCTTGAATCCAAGCAGATGAAACGACTTACACAGCATCCATCCACGACTTTTTTGTAGTGTCAACAAAAAGAAATAAAAACAGAAAGATGTTGGTTCTGCTGAGTCAATCAGTTGTAGGGGATTCTTATACCCCTTTCCCTCTGAGGCCTAGGTACAGCATATCCAGGAAAACATCTGTGGGAACTGTCTGTGGGACTACCTTGGGATCCCTCCAAAATCAGCCTAAAAGACTGTTATTTATGAGTAATAATCTATTGGAAGCTCAGTGGAGAAGGAACACAGGAGTGTCACAGCTGGACTTCAGCCCTGGTAAACGTTCAGCTGACAGGGCCAGAAAGTATCATCTGTACTAGTCGTAGCAAACAGGTCTACAATAGTCCCTGTGTCTGCCTTCAACCCCTAGTCTTGCCCCTTCTCAGCCAGTTCCCAGCACTTGAAACAAGCTGATTTAAGTCCTTGATTTAAGTAAACATTAACATTAACTGTTTCTTCAGCCATATATGAACAGCTTTGTGTACAAGAGGCAATTAGCCTTTATGCGAAGCAACCTCATCTCAATTGCTGTGTTCAAGTTAGCTCCATCGAAATCTCACATTGTTTCTACTAGGATCAATAGAGTTTACCCAGCCTTGAGTTTAAGCTGCTTGGGCCTTCAGCTGAGAGAAATTTACACCAAAAACAAATATAGATTGTCTTTTCTACTTTCTAAGTAGACTATATGTTCACATCATTCCCCATATCTTATATGAAGGTTAAAAGCAGACCCAGAGTATTAGCATACCTTGTAGTTAACTGCTTCTTGCAAGAAGGACACTAGCTTTGGGCTTGAAAGAGGAAGATTTGTATTCACACTTGACATTTTACATCTCCAGATTCCTTACTCTCAGCTTCACCTACCTGCTCTACCTACTTGGTTACCTAGTCATGACTGAGAATACTTGCATATGTCACTTCATACAGATCTGCCAAACCCGCTCATATAGAGCACTGAAGTTTGCATTACTCTGATTGATCCTGGGCTGCCCTCCCTCTCAACTTAGTAAAAAACCTCACCTCAGCAAGAAGCCAAAGCTAAAACCCTTGACAGGAAAGGGAAAACTAAAAATAACTGCAAATTTAATTGAGCTGCACTACCTAATTAATAGTCATCTGTCTTTTAGATCCTTATAGATACATGGGAGCATCCCTGCAAGAACCTATCAAGTTGGCTTCTTTGATTACAATTTCCAGCAGCTGTGCATGATATAGTCTCTGAATCATCTGGTGCTGACTCAGAGTGATTCATCACATCAAACTTAATAGTAAAACAAAGAAAAGATTTATTTAGGAAGAGAAGTCTTTAGGTACAACATCAGAGGCAAAAGATGACAAGTAAAAAAATATGAAATGCAGGTCTTGCTTAAATGTAGCAACCAGATGCCTCTTCCATATTTTTGAGCTAGCCTCCCTGAGACAGTTCTGTAAACCCCACCTGCCTTAAGACCTCCATCAATTCTAAAGGCAAAACTTGGTAGGAGCTGCAGCACTGTGGACTGATGAATGGACATCCTCTTCTGAGTTCTCCATAATCTTTTTTTTTCCATACTTAACCTGGTTTCATGTCTAATACATGCATGCTTGAAGATTTACATCTTTATCTCTTGGTTACCCTCTACATTTTAGGTTTTGGATGTAAATTCAGATCCCTTTGATAACTCAGCTCTGGTGAAAAACGGTTATATTTTAACCAGCTGTAGTGTCTATGTAACTGCAGGCATTTTTTTCTTTTTCCTGAGGCAGGGTTATTGTTTTCTGTTTGAACTGCTGGCTGACTACTTCCTGCGAAGCCTGAGTAGTTTAATTATACCTCTAAGCCCTGTTAGAGCTGCTATTAACATATATTAAATGTTTTATGTAAATCATTTAAATGCACAAGCATTTAGCCAAAGTTATGATATCTGTTTTTTGACTTTCTTCTGTAAAAGCTTTACTACAGAGGCTTTTAATGTTATTAACAGACATGGTAACCAAACACCTTGTTCAGGCTACCTTACTGAACTGACATCTTCAAAATTCTCATTCTATTTAACCTCATGACGTTCAACAAGACCAAGTGCAAGGTCCTGCACCTGGGTTGAGGCAATCCCCAGTATCATTAGAGTCTGGGGAATGAACTGATTGAGAGAAGCCCTGCAGAGAAGGACTTGGGGATACTGATGGATAAAAAACTGGACATGGGCTGGGAATGTGTGATTGCAGCCCAGAAAGCCAATTGTATACTGGGTTGCATAAAAAGAAGTGTGGACAGCAGACTGAGGGAGATGATTCTGCCCCTCTACTCCTCTCTTGTGAGACCCCACCTGGAGTACTGCATGCATTCTGAGGCCCCCAGTACAAGAAAGACATGGACCTGTTAGAGCGGGTCCAGAGGAGTGCCACAAATGTGGTCAGAGGGCTGGAACACGTCTCCTATGAAGAAAGGGTGAGATGGTTGAGGTTGTTCAGCCTGGAGGAGAGAAGGCTCCGGGGAAACCTTATATTTAGGGAGTACCTATAGGTATATTAGATATTAGGGAATACCTTCTATAGGGAAACCTATATATAAGGGGAAGCCTTACAATATATAAAGGGGGCTTATAAGAAAGATGGAGAAAGACTTTTTACCAAGGCCTGTAGTGACAGGACGAGAGGCAACAGTTTTAAACTGAAAAAGAGTAGATTTAGATTAGATATAAAGAAGACATTCTTTATGATGAGGGTGGGCAGACACTGGAACAGGTTTCCCAGAGAAGCTATGGATGCCCCATCCCTGGAAGTGTTCAAGGTCAGGTTGGATGGGTCTTTGAGCAACCTGATCTAGTGAAAGATGTCCCGGCCCATGGCAGAGGTGTTGGACTAGATGGTCTTTGAAGGTCCCTTCCAACCCAAATCATTCTGTGATTCTATTTGCCACATACAATTCTCCACAGTTGTTTCAAACACATGAAAAGTTTGCTCCCAAAACATGAGTGAGCAGGCACAAAGTCTGGAGAAGTCTTTGGGAGATTTTCACTAACCCATAAGGGACTGGTAGCAGTCCCACCATCAGTGGAGCTGACAGTCATCTACAAATAA
The DNA here is from genome assembly GCA_017639485.1 of Pluvialis apricaria. Classification (NCBI taxonomy): domain Eukaryota; kingdom Metazoa; phylum Chordata; class Aves; order Charadriiformes; family Charadriidae; genus Pluvialis; species Pluvialis apricaria. The sequence goes on from CM030007.1 coordinate 175,571,455, forward strand.
CTCATCACAGCTTGTTTTTCTACAAATTTCTACAGGATGTGCTTTGCCAGACTCTCTAAGGCAAAATCACCACAGCTTACCAGTGACAATAAGTGTGTCTCTTTTCTAGTCTTCTGTTTCAGTCCCCCAGTCTCATGGCTCCTAATAAAATAGGTTGTTTATCTGCAGATAGACACTCAGAGGCTATTGGCCTCAGCTGTAAGGGTTATGCAGAAGTATTCCAGCCACAGTCGTGTTGGCATTTGCTACTGCTTACTTCTCCCTTGATAGAGTTGTATGAGAGATCTAGATACTTCACAAGCTTCAGGACAGACAGACATGGGCTTGCCTAAAAGGGGATATGCCGGTAAAGGCACTTCCATTAACAGAATGAAAATGTTCTCTTTTGGCCTACATGGTATAAAACAGGTCCAGTGTGAGGCTTGAGATATGTATGGACATATTTTTTCTGTAGAGATCACAGAAGATAGGAATAAATAACATATCTACAATCCTTTTCCTTCTGAGAGATGAGTTCCAGCACTATGCAATAGGCACAGACATTGCCAGTATCATACACATGTTTTTTGCCTTGCCTTTTGGCAATACCCGAGCTTCCACATGTCCCTTGAAGCTATGATTCTAATAAATCAGGCTGCAAGGAAATAAATATTCAGTTTATTCACCGTAGTCTGTGTGTCCACCTCCTAGGGCACTGGGAGGGCACCGGGGACTCAGAGCCTTCTAGAACTTCTGATACATGGAGCTGTGGGAAACTCCATAATTCTTTGTGGAACAGCTTCATATTGTGCCATCATATCCACTTACGTTATTTGCAAGGTAGCCTCATGGCAAAAGACAACCACCTCAGTGTGACGACTAGGTTCTGGCAAAACCTTGCCCCCTTCTGTCGTTATGGGGACTTCAAGGGCTGGACCATGCAGAGGAAAGGCTGAGGAAAGGGTGAAGAAAGGGTGGAGACCAGGCAGCCTTACCAGAGAGAATGCCTCATAGTGATAAAAAAGGCAGTCTGGGGTTGTCCAGAGACTGGGTTTCCTTACAGTATGAGAGTTTAGTCCCAACCAAAAAGGGACCCTAGCTTGGCCCTCTGTTTCCATTTTTCTTTCCTTTGTCATTGATTTCTCAGTTAATGGCTGGGATAGAAGAAAGACAGAATCAGTGCTGACTACCAATAAGACAGTCTGAAAGAGATCTCTGGACAGATCAGCAATGGACATATGTGGCTTATGGATGTTGAGTCCATGTTGACTGCGACTGCAAAGGAACACTGAGACAGTAGGCTTAATTCAGAGACAGACTAAGGTCTGTAATGTTGGTTTTCAGGAAATAAGTAAGAAAAATTGATTATCACTGCACCTGCTCTCAGGCCCAGATGATCTCTGGCAGATGTGCACATAGGGCAGGAGCCTCTGAGTGGTCTGGTTTGGCACATATTTAGCTGCCTGCTTGTCTTTGAGAACCTGACTTTGAATGCCATTTAAACCGGATGACCAGGAGCTGCAGAAAACAAGCTACTTGCTATACCTGAAAAGAAATGTTTTTGGACCTATAAAAGTAGAAACTTATTCCTTAATACTGTCTGTTTAGCAATCTAACTACCAGCATCTCACTTACCTTAAAGACTTTTTTCATTTATTTATTTATTTACTTTACAGATTTTAAAGATTTTTATTCCAATTCCCTGTTATGCTTAAACAATCTTGTTATGAGGAACAAGGAACACACCAGGTATTTGGAGGTAATAATTTTTTGTTTAATATTTTATTAACTTAATAGAATAAATAAGTACAAACAGCCTTCAGTAAATGCAGGGTTAGAACTATCATACAAAAAAAGGCCCTTTCTATTTTCTGCCCCTTTTCTCTGGTGCTTTGCTTACCTATCCAATGCTCCTTTGAATCCTAAGCCATAATTCCCTCCCTCCTGTAACAGAAATGGAGGGGACAATGCAATGGAGATGTGTCTGCATTCTGAGCTCTTTGCCTAGGAGGAGTAGGATATGTTGGTTTTTTTTTTTTTTTCTTAATGTATGTTTTTAAACACAGTTTGGTGCTTTCTCATTGGTTTACAGATAAAGTTTGAAAAGTGTATGATAGCCTTCCCCAGCTGCATTTGACAAAAAGGGTTACTGTGTGTTACACAGGGACTGTCAATGTTTATCAGACCTTTACCCTATTGCTTAAAACAGGCTAGGCAGTGGTGGCCTGGCAGCTGGACAGTTGTAATAAGATAAAATCAGGTAAGGCCAAGGCAAGCCTGGGTAAGTCCTGAGACCTTGCACAGTCAGGAAGGAAAAACATTTGTAGCCTTTCATTAGTAGGGATGAAATCGTATTTACTGGGCTGCATCTACACTACCCTCCCCTTTTAGCCTTGATTGCTCAGTTTCTGCAAATACCATGTCTGCTCTTTTTTCCTAATTTTTAGTACTGCATGTTATGACTAAGAGAACCCCTCTTCTATATGTTAGTCATTTGTCTAACAGCAACCATTAAATGCCCATTGCAACAAAAAAATCAATGTTTTCTTCACTCTTTCACAATGATTGTAGTTAGGGTGGCTGATAAAATACCTCATTTCTTGTTGGAGTTAAAGGCATTTTAGATAGTTTGCATCTCTTCCTTTCCAAAGTCCCCATTGTTTCTCACAGAGAAAACAGGTGTCTGGAAGATGCGTATGACTGACTTGGTTAGCCCTTGTCTGGAAGATGTGAATAGCAAAGGTGATCAGTGATGCGTCTAGGCTACGTTGCGTGAGCTGTCAAGCATGTGTGGTGCCTCAGAGGGTGACAACAGGGAATCTACAACTTCGTAAACTTCTCTCCCCTTGTGTTTCTTATCCACAAAGACAGACAACGCATTCTTCACCAGACTGAATTAAATGAAACCTTACTTTGCTGTTCTTGAACAGTTATTCTCCCAGTAGAGAATAACCTCTGTTTTGCTTGGTTTCAATTCTTTTAGAACAAAGATAAAACATACACATCCTTTTTTCAGTGAGCTGGTGTACTGAAATAATAAAAGAAGAAAGAAAATTGTACAATCAGTTCAGGACAGCATGTTTATCAAAGTCAACTCAGAGTAAAAACATGCAGTTGTAAAAATAATTAAATTATATTCAACCAAACCACTATCTGAAGATACAAAGTCTCCCTGATAGTGAAAAATATAAGTAATGCTATGCAATATTAGGGTAAAACACATAAGAAATTTTGTTCTTGGAAAATGTCTTATTCAAGAACAGTGTCACCAGGTTAGTGATTGCAACCATCCTTAATTCTTACCTCATGAAAGATAAAAGCTAATTATTGTAATAGTCTGAAAAATACTTTAGAAAAAATATCTGTACTATGTATTTGGGAATGTCTTTATAGCCAAATAGCTGCTTTTTTGCTTCCCCCCTTTGATGAACCAAAAAGTCTTATTATAACTCAGGCAGTGTTACTTCTGTATTGATCTAGACTGTATTTTTCGCTTTTTAAGGAGGACTGTACTTACGAGAATCTACATATTTCCTTGCTATATTTGAAATCTTGTATAGTCAAAAGACAAGCTACCTTACATATGGAGTCAAGAATTTATCGCTTGCCAAAATAATATAGTAGCAGTCAAATCCAATTTAAAACAACAAGAAAAATTATAACTATAGTCCAGTTGCAATGGGATACAGTTATAGTTAGTAATACAGTTAAGGCTGAGGTCCATAAACATCTGAGTATCTGCCATGAAGGTTACAGTGAGTGGTCCATATCTTTTGTTCTTTGCTAGGAGGACTATGATGTTGGTGGGGATTTCTTCTTGGTTGGTCTTGGATTTGGCTGGATATATTTTTATGTTTCCTAACAGTCTGATTACATGCTCTGTCTTCACTGATTCATAGGTAAAGTTTGACTACCTTCCCCCTTTAGTTATTAGTTTATGTTGCATGATAGCCTCCCTCAACCCTGATTACCGTAAAGACTTATTGCCTTTTATTCAATTACTACCTAGGTTTATTAGACTTTTATCATGGTATTCACAGGGTTAAGCTAAAACAAGATAAGCAATAGCAATTAGATCACTAGACAGTTACCAAAACTAGCTGAGGCCAAGACAAGTCCAGACAAATTCAGAGACCCCATACTCCCTAGAGACCTGTCAGGTCAACTGGCCTTTTATTAGTTCAGGGAGAAATCATATTTCCTTGGATAAAACCTTTTTGAAAAGAGACTATAACCATGAGATGACCAAATATCTATATGTTTATCAAAAGATACATTTTCTTTTCTTGTATGGTGAAAAGTTAAGCCAGTCCTTCTAACAAACAAACCATTGTAAAAAGCACGTGAGACATAATGTAATACTTAGGTATAAATACAATTTAGGAGCTACTGCCAGTCATACATATCTATCCAATCCCATTGGTTGCTCCTGTGCAATAGCTGTCTGGATGCAAAAGCCTGAGGAGCTTCCATTATTAATCTCAGTATCTCTTTGGGTATTTTTTAAACTTGAATTTCACCTCATTGATTTGGAGGTTTGTTGGTAGAAATTTAGTCAGTTAATGCATTAAATGACTCAGTAAATTCTGCTCTTGAAATAAAAAAAGCAAAGAACGACTGAATGAAGACAAACCATGCTGCCTTCTATTTATCATGTTTGTACTAGGACGCTATAATTTTCTCAAAATTAAGATGTAGGCAACCTTGCCTGGTCTGTACTGCAACCAGGCTCCAGCGTCCCTGAGAGATGATTTAAGAAAATTATCCTTGAAGTATTTTTCATACTATTTTATGGGAAAAAATACAACAATTAATATTCCTGGTTTCCACATTTTCTGAAGATGGTGTTTTTAGCAACATAGGAGTCCATATCTGTTAGTTTGTTGGTTTTTTACTGTTGCTGCTTATCTAAGGAATGAAAGCAAGTTAAGTCATGTTTTTTTTACAATTGTTTCCAGCAATGTCTTGATGCATCACTTGGTTTCTATAAACAACTGCCTTCAAGATGCAGTAAAAAATATTTTCCAGAGCAAAACTGGGTGATTGTACAATGAAATGGGACTTATTAGCATTCTGTAGATAGTAAGCAAATATTCTGTGTGAATGAATGGACTAAGGAAAAAAGTAACATGGTTGTCAGCAGTGATTTTGCATGGGTGACATTATAGTCTTTATTAGCAGATTTTCTGTGGAGATTGTGGGTGGTGTAGGGAATTACACCATAGGGCTGAGGAAGCATTAAAGGTACTCTGTGTAGGCACAGGGTACTATTGCATACAGAAGGGCCAATAGAGAGGAAGCAATAAAGAAATGTGGGATCAAGCAGGCTTATAAATGATTGTGTATTTTGATAGGCAGGCTGATAATTAAAGCAATCTGTGGTGGAAGGAAGAAAACATCCTGGATAAACATAAGTACAGATTTATACATAAATTAACAATTATGAATACAAAAGCTGGGATATCCCTAGAAGTTGTCATCCAGCTTGAAGGCAACTACTTTTGTATGCAATTCTACAATTGAAGACTTGATTTGTGTCCAAAAACCAATGAGGCAAAATTTATGAAAGACAAACCAATGAAAGGTTATTAAACCCAAACTACTACCTCTTGCTAAAAGAAATCATGAGCTACAAATCACCAGAGGCTAGGACATTATCAGGAAAGTGTCAGTATATCCTTTTCTTGTCCTTCTTTGGGCCTGACCTCTGCAGACAGGTGCTAATGATCTGAGCCATTACAGATGTTTTTGTATTCTTATGATTACTAACATGGCATAAAAAGGAAAGTCAGTCAGAGGAGACACGGGTAATCACTATTCACTTATGATCTGTGAATAGCGAGAGATAATTTTTGTGAATAGGTTTCAGAATATAAGACATTTGTTACCTGTAAGTCACATTAGCAAAGAAGAAATTTGTTTACAAAGGTCTGGAAACAGCTTATTGTATTGTTCCAGTGTGGAAAGAGATGTCAGTTCCTGAAATTTTCCTGAGACATTGTGGAAGTAAACATGGAGTAAAACCTCATTCCCAAATTCTGGATGACAGGAAGGACTTAAAATTGCCTACAAACTTGAGATGTTATAGAAATGTGTAGATTCAATTAGTAAGGTAAATCAGAGATTGTGTAACAAAGGTCCAGCAGAGGTGTTTAAGAGAAAATATCAAGCAGAAGGTAACAGTAAAAAATGGCACAGTATGTTCAATTGGAGAAAAGAGCAATTTTGGCTCCAGAACTAGATGAAGCTGGCAGGAAAAATATAACTTTTTTTCCTCCCTTTTTGCTGGAAGTGTCTTTCATATAAACTTAAAAATTCAACACTTTTATTCAGAAACTGAATTATCCTTATTAGGAACTCTATCTTATGTAATGCACCAAGAAGTGATGCAGACATAAGTGAAGAAAGATAAAAATAAACTATTTTTGGCTGATGGAAAGGAAATACACTAGAAATTACTCCTTTGCAACTGCTCTTTTTAAACCATAATGGAAAAGCAGTTGAAAAGGAAGAATTTCTAGTGTATTCTGAGAAGCCAGCCACATTGCAGTTCTAAGTCAGCAGTCTGCTCCAATAGATTGCCCTCAAAAACAAACGCAATGTGGAAAATACGATGTATGACAGTTAAAACTGCATTATTAGTCTTTTCTCTATTAATTTTTACTATAACTTCAGCTATTAGAATTTTCAAACCTTAATCATAAAGTAAACTCTTATCTCCATTTTTAAAATTTATTCCATTCTGTCCATTGCAAGATGTTGAGTGAAACACAGATGTTGTTTATATCAATCTGGATCTCTCTGTGTTGTGCCTTTCAAGTCAAATACAATACTTGATGAGCCAGATCAACACAGAATCTTTAGTTCCCAAGACCAACACAAATCACATAGTCTTTTTTTACTCTTTTCAAATTTTTTAAAAACAATCTGTGGGAAGAAAGTTAGAGTTGTGATAAAATAAGTTGGAAAGGAGTTTAATTGCAGCTGTATGGGCTCAAACTGTTATGTTTAATGTCCCAACAAATAATATGTATTTCTTTAAGCATATATTGCACTATACAGAGACATAGGTTAGTGCTTTATACAAGCTAAAGGCTCTGCATTATCCAAATCAGTTTTTCTAAAGGAAGCATTTAACACAATGATAGACTGGGATTTAATGCTTCCCAATTTCAAATATTATGTCTGATCTGGAGTTTCTTAACTACAAAGAAAATACATAGAAAAAAGCTCAAAAGTACCACTTGCAACTTGCTATTTAGATGGGGTTTTCCCCTTTCCAAGTGATTTGCTTGCTTTGCTGCTTGAGCTGTGTGAAAGGAAGCATCATTTTTTCCTGCTAACCAGTTCTCTGTCCTTTTTAAGACTTAACGCTCCTATTTCCATGAAATTTCACCTAAAGTAAATATTTCATATGAGTCATGAGAAGGCATAAGGATCACTTCCACACTAAATATCTAACAGTGGAATACTTTGATAACTTTCATTTGGAAGCAGAAGAGTAAACTCACATTTATTTCTCTCTTCCTAATGACAAAGGGAGAAAAGAAGGGAAACATATGGATATTGTCACTGATTATCCAAAACTTTGCTTATATATTGTAATCATATCCTGTATCTTAGAGTGACTTTTCATGATGCATAAGGAAAGGTCAATCTTTTACTGACAAAGGGTGCTAGAAAGATTTGTGTAAGCTCAGGCTTAGATGTATAAAGGAACTTTAGTGTCATTACACAGAGCATTTCAGTGCTTAACTCTGAAAGACTTAGATCCCATCCAATGTGTAGGAGGGTTAAACCAAAGAATTCAATGTAAAAGTCTGCAAACCTCAGTAGGCAGCCCCAAGCCAAGCACTGGTAACTCTATGGAGAGTGTTTTAATTCTAACCTCTCAGTTGTCTCAAAGTGCTGTGTACTACTAAAGGAAAAGATGTTCAGATTTACAATTCTCATCTCTCTTCTGCAGTTATGTAATGAGGGTCCTCCTCTGAAAAGTGAAGCAGTGGTCAACATCTTCTAAAACAGGAAAAAAAAAAAAAGCTAGACTTTTTACTTACTATAACCGTTAGATGAAGAACTGGAAAATGGTTCAAATTCTTCATCATTAAGGATGGAATAGAGGGAGAAAAGTGCTCTTTTATCATTAGAAAGTTTTCTACCCATTAATCTGAAGATTAGTTTTGAATGGGTACTCTTACTCCTCCTGCATAAAATGTTATATTTTGAATGAATAATGAAATAATTAGTCATAGGGAAAATTCAAAGTAAACACAGTTCTCTGTTCTTGAGATTAGATCATGTAAGTAAAACGAAGACACTCGACTTCCTGTTCTTGCTGTAAAGACTGACTTTGTAGAATATATCAAATAGCCAATTAATTCAGTGGGAGTGTCATAATCATTCTTTTAATGCTTTGCTCACACCTTCTCTCTCACAAAACCATTAAGTTTTTTTTCCAATTAAAATGGAACAGCTTTAATAGAAGGGATTAAGACCAGTTTCACAAAAAAAAAGAAGGCTTCTGTACATTCATGGTTAAGGTACTCAAAGACAGTGAAAGCTAGATCTTCAAATCCTCTTTGACTGTTGTATTTTCCTTTAATAGTTAGACCAATAGTCTGAACAATAGTTTGGATAGTCAATATTCAGACATGGTATGTCAATTGCTTCCTTCTCCTTAGTCATGTTTTGAAGAAAAGCCATAGTCACCACTGCATTTTGGTTTTTTCTACCCCATACTTAAATTCTGAAAACCTCATGTATTAGGACATTAAGATGAAGAAATATCTAACAGAATTGTGGGTGAGATAAACAACCAACTACTCAGCTTTTTCAAGACAGTGGCATCACAGCATTCACTGAAGCTGAAGTTTTTAGTGCCTTAAAAAGATGAGGTGCTTAAAAAAACATAGCTACTGGAAAAATCATATGCGTAATACCTGTGCATCAGTTTTGAACATTGTAGTCCTGCTGGCAATGGGACTTAAGAGAGATTTATCTACAAACTTTCTAATGTTTGGAATGGTATCCGTCACTGGTCCTTGTTCCCTTTGTTTTAGAAAAGCTACCCTTCAGGTTTGCACAGTTCATTGGACAAGGATTGGTATTATTCCCTAGAGATAGGAGAGTTAAATCTATACTAAAAACCGTGACAGATTTACTTCATGTTTTTTAGCATATGGGGGAGGCGATCTAAAATTAAGTATAATGAGTATGAACTATTTATCAAGCATTACCAAAGAAGGGTTCCAGATTCACAATTACTGCTATCATTCTAAGGAGAAGTAAAAATCTCCTAAAACTTTAAATCATTGAAGCAGAAATTTTGCAAGATGGTAAAAAGTCAAAAAGAAGTGGCAAGGAGGAAAGAATTACCAAGTATTGATTGGAAATACAGGGTATTTCTTATTTTCCTCTGTGGAGATCACTGAGGCATAGTTGTAAATCTCCACGTTTATTTCAGTCTTCTCTGGAATCTGCTATATCAAATAACCAACAAAAAATGGAAAATTGACTTTGAAGAAATAATAGTAATTTCTCTGGTTGTCTCTCATTTTATTTCAATGAGAAACGTAAATCTCACATATTTGAGAAACCATGTGACGTTTCAAAAACTGCAGTTTTAAACCAATTTTGTATAAAACCAGTGGCACTGTTCAGAAATGAAAATTTAAGTAGTGATTTAAGTGTGGAGGAAAAGAAGGTTGTTGGGAGTGGTCAACATGGATTGACCAAGGGCAAATCATGCTTGACCAATCAGATAGCCTTCTGTGGTGACATAGCTGGCTGGGTGGATCTTGTCTACCTCAACGTCATCAAGGCCTTTGACACTGTGTCCTCTAACATCTTCATAGGTAAGTTTGGGAAGTGTGGGTTAGATGAGTGGACAGTGAGGTGGGTTGAGAACTGGCTGAATGGCAGAGCTCAGAGGGTTGTGATCAGCAGTGCACAGTTTATTTGGAGGCCTGTAGCTAGCAGTGTTCCCCAGGGGTCACTACTGGGTCCAGTTTTATTCAACATATTCATCAATAACCTGGATGAGGGGACAGAGTGTACCATCAGCAAGTTTGCTGATGACACAAAACTGGGAGGAGTGGCTGACACAACAGAAGGCTGTGCTGCCATTCAGTGAGACCTGGACAGGCTGCAGAATTGGGCAGCGAGGAAACTAATGAAATTCAACAAGGGCAAGTGTAGGGTACTGCATCTTGGGAGGAATAACCCCATGCACCAGTACAGGTTGGGGGCTGACCTGCTGGAAAGCAGCTCTGCAGAGAGAGACTTGGGAGTCCTGGTGGACAGCAAGTTGACCATGAGCCAGCAATGTGCCCTGGTGGCCAAGAAGGCCAATGGCATCCTGGGGTATATCAAGAAGAGTGTGGCCAGCAGGTCGAGGGAGGTCATCCTCCCCCTCTACTCTGCCCTGGTGAGGCCGCATCTGGAGTACTGTGTCCAGTTCTGGGCTCCTTGGTTCAAGAAGGACAGGGAACTGCTGGAGAGAGTCCAGTAAAGGGCTACTAAAATGATTAGGGGATTGGAACATCTTTCTTTTGAGGAAAGGCTGAGGCACTTGGGTCTTTTTAGTCTAGGTGAAAGAAGACTGAGGGGGGATCTTATCAATACTTATAAATACTTAAAGGGAGGGTGCCAGGTGGGTGGGAACAGTCTTTTTTTCAGTAGTGCCCAGTGACAGAACAAGTGGTAATGGGCACAAACTTGAACATAGGAAGTTCCATCTTAACATGGGGAGGAACTTCTTTGCTTTGAGGGTTGCAGTGCACTGGAACAGGCTGCCCAGAGAGGTTATGGAGTCTCCTCTAGAGATATTAAAAACCTGCCTGGATGCATTCCTGTGCAATGTGCTGTAGGTGTCCCTGCTGTGGCAGGGGGATTAGACTAGATGATCTCCGAAGGTCCCTTCCAACCCCTGTCATTCTGTGATTCTGCGATTCTGTTTGCTAGTGATTAAAGAAGAAGATAAATCAAACTGATGAATGTCTACTGTATAATAATATCAGTTTGCTTGATGATGAGTATTTCAATGTTATTTCTACAAAATCTAATAAATCCAAAACATTTTTAGAGTAGAAAATTATTTTGAACTAAGTTGATTTACCCATTCACATAGTTTTCATGAAAGTTAAACAGCTAATGAGTGGTGAGTGTTGATTTCTTGATACAGAGAAATATGTTGAGAAAATATAAAATCCAGAACATTATACTCAAAGGAAAACACATAACCAGTGCAGCCCAGCAGCTCAGTCCTAAGTGAACAGTATTTCTCTGCATACAGTTAGAAAAATCCAATTATTCGAGGGCTACATACGTATCAACCTGTTTGCCAGTTACCGTGTAGGCAGAAGTATACAGAGACAGCTGAGACAGTATGGAATGACCAGTAAATGCTAGTACCTCAAGAAATAGAGACTTCCTGCAATTGCAGTGGTGCGCTTCACATCTAGAAATAAGTTTTCCTCAAATAGAATAATTTTCCACAGAATAAGGTATGTCATTTGTAATTAAATATCAGAAGCTTTGTGAAACTGATTATGACCATTTTGGAAATACTCAGGAAAGACACTATCAGCTTAAAACATTCCAGGTTGATTTTTTTTTTATGACAGAGATTTCATACATCCTTGTTTTTTGTGGGTAAACAACATCCATCATACTGTAGCAAGGGAGTTGCTCTATTGACCAGGTACTTCTTAATCCCTTTATTTAATTGTCTTGGGAGCTGTATACATCATCTGTGACAAATGCACCTTCATGACTAGCAGAATTAGAACATTTAATGAAAGGTAAATTGCTGTGCCTTGGTATGTTTATGTGCAATTTTCAGTAAAGATAATACAGATGTGACATTGCAGAACTTTTAAGAAAATAGGATTTAGCATTACAGAAGCTGTGGGAAATATTTAAATTGTTTCTAGCCCTGTATGTCAAATGAGAGGGAATGAATTTAAATTTTTGTTCAGCTGGACATTTCAAATATTTCAGGATATGTTCTTATCCTATATTGGGACAGGAGACATTTTTGTATACAATGAAAAATACAAATGTTGAAAGGTCAATATATTCCATTTCTGTTTATGGAAATTGTCTAAAAAAATGTAGACATGTTAATGAATGTTAAATCTTATGAACTCATAACATTTAGATTTTGGAGTTTTATTCCCTGTTTTCTGTGAACTTGAATGTCTTCCCGGACTGTATCTTCTATACTGTGTTATGTGGACTGCTCTCAATCAAGTGAGCTAATCCATCAGAGAGATAGTAAATCAAAACCCAGACGCTATAATATAACAAGAAAATATAAACTACTATGATTAATATTTTTTGTTCGTTCAGCAGAAAGTCAGACCAATACAGCCAGGAAAGGACTAAAACAACACCAACAAAAAAATAATTTAGCTTTTCTGACATAAAAGATTTTTTTTTTACAAAAATGAGATGCTCGCACATTATAAATGTTCAATGTGGATAAAACACATTGCAGTCAGACGAATGGTTCAATGTGTTTCCAGCCATTGCCAAATGCAGCAGTAGCTTCCCTTGTACCTGGGAAGTCTCAGCTTCTGGAGGCAGCTCATATCTGGGAGCAGCACGGCTACTGCCCCGCACAGCCCCGTACCTTTGCTTGGGCGAAAAGTACATGTCCGATACCTGAGCTGTCTCCCTTAGGGCTGTTCGCTATCTGTGTGTAGTGTTTCACTATGCTGTGCAGTCATACCTTTCCCTAGTACATTTTTGTGAATAATCTGATCTTTTTTCTTTGGGACCAACCTGAAAGCATATTATGTTCCAAGATCCTTTTGATTAGTTTTCCATATGAGAGCTTATGTCAAAATTACACTTGCAAAATTCAAGCCTTAAAAATATTTCTCTTTTTGGAACAGATTCTAATCACATTCTGCTTTTGCTTCACTGCTATGCAAAGGTATTAATGATCAAAGCACAAGAATCCCAGTGTAGCTTTTTGAATTGTAAGGCATCTGCTGGTAGAAGACCACTGAGCCAAAAATGTACTCAAACTTGTAAAGCCGTACTCTGATGTCACATACCCAGGTTCTGAACGAAAACCAGAAAATCAATACAAAGACTCCTATTGAATTTGGTGAGCCTGGAGGTCCAATTGTAACTGAAGTGTGTGTTTTGAGTCGCATTAAAGGGAGACATGTTTTTACTGCACCTTGCCCAAGAAAAATGCTTGCCAGAATGAATTTTTAATCTCAGAAAATAGAGACATTGATATGCATTCTGGCATTCTAAGGCAGAAGTTTAGACACCTAGCTTCAATCTAAGTAAAAGATGGATTATAGAATACCACTCTAATATTTGAAATAAGTGTATTTGACTCATTCTATGCCCAGTTGGGTAAGTCTGTGCCAATTTTTGAATATTCGATGACAAACACAATACTAAGGAGAAGATACTACTGACAGTCCTAGTCTCTTTAAATTTTCAGAAGATTTTATAGAAAAGTTGGCAAATCTATCAATCTTGGGACCAAAGGAGGATAACTAAAACTAGAAATATTTGATAGAAACTATAAAGGGATTTCCCTGAGACACAAAATAAGAAAAAAAAGCAAAATTCTTTCATTGTTATACTTTCTACCATCACTATAGGTCATATCTGTTGGATTTGTATATGTTATATTACTGACTTGAAACAACTGTGTATTTTCAATATTCCTACTTATAAACAGCTTCATCACTATAAAGAACCACATTACTTTTCAGTAATACAGTAAAATAGCTCTAGCCCCATGTATGTCTTTTAGAACTCAATTCATGGTTTTAATACACTGAGAAATGATTCCCACTGTGTCCCCTAATTGTGGCATAGAAAATCCTTTCAAGTTTTAATGTGTGGCATCTGGATGAAAGAAGACATTCAACTGATGCTGTGTGAACTCTCCTGTTGTACAATTTAGTGTAAATGCAAAAATCCGTCACGTTCATGAGGAAATTCAATTTTGTTGGGAAAGAAAAATCAAGAGTGCTATTGCTGTTCCCTTGAGATATACTTAGACAGCCCTATCTATCTTAAAAACAAACAGACTCTCTCCCCTTGTGGGCTAGTAGGCATATCTGTTCTTTCTAGATAATTTGTGCTAAAGCATCAAATTCATATAATGGGACAAAAGGTCATCTAGGATAAATCAAAAGGATAAATATTTGTTTATTAAGCATTGATCTAGGAGGTCCTATTGTCACAAAGGAGGTGAACATAGTCACTTTTGTGACTAAATTGAAATATCCTTCCCCAAATGATCATGCCACAATTTCTTGGGAACTCATGTCATTGCCAGTTCAGAATCATCTTGCAATTAATAAAATGTTATGCACTCCTTGCTTTCTTATACTGTTATCGTGAGTTACATATACACGTTATCATGCTGTGCTTTAGATATTCAGGGCTTGATCCCCTTTACATTCTTCAGTATTCCAGGAAGAAAAATCCTTACATGTGTACATATAGTTTTATATGTAGCTGTCCATATGTACTTACAGCATATACAGAACCTCTGAGTCTCATTTTGTCTGTTCTGCTAGCCGATATAAGATGTCCGAGGCCATGCAGGTCAGATAAGTTCCTGAGGTAGAACCTATGTATGACAGATCATACTTTTTTAACAGAGACAAAACCAAGCCTGCCTCCATGCAGAAGAACACGCAGGACTTCTCTCCTTTTTGTAACATCAGCATAAGAGCTATGTCATGAAATGTTATGTCTTTGCCTCTAGTCAGTGCGTAGTCTGAGCCAAGAAGCTCCCCAGAGAATTGCACAACTACTTCAGAAATGTCTCTGTTTACAAAAATTCTGTATGGCCAACTAGTATTGGCACACGTCTATCTAGCAATCAAAACTTGCTTCTAGGCTTAAGCAAAAAAAGCCTTTCAAAGCAGTGATCGCTGGAAATGCACTGCAGCACTGTCATTCTTCAGAATGAGATAATGTAATTAGTGTTATTACTTTCCTGTTTAACAAGGAATCACATTTTTAATGGGACTTTTAAGGGACAGTCTAGTCTTGCCTCTCATACCTCTCACAATAGGCTCTACTAGAAAAGGCTGAGATTCTTCTGAACTAACTGTTGCAATTCCTAGGAGATGAATGATGGTCCATGGCTGATGACTACACTAGGTGTTCTGCAAAAAGAGTGCAAACAGGTTGTCTAGCACACTAGTGATTGTAATTGAAGTGCACGTGTGTTTGTGTGTGTGTATGAAAGGGACAAGAGACATTAACTATGTATCAAGAGGCAAGCAGGGAGATAGTAAGGCCTGGCCAACGACCAAGTATGGGGAGCATGAACTTATGCCAAGGTAATCATTTTCAGATATCTTCTACTCCTAAAAGAGAAGGGTTTTTAAAGAGGAGTTTGAATGGGAAATTGGCACAGTTTTATGGATGTTTACAGGAAATTACTCCCAAGAGTAATAAGCAGCACAGCTATGTTTAAAAAATCCACCAACAGTGATGAAAATGAAGTTTAATGGCCAGCTGAAGGAAGATATTGACTTACTAAAACTGAAAAAAGACAACAGCAAGAGCAAAAAGCTGTGTCTCATTTTAATTACAGAGGCCAGCATAATATACTGGAGGCCATAAAGAGGGTGAGGACAGTGACTGGATCCAGTGAGAAGAGTGATATGAGTAGGCAACAGGTTAGCAAAATCTTTTACCAGAGCAACCTGCCCTAATATTAGGAAGAGAGTAGATTCTGAAGAAGCAAAATGCTAGTGAAACACTGAAGCATGTTCTTAATGATGTATGCAGTTCTTTTCAGAATGATGTATTATAGTGCAAGAGCAAGGGGGCTCACTTGAGGTTTGCGCGTGTAGTACATTGGCTGTGCCATCTGCTCACCTTCTGTACTGTGCTGTATCCCATAAAGCTCAATTTTCAATAAAGTATAAGTGTCACTGTTGGAATGCACACAAGCACCAGACTATAGCACAATTTCATATCTGGAATTATGTGCAAAACCTTCTGCAAAAGCCCAGTGTCTGTTCCAGTAAATATTTGATACATTTAAGCGGGGACTTTTAAGATGGGACTGGAACCAGGTCTTTCTTCTTTGTCTCTTTTTTTTTTTTTTTCCCCACAAGTCTCATTTCAAAACACCTCTCTCACACATATGAACACTGCCTAAACGCTCTGAGAGGATCTGAATCTAGGCCAGAAACCTAAGTCAATGTTTCTGAAGTTGGCGGGAGATTCGCTGAATAACGCAGGAGCTGCAGGCCCCTTCGTACCTTCTCATATCCTAGATTTTGTAAACAGAAAGGCAACAGACAGGATGGTTTGCAAGGACAGTTTGATTGGAAGGCAATAAGCTATAAAACAGCAGCATAGCATTAGGAAGTTGTAAAGGGGGCTGATAAGAGGAGGATTATGGACTACCAACGAATACAAATACTGTGTGAACATTTGAGAAAGCTGGCAGGGAGCATGATCAGTAAGTAAGAAAGGACAGCAGCTGACTAATCAGGGATGAGAGAGGACTGGCCTGGGAACTGCTTGTACAATTAGTCATAGTATTTTCCTGAATCGTGTCACAAACAGGAGGTGATGAAAGCCAGCCTGAAAAATGCTACCAGGCAACCAAAGCTAGATGACTTTTGTCTGTGCTCCAGTTTCTTTAGTCTCCTGGATGAGCCCGTTGTCTCATGGATGAGTCAGGGAGAGTAAGGAGACCCTAGATAGTTCCCCTACTGAACAGCCCTAGGGGCTGTAGCATGAAGTCAGAAAAATTAAAGATGCCAAAAAGGTCACATGGAGAGAACTGCTAGAAAAGGAAGCCACAACCAACTAGTACAAAAATGTAAAAGGATGAAATGTAAAAACCTTGCTCAAGTAATTTCAAGGTGAAAAATACAAATATAGCGAACTTTTATACAATTGCCTTCTGTGCACATGGTCAAATTTTTACATATTTTGACTAATTTATTTTAATCCCAGATGGGGTAAAGATGCAGAAGCTTCTGTACCTAGAGCTAGTTTCTTGTATTTAGATTTTGTAAGAAAAAGTTAGAGAAAGGTTTTCAAGTTCTAAAATGTATATTTTCTGAGGCTTTTACTGAAACGTGTACTTTCTTGTTTGTTTTACATTACAGTCTAAGACACTATTATTTACATATGAATGGAATAAACCCAGTCATTTAGTTTTGTAATAAGTTCAGATTGTTTGCTTTCAGGCAGAGTATCGTTACTAGAATACCGTTACTAGCATCATTACTAGAAGGGGTTAGCCTGCAGTTTCTCATTTTCAGTTCAGAAATTTCCAAGAGCCTGTACATTTTAGCTGAACCTAATGAGTGTAGGCCCAGTGCACCAAGTTTGAGATTTTACTCAATATGAGCTTCCCCTTTTTACATTATCAAATGCACGCAGAAATCCTGCAAATGTATTCTATGAGTCTAAAGGTGAGCAGTAATGACAATCAGCCACAAAGATTAAGAAATATGCATTATTTTTAACAGGCTAATAAAGTAAGTTTCTTTGGGTTAAACACAATTAGAGCTAGTTTTATGAGAAAATACATCACTTGTTGCTATTTGCTGGAATTTTCCAACGTTTTATCTGCAGTCAAATTTATTGTACTTTTTTTTTCCTTTCTGAGATTGCTTTTAATTCTTTTTCCTCTTTTTATTTTCTTCTGATTTTACAGAAAGCAGGAAATGTAAACTGGTGCATAGAGTGACAAAACTGTTATATTTATGTATTAAATGATATTCAAGTAGGTCAACACTTCAACGAAGACACCCAAAACAAAACAATGGGAATTCTTGATGTTACTGTTAATATTTTATTCTTCTCCTTTCCTACAGAAGGATTCATTTTTTCCCCCTATTTCCAATAGGAATAAAACAATGTAGACTAAATTCAAAAGACAACACAGGAAACAAATCCTAACCGTTCCTGAGCTTTCCCTACTATCTAGCTAGTAGGATCCTCTCAAGGGTGACTCAGAAACAGAGCAATTCCTATCTAGTGGCTACTGTTTTGCCACTCTCTGAGAGCAACGTTTACTAGTGCATACTGTTACAGCCAAAATTACTATGTTCAATGAATGGAGACGAAGGGTGAACTTTGTAGTTCTTTGTTAAGTATGGTGAAGCCCGTGGTTTTAGCGTGGATCTACAGTGTAGATCTTAAAATCTTTTTTCTTGAACTTTGTCTGCAACAGCTTGCCTTTAGAGCTGCAGTTGCCACTTTGAAGCCAACTATTTGCTAAAATGCCCAGAACTTGGAGAAGGTTAACTGCAGCTTGACCAAACTGTTGACAGTCAGCTGAGAGTTACAGATAATATCTTTAGCTACTGGAAATACTAGGTTAGAGATGACACACAGCCTTTTTTTCTTGTAGCTTTGTTTATCGTTCCACATTTGTGTTAAGAAGATGACAGATATGTATTTGAAGCATGAAACAGTTAACAGTTTTACTTTCTGCAAGTTATCCTAAACAACCTCCTTTTACTGTCATTAACAAGAGACAAGTCAAGTTTCAAATAATTTTTTCCTCAATGCTAACTGTCATAGGAGATGAGAATTTCAGGCACGCAATTGATACACTCGTATAAAATGCAAGTATTCATGTGTAAAATACATGGATACCAACTCTTTTGGAGTTACACCTTTTCCTTTGTACAGAAATTGTATTGGAATTGACCATTTTTTTTTCAAAAATACTTTAGATTGTTTCAGATGCATCATGGCCCTCCCAAAAATCTTACTTTGGGTATGTGTCACTAGCAGATTTTTGAAACAAGTGGACTTCTAAAATGATGAACTTCCTCCAACTCCTACTGCTTAAATAGAACTCGTGTTTCTTCATGTCCTGGTTTGAGGTAAAACAGGACCAATTTTATTCAGTAACTTTGCTTCTTAGCTGGGCCTTTTCTAACTACTGAAATTAACAGCATATTGTGCAGACAATGTTCGCTCTTTCAGAGTGATAAGACCTATGGTTATAGCTGATGCCCAGGCATGGCGTGCAGAGAGGCTCTTGCTTATACTTATTGTTATAACACCCAAGGCCAACCAACTTTGTTATTTGCCCCATTGGAGGGTCGGAAGTGGAAAAGCGCAGTGGGGTCCCACCTGCGGGGAGGAGCGGATAGGACAGGTGACCCAAACCTGACCAACAGGGTATTCCATCCCACCTGCCTCATGCTCAGTATGAAAGCTGAGGGATCAAAGGGTCAGCCTTCTTCCTTCAACGGCCGACGTCTGAAGAGGACTCCGTCCGTTCATCTGCCTTTTGTCCCGATCCTGAATTCAGATCTGGAATCCAGTTCCCGTCCGTCACCGAGTCCAGCCTGGGACTTCCCCAGTGCCAGCCGGTGTCGTGACTGTCATCCTGGGAGCTTGATACGGTTTTTTATATTTTTCATTATTTCCTTTTGTTTTATTATTAATATTTCATTAAAGTAGTTTAGTTCCTTCTAAACTCACAAGTCTATTTTTTTCCCTCCTCTGCCTCTCTCTCTGAAGAGAGGTAGAGGGGAGCATCTGTCTGTCCCATCTGGGGTCCCCCATGTCCCCAGTGGCCGATTTGGCCTAAACCACAACACTTCACTGTACCTAAAATAATATGGACTAAACATTTGTACATTATATAAATATATGATATTGGAAATATTAAATGCCACTGCAACTGGTTCTCCTCTACCAGTCCCACATATATAATCTTCACTACATTCAGGTGTATGTATTAAACTTGAAACATATTTGCGGTTTTGATGGTTTCAGAGTTAGAATTTATGAGACAGATAAAAATTTCATTTGAATGAAGCTAGATGTAACACTTTAGTATTTGGATTATGAGAAACACTAAGCTCATGAAGAACATTTCAAGGTTTTCTCCTTAAAAGATTTTATTTGCACTGAAACATGGAATTAAGTAAGTGTGTGTTCAAAATTTAGTGAGTAAAGTTGTGGGTTTTTTCCTTCAGTCATCATATGGAAGTCTTGGGAGATGTCTTTTAAACGTTTTGGGTTTTTTTTCATAGAAACGTCCTCTTGCATCCTACTGTCAACAGTATGAATACACTCTTGCATCTGAATCGCTCTCAGCCAACTGAGAGTTTATGGGTTAGGATTAAAGAGACAACAGGTAAGGGTGACATTATAGTGGGTGTCTACCACACATTGCCTTACCAGGAAAAACAAGTGGATAAGGCACTCTACAGACAGATAGGACCAGCCTCATATACACAGGACCTGGTCCTCATGGGGAAATTCAACCACCCTGATATTTACTGGAGGGGCAACACAGCAGGGCATAAGCAGTCCAGAGGGTTCCTGGAGTGCATTGGTGGTATCTTCCTCCTCCAAGTTACAGGGGAGCCACCAAAGACAGGTGTTCTGCTGGACCTCATACTCCCTAGCAATGAGGTGCTTGTTGGGATGTGAAGTTCAAAGGCAGCCTTGGCTGCAGTGGCCATGAGATGGTGGAGTTCAGGATCCTGAGGGGACAGAAGAGCATAAAAAGCAAACTTACAACCCTGGAGTTCAGCAGAGCAGACTTTGACCTCTTAAAAATCTGCTCAGAAGAGTCACCTGGGATAAAGCCCTGGAGGGAAGAAGGTCCTAACAAAGCTGGTTAGCATTCAAGGATCACCTCCTCCAAGCTCAAAAGAATTCCATTCCAACAAACAGGGAGACAGGCAAAAGGGCTAGGAGGTCTGCATGGAAGAACAAGAAGCTCCCAGCCAAACTCAGACACAGAAAGGAAGCATACAGAGGGTGGAAGCAATGACGGGTAACTTCAGAGGAATAGACATTGCCCAAGCATCCAGGGATGAAGCTAGGAGAGGTAAAGCTGAAATGGAATTGAATCTGGACAAGGATGTCAAAGACAACAAGAAAGGCTTCTATAAGTACGTAGGAGACAAAAGGAAGGCTAGGGAAAACATGGACCCATTGCTCAACAAGATGGGGGACCTGGTTACACAGGATATGAAAAAAGCTGATCTACTGAATGCCTTCTTTGCCGTGGTTTTACTAGCAAGACCAAATGTCTTGGTGGAAGAATATCAGATAAATTAATACTTAATAACAGGTCCCATTAAAAATGTGATTCCTTGTTAAACAGGAAAGTAATAACAATAATTACATGATCTCGTTCTGAAGAATGACAGTGCTGCAGTGCATTTCCAGCGATCACTGCTTTGAAAGGCTTTTTTTGCTTAAGCCTAGAAGCAAGTTTTGATTGCTAGATAGACGTGTGCCAATACTAGTTGGCCATACAGAATTTTTGTAAACAGAGACATTTCTGAAGTAGTTGTGCAATTCTCTGGGGAGCTTCTTGGCTCAGACTACGCACTGACTAGAGGCAAAGACATAACATTTCATGACATAGCTCTTATGCTGATGTTACAAAAAGGAGAGAAGTCCTGCGTGTTCTTCTGCATGGAGGCAGGCTTGGTTTTGTCTCTGTTAAAAAAGTATGATCTGTCATACATAGGTTCTACCTCAGGAACTTATCTGACCTGCATGGCCTCAGACTTAAGTAAACTGGACATACAGAACTGCACGGACCCTGATAGGATGCACCCATGAGTGCTGGTGGTTTGGATCAGATGTCCTCCACAGGTCTCTTCCAACCTCAACCATTCTGTGATTTTTGTGATATGTTTACAGAGCAACAGCCACTGCATGAGTTTGTTACATCAACCAATGCAAAGACGTCACTTCATTTTTTGGGTTATAGCTGGCATTTACAATGAAGCCAAATCAGTCTCTTCAGAGGTTTTTTTTAATTTTTGAGCACAAAACAAATCCAATCCAGATCCATCAAGCTAGTGATTTTATTCTAGGAGAGTTTATGAATATATTAAAAAAAGTCAGCTATAGCTTCATTACAAGAGCAAGGCAGAAGGACAAAAGGTATAAGCTGGGACAAGAGAGGTTTTGACTGGATACATGAAAAAAAATTTTCCATGATGAGAACAGCTAGGCATTGGAACAAGCTACCAGAAAGGCTGTGCAGTTTTGAGAACTTCATTGGAAATTTTCAAAATCCAATTGGGTAAAGCCCTGAGCAGCTTAATTTAACTTCAGATCTGATCCTGCTTTGAACAGGAGGTTGGACTAGTGACCTCCTGAGGTCCTTTCCAGCCTGAATACTCTATGATTCTATGATTCCATGACCAAAAAGAAATTTAAATTATAGTACTGTGGACAATTTTATCCATTATCATTTAAGGGTCTTAAAAAAAGAGAGAACAGTAGGTATAGACCATAAAGGACATTATGAGAATGTGACATTAAAAAAAAAAAAAGCTGCTCACATCAGCAAGACTAAGGAAATACAACAGAGGAAAAGAAACCTTTATAATTGCTTACAATGTGTATTTTTAAACCTGTCTCACACAGTTTTCTGCTAACTCAGAAATTCATTGGGTAGCATTAAAAAGTGATAATTTTATCTCTGGGATATATTTTACCTCTATTTTATTGTCTTAAGAAATGTATAATAAAAGAAGAAAAATACAAGAAGAAAACATTCTGAAAATATTACTTTTTTAAACTATATAAACCTTAAATTTACTTTTGGAAAATCTGTTTTAGCATTTGCAAGATTAATATGTATCAGAGGATCATCACAGAAAGTGAATGGCTCACCCTGCTGGTTTGTTACTAGATCACTGGAACATGCTGGTTTTGCTTTTTCACCTGGCTCGTCTTTCTCCACTTCAAGAAACAGCAATTATTTTTCCTGATTTTTAATGCTCACCACAGAAAGGCATACTGCCAAGGGGCAGTTGTCTATCAGTAAAACCAGTGTTCCCAAATTTTCCCCAAATCTTTCATGCCTAATCCCATTTTTCATGAGGCATATGTGGTGAAAAATTGAGTTTCACGATCATCATCTCTCTTCTTAAACATGAGGTCAGCAGTGATGTCTATTAAAAACACTTGATGATTAGTTATGTGACATTATGTGAATGTTCTTGCAATATTAAGCATATTATTCATTATTTATCATTTTCACCCTTATGTTTTCATCTCTACCTGTTGTTTTCCACCACTTCTTTCAAACATCTCAGCTGCAATAGATGTATTTGTCTTATCAGAGGGACAAAGCTGTCCTAAATCTGTCCAGTGATCAAATGAGAGACCCTGAAGAATGGTCTAGGCAACAAAGGCCTCAGGCAAGGAGTTGTGATTGAATACAATATCTTTTTTAGAAGCAGAATGGACTCTTTAAGGTTGCAGTCCTATTGCAGTCCTCTTCTGAGATGTCAGATAGCAAATGGAAAAAGATGCAAGTGAGCATACAGAGACACAGTGATTTTTGCAGAAGTTTCCTGACTTCTTTTCCTTTAGGGAAATTCGGGAAACTTCTGGAAGTTTGCTCAGTGATGAGCTTCTGGTACCTTTTGGTGGCTTGTTACTCCTGGGGTCAGGTCCTGAAGGCTTTTGCTTCTCATAAGGTTGCAATGCGTGGTCTCCCATAGCATCCATAGCCAAAATGAGGAGATAGGGACTGGATAAGGAGAGAATAAAGCTTCCTTTCCTTTCTTTCCCTTTTTAGTGAAGGCAGTATCTAACATTGTGGGATCCTTATCCAAGATCTGAGCTTTCTAGCTGTTCAGTAACATAAATAATAATGAATTCTTATGACTAGTTCTATCCAACATAAACAATGTTTAACACACACTAACTGCAACTTCTGTCAGCTTCTTGGATTGTCACAGCAGCTAAATGGTAAAACCAAAATGCACTAATAACAAACAAATGGTGATGAATTATCTAGGATCTCCTATTAATGGCAGAAAAAAGATTTTAAAACAGATTTGTGCAATTAATGCCTTACCACATGGCTTAGTTTCATTAACTCTACTGAAAAGAATGCAGCAGCTCAGAGCACTTGTGGTCAGATTTCAAATTCCCTTATACATGTACTGAACCCTGTAATCTGCATTGAAGTAATGGTGTTTCAAATGGAATATAATGTGAGTTTCATTTTGAACTTTTGGACAGTTCTCTAATTATATTC
The DNA here is from genome assembly GCA_017639485.1 of Pluvialis apricaria. Lineage (NCBI taxonomy): Eukaryota > Metazoa > Chordata > Aves > Charadriiformes > Charadriidae > Pluvialis > Pluvialis apricaria. The sequence continues at coordinate 175,595,456 of CM030007.1, forward strand.
TCTGCAATTACTGCAATGAGCATGAATTTTGTTTTCAAAAGAGAGAAAAGTGTTTCGTTGGGAGCAGCCGCAAAGTTATCTGATAAACAACTGAAAAATAAAGTGAATTTTTACCATTGCTAAAGGGTTAAAAATATATATACATTCCAAAAAGTGAAACCTTTAGGAAGGAATTTACTAGTTTTGCAGGAAATCTTAGAACTGACCTGATCAGCTTGAAACCATTTGATAGAGCCAAGGTATCTGATGGTAAGTGAAAAACCCATCCCTCCAGGTAGTCAGAGAAGGTATAATTGGTTGTACCATGAGGATCTTTCTTGGAGAAGGAATGCTTGTGGTTGCATCAAATTTTGTCTCATCAGCATTCATTGCCATAGATAAAATGATAAAAAAAGATTGTTGTTTGTGGTTTCTTGCAGAAGACTTGCAGAATGTAACCAAAGAATAGCCAATGCACAGCACCTCATTCATCATATCTTTCCTTCTTAGATAAAGTAGATGGAATGAATAGGTGAAAAATGTGCATTCCTACTTCTTTTCCTTCGAAGGAGATAAGTAATCCTTCATGGGGATTTCCACCATGTTCTGTCTCACTTGCACTCCAAACAGCTCTCCGAAGTACACAAAATGCTGAAATGTTTTGCTGTCTGAACAAAATATGTGCCTTTGACTGGTACTGAGGCAGAAATTTTTCAGCTTTTTACTTCTATCCAGACTTTTCACACAGATATTTGCTTTTCAGAACTGTTCTGTAATATTGAACACATTGAAATGTGTTTGGTTTTATTTTTCCCTCATATTGTTGAATAAGTTTCCAATTAAATACACAACACTATTAGTCTTTAAGAAAAATTGTAAAAACTCACTGTAAGGTTGTCTGAAGTTTCAAATCACAGTATCCCTAGTGGGCAGAGTTAATCATCTACTTCAGGAGTTTTATGAAAGAGTGCTCATTCTTTCTGTACTAAGTTTAATGGCTAGGGGAAACACTTCTCTGAGAATACCCATGAATGATAATTTTAGAAGAGAAAGCATAACTTATTCAAGGTTAGGATGCATTCATTTCTAATTTTGAGTTGCAATTTATAGTTGTGGTAGCAAGATTTCCTGACTTCCTATATAACTCCTGCATCCTCATACTTCATTCTTGACTGTATTTATGAGTGGAGATGTTACATCTGTTTTCAGACGGGAAGCCTGTACCCAGCATTAAGTTAAAATATATTTTCTGTGTTATGCAGATGATAATATCATTCCAGTGGTCTTAACAACTGTAACAATGACGTTAAGAGAATAAAAAAAGATGAACTTCATAGCTCATCACCACAGTTATATTGCTTAAAACACCTTTTTGCTCCTGGGAAAGCATACCTGAAAATCTGTTTCCTATGAAACTCTTAACTCAGTGGCAAAACAGACCTAAGATTGCATTTCAAATTCACCAGAATTTCCTTCCTCACAAAGGAAGCAGCTGTTTTGTCCAATGGAACTTAAATGGTTGTGTCAGCCTGATGACATGTTTCTGTTGGGAGATGTTCACCATAATTACATGTTTATCTTGCAGCACATTACCATTAGAACTCCCCCGATATGAAGGAGCAGATAGAACAAAATTTATTCAGTAGGTTAAGTAGTGGTAAAAATGATATGGAAAATGGAAGAAATTAACCATCAAGTCCTGGGTGACTCATCGAGACCAAAATGGGGAATCATTCAGCTATACCCTGGATGTCATTAGATGGGTTGACTGCTAATAATGATTCAGACCAGCAGGAAGTTAGACATGCTCATGGGAAGCAACTCCTGACTCTGATATGGGTACTGATGTGTATTCCTTTTTCTTGATGTTAAGAAGTTAGATGAGAAGAAAACAGGGGTTGAAAGGCTGACTGCATCTGGAGGTTGTTTTGTTTTTTGTGTTGCTTGAGTCTTACCAAAGTGGTAACTGAAAATTCCTTTGTATTCAGTTTGAGTAAAACTAAAGGCAAAATTCAATTCCTCTAAGTACCACTTTGTGACTTCCAGAGAGGGCTCTTTTCTAACACCCGCAGAGACATTTGTGTGACTGTCTCCACCTAGAAGTCAGAGACCCAGATTATGCAATCACATTTTAGGGCAGATTCTGACACGCCTTCTCACCCAGAACATTTCAACAGAAAACCACCGGATGCAAGACTGTATATAAAGTAAAGAAGCCACTCATTTTTTAAGACGACATTGTCATACAGCTAATTTAGTAATTAAAATGAGTAATAAAAATGTTACCACAGGTAGATAACTATGAAACTCTTAGGAATATTATTTTCTGGTAATTAACATTAGGTTCTAAAATAAAATATTTTATTTTATAATATATATATTAATATATATACTAAAATATATAAAACTTCATATAAGATCTGAAATATCTTTAGATACTACAAAGTTTTCCATCTTACAACAGCAGCTGTGAGACTGTTATTTACCCATGAGCAGTCAGACATGCAAAGTATGTGAAGAACACATCATACATTTTCACAGGGATTTGAATGTTTGTGATTAAAGCAGTATATAGTAGTATAAAGCAGAATAAAGCTCACTTCTTATATGGCTGTATATAGTGCAGCAAAACCATGATCTTTACTATGACTAATTTGCCGGAAGAGTAGAACACTGAAGAAATACAAAATTCTGCAACAGTTGCTTTTCTTTCTCAATTAGTAATCCGGAAAACATTTGTGTACAGTTAGATCTCTGTGAATTAAACCCCTGCGTGATCTGAGATTATATGGGGACATGGGCACAGCCCAGGTCTCTGTGTAAAAAATTGCAGAAACAGTGTAGCTCAAAAAACTAGTGCCAAAAGCAGTGGGTGATAGGTGAGAATGGCGTAGAGGACTCTCCAATAAAAATGGCTCACTCAGGTTTTAGTAAGAAATTAAATTACCTCATATAGAAACTATCAGGAAAAGAACAGGTTGTTAAAAGAAGGATCAAATTATCATCTAGATGAAAAAGTTATTTCCACAGAGGTCACTAGGTGCCTGCCAAATTGCAACACTGATGTTTAGATTCATACGCTTTGTGTGCTCCATTGCCAGGACGCCATAGTAGGGAGCAGCATAGAGCTAGATAGATACCAGTAAGATGAGTATATTCCTTTCCCCACTAGCAGGACGCTAGACAAGGAGATGGGGATGATAGTCCAATAATAAGGCATGAACAGTGAAATTAACAGGAAAATCATGTAACTGTTCAGAAAAAAATGTGTGCTCATCTGACTGAAAACAAAAACAATGCAATTTTCCAGAAGAAAAATGTTCTCTATAAATAAGCAGCAAAAACTGTCCACTCACAGATTTTCTAATTACTACCTAGAGCAACATCCTCCCAAGGGAAGTATGGAACTAAGCCCACAAGAAGCAAACCAGATGCCTGACGCTGGTGAATGCTGAAAATAAAGGTGCTGACTATGCCAACTTTAAACACACAAGTAAGCAAGCAAGCAAACAATGTTGCTAGGCAGGTGTTGCTTTTGACCCCCGAGTTTTGGATTCCTGTAAGGACAGGAAATCCTACACCTCATTGTAATGTACCTTTTTTTTTTCCCCCCACTACAAGCATTGCATGTCGAATCATTAGGTATAATTTTCATAGGATTTGAAATCTTGTCCTGGCAAGACATATTCTGTGCTGCTGGTGGCCTTTTGGAATTTTCCAGCAGTCTTAGCCAAGCTCAACAGGCAGCTGAAGTTTTAAAAAATTCAAATTTTTCTTGTGTTTTAACCCTGCATCAGCTACAGACCAGGAGTTGCAGAACTGTCGTCATCATAGGAGCTGTGCAGACAAACATTATATCACTGAAAATTCAGAAGAAAATAGAAAGATCATATTAAAATAACTGGAGCCGGGCTCCAGTTAAAGTGGGTGCGTATGAAAACCACCGAAGATATAAATATACTAACAAAGTGTGCACAGCCAAGTGGGTGCTAGTAAAAACTTACTACTGGTTTTGCTACATGTTCCTGCCACTCTTTGGAGGAAAAAAAAGATCCAACAACTCTTGGATGGCTCTGTATAAAAGGCAGTCTTTAAACCTAACCTCTGACTTTTGCGACACCTTCTTGGTGACATATTTCACAGAGTATTTACCTTGAGCTAGATACAATCTAACAGAGGACATCCATTTTATATACCTTACTGCCATACTCTGTCTTTCTTCCATGTTACTAGCCTTCAGCGCAACCTGATTGATTTGACTGTGAGAAGGGACAGGATTTATCCTCGTCTGTGCTAGCAAAATGCATCTCAGAACTAACAAACCAGTTTTTGTTCATTTTTCCAAAACCTGTGGTTAAAAAAAATATTTTCTCATAAAACTATTTTTAAAGTACATCTCTTCACAGTTATCCATGAAATTAGCCACAGTTTAAACCAGCTGCTGGGTGAATGGAATAAAGTTTCTCTCCCTTATGTCTTTCATTTCTGGCTGCTGTTGCACCCCTTGCTGTGGTGACTTCTCAGACAAATTCATCCTAAGAAGGAATTTATATTTTTATGTAACTTTACTCCCCATCAGTGGCTTAACTATTTCTCTTCTTTGCCTGAGGAGTGGTACATTATGTATAGACATAACATGTATGTGTCTAACATTACGTATAGACATAAATTCATATAGGTTAGTAGTGACCTCTGGAAGTTGTCTCGTCCTACCTCTTGCTCAAAGAAGGGTCAATCTGAGGTTGCTCAAGGTTCAGAGCAGCCAGAAATGGTCTTCTGCAATTAATTATTGCCTAAATGTTTCTGATAAGATAGAAAATTGTTGCATATGAGGAAATTTCCTACCCTTTCTTTGTCTTTTGCACTACAAATTATATGTATTTTTCTTTTAGTTTTGGGGAAAGACTTTCACATTACGTCTTGGAAAAGAGACCACACTTTGTCAATTGTTCAGCAGACCTTATCTTGATGGGTTCAGGGAAAAAAAAATATCAAAAAGGTTATATAAAAAGTATTTAGCTTGTTGTGATATGTTCAGACTGCTATTGACACTGTCTCCAGCAATTGCACTCAGGGCTACCTTGAACAGACAAAAGGTAACACTTTCCATCTTATATAAAAGCTTAAAAATCAGATGTTAATTAAAGTCTGGGAAAAGTAGCGTAAGATATCAATTTATGAAGCAATAGAGAATGAACAGAGGTCAGAGGGTTCTGGTTAGGGGTGCAGAGTCCAGTTGGAAGTCAGTAACAAATGGTGTCCCTCAGGGGTCAGTACTGGGTCCAGTCCTGTTCAATATATTCATCAATGACCTGGATGAAGGGACAGAGTGTACCATCAGAGAGTTTGCTGATGATACAAAACTGGGAGGGGTGGCTGACACGCCGGAAGGCTGTGCCACCATACAGTGTGACCTGGACCGGCTGGAGAGTTGGGCAGAGAGGAAACTAATGAAATTCAACAAGGGCAAGTGTAGGGTGCTGCATCTGGGGAGGAATAACCCCATGCACCAGTACAGGTGAGGGGCTGACCTGCTGGAAAGCAGCTCTGCAGAGAGAGACTTGGGAGTCCTGGTGGACAGCAAGTTGACCATGAGCCATCAATGGCCAAGAAGGCCAATGGCATCCTGGGGTGTATCAAGAAGAGTGTGGCCAGCAGGTCGAGGGAGGTCATCCTCCCCCTCTACTCTGCCCTGGTGAGGCCGCATCTGGAGTACTGTGTCCAGTTCTGGGCTCCCCGGTTCAAGAAGGACAAAGAAATTCTGGAGAGAGTCCAGCAAAGGGCTACAAAGATGATTAGGGGATTGGAACATCTTTCTTTTGAGGAAAGGCTGAGGCACTTGGGTCTTTTTAGTCTAGATGAAAAAAGACTGAGGGGGGATCTTATCAATGCTTATAAATACTTAAAGGGAGGGTGCCAGGTGGGTGGGAACAGTCTTTTTTCAGTGGTGTCCAGTGACAGAACAAGTGGTAATGGGCACAAACTTGAACATAGGAAGTTCCATCTTAACATGGGGAGGAACTTCTTTGCTTTGAGGGTGGCAGAGCACTGGAACAGGCTGCCCAGAGATGTTGTGGAGTCTCCCACACTGGAGACATTCAAAACCCGCCTGGACACCGTCCTGTGCAACCTGCTGTAGGTGACCCTGCTGTGGCAGGGGGATTAGACTAGATGATCTCTGGAGGTTCCTTCCAACCCTGACCGTTCTGTGATTCTGTGAATGTCCAGAACGCTACATGCACAAACACTTAAAAAGTTACACTCCCATCTCTCTCTGCTGAGTGCAAATGACTGTTGGCCACAAAGACCTGACATCCAAGCTTTCATATACAGCACTTGTGATCTGCTGCATTAATATTTTAACTGAATTAAAAGAAAATTTTGTTAAAGGAGATCTTTTGTCAAGAAAGTACAGCCTGGAAGCTGTTATCTCCTTGCAATACTGAATCGTGGTAGGGCAGAGCAGGATGAAGGTTGAGCAATGAGAAGGGAACACTGAACAATAACTCTATGGTAAAAGAAGGAACAAAGGAACGCTACAGTGATTGTCATCAGGAATACATTCTTTCAAGCAAAGATGGAGGTGTGAAGAGATAAGGGATGCGTAGTATCTTACATAAGTTTTATCTTGATACGACTGTTCAGGATACTATTCACACTCCATCATTCTGTTCTTGCTGTTTAGACTTTAAAGATATTTTCTAAGTTACTTTTCAATCACTGTACTGTTTTAACATGAAATGCTGTGGAAGGAGTCCTGCAGTTACCGTGCAGCTGTATATTCTAAATTTTTTTGTGTCATTTCTTTTCTAGCTGCTTAAAGGTTTTTAAGTGTTAAATGTCATTAAAAGTGCTGCCTCTGTATCTGTCAAGAGCCCCTGAACATTAAATGTTAAAAAGTAGAAGTTGCTTTTTCTAGTAATTGACTATTTTTGCTAAATACTTTATTAAAATATATTTTGTCACTATTAATGAATACTGTGTTTTTACCAAAGAAAAAGAAAATTCTTAATCAAAGATTAAAATTTAACCGTATTTCTTTAGATGTCACTTTACTGCTTAGAACATTAAATATTTATCAAATCAACTTTTTTTTGTTCATTGTGAAGCGCAGTACTTCCCACATGGCAGGATAAAACATTTTTCATTAGAAGGTATTTTTTCAACTACTGTGTAATATTTTATATTAAATATTAAGACAAGTAGATATTTGTTTGGCCTCTTTTGTTGCTGAACATATTTTTCTACCAAAAGAGGTTTCAAAAAGTCACTGAACTTGCTTACATTTGAACAAATAACTGTGATGAACTATTTCACAGTCCTGTATATTTTCATAGCTGAAGAAAAAATGTAACATTTTCATAGACAAACATAACAAAAGAACCTATTAATGTAATTTTTTAAATTTTTGTGCAACACCTGAAATAGTTGGGACTCTACCACTTGCAATTTGATTTGTTCCAATTCCTTGCAATATTTTGAAACTTGCAACTAATACTGCTAATTTATTCCTGATTGCTTAGCTATGTGATGTTTTACCCAACATGAGAGCACCTGAGAAAAGCTTTCTTTTTTTTTTCATTTTCTTCTTTTTGTTCTATAATTTTATATCAGAGGTTATTAATAATTTAGCCAAGAATAAGCCTTTGTTCTGCTTCACACCCTCTAAATTACATGAAGTAACACTGGATTATAATATTCCCCAAACACCCCATACTGTCAATAGAGATGACACATGAGCAGTGAAGGAAAAGTCCAGATCATACAGGAAGAGGAAAGTTTGCAGACTTTGTGAAAGTTAATTGCCTGTGTTTTAAGAGACCAGCAGCATGTGAGGCAGTCATGGGAAGGCTATTAATTAACTGAGTTGAGACAGAGCTAATCGGAGAAAGAATGAGGAATTTTAAAAAAGGGGTGGACAGGCAAATCAGGAGTTGGGCATAACATGAAGGTGTGTGAAGACTGGTGTGAACAAACTGAGAAGAAAAAATTCAAATAATAAGCAGAGAAGTGGAAAAGCTGATCTTCTGCTTTAATTTTTATTTTTTCTGTTTGAAAATGCATCCATGATGTTATAAGGTATCATTGATTTGTTTATGGACCTGGCATGTAAAAACATAAATTAAACAATCAGGGAGTGATTGAAAAACAGAAGTTAGGTTGCTAATCAGCTAGCATGATAAATAATAAACAAAGCCACATCTTTCAGTTAAAGTGAATTAAGTAATTATAACTTCTATGTAATTGATAATTCATAAATACCCTCTAGAAACATTCCTAAACAATTAGATATTAATTGACCTGAAGCAATCCAGCTTCCTTAGTTGAACTATTGACTGGTTTTTTTTCTTTTTCTGAATCTACTGAGTATTCTAAAATTTTATAGCCATCATGAACATTGCAGAACATAATGTGGTGACACCTTTACACACTGTCAGGCAGCTCCTTGCATTTCTCCAGCCTCCTGGAGAATTAGTTTCTGACCCTTGGGTCTCTTTTTCTTTGCAAGTTCTTTCTCACTCTGCTCTATGGGTTCCTAGTCCTGGAATAGCTGGGTTGCCCTGTACCTCCTTCTCAGTGACGTGTGTGTCTTTCTCCTTTTCTGTGTTTTACTGCATTTACTGTATTTGTTGTATTTCATCTGTATTTACTGCAGGCTGCTTGCATCATTCTAAGATCAGGTGTGGGAAAAGTAAGATTTCAATTCCTTGTAGATGGTCTAGATGATGTATTGTCGTCTAGTAAATCTTTTAAACAAAATGAAGACTGATGAGGATGGCAGAGTGTGTTACGCTTGTACCATCATGAAGAGTGAAAGAAGTATCTGGTATCTAACCAAAAGACCTCCAAAAATTGTCCCTATCACCTGAACATACTCAGTACATTGCGCGATTTAAGCGATGAAGAATGCATGAAAAGGCATCTTTGATTTTCAGGTGTGGAACTTTGTCCTTTTACGACCGTACTTCTTCTAAGCACATAAATACACTTCTAAATACATGAATCACTAAAAATAACAAGGAGATTTGGAAAAAAAGGCAAGCGTTAAAGAAGACTAGAAAGCCATGATAACCTTTGGCTGGAATTGTATTGGTGGCATTCAAATAAGCCAAAATATGAACAATATGAGTTTCTTTAATATATTGTAAATTCAAAAGCGATCCAAACAAAATAAATAACTAATTTTAAGCAAACCCCAAGGATGGTGGCATGCCTTCACAGATACTGTGTTCTTCAGAAATGTAAGGGGTAGGTCTAAGGAATTTAGCTATACATAAGTAAATAAAAGTAAATTTCATTCATATTGTCTGTCACTGCAGAGGATAAACTCTGCTTTGTATGTTAAAGGGACCATGCCAAATCTATCCTGCATCTTACTTTTCAAAGTTTGATTAAGTTGGTCTGAATGCCTTACATTATTAAATAAACTAATATTTTTTACTGACATCTTCTAAAATGTCTTGCGTTAGTATTCATATTTGAATTGTCTTGTAAGCTTCTCTGTAATTTGATTTAGACTTTCTTGTAAAGATGACTGTTCACAGGATTTTCTCTACCTTCAAAGTACTCCTTTTGTCACTTCATCATCTTCTGGAGAAAATGAAAGTTCAATAATTTATGAAGACATTCATGTTTATAAAGCTTTAGGAAAAAAATAGTTGACTTATTTCTGCACAACTGAAAAAAAAGAAAAAAAAACCCTAAATAAATTACTTGCTATAAGCTACATACCACTTCTGTATATGCACAGTCATGAGTGCCTTCTTGGAACTTAAGTTCAGTCTGTAAAGGATGACACTACGGTATGTGGTAAACCTCAGGATACAGACTGTAGACATGAACATTATGAAACCTTTCCTTGGCTAATAACAGCTGGTTAGGAATGGCGCCACTGGATTGACAGGCACACAGTAAAAGTCCAGCAGATTTAAATTCTGCTCTTCCTTGCCATAGTAAACACTGAAAATTATTTCATCCATTTCTCATTCAACAGACAGAAAAACCCTACCTAATATAAACAAGGCAAGCAAAACCACATTTCTAACAATGTGCTGCAGCTTTGGGATTTTCTATTATTCTACAAAAGCATCTAACTCATGTGAAGAAAAACACCCAAAGAAACCAACAATGAACTCAAACCCTATATTTCCTACATATTTGTAAGTAAGTTTACTAGGGTCGGTACATTTCGGTCAGTTATAAAAAAGCAAATTATAGTAAATGTTACTTGGGAATTTTTTTTCAAAACTGGACAGACTATACACTAAAAACTAGTGTGATACTGCAGAACTTTTTCAATTACACAGATTTCAAAATTATCTTAAAATAGCTTAAAAGCTGTTCTATTTTACATAAGAAATTTTTTCAGAAACATAAAATCTCACAGTGTCTGTTGAATCTTTCACATCCCTTCATCTAATGAATGATCTGTTGGTACTTCCACTGTTCAGTAAATCTCTGTGGTCGAGGGTGTACAGTTTATTTGTAAAGAATGATCCTAGGCTTGAGCATGACACAGTATTTTCACTAGGGAAGAATAAATTTATGAACAATTTGATTTTAACTGAGTAAAGAATAACAAATTATGAATAACGTTTCAAGTCAGAGTTTAAAGATCCTCATTTCTTGTTGTTTATATTAAAATATTCAGACTTTCTTGTAAGTAACAAAAATAACATATTCCAGTCTGCTTGGATACAGTTGGTCCTATTATGACCTTAAAATATGAGTTCTTCAGTGGTAGCCACATCAGCATAAGCCTTTACTTTCCTGCGCTGTCATCTTCTTCCATTTTCCTTCCTTTCCTTCTTTCCTTTTTGTTGTTTCTCATCTTTCTCCCATGAAATATTTTTTCTTTACCCTCTTCCAAAAAATCACTGCAAGTCCGTGACAAGTAGGGAAACAAAGCAAGGTAGTTATTTTCTCCTTTGCCTCATCACTGAGACATGAATTGGTTTCAGTAGTTAAGACTGTACAAAAAGTGGGCGGAAGTCAGATTGCCTTTTATTCTGCTCTTTTGCCTAGCACTGTAACCCCATCTGGCAAAAAGGCACAGCTCCACTTGTATGACTTTTGTCACTCCAGTCTTCAAAAAGGGCAAGAAGGATGACCCGGGAAACTACAGGCCAGTCAGCCTCACCTCCATCCCTGGAAAGATGATGGAACAGCTTGTTCTGGGCGTCATCTCCAAGTATCTGGAGGAAAAGAAGGTTATCAGAAGTAGTCAACATGGATTCACCAAGGGGAAGTCATGTCTGACTAATCTGATAGCCTTCTATGATGGCGTGACTGGATGGATGGATGAGGGGAGGGCAGTGGATGTTGGCTACCTTGACTTCAGCAAGGCTTTCGACACTGTCTCCCACACCATCCTCACAGGCAAGCTTAGGAAGTGTGGGTTAGACAAATGGACAGTGGGGTGGATTTAACAGTGGCTGACAGATAGAGCTCAGAGGGTTGTGGTTAGTGGTGCAGAGTCCAGTTGGAAGCCAGTAACAAGCAGTGTCCCTCAGGGGTCAGTACTGAGTCCAGTCCTGTTCAATATAATCATCAATGACCTGGATGAAGGGATACAGTGTACCATCAGAGAGTTTGCTGATGGTACAAAACTGGGAGGGGTGGCTGACACGCCGGAAGGCTGTGCTGCCATACAGCGTGACCTGGACAGGCTGGAGAATTGGGCAGAAAAAAACCTGATGAAGTTCAACAAGGGCAAGTGTAGGGTGCTGCATCTGGGGAGGAATAACCCCATGCATCAGTACAGGTTGGGGGCTGACCTGCTGGAAAGCAGCTCTGTGGAAAAGGACCTGGGAATCCTGGTGGAAAACAGGATGACCATGAGCCATCAATGGCCAAGAAGGCCAATGGCATCCTGGGGTGTATCAAGAAGAGTGTGGCCAGCAGGTCAAGGGAGGTCATCCTCCCCCTCTACTCTGCCCTGGTGAGGCCGCATCTGGAGTACTGTGTCCAGTTCTGGGCTCCCTGGTTCAAGAAGGACAGGGAATCGCTGGAGAAAGTCCAGCAAAGGGCTACAAAGATGATTAGGGGATTGGAACATCTTTCTTTTGAGGAAAGGCTGAGGCACTTGGGTCTTTTTAGTCTAGATGAAAGAAGACTGAGGGGGGATCTTATCAATGCTTATAAATACTTAAAGGGAGGGTGCCAGGTGGGTGGGAACAGTCTTTTTTCAGTGGTGTCCAGTGACAGAACAAGTGGTAATAGGCACAAACTTGAGCACAGGATGGTCCATCTTAACATGGGGAGGAACTTCTTTGCTTTGAGGGTGGCAGAGCACTGGAACAGGCTGCCCAGAGATGTTGTGGAGTCTCCCACATTGGAGACATTCAAAACCCGCCTGGACACCGTCCTGTGCAACCTGCTGTAGGTGTCCCTGCTGTGGCAGGAGGGTTGGACTTAGATGGTCTCCAGAGGTCCCTTCCAACCCTGATGATTCTGTGATTCTGTGAAGAGGCTGACAGCCTCAATAAAACCCAAAGCCAGGCCTGGATGGCTGTAGCAGAGATCAAGAATATTCTAAAGAAAAATATGAGGTCATTGAAGACACTTATGGGACAAAGACTCTTAATGAACTTGCATTTTAAGAAAATCACAGATTTCAGATGAAGAGGCATTGGAGTAGACTAGGCAAGAACCGTATTTTCCATTTGTCCTGGTTTCTGCTGGGATAGAGTTAATTTTCTTCCTAGTAGCTGGTACAGTGCTGTGTTTTGGATTTAGTATGAGAAAAATGTTGATAACACACTGATGTTTTAGTCACTCAGTCAAAGACTTTTCAGCTTCTCATGCGCTGCCAGCAAGGAGGTTGGACGTGCACAAGAAGCTGGGAAGGGGCACAGCCAGGACAGCTGACCCAAACCGTCCAAAGGGATATTCCATACCATATGATGTCATGTTCAGCACATAAACTGGGGGGAGTTGGCCAGGGAGCAGCTGCTGCTCGGGGACTGGCTGGGCATTGGTCAGCAGGTGGCAATCAGTTGCATTGTGCATATTTATTATTATTATTGTTATTATTGTTATTTTTATAATAATAATAATAATAATTATTATTGTTCCTTCTTTTTCAGTCCTATTAAACTGTCTTTATCTCAACCCATGAGTTTTACCTTTTTTTTCCAGTTCCCTCCCCCATCCCACTGGGGGGCAGTCAGCAAATGGCTGTGTAGTATTTCGCTGTTTGCTGGGTTAAACCACAACACCATTTCAAAAAAAAATCCATGATTTTAATGTCTTTTCTTGTTCCAAATCAAACCAGAAACATTTTAAAAGTTCTTCAAAGAGGGTTAAAACCCAAAAGGTTCAGATCTATCAAATAAACACATTTTGGTCATATCAAAGATTTTAATTCCAGTTTTAAGACTTTAAACTCAATTTTAGGCCTGCAGATAAAAAAAACTTTTTGAAAAGTTATATCACTGCAAAGAAAAAACCCAAACATATCCCATTTACAAAATATAAAATGATTAAAATTGCATTATTTGTGCAAGAATAATTTGAAATGTTTCTGATCATTTCTATCCTGATATGTTATAAACAGGTACTTGTGTCTGTAGAACTGAAGAGATCTTTAGCGAATCATTTTGTAATTCATCATTCAAAACCAGTATTTTTCCCACCTGGATTGAATCACAGCTGAAAATATTTTTAATATAGTTGTAGAATATGTCCATGCACGACCTTAATAATGAATTGATGCACCTTTCCTTGAGTAGAAGCAATTAGAAGTGCGTGACTGATACAATAGACTAGGAGCTACTACAGCAAACACAAGACTTCCTTTAAACACCTCCACCGTTAAACAGATTTCTTTTCCCTGCCACGTCTCTCTTGCAAGGGTATCTGCTTTCACTAACATAGAAATAACCATATGTGTCAAACCATATGTCACATTTTTCAAATGAACAAATGGCCAAGATTAATAGCAAAAAATGAGTTTGTGGTTTAACTACATAAATTTAGAAATTAAATGGCAGGAAGAGCAATAACATTTCCAGTTCTGCCATTTCTTTTTTTTTTAAATTGCTTTTGACTGTGTTGCAAACTGCAACATCAAAATGCTTGCATCCTTGAAGTATATGTTTCTGACAAAAGCTGAAATAAAGAAATAAAAATGTCAGTGAAGAAATAAATCTGTCTGATGTGGAAACCAACTTATGTAGTCTGTGAGAGTCTTATGTATTGTGGGATCTGAGGTGTGCCTTTCAGTTCCTGAGGTGAGCGTATGGCTTATCTGTGACCTGCCTGCATGTCAAGTTAAGATTAAGGTGCGCGGTCCTGCCCTTCCTTATTGTATCTGAGTTTCCATGGGAGTAAAATCAAGCTGTGTTGGCTAGAAATCAGATGTGCCCTGCTTTAACAGGTCCTCTGATCTGAATAATCTGGGGCAGAGGATGGCCAAGCATGACTGAGCAAACCTGTCATATAGCGCATAGTTGTTGATTGCTTTGGCTTAAATATGATTAGTATGATCTGCAAAAATGACTAAATTACTTTACGTAAGTTTGAAAATAAATGGGTCATTGTGGCCTGTTTGCATCATAAATATTGGCATTATGCCAGTTAGATATAGTTCATAGACAGAGTATCTTGCTATGCAAGGATAATTACTGAAGACGTAACAGTAACTTTCGGATTTTATTGTGTGAGCAAAATAACATTTACAGAGCACAGGAGAGTTATTTAGCTCAAAAAGTTACAAATATATTGCTCCATCTACCCCATGTGCTGTGTTCTGAAGGACGTAATCCACTTTCTCCTAATCTTGGGTAATGACTTCAGAAACACTTTGACAGTGGCAAGGATTAGGAGTCTTTATGCCTTTGCACAGTAGTGTAAATGAAATACATGCTTAAGCAAGAGGGTCTGGCAGAGGACAATTCAGAAATTCTGTAGGTAAAAACCTACCTTCTTTAGGACAAAACAAGTAACAAGTTTTGAAGTGTCCTTGGATCCCTCATTGGTTTTGTTGTGAAGGACAATAGTTACGTACGTCAGCAATGCCTTTTGCACATCTATCATGAACACCTATCCATACAGTAAAGAACTAGTAGGTATTATGTATAATAAAGCAAATCAAAGTAGGCCACAAAGCATATCAGAAGGTGTTTAACCCTCTCTTTTATTTGCCCTGGCAACAGAAACAAACTAGAACCTAGCTTTTCAGATCCAAGCTGGGATTTCAAAAAGCAAAAGCACATTGAAGATTTGCTTGCTTCCTTCATTATTTTTACTTTTTCTTTCTGGAAATACTGAATATCTACTTTGCTACACATCTTTTTGCGTCAATTGAGTTTTGTACAAGTATCATCCATAAAACTGATTTGTCAATCTGGTTTACTCTTGGCTACCCAATACTGACACTTCTAAACTGTACTCCTAAACTGAGATACTGCATGCCAAATTTCAGCCCACAGGAAACCCTCTGTTGAATGTTAACAGCAGATTGCAGTGATGCAGTTAGGCTTGGAAAAATACTATGAATGTTGACACCATACTCTACTCGGAGTTTGTTTGAGCCTGAAGTCTTTCATGTATGGTGGTGCAAGTTTCTACATGCAGAAGTCCTGGGGAAGCTTATGGGAAGAGATTAGCGGACTGAGATTCTGGCATGTGATGGGAAGATTCCTCAGGGATGAAGAAAATGTGGTTGTTATATTTTACTGAAACACAACTAGCATATTGTATTACATCCCCCTATATAGAAAAGCACCTTCAGTATTGAATTATTTCTTATTTTCAAGATGGAAGGAGGGGAGATAGTTGGGCAGGGGAAAGAAAAAAAAAGATGTGGTAATGTTCCTGAACTAGGCAAGGAGAAATACACAGTTGCCAACACATATGGAATTACAATGTTGTTGGCAAAACGAAACATCATGCAAGCTGAACTATGAGTTTAATTTAGCATTTTTATAAGGTACCCTACAAACTGAAAAACAGAAAAGCACAAAAATAAAGCCCTTGTTTTATTTTTAAAAAGTATTTTCTACCTTTAGTTCTATTATGTCACAGGTACATTTTGACTTTTAACTGACTCACCATAACATCCTTAACTCTGTTCATTCATATCCTTGCAAAATTTTCTGGTGCTTTTTAGTGTTCATTTATATTAAACCAATAACTCTTTGGCTGTTCTCAGACCGTGATGCCTTCAGTGCCATCTGTTCCAGTCATACTTTTCAGCCTTTGATTTTTGTACGTGATGATTTAGTTTAGGCTTGACCCCAGTTTTTTTAAAGTAAATTAACTGTCTGGTGTAATTAAAGAGGAGTTAAACTACTAGGGGATGGCTGAAATAGTCAACCATCTGCTGTATTTTTTGGTTCCTAAGCAGGGTAGAAGATCATTTGCAGATTTGCCATGACAGTTACTTATATAAAACAGGAAATAAAAAACATTTTTACAAATGTTAGCGCCTCTTACAAAGCATTCTTTTAAACTCTTACTGGTGTAATATTGACTAAACAAAACATCAACTCCCTTAGTAATGATTAGGGCAGCTGGTGTGCCGTGACCATATCATGTCACACTGACTTTCTCTGAAAGTCCCTGTTCTGGATGTCCCTTCTGCAGCTGGGTTGAAGACTCTGCTCAGAAGTACTGTGCATCTCTGGAGGCTGGATTAGTGTTTTGAAAACTTCTGCTTACTGTAGTGAGATACATACAATAGCCCAAAGAAGTCTAGGTTAGGCTGAAAGAAGATAAGTTTATTCTTGTCTTATAACATAGGGATATAATTTTAAATCAATGGAAGCTTATATTATTGACTACACATTTTTGACAATACAAAGAGTTTTGTCAGCCACAAAAGCCAAGACTTCTGGCCCACACTTCTTGCATGTTGAGGGGGAAAAAAAAAAAAGATACTATTTTTTCCAAAACACGTTATCTGTTTTGAACTTTTAGATCAGGTGGTCTAAACTCTTCCATAATGTTAAGGTTCTGAATGGGTTAGGAAAGGAGAAGAAAACACTCTAATTCTCTGCACTCTATAGAGCTGTTTAGTAGATAGGTAAATGATCCCTCCTCTGGTGGGCTCCAGTGTAAATCTCTGACCTGCTCCCAAGAGAACAGGAATAAAACCAGTGCTTCTTACAATTTTAGTCTAACAAAACAGCCCAATTTTTTTGAAAGTCAGATTTAACTGCCAAAGCTGTGTGAGTGTGAGTGTGAGGCTTTGGAGCTTCACATCATAGCTCAGCTCGTTGGCAGTCATAGTCTTAGTATGGGTCCAGGTTAGGTAATGGCATCTCAGTTAACATTTTCCTGGAACACTCCTACTGCTCTACATGTTTCCTGACATATGCTTCAAACTCACAAAGGTAATGGATATTTAGCTTAATAATGTCCAGCATATTACCAGAAAACATCTTGAAATTGTACTTAGTATCTCTGTTCACAAACTGCTTGCTTTTCTTGCCTCTGCCAGACATGATGTCAGGACAAACACTGGCTACCAAGCAGGAGAAGAACAGAGAGCTGTTTACCCGTGTTCTGATTTGGCCCTGCTTCCAATTTTTTCCAAAGTCCCATAGTGTTCCAACTTGAAGAGTGACGAGATGGGGGAGGACTCTGCTGCAGAAAAGGAGGCAAGGCCTGAGCACCAAGGTGTCATTGTCTCCTGCTTTCATATTGACCACATATTTGAAAAGTGGAGGAAAGTTCTTGTTTGGGTTTCTGCCTCTGTGGTTCAGCTGATTTAGAGATGTATCCAGCTGGCAAGCCTCCAGGCCAACTGTTGTGTTACTTACATTACTGAGTTAAATACACTGCAGCAGGCTGCCTTGTGACAGGGGCCCCAATCCTCATTTTTTAGATGAGTCTTTAAGGACCAAACTATTACTTGACACTGTCCTGCACAATATCCTTGTCTCTAAATTGGAGAGACATGGATTTGACTGATGGATGACTTGGTGGATAAGGAATTGGCTGGATGGTCACACTCAAAGAGTTGCAGTCAATGACTTGGTGTCCAAGTGGAGACCAGTGACGAATGGCCTTCCTCAGGGCTCGGTTCTGGGACTGGTGCTGTCTAACAGCTTTGTCAGTGACCTGGACAGTGGGATTGAGTGCACCCTCAGCAAATTTGCAGATGACATCACGCTGTGTGGTGTCGTTGACATGCTGGAGGGAAGGGACCTGGACAGGCTTGAGAGGTGGGCCTATGCAAACTTCATGGAGTTCAACAAGGCCAAGTGCAAGGTCCTGCACATGGGCCAGGGCAATTCCAAGCACAAACACAGGCTGGGAGGAGAATGGGTTGAGAACAGCCCTGAGGAGAAGGACTTGGGGGTGTTGGTTGATGAGAAGCTCAACATGAGCAGGCGATATCTGCTTGCAGCTCAGAAGGCCAACTGTATCCTGGGCTGCATCAAAATAAGCATGGCCAGCAGGTTGAGGGAGGTGATTCTTCCCCTCTACTCCGCTCTTCTGAGACCCCACCTGTGGGGTCTATGTCCACCTCTGGAGCCCCCAACATAAGAAGAACATAAATCTGTTGGAGCGAGTCCATAAGAGGGCCACAAAGATGATCAGAGCACCTCTGGAGCACCTCTCCTATGAAGACAGGCTGAGATAATTGAAGTTGTTCAGCCTGGAGAAAAGAAGGCTCCAGGGAGACCTTCCAGTACCTAAAGGGGCCCTACGGGAGAGCTGGGAAGGGACTCTTTATCAGGAAGTGTAGTGACAGGATGAGGATTAATGGCTTCAAACTGAAAGAGGGTAGATTTAGACTTGATATTAGGAAGAAATTCTTTACTCTGAGGGTAGTGAGACACTGGAACAGGTTGCCCAGAGAAATACCTCCCTGCGGGTGTTCAAGGCCAGGTTGGATGGGGTTTTGAGCAACTTGGTCTAGTGGGAAGTGTTCCTGTTCATGGCAGAGTGGTTGGAACTAGGCAATATTTAAGGTCCCTTCCAACACAAACCATTCCATGATTCTGTGATACTTATAAAGGTACTCAAATTCATTATCTTCTCCTGATTATTAAGAACTTCCAGGAGAAGTTCTAGGACCTTTCTGAAGTAAGATACTATCCCAAAAGCCTGGATTTATGGTTCACTGCT
Source organism: Pluvialis apricaria (assembly GCA_017639485.1). Taxonomy (NCBI): domain Eukaryota; kingdom Metazoa; phylum Chordata; class Aves; order Charadriiformes; family Charadriidae; genus Pluvialis; species Pluvialis apricaria. The sequence continues at coordinate 175,614,518 of CM030007.1, forward strand.
CTCTCCATCTTCTCCATATTACTTAAGCTTGTGCTTCTTACAGCAGAACCCTTTCTGATTTTTGTGGGTATTTTAGACTCATCCCGAGTCTAAAATTCTTCTCACACATGATAGGGGAAACTTATACACACAGCATGGACTTTTAAGAGTCAACTCTCTCATTTGATCTTATTGCTTTGCAGAAATTATATGTGAAATGTGACATTGCTGTCTATCTATTATAGTCAACTTTTTACATTTTTGTCCTCGATTTACTATATTCTACATTGCTTCCTTCTACATATGAACAGGGAAATGGCACACAGCTTTTTTTTGCAGCTACTGGCCTTCCTCAACTGCACATTTTCAGTCTGCCCTGGGTTTATTTCTATGTTATCCTGAGTGCTATACTAAGAAAGAGCACTTCTGCTCCCCTTATGACTCAACCCCAGTATGTCCTTCATCAGGTCCAACATACTTTTCTATGTTAGCTTACAATTTAAATAATTTATAAAATTTGTAAGCTACATCACACCCTTAAGTGTAACTTTCTGGTTATAAATCACAATAATTGTTATTTTTCTTGTTTACAGGAAATAGAGCCCTATCTAGATTCTTACCCATTTCAGCCAGAGTATGAAATTATTTACCTAGGCCAGTGTTTACAGGATCTGCACCTAAACCGATATTAATTAAATTCAAGTTGCTTTATGTACTTCCTAGCTGGTTTTTTTTTTTCCCCGAATAAATAAGTAATTCAAACTTGCCATTTTGTTTTCTATTACACAGTAGGAAAAAATCTAATTACTTCAAAAATTAATTAAGGAGATAATTGCAGATTGCTCAATACAACAAACAGTGATGAATTCAAAATAATTTTGCCAGTATAATCAAAAGTCATGTCTCCAATGACAAAGATTTCATCTGTAAGATAAAATTACACTGGTTTTTGGATTGGAAAGAATATTTATGATGCATTACATGTTTGAATTTTAAATTAAATAAGTGTTTTATAAGTCAGCAGTCATAAATACGCACAACACACAGACATTCATCATACTCATGTGAAAGATATTTCCGTGTGTCAAATAAACAGTCTGATTTTTATTAAAGTCCTATATTCAAATTATTTGAAAATTATTTACTTTTAGTACAGTGTATCTGCACTACATCTTGGATCCAAGTAAATAAATTTGACAAAATATGTGAACAGTTATGGAAGATCTTTAACAGCTTTCAGACAAAGCACTTTATATAAGGAAAAATTTAAGAAGAGATTTAAGGTTTCCTTTAACAGGCCTTGAGGGTTTTTTCACTCTGGAATGTGACGTAAGAGGTCAGAGCCTGAAAGCTTGACATTTGGTTGGGTTTTTTTCAAGTTTTTCCATTCCTCCATCTGCCAGAGGGAGAGGAAAAAACTTATATTCCTTCTGTATTCTTTCAGCCTTTCTGTAATCACAAAAATCTTTTTCAGACTTTTTTCAGGCTCTCTGTTGTAATCTGGAAACTTATATTTCAAGTCAAATGAGTTATAAACCCTGTCAGCTTACTGAACTAAAAGGCAAATTTGTTATTTATGTACGTATCATTTTTAAGTCCCTGAGCAATGAAAAAAAAAAGAAAGTTCTCAAGTTTTCCTTCACAACACTTTTACGCTCCTCAACTAGCTGTCTATCAGTGTGAAACATTCTGTCAAGTACAAATAAATTAGAATACATTTACTTAAGCTGGCAGGAAACTTAACATCGTAAATGAGTATTTGGGGAATAGCGTAGAACAAGGTCACCTTCCAGCAGAGGTTGACTGTGCCATTATGTGAAACAAGTTTCCTTTTCCATTAAGTTAAAGGTAGAAAATCAAATGCAGGTAAAAAGAACAAAATAAAAAGAAGTCATCAGTGTGGAGTACAGATTTAGATTAAATTTGAATTCATAAAGACTTTTGCTTCTTATATTAAGAAGTAAAATAATCAGGTTAGGATTTTTATAAAAACAGTACTGAGATTCTTTACCACAACTGCTGGGGGTCTGATCGCTTTTTTTTTTTTTTAAAGGATTCTCTTTCAGAAGGAAATAAATTAAGATTTGATTTTAAAGTTAAAACACAGGAGATCAAGAGTCAGGTTGAATTTTCCACAGACGAGTTACGAAATTTTAACGCAAGCAAGACTTTGCATTTTAAAAGGAGACATATTTATTATAATTTGCAATAAACCCTACATTTCCACATGAAGTTACTAATTTGGAAAACCTTATTTTCTGGTTGTTCAATTTATACACCTGGTAAAATACTAATTTCATGAAAATTCCATATAAGTTGATGTGAGTATTTACAGTAGTCACTACCATGCATTGCAGTACATTTGTAGCACTGATCCTTTCTCTTGGACTCCTTGGTGATGTTTTAGACTAGTTTTCTTGAAGGTTTATTATGTATTATCCTCACACTGGAAAATGGAGGGAGTGTTACTGACCTTGTTCACCTATGGATATTTTCAAGTAGAAATGAGACACTAAAACTAAGTTAAGGAGGAAAGTATAAAGAAGAATAATTGTGGTAAAGAGCACGAGAAAATAAGCACAAAGATCCAGTAGCTCTATTCAGATAAATATAAATTATTAATATTTTAAACATGATTTGATATTTTGGGAAACATATAAAACATTGCAAACAGAAAGTTCATAGTAACTTCGACTGAAATAAAATCAATGGTAAATCCAGTCCAATCCAACGTATATACAGGTGGCAGATATCCAATATCAAGAAACCTGGAAACAGACTCATAGCTGAATAGGAAAAATGTCTTCAAATTGCCAGCAGAATTCTGTTGGTTTATGTCTTGAATCATGAAAGACCTATTTCACTCTACAACCTTAATATATTTATCAGTTTGATAATCTCAAATTACTTTGGTTTCTGAGACACTTATGGCCATCTTGTGACCATTGTGTGGTGACCTGAGTGCTTTAGTTTAGCTGTATAAAATGAAAAATTCTTGCCAGATTTCAAGTTTTCACCTTCACATTTTACTGAAGGAATGGGTAAGTAGAGATGTCTGATTTATTGTGTTTGTGTGTTTACTATTTTTATTAGCTGTTATTCTATTCCTCATGTCTTATTCATTTCTGCTCTGAATTAAATTCAGCAGTTTCTGCTTTCTCAATCATCAGTAACTGCTGTTGTCTCTTGCCTCAGACCTTCTGTTTCTAATGGCTCAAAAGACACAAGGTTAATAAAGGACAACAAATTAAAATAAAGTTTTTTTTAGCATGGCATACAATAAATCCAATAGAAACAGATATGCATATTTGCAGCATTATCCAAGGATGCATTTATTGATTGGTCAAAGACAGGGCTAGAATAAGATGCCGAGGGAAAAAGAGCAATGAGCAAAATCCAATGTAAATTGGGTAGACATGAAAAAGAAAGAAAGGTATAAATCTAGTAGCAAAGAACAAAAATATGGCCAGAGTAGGTCTACATTAGATTGTCTAAGTTAGTACAGCAATGGAAGCAATCCAGCTATGGCAGTACTGAAGTATGCGGGTGTTTTGATACTTCTGTTTCCTATTCAATTATTAGATCAAGTTTGCAAGCTGAGGGACAAGATAGGACAACCTTTCTGTCTTCCCTCCACCAAACCCCCAACAACCCCGCCGACCCCCCCCCAAACCAAAGCAGTGTTCCTGCCACTGTTGTCCACCGCATGCAAAACTCTTAAAATTACTTCCTTGCATGAGTATCAGAGGAGTAACAGATGTCTTTGAAGTTTTCCTTTGTTCTAAGTGTAGAAAGAAATCGGTGCTACACATATGAAGGTTTGTTATTCAGAACTAATTTACTAATAGAGGCACAATAATCCCTCTCAATTTAAAGGCTAACAGATCAGCTCTGCCCATTGAGTAACATACAACATTACTTCACTTTGCTGGGAAATATCACAAAGTTTTCAACTCTGTAGCTTTTTCTGGTTCTGTCCTTCATTATTTGCAACAAGAATAACAACTCTTTCATACCTTTCCTGTTACAAAGCTACGATATTCAAGATGTACTGGTCAGGGCCAGTTCTACCATGGTTTTCAGTGTGTTACTTTAGGCAAACTTATTTTTCTGTCTAGTTTAGATGAGAGGAATTTCTCACATGTTTTGTCTTTGAAATGCTGCCTTTGTAAATGAGACTTGCTAGACATGTTGTTGTACTGTATATGTTCCATTACTCTGATTCCCATGCAAATTACATTTGTACATTTATACAGACCAGAAGCTCACAGCAGCCTTATGATATAAGATCCTCTTGATCCGCCCTGGCCTTTCCTGGATTTTCCTGGCTTTCTGCTCCCCCAAGCTTTTCCCAGCTTGTCCTGGCTTCCTTCTTCATGCACCCCCCGAGCTTTTCCCTTTCCCCCAGATCCAGATTACTTAATATACTGGATGTTTGAAATGATTCATATGTATAAAGAAAAACCTGTAACACTCACTCCTACCCCATCTTGATTGTTTATAATATAATGAGGCATCTGTGGGATGCAATGTTATTTTATGTTCAGACTCTGAAGCAGTTTCTAGTAGCTTTTTCCCTCTGTGAAAAGGGCTGACAACATTTAATAACATGTTTAACCATTGCCACAAAAGAGAAATTTTAATGCCTGATCATTTTGTTAGTCAAGGACAATGTCCTGTATATTCATCCTGCAATAATAGAATGAATTAGATTTAATTAAAAAATAATTAAATAAAATGAATTAAATGAATTAATGAAATTAAATTAGAGCAATACATTAGTATTATTGGTCTTTATTAGAAGAGAACCCGGTCTCTATTTATGACATAGATAGTTGCTGCCCAGAAGATACTGATAAGACAGTTTATGTTGGCCACACCAGCTGAAGGAGTTCCAGAAAGGACAACAATTATTCAAGTGTTTGAGATCTAAATGTAAAAGAACGTTAACATTGGTGGTCTTTAAGAGTGTATTCCAAGGTTCCTACACATTAAAAAATGTGTGGCTTACTAGAATTTTGAACGTCTACACTAAATCTTTTCAGAAGAAAGTGGCAGTCTTTCAGCATTCCAGTGAAGGTGTATTGTCCTGTCCCTTGCCCTGTCCTTTGTCTTGAGGACAACTGTGTTAAAGACTAGGGACTTAGATCTACTGCAGCTCAGCACCAACCAGTTGCTAATGAGATGAGATTGTGAAGATGATCAGATTGGTTCATAGTCTGCCCTTTAGTATTTTTAGTTCTCAGAAGAGTCTGAGGGGCAAAATTGCTCAAAAGGGGCAGACTAAAGGCTAGGGAGAGTTCCTGACTAAACAGGTCTGTGAGAAGTGACAAGAAGAATTTTGAGATGCTTGTCTCTCCAGTTCTGCTTAGAGAGCCTGTTCTGGCTGCTGAGTGGTTAGAGTAGGGGAAGAACTGTGAAGAACAGGATTTTAAAAGGCATCATTATTTAAGAATGATACTTAGGAGAAGATTCTCAAGAAACCTCATATAATTAGTTCTTTGGGATGTTTTCCATCTCTGTGTCCAGACACAATGGCATTTGTGGCCTCTTTTGAATTTACTTTCAAAAAGCATACACACCCCCAGCGTTTTGGGGGAAGATTTTCCAGACTTCCCTTGTGTTTTTAACTTCTGTTGCAGAAAGTCATTGATGACTATTACTGTAGAAACTTTGCTCCCATTGCCCCTCCTCACTCATTCCTCATTATTTCTACTGTGTTTGGCTAGAAGACATAAAAGATCTTCCATTTCTCCACAGAGTGTGTTATTATTGTAACATAGTTTATCAGCCAGTCTGCTGCCTCCTTTTTCCTGATCATATTTTGACACTTTTTTTCCCTCCCTGGAGACTGCAGGCTACATGCTGTTACTTTAAATTGACCTCAGCAGACCCTGCCTTATTCTCTTATTTTCACTGTTTTTCCATGGATGTAATTCAGTGCTGCATGAGTTCCTGCTGATTTATACATGCATAAATAGAAAGACAACCAGAGTGTGGCTGTCTATAATCTATCTGAACAGCATAATATTTCTGTGCATCTGGCAGATAGAGCATAGAAGTTTGACAATAATATAAAAGTTACATAAGAAGTCAAAGCACCTTTTCTGTCAAGATGACTCAGTTTGGGAAAATAAGCTGTTGTTACCTTTGCATTACCATATGAGGTTGCTTTGAGTAAGTTTCTTTTAAAAAATGAGTACTTCGTGTGTTCAGGCACTCAAGAACCCAACTCTCATAGCATTAGTTAGTCACTGATTTATTAGAAGTATGTTCTAAATTTACAGCCCTACTGTAGATTCATTTTTGTAAGTAAATCTAGAAAGATTAACTTTTAAAAATGATAAATTTTCTGTGTTTTGAACTGTTATGCGCCCTGCCAGGCTAGACATTTGCTCAGAAGTCAGAAGAAAATTCCATTTTCTTCTTAATTTCTTAATTCCAAGAACTAAAAGTTTAAACTGGTATAACGGAGTCTACTTACTGCCAACTTTTTCTCATATATATATTCATCGGCACTGCATGCAACGTCTAAGTAATTCAACTAGATAGAAGCAAATAATTTAGTAAAGTGATTGCCCATTATGTTTCTTTATCAGTTTAAAAGCTTTTCTTATGAAAAATTTCAGCAGAAGCTTTGACTCCTGTTTTTGAACTCCACAGCACAGAATTGCTTTTCTGAAATGCTGAGGCCTGGTGTGGCAATGAAATCTACCAGTGGGTCTCGTACAAAACAAATGGTCATTCTGTGCCACTTGTTTAAAAAGGACTTGTTCTAGCTATGAGTTTTAATTCCCATCTTTTAAGAATTACTGATTTTTTTTTTTAGGTTGTCTGCATAATTAATCAGAATAGTATAAGGCTTAGGTAGACATGGCTTTAATACTCAGATGAGTTTTTTTAAATCTGATTGAGCCACTAACTAGTTTGTTAGTCTGATTCATTTCAGCTAAACATGTTAAAAATACAGTATCTGCAAGTACTATCTTTGAGTTGAGAATTAGGAATCTGGCAGTGCCCTTATTATTTTCAAAGTTCAAGATAACATATTAAAGAACTACATTTCAGAAGTTAAATAAATATGAAAACAGTACTACTAGAGGTTAGCTAGAGTATATAAAGCACCAGATCACACTGGTATAGGGCAAGTAGAACATATAAAGTGATTTACTCCAAAACTGTCATCTCTAATATTCATGAGTTGTATCTGATGTACAAGAAGAACTAAACCAAACCAAGCATATCAATTTTACAGTCTATGTACACTGACTGTATGAAATATTGTAGCAGCGCTAAAAATGTTGTGATCATCATGGAAGTCCTTTAACATGGTTAGAATGCGTAGAATAAAGAAAAGAATATTATAATAAATTTTAAGAAGCCTGTGGCAAGGTGGTGTTTCATCCCACTGAAGAGAACAGATCTCTAAGAATTTTAACAAATTTGTGGATGATTCTCTGTACTTACTGTTTCACCTAAAAGGAAGGACAAAATAGATCAGTAAGGCAGCATTTCAGAACTACAAATGGCTGGCTGGCTGGCTGGCTACAGATACGTCAAATATGCCCAAACCTGAAGATGGAGACTGACCATCAGCTATAGTTGGAGACAAATGAGATGTCCTCAGAGCACACACTAGGACTTGGGTCAGTCCCATGGTACAGTCATTTTATGTACCAGAAGATCAGAAATTCAATTCCTGGTCAGAACTTCATGAAGAAATTCCTGTTCTGCACAGTTCCATTTTGAATGAAGGGAGAGAATGATAGCCCAGAACTGCAGCAAGGTCTACATCTAAGGCTTGCATGAACAAGGATGTCAAGATTCCTTTCTCAGAGTGTATTCTGCATCTGAATCTTTAACAAAAATGATGAGTATTTAGGGATTTTGTACATGGGAATAAATGAATGCTTCCTTCTTATGAACAGCAGTATGAAAAAAGATGACAACTACCCCAAAGTAGATGTAATGCTGCTTTCTTAATAGATCTTACTCATGCTCATTTTAAAAGTATGTAACTCTAGAGCTGTTAATTGTAACTTACTGGAAATAGTGGAAGTATGACAGTTCAGAAAGCTAAAATAAGTCATAGTTTTTATTTTGTGTGAAATGCTTGCAGTAAAAAGCATTTTGTCTTGTGAACATACATGGTTAGCTCTTCCAAGGTTTTGTGCAAATAAAATTTAATGTTTCAGTTACTCAGTCTGACCCATGGAGCTGTGGTATGTTTCAGCATAAAGAGAATCCGAGGTTTTGTTCAAGTTCCTACCGAACCAAATGCACCTCAAAGCAATATTTAAAAGCTTAAGCAATAAAATTTTAGTTCACCACAAGCAAACTACTTTCAATTAAATATATTGAATTAAAAAGACAGAAAAGGAGTTCGTGTTTGGAAAAAAACCTAAATGATGACGTACAACCAGGCCAAATTAAAATACAAGCTAACCAAAGCTAATTAAAAAAAAAAAAAAATAAAAAATTAAATTCTTCTTGTATATGCCTGGCTAATTATCAAAAATATGTTGTGTGTTTGTGTTATTCTAACCATCTTGCAAATAATAACTTGGCACAGATTGATCTCTGTTGGATGGGATATTTACACTACAGTAGACAAATGCCTTGAAGGGGGGAGTGGCAGGTATGATTAAGAAAAAAACAATGGGCTTAAGTTTTCTTAAGAAACTATAAGCTTTTCCTTAGTGAACTTACTAAAGTACAGTTGGCAAATGTCAGAACTTGTTTATGCAAAGGATTGTTTTCGTTGTTCAGAACATTATATATGTAAGGTTTTTTTGTAGCTAATTTAACTCATCTTTCTAAATGTATTCTGGAAGATTCAGAAATTCCTCATTATCAATATCTAATAAAAGTGGACAAAAACCCTGGATATGTCTTTTCACCTTAAGGAGGATTCTAGCTGTAATTTCTTTTGTCATGTTATCAGTGCTTTTTTTCCTTCTTTTTTTTATTTTTTTTTTTTCTTTCTCTGGCTGTAGAGCCCATTATTAGAATCACACTCTGTGAATATGTAAGCTATTTGTTAAACCAGCTTGGAAATGCCTGTGTTTGATGTGTATTTCCATTTTGCCTCAGTTATAAGTTATAGTGAAATGCAGACCTGACTAGGTTAATATTCCCAAATCTTACTCAATTTTGTGTCAAGAATATGACATGTCAACATGTTTTGGTGTTTTCATCTTTAGACAGGAAGAGTCTACTTCGCGTATAGGATACTTTCATCATCAGAACTTTCATGAATTAAGTAGGGTCCATTTTTCTCCATATCATAAACTGAATTTTAAGTGTGTGCACCCATCTCAGATAACATCAACATTGCATTCTGCTCTCTTTCTGGCACAGCTAAATCCTGTAAGGACTTAACCTGGAAACACTCTATAATTAGATGTAAAGGTTTTGTGGCAACTAATCATCAGCTCAGATACGGCCCAGAGAGAATGAATAAGCAAGTACTTCCATTAGGCACCCAAATATTGTCATCAAAACCTCTGGCATCCTCAGGAGTCTTATCAGGTAGTCGTGCTCTTGGTGGTTTCAACGTCTGTTCTCAAGCATCTGGGACTGGAGGGCACACTAGATAAACAGAACATCAGACCAAAAGCACATAGAAGGCTTGTTTGTTTTTGGCATGCTGTGTGATAAGCATGATTAAAATGTGCAAGCAATAGAAAATCAAAGATCAAGCCAGTTAAATAATTAACAGCAAGTTTAACAGGGAACAAGGTAGTCCTACCACATAGCAGGGATGCAAGAGGGTTGAAAAGCAGTTAGTGAAGACGAAGGGATATGGAGGTGAGCTGTTTGAAGAAGTGAATGGTTTTGGAGGGGATGAGAGGCCACAGCTGTACAGAGAAAATGATTTGCACTGATAAGTATTTTTACATTCCCAGATAGTTCCTGGTCATTCAGGAATGGGTGGATTGACAAATCCTGTCCATCCAGAGTCTTAAAGTCCCTCCAACAGTGACAGAACACACTTTATCTCATACTACTAATAAGTTTTCTGAACTTGTCATTGCTCTGAGTACAGATTTGAGCTGTCTTAACTTACTGTTTTTCACTTAAGAAATTATCATAATGACAACTTTGGAGCATGAACCAATTTACTTGGTTGTAAGAGAGATCATGGATACCACAAAGATAATGGTGTCTGGTGATCATGACAGAGGGATTGGCACACACAGGTGAAACATGAGGGACTTTGATATCATGCCATTGTCCTGTTTGGTGGGATTAAGTACATCAGGTTGAGAGGAACAACTTCTTTTGTGACAGCCATGGGTGCATGCACAGAAAATGGCAGGCAATGACAAAAATCTTGTCACCTGGCTTGGGAGGTGGGAGGAAAGCCAGGGAGACACAACCTGGAAGGACCTGAGATGGCAGAGGACTGGATGCGAAAGAAAGGTGAAAAATGTGCTCCAGGTAGGAGGAAAGCACTGAAGAGGGGATGGCAGTTTTCTAACTTATTAATCACATGTAATTAATGAGCAATCAATGAACTATACATTCAGAATCAGTATCAACAATACAAAAGGTAAGTCCCAGTAATAAGACACTTACAAAATGCTACAATAGAACGAAAGATCTCTAAGCACGTTTCAGGAATTAATCCCAAATATTTCTCATCCCACACATCCACATTCACACAGTTATATTCACTTCCTGGCCCCTTCAGGTTACCAGCACACAACCCCTCCTGAGAGTGCAGGGTCACTGTGTACACACACCTCTTCTGTCTACCCGTGGGTTTTCTCTGGTGTTCTGCCTCCCCATGCACCTCCTTGCAGCCTGCTAATCCATGCGCTGGTGAGAAATTACCCCAGGAGGTCACATACACACACCCAGGGTGTGGGTTGCTGCTTATTGCACTTGGTACAACCAGTCCATCAGCAGGAGTGCTGAGGGTCATGGTGTTCAGAAGGAAGGAAGCGCTTACATCTGCACAGACAATGCAGGGACAGTGGGGAAACTTCTGGCAGGGCACAATCTCATTTTGTCTGTTTCTCTTTCCACTCCAAGGTCTCTAGCCCCCCTTACAAATTTTCACGTTTGCTTTATGTTTCTCGATAAGCTGATGTGTTTGTTTCTGAAGCTGCTTTGTAACTCCCTGGTTCCTACAGTGTGGCTCCCTCCTTTCATGGCTGTCACCCAGCTCTCATCTTAACCTACAGGTAGGCTGAAGCTGGTGTTGTCCCAAATCTGGGTCCTTTACCCAGTCTGCAAGACAGTAACACACAGAGCAGAGGTATTCCTAAGTTTATTCCATTAATGTGCAGAAATGGGGTGCTTGTCCCAAAACAGAAGCACACCTTAGTTTCAAAAATCTCCACTTTTATACATTGATTATTACATATTCAAACAATTAATACATATTCATTGTTATTCTCTTTAATGATTAGTCAAGAATTCTTCTCTTCCCATGTAAATTAATGCACAGACTCTGTCTTCTTCTTCCCTTGTTCTCTTTTGAGTAGATGGTATCATTTGGGTAGGTGGTCAATGAGTTGGTGGTTGTGATCTCTTCCTGCCGGAATTACCTTTTACCTACTTCTCCTCTCATCTTGGCAGTTCCAAATGGTTTTCTCAGTTTGCTGACCAGGCCTACAGTTCATCACTCTGTTGACAGGAATACCCTGCTTATCAACAATGGTACATTGTCTGTTCCTTAACTGAATCATAGATAAATCATGTCTAGTTACAGTTTCTCTATTTTAATATAATGTAATTAATTAATCAGTGTTCGGTAGTACAGAGGACTTGAGCAGCAGCAGGTTTCCTTGGTTGCTTCAATTACATTTTACATTTCATTTTCCTAGTTTATGTCAATTTTACTACAACACTGGGGCCATAGACACTTGCAGAGATCATCTGCCCTGCAGTCCAGGCCAGATCTAGTCCTAAGAGAAGGCCCATAGGACACCAAGATGACCTTCAAAAAAAAAAAAAATTGACTGAAACTAATTCAGAGACTTGAAAAATAACCTCATTTATCAGGAAACAAGTTTATATTTTTATTATCTAGCTGCTTTCTTGGACCTAAGGAGCAATCAAACCTTGATAGGTAAGCCATCCAACTCAGTAGCAGTCCTTCATGTAACAATCTTTTCAGACACTTGTTGACTGCAATTTGCATTAGCAGAATCCTAGATGAAAACATAAAATGCCATACAAGCCAATTAATCTAATTTTACTGAGGTTTCAGTATGGGCAAACACCTTTTTAAGGCTTCAGTTTAAAAAGGTAGAATGGATCGACACCTGGTGCAAATCAGAACAGGTGTACTGCAGCAAATCTTTCATGAAAAACAGAGCATGAAGACAAAGAGGGCTCGCAAGAATATTACAATTTCTTTACTATGAAGTTGTGCTGAAAGAAAAACCCATACTTGTACAGGTGAAAATTGGATATCAAGCATACCATAGCCACTGAACATATAACTCTGGTACTGGCCCAATAACAAAGTCTATAAGAATTTTTCTATAGAAAGGTAGTAAAGAAATTATAGAGTAAACCTAGGAAAAGAGGATAAAGAACTAGTAGAATAAGCACAGTAAAAATATACTGAAATATGTACAGGCAAACATACTTCAAATTCACTTCATTGTGAGTGAAATTGAAATAAAATTTTATTTCATTCTTACATTTATTTCTTTATAATGTTTGAACAGAAACTTAAAGACTGTTATGTGTTAGTGTTTCAGTTGGGGAAAGCATAAACCATTGCAGAATTACTCAATTATTATGAAAGGTCCTACTGGGATTGCTGGTGGTTATGGTTATATACGAGAAGGATGGTCCAGAACTTTGAAAAAGAAGCTTTCAAAATGTAACTTATGTTTCAGAGTAATCTTGAGGGAAATAGCTGACATATACCACAACAATCTCTCAGAAAGAAATATGTTTGCATAACATATCCAAAAGCAAACATGACCAATTTCAATTTTGAAAAGGGCAATATTTAATTTTAATATTTTTCATGGAAATGAAAAAAGGATGAGCACAGCCAGACTAAGTGATAATTGTTTTGATCGTATAAACCACAGATTTTATCTTATGCATAACAAAGATGTTATTGTGAATGTTTAGGACTCTACTGAGAAAAGAGCTTTAAGCCTAGTATGACATTTCTGTACAGTAAGTCTTTCTGCTTCTTTGTTTAAATCAGAAGCAGTTGCCTACCATAGGAAAATGAATAAAACAACAAAGGATAATTTTGATATACAAATAAGAATCAAAAGACTGCATGCAAAAGATATGTCAGTGCTCCTTTGCAGTGTAAAGGTAATCATTGTTTTCCATTATCAACCAAGATTACTTATAACTGCATAGAAAATTCTTGAGGGAGGGTTTTTACACAGTGTTCAGTAAATCAAACATTTTACTGAATATTTATTCAACTGTATTCTCAAATGCATACAAGAAAGATAGATAGTTTGAGAAATAACATATGATTCCTACCAAACACAGTTAAGGGATTTCAGTGGGAAATATCTGATGTAAGGGAACAGAGTCAAAGTAGCTAAGATATAGGAAAGACTCTGACATAAGACTTCACATCCTATATTGTCATAAAACTGAGTATATGCATATATCTGTATAATTAAGAATAAAACTCCTCACACATATCTTCAAACTAGTTTAATAAATAATATTTTTTGAGAAAACCAAGTGACTTCCGAAATTCTGATGCATGCAGGTAGAGAATAGACCACACTCTTACATAATCATAGCAAAAATATAACATAAAGTCACATTTGTGCCTTCTTAGGAGTTTAGAAATACTGCAGTTACTGTTTTCAATAATAGGGTAGCAGTCAGTTGTCTTAGAAAATGACCAGTTATTGTGAACTACTGTGTCCATAACAAAAGTTAGGCGTGTGTGTCTTTGGAAACTATTTCCTGTATTTTGCAAGCTTGAGCTCAAAATTTTCACGAACTACAAGTACATGATTTCATTCCCACTCATGTCAATATTACTAAATTTGAAGAAGATAATATGTCATCCTTAGAGACACTGATGTTCTTTGAAACATTATTGGGTTGTAAATGTTTCAAAATCAGTGTCTTCTGCAGTCGTGGGAGTTGCTGACTTAATCCGCACTAGAAAAACATGAAAATGGACTTTTCATTCTTTGCAGTCTTTAATTTCTGTCCTAACCAGGACATAACTTCCCCAAATTAATGGTCTTTTTAAAGTTAGGTAATGTAGATAGCTATTGGGGCATCAAATGAAAGTGATTTTACCGTTTTATAGTCAGGAAAAGGAGGTGGGAAGCTGTGGTCATGCAAATGTATTAGGCAAACTTGAAAAACAACAGGATCATGGAACAAACTGAAGTTTCGCAGATGAGGAAGGATGTTTCTGTGATAGAATTAGGTCCAGCTGATAAATGCAATGCCTCAGAATATCATAGGTCATGTTGTTCTAATAATCTTTCCAAGTTTATTAGAGGTTTATCCTGTTGATTATGTTAAAGGTTCATTTGGCCAATTACATTAAATAAAAATTAAAGTGTAAAAAATTCTAAATTATTTCAAAGATTCTAGTGCGAGATACAACCCAGGGAAAGAATGAATTGCATTGTTTGCTCTGGTGTTTACAATGCTACTAATAAGCATAGAATGCATTTTTAGTATTGACACATAAGGTTGCTTGAAAGCGCAAAATGCTGAGGATTCGCTTTAGTGAACGCATAGTCATGAATGCTCTTTTTTTTTTTTTTTTTTTTTATTTTCTTTCCCTCCAGAATAAACAATTTTAGGATTTTTGTAATAATTACTCAGAACAAGCCTATAATCACGCCAACTAAAACTGCAGGCACAATGTACATTTAGTCTCTATTTAACAAGAAACAACTTTGTGCAATAGTATCCTATGGCAGTAATTTTCAACTCTTATTGCAAAATATCATTAAGGCAAACAGAAGTGTGAACTTCTAAGCATTCCCACAAGTCCTTATTTGCAGTATACTGTTGAAACTGATCCTGCTCATATTCTTGAATTACTCTATGTAAAAAAGGGTAAGATATAATTTCACTGCTAATAAGATTTCTATGACATCAAAGACAATTTCAGTGAGCCTCAGACTCATGAGCAACAGCTTTCCAGTTGGTTCTGTTATAAATATCAAGCTCTGGTAGATGACCAAGAAAGTAGCTCACATTTACATCACTGACTATCACCATGCATGGCTTTGCCAGTCACTAGTGTGATTGCGATCACTAGATTGTCAGAGTGAAGAACTGTGGTCCGAACAGCAATGGAGTCTGACAACACAGTACAAAACAAAGCTTTGTTGAAGCAGTAAGAAAGATGAGCAATGACCTGCCCATATGGTGACTCACCCAATCACTGACAGCAAACACAGGATTATAAATCACCTAATAGTTCCGGTGTACCACCAGGGACACTTGTCTGGATCATCTGGCAGCAACAGCCAACCCTTCAAACACCTTTTGAATGTGGGTAAGAGTCACACCCCCACTGGGATCCACCAATGGTAGTGTGATTTGAGAGAATCATAATGTGCCTGTATAACGTGGGCAGCATCCTGCTGACGTCAGTCAGAGGGCAGCGTGTCAGGAGGCCGGGGGTCTGCACTCTGTCTACGCTGCCGGTATTGGTCAAAGTATATTCCCACTGTCAAAAATGTGGGAAGGAAGGATTCAGAGGGTACTGAAGGGTTTTGTCTACATAATGGATTAGGCAAAAGAAATATTTTTTTGAGAGATTCATCAAGACCTTCTTTTATAATGAAAGTATTCCCAATAGAAGAATTTAGTGTGTTTGCGTACAACACTATGGTTTAGACATAAGTATGCATGTATATGTATACATATAGCAGCCTGTATTCTTGTTTTCTACACACTGGAATTAAACGTAACTATAATACCAGCTGAAAAATACATTTTTAATGAATTCATAATTAACACTTTTTTTCTAATTCAAATACTTGCAATCATCTACAAGCTTGGGGAATAGTGGCTGGAAAGCTGCCTGGTGGAAAAGGGCCTGGGGGTATTGATTGACAGCCGGTTGAATATGAGCCAGCAGTGTGCCCAGGTGACCAAGAAGGCCAACAGCATTCTGGCCTGTACCAGAAATAGTGTGGCCAGCAGGACTAAGGAAGTGATTGTTCCCGGAACTCGTCACTGGTGAGGTCTCACCTCGAATGCTGTGTTCAGTTTTGGGCCCCTCACTGCAGGAGGGACACTGAGGTGCTGGAGCATGTCCAGAGAAGGGCAACAAAGCTGGTGAAGTGTCTAGAGAATGAGACTTATGAAGATCAGCTGAGAGAACTGGGGTTGTTTAGTCTGGAGAAAAGAAGGCTGAGGGGAGACCTTATCGCTCTCTGCAACTACCTGAAAGGAGGTTGTAAAGAGGTGGGTGTTGGTCCCTTGTCCCAAGTAACAAGCGATAGGACAAGATGAAATGGCCTTAAATTGTACCAGGGGAGGTTTAGATTGGATATTAGGAAAAATTTCTTCACTGAAAGGGTTGTCAAACATTAAAACAGGCTGCTCAGGGAAGTGGTTGAGTCACTATCCCTGGAGGTATTTAAAAGACGTGTAGAAGTAGAGCTGAGGGACATGGTTTAGGGGTAACTTGGCGGTGCTACATTAACAGTTGGACTCAATGATCTCAAAGGTCTCTTCCAACCTAAATGATTCTATGATGCTATGATTCTATGATCTACTTAACTTAGATATGAGTGATATGGAGGAGGGATCACCAATATGCTCAAAAATAATAAAAGACAGCCTAGCATTAAGGAATCAATAGAGGAACAAAGACTTAATTAAGTCAGTAGAAGAAACCAATTTTTAAAAACGTATGCCCAAAGACAAAAACAGTTCTTAATAAGAAATATTTGCACTAAAAATCAGAATGATGTGATATGGTGAAAGATCCAAAGCAGTTCAAACATTTGTTTAAAATGGCCCCAAAATATGTGATTCATGTTGCATTAAATGAAGATATTTTTATTTCAGGTAAATTATAACTCCTAAATATCAACAAATACCATCTTCCTTAAAACCTCCAACAAATACCATCTTCCTCCAAAACCTTCAAACCATGCATGTCTCAAAAAAAAAAATAAATAAACAGAGGCAAACAATTTAGGGTATTTGATGAAAACTTTGTGTGGAGCCCCATAGTGGAGTTCTGCCCATCAATGATTATCCAGGTTAGCTCAAGATGCAGTTTCTTTTATATTTCCTCATAAACACAGGAAGCACAATAAGCAATAGCTCAAAATTATATTCTCCAAATACACTGTGAATTTTTTCAATGATAGAAAGTTTTTCTTTTCGATATTCTAATCGCAAGAGCCAGCTAATGGTACGGCATTTCATCCTACAGAAAGAGGCAAAGATGCATATACGTCTGCAAAATTTTCACTTGGACAGAATTTCTCTCCTCAGAAAGAGATCATAATTTTCAAGCCTTGTAACTTGTGAAAAGCAATACTAGTGACTAAGTGTGTCAATTATATTTTTGAATAAGATTAGTGGAAGAAAATTAGAGACAATATTTGAGGGAGCACTGTGTGATAGATACTGGTTTCTGTTCTTATTTTGAAAGAACAGAAACAAATTTGTCACATTCACTTGGCATATTCTATAAAATTATTAAACAAAAGCCCCCATCACAAACATAAACAAATAAATAAATTTGGATATTTAATGGGAAGTTTTATTATGCTATTTGTTAAATTTCTTGAAAAGCAAAGTTTTCTCAAAACTGATTAGCAGGATTTACTGAAAAGGGCAATATACAAACATGAAATATTTTATCAGTGGAGAAAATATCATCTGGGCCTTTGAGTGTACTTTCATTGAATCCAAAGGCAAACTGCCTCTGAGTTCTACTACCAGAAGCAAAACTGTGTTCCAGCATTCATTATTATTATTATTATTCTGTTTTCAGCATAAGTAGCATAACGATCTTATTTTTATTTGCAAGGACAATTAGTATTTTTTTTATTTGCTGAGAGTTTATTTCAAATTCTGTTTCCTGTACTGTTTCCTGTTCCATGGGCTTATATTATCATATTTTGTTGCTAGTCTTGTCAATAAATCCTCTAGATTAAGAATTACAAATTGCTTGCTGTACATTTTAAGATCTAGCTACATATTCTGGGTTTAATATTTTCCAGTAGTAACATCTCTTTTGAGGTTTACATTCCATTCAGGATAATGCTATTCATTTAAAGATAATTCAGATGAGAATGAAAGTGTGGTTATCTTTTCCTCTGCTAGTTAGTAAAGCTAGTACTTAAGAAGGAAAGAAATTTTAAACCTAATCCTTATAGGTGCCACTGATCCGCTGATTGTCAGCTTGGCAAAGCAGAGCACTAAGTTGTCCCTCTGTGGGATACACTGGCAGTAACTTCATTGTCTGAAAGTGTAAACCTAAATAATTCCTTCTGTGATTCCTCTGTTATAAGTAGAGAGACACAGGCACGTAAAATAAAGGGAGCTGTTTAATCCTAAAAGCGCTCTTTCCACTAAAGGTTAAAAGAGGTATTCACCTCAGCTGTACAACTTTTAGATGTCTGAAATAGGAAAGATGAATGCAACTCATTGCTTCTTTAAGAATCTGGTGCTGAGCAAGGAAGCTAATATGATGTATAAAGGTCTATGTACATCCCTTTCCTTTATAAAATGATGATCCATAGGCAAAAACATCTTCAGACCTATTTTATGGTTTAACAGCTAATTTCTGCTTTCAAGTGACACTTTTTATATTTATATATATAATTCTCTGACGTATGACATTCTTCAGAAGTTAATTTCATTATGTGATCTGGAAAGGCTGTGGGTTGCACCCTTCCTGTACTCCCACATGTTTATACTTCCCTTCTGAATCTGCAATGAATCACAGAGTGATAGTTTTCTCATGGAAGGAGAGACAATTTTATAGCATCTGTATATATCGCAATACCATTTGAAAAACCTAGTATCAGGCTACTAGTTGGTAATGCTTTAAGATATATATATAAAAACCATGGCTATAAAATACATATTCTGAATGGAAACTCTGAAATGCATGAGTAATTTTTAACCTAGCATGCTTCGTCCTGATTCAGAAGATAACATCTGACTTGCCCAGAGCCACAGAGTATCAGGGACTGAGAACTGTCCAGCTTCTGACCAAGATGAAACATCCTCTCAAACAAAAAAGCAATTGACTTAAGCAATAGCTCATTTTATTGTTGTTGCTTTCTTATAATGTGAAAAACAAAGACATTAATTTTAGCTTTAGCAGGATACTATACAAGGTAGAATTCCAACAGAGAGAGTCTTTCCTTCTCAGTTTACTTTAACTGGTTGCATAGGAACCTATAGAAATCCTAAAGAACAACTACAGCTATTGAAACAAATACTCCTAAAGAATATTTCTTGTGGCATCTTATACATGGGGCCTACAGACCTATCAATTTGTGCCTATTCACTTGTTTTCCACCAAGTCAAATCAAGTAAATTCTGAAGATCTCTATGGAAATTACAGTAAGTTGTGATCAATTGCAAGAACTATCATTACACTATTTTAAAGCATGATTGCTTTTGTAAAACTGTTAAACTAACTATTTATTCCCAAGGATGGCAAAGCAAAGAGTGGGAACACTGTGAATACATCAGGTTCCACTTTGAGCCTCTCCAAAGCTGAATTGAATTTTGTCTCCAAGGACTGATGAATCTGAAGACAGTTATTTAATTTTTACTGTGCTGGAAGGCTAATGATACTGATCTGAGAATGCAAGACAAAAAAGTTTAAAGTAAAGACTGTGATTTACTAATGTTTATGGGTTAACATCTCCTAAATGTTGGAGACTTTTCTTCTCTATGAGCAAAAGTTGAGAAAGTGAAAGAACAGTGGAGAAAGAGGTCATTTACAAGAACAATGAAAAGAAATGGAACCCAAAAATTCCTTTATAGTTCCA
Source organism: Pluvialis apricaria (assembly GCA_017639485.1). NCBI lineage: Eukaryota > Metazoa > Chordata > Aves > Charadriiformes > Charadriidae > Pluvialis > Pluvialis apricaria. The sequence goes on from CM030007.1 coordinate 175,634,467, forward strand.
GAGGAAATGGAGAAAAACAACAGAGCACTGGCACATTGTATTTTTAAATATGATGTACCTGCACTTCCCCACGATTCCTGCCACATAAAACATGCTCAGATTTAAAGTCTGGTTCCAAATTCTAAAGAAACATATATTTTTGTTTGTTTCAATAACAGAAAAGCATTATATTTGTTAAAGCAACTGGGCAAGGAAATCAAGATTTCTTTACATTTGTTTATATGTTCTGCAGAAGTCTACTGAGATTGCCACCTGAACTATTGTTACCCTAAGAATACTTTTTAAATCCTTTATTTTCATTTCTTGTTCAGTTTTAAAATGTTCTCAAGCATATAGTTATGTATTATGTTACATTTATGGACCAAGATTTACATTTATATTAATTGGAAATTAATTCTCATATGTTTTATCAGTATGAATACTAGTCATAAAATTATCATTGGGTGAGATAACTTCATTGAAGAAAGACTGTTTTTCAACACATTGGGGTTAGAAAAGAGTATTTACAAAAACTGAAGTTATGCAAATATTGTAAAAATGAACCCCAGGATTTAAAGTCAAATTTCATCCTTCATTGATCAAACATAAGAAAGACTTGTATATCCAAAACACAAACCCAAATAATTAATGCCACCTACGAAAACTGAGGAAGAAGTCATATCATTTCTTTGTGTTGAAAGAACTCAAAGTTCTTCCTGTTTTATTTGTTTTTACCCTAAATTATTTTTTTCCCCCAAGAAAGCAGTAATGTATTTGAATTTGCTGTGACTGTGAATTAAAACATATACATGTTCAGAATGCTGATTGTGTATTACACTCTCTCCAGTACTCTGCATTCTATTTCTAAGATACAACTTTTCATGGGCTTCTTTACCTTCTGATATTTTTTATTAGAGATGTTCCTTTTCAGTAACTTTTAATGTGTTTGCCTTAGTGTCTTGGCAATATGATTGCAGCGAAGAACTTTCTGGAGTAAAAGTAACTGAAAAGTCTGAAAATAACTTGATCTCTTGGAGATTTTCTACAGAATTTTCATTTTCTGCTCAGGCTATGAAAACCCCTGAATTTTTGGTCCATGTCCTGTATAATGCCTTCAACGATTGCGGAAAGTGAATATGAAGGAACACAGCAAGTCATGGTTTTATTAAGAGGGAATACTGTAGAATTTTCCTAGAACACAAGTAAGGTTAAAGAAAGTCTCAGTTGTCCTTTGATGGTAAACAGTAAAATATTTTTATTGTGACTCGGAGAGTGCTTTCTAGCTTGAAGGGAAGAGGTGTGCTACTCCCCCTGCTCCTGTCCAGACAGAGCAGGGTTAAGCGGCACTTCCTCTTCCCACACCACCCTTTTGAAGCAAAGGAGATCCAGGTGCAGAGCTTACACAGAAGGCATGGCATGTTTCGAGACACTCTTTGAGACTCCCAACGTCTCTGTATGTTACAGGACCAGGACAAAAAGATAAACTAGATAACTAACATTTCTTTATCGTGGTGACTCAAAGAAACAAAGGCACTCGGTGACCCTGGAAAAGTCTTCTTGGGGACTGCTTTGTTGTATCTGGTGTTTACACATGAACACAGTAGTCTAAATGTCCCTTACACAAAGGAGTGCACCAGATCAGTGCTTCAAATGTATATATTAGATCTTTTAAAACAGAGACTGCAGAAGTAAGAGCTTCTAAATAGGAGGACCTGATCTGCAGATCAGAATTTCCACTTTTCTTTGACAACAATATAGGTTATGTATTGAATAACATAGAGTATTTGCCTTTTTCCTCTTTAAGAATCAACAAGTTATTTAAAAAAAGCCAAAACAAACCCATCAGTTCAGACTGAACACAGTTTTATGTGACAACTTCGCCCTCAGACTGAAACACAACAGATAATGAGAACAGATTTAGTTTTCTGCTTGCAAAAGAAGGACACCCTGTAGGCAAAATACATTACGTTAAAAATTAATAAATATATTTGTATACATTTAAAACACTCATTTTGAAGTATAGAGTATGTAGCAGTAGGGATAATCCTGCTGTTTAGATGAAGTGCACACTCTAATAGCCTTTCTTTTAAAGCCTCATTTTCTATTCAGTATGATTTTTAAAGCAGGGAAAATAGGTGTCCAGCCTCAACAGACTTTTCTTTGTAAGCTTACAAAACTAATGAGAAAAATAAGAAAAGTTGTGAGGTTAAGATCAGTATAAAAATGAGAAATATATTATTATTTTATATGAAATCCTGCGGACTGAATTCTTCCCTTGTCTACAGATTTTCTCAATGTCATTACTGTTGTAAACCAATTCATTCTGGGTTTTTTTTCTTATGTTGCAGACCTTATGAAACCAAGTATTAAAGACATACAACAAGACTGAGAGGTATGCGAGGGAATTATCATGGAGCTGAGCTCTCCTGAACTGAAAGTTGGGTAAGAACACCAGAAGATCAAGTAAAAAAGAAAATTGAACTTATTACTATAGTACCATAACATCTATTTCAAGATAGAAACCCGTTTATAAACAAGGCTACTTATACCTTTACCTTATAGATCTCTGTATACTGAAAAAAATAAACAGTTTGTTCTTAATTTTATTACAAAGAGTGTATCTTCTGCATGAGGGAGGCCACATTTTGGTGAGATAGCCTATACAATTCCATTTTATTGCCATCATTTACATTCAGTAACTTGAATATCCTGATAAATAAGTCAGAAAGAAACCAAATATGACCTCAGTAGTTGTAAATTAATGCCCAGAGCTACTAACATTTCTGCCTCAGAAACAAAGCCAGCACTTTCAGAAAGAGTAACAGTTACAGAAGGAAAAATATTTATTTGAACAAATTATAGATTACAGATTCTTTCTCAACATTTTTGCTCTCGCTTTCCTGTACTTCCTTTTAGCTGTGACTATCTGATATATTTCTCAGTTTTGGATATTGGGAGTTTGCTTCATTGTGATGAGTAAAAGCAGTGATAAACTGCTGCATTCAGGTTGTTCTTCAAAACAAGATTTCAGTAAATTTTTTAAATTCACTTTCACAAAGCGTCCACAGAATATTTCCCCTTACATAGCTCTTCTTTACAATAACAGTACTGGAAAATTTTTCCAAAATTCTGTTTTAACTCCTCATAGACTAAATTAAACTTATCATTCTCTAAAACTGTACCAGGTGAGGATTACAGATCTCTATGATCTAACAAAAGTACTTCTCTCATTATGCAAAATGTATATATTTATTGCCTATTTTTGCAGTCATCCAAATCTACAGTCCTGAAAAATCGTACAAATAAGTGCTGAAAACACCACAACGTGTAACTTAGTGCTTCATTTAAGCAACCTTACTGTCACTCAGTCTCTGAATATTGCTGCTGTTCACAATGTTGATGCAAACTAAACCAGTATGTTTTTCACAGTAATTTTACAATCCTACAGTGGAACTAACTGACCAGGATAGTGTAACAGTACTAGTGTTGGTCAACAGCAATGCCCTAGTTAATTTAGGAGATGTACTTACTGTTAAATATATATTAGTAAGAATTTAAATTTTCACCTCTGAATGGCAGGTTTAGTAAGTGGCTACAGTGTGTTTAAGAAAACTCATTGGCCTTTGCAGACTGGAATCACACAGCAGACCAGAATCCAGTACTTAGCAGTTATCAACTTTTACCTGAAAATTGTGGCTATGCTACATGGCAAATTCTGCTTCACCTGTGAGCCGAAGATATTCAGAAATCCAACAACTCATCTTGTTCACAACTGTCCAAGTTCAAGTTGTATTACAATTCCACACCAACTTGGGACAGTAGGTAAGGGTACAGGTCAAGATTCACTGTGGTATGGTATGCTGCATAGATATAATGGTTAATAATTGTTAATGAAGTGAGGGAAGCACTTGTAATAGCTTGATGTTGTTAGTATTTTCCTGATATATCGTCATTCTTCCAGGGTCTCCAGTTTGTGCTCTATATTTTCATTTTGTTAAATTTCCATTTGGCTATGAATTGGTTGAAAAGTTTTAGAATCATTTTCAAAACAGAAATGAAGACTGTGCAGGAGAAGGTAACATAAAAAGTCTATGGGCATGAAAAGTGAAGGGCCCAATCAGCAGCCCTATTTAACAATGAGAGAAGGGATAGAAAGGTACTTTGTATACACAGTTTCTCAAGTAATTCTTACCTATTCTCCTGAAACAGCAGTCAGCAAGTGCTCCCGTGCAGTGAGGCATGAGAACTGGGGAATGATGAGAACAGGCTAGCTCTGGAAACCACACATCAAGATCAGTTGCTAACACTCTTAACAGATGATGCACCGTAAAAAAAGAGTTAGGTGGATTATAGGCATCTCTATGTTTACTGACAACCATGATGGATTTTAGGCAGGATAACTGAAGTGAACAATTTCTCTAGCTAAAACAACTGAACAAGAAATTTTGTCCATTGAAGAGGTTTTGCAGATTGAATTAGGTAACTGTGGAGTCAATCAATTGTGGAGAATAGCTGGTGTGAATGCTTTTTGCGCTACAGGTGCTTATAATCCATTTTACCTCGCAGTCTTTCATCTGAATATGGCCTCTGCAGATAGACAGGGTTTTAGATGGGATATAGGGGAAAGGAGTCATCAACTAAGTTTTAGACATATTACACAAATTTGGGAGAATCAAAACTGGAGTAGACTAGACAATATTACTGTGTCGTGGTTTGACCCCAGCCTGCAACTAGAACTATGCAGCTGCTTGCTCACTCCCCCAGTTGGGACTGGGGAGACAATCAGAAGATTAAAAGCAAAAAAACTCATGGGTTGAGATAAAGACAATTTAATAAGTAAAGCAAAAGCCGCGTTCGCAAGTAAAGCAAAACAAGGAATTCATTCACTGCTTCCCATTGGCAGGCAGGTGTTCAGCCATCTCCAGGAAAGCAGCGCGCCATCACGCATAACAGCTACTTGGGAAGACAAAATGATGTAACTCTGAACATCCCCCGCTTCCTTCTTCCCCCAACTTTATATGCTGAGCATGATGTCATATTGCATGGAATAGCCCTTTGGTCAGCTGGGGTCAGCTGTCCTGGCTGTGTTCCGTCCCAATTTTTTGTGCACTTCCAGCCTCCTCGCTGGCAGGGAGGGGGTGAGGAGCAGAAAAAGCCTTGAGTGCTTAGCAACAACCAAAACCACCAGTGTGCTATCAACACCATTCTCATCCAAAATCCAAAACATAGCACTATACCAGCTGCTAGTAAGAAAGACAACTCTATCCCAGCTGAAACCATGACATATTGTCACAAAATAAAAACAGAGGACTGCATCTGTGCCCATAAGGTTTCTAAACAGGACCATGAAGGACCTACAGTCCAATAAATTGTTGGGTGGCTCATAGGTAGATCTGTGACCCACCTGGAAGTTAGCTTTCCCTGCTTTGCCTGTTCAGCCAGCATTGCACCTGGATAGTTGTGCAGACTTTACCTCATGTCTTGAGTAAACTGAAATAAAACAAAAAAACAACCCCCCCAAAAAAAACTCAGAACCCTTGTGGCATTCTAAGTAGTAAAATCTGGGCTGGCCCTTTCAAGCTGTGAAAAATTGACTCATAGACACTGACCTGAAAGGAAGGTGAATGGATATTTTTCTGCTTACACCATAGTAATGCTCCCATATAGTATATCCTCAGGTTGCAATGGAAGACCATGCACTGCATGCAGATTCATTGACAACAACTTTTTGGTCTTATTTTATGTTGACTATGCGCTGACAGAGGAGTAAAATTGTGACATTTTTGTAGTGCTTTTACTGAACTGAGACTTGTGAGTGTCTTGCAAAGAGATGCATTAGAAGTTCTTCTGTTTGACTGGGGAGAATATGCTGCACAAAAATTTCTTTTTCCTAGGGGCAAACTACAGTGACTCAGCAGCAATCTTTTAGAAAAATCTTTAAATTGATTATCACTCTCTTAATGTGTAAACATTCATGGGATTTGTTTCATCCTCCTTATTTAATACTAGTACGTGTGTGAGAGAGGAAATCGTTTCTTGGCTGCCAGAGGACAGTACCCCGCTGCTCAGGAAAGGAGACCTTTGTGGTTTGTGGAACCAAACCCAATTTTCTTTTCTGTTCTGATTACAAGATTCTATCTGGGGACTTGGCAAAAGAACTGAAGAATTACAGAGGCTCCACAATTCATTGATCAAGTATATTGTACCCTTCACTTCTCTGTTTCTGATAACTTGTTTTTAATCTGTGGTGGTTTTATTAGTAGTATTCTGGCTGTGGGATTTCTCTGTGGATAAAAGAAATTTCTTGACCTAGGTTATCTATTTACAACAGTAGAAACTTTTGGCCTGAATGAATACTTTCTTCATGATTTTTATTGTTTCAGAATGAGTCATGTTTAAAGATTAGTGAGAATCTTAACTAAAGCTTCCAAGTGGCCCTCAGAGCTGCTTTCTGACTGGGTGTTAAATGATTTGAGCCAACTGACTGGGCTCTTTTTGTTTATGTATTGCACACTTTCCCTCTTTCCTAGCCCATGATATTAATGGTACATGCTAATTGACATTAATTTATTTTCCTCTATGAAAGAACATCCTTTGTCTAAACCAGTCTTATCAATTGTAAATTTTTGCCTCCTGAGATTTGACATAATCGTTGTCAAGGTTTTTATCTTGGGATTGTTTTTTTCCAGCTCTATCACTATACAGAGAGTGAAATGAAGCCTTTACAAATTGCTTCTTTCCACCCGGACTACATTAACTCCTTCGAACTTACAGGACAGAGTGGCTGGAGGAGAAGTGGTATGATTAGCTGGAAACTGCACGAATGCTACCTGCAAATTATGTACAGCTTCTGGAAGTCTCCTTTATTGTGGATGTCCTGGATGAACCAGGCAATGGTGACTTCTCTGTGAAAACTGTAATATTGCTTGAAAATAATTTTTGTTTCTTTCCCTATGATTCCCATAATGTGGAAGTCTCACCTCTATGTATTATCTTTTTTTAAATGCTGGATATTTTACACATGATTATACAGTGAACAAAACACTTCTTTATGTCTCCCTCTCAGTGATTGCTCTGAAAACATTTTTAGAGTAAACATAAATCTACTGTAGTGTTTCTGTATTTTCTCCTTTTGTTGAAATAAGTGGTATTCTCTTTGCTTTTTTTTCTGTGTGTAGTTTTAACTGCTTTGTGTCACAAGTAATTGTTTTCCTGTTACCTTGACCTAAATTCACTAGTCCAAATGACAGACACTTCTGATTATTGCAGATTCTGTGATTTTAATCCAATTACAGCTTGCTTATTTTAATTCTAGATTTTACATAATTTTTTAAGTTGTGAGGAAGGTGGCTGTTTGTAAAAATGTGTGGAATTTGCCTGTTGCATTCATCAAGCTAACATAATTAATTAAAAACGATAACAAACAAAACAAAACAAAAAAATCCAAGCAGCTGAATAAAATTCAGCAGGGTGCCAGTGCAAGTGATGCAAAATAGTTTTGTCCTTGCAGTGTGCCTCTCTTTCTCCCTCCTCCCTCACTCTCTCCCTCTCTCTGCTTGCTGCTAAAACAGATTATCTGGCATTCTCCATTCTGTAGAATAAGCATCTGGCTGCACACCTGGAAAGCATGCTGAGTTCACTAACCTTGTTAATGAAATCTGTGGAGCAGTTAGTTAATGGATACTCCCTGTATCTTGTTCTTTTCTAGAAAGGATTTTACCTTATGCTTGTGAGTTTTGGACTGATTAAAATCAGTGTGTTTATTGCAACTGAGGAGGCTGCCTCTTTTTCTGTGGCAGTCACAGGCCAGGTCAGTGTTTGTGTAGTTCTAGTGTCCAAGAGCTATCCAAGCCCATGTACACCATAGGTTCTTGTGTTGTGACTTATTTGTATGCACACTGAATGGTGGTTGGGTCTGTCAGGCATGACATGTCTCACAAGCCCTTGCAACATGCCTGACAAATCTCCTTTAATGGTAGACATGAAGGTTCTCTTACAGTTTTGGTGGAAAATGAGTGGGAATACTAGACGTGTTTGAATTCCCCATGGGTTTTCAAAGTAAAGCTACTCACAATGTAGCAGCAGGACCTGAATGGAACAGCTGACTTAAAGTAGGAACCGTTATGATATAAATAAATTACAAATAATTAATGCAGAAGTAGGACAAGTATGTTCATATTACCAACAGGTATATACCAAAGTTGCAAAGGAGGTGGACATCGTACATAGGGACAGCAGAACTGATGTTTGTCTACTGAACTTGCCCTGGTTCCTGTCAGCCATACTAACTGCAATAATAATGGAAGTCTGGGGAATTTTCACTGATGGAAGTACATATTATATGCATCTGCAGCTCTGATTCAGTTATGCTCCCTGTTTCCAGAGTGCGATAACTGTTTGCATGCTGTAAATGGCATCCGGTACTGCTAGGTGGATATATGGCTGGCAGACCTCTCCAAAGGTGATGAGCTTGATGACCTCACTGACACTGATCCATTGTGCTGCAACAATTTGCCTATGCAGAGCATTCTGATGCCTTTGGTTCCTTCCCTCATCTCTCCCTGTGTCACAAGCTCTGCCTGTTGCAGGAAGCTCATGTAGTGAGCTCAATATGTATGTTAAAAGGGTACGTGAGCTGAAACCCTGGCACAGTCCACATCACATATGGCTCAGGCAAACTGAAAGTGCAATGACCAATAGGTCATCACCACTTGTATCAAGAGAGTTTTTGGTGTATCCATAGCTCCTGGGATGTAGCATAGTGCAGCAGCTGTCAGGTTGTTTGGAGACAGCAGAGGGCCTAGGAACTCTCAGCCTTGTTGATAAGTCACGATAGTCTAGGACACCACACCTGAACACTCCTCATCAAAGATCTATTAGAGCTGTCTACATGTGGCAGCGTATCAGTGTAATGTAGGGTAACTATTAGGTCTTTTTATTTAAGCTCTAATTCATCAGCTATCTGTAACAAGGAAGATCATCATAGAATCATAGAATCATAGAATGGTTTAGGTTGGAAGGGACCTTGAAGATCATCGAGTTCCAACCCCCCTGCCACAGGCAGATATTGAAAGAAAACTCATAGCAAAACATTGTTTTAAAACTTTTACTAAAGATTTAAATTGTTGTCACCTGAGTTCATGATATATTTGGTAATGACAAATTATAACCATATTCTCAGCCTACTTTTAACCCATGGAACTGCAAAGGTGAGAACATAGACCAATAATCTATCTACTATATAGGTGTGAAGTAGAAAAAGGAAATTTGTTGTACTTAAGAAGTATTTAATAAATCAGAATTAAATAAATGTTGGAGCTAAACATTTAGAAAAACATATTTAGAAACTAGATAAAGATATTTTCAAGCTGTTCTGTGAAGAGAACCAGGTGAAGGAAAACTATGTACATGGTTTGTGAAAGGTTATTTTTAAACGCACACACAACTTGGAGTCCTAAAGTCACTTTTCATACTAACATTTAACACTCACTAGTTAAATCTTAGGCTTCCAGCAGCTGTTGCTAAGCTATTGAGACAGTCATCAGTACAATAGCTTTGAACTATTAGCTGATAAAGTCTCGTCTGGATAATTTTACCGTTAATAGGATACATTTTGACTCTTTACAGCTCTGTAAGTTGCAGTATGCAAACTAAAAGGTGTTAGTAGGATACTTATTTTCTGTATTTGCGTAATAAAGATTAGGATTTTGAATCCAGAATTGAAGCAGAATTAATTGCTTTACCATGAATGAAAATAAAATGGTAATGTACTGTTTTTGAAGAGTTAAATATTGTGAATTCTTTTCTTGTGATACTGCCATCTTTCCATTAATGTTTAATTTGAGTTATTAAATAATTACATGATTTTTATTTAATGCATATGTGCAAATGTTTTCAATGCTTGTAGTGGTCACAGTTTCTCATTCTTATTGGTGCAGTTCTCTGAAAATAACCTGCTTCAAAGGCTGCTGAGATAAATTTTTTATTATTCACTGTTTACTGCATTTCGTGTTGTCTCTGGATTTTAAAACTTCTTTGCCAATTCCCTGATTTAAATTATTTCACCCCTGATGTCAGACACATAGTAAATTATGAACAATACTTCCTTTCATTAGGAGAAATGTTACTTCATGAAGAGATGAGGCATAGAGGGGAATGGAATGGTACTCCTCCACTGGGAGTACTCAGATATCTTGTTTATTAGAAAACATGCTGAACTAATTGGGACTCCATTTTTATATCACTGTCAGATGTAGGGTGACATTTTGAAAAGATTTCTTTACCAGTTGTGCAGAGCTCAGTGAATAGTTTTGTTAGACTCCATAGTGACAGTGAAATACTAAGTGCTCATTTACGTTTCCCTGATTCAGATATAACCTCCCAGATGTCCCAAAAAAGTGGTCTACTTCAGCAAACCTTTACAACATTAATATTTTTTTACCTCTTTACAGATGGATTTCCTAGCACCTTTGCCAATTTTTTTATTGTTGCATGTAACTTCTGTTAAGCAGTGCGGGACTGGGATTTCAGTCATCTAGAAGTCTTGAATGTTGAGATGGACTCTGTCAGAGTGAAAGATGGAGACTTAAACTTATTGTTCAAGTATTTCTGCTTCATAACTCTTTCCATCTTAGCCACACCAAGACAAAAATGACTACTACACCTTTTTTGGGTGTGACCATACATAAAGAGACCAGGCAGGTCTGTGACCCAAGTCAATATATTTCAGACATATTTTGTCTTTCAAAAGACATGTTAAATGTCTTTACTTATAAGCATGAACAATGTGACCACTGAGTTGCCAGTTTTATCTTGAGCAGGTGGTATGAAAGCAGACATGTGACTTCTACATTGTCCAGTGCTAAAGCCAGGTAAATTCCACATGTAAATGTGAGATTCCTGGAGACTTAGTTTCAAGGGCAGATCAAATTTATATGTCTGTGTAAAGCAACATAAAAGTGTCATGTCTGAGCCTAAGTTGCCAGCTGTTGGCTTTGTGACACCAAGGCAGGAGAAAATGATCCAGGTGGCCTTGTTTGCCCTGTACACACTGTAAATAGCTATGCCTTTGAATACATACATCTGCATTAAGGAATAGCAGAGGCCTAATTATTCTTCCTGGTGTGTCCCAAGGCCTGGTAAAACTCTCATATGAGTAAGAACTTCTGCTTAGCAAGTTTATGAAGGCAAGTTTGGGACTTCAGTGTAGACCTGAATCTATCACAGAAGCATTATACTGAGGTATCTGAAAAATCCCTGCGTTTGCCAGAATGCTGGCTGGCAAAAGTGTTTTTTCACTATATAGCTAAATTACTCTCACCTATTTAGAAACAGGACTTGGGAAGTTGAGACTTGAATGAAACCATGTACATCATAAACACTGTTACTGTATCTTCAGTTATGCTAGGATCTACTCAGAGTTTTTCCTCAGCAGGTTTGTGACATGCAAGCTACTCTTCATATTTATCATAACCTGCATTTTGTGCAAGAGTGTTCCATATTGTGCTGCTTTTTTTTTGACAATAGTTTTATGAGAGATCCCATATTCCTTTGAGAAGACCTATCAAATTCGGTCTAGAGTTTAAAATATTTTCTTTGTTCATTAATACTTACACATGGTAGAGGAAAGATGCTGACTCCTGAAAGTAGGTACAGGATGATACTGAATTGCTTAGTGAACTTCTCAGTCTGGGCCCATATAAACAAATACAGGTTTAAAGACAATATTAAGCCTAGAACTGTCAACTTTGACTTAGCCTCTGTTATCAACTACTTAACCTGACTCAGCTGAGTCAGTCAGTCTGATATTGGTTATTCTGGCACTTAGAAGGCAATCAGGCACCTAAACTTCAATAACTAGAGTAATTGTAGAGGTGATAGGTTCCAACCACACCAGTAGATAACTGTACTTAAGTTGCTGCCCAAGTGACAATTTATCCATTGTAATCATTTACATCAAAGTGCAAGACCATAACACATTTAGGTGCCATCTTACCCCAGGTAAGCTCTCCCTACATGTCCTTTAAGGACATTTGGGAGCACACTAAGTGCAATTAAGAAATAGTTCAGTGAAGTAGTATCAAACAATTTAGACGTCTGTACAAAGGCAAAACACACATGTATGTCTGTATTTGTGCTTTAACTCTTATTGTCAGGACAAGGGGTGATTGCTCTGCAACAAAAAGGAAGACAGGAGCCAAAGGTAACAGCAAGGCAAGCATGACAGTGTCCGCACTGACAGATGACAGTCCAACAGCATCCAAATGCAAAAAGCAGACCAGGTCTGGTGAAGATGGTCAGCCACCACAGTCCAGCTGGCCAGGTAGGTCTACCGTGGCAAGAGAGGTCCCAGGTCAAGCCAAGGTTAACAAAGTAAATAGCCAGGCACAAACACGACAACACTGCTGAGGCAAGAGCCAAAGGCAAGCAAAGTGCCTCTGAACACAAACGGGAAAGCCTCCAATGAAGCTCCCCACCACTCTCTCACAGAGCTGTTTCAGCAGTCTGATCCAAGGTTAAATGGCTGCACCATAACAGAGCTGGCACAGACAGCCAAGCACCTGGGCTGGGGGGAATGTGCTTGTCTTCACGGTTCTGACTCTTCTCTCTGGCTGCTGTATAACTTTAAATGACCAAAATAATACTTTTATTCTGAAATTGTTTTTACAATCATGGTGATTTGGTTTAACTGCAATGAAGCTGGTGGATACAACAACTGTTCTTCACTCAGAATAAGTATAAAAATGATTGAATTCTTTAAAGAATAACAAGCTTAAATATCAAGAACTGTTACCCAGAATAGTCAAACTTGGTGAAGGAGTAAAACGGTGCAAAGGCTTTTTCAAAGTTCCCATAGCAAGAAAAATGTAGGGACAGCGATTATTTTGGAGTCTTCTTAGAGACCTATGTGAAAGAAAACATGCATGAAAAGAACCAGAAATTCAGGAATACCCAGAGAAGAAATCCTTAGCCTGCTTCTGGAAAGGAAGCCATGAAACAGAGGTTGGGAACAAGTACTAGTGAATTAGAGGCATGGAATTCTAAAGCTGAAGTGGAGACATTTCTTCTTGTTTGATCTTCATCGTGTTTAAGAAAGCAGGCTTCTCTGCCCAGGTTTTCTAATGGAACATGGTTGAAGTAAAGAACAATCTGCCCTCTGTCATTGAATCCTTTGAACAGAAATTACCAACATGCTTAAATTAATTTCTCATGTTTGAAAGGGATAATAGTCCCCTGATAGCAAGTCCTCTTGAAGCCCCTAGAAGAAAAGAGTTTTGAAGTGCTAAAATGATGTCAGAGACCAGATAATTAATGGTTTTTATAATCATGCAACTACAGCAAAACCCAAAATAGCAGAATTTGTCTTTGAGGAGACATGCTTTTATTTTATTCTACCATAAAATTTACTTTCGCATTTAGATTTCAAACACGGGACAAATGAACAGTAGTTTGTTAACCAGAATGTTTTTCACTTTCAGGAAAACTTAACGGAAAATAGTTTCATCTTTTGTAAGTCAAAATCCTGCAAGATGCTGCAACAGTTCATTGTGTCACTAGTAACATATGGAGTTCCCAGCTTTCATACTGCTGAAATTTATCCCCAGATAAAATAAGAAAATAATAAAATTATGCATTATTAATTCTCTTTCAGCAGTAGAAAAATCATCTGATTCAATTACGTTTTGTAGAACCTGATTTCACTAACTCAGAATAAATGCTATAAAACACATCTTTTCCATAGAATATTTTGGAGCCCTTGTCTTTTTTCTTTATTTTCTTCATTTTTTAAGAGGAAAAAATAAGTTGTTGAAATTTTTTATTTTCCAAATATTGAGGACTGAAAGATTCTAAAACTTTGCAGTCAAATCATTAAGAGGCCACGTCAATATTTATTTTGAATTGGCAACCTACAAATAATTGGATTTTTCCCTTGGAGTAGTTCAAAGAGTTCCCACCTATATTTTCATTCTCACTTTCCTCAAGGAAAGCAATAGAAAATATCAATGAACTTGCTTTTCTGAGTACCATTCTATCTTGGGAACTGCAGGAAATAAATTCATTCACTCTGAAAGTGATATTTTCAGTCAGAAAATCAAATGGTTGGGTTCAAATAATATATATCTGAAGCACCATACACACACTATATACCTGACATTTACTGAATGATTCATTATTTTTATATCTTCCCTCCTTACTGAGAAAATGAGGTAAAGTTTGAATGAATAGTAGGTGGTTAAGGTGGATCTTCAGCAGACAACTTATTATTGATGCCAAAGAAAAGGAGGAATGAATTTTTCATAAAGTCAAGATTTAATGGATAAAATAAACAACATTTATTACCAAGTATTTCAAAATTGACAGATAAAAAGGCTGACTGAGATAAGTAAGCAGTAACATAGATGCCAAAAATACCAAGGGGTAGCCCCTTTGAGACTACAGAAAATATAGAAAAAAATTGTGCAACTGGGGTCTGATCCAAGGAATTCTAAGTTTAGTTGCAAAATCCCACTGGATCTCATGAATTGGGTTACTAGCACACAGATTTAAGAACTGAATCCACTTGTAAAACTTCAAGGTCTGTACATTCAAGTTAACCTCTTTCTTCCTCCTATCTGGAAAGTTCTCCTGTGCCAATTGATACTATGGTCCTGTAGGTTGAGCTGCCTTATCTCAGGAATTCACTTGGTTCAGTTTCTTTGCTGTCACTGCCTTTGCTATGAATAATACATGTGTACAGACTAAGAATTTATTCTCCATTTTTCTTTTAAAATGAGCTAATTATTCAATCTTGCCTGCCACAGTTTAACACCGTAAACTGGCAGTGTGAATAATTGTTAACTGAGAGTCCATTTAATGAGCTCAGAGATTCATGTTATGAGGACAGAAAGTTGATAAGTTTGTTCGAGGGTAATTGTTAACCAAATCAGCTATGTTCCTCATGTTGCAGTTTCTTGCTAATGGCATATAAACAAGCCATGTTGACAGTCCAGTTTAAAATCAATTTCCTCACACATCTTTTTCTTTCTTTCTCTTTCTTTTTTTTTTTTTTGTTCTTTCTTTCTGGATTCTAATTCAATAAGGTTTAGCAAATGCTGTATATTGCAGGCAAATCCCTAGCTTTAGAAGCTTTGAGTTTGCTGAAATCTCTAATGGTTATTTGCTGTTCGAAGACTTTGAAATCAGTTAGGAGTTATCATCTAAAGTTATACTTCAGGATTCAAGAGCAGGGAAATTTGACAATAAATAAAAGTATTAGACAAAAACACCCATTAACCATTTTATCCAGCTGCATTCTTGTGGCAGAGGAGACATCGTCTACAACTTTAATGGCAGGTTTAGACCTAGAGTGCCTCTGCAATTCTTTTTTTAAGTCCATTTCTTACAAACAATAAGTCGGAGCTGAACATGGTCTGTGCCAGTGCCAACACAAACAGAAGCAGTCTCTCACCATCTTCATCTGTAACATGTGGATTCTTCATGCTCCTCAGAATCACAGGAACCTCTACAGGTCATTTCTAAGCCCTGTCTACTTGATTACATAAATGGGAGTAACTGCATGTCGTCTTGTAGCCAGGATTGCCACAGATCTGCTGCTGGTAAAACTGATTCCTTTCATTTCTCTGGAAGCTTGAAAAATGACAGTAAATAAGTCTTTTGAAAACTGGGCTTACGTGTGTCAAGATTCGTGCTTCATTTGGAGCTCTTCCCTAAGGCCTCTCAGTTTTCAAATAATATTCATCTTTCTGTAATGCTGCTTCTTAGTACTTGCATCATTCTGATCACCACTGTCAGTATACTCAGAAGTAGATCTTCATAGTGCATGAAATATCATTCTATAGGCTTTACATCTTTGGAAATGCTTTCAATGTCTGATTGAATTTTTTTAGAAACAAGAAAACATGAGTATTTCCCTTCCCTTTCCTCTTAGCTTTTTGGTCTTTAGGAGGAAGCCTCAAAGATAATTTAGTCAGGCTGAACATAATTTGCAGTCTGAAGCTGCAGAAAATAATTAAAAAAGTAACTGTCATATATATATGAACAGTTTCTGCATTATTTGTTCTGTGTAGTCTGTCTTCCATGATGTTTACCTGTCTGCTTTCAATAATCCTGATTTCTGCATGTTCATTATGTTCTGTATTTCCTTCCATCTTTTCTCCTGTTCCTTCGTCTTTCCATTTAGCACATTTTTCCCTGACATACTTTGACTGATGGTTTTTAAACATCCAAATCTGTCTTTTCCAGATCACAGAAATAAATAACCTTATATAAACCACCAATCCCATTATTACTCTGACTCTATTTTCTAACCCAGTCTCCCTTGTGTCTGATTTTCTGTTAAACTATAAAGGGTTAGGACTCCATAGTTTTGCATTCACAGGATCCCTGTGCAACTTGTTAGCTCATTAATCACTGTCATAACAACGAACAAATGACTATCAAACCAGACTTTTTATTTTGTTTTGTTTATTGCCAAGACTTATATGTGAGCTTTGTAAAGTTAGTGTGATTTTCTAGTGAAAAGGAAATGGATTAATTTCCTTACATCAGTTTCATTTCAAGCATATGCATGCCAACATTAATTCGTTACACAGAGATGCTATATCCAATAGAGTCCTCTGTGACTGCTATGTTGAAAAGACATTGAAAATTATTAGGAAAAATCTCTCAGAATAAGTTACTGAAAATATTACATGCAGCAATTTTTTTTTATATGTGCAGGATGTTCAAAACTCAAGTTCGATTCCTTACAATGTACTTGCTATTCATAAAATACTATGAACTTATAATTTTCAGGGTGCAGAATGGGTGCAAACTGCTTATTAAGTGCCTGCTTTAGTAGTAGTAGGTAACCTACTTAGGTTTCATAAGTCACATGGTAGCCATTTTGGTGCCCGCCTGCCTGAATTACATCACCAAGAACTCAAAATAATGCACAAATGGAAAGATTATGGCATACATTTATGGCAGCATACCTATGCTGGTGAACATCTGAAAGTTCATGAACACTTTCACAAATACCTGACTGTTGCTGAAATGTCAAATAATGGAAAACGCCATGAAGAACTGCATCAGAATTATAGCCTGCAGTTCCTCAGTTTGATTTTTCATTTGTTTATCAACTCTACTGTATATATTGACTTAAGAATATATGAGCACAGGAGCTTTTTGTGGCTGTATTTTCAGCCCTGTGGAAATCAAGTAGTGATGCAGTGACCTCTAAAACCAATGGTGCAAGTTATCTGTCTTCTGTGGTCTCTGTGAAATGCTACTAAACCAGCAAGTAGCTGAAATGACTACATTATAAATAAAAGTTTTTACGGCCTGTGATTTGCAAAATATTAAAATGTAAGTTTATAATTGCAATTTAATTGACTTTCTAAGCAAAAATGCAGACACATTCCAATCTGTTCACCAATGATATTTCAAAGGGTTTTGTATTCAGAATGATACTCTATTAGCATGCCATGAACTCCCAGGCAATTAAACCATAGATACAGTACAGAGAAGTGGTATAAGCTGCCAAAGAAATAGGAGAGTGCTTGACATATATTTAAAAGTTCATTTGGTCTTTAGGATTAATTTGAAGCATTTCCCCACCTCGGTATACAATACAGAAACCAGCAACAAGGTTCAGTCTAAAAGGCGACACTTCAGAAGCAGAATACTGTTGATTTGACACATTTTATGGAGAAATGCCTTAGAGAAATATTTGGTGAACTTAGGGGGATATATATGATGAATGTGAATTTCTTTTTTCTTTCCCCTGGGGAGCAATGAATTTTGAAAAACAATTGTGTGCAGAAGAACCTTTCTACAAATTAAGAATATTGGGAGTTGAATTTTCTTACCAAAACCTACCTCTAACTCAATTAGGGTCTGTCAGTATCAAGTTCAAGACTGAGAAGAGAAATCCATCCAGGCAGACTTTGCCTGAGGCAAAGTGAGTTAGTGGAAAGCCAGACCGCAGCTAGAGGTGTCCCATGATGTCTTTTCTCAGTTACGGTAGGTTTTCATCTGTTTGTATCCAAAAAAAGGTGTTCTTCCTTCTTTCCTTCTGATGTTATAACACCAAAGAAGGCACAGAATAATCAATCATGATTGAATTTATCCAGTTTCTTACAATGCACTCTGAAGGAATTTACGGTCAGCTTCGAGAATTAGCTCTTTTAAATAGGGTATTTCTATTTCAGTCAGAAAAGAGCCTGTTATCAATTTCAATGGGATTAAGGCACCACATACAGAGTAATTCTAGTGACAAATGGATATAAACTGCAATATGATCATTTAATGTTTGGAATATTTTCGCTGAGGTACTTTCTAATAATCTTGAGGTCCTGCAAGAATTCAGGCAAAAGAAGAGCCCATCCCCAAATGCTGGGTTGAATTACACTTTATATCTTGTGATCTAGTGTCACAAATACAAATGGCAAAAATCAGGAGAAGGTAGTAAGTTAAAGGCAGCATCAATGGGAATTTAGATAGTAGGAAACTATTTATTTGTAAGCCAAAAGAGGGCTTTTCCCAGTAACCCGAATCTTATTGACCTCTTGGATCTAGGTAACATGCACTGAAGTAACTTTGAATTTTATTATTCTGGAAGCACACAGGTGGGCTTTTGCCAACAACAACTGGAAAAGTCTTTACTTGCTTTTGGAAGCAATCTTGGCTGTCTTTTTATTCATTACAAAAATGGGCCTCTGATCCTTGACTGGACCTCTGGGCACCTACAGTGCAAATAATAAAATAATGGTCTATATGGTACTGAACTTTCTTCATCTAAAATGATCAGTGTATTAGTGTACTTTGTATCCCACTCCCCTTCTCTCTCTCCTCACCCAAGAAGAAGCTATTCAAGCTAAGCAAAGCAGTTTTTAAATACAAGCAAAAAAATCCAATACCTTCATAAAATATATATCACACCAGGGATTTCCCTCAGCTCCTCTTCTCACCTCATTTACATTGGATGTACTGGGGAAGGCAGACATCCAAGTTCATGCAATTTTGCTGAAGTGAGGCATATCAGATATTTGCACAAGGGGGATAAAGAAAAAGAAAAAAAATAGTTAAAAATTTATCCACTACTTATTGGGATGGATTTAACTATCCTAGTTTCAAATGTCAGTCAAGTCAGTCTTTTTCTACTTTTCACTAATGTTATAAGGGTTCCAGATAAATTTAGTTTAAGTAGAGATGACAAAAAATATTCTCCT
This sequence comes from Pluvialis apricaria, assembly GCA_017639485.1. Classification (NCBI taxonomy): domain Eukaryota; kingdom Metazoa; phylum Chordata; class Aves; order Charadriiformes; family Charadriidae; genus Pluvialis; species Pluvialis apricaria. Next base: position 175,653,657 of record CM030007.1, read on the forward strand.
GCTCTCTTTTTGATACATGACTGAAAGGAAAATAAGAGAAAGAAAGAGAGAGAGAGTGAGAGAGAATTTTATGCATCACACCAAGCTTTTTAAATCTTAAAAACAAAAGTAAAAAAAAACTTCCTTCCACCCCAATCTTTCTCCAGGTCAAGCAGTATAAATGTGTTCCACTATAGGGTAGTAATGTTTGTGGAGGCAACTTTGTGTTACCTCACCTAAGAATGAGGAATGAGATTCCTGAAGTTAGACGTACCAAATAATTTTGTGTAAACTAAATTAGTACTCACCAAATGAACCACTTAGGCAGAGAGCTGGTCAATTAGCTAAATGCAAATGGTTTTGCCCCTTTCTTAGATACCAAACTATTGTTGAAAGAATAGGCTTCTACAATCATTCAATTCCTTCGTTGGTAGACCATAATTTTTCAATTGATTAAGAAGGAAATGTGTTGGAAAATGAGGGGGGGAACAAATAATGAAATAGCTGATACAGAAGACTTCATTTTATCATAATTAAATCAAAACTAAAACGTTCTGAAACATTCGGATCACACAGAATAATTATCTCATCTTCATTCCCCCATGTAAGAAAATCAAATCTGTGGCATCTATCTCCCTGTCATCTCTTTTGCCTCTTTTGTATTTTATATATCTGTCTCATGGATTTGAGAAGTCCCACAGCATGCGAGATTTAATTATAGCAGACAACCTGGCAGAGTTATTGCAGACCTGAAGCTCCATAATATAGCTATTACTAGAAAACATTCTGAAATGAAATTACAGTAATCTAAACAAAAAAAAAATTGGTAGATTTTCTTTATAATTTTAAATTTTATTCCCTTAGTTGATTAAGCCCTTCTTTCAGCTAAAGAAAACATAATGAAAACCAGTTGTTTTCCATTCCTTACTCTGCCATAAACATTTATTCTTGGTATTGGCTGATCAACAGCATAACCTCCTTTAGGCCTTTTCAATGACTGCACAAACTTTCATTCCTACTATTCATCGTACTGCCCTTTTTATTAGGTTTCAAGTAGCATTCCCAGAAAAGCCGTCTCAAACAACCTCTTTTGTCAGAAGTACAAATGAGAGCACAAGATTCTTCTCATTTGAGAAACTGGTGTGACAAAACTAGTCAAAATATTCTCAAAAATCCTTGGTGGTTTTAGTCACGTTTATTAAGTTACTTTAACTTAAGTCTAACAAAATCGTATGTTATTAGGCTCCATAAAGTTAATTTAAGTACTATAAAAGTGATAATAACTAATTTGGGGAGAAATTCTGCGTTATGTGGAATATGAGTATGGAGGATAATTGCAAGGTTTTCTCACTTTTACAAAGCTATTAATGAATATTTTAAATGCTTGAAGCATTCTTTCTGAAAAGGACAAGAAATATTGACTTATCACTTTCTCATGTCAACCAGTATGTCTTATTAGATGTGTAACATGAAAGGATTGACAGACTATTCAGACTATACTTAAAATTTGGTAAAAAAAACCCAACAACCAAAATATATTGGAAAAGAGAAATATTTAGTCGTCATCTGTAGTTTAAAATGTTCCAGGAATATCTATGGGTGTTCATATTCAGTGGAGTATGTTTTTCTAACCCAGCCACCGTTAGTATATGCACTTTCAGAGTTTACATATGTTCAAGACTGCATCAACCTCTGCTGAGCTGACTTACTGTGTTAGAGAAAGCAAACCTAAGTGTAATTGAAATATCAAGCAAGAAAATATGAATTTGGGGGACAAAAAAAGAAACAAAAAAAGAAAAAACAACAATAAAAACCAACCAACTTACCAACCAAAAAGCCTAGCAATTTTTTCAGCCTGGCTCTTACATGAATCTGATTTTGATCTTACAGTCTCACTTACATTCAACGAGTAGGTTGGTTAAGGATTCCTGATACCTTCCTGAGACATATTAACTTTTACTGCTTTGTGTTAAGACATGTATTTATTGATGCAACAGGGGTGGTTTTGTCCCCAGAGCTGTTAATCCTGAGAACACCACAAAGTTGCTCCTAGATGATTAAATCATCTTACTTCTCTATTCACAAGAACTTAGTCCCATTTCTTTGGACAGTGTTGGTACTAATACTGTTTAGGGACTAAGATTCTTCTCAAGTTTGTGTTAGATACCGTTAGAATACATTATAGCCTGAATTACAGTGAAGAAGACATTCACTGGGAAATAAAATGGTGCCATGAATTTAACTTCTGTTCTGTCACATCAGAGTTGATCCTCCTTTCCCTGCTTGCTACACTATGAGAGAGAAGCATTTGGTATAGATTAGGCTTTGCAGGTGCCCTGGAAGATAAATATCTCCTGAGTAGATTCTGACTTTTCTTTCTTAGTGCCTAGTCTGTATGCCAAGTGGTTTTAAAAATTATAATGTTATGTGTCTTTAATAGGTAAAAAAATTGAGGATTTTCTGTGTTAGAATTAGAAGGATCATTTGAGTTGAGGTTTAAGGCTCTGGTGGAAATGTGGTTGAAGCCTCAGAAAAAGGTGCAGACCCTAGTAGTAGCCTAAAAGAATTTTCTAAACATTTCATGTTCATGAAAGCTGAAGAAAAAGAAGTCTGAACAAGAAATAAACTGTAATCCTCCTGGGCAAATGTGTAACATCTTGATTTTGCTTCAGGCATTGAAGGAATAGATGTTCTTGCAAGGTTTTATTTCAATACAAAAGGTTCTGTTTTATACAGAAAATGAATCTTTTCACACACTGTTACAGTGTGTCAAATCTGTCATTAGCTTAACTTAGTCAATGTAACAAAAATGCTTCAAAGACTGTAAAGAAACATTTTCTTTAAAGAAGATCAACATTTGTCAATAGTATATTATTTATTTGGCCAGTTAGGTTTGGAAAACTCCAAACACTGTAGCCATCACTTACCCAAAGAACTAGCACTTAGCACATCTTTGGTACAAATGACCTGCTAAGTAGGTGAGGAGCCTGGGGAAAGAAATCTTCATGCTTCTGAGGTATCTCTTCTGTTTAGGGACGGGCAAAGTCTTTGTGGGCTGAGTTAAGATTTGAAACTAGAGGAATAAGATCTAATTCTCTCCAGCAGGGTCCCTAACAGGTGTCGTTCTTTCTGTTACATAAGCTCTCCCTCTGGCGATTCTTATTTGTAATACTAAATTTAATTTAATTATCTTACAAACACCCTTATTATCTTACAAAATTGTTCACAATACTGGTTGAAAGTGTATGAATGTTGAACAGGAAAATTATCTATACTGTAACTGTTATTATAATTCTTTTACTTTAGAATTCCTATTTCCCCGATGTATTTTGTTGAGCATTTCACAGTCCTTCAGTTTTTGGTTTATCAGGGAGAAACACTTTTCTGTCTTTAGTAGAAGTCATCTGTATGCCTTTCTGCAGAGCTGGAGTTGCTCCTATACAATTCAGAAACTGATGTCAAGTGCTCTGTCTAGGCAAGAGTTTTATGAAGCCTCTCCGTGTTTGTGATTTATACCATTATACCGCAGTTATGTATCACAGGGTTTGAAGGAAATACTATTGCCCCAACGTGTCAGCAATGTAGGAAATATCCCTGCCCACACGTCATAGGAGAGGAAGGCGATTTTATTTAAAATAAAATCTGAAACAAACCAGCTTTCGCTCAGTTACCCTCACTCTCCCACAGTCCAATACTCACTAGCACCAGGATGTGCGCGGTCCAAGAGGCTTGTCCAGCAGTCAGGCACCTCGAGGCTTGTCCAGATGTGAAGTCCAGGATCCATTGTGATGACATGGTGGAAAAGGGACATGAACCGTCAAGTCATCCTCACGTCTGCTGGGTTTCTCCTAGGTTGGTGACTGCATGCAGGTTACGGGTGTGCTATTTTCTGCTGTGATCCTGATGATGGATGGTGGATGGCTGATCTGGAGCCATTAACAGAGGCCATTCAGAGAACCTTGTCCCTGCTATATGAGCCTTGAGCCCTATCCCATCCCTTCTGATGCCTCTGCATGCAGACATCCCTATTCACTCTTCATTCACACCCATCTTAGCCTTTCCATTACAATTGTCTACAGGTTCACAGAATCAGTGAGATATCAATAAGCAATGTGACTTAACCCATTTTTCAGAAAACGTATTCTAGTCTTCTTTATTATACTATAACACCCTTTTTGGCAAATATGCTTCCATGGTTATGTTTTAAATTACTTAAGGAAAATTATCAGTGAATATATATAAGACATACACCAAAATATAGAAGAACTGCAGATGTGGAACAGAGTATCTGAATGAGAAGCAGCAAACCTGTGAGACTTATTTTCCCCTTGAGACAAACCTATTCTTTCTAAACAGAATCACTCACATACAGCTGTGTGCAGGCCAATTTAAATTATTTTTGCAAGGAGATTTTATTTCGCCTGTATCTGAACAATTTCAGTCCCTGTGTGGCTGTTTCCTTGAAAGTTTTGCTGTTTCTTAAGAAATGGAATGCAATATATCGGATCTCAGAATCATGGAAATGAACATCTTGAAAAAAGTGGAAAGGCTATGAAATAATATTAGCTATCAACTCTGGTCAGCAATATTTTGATCTGGAGCATTTCTTTTGTGCAAGAAACCAAATTTCTCTGGAGTAAACCCATGCGGAAAAAAAATCACACACACACACACCCTCCCCCCCAACCCCAAACATCTGATAGAATAACTTCTATTAGAAAGAAATACCTCTGGGGAAATATTCTTTAGAGGATTTAGCTCTTGCTTTCAAATCTGTAGCTCCTCAAATGAGATTTGTGTAATTGTAGGAAATATTCAAAGAGCTTGCAGGCCTCAGTAGCAGCTGGGTCAACATGTACTTGATTTCTTCTGGCTTATTGATGAAATAGTCTCCCACTGAATAAAATGTTTCCTTAACTCAGGTTTTCCTACGGTCTGAGTAATGATTCATTCTTTCTGAGAAAAAAAAGAGTAGCAGGTTAAAATAAAATTCTCATACACTTCCTCTCTCTCTCTTTTTTTTTTTTTTTTGTTTGGAGTTTTTTTGGAGGGGTGGTATTTGTTACTGTCTTGAGATTATCTATCCACCTTCTTCTATTCCATAACCACAATTCAAGTTCTGAAAATTATCACCTGAGCCAGAGGAAATAGAAAGTCACTCTTTTTTCATTTTTCTTTTTAATTAATCCACCCCTTCAAGTAGAACTGGAAAAGGAAACTCTGTTGTTCTCTTTAATGTAGCTTTTTTGGATACTGGACTGAATGCTTTCTCACTATCTGACCACTTGAGCTCAGTGCCTTTTCTGCCTGAGGGGACTCAAGTTCCTACCCCCGGGAGAGACGCATGGCCACAAGACGAGGCATAAAAACGGACCGCTGCTCTTTTTGTTGAATCTCTTCCACTGTGCATCAAAAATCTCTACTGTGCTAGACCAGAGAGATGGGACAAAAATAAGCAAGAGTGCACATATGGGTGGTTGGGGATTGGCCTTTCAGCTAGAGGGGAGCTTTCCAGGCCATGATTCAGGGACTGTGCATTTTCCATTAAATGGTGATTGGAAAAAGCCCCAGAAATATTCCTGCAAACAGGAACCAGGGTTTGTAGTGAAGTAGGTGAATGTCCCAAAGAAAGGCCTATCAGATCTCCAGTTATTCCAAGCAGAAAGCAATAGTTCCAGCAGAGGACTCAAACCTTGCTTTGCTTCCTGTCCTGTACAGCCTCTAGTACAGAGCAGAGAGAAACCTTCTGGGAAACAGATATGAGCTCACACTCCTTTATTCTGGGGCAAGCATCTGCTATGCACTGTACCACTGGGTAAAACAAAGCACCGGTGGGACCAGTAGCTTCTCCTTCAGAGGTCTTGTGAAAACTAGTTATTGCTTCGAGTGTGCCAGCCATCCTGGGCAGGCTGGCTTTCAAGCATGGAGAGAGGCTAAATAGAAGGAAAAAACCTGAAGTATCTGGTGTGTCTCTAGGATTAGGTGGTAACTGAGTGAGAACTTTGGATCTTACCATTTGTACATAAGTGTAAGAGGAGTGAAGTGGGAATTCTCCAACTCCTCCTGCATATGTATCCTGGCTGTTTTAAATGTTAACTGACTCACACAACTACACCTGTAACATTTTACAAGGCACTTTTTTTTTTTTCCTGCTGCTGGGAGTTAATGGATTTTCAGGATCAGAAATTGGTAATGAGCAAGGAGCTCTCTTTGCAGAAACATGTGACAGAAGTGCAGCTTTCTCAGCTTCAGCCTTTAAGCTGAAATTGCCAATAAATTTCAGCTGAAAGTGCAGACTGCTGGCTGTGGGGATGGTAGTTTATATAATACAGATTTGTCATCAAGAGCATTAATCCTACTTCCCAAATACAATACATAGTTGCCAGCTAGTAAACAAGCTGTGCTATTTTAAGAGCAATTTGAAAGATTACCATTTGTTGTAAGGCTGTCAGGGATGGTGTTAGGTAAATTTCCCACTTAAAATATGGTCATCATGTTACACAGACTTTGGACTGAACAGTTACCTGCACCTTTGTTCTGTTTGACTTATTTATCGATATCATCTGTCAAGCTATACTAAAGTGAATTGGGTAACCATCCTGTCTCACATATTTCATTTATTGGCTGATCAATACTTGGATGGATTTTAAACTTGGTGCATTAAAACAAAACTGACAACAACAAAACCTAGCTTAGCTCATTTTAAAAGGGCAGTTAAAACATCCTTTAAGATGGAGGAAGCTTGGGAATAATAGGACATGCTTCTCCATTACATACTGATTTCTAGCAAAAAAGTGAAAGGCAAACGAGAGGAAAATGATAATGCTGAGACACGTAAAGACTCATAGCAATCTTTACAGAAAGAATTTATATTAGTAATTTTCAGTATCTCTAAAATGTCTTTCTATCTGGAATTGGGGGTGGACAGGGTGGAAAATATAAGCGTGTATCATATTGATCTGTCAATCATAGTTAACAAGCACTGTTGGGAGGTAATCTCTTGCAATCAGTCTCTTGCAGGCTGGGAGACAGCATTTATTACTGTGCAAATGAACTCACCAGCTGGTTTTTGCAGGAGGTGACATGAGTTAAAAAGCTGGTTAAATGAGGTCACTAAGGGAGTGTAAGCATCTCTAAAGGTTAAGATGGATAGTAGTACTCTAAAAATATCCTAAGTGGGATTTTTTCTTGAAGAATAAAACTGGAAGGATAGAGGAGAAAAGCTTTTTTTCTCAAAAAGTAGTCTTGGGTACCTTGGGCTCTCTGGGCTATAGAAAAAGTATATCTTCACATAAAAATATTGTGTGATAAACCCTCTCTTCCTCCAGTCCTCCCTCCCTCCCTTTCTTGTTTCCTTCTTTCCATGGTTGAATAGCGGTAATTCGTAAACAGTTCCTGAGTGTGTTTCTAAGCAAATATCCTACCTGTTCTATGGATGCCTCATGCAGATGCATAGTGGATTGCACTGTTGACCCTAAAATATAATTCACTGAAAGGAATACTGCCTGCTTTGAAACATTGCCTTTTTCCTTTGAAGAGAAGCTTTGAAGAGGGCCTAGAAGCTTTTCTGATATATCAGCATAAGAATGGGCATGTGTCTTTATCGGCCTTCTTTTCCTGGGAAAGTCATGAAACAGATACAATTATCACATCATTTTATGCTTTGGCCAGTATAGTTTCTTGTGCTTGCCAAACCATTGCAATCAATATGGTTGAATATAATCCCAGCAAAGTTATACTGGCAAAATACTTAAGTGTTGTCTGGTAAAAGCTAAGCTCTAATTCTCCATTTCATGGTTATTACACTTTGGAAAGAGAGGGAAAAGAGAAGAAATAATGAGTTTCCCTGTACCTTACACAAGCTGCATAGAGAAAGCAGACTGCTCTGCCTAAATCCATGGGAAGACACACATTGCACCTTAACTATTTCCACAGGGTTATCACTAACAAGCTATGTCAAGGGATACAAAGGGCACAGTGATAGTAATATGACAAATTTAAGAAGTGGACAAGCTTATGTGCTTGCTACATGTGAAGAAAGGTTGCTTTTCTCAAATTAAAACTGCAATCTTTGATCACTTATGTTTATCTTTGGCCTTAGCACTAGGCTCCTGCCTCCTTCAGACTTGTTATGAAAGGCCAATAGTGTGTATTAATTTCCCACTTTCTGTCCTCCAGTAAAATTATGTGTCAGAAACTCAGTAGGATTTTGTATTCCCATTCACAAGGCTGGGCTGGACCATTGTTGCAGCTGAAAGCAATGCCATGCTGCATAGCCAAGTCTGAAAATATGAAAGTTTTAATCAATGTATTTGTTGTTAATGCTAGTCATTTCTTTATTGTATTTCCATAAGAACAGACCTGTTCTCTCTGTAGATTAGCTGTTTGTTAGCTTTCCCATTGAATTATATAAATGGAGTGAGGTGTAAATGGACATATTCCAGAGTTACTTTGGGTAATTGGGATTTTCTTTTTCTGTAAGACATTCATGTTTCTGTTCAAAACATGCAAAACCATGCAATTTTCCATGAGTTAATTTCAATGCAAAAATTATTTTTGCTCCAAGGGTTGTGGATTCCTACAAGAAATTTCTGATATTTCTCATGGGAGCGTCTTCACTGTATTCAAGTGATAATACTGTGAGGTTCAGAAAGTGAAATAAAAAGCAGTAAAATTATTAGAATACTTCATTTTCTAAGTATTCGCATAAGTAGGAGGAATATAGCCTAGGGCTCTTACTTCCTTGAGTTAACTCTCCTGTGGTTTTGTGTAGTACTCTTTCGCCAAATTAAAACATTAAAGTTTTGACTAGAGTAGGCTGGGAAGTGGTTTTCCGTCCTTACAAAACTTGCTGAAATTAAAAGCATGAGCTGTACATGAGAACAGACTTCTAATTGATCACTGACATTGCAAGTGATACAGAGATTTTTTTTTAGTTTGCAAATGAGTACTTTAATAACTCAGTTATAAGTTTCAGCCCTTAACTGCTCTAGGTTCATCCTAGTTGTCTACAATAAATTCAGAGTGGATCCTGAAATGCCTACCATGAACACCTTAACAATTTGGTAATAAGATCATAAGATCACTTTCACTGATCTAATCAATAATTGAGAATGAATTTTCAATGGGGAATATAAAATAACAGCACAAGCAAGCAGAAAAATGGTTTGACCATTCATGAATGTGGTAGGGCAGCCAGAGTTAAATTCAGTATGTTTCCTAGGTTACAAAACAAAAATTAAGCTGTCATTCAGAATACAAATTACACTGATATGTTAGCAGTGAATCTCTTATTTTCCATGAACATTCACTGAAAAAGAGATGTTCTAACAAAAAAAAAATCAGAATGTGGATAAATATTTTCTGATTAAAATTATCAGCCAGCTCAAACTGGAATACTTGTTAAAATAGCTCACCTGTCTTTTTGGGTCAGCCCAGTCATCAATGTAAAAGAAAAAATATCTGTGTCTCATAAATGATCTCCCAATGTTTTCAACTTCATAATGACCCTCACTGGAATAGAGGGCATTGAAAAAGTCTTAGTTGATTCTATGCTCTAGCTTCCTTTAAATGACATTTGCTATCTAAATATTTCCACCAATGCAGTTTAGTAGAAAAGTGAATTCACCTTCTTTTGTTTACAGTCCTAAGAAAATATTTTTGTTTTACCAGAAAAAATATATTTGTTCTCCCATCTTTCACTCTTCTTTGTGGCATGTGCAAACATCTCAGAAAAGGATTTTAGTGAATGTAAAGTGAGGGGCAGGAATGCTTATTAGTTAAAGAAAAAATGAAATTTGCATGTAATTTGAAAAGTTCTGAATAAATATTTGTGTTCACTGGTCATCTGTTCCCTCCCAGAGTGCAACTGCTAGCCATTGACATGAGGAAATATTTCTTACACATCTTTCACATACTAGGAAGCTGACTAGCCCATGTCCTGATGTAATGTTGATATGGTTAGAAAAGGATTTGAGCCCTTTATTTATCTCACCTAGATTTAGATGTCTACATTTTAGTTTAAGGCTAAGTTTGACTAAATGTAGGCATCTACTTTAGCATGAGATTCATTGCACTGTAGATTCAGTTGAGTACGCTGACAACATCTCCATAGACTGTAAAAAATGTCTAAGAGGACAATTTCAGATGTAGAAATATTCGTGTGAGAAACCCACAATAGGTCAGATAAATCCTAGTGCTTATCTGTGGTGTAAATAATCTATTTCAAGGCTGAACACCCAAGACTTGCACTATAGTCTATGAAGTGATAAAGGCCCTTTGAGTTGTCTGGTTATCTCCAAAATTTGGCATCCAAAGCTCATCAGTTGAATGATTCCCTAAAGGTTTTACACTGTAGATCCCTACATTTGATCAAATTATTTCTATGCCTGATGTAACTAAAATAGGAAATTAATTTATATATAGTAAATTATATAATGTTTAAACTTAATGATGTACATCAAATAATGAATTGATATAAATGATATGGATTAGGTGAATGACAGACAAAGGTGCAAGAGGTGGCATTTTCATGAAACCCCAAGACAACCCTCAAATGACATCCTATTGCACTTGCTCCCCGGGTAGTACAGGTAATCCAAATGGCGCCTGTCTATGTTTCGTCTCTCTCTTTTGTTAGCTGAGGTCCTGTTAGATTTTTCTTATAAATAAAATTACCAATTGTCCTGGTTGCGGCAGGGATGGGGTTAATTTCCCCAAGGATGGGAGGGGACACAGGTATCCCATGCCATGTGAGCCATGCCCGGGCTGTAGGGGAGAGCTGCCGGGGCGGGGGGAGGGGGCAGGGAGTCGCTGCTCTGAGCGGGCGGTGGCGGTGCGGGTCCGGTCGGTGAGCGGCGGTGCTGTAATCGCGTTTGCATATGCCTTTATCCGTGTTATTGTTACTGGTTTTTTCTCTTCCCTTTGCTGTTCCGTTAAACTGCCTTTATCTCAACCCACGAGTTTTGCCTTTTTCTTCTGATTTTCCCCACGGCTGTGGGGGGTTGAGCGAGCGGCCGCGTGGTTCTTTGTTGCCGGCTGAGGCCAAACCACGACACCAATAAATTATATTCATTTGAAAGAGCTGCCTGACTGCCTGACTAGTAGTCTTAATGTAATGTATTTCAGTCTTTGTTGCAGAACTGTGGATCAAGGTACACGGTACTTAACATATAAGCTTAAAATCAATGGTTAAATTAATACAATTAACGTGTCTGTGCATGCGGCTACAAAAAGCTTCTCTAGGGATTATCTACACTGCAGAAACTGCAGTTACAGTGGAGTTTACCACCAACATAGACAAAGCATCAGATGACAAAAAGACTTTTCTTTCATCTTCTCTTCACTGTCACCATCAACAACATAAATTATTCTAATAAAACTTATTTTCTGCTGACGTAACTGAGTCCACATCATGGATATTATCGGCATAGTGATGGCAGATAGATTTTTTTTCAGCAATATATATGGCCACATAGTTTTGCCCACAGTATTTTCTAATGTACCTTGCACATCTGCAAATATAACACAAAAGGCTGTCCAGCTATTACCCAGTCCTGCGAGGGCCAAGTTATGTCTCACGCATGACAAGAACCTTTTTGTTCTTACAAGGGACATATAAAGATGAAAGTGAAAGAGCAGATACTTCTGTAGTTCCTAATAAAGCTTATGTTTAAATCGCCCAATCCTTCTGCTCACAGTCCTCACGTTCTTTCACATTTACTGGACAACAAAAATAAAGAGACATTAAAAAGTGCTGGATAATTACCCCCTTAACTTCTCATTATTATAAAACCTTCTGATGAAAGTTCAAGTACTATTTCATCAGTAACCACACACTTTAATGTCAGACCCCTGAAATGCTTTGCACAGGATGTACAGAAAATTAGACCCCACAAAATAAGCTTTTCCAATGAATATCTCACTGTTCAGACATATGTTCAATATTTTAAACAGGCATAGGCCTTGCCATGACAAGGATCATGTGTCCTATTAATTGTGCATTCTGTGCAGATATTAAAGATTTATGTTCCAAAAATAAAACAAAAAGAGAAGACTAGAAAATATAAAGGAAATTAAACAGCATTAATCATTATTTTTTCTAGTAAATGGACTGTGGAATATTGTTATTTTTAATGGAATTTCAAATATCCCTCATGCATTGATTCTATTGTGGCCCTTTTAAGAAATGAAAGAACAATAAAAGGTTCTAAAGAAGAGTTATTATATCTAGTAGAATAACTATTGCGTGAGAGCAAAAGAAAAAAATTATTAATTGATTACAGAACAATCCTAAGTGAAAAAGAATAGAAGAAATTTATTATGTAGCAAGTTAGCAAAATACCAAAGTTTTTAAAGATCTCATACAGAGAAAAAAATAAAACCAAATATTTTATAAAATTACCTCTGCCTGAAAGCTTGCCTAGAGCAAGAAGAGAAAAGTAGAGGCTTAAAATAATAAGCAGGTGAAAAAGGTAAACACTTTTAAATCAAAACAAACATTTGGTGAAACAGTAAAAGTTAAGGGAATCAGCTGCTTTTTCTATTGGTGACCCTAATTTTCAGGCTATTGGAATGTCTTTTTAACTAAGAGACTAAAATTCAATTCATTGCTATGCTCTCTTGCTGAGCTGTTGCTGGCAAACCAATGGAACTGTGGTCAAAATTATATGACTATCATTCTGGTGCAAAAAATGAAAACCACTTTTCATTTCCAAGAGAAACTTCCAAGAGAAAAGATTATAGAATTGAATTATGTTTTCTTTCTTCCTCTTAGCTTCTTTTCATCTCAATCTTCTGTTTCTACAGATTAGGCAGCTGTTGTTTTTCTCACTGCCATAAAGATGTAAGGTATTGTTTTATATTTTGCCACCAATAATAACAATATTCATAGACATATGTGTGTGTATGTATAGCATGCTGGTGATATATCACTGTATTAAAATGAGCATAGCCAAGTAAACAAAGATACTAAAGAGGCAAAATTATCATTCAGTAACCATTAACCCTTAAGACAGTTAACTGCATAGTTACCTGTGCGACCTTACATGTGCAACCTAAACTTGAATCTTTTAATTTAAGTCATATTTCTTTCCATTATTGTACAATCTTTACTTACATTCAGAGCTCACATTTTCTGTTTCTGAAGCCATAATGGCCTCTTGAAATTAAGAGGAAGAATTTTATATATATTCCTGTTTTGTACCTTCTGCCCTGGAATGCACCTTCAGAAAAATGTAAATGTTATCTTTGGAAAGTCAGTTGCCAAATTCTACCTATTTATATTGAAAATGTGAGAAAAATGTAGTTTTCAGAGATATGCAATTGATCCAGATTTTAGTTTATTTTCACTAGTAGAGGGCTTATTATGACTGGAGTTCAAATTCATGCTTTGAAACAGAGAGATGGTACAGTATCTTCACAAAACAATTGTACTGACTGTTTCAGTAAGGGCAAAACAATATATTTTTCTACTCTGATCTTGTTCTCGGAAACATCTGAACTGTTTTAATTGATGTTTTCAAAGACGTTTCAGCCTGAGGCACAGTCATTCTGCATGGAATTATAACTTGAGTGGTTCAAGTTCAGCAAAGCAAATTAAAACAGTGTTTTAGGAGATGGGTTGGTTAATATTAACCATAGACAATGCTACTCATGACTCTGACCCCATAAGAAAAAAAAGATACATCATTCTAATATTTTAATTCCTTCAGTGTTTGTCTGCTCTTCCAAAGGATATTTTAGAGTTATCTTGAAACTGAATCCAGCTTAACTAATAGTGCATGTGCACTGCTAAGGTAATGTTCTCTTCCTCTTGAACTTAACCCTGAATTTTTACAATAACTAAGTGATTAATATTAATGTCAGATAGACATAAAGAAGTCAGAAATTAAGCTGTATGTTGCCTACAGTAGTCAGTCATTATCTTGACGATTCTTGTCTGTCTCATTCAACAAGGTGACAGCTTGATTTATTCCTCATTATTATCTGAATACTGAAAACATTCAACATAAAATTAAAGCAACTAAAAAGAGAAGACAGAAACAGTGTCGCAAGGAACTTTAACTGCCAGGAAATTAAACCCCGTATGAGACACTAAATGAAAGTTAAATCTAGGATTTAGCTGTTGTATAATGACAAGCCCAGACATAATATAATTCTGTAAAGTACAGAGATGAAAATACTTAATAATTCGGAGGCTTGGTTTCACCCAGCATATGATCTGTGTCTACAGAAGCCACACTGGAGGATGCAGCACAGCTATGACGTTTTTGTCATTCTCTATGCTGTACAAACTGCTGTTTGATCCATTCTTCTTTCTCTTCTTAAAAATTTTCACAAACAGGCTGGAGAGGTGGGCCCAAGCCAACCTCATGCAGTTCAACAAGGCCAAGTGCAAGGTCCTACATCTGGGTCGGGGCAATCCCAAGCACAAATACAGGCTCGGCGGGGAATGGCTGGAGAGCAGCCCTGTGGAGAAGGACCTGGGTGTGCTGATTGACGAGAAGCTTGACATGAGCCAGCAATGTGCGATCACAGCCCAGAAGGCCAACCGTATCCTGGGCTGCATCAAAAGAAGTGTGGCCAGCAGGTCAAGGGAGGTGATTCTGCCCCTCTACTCCGCTCTCGTGAGACCCCACCTGGAGTACTGCATCCAGCTCTGGAGCCCCCAACATAAGAAGGACATGGACCTGCTGCAGCGTGTCCAGAGGAGAGCCACGAGGATGATCTGAGGGCTGGAGCACCTCTCCTATGAGGAGAGGCTGAGAGAGTTGGGGCTGTTCAGCCTGGAGAAGAGAAGGCTCCGGGGAGATCTTATTGTGGCCTTCCAGTACCTAAAGGGGGCCTACAGGAGAGCTGGGGAAGGACTTTTTACAAGGGCATGTAGTGATAGGACGAGGGGGAATGGCTTTAAGCTGGAAGAGGGCAGGTTTAGATTAATCATTAGGAAGAAGTTTTTCACTTTAAGGGTGGTGAGGCACTGAAACATGTTGCCCAGAGAGGTTGTTGAAGCCCCATCCCTGGAGGTGTTCAAGGCCAGGCTGGACATGGCCTTGGGCAACCTGGTCTAGTGGGAGGTGTCCCTGCCTATGGCAGGGGGGTTGGAACTTGATGATCTTCAAGGTTCCTTCCAACCTAAACCATTCTATGATTCTGTGATATATAGTCTCCTTCCTCTGTATGCTGGCTTTTACCAATAACTCACATTTCTGCTAAAGCATCATGGCTGCAGAGGTCTGTGGCAGTCTGCAGCAGTTCGGCAAACACAGCAACTGTGTGGTGGGAGGTATAGTACATCCAGGAAATGTAATCTATAGAGCGAAGTGGTAAAAGATAACAAAAGTATACTTCTTATACAGCACAACAGTAGCTCATCATGGAAACAGCCCATAGGGAATATTTAGCTAGAAATCTTGAGGGCTTTTTTCCCCCGAAGGCAAATGCTACGATATAAAATGTCGTGGCTTCAAAAAGAAGTCACACATGGACTTTAATATATATCTTTTATCCAAACAAGTTGCTTATAGTATCCAGTTTGGACTGTTGCTAGGATATCCCAGTGAAATCTGAAACAATTTTCCTGCTTTTTTTCTCTCGACCAAACTCTTTCTCAGGGCCCTAAGTGCAGCAGGATTTAACTGCCCTGAACTATTTTTCTTTGTACTCATCCTTTGCAGCCTCATAACAGCCCTCTCAGAGATTTAGCTGACCCCATTAAAAGTTTGCTCTGATGTCATGCAGCAATATAACCTTGGATCAAACTACCGGGAAAACAAAGTAGTGATGAGATGAGATGAGCCTCCCCTTGCAAGGATCATGATTTACATCCTTAGTCCCTGCCCAGGGACAGCTGTGCCTGTGCTTTGTACTTCCCTGGCCCTGACTTGTCCTTGCCAAACTGGCTCCCTGGCTTTACCTGGGACCTGAATCCTCGCTACGGACACACCTGTCTTGCTGGGCTGTGGCCAACCCTGGTCTTCGTCACCAGACGTACTTTGCTCTGCTTGTTCGGGTATGGTAGGATTGTGTCCTTGTGTCCATGAGGCCTTGCTGTCACCCTCAGCTGCTCTTCCATCCTGGAGGCTCCCCTTGCCTATTTGATGGATGTAAAAGATATTATTTGCATAAAAAGTTATTTCATAAAGCAAGTGTATTATATGAAAATTAATATCCCAATTCTACTTGGTCTTTTCTTCATCATTGCTGAAAAAAACTCCATAACTTTTTGAATTAGTATAATGAACTCTGACCAGAATTTTAATTAATTTAATTTCAGAATAAAGAAAAAAATATTCACTATTGCATATAGAAGAAATCAGGTATGAATGATGACATAAACTTTTACTGGGTGTAGATACATCTTCAAGTTTTCTTGTCCAAATATTCCTGAAATTTGCAAGACATTTGGAGGTTGTGATGATTTGAGTTTTTTGGATCTAGGTGTGGATGTTTTCCACCAGCAAATGTATAATCACATCAACCCTTTGTGCTTAGCTTAGCTGAGAAAAAATTTGTATTCCTTATGTGTACACAATGATGTGTAGACATATGAAAACTGATACCTCTATAACATCTTTGTTATTTAATTGTGCTAGTCAAATACCATTTCACAACTATGTGGTTCAGCCAGGATTAAATTGTAAGAATTCCTATCTATTTTATATACTATGGCATGAACTAAAGATCAAAGTGTAGTTCACGCGTCTTGAAATGAAATCTTGAAACTGTGTGTTATTTTGCTGTCTTAGGTTAAAAATACGTAACACAGTTGCTTTGAAAAATTATTTTCCCTACAATTGGCTTAACAAACAGCATGTTTTCCTCTTTTGTAAGTGAAGATTTCCCCAGATATCTTAAAAGAAAGGTAAATTAAAAAAGAGCACTACAACATAGATGCATCTTTAGATTCTTCTATAAAATATCCTGCAGTGTTTTTATAGTAAGGGCGTACATTGTAAGGTGTGATAGATAGAAATCTAAACTACAATTTTCAGAATAAATTAACAATGTCCTGAATGTTTACCATTTTTTTTATTGATTGTTCACACATTTATGCATTCACAAATGAGAGTAATTTGACATGTATTTTTTGACAATGGGAAAAAATTCTTGCTCTTCCTGAAGTCTCACTGATGTCAGTTGACAGGCTTTGCTTCTGTATAGAGTTGGCAAAGTTATTACTCTGTGTTACATTATGAAAACATGAAATTAATTTGAACAGGAAGAGCCTATATCTCATTTTTATAAAGTGTGTACAAAAAAGTATTTATGACTTCAGATTGAACAAACTCCATCAACATAGACAAGTAGTCTATTTGACTTGCTTATGTGAGTACACAGATATGTTTTTGGCACAGGGGTGACTAAGCTGCAAATACCTAAGTGGAAATCCTTAATTTCTGTGTCTTTAATCTTTTCCCTATTTCTGTTCTATGCTTTTCTGTGTGATCAGGCAGAAACCACCAAAATAGCTTTTTTTTTTAATAACTTTCCATCTTTGTTTACTTGAAAGCTGAAGGATATTGTAAAGTAGATTTTTTTCAATATTGTCTTTCTACCCTTTTTCCTACTTAAAACATTTGGCAGTTGGAGTCTGGCATGGTATCCACAAATAAAAAGATGCAAAAATAAATAGTAAAACTGAATATTCCCCTGTAGATTTTCTATCAGGTCTTATGATGTATCTGATAATTTCTAAAGGGAATCTGCTGCACAGCTTTTTGCAAGAGTCTTATTAGTGTCATCATAGCTGTTTTTATACTGCATGCATTTACTCATTTGACAAATCTGTATATCTCATAAAAATTTCCATTGATTTTAGATCTTCTGTCAGTGATGAGAAATAGCCACTAGAGCCAATTAAAAAGTAGTGTTGATCAGTCATTCCTGTGAAATCCAATATGTTCTCTCTCATCACCTGTGGCCATTTTATAGTGTTCTATCATCAAGACACGTAAGTGGTTATTCTGTTTTGCATTAAGTGGAGAAAAGAATGCAATAAGATTATAAGTGCTTAAGAGCCAAAAGACAATCAGGTACCCAAGTCCAAAGAAGAATCCAGCTGATGCACAGCAACATAAATATTCTAACTATGGAATATAAAATGCAATGGGTGGGGTAGGGAAAGCAAGTTTCATATTCTTAAATCATTCTATTTTTATAGCTCACTACATTCTCAGTGGCCAAATGTGACGATATATAAATTTCCTTATAACCCTAAATGATCACTAGTGAGCTCTTGGCAGCCTCTAGCTGGATAGTAGCACATCAGTAGGAAAACTTCCTGAGATCTGCTACCAAAGAACAGATCAAGGCAGACTGCTGCTGAAGAAGCGGACACAGACCAAAAAGAAGGAAAATGAAAAAGGCAATTGTTTTTTTATTTTCAATGTGTACAGTACTAATAGTGATCGACTCTTAGCAAATTTACCCTCCAGGTAAATGCAGTTGAGACACACTGCCTACACCGGGCACTGCAGGTTGGTCATGGAGAGGACTACTCTCCTAGCTGCGGTTATTTATTGTGCCATTAAATCCTGCCCATATTTGCACTCCATTAGATGTTGGCATACAGGAGAAGCAGCTGGTAATTAGCTTAAATCAGAATAATTTTAATAGTGCTGTGATGGTTTTTACAAGAGTGAAAATATTTGTTGGATGTGGAAACTGTGTTTCGTGATATTGGAGTCAATGGGAGGTAGGTATGTAAAATTTCTCCTATTGGGATACATTTCTTTTGTGATTCAAAACTCTGGCAGCTGTTCAAATGCAGCTCTCTGCAGATACACAGGCCCTAAATGGGAATTTTCTCTGGGAGAGTTTGGTACCTATTCCTTACCATCTACAGGGATGAACATGTCTCTTGAAAAACATATCAGTTTTTTAGGGAAACATCTTTTATTCTTTATTTCTTGAAGGTTTTCAGTTTCTCAGACCTGCTTAGCAGGGGGGCTGATCTCTTCTAACCGTAGAGATTTTTTTTCAGTCATTTCCCTTAATTATTCAGGAGTTTTGATACTTTTACCATTGGGAATCCACAGGGTGTGTGCTCATTTTCCCCTGAAAACTGTATTTGTCTGGAATAAGTGCAGTGACTAAGATTGTGACCACATTTAAATGAGAAACACTTGCCAGTGTGGCAATATTGGTTAGGGACCCGACTCTTGCAGAATGTTTTCCTGGAAGCAACTGCATAGTCATGAGGATATTTATATCACATAAATGCTTGTGCTCCTGTAGCTTTCTTCATCTAAGGAGCTAGAATAAATAATATCAGCAAATCCATCTTCTTGCAGTATGAATTACACCTACACTAGAAAGATGTGCTCAAATATCCTCAAATCTTGTCATAGTTGTTTGAATTCTATGGGCTTTGATTATTGATATCTTCATATCTAATCAGCAAAGCAGAGGAATAAATCAGTTGAACACAATGGGTAACAAATTATCCGTGCGTTGGTAGCACACAAAGGAAAACTTGGTTTGTATCTACTAGGATGATTATATAACTCTGTAGTTCTTTATAGCAGCAGTTCTAATTATATAAAATTCAGATTTTCTTCAATACTCCCCACTGGTGTATTATTACATGCATGTATCAGCAGCTTGCACTGAAGATGAATCAGGATAATCAGAACAGGCATCCCACTAGATTGACTTATTGGAACATTACTGTGTCTGACTGAGGCCTCACGAGGATTTATATCTCAAAGGTAACAAGGAGGCAGCCAAATAGAGATTGTATTTAGCTAAAGAACAAATGCCATGTTTGTGCCGGATTACCCCCAGAGTATATTTCTGTTTCTGAGCCTCTGACATACTGGAAATAATGATAAAAGGCTGAAAGTCATAAAGAATCTACTTTGTTTAATTTGCAATGTTTAGTTTTGCAATAACAGTACTAATTCCTGAGTAAAAATATTTTCTAAACCATATTGCTTACACTAAAAAAGGAGAACAGAAAATGTACCACAGTTTCAGTTATTTAAACTGCTATGCTAATAGCGAGTATCTGCTATTAGTCATTCTGTGAATTCAGCCTGACTGAACAAGTACAATTTAATTATTCTTTAAAACTTTTACCGAAGGCCTATTGAAATATTTCATCCTAAGTCTTCAGATATGCTTTTTAATAGATTCCTTTCCTTACATTTCATTATTACAAGCATTTTTGTGTATGCTAATTTTCATTTTTAGAATTGAGTCCCATGGAACTGAAGTAAAAGGCCTGGAGTGGTTCCTGGTTGCTGCTCCTGCTCTTGGCCTGAGAGGACAATTCACATTCTGCTCCACCCTCCTTCACTCCTGCAGGGAAGATGTTCCTTTTCCGTGGTATGCCACGGCAACATAACAGAAAAAAAAAAGCTTAATCAGAGGGTGCTACCATTCCACTGCAAGGTTCCAACTATTTCATACAGCTCCATGGATTGCAAGGGACTTGGCAACTTTTTTCTAAGGTTGTGCCCACACCAGCAGCTGCAGGGTGATCTGAGATGGTTCTGCCTGGACTACTGAAAGAAATGCAGAAATGAGTATGTGTCTGCCTCCCCTGTGATTGGAATGGGTTAGCTAGATGTGTAGTATAGCTGCCCTGCAAAGACAGGATGTTTTAGCTCAGATGCATTTTCTTCAAATGAAACTGTATTGTTTCTAGATCTGAATTTAGTCCCAGAAGGAGCTGCTCTGTGCCATATAGGCTTGTCAGTCACATCTCTTCTAGCTCAGGGACTGCTGATCTTTATTAGCTTTTTTCCAGTGTAGATATACTTTACAAGGAATCATGAGTATTTTCTGCTTTTCTCTCTCAGAATCCTAGCTTAAATTTCTGTCAAATACGCTTGTTTCTTTAGAAATGCTGACCTTTTCAATGCACCAGCATGCACACGGGCACTTACACATCTGCCTGCTTGGAGTAAAGACACGTTTAGTTAAATTTTGAATACCAGCAGACACTTCCTTTCATATTTTGTCACCTTAGTTTAAGTTTCCTCCATGTGTCATACAAGAGAGGTACTGAGATCATGACAACCACAGAAGAGCAAGAATGGTACAGAATGACCCTTGTAACAATATGTCTGTTGCTCTTGTAGTAATATAGGCTATTTACTATTACGTAATGACTTTACAACCACCGTGTCACAGAATAGCATCTGAAGAATTCATAGCTATCTTTTTTACCATTTTATCAAGACATTAATGGGGAGTATGAATAAAATTTTATCCTTGCAATCTCTTTACAAAGGATTATTAAAATGGATTATAATTTTACAGCCGCTCTGAAGAAATCACTCCTGATGAGCTGGTAAGAAATTAGAAGCAAAAGAGTATGATTAAGAGAGGAAAGAAAGAGTTAAATTATTACTTGCAAAAATAGCTGTTTGCAAAGTTTTGTATACGTGAGAGCGCATTCCTCTCAGAGAGAAACAGAGGATTTGGTTTTATTCTCTACCCAGTCATTTTCAATAGCTTCTTCTTTTAAAAGTAATTCGGTAAAATCTTCATACGGATTCCTTTTTTTGACAATAAAGCCTTCAACAGCATAACAAATTGGCAAGTAGGGTTTAAGTGTAATCCCTGACAGAAGTACTGAAAACTTACAGAAGCTCAGCAGAATGGTGAAAACAAAACTAAACAGAAAACTAGTACTTCAAAACAGCCAGGAGCTAAGGCGGAGAATTAAGGGCTGTAAAAAAAAAACATCATTAAAGTTGTTTGGACTTTCTTCATCAAACAAAAAAAAAAAAAAGAAAATGGAAGAAATCAAACTTCTTGTTTTTCATTATCTTTTTAATTCTTATTAATTTTTTTCCAGGCAGCAGCAAAGTTTTGCCCTTTGTAAATTGCTTTCACTGGTGAGTAGATGTCAGTCATGAGGCTGGACCAGCCAAGGAAAACGCTCAGGATGTTGTGTCCTGAAATGTACATTTCCTCCTTCAGACTACATGTTACGTGCTCCCTGCTTTGTCAACTTTGATGAAATGGCATAGACCTGAAATGAGGAAGGTCCTTCCTCTCTGTGGGCCAAATTATATGCAGAGTAGTGAGAGGCAGTTTCTTTCAAAATTATCTCTTTCCCTTTTGAGTGTTCTAGAATCAGCTTTTTAATAAAGGACCATCTTCATGAGGTTTCTTCCCAAACACTGAGGGTGAAGCCTCAAGAAAGATACTATCCTGCACTAACCCCCTTAGAAGGTTGGTCCCTACATGTAGGCTCTGTCCTTCAACAGACTTTCATGAACAGGTGCTCCCGATTGGAGTTTTAACTTTCTCTCTTCAGGAAATCTGGACCTTTGTAAAATGTCCATTGCAACCATAAGTTTGTTTTTTATATCAAAATAAGTTTAGAAAATAGCCAGTTGCTGGTGATAGTTTTTGATCTCATTATGACTTCTCTCATCTGGTAAGTGTATGTCGTGTTGATCTAAGTGGTAGGAATATCAACAATTTAGAGGGCACCAAAGACTATTTCTTTTTCTCTTTTCCTATCTTGGTGTCTAACCCTTGAGTCTTGTAGGAACCACAGTGGACAACATAAAAATATTCCAAGTCATGGGGAGAATTAAAAATTTATCCATTTAAAGATTTTAGCAGTGAGTTTAAATGTAATTTCTTTTAGTCACATGCTGAAGAAAGTCATAAGACATCTAGGTACATTGTGAAATCTTTTGCCTGTTCTTACTTGGTTGAGGCAGAAAGAAAGGTTTTTTACAGATTAGCATCATGCATGCAACAAGTATACAAGCATTGCTCACCCAGTATGAATGCATATCAATTGATATTTGCTTTCTTTCTTTTGTTTTCAGTTCCATCTTCTCTTTTTTTCTTTACTTTTTTTTTTTTTTTCTTTTTTCTCCTCAGCTCAATCTTTTGTCTGGTTTTAAATCAGTTTTAATCAGGAAATTTTACAGTCCTTTATGATACCATCAAATAACTTCCTGTAGAATGTAAAATTTCAATGACTGCAGTTTGCTCTAGTAACTGCTACAATAGTGTCTTTGAAAATGGTAGGTAATTGTTAATGTTTTTATGCATTACCTGTCCTCAACTTTGTTATTTATGTTAATTGACTTCATGTCAGGATGATTAGCTGTTTAGGTATTCCTTTTCTCTCAGTGAAAGTTAGTGTGAAATTTATAAGAAAATACATTCAGCTTTATTATATTCTTAAATATTTGTAGTCGTGCTTTTTATTTTAATTTAAAAGAAGACTAGACTGCATATAGTTTGTCCTTTCCTGACTACCTTTACATCAAGTGACAATTATGCAGTCTCTGCCCTATTTAAGATCATCTATTTGACAGCCTATTTCTTTTTACGGATGTAGGAATGACAGCAAGGGCAAGTGGAGCGATTTGTCTAAGGTGACTAAACAATCTAGAGCAGCAGAATCACGAAGGTAACAAAGGCCTTCTGAGACACATGCTACTTTATCTCTTGATGTGCTCGGCCCCTTCACTAGAGCAAATTGCTGTTACTTGTGCCTTTTGTTGCACTGCAGAACCAACAGCAGCTCTCAGGGAATGAAAGGGGCTTGGTTCCAGCTGGCACATCATCAACCAGATTCCTAACAAGAGTCAGATTGCATGGTCTTTGTAGGAGACGTGTGAGCCAGAGAAAACCCTGCTTCACTTTCAGAGTCTAGGATGAGTTTGAGAACGGAACAGTTAGAGGCAAATACCACAGCTTTTTTACATTTAAACTGAGAACTGAGCAGATGTAGTATGGAAATCATTGAGTGACAATAAACAAGAAAACCCCAATCCTTATTTATTTATTTATTTTTGGTTTAATACAGCCAGTTAAGAGGGCAAAACTCCACTTTAAGGGTTGTAACTGCCTTTGTCTGACTATATGTACTTATCTCTCCTTTCCAGCTTACTAACTCCACACACGATAAATGGAATCCTGAAGATGTCACGGGATACTTGCCAAAAAAGCTTTAAAACTCTTTAACTATATTTCTAATAATATTTCAGTAAAACAAAGAAAAAAGCAAAACTACAGTCTACTTTTCATTTTGTCTGTTGTTTGCTTAGAGCCAAGCTAAATATTTATAGGAACAGTTTATCTGACAAATTTAGCTCTTGTGTATCATCCATGGAAAGAATATGTATTTTTAAATCACTTGTTCACTACTCATAATTGCCTGAACTTTTTATAAGAGTAAGTACAAAACTGTGGATTATGACAGCTGCCAAGACCAAATGTTCAATGATCTTTTAAATCATGAGGCTTTAAGGTGATGAGAGGGAAGAACAAAATTTTTTTGGTTTTTTTTCCTTCTATTTTTGACTTTTCAGAATTGACCAAAATGATGTTTGTAAACTTTCTCCAAACCCGTAAAGATTATATTAAAAAAGATATTATTTTTCTCATATACATACACTTAGTTATGTAAGGATATAAGATATATGCTATTTTATGTAAATATATTAGGGTAAAAGATGTAATGAAACATGAGATTGTTTAATCTTTTCTTGTTTTCAAGGTAGGGAATTTAAAGCATTAAATACTGAGTGTTAGGAAAGAACCCAGATGTTGGCAATTTAGACGCCATCATAAACACTTATGTTTATTATTCTCTTATCAGTCATGTTAGTCATTGATCAGCTTAGTGCAATCACAGTTTCTGTTTCCAGATATGTGTAACAGCAATAGAGGGCAGTTGTAAGCAACCTACTGGATTCCAAGTCAGGAAGGAAGTGTTGTGCAGATCTCCGTGGTTTTGGTTTTTTGTCATTGTTTTTGTTTTCTGTATGTCTATATTATGCATTAAACATCTGTTCTGACATCCTTAGGTCACGTGTCCCCCATCAGACCTGTGTGCTACTGGAAGAAATGAGGAACCAATTTGATCAAAGTGGGCTTGGGCAAACACTTTTATTTTGTCAAATTAACCAGAATACGTTATATCAAATTTATTCCAACTTTTAGGTTTTTTATGTTCCTTGCAGGAGAACAGACAAAGCTTGATCTGGCATGAAGCTGCTGATAAAAACTTAATTCATCGGGGTGCTTGAACATATCTGAAATGACAGAACGGAAATGATCTGGACCGACACTTTGCATCATTTAGCCACACTATTTTTGATCTGTCACCAGAAGCCAGGCAGAAAGTTTAACATATTGTCACACCACGGCCAGATACAGCTTTGAATGAGATAGTTGGAGGGCTGGAGGCAACATAGCCAGCCCTGGGCAGCTGTACCAGCATTGCGCTGATAGCACTATCTCGCTTCTGGGCACTTAACTTAGTATTTCAGCTTGACACCTCGCTGTGCTGTGTGGACATGCAGTGTTCTGGGACCTGACTGGACAACTTGATTTTGGCTGCATGCTAAGAAAAAAGCGTAAGATTTTACCTTGCTCTCTCAGTCTATCTTTCCTCATAGCTGGAACACACAGATATTTGTCGTTCTCAGTTTGGGTTCTGTCTTCAGACAGAACGTTTTGAGCATACAAAATAAGATTAGGAACAGATATGCTTTACTTTTTTCTGTTCTTTTTAACCAAAAGGATTAGACTCTTACAGTGTTAAAGAAAAAAAATAAACGCCAAAAAAAAGGACATTCTTCTTTATACTGTCAAAAAAAGTGTACTCGCTTTTTTGAAATGATTATTGAAATGCTGACAATTAGCTGTCATGAGCATTAGTTGCACTGCTAACAGCTGCTTGATATAACTGGTTTTATACTTTAAATGTTTCTCAAAAACCGCACTATCTCTGTGCAGATAGAATAACTAAATGAAGAGAAATAGTGATTGTACTTAAAAGCTACAGTGACTCAGTGAAGGAAGTGAAAAAATACCTGATGTTTCTATGATTTATCAGAAACCTTGAATATTTAATACTTGTTGGCTGAAGTAAACAATCAATACTTAATTGAAATCACTTTAAGCAATTTATTCCAGGCATCTGTACAGAACACAATGAACATTTTTAATCAGAATTGGCTTGAAAAGTCTTCATAGACAGAAAACTCAGTTTTTATTAGATAAAATATTCTCTAAAAGTTTTTTTCATCTGCTTCTTGCTGTGTCTGGAAATTTTATTGTGTCTGTGGAAAGGGTGGGGGGAATTACAACCTCTACCTTATATTTTCACTGTTCATATTCTCACGCACAAAGAGTATTTGGTTGGTCATAAAGACATCTGCAAATCTTCATGAATATTTTGTAACACATATTAGAAGTAGTGCTCTTGTTTAGAGATAAAAACTGCAAGTTAGAACCACAAACAAAAAAAGGGCCAGCAATACAATCATCATCCTTAAGATATTGTCAGAAAAACAGAGTTCTGGTTTTAACATGCAGCTCATGTATAAATAAAGTTACCAACAATCTCTGTCTCATCCTCTTCCCCAATGACTTGCTTTCTGAATTGCAGTCAGATTAGAAATCCTAGTACAGTCATCAATACCATCCTTTTTTTTTTTTACAGGCAGTCGCACTTTCTGGTTTTCAAATGTTTTATCTTTTAACAGTGAGGGAGAATTTATGCAACTCTGAAACACATCCTATAGAAACATTTCTGCTTATGCTAAATTGTGAAATGACCATTTATTTGTGTTAAAACACCTTAACGTTTTGACTGTATAGGATAATAAAAAAAGTGAGCCTGAAGTACATGCTGCATGTGTCATACAGAAGTTACCGATTATGACAGGATCAATATTTTTTCCCTTCCTATTCTGACTGCTGTGGAAAAGGTTAATTGACCGTTATCCAAAAGCCTAGCCATCTATTTTTTATTCAATGGCACAGTATGTGTTCTTTTCTTGGCAAAGGATTTGATAAATCTCCAGCACCTGGCTTATATCCCTTCTCTGTGAGATAAAGTATACATCCAAACTGTTGAACCAGTGCTTTCAGTGACACAGCTATTCAGTAGCCAGCAGACAGTTCTTGTAATATAACTCTGCAGTTTCTAGAACTTTTTCTTCTTCCTGCCTTGTTTAGGGAAAGAATTTAGTCAATGTAGAACTGGCTTTTAACAATACAAATAGTAATTTGATCCAGTTGAGTGCTTCTGCGTTCATTGTAATGAAATGCTTCAAAATACAAAACAGAGATCACTGTGATGGGTTTTGTTTAGATGCTGACATTCTGCCAACATACTGAAGATGGAAACCTACTTTGTGAAAATAATTGGTCTTGAAAGGGGTCAAACTGCTTATTACATTTTGGTATTAGGCTGATTTAGTTTGTTAATGCATTTGTACTGCTTAAACAAATGTTTCAAATAAGATGTTTTGATTCATAGATGGATGTTTCAACGGAGCTCCCCCAACAGGGGTTGCATGGCACAAATTCTTTCATTTACACTCTTAGCCTAAATACCACATGGCACTGTTTTCTCTGCTGGTTACAGAGTATTATATACATTTTTTTTAATAATGTAATTTAGAATCATGGGCTTTTTATGCTCTTTGCAACTGAACCTCAAAACTTCCCATCTGGATGTGGTTGAATCTACTCTAAGCAAATCTTTAAGGGTTGTGTACATTTATTTGGGGTGCTACCACCTGTTAAACAGGTCTATAACAGTGACCCGTAGAGCATATTAATAGCTCACTGCACAGACCAGGACAGAGGTGACACATCTGTTCATGTACTGTTATGGCCAAACCACAAGCAGGAAAGCAAATATTTAATGATGTATTTCATGTTGGTGTTTAACAGGAGAGGCAAAAATGGTTTCTCTGTTGGAGAAGGAAAGCTAACAGCCAGAATGGTTCAGCTGTATAAACCTGTGCGAGCTCCAACCTGTTATGCAAGTCTTGCATAGGTTTCAGCAATGGCCATCAGTGCTTATGGGGAGGGTGTCTGTTCTGCAGTCACAGGATGATGTGGTAGAGCACAGCCTGGACATATGGTAAGGTACAACAAGCAGGTTTGTTATTAGTTCTATAAAAAACTGCAGCATGAAGCCAAAATTAACATATTCTTAGTGGGATGCATATCTTTGGTAATGAGGTACTTCTGCCTCCATAAGGAGGTTCTAATATGGTTCTAGGGATCTAATTAAAAACTCATTGTTTTTACTAGGATGTGTAACCAAGACTTACTTGCTTGCCTCTTTAGAGTAGCTTATTATCTACTTGGTGCAGAGCAGGGGACACAGATTCTGACAGGTTACAGTTTTTGTTACTCCAAGTCAGTTTATAGAAGCACTTAATTTGGTGCTTCTTATCTCATACAGATATATTTGCCTCGGGGGTAGGGGCAAAAGGGGAAAACTTCATAACTTTGTGTAGAGAAACGATCTCAAGGATAAGCAAAGCAGGAGAACAAAGTGCTTGCTTTGCCTACAGTCACTATATGTATTGCACATAGTTTATGCACTATATACACTGCACATCATCCATTCAGTTGCATGTAAGTATCACGGTGTCATTTCAGTATTAATTTGCAGTAAAGTTATTAACTGCTTCACTGAAATTCTAAAGGCTGCTAGACATATTTTTGAGCATTGACTAGGTAGCTTTGGGACATGGAAAGAAAAGATAGTTACATATGTCCTTTTTAATGTATAGAAACTCAAATATGGCTACTAGTACTTTAACCCCACTACAGAATTGAAAACGTAGTTTTGTTGAATGAAAGGTGTATTTTTTATTATTTTTTAAATAGCTGTGGTTGTATTTCTCATAGTAGTGTGGAGAAGGATGAGATAATAGTATTCAAATTTCAGATTAATTGGAATGTTTTCATTTGGTGATATTTGCCAAGTTCTTAGGATAGTGCAGTGGTGGTTCTGCAGATTTTGCTGAACTCACATCAGCATGTGCTTCATTAATTATACTTTCTGTGCTGCATAACTATTGTAAAGCATTTTGGAAATAAAGTAAATTAACTTTTTATAATCTTTAATATGAAATAGGTATGTAAAATGGCCATTCAGTATAGTGCATTGGTTTGCTGTAGGACTCAAAGGAGACAAGGAAAATTTTTGCCATGCAAAAAAAAGTAATCTTTTTTCCCAACTGTTCCATAGAGAAGATACTTTTGCTTTATCAGCTCTGTGGGATAGATATATTATTTCTTTCAGTCCACTATCTTCAATGGCTTAAATGTTTAACTGTCGTTTAATTACATTTGTTCTGGTGACTGCTTTCCATTTTTCATGAACTAAGTATTATTTTGTTATTTGAAGAAATAAGGTAAATGCAACCCTTGAACGTCAATTCTAAGGGTGTTCAAAAATTCCTACTTTTATCAGTAGAAAGGCTATAATTATGATAATTTAATTTTTATTCAGAAGTGTTTGAGTGATATAACTAAAATATAGAAAAGATTGATTTGATTCATTGGAATCAAGCCTCAGTTCATCATAGCTCCGTGATGTAACGCTTGGGAGTACACACCTTTGATTAACCTGAACCATGCCATGAAACTTTGATTTAGAAAACTCTTTGCAGAGGAGCATTTTGAAATCAAAGATTTACATGTATGTCTTTATATTTCTTAAAGGAATTGATATTAATCTTGGCAAAAACCCAACCCAACCCAAACAAAAAAGAAACAAAAAATCCTCTCATATAAATTGTTCTGGAATCCTACATGTCTAATAAAAATGAAAATGCAAATAATAATATTTTCCAAAAGGGAAACAAATAAATGAAAATACCTCCTACATTCATATCTGCAATATTTTTAGTGAATTACTAGCTACAATTCATACCATCACCGCTGGCTTTTTCCTAACATATCCTTATTTTTAAAATGGTTTGTTATTATTTTGCATTAATACTTTTGATTTTAGCGAGTTTCTTAAACAGTATGATCTGTATTAAATTCACACACAAGCACACAAAAAAAGTCTATTTAATCCATTAACTCCCCATGACAAATGGTTTAATATAGATGAAGTAGTCATTGGAATCTTTCCTGCAGCCACAAGAAGCTGCTAGCTTATCAACTGGAAACAAAGCAGCATCATAAAACATTTCTCAGCAAAGCCAAGGAGAATGATTTGATACCTAAACCCTCCAGTAATTGAAAACATATAACCCATAAACTTCTGAATTATAGCTGTGACTAATCTCTTATGAAATAAGTTTTTTCCTCCCAATTACTTGCTATACTGCAGCAAAGGTGCCTATGAGCTAGAAGGATGCTCTAAGATACAGCTATCATTCACAATAATCAAAGTTACTTCCCTGGATGCCAACTACCTCCCCTCCCACCAGCACCCTGTAAATTGGAAACTGACATAAAAAAATAATTTTGTGATCTTTCTTGAAGGCACATTGTAATTTTATTTATAATTCTGTCCTTCAGGTGATTACACTTATGAATACAACAATATGAAACACAATTAGTACAGTTATGAACATTTTGTCATTAAGCATTTCCTAATTCACATGAGATGGGGAACATGGTGGTTCAGGTAGAATATTAAAACTGTTTTTTAGGTAAATTAATTAAATTTGATGAGTCATTGGTAGCAGAAAATTAGTCTGAAACCTGCACTGTGGCCTGTATGGGGTAACTGGGTGGCCTCACCATGGGTCTACCTCGATCACGGAAAGTACTGTCACAGCTGACAGTAGACGTGATGGGTGAACTTCCAAAGACCCACTGTATGGTAGTATCCAGATAATTAGAAGCTTCTCAGAGTTTTTTAAACATCTTAGTACAGGAACTGGGATGCAAATCTCCTAAAAGGAAACTTTTAGCCATTGAATTTTGTCAGACATTACTTTTTATGTAAGAAACTCGGAATGATTTTAGGAACATGAGACAAGCAAGGGTATCTTGGATGAGACTTTTCTGTCCTTGCTACAACAGGCAACGAGCATTTATTCATATTCCCTTCGTAGCATAAAAACTCCTTCTCAGATCATCTGTCTCTGTTATGAGTCTTCCAAGACAGTTTCACTGCTTCACTCTCTCAGTAGGACACCACCCTGTAACTTCCAGCACAATTTCCACTGTGTTATATATTACTGTGAAGCAAGGCGTTACAGTTTTGTACCAAGTATTGTTACTGATTAAGGATAGCTTTAAAACAGCTAAAAAAGTATACAAGATGTTATGTCATTGTTTGTAACAGGATTCTTTCAGTGTTTTTTATTAGCGCATTAGCATCAGGAGAGATATAGTGTGGGAATTTCTGCTTTCAAATTCTTTTTGAATTCTTTTTAAAAAACACATATGGCAGACACATTTTTAAAACTCTGAAGTTCAAATATCAAACAACAAATACAAATATTAACATAATTAACAGATTTTTAAAAGCCTCACTTATGCTTGGCTTAATTTTTATTGTGCTCAGGATTTTATTATTTTTCATACTGATAGTTTTCATCTTACAAAAAGAGTTTTGTTCACTAATTTAAAAAGTTTTTTTTTTTTTTTTTGAAAAATAAACTTCACAGATATATTTAATTTATTAATATATTAGTCTTTCAAGTAAAGAAGTGTAACTATATTGAATTCTGCCTAAGAGATTTCTGAAACAACCTGTGAAAATGACTGGAAATAAAACAAAGTTCTACACAAGCTCTTTTAACAAAGCCCAAGAGAATAATAACAAACCAATTACACTGGTAAGGAAGAGATGGAGCAAAATCTCCAAAGTCAGTAAAATTCTAAGGGGGAAACACAATCATGTTTGGGGTTTTTTTCCCTAGAATCTACTGTCCAGACATCAGTGAGTTTCCTCAAGGCAAATAGTGTAGGAAGGGGTAGATTCCTAGGAAAGACTTTTGCAACCAGTTAAGAATCAAGAAGTCTGAAAAAAATGGCAGTAGAGCTTCCTTTTAGACTATAGTAACTGAAGTTACATGAGTTCTTAGAGGAACAGAAATCAGGGCATGAATGGAAGCTATTTTTTTTCCCACATTATTTCTGGTTTATATATTTTCTGTTTCCTGGTACCTGTTGATGTTCTTGAATGAATAAATCCCATTCCTGTTAAATCTTTTTTGATAATGGTGCTGAGAGAACTGTAATTTTACTGGTGTTGACAAAATAGGGGAATATCGGTTCCACGATCTTTTTCATCCTGTTCAGTTATTGGAGTTACATTGAACTTCAATTAAAAAAAAATAATATCAAGATAATATTGCAAAAAGTAAGACACCTATTTCTCACTACATCTTGAACAGTATTTTCCCCTTCAGGTCTCTTTATCCTTGCACTCAGACTTCCAGATTATTTATAGAAATAATATTGATAACTTCTATAGAGTGTTGACTTTATGTCCATGCTCCAGTTGAGGATTCCTGGTGCCTAAAGAGGGTGAAAGATTGAACTTTACTAATGACCCCCTAAATCACTCATCATTAGACAAACGCCAAAGTAACTGTTTAAAAAGAAAACCTAATTTTATCACAAAGTAGGACAAAAGAGCTGCTATATTTAAGAGGCAGTATAGGAAAATAGCAACTACATGCTCATATATCTAGCAATGTGTTGCTTGGCTTTCCATTTTTCCTGTGCTCCCTTCAGTTTAGAAAATTGTCAAATTAAGCTAACTCTCAAGATGTTTCACACACCTCCTCAGGGGATGGAATATATTCTTTTGTCAAGCCCTATACTTAGGCTCGTTTTCCCTGAAAAGGATGTACATTTGGGACATATATCTTCCTTCCTGAACAGGATTTCTATTGAGTATAAATTCATCCCTGGGGCTTCAGACACCTTCTTTCTTGCTCCTGCCCTGCACTACCAAATTAAATAACATGGTGACTTGTCTCCTAACCCCTGAATATTCGGTTGTGGGGATACAGACGCAAAAATCATAGAATCATAGAATGGTTTAGGTTGGAAGGAACCTTGAAGATCATCGAGTTCCAACCCCGCTGCTATAGGCAGGGACACCTCCCACTAGACCAGGTTGCCCAAGGCCACGTCCAGCCTGGCCTTGAACACCTCCAGGGACGGGGCTTCAACAACCTCTTTGGGCAACCTGTTCCAGTGCCTTACCACCCTCACAGTGAAAAACTTCTTCCTAATGATTAATCTACACCTGCCCTCTTCCAGCTTAAAGCCATTCCCCCTCGTCCTATCACTACGTGCCCTAGTAAAAAATCCTTCCCCAGCTCTCCTGTAGGCCCCCTTTAGGTACTGGAAGGCCACAATAAGATTTCCCCGGAGCCTTCTCTTCTCCAGGCTGAACAGCCCCAACTCTTTCAGCGTTTCCTCATAGGAGAGGTGCTCCAGCCCTCAGATCATCCTCGCGGCTCTCCTCTGGACACGCTGCAGCAGGTCCATGTCCTTCTTATGTTGGGGACTCCAGAGCTGGATGCAGTACTCCAGGTGGGGTCTCACGAGAGCGGAGTAGAGGGGCAGAATCACCTCCCTTGACCTGCTGGCCACACTTCTTTTGATGCAGCCCAGGATACGGTTGGCCTTCTGGGCTGCGATCACATATTGCTTGCTCATGTTGAGCTTCTCGTCAATCAGCACACCCAGGTCCTTCTCCATAGGGCTGCTCTCCAGCCATTCTCCGCCGAGCCTGTATTTGTGCTTGGGATTGCCCCGACCCAGATGTAGGACCTTGCACTTGGCCTTGTTGAACTGCATGAGGTTGGCTTGGGCCCACCTCTCCAGCCTGTCCAGGTCCCTCTGGATGGCATCCCTCCCCTCCAGCGTGTCTGCCTTGCCAAACAGCTTGGTATCGTCAGCAAACTTGCTGAGGGTACACTCTACCCCGCTGTCCATGTCGCTAACAAAGATGTTGAATAGTACACGTCCGAGTACTGACCCCTGAGGAACGCTGCTCGTCACTGCTCTCCACTTGGACACCGAGCCGTTGACCACAACCCTTTGAGTGCGACCGTCCAGCCAGTTCTTTATCCACCAAGTGATCCATTTGTCGAATCCATGTCTCTTCAATTCAGAGACCAGGATATCGTGTGGGACAGTGTCAAACGCTTTGCACAAGTCCAGGTAGATGACATCAGTAGACCTTCCCTTGTCCACCGCCACTGTAACCCCTTCGTAGAAGGCCACCAAATTTGTCAGGCATAATGTTAGGTAGTGGTGACTTTTGAAGACCTCTCCTAGCTGGCTGGGTTTCAGAAAAGTCTAATAGTTATGTAAACAAATGTATTTACCTGTTGCACTTTTTTTCTCAAGTTCATATTTGTATGATCATTGTTTTTTCAGTTCTGTAGACTTAGAATATCAGGATAGATGAGTAGGCCTATCTTTAGTACAGATAAAAGACTTTGAAAAATAAAATTAATATGGGTAAACTATTCAAAATTGACTCTTACAAGTCTTCTACAAGTTTATTTTTATCGAATATCATACTTCTCATTCATCCAACATTTTCATATTAAAAGGTAACAGAACTTCTGTGAGTTTTTTTGACCTGGTTTGATTTAGGATAGATGTTTAATTCAGGATAAATGATAGTGGCAATAAAAAGGAACAGGATTTTACCAGCATTGAGATTTTAAATGTGTGACTACATGAATAGCGCTGGGAGTTCTGTCTGGGTTGAAACACTAACATATTGGATAATATTTAAGCTTTACAGACTGCATATGAAGAAGCGAATTTTATTTAGAGAATTCTGGCCAAGTTTGAGTTTAAAAAAATCCATTTCACTGCGCTGAGAAAATGGGTTTGAGTTTAAAAGATCCACTTCACTGTGCTGAACAATCAGAAGGAATATATCAGATACAACTCTCCGTACAAAGGATTGGCATTAGTAGGCATGTAGGTGTTTGTGTGTGTTTGTATGTATATGTGTATGTACATGTAATGTATATATGCATGTGCGTATATATATATGTGTGTATGCATGTAAAGTGAAAACACGAACACAAACCAGAACCTTTACTGGATTTTCTAAATTAAATAAGGTTCCAAATTAGTGGTATGCTTTCTGATTCTTATTGATACTTAAATGGTGATAGCACCTCCAGGTTTACCATACCATTGTATGTGTGCTATATGTAGGTGACAGGAGTTCCTGGAACTCTTTAGAACATGGTGAAAAAGCTGAATGTGATATAAGAAAAAAGGGAAGAACTCTGGATAAGTACAATGAAACTATTTCAGATCATGTAGAGAAACCATCTCCATCCTTCCCAAATGCCAAATCAGCAGTCCTTTGGGAAAGGATTACTTCTAGAGTTGTGTGGTGGATGCACTCGACCCCTTAACCCAACAAGCAGTAGTTTGGCATGGGCTCTGAAGGAGATAAAGGCCTGAGCCATAGCTCGGCCAAGAACTCCTCTAGTTTCAATCTCTTCTCTGAAACCCACAAAGGAGCGAGTGACACAGTGAGCATCGATGCATATGAGCTTGGAACAACGATCATGCGAGTAACACATGAATAGTGGGTGGCTTTTCCAAGACTTATTTATCAAGGAACAAGCAAAGTTGTGGGTACAAGGAGTCTCATGCATACCTTTCCCATCATGTGCAATTTGACTAAGAGCCAATCACTTTACTCCATAAATATGATAGCCTAAGTTAGCCTTCTTTGATGCCTCCCTGCCAGGCAGAGTGGCTGTGTGGCAGTGATCTCCCCTTGGGCTGGGACACCTCTCAAGGTTGCTCTTCGAGCCAGAGACACCTTTTACCAACAGCAGATCTTTGGTAAGTGACTGATAACATGCTGAATTAATACTAATGAAATATTATTAATCCATGTAGTTATTCAATATTAATTATTACAAACTTTTATAGATAATTCCATTAGACACAAACCATTGTCCAAGTCTTAGACTAAGATTGGATTTTTACCTAAGCTCCATCAGGAGTTTAGAAAGCAAGGGGGTCCAGTCTGAACCTCATGACTCAACAGGAGGGCCTTCCTTAACCTTTTGCATATCTGGTGTCTGTGTGAATCATTCTAACTCAATTCTAACTCAATTTTCCTTTGTATATTTCTTCCATGAAGTATTATTAAGGTGAACCTTTCCATCAAACTTACTGAACCTTGGTAAACAACTGTTCAACTTTGTTAAATTCCATCGAATTTATTGAACTCTGTCAAATTATTGTTTTACCTCAGTAAAACACATTGCTGCTTCTGTCTTTTGAGTGAGATGCATTCTACTCATCTGCAACAACCTGACAGCAGAAGAGGACCCTGAAGGTGAATCTGAAGGAGGTGGTGACCTGAGGCCTGGATTTGTCTATCCCTGCTCTCCAAAGCACTTAAGAATGTGATTAACTCAAGACACAAGCTTAGCTGCTACTTTCTGTGTTTTGCTAAATAGGTTAAAACATAAAACCCTTTTTTGAATGGAGATTTTAAATACTGGGATTTAACTCCTTATGTTTTAAATATTAAGTATGTCATAGCTTTCTGATTGGATGAGACATGGAAATACTCAAGAGCTGAGTCTCTCAAAGGACGTGGGAATCTACTTTTCTTTGTCAAACAGTCTTCTAAACCATACATATAGTGGGGTTTGGCCTTTTTTAATTATTATTTATTTGCTTATTTATGAATCTGAGTCTCTGTGACTTAAATCTCTGTAACATAAGTTTCTCTGATTTAAGTCTCTGTAATTATCTCCACTGGACTAGTCAGTTACTCTGTTTCCATTTTCCTGTAAATTTTCATCTGGTTTAATAAGTATTCTTACACTATTTTGCCCTGCCTCCTCTTTGTTTTTATATAATTTATGCTGAATATATTCTATGCTTTACAATAACCATAAGAATGTCAACAAACAATTCTTAATGACAAATTCTATGTTCTATTTCCAGATTAAATACAAAGAAAATTTAACTGCTTCCTTTTTAAAAAATAGAAATTGGACTATTATGGAATGGATAAATTTTCAGGACTTTGATTCTTAGTTTTCATGATCATAAATGCACATCATATAAATGAATTATTGAACCATCAAGTAGAAATATCAGACAAACAGGTGAGTCTTTGGGCCTCTACATTGGAATTAGAGGCTTCTGTGAAATTCCTATTAACAGCTCTGCAGCCTCATTAACAAGTGTCAAATTGATTTGGTCCACTTGTTATTACATGCTTTCAAGGGCATCTGCTAGTCCCATTTGCACCCAAGGAATGAGCAGTCAAACAGAACATTTTGGAAATTTTGTCCGTGAAGTGTACAAGAAACCTTGCACAATTTGATTCGAGGGATGATTTACCTCCCTTCCAGAAATAGCCTGCTGTTCTTCTGGAGGTTTTGTTTTACATGACATTTCTCGGAAGAGGATTCTTTAATTCCCAGGCTGTAAATATTGAGTCCAGACTGGATTCTGGACTTAATATTGGTATTGTGGGGGAGGATGTATTGGAAACTCTAAGTTTTACGGAGCTGTAGTATAAGAAAACACACCAGCAAAGCTGTGAATGATGGAAATTGAGTTTAATGCCAGTCTATACAAATAATATTACTCATTTAGAATCATAGAATCATAGAATGGTTTAGGTTGGAAGCGACCTTCAAGATCATTTAGTTCCAACCTCCCTGCCATGGGCAGGGACACCTCCCACTAGACCAGGTTGCTCAAAGTCCCATCCAGCCTGGCCTTGAACACTTCCAGAGTTGGGGCCTCCACAACTTCTCTGGGCAACTTGTTCTAGTGCATCACCACCCTCAGAGAGAAAATTTTCTTCCTAATATCTATTCTAAATCTACGCTCTTCCAGTTTGAAGCCATTACCCCTCGTCCTATCACTTCATGCCC
Source organism: Pluvialis apricaria (assembly GCA_017639485.1). NCBI lineage: Eukaryota > Metazoa > Chordata > Aves > Charadriiformes > Charadriidae > Pluvialis > Pluvialis apricaria. Next base: position 175,691,267 of record CM030007.1, read on the forward strand.
TCATAAAAAGTCCCTCTCCATCCTTCTTGTAGGTACTCTTCAGATAACAGAAAGCTGCTATAAGGTCTTCCTGGAATCTTCTCATCTTCAGGCTGAACAACCTCATCTCTCTCAGCCTGTCTTCATAGGAGAGGTGCTCCAGACCTCTGATCATCTTTGTGGCCCTCTTCTGGACTCGCTCCAACAGGTCCATGTCCTTCTTATGTTGAGGGCCCCAGATCTGGACCCAATATTCTAGGTGGGGTCTCATGAGACCAGAGTAAAGGGGAAGAATCACCTCCCTCAATCTGCTGGCCGTACTTATTTTGATGCAGCCCGGGATACGGTTGGCTTTCTGGGCTGCGAGTGCACAGTGACAGCTCATGTTGAGCTTCTCATCAACCAACACCCCCAAGTCCTTCTCCTCAGGGCTGTCCTCAATCCATTCTCCACCTAGCCTGTGTCTGTGTGTGGGATTGCCCTGGCCCACATGCAGGACCTTGCACTTGGCCTTGTTGATCTTCATGAGGTTTGTCCAAGCCCGCATGTCAAACCCGTGTCTGGGTCCCTCTGGATGACATCCCTCCCCTCCAGCATGTTGACTGCTCCACGCATATTGGTGTCATCAGCAAATGTGCTGAGGATGCACTCAATCCCAACATTCATGTCACTAACAAAGATGATAAACAGCACCAGTCCCAGTACCAACCCCTGAGGAACACCACTTTTCACTGCTCGCCACTTGGACATGGAGCCATTGACTGCAACACTTTGAGTGCGACCATCCAGCCAGTTCCTTATGCACTGAGTGGTCCATTGGTCAAATCAATGTCTCTCCAATTTAGAGACCAGGCTTTCATGCCGAACAGTGTGAAATGTTTTGCACAAGTCCAGGTAGATGACATCTGTTGCTCTCCCCTCGTCTGCCAATGTTATAACGCTGTTGTAGAAGGCCACCAAATTTAGGGAATTTGACTTCCAGTTTTTTATCTTTTCAGCTATTTCATCTGTATATAATTTCAGTGTAAGTTAGTATTTTAAAACCTCATTCTTTTAAAGGTCTCGTTAGAGGTTATGTAGGTTATCTTTCACTGTGTCTGTAGCTAACCAGAAACTTCAAGACTTTTCTGTGCAACTATGGAAGAAAATGGAACTTCTTATTGAGAAGCAATAGCTCTTTCTCTAGTTATCAGCTATCTTTTTTTTATTTTTAAAAACTCTTACCCCAAATTCAAGGTTCATTTAAGCATGTTTAACTTGAGTGGACTTCATGGGAATAAGTGAGGACTGTTTGGAAATGCAGTGCTAACTTATGACACGTTCCCCAAATCTTGACATCAGCCATTATCAAAATGCAGTTGTAGAGGGGAACAGAAGCCAGAAAGAAATAAATCAAGTAAAGTAGTTCTGTATTGGGTTTACAAGGTAGGGTTTTGAGAATGCAGGAGCTGCAGTGTTGTCTTCTGTGAGAAAACACCTGGAGCTGCCCCCATGTTGGACAGAGACAGTTCCAGATGGCTTCAAGATGGGCCTGCTGCTGGCCAAAGCTGAGCGAATCAGCAATGATGGTAGTGCCTCTGTGATAACATATTTAAGAAAGGGTAAAACCAGCTGCATAATAACATCTGGGAAAGAGGAGTGAGAAAATGTAAGAGAAACAACTATGCATACACGATGGTCAGTGAAGAAGGAGCAGGAGGAGGCGCTCCAGATGTTGGAACAGAGATTCACTGTGACCTGTGGAGAAGACCATGGTGACACAGGTTGTCCCTCTGCAGCCCATGGAGGTCCATGGTGAAGCAGATATCCACACTGCAGCTCAAGGAGGAGCTGATGCTGGAACAGGTGAATACACCTTGAAGGAAGCTGCAGCCTGTGGACAGCCCACGCAGGAGCAGGCTCCTGGCAGGAGCTGTGGCCTGTGGAGAGGAGCCATGTGGGAGCAGGTTTTCTGGCAGGACAGGTGAACCTGTGGGGAAACCACACTGGAGAAGTCTGTTCCTGAAGGAGTTTACCCTTTGGAAAGGATGCATGCTGGAGCAGTTCTTGAAGAAGTGCAGACTATGGTAAGGACCCACGTTGGAGAAGTTACTGAAGAACTGTGTTCTGTTGAAGGGAACCCAATATGGAGGGGAAGAACGTGAGGAGGAAAACACGACAATGTGCGATGAACTGACTGCAACCTCCATTCCCCATCCCCCTGCACTGCTCTGGGGGAGGAGGCAGAAGAGTTGGGAGTGAAGTTGAGCCTGAGAAGGGAGGGGTGGGAGGAAGTTGGTTTTAGATTTGTTCTTATTTCCCATTATCCTACTCTGTTACAATTACTTGGTAATAAATTAAATTAATCTTCCCAAAGTCAAGTCTGTTTTGCCCATGACAGTAACAGGTAAATGGTCTCCCTGTCATTGCATTTTCAAACTGTGTCCTGCTGAGGATCGAGAGTGATAGAGTGGCTTGGTGGGTAACTAGCAACCAGTTCAACCCACCACAAGTTCTCATCTTTCTTTTACGAGTGCACATCAAAAGTCACTTACTGGGACCTCCTGCTTTTATTTTAGACCAATTCATGTGGAACAAAATCTAGAGTCCTCTATCTGTTAGCATAATTAAAAGAGAATAACAGGAAAGTTTAACTGAATTGACCCTCATACCAAGGCCAAAGAGAATGACTTAGACCCTCTACATAATGTAATTTTCAACTTTGCTTTTCCATTTTTCTGTCTTTTCCTCTATACTAGCAGGGAAGAGAGTAAGTCAGCACAAAATACGTTTCTTGTCTCTCTGAGGCTTCCATCACTGACCTCTTGTTGTACTATGATTGACTTACATCCCCACCACGTACTATTATGCAGCATTGCAAAAACAAAACATGTAGCCAAATATCATTCTATTTGCATAGTTCTGAATGATATGATACAGACAATGAAATAAAAATCATATTTTTGAAAGTTTAACTCAGGAGGATGGTAAAAATATCTAAACTGAAAAGAAAAGTTTGTTTGACTTGGCAGTTTCTGTATGCAGACAAATGTAGGAAACAACTACCTCTCCTTTAAATGTTTTTTTTTGCACTTAAGTATGACATGGACCTGCTTGCCACAAGATTATGGAGGCAAAAGCATATAGATATACATTATACTCAAATTATACTGTAAGTTGTTTTTCTCTTCAGAATCTCAGATTACTGTTGTATTTAATGTCATCAGAAAACAATGTTCCTTTGTTCCTTTCAGACTCAGAGGGCTGCTTTACCCTCTGGGATGATGTGAATAGTTTGAAAGAATGCAGAACCGCTATACCCAAGAGAAATGTCTGTGTTGTATCGCCCTGCAAATCAGTCTGTATTGCAAAATTGCTCTTACACCCAATCAGCCCCATTCTGCCTTCAGCCTTTCTCAGAACTTGGGGAACAGGGACAGAGTAAATATGGTTTTGCATGGTTTACATCGAGAATCTCACATTCAAGTATTGATAGTAGTCATCAGAAAGATCACTTATGTATTATTGTGTCTTTGTTCTCACATGCATACATTCCTGTGAAAATTCACACATCTGACTCCAAATTATGCATTTCATGAACTCCCTCAGTCCATGACTTACCAAATATTTGCAGAAATTAAGCCTAGAAAAATGCTCAATAGTGAAAGTCAAAAATTGAACAAACACAGAGGTGACATACACACTGACTGGAAAACCTTTTTGCCTCAGATTTCTTTTTAAATCAGGGTGGAGAAAACATTTATGGATTGTCAAAAGGGTCAACCAAATGATTTAATGTCCATGGTTTTAGTCTTTATTATTCATATTAAATAGTATGTTCCAGTTGCTTTGCACTGTTATGGGGAATGCAGAATAGCCATTAACAATATTTACTGGTTCATTAGTCTGTCTAGGTGGAAAATTTTCTTCATGGGGTTGCAAAACGCACCACAGCACAAAGTACCAATGAATCTGCACAGTGCAATGGAAGGAGCATATATAAAGCTGGAAACTCAGGACAGTAGGTGAATCAGTTTCTCTGTTTCCTAGTCAGCAAGGTACTGTTTGTATATCAGCATCTTAGCCCCAATAAATTGGTATGAATGTCTGACTCCTACTTCTATATTTCTCATTTTCTCTGTTGCAGAGTATGGGACAAAGTACTTAAAAAGGACTGTATCGATTTGCTTGTCAAAAAATAGTCTGCATAAAATTAAAAAATTAATAGAAAAATAAAACATAAAGCTTAAATATATCCAGATCTATCTCACATGGGTTTTACATACAGACTTTAGTGGAGTTACTCCAAAACTACATTGTTGGACATTTCTAAACCCACAGCATTCAATGCAGAGTTAGCAGTTCTTTCCCACAGAGCTTTGACTCACAAATTTAAAAACTAGAAGGATCATTTAAGTCCATTACCATTCCTGTCTGTGGAAGACAGAAATCTGGAAGAATATGCTGCTCAGCAGGACTGTGTACATACTCTCAAAATAAAGAGATTTTCTTTAAAAAGTTCGTTCTGTGCTATTGCCGATCTCTCCATATACATAAAGGTAGTAAGAGAAAAAAATAGCATAATTTTATGACTAATCTTAACAAACTCTGAGTTAATTTACATTTAAGGTAGATATCTGGGACGTGTTTACATAAAATGAAATGTATAATATAATACCTGTAGTACTGTTATTACATATCTTTCAAAAAGTTACAAAGTTCTGGAGTTCTCATAGTAGTGGGTTTTTTTTCTATGATGTTTTCCTTTTTTTTTTCTTTTAATATTTTGCAGCCTGTGGGGGAACTTCTTGTGCTCTATAATACACATTTACCAATGGAAAATTTCCTTTATCATAATGGATATTGTGAAAATTGTCTTACTAGTCATGATCTCTTTCAGAGTAATGTACCTACTCAATTGCAGAAGACCACATAGTTGTTCAAAACATAATAGACTCAAATTCCTATATAAACCAGAGTTGTAGGGAAACAAATCTTTTTAAAAGTCCATCTGTTTGTTCCTGTCTTTTCCCGGTGGTAGTGGCAAATTCATGCAAAGGCTGTTGCATTTATAATCTTATTTATTTATTTTTATAACCCAGTTTAGAACACTTATTTGAGATCACCACATGAAAATCTCTCTTGCTGGTATATCTGACCAGGAATAGAGTAGCATGTCATAATACCATAAGAAAATATATCCTTATTTCCAGCTAATTCTCAAATCTGGAAATACTGGGTATAATGCTTTGTGATAGCTACAGAAATAGTCAGGGCATGCTGCCAGTACCAGCACACCTTTTCAAAAAATTGCTATCTAGAATGGTTTCCCTTGCCTCACTTGTCATATTCCTTTTAATGCAGTTGTTCTCAAAGTAATGGTTACAGTCTCCAAAACTGAATTTCCATCACAAATCCACCTCATTCTCTCTTTCTACTTTTCCACGGAAGGGAAAGAACAAAAGAAAAGAAAAAAGTCCTTAACTGGTCTTTGGTCCCAGGATGAGAGTACCCCACTGTACCCCACTTCCTTCAAGACTTCCTGAGAAGTGTCCGAAGCATTTAGAGCAAAACAAGTGTCAGATTCCCTTTGCGGACCACTTGCAAGCAGCCATATGGGGAGGCAAAAAGTGCAGGGTTGCAGATCCATGCTCATAAAGCCTTTTATGTATTGAATAATAAAGTACTTGATTTAAGACATGCTTTTAAACTATAGGGTAAAACTCCTCTGGCATTATAGGCACCTTCCAGTTTCTATACACATTAGGGGTTCAAGTATTTTGCTACTTTAGCAGTATGTAAATGCAACATTGGTTAGGCAAATTACTGTGTGCTATTACTATTGTTGCCACATGGAGACTGTGTTGTTGCTTTAGTACATGGTACGGTATTTCCTGGTAATACCACAAATGGTTTCTGTCACCACTGGGTTATTAAGAGCTTTTGTGATATTTAGCTATTTTGTTGTTGTTTTTTTGTTCTTTTTTTTTTTTTTTTAATTTTTATTACACTTTCTGTTTACACTTTGATAGCTTTTCTAAAGCAAATAATAAACAGAGATGTCTTCTGCACTATATACATAAAAGGAAGGGGCCTGCCTGCTGTATGTTCTAGCCTCCCAGGATTCAGATCAGAGAGTTGGCCTAATTCACTGTCATTTAAAACCAGATGTTTTTTCTGGCACACTGTCTTACAAAAGCAACAATGATATCCATCAGATGGTACTCAGGGAAGCTTTAGTGAGTTAAGTTAGATACCACAAATAAGTAGGAACAATGAAGAACTGAAAATAAATCTTAAAAAGGAACCCAAATAAACAAGAGAGATTTTCCTCAACCATCTACTAGATGTTCTGAGTTCAAAGGAGGTCTTTAACACAACTTTGGCAACAAGGCAGAGAGCTGTTACTTGCTTTAAAAATAGGTGCTGATGCTATGTACGCTCGTTTACATAGATCTAGTTATTGTTACACAAAAGAGTTATATTCCTTGCTTGCAGGAAGAGGACAGTGTAAAACTACATGCATTGATTTGGAAACGCAGGTTTTATACAGCTACTTTATGTAAAGAATGAAATTTGCATTGTTTCTGTATGGCTTCTGAGCTTGTGAATACAAAACAATTTGCCCCAGATCAGCCCCTGGCCCCTCACATTCTCTACAGGTGAAACAGGATAAAGTGAAGTAGGCTGGCATAAATACAAAGTGGTTTTTTTGGTCGTTGTCCCCTTGTTGTCCCATCCCCCCCCACCCTGTTCTGTAGTAACATTTGCATAGCCAGCTCCGTGTCAAGCTGAAGAATTCAAGTGTAGCATCACAGACATATACACGAGACAAAATAGATCTTATATTAGGTAGATATGCTCACCAGTTACTGGATAAACACCAGCTTGAAATAACCTTAAACTAAAAAACTCTAATTCAAGCTATCTACCTAAATGAAGCAACACTACTACAGTGAAAACTGAGAATCCACATACAGAAGTTTCAGACCTTTGAATTGTGTCATTCATGAAAAATATCATTGCTGAAAAGGTGAAAGTAAAACTTTCATACTTGGGCTGGTGAACAAAATAAAGTTCTAACCTCCAGGCTGAGAGAAATACAATTTTATTCTCTGAATTCTATACACATCACCAGAGTGTTTCCATTTGAAAAGAAAGTTTAACTAAACAAAAGAACTCAGAGAATCAATATAGCTGTGAATAATTTTAGGAAAATTAATAGCAGAGTTTGGGAAAAAATTTCTAGGAGGAAAATTCTAACAAGAATATCCTCAAATAAATCAAAAATAAGAAAGACAATTAGAAAAAGAAAAAGAAAAAAAGCCTTCAAAACTCCTTTTACAAGCAAAGTTTTTTAGCCCCAAATGCAGAAATGTTAGAATCACTACAATAAAAAGACACTGTGCTAACTGATGAAAATCTAAAGAAAGGCATATATGTAGTGTTCAGCACAACACAGTTTGACAAAATTTACAAAGACAATATGTAACGGGGAAGTTGCAACAGTAACGCAGTGCAAAAATGGAAAATACAATTAAATGGGCCTTTTTTTCTTTTTTTCATTTTCTTGCACTGCTTACAATCTGTTAATCCTCAGGAGGTAGAAAATAGAATTAGGAGCTGCAGAGAGGATGGGGATGGGGAAGGAAAAGTCTGAAGGAAATGCCTGTGAGCATCGCTGAATTTGATTCTGGAACTGGAACATCTCCCATACATTTTGATTGATTATAGCCATGACAGGAGTTAAGCATTCCTCTCCTCTTTGTCTATCCCAATGTTTTAACTCTCTTCCTTTTAAAGACATTTTATTTTTCTGTTTTTTCCTCTCTCTTTCACAGTGAATCTGTTTCCTTCCCATATTGTTCTAATCTGTAGTAGTCCGTCTTTGCTTCCCCTCAGTCTCTGATCCTAACCCAAAAAATTCTAAAATAGTTATTGGTCTCATCCTTCAGACACCATGTGAACAGCATGAAAGAAAGCTGCAACAATTCAAAGCGGTGTTTGTGGTACTGAGAATGGTGCAATATTTTCCCTCCTAGATACTGGGGTGCCAATAAATATATGCCAAATCATTTGCTCAGGTTTCTCAGATACCCCTCAATTCCTCCCACAGAGACTACCACTTTCTAGACATTGCATACAGTTGTGTAAGATTAAATGTGCCAAGGCCTCCATCATCCAAAAATCATATGTGGGAAAGTGCCTCTTAAATTTGTAAGCACTCGTGGTTTTGAATAACTATGCCACATGATTACTACTATACCCCCTGTCCTCGCTGAACATTGTTCAAATCCCTGGGTATTAATTCAGTTTGTTTATCTTGTACATATGTGGAACTAGTGAATAAAGAAAAAAAAGAAAAAAAGTTAAAACTCTAGCACACTAGAGGGCACTAAAACCTCCGAGATAATCTTGGGCAAAATTTTGCTATATAAGAAACTTATTAACTGTATTATAAAACCTTCCACTAACTTTGCTACATTTAAATGGTCTACAGAAAGGTGTAAGAGTGACTATCACTGATTTATAAAAAGAAAGAAGTATTTATCTCTTTCCCCTTTATCTAAAGATTCATAAGTGACTAACCTAATCCATGGTAGTAGACATTTGAAAAATACCTGTGTCCTGGTTCGAGCAACACAGGACTAATTTCTCTTCTAATGCTTGGGAAAAGTGCACTTTTAGAAGACTGGTGTCTGAATTTGTGAAAATATTTACTTTATAGCCAACTATGGTGTGTGGGTTTCAAGGTCTCAGTGTTTTTGAGTTAGCCAGGTGCAGGGATGAGGAGGAGTGAGACCTGGGCACTTGACCCAAGCTGGCCAACAGGATTATTTCATACCATGAACGTCACATTCAATATAAATTAGAAAGTTTGCTGTGAAGTTCTCTCTCCCTTGATGGCTGTGATCCAGAGAACTTCTTGTCCTGGTTCGAGACCCCTGAGGCCTTCCCTTCCTCCCGAAGCTGTAGCACTTGCCGTGGCTGACATTTGCTGTCCACTGTTGGGAGTGCACAGCTTCCTATTGATATAATTGGCTGAGTATAATCCTTGTATATTTTATATCGGTATTGGGAACAATATTGGTTCTTTAGTGTTATTAATGTTAACTATCTAGTCTTATTCTACTAAATCTGCTTACATTTCAACCCTTGGTTTTCCTTGTTTTTTCCCGATTCCTCTTCCTGTGTGGGGAGGGGTCATTGGGTGATAGAATAATTGTCTAAATGACAATAAATTGTTGTGGGTTTCTAAAACCATAACAACCTAAGACTTTTTAGGTGCCAAGATACAAGAAGTGGAAAATGAACAAGGAAAAAAAAGGCAAAGGAAAGGTAGCTAAGGATAAAATAGTAGACAAATTTGTTTTAGTGTGATATTTGATGTGAAATACCTGGTAAAATCTCGCTCTCCTAATAAATTTGATTTGTGTTAGATACAAATACCATCATCTGGACTGAAAATCCATTGGAAAACAATAAGCAAAGATTTGTAACAAGAAGTAAAATAATTAGCTTGTAAGAGAATATACTATGACACTTCAGACTATGACACCTGTCAAAACACATTATGACAGATATGGATATTTTAAAGAGAGAGCATTAAGAATCTAATGACATTTATGAATTGTCAATTGGAAATAGGTAAAAAAACCCGATAAACACAAATAATACAAAGGAAAAAATAGGGAAATCTGAACTGTAACAACAAACAGTAAATGAATTTTTCTAGAAAATTTACAGGAAATAACCCTGAACATTGGGAAAGTAGTGATGCAGAAACAAACCAGTTACGACCAGTATGACCTATACATGGACCCCTCCCATATCACCTTTTGTGCTATTGTAACAAAGATGGTCTTGAAATTATTTACTAGCATACAATCAGACCTAAAGGAGAGATGTAATCAGACAAAATATCTTGCAAGGAAGCAGAAGATATTGGAAGAAGCAGAAGAGCTAGCTTGGAGACAAAAAGGAAAACATAAGAAACAAACCAAACCTTCAAATTGAACTTCAAGATGGGATGGTGGAAGAAATAGCAGAACAAAAAAAAACTTGAAGCAAATTGGTTAATAATAGACTGATAATAGCATTTTATTCTCCAGGGTATTCATCCCACTCAGTTTCCACTGAAAAGTGACAAATATTACCCAGAGACTTTTGAACAGCACCTGATTTGGATGCTCCCACTCACCCTCTGGACCAGCCTTTCTTCACTGATTACAGACAGAGCCTGAGGAAGTTACCAAAGCACTTAATGACAGCCATTAGTTGGAAAATAGCTGAAAGAAATATAACCTGTCTTCTGAGATGAAGTTGAGGTAAAGAAGAAAAAGAAGCTGCTGCATAGTGACAAATTTAGCTACTCACTAACTTTGACTGAGTAGGCTGACAGGTGGGATTGGAGGGAACTACTTCTTTCCCTGTTAGCAAGAGATACCAAAGCATGCTCAGAGATTTCATTTGTTTTTTTTTTAGCTAGAATATTTCCACTTTCAGCTCATTGATGAAAAATGTTTTCCTCTAAAACAAATGTTTTCCCCTTGCCCCTCCAAAACCCCATGGTCTTTCTTTAATATCTGCAATGAAAAGTTTTCAACCCACATAACTGTTATTTTCAGCTCAGATTTTTATTAGGGACATTTTTTCTGTTACTACTGCTTGAAACCAATATAATCTATGTGAAAATCCCAGGGACAGATTGCATCTGGTTTGTTAACCACTTTAATATGCATCATATTTGGAATGGGATCAGCATGAAGGATGGCCAGATGCTTGCCATGTCCTGGCAGCTTCAACCACCAAGGGCAGGGCTCTGGAAGGAGGGGAGATTACCACTTCCTTGAGCAGATTTAGTCCCTGTTCAGCTGGGCAGGCATGAAGAGAAAGACAGACAATCTAGGAGGGATGTTGTAACCATGGTGGAGAGAGAGAGTTTCCTGAAAGGGTAGCAAAGTTAACTTAAAAGTAAATTTTTTTACAAAATTGTCTTGAGATGGATCATCTTTTGTCTCTACCCTGAAGGTTCTTTATGTTGCAAGTAATTTTGACTTGAGTGGCAAATCTGTGGAAACCAGAAAGTTGATTGCCTAATGTACTTTATGAAAACATCATACATAGAACACTCATAAGAAACATGTTAATATAGAGCGAATGGAAATACTTTATAAAAATGTGACCGTGCTTGATCTTTCCGATCTTTGGCAACAAAAGATTTTAATTCATTATTTATTCACCTTCTTGCAACTTTTATCTGCAATGAAATCTAAAAGATAATGGATTCCTTTTCTTATTCCAAATCCCTGTACACGTATGAAAATTGTTTGATTTAGGTGTATTTTAAGTAAAGATAGTTTTCACATTTTCTGTTCTGCAAGTTTAAGCAATAGTTGTGTTGTACCAAATTTCCTCTTCTGCAAGATTATACAGTTTTACATTTTTAGTGCCAAGAAATCAAATGCCAATAATACTTAAACTATTTCTTTTTAATATCCTACAGTCATTCCTGCTATTTATCATTGTATTATGATACTGCTGTTTTAAAAAATCATAATTGTTACCAAATTTTAAATTCATAAATGTGACCACAGTATGTAATGTAAAAGCATAATAAATGCTTCAGCTGGCTGAAATAATTGGCTTCCCTGGCCTTATATATATTCATCTTCCTCCCATCTGCTAACTCTCTCATTAGTCTTAGAGTTGTAATGATGTTTTCCTATGAGTCTGCAAGGTTATGTGTGTTTCTCTCGTGCTTGTTCATCTTATTTCTCATCAATTCTACTCCTCTGTTTCTCTAAACAGGGTCTTACTCAATGCTTTTTCAAATCAGACTTTAAGTACTTCAAATTTTTCCTTTTTCTAGAATGACACGATCTCAAAATGCTTCTCTTTCTCCCTTTAGCATGTCCTTCAGTCTCTACTCTTTCTCCCCTGCCTCACTGCCTGTCATTCCCTGAACTAAACTCCACAGTATTTCCAGTTGGACAGTTGGAAAGCAGTAATTTCAAAATTTATTTTGCTTCCTTCTTCTCTATCACCATGTTGAAGTTTTTGCTTTGGTTTGGTTTGGTTTTGGTTGATTTTTTTTCTCAGTAAGGGTCTTGAGGACTTCTTAAAGGCAATCTATCCCACGCTTTGGAAGCTTCTGAAGAAGTTTATATTTATAATTGACAACAAAATAGAGAATTGACAACCTTTCTGGTTGTGTTGTGTTAAACTTGGCTGGCTGCCAAGTGCTCACCAAGCTGCTTTTTCACTCCTCCTCAGTAGGACATGGGTAAAAAATACACTGGAAAGCTTGTGGGTCAAGATAAAGACAGGGAGATCATCTACCTGTTACTGTCATGGGGAAAATGAACTCGACTTGGGGAAAGTGATTTAATTTATTACCAAATAATTGTAACAGAGTAGGATAATGAGAAATAAAACCAAATCTATAAACACCTTCCCCCCACCCCTCCCTTCTTCCCAAGCTCAATTTCACACCTGACTTGTCTACCTCCTCCCCATGAATGATGCAGGGGGACAGGGAATGGGGGTTGGGATCAGATCAAAGAATGTTGTCTCTGCCACTCCTTCCTCTTTATGCTCTTCACCTGCTCCAGTGTGGGGTCACTCCCATGGGACACAGTCCTTCAGTAACTTCTCCAACATGAGTCTTTCCCACGGGCTGCAGTTCTTCAAGAACTGCTCCAGCATGGGTCCTTCCCACGGGCTGCAGTACTTCAGGAACAGACTCCTCAACCTGCAGGGACCCACAGACGTCACAGGTCCTGCCAGAAAACCTGCTCCAGCGTGGGGTCCTCCTCAGGCTGCAGTGTGGATATCTGCTCTACTGTGATCTCCATGAGCTGCAGGGGAACAGCCTGCCTCAGCATGGTCTCCTCCATGGGCTGCAAGGAAATCTCTGCTCTGGCGCCTGGAGCACCTCTTCCCCCTGCTTTTTCTCTGACCTTGCTGTCTGCAGGGTTGATTGTCTTATATTTTCTCATTCCTCTTTCCCAGATGCTGTTGTGCAGCGTTTTTTACCTTTTATATATATGTTACCACAGAGGTGCTACCAATATCACTGGTTGGCTCAGGTTTGCCAGTGGCAGGTCCATCTTGGAGCTTGCTGAAACTGTCCCTATCTGACGGGGGGCAGCTACAAGTGTCTTTGCACAGAAGCCTCCTCTGCAGGCCCCTCTCATGCCAAAACCTTGCCACATAAACCCAATATATTGGCACATAAAAAATTATGCATAAAGCGTAACTAATCTATCTGCAGTTAATCTTCTATTTTTCATCTGTATTCTAAATTTTCTTAACCAGAAATTCTAGACTTTGGACTACACAGATGGGATTTGGGGCCCAGTGATACTAAGCTCTAAATCTATATAAATAAAAGTCAGGCCTTTGTTCCAAAGAACAATTAGAAATCCCAATCCATCAAATAGAGTCTACTACATTCCTCACAAGCTTCAGTGCTTATCACCTTCAAACGTTGTTTTGATGATGCGAGTATTATGAGTTTTTTGACCTCATGGAGGTTTTTTAGGGGGTTTTTTTGGTACTTTTCCAGTTTTCTATAAAACAAAAGAAAGTCAGGAAAAAGAATTACTGCTGAACTAAAAGGTACACCCTTTTTCAACCCAGCTATATAGCCCAAGTTATAAATAACTTATCAGGAACAAAGAATTCATAATATAAGTTCAGCTACAGCATTTCTTTAAGACATATAAGAACAATAAAAAATGGAGGGAGCAAATTGCCTCATTTGGCAGTTTCAGGCTGGTAAACAAATACGTAGCATCAGAGGCCATAAGATCCATGATGGGTTTAATAAAAGCAAACATTTAACATCATTTAGCATGCTTTCCGCTGTCTACTGAGAAATGGTACTATGTCTCTCAGAAAATATGAGTCTGCAGGTATGAGAGATTACTTTGTATGTAGTAGCAATTTTCCTGGACTTTAAGGGGAAAACTAATCTTTTTTTTTCTCTCCCTCCCTCCCCACCTCTTTCCTCCCAAACAGTAGAATCAGATTATTTAAAAAACCCTGAATGAAATACTAACTGGTCTTTGGATATTTGAGAACTTCAGCCCAATAGCTTAGAGCCAGAAATTATTCAGATTTGCACTTAACTATATTGGACCAAGGCTTCTCTAGGATGTTCAGCAGTTCTGAACCAGCTACTGAACAAAAGCACATCCAAAGCTACATGGTTCAATGTTTGCTTGACAGTCCATTGCAGAAATCAAAACAATGAAGAGGATCATTTTGGTCTTATTTTTGTGAGAAGCATAGAATCATAGAATCGTTTGGGTTGGAAGGGACTTTTAGAGGTCATCTAGTCCAACCTCCCCTGCAATGAGCAGAGACATCTTCAACTAGATCAGGTTGCTCAGAGTCCCGTCCAACCTGACTTTAAATGTTTCCAGGGATGGAACACCTACCACCCCTCTTGGCAACCTGTTCCAGTGTTTTACCACCTTCACCCTAAAAAATTTCTTCCTTATATCTGGTCTAAATCTTCTCTATTTTAGTTTAAAGCCCCTTGTCCTATCTCTGCACACCCTGCTAAAAACTTTGTTCCCATCTTTCCTGTAGGCCCCTTTTGAGTACTGAAAGGCCGCAAAAAGGTTTCCCCAGAGCCTTCTCTTCTCCAGGCTGAACAACCCCAACTTTCTCAGCCTTTCTTTGTAGAAGAGATGTTTCAGTCCTCTGATCATTTTTGTGGCCCTTCTCTGGACCCGCTCCAACAGGTCCATGTCTTTCCTGTGCTGAGGCTCCACAGCTGGACACTGTACTCCAGGTGGGGTCTCTCGAGAGTGGAGTAGAGGGTAAGAATCATCTCCCTTGACCTGCTGGCTATGCTGCTTTTGATGCAGCCCAGGATACGGTTGGCCTTGGGGGCTGGAGTCAACCAAGCCAAAACATGGAGACACCATGCTGGAGTCAACCAAGCCAAAACATACCGCCTAAGGAAAGATTCTGAATGTGTGTCTATCCTTGGAAGTAGTATGGAGAAATAAAAGCCAACTTGCAGAGAGTAACATTTGCTCCTGAGACTCAAATCTGTGTTATATACTCATAATGCATCTTAACTTTGACTAGCTCTAACTTAGGCTCACGGACTGAAGAACTACTAGGCACAGGAGCACAGATCAGAGAAATATAGAGTACAAATATGGTTCAGTTACACCTGAGAGGAATCCAGTTTGCATGTTTCAAGGCTATTCAATGATAAGAACCAAAGGATGCCATGTGGGTGCGTTTGGGAGTGCACTTCTGACCCAAATGGAAATGCTGTTTTAGACCATGTGAATTCTTTCTTCTTCAGCCCAAGGGTAAAAGCTACACAGCTTTAAAATATTTTCAAAGTACTTTCTTGAAAGTCAGGTCATACAAATTGCTGTCGATTCTAGTAACTGTTCTTTTGGCCTTTTAGTCATGTTTGCCTGTTTTCTCTCTTTTCTTTTTTTTTTTTTTTCTGCTGTTTATGACCTGTTCTTAAAAGCCTTACATGATGGGGATTGATTTCTTAGTTTACCTAAACAATATCTTCAGTCACTGTGACAAAGAATTACACTATTGGATTACATATTAACTGCTACAGAAAATAGAGTTCTGTCAAAAAAGCAGAAGTAGCAATCTGAACAAATACTTAAATGAGAAACGTTTTTCTCCTGTCTTAGTTCTCTTTGAGCTATAGAAATTACAGCTGTTACTGGTATCATTAGGCTGTAGCTGACTTCAGAGAAAAGTGTAATATTTAAAATGCTTTTTTGTATCATGAAGCTACGCCTTAAGAAGCTTCTGAAAGACAGTCTTAAGTTGTTTTCACTATTATAACAGTTAGAAAATAAGGTTAAAAGAAACCCCAAGGGGTCATTTAACTTCAAAGGCAAGATCAAGTTTACCTATACATGCAAATACTTGCCTGGTTAATATTTACAAATTTCCAGCAGTGGAAGTACAATCTTATTGTTCAAGCTATGGTAAGAATTAACTATTTTTAACCTGAGAAAAATTCCTAATGTTTGAAATAGCTTTGTAAATCCCCTGCCTACTTCATTATTTCTGCTTAGCAAGCTTCTGTCTGCTCAGTAAACAAGGGGAAAGATTATTCCTACCTTTGGGAGATAGTTGGCACAAATATATGAATAGAGATGTTGAACGTCCTTTCTTTTTCTATGGACTATGAACTCCAAAATCCTCAGTCTTCCCTAGCTGATCGTATTTCCTACGTTATTCTCCAAAGATGGTCACAGTTGATACACAGCTTTCTGATATTGGTGTCCTGAAACAGAATATTTCATTGGACACTTTCTCCGGTACTGAGTAGAGCAGGAGGATTACTTCATGAGATTAGCGAATGATTTACTATAATGCAGGAAGATCTTTAGGCTTTCTTGACCAGCTTCAGTCAGATGGGTCTTGGCCTTCATGATTATCCCACAATTGAATGGAATGACTGTGGAAGACATACAAATGCTTTGGGATATTAGTAAGGAGATCATTGCCTTAGCTTCTGGGTTACAACTGAAAAAAGTCTCAGAGAGGTGATAGTTCAAAATGTAAGGAACTATTGCCAATGTTGATTACAGATGTATGAGCCCTCAGTGATTCAGGATGTGATGTTGACCGGGAAAGGTGCTGTATTACTTGTTTATAACTAGCCTGAGCAATATATCAGATTTACATGCAACAGTACCTAGTTGTTTTTGAAGCAATTCTGGTTAAATGCATGTTAATTAATCAAGATGTTATGTATGTTGCTAGCAGTGACCAGGCTTTGTACTCGTCATAATGCTGAAAAGCATGTGAGATCATTCTGGATCCTACTCAGACACAACAGGCAATTTCTATGTGATTTCAGCTTTAGCTGTCCTAGAGTTACTGAGGATCTCTGACTGTCTGTCTTGTCTTTATTTTTTTAAAAAGAAACCTTATAAATGGGTTTCAAACAACCCCTTTCTTTGTCAACCTGAAAAGCTAGCAAGGGCGATAATTCAGAGGTTTTTTTGTGTGACAGATTCACGCAAGATTAATGATCTTGTCAATCTATAAATGCCCTTCACTTTCTTTTCCTGCATGAAATAGGGTTTTGGAAAAGTCATAGCTGGGTCTTAAGCCAGAATAAGAGGTCAACAAGAAAAATTTAGAATCTTATCTGAAAGCTGCCAAAGGTTTGGAGGACTGAAAAACCTTATTAGCCCTGCCTTTCTGATACAGTTTCTTGGCCTGTCATGAACATAATAGTGACCCTTTTAAGTATATAAGTCATGTTTCCAGGCTTATCTAGAACTATCATAATTTATTTGGATTTAAAAAAAAATGATAAAGCAATCATAATATTTCTTAGTCCTTTCAAAGACTTAGGCTACACAGATTCAAAAAGACAGTTTATTTCTGTTAACTGTTCAGCACAGAAAAGAGTCAACATGTTAGTGAATACGCTATTGAAAATGGTTTTTTGAGATTTCAACATTATGAATATTGGGTTGGGCTTATGAGCCCAGCATTACTAGTGAACATTAACATAAGAAGTTTTGAATTTAATTCAATCAAGGAAATACCTTTCAAGTGTTATTGGTTGTTTGTTATTTATCTTAAAGCTTTCATTTAAAGAAAATACAACAGAAAGATCTAGCAAAAATTTTTATTTTTCTTAGTTTTTCTGACATATTTAGTACAGCATGAATAAGTATAGGACCTGAATATTTTCTGGGTTAGCCTGTAAATTAAGTAATACGATTTCTGTTAGTGGAGCAATGGTAGAAATTAAAATTGTAGAAACTAATTTGTGATATATTTTAAATACTTTTTTTTCTATTGCTTAATATTACACTGGTATCATCCCCAAAGATGCCAAACGTCTATAGATAAGGTAATAGGGTGTTTAGAATTAAGTACTCTGCTAAGACATGAGTGAAATCACTGTAGGTTGACATCAATGTTTTATGATATGTGCAAAGCAAATGCCTGACAACGTTAGGACTTAAGTAACGTAAAAATACCTATTCTATTGCACCTTATTATCTTTGTATTTAGATTGGTATTTCATGTATATAAATGAGATTATCTAGAGGTTATAAAGATTTTGTTAAAAGAGGAGCTATTTTCAAGAGTTGAGACTGATTTATCTCTTGCTTTGTTCTTGCTAAAACCAGAAGTATTCTGAGTATTATAATAGTTGGAGCTTTATTTCAAAGCAAGCATTAGAATTTACTTGAATAGAACTTTAAGATTGTATCTTGTTGCTTCTATTGTGAAAGTATTTTGTATATTAGCTTAATTTTAATATGACTGATTAGAATGACAAAACTAACACAGAATCAAATATAGATGAGTGTGGTGGGTTTACCTGGGCCAGCAGCTAAACATCCACAAAGCCGCTCACTCACTCCCCAACCTCCCAAACACCCCACGGGAGGGGGGAAATAATAGGAAGAGCAAAAGTGAGAAAACTTGCTGATTTAGATAAAGACCATTTACTAAGAAAAGCAAAGAGGAAAAAGGACAAGTGATGCAAAGGCAATCACTCACCACTTCCCACAAACAGACCGATGCCCAGCTAGTCTCCAAGCAACAGGCACTTTGGAAGGCACACACTCCCTTTCCCTTCCTCTATCCAAGTTCCATTGCCGAGTATGACATTACATGCCATGGAATATCCCTTCAGCCAGCTTGGGTCAGCTTTCCTGGCTGTGCCCTCACCCCCCAATTCACTGGGCAGGGGTAGGGGGGTGTGTGCACAGAGGTGGAAAAGAAAGCCCAGAGTCTGTGCAAGCACTGTTCACCAATAGCCAAAGCATTAGTGTGTTACCTGTTTTAGTCACAAATGCAAAGCACAGCACCGTATGGGCTGCTATGAAGAACATTAACTCTGTCCCAGCCAGACCCAGTAGAAGCACTTCAAAGCTATTTAAGTATCAACACTATCAATGTGCAAAATATGTGATTATTGCTAGAACATTTTAGGCATTTTTTGCACACTTTAGCACATAGCTGGAATAATGATATATGCCAGTGTTCATGTGTCAACTGCAATTAAAGAATAAGTTTAATTATAGTAGACTTCCTAAAATCAAAATAAGTTAAAATAGTTAATCACAATGAAGGACTTAAATTCTGATCACGCATTCATTCATTTCAAATAGAAATTCTTCCTTTAACATTGTTGAACCAATGTTAGCCATCTGTCATGCTTATTTGATATCAGACAACAGATCAGAAAGCATGAAAAATCAAAGCGGGTGTTTTCTATTTGAATCTTGTCAATATCCTTTCATTAGATAGGAAAACTCATTTAGCTATAATATGAACAGTACTGATATTTGCTGAAATTTGAAATACTTAGAATTTTACTTTGAATTCAGTGCTTCTCATGTTTCTCATGAAACTCTCTTCCTTCTGTACTTCTAGTTCATTTTGATTTAATGAGAAATTAAAGATCATCCTTGCAGATATTTATGAAGAGTGACTACACACACGCAAATAGCACACAAAGCAAAAGCTTCTTACTAGTTATTTTTTGCTATGCTCTTTAGATGCTGTATTCATCTTTGTTTTTAAAAGAACAAGAAGAAATGTAACCAGAGCTCCTAAAAGGAGCATTAGGACTTGATTTATCCTGAACTTACACTGTGACAGAGTACATTGCAACAGAATGGAGAATAAGGTCTGCCGGGAATTAGCTTTGGCAGCTGTGTAAACAAGATAACTGTATTTCTCAGCTTAAAAGCGGGTAATAATGAGTTTCTTTATGTAGACTGAATGCACAAAACAAAATATTCGTGCAAATTGTTAGAGCCATGTAGCCACCCAAGTAGACAAGAGTATAAGGCAGTTTTCAAGAATTTCTGCAGAACTCAGCCTGTGAGCTATGATGCACTTGTAGATGCACTGCACTGCGCCAGTGTGCTATCCAGCTCCTGTTAACGTTGAGGAACACCTTCTAGGACAGCCAGACAACCAGCATTATTCTTGGTGCTAGACTTGTGAAATGGATTGGCCCAGCTATGTGCACAAAAATGTTTGCATACGCCTTTCCTTGTGCAACACACAAGTCAGTAGAGCGTCTGTGTGTAAGACTGAAATAATAAAAAGTCACAGGTGTTAGGGTGGTGGAAACTCTTTGAAAAAGGAACAGAGGATGTAAATTCTTACACCTTAACCCCATGAAACCCAACCATCTCACTCTCTTTCTCCTGCAAAGAGAAGGAAGATTTGTAGTTGTGGAAAAAATGTTAAAAAATGCTTGAAAGTTTTATTGCAAGAAGTTTTTGAGCTAATCTACTAATTTTGAGCTAACGTACTGCTGCTTTTGGGGAAAGATTTCTATGCTATGATGCTCTTCTACTGAAGCCAGAACACCATATTCTAATACACAGTAAGGAAGTGGCCAACTGAATACTTAGAAAAATCAGAAAGAGTGGAAGATTGATGTAGTGATTTAGGAAAACTATGCACAAGTTGTAAACCCTTAAATTACGAGCTATCTGGATGCTATAGCATTTCCACTATAAACTAACTATCCCTTAGGACTGCTTTTAATCCAGATCATTTCAGCGATCTACTTTAAACAGCTATGCAAACAGTCTTGATGGGATGTAAAGCAGATGTGGAAATCAGTGGCCAGAATGAAGGGAAGGGTCCAGAATTTCTCTACTTTTCTCCATTGCTGAAGCCAGCACATTAAGAAACTATGGTGTAGTTGGTTTCTTTATGTGGTACTAGGTACATCCTTTGCATTCATTCTGTAAATGAGAAAAAAAGTAGAGGTATCTTCATACCATGGTTAAGGGAACGAAATGTGAAAAAACATTGCTACACAAATGGATTTAACTTTGATGACAAAGTATTAAAGGAAGTGTTCTTCTCTCTTCTTCCTTAGGCTTTTAAAAATCAGCTCTTTCCACATAGAGAAATTGTTAACTAATGGTGGCTTTACCAGGAATTTATTCCAGTTATTAGCAAAGAGTTAGTAGTTTAATAATATCATTTATGTGATCCTTTAGTGTGTTTTGTGCATAATAAAATAAATATATAGAAAAAAGTGTGTATAATAAAATTCTATTCAGTTTATTTCCTGCAATAATTAACTTCTAATGTTCTGTTTAATGTGATGAAGATTCTGTTGACTACAGATATCATATACACAAACAATAGATATGATTGTCTTATGGACAAAGTGTCTATTATAAATCACAATTGTTGCTCTTTTCCTGCTAATTTGCCAGACACCTTGTCAATGTTTGGCAACATTATTAATTTGAAAATTTCAGGGTCACCAGAATTTCCTTTGAGTTATAATTCTCACCATTTACCAGTAAACATTCTGCCACAGATTGTGTTCCAAAAATATTTTAATTCTCTCTTAAAATGTAACCTTTTCCAATTGTTTTGGTTTTTAATAGCATCCATCTGAAGGTTTAGAGTGCCCCCCTTTTTATCTCCTTTCATTCTTTCCTCTCCTCATCTCTTTCCAACCCAGAAACAGTAAGAGCACCCACGGCTGGTATTCACACAGGGAATTTTGTGTTTTGTTGTATCTGCTCCTATTGGATCCTAAATGCTGCAGTAAAGACTCAGAATATTTTTACAGCTATGAATAGCACCACTAAGGGACTAACGCATGAAGATGTACTTAGAACAGTTCAAAAAATCCCTTTCAGTCACCAAAGGCTGGCTGAATAATATAGGGAGACATCAATTTCCATACATACTCCATTTCCTGCTGGCATTAGTTGGGAGGTTTGGCACGTTCTTATATAGGATCTCATTTGGGTAAAATCTCCATACAGAGCAGAAGGTTGTTGTAGAAAGAAATAGTTAATAAATATGTCAGAATAGCAAGTTATATAAAGTTATGAAATACACCAAAGCACCAAGCTAGTTTCACTCTCTCAGCACTGAGGCGCCAAGCACGGCTGCTGTTGCTTAGATACACTCAAACTCACTTGAGCCAGTTTTTCTTGCTACTGATTTGGCCACCTTATTTAGCATATCTATTTCATTGCACAGATAAACTCAATGAAGTGTAGCCTTTGGAATATATAATTTTTGGACAATATTGTCCAGAACAAACAGAGGATCTTTGGTATATGAGGTTCAGATTCAAGACTACAAATAGCAGTCCCAGTTAGCACATCCATTTACAGTAATTTACATATCTAACATCTTAAACAGAGCATTTTTTTTATGCTTTATATCTATATGTATTATATCCTTCCATCCACAAAGACACAATCTTAGGGAAAAAGATTTGAATTAAGAGGACCTTTTTTAATGGTTTTCAAACACATCTAATGTAGTTTCTGTCAGTTATTGTTGCTGTTGAACAGAAGAACACAATCTGTGTGATTCTTAATCTATGGTGCAAACCTCTGCTATTGGGTAGCCAAAATTTACAGGCTGAATACTGTGGTAAGACTTTGTGGACAACTAAGGAATATTTCATACACTTATCGCATTCCTAATCATCTCAGATACAAGGTTACTATATTTGTGCAATGTACATGTTGTGCACACAGAACAAGGAAATGGGAATGAAGAAAAAAATTATCTTTTACCATACCCAGTAGTATGGGCCTTCCTTGACAGGTGAGCACTAAGTGAAGCTAAATGCCTTTGTTCAAGATTTATTGTTTTGTTAAATATATACAAAGTTGAAAAAGCACACATTCTCATAGTTTATTTTATTTGAGAAGATGTTTACTGGTTTCACTCTTATATTGGAAGGAGAAAAACAGTTGAAAGTGAGCTTTTTGAGACTGTGACTAGGAAAGCAACAAAATAGAAAAAGCCAAAGAAAGAGAAAATGTGGCCCAAAATCAAGACTTTCTCTTCCTATTAATTATAGTTAAGGAATGTAAAAGGCAATAGTCCAGAAGCAGGGGAGAGAAGATTTCTGGTAATCAAATTTCTGACAATGCAAATCTTAGTGACTGAGAGGTAAAAAATGGGAGAAATAGAAGGTCATATGAGACCTTGAATAGATCAAAGGTCCTTTAAAAGATATATGATGGGAAGGCAAAAGGGTGAGCATGAATCCTGTTTATCCTAAGACTATAAAAATGAAGAAAGACATTGCGTCTGGCAGTTTCTCAAGCAACTGGAAATGTACAAGGGCAGGGTGACTAAAAAAGTAAGTAAGGAAGAAATCACTAAATCCTTTCATTCAATCAATTAGAAATGAGGTGGAGATTCACCAGTGCTTTGCACCTCTGACCATCTCCTAGATTCCAGCCTACTTAAGACTTTGACCCAAAAACAGCATTCATAATTACAACTGCTGTTCTACTGCTTAAAGCCAGCAACTGTATTTCCATGTAAAGGCCAGATTATGTAGCACAGCTGCAACAATCGTTGGCAGTTCAGCACTGCCAAAAGAAGTCTTGCCCCACCAGATCCCTCTTTGCTGACTCCCCTTCTTGTCTCCGGATACATATTCCCGCCTGCTCCCCTTTGCTGGGTGTGGTGTTTTTTGAACTTCCAGTGAACTGATTCACCTCCCTGAACAGAAAATCAATCTGGCCATCATCGTAATTTTTATGGCATATTGAGTTGCTGATTTCAGTAAAGGATCACACAAGAGCCAGAGCAAGGAGGGAGAGGAGCGATGTGCTATAATTTCAGAGAGGCCCCTCAGCTGCCTTGTGTATAGTGACATCTGAATAAATACACATTCTGCCATTTTCTTAGCTAATTGCCAAGAGTGATATTCAAGTTTTTGATGTTTTTGGTTATGAGAAATAAAGAATTTCTACTGAAGATTACACCTGTGATAAGTATTTAGCAACAGCAGGCATGGTAAGAAACAACCATGCAAAGACTCCCCTCTCGTTGCTGAACAGGCTTCATAAAACAGATGGACAAACGAAACTCTGTTGATCTGATGGCCTACTTCTTCTGTAGAAATTAGTGTCAATTACCATTGCCAAAAAAGATAGTCCAAGTAGTATTCTGCTATATAGGTTACATTTGCATGGATATGAATGTGAAAATATACATCGGATCTGTTTCTGTCGCCGTTTGAAGACATGGAGTAGGCGTGGAACATGAAGGACAGGAAAGGAGACAAATGAGCCTGGGGAAAATTTTCACTTCATGAAACATAGGCCCATTCCTTAAATAATTTAGTATAAAATATTAGCAAAAGGAAGTAATGACAGGACTGATTTGCATGTGGTGGAAAATGGATATTCTAGGAAGAAGTCTGACATTGCTTTGCTCGTTTAAGAAACTAAGGGAAAACAGAGTTCGGTTTAAAAATTTTGAGAAGCATATTCCTTCTTATATTATACTCCTCTCACAAACAATACAAAGATAGTATTGTTGACAGGACACCTTTCCCTTCAAAAAAAAGATCTGTGTTAATTTGGTAATCTTGTCCAAATATCCATAACATTATCAGCTCCTGCATAATACTGCATAAATTTACTGCATAAATGTGAAGTGTATAAGTAATATCCATAGTTATCAGTAAATTCTGTCATTATTATCTGATGCTCTCAGATGAGCTCTTTTTAGTACCAGTTCTCTTACAATGGTGTCTAAAAATGATTCCTTAATCACTCGTTGGTCACCTGATAGATTTTCTGTCAATTTCATATGCTAAATGGAACTAAAATGAAGCTAACAAAGTAAAGAAAAAATGTTCAAAGCTAGAATTATAGATTAAAAATATTTTTATTTCAATAAAGCCATAAGCTGCTGTGCTGGTTTTGGCTGGGGTAGAGTTAATTCTTTTCATAGTAGCTAGTATGAGTCTATGGACTTGTGCTGGAAACAGTGTTGATAATACTGGGATGTTTTAGTTAGTGTTGAGCAGTGTTTACACAGGGTCAAGGCCTTTTCTACACATCACACTCCCCTGCCAGTGAGTAAGCTGGGAGTGCACAAAAAATTGAGAGGAGACACAGCCAGGACAGATGATCCCAACTGACCAAAGAGATAGTCCATGCCATATGACATCATGCTCAGCATATAAAGCTGAAGAAGGAAAGAAGGTGCGTATGTTCAGAGTGATGGCATTTGTCTTCCCAAGTAACTGTTATGTGTGATGGAGCCCTGCTCCTACTTTGGACATGGCTGAACACCTGCCTGCTGATGCGAAGCAGTGAATGAATTCCTTGTTTTACTTTGCTTATGCGTACCGCTTTTGCTTTACCTATTAAACGGTCTTTATCTCAACCCACACATTTTCTCACTTTTACACATCTCATTCTCTCCCCCATCCCAACCAGGGTGGAGTGCGTGAGTGGCTGAATGGTGTTTAGTTGCCATCTGGGGTTAAACCATGACAACTGCTGAGAAACCTCTACAGATCCCATGTTTGTTGGGCTTTTTTGTGTTTTTTTTTTTTTTTTTTTAATCATTCATCATCATAGAATGCTTCAAACTCAAAAGATAACAGCACCAACTGTCACACTAGTTTCAAAACTATTATAAACATCTTAAAACTGGAGTTGATGGTTTTGAGTGTTTTTTTAGTCACTCATTCAGAACTTTCTGATTTTGACAAGACTTTCAAAGTGGTATGAAAGGATTTGCTCTCACTGTATTTATAGTTTACCCAAAGCAGAATTCATGTCCCACTTTTTCTGAATCAAAGGATGATCTAGAATCTAGAATTCCACTATGGATGAGCTGAACCTTCAACTTCTTTAAAACTCCCTCCTTAATAAGGAAACTATATCTCACCTAGATATTTTTGGGAATTATCAGCTGATGAATTTATTAATGAATGTGTTATTAATAAATGTATTTATTGAGTGTGTCAAAAATCAACCCCTTTTATTTTAAACTCTCATTGATTTTAATATGCTTTGAGTCAAGAAATTGTAGGCCATTTGTATCTGTTAAAAAATGAAATATACTAGATATGTTAAGTCATGAAAAAAAATCAAGACTGTGATGTAAAAGAAAGTGGAACCCTAGTATCTAGTTCTCTTGCATAGTTACAAGACAGTTGGGTTTTTTATCTGCACATATTTCCCAACCGGACTGAAAAAAACCAGTTTGGATATAAAGATTGTCATTGTAGATCAAATTTCAGCTCCAGCCTTGTTTTCTTACTTTGAAAGCTCAAAAGCTAACGGAAACTTTATCTCTTTGCCTTTTGGAAATGTAGACCTTTCAAGGGCTCCAACTCAGTAAGAGTTCAAAGCAGTTCATAATTCTGTAATAGTTACAACCTGGATTACTGACCCTATAGTGAGAGTAAAAAAATGCAGTTTTATTAGGGTTGGCACCTTTGAAACTGTTTCCTAGTGCCACTAGAAGAGACTCTGGTGGTTTTGTGCAACAGCATTGCTCTACCTTTGCACAATCTGACTTTGATTTCTGACTTTTGAAAAGCCTGAATGATACCAAGATATTTGTTACTACTGTATAACAAGTTCATTTGGCCGTCTCATCTGGATTAAACCACTTTACTGGAGAAAATTTTAGAAATCTGTATAAAAATAGAAAAGTCTTATCTTAAAAACATTGTAGTGCAAGATATGGACACAGACCCTGTATTTGAGGTAATAGGAATCAGAAAATATATAAAGGCTGTGGAAACTAGTGGCAAGGAGATTAATGTTAACAGCCACCAGGAGGGACAAAGGGAATTAAGTAGGAAAAAGACTTCAATCCCAGAACACGGGTTTCATCCCTTGAGTTTAAAACGTCTGTCTGAACATTTTACATTAATCATTCTGAATCGATGAGTTTCTTTTGATAGTTCTGAAAAAAGATTTACTGATTTCAAAACTAGTTAAAAAAGATCCATTTTGCATAGACCATTTCAGCCTGACATTAAATCTTGGCAATTGAATTTTTTGCATTTTTATCCTAAGTCATTTAAATCCAAACTTTAAATGAAACACCAGAACCAGGAATACAACAAGCAAAGAAATTTGATCCAATTGCATAGTATAACTTATAAGTGAAGATTTTACAATTTCTAGTCACGTTTCTCTTTTATGTGAGTAGGCAACTACTAAACACAGAGGGTTCAATTAAAAGTACGTCACTGTCAAAGTGGTGGTGCAAATACTGACCTGGAAACCTGACTTACTCTCTCATTAGCATGCCTAGTGTGATATATTTCTCTAAATTGGGATAGGGTTAAACTGGTGCAAGTCCTTAATCAGAGAATAGGAAAATCTTGCATTTTACCTCCGCCATCCTGAGACTTGAATGGTTTTCAGAACAGTCACTCTATATTTTAGTTCAACTATTTCTTGTCTATGAATTTCCAGAGGTCTGGTCACCAGATTATCTTGCTTGGGACCAATTTCTGCAAGGAGTCAACACCCTCTGCCAATTAGTGGCTCTCCAGTTAGATTACTATTTCAGTTATCTGCTGAAGACATTATGACTGACATTTGGATAGTGTCCTTATATTGAATGTCAAAAGTGTCTTGGGAAACTGACCTCACACAAGTCAACAGAAAAATCTTCTAAAATATAAGAAAGTCCAGCACAAAAGGACTTGAACAGTAGACCTAGGCACTGGCAGACATTCCTTTGTATGATCTGGGATACCAGCCTGGATGCTCACTCTCACTATTAGATTAAGGAGAATGTTTTCCAGCTGACTAGTGTTCAATTTGCCAGATATCTTTATTAAAAGAAGGCTATAAACACGGTGTGTTTTAGGGTGCTGGAAAATCTGGAAGCTGTTTATTCCCATCCTTGCGGGGAAAAAACACACCTGTAAAGAACTGTTGTCAATTTTATAAATGCACACAAACAAAACCTTTTTCTGCATTCTGTGTAACCACATAGCTGACGGGGTGCAATGTTCAGATTATTCTGGTCAATATCCAATGTTAAACAGCAAGTGACATGATCTGCTGTCCTTCCTCTTTCCTGGTGTGACGCTCATCTGTCCTTATAGACTGCTGCTCTCACTCAAATCAGCTATAAATACTGTTGGCATCCTGCCCTGCCGATAGTTCTCAAATTCTTATTTTTTTTCTTTTTTTCCAGGATCACTGCACCTCATAAAATTTGTTCTTTCAAAAATCTCTGGGTAGCTCTAATGCTATCTAAATTATAGCTGTTTTAAATATTTTATCAAGTTATGCTCTAAAAAGTTCAGTCAAATTACATGTCTTTGTCTTTGGATCAGTTGTTCCCCTGTACAAAAGACACAGTTTTATCATTACTGTTGAACACTCCATAATTTGCTTTACTCCTAGCCAACATCAGTTAAAAATACTGTCTCATACAAGATTCAGCCTACCTACTATCAATTAGAAAAGCACGTTTGCAAGGCTTAGTTAATTGAAAATTGCCCAGCAGGATTACTCTGAGAACAATGATATATTTTCATTCTCAGTTCTTGCTAATTAGTAGGCCATAAAGCAGTTCTTACTCACCATAAGCTCTTTGAAGTTCAAATCACTAAGATAAATTTCATTCAGCTTATTGTTCTTTCAAGTTTTAATCAGCTAAAAATGCTGCTTATTATTTTTCTTACCACAATGTGTA
Organism: Pluvialis apricaria; assembly: GCA_017639485.1. Lineage (NCBI taxonomy): Eukaryota > Metazoa > Chordata > Aves > Charadriiformes > Charadriidae > Pluvialis > Pluvialis apricaria. The sequence continues at coordinate 175,719,713 of CM030007.1, forward strand.
CTTATTTCTAATGCATATTGATATTCATTTGCATATCAGAAAGATCTGTTTGACTGATGCTTTATCATCCTTTTACAAATATTTCACTTCTGCTAGCAGGTAATAAATTACATTAAAAGATATACATTTTCTGATACAATTATTTTGCAGAAAAAAAAACTATGAAGTGTCCTGCCAGTGGTGCATAAAACCCTCTTACTTAGCACGCCCCATAAGTTTGAAAAGACTTTTCTTTTTTTTTATTGTACTAAAAAGAAAAAAAAATCTTTTATCCAAATCAGTGCTTTAAACTCAGTACTGCTGTGATTCTCAAGGATAACACAGCCTGGCACTGCCTAGTACATCAACCCACATTCTGCAGTGGCAAGGTTTCTGTGTCTGAGAGGGCTTTAGTAAAATTTCCACAGAACTTTAAAATACAATAAAATCTGAATGATTTTCTGGACTTAAAATGATGAGTTGTATTGCACAGAGTGATATGGTATCACAGTATTATTTATTTTAATACTAAATGCATTTGATTGGGTTTCCACCTCATTTTTTTAGTTAAGAAGAGAACAATGGATTTTTGAAAAGATGACGCGATTGCATGGCTGACGTTTTCAGAAAAGTTGCTGAAGTTTTGGTATGTGGAGAAAAATTAAGTGTATAAAGAAGCTGTGGCCAAGAAAGGAGTGGAGATAGTATGGAATTAACACATCAGCTATATGATTGATAACTTGATCGGTTATCACAGGAAGCACGGAGGTAGGCAGTAGTACCATATCAGTAATACTTACCATGGAGATTCAAATACCCTACAGTTTTGTCCAGCAGTAGATTTTTTTTTTCCCAAAATAGCTAATACCCCCATTAATCTCACTGTAAATCTCACAAAATGGCTTGCCTATGCCTTTGAAGGTGGACAGGCTCTAGAACAACTGTTAACAATTAGTTGAGTAAATTAACTACTCTTCCTCCAGGGCAGAACTTAGGGTTATTGAACCTTTATAATTCAGTAAGATCACTTTAGCAGAGTGTTTAGCACAGACTTTAGTTCATTCTCTCAGGATGAGTGACAGTGTAAACACCTGCTCAGCCAGGACGAAAGTAGGTTAGTAACAAACTGGAATCCCCACTGGTACTCTGACAATCTGCTTCTCTTCTCCAGTACTAGCTCTTTTGTTAGGTTTTTCATTAACTTGTTGAAATTAGGATAACCAATTTTCCTGGGGAAAGTTGGTATTGTAAGCGTGTTGAAGAAAGAGCAAGAACGGCAACAAAGATTCCCAGGTTTCTTTGCCTAAAACTTCTTTTTAGCACCTTCACAGAGCTCCATTTTTCTTTCCCAGCTTTCCTACCTTCTTTTCCTCATTTACCCACCACCGAAGCAGAACACGGAGACATTGCGTTTCATGAAACATATGCTAGGAATATTCCACGTGCCCTTTTAGCTGGAACATCCCTGTGTTTCCAGGACTCTCACATCTGTCACAAGCTGAATCATCATACTTTGGCTGCACTTGCTACGCAGGCACCTTGTAAATTATGTCAATAAAACTCTGCAATGGGATTCTCATAGCCCTCCCAAAAAGTGGCCTCACTTTGGCTGAGCTGGTAAGAAATCCATGCATTTCTTAGCTGTCAGCTACATTTTGCCAAGGTCCACAAACTGCAGCTTGGGAAGGGATGGGTAAGATGGCCTTTGTGCCCTTCTGATCTCAATCCACCTGGCTCCAGGCTGTTTCCTCGTGTGACCTTGAGGTTGTTACCAGTTAAGCCAGCTGGCAAAGGCCTCAAAGAGCTGATATTTTTTCACTTTGAATTAGGTCTGCATAAATCCCTTGCCAAATAGGCCTCTGTCCAAAGTCATGGATATTCTTTGAAATGCACTTGAAAACCCAGTTTACCAGCTAGATGAGACAGAGCAGCAATAGGAGAGGCTTCCATCAACAGAGGTTTCCATCAGGAGCTACGCGCCTGTAACATGTCCATCGGCATGGCAAAGGAGAGACACTGTAGCAGCTCAGTGCCTCCACGGGATTTCCTTATCATAATGGCATAAAGACAGTGAACTGTGTTTTGTACCAGAGGTTTTAAATAGTACTTTTAATTCCTTATGACACAACCAGTGTTATAGTGTCACAGTTTAATTGCTTACGACACAGACATCTCTGAAAGAAGGTGGCTCCTGTTTGACCTGGTGTTTCAGCTGGTTTTTGACTCTCATACAGATGTTTCTGTATTCTCCATGACTGACTGCCATGCACGTGGCTAATGGTAGTAATGACCTTCTGTCCAGAGGAATCTATAAAACTGGGAAAGATGGTGGAGCAGACACATGTGAGATGCGTGTTGAATGACTGTGATTTATCTATTACATCCACAGAAGAAACAAAATTATTAGGTCACCGGTAGTACTAACACTGATAGTCTTAATCAGTCTTGATATATAGGGAACTATTTTCCCTATCAACTTTTAATGTAAATAGAAAATAGATAAAGTAACATCAAGTTATAATCTCACAGTTGCATAGTATCTTACATGCAGCCCACATATCTATACAGAGACTGGAAGCACTTTCCTGTCTGTAGATCAGAGCAAACACCTCTGCTGTGTTCTGACACCGTGCCAGAGGACTTTCACTGGTCCCAGGCCATTCCCCGTACTCCAGGGTGCCAGCAGCAGAAGTCGTCCAGTATGTTCCAACACACGTTTTTTCATTGCCTAGACCTCATTCAGTAAAATGTTTATATGTCTTGTTTGGATGTCTGTTTCCTCTAGCTGTGTCTTTTGGTCTAATAGGAGATATTATCTCTCCCTACAGTTATTCTGCACTTATATTCTCAATGATTACAGCTAAGCAGTTATACTGCTGGTGTCATGACAGATTTGGTGTGTGAATGTGTGACTTTTCTGTCAAATACAGTAAAGCCTTTGTTTTTCAGTATGGCACTTTCTTGAACTCTGTGTGGAATAGAAAGTTTAACTTTATTTAGATCTTATTGTTTCAGAAAATGTGGAGATAAACATCCAGATGGTATAAAGGTACATTGTACATTAAGTCTTTAATACTAAAACTTAATGGCCCGCCAGCTTTTCTTCAACCAACAGATTCTTTCTATCACCCCAGGTGCTTTTCGAGTAGGGCTCATGCCACATCTCTAGCTTTCTCATGGGGCCCGTCACATATTCACATTTAATTATTTGCATGCTGGTTGGCTTTGGCTGTGGGATGCCCTAAGCAGTGGAAGTCAGTAGGAAGCAGCAGCTGAGCACATTTCTGCTGTATGGCCTGTTCCGGTGATGTGCTGTTGATTGCCTCTTGTTTGGCAGGGAAGGTGTAAACACGCTCACTCCAGCTGGAATCATTAGGGCATCTTGTACCCCACGGAAATGAGTCTTTAAAAAAAATGGTGCTGTTCTTTGACAAGATTGCAAATCCAGCTGATAAAGATAAGATCATTTTAGCAATGTTCTTCAGCTTCTCTAAGGTATTTAATTATTACAGCATGATAATTGGGTTTAAAAGAAAGACAAGGGCTAAAGAAAAGAAAACTGGGACACATGAAAGCGGATTAGAGGCTGAAATAGTGACAGGCTGCAAACCATAACACCTTACTGGGAAATATCAGCTAGTCAGAGACTTTCTTCATGTGTTTTTCTGAGAGCAGTTCTCACCTCAGTCTTATTCAGTATTTTAATTAATAAACTGGAATAAAATCTGAAATCAAAATAAAGATTGCAGATGACAGACAGTGAGGCTGTAAATTATTGTGGTAAAATGTGATAGAAGATAAAAAATATGGTCTTCTTACTGTCTTGCATTAGGTCAGATATGGGCGGGACAGAGGTGGATCATAGCTCATAGGAATGAAAAAAATGTCTTGTTTTGTTTCTTATTATCTGCTCAGTGGAAATTTTAAAAATTCAAAAGCTAATATAAAATACTTTTAAGTGGATTAATATTTTCTATTTAAAATTTTAACCATAGAAAATATTCAAATACTTACTTCTCGTAGAAATCTTCAGCATTAGACATTTTAAAATTTATTTTAGAATAAAAAAATGACAAGGATTTCAACAATACAAGTGATTTCTGACCAAAAAAAAATAATTCCATAATATCAAAAATATATTTTCATTTCTGCAAGTGAATTAATCTAAAAAATGATTAATTAAACACATCAGTGTGTATTTGCAAGATATTTTAGTGGCATAAAATCTAAATTTTCTTGGATTTAAAATTATGGGAATTATAGGTCTTTTCACATCTTAAAAAGAGCATAAAAACTTGTTTTCAGTAGAAAAAATACTCTCTTGAAGAACTGCTTGCAATCAGTGGTATATCACACATGTTAAAAAGTGAAAGAAAACGGTAAGTAGTAAATAAGTTAGAATCTTCTTTATGAAATAAATTGTCATGCTCTTAACCTTAAAAGTTTGTGGAAAGACAATTAATTTCTTTGAAGCTCTTAATTTTGTGTCCTACAGATTAAGCCTCTGGTACCTACTTTGACAACCTTTCTTCAATTTTTGTTGTATGCAATGACATTTTTTTTTCTGTATGGAGACTGCCAAAATGTGTTAAACACTTTCATAGTCTGATAAAAATCCAAAGATCTTATAAAAAATATAATATTTCTGGTATTTATCTAACATTTTGAACCAGTGAAGTAACACACTTGAAAATAATGTATATTTCAACATTAAATCATAGTGACACTAATCTTAAGTGTTCTTCTTCAATGTTTTCCATTAAAGGGTACATGTTATGTCTGCTACATACAGACCTTTGTCATTTTCTGAGAGTTTCAAGGAGATACAAGACTTCTATTTAAAAAGAAAACACTCTTCACATTGGCTAGTGATCCTACTGTTTCTTAGACTCTTGGAAACTTCCTGTTAATATTATATTGGCATCACTGTTTAAGTTATCAAGTCAAACGGTCCAACTTAGAAGTCATTTAACATTTAGTTACATAGATGTTACAGGCAAATCACCTGTTTATCAGGGCACATCAGACTGGAGTAAGTGGAGGTGTAAGGCACCTGAAGGGGTCACCTAGACCTTTCTCCTGCTCCCCTGACCAGGGTCAGCTTATGTCATTCTTAACAGATGTATATTTGTCCACTGTATTCTTAAACACCCCGTAATTGCTGTTGGCAGTCTATTATGGTGTTCACTTTCTTTACCAATAGATTCATTTTCCTATTGCCTAAATGAAATCTTTCCTGCTACAATTGTATGACCATTATTTGTTGTTTTATGCAACTTAGGCATACAGAACAGGCAATTCCTTTATTTTCTGCAACAGCCTACTACACATTTGAAGACAACTATCCACTTTGTGGGGGTAGATGCATTTTTGAACTTACATCTATGCTACTGTTAACAGTGCTTTTCAATACCCATCTCATTTTCCCCACTGAAATAGACTTATGTTATAAAACTGATGGTTGACTAAACAGTTATATGTTCATGTCTTCAAGTAGTATTCATTACTCTGCACACTCACATAGCCATTGACATATGAAATTATATATACAAACTGTACTACTATCAGAATGGTTTGAGTAAATGTTGCAGAGTAATGCATCCATTTAAAATGTCCCTTGTTAACAATATATCAAGTTATTAATTATGCTTTTGTAATAATCTACCTTTTTGTAATGTTATCTATTACATGAGCTAACATACCCTCAAACTTGGGCAGCTAACATATACCTATAGTGTAAATTTCTGCAAGTTGTAATAAACAGTTTTCTGTGACCTTATATCTTACTGCAGTTATGTAATACTATAAATGTAAATATAATGAATACTTACGTCAACAGATAATGTTATGCTGCATTACAAGAAAAGTTTTTACTTATTAATACAGGTCCCACATAACTTCATTCCCCATCATTGTTTCACTAGCGTTATTTTCTGAGACATCTCCATCAATCTCTTTAAAATGTTGCAAGCTTGTGTATTATTTCTAGTCACTTTTAGATCAAAGAAATTCTGAACCTTGAAACGGAAGCCAAGCAATGGCAAAGGCAGATAATGAACAAGCAAATCTGAGACGAATTTGAAGATTATGATTAGTCCAAACCTCTAAACTACAAAACTGGAATGTTAATCTTGGGAGAGTAAGTTTCCTTATAAGATTCAAGCTACTCTGCCTCAGAAAGAGCAAAGCAACTGAATATGGGCTGTGTCTATACCTCATTAAAATCAACTGGAACAATTCCATTGACATCAATGGGCTTTGTCTAAGACCAATTTAAAGATCTCTCTCTCTTGAATGATAGTAAGGAGATCAAACTGATGACGAAAAAAAAAAGCTTACTGACTTCCTTTTTTATTTATAATAGCAGGTGGCACACATAAAGGAACAAAGAGTTCTTACAGACAAATAGAAAAGGATGGAAAGATTTAAACAAAAAATATTCTCTGAGGAGAAAATTCCACCATGTCCTGAATTGTCAAAGCACTGTCAAGAATAACTCAACAGGGGTCTGTGAGATATGAAGCAACTTTAGAATAGTTCCTAGATCTGCCAGAGAAATCCTTTGTCCTGAAAATCAAAACATGCAAAGATTGTTTCATTAACTTAGCTTGCATGATTTTCTATGCAGACACAAGTATTGGTCTTTATTATAATCTTTCTTTCTGTATATAGAGAATAGATTTCCTGAACGATATGTCAAAATATATGTAAAAGTAGTATGATATTAATATACCAAATATAGACTTTGTATTCATATTTATAAATATACTTACATATACAGCTTTTAATGAGTTTATTTTAGCCAGACAGAAACATAGGCCTGCTGCAAGATACAGAGAAATTTATGCTGAAATGTGTATGGTCCCCATGATCTGGAACTTAGAACGTTTTTCATATGTATAAGGACATCTATATCCATAAAGTGGTCTTCAAGGGGTTTTGACACATATTTGTGATCTGTGAAACAAGCAGTCTGTCCAGCAAAAAATCCTCTGGTTTAAGGCAGTACACATGAGCACATGTGCTTCCCTTCATTTTTCCCTTCTCCCACCCCACTAGATATGATGTCTCTGATGAGAACCAGAAATAACCAGGGTTAATGTTCTGGGTACTGTAGAAATTCTTTATTAATATAAGAATGTAATTCTGTAATTTAGTTACCAAGGTGGTATGCTGTAGGAAGAATAGGACTTTATTGATCTATTAAGACGATAAAAAGCACATGGAAGTATGCAAAACAAGGCCTTTCCTGACAGAAAGACCAAAGTATGAAGTAGTAAATAGATAAAATCTGATTGCTAACTTAAATGATCTGATACCTTGTCTTTATCTTACTACAAATCTTCTTTTCTAAAGGTAGAATGTATCAGATTTAAAAGCGAGAATAAATCCCCAAACTTTTTACAGAAAGTTATGTATGTTTGGGGAGTTCTTAAGAAATTTCCTTCCTTCCTTTGCAAGGAGTCTAGACATGATCCTGGGAAGTGCAGGGTGAAAACTTTAAGCACCTTGGGAAGTTTCAGAGTAACCAGGGGTGTCTGTATATGTACACATAAAGGTCAATTACCATTTTTTAAGCTTCTCTAATATCTAAAGTATTCCTCAGCCAGTTATTTCTCCACCCCCCTATTTCCAATGTTCTCCTCTATCAAATTACTATAATTTGCCAAATTCAGATTTCTAATACACGTGAAAAATTTGTTAACAATAACCATGCAGAAAATATCATAACAATATCTTTATTAAGATTACCTCTGGAAAAAATACTCTGTAGTCCATGCAGTGTTATTCAAATGTATGATTAGGTATAGAAAGGAATAAAGTATTGAAAGATCATGAAATATTGTTGCAACCATTAACTTCATACTGAAAGAAGAATATAGTATTTGCCAGACCATAATTTCAATTTCAATTTGCTAATCCTAAAATAAACACAAATCAGCAAACTAGGAATGTCTTATGTGAATATGTACATGGATAATACTATTTTTATGTAGGAAAGCTTTTAGTGAAAGATATTTTTTTTGCCATCTTTGCCATTAGGGCTGAAACAAGACACTTTGCCTTAGATCAATCCATGTTTTTGTGTCCATCTGTGCTGCCTTAAGGAAGTTTCACTGTGGATATTCAATCTCCTAATACAGTTCACTTACTTTTATGGGGGTGTGAAGGAGTCCACGTAATCTGGCCATGGGACTGTGTCCTTCAGCTAAAAAACAAAACTATTATTTCCATAGATAGCAGAATGGTCTAGATAAATCTATGCAACTCTAGACATCACTTAAGTGAAGCTGTTTGTCAATTTTTCATTATTCGAAAAGCTTTAAATTTTAAATAATTCGAATAATTTCCAAAAGAATTTGATAAGAAGAATACTGTTCTTTCTTCAACAGGAGGATGGCTTAGTGTTTCAGAATAGGATAACAGTTCTGCTGATCAGCAAAAGCAATAAAATTTAGCTTGGTTGCAGGTTCCAGACAGAAAGAAATGAACTTATTAACTACACTGAAGCCAAAGAATGATACTCGGTGACAGGACATGCACTAGGAAAATATCCCCCTGCCCAATAATAACAACTACAACAACAACAACAAAAACAACAAATCCAATCTTTATTTTCCTTGATTATAAACATTAAAGTTTTCTCATAACTTATTTCTGCCTGAATTAAGAATTTCAATGGCTGAAAGCATCTTCTTTTGTAGCTTATAAGTGGTAAGTTAATACAATTCATAGTGATCAGCAGTTTTAGAACTATTCAAAATGACATTTTTCATAAAAACAATAGTTGCACAGCAGAAAATTCCAGACATAAAGTTCAATATTCATGTGTGCATATTTTGTTATTAAATGTAAGTAAACTCATATAACTGAGTGAAATAAAATACTCTCTGATATTAAATTTGGATAATGCATATTTTATCAAATATAATGGATATTTTACCAAATGCTAGTGATTTCTTAATTCTTGTAGAATGTGGTATTGCATGAATTTTGGAAATGGGAATGACTCTCAGATAAGCTCTCTAGCTCTGCCTTTTACGTGTGCTTTAGCTTTCCAACACAGAAAACAAAAAGCCTCTGTCTGGACAAAAGATCTTCATATGCTATTTTTTCTTTGAACAAAGGAAGTCTTAAGTACATTTGCTGCTTTTCTGCTAATACCACTTGCAAGACAGAACCTCCACTGTGGTAAAGATACAAGATTCAAACTACAGGAGGGTAGGTAACACAGGTGCTTAAGTTCAGATTTTGCTTTTTTTTTTGTTTGTATCACTGTGGAGAAAGTGAATCATGAAAGTGAGCTTGAGAAGAGAAATTATGAAAGAGATGACCTTGTGTTATCAAACGTGTAAAAAATATTCTATATGGTTAATACAACTTTTTTTCTTCTCTTTTTCTTTCTTTTCTTAAATAAAGGTAGCACCTGTACAAATTCACTTCCCCCACAGGAATTATCTTTTGAGGCCCACATATTTGGCTTATCTGTAATGAACTTCTTTATGGAGTTCTTCCTTTCTTCCTGTGTACCACAGGTGAACTGTAGGAAACATCCTGAGACCTTGAATTAAGCAGCAATGAAATATTTCGCTATCTCCTCCTGAAATGAATATGCTCAAAGATGGCCCAGTTGGAGCACTGAATTAATAAAGAGTAACAACTATGGTAAATCTTTTTATGTGAAAAGAGAAAGATATAGATAAATTATTTTAGAAAAAGAATTGAAAATAATATCAGCATTTCTACCTGTTAAAAATCCTTACTGAATACGTTATCTTGCATTTTGTATTCATGTATAGGGTAGTAATTTTTATTACTGGTGTGTCAACAGTTATACCTGAATAGATAAAATGGCAACGAAGTTATGTATAATGCTAGAGGTTTTTTTGTTTATTAAATAAATGTACAGTAATAAGCCGGCTTGAAGTAGCTCATGAGAAAATTAAATCAATAAGAAATAAAGCTATTTTTCTTTGCTTAAAGTTCTTGAAAAATTCTACTGTAAATACAGCCATTTGCAGTAACTGTCTTTTTTTTGCCTCCAATAAAAATATAGCAGCTGTCTATAAAATGTAAAACGTTCAGGAAATAAAAAAAAAAGGAAAAAAGGAGTAGTGCAAAGAATTCCACAGCAGAGAAAATAAAGGAGCTGTAAATAAGCAGACTTAAACTTGCATAAAAGATTTGGAAAATGAGTTTTGCATTTTACAAGAGGTGTTCTTCCAATACATATTGTTCTGAGGCAAATGCACTGTATGGTTCCTAGTAAGCTTTTAGTACTACCTGTGCCAGCTGAACCCTTTCCTGTTTAATACGAAGTTACGGCAAAGCAATTTGCTTTGTGGAAAAAAACATGGAATCTGAAGAGCCCAGACAGAGAAATCCAATTTCATCTCCAGACAGCCACAGTGCTATATGCCTTCCATTTTAATGACTGACGGATTCTATTTCTCCTTTCCTGGCATCACAGAAGAAACTGCCTTTCCTGCTTAGTGAAGAATCAGTTAAAAAAATCAGTGTTATATTTTTGGGGTTTATTTTGGTTGCACCATGTTTGCAATACGTGCATATACATTTATTAATGCCTCCCTTCCTTCTACAATTAATTCAGCTAAAATACAGTTGCCAGGTTAATGAACTGTAGGCTTATATAAATTCTGTTGCTCCATCAGCCTTTTCTGATACTATGCCATCGATCCATCAAGTGTGAGCTGATTGCAGATTTCTAAAAAGTAAACCACCTCTTACTTTAAGCCTAAAGGGGTACCTAAGCCTTTGAAACACCCATGAGCTTCTCTATCAATCTATAACACCATTTTAAAAAGTGTATGTTTTACTTTTCTTCCTTCTGTCATACAGTGTCAATTTCAGGGGATTTTTAGGTTGATCAAAGACTGTCCACAGAAAAACAACTCCAGTTTTACATGCTAGTTCCAATAAAAGAACCAGATTTGATCCGATGTTGAAAGTTTACTGGTTTAGGAGGCAAAACTTTAATTTGATTTACATATACTGAAATCTCTTGATCTTATAAGTACAATAAAATTGCATTATTTCATTGCTAAACATTTGAGGAACTTTTATTCTTTTTAAAGGTGTCATTCAACTTTATCAGTAGTAAAGGCTCTATTTTGCTACACGCTTTATTATTTGCATATACATCTGTTTGTGTGTTCAGACCAGAAATAACTAAACTCAAAATTTCCATGGTATGGAAAATTAAAAAATTACAAAAAAAGCAAAAAAAATTGGCTTATTAAAAAAAAGTGTAAATTTTCTCTTACTGAACTATGGAAGGCAAGCATTTCATTAAGCAGCAATTCAAACTGGTTTGCATAGAAATATTCTTAATGAAACAGAACCTTAAAATCTAAATTTTTAAGATTTGATCTACAATTTTTAAGGAAGGACCTCTTAACTTCCAGCTACCATTGAAGTGTCTGAACACTACTGCCAAGAAACTCCTGGATCCCCACAAAGATTTCCAGATCTCCAGATTCAGTGGTACCAAGTACCATTTGGAATTTGGAATGGAAAGTCCTGGGATTTTGTGGCAATGAGCCTGGAGCTTCTGGCTTCTGAGCCGTGGCCCCTGCACAGCTTTGACCTTGGCAGCCCAGAGGGTTAATAGGTGATGTATCCAGAAAGTAGGCAATGGAAAAATCAGTGGATTTCTTGGAACAATTCTTCACTGAACACGATTCCTTCAAAAATTTAAATGAAACTCAATTTTGCACGGAAAACAGAAGATGAATAATGTGATTTTAAATAAATGAACATTTGCTACATCTGTGGAGAAAGTTGAAATCCTTTTGGTCAATGTAGTATTATCTTTCTCCTTCTTCAGACTGAATACTATATTGCTTATTTCTTGACTGCAGAAATTGTCTTAACTTGCATACTCACTAGTGGGTTTTTTTCCGACTAAGCTGTCTAATAACTCATATGATATTTAAACTGAACAGTTGGTATAATTCAGTTGTAAATCTTTTCCTAACCCAATAGTAGAGATCCCTACCTTATAACATATCAGGGCAAAAAAAAATTGGGAATGTGACAATACACTTTTTCATTCTGTAGTATATCATGAACCTACAAGCCTGTGACATATCTAGTTAAGTGCCAACGTGGGCAGAAATTTAATTTTCACTTGCTCATATGCATTTCCTGGAATTTCCTAGCATTAGAGAACAGCTAGGTACAAATTACCTGGGTTTTTGGGGAGGGTTTTGGTTGGTTGGTTGGTTGATTTGGGGGGCGAGGCTTGGTTTGGGTTTTTTTACCTATTCTTCTTCAGTTTCCAATGAGAAAAAAGAAAACCTAGAAGTTAATCAATGATTTGCTCACTAGAGAACTTTTCTGTTTTTTCTAAATGCTTCACTTTGAACTAGATCAATATGAAGAAAAATGATAAGCAAGTCTCTAGCTATCCCTAGCCACCTTCAGCACATGCAGAAAGTAATCTAATATCAGGTGGTATGCAATCTGATATCAGGTAGGATGCAATAAACGTATCAACTATTTCATTGCTCCTGTTTTGGGACCTAAAAATTAGGTAAACATACTTCCAATGGAGTCCTGGAGTATATTGTTAACATTCTGAATGTAATTCATTGACTATTGTACACACATGAAGTGAGACTCATTAAAGTTAATAGTATCTTAAGGGATGTCAGGACACTGGGTTTGAAATACACTTACAATCAGCAATGCAAGAAGTGTTTATACTTTAAATGGATCTTGTGGTTGTATTCTGTTTCACTCCTTGTTTCTTCTTCTGGTTTTCTGTTCCATTTCCTGCGTGATAATTTCCTATTTTTTTTTCTTTTTAGCGGTAAGAAATGCATTCTGCAGGCCACTGGTAGTCTCCATTTGATAGCTCACCATGGTATCTCCCTGATTTTTTCCCTGTACATTGGCTTCACAGCATATAATCTTTGAGCATTTTAATTTTTTACCCTGGTAACTGATTGCTAGCACTGATTACTTTGAAAACCTCTTTCCTATCTGCTCAATGTTTTTGAAGTCTTAGGAAAACCTTTTTTTAGTAGAATCATCTCTTTTGGCCCATTCTTCAACAAATCTTGAGCTGTTTATGTTATTTGTTGTTTTTTTTATTTATCTTTGTGGCCATCCTCTGGAGAAATGCTTAATCTTATCAGCTTTATTTTATTGCCAAACTCTAGTTCCAGTGAAACAAATCAGGGTTTTGCTGTTTTAGTGCAATGGGACTGAAAATTGACTTTTAGTTGAAAAATCTTGGCAAAAGTAGAGTTACGAGAATAAACTCCCAAGTTAGTGCAAGTTTTCCTAACACGGCAACTTAGATTCTGAACTCAAAGCTCATCAACAATTAGAGCAGTTTTAGGACTAATCAGGCTTACAGTGACGTAGTGAGACCGTGACTTTTAGCACAACCTTTTGTTAGCAGTTCTAAGCATGACAGTGATCACCAAAATGTGGTCTAGTATGAGCCAACAAGTGGTCTGACACCGATTTTGGTCCATGTAGCTGGTGCTGGTATTATATTCCCTTTTCAAGTGTTAACAAACAAGTTCAAAACAAACAAAAACATAAATGAATAAATTATAAGACTGAATTGGTGCAAGTGATGCGTGTTCTAATAAATCTTCTTCTCATAAAAATCTTGAATAATTTCTTTTAGTCTTTACAGAGAATCTGAAAATTTTGATCCTTAATTATGCAGGCCATATCACTGCACATATTGTTGGCCCTAAGTACTGAGTGGTCTTGCTCAAATCTCTACAACTGTAACTGGCATGCTAATTCTCCTGAAAGGGAACATTCAACAAAATTCAATAATCTGTTTCCTGTTTTTATCATTTTTTAAACTGGAGTGAGTCTAATTACTGTAAAAGATTTCTATTGATGTAGCTTCCAGCTGTTAGTTCTGGGGGATAGATTTTTACTGAGTAAATAAAGTGTAGGAAGTAACCCTGATTATCTTGGATGTTGTGAATTTCATGCTATAGCTGTCAGTTCTATTAATTCCAGTCCCGTACACCTGAAGCTTGAGACTGACTGTATAGTCAAATATCTATGTATGTGACGAATTAGTCCCCTCAGGGAAAGTTTTCTGTTTTTTTTTTCTCTCTTCCCTTTTTTTTTTGTAAAGAAGATGGTATTCATCTTGGGTAGGATGAGATTGCTATTACACTGATATTGCCATTGCACTGATATTGCCTTGGCCTTTCAAATGTAACTTATTGCAAACAGCTGAAGATCAGGCACAGTTCTTCTGTGAAATGGAAAAAAACCCCACACATTACTGATCAGCAAAGTTAATCTCCATGGCTCAAAGAACCTCTGATATATGCATATATTTTTTTTTCTCTTGAATGCTAAATGAATAACTCCAGTGTTTCCAGAGCAACAAAGGTGATTTCCTTGCCCTTATTAACCTGTGTTTACAATTCACTGATATTCTTCTACAGGGATATCATACATGCAGCTGACTGTATGGATTTAACTCATATTATTTTGAAACACTTAGTTCTATGAAGTGTATTCCAGGCTAGGAACAAATAGAGGGTGCAGTTATTTGAGTTAGAGAACAGTCTTGTAGAACAAACAAAAACAGGCCAGACAAAATGAATTTTAAGTCTCAAGCTAATGGGCTGTCTTTTCATTATTTCACGTTTCTGAGGTTTAAGTAAATGAAAGCTTTTTGCAAAACCTAGATAATAAAGATGACAGCTGGTTAGTATTCTTTTTTACACAGTTTATTTTTGGAAAGTACTGAATTGGCAAACCCAAGTTTTTTATGGGGACCTGCCAGTTTTGATGGATCTTCAGTTAGAAAACATTTCTCAGATCCAGGAGTAGATTTCTCACCAAAATGAGAGGACCAGAACAACAAACCAGTTGTGGAACACCTGGCTTTGGCAATCTCAACCACATCTCTCTCACCGCCTTCACTCTGGTCCAATTCCTCTCTGCATCATCTCTCCATTTTCAGCTGAGTCTAGAAGGACGTTATGGGAATTCCTCTGCAGGAATACCTGAGAAGTTTCCATGAGTGGAATTGTTTCACAGTGATTAAAAAGAGAAAGAGTACTGCTTTGATTTGTTTTTTAAAGGAAGAACAAAAGTTGTCTTCTACAAGAAATTTTGAAATGTTTGAATGACCCATGGATTCACAACTCCAGTTTCCAACCATCTTTAATTATGTGTTCACAAGGGAGATTTTGGTTACTCACAAGTGGGGATAGACAGTATGTGGATGGTCATATGTGTGTGGCAGGCAACTAGTTTGGTTTTGCAAACTAATGACAATAAAGTCAAGAATAAGGGTAACTCTCCTTAACAATGTTTTCTTTTTTCATGTTTAAAATTAAGACTTCAGAAAATCAACCACTTCCTCAACAAACTGAATATCATCTATCTATAGGGTAGATGCTGAGCCTGGATGTTTTACAAATAGTAAAAAAACCCCACCTGACTCCAGTCAATTATTTAAAAAAAAAGTTTAATATTGTGAGATGATGTGGCATACAACTGCTCATTTACCTAAAAACTGTGTCATAGAAAAAAGTCATGAGACAAATATTTTCCCACAATAGGGAAGGTTTAATATCCAGTATCTATCTATCTGTTGCAGAAAATCAAAACTTATTTTAGAAAGAGCTACATTTACTACAAAAACAGTAGTAATTCCCACCCCACCCCCACTCCCACCCCCCCCCGCAAGTTGTATATGTTTAAACAGTTTTTGGAACTGTTACAATCCAACATCTGCACAGGACACAGAACTGGATGACTCAGAAGATGAACTACAGTGAAAGCTGCCTTAAGACACCACCAAGATCTGCTGCAAAGAAAGCTACGTGGAGACAAAGCCAATCCTGGACTGACCTATAAGACTGCTAATCTGTGCAGAAAAAAAAGGAGAATGCTGGAGAGGAAAAGAAAAATGTGGTTATATAAATATAGACATGGAGAAAGGAAAACAAGATAAACACCTTAATTTAGATTTTTCCTTTAGTTTAGGAATGAGAGATTGAGCCCATTATTCACAGAATGAAAGCCATATTCAGTCAGCCAGAGCTTCAAGACTGTTCCTGATATAAGTTAATTAAGGTGTTGCCTAAAGTTTCTTGTGTGATGGCATCATGTAAACTGCTGCTAAATATCTAAGTGTTGCTGCATTTAGCTGTTACTGAATGGTGTTAGAACCAGAAAAGCTATAAAGATCTTAGAATACACTTGTATACCTCTGCAATAAATAACATCTTAATGAAATAGAAAGTAATGAAAGGTGCATATCTAAATACATACAAAAAATCTATTCAAGAATTCCTAGTCAGGCGACTGGTCTGGATTAGGACACGAGGTATGAATTCTGTTATGAATAAATTAAAATAGAAAAGTAACTAATTGTGAGGTGGTAGGCTTTTAGAGTTGCTTGCTTTCCAAAAATGGAAAGCTACCCATATTAATGTAATTAGTAATATGACCAGTAACAGAAATACATGATTAAAAACTGTGTTTCAGAGAATTGTCTTTGGATTTCTGAGGTACCCTATGCTCTTTTCCTGTTTAGGAAGTCCAATTACCCAACTGTTTTGATTTATATCCTATCTTGATAGAATAGTATTTTTGTTAAACTGTGTTATAGTAGGAAACAACAGTATCTTTTGGAACCAAGAACAAAGTTAAGAAAAATTCAGATTAAATTAGGGGAATAAAAATATTCAAAGCATATTAAGCTGTTAAGAAAACTTCTACGAGGTAAAATGGGGAAGCAGTGACAGAATAAGGTGTGGGTAAAGTTAATTTCTGTTGTTTCCCCTGGGTAGATCTACAGAACAGACAGCATATGCTAAGAAACAGCTAAGTAAATGAGCACAAGGTAATGGGTTTTCTGCAGGAATCTGAACTATCATGAATAATTCTGTACTTTACTACAGTATACTAAACCTTTTATTACTTAAAACAGGAGTGGTATGAACCTCAAATGACAGAGAGCATAGATGATCCCAGAAAACTTAACTGTGGTTTGAAAACACATGCCCTTTAGAAGCATGTTAATCACTGAGTATTTCACCAAAAAAACAGGGTTAGAAAAATTATTGTTTCAATTTTTACATTCTCCGACTATGTACTCTGTAGTTTACGGAGGCACTGAGCTGATGTCAGTTAACATTTGAGAAAAGAGTGGTCATGGCACCTCGTGCTACTTCAGCTAACTGGGTTGAACAAAAAGATAACCTTAGTTTTCTTGGCAATATTAAAAAACCTCAAGAAAAGTCTACAAAGAAAATTCTGTAAATAGGCCATTCCACAGATCACAGTGGTTAGAAAAAGGATTTAGCATGGATGCTAAGCATCTCTGAGTTTTCTTTTCTATAGTGTCACTTACCACTGGTGCAGCTTGAGTTTTTAACTTCCACCGTTTGGCTGCCATTTTTCCTAAGCAATATAGTAGTCCTTTCTTCTTTGAAATAGAAATTTCTTGCAAAGGAAATAGGGAGGATGATTAGCCATTACAATTTCATGAAATTCCACATCTGGTTTACTAAATAATTCCTCTCTCTTGAGATACTGCAAGTCAGAAATAAATTTTTAAAAAGCAGTTTTTTTCTTTTGGTAACTTATTTTGCCAAATTACTAGCAGTAAAGTTAGTAATGGAAAGGGATTTTTTAGTTTATTTTTTTTTCCTCCTAGCTCTAAATTATTCTGTATTTTCTGAATGAGATAAAAGATATAGTGTATTCAGTTGTTTAATTTCAAATAGACAAACATTTTTAAAAATATACAGAATTACAGTATATCATAATCCAAAAAATGTCTTGATAGAAATGTCATGGCACTTGCCATAGTAAAATGGGAAATATTCATGATACAGTCTGTATAACAAGGAATACATTCTCTAACATATTTTGCAAATACATCTTCTGTGAATTGTATCAGAAATGGTGCTGCAGAAATTAGAAAGTTACTGTAGATGTTTGATTCCCAACATAAGAAGGACATGGACCTGCTGGAGCGCGTCCAGAGGAGAGCCACGAGGATGATCAGAGGGATGGAGTACCTCTCCTATGGGGAGAGGCTGAAAGAGTTGGGGCTGTTCAGCCTGGATAAGAGAAGGCTCCGGGG
This sequence comes from Pluvialis apricaria, assembly GCA_017639485.1. NCBI lineage: Eukaryota > Metazoa > Chordata > Aves > Charadriiformes > Charadriidae > Pluvialis > Pluvialis apricaria. The sequence goes on from CM030007.1 coordinate 175,737,813, forward strand.
AGATCTTATTGTGGCCTTCCAGTACCTAAAGGGGGCCTACAGGAGAGCTGGGGAAGGACTTTTTACTAGGGCATGTAGTGATAGGACGAGGGGGAACGGCTTTAAGATGGAAGAGGGCAGGTTTAGATTAAACATTAGGAAGAAGTTTTTCACTTTAAGGGTAGTGAGGCACTGGAACAGGTTGCCCAGAGAGGTTGTTGAAGCCCCGTCCCTGGAGGTGTTCAAGGCCAGGCTGGACGTGGCCTTGGGCAACCTGGTCTAGTGAGAGGTATCCCTGCCTGTGGCAGGGGGGGTTGGAACTCGATGATCTTCAAGGTCCCTTCCAACCTAAACCATTCTATGATTCTATGATTCTATGATTAATCTTATATTTCTAGGCATTGTATAAATAAGCTAATGATCATTTAAGTGCATTTTTACATAATAATAGCTGAGTTAGCGCTTCATTGTTTAAGTCAGCATGGGTTAAGTGGCTTCAATAATTTGTTTCAGTGATGCCTTCTTTCAGCTGCTTTTCTTCAGATTTAATTTTTTTAAATGAGTGTCGATAGTTCCCTCTGCCCTCTCTTCTGAAGTCCAGGACACACACACAGATTTACTTTTTTTTTAATCTTTTTCACACAAGCTGTCTGACAGTCATTCTTCCTTTTTTCAATGCCTTAAAATGTACGTTCTTTACATAAGTTATTGTGGGTAGATTTTACAGTACTGTGTTGGCTTTCATCTGTTTTCATCCAGCTGGCAGCTCTTTCATCATCTTTATACCATGGCTGTATGGGATACACACAAATATTCCTATTTACTATTTGTCTGATGTTCAGCCAGTTGAGTTATTGGAAGGCTTGTAAAGGTGCAGTACTCCAGCTTCCAGAATAAATGCCAGCACATTCCTTCACTCAAAACCCAGCAATGTAAATTGTCTGTAGTAGTTGCTCCTTTGAGTAACATTTAAAAATTGAGTGGAGCATTCTTACATTTTACAACCATGTGGTGTACAATTTGGCAGTGTTTATGGACTTAGAATTTTTATTTGATGAGCTTCCAAAAATTTTCATAAAAGCAGATTCTCTTTGTTATCTCTTTCATATCAGTTTTCTTATAGTGTTCAACAGCATCTTCCAAGAGCACATTCAGTTACACTGTTAGTGTATGTCCTATGTTGTTTATTCTCGCCCAAGAGAGAGAAGGATGAACAGCACAGGTATTGTTACAGTGTCTTTTATACACACCTAAGTCTATACCTGTATATCCATACAAACAACATATTTCTATATAAGTATGCTTGTTGCTGAATTTTGTGTTTCAATAAAGCTGTAGAAATGCACCTTCTCCTTGATGCAAGAGTCAGGAGATGCTGTGTGTGTATGTGTTGGCTGGGTGTGACAGTGGTGAGAACAGAGGGGACGATAAGGGAATGGAATATTTATTTTATGCTCAGCTAAATCTGGAACAGATGTTGTCTACCACAGATGACCGTGATCCATACCACAGAGAGTTGAATTTTCCAAGAAATCAAGTCACCTATTGTGGTTTTCACTTCCAAAACTTCTAAAAGGTGTTTTAAGTTGCCACAGAGGACTTAGGCATAGAGACTTCAGTTTCATATTCCATGGAAAGCCAGTGTGTAGATCAGAAAGAGGCCAGATAGGTTTGGTATATCCTGGAGCACTGGAGCAATACATCAAGGTGTTCTGCTCATTCTCATGAGCATCGGTAGGGTTCCCATCCGTAATATTATCAATATCTACAACTGCATTTGTGTCTTAGACTTCATCAGTATACTTTAAGTGGCACTATTAACTACTTTTTTGTATTGCTGTTTGTTTGGTTTTTTCACTGTTTCACCTGAAAAAAAGGCCATTTTGATTACAGTAAAGTACAACGAAGTACCAAAGAATGACATAATGCAAAGTGGTTAAAAGAACTGCTGGCTTTAATTTTTGAAATGCTATATAGAGGCCTTTAAACCTTTTTGCACATAACGGCATATTAAATTGATGTTGCTTAAGCATCACATTTAAGCATTTTTTTTATTCCTTGGGACTGTGGGCACAGTATACAAAACAATTGGAATATCTGAAGGTCTTTTGATTCTTAAAGTTTTCTCTTCAGATTGTTGAATTTTGGACAAAAATGGAATTAGTAAGAATTTTAGCATGTGATTTTCTAAATGTCTTACAAAAATTGTAAAAAGTATACTGAAGTAGCACAACCTTTTTTTCATCTTGTGCTTTAGGGCATATTTGTCTCTGGATTGCATTGTTTCTATTCTTGTTGCAACTGAATTCAGGGTTTAATCTTGCTTAGTGCATAATTCCTTATTTTTTCAAATGTTCAATTATTTATTTTTCTTGCCTAAAAAATAATGATCAAAAATGCATTATTTTAAAATGCTTATTTAAACACCTAAACCCGAAGTGTCTAAGTATTTACTTATGAGGCTTTGTGTGCATAGATGTGTTTAGTCAAATTAATGTGTTTGCAGATTGTTGAGTTTCATAGGATAATACATAGCCTGATCTAATACTTCTACTTTAAATATTTTTAGCTGCACTATGTTCATCTGCAAATAGTTCCATTCATTTTAGTAGCTCCATGAGACACGTAAGTGATAACGAATTGCTTTAAAGAGTCACAGTCTGCCTTGTTGTCCCCCATTCTCATTTGGAGTGAGTCAGAATGAGTGCTAGTGTGCACAGAAGTGTATCAGACATTGTATTTTATTTGCAAATCCCCATTCCTGTTGGTGGCACTGCAGAAGCTGCTACTCAACTTGCAATGAGATGCTCTAAAGACACCTGGAAATCAAAGACTGAGTAAATTGTGACCTCTCATCTTTGCTCAACTTAAGAAAGCAGTAAGAGCTGTGTAATAAGTTAAAGTCTTAATGCCGTAAGGCTAACAGTTAGCTTGTAAGCTAACGTTTTGGCATTGTTCAAGGGACCTTCAAAAGAGAAAAAAAAACCCAAAACAAAGCAAAAAAAACTTTGACCTGTTAGAGTTGGAATTTCAGAGCATATAGCTGGGGATTATAATAACTCATATTCTCTGTTCTCAACAGTCTAAGACTTTTATCACAGAAGAGCTAACATGCACATTTTCTAGTGTGAAAAAGAATTTGCACAATTTAAATGCTTGAGCACATGCAATTCCTTTCACAACTTCTGATGTTACTTTTTCAAAGGAAGCCTAGGGAATTTCAGAAAACATTCTTTGGCATTGTACAAAATAAGATCACTCTTAAGATTGTCACCATTTCTTTGGCAGGAAGTAAAAAAAATAAAGAAGCTATATTTAATGTGTTCTGTTAGTCACTTTCAAAATGTGTGATTTCACATAGGCGCAAGTTCACCAGTTTCACCTCTGGCAGCTGAGGTTTCCTGATGGATTAATATCTTCTCTTTGCTTACATTTCTTTGGAAATTGCAGGAGTCATGTTTCCTGTGATGCACAAGAAAACAATTTCAAGGCATAGGGGATAGTTCTGTTCAGACATAATGGTCAATTTAAAACATATTTTCATAAAAGTTTCTGCCTACATTTTATGACCCACGTAAATGAAAAGCATGCATTGTACACACCCTTAAGGTATTCACAATAAGGTTTTATATATCAAGATGAAAAATTTACCTGTTTAATTCAAAATTCAGTTTTCATTGACTTTGCCTGTGTAGAAAACTTATTTGTAAAGTACAAAAATACATTATTCTAAAGTCAGTTGTCTATTTACCAAAATAAGGGGACTTGCAAAAGTATAGCAAAAACTTTGATTAATGTACAGAGAAAAAGTTGTTTGAAATGAAAACTGTTTAAATATTAAAAGATATAATACATAGTACAATGTTTTCTAGCATCCATAAGATATTATATCACATTGCAATTTTTCATTCACACTAGAACTTTGTGGGTTCTTCTGTGGTTGAATTTTTTCTAGTGTGGCTAGAAGATGAAGTGGAGTAGGGCAACAATATAGAATACACTGAAAGTATGACACTAATGTAATGCAGGGTGAACGGGAAGAGATACAAAAGTAGAAAAATGCCTGTCTAATGAAGAGCACTGTGGCACATCATGGGGTGCCTTTGACAACTTATATTATGTGAGCTACTGATGAACATAGAATGTACAGCTGAGGATTTATTTCACCCTAAGGGGGTGAGCAGGCCAGAAGATTTTGTTTTATAAGCTTGAAGGACATCCTATCTCTAGAAATTACACTGGACATTATTACTTTAATTATAAACTGCTAAAAGAAAATGAAATTATTTTCTGAAATTCACAATAGAGCCTAATTAGAAGGGATTTTTAATAAAGAATAAACTTTAAAGCTATGACAGGCATTAGTGAGTTATACTTAATATTACACTGTGAGGAATGAAACTGTACTCTGTACGTTCACTGTAGTTTTGAAAACCTTAATCCTTTATTTAAACATTTATTTTCAGTTAAGGCTTTTCATGTGAGGTGTCTACAAAGATAAAATTAATTAAAAAACCCCCAACATGTTCATTAAGTGATGGCTTTTTACAAAACAATGGCTCATATAAGTATTTTCTTTAATGACCTTTAAATCCCCAGCTGGTCTGACACCAGTTTCTAACAGAAAGTTTTTGGGTTTTTTTTCCAAATTCCTGGTGAAGAAATTGCTCAATACTAACAACTACTACTTCATTGGCAATATTTTGTGATTTGTCAGTGTAACTATAGTTAAAGATTTGACTCTATTGCCCTTTTAGTTGTTGGGGTCTTTATTCTCAATTTACAAAGCTTTAAGGACAAGAGAGACATTCAGATAAGAAAAATCCACATAAGATTATTAACTACAAAGATGCTGCCTTCAATTCAGAATGTCCCAGTCAGCACAGTTGGAGGTTTGGAGGGTCATCTAAAGAAGTATCACCATCTGTTTCTCCTGTTCCTATCCTCTTACTCCCTTACCTATGCATCTGCTAGCAGTCGCTGTTGGAGATAGGACACTGAGCTGGATAGACCTCTTTTTCTACCTATTTCTTTTTTCTCTTACATTTCCAATAAACTTGTGTTTAAGGGATAATATAGTCTTACAGGTGTATGTCTAAGTAGTTGCTTCCATGCATGCAGCTTAAACTGTGGTCTGTTATCATATTTTGCTGTTAAAATGCAGTCATTTTAGGTAAAATAGATCTTGTATGCATGATTACCTGTGGTATTTTCTGGTATCTTTCAGAGAAAGGAGGAAAATACCCTTTAAGAGGTATTTTTTCAGGGTATCAGAAATAACATTTCTGCACTTTGCTCCAGGACATTTATTTTGCCTGAGACTCGGCACACATTTAGGGCATGTTCTTTAAGCCCTCAAATCTTCCTCAATGTGACTGTTTATTTGAGGTCAGAATACAATAACTCTAATTCTTCTAACTCTTGTTTTAGGTATTTTTTAAAAATTCACAGATTTTATTAATGTACATTCTTACCTCTCTTCTGTAATGTAATAGCTTCTGTGAGGTCTCAACCTGAGTGGAAGACTAGTAAGCAGAGCTAATATTTCATTTGAGATGATAGGTTGTTTTTGTCAGATTTATTTGTATATGATCATTTTGCAATTGCTTGTATTATAGATCTGTCAAATGCTTTAGAGATTGTGTAAACAACCAAACCCCTATCTTTTCCAGTTTTGGGCTGCAGTTGAAAAATATAATCTCTGTTTTCTTCAAGGAGGGACCAGTGTTTTTCTGGTTCCCATTGGGTGCTACAGTAAGTCCAGTTCAGTCAACTGGTCTCTCAGAAATAAAGATGTTTTTCCATTTTGTTTTGCATTGTTTGTATTCATGGGGTGAGATCAAAACATTTTTATCATTCAGATGCATTGACATCTAATTTTGATTTTGCCAGAAATGCACAACTCACTGGTCTCCAGTTTGGAACTTGCTATTCTAAGAGGGCTGCAAAGGTACCATTTTGGGACATAGCAGGTTGTAGGCAGAATAAATTCTGTGCTCTGAGAAATCACCAATGCAAAGGCTGTGAAGTCTTATTAACACAGCGCTAATATACAGTGTGAGCAAACTGTTCTTAGAGTCATCAAAGAAAATTAAGAAATATTTAAATACAGAATTATTATGTAAATACAAACTATGTGAAGCATTAAGAAAACTGAAATGCCATGCTAAATAATCAAACTCCAACTCCTCACCTCTCCAGATTACAGTGAGGCTTATGCAAAGAAAATAAAATAATGGTAAACAAGAAGGAAAAGTTCATTTATCTTTAGAATATTTGAATACTCCTTTCACAAATGCATTAAAATTCATCAAAAACATATGAATATGAGTTGCACATGGGCAACCGAGGTGAACAGGTTGGGAAAGGTATTTAGATTTTCCAAAGCTTCTTTTTAGAATAATACTTTACACCTCATTACAGAGCCTGAACAAATCACAACATTACTGTTGAAACCCTGTCTAGGACAAAAGGATACAAAGCAAATATTTAATTTTTAATGATGAAAAAATGTCTCTACAAATAGCACACTTGTTTAGAGGATGTAGATGCCATAACCATAGTCAGCAAGAAAAGAAAAATCAGTTAGGTATATGGGAGTGTAGAATCAATGGCATAAATAAGGTAAAAATTATTTATATATATACTTTGCATCCTCAGGGGGACCAAGTCCTGCTTCATTTGCTGCTCAGGACAGCCAGAAAAAACTATATATATTTCCCAGCAATAGGCATGAGATTTGATGCTGAAAGTCTTTGTGTGAATGCAAAATCTCAACAACTTGTTATGTAAAGAGAGGTTGAGAACATACTGAAATGATTAAAAACAATCAAACACACTACTTAAAAAGAAAGTAACTTTTTATAATAGAAATGTTCACAATTTTTTAATTATATATAAAAAATGAAATTGTAAACTCTTAGTAGACAGTTTCCCAAACTTCATCTGGTTTAGCTTATTAATAATACTAATCAATGTCTGTGAATAATATAGTTTTTTAAAGTTTCTTAAAAGAAATCTTCACTAAACAAAGGAAAGGATGATCTGCTCCATAACATTCCCCAGCACCGAGATCAGACTGACAGGCCTGTAGTTCTCCGGATCCTCCTTCTGGTCCTTCTTGTGGATGGGTGTCACATTTGCTAACCTTGAGTCAACTGGGACCTCCTCAGTTAGCCAGGACTGCTGATAAATGATGGAAAGTGGCTTGTGAGCACTTCCACCAGCTCCCTCAGTACCCTCAGGTGGATCCCACATGGCCCCATAGACTTGTGTGTGTCTAAGTGCTGTAGCAGGTACCTCAACATTTCCCCTTGGATTATGGGGGCTTCATTCTGCTCCCTACTCCTGTCTACTAGCTCAGGGGGCTGGGTACTCAAGGAACAACTGGTCCTACTGTCAAAGATGGAGGCAAAGAAGGCACTAAGTACTTCAACCTTTTCCTCATTCTTTGTCACTATGTTTCTGCCCCCATCTAATAAAGGGTGGAGATTATCCTGAGTACTCCTTTTATCGCTAATGTATTTGTAGAAACTTTTAAAATTGTCCTTAACATCAGAAGCCAGATTAAGTTCTAGTTGGGCTTTGGCCCTTCTAGTTTTCTCCCTGCATAGCCTCGCAACATCTTTGGAGTCCTCGTGAGTGGCCTGCCCTTTCTTCCGAAGGCCATAAATTGTCCTTTTTTCCCTGAGTTGCAACCATAGCTCTCTGTTCAGCCAGGCCAGTCTTTTTCCCGACAGCTCGTTCCTTTTTGGCATGGGCAGAAAGGTTTATGTTGACAGAACTTTTGGCAAAATGGAAAGGGGAGATAATAAGTTATTTTCTTGGGTAAAACTTTGCTGTATACAAAAGAAACAGGGTTCATGGAACTTGGCTCCATTCTCTTTGCATCCTCCCTTCAGCTATTTATAGACATTTTTGAGATCCCTCCTAATAGTTTTTTTTCTCTGGGCTAAACAGTCCCATCTCTCTCAGCCTTTCCTCATAGGAGAGATGCCCCAGTCCTTAATTATCTTTGTGACCCTTTGTTGCACTCTCTCCAGTACGTCCTTGCCACTTGTGTAACAGGGAGCCCAGAACTGGACACATCACTCCAGGTGTGGCCTTACCAGTGCTGAGTAGAGGGGAAGGATCACCTCCCTCAAATTGCTGGCAATGCTTAGCATAATGTAGCCTAGGATACCATTAGACCTCTTTGGTACAAGGGTACATTGCTGGCTTATGTTCAACTTGGTGTCCACCAGGACCTCCAGCAAAGCTGCTTTCCAGCTGGGTGGCCCCCGGTATCTGTTGGTGCATGGTATTGTTCCTCCCCAGGTGCAGGACTTTGTAGTTCTCCTTGTTGAGCTTCATGACGTTCCTGTCAGCCTGTTGAGGTCCCTCAGGATGGCAGTACAACCCTCTGGTATATCAGTCCTTCCTTCCAGTTTTGTATCATCAGCAAACTTGCTGAGGGTACACTCTGCCTCATCAGTCAGATGTTGAATACGATTGGACCCAGTATTGACCTGGGTTACATTGCTAGTTACTGGCTTCCAACTACACTTTGCACCACTGATCAATACCTTCTGGGCACAGTAATTTAGCCAGTTTTCAGTATGCTGGGTAGTTCCTGACATTGTCAGCCTGCTCTACCATAGGGTCTCAATACTCTGCAGAGCATACCCTTCCTGAGACACAGGCCAATCTTCAGGTTTATGTTCTGTATGGAAGGTGATTTTGGTCTTGGGTTTGCCTCTGGCACATCCAGTTTTGCTTAGGCATATCCAGTGAGATCTCAGCTTTGGTCGCCATGAGAAGGCTGCTTCAGAATGCTTGCCTATACTTTCTACATTATGGTTCAGTTTGAATAAGTAAAAAACAATTACATTTTTCATTTTTGAAATCCAGGTATCTACTACTTTCCCCAAGCTATGTTGTCATACCTGTGAGTAAGTTACTCATGCAAGAATCTTGCACTAAGAAAAGTGCCTGTTTGGTGAAGTCTTTTGCAAAATGGGAAAAATCTAGAAAGAGTAGCCTACACACTAATACTTAAAGCTTTCAGAGAGAGTGTTCATTTCTCTTTTCATCATTCAGGAAACGATGCTTTCCTCAAATTTCACCATCTTGATTGGCTGTTGTAAGTCCTTATTTCTGCTTAAAAGCATTTCACTGACTGGAAAGGTGCCCAGAATCCTACTGCTTAGGGTCTTTGGGAGGTTACCTCTGCAGTTTTCCATCATCCACTTCTTCTTGTTAATCCTTCTAAATTGGGGGACGGAAAGCAAGTGAAGAGCCAAACCCTGTTGTGGTATATAGTGAGAGTTTGACAGTCACTTTCCACATTTTGTAGTGACAAGACCTGTTGAGTACTTCTATGTCTGCTGCTTTTGGCCCAGTAAAACTTTAAGGTTCTCTGGAGCACCTTAAAATCTCCATTCTCATGTGAGATTTTAGCTAATACACATAGAAAACTGAGAATAGAAGCAGGACTTAATTTCTAATTTTGGAGCCCTTCTACACTTATTGAAAAACACACACTAGTTCTTTCTAAGAAAACTTTACATTTCTTAAATGTACATTTAAAAATAAAATACGCAATACTGGAAAACAGTTCACCTGATATATGTAGTTGTATTAAGTCTCCAGAAAATATAACAGCTATGACAAAAAAGTTAATTAACCTACTTTTTCCTTAACATTTGATATGGGATTCCGATGGTTGTAAAATATTTCAGACAGTGCTTTGCCATTACCATTGGTTTAACAACAGGTTGGCTTAATTCCAGTTCCATTGTGTTGTATTTGCTGTTTCTATGGAGGTGACAGAATATTATTATTAAGGCAGAAAAGGGCTGAAACAATACTTAAGAAATGTCTGAAGACTAACCCAAATATTTAAGGTATGCATTAGTTATAAACATTTCAAAAAACATGTGAAATAAACCCAATAAAGGACAACTGACTTTTTTCAGCTGTGAGACAAACCATGAATGAACAGCAATTTTTTTATCAGCAGCACTAGAATTAATACCCTAAATACAGGTTTCGTTCATCTTTTTCCATTCTTCATTTTGATTATAAACCAGTTCTATCATAAAGTGGATTAGAAAGAATCTACTAGTGGCCGCTGGAGAAGACATAATCAAGAACAGTAGTAATGAAAAACAAGCAGAAATTCTTACTCCATCCTATTTCATCACATAATATTTTTATGAATTTCTATGTGCTGTAATCAGTATACATGAAGTTCACCTTTAAACTTTTCAGACTGGAATCAAAAAGGTTATACTGATTGCAGTTCTAGATATACCCTCCAGGTACATCCTGAAATTTTCTAGAAAGGTCACAGTAAACTCCTAGGATATACAATTCTCATGGTATAAAATAGTTCACCGAGTATATTACCAATGTGTTTTGAAATATTTATTTAAGATAAAAATGGCACGATGTTTGAGGAGACTATTAATTTGTATTAAAGGAAGAGAGACTGAAGCTTGAAGTTGACTTTAATAGGAATGAGAAAACCTCTAGGTTTATACATTATGAAATGATATTTCAATATCAGATTAATATTCTGTACTCTACTGAATTGTTGCCTTGGCTGTCATGATAGCATGGTTCCATAGTTACTCACTTTTGTGTGTTGGAATACTGTAAATACTGTGCAGCTAATACATGTGCTTGATTGGAAACATGACCTGGCTATTGAATTCTGAATCAAGCTCAGGTGAACACGCATTGATATTTCCCAGACTGGGTTCTCTGCTAACATTATTCTTGATTAGTATGATGAATATGGTTTATTTTTTTCTTAATAAAGACATTTTTTCTAAATACAAAATCTATGGATTCTGCATTTCATTTTTGAGTTGCTGGGTTTTATTAAATTAATTTGCCTACGTGCTTATTTGCAACAGAAAAAAAAAAGAAAGAGGAAACTCAAAACTGCTTCTCTTGAATATGCTTGAAGGCATATGCTCTTAAGCAGGTGCTTAGCTTTTGGCACTGCAAAAACTGGGAAAGGATTTCCATGCATTTCATTGTCTATTTTTGTTTGTTAGAATACCTTTACTGGTTTTCTCTCACAGAGGTGTTTTTATGAGTTTTATACGCAAATCTGAAAAATGTCAAAAAGACTTCTGGAAGTAATTGCAAAGAGCTATGAAATTATACTAAAGCAGCTACAAGTAAGTTGATATGGGGTTGGAAACAGGGCCCAAGAAATTTGGATTTTATTGTAAGATTTTATTATATTTTATTTAATCAACTCATGCTTTTTTAAATCTTTAATACCATATTTCAATCAGTTAGAAATACATCTGGAATGAATACTTGATGGATTTCCAGTAGGAAAAGGCCACTCTTCATGATTTCTAAATACATAAATAAAAATAGACTATCAAAGTTTTCCTATGAGTCAACAAATTCAAATTTGGGAAGGAAAAGCAGAAAAATCAAATCCCTTAGATAATATATGTAGCTAAATCTACTAAAATGTTATCACCCACTTAAAATTACAATATTTTCTTTGTTGTTGGCTAACTTCTGATGTAAACATAATTTTGAGGATTATGTGTCATCACATCACTATTCAAGAGAATAAATAGAGAAAAAACCTACTCATACACTATACAAAGAGGGAAAACTGCTGTTTTCAAGGTTGTTTAAAATTTGTTAAGGACAAACTATGTTCACTGAATGAGAAATTATCTCCGATCCTCCCCAAATAGATCACTATTTAAGAAGGTTTTATTTTGTTGCTGCCCATTAAATGGAAACTAAAGCAGGGGTTTCTGTGACTGTCTTGAGGTTATCAATGTCAGCTGCTTACTTAGTGTATATGCAATTTCTAAACGTGTTCTACATCTGAAATGCCATTTGTGCTATTCTAGCTAATGACAGCAGAAGTTGTAAAGGGTAAACTTATTTATTGCAATTACAGTTTAAAAAACAAACATAGAAACAAACAACCCCCCCTTGCTTCTCTAAGGTTACCTTATTCACTAGCAACTGTCTCTAATTCAAATTAGCAATTTGGAAACAATGTTAATTATCTACAAAAGGCTGAAAAAATATACCAGCAGAACAGAAATAGAAGATTGCAATAAGGTCTTTGAACTAAATCACTATTACTGTAGGTAGGTAATGGGAGACAAGAACATAAGAAACATGGGCTCCTCTGTAATATGGGTCATAAAGCAGTGCTTTAAGAAATAACGCAAACATGTAACCAATGTCGAGCTAAGAAGCAATCTGCAGAAGATAGATTTACCATCACCAGAAGAATTATTCCAGTGGCTTGCTGAAGCTTTTAGTCCTCTGTCATTTAAACAAAATCCAGGTTTGGATTTTGAAGATTTATAGAGAACAAGCTGGATTTCTCATTTCATAGCCAACTGAACCTTTGTCTACAGCACAAAATGTCCTATTCCTTTGGCAATTAATGGGAAAACTCCTGAGATTTTATGAGGAAATCCAAGGGACAAATGACATTATTTGCTGCATAGGGACATATGATGAAATAGTGTGGTCCCTTTTCTGTAGTTTGTGAACTGTACACTGTGTTCAAGCTTTTTGTATTGATCATTGCTCAAATGTTCAAAAGTTACTGGCACCAACAACTTGTTTCTTGCACAGTACTCTTGTCCATATGCAAAAGAAGTTGTTGGGTTGGAGTTCATCTCATTAAGCCTTAGGTGTTTAAAAGATATTGATAGATTTCAGAGCAAACTGAATCATCTGAAAGTAAATACTTATCAGCTTGACAGATGTGTTATCCTCACAATAGTGAATGCATCTATCTGAATGCAGAGGGATTTTAGATACCCAGTCCTCATAAAAACATCTAAATTTAGCTATTTTATACTTGAACCAGTTCCCATCATAGATGTCCAAGATTTTATGGGTCATCCTCTGTTCTTGTCAGAGTTAATTGAAGGAAAAGCCACCATCTATATTGCTACATCTAGTACTCCAAAAATGTGATCTGTGGCTTCCATTTGGCAGGGTGCATGCTACACAGCATTTCTCCCTGTTTACTCTGGACAGTCCATGGTGCCTATGGCCTGCAACATAATTACTGTTTTCATTTTTTCATTTCCAAGTGCTTAAAATAATAAAAGGTCCACAGGGAGGAAAAAAACCAAAAACAACCCAAAACCAAACCCCAAAACCCAGAGAGAAAAACCCAAACCCCAACCCAAAAACCAGAATGATGTTTTAATAGCATGAAGCTGAGGGAAAGAGTTGCACATACTGGTTCCAGGCATGAAAACTTGGGATATTCGAGGGTGGAAGAGTCTGTGGGATAATGATGGAAGAACATATAGGATGGAGTGAGCCAAACATTCTTCCATAGAGATAGGTCTCTCGTGCAAACTGTTTTTATACAAAGAGGAAATTGAAGAAACTGTTCTGTTTGCAATATTCAAATACTACCAGAAAATAAAGTTGGATAGGAAAAAATCCCTCCCTTAAAGAAAAAAAAAAAAAAACAATGGCGTTTCTATAGTTTAAAAACTACTGCTGAATGTACATTACACTTTAAGGTTTTTGTGCACCAAAATATCCGTTTTCATATCTTCTCTAAAAGGTTGTTGTGTGGCGTATAAGTTCAGCTCTCTTCGTTAATGAAAATTAAATTAACCTGATGTGGCATGCTATGTTCTTTCTAGCATTTTATGAAACATGTCCAATACTGACTAAAATTCTAAAAAAAATGATTAGTCATCAAATATACACTGTCTCATGTTGTTCTCAGGCTTTTCCTAAAAGCTTCTGTTCTACCAGATACTAGATGAAACCTGCAGGTTATGTTATCACCCAACCTGCAGGACCAGCTTAGTTCACAGTTCAAGGTGATAATTCTACTTAATTTGTTTGATACATTATATTATCTTTAGGAACTATAAATGTTCCAATATAACTTTTGAGGTAGGACTGTAATGTGCTTCCGCTATATGAAAATGTAAGGAGGGAATCAAGAGAGCCAAAGGAAAGTATGGACTTCCTATTCTGTCTCCCCAGATCTAATTATTTAGCAGGCACTAAGAAAGAAAGGAAGAAGAAAAAACAAGAAAATTTCGGGTACACAATAAAGACCTAAACATCTGGGAAAACATGCAAGGTAACGCTTGAAGTCTTCATTGGTCTTTACCAGAGTTCACAAACAGGACAGACATTGCATAGTTGTTCTACTTTTGGCCTGAGGGACTTGACATTTCTTTTTTAATGGCACATCTACTTAACAGCAAAAATAACAGAGATTTAAAACTAGCTTCTAGAAATCATTTAGAATATTGGAACAGATCCAGGATGACATGTTCCTCCTTTTGATGCACATTTGCCAATACTGCTATCAAGACCTGCCATCATATGCATGCAAAGAAACTTCTTTGGTTTTATTTAATTAGTGGAGAATTCTGCCAGGAGAAATAACTATGCCAAAATTTATCGATCTATACTTCTGAAAGAGCTATTATCCAGGACACATTCCAACAAAGCAAAAAACATACATAGCTGAAAAAAAGAAGCTCCCAAATCAGCATATGAAAGACAAGGTTCTTTTTTTATTCCACAAGATATTTGAAAATTGAGTCATGTCTTTTCATTTTAAAAAATTATTGTGGGAATCTTTGCCAGGAGTTTTTGTTGTATTATTTCTTTATTAATTAGAATAGTTATTATAGTTATAAAATTACAGCAAATTATATACAATCATTTTGTTCCATGGAACTTTATTTTTTGTCCCACTTCCCACTCTTCATGCAGAGAAATCAGTCTTCACTTTTAGCGCTTTGTGCCTTTCTCTTTGGGTAAAGCACACCACATTTCTGTGAGGATAAGTTATGGTAAGTCATAACAAACGCCAAGATAGTAATCTTTCACCTAAAAATTTCCAATATAGTGATCAGTAAACTAGCTTCTGCTGTATTGCTCTCAGGAATAAAAGATAAATAAAAGGAAAAACTTTGTGAAGCAAAAATTTTAATAGAATACTTTGTATTTAATAAAAGAAATGCTTACATAAACTATGCTTTAAATGTGAATTTTTGTTACCTTCTGTCATATTTTACCTTTAGAAAAAATATCAGTAGTTATTTCTGTATAATATTAATTGTAAAGTCTATGATTAATAAAAGCTACATTAAGCGAAAAATATGCTCACACTTGGTAATGTAAAAATGGAGTTTCAGTTTCTGAAATGACCTTAAAAAAAACTTCTGTGGTTCTTTAATTGTCTATTACATTTTAATATTTGTTTTCCACTCAGGTGGAAAAACCTAAATTGGTATAATCTTGCCATTTGTGTCTAATACAGTTGCTCATCTCTTGCAAACCAGTTTTTGAGTCCACTTTAAGAATAGAGCTATATTGATCTTTAATATTCATCTGTAATAATGCAATTAATCCTGAATCAGTTGTTCAAGGTATTCTAGAAACTCAATATGCTCTACAATTTTCAGTTTTACACAAGCTTCAAGCACTAACTGGCTTCTTCAGTCAAAGCAACGTGGACCATATGGGGTAACACCTACTTTGACTGGTATGTTTCTCTACTGAAAAATAGTGATATGGTGACACAAATACAAAACATCCACAGGTTAATTCCCCCTAGAACAGACATTTTACAGATGGCTAAAAACCACAGCCTTTCAATAAAATGTGTACTGTCTTACATCTATGACAATTGTCTCTACCCAAGTACTTTTACTATAAATAACAAGTGTTAAAAAACAAACAAACAAACAAACAAAAAGGCAGTCAGACCTGAGGTTTCTTGAATGCCATTCTTACCGGCAAGCTCTTGGGAGTCTTGAAAAGGTCTAAGAGGTCACAAAGTGAAGTGATTTTTTTTCCAAAGAAGCATTTCCCTGGGCAAGAGAGCTTGAGAAAACAAGTTGTGTCAGCCGAACTTCAGAGACATAGTCAATTATGTCACTTCACAAATCCACCATTTTAAAATACAAGGAAAGGAGCCTTGTGCAGTAAACCCTTTTAATATGCTGCATTTCTGTATGAAAGCTTACAGTTCAGGTTCCCTTTTCCTTTTTTTTTCTTCTGTACATATATGGGAAATATTTGTGATTGGATATATTTTGAAATGGACTCTTACTACTATTGCTTCATTAACCACGATCTTTCTGCAAACAGAAATTAGACATTAGCACAGCATGTGACATCAGGTGTAAATATACAGCTATACATATTTATGCACATACTGCAGTCACAATTTTAAAGCTGTTAGTGAAGGTACGTGGAATGGCTGAACCACACGAAATGCTGCCACTTAATACCATTACTCACCTAACTGATTAGACACAGATGTAAAGATCTCTGATGCTGCTTTTATTCTCAGCTCCTCCATTGCCAGTTTTACCTCTGGGGAAATACCTGTATTTAGCAATCTATAATGTTTAGTTTGTTTTCCGTATGACTATTTTTCATTATATTTTAATTTTCTTAAAGATGTTTCTATCTTTAACTCTCCAATGTTCTACAGTCAGAACTATCAGCTTTTCGAAGTTAGGTCTTACATTTTTATATATCACAGAATCACAGAATTTTCAGAGTTGGAAGAGACCTCTAGAGATCATCTAGTCCAACTCCCCTGTTAAAGCAGGATTGCCTAGAGCACATTACTCAGGACTGCAGCCAGGTGGGTCTTGAAAATCTCCAGAGAAGGGGACTCCACAATCTCCCTGGGCAGCCTGTTCCACTGCTCTGTCACCCTAACCGTAAAGAAGTTTTTCCTTGTGTTAGAATGGAACTTCCTATGTTCCAACTTATGCCCGTTGCCCCTTGTCCTGTCACTGGGAACCACTGAAAAGAGTCTGGCTCCACCCTCCTTCAACCCACCCTTTAGATATTGATAAGCAATAATAAGGTCTTCCCTCAGCCTTCTCTTCCCACGCTAGAGTCCCAGGTCTCTCAGCCTTTCCTCATAAGGGAGATGCTCTGATCCCTTAATCATCTTTGTTGCCCTATGCTGGACTCTTTCCAGTAGTTCCCTGTCTCTCTTGAACTGGGGAGCCCAGAACTGGACACAGTATTCCAGTTGTGGCCTCACCAGTGCAGAGCAGAGGGGGAGAAGGATGTCCTTCGACCTACTGGCCCCGCTCTTCCCTGTGCAGCCCAGGATTCCATTGGCCTTCCTGGCGACAAGGGCACATTGCTGGGTCATGGATAATTTTCTGTCTACCAGAACCCCCAGATCCTTCTCCTCAGCACTGCTTCCCAGCAGGTCCACCCCTAACCTATATTGGTGCCTAGCATTCTTCGTCCCCAGGTGCAGGACCCTACACTTGCTCTTGTTGAACGTTATTAGGTTCTTCTCTGCCCAGCTCTCCAGCCTGCCCAGGTCACGATGCATGGCAGCGTGGCCCTCTGGAGTGTCAGCCACCCCTCCCAGTTTGGTATCATCAGTGAACTTGCTGAGGATACACTCTGTCTCCTCATCCAGGTCATTGATGAATATATTGAACAAGATTGGACCCAGTATTGACCCCTGGGGAACGACACCACTGGTTACAGGCCTCCAACTTGACACTGCTCCATTAATCACAACCCTCTGAGTTCTGTAACACAGCCAGCTCTCAATCCACCTCACTGTCACCTTATCTAACCCATGCTTCCTCAGCTTCCTAATGAGGATGTTATGGGAGAGAGTGTCAAAAGCCTTGCTGAAGTAAAGGTAGATGACACCTACTGCTCTCCCCTCATCCAGCCAACCAGTTATAACATCATAGAAGGCTATCAGATTGGTCAAGCATGATTTACTGTTGGTAAATCCGTGTTGACCACTTCCAATAACTTCCTGTTCTTCAACGTGTTTGGAGATGACATCCAGAACAAGTTGCTCCATTACCTTCCCAGGGACAGAGGTGAGACTAACTGGCCTGTAGTTCCCTGGGTCCTCCTTCTTGCCTTTTTTGAAGATTGGAGTGATGTCGCCCTTCCTCCAGTCCTCAGGCACCTCTCCTGTTCTCCATGATCTTTCAAAGATGATGGAGAGTGGTCTAGCAATAACATTTGCCAGCTCTCTCAGCACTCGTGGGTTTGTTTGTTTGTTTGTTTTATTTAAGTTAACCTTATCCCTAAAAATGCATTACATTTGAGTCTCATCTCAACCCTGTCTTAAGTAACATTCTGGCAAAGATTCCATTTCATCCTCCATATTTTCTTGAGTCTTTATCACCCTCAAATTGTTAGTCTCTTTTGTCATTCCCTTTGGAAAAAAACCACCACCACGAATAAAAGTAGAGTCAAATGAGAAGCAGAAATGAAATATCAATATCTCCTTAGGGTTTTATTTCACTAAAATATTTCTTTAAAAAATTTAGTTTCAGATCATCTTTTTTTTTATGATAGAAACATTAATTATGTGTTTTAGCTGAAAACAGACTGCTTCTAGTCTAGTATTATATATATAAATACGTCTGAAGAAGAAAACAGCATTTTTCCTTTGCCAGACAGATGTATGAGTTTGTTGCAGGGGCAGATTATGATATTCCAGACCAGCAGTCCTCTTCTGTATCTCATATAACCAACCAAGAACTGGCCTCATATCAACAAATAATTGCAATGTACTCAGTCTGAAGGCACTATTTTTTTTTGGCAAATGTTAAGTTAATTAGCTTTGTATAAAATGATTATATAGACTGTAGTCTACAGTGTATAAAGAGACTTTGGGGCAATTTTACATATTATTAATAAGTAGTAGTTTGAAAATGGGAATCACATATACTGTGCTGGCAGACAATCTTTGTAAGCAGAAAGACAGCTGCAATACTCACACCACCAAACATAAGCGCATAATAGAAAATCTTCAGACTATGAGATTATTCATTCTGAAAAAAAAAAAAGACATTAATAGATTGCAGAAAATAAACTGTTTAAATCGAAAGAATTGCCTAAGCTTTTTTCTTCTTTTTTTTTCCCTTTTCTTTCTCCTTTTGAATAGTATATCTTAGCTTAATTAATGGAGCTTAATTAATCAGTTCCCTAAGTTAATGAGAACCCATGTTAAAATGTTTTTAAGATGCCTCTCAATTTAACCTAAACATGTTTTGTTCTTGTATTCTTAGAAAGAGCAAACGAGCCCCAGGTGTGCATACTGTATCTTATCTCTTATTTGGCATAACTCTATAGTTTCCCTTTTTGTTCACCTCGCACATGCCTGTTCTGAAAGCATGTGTTGATGAAAGTCTTTATGTGACTTCCATGGTCTCTGGCTCAAACCAAGTCTTCCTAGTCACTCTTAACATTGATGAGACATTGATAAAACTACATTTGTGTTTCTGTTGAGCTGAATTAGCTGTGTTACTTGTGCCTTTCTGCTTAGATCATTCCCATGGGCTTCAAAATCACCTCCTGGAGATAAGCTTGAGAGGATACAAGGCAACTTATTTTCTGAGTCCTAAACTTTACTTTGTCTTGATGATCGATATCCTGTGGCACAGTGGCATCACATTATAAAAACACCAGGCAGTAAAAGCACAAAATTTTCATGGAGAATGTGGGATATCCAGCTGCACCATGCAAAGTTACCTTTTTTTAGCTTGCTTTGAGTAACTGCATAAACCATGAAAACTACAAAAATACTACAACAACAATTACATTTGCATGGAACTAAATAATTTTTTGAAAACATACATTTGTAATCTACAAAGTCCATGATAGTTTGAGGGCTGCACTTTTTGTAATTAAAATTGTAATTTATCTGATGAAGATGTTTTAATAATACTTATTGCATAAAACATGACTCATTTAAAAAACCCTTACATCAGGAAAACAGAAAGAAGTAAAGAAAAAAACATAGTTAAATTCAACCCTGCTAGTTTGTCAGAGATCATGTGTTATTTGAAAATACTTGCAGGTAAGCTGCTCCTGCTTCTTATTTCTAATTATCTTCTGAAGAGTTTTGAGCCAGAATCTTTAAGAGAAAGAAAATGAGGAAGGGAAAGAAAAAAGAAGTACTCCTTAGAAATGAGATCCAGAAAGGATTTAGATATTGAAATTTAAGACAATAAAATTCTTTCACTGAACCGAGTATAAGAGATTATAAGTCAATTTTTTTTCCGGAATTAAAACAGTATTACCAAAAAATGCCTACTTTGACTATATAAATACACCGTGTCACTCAGAAAAGAGGTTTCTCCATGCTTTACTCTTCTGAAGGTTATGATACAGTGAGTACACAGAGACATGTGTTCTAATAACGTTGAATCAATCTGTAAGCGTGACACAAGAAGGAGGACTTTCCTGGGGATTTCCACTTGACTGTCCTCAAGCATCGCGCTGAGGATGCTGAGTTTGTGTGGGCTGGGAAGAAACACTTTCTGCTGCTGGTCAAAGAGTGGCCAGTGTGGAGTCAAGAATTAAATGCTGATGGGGGTAGGGGAAATGGGAAAAGGTCTCTCCCACAGTACTCAGATGAAGTTAGGGGAGCATCTGAGGTTGTAGCTTCTACTCCCTGGAAGTACTTCCTCCACATAACCATTCAATCAAAAACAGAAACAATTTTGGAAGCAGGAGCTCACATTTTGCAATTAGTGGTTTAGCCACACGGTTTGCCTCTTCGTTTACTCTTTTGATGACTTCTTCTCTCTTCAGCGCACTGCAGAATGGGACTGCACAGGTTACAGTCTCATGGACAAGGCAGTCTTTAGTTGTGTGAGGGTCTGAAGATGAAATGAGAAACTGGGTCTCCCACTTCTCGAGCAAATGCCCTAACCACCAGGCAGGTACCTACACATGTACATGCATGTCTATTCAAAGGAGCTTGTGAGGTATTAGCAGCAGACCAGTCCTTGCAAAGCATAGGATTGGAAGCAGACTACAACTCTTGCCTGAAGATTTTAACATGAGCCAGGGTACTGCTGGCTGTCTTTAATGCACAGGTTCATTTCTCAAGTGTTCACACAGTGTAGCAAACAACACAACCCGTCAGTGCTCTGCGGCCTTAGGCTTAGTGAACTGAGCTGTCATTGACTGTGGGAAGAAGAATCTGACTTTCCAAGGGTTTTCAAAAAATGTTATCCCATTTTGGTTTCAAATGATTCTAGCATCTCTTTTTTATTTCAGAAGCATGGACAATCCTCAGGATTTTCTAGCAAATTTTTGTAGGCTTCTGTTTCTGGAGATGCAGCTGAAAGCATACATTGACTCTAATGATCAGGAAAAAGAAAAAGAAATGAAAAGAGGGGAGGGAGAGAGAAACAAAAGGCAAGAGTAAAACTCTTCCTAGTAGCCAGGTGAGAAGACAGGCAATACAGCAGGGGAGGTGTCCCTTTGAAGAGCATCCTCTCCCAAAGTCTTCTCCAGAGCAGCATATGGTCCCACATAATACTTTTCCTATAGTAATGGTGTAGGTTTCATCAGGATCTGCTCAAAATCCCTCTTGGCTGTTCCTGCTTATGATGCTGCTGGTACTGTTTGGGGCCTATTTTTTACAAGGGGCAGGTGTTGCGTGTTGATTAGTTGCTGAATATTTTGCAAGGGTATTATTGGGTAATATTTATAGGATATTTAAATGACTGTTGTATACTTTATTATTTTCTTAGTCTTGTTTCTCCTCAAATACAAACCAAGAGCTACAAAACAAGGTTTAAGAAGAGGGAAAGGAGAGAAAGAAGGGGTTATTCTCACATCTGTGGCAATCAGTTAGCATGAGAAATCTAACATAACAGTAATATCTGTGTCTGCTTGTGCAAGGTTCTGAGAACAACAGGATGCAAACAGGAGGAGAATAAGGAAAAAAACATTGTCACGGTAGCTTCAGAAAAATACTATCATGGCAACCAATGTAAATGTTTGTGGAGCTGCAAGTGAAGGGCAGGCTGCAGAGTTACAGATGAAAAGCTTTTAGTGTTACAAATGGTGAGGCAATTGCTGCCCTGTGCAACACTGGGATAATTCTTTAGGGGCATTCTTACAGAAGTTTTGCTTTCCAATATTCAGTAGATCAGGCATTTGTATGCAAGTTTATGTTGTGTAGAACAGTCATATGTGGTCCTATGCAATTGAAAGACATTTAAAAATATTTTGAAAGTGATGTTTGATTCAGCATTGTAAGTTATGTATAGAAAGAGTAGTAACATTGAAGACATGGGGAAATATTTTTTCCTCTGAGCTGGTATGTGAGACTTGAAAGCAAAAGAAATGTAATGTGTGGCCTTAAGACAGCACATAACAATCCAATGGCAAGTTAGCTGATATCAGTGTTTAGCCTAAATAAGAAGAATCAGCATGTGGTGAAATTGTTAACATAAATCCAAATTGTTGTTCACCTGGAGCACAGGCAATTAATGGTTTCCATTTACTGGTTTTCATTCAGTTGTTGCATATCATAATCAATAAAGAACCAATATAAGTCCCTTAATACTTGTCTCATGCTCCTACAGAAAGAAAAAAATAAACTGAAAAAAGAATAAGCACTCCGAATCATAGTCTTAGTATTACTGTATGCTCTGGTTCTCTAAAATCATCAAATGAAGCCATATGATATTTTCAAGGATCAGTTTTACAGATCAAAGGAAGAACAAAATACAGAGTTCTGGAGCACCTAGATATAACAGCCTGGTGACAGACTCTTGACCCTGAACTCGGAGGAGCTCTAGTTCAGTTATTGTTAATGATGCCAAGCACAGGAGTAGGACCTAAAAAAGATGGAAAACCCTCAGATTTACTGGTACCAAGCTACATGCAGAGGAAAACTATCACCTCTGGAAAACTTAAAATAGGTGTTTCACCTCAATGAGCTGAGGCCAATATTCTACTTGCAAATCAGCCATCACCTTCAATTGCTTTTCAAGTGTTTCTTTAAGCATTATCATATAGCAACAAGCAAATATTGAATTACTTATATCAGAAAAGCAATTGCATGGTCACTTAAGAGCAATCATTCCTGCCATTTCTTGATGAAACAGCTGAGGAGTGTAAGCAAGCCCTTTAAACGGGAATCCAGATAACCTACTGGCTATGCCTCTAAGCACAGAGACAGGTATAAACCCTCCATACCTCTTTTTGCCACTAACCTACCAACAACCATCTTAAGAGTTCTGCATGTAGATTGAGGTTTATCCATAGTGAGCAGCTTCAGTGACTTTATCGAAAGAAACTGAGACAGAATTAAATCCCATGGCACAATTCTTACTGACCTCACTGGGGTTGAGATGTGAGCCCTGGAGGTGAGGCCAGACATTTAGTAACCCGTAAATCCTCTTTAAACTTCTCATTGGCAGCATCAGGAGTATTATATATGGAGTGCATGTGATGCACATGCAAATGGAATTTGAAAACATGTGCTGTTCTTTTTTTTTACTATTTTTTCTCTCTGTTTGAGGCTGTGTCTTTGTCTTTGACCTAGATCTATTTCTTTCAGAAAAAAGTGCCAGTTAGGCTACAACTGGCAATTTAAGAAAGGAAGTCAAAGGCTAAATGCTGTGGTTATTTACTGTAATACTAAATAGGAAATTTATAGTTTTCCTGGTGCCAAAAAAGAGAAAGGAAAAGGAGAGTGAAGAAAAGGAAAGGGGAAAAAGCCTACTTCTCTGAGGAAAAGCCTTGCCTGAGGAATGACTCATACCTCTGGTGTTAGAAGTTTTCCTAAATTTTACAGAGAAAACTATTGATTTTTGCCTTTCCCTTGCCTTGCCTTGCCTTTTCTTTCCTTCCCTTCCCTTCCCCTCCCTTCCCCTCCCTTCTCCCAGAGGATTCGATCAGGAAGAGCCTGAGCAGCTGGCGTGACTTTAGGGCACGCCCGTGGTCAGGGTGCTGTGCAGTGAGCTGGTGCTGTGGCAGTCTGCTTTTGCTAACAAGCCCTATAACTCCAAGAGGCCCTATCCAGCAAGGCTTAGTGTGTCTCCACGCACAATCTTCTTATGCAGATGCTGCTTGGGACTGAGCGCAAGTCTGGCAGGTTGAGAATACAGGAGGACTGAGCTGCCGCACCTTGCAAACTGCTGTCTACAAGTGTCTTTACAGCTCCTTCTTGCCTGTTTCCCCAGTGATATGAGGCACTTATTGACATGTTTGCTTTAAAATTACCTACCTGATAAGTTTGAGGAGTGTGCTTGATGCAGCATTTACCTGGTAGTCTGAGCAGTATATTCCAAAAGTTAATAATCTGTGGACGAAATGGTGCTGAGTACTGTTACTGGTAGCATACTGTTGCCATGGAGATCCAAATTACTGTAGGAAAACAGTCATTTATTGTTATTCTGTCTTGAAAGGTGCAGATAGGAAACCCATGTAATCATCCACTGGGACAGATTACCAAGGAATGTATTAAATTTCACTACCTTTCAGTCTTTGATTTCTCTTCCGTCGTTGAGTCTCAATCAACACTACTGTCTTGGAAGTGCTCTAGTTCAAACACAAAATCCTAGGGTTGTTACAGGAATCAGTGGATGAAACTATGTTGTCTGTGTTTTACTTCAGGGCCAACAAGATCATTATGATGGTTCTTCCCGGCCTTACAGAAATGTGATAAGGTTGGAATTATCAACATGCTCCTTAGGTGTGAACTGAAGCCCAGGTTAAGGGACTTTAGCTCCGTTCCTGAGCTCTGCAACTCTTGCCTAAAAGACTTACTAGTTCAAGAAGAGCCATCAGTCTGCTGCATCTGTGATCATACACACCTCCTGATTCGGCATGAAATGGTCAGCCAGGGGAACATCATGCAGTCATGGGAATACACAACTGAGCTTTAAGCATCCTTCATTCACTTCTTCCTCTGATTTACGCTGTGTTCATCTTGGCTATAAAATTATAGGATTAGTTCGATAACTGGAAATGTGTTATCAGAATTAGAGCAAATACTGAATCCCTTTGCAGTTTTTACAAGTGTTGACTGCAATTATCAATGTCACATTAATGATCATTAGATTTTTTGTTCTTTTCTGAAATACTATGTTTACTAAACCTGTGTTTCAGTTATGAATTCGATAAAAACAACCCAGAACTCCATGTGGCCAAAAATACTACAGAAATATGAGAAACTGAACGTAGACTTGGCAAAACGGATTGTTAATGTTCTTTCAGTGTACTGCAAAATCTTTGTATTTTTTCCGTATTTTTTCAGGTTCAGAAAACTTACATCCATACCTGTGTCTTGGATAGATAAAGTCACTATGAAACCAGTAAGACTCAGACATATGCCAAATGGTTTTTTTTTTTACTTCAACTCTTTTCCTAGATATCTAGATATCTTTTCTAGGCATTTTACCCTTCCACAGCAATTCCTAGTAGAACGCAATGATTTTGACCCTACTTCAGGAAGTTGTATCCCAGATTTTGTTACACTGTCTTATTGAGTTCCAAACTTCATGAGAGTTTTATTTGGCATACATTGTTGTGTCAATATGTGAATGTACTCAAAATGAGATATCTACTGGTTATTGTATAAGTTCACATGCTTCTATGCTTTCATATGCTAAAGGATATGTTTTTATACATACTTGATTTTATTATTCCCTGATGAAGATATTAAAAGAGCTTATTATTTTCTAGGAGTCCAGGTTTCTCATGGTGTCTGGTTTAAAATCAATGAGGAGGAGATGGGAAAACCTATTTATCAAAGATTCTGACTATTTCCCCCAAACATTAAATATAACTCAGCCTATCTGATGTCAGGAGTCAGAACATATAATGTGACAAAAAGTTCCCCTTAACCATTCAAAAGTATCTGCTCTTGGAATTAGCTTACTTGAGAGAGGTAAGAAGTGTAGAACTTTCACCCTCCTGTGCCCCCATCCAAAAAAAAGGGCAGAAAATAACTTTGAAGCTGGTAAGGGTATCTTCCCTATCAAAGTTCCATTTGCAGTATGCTTGATGAGCTCTTATTTGTTCTCTGTGAGACGTAAAGTTGGAGTCACCTTATTTTTATTACGTGTATATTTATAGCCCTTAGAAGCAAAAGTTCTCCATTCATATGACTATAGTTTATTGTTATATGTTCAGCACGCAATGCTGCTTTTCTTAATAATCAGAACCAGCTGGCATAAGTACAACAATGATGGCAATGGGTCATGCATGCTTGAATTAGATGCAATGCGAGCCAAGAAAGGCTAACTCTTTAATTCTGTCTCACTTTTTCATGACTGATGTCTTCTGTGAGGAAACATTGCACAATTCTGTACCCTTGAAATTCTGCACTGACATTTAACAGATGCTGAAACAAAATACTCCATTGTACACTTTTTAGGAAGCTATATTTTATACCATCAGCAATTATGGCGGTGAAAAAAAAGTTTTCATATTAGTATAACTGATGTAGCACAGGGAAAGAAAAACTGATTTTAACAGATTCAAACTATTAGAACATTCTTAAATGCACTTGGACAGGCGCACATTTTATATAGTAGAAATCCCCACCCTTACCATTGTAGGAAAGTTTGACAACTATACTACAAAAGCTACAACAGAAGTAATAAATATTTACAGATTACCAACCAATCTTCCTGAAGCAATTTTTACGGCCTCCTGAGTATCCATCTATAAAATGTAAAAGTATAAAATTTGCTAAAAATTGAGAATGTCAGAACATCTCCTTTAAAGGACTGTATTTTTGAAGGCATTTATAAGCCAATATTTATGTTACACTTTATTCTTTTTAAGTACTAGAAAATTTTAGGTGATAAATTTCCTCAAACGTCATGGCACATGTAAGGAGATTTTTTGCATACATTTGGGTGGATAAGTGATTAACCAAAAGTCACAGAGAAAAAGGCTATATCAGAAGCACTATCAAAGCTTTGGGTCCCTTTCTGGAATTCACACAACTGTACATTTAAATCTGATGGCAGTATCCAGGGGTAACAGTTAAAATTATAGCAATCTTTAATATCAGTTTTACTAAAACTAGGGTTTTACTTCCTAAAGAGTAAAGCATTCACCAGCACTGCTTATCTCCTGTTCATCTAAAGTTGACCTTTTTGTTTGCTTAAATTTACTAATTTTACAGGTGCATACGACCTTCCAAAGCTTACTGCTTCCCCTATATTATATACAGCCCAGTGTATAATGGAAGCTTTTGCTTCTCCTACGAGTGTAAGTAGAGTCTAGCAATAGCCATTAAGGTGGTAAAGCACATTTGAAACTACCCAATTTCCCAGCAGGAAATCTTAATTTTGTGAACTAAGTAATCTGCATTCAAGGCCAAGAACTGGTTCCAAGAGACACATTTACCAATTGCTTAACTAGGTCTCAGGCCAAACCACAATAACGTACTTGCATAAAATACAGTTTTGCTATTGCAGATAAACGTGGTGTCATATGGTGGCTTTATCATTTGTAATCATTATTTGTGTTTATTCCTAAAAACTTGAAATCAAGTATACTATTCAAAGCCTGTGGTCAGCATGTCAGTCACTTAAAATGTTAAGAAAATACTAAACCCACTTTGGCTAATAAAGGTGGTTAATATATAACAAAAAATAACAACAGAAGAAAGACAAAAGGAGTGCACTAAACATGTCTAATCAGATTAATTTTATTTAACCTTAAGACTTCCAAAGTGTCCTGAATTTAGGTGTATTTCAG
Source organism: Pluvialis apricaria (assembly GCA_017639485.1). Taxonomy (NCBI): domain Eukaryota; kingdom Metazoa; phylum Chordata; class Aves; order Charadriiformes; family Charadriidae; genus Pluvialis; species Pluvialis apricaria. The sequence continues at coordinate 175,765,320 of CM030007.1, forward strand.
AGTGCTGAAAAACATAGAATTTCACAGTATCAGCTAGGTCTGGAAAATCTAAACGATCTTCAAAGATTTTGAAAAAATAGGTATCAACTTCATCACTACAAACAATGTAGAACTTCAATCTCTGTTGTCTTTCTTTCTAGCAGCAAACTAGAGGGTACATCTCAAATCTGTGCTGGAGCCAAAACAAACCCTATGACATTCTGGCTGAATGGAAGCCTATTTTCAGATTTGAGATTTAGATAATTTAGAGGGTATCTTTTTTCACACATTAATCCCTATGTTTATAGCTTCAGATGCAACCTAAAGTAATTTTTCTTTTTTAATTATTGTTAGTTTGTCATTAGTAATATGACGTCTTACCTCATGAATAATCTCACTCCCTGTAGCTGAGAATTCACTATGGATACAACAAAAAATAACAAATCTCCTGGGCTGAGACAAACTGAGGTCAAACATTAGCAAAATATTTCTATAGGAAACACAAGAACAGATTGTTTTAATGGCAATTATAGAAACAGTATGGCTTGTCACAAATGGTTTAGGTCTTGATAACCCTGTCTTGAAGAAGGGTGAATGAATCTCATGAAGTATATTCCAAACCTTATCTATGCATTCTCCGAAGAAAAATAAGGTTGAAAGCCATCATTTTGGTTCCATTTGAAATACTTTAGTTCTTGTCTGTTAATATGGTTTATAAAATGCAAGTTTAAAAATTGAAATGTATGTTCCCCAAAACACAGTCAGAGCTATTCCCTAAAAAATTTGTTTTAGGAGGAAAATGAATTTTATATTCCAGTCTTAATTATAGTCAGGTGTAGAAATGCTTCTTTAATTAAAGTTGAGATCACATTTTTAGTAACACCTTACCATGTGAATGGAAGGTAGTCCCTATTAAAGATTTATGTATTACCTATAGTATGTTTTATTGCCTGATGGTGAATAAGTGAATATGCTGAGGCACTCTCTGTCAGTGGAAACTTGCTGTATGGGTTTTAAGTTAATAGTTAAGAGCTTTCCTTTGGCCTGCTTTTACTTGCTTTCCTTGCATTGGGCGGATATCACACCAGTCTTAATCCCTTTTAAATTACATTTCTGATTATGGAACAGAATTGCGCGCAGTTCTCCTACTGTACTATTAAGATATAATCTGTGAGCTTAGTTCCAAGGCCAGGGTTTCCTAACTGTTATCCTTAACAACTCTATATAATAAAATTAATTTTAGAAATGATTTTGTATATTTATTTTCTGCTCTATCCTTTCCTATTTTATTCTGTTAGAAGTCTAAAAGTATAAACATAACTTAAAACCAAACACTAAACCACACTTAACACAAATAATTTCTTTATATCTGACACAGCTATCAACTAGAATTAAAAAAACTTTCTAACCAAGATAAAGAATCCTGTAATTACCCATTTCTGTAGTGAATCACCATAAGTAACTACTAAAGCATCAAAATAAAATGTAAATGAAACATTTTATATAATTTTGATCAAAAAGAGACTGCACATTTTTTCTCCTTTCTGCATTTTGGAGAGAATATAGAACATTTTTCTTGAAGTATTGCAACTTTCAATGTTAATCATTTTAACAACAGGCTAGGAACACAATAGACCTCATTGCAAGATACACCAAAAACTACCTTTTACCTGCTTAGTGTTTTCCTTTAGCTTCCCTCATTGTAGCCCCTGGGCATCCCTGATTGTAATGGTAGTTGAGACTCCTCAAGATCTTTGACATTCATGATTTTATGAGTAATGTCTACTAGTTCTTTGCTATATCTTCTGTTTATCTAGTGACTGTAGAAATGCTATTCCAGAGGGTTTATAATTCTTAAGGATAAATTTGAACAACCACTGGGAACGCATAATATATGCTCTGCTTCCTATGGACCTATAGTAGGAACAGAAAAATACTGCTTTGTGAGGCAGGGTAAATGACCATAATCTAAAGTTTCTGAGAAGCTATTGTTTGAAGATGAGATTATGACATGAAAGTTATGATTCTCTGTGATTCTGGAACATCCTGCTGTGAATCATCATCACGATTTAAAATCAACAAGAAGGTATCTGCTCATATGGAAATTAGAAGGAAAGAAATGATTCCAGGCATAAATTTGGATCCAAAAACACTTCCAGCCTCAGTTTGACAGCAAAATAGTTTGCAAGTAGAGTGACCAAACCCTGTAAATGACAAAGTTGAAATAAAAAAATACTTGAATAATGTGAGCAGTCATTAACACTTTTCAAGAACATTTTAAAAAATTATCAAACAAGCTTAAATGTCTAGCTGTATAATTTCTGACCATAATCTTTCCACACAGAAACAAAAGAACAATTAGGAGAGACAAAGGCTTACATGAATACCAAAGAACATGTGACAGAAATGAAGGAAAGCTGTTCAAATAGAAACCTCTGTTCCATGTTTTTGTTCCAAAATCTTTTTTGTAATTAATTTGCATTTACTTAGCTCTACTCCTCTAACAAACATTTGTCTCCAAATTGGGTTTTTCTAGATGAGAGGAAAATCCCTCTAAATAGCCATATAATGTATTCATCATCTTGTCCTCCTTCAAGTCATCTTTCTAAAGCTCAGGTCTTCAGTAATCCCTGCAAATGACAAGAAGAAGGTGGTAAATCTAATTGCTCTTGTCCTTTCTGACAAAAAGTCATGCATTACTGTTCTGTCTTTCTTACCTCCAGCAAAACCCCTTTCTAGATAAAAGACAATACACTCGAGGCAAATAAGGTCTTTCAAGGAGACACTACTGGACTGTGGAATCCGACCTAGCTGTGCCATCTACTTGATACTGCAACATAATTTCTAAAAATAATAACAAAATTCAAAAGTGAAAGTTGTGGGAATTAAAAAAATACTGATGGAGTAACTACAAAATGGAATTAACAATACGAGATACTGATCTTCGAAATCGCATGAGAAAAAATTGAAGTATACCACAAAGTTTTATATCTAAACATGTTTATTGGAATGCAAACTATTTGTGCAGTCAGAAATTACTGTAGAACTTATTTGCCACTGCTGTCATGCAATTCAGACATTAGTGGCACACAAAAAAGAGGAAGAAGTATATCCAGAGCTGCTGTCATGGAAGAACTGAACGCATAGGAAATTGACTTGAAGGTAAGGAAATGAAACAGGGACAAAATGCAGTTTTCATTTTAAGTTAGACAATGTTTCTTGCAGTCTATAATAACTGCTCTAGGGTCAGTCTTGTAAAATTTCATTTCAAGACAATTTACATTTACAAATGTTAATAATTTCCTTCAACAACCACTGGCTACTAAAAAAGAAAAACATCTTTGATTTATCATCCAAAAATAATTGGGAGGCATGTCAGAAAAAAAATCTAGCAAAAATTAATACCCTCAAAATTTGCTCCTTATGCCTTAATATGAAAGCTTGGTTTCAGATTCAAAAAGTTTATGATGACCAAAACACAAAAACCTTTTCCACATATATCCATTCAGAGCCAAAAAGGAATAGGCACTACTGCATTGTTATTGTAAGTTTTATTACCTTTTGACACAATGACACATAACACGCAGAGCACATGGAGGCATGAAGATTAATATACACTACTGGATTCTTTTTACTGTGACATTAGTAAAAAGCTAGAATTTATCTGGTTGAGCTTTGCAACTGGAAATGTCAGAATCAGGTTTTTACAAAGTATGATTGGAAAATGTAGTCCTCATAAAGAGTTACATTCCCTCTTGTAATAAAATCTCGACTTGAATTTCAGCACTAAAGGGGTGTTCCTGATTGCATTGAGTCATCATCAATGTCTACCTGTGAACTGGTCACTGTTGCGACCAGGCTTTTCTACACTTTGTTAAAATCAGTGCACTAGTCCTTTCAATATTTAAATCAACACAACTTCCAGTGGGGTAAAAACCATATGCCTGCAAGATGCTGTAACTAGGGAGAAGGAAAATGTCATTCTTCAGTTGATGATTAGAGTGATAGTGCAAGAAATTAAGAAATACAACTGAAGACAATAAAAAGATAAATAAATCCAAATGAAATATGGAGCTGGGAATCAGTCTACTGGAAATATATATAGGGATCACTGGGTGAAGGAATAAAAATTTTGCAATGAGAAGGTTTAAAGGCAAGGGAATCTTGGTGTAGAAGAGATCCAAAAGCAGTGGATGAGGCTGACTTGATTGCAGAAAAACAGCTTATCAGTCTCTGGAAAAGCTTCTCAAAAGAGAAGACACAGGAATCTATGGAGCAATCAAGAATAAACAAATGTTTCTATGAAGGCAACAGAATCATAATGGAAGTGAAAGAAGAGGAAACATAAGAGCAGGAGTTCCAAAGCCTCTGTTGTATCCTGACAAAGAAAAAATAAGAAAGGTATGTTTTTCTTGCATCAAATCTTCCATCATATCCCTGGGGAGGACAAATCAAATGTTTACTTTTAACTGTTTCTTGCTTGCAGTATTATCCATTGATTCCTTTGGGACACATGTGAGGGGAAAAACTGGGTTTATTACTATGTCATGTGTCATCAAGCATGCAGTCGTCTGTGCTTAGCCTGCCTAGGCTTCTTTTCCAACTCAGTTACACCTTGCATATCACACGACTCTAGGGCCCTTTAAAAGGGGCCTTGATGTCTTCCAGCATAAGTACAAGGAAAGATGCAATCTAAATTCAGGCTGCTTTCACTCTCATGGAAACATAGGTGGCTGAACTACAGCTGGCAGCATGGTTATGTAGGATTGATTGTGTCAAGCAGCCCACCTTGTTTGATTCTACTTTTTTCTCTAGCCCAGCAGCAGCATGTGCAGAATTTTGTCAGTAATCTGTAGCTAATTTTTTGCTGAGGAATCTGATTCTGAAGTTAGATTGAGCTGGGCACGAAACAGATTCAACTAGCCCACGTACACTCACATCTCTCTTGGATGTGTCCTTGACAGGCTTTGCATAGCTTTTCTGCCTTGTAACAGTAGATGCTATGAGCAAGATCAGAGGAATGATCAGCATTAAACAGTTCTGTTAATCAACTCTGAAGAGTCTTTTGATTTATTAGATGTGGGGAAATAAAGAAAGATGCAATTGATTTTGTCATTTGCTGAAGAGAAAGGGAAGGTTAAGAAAGGATTAGGAGACATAATATCCAGAAGAATATTTTGCAAGCCTGAAAGACTCAGAGAAATCAAAATTCCCTCAGGATTTTATAATAGAAAAGAATGACCACTGGGAGCAATGCACGCACAGAGGTACGCTATAATAGATCTGTATCCCCATAAATCAACACAAGGATCGACTATAAATACTACAGGCTTCCATTAACGAGGGTGGAGATACTACTGCCACGAAGAATAGCAGCTTTGCTTGAAAAAGTGAATTTTCTTTGGAAAGGAGCTTCCTTTTGGTGGTGTCTGCAATCCTCTTCTTTCCAAAAACCTTTCACTTAAAATCCTTATTTCATTCCCTTCTCCAGTGTAATCCCAAACCTCACAGATGACCAATCAGCAGTGAGCCATTCTGGCTTCTTCTTAACTGTTTTCATCTGATTTACTGTTTTATTAGTGTTGCTGATAGTGGACTAATTTGTTCCCCTTTACTTAAAAGTTTCCATTTACTTCAGTCCATTTCATTCAAGATTTGCAAGCCTGGGCCAACTCAGAAGAACTTTTTTATTATTGATTTTTTTAGACAAGTTTGTTCACCAGGTGCTCTCTCAGCTCTACTTTAAAAAAATGCCACTTTCCTCTCTTTAAAAATAAAACTATAAAATGTGGGTGTCCATTTATCTGGGAGTATTATGGATGCTCATTAATTTCACTCTCGCCCAACCTTTTTCTCCCCCAGTTTTGACGTAGTTTACATCTGCAGATTCTCAAGCAAGTGGGGACAGGAGGGAAATTATGCTGTTTCTTATACTGTGGGCTAAACTGTACATGTTCTGCTGTTTTTCACATTTAAAGTCTGGAACGCTCTCCTCTGCTTTCAAACACATGTATTTGACTGAACTTCCATCAACCCCAATGGTGCAACTGCGCTGTAACTCTTTATGCAGACATAAGAAAGATGTTAGTTGTCAATGAACACCTTGATGTATTCAAGTTTCATAAATAACCAAAACTTTTTTTCAAGAAGGAAGACTGAAAGAGTAATTTTAAAACACTCCCCCCTCCACCACCTAATTTCTTTATAAAATAAGGCAGAGGTGATTTCTGCTGTGGTTGAATGGAAGAAAATAGCTTATGCCAACAGGTATTTTTCAAGCATACTCTATTATAGCCTGAGACAGGGAATTACCACAACCACAAATTACATAATTCCCTCAAACTGAGTTACCTGGGGTAAGAGGCAATTGAATTCTGTCCTAACAACTTTTTATCTCCTGAACATAGACTTAATTTATTCAGGTTGATTTTCATATCCTCTCCTGCATCCTCTCCCATATATTAAGTGTACTCTGTGCTATTTAGCTCCAGTAGCATCAAAGAGATTTAAAACCATCCTGTGTGGCAAAGGGAACCACTCAGTTAATATTTTTGTTTCAGGATCAAGGCGTAGGCAGAAGATCAGAAAGATCGTAAAGGAAAGTATTTCTCATAACTCTATGATTTTGGATGAGTTAAGCATAAGACTTTACGTAGTTGATTCCTTCATTTATTTGTCAACATTACAAAATACTAAACATATTTTGAAGGTGCATCCTTCTTGTCTTTAGTAACACAAAATCTCCCAACATAATAGAGAAAACTCTGACTTCATTTTTAGTATCTCTTACCAGCCACACGGTTCAGTATTTGCAATCTTTGCTGGAAGTCAGACTCTGTCCTATCACTTGCTTAGGTATCACATGGATAATACTCTATCTGAAGTAGAAAGTGCTGAGGCAGCAACCTCCTTAATGCTTTATCTTCAATAAAACTGTGCTCCCCTGAAACCCTTCCTAATACAGTGACACTCTGCTAATATGACCTACAAACTAATTTGATTCTATTATATAAGCCCTGATGTACAGAAACAAGAGGGTTTTTTTCTTTGCTGGTATTGTTTACTTTAGTTGCTGCATTAAGACTGTACATTGGTCTTTCAGACCATTGGCTGTTTGTCATGTAAGCAAGTTAGAAATTCTTGGCATCACTTTCCTTCCCCTGGACACCATTTTATATTTCACAGATCAGTAAACATAGTCCTGAAAGCTGCTAGAATATGGCTTTTACTGCTTTTCTGCTTGCTGTGGGCTCGGCAACTGTTTTGGAAAGTTATTCCTAAATAAAGTCTGTTCTAATAATTATATGCTACTACAAAGAAGGTGAAGTGATTAAAAAGGTGAAAGCTGTTATTCCTATGCCAAACAGAGGCATTGACCAAAATTAAAAGTATGTTTTAAAATTCTAGGCAAAACAAAAGCTCTGGATACTGATGTTTGTAAGGATTATATGCACTACACATCAACTAACAGGAGCTATAACAACCTTGGTCATCAGATAGGACACTTTATTTCTACCTACCATTCTCTTCAGCACGAAGAGTGGATGAAACAATTAAACAACTTTTTTTTTATATATGTAAAGCAAGTTGGTTCTACATTTTCTGATGACAATGAAAATATTTATAAAATAAATCTGTTTCCAAAATAAACTTTTGAGTACTTTGGGTGAAATAAGCCCACTTAGTTACCTGTGCTGTAGCTATGTAAAATTTTTTTAAAAAAAGAATGTTTTTTGCTTTGTGATATTCTGGGGGAAAAAAAAAACCAACAAAACCCAAACCAGAAACAGTCTGCATCCACCTTCAAGATTATAGTCTATATATACCTCAAGAAGTGTAGCATGTTTGCATGATGGTAACCTGAGAATAAAATAGAAATAAAAATAAAATTCAAAAGGAGGAGAAGAAAAAAATCTAACGTGACACAAGAGAAGTCATGATTTCCCTCCTGTCCATTCCTCACCTGACTTCTTCATTTCTGCCTCCCTGATGATCTCTTTGGGAACAATTACACAGCAAAATGCATTACAGTTTTACCTTATAGTTGTGTTGAATGATCCACACATATTGCTTAGATAGGTATTGCTATCATTAGTCTCCAACAGGCAATTCAGGGCTTGTTGGCAGACCTCTACGTTGCTGCAGAGAGTTTCCCTGACTTCAGGTGCTGAACCTTGGCTCAGGGAACCTGAGCTTCTCCATTTCTCTCAGCCAGTTCTACTTGTTTCAGTTCTCTTATATGGTTATGGCTGGCAGAAGGGATTAAAATACCTTCTTTTTTCCTCCTTGCTCATTCACAAAAAATAAAACTCCTTTCAGCCTCATGTTTCACTGCTTGTTAGCATACATAGTTGTAGATGTAATCATGTCTAACGCTGAAGCTACAAACACTATTCCAGCATTTGCAAGATATGCTGACTTAAGTGTCAATAAGGCTTTGCTTTACTAGGAGATAGACTGGAAATCTTCGAAAAATCTACATTCATTTCTGCTTATTGGTACAATAATTGTTCTTGTTGCATGAAGCATATTCTTGTGCCATGTCCCTTGTTTTGGAAGAAATCTATTTTTTTAGAATGTTAGCTATCTCTGTGACATTTTAGATTGCATTTTCCCAAAGAAAATCTGAGAAAGAGGGTGCCCTTCCCCCAAAACACTTTCAAATTAACTTTGAATTTTACAGGCAGAGGGAACTATCGCTCTTTTTTGGAAAAAAGAAAATCTATTAATTCTATTAATTTTTTTTTCTTCTCCCTCTTTTTTTTTTCCCTCATCTCCGTCTAGGTTTCAGGGATCTCCTGACAGTTTGTATTCCTGGACATTTGGTGGCAAACTGTAAACTTCCAGATAATCTAAACTCAGTCATTGAATATAGGAATGAGCACCTCTACTTAAAAGCCAAAGTTTCTAAGTGCATTATAGAGAAAAAAAGATTTTGTGATGTACCATTTTGAAATACCTAAAGCTAAGTGACTGATATTAATAAATTTGGTAGTCTTACCTGTGATTTTATAGGAACATTTGTCTTAGTGTCTAGGTAACATTAGGCTATGATAAAAGTTCTAAATAAATGAGATTTCACAAGAATGAAATGAGCATAAAGTTAGAGGGAATGGGAAAATTGTCTAGTAGATACAGTACAGATAATTATTTCTTTATTTCAAAGTAAATGGCTACTTTTCACTGTTGAAAACTGTAAGTAAGAATCAAACAAGAAACCACAAAGGCAGGAAATAATATTATGGTTTTAATATGAGAAAATCTTAATTCTAATGGTCGCTTTTTAAAAACATGATAGTCGCAGCACCTCAGAATGGTATCTTGGTCTCTTCCCTGCTTGAGGATATCACCTGAAAGGAAAGGACATCTGGAGAACTAAGAACAGGCTTTGATTATGTCATTATAATCTGTTATTCAATCATGAGAAGTATTGCAACCAAAAATATTGCTTGCTGAAGGAAGTAATAAAGGCAAACGAGAACTTGCTATTCAAAACTCCAATTTATTGTTTTGGAGTAATAGTATTTTTCCAGATCAGTTTTCCAATAAATCAGTTTGAATAAATCAATAAATCACACCATAATATTTAAATCAAACTAAGTCAGAATCTCATTTCTTTGAAAATGCTATCTCAGCTATGAAGCTTTTTCAGTAACTGATAAAATAAAGGAACAATTTTAAAAGTTTGTATGGATATTCATAGAGCTCTGACTGATCTTTACCTCAGTCATGTGGCTAAAACTCTTGTGTAACACCTTGAACATGTACTCTATGGTATCTTACAAAAGGGGCTTTGCATACTGTAAGTAAGGTTACTCAATGACATATGTGAGGTTAAATCAATATATCACTGTATGAATGCTTTATTACCCATAAGAGATAGCAAAAATGCATTGCCTAGAGGCTATTTCCAGTTCTTGTGTGGCAACAATAAATTAGTCAGATCTGTTTTGTTATTTTAGCTGCATTTGATTAAATGTGTAACAGGATAAAAGGGAAGTTTTAAAGGAAATATAAAGCTCCAAAGGCAATGTGACAACAGATGAGAACTATCTCATTTAATCAACGTGGTTTTGATTGCAAAAAAGTATCTGTAGCAGTCATTAACTCCTTTGAGTTTTTTGAAAAGGGGATCCAAAGAACAAGGTATTGATCAACTGTGACCCCAGCTAGTGGTTTAACTTTAAGGTAGGACACCAGCAACATATGCATTTGTACCACTGTCTACACATAGCAGACCAACAGCTAGTCAGCATGGAAAATACAGTTGGCTTAGATGAGGTAACACTGGTGTAAGAAGAATGTTAAGAGAATATACTCTAATTCACAACATTATTCAAGAGTTAGCTTCTGTTTAGAAAAGTATTAGGTGCCTGAATGCATTTTAAAACCTGACCTTTTCTTCTTTTCCCTTAGTTGCAGTCAAGGGAGTTGGACAGTCACTGAACTTGGGGGGGGGGGGGGATGTTAACAAGGCTACTGCAGTCTTAGGGCAGCTAAAAGTGATATATACTCTCAATTTTCTTTAAGTTTTATTTGATGATATGTAGTGTTATCTCTCTCTATTTTGTAATAATTTCCCTGTGTGCATATACCAGACAAAGACATGATGTGAAACAACTTACGATAGGCAGAAATGACAGTTCACAGTTTCAAGATATTTTATCCCAATAACTACCACATGGGTGTCCTTATTTCTAAGACATCTTAATGTCACTGGAACATGAATATCTTCTCATGGATGGGAAAACCTAGTGCAATCCATAACAATGTTTATATAAACTGAACATTGTTCTTCTAAAAACATACTGCGTATTCACTAAACTGGTAAGAATATTTTCCACAGGGTAAAATAGAAGTCAGAACTTTTTTCTAAATGGAGTATTAACAAAATGTTCACTTGGAAGATTAATTTTTGCAATTATTAAAAATGTGCATTGATTAATGTTTGGTTAGATATAATTCAAAGGAAGCTAAAGTAATTAGAATCATCATATGTCTAGAGGAAATGACTAACATCATATCATAACATGAAAAATGCCATACTGATTTGCTTGGTCTATTCTGTAATTATCTAATTTATCTGAAAATCTTGAAGAAGTATTAAATAAACAGCAAAGAGAGAGTACTGTCAGTACAAAATAAAATGCTCTACAAAACCAAAATTAAATAACTGCATATTTTTATCCTTGCTTGTACTGTTTTATGGAAAATATCACAGACAGACTACCATTTGAGAAAGCATATATGTAGTATGTCTCTTTTTCCTGTATGGAAAGTGTTGCTGCACTGAGACTTCTGTTGTCTTTCATGGACTCTGGATCAAAGATGTTAAAAAGGATTCCTTCAGTGGAAATCATATCGTTATGGAACTCAGAAAGTTATCTGAGGGTGACCCACTTTTAGTCAATTTACTGACAGAAAACATAAGTGAAAGCGCACAACTTGCAAAGCACATTCTAATCATTCTTTCATTAATACTGCTTTTACACTTGTAAAAAAATCTCATTTGTTTCACTTTTTATGTTGTATGTAATAGGTAGCTAACATAAATGTGTCGTGACAATACACTTCTACGTTTTGATCATTATAGCTCCTTCCACTGGGATTGCACACCCCAAAACCAAAACATCAGCCTTGAAAATTTTTTGCAATGACAAACCCCCATGATCTCCTAATGAAGATTGTTTCTCCTGTTTTTTTCTGAAACTGACAGAAGTCCCAAGTGAGTTGGTTTCATTTTTCAGGCAAAATTTCTTGGAGATCCCAACTGAGAGCATGTGCTGTGAAAACCACTTGAAAAGCATCTATGCACATGTCAGGAAGGCATCTGCGCAGCATGCAGCTGACCACCAGGAAAGAGGCAGAAAAAGAAAGCCTAAACCAGAAAAGAAGAAGGACGGCTTTGTCCCCAGATGGCTGCTTTGATATTACCTACGATCCCTTTTGGTCAGTATGCTAGATAAATTCCAAACTCTTGTGATATTAATTAGCTTAATCAGTCTTCAATATTGCTTGTAGTAGGGTGAGAAAATCATACACTAACCAAATTGGCAAATAGAGTAGGATAAATAACTAACAACTGAAGAGAATTCCAGACAACAGACAAGCAGGACTTTAAACTTAAGGCTCTATTATCACAACTTTATTCATGATTCTTTTCTTCTCAGTTCTTGTGATGATTTTGGATGAAAAAATTCTCCTACATAAGAAAAGTTTGTGTAGCAATAATAACTCAATATTTTAGATAGGAAATCTGATAAAGTGGAGTTGAGAATTGAAATATGCAAAATGGTTTGTTCTCATCAGGGTGGAACTTTGACAGAGAGAAGAGAAAAGCATATACTTTTCTTTAATAGAACTATTTTTGGTTTTTAAAAGATGTTGTGATCAAGTGCAATACAGTTTATTAGTACCACTCTGTCCATATTGTTTTTAAATTGAAACTTTTATCAGTATTAAGTGTCAGGATAATTTTTTATGTTTTATATTTAATTATGAAGCACTATTTAATGATCAAATAAGGCAGATATCCATTCATGATGGAAAAATCTCAAAAGATTCCCTGTTCAAACAAATATACTTCAAAAACTGATGAATTTATAAGAACAAGTTTAAATCTGTTTGGAAGATCATGCTTTCATGCAGAGTTGTCAACAGGGTGTTTTTTTAGGTATAAGTAAAAAAGCCTTTATAGTGGCATTTAAATATTTTGACCTCTAGGAAAAAAAAAAGGGGGGAATTATGGAGGGGTGTGTACAACAGACCAATAACAAGAACTTCAGGCACACTTTTACCAAACAGGGAAGATTTCAAGTTTTAGTTCAAAGGCTGTTTTGACCTTAAGTTTTGTTTGAATTTTACTATGTCCAGACTAGTTTATCTATCTTTTATTGATGTTGGCTTTCCTTTTCTGTCACTACTGATTAAACACACAAAAGCTGTTGTTTTAATTGCTAAGGTGCTTTTGTCTCACTCATTTGGAAAAAAATCAGCATTTCTCTTGTCATTTTATTTTTCCTCTGAAAAAAGATGCAATTTTGAATTATCTTTTTCAACATTTGTAGCCCTTATGCTGTCTCTCTGAAATTCCCTGTAAAATGTTCAGTTAATCACATCTGGATAGCAGTGCTAATGTCCCCTTAAAAAGTGTGTGAATTTTATGGAGCAGATGAAGTTTGAAACGGCACTTCTTAATAAAATATATGATAAATAATTGCAATATATGTTACACTGTAGCACATAGATATGTCTTCTTCCTTGTGACTCTCAAAACTGTAATGATCAGGGTATCAAGGTTTGTATACAAATACGTCAGGAAGATAATGATTTTAAAGTAAAATTAAAAATCATTCAAATTATTCTGAGATTTCTTCAGATCTTGGAACTGGCCTCTATAGAACTGCCTACCAATAGCATAATTTTCTGAATGAGTGGCACCTGGCCTTATCTTTACAAACAGGACTTTGCATTCTCCTAGTGCATCTTTGACTGAGTAAGATTATTTGGAGGTTGAAAGTAATCAGCACATAATTATCTCACACAGCAGTTCATTTCACAATATAAGCCACAACTATGGGGTTTTGGTAAACTAAGTTCTAAGAGGTTTTATTTCGCTTATTCCACAAATAATTCCCCCCCCCCCCCCCCCATGTATTTTTTTGATATCACTCTTTCTGATTAAAATGATGGTAGTTCTTGATGGGAGAAATTTTCAGTAAGAATTTCTGCAATGTATTTCTCTCATGACAGATTTTAAATTTCGGAGTGATATATGATGTATATTTACCATCCATTTTTCAGTAGTTAAGAAGGGTTTACACAGCCTAAATCAAAATAAGAGGTACCAAAGAAATAAGTATTTATTTATTTTGGTAGATAGAAGATGGGAGTAGACTTCACGCTTTGCCTGTTTTGGAGGATTTTTAATACATCAAGCAAAACAATAAGAAATGTTTTGGAAATTAAGAAATAAAGAAGTATCTGACAAACCCACTGATATTAAGTTGGGTTTTTTACTCTCCTGTAGATCCAATTAATTGCTTCCATGCAATTATTAAGTCAAACAGCAACCTATCTATAGCTGAAGACAAAATTTCAATAACCAACATTAAGAAAAGACGCAAGGTCTTCAGTCTCAGCTTCCACCACCGAATGAGTGATACTTTCCTCTGGGAATGTGGTACGTGCATATCTTATTGCTCTATTACATGTCATAGTTTCTCGTGAGGTAACACAAAAAACGAAGAAAAACTATTAGTCTTATTTCTATTTTTTAGCAAAAAATTCAGATGTATTAACACAGTGACTCAATAACCAAAATCTTTGCACCCAAGGAAGGCATATTGTAAAAAGTTATAACAATTCAATAGAGAATTTAAAGACGTAAATGTAATGTGAAGATCTCTTGGATGTTTTTAATTTTTCTTTTCAAAAATCCTTATTTCATGTAATATTTGGATTCTAAAACTCCTAAAACTATAGAACCTGAGTCTTCTAACTCAGAAAATATAATTGGTACAGTCATACAAAATAATTCCTAGACATAACTGGATTTTCACTCCTTTCATTATTGGGATTAATAAATGGTTTTTCATAAACACACTTGAATCATCTCCCTTTTATTTCTCTACAACACTTTAAATTCTTTTTTAGCAATGTTTTACCCTTTGCCAAATGATTTTCACAACCATCCAGTATTTAAACTTTTGTTTCTCCTATTATGGTCCTTAAATAAAAAATAAATAAACTTAATTAGTAATACACTCTAATAAACTACAGCACAAACAATCTCCCACACCGCCAAGACCTAAAAAAAAAGGTGCTACAGGAAAAAACTGGCATACATCTTTGGATGAGAACTTTTAAAATCTATTATAATGATAGTTCAGTAGCTCTTCTTGTGACTATACCACAAGATAGGTACCATTTAAGTTATCTGATATTAGGTCTGTTCTTGGAGCTTGTCATTTTCTAAAGTTCTCTTTATTAACAAGAAAGCAAAATAATGTATTATCTTAACAGAACAGTGCGAGTAACTCAGAATCATTTAATTTTATATTACCTGCAGGTGTATTAACATCAGGCTACCACACACAGGTGGAATTGTGAATTTGAGATTTATTTAATGTTATGGATTTCTCCTATGTATATACAATTACAAAAAAACATTTGTGCAAAATAACTTTTCATTTATTCACTGAGAAAATTCCAAGTAATTTATATCCGTATCCATTTCTTTCGATTTTAACTTGTGGAAGTATGTGTTTTAAATACTGAGCTGTGTTTAAAGTATGTGAGATGGCTGATTCATTTTCTTTCATCCAGTGTACGCCTGTGTAGCTTTGAACTCTTTATACCTTTACTGTTCTTAGCTAGCTTTAGTGGAAACAGGATGGGGCTAGATTTGCTTTGATGCCTGACTGTGAACAGAGTATATTTAACATTGAGCTACAAAGATTTAAAAATTGTTACTATCAAAACATGCAGTAATGATGTAAAAATATTAAGAAAAGAACTCCAAGTTTTTCTCAAGAAACTAAAAAAGCAAGACTTTTTTTCCCTCCACAAAATTTGCTAAAGACTAAGGTGGTTTTGAAGTGTTAAGTGCATTTTACGTAGACACAGACAATGCAAAAAATCTAGTGCCTCTGATAGGTATTAACGTTGATAACTGTGGATTTGGACAATGCCTTATTAGCTATGTTTTATTGTGTTTGATGTTTTATGTGTATTTTAAATAGTAAACCAGTAACAAGAAAATGTTAGATCTTGTTGTTTGTTTTTCTTTTTTCTTTTAATCATAGAATCATAGAATGATTTAGTTGGGACGGGACCTTAAAGATCATCTAGTTCCAACACCCCATGTCAGGGGGATGGACACCTTCCACTATCTAACCTTTTTAAAAGTATCAATGTTGTTTACGTTTATGTAATATTATCCAATGCCCCTAATTAATGGATTTTTTTTTTTTTTAACTTGATCTTCTCATTTAGGAAATCACAGATAATTTAGTTTCTATGTCTAAAGTTTTCATCTAACAATTTACGTACATTATAATTTGATTCTTAATGAGAGAATTTGAACATTTTCCTAATAAAATTAAAAATACAGTAGCCTTTCACCTTTGAAAGTCTTTTCCCATCTCTAATGTCAATGTTAGAATACTTCTAATAACAAATTATATCTAAATATTTGCACTATTGAAGATATAGGCATTCTTGTAACATATTCTATTACAGCGGCAGAACATTGAAATCAGAATTGTTTTAACTAACAATAGTATTAGTATAGCAAGGCTCAAAAAATCCTTATGTGAAAGATTTCGTCTAAGAGAGAAAGCATTTTGCAGATATATTGTTAAAAAAGTCACAAACCTCTGGCATACAAAACAATTTATTTTTTAATACATGGATTAAATTGATTAGTGGTATTAGGCACATTTACTAGGTACTGACATTTTAAGGGAGGTGTAATGAGATTTAAGGGTTTAAATTTGTGATTAAAATGAAGGAAGGAAAATAAAATTCCATAAGGACAAAAAATGATTGACTTTATTTATCATTTCCTATTACAGTAAACCTAAGAAGCATACAGTAAATGCAAACCATGTCCCTTGGCCTTTTTTGGGATGTTCAACAGCATGTATTAGCTAGTTATCCTTGCTTGATGCCATAAACACCCACTAGAATTCCGTAGTTTCTTTTTTGTCTCCTGCTCATGTCAATTTTGCTCTAACATCTATGCATGCACAGAGCTATTATAAACCAGTTTTAATACTCTTAAATATATTTTTAACCTTATATCCTGTTAACATGAAAAAGGCCTTCTGACAAAAATCTGTAAAAAAATTTGAAAAACCATGATTATAACAAACAAGCCTGCATGCCTTACCAGACTTCAAAAACAGGGGAGAGATGAGACAGAAGGGTCTAATTTTTTAGGGTTATTTTAGCAAAAAGCATATTTATTAAAATAAAGAACTAGAATAAAATATTGAAAAGAAAAACCCATGCAGAATTACTTGCCTGTGAAAATCTCGTTATGAACAAGAATTAAAAATGAAAACTCAATAGTCATTAACTATCCTGAAAATTATGGCTCATCTATGAATGTGATTTCTTCAACCTTCGATGTGATACAGACCGTTGTAGTCTATATCAAATACCTTCCATCTAATTTTTTGGAGGGCATTGAGATTACTAAAATAACTCACTAAGATTTCTAAATGCTTTCCCTAAATGTATTTTACATTCCTACCTCTTCTCTTTCTTCTATGTAAATTCTAATTTTCTGTACTGACATTTCAACTATGAACACTATTTTTTTTCTCTGACTCAAGGCAAGTCACTGAATCTCTCTGTCCTACAGCTATAAAATTAGCCTTGGTTTTGGGTATTAAGAGAATTGATTAATTAATCTTTTGTGGAAATCCTGGAGATGTAAAACACTGCTATACTATTGCTGAAGTCTTCTTGTAGCCTTAATTGCATGTATAAGACTCACAGTCAGGATAATATTTGAAAGCTTTGGGTGGGCTCGGGTTTTGATGCAGGCCATTTCAGCACACAGAAAAGGGTTTCTTTCAGCAGATTCTTCCTTTTGGATTAGAGACTGGTCAAACCCGGCAAAATATGTCAAACCAGTAAGGTTTGTTAGGTATTCCAGCACTCTGAAGTTTTGTGCCAGAATAGGTATCCTGTGGCTCACATAAGCCCTACATTGACTCAGTTCCTCCTAAAACAAATAATTTTTTTTTTCTGTTAGAAAACGAAAATATTTTTTCAGTACTTTACAACTTTTAAAAACATGTAACATCATTTATGATGTGCTACCTTGGGCATAAATGACTTGATGCTGTAAATCATCAATATTTCTGAATGGTTCGCCAGAAATACTGTGTAGGTCATACTCAGTTCAGGTTGAGCAAATGAGAGAACTGCAGGTTTGATGTTTCACAGTATTTAATCTAGTATCCAGGGAGTATATGACACTGAAGTCCTTATGTTACCTTCCAGTTAGAAAACAAAGGAAATAATACATTACAAAAACAATGACACAAACAATGACACAAACCAATACACTTTTGATAGCTTTCAATTATTTGGGGTATTTGCATTATAGTTTTAAGTTATCAGGAACGCCTGGGTGGAATCAAGAAATGAGATTACAAACTCATCCATGACGCACGTTAATATAAATCATAGAATCATTTAGGTTGGGACAGACCTTTATTGAGTCAAACTGTAAACCCAACACTGCCAAGTCCACCACTAAACTGTGTCCCGAAGTGCCACACCTATGAGTCTTTTAAATACCTCCAGAAATCGTGACTCAACCACTTCCCTGGGCAACCTGTTCCAATGCTTTACAACCCCTTCAAAGAAGAAATTTTTCCTAATATCCAATCTAAACCTTCCCTGGTGCAACTTGAGGCCGTTTCCTCTCATGTTGCTTGGGAGAAGAGACTGACACCCACCTTGTTACAACCTCCTTTCAGGTAGTTGTAGAGAGCGATAAGATCTCCCCTGAGCTTCCTTTTCAGCAGACTAAACAAGCCCAGTTTCCTTAGCCGCTCTTCATAAGACTTGCTCTCTAGATGGTTCACCAGCTTTATTGCTCTTCTTCAGACATGCTCCAGCACCTCAATGTCTTTCTTAAAATCCTAGTATCATAGAATCATCTGGGTTGGAAAAAGACCTTTAAGATCACCGAATCCAACAATGAACCTAACACTGCCAAAACCACCACTAAACCACGTCCCTAAGCACCACGTCTACCTGTCTTTTAAATACCTCCACGGGGGGTGATTTCACCACTTCCCTGGGCAGCCTGTTCCAAGGTTTTAATAACACTTTTGGTGAAGAAATTTTTCCTAATACCAATCTAAACCTCTCCTGGCATAACTTGAGGCCATTTCCTCTTGTCCTTGGGAAAAGAGACCAACCCCAACCTCTTTACAACCTCCTTTCAGGTAGTTGCAGAGAGCGATAAGGTCTCCCCTCAGTCTCCTTGTCTCCCCACTAAACCCCAGTTGCCTCAGCTGCTGCTCATAAGACTTGTTCTCTAGACCCCTCACCAGCTTTGTTGCCCTTCTCTGGACTCGCTCCATAATCTCAGTGACTTTCTTGTAGTGAGGGGCCCAAAACTGAACACAGTATTCAAGGTGGGGCCGCACCAGTACTGAGTACAGAGGGACAATCACTTCCCTAGTCCTGCTGGCCTCACTATTTCTGATCCAAGCCAGGGTGTTATTTGCCTTCTTGGCCACCTGGCCACACTGCTGGCTCATATTCAGCCAGCTGTTGACCAATACCCCCAGGTCCTTTTCTGCCAGGCAGCTTTCTAGCCACTCTTCCCCAAGCCTGTAGCATTGCATAGTGGTGTTGTAACCCAAGTGCAGAACCTGGCACTTGGCCTTGTTGAACTTCATACAATTGGCCTCAGCCCATCAATCCAGCCTGTCCAGAACCCTCTGTAGACCCTTCCTCCCCTCAAGCAGATCAACACTCCCGCCCAACTTCCTGTTGTCTGCAAACATATTTAGGGTGCACTTGATCCCCTCATCCAGATCATTGATAAAGAGATCAAACAAAATTGGTCCCAATATTGAGCCCTGGGAAACATCACTTGTGACCATCTGCCAACTGGATTTAACTCCATTCACCACCACTCTTTGGGCCCAGTAATCCAGCCAGTTTTTTACCCAGTGAAGCGTGCACATGTCCAGGCTATGAGCAGCCAGTATCTCCAGGAGAACACTGTGGGAAATGGTGTCAAAGGCTTTACTGAATTCCAGGTAAATAACATCCATAGCCTTTCCCTCATCCACTAAGCGGGTCACCTTGTCATAGAAGGAGATCAGATTTGCCAAGCAGGACCTGCTTTTCACGAACCCATTCTGACTGGGCCTGATCACCTGGTTGTCCTGCATGTGCCACCTAATGGCACTCAGGATGATCTGCTCCATAACCTTCCCTGGCACTGAGTTCAGACTGACAGGCCTGTAGTTCCCCAGATCCTCTTTCTGTCTCTTTCTGTGGATGGGTGTCATATTTGCTAACCTCCAGTCAACTGGGACCTCCCCGGTTAGCCAGGACTGCTGATAAATGGTGGAAAGCGGCTCGGTGAGCACCTCTGCCAGCTCACACACCCCTTGGGTGGATCCCATCCAGCCCCATATGTGTACACACATACACACATAGAGCACCCTGTTTCAATGTATATCTAATCCTTGCTAACCTGATACTGACAAAATTTGCATTTTAGAAGTTTATTGCAAATGTAGACATTGATCAAGACTCAGGAAACACGAAAATCAGAACATTTTAAACATGTATTCTAATTTATTTGATTTTGCTTTGAGCACAATGACATATTCTTCCAAAGCTGTCTCAGGGATTTGGATTCTTAAAAACTCTTATCTGAGAACACTTGGGGGACTTGGATATGCTAACTTCAGAAAGAGCTTTAAAAGTCAATTCAACAGATTTATTTCACTCTGGAAATTCAGAGTATATGCTGAAAAGATCTTTATCTGCATTAAGGCAACACTGATTTTAACTGCCTTATCCCTGTACTGACCAAAAGAGTGAACTGACACAACTGAATTCGATGTAAGTATTGCAATTTATGTTATGTTATGTAAACAGGAGAAGGAAAACATTTCTTTTCCACTGATGACAAACTCCATTCCAATTGGAACAAGAAGCTTGCTAACCTTTTCATGACTGTAGCATTAACATTTCAATAGTTTCTCTAATTCTTGGTAATGTAGATTAATTTATTTTCTGAACTCTGCTTATAGTTTAGAGGACTTATACTCTGCTTATATTTATGTTAAACATGCTAGACTGGTATAAATGCTGTACCATTAAGAAGCTCTGCTAAGGGAATACAGTACTGGAAAGACAACGAAAATCCACAGAATCTGCCCAAGGTAATGGAAGGGAAAACTCCTAAATGAATCTCTGTCTTGATACTGCCCAAATTATAGGCCTTTGCATTTTCATTCACACATTACAGACATATTCTAACTGTAGCACTTGACATATTTATGCTGTATGGATCTTCCGCAAGTGGAATTCAGATTATAATGCATAGTTGAATGAGTTTGAATATCTGAAAAGACAAAAATATAAAAAGGCAAAAATAGAAGTTAATAATCAGTAGTCTATCAGGAAAGTTTGTTGCTTTGAAAGAGAAAAAGTAGGTATAAATTACAGTGGGAGTACTAGCAGGTAGGATAAGTATCACCTTAAAACTCAGTTGAACCTACTTTAGTTACCTGAGAACACCCTGTATTGATTCACCACATTTAATGAAACAGTACTATATGAATCTGAAATTTGGGTAGAAATGTACCTGCTTCAGCAATTCCATTGACAAAGTAGCTTCACTTACTGTACATGTGCAGGGCATTGCTTTCCAGCTTTCTGTGAAGTTTTCCAACTTCCTAAGTGTTGTCTTGTTTTTTCTCTTCTAACTCCATCTGCATTTAAACATAAAATCCACACATTCCCTCACTGCTGCTTTCTTGTAGCACATCACCCCTTTTCTCCAGGAACAGTTTAGGTAATTTACCCATAGAGGTACCCAAGGTACACATAGAATTGGCAATAGCAAATAATGTTGAGGAAACCTGACAAATGAGAAGAGTTGGAAATCACTGCTTTAGATCAGATCACATCTTTGTATCACTGTAAAGTATCTGGTTGGGTTTTGATATTTTTCACATTACAGACAATAATTTATTAATGATGTTCTCTTATTCATTTTTAGAAGATGGATTTTTTATACACAAAAGTCAAGCATTCAAAAGGATTTACCATGTCTAAAAATGTTCAATGTTATATGCAAATATTTTGCCATAAAATAGAAATGTAGACATGCTTTTTTTCATACAAATTTTAAATAAATCCATAAGTAACATATGTCCTAGAACCTGTTTACTCACCCTGCATTGGAAATACTAGTACCTCTGTCTGAATACTTTCTGCATAAAGTATCTATATTTTCATGGTTATATAACACATTTTTATTTTAAATGTATTTGGTTTACAACTTACTCAAAATATGCCATTAAAAAAAAAATTTAAGACATGAAAGTTTGCACCTGATCTAGAAAATACAGGGCATGTAGGTGAGAAAATTATTTTCCTGTGATAAGGAAGCTGACACTCACTTAGAAATTGTTTTAATTGCATTATAAAACCAGCTGCTCTTTCCACTGTAATTTTCTCAATGAACACTACATCCTCTTGCCAGCCACCATTCGGAACACTAGCTGCCTTGTCAAGGTGAAAATCTTTCTGCTTTCCTAACCACCTGGGTCTCCTGACCCACATAGCTTTCCACTTTTTTCGAAGTTTCACTGTTTAAATGTAAAATAAACAAGTTGGCAACGTATCAAAATCCTCTTTCACACAAAAATAAATCAGTCCTTATCTATGAAATCAAAAAGTCTACCAACACAGATTTTCATGGATGTACCAGTAGTTCAGCAATAGGATAAGGACATTCAAGAAGAATCATCTGTGTTCTTCCACCAGTTCCTCCTCCAACTTCTAGATACAAACACTTAAAACCCATTTTTTTTCATCTCTACTTTTGCAGAGAAATCTTACATTTTTGTGTGCATAATAAAAAGGATAGAAAAAAAATTGTTGTTTAAGTTGGGTTTCATTCAAAATCTATTGTCTTTCTAATTGCATTGTTTTGTATATATGTTCTTATGCACGTCTTTTAAACTTTTTCTGAAATTTTTTTTTCTGAAGATTTTGTTTAATTTCAGAATGAATGAAAATTAAATATTCTTTTTGTGTAAATATTCATTCACTTTTTTCCTATACTTTAATTGGTCATAAAAGAAGTACTAGCTGAGGCCTGATTTCTGTAGTTCCGCTGACTTTGTCCTGCCATGGTTCCATTTACTTTAGTAAAGCTACGCCTAATTTATATCACTGTAATGGAACTATTCTTGTGCAGTCATTTTCCAAATCTGTACATAAGGCAGCTAAGCGGGGAGTTGAAAGCCTAGTGTAATAGGAAGTATGCATTCTTCCATTGTGACATTTAAAAAATGTTATTCAAAGCAGGGGAAAAAAAGAAAAATCTCTTTGGCAGAAACAGTCTCCCACTTACAACTTATATTCCGTTACACAAGTCTGAAGTGTCTGGGAACTGTAATGTATATACTATTTACCCAGCTGGTTTTTGGTTGGGTACTTATGTTGGCAGCCTCAGCAAGAGTAACGAGACTCACCACCTGTAGCAGTCATGGAGGGAAATGCTGCTATCATCATCTTCATTAACCTGGGGACCTGTCACAGGGCACATGTTATTTTGAAGAAGGTTAAATACCTAAAGTGCTACTCTCATGCCAGTGTATGAGAAACCTTGACATATATCTTATGTCTGTTTTACAAGCCAGTACAATCTAAAAATAACCTTAACAGATGTAAAAACCAAATTAAAATCCATTAGTATATTGCAATTAAAAATAGAAAAGTAAATTCTTAAAATTCCCGAACTTTGTGTTTTCTTTAATTCTGTCACTTTAATAGCATTTTTTTAAATAGATTTGTTTCCACGTAATCAGAATCCGTAATTCAGTAGAAGTGGTCCAGTTCTGTACCTCCATGTTCAGAGATCCTGTGAGTTAGTCAGACTATAAAATATAGCTGGAGTGTTCTCATTTATTTATATAGGTGTGAACTGTTGTGACATTATGGAACGCTACAAGGGACTGGAGGAGAACAGGCAATGGAGCAGAAGGGTTTTTTTTCTAATGTCTTGCAGATGTTTCCACTTTAAGGTTAAAGTAACAAACAAGTCACTTGATAAGTCTTTTGAAAGTATTGCTCCAGTATCTTGGAAAAAATCTATTTTCCTAAAGGCAAAAAAAAAAAAAAAAAAAAATAGTGGTGTCCAAAATGACATTCACTTTCTCTTTGTCTTCATATACCATCTGATTCCAGCTGGTCTAATCCTTTGAAAGACTGCTCAAATTTAACTGCTTGAATCAGAGAAGGTTTCCTACAGGATACATGGTTAGTGAAAATGAAATCAATATGATTTTTGGTGATAAGCAAAACGCTGAAAAATATGTCTTAGGATATAGGTTCCATATAGAAGCATGCATTTCGGTTGTAGTTTTATTTATGCTTGTTCTTATCTTTGGGGAACTATATGTTTTAACATTTCCATTGTTTTCCAGTCTTTACACCTTAATAATAATATTAATAATGCTATTATTATTATTAATAATAATAATAAATTAGACATTGGTGGTAAGGATTTTTGTTTTGTTTTGATTTGCTTTGTTTTTTGTAAACCAGCTCATGGTTCCTGAACTTCAGAAAAGTCTATGTGGAAACCACGTATAGTCTCCCCTGTGGAACTGCATGGGTCATAAAAGCAGGCCTGTGGATTAGTCTGCTTTACATGATCCAGGGAAATGCTCAGATTTCCACATTTGGCCCTGTATTTTGGCCACATCATGATTCCATCTTGGGACAAAGCCTTCCTCAGCCTGAAGTTTCCCTGAAGCAAACGGAAGATGTACACCAGATGCAAAACATGCCTATAAGCGTTGTCCATTCCATCTGAAAAAGGAACCAAAATCCTGAGGTCTCCTATAGCATTCCCCACCCCTCAGTGGACAGACAGAATTACACTATGTCTATGGTTTTAAAGTGAATTTCGCAGTAATACTGCTCTGGTTTCACTTTTACAACTTTGCTGAGCTGAATGTAACCTAAATTTAAGAGCGAAAAATCTTGGCATTGAAAGAGGACATGTATCTGTAAATAACTTTTTATTTTTGCAGAATAATAATAGTATAGTCTTAATCAAAACAAATGGAAAGTGCAAACCATGTTCTGAGTAGAATTTTAGCAGAAATCGTGGGGAAGGAGTGCAGTGGAAAGAAAAGGAGAGAAGGGTACAAACTTTCCTCTCTTCCTCCTGTGCTCTTCCTTAAGGAAGAGTAGAAAGGAAGTTTGTTTCTATCACGCTTGACTCCTGAAGTCTTCTCACGCAGTGAAGCTGGTGGCTAACACCACTGACAGGGCATGTACAAGATCCAGATTTCAGCTTCCGCCTGAAGTGCTGTGACCTGCATCTCTCTCTGGACAGAGCTGAGTGAGTTAAGTAGCCTTAAGCACTGTGTTCACATTTTCTGTTTCACACTACACAAATAAAACAGTGAAACATTATTTTCATGAAGCAGGGGATAGTTTATAGTAGTCCTAGCTTGCTGATATGTCAGAATGATCAGACTATATGTGTGTCCAAATGCTGACATACTGAATACTTGAATTCTAATGCTAGCATAACTCCACCCAATTTATACAATTACTTCAACATTCATTGTGCCAAAAAAGCAAGTATGTGAGAAAGTCTGGTAGTTAGGATACTCATCAAAGAACTGAATCATCTGCTTATAATCCATGTTTCTATTAACTGCTATTTATTCATGTGCATAAAAACAGTATTAAGATCAGAGCTTAAAAGACGTTGATTCTGGAGTTACACTCTGACCCCACTGAAGTGCTCTCTTTGGAAGCAGGGGACTGAGATTTAAAGAAGTGGAATATGGGTCAGTAGCATTCTGCTGGATGCGAAAAGCACTGGGCTATTGTGTAAGCAAAGGATACTCCTTCTCTAGCAGTTCTGTAAGTCTAGTGAGGGAAGGAGAGAAAATGGCCTCTAAATTTTTGTAAGTTCTGTCATAGTTTAATAAGATGGCTAAATCAATGTTGAGGGGAAAATTAATTTTTAATGCTATGTGCAGGATGCCTGGATCATTGTTTTCTGGAGATATAAATTGAACTGATTTTCTGCATATTGCCATATTTCTTGTAATTTCTAATTGTTAATTTCATTGCATTCAAAGTTAGAGAGCAGACTTCCTTCTCAGTTGAGCTTCTGTTTTATATCTCTTCTTTTTCCTGTGAGAAAATTCTTTAAATTTATTCTAGGGGAATAATAAAACAAACACACAGTTAAATTAATGATTACTGTTTTCTTTACAAAATTTGGCAGTGAAGTCTGGACAGTTAAGAGGGATGTATGATTTAAAGTCAATGAAGCCCACGGGTGAGTCCTGCAGAATGTGCAAGAGCTTTTATTGATTTCGGTGTCTGAGTAATTTGAAGATAGCATGCTGATAATACTGAAAAGAAAGATAATCTATATTAAAAAGCTATTATTCTGTCCAGTCTCAGCCCTATATAATTTCAAATTAAAACCTTCTCAAACAAAGAACACAAATTCACTTTGTCACTCATGTCTGCTAAAATGAGGGAAGTCCCATGTTTCTTTTACAGTACTTGTTGATATCACTAACATCACTCTGACAGTGAAGATGATGAAGCTACCTAAACTGGTGTGGGTGTTAGTGTTGTGATCTTAACTATCAAGGGAAAAGTACACACCCTATATTTAGATCTTGCCAACTTAAAACCTTTGTAATTCACATTCTATCTTTACTTAATAAAAATGAAAGCACAGAGTCCTTAATTATGAACTGCCAGACCTTATTTTAAAAATTTAAAGTACATTTAACTTGTAAGAATGTGGACTTGCTGCTCTAAGGCAGCAACAGGTTTTTTTTTCTTTTTGCCATCTTAATGGAGAAATAGACAGTGGGCTATAAGTTACAAATATGTATTCCTAGATTATGAAGTTATATATCAACTTTCATCTGTGAATGAATTATTATGTTACCAATCCCTGCAAATGGAAAGACCAAAGACTTAGTGCCATTATCTTTTGGCACAATCATAAATTTAATATCATTAAAGTTAGTCTAACCAACATTACACTCTTGACACATACTGTCAAAACGAAGGAGACTAGAAGGTAAAGGCCTACTTTCGAGCTGCTTCATCTGACATCATAAAAAATTATTATCTGAGCTGAGGTTTCCTGATGCAGAACACACAAAAGAATACAATGTTAGAATTCTGGGAAAAATACTGCTTTTTCCAACCTGGCATCTCATGGAAATTGCTTTAAATACATTAGGAAAGCTCTATGGTTAATTCTGACTAGATATATTATATGATGGATACCAGTATTTTTAACCTAATGCTCTCATCAAATCCCTTTCAAACAATCAAAGTTTTTTTTCTTATTTATTTTAAAGAAATGTGCTAGAAAAAACAAGCCAATACCATCTTTTTCAGATCCCATATCTGTGCAAATTTCTACTACCAACACTTTGTTTTTGAGTTTTGGAGTACACTATAAACCTCTACAGGAGAAAAGTTATGGAGACCTTATCAAAATATTTGAAAATGATAGATGCTTCTCTTCTGCAATCTGACATTTCTTAACCTAATATAATTTAGCAAGCAGACTGTGAAATTCACTGCAGTCTGTTCAAGACAGTACACAGACATTAAATTAATATGTTCTTTGTAAGAAAGGATGAGGTTATTTAATAACTTGAAGTAACAAATCCAGTGCAGAACGACTTGAATCTATGGCAGTTCATTCTCAAAATTGTTCTTTAAAAGGAAGATGTGGCCTAGAAGATTGAACACGCAAGAGATTTTAATAAATTATGATCACATCAGGAGCTGTTAAATGACCTGAAAATCAAAAAGATATCACACAAAGGTGGACATTAGGCAAACTGACCAGGGAATAGAACAAGTGCACAGAGACAAAACCAGAAACCCTAAAGTGCAATGTAGGCTTCAATTAGTAGAGAATACAAAAAGCAACAGAAAAAGATTCTACTTATATATTAAAAGGAAGATGAAAACAAAAGGATATGGAAGTTCATTAATTATTGTGACTTTTAAATAACAACAAATGATACAAAATGTTTGAAATATTCAAAATCCTCATGCTTCAACCTGAAAGGAAAGAGAAAGCGACAAGGAAAGGAACAAGGAAGAACACTGGAAGTAACAGACCAGTTGGCACAACACTGTCTCCTACAATGTTTCTGGAATAAGTTATTAAACAATTAAAAATAAACAAAAGCATAATGAAGTAGAAACAGTAGAACACAGCCAATACAGACTTTTCAAGAGTGTTCAATGTAAAACTAATTTAGCTCACTATTTAAACAGTACTACTGAACTGGTGAAAAGCATAGTCAAGATTTGTAATAAGTCTGAAATATAATAAAGCTTTTGTTAACTTTGTCATAAACACACCAAAGAATCTAGGTGTAGTAATCATTAGGAAGCAAACAAATACAAAAAAACTGATTCTCAAAGAAGAGTTAAGTCTGTGGTTCACAAGCACAGTAGGACATTGCAAAGTGCAGATGTATTTTAGGTCATGCTCAGGTCAATATTTTTGTAAATGACCTAGGTGGTGGAGTAGACAGAAAAAAATACACCCTTGTGCATTAAACTAGGCTGATTTCAGAAGGATTGCAAGACATTTGGAGGACAGGATCATAAGCTGATCTCTTCAAATTTAGACTTCAAATTAAAAAACTGTATACAACATAAAGGAGATTTCAAAAAGCTCTATTTAGGAAGACAAACTTGAATCAACTAATGCAAAGAATGGAAAATATCTACCTAAGTATCAATAAAGCAAAAAATACAGCAGTGTGACAGAAAAGATCAACTCCATAATGCTACTGAAGAACACATATGTACAGGCAGAAGTCTGCAACTTTCTTCAGGTGTGGTCATCCACATCAGGTGTAGCTGGAATACAGTGTCTAGTTTTGATCATTATACTTTCAAAGATATTTAGAAAATGGGAAAAAATTGAGAAAAGATCAAAAAAAGTTTAAACACCATGATTCAGAAGAAAACATTGGAATAAAAGCATCCATTTCAGTTTAGTGAATCAAATAGAGAAAACATCTCTTTCAAATGACACTCACATGGGCTTGGGGAAAAAGTTTTTGTGGCCTTTGCGAGATTCAGGGGCCAGGTTTAGCCTTCTGAGATTTCTTTTATTGAATGTCATTTTTAATAGGTGGTGAGATAAACATGTATTAGGGAACATCTAAATATTTGTTTAGTATTCAGATGCCATATCAATGATACTTAAGTTAACTCAGCCCATTTAAACTAGATGATAGTTTAATGTTCTTTCCAGTCATATCGTATGAATCAATGATGTCCTGAGAATAGTGAGGGTAATAGGGCAGAATATGAAAAGAAGTTCAAGGAGGAAGAGGAAAGAAAGTCCTTTACCAGACTTTATTGCATTGAATGGCACCCATTAAGTGTTGCTAAAAAATTGGACAACAGATAATTTTACATGGATATTTGGCTCATTTTAAATGGAAAAGCACACTGGATATTTCATAGACAAAATTGAACTGCTGCAAGATAAGTGGCAAAATAATGGTGTTTTATTTTTTCCTACAGCTGGTTACTGTGAACTGGGAAAAAAGAAAATGCTTTGAGCTGTAAATGAAATGGTTATACTAACCACAAAGTTTGAATTTCTCATCACATTGCATCCTTTTTTTTTTTTTTTGCCTTTCAGTCCTCTGGATTTATAAGCTTCAGGACTAAATATAATTGTCCCTTAAAACTGATAACTAAAATATTACTAGGAGCAACCACAATTTTCAAAAGTTTATGGTAGAATGTTATTTTATATAAGAAAAGTACAAGAGAAGAGTGGCAGAGTAGATTTGTCATACATTTTTACATGAGAATTATGGGCTAAACCAGGGGACTCTATTTTTGACTTAAGACCATGCTGCAGCTGGAAGATGTTATCCCATTCTTTCTTCTGTCTCCATCTATCTATTCTCAGTTGTCTGTGCTTGTTCCAGTAATCTTGAAGCCACAGAGTAAGATGGATCATCTTTCTGATCTGACTGAGATTTTTTTTTTCTAACACCTGAGAAGAATTCAGTGGCATCAAGGAACTGTACCACCTCTCCCTGGGATCGTGCTACACTGAGGAAAGGATACCAATAAGGGAAGAAGGGTGGTGCTTTTAGCAGCAGTCAAGTTTTATATCAGTTTAAAATACCATCCTAATTCTACTCTTTTCGTTCTTCATGCAAAACTAAGACAATTCTTTTGCTGCAAAAGCTCTATACATTGGCTGTAACTGTTCTTCGCAGAGGAGTTTGATTGGCCATAATAACTTCAACTCTAATTTACCAGTGAAGATGACTCCTTTAAACCTGAGGTTGTATTCTGGAGAGGTTAGGCTCCTCAAATAGGTTGTATATGTACACCAGTGCCTCTAGCGCCCTAAAATATATTCTGTGGTTTTTCAAGATAGAAGATAACATTTCACTAGTTGGAGAAAAATGGTAAAGTTCAGGTAGTCTGCTTAAATATCATTATAATGCCTTTTGAATAAGACATTCAGAACAGTCTATTTATTCCTCTTCACCCAACCTGAAACCCACGTTAAGACTTCCTGATTCTCTTCCAGTTTTACAGTCAGAGAGCAAACACTGGCAAGCAAGAATATTTAGCTGATTATAGGAACTCACTTCCTGGATATGTTCCACGAGATTTATCTGGAAACTGGATGGCAGTTCAAGAATGATGTCATCTGTGTTTCATGTATCTTAGTATACTGCACAGGGAGACTTTCATACTCCTGATGCCAACACTTGCAAATGTTCAGTCACGCGTCTCACTTCAGCATAGAAGCAACCAAAAACATCAGATGAAAGTGACTGTTCATCAGAACCGAAATATTCACACCTCAATAAGGAGCCAAGAGGAGATCTGGTATTTGAGTAATGTATGAGGAAACTGCATATTATGACACATATTCACCAACAGTTTGATCATTTCTTACTGTCTTTTGGCATGCAAGTTTGTGAATAGAACAAGAAATACCACTATGGAATTTTCTCTGGCTAGTTCTACATTTAGCATCCTCAACAATCTCATAAATTAAGCCCAACTGACCTGTTGCAGCCACTCCCCTGATAAGTCATCTTATTAAATCACAACCACGTATGTAGCATTTCAGGAATTTATACAGTCTATATTGCTTCCTTTTGGAAATGAAACCCTTTGATCAATGTAAGCATGGTGCAAATGCCCAGCGGCTTGCCTTCTGTTGGATCATTATTCTTTTTCTTAAATACTTTGCATAGAAAAGTTACCCATGTTAGAACATTTTGAATCATTGTTACCCCTATTTTTTAACATGTTTCAAAATATTATTCCATGTTTAGTTTTTATTTTTTTATGTCTGCAGATGGAGATACTGCAGAGAAAAGTCGACTCTACATATGTCAGTGACATTCAGCTGAGCAAATGATGCATATGAAAACTCAGTTCCATACTGCAGTGAACAATTCTCTGAGATTGTATGTTCGTAACAGATATTGCAGAGGGAAGTGAAAATATATAGGACAACACCGATGATGGAAAACATGAAATGGCTCTGATATGAAGATAAACTGAATAAACTAAGATTCTTCAAAAGCCTTGGAAAACACTGAGAAATCTATGCAAGATGTTATGAATAGTGAATACAGTATGGTTAAAAAAAACTGTAATCACTGTTTCTCATATGAACTGTCTCCAACATAATTTTAACAGACAGCAAAATCCAACAAAACCTACTAAACTCAAGAAACGAAAGCTGAGTACTTTATGAATTCTATGGCTATTTAATTCATTGCCATAGGATACAGGGGAAGGAAGAAGAATAATGGATTTAAAAGTAATTAGGTAGATTCATGGAGGCTATTAAAAACAATGTCTATGAAAAATCTCTAGGTGAAGATAACATGAAAGGAAGGATGAATCTTTGAACACCCCATACTCAACACCCTCTGTGAACTTGTGTTATTAACCACTCACGGATGCAGGTTACTAAAGAATAGTGACCTTTGGTCTGACCAACTGTATTTCATCTGTTTCTGTATATCAAAAAGCTCTGGCTCAGATTATATATTTTGGATAAACAGGACTAGGGCTGAATCCTCATTTTATCCAGATCATATTGCTCATCCATGCTAAATGTGTTACCCACACGGTTTGACTCTTGCTATGTCATTGCTTAAATTACACAGACAACAGAATAACTCAAGAGAAACACACAGAAAAAAAAAAAAGTAACCCATAATAAAAATCTCAATAATGAGCTTAAAAACTGCTTCTTATCATACATGACCAACTCTCTCACAATCTGTGTCTGTCAGTGTGGGTTAATTTAGAAATAAGGACATGTTATTGAAGTACCATTAGAAATTTCTTCTGGAAATATGTCACGTTGCCATCATCTTAACAAAAGCATTATTTTGCATATGCCTAAGAAATCCTAGACAGGGCTTTGTGTAAAACTCCATCATACCTTACTAGAAATAAATAAGTGAAAACTATCAAAACTTAAAAATTCATTTCTCTGACACTGTTTTGTCATTTTGTTTCTCTAATGTGTTTATCCTCTAAGTAAACAGCTTCTTGAGAATTTTCACTTTTTTAAAACCCCAAAATTTACAAATCCATAACTTCAATTCCAAACATTAATGAGAAGCTGATTGAGTGCAAAAGACTCACCCAGAGAATGTTCAGACTCTGCAGGAAGCTGTTTTTCAGAAAGCAATCTTTCGTTGCAAATAATGTAACAAATATTCAGGTTTAAATAAATCTGAATGGCAAGTTAATCTGGCTCAGATTTATGAGCTGTATTATTAACAGCTGTTCAGCACCATTTAACACAACTAACAGTTGCCTGAAATGTCATGTACACACACACAGACATACAGTCTCTCACAGAGAGGCTTACTAAAAGGTTTTTATGCTAGTCTTTATTAACATTGGGGGTTTTGATACACCTAGCACAGATACACTATTCTAAAACTGAGAATGTTCCAGAGCTCTTACTTGACTTATCTAAAGGACATTTGTAGCTAAAGAGAAACCTTCTCGAACATTTCAGACAATTCCTTGATGGACAAGTGAATGTGGAAGCTATGTTTGAGGAACAATGATGATCATCTGCTGCAGAGAACAAAGATAAAAATGTTACAATTTTTATATTATAAAGGTATACAAATAAGGAATGGTGTAGACACTATATCTCAAGACCGTCTGTTCAGAACTTGCAAAAAAAATTTTAATCAACTTTTCAGAGGACATTTATAAAAATATTACTATACAGAGATACTATAACAAATGTTTTAAAAAATAAAAATACATTTATAAGAATTTCAGGTTTTAAAATGAGTTCTGAGCCTCTTCAATAGAAGAGGGATAGACAGAGTCACTTTGGGGTATTCCACAACTGTTCATAAGGATTTTTAATTTAAACTAACTTGATATTGGTTCCAGTGAAAGCTGGATACAATGTTAGTCCAATATGTTAAGAAATTCCTAGTATTTGTGACTTTCAGGTGCATTGGTGATTGCAGTCTTAGGCGCACTAAGATATAGTGTAAGTTAACATTTCTTTGGAACACAAAAAGAAAAACAATAGCAGTGGAGAACACTATTTTTCTTTAAGATTAAGATAAAGGGTCTAGTCTGATGCAGGGAGACGATGATTATAAAATTGTTGCAGCAGTAGGAATCCTTCTAGCTCTAAGTATCTGGCTTTGGTTTTAAATATCAGTAAGTACCATCTTGTCCCTGGTACACTTATGTAGCTGCTATTAATTTTAACAAACAGAAGAACTGCATGGAAAATACTAATCTTTTGTCAGAAAAGAAAATGTTTAGGGTATGTGAGCTACTAGGTTTGGGGTTTTTTTTTGTTTTATTTGTTTGGTTGGTTTTTTTGGGGTTTTTTTTTGTCCTGAAAGAGAACAAACAGTACAAGTAAAATTAGAAAGCAAAACCAAAATCTCAGAAAGCTTTTTTTTCAACATGAAATTTTTTTCAGGAAAAAAAAAATCTACTATCAAACTGTCTTTTCGCAGTTTATTAGTTGCTTACGTGGGAGGCTTTTATGAGTTTCATGTTCTGTCTATTGTCAAAGATTACATTATAAAAGCCTTTTGCGAGGACTGTTGAAGAGGAAGCAGTCTTGCTAGAGGAAGGTGAAAACTGTTTTTTTGAATTTCAGATTTTCTGGTCTGCATCCTTCCATCAAATTCAGCTGCTTCTCCCCAGTTAGTTGTTTCAGATGCCCATGACAACACTCCTTTCTCCTTGCAAGCAGATGGATCTTGACAAGCTGAAAGTATGGTCCTGTGGGAACCTCATGAAATTCAATAAGGACAAGTGCAGAGTCTTGAACCTAGGAATGAATAATCCCATGCAACAGTGAAGCTTTGGAGCCACCTATCCAGAAAGCAGTTTTACAGAAAAAAAACCTGTGATTCCAGGTGGAAAACAAATAGAATAAGAGTCAGCAGTGTACTCTTTTGGCAAAAAAAGGCCAATGGCCTCCTTGGCTGCATGGGCAGGGATACAGCAGGTTGAAGGACATGATCCTTCCCCACTTCAATGTTTATAAGACCATATCTGCGCATATCTTTTTGAGTTCCCAAGTAGAAGAAAGGCATTGGCGTCCTGGAGTGAGTCCAGCAGAGGAAGAGCATGGTGAGGGGGCTTAAGCACATAGCATACCATGAAAGGCTGAGTGTTGCATTTGTTCAGTCTGAAGAAGGGAGGACTCAGGGGAGACCTAATTCTAACTAGATAAGAGGACAAAAAACACTTTACAATGAGAGTCATCAGGCATTGGCACAGGTTACCCAGAGAGGCTGTGGAGTCTCCCTCCTTGGAGACATAAAATCAGCTGGCCAAGGCACTGGATAAACTGATTCAACTGGACCTGCTTCAAATAAGAGGTTGGATCAGATGACTCCCTGAAGTCCCTTTCAACACACATAATTCTGTGATTCAGTGGTTTTATGACATGAAACAGTCAGAGCTTTCTATCTGAACCGCTAAAGTGTCTGCAATTTCATCTTCTTTATGAAAACTGAAAATTTCAACCACGGCTTCAAGCCATGAAGGAGCATCTATATTATCACCTATTATCATCTGCATTTCTAGAACCATATTACATTTCACCAGTGATCCAGGCTGTCAAGTGAATCACATAAGGCGTTTTGTCATCTGGTAGTGACACTCTTGTGTGGTAAATGGAGACCCTTCACTAGAAAATTAACAAGTTACGTATCTAGGTGATCTTACTGTCAATGCGTATTATGCAGTGTAGAGGACTGTAAAAATGTTCTGAGATTTCATTTGTCTCATATGGAAGTAAATTCTTTACTCTTAATCTAGTTTGATATCAAGCATATGAATAAAACAGTTCATTCAAAGTTCTCCTTATAATCCCAAAACACAAGTCCATACTGGTGCCCTAGATTCAAGTGTAGCCTGTTTATGACATTTCAAGAAAAATGCATGAATTAATAAAAAAAAAAGACATAATATAAGCAAGTATGTAGGTATACTGTCAATTGTGCAGTAAAAAGAGATTATCACCTCTTCATTAGAAGCTATTTTTGATGATCAGCAAATGAAAATAACACACCATGCCACACTTCCTAGTTCCCTTTTAATTGCATGTTGATAAAGAATGTAGAAGCAAAAGAGATGCAATTAAAAACATGTTCTTAATCTCATGGATAGGGATTTGTTCTTTTCTCACTAATCAAAACTGTCACAAAATCTTCCTTATTTGTTCATCCTTGGCACGTCCATCATGAAAATATGTATACCATCCAGGCAGATTACGACAGTGAAAGCCCTGATAGGATTTTAATCTAGAGCAAAAACATTCTTCTAACCAAACATTGTTTTATAATGTTAATGGTTTACCACATAGCCTTCTAGTTTTTTTACCAAATTAATTACATGTCATATCCTTGGCTTTACATTTTGCTTTTGACTTTTTTCTTTTTTTTTTTTAAACTCTCGAGTTTATTCCAAAATCCTTTGTACTATAACTTATAATGACAATATTCTTTGTCTTTTGAAAACTACATATATGTCAATAGAGTTTCAGATTCTATTATAATGCTTCATTTAAAAGTCAAAAATCTTCCTGGGATGTAAGGGAACTATTTCTTGTTTTGATGCCTTTTATAGCAGCTGTTTAGAAATCTTTTAAAAGCTGCCACCTGTCTGTTTTCCATTGAAATATTCTAAATTATTTACTTTTCCCATTCCATTGTCTGTAACCTCTCTTCAACTATTGTCATGATTGTCACCTCCATAGACACTGTCCTCAATTCCCTGTTCAATGGCTTCTCTGAAGAAAAAATAACTTTTTCATAAACTTTAGTTAAATCCAGCTTTTCCTACATAATGGTC
The DNA here is from genome assembly GCA_017639485.1 of Pluvialis apricaria. Taxonomy (NCBI): domain Eukaryota; kingdom Metazoa; phylum Chordata; class Aves; order Charadriiformes; family Charadriidae; genus Pluvialis; species Pluvialis apricaria. The sequence continues at coordinate 175,801,497 of CM030007.1, forward strand.
TTTCAAGATTTCATCTGAATTTTATATCTTTTTTTTTTCCTCCAAGCTAAAAATATTCATGGAATAGACCCTAGTCAAGAGGAAATGGGAGCTGATTTTTACCTTGGCTACATTACTAACTGGACAGATAATCCAGAATAGAATCTAATCAAATTGAATCAAATTGGATCAAATCCAGAATTGAATCGAATCGAATCGAATCCAATAGAATAGAATAGAATAGAATAGAATAGAATAGAATAGAATAGAATAGAATAGAATAGAATATTTTCAGCTGGAAGGGACCTACAACAATTATCTAGTCCAGCTGCCTCACCTCTTCAGGGCCGACCAAAAGTCAAACCTTATTTTTAAGGGTATTGTCCAAATACCTCTTAAACACTAACAGGCACAAGCCATTGACCACCTCTCTAGGAAGCCTGTTCCAGTGATTGACCACCCTCTTGGTAAAGAAATGCTTCCCAATGACAAATCTGAACCTTTCCTGGTGCAGTTTTGATCCATTCCCATGTGTTCTGTCACTGGACATCAGGGAGAAGAGATCAGCACCTCCCTCTCCACTTCCCCTCCTCGGGAAGCTGTAGAGAGCAATGAGGTCGCCCCTCAGCCTCCTTTTCTCCAAACTAAACAAACCCAGAGTCCTCAGCCGGTCCCCAGAGGACATTCCTTCCAGCCCTTTCAACTGCTTTGTTACCCTCCTCCGGATGCATTCAAGGACCTTCACATCCTTCTTAAACTGTGGAGTCCATAACTGCACACAGTATTCAAGGTGAGGCCACACCAACGCTGAATATAGCGGGATAACCACCTCTCTTGACTGTCTGGTTCTACTGTGTCTGATGCACCCCAGGATGCGGTTTGCCCTCTGGGCTGCCAGGGCACACTGCTGGCCCATATTGAGCCTGCTGTGAACCAGCATCCCCAGATCCCTTTCTGCAGGGCTGCTCTCCAGCCACTCCTCTCCCAATCTGTACTTGTGTCTGGCATTACTCCATCCCAGGTGCAGAATTTGGCATTTGTTCTTGTTAAATTTCATGCCATTGATGATTGCTAAATCATCATACTAAAAAGAAAGATTATGATCTCTGTCAGGCTCCTTCATTAGCTTTCGACCATGTTCATTCCCTCATTAAAAAGTAGGTAAGCACAACTGCACGCATAATCATTATTTCAGAGGTAGTTTTGGCAAACTAAAAGAAATTCTACTGTTATACATCATGATAATGTTCGTGCTCGCTCATTAGCATGATGATATAAAGTACAGAGCTTGAGACTCTTCCAGCACTGTTTGTAGCAAGATGCAGATTTTTATTCACAAAACAAATCCAAGCGTTGCAAGAGAAGAACCAGTGCCAGTGACTTACATCCTAAAGCTCCACGTGGCTAGCCCTATGGTAGGGAGTGCAGCTCCACACCTCATTGCTTGAAAACTTGGATCAGAACAGCAGCATCTGGAAAGTCAGGAGCCCCCCTAGGGAAGATGTACAGTCTGAGGGACTCAAGAAAATTTCTCCCTTTTGCAGAAATTGTCTTCCTACCATCATCAACAAATTAGGTGGAGAGTTTTCCCGAATTTTGTGTCTTCCCTGTGCACAGTTTGGATATTTCTGAAATTGCCCCATCCTACCCTTAGCAACAGGAGCTACATTCACAGGATGTTACGAGATTGGCCGTCACCTGATGGGGCAAGGAGTTAAGGAGGATTTTATTTAACCAATGTGTTTAGCCCATCTTGAAAGAGGCTTGAAGGATCTTCTTTCTTGCAGCATCATAAAGCATCACCTTATGCAAGTATTCACAAAAAATATTTTATATAAAAATATATTTTAATTGTTAGATTTATAAAATCTATGAATTTTTTCCTTGTCTTGAAGACAAAATGCCATAACCCAGATGATAAAGAGATCTGTGACTTGATTCTTGCCAAATTCTTGCCATCAACCCGCAGGTCTTTTAATGTAAAGACCTAGTTGCATACCTACCTGTGTACTGGAAAATAATTTCTTCTACAGTCTGAATTTATGGCAGGACTTGTTGCTTTTTTTTTCAGACCACACACAGTGTCTTTTATTTTTCTTTTCTTTTAATATTATTGATGACACCTCCCAGAAGCTGTTATGATCAAGTATACCCTGACCTACAACTCTAATTACGTGCATATTAGCACATGTCTGTGCTCACTATTATGCATCTCCTCAGGAAGCCAAGTGTATCAATAGTGTGGTTTAAATGCAGATTTCTGTATTATTTATTTTTACTACATTCCTGAAAATGGTTGCAGTGCTATTGTGTGCCGGGTCCTGACTAACCGAGCTTTCAAGCTTTTAATAGAACATGAAACTTTTAACATTGTAGGCCAAAGAAACTGCAATGCCTCTGACATCACCTTAAATTGCTCAGAGTAGCAGCTGTGCCTGAACACTATAGCCCTCTTTGCCCTTGATCTTTAGAAGCTACAGAGTATCAGTATAAACATGATAACTACCTCTTTGTCTAAACAGAATGTGTAAGCCTCTACTTCTCATGAGATTGCAAGGCATTAGATAGTTTTAGGCTGCACCTTTATCTCGGGTACCGAGGCTGGGAAGGATACAAGAAGAGACAGCTGGCAGCTGGAAAAGGAGCCAAGAAGTTGGAGTAACCATCAAGGACGGAATGATAACGGGACATTCCAAGATGTTTGCAACATAAAGGCAACATCAAAAGGAACCAATAGAAGACAAAGACGGGTCGCATGGACAGCCCGTGCCCGGGGGAATTAGCCAATTAACATTTAGCTAGTTGCGCAAACTAAACTGATCTGTCTATAAAATCGTGCTTGTAGCGGAAATAAATGTTCGACTGTGCATCGCATCGGTGTGTTCTGTCGTTCCGGTCCTGCATGACTCACAGATCTCGGCGACGGCGGCAATTGTGTCTCATGAGAGATGCAACCTCATGAGATTAAATTTTAGTCACCATTACATGAAGGCCCTTCTCTCCTTTAGTACATATTTTTATGCTTTGAAAGCATTAGAGTCTCCTAAAATGGAGAAACCTGGATTAATTCCTGGAAAGATTAATTTTATTCAGAATTGAGACATTATGATTAAGTACAGTGGACAACCTTTCTTTAGTGTTAGTAGTCTGATGAATTCCTCAGGTACATGGCAGTTACATGCAGCTCAACTGTCTTAAAAAAGGATGTGGGTTACTGAATAAAAAGTTTCTCAACACCAATCAGGTTTTGAGCCTTTTTTCAGAATTTTCTAACTAGCAGGAGCTACAGAAAGAACAAGATGCACATAATTGCCCTTCATATGTGTTACTAAGTCTAATAGATGGCATACAGATTCATTCATTCTCTGTTAGCAGGCTATAAAGAAAAGAGATCCTCAAATGAATACAGGTGATGGAGACTGTAAATCTATCCAGTTCACACAAGAACAGGCACAGTTAATTGTGTCATTTCCAAAACTTCTAACAACATTGGTCATTTGCTGCTGACAAGAAAAGGTTTTTTTGAGCTGCTAATGGGACTTTCAAAAAGGTCCTATAGTAAGTTCTTAAATTTTCAAATACATTTGGTTGGATTATTTTATGAGACATAAATATTCACAACTCTACTTGTGTGAAAGGCAAGAACCGTTTAGGTCATCACAGGACAGGAAGGGACACTTCTGCTTTGCCCAATCCTACGCCTGCTAGCACCATCGGCTCTGGTACACAAGACCTTCATAAACTCATCCAACACCATATTAAACCTTTAAACCTTTTATGGACTTTTTTCCATTTACTGCGAGGTTGTTTTAGAATCTCACCTCTCTTGGTAGTTAAAAGCTTTCTAGTGTGTAAAGTAAATTTATTCATAACCTGTTAAAATCTTGTGTCAACAAGTGTTCTTGTGCAAACCTGGCCCTTAAGCCCAAAATAGCTACCCTAAATAGCTCTGTGGCCTCTTTGAATTTATAGAGGACATCTTTATGAGCATCATGAACCAGCAGCTTCAGGCACTGAGTACAAAGCCATCTTCTGCTATGCTATTTTCTTGTAGGATGTAGCAGAAGTTGTTCCCATTAACCCAAAAGTCAATCATTTAACCTTCTGTACTATTTGAATTAATTTTTTTCACTCTGTCTCTGGTGGTCATCTATTTCTTACTGTAAAAACTTTCTATTTGTCTTTTATAGTGAATTGGCACATCTTCTTAAGTGTTATATTGAAAAATTCTTACCTAAGCACTTGAAAATAGGAGTATCATAGTTATTAGAAACAAATAGAGACACTTATAAGAAAACAGGTCATAGACACTAACAGAAGACACTTATCTGATTTGTTAAATCACTGAGCCTATGAAATTGCCATTGATTCTTTCAAGGTTCTCTTGGATTTCAAACAATCATCCATACTTTAATAATTAGAGTAAAACTCTTCCTTACCAGCTGTTTTGATTCTTATTGTGGTATAAACAGAAAGGAAGAGTAACATAGCCATGATCAATGAGGAACTCCAGCCACTTGTAAGCTGTCAGAACAAAATCAAAAGACATTTCATACTAAATGATACCTTGAATCTAGTTACACATAACTCCTTTTATAAATTGGAAGCTAAAGAAATATCCCTTTCAACAGATTTGTATTTTGATACTGTGGTAGCCATTCTAGAAATATGTAACTAGATTATTAATACAAATTTGCAAATATATCTTATCACACTAAATTAAGAAAAAAGTGCAAATTAAGAAGAAAGAGCATTTGTGAGTGACATATATCAATCTACACAAAGAAATTTTACATAACTATTTCAAATGCTTCTTGGGGAACAAGGAATGATCCTGAAACATGTACCAGCATGTATCGAGATAATTCAGATTAATTCACAAACTAATCATCTCCAACATCAGTTGATACACAACTAAGGAAAATAAAAAAGGTTGATGAAGGTAGGGGATTGCTACCAAATTATCTGTTGCAACTGACCTGGGTGTCAATACAAAAAAGTTTGTCTTCTTTTAAATTCTAGATATATTTGAACCGGTTTATGGGGGAACTTGCAAAATTCAGTCTGAAATTCTGGACTCACAAGTTTCTTTCATTTCTTGGTGAACCATATTTTTGAATAAGTTAATGGAAATGTGAGAGAATGATTACTTTGCATCAACATTGTACAGTTAGGACTTTTTATTTTTGTTTTAAAATACTCTTAGTTTATATAATTTGGGTAATGTAACTGAATCAGATGGTTCCATTATTGGGAGGACTCTCATCAAATTTAATGTTGTGATTGTGTTATTTATGAAATCATTTTAATAGATATCAAAAAAGAAAAGATGTAATTGCAAGTGAAAAATACCATTTCATATACTTTAAAGAATGTGATAAATGTGCATTCTATTATGCCAAATTTCTATTAACATGAAATCGATTGAGAAATTATTTCAAGGCTTCAAGTGAGAAAATAGAAGTAAAACTCAAACAAGAATGAGATTTATAAGTGGAATATTTTTAAAATATTTAAAAAAACCCAAATGAATTCAGTTTATTAAATGTCACATATTTTCTTTTCTTTTAAAACTCTATCTCATATTTCAATGTTGTTTGCAGAGTTAATTTGAAAATAGCATGACAGAGCATGAGCTATTGATGTTTTCTCTTAGCTATACTTTGGGAACAGGCAGAACATTAAAGAAAAGCCCACAGAGCATTATCTCACACTGCAAGTGATGATTTGGTTTAAAGTTGTATTCCTTTCTAAATGGAAAATTTTCTTAGGCCTTTCACAAGGAGAAAAAAAGGTCTTGTTTAGAAGCACTTGTTACCCTTCTTCATAACGATCATATAGATATTGTCAAGTTTTTTTTTAATTTATTCTGAAAGACGCTGTGTGCAGGGCAAACATGATTTTGGTTAGGCTTTATTATAATAACTATGAAGCCCCTGGGCCACAGACAGCAGTATTTCTGGTGAATGTAATCTCCAAAGAAACCAAAATATGTGCTAAACCACAAACAGGCTTAGTGAATACATAAATATGGAAGGTGTTCTACTATGCATTCTGAAGAAAGAATAAATACAAGCAAGCAAAAATGTCTTTATCATTTTTCCAAAAATGGTAATATGTTGAGATAGCTTCTAAAGAGTTTAACAGCAAGGGTACCAATTTCTGCAGAACAGTTCTTTCTCTGTTTTGACATTTATAACAAGGTTTCCAAACAAATTCCTTTTCAACATACGAGGGGTTTTTGTTGTTGGTTTTTTGTTTTTTTTTTTTAAGACTAAGGCCCTCTAATGATTTTTTTTTTCCTAACCAAATATCTAAAATTTTACTTCCTAGTACAGTTTTCCCTAGCTGTGCACCTGAGACATTTTTTGTGTCTGACAAACTTGATGGCCTTCTACGATGGCTTACAGGATTGATGGATAAGGGGAGAATGAAAGACGTCATCTAACTGGATTTGTGCAAAGCATTTCACACTGTTCAGCACAACATCCTGGTCTCTAAATTGGAGACACATGGAACTGACTGATGGGCCACTCGATGGATAAGGAACTGGCCGGACAGTCGCACTCAAAGAGTTGTGGTCAATGACTCGATGTCCAAGTGGTTAGCAGTGACAAGGGGTGTTCCTCAGGGGCCGGTACTTGAACCGGTAATATTTGACATCTTTGTTGGCAACATGGATGTTGGGATTGAGTGCATCCTCAGCAAGTTTGCTGACAACACCAAGCTGTGTGGAGCAGTCGACACAGTGGAGGGAAGGGATGTCATCCAGAGGGACCTGGACAGGTTTGAGATGCGGGCCTGGACAAACCTCATGAAGTTTAACAAGGCCAAGTGCAAGGTCCTGCATGTGGGCTGGGGCAATCTCAAGCACAAATACAGGCTGGGCAGAAAATGGATTGAAAACAGCCCTGAAGAGAAGGACTTGGGGGTGTTGGTTGATGAGAAACTTAATGTGAGCCGCCACTGTGTGCTCACAGCCCAGAAGGCCAACCGTATCCCAGGCTGCATCAAAAGAAGCATGGCCAGCAGGTCGAGGGAGGTGATTCTGCCCCTCTACTCCGCCCTTGTGAAACCCCACCTGGAATATTGTGTCCAGCTCTGGAGCCCACAACATAAGAAGGACATGGACCCGTTGAAGCATGTCCAGAGGAGGGCCACAAAGATGATGAGAGGGCTGGAGCACCTCTCCTATAAGGACAGGCTGAGAAAGTTGGGATTGTTCAGCCTACAAGAAAACTGGAGAGGGACTTTTTACAAGGTTGTTTAGTGATAGGATGAGGGATAATGGCTTCAAACTAGAAGAAGGGAGACTTAGAATACATATTAGGAAAAACATTTTCACTGTGAAGTTGGTGAGACACTGGAACAGGTTGCCCAGGGAAGCTGTGGATGCCCCATCCCTGGAAGTGTTCAAGGCCAGGTTGGAGGCAACTTTGAGCAACCTGGTTTAGTGGGAAGTGTCCCTGCCCATGGCATTGGGGTTGGAACTAGGTGATCTTGAAGGTCCCTTCCAACCTAAACTATTCTATGATTCTGTGATTCTGTAATTCTATGATTGTAGCCCAGTAAATTGTACCTGTTCCATCAGGTTTAATTCATGAGACCTACTGAGAATTCCCCCAGCTTTGGGGGATTATATTTGTTCTTATAAGGGGAAAAAAATTTGAAAAATCTCAGAAAAGCTTGTATTTTTTTCCTCAAAGCTAGGACAATTTAGTCTTTTGTTTTCACAGAGTGAAGAAAACAAAATCTTTGAAGGAGAGTCTTCCTTTTGTTTCATTCAGTCCTTTAAAGGACTGAAAGTTTCTGCCCGTAGAAGAAGATTTGAGGTTAGAGATACTAAGACTCAAATGTTCCTTCCTGCAGCATAAATGATTGCAGGTGCGTCTGTATTCACAGCACATGCTTGTTTCCAATGTTGCTCTCTGAGCAGACTCACTCTGCGCAGCACGCTGCTGAGTGTGTTTGCTCTTGCAATTCCCCCTCAGAGCATATAGAAGCCTAAGGATCTTATTTAGGTACCTTTAAATGAAGTACCATGGCAACTTACTTCTACATGTTATATACACCAGTGATTTATCGATTATTTTTGGTTCCCTGGTCTGATGTTCTACAGGAGAGGATCTCCTAAGCTAAGAATATAGTCATCAGTTATAAGGTGACATATAGCTCGTATTGAAATCTCATCTACCTATGTCAACATTTTACCTGACTTTAAAATCTGTAAGAAAAATAACTTTTCTTGATATAAGAAGAAAGTATGCATCTTGTAATTAATTTTTTTCGAAAACTATTGTTTTTCAAGGGTCTATATGTTTTGCATTTCCGATTATGTTAATATAAAAGTAGATGCTTAAAAATGACACGGCTATCTAGTCTAGATTCACCTACATAAACTGAGACTTTGATTTCATATTTGGTTGAACTAGTGTTATTAAAAGAGGGAGAAGAAGAGTCTATTGATGAATATATTATTCAAGATAAATCTGGTTGTAAATACTTGCCTGCTACTGTGTTCTGCTTTTCCTAGAATTGTTACTGTCAAAAGAATTTATATGTTTAATACATGCAACTTTAAGCTACTTTGTTCTTATTTTTGTTCTTTAAGTTACATGCTTGTGTTATTGTTGATGGTGAAAATATGCACAGCTAAATCTAAAGAATACATTCTTTAACTATCAACATCAATGCGTAAATATATGAACTTTCCCTGTTATTAATGCTGATACGGTCTCAAAATACTTACATATTACAAGGTCTACTATATTCTGATTTACATTTGAAATACAACGTCTTATTAAACTGTTGTAGGAGGGAGAAAGGGAGGGAGAACTATCATAGAAACAAAACCAACCATGTTGTAAAACATAAATATGTTAAATGTGAGACCAAGTTTAATGATTTTTTTCACCCGTTCATTTTATGTTTATGAAATGCATACAGACATCTTCCACTTCTTAAACCTTTGATAGTTTGTAATATCTAAAATTATATTTCATTTTGTTAAGGGAATAGAACATTTTTTTAAAGATGTCTTTGAACAACATTTCTCTGCCTTTTACTACATTCAACCTATTTTCCCTAATTGTTTTTCATTAGAGAGCATTGCAATGAAATATTGAAGTATATCATGTCTTAGGGATAAAATACTATATGTTTATAATGTATTATAAACAATGTACAAGACCTACTTGTTAGGAGAGTGTGAGGATTAATGATGGAAAAGTACTTCTACACCAAATGTGAGCAAAGGCTAGGGTCATGGTTCAGCCTGTTGGTGGGAAAAGAAATAATATTCCTCAGACAAGGCTCTCAAGTTAAACTGAGATATACTTTCACCCTGTAACAAGTATTTGAATTTTGAGAGCAGCAGGGGTTCATGCTGTTCAGCACCATGGCTAAATGAGATATGCAGGCCTTGGATAAAGAACAGCAAAAATTTAAGGCCCAGGCTTACCCCTGGCTATAATGTTATCTCTAGCCCTGACTCTAATCTTAACCTTAAGTCTAGATGACATTGAGGGAGAAGAATCTATCCCACGAAAGAAGAGGAGGTGCTTGGAGATGCCTTTCTCATCCTTGTCTGGACCCTCTAAATCATTTCAAACAATAGGGGAACTTCCCTTTGCGGGACCACAGTCCAAGATACATCTGGTTTTCTTTGATTGCTTTTTACGTCATGGCTGGATGGAGTGCCTCTCAGTATATCCAGGAGAGGGAGAAGGCGACACACAGATCCACCCAAAGGAAGTCCCTGAACAAAAACTTTAGGAAAAACGGTGTGGTGGAAAGAAGGGTCTGCAGGCAAAAGAGAGAACAGGGGTATCGATTCACCTCCTGTTTCTTTGTGATTCTTTGGCCATCTGTGGGTGCCTTGCTGGACGAAGAGCAAAGGATGGGATTAGGGTTGGGCCAGAGAGATGGCTAGGGTAAGATAATGTTGTTTCATTTGGGTTTCGGGTTTGGATTTTTTTTATTTTTTTTTCCCCAAAAGGGATCAGTTTAAGGTAGAACCACTTGAAATTGTTGATCCTCACTGTCTTCATTAAGTGCTTACCTGGGGTATCTACCTACTCCTCAACATCAACATCAGCAACAAAAGTATGATATTGAGTACGGTCTTCCAGGAAAGGAATCCCCAGTCAACAAGAACCAGCTACAAACTCCAAGATGAGACAGTGTTACACAGATACTCATCAAAAGAGTGTTAATTAAGAAGGAAAAAAAAAGGGAAAAAGAAAATGAAAAGAAAATGAAAAGAAAAGAAAAGAAAAGAAAAGAAAAGAAAAGAAAAGAAAAGAAAAGAGAAAAGAAAAGAAAAGAAAAGAAAAGAAAAGAAAAGAAAAGAAAAGAAAAGAAAAGAAAAGAAAAGAAAAGAAAAGAAAAGAAAAGAAAAGAAAAGAAAAGAAAAGAAAAGAAAAGAAAAGAAAAGAAAAGAAAAGAAAAGAAAAGAAAAGAAAAGAAAAGAAAAGAAAAGAAAAGAAAAAGAAAAGAAAAAAGAAAAAAAAGAAATAATTATAATTTGTTTGGATCTGCCACAGAGAGTAACACTCATGGCGATTAGAACATCAAATGGGGTGACCTCTTGTTGTCCAAATGGCAACAAGTATTTTGAATCAGTGGATTTGGTGGTGACAAATCTATTAATCTTTCTTTGTTCTTGTGCTGTTCTTTTTACTCAAGAAAATGATTCAGGAAACTTTGTATTGTTTGAATCCTCTGTAGCATACCTGGAAGTTTGTACATGCTTGGTATGTCTATCCACTGTAGATACTGGAAAGATAAACTGATTTTTAATTTGAACGAGCTACAGAGTTATCAAAATGAGCAGTGTTTTAACTTTGTTATCAAGAATGTATGGATTTCCTTTGTGGAGAACGGTTGTTCTGAGTTTCTTAAATCCCATTTGTTAAATTATGTATAAGCTGTTAAGCTTCTGCAAAACATTTAAAAGTCTTGATGACATCCACTGTACCGATGATTGCTTCTTATCAGGTGCAAATTCAGGCCGACAGTTACTTCAACATTTAGTGAAATATCAATTTCATCACAAAGCATTATAACGTGTTTGATTGATTACAGCTAAAGCCATTGTTTTCTTAAAGCCAAAAGTAAATCCACTAGGTGGCAGATAACATTAAAAATGTGTAGTAAAAAGAAAAAGTTCATGAAATTAAAATGTGCTTTTCTCCCGATTTATTCAAACACAATCTCTGTGGGGCATCTTCTAGTATTTGTTTATATAGTGATAGCAGACAACGGAACAGTACAGCTATTTCTTTAACTCTACCTTTTCTTACTTGTCAGTCATTTTGGTACAAATGTGGAACTTCCTTGGGAATTTCATTTGTACTTTATGTGACAGGAAAGGCTCAGCACTGCCGTAATGTTCGGGATAAGATGTGGAGAACTCGGTGTTAATGTTGCTCTGCAGCATTATGGTTTTTAAAGTAATTAAGAACATTGCAAAACTGAAGAACAATGTTTTTATTGTAGAACACAAACTATGTAAGGTAATTATATAACTGAATTTGATTCCAGAGCATGTGGGTGAACTGATGCTTATGCAGCTATCTTGCTGTTGGGTAGGCAAGAGTTTTCTGAGAAAATGGAAAAGCAAACATTTACTTACTGCAGTATGTTTCCACCAGCACTGCTTTCTCATAAAATAAGAACCCAAAACCTCTTAGAATTAGGAGGCTGAGGCCCTGATTTACGTGGAACTTTTAATCAGTCTCATTTACTTCAAGAAGATTTAACGATGTACTGAGTGTTTGCTGGTTCAATGTTACAGGCAGAATGCATTTAGGGGAGGTGAGCCTTTCCTTCCTTGATCAACTTGTCCTCAGGGTTCCTAGCATCAGATAAAAGAATAAATTTGATGTACACAAGTGTTTGAAGAGTCCACATGGAATATAGTGGTAAAGTACAAGAAATTAAACACCTAACACTAAGGGAATAAATAAAAAAGTCAGCCTAAACCAGTTCATTTGCATTAGGAATAAAAACTTCCTAAGAAAATCAAGACAGGACTATTTGATATATTATCAGAAATGATCAGGTAGATATAGATCAGATACATCGTCAGATATTATATTGCATATGATTTTTCATATGTGATTTTTTTCATGTTTAAATTTTATACTTTTCACATCAGTTGATAAAGAGATATAAAAATAGAGCAGTTCAGCTGTATGAATCTTTCCACCCCCAAAAAACCACTGCTTTGAATAGAAGAACAAATTTAAGTGGTGAAGTAAAACAAAAAGCACTTAAGACTTATTTGGATTCCTAAGACTGTTGTTAAGGAGGAGCACTCAGTATGGCTACTTAAAGTTCTCTGTTGACCAGGAAGATCATTCTGTCGGAGTCAGAGGTTTATGCAGCTGGGATAGGCATGTACTCTAATAAGGAAAAAGGAAGGGACATCCCTCTTAGCTGCTGTTCTTCAAGTAAATTCATGACTGTGCATTCTAGTCTTGGACTCTATTATTAATTTCTTTTCAGTGATTGTGTGACAGGGACTATCCACATACTTTCAACTAGATATAGCGAAGAAAAAAGGTACTAACAATATACATGTCAGGATGACATGCATTCCAAAAACTGGTTCACATGTTCCTGATAATGCCAGTAACAAGTGAAGATTGAAGCCTTTTTGTCTTTAGATTAAAAAAAAAAAAAAAAAAAAGCATAACTTATTTACCTGCAATATTTTAAGGTCTAGCCTTCTATCCAACAATGATAGGATCATAGAATAGTTTAGGTTGGAAGGGACCTTCAAGATCACCTAGTTCCAACCCCCATGCCATGGGCAGGGACACTTCCCACTAAACCAGGTTGCTCAAAGTCACATCCAACCTGGCCTTGAACACTTTCAGGGACGGGGCATCCACAGCTTCCCTGGGTAACATGTGCCAGTTTCTCACCAACCTCACAGTGAAAATTTTTTTCCTAATATGTATTCTAAGTCGCCCTTCTTCCAGTTTGAAGCCATTATCCCTCATCCTATCACTAAAGAACCTTGTAAAAAGTCCCTCTCCAGTTTTCTCGTAGACATCCTTCAGATACTGGGAAGCTGCTGTAAGGTCTCCCCGGAGCCTTCTCTTCCCCAGGCTGAACAATCCCAACTTTCTCAGCCTGTCCTCATAGGAGAGGTGCTCCAGCCCTCTCATCATCTTTGTGGCCCTCCTCTGGACATGCTTCAACGGGTCCATGTCCTTCTTATGTTGAGGGCTCCAGAGCTGGACACAATATTCCAGGTGGGGTTTCACAAGGGCGGAGTAGAGGGGCAGAATCACCTCCCTCGACCTGCTGGCCATGCTTCTTTTGATGCAGCCTGGGATACGGTTGGCCTTCTGGGCTGTGAGCACACAGTGGCGGCTCACATTAAGTTTCTCATCAACCAACACCCCCAAGTCCTTCTCTTCAGGGCTGTTTTCAATCCATTTTCTGCCCAGCCTGTATTTGTGCTTGAGATTGCCCCAGCCCACATGCAGGACCTTGCACTTGGCCTTGTTAAACTTCATGAGGTTTGTCCAGGCCCGCATCTCAAACCTGTCCAGGTCCCTCTGGATGACATCCCTTCCCTCCACTGTGTCGACTGCTCCACACAGCTTGGTGTTGTCAGCAAACTTGCTGAGGATGCACTCAATCCCAACATCCATGTTGCCAACAAAGATGTTAATGGCTTTTTGCTCCCTCCAAACTGATCATCTGAATTCATGTATTAGGGGACACATGAAAAGCATACTATGTGAGATTTTTCTTCTGGTTTTATGTTGTCATATTTTCTTCTAGGATAAAAGAATTTTAAACACATTTAAATATTAGCAAGATCTGTACATAATGTAGTCATCTTACGTGTTTCTAGTACATTTGCTTACTGCAGTTTTGTAAATTCCATCTTATAAAGAAAAGATGCTCAGGACATAGAATGGGAATTTGATTATCGTTCTGTAGAAATATACTCACACAAATGTAGAATAACTGGAATAGCAATACAATAATGATTAACAAAACACATTTTTCTTTTAATTATTTTCAAAATAAAAAAAAAAAAACCAGAAAGAAAATACAAAATAACACTTGGGCCTGCAAGTATTCCATCAATCAAGTACCATAGACCCCACCATAGACCCCATATGTTTTCTTTAACTAGAATAGTTATTGAATTATGCATTTTAATATACCAGCCAATCATTAATTTACAAGTAAATGAACACCATACAGTAATATTTTCCTATATAAACATTAATGTACGTGCGTCTAACCCAGTACGTACATAGATATGCACAAATACACACACACATGTGCTGGTGCCATTGTATCTTTTTTACTTACTAATACTCAGAGGGAAATTATCTGTTGTCCTCACTTTGAGGTATCTTGTCTTTCTTTCAGGTTAAGATGAAGAATTTTGTCATTTTGACACCTTCTTTTATCTTTACTACTTTCCTAATATATTACATTTTAAGTAGATTACAGCTTAATAAAGCATAAGAAAAAAATGATGATTGCTATTAATTGAGTTTGGAAGATTTTCTAGCCTGCACCTAGTATTAAGGGAGCCATAACCTTTATGGAGAATTATGAAAAAAAAAACTAAACCAAACCAAACCCAAACCCCCAGTCATTGACCTTCCATGTTGTATTTATTTTTATTAAGGCAAACTGGTTCCAATGACAGGCCATCATATTAGGAAAAGAAATGTTACCGTTAAAAAATCTCTGTTGCTTGACTGTCTATACAGTATTCAATACCTTTCTAAAAATAGTAGATGTACTACTATGACACTTGATATTCAGAGAGTAGACTCCTAATTTATTTCATCCATTGTAGAAATGGCACTAGTTGGACCAGGGCTAGATTCTCCACATCTGTTTACAATAAACAGTTATCAATACATCTTTGTTGGATCTTCTTCCAATGCAGACATTCTTACAGAGCAAATACTTTAAGAAATCATTCTACAAATAGCAAGTTTGGGTGCCACTTGCAGTGTTTTCACTCTCATTTGAAAAATATATATACTTGAAACTGTATAAAAAGTTCAGTTAATTCAGTTTTATTTTCACATGTTAATGATGCTCAGTTTTGAAAGAAAACAGCTGGATACTGAAAATCAGAGGAGTGTTCTTCTTGGGAACTTAATAAGCTACTGGAAAGATAATTCCCTATGAGATTATTTTTGCAGACTTTCCACAAAGTAATACTCATCATACTGAAGCACTGACAGAATTGTTTAAAATGAAGAAAAATTAGTTGAGTGTAAAGAACCTTTTGGAAGTTTAAACCTCAGTACAGTCCCAGAGCAGGGGCTGAAACTTTTAATTTCCTAGTCTTACATGCTGTAAAAGCAGAAAACTAAAATTAACTTCCCTTCTTTGTGAAGTAAAATGTAAAATCAGCATTATTTGTCATAAAAGAACTATGATTTCTTGGGCTTAATATATAGCAAACTTGGCCATGTTAGACTTACTGTTGGTATTCTGAGAATCTGCATAAATGCAACACTAATACAGAACTGCAATCAGTATGAATTTTGCTTTGGTAAAGGCATTGGAATTATATTTTTCATGAGATGTATTTCTATTTTCTTTTCAATATAGATGCCATGTCATTGCCAAAACTTGAGATGCATGCTTCAAACACATTGTAAATTACATTTTAATCACTCTTTTTTTGTAACTCAGAGGAATATTACTGTCCTTTGTATTTTAGTATAATTTTACAAAATGCTTGATGATATTAAAGGAAAACAAGATTTCAACATTCTGTTTGTTACCAAAGAGTCTGGACACTTCTAAACAAATACATAAACTATCCATCTGGTAGCTATAAAAGCCATCCTTACTGTTACTGATTGACTAATTATAGACTGCTCTTCTACACAGTCATGTCAATGGTCATAAAAATGTATCACTAAATAAATTTTCCACTTTTCAATTGTATTATAAGAAATGTTAAACAGACAATGGTGAATTTATTTTTTTTTTTAAAAAGAATAATTGACAAGTGACTTCCACAGAGTACATCTTGATACCAAACCGGAAAGACTGCATTAATGGAAAAGCACCAAGTACAGTTTTGATCAAATCCATTAGTGTCAAAGCCTCCAGAAAGAGAGCAAAGCATGTCCATGTTGCTAAAAAGACCTTTCATGCCAGTCAGACTTAGTATGACTTTCTGGGTGGATACACAGTTATATGAAACAGTGTGTTGCTTTTTGCCTGAGCTTAAACATAAGTGACATCATCACCTTTATCCTAGAATAAGAATGTTCATAAGAGGAATAACAGTCTAAATTCACATCTCGCCAGAATAATTTAACTGGCATAACTCAAGTCAGTATAACTTTCCCGTATATATGAAATCTTAAGCAATTTTCCAGGTTTCCAGATTCCAAAAGCTTCAGTATTCTGAAGGCTACCTTTGGTAGCACCAAGAAAGAGAAAAAAAGAGTATAAAATAAATAATGAATCAAATTCTGCCTGTCATGCATTCCAAAAACAAAGGTACCTGATTGTTAACAGTTCATATTAGTAAAATGTCAAATTGCCAAAATGTGTGCTGCTGTGCTAATAATTTACAATGCCTTTGGTCTTTATCACACACCTTTATCTTCCATGCCAGAAATCAAAAAAGTCCCACGTACATTGGCTTCTCCAATTTGGATGATTCTATCGTTGACCCTAGATTAACAGTAACACTGATGAAGTGCCCTTTTAAATGAAAGGTGATTATGATTTATTTGAATAGGTAACCGCATAGCAATGCATTAGACTGATATGTCAGAAAATAGCAAACTGATCACGATGGTCTTGGCCTGAATCTGCAATAAAGGAAAATTAAGAGTAATTTTTGGTGTTATTTTAAATACAGATAACAGATGTTCTTGATACTACAAAGAAATAGAAAGATAGGATGATGACAAGAGATGTGGGCAGTAATAAGAAACAGATATCAGAAATGGAATGCAACCTAAATCTTTGTCAACTGGTGAATCTTTTCAATGTCTCTTTACCACAGCTACAATGTGAGCATTGAAATGATATGTTTTTCTTATGCATAGATCTCCATATACATATATATATATGCATATGTAGTATTACTCATTTTATTTGACTACTTCAGTGGTTCAGTTGTCAGAATAAGGACAGATAGGGCTTTACAACTTGCTCCTAAGTTGTTTCACTTGCAACATCTATTCATCCTGTTTGGAAATGGATAGTGGCTGTCACTGAATTCCACACAGGAAATTAGTGTGAAAATTACTATTGGAAGGGCAGATGGGAAATGAGCTAGTAGAAAAACAAACAAATGAACAAACATAAATACAGTTTGTTCAAAATAGCAAAGCTATATCTCAGAATAGTATTAGACAAAGTTTATATGTAGACTCAAACTATGTTTTGGATAAAAAAGTAATAAAATATAGATAGGACAGGACAGGACAGGGTAGTATAGGATAGGATATGACAGGACAGGATAAATTTTCAGAGCAATATTGATGTAAGTATTGAAGTTAAACTAAATTTAGCTATTTAAATTTAACAAATAAAATTTAAATTTAAAGTATAAATTTTTAGTGTAACCTAGAACTATGTTTGAGAGGCAGGTCACTGAAGGAACTGCTCCAAGACTCTGAATGTACTTCTGTTTTTCTCCAAAATCCTTATAGTACTGCATATTCTAAGAAAGTCAAGAACTCATGGTTTTGCTGCTCAGAAAGAAATTGCCAACTAAAATGAGGGTATCAAGACACCTGGACAAACGTGAACTCCATTTATTTTCTACAGATACTACACATCAAGGGCACCCTGTTCTCTTTTTTCCACCCAAATTCCTATACAGGTAAGATTTGAGGATTTCAAAACTTTGGGGTTTATTTTGCTTGTTTGTGTTCTTTTTTTTTTTTTTTTAGGTGGGGGGGGGGAGGTGATGCTCTTGGGTTGTTTTTGCTGTTTGTTTTTTATTAACAACTCATAGTTCAGTTAAAGCAGTAAGCTTATAAAGGCTTCAGGGCTTTCAGGAATCCCACATGTAGAGTCCGACTCTTCCCAATTGTTCCATATTTCTACGACTGATCAAAGTCCAATCTGTAATCTACACACAACCAGCAAATAAATCCAATTAAAAAGTGAATGGTTGCCTTCCTCTCTGCACAGTCATAGGTGATTATATGTAATTTTTTGGAGATTCAAGAAAGAAACCTATATTCTAGTTTCACGCAAATGTATTTTCTGGTAACCAGGGCTTCTTCCTTCCTCCCAGACAAATGACCTGATTCTAACATTCAAGAACATTACCATTTGACAGCAATCAGATCATTATTTCGTGAAATATTTGTTTTATTTTGAATGATAACTCCTTCAGCTCAATGAGGCTTTAATTTTCTGTTATGACACCTGTCAGTGTAAGAAAAGTACATCTAATCTGATCTTAGCCATCTAAAAGTCTAGGCTAGACGGCTTAGATGGACTGAATCATACATTTGAGATTTGTCTCTTCATTGTCTGTAAGGAGAACCTATTTAACTACCTTAGACTACTGTCCAAGTTTTACCATCTGAAGTTAGATGAAATGACTGGCACACAAAGGAACTACTAATATGTAGATATCTCATTCCAAGCTGGAGGTTAAGCGCAATTTATACATCCGAAGTAGAAGTTTAAGGTTTTTTTATACATATTCCATCTAATACAAAATGTACTCAAGCTTGACATTTGTTAATCTGTATTAAAATATTTTAGTGGATGTTATCACTAATAGTTCCACAGGGAATGTTCCTCAAAATGACTGACACAAATGTAAAATGCACTGACATAAGATTTTGAAGAATTTCTGTGTGTTGAACACCTTTCATAGTTTTAATACTAAAATGTGAAGAAGAAAGAATAGAGATAAGACTAAAAATTACTGGTATGTTATAAAATATTTTGAGCAAGTTTTTTTCTGTTTGGGTTTTTGGGGTTTTGGCTTTGTGTTTTGGGTTTTTTTTTGTTGGTTTTGTTTATTTGTTTGTTTTGTTTTGAGAAGTGTTGTTACATTATGCTTTCTTTTCATTTCTCCAGATCAGATATTTTTAGGAGTGTGCAGGAACAATCAAAACATTATATCCAGCATTTGATGCCATAGTGCAAGTCGATATTGGAATGCTTTCTTCTTTTTTCACACTATTGTAAAGGTTAGTGATGTTCTGCTTCCTTGTCATAACATGTTTAAAGTCTGCTTCAGGGCATGGCACATCAGTTTGTGATAATGACATTAGAATACTTGCATAGAGAAAGTCCTATTACATGAATATTTTTAAGCAAAATACTGCAGGCTCATCAGCCAACATTTTATTAATGCCTGATTCAGAGACTATGGTTGCTGTACCACACCTACAATAAATTCCGGACTATCAAATAAGTCAAATGTTTAACTGCATGTCTACAATGTTTTGGCCTTTATATAGCATACTTGTGCAAAGGCAACATTTATGGTTTTCATACAAAAGATACGGTACTTTAATTTCAAGTATACGTTTTGGAATTACAAGCATTTAAGAATTCTTGAACTTGACATATAAACCAATTTACTGATACTAACTTTCAGATGTTATTCAAGATAAAGGGTAACTAGACTTAAAAAGCTACTAAAAGCTAAGCCACTCTCCATCATATTTGAGAAGTCGTAGCAGTCTGGTGAAGTTCCTGCTGACTGGAAAAGGGGAAACACAACTCCCATTTTTAAAAAGGGAAAAAAGGAAGACCCAGGGAACTACAGGCCGGTCAGTCTCACCTCTGCGCCCTGCAAGATCATGGAGAAGATCCTCTGGAAACCATGTTAAAGCACATGGAAAATAAGGAGGTGATTGGTGACAGCCAACATGGCTACACTAAAGGCAAATTGTGCCTGACAAATTTGGTGGCCTTCTACAACAGCATTACAGTGTTGGTGGATTAGGAAAGAGCAACTGACATAATATACCTGGACTTGTGCAAAGCATTTGACACTGTCCTGCACAACATCCTTGTCTCTAAATTGGAGACATATGGATTTGATGGATGGACCGCTTGGTGGATAAGGAACTGGCTGGACAGTCGCACTCAAAGAATTGCAGTCAACATCTCCATGTCCAAGTGAGGCCTACAGGAAAGATGGAGAGGGACTCTTTATCAGGGAGTGTAGCAATAAGACAAGGGGTAATGGTTTTAAACTGGAAGAAGGTAGATTTAGGTTAGATATTAGGAAGAAATTCTTTAGATATTTGGAACCAATTCTTTACTGTGAGGGTGGTGAGACAATGGAACAGGTTGCCCAGAGAAGTTGTGGATGCCCCATCAAGGCCAAGCTGGATGGCGCTTTGAGCAGCCCAGTTTATCGGAAGGTGTCCCTGGCAATGGCAGGGGGGTTGGAACTAGATGATCTTTAAGGTCAGTTCCAACTCTAAACATTCTATGATTTTGTGAAAAGAGTTTAGACTAAATACTCACATGGGTATTGATTTTTCAAATCCCTTCTCATTTAGCTCCTCTTTCAGAGGGATCCTTATGTTCCTGTCCTTTTAATGGCTATGATAGGTCTTCTGTCTCCTCAGCGTCCTTCATCTAAGATTCAACAATTTTCCATTTGCTCATCATGTAAACTTTTTTTTTTCTTTTTTTGTGGGGTGGGTGGAATGTGTGCAAAAGAGTATCCAGCTGTGAACTCTTCTCTTACGTGGGCAATCAACTTCCTCACCTCATGATACTTCCATTGTGAGCTGCTCTAAATGTTGTCATGCAGACACGTGGGAGAAAATGGGAAGCAAGCAAGCAAGCAAGCAGATGACCCGGAAACCTAAAAAAACAACATCAGCTGATTACTGGCAGCAGGGAGGTAGAGATTTAGCAGCTTTCCCAATCTCCAGTTGCTGCTTTTATCCTGTTATATGGAAGTCAAAGTCTTTCTCTTGCCACAGGTGATATAAGAAAAGGTGCATTACTGGCAACCAGTTCATGTGTCAGTAGATCACTAGATATTGATGAACAGGAATTATACCTATTACTGAGTGATCATAAGATTCTAGAAGACTGACTGATGCTTTTACTTGAATTTGCTGACCCCCCCAGTGTTCAGGATACCATTTAAGATAAGGTTTTTTGTTTCAGTACGTACAAAGACCATGGTGGGAAACCTGGAACCAAGGCTGAAGGAATCATCTCATTGATTGCCTATCCTGTCCCTTTTTCAGGGGTATGTGCTCTGTGTCAAAGTACTGGCATCTTCTTCAACATGTATTCTCCCTGTGAAACTTTCTGCTATTTTCTTTCATCCTTTCTGCTGATTACTGCTTTCTGTTTACTGATACGCTTGGTGGTTCTACGGTTCATCCGAGACTGTACAGAAGAAGATGAATGCTGAAACACAGGCTACAGAACCTTCCTTCAACTGTAAAGAAGACAGAGCAAGAATAAGCTGTTTGGATACAAGATTATATAACAATGGACCTGCTTTCCATGGGAAGAAAATCACACCTGGAAAAGTAGGAAAAAAAAAAAATCCTTTAGAATTTATGACTTGTTTAAAGTCAGAGACCACTATTCTAAGTGTTTTGACGGACTGGATGGAGAAATATATGAACATGTATCTTTCAGCATTACCCAACAGACAGACTTTATAGGTCCCTTAATGCTGCTCTGTTCTGTAGCATGTGACCTGAACCATCTCCTGCAAGCCCAAATATGAGGAAGGTGAAAGCATGCATTTACCCTTATACACAAATTAGCTAGAGATGAAGAAGAGGGCAGCAAGTGTCTTATGATGCACGTTTCTTTTTTTTTTTTTTTTTTTTTTTTTTTTTTGTTGAGGACTATTATTGCTTGTCCAGTCAATGAATCAGATATTTTACTTCTATTCTTGCCTCTAAATTAAATTTTGAAAAAATAATCAAGGTAGGGGTTGCTGCTAGATGATAAGCTTGATTATTTTTTTCAAACTCACAAAAACTTCCAAAATTCACTTGAAACTCTCAAGAAACAACAAAAGGTTATAAAATCACATCATAGTTTCACTAATTTGGACTGAGATCCTTCATAAGAACAAAGTTGCATTCTCCCTATATTTTGCTATATAAAATTAATCATATTGTGCGTTCTTTTTTGTTTCATTTTTGAAGATAGCATCTCTGAAGTCATATTTGGAGTCCCTCTTTTGGTTTAGTACACATTTTACAGTGTTCATAACTGCCTTCGTCGCCCTTCTCCTGCAGACATTTTCCCTGCTGTTGCATTAGACTTTGCTTTTGCTGCTACTTTTTCTGTTTTTTTATTAGCAGATAATGACTGACATTATCACTGAAAGAGATGACTATAAAATAACAGTAGTAATAGAGCAATAGAGATAAGGTTTAATTTATTCAAAATTCTCAAGGCCAGATAATCAAAGTGAAAAATAAAACTTAAATTATTTGTGCATTTTGGACAATTAAACCACAAAGATAATTGGGCTTCTCTAATGATAACTGCAGGTTTATCAGCAATGATCTGTTCTTTTTCTCATCAAGAAACAGGGAAAATATGTTGTTTGGCAAATTTATTCTGATAGTTTCCAGTTAGTAAAGACTAACATGTAATTTCCTTTAAGTGAAGACTTAAAGTCAACTTACATTGTGTACAGACACTTCTCTCAGTTTACTGGTTAAAGTAAATATGAATATAAAGTTGATGTTAACACTGGTAAACAAGATATTCTCATTGTAATTGCTAAATAAACAATTCTTGCCTGCAGAAGACTCGCTAGCTTTGGAAGGCATGAATTTCCACAGCTTATTCCCATTTCCATGTTAAATGGCATGCCTCAACACTGTAAATTCAGCTGTTTTACAGCTGCTTTGTTCACTAACTAGCTTTGATTCTTTATAGATTGATCTTTTGCAACTACAGTGGTGCTTGCTAAGTTCCTGACACTCTTCCCACCTCTGCTCCAGATCTTCTTCCCACCTCCTGCCTTCTGAATAGGGCAATTATGTGGGATTTCTTGGGGACTAGCCTCCTATGTGGTAACTTAAACATTCCTGTGTTTTCATTGACTAGATTTTATACTATGACATCATGGGGTATAAGGTGGCTGTAACATAAATCTACACAGACACATTCATCTTAGCTGCAATAACAACAGGAAACATAGGTTCCTTCTAAAAATATCTCTGTTTTCTACTGATCTGTCCAATTTCCCTCAACAGCGTTACTGGTAAAGCAGTGGAAAAACAGGGTGGATAGGGCATTAGCAGGAGTACTCTAGGAGTTAAGGTGGGACTGTTTTACGAAACCTAAGCCAGTTTTCATGTCTGAGAACAGTTTTGTATACAACCAACCTGCCCCCTGTGTGATCTAAACCCTCCCCATCCCTTTGTGCAGAAGGACATGCCTGAGAAATCAGAAGATATCATAAGTATTAATTCGGGTTGGTAACTAAAGTCAAGTCACAAAGTCCTTAATGTGTGAAAATTTTTTACTTTAGTGGGAATTTTGCCTGAAGTAGAACAGGTGGGCTTCATATAACTAAGCAATTGGTAAGCTATTCTGTAGTTGACTATATCATGTGAAATTTATTGTTTTCATTAGAATTAACTCCTGCTGAGAGTGCTGTGTTTTCATAGGCCACCATGCTATAATATATAAGAAAAATTGAAACAGCATGCTCATTTAGGCTGCATAATTACATTCAAAACATGCAGTTGAAGGAATAAGGAAGGAAAATACATTAGTTCTTCTTGGAGACTTTTAGGCAATTCAGTATATTCTTGGCAATTAAATTTACACACAAGATTTTATACTGTTGCATTTAAGGAGAGAAAAAAATGGAAGGAAGAAAGGAAGGAAAGAAAAGGGAAAACAGGGAAGAAGTTTTCCTGACTGATCATTAAAACACAACATGGAATCATCAGGCAGCACGGTGGAAAGAAGGGGGTCATCAGGGTGTCAGTAAAGCAGCCAATCCCATCCTGCCCACAGCATGAGACCTCATAAAAAATTTATTTTGTTATTTTGTATAGACATCAACCAAAGATCATTTAGCAGAGTGACTCAGCAGAAAGCAAACTTTGCAGACTCTTGGAAGAACTCCTTGGGAAGCCTGGGACAGAAAGGGCACCGGTTGCTTTGCTTTCCCCTTTTTTTCACATGGCTGAATGCAAGTCCGTCTGAGAAAACACAATGTGAATGAAGTGGTTTCTAGGCTGACAGCCACGTCGGCCTCAAGATCTGACCTCTTGGTCTTGACATAGCAGGTGACTGACATAAGCAAACACTGGTACACTAAATGCTAATATTAAAAAGGCATTGCCAGGCAGCCCAGCCTTGTCTATAGACACAGTGTTACAAAAATGTTACATCTGCATTTCAAATGAGTCCTTTGTCCATTGTGTAGTTCAAACATAGCTGGAAAGGCTCCAGAAGATTACAGCCAGTATTGTTTCAGTTAACACGATGGTGTGTGTCAAGTCATGATTTACAGTCTTCGTGGCTGTCAACAGATAATGACGAGGTGGTGGCTTAGCTTGTTCTGTTTGAAAGAAAAAGAGATTCCCCAAACTGTGAAACTGCCTGCATGCAAAACAACCTATACCAAAGAAGCATAAGTGTGTATGCAAGAAAAACTGGGTGTCTTCCTATCTATCAGCATCTTTCTGTCTTCACCTTTTTATGCTGATTTTTATTGTGTTATTAATAAATGTCATTTTTTGTTTTGACAAACCATGATATTCATGATATGATACGGTTAAAAATACTAACACTAAGCTGCTTTTAGGGCAAAAGTTTAATTTTACAAAGGTTCTCAGAATTCATAAATTTAGGGATGATTCTGAATAAAAACAAGTTTCTGGAAAATAACCCCTAAGTAAACCCCAGGTCAAAATCATTTAATTGCAGAAGCAATTTACAAGTATATATTACAAGGCAACCAAAATGCTTTCCTTCAGTTTCAAATTTTTGATTTGTTATTATAGTGAAATATAATGCAAAATAAAAAATAAATTTTAAAAAATCAAGGGGAAAAAAGTTTTAATTCCAAAAAGGTTAAAAAAAAAATTCTGTTGGGTACAATAAGTCAAAAAAATTTCCTGAATGCAGTTCCTTATACTAATGCGATACAACTTTGTCAACTATAGGTACAAGCATGATTCTCCTGAGTGAGTGAATCTGTTTCTGACAGCTGTCAGTAGAAATAATTCTCCAAATAGCTCAGAACATTTCTCTGAATCGACATTCGAAAATTTTTGAAAATAAGCTGGATTCAGAAAAACACATACAACATTATGATAGTTAGCAGTCATTCATAGTCAAGAAAACTTCTGAAATAGCAGTTAAATTCTGTTTAGTTTCATGCCTAATATGTTTCTGGCAACTTGTCAGCAATAGATCACTTTTTTAGTGAAGAAAGGACTACCAAGTGTTAATATCACAGCTTAGCTATCTGCGTGCATCTTAATGTTATAAATCCCATATTAAAAAGCTAACCTGAAAAAAACAGTATTTCCTTTATTATCTCCTCTTTGTTGTGCCTTTAGTCAGCACCAGTCACAGTACGATCCTGAGAACTTTTTATACTTGCAGGGCTTTTGTTGGGACTGAACTTGCTGGGGTTCATCGTTTCAAAGTCATGCTAAAGAGTAAAAAAAATATTGTAGCTGTATCTTCTGAAGAAAAGGAGAAAAAGAGGGCGAAACTCAAGTTCTACCCCAATATGTTCCCTATCTATGTCTTCTTAATATATCCCGGTATAAAATAACATGATTTACGTGAAGAAACTTCCGTCTGTAATGAGATTTTCATTGTTCAGCTTTTAGGGTTCCATCATGAGCTATCAGTGAGATTATCTGCTCTCAAAATCTGAAACAATCAAACAGCTCATGTAATGGCCCTTCCCTGGGACTGAAAACATACAGCTTGCACCATAATGGAACTGACAAGTCTGACAAAGGAAAGCTGTGCCATTGTAGTTATCGCATGGTGATGGCAGCCTAGCTCAGGACAAAAAGAAATATTGACTATTTGACTATTTGGCATGACTTTGAAATGTTACCCCTTCAGTTTTGAAAGTGTCTCAAGGTATATGTGAGGAGATCAAAATGTCTGCTGAACTCATTAGCCATAAAGGGCATATTTTGAAGGACGTGGAAGAGTGACATTTCAAAGGAAAGGCTGATCTTACTTGTCTTCTTTCCTAAAACAATTATGTATGTAAAATCATGCAAGAAGTCTTCAGACTTATCTCTTAAAGTGTATCTGTGTTGCCTTTGTTGTTGTTTTTTTCTACAGGAGTTACTTATGTTCATAGATCTACAAGAGGGACTACATGTTATAATTTTGGTCAATAATAAAAATGCTCTGCCTAAACAAGGTGAAGTCTTTTGGCAGGCTGCCAGTCTCAAGTCCCAGTGCTACACTTTTTCCATATTTTTTCTGTTATTTATTCAATCACCATAGCTACATGCATTAAACATTTCACACCTGCAAGTGACAAAAAGCCAACTGTCTAATTTTTTGGCATCCATATGTTCAGGAAAAACCTAGGCCAAAATCTGCTATTGACCCCAATCTCTACATTGTTTAAGTTAAGAGACCAGATGTTTATGCCACTAGTTAAATCCTCTTTTAAGATTTTTTAAATTTCTTGATACAGCAAACCACAAGTTAAACTTGTTCATGCATATGTGTTTATATACACATATGTGTGTTTATGCTTATATATATAACCAAATAATTTCATAGTATGTCAAGACATTTTGCTTTTTAATACTGCTGAATATTGTGAAACTCGCTGCAGAAGTCCTCAGTGGCTAGCTAGCCAAGACACTTGTTATCTCACTTCAGATGTCCAGGGCAATGCTATATAAATAATGTTAACTGACACTGTAGTACTTCCTTGGAGCTAATGAACCACAGATTGAGGTTAAACCTGCTCACACGTGGAGACCAAGTTAATCACACAGATTTTATTGAAGGATCTTTCATGACACTATTATATATGGTAAACATTTCATCTATTGAACTATGACATATTTTCTTTCACTCAAAGAGTTGTGGTCAACGGCTCAATGTCCAAGTGGAGACCAGTGACAAGTGGCATTCTTCAGGGGTCGGTATTGGGACCAGTGCTGTTCAACATCTTTGTTGGAAACACGGACAGTGGGATCGAGTGCACCCTCAGCAAGTTTGCTGATGACCAAGCTGTTTGGTAAGGTAGACATGCTGAAGGGGAGGGATGCCATCCAGAGGGACCTGGACAGGCTGGAGAGGTGGCCCCATGCCAGCCTCATGAATTTCAACAAGGCCAAGTGCAAGGTCCTACATCTGGGTTGGGACAATCCCACACACAAATACAGGCTCAGCGGGGAATGCATCAGGAGCAGCCCTGTGGAGAAGGACCTGGGTGTGCTGATTGACGAGAAGCTCAACATGAGCAGGCAAAGCACAACTGCAGCCCAGAAGGCCAACTACATTCTGGGCTGCATCAAACGAAGTGTGGCCAGCAGGTCAAGGGAGGTGATTCTGCCCCTCTACTCTGCTCTCGTGAAACCCCACCTGGAATATTGCGTCCAGCTCTGGAGCCCCTGACATAAGAAGGACATGAGCCTGTTGGAGCATGTCCAGAGGAGGGCCATGAAGATGATGAGAGGGCTGGAGCACTTCTCCTATGAGGAAAGGCTAAAAGAGTTGAGGTTGTTCAGCCTGGGGAAGAGAAGGCTCCAGGGACACCTTATTGTGACCTTCCAGTACGTAAAGGGGGCCTACAGGAGCGCTGGGGAAGGAATTTTTACTAAGGCATGTAGTGATAGGATGAAGAGGAATGTCTTTAAGCTGGAAAAGGGTAGATTTAGGTTAAATATTAGGAAGGAATTTTTCACTGTGAGGCAGTGGAACAGGTTGCCCAGAGAAGCTGTTGAGGCCCCATCTCTGGAGGTGTTTAGGGCCTGGTTAGATGGGGCTTTGAGCAACCTGGTGTAGTGGGAGGTGTCCCTGCCTATGGCAGGGGGGTTGGAACTTGATGATCTTCATGGTCCCTTCCAACCTAAACCATTTTATGATTTTATGATTCTTTCTGTTCTGTCACACAGCTGTTTCCACCCATTCTCCCTATTTTTCCACACATTTTTATAAAAATTTGGAATATATCAACAAGAAAAGAGAAATTCAACAAATAATTTAAGACAAGTGTGCAAAAAAAACCCAAGCCCAAAGCAACCCATTAAAAAAAAATCTCCAATAGCTTCTGAACTGTTTTTCCAAACTAGAAAGTTTGGAAAGTCTGGGAGTTATATTTGAATGCTGTTGATTTACAAGATTGTTCTGGTTTTGTTCTTTTTGTTGTTGTTGTTTTGGGTTTTTTTTCAAGGAAAGGTTTTACCAAACTTCCCACTGTACAAAACTCTCCTAGACCATAATTTTAGATTAGAGTACCCTAGAGAATAAGGAACACTAAAAAAGAGCTTGCTAGAAATACTGCCTGATTTTAAGGCATCTGTTTTACTAACTGTATAACAGGATGAGGTAAAAATGGACACAAATATTTGATTCCCATCAGACTAGATTTCACAAAGCTAGGTCTGGTATATTTACTATGTCTGACCACTTGGATGACCTTCTCCAAGCTGCCTAGAGAGTGTTTTTTAACTGTCTGTAAAATACATAGCATAGGAAAAGACAGAAAGGAGAACCTCTAGGGGCTCAATCAAACCTGCTAACTGTAACTAATATTTTTCCTGAGTGAAAAGATTTTCTTGCTGCAAATAAGGAAGATTCTCTTGTTAGATAAGGGACTTGTAAACTCTGGGAAGGGGAACACACTAGCAGTGAATAAAGCTACTCTTTGTGACAGTATTTTCCAGCTAATACTTTGCAGTCTTAGACTATTCAGGAGGGTACCTCAGAGTACCTCACTGAAAACACAGTTCTGCAAAAGTGTGAAAGGTGAAAAACAGTATGCAGACTGTTAGTGGGCAATGTATTAATTTAAATGCACCATCAAACCCACACTCATCACTAAATCTTATTAAAATAAAAATGACTAGAAACTGTGGGTGACTGGAAAATATGTCTAATGCTATGGCTTTGCTGTTCCCTGAAAATATTTTGGAGTGTCTAGTGGTCTAGTTCCTGATGTTGGTCATTCTCAATGTGCTTTACATGTCAGAAGAGAGCAATTCTGGGGTGTGACTAACGAACTTTGTGTTGGGCGGGGAAGGTCATATTGGTCATATTGGATCTTACATTAGAAGAAACAGAAAAAACTCACGGTCAAGACTTGGGAGAAGATCCACATCCTCATTCATTTCCATTAGTGCACAATATACTCTGTGCCACTTGCTGTTGCTGTAAGATGATAATGTTACCCACTTTGGCAAGAAAAAAGATTAGAAACGTTCCCCGGAGGATCAAAATATAGGTTCCACCAGTGTGTAGTTTATTTCTTTTGGACTATATTTCCTTCTACTTTTGCCTTCTTTGGTAGCTGCTGATTCTCTGAATTATTTCAGATCAGCATTCCTTTGCAAAATAAGTATCATGAGGGAAAACTTCCTCCTGCCCAAGAAAATAAACATGTTCACAATAGATATGGAAACTGTGCCTTCCAAATGTATCTCTTCTTGCTTTTATCTTGGGAGACAACATATAATGTAAGGAAATAAATTGCCTAACCTTTTCTGACAAGATAGTCTATTAGCTAAAAAACCAAGAAATGGAAATAATACAAATGGCATGGGATTTTCTAATCTCATACTTTTTTTTTTTAACAGTCTGGTGATTACCTTTCCTTTCTCAATTTCTTTTGGTTTTTGTTGAGCAAAGTCAGCTGTTCCATCCTGGCAAAAATCCCAGGATGAAAGAGGTTAATTGCTTCACTTGCTAGTGGATGACCAGATGAAGAGGTCTAGATCAGTGGCTTTACAGAAGGGGACTGGTAAAAACAATTTTAAAAGAGTTTGAAGGAGCACCCTGGAAGAAATAGGAAAAATTCTTTGCTTTCAATGCTGTGTTTGAAAACAAGAATACTGATCTGAAGAGCCAGAGCCAACTTTTGGCATTTTGTGACTATCAGTATTCTTTCCCTGTATTTTGCACTGTATTGGTGGAAACACTTAATCTTCTCATATGTTGTGTTGGGCTCATTTCACCTGATATCAGGTCATGTTGATTACAGCAAGTAATCAACACTGTATTTTTGTATGCAGAACTTAACACATGCCAGACTTTTGTGTGAGTTCTCTACTCGTTGCAGAAAACAACATTGTAAGTAGTGTAATTGTAATATTAACATTATTTCAGTAAATATATTGAATCTTTTCATACTGTTTTGTATTTTTGTCTCTAAAATAAATTATTGCCCCCCTCCTCTTTTTTTACATTTCTTCTTCTACATGGAAAAAAAAGACTCTAGAAATCCTAGTTTCACTTTTGTCTTTTTGTTTTATTTGCAAAACCATCTATTTGGATAAGAGTAAAATTCACTTTACACTTAGAAGGATTTATATTTTATAAGCTAGTGAGTTTTATGTGTGTTATTTCAAAAGTTTCCTTCCCCAGCATTTAAAGACACACCCCAATGGAAATCCCTCCTATGCAATTAGCTTCCCTTACTGCACTGATGCACTTTATTATCTGTTTATTTTACATCATTTTGCTAAGGAACAAATTTTGCCCTTGGATGCACGAATGTGGCTTCCATTAACATAATGAAAGTTGCATGTGTGCATCCAAGGGTCAAATCTTTCCTTAAAAGTGAGATTTATCTTCAAATTAGCTACTCTAACAGCCCTGGCTAGGGCTTCAACTACATGAATCAATTTTATTAAGAAAAGATGAACTGTACTGGAATTCTTTTTAAATCCTACTTGTTAAAATGTGCAGAGATGAGATTTAGATACCAGCAGAAGTTTAACTCTGTACATATTTTCTCTGGTGTAAATCTGGATCCTTTCCAGTGATTCTTTCTGACACTTTAGCTCCAATGACATGTAGGTTGACAGTCCTAGAAAACAACTGAGCTTTCTTGTGATTTTGCAACATCCCTTTGAAGTTAGTAAGAATTCATGTGCATAAACCGTCCTTTGCAAGATTAGACCCTAAATAACCAAGGAATTTGGCTGGTTGTGAAGGACAGTATGAGAAAAGGAGATTTCAAATTCTTCTCCAGACATTTCAGTTTCCTTTATATTTCTTGGAGAAGACCTAGAATTCTTCATTTTTGAGACATGAAGTGTGACTACTTGGTGGTTTTGGGTAGCTACATGAATATATTTACATAAATGTAATATATATTTATATATTCATAATAGTAAATTCTGGACGTTGAACTAGTAAACATCACTGAATTATAATACTTCTAGTTACAAGAGCAATAACTACTTTAGGAATGGAGCACATCTCAAAATGTTTGCAGGATCTGCTGTTATCAATAATGGCCAGAACAGTTAATTCTGGGCTTACTGTGCTAATATAAAAATGACCTTCAAAATTGTCACAGTAACCAGATGGTTCACATTTAGAAAATCCTTTCATACGCATTACTGTGTCTTTTAAATGAAGATCATTCTTAAAGTCTTTTCCTCATATGCAGATAGTTTAAGCTATTTTTTATTCTTTTCTGGAATTATAATACATTATTATGTACAAGCAGACACAAATTACAAGGAATTTAGGGGTGGGTCATTTTTATAGGTATCTTACAAAGTTAAATAGTTGTTCTCTGTTTCTGTCCTTCAGGACGAATTTACTTCTGGCTTGTTCAAAACAACTTGTACCCTCATATTTATTTTTTCCTCCATAAAAATGTCACTAACAGCTAAATTTTAAAGCCTGCATATTATTCTCCCTTTCAGTATAAGTTCACTTCATTTCCCAGTGTTTTAGTGGGTTAAGTATTTGAGCTATAGTGAACTCCAAATTCAGTGGTCAGAACTCAAGATTACTTTCTGACCTGTGCACAGAAAAGGCAGACAGATTCAGTCTTCATCCCACCTTGGATGCTAAGCTACACATGAAGACATATAAATAGGAGCACAGGATATATTAATGACAGAATCATAGTTTAATTAAGGAGGAAAATGAAAGACTGACGCTTCTTACAAATTTGTCATTGTTAGATACTCGTCATTCTTTCAAATGTTGAACCATAAATAAAATGCCTGTACACATGAATAAAGTATATGTATCTTGTGTTTCATATTAGATATTACATATATGGCAGAAGCTTTGTTCTTTTGTTGGACATATGCTAGGCTCAGGAAAACAAATGTAAATCTTTATCCCAAAAGCCCAATTTTTAATCGCACAGTTTCAGTGCGTATAAAGACATTTGCATACTTGCTGCTGGGACTAACTGAAGCACATACTTAGAAATATTCTTAGGCTCCTAATTTTTTGGGGAAGTGGATTAGAAGGTAAGCATCTCAGACCTAAGAGAGATGACAAATGAAAGGAGGAATTATACAAGAACAGTCTGTTGAAACGTCTCCTGAGGCCCCTTACACTCTCTTCATATGTTAAACCAGTGTCCACTTTGCTATTGGCATAGGCTCAACCCATTACACAGCAGTCTGTCTCAGAGTTTCTGAGCTGCACTGAGACAGGAAGAAATAGGCAGTAACAGTGTGAGAGTGGTGCAGTGGGGCAAAGTACCCCGTGTAGCAGCTGCAAAGAGAACCAATAAAACTGCAGTATGAATACCACATGATCTCTAAGTTCCCTTATACTTCCTTTTCACAATTGCACTAAAAACTATGAGAGGTCATTTTCAATGGTCAGTTTTAGTTAAAATGTAAGAGTGCATGTCATGGTTAACTTTAGTCCAAATATAGTGCCCCTGCCTCCTCCCCGCACTTCACTGAATCATGTCCAGCTCTCTCATTATCCATCAATGGCCGATCACATCCTCATTCCTCTGCTCTATCCACAACCTCCTGACAATTGTTTTCTAGAACATCTCTCTCACTTGCTTTCTCTTCTTCTTTCACTTGAATATATATTGCCTTCAACTCCAGTTTTCATTTACTGAGATTTTGAGAATTCATTCACAGTAATGAAACTGCCATGAAAAAGAGTGTAAAATAAAGGTCCAAACACAGAGGAAACACATCTCTATGGAGTACTCACTAGAATACTGAATTTCCAGGTATCCTACAAAAAAATAAACTCAAGTGTTATCTTCTCGAAGAGTCTTTCCAGGTACTGAATAGAATACTGAATTTCCAGGTATCCTACAAAAAAATAAACTCAAGTGTTATCTTCTCGAAAAGTCTTTCAATTAACAATGAAGGATTAGCGTTTAGTACATCTGGGGAAAGCAGAAATTTTCTTTTATGTGCTTTCTTAATCCAGTTAGTTATCTTTTAAGACAAGACAGTTACAGTTTTTAGAACACCAGGAAAGTTTTGTGTATCAAACAACTAAATTTGGAAATCACTATTTTAAGTCTTTTATATGTATGCAAGAGGAAAGAAAACAGATTTTGTTAACTGTGCATATTATGTCCATTATCTGTTATATCAAGAGATTTATGACAGTTCATGACCAGATGATATTTACTGAGAACTTAAAATTAAACCTTTGAATAGATTTGTATCTATTTATTTAATTATCTGCTTGATAAGTTAAGAATGTTGGAGTTTAAAATGGAAGGCATTGAACTCATACATGAAACTCTTACACTTACTATTCAATGTTGTCTTTTACGGGTTAATTCTTGTAGATATTTAATGCATGCAATATATCTAATATAACTATCTTTTTATAGAACACTGACAGACTGTACTAATTTCATGGTGGCTAAAAGCCACCGTCCGGGATGAATTAAAAGTAGTAAGTTTTATAACTAGTCTCAAAGGATTAAAAGAATATGTGGTAATTCTCAAACAACAAAGGACAGCCTCACTGAAAAGCCTCTCAATAGGAAGCTGCTTAGATAAGGAAGGGTTTTTTAGAGGCCAGAAGAAAGACAAACAAGAACACAAAATCCAGAAGAGTGTTGTGGAATTTACCTAACAAAAGAATATTCAACTGAACATAAAGACTTACAGCAGGGAGTGTAACTAGCTCTAACCTGGTGTCCAACAGCCGCTATAAGCATATGCCTCAGGATGAGTAAGAATGGGATAGATATATTACTTGCCTTGAGTATTCTCCCTGTGCCTATTTTCAAAGCTAGACAATGTTTACACTTCACAGTCCACAGTGGATTTCTTATATCCACTCTCCCCTCGGACCTGCGTAAATCACAGCAACTTTTGGTGACAAAGGCCTTTTACCATATTGTCTACTAGCATTTCTTCTACCAAATTGTCTGCTGGACATTGTAGAAAATTCTGTAAAACCAGAGAAAACATACTGGCTCTTCTGGTCATGGTTATTCTTATCTTGTTCAAAGGATAACATTTTCAGTCTTTCTGATCAGTTTTTGATCTATAATATCAAGACAACCTGTCAAGACAACTGTCTCCTATGCAGGACAGACATGCAAGAACAAGTGCAGGAACACTGGCTTGTGACAAGCTCTATAGGTATTCCTCCATAAACAGTGATCCATGAATGAGCTCTACGTTTCAGAAGTAACCATACTACAGCCATGTCTGCAGCTATTAGGTT
This sequence comes from Pluvialis apricaria, assembly GCA_017639485.1. Taxonomy (NCBI): domain Eukaryota; kingdom Metazoa; phylum Chordata; class Aves; order Charadriiformes; family Charadriidae; genus Pluvialis; species Pluvialis apricaria. The sequence continues at coordinate 175,836,093 of CM030007.1, forward strand.
GTGTGCCTCATCCAAAAACAAATTGGTCCCAAGACAGATGATGAGATAGCCCAATGGGGGCAGTGTTTGTTGCCAAAGGTAGTAACAACAATACGGCATGTCAAAAACCAAAATTCTAAGTGAAAAATCTTCAGAATGAACAGGCAAGCAGCTTAGTAACAACAGATCATCCTTTGGCAGAAAGGTTCAACTCCCACAGCCTTCAAACTAAGAGAATACTGATTACTAGGGTCAATGAAGAAGTTTCTGTGAAAATAATTGTTCAGCAAAAATGCAGTTTTCAGAGAATGAATATTTTCCGAAGAGGAGAAGGGTGTGGGGGAAAGCTCTGCTGCTTTATTGGTGTTTTTTCCCTTCTACCTTGAGTTCTAAATTGGGTGGACATGAAATAAATATTTTTGAGTTCTACAGCCTCAAAAACTTTGGTTTAAAAATGAATCTCATTTCCCTCTTGTGTCTTATTACAGCATATTAATCATAGCCCAAACTCTCATTTTCTGCTGAAGAATAGGCTCCTTGATTAGACTATGTTGTGTGACACAGCAGTCTCTTTTTTCTGATAGAAAGACCTGTGGTGTTTTGGGAATCTCATGGCTGTAAGTATAGGAGGGAAACATAATCCAGTCAAGTATGAATACCACATGATCTCTAAGAAACCAACTTTGTAAACGAAGAAGAGAACATTTAGTAATAAGAACTCCAGTTCCCGTGCAAAAATTTAACCTAACAGAGAGACTCAGTTTAATGATAGACTGACTTAAAAGAAATAATTTGCCCAGTTGCAGTGTAATATTCTTTCTACATATTCTGTATTCTGTCATTTGAATATTTTTTACAGGAAATTTAAACCAATGGGAAAAAAATGCTGTAGTATGAACTTTTGCTCAGTTTCAAGATGATTTCAGCACATGTTGATGTACTCGATATCCCACAAATTTGTAAATTCGCACTTCTCAATTATTTCTGACAACTGAGAATACAACGAAAAAAAAATGCTGTTTTACAGCCATGTTACAGAGCTGTTATATTTGAAGGAAGACTATATTTGCCAGGGTGTGAGTGAATCTGAAATTGTGACAGCTAAATGTGGATGTCTGCATATATGTGTCTATGCTTGAGCCAGATTCTTAAGCTCTCACTGTTCACTCAAGATCTTATTACAACGATCAATATAACCCAGTGAACCATACAGCTGATCAGTCAGTAAATATATACTTCAGGATATACTGAATTGCTTTGTGTACTCCACTAACTGTATTCTCTAAGGGCTTGAATTAATTGTATAAATGTAGTGAGATATGAGACACCTTAAAGTATGTGAGAAATCTGCAAAAGAATGGCAGGTACAGCAGAAGGTCCCTGGAAGACTGTCTTAGAGTGGCATTAGAAGCCAGGCCTTGGGACGTGTATATGGAAAACTGATCTCAGAGGTGTTTGATGCTATTTAAGATGTTCATAGGCTCTGTGAAGCCTCCACATGGGATTAGACATGACACAGGACCCACAGGAGACCAGTGCTGCCTGGAGCAACAGGAGAAGAAAAGGCGATGTTTTAGGGCATCTCAAATAGCTCTAGAGGTGGTGAACCATGTATCTCAGGGTGGCTCTTGCACCTACTGACGTACATTGGGTAAATTCACGGACAACATGTCCAACAGCAGATACCAAAGGAATAGACAGGGATGTATGCTCCAATAACCCTAATACAAAACTAGTGAGTTATAGGGGAATAGGAGAGCAATGGACTCCAAACAAAAAGCAGCCAGACTCCTGTGCTCCAGGGTGTGCCACACTCCCCTATCAGCACGCACTAGGGCTACCATCAAAGACAGAGTGCTGGGATAGGTGGGTCATTGGTATAACCCTGTAGGAAGTTTCTTTTGTTAGTGGAGTCATTCTGCAGGGTCTGTCAGCTGTGCTAAGTCTTTCTCAACGACATAAGAAACTCTAATAGTTCACATACAGGTGTTCACATATGAACAAATATTTTTATATGCTTTAATCTGAAAGTGAATGCCACAGTCCATGGCAATCAGTGGTTTAGAAGAATAGAAATAGAACTCACCCCCTGATTTTCGTAGATGGGATTTCTCCATTTGCAGAAAAATTTGAAGATTTCATTAGGGACATGCATTGGGCATTGACTGGTTGCATCCTTCCTACGGAATGGGCTCTAGCTGGCAAGTGGTACATAAGGTGTTTCAGCTGGGGCAGACAATGCCCCTTGAGGTTGATATGTTAGAATGGATTTACATTTTATTCCTCCATCTCTCTCTCTTTACAATAACTGAATAATCACATGCTGATTTCTATTATTCATAAATGTTATTGCCTAAACATGTCAGGTTTTTTTAATGCTACTATAATAATAGAAACAGAAATTGCTTCTGCCCTTTCAGAGATGTATTTAAGGAAATGGAACCTGAGGTATCTCTCTTCTGCAGCTATGCAATTCTAACCCTAAATTCCCGGTGCTGATGCTCACAGAAAATTTCCTGGCACATTTGTGACTCATTTGTCTCAGAACTCATTTTTATTTAATTGTGACCTGTAGTTTTTATTCCATAAAGTCATGTAGTCAAAGACATTCATTCTGCTTTCTCTTCTGAATTCTCGCTCTGGTACTTTAATAATTTTTTGTCTCATTATGTTGTAATTCACATGCATATTTTATTGGACAGGGACTTGAAAGCTAGATTCCTGCATTAATTCACTTTCTACAGAAAAATGAGATGTTAGCAATTTACTAAAAAAAAAAAATGTATAGAAAGACTGGTATTATATAACCAATATGCAAGACACATAAGCAAGTGATTTAAAAAAAAAAAAAGAAAATAAAGCAGAAAGTCTATTTTAAAAGTTCCAAAAGAGTTCAATCCTGGGTCTGAATGTCAATGGGTATAAATCATTGCTCAGGAGTTTGAGGATTTCTATATAATAGGAAACTGCAAAAAAAATTAGGCTTCTATTGTTAGCTACAGAATTTATGAAATGATAACAGCATGATTGCAACAAATCTAATAAAGATAATATCTCCAGGCCAGTTTCAACAAAAACTCCATCTGGTTTCTGCATTGTGGAAGCTCATGCTAAGTCCAGAATGTTGATGGGGCTTGGAGGTGGAGTGAGTTTGTTCAACCTTGTGCCAGTTTCCAGAATGTGACAGCCAGGGTTTTATTTAGCCTGGCTGGTAGCTATTACAAATCTAGATAAATTGATTGACAAGCACAGAATACATCTGTTATCTTTGCTCCATGCTTTAATCATTTAAAATCTGATTATAATTTAAAAAACAAAATGAAAGTGCCTGCTTTATAAATGTGTTGTAAACCATTGGCTTGATCCTTGCTGTGGTTTAACCTCAGCTGGCAACTAAGCACCACACAGCCACTCACTCACTCTCCCCTTCAGTGGGACAGGGCAGAGAATCAGAAGAGAAAAAGTGAGAAAACTTGTGGGTTGAGATACAGACAGTTTAATAGGGAAAGCAAAAGTCACACACACAAGCAAAGCAAAGTAAGGAATTCATTCACCACTTCCTATCAGTGGGCAGGTATTCCACCATCACCAGGAAAACAGGGCTCCGTCGCACATAATGGCTACTTGGGAAGACAAAACGCAATAACTCTGAGTATACCTCCCCTGCCCCCAGTTTATATGCTGAGCATGCTGTCATATGGTATGGAATATCCCTTTGGTCAGTTGGGGTCAGCTGACCGAACTGTATCCCCTCCCAAATTTTTGTGCACCCCCAGCCTACTTGCTGCTGGAGCGGTGTGAGAAGCAGAAAAAGCCTTGATGCTGTGTAAGCACTGCTCAGCAGTAACTAAAGCATCCCTGTATTATCAATCAACACCGTCTTCAGCCCAAATTCAAAACATTGCTCCATATTAGCTACTATGAAGAAAATTAACTCTATCCCAGCCAAAACCAGCACATCATTTAGCTACAATTCTGCTAGTTGCAGAGTTTTTTTGGCCTAAATGAACCGATTTTTCTTTTTGAGATAATTTCTGTAATTCCTTAAGTAGATTGCATTAATAACATCTATGATCATCAGTTTATTAATAGCTGGGGGAGACGGGTAGAAATCAAGGAGCATGTGAATCACTGTTCAAATTTTTTTCAGTTTAAAATAGGGCTCGCTGGTGATCTTATAAATAATGTCTCACAAATGCAAAAAACTTAGAGTGATCTACTGTTTTCATAAAACTGCAGAAAAAAATCTTTTGACTTTGCTCAGGATTTAAACCTTAAAAACTATATACAGATGCGGAAAAAAAGTTTCATCTGCTAGCAGTTCTTCCTTCTCTCTCTCTGAAACACAATATTTATTTGATATTTGTATCTTTTTCTCTAATAAAGTTTGTGTATGTGCCATACAAACCAAAGAAAAGTAAGTGTACAGTACATAAATCTTTCTCCATTCTAGATTTCTGATTTCATCTATGATAATCCTATCTCATTTCACACATATGTCAAACCTGTTTAAATAATTTGAGATACAAGCCATTTTCAGTGACTGTATGGTAGATCTTCCAGAGGTCCAAAATAAGGTATTGGATATTTGATACCACCTATAATTCTTTAAACAGCTTTTCAAAGGGAAAGCCTCTATGTACCAAACCCTTAGAAATAACAAGGCACATCTTAAAGATATTGTATATCTCAGTTGGAAAATATTATTCTCTGTCAGCTTTTTCAGCTTTAGAAACCCAGATTAACCCCAAAATGTGTAAATCTCGAAATGACATGGAGGTGACATGTTTGCCAGTATCTTTGCCTAATTTTGTATAACACATTCACACTCAGAACCGATGGTCAGTAAGGATTTACATTCTCATTGCAGAAATTAACATAATCCAAAATTGTTCTATTTATGGTGGACATTCCATAGTCCTAAAAGTCAAAGTAATTTGGAGGAAAAGAAGAAGCTGCCATATTAGAAAAGGCTGAATGACTCAACAGATGCAAAAATTACACAACCATAATTCCTTTATGACAAGGAGCATGTATATTGTCAGGTTTTGGCCTTTTCATATTTAATAATGAATCTATAATAAATAAAACATATTTTAAATTTCATATAGACTGTGCAAGTGTTCATATATATATATGGTGTATCCAGTATGTAATGTATTTTTAAAAAAAGTGCAACTTGAGGCTTTCTAGAAATATGTACAGGCTGTATATACATTTTTTATATGTTCATGAGGCTCTGAAAATACAATAGGTACTTGTAAAGATTTACTGCAAATATTTATCAAACAAAGATAAATATCAGTAATATGGTTTCCTCATTTCTTCTGACAGATTATGTCATCATATTATGAAAGGAAAATTGTGTTCCCCTGGTGACTTTGACAACATTTTTTATTCCAACAAACTCCAAGTTTTGCCTCTTCTACAATACCAGATTTGTCTCCATACATTCTTCTATGTCACCTAGGAACCTAGCCATATTTTTACATATATTAAATAACTAACTCCAAATCCCTGCTGTAAAAAAAAATAATAAAAATTCACACCAGCTTAACTGTACACATACTTCTGAACCACACAAAGTAACCTTAAATGGGAACAGGGGAGACATGTTTACCTTTTTGCCTGAACAACATAATTGTTTTAAGCAATACTGAAGAAATGAATAATGCAATCAGAGATGTTAGTAGGTGAATGCAAATTACAGCCCAGAACTGGTACGCTGTACCAAATTTAATTAATATTCTTCCAAAACTGACATTTTGGCCTACTTTTTTTTACAGGAGGCAGAATAATTTGAGTTAACCCAGACAATTTTCATAAGGTTCATAAAAATGCTCTCATTTGCATTGCAACCCATTTCTTAAAGTAATTAAAAAAATAATTTCTGGAACATTCCTTCAATCTTTTTGTCAGTATTCTTTCTCCAGTTTTAATCCATATCCTTATTTCAATGGCTTTCTTGAAAGTGTCCTGGTTAAAAAGAAGAAGAAGAAGAGAAAGAAAGGGAAGAAAGCTTTATAAACCCCATTGCAATAGCCTCATACCAATTGTTTCCTCTATTGCTTGGAGCGTTATGAGGTTTTTTTCCAAGATGCTATCTCTGGTCTATTTTCACCTTATTCTCTAACCCCTATAACCCTTGGGCCAAGAGAGTCAGTTTTAATCTCCAAAGATGTAATAATAAACAATGAAGTTGCTAAGATTACCTCTCCATTTTCTAATGGCAGTGACCCAATTTCGGCTGCTCTTGCAAGGACTGCTTAAGCCTTTTGAGGAAGTCTGAGATGTGCAATTTTAGGAAACAGCCTTTCCCTGTCAATTCCCGCCTTTATCTTGGCTTCTTCTCCTGATGAATATGGAAACTATTTGTTCTCTTTTCCCTTCCTTCCCATTTTAGTGTCACATTTACAAAAATCCTTGAGCTGTTCCTTTTGAATAGGGAGAAAAGAGGGAAAATATCAGATTGTTAGGACAAAATCAGGAAGGCAGTTAAAACACAAAAGGTTTTAAATGGGCATAGGCATGCAATCATTTCCCTTAGAATGATGAAATCACAGTTTACCAGCAAAGATGATATGTAGAAATGAGCTCCCCTTTCTCTTACATGTTAGACTCCAGATATACAAAATCAAAGAATTATATATCCACACTTCAGACAAACTAACAGATAACCTGAACCCGGATCCCAGGAATATCGTTCACAAAGCAGTTACATTTAGTGAGCTTCCAACAGTCCTCAGGACGTTTTGCATTTTCTAGTATCAGTTCATCTATAGAGGGCTTAGAAAACGATGTAAGCCCTGTATACACTTGCAGATCTTTCTTATAGTCAGGGTGATTTTTGGTTCCATTTTCCTCTTGATCTTAGTGGGGCTATTCACATGAGGATTGTGGCACCGAACCTCAGATGTTACTACAAAGTCATTAACGCGTATAATACATTTTACATAAAGAAATATAGAGTTTTCTATTAGGTGGAAACTTCTAAAGCATTAATGTTCTTTCATATACTAGACTAGTTAAGAATCTCTAGGAGTAGCAGAATTTATTGGAATACCTAATGTATTGGTAATACAATATCTCAGGGCAGTTGCATAAAATTTCAAATTTCTATTGTATTTTCAGAACCAATTATTTAGTCACATTTCATCACCCTTAAATTCATGTGTTAAATCTCTGGAGCCTTACAGAGGCCAGCTACACACAGACAGCACTTCCCCCCCAACTATGTATTTAAGGAGAAGTGTCACAGGCCACAGTCTGTATTTCCTAGCATTGTGGGAAGTACAAGAATTTCCATAATTTTTCACTTTAATGCACCCAATCAGCTATCTGATAAGCACTGTTGCAAATACTGCTAGGAACTTAGTCTGTATTTTTTTAAAAAATAAGGAATACAAGACCAAGAAAAGCATCCTGTATCACTTAGGTCAATCTGATGAACTTTAAGCATTTAAATTAAGTAAATAAGAGGTAGATTATTCTAGTCTAATCAATGAACCTAGCATTAAGATGTAGATTCACATGAATTTCAGTCAGGTCTTCAGTACCTGGTTAAGTTTCAAATATTTAACGGTAAAAACACAAACCTGAGCCTGGTACTTATCTATGACAAAATTAGCCTGTATTTATTCAGGTCCATTCTAATAGTATTTTTCCACCTTCTCATTTCAGACACTATCCTAGAATTCCTCTCTTTGATTATTTGAAACTTTCTTATGCTTTGTAGCCTGAACTTATTCCAGTTGATTTTATACCTGCTTGATCATCCGAACCTGCCACAGTCACAAACTTTTCATTGAGTAGAGTGACTTTGTGGGAATAATGAACATATAAAATTTTCCTTTGCCAATGAAGTTTCTTATTGTTACAGTGTGGGGAAAGTGATTATGATGGCAAAGAAATATCTAAATATAAATACTTTCTGTATGTTATTCTCACTTATCCGTATTTGGAGAGGACCACCCATGCATAGGACTCTGTAGGTTGTCATCAGGCAGAGCTCTACTGCATCTACATCAAAAAGAAAGGCATTGGGTGGCCAACATATGAGCCGTTCAGATATCATCTGTGTAGACTTTCCCAGTTTATTCAATATTATTCCAGGCAGTAGATATGGAAAAAGAAGATCTGAAAGATATGATACCTTCAGAACATTATCTTTCCAAAGTATTGTTAATGTGGCTCAATGCTAAATTCTGTAAAAACATGTGTTCTTCTGAAGACTCTGGTAACTGTGTTAGACAACTGTCATCAGGATGACTAGTGAAGTGGAAAAGAGAACCAGAGTCAATAAAGGTTAATAAGAAATCAATCCAGACGAATATGTGAGTACTGAATTATTTTATAAACTTGTACTTGGACAACTTAACTTTGTATGGTACTTGTTCACTGAATTTTAACTTCACAGATTATATTACAGTTGGGATTCAAGGGATGAAACAAAAGATAGCAGATGAGGAAAAAAAAAAAAAAGAAAAGAAAGAACACCAACACAGCTTTAAATTAAATTTCTTAACTAATAAATCTTACATAAAATTATCTCTTAATCCCAAGAGTGCTTTAGAAAGTCCGAAGTTAAATAAATAGCAGTTGTAAAAAGAGGAAAATGAAATCAAGGATGTAGATTTCAGCAAATAATAGATAAGAAGTTAATGCAGTAATTGACCTATTTTGTTTAAGGGTCCAAGAAAAGAAAGTGGCCAAGACCATTTACAGTGTACTGACATATGATAAAATATCAGTATTACCCCAAAATGTTTTTAAATACAGACTATAGGACAAATGCTTGGTATACATCATGTATATTGCTATTAGATAACTAACCTTGAAAGAACTGATTAACAGTGTCTGCTCAAATTTACTGTCCATTTTCCAGTCTAGTGTGTCCTCTATCAACTTTTTCAAATCAGGAATCTGAGATTGGAGTAAAGGGGAGTTCCTAAACCATTGTAATAAAAATAAAAAAATAAAAAGCCCATTAAGTTTCCAGAACTCTCCTGTAATTTGTCTAATGGATATTGTGCTGTAATAGTCTTATCAAAGAACCTTATAACTAAGAGCAGTATAACTGACTTTTTCTTAAGGATGCTCTGTACTCCCAGGAAATCGCAAAGTGACAGTAGCATACGTGGGGCTCAGGTCTTCTGTGCAGAATTTAACTCTTGAGGTATGCTAATATCATAAGTAAGAACTCTTCCCTGTTGCAATTAGTAGCAAATCCTAGATAGAACTTAAATTATCTTTAATTGTCCAGATAGAAAAAAACCTGAAAACCTGGGAAACTTCCTCAAATGAGCAGATTCTTGTTTCTGTAGCTCCAAGAAAACTATTGGTTGCTCCATCCTTCTAAAAACATTTTCATCACTTAACTGCTACTCCCATACAGACTTCTCTTAAATTTGATATGGGACTCAGGAAGACATAGATTTTCAGATTGCCTGAGTAAAGTCACATCTAATAATGAAGAAATACTATTACATTTCCAAAATCCTTCACGGTAATTGTTGTTATTTTGGAAAAAGGTCACATAGCTGGACTCTAATTTTCCATCAATATTTATAATAATAAACTATATTTATTGAAAACTTAGCTTAACTAGTTAGGATATGCCTGCCTATTTTTTATTTTTTATTAATTGATGAAGTCTTATTTCCACTTTTCTTCAAAATATCAAGTGCAACTACATGGTTGCAATGAAAAGGCAGTTGTGCAATTGGTACAAATCAGGAGGCATTCACAACCTGTATAGAAAGGCCCTCAATTTAATTAGATAATACACAGGTAAATGTTACAAGTGAACCTCCAGGGTTAGAAAAGAGACAGCAATTGGATTTGCAGCAAAAGGTCCCTAAGATGTAATAGTGTCTGAGACCATTCTTCAGCTTCAAGAAAAGCTGCCAGAAAGGACTATATCCTATGATCTCTATTATGCATATGTCCTGCTTGAGAACACCACTGGAAAACACTGTTGTCCAGTTTAGTATGAAGACCATCTTTTTTCCTGCAGTTCATGTGCAGAGAAATAAAAACTTCTAAACCAGGAACACTTTGCCCAACAATTTTCTCTCCTACTGTTGTTATCTGTGAGCTTGATTATTAATGTGTTCCATATGAGTAACCCAGCAGTTCTGTGTTATTCCTATGAAAAATCTAAAGGGACTGCACAGGCTGTATGGTAACATAATGTCATGGTTTAACCCTGGCCAGCAGCTAGAACCACGCAGCTGCTTGTGCAGTTCTCCCCCTTCTCCCTGGAGGGGCAGGGAGAAGAGGGAGAAAAGGAGGGGAAAGGGAAAGGGAAAAAAACCTCATGGGTCGAGATAAAGACAGTGTAACAGAAATGTAACGGAAAAGGAAAAATAACAGTAATCATAACAGCAACAAGAACAACAATAACAACAACAACAATAATAATAATAATGTTAAAAGAATTTACAAGACACAAGTCACTCTCACCACCCAGTAAAACGGTGAATTGGCACCGTCCCAAGCAGCAATCATGAGTACCCCCAGCTAATCCCATTTATATACTGAGCATAACATCTATGGTATAGAACACTCCATTGGCCATTCCATTGTTCTGTCTAGGTTCTTTATCAGCTTCTACGGGAAGCTGAAAAAAGTCCTTAAAAAATATAAACGTCACCTGGCAACAACTAAAAGAATATGCACCATTGACATTCTTTTCATACCAGCACAGCAACCACGAGAAAAAAAAATATTAACTCTATTCCAGTTGAAACCAGGACACATAAGGGTTTTGTTAAACAAGAACCTACCTAAATGACTATAGTGAAAGCTAAAAGGCAATGAACATGTCCTGGTCATGAACAAAATATTGATGTCCTATTATACACATTTATTTACACCAAAAACTTGTAATATCCCTTGCCATGTGTTGCTAACAAATATACTAAAGCTGTCATAATATAAATAATAAATGCATGAAATAGACAAGCTGTTGAATAGGTGTGGTTCTGAGGGACCATGTCTAAACTAGGAATCCTATAGAAAGGATTTATACTGGGTTTTCACAATCTGTTTTTTCTGTAAACAAGATATTTTTCATATTAAAGGTGTCATTCCAAAAAGCATAGAATGATTACAATAGGTAGGACAACAAAAGATATTAACATTAAATTCCCTTGTAGTAAGAAAAAAAAAGTTAAATCCTGTTTGTTGACGGGATCCCTAATTGTAGCTTAGCTAAAAAGCATTTTTCCTTTTCCTTCATTCTGGGCAAAATACAGCAGCCACAACTGTCTTGGAGTTGTACCATCCCTTGGAGAGATTTCTTTGGGCTGGTAATTGCAAGTGATTAACAAGCTTTGGTCATGCCTCTTCCCATGCCATGACGGTACTGACAGAACAGATGATAAGGCTGCGCTTTCTTCATGGAGCTCGCATGGGCTTCTTTTTTATCATCTGTATTATTCTTTAGGCCATTAAAAAGAATCATCTGAAACTTCTGTTTTAATTCACTTATTGCCCATAATGTACAGAATTTAATTTTGGAACAATTAATTAAGACGTTCCCTTAAAATACCTTTGCAAATATGATTGGGGAAGAAGGCAGTGTTACTTTTACACTATCTTACCTATTCAAGGGAGGGGATTACTTCTCCTGCAGATGTAATAGCAGGTGTCAGTGGAGGGAGCAGCTTTGTATCAAGTTGTCCTGGCCCCTCACAGATTAGGCAGGACCAGACAGAGGTGGGACGGAGCAGCAGAATTGGAATCTGACCCAACATTATCAGGGTGGGTCTTTCTGCAGTCAGCAGCAAAATACCCATGACCAAGATTCGTACACATATAATTGTTATGCAAGTATATTATTTGAAGACATTATCCTATAAAAAAAGAAGGGTTTTCTTGCAAACAAAAACTTCAATTTTATTTTTGCATATAAAATACTTTTCTTGTCACATAGTAATCTTCTGTAAAAAGGAAGTAACGTATTGTTCTTGAACTGCTGTCCCATGTTTCAGATCACAAAAATCAAAACTTATCTATTTGCTATATTTTGAAAATTGCATGAGATGTAAAATTCCATATTTCCATAGCTCTAATGTCAGTATCATGTCTATTCCTCCTAAAGAGTAGAAAAAAAAAAGGTAGAGTATTTTGTACTTGGCAATTATATATTATGATTTAAAATCTAATAGGTCATATGTTATACTGCGGACTGAGAGTCATTGAAGGCGCACTTGGAGGACTGCAAGATAATCCTGATTTATGAGAGTCAGAGCATATTACCTAGCAAGAAAAGATTTTATTGAAAATAAGGTCACCAATTTCTTGGGTTTATAAGAAAAGCTTATATAAAATTAATGATGTAAAACAGGGTGGAGGGTGTTGAAACCTTTTGTAAATTGAAAGTTTTCCATCTGATTTCCCTCCATCTTCTCTTTCTCTCTCACTTCCTTTTGGACTGAATTCTTTCCTTTCCTGAGATTTTCTATGATTTTTCCCCTTTTCCTGTTAACAGTGTATAAAAATAATAAGCATATGCTGGAGCACTGAGCAAAAAGGGGTATAGATAAGGGAGAAATTCCTGATGATTTGATTTGAGTCATGTTGACCTACCATTATGTCCACATCCTACTTCAAAAGCACTTAAAGTGTAAAAGAGCATGTGGTGTATTTTGGTTTGTTCCATCTGGAATTATTTGTTAATTCTAATCTTAGTATCAGTTTTCTGGTCAAAGGAGGTGTCCAGCAGAGCTGAAATCATGAACTTTCCATCACAGAGAATGACTTGCAATGACTACCAGACTGCATCAACTTCCAACTGGTGATCAGTTGTGATCTCCTGAAACATAAACTGTGTATTTACCAAGGTTTTTCCTGAGCATCTCATTAAAGGTCATGGTTGTAATTTGATTTCCAGGAGAAAGGATGACTGTAACATTTTCCAATTTAAATACAAGGACAGCATAGGCTGTAGTGATGCTCAGTGCTTCATTATAAGCAACTGTGAAAATACCAGAAATTACCAGAGGTGCTCGCCTCAGGATATTTCTAAAACAGTTTCTTATCGGTGAGACTACCACATTAAGAAATTTACTATAAAAGCAAGTGTCAGAAGAATTTCCTGAGTGGACTTGGTTAAGCAACATCTTACATTCTTCTGTAGGCATCCTGTTCATGTAATTTCCCATTAGTTGTGAATAAAAGGCATAGAAGGAAACAGTGGCAGTTTTCTTTCTATTGCAGAGGCTATCAATGCTCAAAATTACATTTTCTTTGTCTATCAGAAGAAATGTTTCAGTACTGTGAATGGTATGTCTTACTCTATTGTATTACTCTATTGTCTCCCTCAATATTTTATTTGCAGGTAACACAGGAATTTTACACATGTCATGCTGCCACGATGTCGCATTAAGAAAGGCTGAGAGAGTTGAGGTTGTTTCAACCTAGAGAAAAGAAAGCTCTGGGAGGCCTTATTGTGGTCTTTCAATACTTAAAGGGGGTTTATAAGAAAGATGGAGAAAGACTTTTTACCAAGGCCTGTAATGACAGGACAAGGCACAATGACTTTAAACAGAAATAGGGTAGATTTAAATTGGACATAGTGAAGAATTTTTTTAAGATAAGACACTGGTGATGAGGCTCTTGTTTTCAAGTTTCAGGGTTTAATCTGTGCGGAAAATTTTTTTTTTTGACTCCTGATTTTATTTCAGGTGCCTAGTGTTGATTGATTGACACTTTTAATGCATGTATTGTCTGAGAGGTTACTGCAGTCCCATCAACATGAAGACTCTCTCTCCTAAGTTGTGTCTATGCAGTCAAGTGTGGAATCGTGCAAGCTAGGACAGAGCTACTTCAGAAGCTGCTAAGCAAAGGAACTTACAGACTTTGCCTTCTGCTTGGGTATCACACAAACACAACTATAGTCATTTCAGTACCCACACAAAAGCTCTCAAAGATCTCACTAGGGTCACCATTCTTGAGCTGTGGTGACAGTGAGTCAGGGGATGCTCTGAGATCCACACAATACAGAGAGGCTTTGGTGTCACTGCAAGAGAGTTCTCTCCCTAATATTAAAAAAAAAAAAAAAAAAAAGAATTACTCATCATTAAAACAAAGAAACAAACTGTTAATGAGCTACAGATTATCTTGAACAGATACAATCTACTACTTTAGCTAAAATGAAAGAATAAAATCGGTAGGGAACAAATATGGGTTTCAGTTGTATGTACAACCAGAGTAGCACAGGACAGTTTAGTTATAATTTGAGAAACATCTGAAATAGGAGATGGCAGTCCCCAGGAAGGTTCAACAGCTCTTATCTGCATCTAAGATAGTGCTTGCATGACCGTAAATTCACCTGATTAATCACCAGTCATCTCAACGTCTTAAATTTCAAAAGCATGGAGAGTTACATATACATAATTTAAATATGACTTTGTGCGCTTACAGGCCAATTAATTCAGATTAACATTTAGGGGCCATTTGGGATTTAATACACAGATTTATGGTTTTAGCTAATTTTCTATTATGCTAAATTCTTGGTAGTCACCTGATGTGATGCTGAAATGTTTGGAAGTTTGAGAAGTCAAATTTCTGCTCAAACAGTGAGGAGTTCAAGTGATAGAACTGTAAAATTTGGACAAACAGTATCTGAAAAAAAGAAACCACCTATGAGTTGAAGAGTCTATCCTCAAGCATATTTACTAGGAGAGAGAGGTACAATGTACTGGTTTCTCCGGGTGAAGTTGGGTTTATGCTAAAACACTGGACTTTTCAATGATGTGAACAGTATGCAGCACTTCTGTCAAGTCAGCTGTTGAGGCGATCAATTGAAAAGCAGAGGGAAAAATATTGGGGATATGTTTTAAACAATTATTGCAACATTAACCAGAGTACATGTGTCCGTTATCCAAGATAAAAGGTGTAGTTAAGTGTTGTACTTAGGCTGGAAGAAAAAAAGCAACCTGGTTTTAGCCCATTTAAACCAAATTTGTGAGTTCCAACACAAAGTCAATCAAGTCATATAACATAATATTAAAAATATATAACCCATTCTTCTAAAAATCTCTGAAGATTATTTCCTTCTACATGGGCCAAAAAATCACTTACCCAGTGAAAGTCATTATTGCCCGTATCATGCAACTTGAGATCCTTCAGTTATGCTGAGCAAGGATAACAGATCTGGAAACCCTTGTGCTTTAATAGGATTAGCATCTAATGACCTTGTTTTATTAAGAATGGATGCATAATTTTATAATTAAAATAATTTTTGAAGCAGTTACAACAATTTTGAGTTTTCATGAACAACTACAGACTGGGTCATTAAATAATATTATAAAATATTATCAGACTTTCAGGCTTTCAAATCATATTTTTTTATAGATATTGCAATTTTTTCAATGGATTTCAGCATATCATAGATATGTATGCTTTCACCTACTCTCATGATTTAAAAAGAACCACTGAGGACCTAATATTGAAAGTTAAAAGTGTAGTTTTGCTTATGATATCCATCTTCAAAAAATGTTAAACAAAGTAACACCAACAATTTATGGCCATCTTATTTCACTTTAAATATACTGTCAAGATTGCTTTTTTCGCTTCAGGAGTGGGAATATTTTCACTGTCAGCCATCATGTACATTAATATAAGGTTTGGCTCCCAAAAACTGCCTATCATTTTCTTTTGAAAAGCAGCTTTGGAATATTCATTTGAACATTTGTAAATATTGTCATCCAAAGAATTATCAGTACATTCACTACAATAGAAAATAAACACATACTAGAAAAGAAAATTTTTAGTCTCCACTCCTGTGAAGCCATCAGAAAGCATTGCAGCTGTCTGCATGGTTGTCAATGGGTATTTTCCCTAAACTTATCACAGTTCAAAAAACTTGAAAAATTTCTTTTGGAAGTACAGGAGGGCAAATAGGACAAAGCATAGGGTAACTGTTTTTTTTGTGAAGTCAGTATGAGTAACAATAAAAAATCTGCTCCTTTTACTGTTTGAAGTGGTGCCATGAAAGTACTTTTATTCTGTATGTCCAAGGTTGTGCAAGACAACAGAAGAAATCCTTCCTGCAAAAAGAATAAAACAAATAAATAAATTGCCTGATGGGCAACTAAGACTAGAGGTTGAGAGGACAGTTTGCCAGTCTCAAATCTTTACTTCTTAGAAATATTTCCTTTAAAAAAAGCCTGATGATGATGTAATAACCCCCAAAAATCTTGTAATTAAGAAAGGAAATTCCATTAATTAATATTTGTGTGATATATTCTTGCCATACAAAATTTGGTTATTATCTCATAGGTTTTTGGAAAATTAAAATAGAATTGAAAACTTTATCAAAGCTCAAAGTTCAGTGATAGCTATAATGGATTATATACTTTGGATTTCAAGAGTTACAAAGAACAATATTAAATCAAAATGACCAACACAAGACTAGCTTGCAAAATTTCAACCATTAACTTGGAACAAAGGCTCAATATATAGTCTAAGGCAAAAGTTTGGTGTATCGTGGCATAGCTATTATAAAAATCTGTATAATACCCAAGTAAGAATGAAGGAAGGAAATATTCCTTGCAAGTTAGTTGTATTTCTCTATCCCAGATAAGCAAGCTCAGTTAGTATCAGGCTCTAGTCTGTTTTTTTTTTCACTTGGCTGCTTGAAATTAGAAAGCTGAAGTGCTGAACACAGGCTGAACCATACATGGAATCATGTAGATATTGTCAATAAGGAAATAGAGAACATTAATCTGTTCTCTCTGAGGTGCTTACTCCAGATATGAAAATTCTGTTTTCCAAAGTGAGGCCAGCTAACGTGGAAGGAGTCTTTCCAGATAAAAGGAAAGGGGATCATGCCAGGAAAGTCACTATTTTTTACCTTTGGCCCTTCATCTTTCCTATGTTTGATCTCCTATAACCTTGCAAAGGGAAAGGAGCATCAAGACCTCAGTGCTAACCGGGAACAAAATCACAAGTGATTATGTTTGATTTTCTCGTACCTGTATAGTTCTTCATTACTCTGCAACCTATTTCAAATGATTTCATTGTTAAATGTAGGATTACATTGAAGTCACTCATAAAGTTTGACAAGTGAGAAATTCTAGTATAACTTTCAAAAGCATGCCATATGTTTCATTTTGTAACAGACCGTTTTTTAAAGAACTACAGTTATTCAGAAATAGAAGGAGAAAAGTACTCATACGTCTTTTCTGGTGGTTAAAACGAGCACTCTGTATCAGAGCAACATTTGGATAAACAAATCTTTCAAAATGTTTAGCTAAACACCTTTAATAACAGTTTGTGATGAACCTCTTTACCTGGCGTGACCTCCTAGCTCTATTTAATTCAATAGCAAAACTCATTTACATTAGGGGGAACAGAATTTCATGTCAGAACTCTCCAAGAAGTAACAAGAAAAATTAACCTTGAACCATGAAGTACATTTAACATGAGCTATACCTGCAACATAAAATGACCATAGTAATTAGGATGGTATTCAAACAACCTGCTAGGGAACATAAGGCAAGCTTAAGCATCCACTATAGCTTCTAAGATCAAGACACTGATGACTAATTTGTCCTGTTTTCTGTCAACTCAGCCATACCTTCTGTACGGTTAATAGAGAGAAGCAATTGCAGTGCCTAGGTTCAACATATATAAGAGTCGTAATAGGTGGTCAGAGTACAGCCTTTAATCTTTACCTGTTCTGTAATTTGGTTAAGCACAGTGAAAATGAAAATGTATTTTTAAAAGTTTAATTACTAATCTGAACAAGACCTAACTTTAAACCTGGAGCAGATTAGAGAAACTTTCCTGGGGGAAAGAAAAAAAAAGGACAAAAAAAAAGCACTTTATTTAATGCTTATTGAGAAGTACACATTTCAGCCTAGTCAAGCTTTTTTCTTCCACTAGAACCACACCATTTATTAAAAGTGTTGTTTTAAAAACTACTTAAAGCTATTGTTCAATCAAATTTTCTGTTAGAGCCCTGCTGAGAAAATTGATACACGTTACCATGAAATTACTTTCTGGATGGTGACTATGTAACTTTTTTTTTCTTTCTTTCTTTTTTTTTGGTCTTAGAGTGTAAGTCTGAAAGAAGCTGAGTGGAAGCATAGCTAAAATTATTCGTGCTGCCTAAAATCCCCTCCAACCTTTCCCAGTCTGTGGAAAATAAAGTACTTTTTTTGAATGCACTGTATTGCTGTTGACTAAATATCCATTTCACTGCTACAGTTCCTTCTGGAATTTAAGAGCTATTAAAACATAAAAATTAGTGCAGTCTAATTTTCCTCTATGACCTTCTGTAAATAGGATATATTTCTTTAAGAATAAGGCAGGAAAGATTTAAAATTTCATATCGATTTATTTTTCACTCATATAAATAGCATTCAGCATTTCATTTTTTGCGGATGAAGTTTTAGATTGCTGTTCCCTGCCATTATTCATTGGCAGCCAAGGTAAGGAATTCATATATATCCATCTGTCTATGTTCTTGTAAGGTCACATGTCACAATGAGAAATAAACACAGAAATCTGTCTTGTAGTCCTGCTGATATACATTGATGTATTTCTATTTCTACTTTCCAGCAGGTTTCTACAGCTGATATCCACAGAAAAAAATTGTTTTAAAGAGGAATGGGATTTAATCTTCAGTAGTTGGATTCTAATGGGGTAGATAGATTTCTCTCATACTGCTGTGTATCCTTCAGTACCTGGAATCCCAGCATGGCTGTTGGGGATCAATTATCATTCCCAAAATGTAAATCACCATTGTAAGATCTTAATCAAGACCGAGAAATGAGTCATGTGTATTGAACATTTTATATTTTTATCTAAAGAGAGGATAAATTTACATACATCACATAAGGACACGGACTTTTCAGTAGGACTCAGTCCTTGGACATGTGAGTTAAAACTTCTCTATGTATTCATGAGTGCGGAATAGGTCTTTTGAATTTGCAGCTATCACTGAAATCTGAGGTTAATGGTCTGAAGGAATCCGAAACCTTCTGCAACTGTCTTTTGGTATGCGGAGAGGTTAAATGCTTAGCTGTTACTATATCACTGACATAACCCATATGCTTAAGGTATGAGATAACTTCTCAGTTATATGAAGTATACCTTAGAGCATCAGTGTGGACCAAATCTGTTTTTCTGTCTCCTGTTTCTTGGGTCAGACTGGGGCTTTTGTCTTAAACAATAAAGCAGCCTCAGAACTGCTCTAAGCTCTGCCTGGCTGTAATCAGCTGGCAGGCAGACTGCAAGAGTAATGAATTAAATATCTCTTCTCTAGCTCATAATTTTTTCAGCAATTAGCAAAACAAACCCCCACCCTACTAAACCTGTTCACCGTTTGGATTTCACTATATAGAAAGAAGTCAAAAGGAAGAGAATTTTTCTACAAGTAATGTGAAAAAACTGTACTGACGATATGTGGTCTTTTTCTGGCATGATATATGAACAGAATACTTCAACTTCACTCCTCTGAGGTTTGGCATGCTAATGGAAGTTTGTGTCATGCTAAGTTCCAGTTTGATCATTATATTCTATCATCAAATGCATTTTTTGGATGAGCTTGTGAATACTTGAATAAATATTCACATATCAAGCGTGATTTGAATTTCCCAGATGAAATTTAAAAAAAAAGGAGTTGAATGCTGATTTTGGAGTATGTATCAGCAGAAATGTGATTAATATAATCAAAATTAAATATGCATTTTGTTCCACAGTTAAAGATAAAAATATAGAAGTCTCCTAAAGATTATTAAATTTACAATGAAAATGTAAATAGATACAAATCAAAATATAAAAGTGTTCCCAACCTGGATACCTAAGTAAAAGGTATGATTTAATTTTATAACTTGACTACTAGAACTGTTCAGAGAATAAATCAATTCACTTATAACATCTTGGCTATTTCTGGTGGTTATGCTATACATCTGTATATGCAAAGAAATTCTGCTTTTTTTGTGATTTTAAATGTACACATTGTTCTAAATGAGACTGTAAATTTTTATTTTGGTAATGAAATATTATGTGAATCTATTCACTGAGAAGTTACTGGAGGATTCATAAGAGTTTGCAAAGTGTGAAGGGACTATGAAAACAAATGGGCATATATGCATATTGTACAACACTGTCATATTAGTGCTTCTGGGAAACATTGATAAAGAAGGCGGACAATGTTTGACTGCTTTTTCCTCTTTAGAATGCAAGCTTCTAATCTAGATGAAATATGGCAGATGTAACAAGAAATAAGGTAGAAATACTGTAAGAAAATACTCTATGGTCTGATTGACAATTCTCAAACTGAAAGGGGACAATCTTGATGACAGTTTTAAAACATATGCCAACAGTAGTACCTTTTTCATGTAATATGTGCATATTATAGAGCTAAAAATGAACACAAAAATACCTCAAAGCAGCAATTTAAATTTCTGAAACTAGCTATCTCACAGTTTCAAACATGTCATTGTATTCTATTATGACCTGATATGACTGTGACCTGAACTGCCGATTTAAGGAAAACTCTTTTGGGAAAAGAACAAAAATTGATTCTCCAAAAGGCTTTAAAGTCAAATGAAGAATTTACTATTCTTGCAGATCAGGTGAATCAGGTTTGAAGTCTGCCAGGTTGGTAAACTTCTTCAAAAGCAAGGTGTAAATCCTGACCATAAATATAAATCAAAATTGCAAAACTTTCAGAGGTCTTAGATTAGTTCACAGTAAATCATAATTATCTCACTTTACTTTGCCATAAATATATTTTGCACAGAAAATTTTCCAACTTGATACCACACTAATGGATGCAATAATCTTTATTCCCCTGACACAGAAGAATCCAGGTCTATATGTATGTAAATGGGGATATTTGAAGTTTAATTATTATGCCTGTTCAGTGATGACTAAGTTTATTGTGGAATTAATGACAGAACTGTAAGCATGTTTAAAATCATGTAAGCATGATTCTAACAGTTGCACCACACATTGTTGGGTTAATTTCCATTAAATGTCTTGGTATAAAGTTAAGATATATGAAGTACGGATAAATAATCTAGCAGAGGTCTGAAGGTGAAAATTCTGGAGAGAACTTTGCATGGAAATGTTTCTTATATTTTTATTTTTTTCTTCCTGGGATAAAATGGCACCAGTCTTGTATATTGCTACCCATATGTTATCAGTGAAACCTCACAGTCAGTTTGAACAGTGAGTTCTTTTCTAAAGTCCTCATTATGTTCTTACTACCATTCTGATGTCAGCAGGACTAGCAATTATTCTAAAAACACTTAAAAATGGTATGGCAAAATATAGATATTCTTCTTTCTCTCCCAAACTCCTACATGATAAGACATTTGAAAGCCGCTTGCATGCCCAAATTCAGCACCTAATAAACGTTGCTGTATGTTCATCCTTCTGGAAAGTCTGTTCTCTATTTTAAGTAGTTGAAAGTTTAACTTCATCAATTTGCTATGAAAATCTTGTCCCCAAATGCCTATTGTTTTCCTTTCCTCATCTTTCTTCAGTCTCTCACCGTTCCATACTTAAGATCCTCCACTTTATCTTCCCACATTTCCAAGCTTAGTGTCTGACTTGCACAGCTTTCTTTTATGTGCTTATCATTACATTTTGGGGTATAAATGTATTTTTGTGCATTTGCAGTTCATACACAAAAGAAATGGGTTTATTAGGTGAACCAAAGTTTGCAATTACTGAGTTGGATCAAATTACCAATTTGTACAGAGATTTACTTTGTTTTTTAAAAGGGCTCAGGTATATTCCCTTTAACATGCCCCTCCAATAAACAGCAGTATTTGAATCCTGGTACCTGAACTAGCAATAAGAATATAACTAGTAATAATCTTCCTAATTTGGAAAGGAATGATTATAACAGAGCACATAGAACAAAGAACACGAGAAGTCTGTGTAACACAATACATATGTATTAGAAAATGTACAATATACCCAATACACAAGCAATGTGGTTTTGCTCTATCATCTTTCACCTTGTGATTGATGATACTTATAATAACCCCTGGCCAAATTATGAACAGAAATTAAGAGAGGTTTAAACCTGAGAAACCAGGTTCCAGACAAACTGATTACAGACATCATCATTTATTTGGAAATTCTGTGCAACAATCCCTATAAAATGAAACACTAAGTTAAATCTACTGTGACTCATACTGTGGATGGTCATTATTGCTGTAGCAATAATGGTAGCAATTAGAAATTGGCTACAATTGCAATGAATAGTTATGCAAGGGCTCTTTTGATAAGGGTCATCTTTTTCACACCCCTGATTGCATATCACCTAGAGAAGTGAAGTACTCTTCCCGGATTAGGATTTAAAGTTACTATGACAATGATAATAATAGTAATAATGGTAATAATAACAATACCACAAACATTTGCTGTGGAGTTACAGAAAATACACCTGTTTTTATTGTTCAGAATCTAGTGAGCTGGTTCATCTGAAATGAGGACAGTTCTGCAGTTTTCTCCATTCCTCAAGTGAAACAAAGCTTATGTTTGTATGGATTCAGAGTGACTCATATGCCACTTTTGTCCTTCTCCTGAATTGCCCATACCAAAATAAAACACTGGAAAATCTTTATTTTTATCTAAGAGACGGAAATCCTCCCCAGTGCAGTCTGATTCCAGCCTGACTCTATGACATTATATTTATGGCCTGTCATTTTAAAGAATGAAAAACAATATCAAAATTAAGCTTTGAGCTTAGAATTTTTTTTTAATAATCTGCTATTATGATTTAATTACTGTTCCAATGACTGTTAGATCTTGCTTAGATCACATCTGGTGCCTCACTGTCCCCTCTGAGGCAGTATGACTCAGAACAAGTGTGCCTTACCAAGTTTACACCTGAAATACGCAGTGCTCCATCCATGCCCACAAAAGCAGTGGTTATCTCACAACACTTGAAGAGTTTTCTCTTTTGTTCCAGGAAGGAGAGTCATTTCTTGAAAGTCTGATTTTTCTCCATTTCTGTTGCACTGCCAGTCCTTGCCAAGCATAGAGCTCCTCAAAGAGAAGAAATGGTGCAAAGCCCTTGAGAACACCTTGCAGAGTTCTCGGGCATTAGTAAACATGCATTAATAAATCTGTGGTGTGCTCTTTTACGGCTCACTCCGTCTGTAGGCATAGCACTTCCCTGGACTGGTACACAGATTCCGAACTGTGGCTGTGCATTTAAGTAATTCCTTCTCTGCTGCACTGCTGCTGAATGGAGAGAGGGATTGGCAGCTCAGGTAATCCAGTCTAGCCTTTATCTTGCTGCTCACATAGGCAAAAGTGGATACCTAGGAAGCAGAGAAAAGAGAAACCAAGAATGACACTTCCCATGTGTTTTCAAAGAGCCTCCAGTCACCACATCCCAGCAGTTTTGTCACCAAATTTAATAAGTCTTTTATAGGGCTTACACTGGTCCATCAGTCTTTTTATGGGGATGCATAAGGAAGTAGGGCAATTTTCAGTGCATGTCCCTTTGGCTTTTAGTGAGAGATGTTAACGAGATCATAGGTGCTTCTGAATGCTTGCCCTCATGATTCTGGAAAAAGGAGGCGGCCACATTTTCCAGAATACTTCGAATTCATAGAACCATAGAATCGTCTAGGTTGGAAGGGACCTTTAAGATCATCGAGTCCAACCATCAACATAACACTGCCAAAACCACCACTAAACCATGTCCCTAAGCACCACGTCTACCCATCTTTAAATACCTCCAGGGGTGGCAATTCCACCACTTCCCTTGTTTCAAGGTTTGATAACACTTTTGGTGAAGAAATTTTTCCTAATACCAATCTAAACCTCCCCTGGCATAACTTGAGGCCATTTCCTCTCGTCCTTGGGAGAAGAGACCAACCCCCATCTCTCTACAACCTTCTTTCAGGTAGTTGTAGAGGGTGATAACGTCTCCCCTCAGCCTCATTTTCTCCACCCTAAACAACCCCAGTTCTCTCAGCTGCTCCTCACAGACCCTCCTCCTCTAGACCCCTCACCAGCTTTGTTGCCCTTCTCTGGACATACTCCAGCACCTCAATGTCTTTCTTGTAGTGAGGGGCCCAAAACTGAACACAGTATTCGAGGTGGGGCCTCATTAGTGCCGAGTACAGGGGGACGATCACTTCTCTAGTCCTGCTGGCCACACAATTTCTGGTACAGGCCAGTATGCTCTTGGCCTTCTTTTCCACCTGGGCACACTGCTGGCTCATATTCAGCCAGCTGTCAACCAACAGTCCCAGGTCCTTTTCTGCTGGGCAGCTTTCTAGCCACTCTTCCCAAAGCCTGTAGCATTGCATGGGGTTGTGGTGACCCGAGTGTAGGACCCAGCAATTGACCTTCTTGAATCTCATACCATTGGCCTCGGCCCATCAATCCAGCCTGTCCAAGTCCTTGGTGTCTGCAAACTTACTGAGGGTGCACACGATCCCCTTGTCCAGGTAATTGATAATGATATTAAAGAGAACCAGTCCCAATACTAAGCCCTGGGTAACACCACCTCTGACCAGCCACCAACTGGATCTAACTCCATTCACCACCACTCTTTGGGCCCAGCCTTCCATTCAGGTTTTTACCCAGTGAGGAATGCTCCCATCCAAGCTGTGAGCAGCCAGTTTCTCCAGAAGAATGTTGTTGGAAATGGTGTCAAATGCTTTACTAAATTCCAGGTAAACAACATCCACAACTTTTCCCTCAACCACTAAGCGCATCATCTTGTCATAGAAAGAGATCAGAGTAGTCTATGAGGACCTGCCTTTCATGAACCCATGCTGACTGGGGCTGATCACTTGGTTGTCCTGCATGTGCTGTGTAATGGCACTCAGGGTGATCTGCTCCACAACCTTCCCCAGCACCAAGGTCAGACTGACAGGCCTATAGTTCCCCAGATCCTCCTTTCTGCCTTTCTTGTGGATGGGTGTCACATTTGCTAACCTTGAGTCAACTGGGACCTCCCCGGTTAGCCAGGACTGCTGATAAATGATGGAAAGTGGCTTGGTGAGCACCTCCACCAGCTCCATCTGTACCCTTGGGTGGGTCCCACATGGCCCCATAGACTTGTGTATGTCTAAGCGCTGTAGAAGGTCCCTCACCATTTCCCCTTGGATTACGGGAGCTTCATTCTGCTTCCACCCCCGTCTGCTAGCTCAGGGGGCTGGGTACTCAAGGAACAACTGGTCTTACTGTTAAGGACGGAGGCAAAGAAGGCACTAAGTACCTCAGCCTTTTCCTCATCTTTTATCAGTGTGTTTCCACCCCGTCTACTAAAGGATGGAGATTCTCCTTAGTCATCTTTTTATTGCTAATTTATAGAAACTTTTTAAATTGTCCTTAATGTCAGAAGCCAGATTAAGTTCTATTTGGGCTTTGGCCCTTCTAATTTTCTCCCTGCATAGCCTCACAACATCTTTGTAGTCCTCATGAGTCGCCTGCCTTTTCTTCCAAAGGCCATAAATTGTCCTTTTTTTCCTGAGTTGCAACCATAGCTCTCTGTTCAGCCAGGCTGGTCTTTTTCCCTGACAGTTAGGTTTTTGGCACATGGGGACTGCCTGCTCCTACACCTTTAAGACTTTCTTCTTGAAAAATGTCCAGCCTTCCTGGACTCCTTTGCCCTTCAGGACTGCCTCCGAAGGGATTCTGTCAACCAGGCTCCTGAAAAGACAAAATTTCATCCTTTGGAAGTCCAAGGTGGCAGTTCTGCTGACTCTACTCCTTGCTTCTCCAAGAATTGAAAACCCATTTCATGATCATTTCATGATCACTATTCCCAAGGTTACCTCTAACTGTCACAACCCTGACAAGTCCTTCTCTGTTTACAAACAACAGGTCCAGCAGGGTACCTTCCCTAGCTGGCTCACTCACCAGCTGTCAGGAAATTATCCTCAACACATTGCAGGAACCTCCTAGACTGTTCCTTCTCTGTTGTATTGTATTCCCAGCAGATACCTGGTAAGTTGAATTCCCCCATAAGGACAAGGGCTAGCAATATTGAGACTTCTTCCAGCTCTTTATAGAATATTTCATCTGCCTCTTCATCCTGGTTGGATGGTCTGTAACAGACTCAGATCTTCTGAGTATAATGGAAAAATTGAGCATAATGTAGGCTGCTGAACACTCTAAACCCTTCAAAATCTATTTAGAATTTTAATCAGGTTTGTCACTTCTATTGAAAGTAATTAAAAATAAAACTGCGAGAAAAATGCTTAAAATTTAATTTCTCCTGTGATTAAACATTATTTCTTCCTAGTGCTACAATTATTTGTATGTATTATTTATTCAAGTCTCAAGTATGCCTGAAGTGTTCCAGATTTCCAGATAAATTACCATTTACAGGAAAATGATGATTTATTTATTAATTCCAATTAGGGAACATGCTTAAAAATTCCCATAGTACAGGAAATATATACAAGAAATATAGAACAAGTTCCATGCAACTGGAGGGTTTTTTTGTTTGTTTGTTTTTCTAGTTTTATCAGGAGCAAAGGAATATAAAGGATTTCAATTTATGTGTAAGCAGGGAACAGACTGTAAAGAAGGCTGAGAAAGAGACTTTTTCTCTAATTCAGGCTGTCAGATCAGAAACCTGTGGGTCTCAAGAGAAGAGGATATAAGCTCCAACTGTGAAAGTCCTAGTGCTCTGATATATTTTTACAAGTTGAATTAATCACTTTATGATAAGTAGCACTAACAGTCATGGGGAGATTGGGAGAAAAAATAAAACGCCTGCTGTAGGAAGTGAAAATCTGGAAGAGGTCATACAGATGAGGCCTCTGAGAAATAACCAGAAAAAGAAATTATTCAGATATTTTTATTTCATGTCGTAGTAATTGTCTTGTCTGTTCTGATTTGCAAATCAGCTTATATTTTCATAAAAGAGTAGCATATTTTTCTTCAAAGTAAGGAAAACTCTTCCCAAAGCTCAATTATTTGTTTGCTTTTAGAATTAAGTTGGGAGACTCACAGGACATTTCCAAAACTTCTAACAATATTGTCTTGTTACTTTATTACGATCTACTTGCTGGTTTCTACCTCTCACTTGTTGCTTTCTATCTGAAGTATTTACATGATCTCTTTGCAGAACCGGATGATAGAAAATATATCAAATCTAGCCTCCTATGCTGTTTTTATGCCATTTAAATATTTCACTTTTCTATGTCTTCTATTCTCAGTGTCACCACCCCCAACTATCAGTTCAACACCATTACCAATATCAACAGGCAGAATATGGATGCAAATCAGTTACCAGTAACTGGTTGGATTTATGTCGTGTTCTTGAGAAGACTTAATCCCATGCCAGTCTTTACCAATGTGAGCATTTCCAGTGAATCAACAGAATGATGGGAAGTACATGCATGTATAATATTACATACTTGCGTAACTGTTGCAGGATCAAGGTTTTAAGCAAATATATTCATAAGTTTCAGACAGTTTTTTGTGCTTAAGATACCACTTCTAATTTCAATTTTCTATTTCTGCGTCCTTTCTTCCCTTCCCCCTTTTAGCCTCTTTAGTCACCCAAAATCCTGCTGAACAGTAAGAAATTAATGGTAAAGAGTAATGATTGTATGCAACTTGCTGAGAAAGAGATTTTTATGCACCACTGATCAAGATGTATGTGGCATTCTAGCTCCTTGCTAAATATTGTAATTTTTCATGTTCATAAATCATCCATAATAAAACATACAGAAAGAATATACCAATGCTGAGTAAGTATGCAAGGATACTAAAACTAAAGATGATTTGGGAGGAAATAAGTCTCCCATAGAGTTTTCTGAGTGAAGATCCCTATGACAGTGTCTTAGGGTACCTGAAGCAGCTTCCTACAAGAAGTGCAGAACAATGATGTGGAGGAGCTGCACTGCCGATTCTGTTGAATTTTGATCCAAAGCCCATTGGCACTAATAAAAATAAATTCATATTGATGCTAATGGGTTTGGCATAAAACTCATGTTATCATCCACCTCAAGCTAGACATGTGATAACAGGGCAAAACCTCTGCAAAGCATGGTTCTGAGACACTCAGGATAAAAAATTTCTATGTGTCCTTTCTTTCAGATTCACAGATATCAAGGTCAAGTTTTCCAGTCCAAAGCAGGACTTTGGCTGTGTTTGTCCCTTTCTTTATCCAGTTTGGCAGGGAATTTCAAGATTACTTCTTCAAGGAAGATGGCATTCCCAGTATCTCTTTAGTATTTGAATACAGTTTGATAGTAGAGACATGCAATTGCTTTAACATTGGTACCTGGCAGAGAAGTGGAGACATAACTATAGCCTCCCTTAATGTGGTTTATGTTCCCTAAATATTATGCCATTTTAAAAAAAAATTAAGCCAAACATATATTTGCATGTGTATGGATATGTATATGGATATGTATATGTTTACATGTATTTGTATAAAAGACATTTTGAAGTAGATTGCTAATAGTAAATGGTGCAAACATGAATAATTATCTTGTAAAAAACATGTTTTAAATGTCATGGAACACTAGCTGAAAGTATTACCCTATTTGATTAATAAAAATTGGCCTTATGGCCAGGGTAATTTCAAATTTGTAGTCATTCCAACATCTTTTGTTCATTTAATTTTCAGAAGCTGCTGAGGGTAGACAGATTTCCTGTTTTAGGAAAGGGTGTGAAGGAGGATGGAGCTAATGATTTGATATCTTCTTAAACAGAGACAAAAATCTGTAATGCATATATCACATACTATTCAAAGTGTTCTTGTTTTCAATTTATGAAACTAGCTGGCATAAATGTAACAAAATTTAAACTGTAAACTACAGTTGAAATATCTTATGGCAAATCACAAGATGAGTTGTTTATTTCTGTTAGGCTTATTGCCACCACTTGACCTAATTATTTTGACACTTCTGCAGTAATACTTGGGAATAAAAATAAATTTACAAAAGTTGTAATAGGGTTTTTTCCCCTCAGGGATAAAAATAAAAGATAAATTTTTTCTGAAAAGGAATCAAAATAAGCTACCTTTAAAAACTGCAATGTAAATATTTTAATTAAAAGTTCTTACCTTAGACTGAATGAAGATCCTTTTCTGAAGGAAGGGGAGGAAAACGTAAGGTGTTCTGATCAAAAAAGAGATTAAAGATTAAGCTCTGCGCTTTGGTTATTTTTATGTTGGGTCAGTGTTATATAGATCAAATGGACCCTACTTGCAGCGCTGGGACTATAAAGGGAAATGGAGATTAAGGAGTCAGAAAATGATCATAATAATACTGTTACTAGAAAAATAGACACACGTGTCTTCCTTCTTTTATTATAATTTTGGGCGGTCATGTACAACTAGTGGTTGAATGAGAGGAAAGGACTTTTCTCCTACCAGCAACATGCTGTCAGTTTTTCAAAAAATGTCAAAAGAGATTTGGAATTCTCCAACTCCACGTCCTTGGCATTCATTTACAGGTATGAACAACTGTACTGCTGTGATGAAGCCCAGGAGATTAGTAAGTAATCAACACCTTTGTTTTAAGAATATATACATACATATATAGACATATCGACACCTAGTTATTCTGGTTTTGCAAGGAAAAAT
Source organism: Pluvialis apricaria (assembly GCA_017639485.1). Classification (NCBI taxonomy): domain Eukaryota; kingdom Metazoa; phylum Chordata; class Aves; order Charadriiformes; family Charadriidae; genus Pluvialis; species Pluvialis apricaria. The sequence continues at coordinate 175,865,626 of CM030007.1, forward strand.
TAATTTATGCAGTTGTCCTGCTTGCTTTGTTGGGAAGGAAGAAAATAAGCCACCTAAATAACAGTGCTGGCAGGAAAATTTAAAGGAAAGAGAGTTTTTAAAGTCACTGACATTTTCTTCAGGAAAAGACAGATTTAAAAATAGTTTTCTGTTCAGAAATCAAGTTAAAAGTATCATTTTTTGATCTATTTAAGCTGTGTCACTCTGGTTTCACTCTCCTGGCAATTTTTTTCAGGATTTAAGTTTTGAGGATCGTTCTTTATTTCCTAACAGACTTGCTCTCACATAGCATAAGACTCCCATCAAGCATCTTGTCACATTGGCCATAAGTTGAGGCCAAATACAAATTCCTTGATCGTAAGAAAGCATGCAACAGATCAAAAAGAGGAAAAGAATGTTGATCCTTATGCAAAGATTGCACTGGTAGACTGGGAAGGAGGAGAGGTGAGAAATAATATCATTTGATTTTTAGGACTGTCCTTGCCTCTAACTAACCAATGTAAGGAACCACTTGAACAATCAGAACAAAGACCAAAACCACTGTACCTGGCAAAGCCACAAAGATAAAAATGAAGGCTGGCACTGAGTTTTATACCCTTTTAACTTCACTGGACTACTTCCAGAAGCAACACACGAAGTCTTTCAATGCTGTTGTCCAAATATATCCACCTCTAAGGACACAGTCACTCTCTTTTTTCTTGTTTTGTTGCACAAAAGGGCATCACCACGAGGAAATGACCTTGCCAAAAACCAGCGTGCAAAATCCTGCCAAAACCTCTAATCCAAGCTTTTAGGAGCTCAGTGATTTACCCGTACTAAAAACCAGCAGGTTAGAACCCCAGAACTTTAACAGGCTGTGCTTCCTCAGTGGCTGCCAGGAACCGTGCTCTCTCCACCAGTGTTACTGCGACACAGTCTTGATCCAAACTTCAGAAATGTAAGGCAGGAACCGAATTAGAGGATCACTGTTATCAAGGGCAGAAATCTCCTGACAGCCAGAGTGACTATGTAATGCAGATTCTTAAATTCAAAAGCAGATTTTCCTATTTTGTTCCACAGGCAACAGAGGTTGATGGTCGTTTGTCACAAATTCATTGTCTATAAGAAGAATGTTATGTATTCTGGGCTTAAGATTCTCATGTTTGTACACAGGATCAGCTTTCTCTCCTACAGTTGTTTCAAGGCAGTGATAAAATATCTGCTTAATACAATCTTGAAAAGTTCTTTAAAAGGGATTTTATTTTTACGTGCTTGAGATACAGTTGCCAAAATGCTTTTTAGAGCTAAAGATAAGTTGAAATAGTCATGTATATTTTATAAATTTTACTACAAATTAAATGCAGGTCTTAAAACTATGTTACTGTGTAAGAGCTAACTCATATTCTGCTTTTGCCAACATTGCCATACTGCTTATGTCAATATCGAATAACTTACAGAATAGTGAAAATTTCCAGAGTACAGCTATGCAGTTAGAAAGAAAAGGATGCAGAACTGTGCACTCAAGGGAGATTTATTATTTCTGTTAATTTACTAATATCCTCATTTTTATTCTCGGTAATGTTATATAATTATTCTAGTGCTATCTATACAGTCCACCAAAAACATGATCTCTTACAGCAAGACTGTTAAGGAATTACCATTCCCTTCACTAAATAAGACTGCCTTTAAGTGATCTAGCTTTTTAAATATTAGTTCCAGCAAGTTTCCAATTCTTTCTATGGGAGAGCTTAAAGCAGGAAACAGATCAATTTTTCCTGTAGAATTTTTATAATGACAACTTCTAACTTAATTTTTTTACAGGTTAAAGGTAAAGGATTGATCATTTTCCAAACTGGATCATCCATCAGAGAAAAATGGAGGTGGTTGGTTTTTTTCCCCCTCAACATAAGTCTGAACTCAGTTTTGCTTCTCATGCACCAGCAGTGAAAAACACCATCCTGTTTCCACATAGAAATGACATGCAAAATCTTCCTTTGGACCTGATATGTTTTAGAAGAGGGAACCAGTCCTGCCAGTTTTCTACGCATATGGATCTAAGATCTGAGCCTATGGGAATTTCATACTTTGAAGGATTTTAAGGTTTGCATCCATATGGTAGACTCTCTCAGCATGTCCTCTAGTTCATACATTGTTTCCCTGAGATGAGCAACATCTGCTATAGGTGATTTATTATACAGCAATCCCTCAACTGCCTCAGTATTTTGCTGCAAAAAGTGCATACTATTGCTAATTTCTTCATACTTTGCTGCAGCAAAAGCTAATGAAAAAGGATTATTAAAATCAGATCAAGCAGAATTTATAAGAGTTGTCACTTACCATGAACAAGATGCCCACCACATACATAGGCATGGTGTATTTGTGCTTCTTGCAGATTTCTTTCCACCGCTTTTCTTTGAATTTTAACATGTTTCTAGTACATCTAAATATTCCACAAATATATAATCCATATCAGCACCTATGCACATAGTAAATGCCTCTGCTGTTGTGTTAATTTCCACCTACTTAGAACAATTCCCCCACTGAGATCTGGAGAGGTTCTGTTAAACAAAGGTCTACATATAAAAACTGCCAGAATTAGAGATATTATGTTGGGGACTTTTTACAAGGGTATGTAGTGACAGGATGAGGGGGAATGGCTTCAAACTGGAAGAGGGGAGATTTTGAATAGACATTAGGAAGAAATTTTTCACTGTGAGGGTGGTGAGGCACCAGAACAAGTTGCCCAGGGAAGTTGTAGAGGCCCCATCCCTGGATGTGTTCAAGACCAGGCTGGATGGAGCTTTGAGCAACGTGGAAGGTGTCCCTGGAGGGGAGTTGGAACTAGATGATCTTTAAGGTACCTTCCAACATAAACAATTCTATGGTTCTATGATTCTATGTTGACACAACATTATAATTCACTTGCCACTATATAGTGTCCAAGGAATGTTTGGTACTTATCTGCACAATTTGTCCATGGGGTAGGCTTTTTACATTTGGTTGTCTTTTATTTAAGTTTTCAAAAAGAAAAAAACAAATGAAAAAAACTCCAACAAAAAGATCCCAAACAAAGAAACCACAAACAAACAAACCCCAAAAGACATTAAAAGACACATGTATCAAACTCCAGCCAGATGAATTTCTTAGATAAAGTTCAGAGATGACTCATACAGCTTATTCATTGGAAATCAACAAATATGCATTATTGCATTTTCCTGCAGATAACGTTTAAATTTCTACAACTGCCAGGTTTCAAACCTACTATGTACATGAAAAAACCTACTATGTACATGAAAATCAAGACGAGTCAGAAAAAAAGACTCCTAGTGGAATAGATTGGTATTTCAATCATTGGTCTGAAAATGCATGATTGTAGAGAAGCCATGTTTAATTTGCACCAACAGTTCATTAAACCTAATATAAGTTCATGTTCTTTAATCCTATAAACTACTGCAGAATTAAGAGAAAAGTTCTTATAATGATCAGTAAACTTTTGTCTTGGACACAGCATCTACATTGTGCATTATCTCAAATTTAGTCCAATGCCTGCTTCAAGTATGTTTTGAAGGATATTGTGCTTTTGAAGCTCTTGTTATTGCTATATGCTTAAGAAATTAGGCTTTATTAAAACATCATGTGAATCAAAAAAGCAGACACAAAGCGTTGTAGAAAATCTTTTTGAAATACTGCAGCAACCATGCATTTCTGATGGAATGAATGCTGAGCACAGAATTTGCATAAGTCCTGTCAAATCAGCTAAGAAAAGCACTCCTTTTTTTCTCTTTCATTACAAGAAGCTAGACAGTGGAGCACCAGCGCTACTCAGAACTTGCATTCTTCCCCTGTTACTATCATAATGAATTATCATGCTAGAAAAGTATATGATTATCTAAATAGTAAAAGACTAAGTGTTGAAGGATTATATCAGATAAGGTGTTATTACATTATTTCATCCACTCTGCAGAGGAAGAAAGAAAAAGACAGCTGCAACTTTTCATGTTAGCAGAGCTGCTGAATTCTATTTTCAAGTATTTCTGTAAAGCCCATTGGAAGATTAAAGTAACAAAAGTATTTTAATATAGCTACTGGGGATGTCTCTGCTGCTTCAGCAAAAACGATACTTTCTATCACAGCAATAGGAGCTGTAGAGATGATCCTTCAGGTTTTTTTCCTTTTTTTTTTTTTTTTTTTAACCACAGCTCTCTAATTCAGTTATCCTGGCAAAATTCTACAATGTGTATTTCACCTGAGGTAATTATTTTCTAAAAGTTATACAAAAGCAAACTAGTGCAATGAAATAATACCACATGGAAGTAGTAGTTATTGGCCTAATGTGGACTGCAGTCAACTTTCCACTAACCTGAATAATACGGAGCTGGGCTAATGGCTAAATCTAGAAAATATGTAGCATCTATAATAGTAAATTAGGCAGCAATGGGTAATATTGCCACACACTGGAATTCCACCATCTAAGCTGTTAAGCTGTTCAAAATGGCTTCTGGCATGCCTTTGTCCATATCAAATTGCAGTCTGCTGAACAATCCCTGGAAGAACTGACCAGTACGTGTGGGCCAGAGACCATTAGCAACAGAAAATTTTACGTGGCCACTAGAAAGAGCTACATGGAGAGCTCCTGTCCTCTATGTATCTGCAAAGAACCAGTTTTGGTGAGGCGGGCTTGTGAACTTTATGTCAGCAATAGCCATGCCAGATTTAGTTTGGCTCCTGCAGAGTCACTTGGGTTTCTGCTCTACTTTCCCTGTATTTGGATGAAGTGACTCATTAAAGCAAGACTGTGGCCTTGCCAGCACTGAGTCTCAGTTGATGCTTAGTGCTGCACCAGAATGCCCTCTGGGAAGTGCCATGGCACTACTTCTGCCCTAATGGGCACAAGAGATCAAGTGTGAAAGACTGATTCCCTGGGAGCTGGCCTGGCTAGACAACAAAGTGAAACCCCTTGGGCTGAGTCTGTGTTGGATCACTGCCTCAGCGGGTTTCGATCCAGGGCTTCAATGTTCAAGGCACCGCATCTACACAATGCCAGTTTAACCCTAGCTGCATTTTCTTACTGAAAACTTTGTTGTGGCCTGAAAACTTTGGAAGTGGTACGCACACGGCTCTGCACCTTCATTAACCTGGGTGGGTCTGAGCTTTGTCTGGGCGACTGACTGCATCATTAAACCATTGAATGTGTTTCCTAATTTACTCTTCCAGGGATATGAATAGATGGAAAAAAAGTCTTGTTCTTTGCTCCCCTGCTTCCTGAGTTTAATGCAGTTTTCCAGCATGGTTTTAAGTAACACGATGAAAGTATGACAGTATTCTGGCTATCACATGGTTGCCTAATCAAACAGGTCATGAGCAGTGGTGAATGGATTTCTTTTCTGTTCACCTCACCTGAGAATTCCTAAGCAGATTCAGAAAGAGCTGGAGAGATAATGAGTTATATAGTAATACATAGTCTTTGTAGTTTCTATAAGATAACTTTTCATGAAAACATTCATAAAATATTTTATAGGTTCATCAGAGAACATCATGGCACAAAGTGTCTTAGAATGTCTTTGATGTACCAAATGTAATTTGTTTCTTCACTGTTAAGGAGTAATGGAAGTTATGACCTCATTCAGATCACCAGCAGATATCCTAGGTACTGAAATATCTGAAAAAGTGACAAATTTTCTAGCTAGGAAATTACAGTCCCCAGATTCAGTTAGGAATTTAAGAGACAGATGTAGTTAATGGGGAATCTATATGCCCTGAATATGTGTTCAGAGGTCCTAAATATAGAGCCTGCCTCTTTTTATGGTGGTTTAAGCACAGAAATGCCAAAGAAAAGGGATTGACCTTGTGGATGTGCAAACTAAAAAAAAAATTGTCCATAGTCAACAGAAACCAAACTCCAGACACAGAAATGCCCTAATGTTAATCTTATTCCAGGTTTTATGGTAAGTACTCACTGCACTTGTTTGTAGCTTATTTGCTACTAAAATAATCAGCCATAATTTGCAATTGTTCATAAATCTGTTCTGGGAACTTGTACAGGTTGTGGCCATTCTCAAAATGGTAATAATGTTGTCGCTACCAGGAGGTCTGTCTGATCTGCATGGAATTTTTCACATATTTCGGCAAACAACTGAAGCCAAAGAATTGCGTTTAAGTAATGATTTTTTAATTATTATTTTTTGGTCATTCCCTGTCACATTAACCAATAATCAGACTTTTTCCAAAAAAAAAGGAAAAAAGAAAACCAGAAGTTTTCCAGTAAAGATAATACTTTTGTTATCATCTACATATGCACAGCAAGACATTTTTGTATATCTACGCATTGTGTAGTTTGACATTAGGGTCAATATAGTTGCCTTGCAGGCTACGTAAAATTGGATGCTCGTAAACTGCAGTAGAGCAGTCAGATGACCTCTTCACCCTTTTCTCTGCTCTCACAAAGGATTTGTGTAGGACAGTTTCCAAACCAATGATTTAGAATTAACAGTATTCGGTGCGGCTCTTTGCTGGAATTAGGGTGATGCACAGGAAATTTCTAGCTGTAGAAGGTACAAGAAGATACTTGGAGAAGCTCAGAAATATTATTAGTCATTGGAGGGAGGAAAAGAGCTCCTCAATAATATCCACACCACTGTTTTGCCAGCCATTTCCTCTGTATGTATAAGAACAGCTCTGAGTTGTTCTCTCACTCTGGAATAAACACTATTGTTTTTTGCTGTGGGTTGTTATTGAGTGTCTGTAACTTGAAAAAAAAAAAAAGAAACCAGGCAAAAATAAATTTACAAAATACATTATTGATTGAAGAGAAAAAAATCTTTTCCAGTCCTGTTACATGCATAGAGCAAATATTATTAATCATCTTAATTACACAGCTCCTTTCACCTCTTTACCAGAGATTTTCTGAACTTGTTGTGTATATTCTTGAATGTCTAAGTGAAACACAATATTTCCAGTCACAAGTTCTTATGCCCATAAGTGTGTCTGAAAGACCTTGCCAAACTTTGTTCTCAGGTTATATCCTTTAAAAATTCAAGGTCTTTGTGGTGTTGTTTTTTGGTTTTCGTTTTGTGAGGGTTTTTTTTATATTTCAGATTAAAATATCTTCATTTTTACTGTAAATCACTTATCTCATGATGGTTTTATTTTGGAATTAAAGGTTGACATAAGACAGAAATGCAGTTTTCTGTGGCATATTCTGCACTATATGGACTGTGAAAGAGTTAGCCAAAGTAGTGGGTCTTTAAAAGTTCCTTATATCTCAACTCCAATGAATTTGGACAAGCTCCTTTGTACCATAATAGTGCTTTACATGTGGAAGAGATCATGAGAAATTTGAACAGGATTTTACTCTTAGGTATATAAACTTGAACAAATTCTTGACAATGACAGGCCTATCAAAGGACTGCAGCCTCCAGCTGGGCAGCATATCCCAGCCAGCCCCACAGCAGACTGATCCTTAGGCAATTCCTTGGATGCCAATACAAGCAATGTTAGAGCCAGTTGCTTTCCATGGTGCAGCCAGCCAAGTGTCCAGATGCTGTTGCTAGAAAAATGTATATCACAATGGAGCACCTGGATTTTGCAGCTGTAATGTTCAGTGTTCAAGTTGCAGTTAAGCCTTCTCAAAGCGTCTGAGATGAATACTGGGAATGAGGAAGACAAAAGAAGTTCATTTGGAGAGTAGCAGAAAGTAAATGTAGAAATGAAAGTGCCAAGCATATGCCTTGTGACAAAACCTTTATACTGTTATCTTTCTGTCCTCATCTCCCAGTCCTGCAGCCCAAGAATTAACCTTGTTTTTGCTACTGTCAGGTCATACCTAGTTGATGGGAATTAGTTTCTCATAGTACCTATCAACAGAAAAGAAACACCAAAGTACCTAGCTATAATGATAAAAGTGAATTTTCCAGATGAGGTCTGATTTCACAATAAATAGAGTTCAGTGTGGCAGGTTGCAAAGCACAATGTGTACGTGCGCCTGCTGGAAATTTAAACTGAAAATCCTTACTATAGCAAAGTAACTTGTTAGAAGTTTAACTGTGGGAAAACATATATCTTTGACAGTACAATATTTTAAAAAATAAATTAGATTTTTTAAAATCTTCTGCAATTGAAGATTCTTTTGGTTTCTCCATAAAATATTGTGCATTTACTACAAAAGTAGCTCCTTATCATAAGGTTTCAGTGCAAAATATTTTCTAGATTTTGATCTTAGTAAAATAACTTTAAAATTGTCTCGTGAATCCATAGGTGAAGCTACTAGAAGATGACATCTTTCCCCTCATCCTTCCAGTCCTGGAAATAGAAGTATTGGGAGATAAAAGAATAATGATGCAATATGCCATAGCACTTCCTCAACAACAGTTCCCAGAAAAATGACATCAGTGTAACGTGAGATGGAAGAAGATGGATCAGTGAAAGTTCTCTAAATAATATCCTTCTACACTACATTCTAGTGTACTTTTTCTCTTATTCTCACAAAGTCCCAGGATATCGAGCAGATATTAGAGAAAGCAGAATTTGTTGCAATGTGACTGGGATTATTAAAATATACTTTTACATTTGCATTCTAGTGCAACTGAAATTCATACATTGAAGATGTCAAACACATAGAAAGTCCTTGGATTTTCAGGTAAGTCACTATTCAGAGGAACGGCCTGTGCCATAGATGTATCAATTAGGTTATCCTGTTATATCAAAGCTCTTTAATGGCATATGCATATATTGTGCCATAGCATGGCACTCAGAAACATTTAATTTGAGTTTAAGTCTGTTACTTGCCTAACAGCTTTCTGTATAAACAGCAATAGAAAATTTAAAATCTCCCTTTAAAATAGTGGAAACCTTTGTCATCCCACTTCAGGATAAAAACTGAAAATGCAACTTTTATGAGCAAAATGATTCCCAGGAGAATTTGGGTTTGGGATAACATAAAGAGAAATTTTTAGCTTGTTTTCTGCCCAAAATTTCTGCCAGTTTTAGTAGTGGCAAATGAAATTGCTAAAAGCCTCACAGGCAGACATGAAGTACTTCTGCTTTTTCATATCTCACTACCTTTGTGCAAATATTTTTTACTTTTATGGCCAAAAAAAGAAAATACTTCAAAATTGCAGGCATAAATCATCAATTTTGTGAATATTTCCCATTGAAATGTATCCCAAAAGAAATTTTCCAAAGAGGTTTAGTCCTGGCATTATAAACATTAGTGAAACACCTTTGATTTTACATTAAATTTATTGGCATAACATATATTATACACAGCAATGACATTTAAATTGTACTCTTTCACATCTTAGGCTTTGTTTTATATAAAAGATGAAGTAATACAATAAATAATACAGTGTCTTGTATATAAGAATTTAAAGATTCTTAGAAAATATGATTTGTCTGGTGTCATCCCATAAAAACTATATAACACAATGAATGAATGTTATGAGCAACCGTGGTCTTCTATGCAATTCTGGGATTTGTACACAGGAAAGAATTTTATCTGTTGAATGGTGGCACAATTTTAGTTAAATCAAATTGTTCATTTAAGGTGAGTAAAGAGGACGGTCTAGGAGAGGGAGAGAATCATTCCACCCTGCTGTCTCCCTTATTCACAGTAAGCAGTTCTAGCGATTACCTAGTATGACAATGAGTGGACGAAGGGAACAAAAACAGATAGCAGTCTGGGTTGCTGGTCCTGACTTATGACATGAAGGGAAAACGTTGCATGAAGGCAGAATGAAACCATCTCATCTCAGAAGCAGTGCCTTACGCAAATAGGAAGAGCCTTCTGGATCTTCTGAAATACTCCAGGACCATGAAACACCCTTACTCTCCTGTCTTCCATATTCTTCTTGTTGACTTCAAACAGTCAGGCAGCTTCATTAAGCAGCATTAAGAACCGTTTACATCTGCCTAGTCTGTACTCTTTGAATCACATATTACCTGCTGGTTAGTGCTGGTAGGGACCTCTGAGATTACCATTGCAGATGACCTTCAGGCAAGCAGCACCACAGTTGAGCAAGAATCTAAGAGTGTAAAAGAACATCATTTTTTTTCTTTTTTTTTTTTCTTTTCCAAAGAGAAATATGTCACTTGCTTGCCTTAGTAGTTATTTCAATAATGTTTTTCCACAGCAACAGAGCAGGAAGTTCAAGGGAAATAAATTGCAAAATTAAAGCAGAGAAACATGTTGTCTATTTTTGACACTGTGTATGCCGTGGTGGATTTGAGTAATATTGAAAGTTCTTTTTTTTGCTTCGAGTTCCTACAGCTTATACCAGACTGTATGTATTAAGCCTGAGGCGGGGATTTTTTAGCTACTGCAGTGATTTTAGAAGTCACAGGACTGTGTTCTGCGCTCATATTTTTCCCAAATCCCGAACAATTGACAGGTTTCTTCCTCAAGATAGATATCTTTCATCTGTATTTTGTAGCATGAAGTAAAAGTGGGACCTATATGCTGCTGAAAGCTCAGAAAGGATGCTTACCTCTGTGAGTGATGTTACTCACTTCACAAACTCAATTGTTTAAACACAGTGGGTATATTGGGTAGGGATTTTATTTTTCTGTTGCATCACCAACCGCCATTACAACTTTGTCCTTTTAATTTTTCACACTCCTGGTTTAGAACAAAGCACAACCAAGGCTTAAATATCAATTTTTAAAGCCTCAGGAGGTCCCAAAAAAGTTAATGACCGTAACGACTAGTATCTGTCCTACTTCTACAAGCTTTGCAGATGCTACAGCAGCAAAAGAGCACAGTTAAAGATGATACTTTTGAAAATCCATTACTAATAGCATTTAGACACTCTTCTAGCAAGACGCAATCACTGTATGAGTAGTATCATGCCTGCCAAAGCTATAGGATATTCAGGACCTTCATGTGTTACAAGCCAATTAATTCATGCTATCCCTCATTATCATTGCTTGACTTTTATTCTTCTACTATCTTGTATGTAACCTATACCCAACTGGTTAATTGAAAGCCACTGCCTCTTACTTAGGACAGCCTTGTGACTGGACTGAAGTCTAAGTGTGATATCTATCCATGAATGATGCTTTCATGCGAGATTGTTGTTGAGTAAAGCTCAGAGTGTCTTCTCTCATTCTCATTTACACTTATATTTAGCCAGCACACTCAGAGGTCTCTTTCTACTATTAGGGTATGTTGTCATGCCATATGACTGAGATTGAGTAGACAAAATGGCAAGGATTCATCTCTTAATAAAAGAGCACAAAAGCTTTGCTGTCACGCCAAATTCAGACTGCTTACAAGGAAAATAAGAGGCAAAATTAGACACAAGGTTCTCAGCCTGCTTACAGATGGAAATTCTGATTCATGAAGTCATTACCGAATGACACACAGCACTATGTTCTACTGTTCTCAACTAAAAAGATTTTGCAAGGTATTTGGCTTTAAAGGAACACAAAAGCAATGTTTGTACCATCAGATGCGTTAAAAAGCAATGAATACTTCTCTTTGAGCTGCAAGGTTCTGTCTTAAAGTTGAGGTATAGAATTTATATGAGTACTTCTTCAGCTAATGAAGTCAATGTAAGCTTTAACTTCCGAAGATGGAAGTAAACACTTTATTCCTGTTATGAAGGGCATAACAGTACATTTCCTTTTTTTTCTGTATCCTTTGTTGTCTTATTAAACCAAAGTCTACAAACCCTCATAATGACTTCTTTTCACATCCATATCCCCTTTCACAAAATGGACATACAATCAGAGCAGAAAAGTGATTGTATGTCGTAATTTACAATTATTCGCTTATAAATTTCTCCAAGTGCAAAAATGAGAGTAAAATCGTGTCTAACAAACACAAGTGTTCTAAATTGGATTTTAACATTCCCTGAATGATCAAATGTATATTACCACTACGATGTTCACACAACTACTTAGAAAGAGTGCACTTATTGCCCCAGAGCCAGAATTTCTTTTCATTCCTGGGTTTGCCCAAAAATATCCTATTCTAACTAACTGATCTATTCCAATATGCTTTAGGTCAGTGCCCCTGAATGCTTTAGTCTGTTAACAGAGGGACCAATATGCAGTTGTACATTGAAAAGAAAGTGTTTTCTTGCACAATAAGACTATTTAAGAACTATGTGTACTAAATATAAATGTATTGCTTTCATATCAGCTGCCAAGTAAATTAAGCGCCTTGCTTAAATTGATTTATGTAGATCAGAAATTAAAACATCCAGGGAGATATTCACTATTGGAGGAGGTGGTGGTGGGGAGTGTATATATACGCACACATATATACACACACACATATATATGCACCTTGGGCCTTAATTATCTCCATTTATCCATGCATAAAGATACACATACATAGATCAGGATATAAGACAACTAAAAATACAATGACTCTCCTCAAACAAATCTTTTAAAGGACTACATATTGTAAAATAAAAACATCTTGTTGTGTTTTTGTGAAAAAAAAAAATAATCAATACATCCAGGTAAATTACACTGAAAGTTAGATAACTCTATCTTTTATTATAAATACATATTTTGAAACAGAAACTAATTTTGAATTTATTTCACTTATTTATGTCAGGACTCAAAGTCTAAAAAACTAAAAGCATTTTTTCTGAAATAGAAACAAACAAAATATCATGCTGTAATATCACTTAAAATTGCAAAAGTAATTGAAAATATTTTCTTGCCCAGGGACTTGATCAAGATAAAAACTATAGTGTAACAATGTCTGATTTCTCTTATTAGTGTCTAATAAACTCTTTGTACTTTTTTTTTATATGCTGCAGCACTGTATCATTTGAGACATCCAGATGCAAAAATTAGTCTGAGAGTAATTATCCAATCTTAGCTACTCAAGAGTATAAACTTAGTGGCCTGCTATTAGGATTTTCTTTGTATGGAGTACCCAAATATTAAGGTTTGCTGTGAACAATCCTGTATGAACTTAGCTGCTCTCTCGATCAAATACTGATCTCAAAATATGAGTGTCATTTAGAAGTGTCTTTCTTATGAAAATTAGGACATAGAATTTTTATAGGTACTGTGTCCAGAACAGAACTGCCGAGTATCCATTCTGCCCTAACTATCTTCAGAAAGTTTTCAGTGGGTCAATAGAATAACATAAAGGTAAAAAAACTTACAGTATTTCTTCTCAAAATGTATCAGTTAGGAACAGTAGTCATAAAAAAAGAGTTCAGCTAACAATTTGGGCACAAGAATAATTAGTGTAAAAATTAGTCAATTAAATGTCAAGTACATAAGCTGTAGGGGTAGTTTCTCTTTGTTGAATGAATAATATTCTGCAATATGGTTCAAACAGGAGAAGTAAGAATAGTCATGGTTGGTTTAAAGTTAGATTTGATCAGTTCAGATAAAGCACTATATGGTATAAAAGTCTGATATTGATCCAGAAAAGAGATGTGTACAAGAAGCCATAGTTGAAACCTTATCTGCTGACTAGTATTCTTTCTGCAAGGAATGTCAGTATTACAGCACCTCAAAGACTGAGGTGCATATTGCCGCACCAAAACTACTGTAAAATAGAATATGTTGAGAAAGTGGTAGAAATGACAAAAGATATAGAGATTAGATACATTTGTTTATGAAAACATGTGTGAAGCTAAATGTATATGTGTATTTCACTTGTTATTCATGCTTTCTTTTTCTCTTTCTATGTCTTTGCTCTCTTTACTCCATCGTCACTATTCATCTGTTTGTATTAATGTATTCCCCCAATTACAGTGGCTGAAACTGCTACTTAGATAGTCTGCATGTTACAGAAAGCTTGTAATTTTCAAGCAAAGAACAAATGTTAAAAAGATTATAAGTTAGGGGGAAAAATACACACTAGAAATAGACTTCCTGGTGAAAACATAAGAAGACTAATTTTATACTAAATGATGGTTATTATATGCCTCTGCATTTGATTGATCCATGATTGTTAGGGCATTGGTCTGATTGCAGTCATGCTGCAGAATTCCCAGAGTGCCCTCAGCAGAATCATCAACAAGAAATAAAGCAGTTTTCTTTTTTCACTTAATAAAAGATCCAACTTTTTAATTTAAATCAGACTCTCCATGCTTATCAGAAGGTCTTTCTCTTTCAGGCTGTAATGTGTGTAAGTGGTCCAGTCTGGACATGAATTTCCAAGAAAACTGCACCTACATTTACTGTGCAAACGAGTTTGTCCGAAAAATGTGATAGTCCCACAGGACAGAGACCTTTACTCACAGGTATTTTAGACACAGAAATAATAACACTTCATTCTTTGAAACACCTATTTTATCCAAATTGTTCAAGGAATATTTGACGTAGAAATTCTGAACGCATAAAGAAACAAACAAACAGAAAAGATATTTTCTGTTAACTATATTTCTTTTTAAGCTAAATACCAAAGAAATACTTTTTTTATCCCAAACCCTACTGTGAGATTTTCAGAGATTTCCTTAGATTTACAAAATTGAGGAAAAACACTATCAAGCAGAAACGTGAGCAGAACTTCCTAGTTCTTGAATGACTTGCTACTATGCATATAGTCCGGGGGCTGCCAAATGGAAGACTGGGATGACCCTCAGACATTTAGAATAAACTCCAGTTAATATAATGGAAAGGATGTAAAATTATAGAACAAAAAAAAAAAGACCTGGAGGGGACCCTGAGAAGTTATCTGTTCAAAGGCAGGATTGACAATACCTAAAACATTCTTGACAAGGGTTTGTGCAACCTGTTCTTAAAACTTCCAATGATTCAGACTCTAAATTTCCCTAGACAATATATTCTAGGGCTCTTCAGTACTTTTATGACTAATTTTTTTATAATGCCAACCTGAATCTCACTCAACACACCTTATATTTATAGCATTTCATTTATAATGTTATAGTTGTTTTATAGTGATTCCAAGGGTTAACCTCAAGAATATCTGATAACCACTAAATCTTTGCATATGTGGTATGGTCTAGATTTTTTCTGTCATAGTCAATACATAAAAATACATACAATACCAAAGTCCCGGCTTTATTATCCTACTCCTACCTAAGCACAATTCTTCTGTGTCATTGCAACAGATTTTCTGACAAGAGAAAAGGAGGGCCTTTGTGTATTTGAAAAATCACTTTATCAGTCCTAACAGTCTTGAAGATTGCTGGGAGTTATTAATGGGAAAAGTAAAATGTGGTCAAAGTCCAGTTTCCATGGTATGAAGTCAGTGATAAATCTAGAAAGAGCTTTTTGAAGAAGACGATGGCTACAATATACTGCTTTTTGAGTGTAAGCCTGAACCCCAAATGACTTCTTTGGGCTCAAGGCCCAGGTTTCTTCTCATTTATACTTCTTGAAAGACTGAAACAGACAGAAAATTACAGCCTATACTATTCTTTTTGCTTAGCTTCAAGTAGAATCCTGCTGTGGGCAAATAGGTCTTGCAGCACTGTTCCAGACTGCTGACCTGTACCTCAGCTGCACTCCCAGTGCCATTTTGTGGTCAAAATTTAATACACAAATCAGCTGAGAAAGCATTCCTAGAAATGGTCAAACTTTGTACACCATAAGGACAGGTAGGGTTTGTCACTATCCTGAGCTTGGGTTATGCATCCTCTAACTTGTTATTTGTAGAAGATGGAACCATTCAGTTCCTCAACTCTCCTCCAAAGCCTGTACAGACAAAGTTCAAGACTTTAAAAGAATATCACTGTAAAGATTCTGCAATATTTTGAAATGGTGGATGATGGGAACAGTCTATTGGCAGATATAAATTGTGAGGGATAGAGTTCTCCTAAAAACTTTCTCTTAAATCATTAACAACAGCCACACAATCCGTTATTTCCCTCAGGGTATGATTCATGTTTCTGTCAGGCATCAGAAAGAGGTAAATTTACTGTTTATAATTAAAGTGCTTGCTAATCTTATTTATAGGGGGAACTGAATTTTTTTCTATAAAGAGTTCTTCCACTAGAAAACATTAATTTGTTCAAAATTATAAGAAGAAAGAAAATCAGAAATGTTTACTTTTTAACGAAATTTTTATTGGCTAAATATCCTAATATCCAGGGATTTAAGAGATATATTTAAGACCATTCTTCCTGACACAGGATTCTTCTGATATAGGAAAAAGTATGACCTTACTACCTGACAATGGAAAATGTTATCTGCAGTATGGGGTGCCCAAGGTTCAAGTTCTAGGTTAAAATCAAGCAATTTAAGGTAAGGCCTGTTCTCTATTGCATAAGATTTCTTTCATTTTATTAGGTTGCTTTCTGAAAAAACTCTTCTTTCCACATTGGAGTTAAACGTCATGCTTAAAACATAGATCTTGCATGTGTTCCTTTGTAAAACTAATTATCACTTTTCAACCAGTCCTTTTCATTTAAGTAGTGCATTAATACTATGTTGTAACTTGAAATGCTCCCTAAATGTAAGTTGAAATGCTCTATTTGAAGGATAGAAAGTATCAAAGATGGAATAGTTCATTCCTTCTTTGGTTTATTCTGTCTTCCATGTAGGACCAAGCAGGGAAGATAAAGACTTGCTAAATGGTCCTATGCGTTACATCTACATGTTCTTTAGCCTACCTCAGTTTCTGTGGGCAACTTCTCTCTGATACAGAATCTTCAATTTCATTTTTTGTGTAATTCAGCTTTTCAGAAGAAGACACTGTTTTGCACATTTTCACAAGCCAAACCGAACCCCCAAAGAACTCCCCTGTCTCATGAGGGTAGAAGCAAGAAGACAACTAAAATTAAAGAAACAAAAATCTGATTGGGTTTGAATATATTAGAAATCTGTAAAGTCATTTTCTCTGAAGTCTGAGATTTTCCTGTTTTCCCCTCTTCACCTCTGACAAACACAGTGAATATTTAATGTAGTGTGCTGCACATGAATTACTAAATAAAATTTAATTCACATCTTCCTTTGAGATAACCTGGAGGTTCTTTGATTCTATGAACACAGTTGCCTGCTGATTGCAACAACTCTGAATAATGGATTAAAGGCCTATCAGATAAAACAGGACGAATGTTCACATCAGGGATGAAAAGATTTGTATTTAAAATGTGTACATTAAAAGATGCTTTTTTCCATCTACTTCATAGGCTCAGAAATATGAAGAAAAAAGGGGTATTAATAGAGCTTCAGGTTTTCAGAGCTTTCACTGAAGAAATCTCCAGCTAAAATGAAAGCTACTCTCAGTAAGTACCTGCTGTGTAAATAACGTTTAATGGGATTAAGGAATCAAAGTTGAAAAGTGTGTAGAAAGTGCATAATCAAAGAAATCTATGTGTGCCCAGATTTTTCTTTTTCATATTTTCAAAGCCTTTCAGAACAGAAATGAGAACAAAATATGAAAATGTGAGACCTTGTCCTCTTAGATTCCTTACTTGAATGGGACTTCTTTATACATTGTGTATAAAGAAATATTTCCCAGGAGAGGTCCAGGATCATTTGTACAAACCAGAATCGTTTTGCAGTATTGACACTTTTTAGATTAATATGAAAATGAAATGAGTTCAGGAAAACACACATCCTGCACAAAGTGCTTAAGGCCCACAGAAACATTATTATTCAATTTTGTTGAAGATGTTCCCCACAAAGACACTTTTACAGCAGGCAGTCCCTTCTGGCAATTTGAAATCACTGTGTGAATAAGAGACCAATCATGCCTTCACGGATTGTGCTATTGTGCTATTACTGCTTTATCCCTTATCACGGAAAGCTGTTTTTCATCACCTATGAGAATTTTGGTATGATGGATAGAGCAGGGCTGACAAAAATCTCCTTTTTTGAGGAAATATGAGTAGCTAGATTTAATAATGACACAAGCTAAACTTCTGAATTGCATCTTGGTATAGCTACAAATATTATGAAAGCCATATTTAGCTGTCTGTATTTTTTTGTAAAATCCTCAACCTTAGTGCTCTAACCACATTGCAAATTATTGCTTGAAAATTTTGCTTAAAAGAAAGCTGTGGTTTTTTAAATAGAGCTCAAAGATTGGGTTTTTTTTTCATATGAACCATAAATGTACTCAGCAATTGATTCCTGACTCTACCTAGGGTTAACCTAAAAACTAAAAGCTTGATCTAAAGCCATTGTTCTTAGCACTAAGTCAGCTCTTATTAACTAAAAGTGGCTTTGCTTCAGGCCTCATGTAAATAAAATATAACTATTTGGAGATCTGAACAGAAACTAAAGTCATACAAAGGGCAATTTCCCAGTTCTTTTAATTTAATGTGACACAAATCCATGTACAGCATAGCAGCAGGGAATCACAAGCAAAAGCATAATAGAACTCAGAAATTATAGAAATTTGAACATTTTATATAAGACAATTAGTCACAGATAATTTGAGATAAAAATGCCAATGGAAATCAATTTGTAAATTTTTTTTTATTATTTTATTGTTGTAGTGAGTTTGCACAGTGAGACAATATATCATGAAATGCTATTCACAATTGATCAGAGTTGTTGAAGACTTTTTAATAATATGTATCAATTTTTATTTTCTGCTAACACATATATAGCTTTAAACTTACAACAGATTCCTTCTGTGCATCCACACACTGAGAATTCTAACTTTTTACAATCATATATTCTATCTTCAGTAAATTAATAAAGAACAGACAAATTTTAATATCACAATATGTAATCATTAATAACATTACTTCAGTGACGTAAAGAGTTGTAAAAAGAGATTAGAAATAGATGAATGAAATGTAAGTTAAATTGCCTGAAGAATGTACCTAAGAAAGTTTCACTGGGCATCTTTTTCTTTTTCTTGATAGTGTCAAATAGCTTTGTAAGAATTCTTGCCATTTCAGCCTAAGAGGAAAACTGCTTTTGAAAAGATCATCCCCAAACAAAATCTGCAGCTTTCAGAGCAGTAGGCATTTAGAATTACAATTTGGGTCATAAATCATATACTTTAAATAAAAACTAGTTAGCATTTTAATCTGTTCATTACCAATTTCTGCCCATGAAGGAAAAACACAGCCATGCAAATATTTGGTATAACTCAGGAGTGGAAATCTTCAACACGGAAAGGAAAGAAGACCTAAACAACTACAGGCACTAAAGGTATAAGAATAACTTAACACAGTAATTGAAAAGTGAGGTGATATTGCCTGGGAAAATGATAATTGATGAACTCTTTGCTACATAATATTTTATTTTTGTTGAATCACTGGCTTTTTATAATGCATTTACATAAAAAACAGAGTAGAATTTTCTGGGTGAAGTTCCTGAACACTCTTAATTTCTGTGGACAAGTAACAATTTCAGGATATGCTCAGCTCCTGACAGAATCAATCAAATATGCTAGATTATGGTATGCAGTAGAAAACAGCTAATTCTGAACTCTGACTAATATCTTTGCAGTTATAAATAGGATTACTACATCAGTACCTGAAACTGATAGTATGTCTCCACTGTAGGCACTGTCTTAAAATTTCCACTCATTGGACATAATACTGTTTTAGACATAATGCTATTATAATTAAAATACCTCAGCTTTCATCAAAGACTTTTGTGAAATATATAGATCTCTCCTTTGGACAGTTACAGGTGGTAGTTATGGGGAAATTATATTGGATATTGTTTAATATGGATTCTTAAATTAGTTTAAATCCTGTTGTAAAACAGAATGTGTTTTACCTTTCTCTGTGAGAAGTGAATGGAAAAAGGTCTCCTCCGTCTAAGTTTCAAAATAAAATTTTCATGCAAACGTTATGACATCATCACAAGTAGCTGAGTGTTTTGCCAAAGCAGGCATGATATGTAAGTGTATTGTGTGTATGTGTCAAGGTTCTGGCAGCCGGGGGTGCGTGGGAGTGGCCTCTGTTGAAAAAGACCAGGGGCTGCCTTGTGTGGAGCCACCATGAGACACAGCTGAGCCCATGAGCCAGATGGTGGCACCTCTGGGAAGGTGTATTTAAGGAAGGGCAATAACACCAGAAAGCAGAGAGGAGGAGTGAACACAAAGAGTGAGAAACAGCAGAGGAAACCCTGGGTTTCCTGACAAAAACAACTACAACCATGACAGTGACAAAGACAAGGACAAGGAGGAGGTGGTGTACCAGGTGCTGGAGCAGAGATTCACACTGAAGCCAGTGGGCGATCTATGACAAGGCAGATGGATACTTCTGAAGGAACCGTGACCTGCAGAGAGGCCACACGGGAGCAAAGGAAAAGTCTGCGAAGTAAGGAGTGGCAGAAAGAAACCATTATGTATTGACCATAACTTCCCCCCACCAACCCCTTGCACCTCACAGGGGGATGAGGAATCTGGAGTGGAGGAGTGAATTTAAGTCTAGGAAGGAGGGGAGGAAAGGCGTTCTAATGTTTGTCTCTTAGTTTTCTCACTACCCAAACCTATTTTAATTTGTAATAAAGTTAATTTTCCCCAAGTTGAGTCTGTTTTGCCAACAATAGCAATTGATAACTGATCTGTTTTTATCTAACCTTGTGAGCTTTTTCATGCCATTGTCTCTCCCTGTCCCACTGCAGAGTGGGAGTGAGCAAGCATACGGGTCAGTGTCTGGCTGTTTGCCAAGGTTAGTCCACTGCAGAAAGCAAAATTCATATGTGCTTTGACCATACTGAAACCATGACAGGTCACTCAGAATTTGTACAGATGCATTTTTTTATTTATCTACTCCAGAGCTGGTGCTTCTTCCACCATTGTGCAGAAATTCAAAATTGTCAAAGAGAAAACAGTCCTCACTTCATCAGACGTCAGGGATAACACAGATCTCTCCACTTAGTGATGAAGGGAGGTAAAATAATTTATAATAGCCAAACAAGAAAAGGAGTTGAATAAAGTTTGCTTTCAAGTGTGTGATTATTAAAGGTAAGGCAATTATTTTAATCGCAGGTTTAAATAGTGTAATATTTTTCATGGTCTAGAATGAAGAGTCTGAAACCTGAAGACTGCTGGTACGGAGGACCCAGTAGCACCAATACAAAACAGTTTGCAAGATAAAGGCCTACAACTCTTCTTTATAATGCTTTATTGTTCAATCATGTATCTGATTTCTCAACAATGACTTAGTTTCTATAATTGTTTTCTGAAAATTTAAATAAACTTTTGGAGTGTTGCTGTTCAAACCACAGCCAATTTTGCACTATTAAGAATGTTAAATGAGAATAGCTGGATTAAGCCCTGCAGATACATTCTATAGTGTTTGCTGAACAGTAGATTTACTGTGTGAGCTAGCAATAGATACATCACAGCACACAGGGGACACTTTAAAGAATCACTATTATTGCTGTTTATTGGTGTGGGTTTTTTTGCAGTGTAATGTGCTGCACAGTAGAGTAATTGCTTTCAAAAGAACAATAAGTATCACTCCCCAGTGAGGGTGTTTTATGGAAAAATATGTTGTCTAAAATTAACAGGCAGTGATACATTTTTCCTCTAGGTTCACTTAGCTATTTTAGTTTTGTCTCATTTTATACTTTTTATGCTTGAAGAAATTTTTTGTATTAACTTTTCTACTTGAACAGGACCAAATCATATACTCAGGTAGTTTTATTACTTCCTTCTCCATTACATTTATCTGGCTTTTGTTACAGTAAACAACAAATACACACAAATATCTCATTACCATACTTACAAGAGGTGCAGGTACAAAAACTGGAACCCTTATCATATAATGAAGTAACTATGGTGCAATTTAAAAAGCATTTAAGCATTTCAGCAGGAAACACTAGTTTAAGACAGAGTGCTTGTATCCAATGACTGTGTATCGGCTTATGGAGAACTTAAGAAATACTAGTTCCTCATAACCGATAACATACAAGAGATATGAATGACTTGCTTGATAGTCTACTGATTTTAGCTTCCCAACCCAGAATACCATGTGCTAACTGGATCAGTTGGGAATAAGGCTAAGGTTGAAGTCATCTATAGCAGTTCCCATTTAACTGCTCTGTCAAGATAACCTCTGAATATCATTAGTGCCTAAAATTATTTATTGACTAACTTTGCATCATTATTTGATAAAAATTAAAAAGCCTAATAATTTATTGACTAACTTTGCATCATTATTTGATAAAAATTAAAAAGCCTAATATACCATAACATCAAACAAAAAAATTTTACAATACAAAACTTCACCTAATAGTATTATCAGCACAATTATTTGACAAAAAAAGATTGTTATTACTCAGCAGGATGATATGCCAATTAGTTTGACTACTGCTTAGTATTATACTAAAATGCCTAATACTATTATGATGAGTATTACCTAATACTTTACATGGTATTACTCACACAATGGTCTTCCAGCACTGTTTACCAGCTGTAAATTCAGCTCCTTAATTCTTTCCTACCAGTCAGAGGATACTTCCTACATAAAGATTTAGCAAACTATGAAAGACTTCAAATCTTTAATTTCTTATCAGGCCACGTTAGGCTATTCACAGTGTATACTTAGTCTGAAGACTGTATATCTGGCAACTATGATGTGAAAGAATAAAGCAAATAATTGAAAAAAAAAGCCCACCTTTTACAATTGTCTGTTTAGCTAGTTGGAACAATAGAAATGAGAAAATGACTTATCAACAAGGTTATAGATCATTACATGTGCTCACTCCATTAATGATCGCTAAATATGTTTGATATTGAAAATACGGAATCTCATTCAGAGATTAAAGAATTATGTACCTAGATATAGAGCATTTGATAATTTAATCAGTCTTAGAATTCTGGCTTTTTTTGGGGGCTTACTAATTGTTTTCTTTACTCATTATTTGGAAATAGTTTATCCTGAAATGTAAGAGCTTTTAAATTTAAGTATTCCTATTTTTATTTTCAGCGCTCATTAGCTTTTGTAACTATTTAAGGAAAATCAAAGGGATTCAAATTCAAAAGATAATAAATGTTAAATTATGGAAGAACAATCTGTCTCTGGCAGAAAACAAACCAGAGAAGCAGCAGGAAATTTAGAAGCAGGAATGACAGAGTTAGTAAGTTAGTAAGAGTTAGTAAGATTTTTCTTATTTTTAATGAATATTATTAAAACTGAAGACTATTGAAAACCTAACTAGAATTTTAAAATAACCAGCTCCACTTTGGAAAGAAAAGAGAAAGACACCAAAAGAAAATGAAAATAAAATTATAGGAAAAGCTAGTTCAGTGTTGTCTGGCATCCTGTATCCAAGTTTCAGTATCCTCCACATGCCCAGCTGGCTGGTGGGGTTCAAGAGAACATCAGAGCCAAAGAAAGAAAGAGCTGAAAGTCAAAAACTGTCTGAAGAGCAAAAAAAAAAAAAAGGTCCTACAAGTATTTCACCTAATAATATTTTCTACTACAAATGATTCACAACAGCTCTAAAATGCATAAAGAGCTAGGAGAAAATGGGAACATTCTTTTTCAGATCATCAGTTCTAATGCTTGATGTAACATAAGTTTGCTCTGTGAAAGCAAATGTGCCTTTTCACATACTGAGGTCAACATCTTTGGAAATAGTCTGAAAGCAACAAAAACATTTTTTTAATTTTCCTTGACTGACAGGTACCTAACTGACAGGATTGTGCTCCCCATCACATTTTTTAGAAATACATTGATCCTTCATATATGCAAATATATGCTTCAGTAGATAATAACTCTAACATACAGTATGCTAAAATCCTCCCAGAAAACAGTTTAAAAGTTTACCAGTAACGTGAGTTTCTTGTTTGCTTCAAAAAATATTAGGCAAACCTAAATCCCAACATATAATAATAAAATAACAGTTCAGGACACATAAAAGAAAAAAATATAGTTAATATGCTTAAGCTGAAACAGTCATAAACTTTTATCAGCAAACGTTGTGGCAGAACTTAAGTTTAAAATGGAAACTATGAAGTAAGTTCTTGCTTATTTTTCCAGAGTTTTCCACAATAATTTTTAACTTTTTTGTTCTGAATGGTTTTATAAAATATTTTAAGACATTGTGACAACTACAGTGAAAAGCCTAAACATCTGTTAGATTGATTGCTTTGTTAAGTATTGTCATTCGGGTCACTAGTTTAGAAGCAGAACTATGCGGCAACGAAACAGGCCCAGACTCATATTTTGAAATTATTTTTGTGGGGTTCCCCAAATCTTTTTATTTCTTTCACCCAGGTAGAAGTTCTTGCGGTAAATAAGTTTAAGATTGTTATGTTATATCCCTTTAATATAAAGAAGTTTTCTGAACTGGCTTAAAGAAATCAGGAACTTAAAAGCTACTTTTTTTCTTTTTAGCTTAAGCCATTTCCCCAATTAATTTAAGTCAAAATAAAATTATGTTAGTAGCAATAAAAGTGTCTTCGCCTATATTTTAGGATTTAAATGGGCATAGAATTTTTACATCAAATTCAATTGCTAACTCTCTACTAAAAAATAAGAGGATAACTGTATTACTGCAGATCATTAACAACTTTTAATTTAGAAAAACAGTAATACAGATTTTTTTTCATTTTACTATCGTAGGGTGAAAAATGAATAAATCTATTACAGAATGCATATTGATTTTGTATGCTTAATAATCCTAATGTGGAAGTATATGAATATATCTATTATATAATGCAAATAAATCTTATTTGTACGTAACTAGATCAAGACACTTCATAAGAAACAGAACTCTTGCTTTCTTTAAACCCAGAGATCTCTAAACCCAGAAATGGATATGATTAAGCAGAAATATTTCCCATAATGCTGTTGATAGCTATGACTTCTGTTTCATAGCAAAATATATTCAACACCTTGCTCTATTTGTGTATGTCATCTGGTGCAAAATAATCTGTTTGGACATAAAGTACCAGGACATAAAGCAACATGCCATAAATATCAAAATGTATTCCCTCAGACTGACGCATTCTATAAAATTTTCATAGACAATATACAATCCAAACTACCGGATATGTTCATGGTTTGAGCATCTGCCAAAAGCAGGTATTTTAAATTATTCAGGGACACTTCAGATCTGAGGATAATTCAACACCTACTTTATTACCCATCCCACAATCCGCCATCCTCTTGCCGTAATTATTGAAAGATTTATTTACTTGGATTGTAGTTATCCGCTAAAATTTGTAGCTTGGCTGCAAATACTGCTGTCATAATCTGAACATAATGACTTCTTCAAGTAAAAATTAAATTTCTATTATAACATTAAGAATAATTCTTTGAAAATACAAATAATTTTACTGATGATACTCTAGCACTTCCTTCCTAACTCCTAGCTTGATATTAGAGTAAACCAAAACCCACTCTAAGCATAAAAAAAGTTTCCTAGTACTCACTTGTTTACTACCAAATGAACTCTTCCCTTACTTTTTCCCTCGTAATATTCTGCAAACTTGTAATAATTCTCATAATCTTTTTTCTATGAAGTTTGTTTTCTTTTTTTTTGACCCCTTTATAGAAGCAACACTATGTGTTTTCCTGTTATTCAAATCCTACAGTTCCTCACCTGCACAGTGGATGAACAGGCATAGTGGGTGAAATAACACGTTCTTAAATAAGTAAGAAAATACATTTAAGTATGAAATACTATCACATAGTAAAGTTATATGTTGTACTGTGCAGCAGGAACATGTACACTGTAAATACCCATAACTAAAGCAGATAAAATGTTACATTTGTCCTTAAGTTTGCATACTAAAGATAAATCTATATTTTGAGATGACTCAAGGCTCAGTAAGTGGAATCACATCTTTCAGTCATTTTTACCAAATGGAAAATGCTACCTCAAAGGTCTAGGTGTGACAATCGCTGGTGGGACTTCTAGGTTAGTTTCTCTGCTTTCAGTCCTAGTAGAATTGCTACTTTTTGACGTTTCTGGAGATCTACAAGCTGCTCCAGAATGATTCCAGATCATGCTGTGCAAGCTCATCCATTATATCATCGTCTTCAATCAAAACACATTTAAACCATATCAGCTATTTATCAGGTACATGGATGTGAAGTGCCAATGAAGCAACTTTGATTTTTCTTCTCAAAAAAAAGTGAATCACGTACATACAAACAGAAACAGAGTGGTTCCCATACCATGAGTTCCTTCAAGTGCCAGAAACAGAATCACAGAATGGTAGGGGTTGAAAGGGACTTTTGGAGATCATCTAGTCCAACCCCCAAGGCACTCAAAAGCAAGCTGGTTTTCATGCCAAAATGAGAGAGTTAGGAGTAGACCAAGCAAAGGGAAGATGAGTATTATTCATTCCAGCAGTATCATGAAGATGAATATTATTCATTCTAGCGGTATCGTGAATATGTGTAAATTAAATGTCTAACATGACTTTTACCCTTCTCATCTATGGTTACTTAGATGCTTTGTTGAAGGCATCTGAAGATAGGCTAAATTATGTGGGTAGACTAATATCTACTTTTACATATGCTCAGAACCAACAATGTCTCTAAAGAGAGGAGCAGCTAATGCCTACAACTAATAAGACACCTTCTGCTTAAAGGAATTTGAGCTTCCATATCCAAATAATACTAAGTGAAGAATTGAATAAATGAAGGAAATAGATTGGAAGCATTTCAGTTTTAAAACAAGTTAAAATACATAATGATGGGTTAAAATATTAGATATTTTAATTTTAAAACAAATAAACAAGTTTATTTTATCTCATTATTATCCCATTATTTACCTCACTTAGAAATAAGGCAAATTTTGAAAATTATATGAAATGTTCAATTGATTAATTATGTTATGGCTGTATAAACAGCCAATATTGTTTATCAAAGTTTCGTTAATCTAAAAGGAATATACCTTTATATACATATAAAGAGGTATATATAAATAAAAATATACAAAAGAGGGTTAGGTTTCATCTCTCCTAACTTATACCTTTGAAACAATATGGCTCAACTTCTAGTCAAGTTTCCCGTGACAGTTACTGGAAAGAGAATTAGAAACTGGAAGTGCCTAAGCAGGTGGCTCTCTGAAGGGATTTTCGTCTCCGAAACAGTCTGTCAACAGATCCTACATGGTAAGCTAAGCCTAAATATTTAGCATCTAGAAAATCCAAGTGAGGATGAATGTCTCGCAACAGGAGACTCAATGAAGAAAAAAAAGCATTTATATTAGTGATAAAGTGGAATAATGAAAAAGAACACTATGCAAAGTTAAATTATCTTTTATAACTTCCTGAGACAGGCTGACTTCATTAAAGCACGTACAGAGCTTCTTAGAAAATCTAATTCTTTCTGTAGCCTCAGCTTCTATTCCAAATTAGTGAGTTTCCCCCTTCAGAAATAATGACTTCCAGCAGAGATCAGGAAAGACCTGAGTATCTCAATACGATTTACCTAAAAGGATACATTTAGCACCATATTTACATCCTTTGTTACCTAACTTGTTTTTCACGCATTTGATATAAGAACACTAGATCATAACAAATTTCCTGTGCTGGCAGTGAGGGGGCAGGGGGGGCAGAGAAGAAAACCACATCTTTTTTTAAGAATCCAATTTAAAATGTAATTTACTTTGATTCAAATACTAAGCTGGTATGTTGAGATTACCATGTGATTTTATAGAAACAAATATATGGCAGGAATTGGACCAAAAGTTCTTTGAGGTATGCAAAAAAGCATGATAGGGACTCAACTGTATAAAATGCGGAAAATTGCAAGGCAACATTGAGTATAATAATATCTTTTAAAAAAATTATTATGTCCCCCTCATGCTGTGTATGAATTAAGAGTCCTCATCAAAAGCACTCAGCATGAACAGGTCATAAATCAGACAAAAAGCTCAAAAAAAATAATTTCCAGATTCATTGCACAAATTATCTATATTCTTTCAAAGAAGAGGAAAAAATCTTTTTTAAAAAGACCCACTAATGCAATGGAAATCATTTCATTAGAGATGCAGGAGCTACAATAACATCATATTACTAAAATATCCTGTGATTATCTTCCCTACAAGAGTGGGAAGGATTAGGCAAGTGGAAGAAAATCAAGAATAATACTGAAAGGGGGGGAAAAGGTTACTGTCTGAAAAATTCAAATAGCTCAAATTTCTTTTTGAGCTCTGTGAGTATGTGAATAATACAGAAAGTAGCACAGCCAAAGACTTTGTGTAGTTATTCTCCAAAGGCTAGATTGAACTTGCATTCTGCCAAAACATAAAAAAAGTGTTCTTTTCAAAGTTTAACACTTAAAATTTATCTATCTATCTATCTATCTATCTATCTATCTATCTATCTATCTATCTAAGTATTTATTCAGAGGCCAGGGCAAGTAAGCTCCAGTTGTCAAGATGTGCATTTTCTAAGTTCAGAGCAACACTGAGCCACAGAACCCAGCAATAAGTGATTATAGAAGCCCATAAACTGCACAGGGCTCTTAGTAATTTACCAAAGCAAGAAGAACATATATCTATCTAGATCAAAAACAGCTTAATTTAAGACAATATTTCAACTGCACTACTTAAAAATTATGTGTTTAAAACGTCTGATCCTATCTTATGTGTGAATTTCACAGTAACTACAGTGGTCACCGTGATGAAAGAACATTTAACATTGAGTGAGGACTCAAAAGCACAGGTAATATAGCAAAAATCATGTAGACCAATACAGAATCAAGGATGAAATGTTCACCTTTCTACTTGCTATGTTTACCAACACTTCCTGTGCACTTGTAGTATTTAATGCTATATATGCAAACTACAATACTTTTCCACTTCACTTACAAGAAAACAGGAAAAGCAACCCTACATATTTTCAAATAAGGCAGCACAGTAAAATTAGGGATTATTCTGGTCCACCAGGGATTTTTTGAGGAATAACTAAAGTAACCCATACCTAAAACAGACAGCATACATTTCATAGAATCACAGAATGGTTTAGGTTGGAAGGGACTTTAGAGATCATCTAGTTCTAACCCCCCTACCATGGGCAGGGACACCTCCCACCAGACCAGGTTGCTCAAAGCCCCATCCAGCCTGGCCTTGAACATTTCCAGGGATGGGGCCTCCACAACTTCTCTGGGCAGTCTGTTCTAGTATCTCACCACCCTGATAGTATGCTAAGCTTTAAGTATTACATAATTCATAAAATTTTTGCAGTTACTTTTTACTTTCATATTTTTGTCGTTATTAGTTTATTTTAAACAATTGTACTCGAAATATAGTACACCAGGAGGTGTTTATTTGAAAGAAATTTAGGCATTAAGCTGGTCAGCTGGTGAAAGGCAGCTCAGACCCTGGGCATTATCCAGTGGAAAACAGCTTTCTCCCTTGCAGATAATAAGTGAAAAAAATAATTCACAGTCGGCTCAATTCCCTAAATCAGCTAATTTTGCAGGTATATATATTGCTTGTGTCAACACTGGGACAATGATAAGTAGGGGGCAGAAGTGGAAAGGGAAAAATTTAGGCCATACTGTTCAGAGACAAATCAGGGCTAGTGTTGAATTAAAGTGACCATTTGAACAATGCCTTGGGTTTCACTGTCAGTGAATGTAGAGACATGAATTACATCATTAGCTCAGACCAAACTATGAGAAATTTCGTCACAGAAGAAAAAAAGAAAAAAAAAAGAATAAATAAGAAATCCAATGTTCAGTGGAAAAAAACTCTACAAAAGAAAACTCGAACAATTTAATATATCATAAATAACTTAAGTACACCACTTACAAAGAGTAAAAAACCCAAAACATTCAGAAATAAGGTGTAGCACAACTGGCATAAATTATTAGGTACAGGGATCAAAAAAGGAATACCTTAATTTTTGCTATCATTTAAGGTAGATTCTTATGTGTTAATTATCACTATTCTGCTACTTTTGCTATATGATATTATTACTACTACTCTGTATTGATTATCTTTGGTTACTTGAAGTTATTTTTATTACTTTTTCAGGTTTATTACTTATTTTGCTAGAAGTTCAAATTATAACAACAATAGAAGCTAAATCCAATTTAATAAACTCCTTGAGATTAAGAGTTCTCATGTGTGATGGGCAACGACACGAAATATTATGGTAACCTTGCTACGCTTCATATCTATTCTGTCTGGATATAAATTGATGCTAGAAACGTCTCACAGGAGTAAGATTTCTTCAGTCAAAATGGATAGTCCCCTGGATCGTGATCTTGTCTTAGAGTATCTTATCAGTATGGAACGAACGGTTGTACTAGAAATATTTGCTACTTTCAGTGTCATTCACACATACAGCAGCAATACAGTAACCAGAAATATTCTGCAGTTTTGCAGCAATTGAAATCATGATGTTATAACAGTATTTTAATGAATATTGTTGGTCACAGTTCTTTATTCACCCCATCAAATTAACGATGGGTTGACAGGGTCTGCTCTTATAGTATATCATAAAATGAGCTACTGAACCAACAGGAATCCCTACATAATGTTAATTGCATCAAAACAAATACAATAACATACTATACTTTTATGGCCCAAATACGTGCCCAAGGACACTGTCAAGTCCTTATGTATTGTAAATTGTTCCCTCTTACTATGCCTTCCTGTGCTGATTTCTACCACTGTATTAGTCACTTCTCTACTCTGGCTGATTATTTTCACTTAATATATTTACCTGAATGTATAAGCTAAAGTAAGTTAAATGAATACATAACGTATAAGTTCTTTTGTCTTGGATCTTTGAATTTCTTCCCATTCTGAAGACACTTTATTTCTGGTTTACTGATACATATTTATACAATCTGTTCTTAGAAATCTTCCAATACTCTTAAAATCTTCCAATGATGACAGTTCTCTAAACCTATTTCAATGTTTCATTATCTTTTACTTTTCAAAATATTTTCCTAATAGTTAGCCTGAAACTCTTTATCATTGAAACCTGTGGCTTTTTTTCTGAGCCATAGCAAATTACTGTTTCTTATTGCAGCATCGGTTATGGGAATAAATTCCTCATGTGATTTAAATCAAATCAGGATTGAAGCGGTTTACTGGTTTGATGTTACTGAAATGCAATTAACTAATGATCTCTGAACTATACATTCCGAATCAGTAAAACAGATACAACACTGGGCATTCACAAAATGTTTGTAAACACCTCCAAATTTCATCACGCTTCTATAACTAATCTCCACAAGTTCTTACCCCCACCTGCCCCATCAGAAATATGCATGGTTATGTGCCCTTCCTCCCTCCTCTCTTACATGACATATGGGCTACAAATACCTCCCACCTCTTCCAGGCATGGCTTCCTTTATTTACCTCCATGTCTTGTTGGAGATGGAAGGACGGCTTCTAACTTTATGTGCAGCTGTGCCTCTCCCCACAACCCACTGTCCTGGTTTGAGATAGAACAGAACTAATTTTCTTTTCAGTAGTTTCATTTTTCAGTTAAGTCTCTTGTAACTGACCGCACTCTCTGAAATTAATGGCATATTTTTCAGAGAGTGTCTGCTTCCAGAGCGATAATGTCTGACATTTACAGTTAATACCAAGGAATGGTATGCAGAGAGGCTCCTGCTTACACCTATTCCCATAACAACCAAGGTCAGCTAACTTTTTTATGTATCAAGTTGGAGGGTTGGAAGTGGAAAAACGTAGAGGGGTCGTACCTGTGGGGAGGAGCGGACAGAACAGGTGACTCAAATCTGACCAACAGGGTATTCCATCCCATCTGCATCATGCTTAGTATAAAGCTGAGGGATTAAAGAGGTGAGGCCTCTCTTCTTCAACTGGCATCTGAGGAGGACTCTGTCTGTTCTGCTTTTGAGCTCGATCCATGTGTTCCTGAATTCAGTTCTTGAATTCAGCTCCTGTCTGCTGCTGAGTCCAGTCTGGGGTTTTCCCAGTGCTTGCCAGTGATGTGATTGTCATCCGGGGAGCTCAATATTGGTTTTGTATATATTTCATTATTTTCTTATTAATATTATTATCTTTTCTTTTTATTGTTAATATTTTATTAAAGCCGTTTTACCGTTTTTTCCAGCCCATGAATCAACCTGTCTTATTCTCTCTCCCTTCCCCTTCTGGGAAGGGAGAGAGGTTGATAGAAAACATCTGTTGTTTGTTTAGTGGCCAGCCCAGCCTAAACCTTGACACCCACTAATCCACACACCAGTAAGAAAGCATCCCGCGAGGTCACATACACAAACCTGACTTGTGAGTCCTACTGGCTGCAACCCTTAATGTCAAATGTCTAGTTGGATTTAAGCTACTCATGGCATTCAAAGGGAAGGATGTTCGGACCGATCTAGGCAGATGATGACAAGTGTTTTATATGTCTTTTCAAGATATCTCCTTTTCTCAAAAGTCTCAATCTAAAAAGCCTACTGTCCTCTCATAGAAGGAAAAGGAATTAATTTGACGTGGTTTGTTTTTTGAAAATTCAATATGACTCGTACTTCCCAATTTGTTCTCTCCATGTGATTACAGTTAGTTATTTGATTATGTCGTTCTTTAAAGAATGTTTGCCTTTTCCATTACTCTTAGATGTTACACTCAAAATCTTGTTATGGACAAAAGAGAAAACATGGAGCTCCGAAATCATTATTAGGCCAATTATTGCGTTAACATATTGAATTATATAATATGATATATATGAGCCTCATACAGCTAAAAAGGTCATATCAAACCTTCCAGTTATACACTCCCTTTCTCTGGTGTTACAATCACCCTTCCAATAATTCTCTGGTCCTGTGGCTGACACTTCAGTCTTACTCAAACAGGAGAGGGAAGTTACAAGAAGCAGCGAGTTTCCCAAGGTCTTTACTGGGATCTCACGATGGGGACTTCTCCCTCCTCTCTGCTGGGAGGAGTGTGATGTAGAAGCTTCCTTCTACATCACTCTTGTGGTCTGTCTGGGTTTCCCTCTACATGTTTCCTTTACATAGACTGCTTCCTTCTCATCCGTTCCTCACAAAGCCTGGAATAGCTTCCCCTAGCCTCAGGGGATGCAAAGGGATATTGTTTGCTTTGCAGTCACTTTGTCTGAGGTTTGTCAGACCTTCACCATAAGGTATTTGGAGGGTTTTAGCTAAAACGGGCTCGGCACTCGTCACTTGGCAGGGGGCAGCAGTAAAAATAAGGTAAAACCAGCTCAGGCCAAGACAAGCCCAGACAAGTCAGGAACCTGCAGGTCTATACAAAGCCAGTGACTGTTGCCAGTAATGGCAAAGTCACATTTACCAGGCAACATGTGACATTATCTGTTCTCCACAAGTTGACAAAGATAGATTCTAACATCTCAAAATGACATCAGACAGTATTTTCACTGTGCAACCTTTTTTAACAACTTTTTTTTTTTTTATCTGAACACCTTTTTGGCTCTTTCTTAAGTCTCTTATATCTTTCCCTGCTTGTATTTCTGCATTTATATTACCTTCTAAAAATAACCTAGATGTGTTACCATTTCTATTTCTTTTCTTGTTCCCCACTATTTCAATCATTTGTTGAGCCTTTGGCTAATCAACACAAACAGATAAGGAGAAAAGGAAAAGGAAAATAAAGAAGAGAGAGAGAACTAATCATCTTTCTTCCAAGTTCTTTGAAGCTGATGCACTTAGCAGCTGGCTGTAACCTACACTATACAAGCCTTATCGACCTGATCTTTCACTGAGAATATGAGTACACAACCACATTTCTGTGAGGTTATGGGGGACAAATTTCTGGGATAACAACACCAATCAATTGAACAACTAACTGCGCACTCTTGTTTGTCTTGAGGGAAAAGCTACTTCAGAGCATTCTTCTTACATTTTTTGCTCTAAGTTACATTTGCTACATATACATGCTAAACTATCTAAAAAGCACTTGCTTGAGTGTCCATTCCTCAGATTCAAACAACTAAACTCTATTGAACAGTGTTAAATTGCAGTAATTTAAAGATAATTGGTCCCTGTGTCAGGGTGCATAGAAAATCAAACTGATGTAAAATAAGGTGGCCTCAAAGAGGGGAGACATTTGTCTAGGTTACAGACATCAATAAACAAGCAAGTCTATACTCCATGAAGCGTAGTTTTATGAAGCAGGAAGAGCTATATGAGGGCACACTACATGGTACTGTCTTCTATAGGCCACGCTGTATGATTTCTCATTACTTGAGTAAAGTTCTTTAAAATAATTAGATTATTTTAGGACAGCATGAAGCAGCCTTAAACCAATCTCTTCCCCATAAAATAGTCAAACAAAGGAGAATTCAGCAACACTAGTGGAAAGGACTGCACAGGAAATTAAAGAACTTTGGAAATCTTCTATTGAGAAATGGTAAATAAAATGTATTCTCCGAAGCATACATCTAAACTGTGTATCAGCTATGAATGAGTCCTACATGCCTTATCACTTACTAATATTTAACCACCAAGTCACATGAAGAAATATTTAGGATTATGAAACGTATCTTAACTAATAAAAAGGGAAATAATTAAGTTGAATGGTGGGGACCATTTACAGACAGTGAGATTCACTCATGTGTAGAACAACCTCAATGAATCCTGCAGGAGCACCCATGTCTTTGGGTACTTAAAACCAGAGAGGACAAAACATTACAAATTGTTTTTAGGGAACAATTCTTCATTAGTAATAAGACGAACTGCATGATAACTTGACAGAACTCTTCCATCTGTGATTCAAATTACGCTAAAATAACACCCTACAGATATCAAGTAGATGTAACGTATCACCAACTCTTGAAAGTGTATTTGTATATGCTATGCAGAATCTTAGCCTCTCTTGTTTTACATTTTATTCTGTTTTGTATAAACAGACTCTTATTTTACAGTCTGTGTATGAAGCCAAAACTGCAGGTTTTTTCAAATTCAGTCCAATAAATTGTTCTTTCCTTGTCAGATCATTTATTTTTATTTCAAATTCTCCACTAAACTTTGTTCTTACTTAGAAAATAGAATCAAAGTTTATGACTAAGGTAATCTTATAATCTGAGAAAACAATACCCACTTTTCCAGTAGAGTACAGTATTAATGTTTTTATTAACCTTTCCAAGCGTTTGGCAACAGACCAGGGAGCATTTCTATCTAAATGATCATTTCTGGCATTCAGACAATTTTTCTCGTTGTCTTTTAAGCAATGATTATAAGCAGAGTGCAAGATGGAAAGAAAGCCATTTAGCTGGTAGAAATAGCTACGAACTCATATTTGCAAATCAAGGAATATATTTTTCATTCTGAGCCATACCGGTGAGCCAGAGCATAACAGAGTTTTTTGAGTAGATTTATTAATCTGAAATGTGGATTTAATTGACTCTTAATCTATTTGTAAAGCACTTTACAAAGGCCCTTTCACCCAAGAATCTCAAATTATCAGTAGCACAGACTACAGCAATGCACACATGAGGTTACCATAATAAACTAGGTTGACTTTATCAGAGGAAAGAAATATTGTTTTAGCACTGGTCACTGAAACATGCACTCCTATGTATTATGACATAATTGCAGTCATGCAGCTGGACAGTCTTTCTTATCATTACCCCTCGTGTATGCTTGTAATAAATTTTCCTTTTCTCAGCCAAATCTTGCAGCACAGGGAAAGACTGTAGGTATTGATTTCTTACAGCTTGAGTGGAAAAAAATATTTACCATAGAGCAACAAAAATCTTACCAATTAGAATAAATTAATTTTAAAAGGGTTTATCTTTTTGACAGCTTGATCTGATATTTTATTATTCAGAAATAGTTTATTATAGAGAATGAAATAAATTATAACCTTTCTTATTGAAGGTGGACTTCCAAACTTCTGAAGACCCCTGTCTTAACTAAAGGATTTTGAACCCATATACCCCTCCTTCCAGAGGGAAAAAAAAAGGAAGAAAAAAAAGCCTGCAAACAACAGGCCATTGTGGAGAGTGAAGGGAGAAACTTTTCAGCTGCTCTAGCAATTTTTGCTTACTGTGTTGCATGGGACCTAAGGATGGAAGGATGCTCCCATACATATGCGAAAGATAGGAGTGGACACAGTCCTGCAACTTCTGCTGTCATTGGGGATACTATCCTGGTAGAAGGGCTGTAGCTTATGTACATCAGGATCTAAGAGTGGCCTTTTCTCCAGTGCTCTGCCGTCACTAGATGGGCAGCAGACCCATGCTTGGTCTTCATGGAGGTTGTTATTGCCCCAGATAATTGCTTATTTTATCTATGGTTTAAGTCTACCTTTCTGTTTTCAGTTGCAGCCTTGTATCCTTCATGGCAAGCAGCTCTCAATATCCACTCTATCAGCATCTGTAACGGACTACATGTCATACTGAGCTCGACTGACAGTGCCAGAAAAAAGTCAGTCTCTTGGTCATCCATATCGGCAATTCAGCCTTCTGATGCTTTTGTGGGCTGCCAGAGAGATTCCCAAATGCTGTGCTCAGATTCCCAAATGATCTGGAATCAGTTCTGTTCAGCCTCAATGTGTTGTGACCACCAAGCTCATGTCTTAGAATCATCAGCATCGTCCTCCTGAAGAGGTATCCTTCTCAGTGCATTCTTCATAGCCTGAAAAATACAATTTTCCTGTCTTGGTCAGCTTTTTCATGTATGGCCTCCTGGTAGCCCCACTTCCTTGAATTCATATAGTCATCTGCTGTGACTATATAGCTTCTAGCATTAGAAGTGAATTGGATTATACTTTTTCAGCACAGTATTAAGATTCCATAAGGCTGTAAAATTTTTCCACTGCTAAACAATATTCTCTTTGTAACTCTTTCCAGAATATGTTTTATATTGGGCATTCAATCTGGGGCAGTAGATTCCTCTGTTTTCATTTGCTCTGTCCTGTCCTCAGCTTGTGACATTTTTAGTTTCTAAGTTTACATATTGTAACAAAACCAAGATGTCAGAAATACATTTTAGCCTAGAATATGCAAAAATAGAAACATTTCCATTGTTTTGTTACTTTCTTCCAATGGAAGGAAGAAATATTTTCAAGAGCAAAAAAAGCAAATCAAACCAAACAAATACTATTTGACATGAAATTCTACTTTTAGAGAATTAACAATAAAATCAAAAGAAGTGGTGAGTTGAAATTATTTCCCTCACATAAGAAACAAGTGATGTTCTGCTGGTTTCACCCAAGTTACGTATTTAGGAAATGTGGGAAAGGAAACAAAATCTTAGTTCCCTCTTCTGTATTTGGGCACATCCCAGAACACCCAAACACACACATCCCTAGATTGTTACACAAATATTTAATGAAAACAGGATAGCTTTTTTAAAAGATTTTTGAGAAGTCTGGAAACAGGGCAATGTCAGTTTAAAAATTCATTTACTGAAAGAAAATGAACTATGTACCCATTTTAGATAAGTGTCCCATATCTTAGGTTACACAAAAAAAATTGTACCTAGTTGGAAGAAAAATACCTTTTTCCATTCCATCTCTTCTGTACTTCTCTTTCTCTTTGTTTATATTTGAATAAACTGAGTCATCTCTAATTATATTTCATTCCCTTACATCTGGTGACATTATTAGCACACAGATGTGAATTGTTTCACTGTTCTATTGTTTTGTTCAGTGTTTTATTGTGTTTTCCATCAGATACATGTACGATGTTCAACATAATTTTAAACCATCTACTGTTACACAGAGCTTTCTGCGCTGTTTTCTGAAAGACAGCTTGTTCAAAGTACCTATTACATGTCTAGCAATAGGAACTTGGCTCCACAAAGGGACCTCTTAATGATACTTTCCAGAATGTCCTAGAACAAATTCTGCACCTCTGTTACATTCTTAAATGGGCAATAAGGGATTTTTGTTGTTATTTTTTCTCCTTGAAGCTCTCACAGCAAGTGCTTCTTGTTAATTTCCAGCAGTGTCTTTCTTCAAGATTAAAGGGTATTATTACCCATGACTATTTTATGTTAATCATTCAGACTTACAGAAGTCTGTTTTTTATTGCATATATTTACTTCCTTTACTGTCTCCTAATCTACAAAAAGAAGTCATACAACATCTGAGTTCTCACAACAGAACCCGGAGATATATTTTGATTATCCTTTGTATTGATGGCTAATTTATATTTTGCTCTTTCATAGGCTTTATCTTTCAGAAGTCAATGTATTTTTTTCTGCAAGTAGTTGTTTTGATGTTATCACTCAATATTTTTATGAACAGTCCTGAAAGACTCTCCTTTGACCCTTCTTCCTTTTCTAGGAATAAGAGTATGGTGCTTACAAACTTGATGCCTAGAAATTGGTTCAGTTTATACTGAAGGACATGTGCACATGTGTATATTTGTTTTGTTACCTACCAAAAATTCTAGAACACATTCTCTGGAGACTAAGTTATAACCCTATTTTGCTATTTTTAATATTTGATCAGCTATCTCCTCCTCAGTCAGCAAGTGCAACCTCAGGCATACAGGTTATTGATTTATATACAGTGTCCTATTCAGTGTGTTGCGACATCATAGATCCTTCCTTTAACAAAAAGATTTTTGCATTTGTTTTTGTCTGCCAGCCTACCCTGGCATTTCATTCATGATAGAATGTGTTCCTCTGTCCTTTTCATCAGTTTCTCCAGTAAGGAACATGTGAGACTGGTTTTGTGGTTCCATAAGTAATGAAAACAGTAGTTGGGTCTCTAAGTGTCAATTTCTCTGAAATAGTTCCTTGCATTTTGGGAAGGATGCTAATTATGGTTCATGGTGTTAATTCTTTTTCAGACATAAGATGTTTGATATCACTTTATTACTTAAATATTTATCTGTTGTTCAGTAGATGTGATCTTCCTGCCTACTTTACATTTTTGTGTGTGATTGTATAACAGTGATTTATTATTGATGGCCTGCACTTGACCATTTAGTTGGTTTGTTATCATACAACATGTTTCTGACCTGAGATTATTATGCATTAGTACTGCTAAGAGGAAATTGCAAAGTACTTCAAAATACAATTGCAATCGAGATCCTCATTGCTCCTGTTGTATAGTTACAAACACATGGTTGAATAAATAACAGTCCATCTTCTGTCAGTATGTACACTAGCAACCTTTGGGTCACCAAAGCTAAGTTTCAGCAATGTCTTCCTCACTGAAAATTCTTGTTCTTAGTCATTGTATGTAGTGCTATTCATCACCTGAATCTGGGAAAACAGCTATTTGCATTTGTCTTCCTGTAGATTTTGTACTGGTGATCATATCCTGTGAATTTCTTTTTCTACCTTCCAGATTTTTTTTCCACAGGACAAATACTACTACCAATACATGTCCTGGAAAGTAATGCCTCAGTTTTGGAGAGTCAGAATGCACTGTCTGCTGGGTTATTTAGTGATAAGTCTGTGTACATGCTCTGTCATAAGAGTTATTATGAAGTGATTGTTTCCAGTGGCCCTTGCTAATCTTTAGAATAGTATCAGTTTCTTTGATAGCAGGAAGCATCACACCTCCCGCATAAGTCTGTCATGAATAAAGAAATCTTTATGATATCCAAGG
Organism: Pluvialis apricaria; assembly: GCA_017639485.1. Lineage (NCBI taxonomy): Eukaryota > Metazoa > Chordata > Aves > Charadriiformes > Charadriidae > Pluvialis > Pluvialis apricaria. The sequence continues at coordinate 175,904,911 of CM030007.1, forward strand.
TATGCAGGAATACTATTCAGCTCAGTACGCTTCTCTACTTCTTAGTTTTGGGTAGCAACAAAGACAATCACAGTAGCAGACATGTAGTGTCCCCGCAGTGTCTTTCCATACAAGATCACACTATCATGATCTGCTTAGATGTGTGAAGCTCAACCCTCAGGAAAAACTTTCAAACCCTGCCTTGTCATTCTTTTGTATTTCCCATAGAAGAACAAAAAGCTAAGCAACCTTATATCAAAATAATTCTCTATTACCTCATCTTTATCCCTCTATTCATCCCTGTAACACGATTCAAAGTCTTTCCAGTCTAAGAATTTTACTGTTAGTGTCCCTAGACTCGTCTCACTGCTCCCTGTTTAAGGCCTTGTTCTGGCACAAGTGGCAACAGGAGGAGCTGACTTGGGAAGAATGTCAATAAGCAGGAGCTGGAGTAGAAGTCCTCTTCTGACCACCAATGTCTTGTACAATAACTTGAACATCTTATCACTGATCAAAAAAACCCCATGCTTAGTGTGCTTTAAGACAAAATTTGCATTTTTTCCAGACATAGCATATTGGTGGCTCATGGTCATATTGGGATCAACTAATACTCCCAGGCTTTTGTCCTCCTCTGTTTCCAAATGATAAGCTCTCAGGTTCTGGTAGGAACTATTCCTAGTCCCCAAGTGTATGACCCTGGCCTTTGTGCTATTGAGTTACATTCTATTTCTACTATTTCCAGCTTCACTTATGTCAATGGGAATGCACTAAAAATGGTTCCATATGGACACTAGGTTTGCTTTTGTGTAATTCGTTTTCATCAAACACAAGATGATACTTAAGAAGTTTGCTTTGCTTTACATATCAAAATTAATTTGATAGTACATTTGTTGATTTCTTCTATGGATAACATAATTCCAAAATTTGCAATTGTCTTAGAGACACAATAACTTTTTAGATTTGGTACTGTTTCTTTACATAACTGTGTTTAAATCCTGCTGTATTTTCTAAAGGCATTACATATTTTTATTAGCTGTCATGGATGCATATACACAGCAAAATGACTGCATTCAACAGCATTGTAGGGTGAACTGATTATTAACCGGGCATTTGGTCTCCAATTTGGAAGGTACCAATGTTTACAATTCTGTCCATCATGCTTTACTAATTGAAAACGTTGACTCTGAATATAAATCTGAATACAACCAGACATTTTTGTTTATATATGTGTCAAAATGACCATAAACTCCTTACTCAGTCTAAACCAAATATGAAGGAGCATGTTATCTGCAGCTTATGTTGCATTCAAACTAAGGAATAACAAAGTACATAAAGTTCAGCACAGGGGAAAATCCTGAATTAAATTATTTTCTTTGGAACATTACTATGAGTGGGACAAAAACTTTTAATTTAGCCTTGATAAAGACACTACAATTTGAAATATAAGAGGCCTTCAATGATGGTTTAATTTCACCATCTTTACAAATTGAAATGAATGTATCGTGTGGTAACACCGTACTATTCAATGTTAGTAACATTTAAAGAACTGGTCTGAGACCAGGGATTTGCTTAAACATTCTGATTTGCTGGTCTTCATCTAGCCAGTAATATTTACTTAAAACTTGGTCTAGTCATAATTCATATTTTATTTTCTCTTCTTGACAAGAAAGATGAATGTAGTTCTTCAGGCTGAAAAATAACCTATACCTCTGGTCCTCCTCCCTGCCCTCCCCGCCCCCCCCCCGAAAACCCAGTACTTGCATAAAACTTACCTATAAAGTTTTAGGCTACAAAAAAGCATTCACGTCTAATGTTTTAATTTATACACTTTGTTTGTCTTGTTCTGTGCATCTGTTCACCAAAAAAACAGGCAGAAAGCCATCTTCATTTGAAGCTTTAATAAGCTTATTTAAGACAATACAATAAAGATTTTCCCATCCAAGTACATGCTGATACGAAATTCATTTTCAGTTATTGTTACTGAATGAATAACATAAATAAGGCATTCAGAGGAAATCAAAAGACAAAACATGGGAAAGAGATTTACATTTCTCAGTTTACGCTTGCATTAATTATGTGTCTGACTAATTGTTTATCAAACAAATTAATTTTCCATTCAGGTGAGATAACAACATATTTAGGTTGAAGCCTGTTCTCTATTGCTTTTCCTGCTCTTGCAGTTGTGGTCTAACATCTGGTTTCTGATGCCGCACCCAAAGACCTTCCTTGGCCTGAGACTCCACAGTATAGTGTTCCTGTTGCTTGAACTGGAAATGAACAGTATGGCAGAGGTTCTTCCAGGTGATTCCCGCTGTAGGATTGACCAAAATGTGCACAGATGAGGTACTTGTAAACAGTCAGTAGAAACTCTTCCTGTAGGCTCTGGAACAATCACATAGGTGTTTTGTATGAAGTTTAAGACCATCAGTAGCAGGCATCGTGCATGTATGTGAGTGGGTGGGTGGGACTGCTGGCCAGCTTGCATGTGAATTCAGCAGAACAGAGGTTCAGAGAGTCTCATCCCATCCGGCTTGAGAAAACTTTGCAAGTGCCCTTGGGCACATGGACAGTGACCACCGCCTTGTTCAGAAGACTTAATTCTGTGCATGAGCAACACCTTTGTCAAGTTGGGAACAAACTATTTCTTTCTCTTTTTGAAATATTATTTTTGTGGCTGTGGGAGATTTGTTCTAAAGAGACTAATAAAAATTTTAGGAAAGGACTCTGAGAAGTGACTTAGCCATTTTTTTCTGCTAGGAATAGCTTCAGAAATACTTCTTTGGGAAGTTAACTTAATTTACTTGGTGTTGAGGATGGTGTCAGCAGCTGTTAGGAGTGGTCCAGTGTAAATAAAACTACGTTGCAGATTGTGAAAGAATTGTGCCAGAGATTTAAAATTAAAGACTTGATTTAATACTGCCAACAATGATCCATAATAGCCCCCTATAAACTTACTTCTAAAATGAAATGTTTTGTTGGCTTTTACAACCAGCATAAGTCAACATTGTTATTATGTAGCTCCTTCCCTTGCTGTAAGGTGGTAATAATTTGTAACTGCTTTTTAAGGGAGGTAGATGATTTGCTAGTATTATCCGTACAGTTAAAGTTATACATTTAATTTTGCTTAAGTTCCAAAGCCATAATAGCTTCCATTAAAAATAATAGTTTAATGCATTATTTATTTACAACTACAAGGGCTACAAACAGGGAAAAATCTACATCAGGGAGCAGAATACACGTAGGACTTGCAGCCAGTCAGGCTTTGGAAAATCAGATCATTTTAATTTTTAGTGGCACTTCAAAGAGTCCTTAAACTTTGCCTGACCTATGATTTCACATAGTTTTAAAAAAGAAAAAAAAAATAGGAGAAGCTGCTACTACACACATACACTGTCTTGCTAATACAGTAGAGTAATCTTTTACTACTACATAATTTGGGAGATAGCTGTACGACAGCCAGCCAAAATAGGAAGCAATTACTGTGATAAGTAGAGAAACTGTGTCCTTTAAAGCATCTTCTTATGTACTGCCAAGACACTGTTTCTGGACAAGAGTTTAATAACTGCCTCATCTGTTGATTTAGTTTAATTAATGTTGTCAATGGAAAATATTGTAAATAAATATAAATATTTCCACTAAAAGACATATTTTAGTAGATGTTTTGTTGTTATAGTAGCTTGCACCTCATTGTAAGCATCATTTCCAATTACATTACTGCTTGTTAATAAATGCCAAGTTCTGAAAGCAAATCATACAAAGTACACTTCTCTCTACTGTGTTTTTCTTTCTCTGTTTCTTATATTAAATATTCTTTCTCTTTACTCTGTGTCAGCTCAGTGTAGTTTTAGAGTAGCTGTTATACATATGTAAGAAAAGAAAATCCATCTTTGTCCAATTGCTCCTCCTTAGGTTGGAACAGTTAACAGTTAATTTCCTCGTACTGTGTTTTCAGCTTTCTGCCATGTTCAGTAATGTGAAAAGTGCAGAAATAGTCATCGTATGTAATCCACAGAGTTCGGCTATATCCTTTTCTGTTGGAAATTGTATTTTTTTAATTCTTCATTCCTAAGCAAAGAAATACTTCCAGTGTTTTTTTTTAACTTGGTTGCTGGTTTTTTTTTGTTGTTGTTGGTGGTATATGTTTGTGTATGTACTCACGTGGTTATTTGCTTATTTACAATAGAGTCTTGTGACCAGTAAACCCTTTTGCTGTGTTGTAAAAAGTAGTCAGTGCTCAACCTAAAAAGAAAACATAAACATGCTTTCCACTCAAGTTATAATTTAAGCACCCAAATTTAAAATAAATAGAAAAGAAAAACTTCCAAAAGAAGGTAAGAACATAAAAATATATCTTCCGTATTACCTAGCAATAAATATTTCCTAGACAGTACATGACTTATTGAGTTCCTTCCAATATAATTGGAAATAAAATGCAATTCTATAATTAAAAATTAAATGTCTAATCTTAGAGGCAAGGAGCCTAACAAGCGGGTATTGCAGCATTTTACTACTAAAACTAAGTCTTTCTGTCTAGATGTGTCGTCAGCTCTTATTTGGTGTCCTAGCAGAGCCTTTACAAAGAAGACAGAATAGCAGTTACTGGATGGGTCACTGTGAGGTGAACCACACTCGAGAATAAGGTGCTTAAATCCTGTGGGCACATGTGGGCTAAACTCGACTGCAGAATGCAAAGATTTCTGTGCTAGAACAAAACTCAAGGTGTTTATGTCATTAGCCATGCTGAAGCTGAGCTTTGTTTTTTGAAACTCCAGCTGTACTTTGGTTTGGTAACTACATTATGCTACCAAAACAAAACAGCCCATTCAGGTGGAAAACCACTTCTGCCTGAGCCTTCCTTTTATGTAATTCATTCTCAGGCTACACAATTGCTCCTCAGATGCTGTCATGCCCCACTAATTGTCAGACTACATAAGATTAAGTATCATGAAGTCTTGTCTATTATTATATCAATACAATTTGGTGACTATTTAGTTTATCAGAAAAAGTATACTGTTTCTGAGACACATCTTAAAATGCTATTACACTAACAGACTACTCAGGAATGAATAAAGAAATCCAATGCTGTGTAACAGGGACAACCGTCCACTGTGAACTTTGATCTTTAAATACCATGCTGATGCCAGACGATGGTCTTAGTCATATGGTTTACTTTTAGGTAGTCCTGCAAAGAAAAAGAAGCCAATATTGTGTTTATAGATGTGTTTTGTGGGCATCTTCTATAGGTCCATTTAAAACTATGAAGAAAGAGAATTTTATCTGCTACAGTCTTATGGAAGAAATCATTAACTCTGTTATTTGATGACTACATAGATTTAGTTCTTGTAGCATAGTGGGAAGGGAAAAAAAAAAAGAACGATCAGAGGAATAGTTTAAATGTAATACATTAAATCTGCACTTGAAACTGGACTCTATCTCAACCATGGAATTTGTATAGGGCCTTATTTTCCCATATAAAGCCATGCAAAAATTCCTCAGATACTGATTTGACCTGAAAGAAAAATAATTCGGGATGATATAAGGAAACCTCGCCAGCCCCACAACAACCTGGCGCCAAGATGGTCCCAGAAGAAGTCCTATGTCCAACAGTGCAGCAAACTCATCAGCCAGTTTCTAAATAAGCCAAGGAATGAGAACTGCTTCTTGAAAAATATAAAAGGCTTACTGGAATTTATGAACTGGAAAGCCTATTTCTTATAATAATTAAGAGTGCATCACTGCTTAAACCTTGATCTCTCACAGGTGCTTGTGCTATATGTCAGGTGTTGAAAGACTGAATAACTTTCTGTGTGTAGGAAAAGGCACTGCAATGAAATGGCCATCAACTGGGATGTGAGCAGTGAAGATACTTAGAACAGTTGAGGAAAATTTTATAAAAGCCTCTGTAAAGCCAACACCAACAGAAAACTTCCCCAAAGAGAGACTGAAGATTAATGAATGAATACTGCATAATTTTTGGAAAGATGTTTTAATAGAAGAAGTAAAGCAATAACAAATCTAAAATTACAGAAACAAGGAACCTCTGTAAGAATAATAGAGTCATGGCCAACTAGTGACTATGGAAATGGCTGGAGAGAAAATTCAGGATGTTCTTTTTTTTTTTTTTGTATTAACATGATCTCTTTCTGTAAAAGAAATAATTAAAATCTGCACAGTCTTTCCGCCATTGTCCCTAAATTTATGAAGACATCACATGAGGGGAAAATAAAATATAATAAATAAATGCCTAGAAAGGTCATCAGAAAGAGAAAAAAAAAGATTACCAAACCAATTCTGTATTATTTCTCCTTTGGAGAACTATTAACATCATACAATATTCAACAGAGATTCTAAACAGTGGTTATCCAGCACCTACGGGCATACCTTTAAAGCTGTGTATTTGTGTCAGTCAAGAGAATAAAACTGTCACTTCATTTTTTTATCTTACTAATAGGGTTTTTTGTTTGCTTTTTGTTTTTAAAAGAAGTCACTATATTTAAAAAGTACAATGATTAGTAGAGTAGCTTTTCTTCCTTTGAAATACAATAATGAACGGAGTATTTGGGACTCTTTAATAGTAGTTCAAGGCTTGTGGGGTCAACTAGGACCTGCACAGTAATGAGTTTGTTCTTAATAAAATCACGATTTTTGTTATATTGTAAAATCATGTTATTTTTACCCAGATAGCATAAGGAAAAATCCTCAAATTGTGAGTTTAGTTGTTAATTGAGGGAGTATAAATAAATATCTTTACTAAACAGCAGATGTAGATTACATTATTTAGATCTTGTTTAATGACTTTTTAATACAAATTTGTAAAATAAAACTTCACAGATTGTGGCTTTATTAGTAAACCACATGACACATTCTGTGAATGCCTTTTAATGTAAAAAAAAAACCAACCAACCAAGCAAAAAAATCTCATTCAAGCACATATAGATTTTCACACTGGGAAAAGCAGACAAAACAGTGACATATATGAAGTGAGGAATCACATGTCAGAATCTCACGGTTATATCAAAATGAACATAGCAGCTACCCTGTGTATCACTCACTTCTATAAAACTGCTATAAAAACTGAATGAACTCCTTAGCAGCTGAGATCTGCCTGGGTGTTCCTTTTATTCTTTTCATCATTTATCCCAGATTGTTGTATGTCAGCAGCCAACAGAAAAGAGAATGGTGAGCTTGCCAATTATTCTTCTGTGCAGAAAAAGTGTTCTTATCTGAGTATAGGAAATGTTATATCAGTAAAGGGTGATGAGGTTGAGGTACACAATAGGGCTTTTTCTTAACTCACCAAACACAAAGACAAGATATATTCTACTGACTGCCAGTTGATTCCTCTGTGGGTTTCCCTGTGAAACAAAGAATATCTATAACAGTAATTGCAACAGCTGCTGTAGACTGTAATGCTGGAGATCCAAGAATGGTGGCAAAATTTTATTCTTGGAAGAACGCGACAGAATAGTAGGGATAGAAGCACAGCATCTACATGTTAAAAGGTAACTGCATCCATCACTGGGAACATTAGTTTCTCTCCTCCTTCAAGAATTCTCTAGTTCAAATTTTTCTGGGTGAGCCTACACTGCACTTTAGGGAACTCAGTGGGATAGTCTCAGACTTCATTAAGAAGCCCTACTTAGAACTTGGTTAATACCATTTTAACATAGTTTCCCTTGCCTTGCCTTGCTTTGCCTTGCCTTGCCTTGCCTTGCCCTGCATTCCTTTGCCTTCCCTTGCCTGCCCCTCCCCTCCCCTCCACTCCCCTCCCTTCCCTGCAAAAGCCTATTAAACAGATAAGTAATAAATCAGACATCCTACAGAACTTGTGGTTTAATGAGCTTACTTAAAATACTTTTCCGAATCTGTTCATTTCATCCCCATTTGGCCAGTATTTGTCCATTTTTGACCAGATAGAATAAACACTGAGAACTGGATTTAAATTATTAATTACCATTGACATTAATCATGGTTGTATAAAAACTCTATTTTACGTTAGTTTATATTTCTAAAATTATGTTATCATTTAAATATTTAAACAAACATTACTTTAGAATTACAATGAACAAAATATTATTTTGTAAAATGAAATAGAATGGAATCATTTTAAACTCTGATCGTATATTTTTTTAATATATATGCTGATAAATGCTTTTCACCATCAATAATTTCCCTATATAACTAGGCACCATACATAGCCCTAATAAAACTATCAGTGCTTATAAAAATGTCAGCAGTTCATTGTAAACTGGCCACACAACTGAGCATAACATTAACAATTAATAGTTTGCAAAGGTCTGTACAAATCCAATATCTTGTCTCTCACCACAGCATGAATAAGAACAAAAGGAGCAAAAATATGCTCTGCACTTATTTAAAGCGAGTACTCTTGGCCAGAGTTTCCACATAGGAAGGAACCTCTGTCATAAACCCATGAACACGTGGAACAGTGTTTTCAGTTTCATTGAACTCAGAAGTTTTGTACAGTATTAAGTGCATAAAATGCTAAGTATTAATCTGACAGATAAAGAATTAGAGTGATTAGAGTAAATGCCTTCATCAATACTAGTATCCATAATAGCCAAATTGTTGGACACATGGTGCATAAAGATAATTTTCTTACTAATAGTCTTGTAATCATGCTTTTCTTATGATGCAACCCAAGTTAAGTAGATAATTTCATAACTCTGAAATATATTACACAAGTTATCTACTTTGTTTTTGAAGAATACCTATTACTTTCACACAGGCTTTCATTGTCTTTGCAGCTGTGTGCGATGATATTTACTGTAGGCAAAGCTTAAGACAGACTTTACTTAACAGATTCCATATTAACATTTGAGTAGACACTATTGTCTATATATTACATGCTTGACCACTGTTTTCAATTTCTTGTAATAAGGATGTTATCGCTTAATGAAGTGATTTTTCTTTATTTTTAGGAATAACTCCTAACATTAATCCAGTGTTTTAGGATCCTTTTCTAGCAAATCCAAGACAACAGACAAGAATTTCTTTTAAAATTACCTTTACTAAACTACAGGCTACAATTTCAAAATCACCACACCCATGCTTCAGAGAATGATTTTTTTTCATTTAATATTGACCACTAACTAAAACAGTTTAAAATAATGAAAAGAAGGTAAACTAGGCAATCAAATTCAAGCACCGATAGTACTACCTAAACTTGTGGTTGTTTATCACTATGTTCTCTGCAGAAACATTTGGAGGGCTGGGGAAAACACAGGATTTAAACAAACAGAAGAATACAGATTTCTTGAACTTTCAGTGAATGTGGAAGTCCATTATTAGGATTCAAAGCAAAAATAGAATTGTAATATTTACATCCTCCCAACAGATGGAAGTACAGAGTAATGAGCAGGAGAGTACAGCTGAGATGATTGTATGAGAGATATTTGTCCTGTATTACACAGTAAGTGAAAAAATGTCTTTGATTACAGGTGGCAGGAAAAACATAGCTGAATTAATTCTAGGGATAAAAAGTCACATTTCTTCAGTTCCTCTAAAGTCCTGATCAAATCAGTCTTTCTGCAGCTCAGTTTCCCCTCCCGTAAAGCTACATAATGTAGAGGTACAGCAAAGCTGTCCAGGATACATTTGTTTCTCATTGAGCCACATCCTGGAAGACTTTAATTACTGAGAGTTACACATGGATCAAAATAGCACAATTAGGCTTTAACAATGGCAAAATCTTTAAAGGGCTGTTCTCGTTTAAATTGTCATTGATATCTAACAAGATGAGTGAAGACTATCCCTCACAGAATAATTATGACAAATACCAAGTTTGTTGACCTAGCCATGTTTCTGCAGTTTTGAGTGGGTCAAAATATTCATCTTCCATACTTTTATTTAGTAGAGTGAGTGCAAATTATCCAACTCCACCTCTCTTAAAAGAGTAGCTGACAGGAATAGATTTTTTTAAAACAATCTTTGCTTATAGGGTTTCAGCTTAAAATGTAACTGGTCAAACAGTGTATGTTGACATAAGATCTAAACAGTTAGCTATGGTTTATAAGTGTAGTCTGCAAAAAATTCTTGTCTACTGCTTATGCAACTATATGCTGCCATTAAGATTTACCTGAAAGCTCCTAATGAAATTTAAGAAATTGGTATTAACCATAAAGTTTGAAAACCTGTTAATGCAACTCAGATTGGGACTGTTAGGGAGATATTTCAAAGAGTTGGAAAATTTACCATAATGGCAGAAAAATGAAAACAGGGCCTTATTGTCCATGGAAAGATACAAACTTACAAACACAGAGCACACACCTTGTAAATGAGATAAAAAAATTTCCTTGCTTATATACTTAGAGATCACAGGAGAAATTGAGTTTGGCAATGATTTGGGGGATTTCTGATTTTGATTTTTTTCAAGTTATGGTGATTATAAAAACATCAAGAAAAAAGACAGACAGAAAGAAATTGCTCTAATGTGGAAGAAGGACATATCAACTAAGAAACCAACCAAAAAAAAAAATCTACATACCAAAGAAAAGAGGAAAGATTAAAAACTTAAAGAGACTTTACAATGAATGACAGCATCTTGTTTTCAGCTGGTATAGACATAATTTTCTTTCGCGTGGTTGCTGTGTTTCAGATTTGGTAGGAAAGGAATGTCAATAATGCGTATTGTTTTAGTTGTTGCTAGGTGATGTTTACGTTAGTCAAGGACTTTTTTTCAGCTTTCCATAGATGCTGAGAAGGAGCATAGACAAAACAACAGGATGGCCAATGGAATATTCCATACCATAGATGTTACACTCCATATATACATTGGGGTTGGCCGGGGGAGGAGGAATCTGTGATATCTGCTCTGGACAGGCTGGGCAACAAATTCACCAGGTGGTGAGAGTGACTAGTGTCTTGTATATTCTTTATTTTATCATTATTTTTATTATTGGTGGTGGTGGTGGTATTGCTATTATTGCTGTTATTATTGTTATTTTCCTTTTCTGTTATTAAACTGCCTTTGTCTCAACCCATTATTTTTTTTGTCCCTTTCTGCTCCTTTTTTCCCTCTTCTCCCTACCCTTCTGGGGAAGAAGGGGGAGTGAGCAAAAGGCTGTGTGGTCCTACTTGCTGGCTGACGTTAAACAACAACAGAGAGTCATTTTGCACTATTGTTTTAAGCGAAACTATTTCTTTTGTACAGAATTGAGCACAGATTTGTGGGATCCTACCTATCCAGTAAATTCTGAATAATAAACCACGGACTGTAATACCCTCTTCTTTTCTGAGCTATGTGACTGTGGTGGGTTGACCTTGGCTGGCTGCAAGACCCCAACCCCTGTCCAGTATTTTACCCTTCCTTAAATCTGTTTTCCCAGGGATGCCATTATGTTGACCAAGGGGCTCAGCTGTGCCCTGCGGGGAGTGGGTCAGATCCGTCTGGAACCGTCTGTGTCCGGCATGGGGCAGCCCCAGCTGCTCGCTGCAGAGGTCCCTGCAGCCCCCCATTGCCAGTGCCTGGGCACCTGCACCCAGGACCGCAGCAAGGCAGGATTTTTTCGGCTTGGGCAAGCCATTTTGTTGATATTACAAGAAATTCAGATGTAAGCAACTGCCTCAGTGCAGGCCTGGGTGGTACGGCTTGTTTGGACATGGCTTCCCTGTTCTACACTGGTGAACGTAGCCAAGCCTGGAACCCAGCCAAAGCTGAGTGCTGTACATCAGCTACATGAGTTCGTAAAGCTACTAATTCCCACCTTCTATTATTAAATGGATGTCCTTTCTGTTCAATTACTGCATGGGTCTGGTTCCCTTATCTTATGTGATTATTGGAGGGATTTTAGTGTGAACTCAGCACAGATTTACTCCTGTATCTCAAACATATATGAGCTTTTTCACTTCTTTTTAATGAAACAAAGCATTTGTTATAGTAACTGGTGCTTTCTATCTTTTAAAGAAATTCACTCTTCTGAACTGCCCCACTGTTGAGACTTTGTTGGCATGAGATATCTTATGCTAGTAATTTTTTCCGTGAAAAGGAAATATTTGTGTTCCCTAATCCCAGGACCTTTAATTAGCTCTTTAATTCACTTTTAGCTATAAATCATCATTTATAGGGTTTGTTTCTTAAAATTGCACTTTTGGACGTGTCTGCACTGCACAATATAGTATTATGTTAAATGTTTCCTGGTGAACTGGTATATTTACCTGGGGAAGTCAAGGATATGGGTACAACTGTGGGTCACAGTAAAACTATATTAGCGTGGTAGTTAGTAGCAAGGTTAATTAGCTCCATCGCAAGGCAGCAGTAGTTAGCTAATTCTCAGCTATATTGCGCACTTATACCTCCTCCAGTTCCTGAGCAGCTTCAGTTGGATCCAGCTCAAGCGCCTTTTGTGCAACAACGTACATACACCCTGAAGCCAAATGAACGGAGTCGTGTGGCCTCCAGAGCTGCTTCATAACCAGCCTCTTCTACTGTCAAGCAACCAGATATTTCAACATACGGCAACTAATTAGACAAATAGAGATTTAGAAACCTGCCTTCAGGCAGGGTTCCTTTCCTAAACAGGGGCTGCTCTGCACTGCCAATTTTCAAAATATCATATTGGATTTGTGTAAAAAGCAACAAAAGTAAAATAAATGTCACTGAAAGATGAAGGACAATGCAATTCTCACTAGTGAAAAGAACCGTTTTATCTGCATTATCGACTTAGTCATATTAAGCAAATATGTTGATATTCACCTACATGAGTTGATATTCACCTACATGAGGGTCTTTTATGTGATCAAATAAAGACTGAGCTGTTTATGTGTTCTTGGGTGGTATTTTGCTGTGACTTTTTTATTTATAACAAGTTGCTCCTGATATTGTGACACTAAGGTCTCTTACCTGAAAATTAAAAAAAAATAAAATACTGTTTACAACAAAGAGTTTGTGCCACAGGGTTATTTGGGATCAAAGCTATTTTACTAAGCCTGGGAAGATTCCCCTAGTCTGTATATTTCAGTCAGATTAATATTGATAGGCTTTTTACATCACCTTTTGTACAGCAGATATTCAATTGGAAATAACTAATGGCACCGCACTCCAGAAATAGATATACATATTTTGTAAAGTGCTTCCTGTATTTTATTAATAAGCTGATAGATTGAGCATGATATCTGGCATTAAAAATAATTTCAGTACTTTCTAACTTCAGGTCAAAAGTCCAATGAAAATATGTCCAGCCCTAAACACCAAGTAAGTATGTCCAATATACGAACAGATACATTAATTCCACCGAGTATTCACTTTTGGCTGAATCTGTAGATGCAATTAAATCATTGGTCTGAAAATCCATGTCTTCATTGCATTGCATTACTGCTTTCTCTCCATTTGGAGATTATTTTCTCTGCATAAAACAATTAAACTTTTCAAATTAAAAGTTGAAATAAGTCTTAAAACAAACACTCCAGTTAATATTGGACGCTCAGTAAATCACGTTATGTCAGAAAGGTTAGAAAAAAAGAATGAATTTTGATAAGGTCACCATTTTAACAGAATGTCACTAAAGCTTTAAATGAAGTTTCTTTTAAAGATAGTATAAAAAAATAAGTTGATAATATAGAAGTAAAGGACACTTACAGGCTTTACATATTCATATCTGTTACTTTGAGAGACTATTTTGTTAAAATGCTTCCAGCATGTTCTGTGCCTTTAATTTTTTTTTTGAAAAACATTAGTTCAATAATTAGAAACAGTACATGAATGATATATTGAAAATAAATAATAAAAAGGACATGTTTATTTAAAGTTTAAATTAAAGTACACAAAATAAAGTGCACAATTCTTTCAATTAAAGGGCATTCTTCATACAAATATCTGTGAGAGAGTCAGGCTGTGAGATAAAAGGCTGAAGACAGAAAGAAGTTCCAGTTATTAGTCGCCCCAGTGACTGACTAGTGAAATTTCAATGTTAGAATTCTGATGTAGAAAATCTGATTCAGAATAGTCAAATAATACAGTGTATTTTACTTTAAGAGCTCTTCAGGAAACATAATTCTGTTGGCTAATAAAGGATCTTGAACTATGAGTAATATGTAGTATTTATATCAGTTCCTAGGCTTTCATGTGGATGTTTTTAATGTCAACAAACTCTAATTATTTTGGCCGAAAAGACCAAATGCAACCCAAGAACAAATGTATGCTCTAATTCTGAGATCTTTACTAGTACAGACTTAAATTTTTAAAAATGGCCTCCAGATACTTTTAAAAATCAGTAGAGAGAAAAAGGCATATAAAATTTTATGTATTATGGATATCTTCTGAGAAAGTATACCTATATTTACCCATGGATACATTTCTCATTTTCTTACAATTTTCTTGATGTTCGTGTCTCATTGATTCAGAGTGGGGTTGCTTGCAAATCACAGAATCACAGAATGGTCAGGGTTGGAAGGGACCTCTGGAGACCATCTAAGTCCAACCCCCCTGCCACAGCAGGGACACCTACAGCAGTTGCACAGGACGGCGTCCAGGCGGGTTTTGAATGTCTCCAGTGTGGGAGACTCCACAACCTCTCTGGGCAGCCTGTGCCAGTGCTCTGCCACCCTCAGAGTACAGAAGTTCCTCCTCATGTTAAGATGGAACTTCCTATGCTCCAGTTTGTGCCCGTTACCTCTAGTCCTATCACTGGGCACCACTGAAAAAAGACTGTTCTCATCTATCTGGCACCCTCCCCTTAAGTATTTATAAGTATTGATGCTCTAGTGAAAACACTCTTAGGCAAATGCACTAGGTTTGGGGCCTAAATGTTTTGTTTAAATAATCTAGTAGATTGGTTTGTTTGGAGGGTTGTTTGGTTTTGGCAGCATGTTGGGGGAAGAAGCTTTCATGACATTCAAAGAATGATAAGCATGCTTGGGTTTTCAGTAGGTCTTCTCAAAGACCAGAAACCAGTCGTGCATCTGCCTCTCTCTACACTGGAAAACATATTCTCCTCACTGAAAAACATATTCTTGCCAGTTTCATTGCTGCTAAAGCAGCCAGGAGGAGTTATTTCAGTGAAGAACTGCAGGAGTCAAGGTTGCCAGAAGCTCCGAGTTTTGGTCCAGCCTAATCCTGGGAGGAAAAACAAAAAGCAATAAAAAAAACTAAAAAACAAATCTGAAAACATGGACATTTAAAATTTTCAAAAAACCTTTCCTTTGTTCCAACTGCTACTAAAAGCAATATTCTGATACTTATTTCAAATAGTTATTTTGCAGTTTATGGACTAAGAGGATAGAAACCTGTTCCAAAGTCTGTCATCATCAATGGTGGTACTTTCACTGACATCACTACATTTGGTAGCAGTCTCTCAAACTACTCCCATGAATAGAAAATAAAAACTTCCTTGAAGTAGGATCATTTTCACTTTCAAATGAAAAGAAATTCAGTTTTTGTTAAAAAATAACTATTCATTGGTCTAGTACATGTTCTACAAACTTATGTACTATATGTAAGTTTTATACTATAAAAATAGGATCACTGATAGACATGTGCAGTGGAATTAGATGTAAAAAAAAAGTGTTTTTTTCCTTATGTGCACAGTGTTCTGCTCTAGTTTTCTGCTGTAAGAACTATATATACATTTACTCTCTTTCAGTCTAAACTGATTCACCCTTCGATAGAGATAAGTAGACCAGTGAGGGAAGTCGATGTAGATATTATGTCTGTTACCATTCTAAAGGTTCATGGAACATCAGTCTACTTTAACAGTGCCTTTAATTCATTCATATAGCAAGGTGGCATGGAGAATTGGCCACAATTTCTCACACAGAAAGGAAGTGCAAAATATGATTATACATACAACAGATGTCTAAAGAAAAGCAGCCAGTTGCACATACATGAGGTTAGAAATCTTTCTACTTTTTTTTTTCTTTTTTTTTTTAAATAAAGATAAGAACAAAGTAACATGTCAGATTCTTTCCTAAAATATTATCTGGCTTAGTATATTGTAAGTACTGTGAGGCAAGATGCCCAAAAGTTAAATTCTCAGCTCTTTTTCTTTATAACCATGTGGGTTTTTTCCATTAGATCAACAATTCTGCTAAAATGCTTTTTAACAATTTCACTTCAGTACTTGTTCATGCTGTGCCCAGAGTTCAGGGACTCAAGGTACCCCTGCAAATAGCATTCAAGCAAAAATCATCCCTCACACTAATTTCCTCTGTACATGTGACTTCCCACTGTCCTCTTTCTTTTTGGCTTGAGAAACCTGTAACATATTATCTTTGGCAATTGTTCAGGAACCATAAGCAAAGCATCTATTCCAAGCCTGTCCCTTGGTATTTGAAATTTACATGTTATTCCCAATCTTTCCATTACTGCTCAGAACACTTTCCAAAATAAGAGTAATGTATAAATCACCAAAATCAAAGATGGGCCAAAAGCACCATCAAACTTCCCCCCCCCCCCCCCCAAGTTTTAAGGTTGACATTTTTAAAGATAAAAGTTTTAAATGGGTCCTCACAGCTCAGAATGTCTCCAGATACAACTAGGACTAGGAGTCCTACATCAGTAAGTCTTACACCAGTCTCTAGGGTAGAGGAACCTCAATTTTGTATGCATAAAAGTTTGTTTGGATGTAGACCTTCTGGAAGATACTACACTTTTTGATAGCTTTCTTTAAATTAGAAGTTAGAAAGAAGATAAAACCCAAGAGATTGTTGGTTGGGAGTGGATGTTCAGACCAGATGACCTTTAGAGGTCCTTTTTAACATTAAATGTTCTGTAATTTATTATCTATATGTATAGGATTTACCAATGGATATTTCTAAGTGCTGTTTCTAACCGTATTAATTTTATGCAACAGGAGTGGGTCACAAAGATAAGCAGAGATATGTGCAACAGCATCTTTCTTATTATGACAAGTGACAAATCCTGGAGAAGCCCTCCCAGTCTTAACTGCAGCTCATAATATTTTTCAAATTTTCTAATTAAAAATTAATTTTTGAAAAGTGCCAGTTGTCAGCTCGATCTAATTCTTTATGAACTTCTAAATACTTCCCACTGATCACACTATTGTACCTTTGGGCTTTATTCCCATCAAAAAAGCATAAGCAAAACATTCACATTTTAAAAGAGCCCTTTGTACTTTGTTACAGTAGAAAAAAATGGATATGACTAAACTAAGTGAAGCAGGTCTTATTGAGCAAGATAAAAGAGAATAGGTTTCCAATGTCCAATGTGAAATTGCTCATGTACATTTTTAGCTGTAGCGATCAAGTTTGTGTTCACATCACTAATTTATGCCATTTTTGCAATTTAATTTCCGTCAGTTCAATGTCTACGCATCTAATCACAACCTGTTGTTAACTAAAATCTCAGTGAAAGAACTTATGCAGGCAAGTTTTCCTCAGGTCTGAGACAAACTCGTAAGTTATATTGGCTCAGCTAAATGTGGTAATTGTCCAAGTTTTCTTATTTGATAGAATCTGTCAAGTGAGTTTTGTGTTCCTAATTCTGACTGACGCAGCAGGATTGCTTTTCTTTGAAACTTAGGGTCATGATCCTATGCATAAACTGGAATGGCTGATGTTTGCACATTGTGCTTCAGCTGGTATGATACGGCTTTTACGTTTAAGATCCTGGTTCTACTACTCTGAGGAGTCATCCCTCTTCCCCTTACACTGGCAATAATGATATCCTTAGGAGTCACAGCAGAAAAGGGGCAAAAACATGTGAGGATTTTTCAAAGGTCTTGTGCCACCCTTGAATTTATTGCATATGTATAATTATTGGCAATATGTCACATCAACAAAACATATGAAAACAAATTGTTGGGAATAAACAAGAACAGTTTGGGATGTTCAATCTATTTCTATAGTTTTCTCTTAGTTCAAAATCTGCTGGTCTGCTTCGAGAGGGGGATAACACAGGAACCAAGGGTGACCCCTGCGCAGGCTATGCCTTCGCTAACAGAACATGCTCCCACAGGGTCTGAGCACTGCGGGCAGAGCTGGCTGCTGGTGATAGGGTTCACTGACAGCCCCAGAAAAGGTAAGGGGACAAATCAAGTCCATCATCGCTCCAGGGTCCATCCAGAGAACCCAATTAGCAGAAGCAGGAGACAGGGTTGTAGCAGATGCAATGTAGGTCCAAGATCCACCCCAGAGACAGGGCTGGAGGCAGGTACACCTCTAACAGCTCATGGGAGGTTTGGTTGCTCAGGTTTGAGCTGAAATGAGGGTCCTCGTCCCATAAGCAGGGGTAGGGATGCTCAGAGAAATTAAGGCCTATCTGTGCACTCAAGACCCTGACAAATACCTGCCCTGTTTCTCATGGCTAGAAAAGTTTTATCTCCTACAAATTTCTATTCTCTTCTATTTACTTAACCAGCCAGTATAAAATAGTATTCTTGGCTTCTCTTAGAGTTTACATTTTAACACACAAGAAAATATCTTACACCCAAGCTATGGCTGCAGCTACTACTGCAGAGTCCCCAGATAATTGTTTGGGCAAGTTCCTTTCTTAATTATCTTGGTAGCATACTGAAAGCCTTTCTTTCTCCTTCTGTTTTCTTGTGCTGTTTCAGCAACGGCTGCTTATCAGACTGATGAAGATTCCTGCATCCTGTTTACCTTTGACTCAGTCTAAGTTGAAAAAAGTAATGTTTTACAGAAAGAAAAAAAGGATTTTAAAAAATTTTAAAATATTTTCTGTACACACTGTAGATTATAAAATAGTTTATTCTCATAGTAATAATAAGACCTGAAGACCTCATTTTTATGGAAAACTCACTTGTACATGCTTTTTGGTTGTTAGTTCAACTAAGAGCTATCTAATCATTACATTAAATGTCAAACAGTGTATCACCTAATGACTTATACATTTAAATTTGCTCTGAATACTTCAAAGGCTTAACTAATTAGCTTGTAATAAATTATAGATGTAAGCTACCCTTGATTCAGATACATTAACATTGGAAGTACTTTAAAAAAAGATGCAGTAACTTTTCACATTCTTTGTTACAAGGTTCTACTAGCTTATGAGATTTCCCCAAAACATTGGATTTCATTTAGCTTGAACCAATTACATTTTAATTATAAATGTAGGGTCCCATAATCTTACACAGTAAGTGAAGGTTTGCATACATTCTGCCTGTCAGGTTTTTTTTCTAAGACTCAGTTTTATTCACCTTTGCCAGCACTGAGGATATGTAGTGACACTTTTTTGGGAGGTTGGGGTTTTGTTTGGGAATTTTTGTTGGTTAGTTGCTTTTTGGTTTGTTTGTTTGTTTGCTTGTTTTGTTTCTTGTGTATTAGAAGGGAAAACCGTCTCCCACCTTGACAAATGCATAAAACACAATGAACTTTTGATAGTGCCTGAAATATAACATCCTAACTGGATATACACTGCAATACCCTACAGGAGCTCTTGAACGGTCACTAAAAATTGCATCTCTTCAGAATGGTCTACAAGACAGAAGACCTCAATCTGCTAAAGGACGTCAGTAGAAAAGGTAGGGGTCAGTGTACACATTTACATCAAGGGTAGCAGCTCAGGGACCTTTTAAAGCCCGTGAAAACAAATTGATATTTACAGACACTGTTACGTTCAACTTATTCTATATGTCTGACCCAGACACATAGATGATAATTCATGTACTTAAATGTAGTCCTCTAGGGCCAATTTAGGCATCCGAAGAGTATCTGAGTCATCTGCACAAGGTTGCATTACAGAAGAAAAGCATGCCTTTTTGAGCAGCAGCTGAAGACTGGGTGGGATGCCATATTACATCTAAAATGGCTATAGAAACTCTTGCTAAGGTACCTGGAAATTGCTTCCCTAGATTCCAGCCATGAAGACATTTAGGATCTCGAGAAGAGATTAGCTACAATCAGCAACCTCAGCAAAGAAATGCCTAAAATAACACAAGGGGCAAAGCATGAGTCTGAATCTTAAGCGGCACTCCTGTCTAGAATTAGATGCTTTCCTCTCTGCTGCATGGACTTAAGTTTCTCCAGTTAGATTCACACCTCGGACCCCTCTCCCTCCAGGTCACAAGTCTTCAGACACTTTAATTTTTGTTATCAGAGGTCCCACTAAGTTCAAGAGCCTGATCAGAGTTATTTAGCCATGAACTTTCTACCTAAAAGCTCATTGTCACTGTAAGTCACTGCCCCTACAGCCATATTTTACATATCACAGTTTTGGATGTCTAGGTCCAAAGTGGGAGAAGATAGGGGCAGAGATGCAAAAGGCCTAGAGTGTGCAAGTCCCATCTAAGTTGCAGAAAGACATACAAGAATATTTTTTAGGCTGCCTGAATTTCTCTTTTCCATAGATATTTCATTTTATTAATAAAGAGGAAATACAGAAGTCTTGTAAGCCTGGACAGAGCTCAGACGCATGTAGAAGTGGACATCCATTTGCAAATACAGAATAGCCAGGCTTATTGTAAGAAAGCAATAAGCTGTATAAGGGGACATATTTCATGCAATAGTAATCTTTGCAGTTTTGATCAAAAGCTTAAAACACTCCATAAGTTCTAAACACATTTATTCAAACTGGCTGGTGCTTAGGGGTTCCTATTATAATTTAATTAATCTGCTTGTTAGAGTTGCCCCAGCTGAACCTTTTCCTTCCCTGCCAAATGCTCTGACTCACTCCACCTTCCCTAAAATCCATTGCAATTTTCTGTGACAGCTGAGGAAAAATGTGTTTTATATTAGACTAAATATTAGACTATTGTGTTTGTCTTTTTAAATTTTCATTCCTTGCCAGATCAAACACTTGAGCTTACTGTAAATCAGAAGTGTATATTTTTGGGAAGCTGAAACTTACCAATGACAAGTTGGAGAAATGTACTATGTCAGCAAACTGTTCATCCTAAACGTTGTACTTAGCCTAAATAAATCCTCTGCTTTTCATCATCTATCGTAATGTACTGATATTTTTCTGTGGAGTACAATGCCACAACAGTGAGGAGACACAGTGATAAAATAGATGTCCAGGCTGCTTCAAAAGCAGGCTGGTCCAAGGTAGAAATTAAGGCAGGCAAAACCCTTTTGTAATTTATGTTCAACTAACTGCAAAGGACCATTGTTGCAGCCAGGAACATCTGGAGCATAGGCACAGTGCTGTAGCACCTTCTCCTTTGCCACCTTCTCCTTTGGCCACGTCCCAGAGCCCTGCAGGCTGAGCCAGGAGGGTGTTTAGTGCAGGTCTTGCCCCATCAGCTCCATACCACCAGTGATCTTCCTCTGGGGCCAGCTCTAGGTGATTTATGGCTCCTTTGCATCAGCAGATCTGATATAAATTGGGCCTTAGACACAAAATTAAGGAGATTTGTTGGGCAGCCATTCATGTTAAAGTATTCGACAAAAAAGTTAGCATAGTGCTGTTTATATTTTCAACTGGACACACACTCCAAATAGCAAGTTACGAGTTCCCCAAAAGGCAAAAAAAATCTTTTTTAAAACTTATAAAGACTTGTACTTTGAGCAAAGGAGCCTAAGAAAATAATTACCATACTATTATCACACCTCTTACCAACAGTAAATTCCTTTTTAGGAACTTCACAAAGGGATATAGGAAAAGCACACACAGTTAAATATAAATAAGTGTAAGAATTCAAAGAGAGATTCATAGCACATTTTTCAGTGTTCATTCCACTCTGGGCTTCATGCTTCTAAACAGAAATTTTTCATAAGACAATACAATGAAAATGGTTTGTGTTCAGGCAAGGAAATAGTAAAGATAAGGAGTTTTTCAGAAGAAGTAGGTAGAGTTAGACTTACAAATCAACTGGACCGATACAATATATGAAACAAAGAAAATCACATCTTTTTATAGAGCTGCGCCTTTCTTACTGTCAGAGCTATATGCAGAGATGAGTCATTTTGATTAATTTGTTTAAACTTAATGAAAGATTCTATTAAAGTCATTCACAAGGAAATATTAAGGATACTTATATCCACGTTGAAAGAGAAATACTTGTCATGATTAAAACTTTATATGACAAAAAACTAGCAATAAGAAAAAAATACTAAAACATTAATAACTGTTTAATTCACGGGTTAAAATTTGCATTGATATCATGCAAAGTTCTTGCCACATGCTATATAAAGATTTATCATATTAAGTTAATGGCAAAATAATTAATATTCTATTTTGGTATATGTTGCAAAAAATACAGTGAGGAATTGCATCTATACGGAAAACAGAGACTTATAAATGTTAAAAACCTGACTCATTAGCTAGAGAGTCTAAGATTACATTTTCAGTCATCTGTAAGGCAAGACTGAAATCCTTGCATCAGTGAATATTGTGGAATTATTTGCTTATGTTTGTTTTAATGAAAACTGAAATAACGCATTCTAAATGGATCAAAACATTTTGGTAACAGGAAATAGGAAAAAGAAAATCTTATTTCACAACAAGAAAACAAAATATCAAGACATTTTCAAGATAAAAATATAAAGATCATTTTCTGGGACAAATCATTCCATGATAAAGCGAAGAGTCAGGTTTAATGAAAATAAATGTAAGCAAAAATAATTAATTCTGCTTTCAATTATATTGGAAGGGTAGAAAATTTAACAAAAAGATTCTGTGTGCAAATACCACAAAATTCCCCATCCCTTCCCTCTGCTTTTTCACAAACCAAATGATATGTCATGATTTGTAAGGAAGCATTTCTTTGTTGAGAGGGCAGTCAAACACTGGAACCAGCTTTCTGGAGAGGTGGTCAATGCCCCAAGCCTGTCAATGTGTAAAAGGCATTTGGACAATGCCCTTAATAACATGCTTTAACTTTTAGTCAACCCTGAAGTGGTCAGGCAGTTGGACTAGATGATCGTTGTAGGTCATTTCCAACTGAAAACATTCTATTCCATTCCACTCCATTCCATTTTATTGATTTATATTTAAATAAGTAGTGGCTTCATTTTCATAAGGGTCAAACGAATCCAACAAAGAAGAAGAAAAAGACACCTCAGCAGTGTAACATACTAAAATCTAACATGTCTTTTTGTATTTCAAAGTTGAAATTTATGCTGGCTGGGATGGACGCCATTAGGCAATGAGTTTTCTTAAAGCAGGATACAAATGAACTATTATTCTGCCATTTCAAATTTATCACTTATTAGAATTAATGCATCTTGGTTCCTTTCAGAAGTGGGTTTTTTTCCCCTATAAGTTATATGTTTTACATCAGTGGTAACAATTAAACTACCTCATATCCTGATTCTTTTTTAGTTCTTTTACCCTTAATCAGCCTGACTTGTACTCTACTTAAAAGTAGCTGTTCCTCTCCAGCTTTCAAGTTCTATTGCCTTCTGGGGAGCTAGTATCTACTTGACAAAATCACAGTCAATTGTAGTAGCCTTCTATTAGGCCTAGGTGGAATGGTAAAATTCATAAAACTTCTTTCATAGAAAAGCAAGTTGAAGACCTAGGTGTTCTTCCCTCTGAATAGCACCTAACTCAGTTGAGAATATTAATATTCATTTTCAGACCTTTTCTGGAGTGATACAGAAAAGAAGACTTTTAATCCCATTATATAAGGATTTTAATGAAAAGATGTTACAGAAACTGTTTTATATCCCTTCATGGTTTCTTCCTATTTAGAATGAAAGCACGTTTAATTTAATTTTATTTCTGGTGTCTCTACTGCTAACTGTGAAGCCCCCATATGACTCAGATTGTAACAAACTGTATCAAAATAAATAATAATATTTACTTCTATGTCTTCATTTGAAGTGAATCAACCCAATTTCCCTATTATAAATAAAGCAATTTTAAAGTGTGATAATTATTTTGACAGTAGCCCAGTAGACGCGACTTTGCCATTACTAACAATGGTTATGGGCTTTGTATAGACCTGCAGGTTCCTGACTTGTCTGGGCTTGTCTTGGCCTGAGCTGGTTTTACCTGGTTTTTACTGCTGCTGCCCTGCCAAGTGACGAGTGCCGAGCCCGTTTTAGCTAAAACCCTCCAAATACCTTATGGTGAAGGTCTGACAAACCTCAGACAATATGACTGCAAAGCAAACAATATCCCTTTGCATCCCCTGAGGCTAGGGGAAGCTATTCCAGGCTTTGTGAGGAACAGATGAGAAGGAAGCAGCCTGTGTAAAGGAAATGTGTAGAGGGAAACCCAGGTAGACCACAAGAGTGATGTAGAAGGAAGCTTCTACATCACACTCCTCCCAGCAGAGAGGAGGGAGAAGTCCCCACCATGAGATCCCAGCAGAGACCTGTGTTCCCTTTTCCCAAAATTTGTCTTGAATAATTACATTTGGAGTGAAAGACATTGGTGCTAGTGTAGGACTGGCTTACTATTGCTCAGCAATTTCCTGAACCATGTAGAGTTTGGGTATACTAGTGGAGTTGGTCTTAGCTTTTCGTCTCTCATTGCTGAACATAGATCAGTCATTACAGCCAGTTTTCAGTCATCTGGCAGATTTCAGGTTACATGGCAGTGGCTTGATAATAGCTCCATTTTTTTCCCCACAAGACACTTATTTGCTTGAGTCATATAAGCAGTAATGATATCTTCCTTGGCAAGTGTGCTTTTATAATGTTGGCTTTGGGTATTACTAACTTTCAACACTACTTCGTAAAATAAAAAAGTATTTGCTTTCACATCAAATTTCGTTATTCGTGATTCTTCAAACATCAGTTTCCTTTTTATTCTCAGCCTTGTCTGCAGTCTTTGTTATAGAGAAATCCTCTTCCCTCAAGGTCACAAAGTTAGTTTTCACAATGTCACTTGAAATTTTTGTTCCTTCTATAGTTATATTTTGTTATGGACAAATGAACAATTAATCAAAGACAGATAATCAAAGTCTCAAATAGATGTCATATTTTGTGATTTTAATTAATTTTGACAGTTACTAGAGGATTATTTTTTTCTTTGCTCACCTTTTCTTCAAATACCTAAGCTATAAAGCAATATTGTTGTAATATGTGACAAATATGTCTGTTTATACTTTTAAAGATTTAGGTATTGTTTTCTCCAAATATCAATCAACAAATCCAATACTTTCTAGAAGAACAAAAATATACCCTGCAGAAATCCAGAAATGTAGTTAAGGAATAAATATGTCAAAGATTATAAGGATGATAAAGGATGTCAAAGAGGTATGTGTGCTCTCTCTTGGAGTTTCAGTCCCCTCTTGTAAATTGTCTGCATAATTTATAGGAAATTTATATAAAAATCTTGCCTGCTTTTATTTAGACATCAGTAATTTTGTTTGTATAATGAAAATAGCTGTTTTCTATGAAACTATAAAAATAATACCCTGTAACTTCTTCTAATATCCACATCAAAAGCTGCCAGGAGCTTCAATTTTAACCAGCATTCCACATTGTTTATTAAACTAAAATGATAGTTTCATAAAAAGCATTAAAAAAAAAGAAAACAGGCAAAATAAAGGATAGCCTCAGCTGTTTGAAAACTACAAAAGCAACAACAAAAGCTCTGGGAATAGCACCCTTCTATGAATACAAAACCTCTCAGTTTGTTGGTTTGTTTTTTCCAGTCATGTAGATAAAATCAAGGGTCCTTTGGGGTTGCCTGGCTCAGCCACCTGATGAAAAGCAGGGACAACTTCAAACCTAGGTCCAGCTTTTAATGTGGAGCAGGTTGTTCAATGCCTTGACTGGTTAAATATATTTTTCACCTCTTCTTATAGTTAACTATGCACTATTACTACAACTTTGCCAATATCATAGAACTGTAGAATCATAGAATGGTTTGGGTTGGAAGGGACCCTAAAGATCATCAGGTTCCGACCCCACTGCCATGGGCAGTGACACCTTCCACTACACCAGGATGCTCAAAGCCACATCCAATCTGGCCTTGAATACTTCCACATTTTAATCCCTTTTTCTAATTTCTACTTATACAGCATTAGAAAATAGACTTTAAAGTAAGGTTAAACAGGGAACAAGCTTGTGTTTTAAAATCAATTAACACAAACATTTTTATATCATCCTCAAAGTATTTCCATTCTTTAACACTTTAATTACAATTATTTTGCTTTTTTTTTCTATGCAAAAGAATAAGATGACTTTCTAACAAGCAAAAATATTTTCAGTCAGTTAGGTCCTTTCAGAGATATCTTTTGATCCCACATAAAAAGGTTTTATTCGCAAGGAGGGGGATATTGGGGAAGGAATTTTATTGGAAGAGGAAGTGCAACTATGTGGTACTTTAACCTCACAGCTTTGTCATTTTCCAGTTTGCAGATACATGGAAGGTAATGTACAGTAGAAGTAAATGTGCCTCCTTGCTTTATTTTTCAAAGGATGTCCCTTATGAAAATATGCATCCCTGGGGGACAGCTTTCAAATATAAATGGATTTATTTCCCCTTGTAGATGTCCAAACACAGGCATCTTTCTGATGCCTACTGCCTTACATACACGAGAAATATAATTATGAGTAAGAATAAACAATATGCTACTGTGAAAATGTTTTTCATATGTCTTTTCAAAGTAACAGTTAAATGGAGAGATTTGTCTGTTGATTACTGTGCGATTATTTCATTTGGGTTTTTTTTGCCTTTTATTATAAGTAAAACAGGTATGCCCTTGCTCTCCTTTTCTGCTTTCTAAGCTGCATAATGTCCATTGTTGCTTATGTGTTTAATTCAGCCTTCTCCATTTCATAATTTTTTTTCGCAGCATTATTGTGTTTGCTACAACTAACTACCATTTAGTCAAAAAGCAATAAAAATACAGTTATTTCTATGATTCTGTGACTTAAAATTTATTCTCCATCTGTTTAGATACACATTAGTACCACTAAACTACCTCTTTATGGCCTAAAAAGAAGTTTGCCTCTAAATACCAAATGCTAAGTTACAGCTTCCTGGTCCCACTGTATCTTTCAGATGTCACCCCAAAAAGACCTTGTAACTGAAAGATTTAATAGTTTGCATCTGGATCATGAACCTCCACTTACCAATTTAGCAAAAAGGGTTTCAAGAGGAAAAATAAAAGAAGTCATCTCTGAGCTAACATCTTATTTGTGAAAAAAATCCTTTTTATTACTTTGAAAATAAAAAGAGTATAAAGTAGATCAAATGTAGATATACAGCTGGTCAAATTTTTTACAACATCCTTTGTTTACCTGTCTGTTAAGTTTGAAGAAAACTTTCTTTTAGTGAAACATACCTGTAAAAAAAGCAATCAAAAATAAAAATAATTGCTTTCTAAACCATTCAGTTTTGAAACTAAATTTATTTGATATCTAGGGTTTTTTTGAACACTTTCTGAGTTCAAATACAATTTCCTGTATTTCAGTTTGTGCCCATTGCCTCTTGTCTATTTACTGGGCATCACCAAGAAGAGTCTGGCTCCATCTTCTTTAGTTTACCCCAACTGGTATTTGTACACATTGACAAGATCCTTCTAAGCCCTCTCTTCTCCAGGATGGACATTCTCAGCTCCCTCAGTCTTTCCTTTTGTGTCAGATGCTCTGGTCCCATGATCATTGATCGTCTCATGACCCTTTGCTGGACTCACTACAGGGGGGTCCTTGCCACCATTCTCTTGCACTATTTGTTTACACAGTCTGAAGTCCCTAACATTGTGAGAATCATATTTCCCTGATGCCAAGAAAATTTTGCCTGTGTTTCTTCACCTGAGATCCTGCACACACCATTTTCCTTCCTCAACCACTACTGAAAATGTCATCTGAAGAGTAAGTCTTTAATGGTCAAAAGAGGTAAAGGACAAGATTTTCTATGCAACTTGCCCCCCCTCAGTCACCCAAATGATTTGCACAGTCAAAACAGTGAAAGTTACTTTTGCAACAGTAACTTTCCCCTTCACTGGCTTCCAGCACTTCACACACTGAACTAGGACAAGAAGATACTACAGCTTGCATCCTTTATCTCGATTCTCGTCTTCTGAAATAAAAGTCTAGATTTCTTTGTCTTAATTTTTTCACCTCTTTGGACAACTAATTTTTTAGGGTAAAAAACATTGTACTTTTGGTGACAAAAGAAGATGTTTCATTTTAATATTTTTCAATTAACCCAAACAAAAATGCTATTCTTTTTCCCTTACTGATTTAGGAAGTGTGTTCCACTTCTTATTTTTTTTAATTTATTTTGCGTTTTTTGTTTTGTTTTGTTTCGTTTTCCATTTTTTCTCTTGCCCTCCCACCTGCTCCTGAAGAAAACGTTAAAAGCAAATAGCAACCTGTGGGAAGCATGCATAAAAAAGACTTATGAAACCAAATCCAATTTTTGAGAATTACCACATTCATCAGCCTAATTCCATACCTTTTGATGTCTCTGACATCTTGTATTCAGTTATTCAATCTACCTACAAATCTGAAGATGTGGCAAAGGCTCAAAGCCCATTTCAGCTGTGTGAGAAGAGGAATTCTTTATAGGAGGCAATACTTTTACATTAAAATAAATTCTTTTTCCACAATATGTCTTCCAGGAAGCCTAATATTTAAAAGCTATTTTTAATTTCCCAAAACAGTCCTGTGGTGCATATTCATAGTAATTTTGAGATTTTGAGTCCTTTGAGATTTTTTCACATTGAATCTTCCCTGTTTCATATTAACCTGCCAAATTTAGCCATCGTGAAAAGAGTTCAATGGACTTCATTGTACAACAGGGTTGTTTTGCTGTAATGTTACTAGCCCACCATTTGCTAACATGAATTTGCAACCTCAAAAATATTTGTTTTGCTCCTCAGATGTGGAAACTCCAAATTTCTGTGGTGTCTCCAGGACTCAGGGTCTTGGTTTCATGCATTATAAGTAAATTCCTCGCTGCCTATTATGATTTATTACAGTGAGAGGTGTTGAAAGTTGAGTCATGAAATCTGAAGTCTGGATTCAGACCAAAAACACCACAGGCATATATTTTGCACTAGGGATGCTATGAAAATAGGCCGTTCTGTTGCCAAATATATATTAAGAAGCTCCCCCCCCCCCCCCCCCCCCGCAAATGTTAACTGTCATAATTTCAGACTCCAAAGGTTAAGAACTTCCATGCTAACTATCAAGAAAGGTTTAGCTTGGAGCTTGCTCTGTTCCTCATTTTACATAGTGCTGTGGTGCTCTGATCCTCTGTTCCTTCATTCTGACGTATTTCCATTGTGTAAAATTCTTACAATAGAATTATAATGACAAACAGAGTAAAACAGTAAGTAACGACTAAAACAGTTATACTGTTTTTCTGTTTTAAAGTATTTTAATTGTTTGAAGAATACAAAGTAAATTAGTTCTTGTATATAATTAAATTTAGGTTAAAGAAAGGACAGAAATATTTGGAAATGCCACACTGACAATGATCTGCTGCCTTCATTTAGGTCTATGTCAGTGTTAGTTTAGATACACCCAGAATAATGTACCATTCATTCCTTAGTATTAGCACAATATACTATATCATTTATGTGGATGATACAGT
Source organism: Pluvialis apricaria (assembly GCA_017639485.1). Lineage (NCBI taxonomy): Eukaryota > Metazoa > Chordata > Aves > Charadriiformes > Charadriidae > Pluvialis > Pluvialis apricaria. Next base: position 175,934,270 of record CM030007.1, read on the forward strand.
CATACTTCAGCTTGCATGTTGACATTTTGCAAAAGCAACATATGTTAAAATTTGAAAAATAATTGCTTTTCTCACACGAGCCAATTTTAGACTGTTGAAAACTCTGTACAGTGTTTATTGAATTCTGAATTATTTGATTAGCCCATGCAACACACATCACAGAGTCAAAATTCTCTGATAGATTTTACAGCTAAGAAAGCATTCCAGATACTAATGTAGACCAAGCACTGGATTACATTCTTTATGTAGGTGAAAAACCAGAAAGTTGTGTTAATCATCCAAAATCCTGTTCACACATTATTGAAATACACAAGTAAGATCTACAGCATTGTTATGACTTTATGTTGTTGGAACTTGATTAATTTTGTTGTCCTTAACTCCGTGACACAAACAGAAACATAAGCATTGTTATTCACATGAACTGGAGTAACATCAAAATTCAGGGTTTGAAGATGTTAACACCACTCATGGTAGTAGTTCAGCACCTAAATACTTTTAAGAATGAACAAAGAAGATAATTACAATAACTTAAGTATAAAATAATTTCATAAAAAGAATATTAATTGGTCTACTCATTTTTTCTGATATAATTTTATTATTTTTAGAATTCTTTTAAAAAATTTTATGTTTTTTTTCCTACAATCACTATTAAGTTTGTTGGATCTAAACCAAAGTGGGGTTTTTTTACCCTTTAAAAATTTGCCGCTAATGAAATAGAATATAATTTTTTTAAAGTGCAGTATATTTTAAGTGGTTACTCTGTATGATAAAATTAAAGATTGTTGAAAAAGATCCCTCAAGATGTGCAGTAAACTCCTGAGATTCTGGCAGCATGGGCGTATGGAATAGAAAGGAACTGAAGAATGAATATTTTGTCACAGTTGCCATTTTCAGGAAAAAAAAACTAACAGAAATACAAAACCTCTCAACATAATTGACAATAATAAAAAGTACTTTTCACTTAGAGAATATATGTGTGGGTGTGTGTATGTGTTGATGTGTGTGTCTGCATTTACTATTTCACATACATATGCATGTATATATGCTTTACAGCAATTATTGCCTTTCAGTGTAGAAAGAACATTGGGATAAAAAGTATTTGGGATTGTTAGAATAAAAGCATAAACTGGGAAAACAAAAATATGATAATATTTGCAAATACAGCGGAGCGTCCAAATATACTCTTTGCTAAAAACTAGATTCTGAATGGTTGACATCTGCATGTTCTTTTGCTTTTCCAAGAAAAACACATTATTTTATAGAAATAGCTTTATGAACCCAGTGTCTCTTCTGTATAGCTAGCCTTATGGAAGATTCCTGTATTATTTAAGAGTAGTGGATTGTGGGTAGGGACCTAGAGGCTGCATTTGTACTAATAAATTAAATGGTGACCAGAAATGTCATCTAGCACTGGAATCTGATCATCTGTAGTTTTAAATTAATAGCATGGCTCTTTAGCAGACTTCTGGCCGATGTCAGCCATTATTTTCCCAGCAGTTTCCAAATACAGCTACAGCGTTGCAGAGGTCATTCCCAGCAGGCAGTTTGAATGCACTCACATTATTTTAAAGGCCAAGATAGTTTATTAACACTGTGATGAGCTACTCCAGGCCAACTGGCCTGAGCGCCAGTGAGCATTCCAGGACACACCTGGTGCCTGTTAGCATAGGCATGGACCCATAGTCCAAGGTGACACCTTTTCTGACCCTTTTATCTAGTCTCAATAGTGCACAAAATGTGTCTTCATCAGTTAAATACTGTCATTTGCCTACTATGTGCAATAAATTAGGGCAGATAGAAGGATTTTATTTTTGACCGCTACATTCTGAATTCTCTTCACAGACTCTCATATTGTTAAACACATTAATTCTGGCAAAGCTTTCTCTTTCTTTGGAATAATCTTTTTTTTTTCTGTAAACAGCAACTGTTTATAAAGCAAAATAAAATACTGATTATTAAAGCTACAAAGTTATTGAAGAGAGAGCCCAGAACGTAATCTAAATGCCAGGAAATCTGGACAGGAGCTTGGTCCTGTTCTGTATACTCAGTCTGTCACAGGTTTACAGGACTCAGTACATGATCTGACTATGCAACTATTTTTTCAGGAAATGAGCCAAAGACATTGTCTTTCAAGCTGACTAATTTTTTCTGTTTACAGACTTTAAGGGGTCAACAAGGAAAGCCCGCTCTGCTTAAAAACTGTCAGGCCATTTATTGATTTTTTGTATTGGTTTTGAAAAGTAAAAGAATTATATTAACTCACCCTTTCCTCCTCGTCCCCTAAAATACAATTTGTATTAATATATGGGATTTTAAAAAGATATGAGTTTATTGTGACTATTTGTATCATAGGTAAGAAAACAGAAAATCTGCATATGTAACATTAGACATTTCATATCTAGTTCATCATACGGTAATCCCAGCCAACCTGTAAATGAAAGAAATCATTAGAGCAAGTGTGAAGTACAAGATCTTGCCTTACATATTTTGTCTCCCCTTTTCTGTTTTTCCCTTCTGTTTTCTTCCTCAGCAGTATAGCTGTGATGCTCTGTACACTTTCCAACCAGAAAAATAGCTTGCATCATATTCAACTGTCATTTTTACATGTCTCTCTCACACAGATACAGATGAGTCCTATAGCTCTGAACTAAATTGGTCACGGAGGAGCACAGCACACGGATATTGCTTGCAGCCCAACACCACATGCATTAGAGTATTCTCCAAGGTCAATCAGCTTTGGGGTTAGGAGAAGTGCTTCTCCCTCCCCCCTCCTTTGCCTCCCAAGTGCTTTGAAATTGGTTGCAGTAATGAGGTTTGGCTTTATGTGCCTTATGTGCTGATTTATTGTGGTTGGAAGTCTCCTTTTCCTACAGTTTCAGCAAAGTATGCAGTCACTTCTGTGGTTTCCCCTGGTTGTATTACCTGTTGTTATAGTATGGGTTGGGCTGCTGTGAAGATTATGTGCTCTGTGCCTGGTCATTGTAGAAAGACACTTCCTCTTGAAGCAAGAAAATAACCAGAAAAAAACATCTGCAAATATCTGCAACACCAAACTGCTGTTAAGTCAAAAGGGATAAGAAGGGAACACGAACGGCATCAATCAACTAATGCAGCAGTTCAGCATGCCTTTTAAATTAGGGCCTATATGCAGGTGCACTTGAAAAATATCCTTTCCAAGCACAAGCTGTTAAAAGGATGCCACCTGTCCTTCTGTCGGTGTAAATCTTTCCAGACTACAGCTGAATCAACTGCCCTTACAATTCATGTACCACAGGCTCATAAATCACATTCCTAGGGAATCACCATGTTGTCACCACTGATGTCACCCTCAGTTCTTTGAAAAAAATCACTCTGATCATGTCCATATATTCCATTAGCTGGATACAGTGATTCTTTAATTTTCTTCAAATTTAAAAAAAAAAGAACCCAACATTATCAGGAGTGTGTGACATTCTTAAAAGTCAAAATACACTTTACCAGCTTTTCAGTATGTACTGTATGTTTTATGACTGCAGAGCTATCCACTGAAAAGTTTTGTTCTGTCAGCAATGTATATTTTTCCCCACGTAATCACCAAAATCACTAAAATTCAAAGTGAATACCAGTGTTAGTTGCATCCTGACAATTTTCATGAGGATTGTTTAAACATAATTAGTGACAAAAATTAACGAATTTGAGTGGCTTAGTTAAACTTAATTAACTGTCTATATCATGTTCTTATTCAGCTTTAAAGTAATTTAAATGGAATTTATCTTAATTCACATTTAATGAAGATCTACAAGTATGTACTAGTATTTATTTTGACACATTTTAGATTGCAATAGGAGCCACGGAGGGGCTTCTACTTGTGGCTATAACCTTCACAATTAGCAGGAGGGAATTGAGTCCTAGAAATTAAATTACATTAAATATGCTTTTATTCTAAATGGGAAGGAGCCATAAAGAGATTTAAAACAGTTTCTGTAATATTGTTTCAATAACGTCATTATTTAGTTGGGATTAAAGGCTTCTTTTCCAGGTCCCTCCAGAAAGTCCCTAATAGTTATTATTAATATTTCAAGAATGGGTTAGCATATTTCCTTCTTTTTTTTTTCTTTTAGAATTTTCATATTTTCCAACCTCTTACCCTTTGAAAATGAACAAAAGTCCATAGAAGTGAGACAAAAAAACTGTGTGAAAGCATATTTTATGACAAAACAAGAACATAAGAAGATAAATGAAAAGAATAATAGTGAAGTAGCATTTACATGTTGATTGTAATGTTACTGTATCTTTCACAACACCTTCCTGGATATTTTACAAAATAGAAATGTCAATAGTCAGGCACGGTTGTGAAATATCTGAACAAATAAATATGAATTAAGATAGTCATTAGAGCCTGAGGGTTTATAATTTTTTTCAGTTAGTCATTTGAGTTCAACAGAAGTTTACAGTGTAGGGACCGTCAGTTTTTTCTCAAGTGGCTTTAGGTGCTCATTTTTATGGGATATATATTGAGACACCTTCAAGTTCGCATCTTTTAAAAATCAGGGCCATAAAGCTGTTTTACACTGGACAAAAATTCCTAAGATTTTTTTTTTTCAATCTTGACCTGAAAACTTTGCCTTTAAAAACATAACAAAACTCTCAAATGTGGAACAGATTATCTCCAGTGGCTATCTAGACGTGTATTACATGCTCTTCACTATAATCTTAGGATGATGGAGCTCCAAGTATAATACATTCAAGTATCCTACATTATTCCTGATGAGGTTTCAAGAGACTTGTCCAGAGCAGGGAATGTCATACTTCAGATGCATCTGCTCTAGCTTTGGAGTAAAAGCAAGAATGTCTCTTGGTTAGAATGCTAATGTATAAATTATTTTCTACTCAGTAAAAGGGAGGACCCCTATATACAGTATATCTCCTGTGCTAACAAGTGCAGAATCTCCAGGGGCAAAAGCAGAAAACTGTTCCAGCGCAGTACGTACTTGGAATACATGCCATTCCAGGGCAGTGCACACAAGCCTGCATCAGATTCAACATGTGGAAGAACTGCAACCACTAATTGGGTATCATTATAGAGGCTATATCCCATCTGGATTTGGATACAGAGCTTTGAATCCAAAACTAGCTGTCAGTCATGGAAATCCTGATACCAAGTCTCTGTGCTTACAATTATATAGGAGATTGCAGAAGGCGTTTACAAATTCTACTCACAGGAAATTATGCCAACAGCTGAAAATTTTAAACCTTTTTTTTTGCAATGTAAAACCATTTTAAAGTTGATTATGTCCAGCAATGAGGCTACCCATCACTATGTCCTAAGAGAAGTATACTGAGGGACACCGCAGTAGGATAGGGGTGCTCCACCTGCCTGAGTTTAGTCTCTTTGAACAGTTACCTGAAACAATAATTTAGTAATCACAGTCAACACAGACATTTTTTTTTTTTAATAAAAAAAACCCCTATCAGTTCTGACCTCCATTTTCCTGCCTTTTCCCTATATCAAGTTGCATTTAATGTGAAACATGAGTGCCGTGAACCTTGTAATTGATCTGGCTGTGGCTCAGTGCCTTAGTTGTGGATTAAGGTCAAAAGTTTGCAGTGTCACCAATTTCTAAATGCTTCAGAATGTAATTTTTGCCACTGAGCATCAGGGAGGATAATATATAAAACTGAAATATTGGTATAAGAATGCCATAATTCTGACGTGATGAAAAAATTTGGATTTTTATTGAATTTCTGAGTAAAATAATATATATATTTTGCAGAAAAATATAATCTTTTACCAGTAAATGGAAAAATAGAATACTAGCAAATTTATGGTTTTAAAAGACATTCTGTATTTTTAGTGGAAAAATGAAGATGTATAGTGTGCTTTATACTCAACCTGAAAAAGAAATAGACCACATTCCCTGTGAACTTTGCAGTTCAAACATGTTCCCAACATTTAGCTGTATAACAGGGAGCCTTGCTGACTACCACTGGTCTCTGCACGACATGTCACTCCTGATATTGGAGGTACATCTGTGATATCAGTTCCCTGTTTGAGCCATAACAGCTGAGGTAGAGACATGATTCAGAATCCATGTGCTGCGGATCTTTACCTGTTAAAGTGCTCCTATACCTCAGCTCATTGATTCATTCCACCCCTGAGCTGTCCTTTTCTGTCACACTTAACTCAAGCTGGGCTGAGGTAAGGCTGTTGGCATTAGGAATTCACTCTGTGTGCACCTTGCACCACAGGCTACATCCATGCCACTGGGCAGCCTACAAGCTCTCTTGACAGGCGATGCTGATTTGCAGAGCCAATATGGCTTTTCAAGACTTTACAGAGTTTAAGGCAAATGACATCTTTTCCCAAGGACTGTTTCTGTCAACTGTCTTTTCACCCATTTTCTTCCCTAAAAAATAATTTTAAAATATTTATGAAATTCAACATGAATTCTTAGAAAGTTGAACTGGCCTTTCCCTTCTCTATCGTTTTGCTCATATTTTCCTTCTCTTGATACACAATTTCCCTGTTTTCTTTAGAAATTCTTCTTTACTTTGGACTTTACTTGCCAAATTGCTTTCAATATGTATGCTTTACATTCTAATTTATAAAAGGCACAATATATACCAGAGTAGCCTAGTAAAATGCTTGTGTGATTATTTGTATTACCTATACTTAAAGCACACTTAAAGTAAATCATTGCCGTAAAAAATAACTGTTGACTGAAACAGGTTTTAGACCTGTTTAGACCTGTTAGACCCCCATTAGACCCCCTGTTAGGCTCCTTTAGACCTTTAGACCCTTTACCTTCATCATTTTTGCAGAATTCTTGATCTGTTTCACACAGTAAACCAGGTTTTTGTCTACAATGATTCTTTTGTTTTCTATTAAGACTATACCAAACCACAAAATTTCAAGGGGTCTGTGCAGGATGCTATAACAAAATAGGTTGGTATTGCACTTAGCTGTTTTATTGGAGACTGATCACACAATACCAAATCTATGGTTCATGTTTCTTTGCTCTTTTCAAATATGGGACACTTGATTAGAGTACAGTAGTAAGTTATCTTTGACTGCAGAGAGATTACCCAACTGCTAAAGTGGAATGCCCTTGTTCAAGCAGCAATGAGTTGCCTGGAATTAAGTTTTGTAGCAGGCAGATGTACACATCAATGACTACACCGCTACGATGAATTCACAGCTCCTTGTTAGATAGGTCACGGACTTGGGAGGAAAAAAAAGAATAGTTCAACAAGTACACGTGGAGTTTGCATGGATTTGTGACTTGGAATTTAGCCTGCTGTCTGCTAAAGATATCTGATTATTTTGTTAGTCAGTGGGATACTTCAGAGAGAGGGGATCAGAAGAAGGATTTTAGAAGTCAATAGAAGAGAGTAATATAATAGTCTGCTTGTCTGTGTTTCATGAACTGCTTACATATGCTATTTCAGCAGTTATCCTGTGAAGTTTTAACTCCTCACTACACTAAAGATTTGATTTTCAGCAGTTTGAAGGATTTTATTTTTTTTCTACTCCCAAAGTAGTTGTCCGCAACACCTGTGCAGAGCTGGCAGCACAGAAAGCAGGTTTTCATTATTGATACCTTAACAGCTGTTTGAAGATCCCAAAGACACCACTCAGGCTGATGTGATATTTGGAAAAGAGATCCATCTTCATAAAACAAAAATAAATAAAATATGGCACTCACCTGAGCCAGTACAGATGTTAGTAATCACATTAGCTTTATTCCAGATGAGAAAATACATTTTCTAAATGTCCAGCATGAGACTGTGCTAAAAAACAATCACTGAATCCAAAACTGAACAGTTCATGTGTACTCAGTGAAATCTTTCCATTAGCTAATTTAAAAATTACAATGTGTAGAATTGAGGTAATCAGAATTTCATACACGGGGGGATATTCAGACAAATAATCACAACAGGAACTAGAGAAACAAAATGTGATATTCATGATTATGAGATCCTTAAATAATACTATAAAGTCATTAAAGGATGAAAATATGAAGAGTAAAAGTCTCTATATCATAGAGCTGTTTTGCAAGAGAAAATGGTCATTGTGGAAGAATGAATGAGAGAAGGAGGTAAAGAAATTTTCCTACATTTTCTTAATAGCTAATTTAAAAATATTCGCTACTTTGAGATATCTTTTCTCCTTTTCTAAGGAATTACTCATGCAGGTTTCTCCTTTTTTTATTATTTTTGGGGTTTTTATTCCTTTTTTTTTTCCCCAAGCTGTTTTGTAAGAGAGAATATCTGAAAGATTGTAGCCACTTAGAAAATACTATTGAGCACTGGTCCCTGGGTGCAATGCGGCATTGTGTTTGTACCATTGGATTGGGAGGATCAAGCTTGTACTTGAACAGAAACTACCTCCTTGCATGTTGCATCATACTCTGCCTCTGGTCTGCAAAAGGAGTCAAATTAATCCTGAAGCTGTAACACTTGATCACAGGAGTACAGATGCTCGAGAACAGGCAAGACCTGATCCAGGACTTGAAAACAGCTGCACCACAGTATAGGCATAATGAACAGTTTTTGTCATATGGGTCCAACTATTCTTCCCCAGGTGGTGGCATCTCTCTTTAGAAGCCATTAGATGGAAATGATTTTGTTTCATACAATCAAATCAGAGTGTTCCAATAGGAGTAGAGAACCTCAGCACTTTCTGAAATACTATCAAAAAGCCCAATTATATTTTTGCAAACTTCTCCACTGTAAATTAATCACAAAAGTATTCAAAAGAACAATTCTTACACTGAAACAAATGAAAGGTCCAGATAGGTCAGTTTCATGTCATTCCACTGAAATGTTAATAAATATTTGTCCATTCTTTTCTTTTTTTTTTTTTTTAATGCAAATGTACCAAATTTCTAATACATGTGACAAAAGAAAGGAGGTCAGCTTTTAATGATTCAGATTTACCTATTTGGGTGCTGGAAGGCAAATATTTCTGTCAGAGCATGTTTAATACAAATTGATTTGCTTATTTCCCTTTTTTCATATTTTAAACAAAACTGTAATTCTAATCTAGATAAAGACATCCAAAAACTGTTTAAATTCTTTTCCTATGTTGACAGTTTGCTTTGATGAGACAGTATTGTTTTCTTTTTCTTTCTCTTCTTTTCCTTTTCCCTTCTCATACTGAGTAAGCAGTTCTCTGCTAACAGTTCATTCAGGCTTAGATATGGATCTTAATTAACAGAAAAATTGTCAGCAGGTACTAAATCCCTGCTCAGGAATAGAAAAGAGTCCCAATGGCACAGATTTTCTCAGCATCAATTTAATGAACTACCACTATCTAAATAGACCAGACGACCAGGAGAGTGTATGTCTTTATTAGACATACTGCACAAAATATGCTGTGTGAATCAAAAACTAAACACCATATTGTGTCCTTCAGGAAGGATGAAAGCTTATACTAAAAGAGGAATGTGGAAAATGAGCCATACTATAGTCTTTAACAAGAGCAAATGATAGACAGAAAAAGTCATAGTAAGATCTGGCTAATAATCCAGCCTAAACAATTTTTTTTTTCTACTCTGGCTATAGGCAACATCAAGACTTTCTAAATTTTGTATGCCTGCCCCTTTCAGACCAATTTCAGTATCTATATGTAGACTGAGCTGCATAATTAGCTCCAACAGCCAATAGCCTTACGGTTGCCACTTAACATGGCAAGTGAAAGAATTCAAGTTCAGATCAGGATACAGAGGAACTTAAAATACTGGCCTCCTAGGTAATTGACCTAATAACTTATACATTGATGTCTTGTCTTAAAAATACAATAAAATAAAATAAATCCACCATAGATTTAAGAAATTCTCAGAAAAAAAAAAAAAAGAACCAAAATCCAAACCCGACTCAGTATGTTTCTGTAAGATTTGCTGTCTTGGAACTGACATTTTCCAGTTAAAATTGAAGTATAGGTACAGGGACAGACCATCCAATCTACCCGAACCACATATACTATGATTTATTGTTTGTAATGATTCCATTATTACAATACAAGTCAATACATATGAGTAAAGATACATGTAAAAATGATGTTATTTACCAAGGGTGAGGTATCATTCATGGAGTGTGGGTCACACTTATATGCCCAGTCTGAATATCTACTCCTTTTTTTTTCCCCATTTTTTTTTAATGTACAGTGCTAATTCTGATATACACACCTAGCAAAAAGAAAAATTATTAGTTTCAATGTATTGGTTGCTTCCCATCATTTCTTTGATATTCCACTGCCACTTGATTTGTAACAAATGCTTGTCAGATTTTGCTATTCAGAATTGTCCATTTATTATTGGTACTTCACTATTTCACAACATTCTTGATATAAGCTCTGTGGTTTACATGTTCTGGTGAATTTTATCAATCAAATCAAATGTAATTTTCCCAGAAATATGGTAAAGGAAATATAGCTACTTAGAGTATTCTAATTTAAAACTACTTATCAAAAAATTAATATTGAGCAAAAATCAGCAAAAGCCACAGATTGAATAAAAATGCCAACTAAATTGCAGTAGTTATGTGTCTTCTACCTGGGTGACTTCATAAAGTTTATTAGGCAGAAAGTTAAAGGTTTCTGCTATACTAATACTACTAAAACTCAATGTAAAGTTAAAATAGCTTCCTATATCCCTAAGAACCCCCAGACATCTGGATAAAAGTTCTCTGTTGGCCACTTAACCAAAGGTTTATGCCAAAAACCTTGCAGCAGGAAAAGCTCTGGACACCAAATGCATCCAAATTAAGTTGTTGCAACACTCTTTCACATTTTCTCATTCATAATCCATCTCCTTTGTAATAAAATAATGCTTACTCTTTGTTTGTTCAAAATTCTTTGCAAGACACTATTTAAATGCATAACTAGCGTTCATAAATATTTAGCGATGCACTTGTGTCTAGAGCACATGCTGGTAAGAGCAATGTTTCTAAACGTTATACTTTTGACATTGTTTTTGAGGAAGCAGTCTTACAAGCTGCCAGCTGCAGACAGTTATTGCTTGCACGTTTTTATATAAAACTCTTCTGTTTTGCAGATTTCTGTTGTGGCAGCCAAGTAAGCATGAAAATAACTCATGCACCTTCCTAGAACTTCACAGAAGACTAGAATGAGGCCTCACTACAGTATTACATAGGGAAAGCAAACAATAAAACTTTCCCTGCAAAAGCTAGCACTCGTCACAGTTTTCTGCAGTAAAACTTGTTATAATTATATATGTTATAGTTAATAAAACTTTTCACTTGGTGATGGAGAAATTAGTCAGAAATGCTTGTAATTACTGTTTTCATTCCATGTCTCTAATGCAGGTGCATATGTATGCATATAAAATATGCTTCTTGATACCACACATGTTCTCTTATATGAACCAGTTCCTGACCACTGAAGTGCATGAAAACTGCAGTAAATGTTTATTAGTTGATAATATGTATTTCATTCAATGCAAGTTAATTGACTGTTATTTTCCATTCAATAAAAGACTTCCCTCAAGAGAAAAATAGCTTCACTCTCTAATATTTTTAAATGAGTTTAGAAGCCTCAGCTGCCGAACCCGATCAAACTTCTAGTTAGACCTGAAGCTTCGGCCTTTAGACATCTGTGCTTTGGTTAGGCATGACAATACTAAAAGTGCTCTACTTGGAAAGCTTATAAATTAATATCTGTTTATCACAGTGGGATGAAGGTGAAATTTCAGTATCAACTCTAAATTTTCAGGTAAGGTAGTTTAAAACATACCTCGTCCTGGATCATATATATACTAGTTTAGTCAAAGTTGGATCCAGCATGTCAGAGAGAAAATCACGGATCTGTAGCTTCCCCATTCATCTCTTCCCCACTGAGCATTGCATCCAATAAAGTTTTGTAAAAATGCCTAGGGGTTGTATAAACTAGGACAAGTGCATTTTTTGAGAAGAAAAGAGATATTTAATGAGAAATGACTCTAACATGGCAGAAGAAAGTTAAGTTATGGAATAAGGATGTAGCAAATCACAAAGTAATAAGCTGGACTCCATCTCAGCTACATTTAGAATTGGCTGGAACTAACCATCTGTAAGAAAAGCAGTAAGATCTTGGCTAATACAATGCAATTTATCTGAAGATAACTTGGTAGTAAGCTACAAGTGAAAGGAATGTGTTAAGTGAAAGGAAGAGGAAGAAATAGATGTCACAAAAAACAGCACAGAAGAAATATTAAATTTTAGTGGGTGAATGCAGTAAATAAGCCTTCCTCATTCCCAGATCAGGTCACGTTCTTCACTTCTGCTACCATCAGTGCCAGAGAGCATTTCTTTTAGCTTCAAAAATACATTAGACAAGATATCCTAGGTGGATAAGGATCTGGCTGGACAGTCACACTCAGAATCACAGAATAGTCAGGGTTGGAAGGGACCTCTGGAGATCATCTAGTCCAACCCCCCTGCCACAGCAGGATCACCTACAGCAGGTTGCACAGGACGGCATCTAGGCGGGTTTTGAATGTCTCCAGTGTGGGAGACTCCACAACCTCTCTGGGCAGCCTGTTCCAGTGCTCTGCCACCGATGAAGTAAAGAAGTTCCTCTTCATGTAAGATGGAACTTCCTATGTTCAAGTTTGTGCCTGTTACCCCTTGTTCTATCACTGGGGACCACTGAAAAAAGACTTTGTGATCTCAAAGAGTTGTGGTCAACTAGATATGAGGGGGGTAAGGGGGGATAACTGGGCCTGTTAGGACTAAACTCAAGGGAAACACGTCAGGACTTGAGGGATGGTGGACTAGCAAGGACTCTTACTCTACCAATTCATTTCAGAGAAGTGATAGACACCTAGAAGTTATGGAAACACCTGAGAGGGGCCTGGTAGGAAATGGGGCCCACACTCACAAAAAGATGTTGAAAACATTAGCTCGTCTGAAGTGCATCTATACCAATGCACGCAGCATGAACAACAAACAGGGGGAGCTTGAAGCCATGATGCACCAGGAAAACTATGACATAGTGGCTATCACAGAAACCTGGTGGGATGCCTCACATGACTGGAGTGCCACAATTGAAGGCTACAAACTCTTCAGGAGGGATAGACAGAACAGGAGAGGTGGCGGAGTGGCCGTGTATGTTAGAGAATGCTATGAGAGCTCGGAAATTAAGTATAGTGATAACAGGGTTGAGAGTGTTTGGATTAGGATAAGGGCAAATAAAGGTGATGTCGCTGTGGGAGTCTGCTATAGACCTCCCAACCAAAGCAGTGAGGTGGATGAAGCCTTCTATAAGCAACTGGGAGAAATATCGCAGTTGTTTGCCATTGTTCTTGTGGGGGACTTTAACCTCCCCGATATCTGCTGGGAACAAAACACGGCAGACAGGGAACAATCCAGGAGGTTCCTGGAATGTGTGGAGGATAACTTCCTCATGCAGCTGATAAGTGAGCCGACCAGGGAAAGTGCCCTCCTAGACCTGCTCCTTGTGAACAGGGAAGAACTTGTTGGGGAAGTAAAGATTGGAGGCCATCTAGGGCACAGTGATCATGAGGTGATTGAGTTCTCGATCCTTGGAGAAACAAGGAGAAGGGTTACCAAAACTGTCCCCTTAGACTTCCTGAGGGGAAATTTTAATCTGTTCAGAAGACTGCTAGACAAAATCCCTTGGGAGGATGTCCTTAAGGATACAGGAGTCCAGGAAGGATGGACATACTTCAAGAAAGAAGTCTTAAAGGCACAGGGGCAGGCTGTTCCCATGTGCCAAAAAACAAGTAGGTGGGGAAGGAGGCCAGCCTGGCTAAATAGGGATCTCTTGCTGGATCTCAAAAAAAAAAGAGAGTCTACAACCTTTGGAAGAGGGGGCAAGTCTCTCGTGAAGACTATAAAGATGTAGTGAAGCTATGCAGGGAGAAAATAAGGAGAGCCAAAGCGCAGCTAGAGCTCAACCTAGCTGCAGCTGTTAAGGATAATAAAAAATGCTTCTATAAATTCATTAACAACAAAAGGAGGATTAGGGAAAATCTCCCTCCTTTATTGGATGCAGAGGGAAACATAGTCACAAAGGATGAGGAAAAGGCTGAGGTGCTCAATGCCTACTTCGCGTCAGTCTTTAGCAGTAGAACTAGCTGTTCCCTGGACACCCAGCCTCATGAGATAGGAGACAGGGAGGGGAAGCAGAATGAGAACATCATGATTAAAGAGGAAGAGATCAGTGACCTGCTACGCCGCTTGGATGCACACAAGTCTATGGGACCGGATGGGCTACACCCAAGAGTGATGAAGGAGCTGGCAGATGTGCTCGCCAAATCACTTTCCATCATTTACGGGAAGCCATGGCTAACTGGGGAGGTCCCAATGGACTGGAGGGTGGCAGATGTAACACCCATCTACAAGAAAGGCAAAAAGGAGGATCCAGGAAACTATAGACCTGTCAGTCTAACCTCGATACCAGGGAAGGTCATGAAGCAGGTCATCTTGAGTGCCATCAAAACCCACATAATGGGCAACCAGGGGATCAGGCCTAGTCAGCATGGGTTTATGGAAGGCAGGTCCTGCCAGACGAACCTGATCTCCTTCTATAACAAGATAACCAGATTATTGCAGGAGGGAAAGGCTGTTGATATTGTATACCTGGACTTTCGAAAAGCATTCGATACTGTCCACCATACAATTCTCATGGAAAAACTGGCTTCACACGGCCTGGATGAGCATATGATCTGCTGGATCAAGCAATGGCTGACTGGAAGGTCCCAAAGAGTGGTCCTCAATGGATTTAAATCCAGCTGGCGGCCGGTCACAAGTGGTGTGCCTCAGGGCTCAGTGTTAGGACCATTTCTGTTTAACGTCTTTATTGATGATCTCGATAAGGACATAGGGTGTATCACCAGCAAGTTCGCAGATGACACCAAGTTAAGCAGGAGTGTCGATTCCCAGGAGGATAGGGAAGCTCTACAGAGAGACTTAGATAGATTGGATCATTGGGCCAACATCAATGGTATGAGTTTCAACAAGGGCAAATGCCAGGTCCTGCACTTGTGCCACAATAACCCCATGCAGCGCTACAGGCTTGGGGAAGTGTGGCTGGAAAGCTGCCTGGCAGAACGAGACCTGGGGGTTCTAATTGACAAGCGGCTGAATATGAGCCAGCAGTGTGCCCAGGTGGCCAAGAAAGCCAGCGCCATCCTGGCTTGTATTAGAAATAGCGTGGCCAGCAGAAGTAGGGAGGTGATTGTGCCCCTGTACTCAGCACTGATGAGGCCACACCTCGAGTATTGTGTCCAGTTTTGGGCACCTCAATACAAGAGAGATATCGAGGTGCTGGAGCGAGTGCAGAGGAGGGCAACGAAGCTGGTGAAGGGCCTAGAAAACAAATCATATGAAGAGCGGTTGAAGGAGCTGGGACTGTTTAGTTTGAGGAAGAGGAGGCTGAGGGGAGACCTCATCACTCTCTACAACTACTTGAAAGGGCACTGTAGAGAGGTTGGTGCTGGTCTCTTCTCACAAGTAATTAATGACAGAATGAGAGGGAATGGCTTCAAGCTTTAACAGGGTAGATTTAGACTGAATATTAGGAAAGAATTTTTCACAGAAAGAGTGGTCGGGCCTTGGAATAGGCTGCCCAGGGAGGTGGTTGAGTCACCATCCCTGGATGTGTTTAAGAGCCGTTTAGATGTGGTGTTGGGGGATATGATGTAGGGGAGAACTTTGTAGAGTAGGGTAGATGGTTGGACTCGATGATCCCAAGGGTCTTTTCCAACCTAGACGATTCTATGATTCTATGATTCTATGGCTCGATGTCCAAGTGGAGACCAGTTATGAGTGATGTTTCTCAGGGGTCAGTACTGGGACTGGTGTTGTTCAACATCTTTGTTGGAGACATGGACAGTGGGATTGAGTGCACCATCAGCAAGTTTGCTGATGATACCAAGCTGTGTCGCAAGGTAGACATGTTGGAGGGGAGGGATGCCATCCAGAGGAACCTGGACAAGCTGGAGAGGCAGACCCATGCCAAACTCATAAAGTTCAACAAGACCAAGTGCAAGGTCGGACACCTGGGTTAGGGCAACCCCAAGCACAAATACAGGCTGGGAGGAAAATGGATCAAGAGCAGGAGGAGGAGGAGGACCACAGGTGCCGATTGATGAGAAGCTCATCACGAGCTGGCAATGCACGATCGCAGCCCAGAAAGCTAACTGCGTCCTGGGCTGCATCAAAAGAAGTGGGGCCAGCAGGTCAAGGGAGGTGACTCTGCCTGTCTACTCTGCTCTGGTGAGATGCCATCTGGAGTACTACATCCATTTCTGGAGCCCCCAACATAGGAAAGACATGGACCTGTTGAAGCATGTCCAGAGGAGGGCCACGAAGATGATGAGAGGGCTGGAGCACCTCTCCTATGAGGACAGGCTGAGAGAGTTGGGGTTGTTCACCCTGGAGAAGAGAAGGCTCCAGGGACACCTTATAGCAGCCTTCCAGTATCTGAAGGTGGCCTACAGGAGAGCTGGGGAAGGACTTTTTACAAAGGCATGTAGTGATAGGATGAGGGGAAATGGCTTTAAACTGGAAGAAGGCAGATTTAGAATAGGTATCAGGAAGAAATATTTCACTGTGAGGGTGGTGAGGCACTGGGACAGGTTGCCCAGGGAAGTTGTGGATGCCCCATCCCTGGAGGTGTTTAAGGCCAGGCTGGATGGGGTTTTGAGCAACCTGGTCTGGTGGGAGGTATCCCTGCCTATGGCAGGGAGGTTGGAACTAGATGATCTTTAAGGTCCTTTCTAATCCAAACCATTCTATGATTTTCATAGAATCATAGAATGGTTTAGGTTGGAAGGGACCTTGAAGATCATCGAGTTCCAACCCCCCTGCCACAGGCAGGGATACCTCTCACTAAACCAGGTTGCCCAAGGCCACGTCCAGCCTGGCCTTGAACACCTCCAGGGATGGGGCTTCAACAACCTCTCTGGGCAACCTGTTCCAGTGCCTCACCACCCTTAAAGTGAAAAACTTCTTCCTAATGTTTAATCTAAACCTGCCCTCTTCCAGCTTAAAGCTGTTCCCCCTCGTCCTATCACTACATGCCCTAGTAAAAAGTCCTTCCCCAGCTCTCCTGTAGGCCCCCTTTAGGTACTGGAAGGCCGCAATAAGATCTCCCCGGAGCCTTCTCTTCTCCAGGCTGAACAGCCCCAACTCTCTCAGCCTCTCCTCATAGCAGAGGTGCTCCATCCCTCTGATTTTATGATTTTATGATTTTCTTTCCTTGTCCTGACTTGTTGGGTGAAAAACTGGACTTAAGCCAGCAAGGTGCACTCACAGCCCAGAAAGCCACCCATATCCTGGGCTGCAGCAAAAGAAATGTGGCCAACAGGGTGAGGGAGATGATTCTGCCCCTCTCCTCTCTGGTGAGACCCCACCTGGAATATTGCATCCAGCTCTGGAGCCCTTAGCACAGGAAAGACATGGACCTGTTGGAGCGGGTTCAGAGGAGGGCCACAGAAATGATCAGAGAGATGGGATACCTCTCCTATGAGGAAAGCCTGAGAGAGTTGGGGTTGTTCAGCCTGGAGAAGACAAACCTCTGTGGAGACCTTATTGAGGCCATTCAATACTTAAAGGGGGCTTATAAGAAAGATAAGAACAGACTTTTTAGTAGGGCCTGTAGCGACAGGATGAACTAAACTAAAAGAGGGTATATTCAGACCAGATATAAGGAATTTTTTACCATGAGGGTGGTGAAACACTGGACCAGATTGCTCAGATAGGTGGTAGATGCTCCATCCCTGGAAACATTCAAGGTCAGGTTGGATGGGGCTCTCAGCTGAATGATGAACAGAGCAACCGAGCTCTGATGCTCTGAGCATCTCTCAGTTGAAGATGTCCCTGCTTGTTGCAGGGGTTTTGGACTAGATGACCTTTAAAGGTCCCTTCCAATCCAAACAATTCTATGATTCTGTGTTCATTTAAGTACAATGTATGCAAAGTAGAGGGGCTGTTCTTGGGACTGGGTGTCTTTAAGAATGCCAAAAAAAGACAAAAAAACTGGCATAATCCAGGAGAGATTCTATTTTACCTTTCTGTGGTCCTTATTCAGCCTCTGTTGCTACAATAATTGGATGCCAGCTAGCATATTATTAATGTATGGGAGTTTATGGTACCCAAAAACATAGTGACACCTTGGTGTCAGATTAACAAATGGGGAGTTAAGTCACAGGGGGGTTAAGGGTTTGGCAATGGAGAAAGCCATAGCAGGGAAGGAATGAAAGATTTGGTCTTCAAAGTTCTGGATGGGCATACCTTTCACTACGCCACTTTGTCTTCAAGTTCATACCGGGACTGCAGCTAGATTAGGAAAATAAAAAAATGAAAAAGTAAATTCCCTTACTCTTCTTAAATATCTTTGTAAAAGAAAGTGTTTGCTAGAAAACTTCAACCTCAAATTTTGGATAGGAGGCTGATATCTGATTTCTGAAGTGCATTTCAATTTCAGCTCAATTTTCTTATGCTCTGAACAAGCACACACTGTGTTTCCATGACGGTAACCGTCTCTGTGACCAAAGCTTCTGTAATGGGTTCTCATAGGCCCCAGTTCTGAGAATCACTAACTGATAAGCCAGTTCCACAGATCCCACAGCTGCAGCATCACAGAATTGGTATCATACCAGACAGATAAACACTTAAAAGACACTGATGTAGAGTATAAAGTTATCTAGTTGGATCATAAGGTCAAGTCTTCCCAAACCCAACAAAATGAACTCTGATAAGTTGTAAGAGAGAAACAGAAACAGCAGATATATAAGAATATAACCAAATGTTGTCTGGAGGCAACAACTTAGATAAGAATATAGTCAAAATAATAATGAAAAAGAAAAGGTTGGGTTGATGATTCTTATAATTTTTGAGGTATTTCTTCATTGCATGTTGAGAAGTACAAAATGTATAATGATTAATAATTTCTGCCTCAAACTGAATAAAACCCCAAACCCCAAACCAAGGCTACATACCAGTTCTAACATTCTGTACATTTCAGAGATATGGAAAAACAGGTAAAACATTGCACATAAACCTCAGTCACTACAAATATATTCTCACCTCTGTTGCAGTAAACAAGTAGGTTTTGATGGCCTTTTCAACCAGGTTTGTAACAACCAAAACTGCATTGGTGAGAAGGAGGTTTTTTTCTTCATCTCATTGATAATCCAAAGTAGAAGTCAAGAGCTACCAAGTATTGTATTATACGCAAAATTGTAACAGCCTGATTTTTAAAATGAATCCTTGAAGCCTTGAGGGGAATAACTTTTCAACAACTGAAGTTCTGTAAGTTGTTGGCAAGGGCAACATTAAACCAATATGTCATCAATTTGGGCTCTTACCATTGTGGCTCAAACAAGCACACGGCCTGCAATCATTTTAAAAGCTGCTGCTTTTAAAAATCTGTCCAACTATTCTACTGTCTACAATTCCTCCTTACTCACTGCACCAAATTAACAAAAGATTTTCATGAAAAATAGAACAACCGCTAAGCACATGCCTGATCACAGCTAACAAGCACATTGCTATAAAAACTCTCCTAGACACGGAGGAGAACAGTCAACGTAGGACCATCTGGACTGCTATAGTCAGGTGCGATTCAGTTAGATGCATAAATACATTTGGTACTTTCCAGTAGTCTCTTGACTTCATCCTTACATACTTACATTTTCTTGCGAACCTAATCCAAAGCCTACTAGGTTAAAGAAAGTTACTAAAAAAAAGAAAATCCGGGTGTGTGGTGGAGTTACTGAGACACATCTGTAAACATGAGTGCAGATACACTCAAGATCAGCTGCTTTTGCAACAAGTTAGGCAGGCATGATACACGTCTGGTCTAGAAGCAGTGCAGTCATTTTCATATGGGACAGTTAATGAACTGACAAGAACTGTATCTAAGACTTCCCCCAAGTAACCTCATCTATGAATTAATTAAGCTCCATCCTAAACACAGTTAGCTAGTTTGTTCCTACTATCCCTGTTAGAAGACTGTTATGGAACATCTTTCTTAACTGGTTATGACGTCTCCTAATTTTTCTCTGTTAGGGCTCACCAATACCTTCTGCAATGCTATACTGAGATCACAATTACATTTGTAAAAGGAGTCTCCAGGTACATGCCTCTCCAATTTATTTCTCGACACTACATTCCACCTCTCTTCCTCTGGAACTCAAGGTCACCTATGTCTTCCTACCTAATATCCTGATTCTCTGAGATGATATTATTGATGTCAGTCAACTGTGTGCCATCAGTGAAGTTCACTGGTGCAAGTTCATTACAAAAAGACAGTCCTTCAGGCACATATTTTTTATACTCATGATTAATAAAATCTAAAATATAGTCAACCTCAGTACTGATTCTTAATGACTTACTACAGTGACAACTTTCTTAAACATAATCTGCTGTTGTATTTTTTCATCCCTTCAGCAACATCATCAGTCCCCAATTCTTCTACTATGCTCCTTTTCCACCATTTGCCATTCTTTAAAAATAACAATATCAACAATAGAATCAGCTAAATTTGCTGTATCTTCAATTAAAAATATTTTCTCTGGCATAATTTACTTTTGTAAAAGGAACTTGCATTTTTGTGTCAATTTACTTCATTTTTTTTTTCATTTTTAAGGAATATTATATCATACCACTAGGCACCAGTATAGGTTAGGGGTGGACCTTCTGGGAAGTAGTTCTGAGGAGAAGGATCTGGGGGTTCTGGTAGATAGAAAATTATCTATGAGCCAGCAATGTGCCCTTGTCGCCAGGAAGGCCAATGGAATCCTGGGCTGCACAGGGAAGAGTGGGGCCAGTAGGTCGAGGGACATCCTTCTCCCCCTCTACTCTGCACTGGTGAGGCCACAACTGGAATACTGTGTCTGGTTCTGGTCTCCCCAGTTCAAGAGAGACAGGGAACTACTGGAGAGAGTCCAGCTTAGGGCAACTAAGATGACTGAGGGATTGGAGCACCTCGCTTATGAGGAGAGGCTGAGAGACCTGGGACTAGCCTGGAGAAGAGAAGGCTGAAGGAAGACCTTATTATGTACTTACAAGATACAAGTATCTAAAGGGTGGGTTGAAGGAGGATGGAGCCAGACTCTTTTCAGTGGTTCCCAGTGACAGGACGAGGGGCAACGGGCATAAGTTGGAACATAGGAAGTTCCGTTCAAATACATGGAAAAACTTCTTTACGGTTAGGGTGACAGAGCAGTGGAACAGGCTGCCCAGGGAGGTTGTGGAGTCCCCTTCTCTGGAGATTTTCAAGACCCACCTGGATGCAGTCCTGAGTAATGTGCTCTAGGCAATCCTGCTTTAACAGGGGAGTTGGACTAGATGATCTCTAGAGGTCCCTTCCAACTCTGAAAATTCCGTGATTCCATGATATTGAGATCAGGCAAATCTGTTCCTTTCAACACATTTTTCTCATAATTTCTTGTAAAGTCACTTTTATAGCCAGATGGCACTACCCTGATGTTGAGACATTGACTAAATCAATTTTCCAGATGTTCTATATTTGCAGCTTTCTGTCACAGTTCTCTGGAATTCTGTGATGTAGATTACTTGACTTCACTATCATGAGTGCATTATTCTCTTCGAGTTTTCTCAGTTATGTGTACCTTTCAATTCTTCATTCTTGTCTGCAGTAATGATTGGCATTTCTATACAAAAATTCTGCAAAGTATTCATCTATTTTTAGGGGCACTGACAGATTATCATCTATATACACTTCTTCCTGTAATGTAGTGCCATTTCACTTTGTTTCTCTTTGTTCTTTTTTCAATTTGTATAGCTAAAGGTTTTACTTTTAATTTCTTTTGCAAGGTCTGCCTCAACTTGACTTCTGGCAGTTTTCATTTTACCTCTAAACTTCCTGACCTCTAAGACATACTCTTCTTTGCTGGTTTCTAATATCCTTTCTGAAGTGGTTGTTTATCCAACTGAGCCTGGAGTCGTGTCCTACAGCTTGTCCACGTTGTTTGAGATACAAATTCCAATTATTCTTTTATCATTAATATTTTAAAAAAATTCCTAGCTTAATTTAATTCCCTAATCTTCTTAGCCCAATTGATTCAGTTGAGTTAATAAAAAACTTCCCCTAATTTCTTGAAGTCTGGCCTTTTGAAGGCAAAAAAAAATGTGCTGCTTATTTGAATTGGGAAGTTCTAAATTAGACTGATTCTTTGGTTACTCAGCTGAATCATTTTCAATTGTTTTGTCTAACTTACATATACATCTTCTGCCATCACAAAAATGAAATTAAACTCTTCTGTCATTTCCCTTAGTCTTGATTGCATTGGTCCCACCTACTAGCAAAATAATCTAGGAATAAACTTTCAAAATTATTTGGATATTTTTCTGCACTTAATTTTGGCATAACATTTCTGGACAGTCAGATATTATTCTGTAGTTGCAGACACCTGTAATAAATAATCTACTTTCCCTGTCAGAACCTGTAACAAAATGAATTATGTCATTGCCCCTTTTTCTTCTATTTTTTTATTTCTAACTTTTCTACAGATAACAAATTTCAGGAAAAAAATTAGAGCTGCTGAAATGAATTATGAATAAAGTTTTATTTGTAGAGATGAAAGCAGAACTCTGTGACATATAGGAATGAAAGACAACACTTAAAAGTTCAAACAGAAATTTTGAAGATTCTGATGGTAACAACAGATAAAACTGTGTCTCTCCTTTCACAGGCTTCCAAAGGAAAATAATTTCAAATTTGAAACCATGAACAGTTCTGTGTCTTAGCCCTACATTGGAGTTCTCTGCATTTTCTACTGAAAAGTGAAATCCTGGGGGACTGTTTACTATGGACACTGACAATAATATGTCAAAAGCGCGAGCTACGCAGGGACACGCTGTTATCATGTTGTTGGTTTTGGCCTTCTTAAGGCATATTCAAACTGTGTCATAGACTTCAGAGCAAGGTATATGAATGTTTTTAGACACTTCCTCTGTTAGAAATCTTTCTTACATTAATTTGTGATTATAAGAAAATTAGGCTCTAAAAAGCAAAACGGTAAGTCTTGTCTGCTGGGGAGGCAATATAGAACCAGCCTTATTGACCTACTTATAAAAGATAGACCAAACCTGGTTCATTATACAACATTATTCTTACTTTTAAGAGTAAAGTGGGGGGGTACCTGTCCTCCTTTGAAATGAAAAGTAATTAATTAACATAGTAACTCATCATTTAATTTATAAATTTAAATTTATCAAATGACATTTTCTTTAAAAGAAAGCATGTGAAACAAGATAGACCGATACCACTAGAAGAAAAGTCATCATTCTTTGGCTAAGTGTGATATGATGTTGTAGCTTTTAGCTGTGACTCCCTAACAGCGCAATACCAATAAACTTTAAGCTTTTCCTGTGGTGAAAAGTTGATTCAGTCTCTAAATATAATAATTCCTGGCATTGTCCTTGCAGACATTGCCAATGGCATCAAAAGATACGTTAGCTTTATTCTGTAGTTTTTCTGCTCCCCTGGGACCTTGGATGTCTCAAACACTTCTCATTTATGCTTGAAGTAAAATTAAATCCTTTCAAAGAAGGAAAGCTGTTTAGACAAATCCATTGAGTTACTTTGTGCTGTTTCCTCATTTAGCTCACTTTCTGACCAGTTTCCAAAGTTGTGAGCTTTTAATCCTGTAAGACTGATAAAAAGGACTGAATCTTACTTTGTGTAA
Source organism: Pluvialis apricaria (assembly GCA_017639485.1). Lineage (NCBI taxonomy): Eukaryota > Metazoa > Chordata > Aves > Charadriiformes > Charadriidae > Pluvialis > Pluvialis apricaria. The sequence goes on from CM030007.1 coordinate 175,957,933, forward strand.
AAAAGCTGAAAATACAGCTCACACTGAGATTAACCTCCTGCTTCCCAAGTTTGAGAAGAATTTTTTAAAGGTAGAAAAAATTAAAGGCTTACTCAGGTAAAAAAGAGCAAACAGCGTAGAGAAATGCAGAGGTGGGGAAAAAGTCAGGAGGTAAAAAGACTATTATTCTGTTAAGATCTGGCAAATTATCCACAGCTAATATGTGAGAAATACTGCTCCCCTGTCTGTTCATAAATATGTACACAAAGAAACTTTAATAATCTATTTATCATTTTACATTTCTTAACTCTCTAATTCTGAATCTGTGTGGGAAATTATCTTCTTGTCAGGGACAGTATTCCTGAACCTTATAAAAAAGTTTTTTACATTCTATGCAGAAAGAAGATAACAGAATAGTCAGTACCCCAACTCAAAGTCAATCACAATAATTCTCAGGTCCACTGAACACTTAATTGTTAATTTCAGCAAAAATGCTTCAACAGGAGACATTCATAAAAGCTCATCCTAGAATTACCACAACCATGGGAGAATGTAGGAGATGCAGGAAGATGCAAAGGGTTAGAGCAGCAGTTTCAAGAGGTTTCTCCAGACAGCATCCTGACCAGTAGATTACAGACTCTCTTACGGTGTCTCCCTCACACTAGAACCTAACTCTTTTAAGTGAAAGTATAAACATGACAGCTGTGTTTCCAGGTAATAGTTCAATATTGATAGACTAATATTTTTCATTGAAGAGCCCTGACCAGAATTTATTTCTTTCTGGAAGTGACCTGTAAGTTATTCACCTCCACTGATGTTTGTATCATTCCATATTTGCAATTGGCTCTTAAAAAATATATGACTGGTAATATTTTTGCACCTTGATACATTCACTTTCAAATCCATAAGGAGTGTTCTGAAGAACTGTTCAAACAGTTATATATCATACAGAAACAGAGAGATATTTTATTTTATTTCAATTTTAGATGAAGGAAATTTCAGTCTACCATCATAGGAATTCATGTTACTTTGTGCCAGATCGTAATAGATGTACCTTAATCTCATCCTGTGAAAAAAGAATGCTGGTCTATTTCACAGGCTATTATGAGATAAAAATTGTGACCATTAGGCAGTACAGTAATGGGAAGTTCATGAACTGCCTTACTTAGGTATCTACTGCTGTTCACTGCAAGCAACTTCTAAAGTCCAGTTTCAATCACCAAAATGAACAAAATACATTGCAAAACTGTTTACTTTTTAAATAAATTTATTCTCGTTTTTTATTATAATATTTGCTTTGCTTCTGCAATGACCATTAATCTATGCAATATATTTTTTGCATAAATACATTTGGGTCTAAAAGCTCAATTCAGACCTGGCAAACATCTTTAAAATAACATAATGGGATTCCAAGACATCCCTTTGAATTCTAAATCTCTTTTAAAATTAACTTGAAAATATCCATCCTGTTTTACGTATTCTCATATACATATATAAAAATTAGAAGCCTGAAATTAATGTAAGATATGAAATGATACACAAGAAAATAAAAAATGAACAATATGCGACTCAATTACACAGGCAAAGCTCTCCGTTTTCCTTGACAAATCACTGTAGTATATCTAATTAAGGATTACAAAGCCATGGCTGAAGTTAAGAGTTCTGGATGTTTCTTCTTCAGTGAATCTAAGGTAGGTAATTGCATCGACAGGTGTACACACAGGGAGCGGGGCAGAGAAAAAACAAAGTGTTCACAGTCTTATTTTTCTGGCAATACATGGAAGGAGTTCAAAATAAGAATCCAACGTGAAAACAAACTACACTTTCATATTCAAACATTCTTTGGGTTACGCAAGACAAAAGTGTGAAGCTGATCTGAAGAACAGAACAATAGCAACAACAAAATTGACTCCTAATAGCCAAAAAGAGGTGTTATCATAAGTGACATCACTGAACAGTATTGTCCTCTACAGCTGGTTAACTACATCAGAGTATTATCCACAGACCAGTCAAGTCATCATTATGTCACAAAATTCTACAATTTTTTCAACTATATAAATAAGATGGGACACTTTGAAGTGTCTCGTCATTTTAACCAATACTCCAGGTTAAGAGATAATGTTCAAACTGTATATACTTCATATATACTCAAATGAATGGTAATCAATACATTCAAAAATAAGACTTTCAGTCTGTAAATTTGTCATTGTTTATAAACGTCACTTGCAGATTCTACAAAATACTTCAACGGAATTAAATTGAAATAGCACTCTGTGCCAACCTCTCTCCCTTCCCACAGGCTTAGTTCCCTGATCCATTTAATGATCTTGTTTCAATTCAGTAGTAATACATTATGAAAGTCTGTCAATCCAAGCATCTTTGTAAAACATATTTCATATTACTATTATTTTTACCTACTGGCGTGTCTTTAACAGTAAGCTGTAATCTAAAAAGTTGAGGATAAAAAAATTGAAATAGCACCTAACTTTGCACTCATAACACTGAAATAACTTTGTGAACAGTATTAAACATTTTTTCACCCTTTCATCCAAGTATCATGTATACAAGATTTCATTTTTAAGGAGAAGTGCTCTCTGTTACTGCACTGGAGTTTGGTTTTAATATAAACTACTGCAACGAGACATGCTCTCTGAATTTAAGTTCTGACCCCAATCACATTTTAGCTCTAGTAAAGGAAAAGTTCTTTCCATCTCCTCATGGATGAGAATTCTATCAATTATGAACATACTTTGGATAGAAAGAAAAAGAAATTTAATAGCATGAAAAGACCATTTCTAGAATTCTACTTTATGCCTTATACGACAACATAGTTACTGGTGCTTCAAAGTGATGAAATTCTGAATTAGCTTTGAAAAGAAACACTTAAGAACAAAATCTCTAAGTCATTACAACCTACTTATAATTCCCTCTTCAGTTTCCATGGGCAGGCAAATCATGGAGTGCAGAGAGGATCAAGTCTGCTTTCAGAATACAAGCCTGAGGCAAGGTGAAATGATTAAGATGAGACAGTATATATGAAATTGGAGAAAATGCACACAAGGGAGTCCCTCACTGACTGTGTGCATTAGAGAAGAATAGTGGAAGATTGTTGTTTTACTATGACAGTGATCATGTACCTCTGAAATGACTCCACTTCAGGGCTAAAGCAGTCCTCCAGCAGGTTTGGAAGGACGCACTTGCTGCTCTGTCGTCAAATACCATTATGCAAACCTCCCATACCTCCATGTCATTCCAAAAATGTTGAAAGCTACAAAGTTCCTGGGGCTTGTAAACATACAAATGAGTGAACAGGTAGGTATATTAAATCTCTCATTACACGAAACTGTTACAAATGAACTATCTTTTCTGGAGGCAGGGTTTATGGCTGCTCATGAGCTTCCTGAATTAGCAAAGCTGTCAACTGAGAGGGATTTAAGGAGTAACACAAAAAAATCCCAACAACAACAACAGCACAAGGTCAAAAGATCTCAGCAAAGGACTGGTTATACCTATCTCATTCTTGGCAGATTTAACTATTCTGAAAGATCTCCAGGACTTCAAGACAATCTGTTCCCTATGGTATCAGGGCCAGAAAGGGGCGGGAGGGAGTGGGGGTGTGGGTTACGAAGTTCCTTTCTGGCAACATTTTTTGTCAAAGGCACAATTTTTATGAAGGATATGAAAGGAAGCGCATGCCTACTTACGATGACATATGCAAGAAACTAAATCACCTTTCTATCATCATGAGTTTAAATTAATCTTTCCGAAACTGTTTCTAGTTCTGTGTATTTATGGTATTTCCAGTGTATACCAAAACACATCATGCTAAAGTGGCACCTTCCACCTACTGTGTCTAAATGGCCATCTATCACTCATTCTGTCTTCTCACTGACTTTAGGATCCAACTCAGTTTTTAAGCTCACTCCAATCCTATATCTGCATCAAATTTTTCTAGTAAAGCTCATAGAAACATCTGACATTTGGGTAAGTTCAATGAAGAACAAATATTATACTCTTTCCTGGGGAGTGAGGAGCAACTCAGGACATGATAAACCCTGAACATGATAAATTAGTTAAAATAGCCACTACTCCAACTCATGGTTGTCCTTCTGTTCCCTTGAACGTAGGAAGTTCCATCTAAACATGAGGAGGGACTTCTTTACTCTGAGGGTGGCAGAGCGCTGGAACAGGCTGCCCAGAGAGGTTGTGGAGTCTCCCACACTGGAGACATTCAAAACCCGCCTGGACGCCGTCCTGTGCAACCTGTTGTAGGTGTCTCTGCTGTGGTAGGGGGTTTGGACTAGATGATCTCTGGAGGCCCCTTCCAACCCTGACCATTCTGTGATTCTCGGATAAGGAATTCATTGGGGAAAAAATAGGTTATTTTTATCTTGTACCTGACTAAGTCTGTTATACCTAGGAGCAACTAGAAGTATCAAGAACAACAGGCTTCTCTCTTCATAGGCTGGTTAGCCATTTTCACTGCATCCCTCTGCTCAAAGATTTCAGTTCAAGCAAGGATTATAAAGAACAAGATAAGGGGAAATCTTCACCAGCTCCCCAGGTACTCCCTACTGCTCTAAAGCCAGCAGAATTGATGGAGTTTTAAAAGGAAGCTAGTGCTGGGTGACTTAAGAGTTGCCTCCCTGCTTTTCAGCCCCCTCCAGCATGCGGTTCTTCTACCCCCAGCCTACCAAGGAAGACACCTCCTTCAGACTGGGAACCATGGAGGAAGAGAAAGATTCTCTTCACAGTTCTGGGGGAAGAACACTGCACTGAATTGAACTATTCAGTGGTCTGTAAAGCCTACAACAGTTCGGGAGGTTCCTCTCTGGAAGTAAAAATTTGGTCATTCCAAATGTAGTTGCTGGTGACTCTGGATCCTTAATGGAAAACAATCTTTTAACATTATCGTGGGGCCACTTCTGCAGAGAGCAATAACACCCATAATAATAACCTTTCTTGGTGATAAATTTTCATTATATGCACGGCATGAGGATGAAAGAGGTCATTTGTCTTCCACTGCACCAGACAGGGAAAGCCTGCCTCACGGTTTTTCACAAGCTGGCTAGTTTTTCTTACAGGTTGTTTCTAGGGCAGTCTAAGAGTACTGTTCTCAACCCCTCTAACAGGTTCTGTGATTGAAAGAAGAAAAAGCTTTTTGTATCCCTTGCCCCTTCCTCCAGTTTCAAATATCATATGAAAAAAGGCATGCTTTTTTTGCCCATATCTTTTAATTTTGCATTTTTTCTGCTATGGTTACTTCTAGAATTGCATTGCATAGATGAATGGTAGTAGCTGCACAGTCTCAGTCCATGGGAAAGTTATTATATTCACAGTTTTCTTTTCTCACTTGTAATTGATTCCAGAGAGAAAACACACACATTAATACATATTATCTCGTTTGCAGTACAGATGTTTAATCATGAAGCCATTCCCTATGTGAAACTCCTGCTGAAGTCAGTCAAAGTCAAGCCTGCAAGTGGACAGTAAGGTCAGGAGCAGATTTACTTTCATATCATTTTTTCGCATTGACAGAGTATGTTTACTTTCTAATACATTAAAAAGAGTGATGGGTAAGCCACAAAACATCTCAATGCTTGGACAAACACCAAAAACTGTGGATGCTCTTTTGAACTGTATTCCAACTGTCTAAAGCCATTTGATTCTCCACAGCTGGGCTGGAAGTCTTGCAAGATTAGATATTTCAGCACTTCTGCTTCCCATTCTAGCAAAGTGGAGATAGCTTAAATTTGAAAGGCGGGAGGTGGGGGAAACAACACAAAAACAAGATCATGGCACCATTACACATCAACTAGATTTTCAAAGATTTACCTGTTAATCTGAGATCCCAGTAAAATTGTGTTCTTAATGTGGGTGTCCCAGTGACCCTGCCCCCAGACCACAGAACACTTTATTTGTTTTCTCACTTACAGCAGCAGCAGAATACTTATTTCTAATGTACATGGTGGATTTAGATCCCAGCCAAACACTTCAGTCTGATAGAGACAGCAGGATGTCTGAGTCAGTGATCCTGGAACTAATGGACAGACTTCTAATTATGCCATAACCATAACAGAAATGAGACCCACTCTTGATTTCATCTTAATTTCCCTGAAATGAAAACACCAGAATGCTGAAACTTTAATCACCTTTCTTATTAAGGATTATATTCTTCCAGCTATTGGAAAATAATGTGGCCCCTGAGGGAATAGCTGTTGAGTTTTTGATGGAACCCACTGTATCAGTCACTTTGCATATCTCATTTTTACATTGCCAGGTTAATCAACCTGAAGCTTAAATAAGCCAAACTTAGTCATATCTAAATTCTGGTTATTTTAATATCTATTTTTCTTGATGACAGAACTAGGTATCGGATGGTCTGTGAAAGTAAACACTGCACTAGACTAGCACTTTCTTTCTAAATGATGTTGTACTGTGTTTCTTGGCCAGATGCTCTGAGAAACTTAATCTGAGGCTTATCCTAGCAGGTACTGATGATTTTGTTCAAAACACTTACGCAAGCAATGTGGCTGGCTGCCTCAAATCTTCATTACAAATATAGAAAAAGTTCATAGCTAAAACAACTGTATTTTGCTCCATTGCCATCAATTAGAGTATTTCAATAACATAAGGAACTGAAATCCCACAATACGTACTCATTAATTAGTTCTTTTAATACCTAAGCTCTTCTTACATTAAATATTTCTATGAAACTGCTACTAGCATTAACAGATTTTTAAAAGTATGTTTGTTTATTTAATTTATGTATGTTTCATTTTATAATAATTTTCTCAGAAAAACTTTCCTGGCTGTCAGGGAGCAGCAGGAGTGGGGCTGCTCTGGGACAGAGATGAGCCAGAAACCACGATGACCCCAGCACTCCATGCTGGGCAGTGATGCTCCCACAGGTTGCAGTCCCATGGTATCTGATCAGGGCAGTGGTAGCAACAGGTCCAAATGATCATCCCAGACATGGCAAGGCAATGAGTCAGGTCTACAATCCAGCCATGAAGATCAGTTGAAAAATGGCAGGAGTCTGGGCCAGAGGCAGGAGTAGAGATAAGGCTACACATAAGCTCAGTCTGAGGCCCATCCAAGAAGCCCAACCAGGAAGGCAGAACAGCAGGACTAGGCACATGTGTGCTCACTCAGGGACAGTGGAGGTGTCCAGACCTTAGCTTAAATGGAGCTCCAAGATCCACAGACAAGTCCCAGGTGAGGCTGATCAGCGCAAGTATGGCCTTTTGGTGCGCCCTGGGACCTAATAGTTTTCATCAATGAACGAAGACTTATTTCCTTGGATAAATTAATTAATTCTCCTAGGATGAATTAATTTTGTGAGATTTTAATAAAGTATGAACTTCAGTTAAAATTTTCTGACATAGATCTTTGTCTGCATTGTATCCGAACTCCCCAGTGTCAGCTCATGCTACAGCTTTTCCCCACTGCAGGGTCCTTAATAAGGTTTCTTTCCTTTATCTAGTTATCCAGTTTCCCAAAACATGCAAGGGTTTCTTTATGTTTGAGGTTCCCACCACTCTGCCACATGTGAACTGAAACTGGCAAATGGGTTCACGCTTTACTGGATGGACACATTAACAATAGCATGACTGCATAAGCATTGTTTCCATAGGAAAACAGAGTTAAAATAGCTTGGTAATAATAGCTGGCAAAGTCAGTTAACTATTATAATCAAAATAGCAATGTGTTTGGTTCTTTTTCAGAGATACATCTTCATAGGACTGTTACTCAAATGGAAGACAAGACATATTTGCCAGAAATGTGATAGGTGGCAGCTCAGATAAACTGGCTTTTACTTAACAGATGTGTCTCAAAACAATCCTATATCTCCAGTTTATAACGGATGAAATAATTTTACAGATTTTATATATTTGTGTATATAAAGCATATCTATATGTTTATAATCAGAAACCTGGGTAGATAGAAACTGATCCTTAAGTTTAGAAACAGGAATATATCCTTAGAATTATGCAAAACGTTATGTTCTATGCCATATATGTTAAATACACTTTGGACACAAACTCAGTCTATTACTCCTTTCCATTTTTATGGCTGATTCACTTCCCTTAGGTTCTTCTACCAGCTTAGTTACTTAGCAATTCAGCTTCAGGGAGAACAAAATTGACCAATTAGTGTCTCATGATGCAAATAAGACCCAAAATACTGAAGTATATGATGCAGCCAACATAAATCACTGTCTCATTTAAAATGGAGAAAATCATGCAGACTTTTAGGGTAAAGAAAAGACCTTTTGCTGTTTCACTCAAACATCGAATCAGTGTTACATAAACTCTAATTCCTGCAAATATTTTGTGAAGAGCTGATATGCAGGAGCGGCAGCTATGGGTCTATATAACCCCAGCTACATAAGAAATGTATAAACAAAGCATATAAAGGAAAAATAGCTAGAACACCTCTTTTATTTTTTTTTTAAGAAAAAAATAAGAAAGAACAAATAAAGGAAGCTGTTGAACAATTCTATAGACTCCCTATGCTATACTAGGATCAGAGAGACCTGAAAATCAAGGTAGGTACAAAGCCTGGAATATGTTAGAAGCTACAAAACTGAAATGTAAGAATAACCTGAACTGTAGATGTAGCACACCTTCCTATGCTGTTGTCCATGGTTCTTTTTTCTAAGATGTTCTAAGATATATTTTCCATATACATGTAAGGAATGTGGAAGAACTTGTTTACCTCTTATCAGAAATTCTGTCCCATGATTTCTGACAATTATTAACCTTCAAGAGATTTACCTTCCTACACGACTGCAAAAAAAAGGAGTGGATAAAATAAACCTTGGGCTTTAACTTAACTTGCAACCATACAAGCAAGCACCAGAGAGCTGAGAACACCACCAGTCTCTGCAACATCTTCCCTGCCAGCTGCCTACGGTGGTGCCGCTGTGAAACCCTACATCGGACTGCTGTGTGAGAAAGACCTGCGGCTCATTAGGGTTTTACCCTCTTCATTTGAGAACTGCATTTTAAGTTCAGGTCCTTGCACTTGGTCCATACCTACCGTATGAGGTATGTTTTAGGTGTGCCTACGCTTGGCTTGGCTGTTTCTGACTGCTGACTTGACTTCCTGGCTCAACCTTATACCTGTTTCATTCCCAAGGAATTGCCTGGCACTCACGGGACTCTTGGCTGAGGCTGGTTATTGTCACTGGGCCTCCTCTGCTCCTCTTGCTTAGGCATTGTTTGTTGGCAGTCCTGTCAAGGAACTGTCTACCCTGCCTGCCTTGCTGTCACCCTTGGCTCTCACTTCTCCTTCTCTTGGAGATCAGATTGCTCTTGCTGTCCCCTGAGAGCAAGCAACACAAAGCAGGGTGCATGTGGGGTATATGTGGTCAGTAACCCCATGTACCACTTGCTCGTTGCCACTTATGGGCAAGAATTACAGACTTAATTACTGTCTATCTCAGTGATTTTTTTCCCCAAACGTAGCCGAAGATGCTATTGCATAATCCACTTCACGTGTGCAAGCTGGTTAGGTCACAACAGTACAATTTCTTTTTCAATTAAGAAAATAAATGCCAAGATGTGAACACAAAAAAAACCGTTATGAAAGAAGAATAAGTTGTATGAGCCAACAGTAACTACCCAGATGTACTTACTCAATAGTGGAAAGAGCTATACAATGAAGGACGCTTGCTTTGTGTGAGACTTTGTTTAAATACATCTCCCATATGCTGCTTTCAAAAATGTCTGGAAAAGTAGCTTGATTTAGTTGGAGGAAAGGTGAGACAGAGGTGAGAAAGTAAATAACTAACTTCAGTCTCTGTTTAGGGGGAACATAATGCTTTCCCTACAAATACTATTCTGTGTAGAATTTTTTCTTTTATAAACCTTTAAAATCCATCCGTATCATTACTTTACTGTGCCTACTATCTTTTCCAGCTCTCACTGCATATTTTTCCCTTGCTTTTTATCTGTCATTCCTCCTTTTATCTCACTCTTCCATTAGAAGAGCACAAACCCAATCACTCAAGCCTGAGCTGACATTTCAAGCCCAGGATTTTCAAGTGGGTTAAAAATTAAAAATGAATTTACCTATCTTTATCTAGCAGAAGCCTTTTTCAGTATTCCATTAGTTATTTCCCTTCACTCTCAAATTTATTCCATTCTCAAGTACTGTAGTACTTCCTAACGGGAATATAATATACCAGACAGCCATTAATCCTCTGAAACAGCTCAGCACTGGTACTTGGCTGCCAATTAGCCTCTTGTACATCATGATGTTAAAAGTTTTGTTGTATATAGCCAGGTAAATTATGTTTTGTCTCATATTCTGATTATTTTGTTACTTTATCACATTTTTCTGGTTTTACTGAATATAATTCACTTGATGTAAATGACAAGAAGAATGTATGAAATTAAGATAAAGTTCTCTATAAAGGTCATGGAGGTTTACTGTGAGACAAAAGAAAAGTTTTAAAAGTTTATGTACAAAAGAAATGTACATATGTCCTATGTTTTAATCTTTTTGTAGCCTCTTTTGATGCAAAACAGATGGTTTTTAGGATTTCATATATGTCTACTACTTATTCAGCACCTGAAATGAACCTGTCTGTGGTGTCTTATGTATCTTCTCATCATCTGAATTGTCATAATCACAAGATTAACAGCTTCAGGAGAACTCACAAATAGAAGCAGCTATTTTACATATCTTGTTTTTAGGAAAAAATCCCTACTCTGTAGAACACAGATGTTTTTGCAAATTATTGCCAAGAGATCTTCTGAAAGATTTCCTGTCCTATGTTAATGGACCTTGAATGATGATTTTCTGATTCTCCGGTAATGATAATGACTTTGCATTTGTCACTTGCCTGAACATCTTTGACATAGGTATTCAATTGTTATTATTTTCAGCTGAGGAGAAATGCAGAAGAAATATATATTCTCTCAGTCCCAGCTTAAGAATTACCTTAATATCTGCAACAAAATGTAGCAAAAATCCTACTAGAAATAAGGTCAAATTTACAAGTATGTTAATATTCTTATTAGGAATTGCATTGAAGTGCTGTTATTATTCATCTTTAATTATGCATTTCCCTTCCTGCAATTTATCCTTAACATGTAGGAAGCAATCATTTTTTTAGCAGCCACCTGTTATTTTAAACAAGGCAAGGTCTTGCAGTATCTTCTGCGATGCCTGTTGGTATTTTGCTTAAATTGCAGGGAACTGACTAGATGTCTGGAATAGGGTGTTCCCAATTATTACGTGCCAGTGTTTTTCTTGTTGCTACTGGACATGCCTACTTTTTTGTCTGGATCATGTGGCTTGATCCCTGTAACCTTTGTAAGGTTATGATAAGTCTCGTTAAACACCACTGTGTTCACTACACACCATTTCTCCCTGGACACAGACTTCAACATGTCACTCAGTCTCTGAATTCCTCCACTGTCCTCTCCATGCCTTAAGTAAAAAATATTTATTGCAGCTTTCAAAGCTCTGTATTGCTCTGTTCTTCTTTAATAATTTGTTCCTGTGTGGCCACATCAGGTACATCCACATTAGTATTTTAGTTTGAAAATTTTGCTCTTGAAACAAACCTTTTATCCAGGCTTTGGCACACTGAAGAGTGGTCTCAGGGTGCACAAGTTGTATTTCTGTTCAACGAAGTTAAACCTGAAGATACATTGCAGGAGCTAATGGACACTCAGTCCCCATGAGCAGATGTGCAGTTGTACTGGCTAAGATACAGTTATTTTCTTCATAGCAGCTCATATGGTGCTGTATTTTAGATTTTTGACCAAAAAAATACTGATGATACACTGAAGTTCTAGCTATTGCTGAACAGTGTTTGCACAGCATCAAGGCCTTCTCTGTTTCTCTGTTTCTCACTCCGGGTTTCCACCCAATAAATTGGGGTTACGCAATAGGTTGGAAGGGGACACAACCAGGCAGATGACCCAAATTGACCAAAGTGATATTCTGTACTATGTGATGTCATGATCAGCAATAAAAGCTGTGGTGAAGGAGGAGGAAGGACGAAGGGGAGACGTTCAGAGTGATGGCATCTGTCTTCCCAGGTAACCATTACATGTGATGAGACCCTGCTTTCCTGAAAATAGCGAAACACCTGCCTGTCAATGGGAACTAGTGAATGAATTCCTTATTTTGCTTTGCTTGTGTGCACAGATTTTGCTTTACCTATTAAATTGTCTTTAACTCAACCCATGAGTTTTCTCACTTTTACCCTTCTGATTCTCTCCCCCTTCCTGCTACAGGGGAGTGAGCGAGTGGCTGTGTGGGGCTTGGCTGCCTACCACAGCTAACCCATAAGTAGTTCAGTATACACCCTCTGTCCCCCTGTCCCCATGTCCCCCCCATGCACATAGTGTGGATGACAGGCCCTCAGCAACAACCATTTTGCTTTATGAATCTCTTCCTGTTGGGCCATGCTTTCCAGTCATGGTGTAAACATCATTTTCTCATGTATTAGAGTAAGGTCTGGTGAAGGAGGTTCCTCCTTTGAGGAGAAACTTCTTTCCTTTGAGGGTGGCAGAGCACTGGAACAGGCTGCCCAGAGAGGTTGTGGAGTCTCCCACACTGGAGACATTCAAAACCCGCCTGGACGCCGTCCTGTGCAACTGCTGTAGGTGTCCCTGCTGTGGCAGGGGGGTTGGACTAGATGATCTCCAGAGGCCCCTTCCAACCCTGATGATACTGTGATACTGTGAAGCCGGGCTGTAAGAGCCTTTGATACCTTCATTCTGGCTTTGCTCTTCTTTTTTTAATAAATACAGTGCACAGCCAGAGATTTTCGCGTGTGGTCCACTGAGCCTGCAGTTAATAGGTTAGAAGGAAACTGACACATGGCCAAAACAAAAACTAATATGTAATATTCTGTGAAATTAAATGAATTTTCAGCAACAGGGGAAAGCAATGTTGATCTTAACACTTTTGAAATTGTTAGAGCATTCATTGTCTCATACAGTCATTAATAAGGTGACTAGTTAACACTTACTGGTTTTATTGTGTTTACCTTCTTTATACACCTTTTGTTTTAGCTGTCAAACCAGTGTGTGAACCTATAAGACATACAGTTCTGTGGATCTTCATTTTGATTAAATGTTCTTTCTTATTGCTAAGTTTAAGGATGACTTTAAGCAGAAGCTGCAGGCGGAAAAACACCGTAGCTGCATAGAAGGAAGTAGATCATTTGCATGTGGTATGAGATTTTAAGCCTGAGATCCACACCCTTTTACCTGATTAATGGTACATAAGAAAGTATAGAAATCTTGACTTCTAAATTCACCAGTGATCAATTTCAAGATTAATGGAATTTTCTGTACAGGTGTAAAAACAGCTCAGAATTTAGTTTGAGATAAGCAACCTTGAAACACTTATAGAAGTTTTCAGTTTATCCTTTTGGTTTGATTTGAACCAGAAATATCACAAGTGTTTCATGACTTAATGTGATGGTAAAAAAATATGTTATGTTACAGTCTATTTTTTTACACTATGAAATAATTATTTTTTCTTAGTGGAAATTTCTATCTTTTTATCTAGTCGATATGAACACCACTGGCATTCATAAACCAAAAAAAAAAAAAAAAAAGAAGAAAGAAAAAAAAACTCCAACAGACTTTTTCTATCAGATTGGGTTTATATTTTATGCTGAGATACAAAGGAATTTAAATTAGATCCAAGCAAAACCTAACACCTAGGATCAGTTTCACTAGCATACAAAGAATCCTAATGTTTTGTAACATTACTAAAGATCTAAGAAGCAATTTAACATTCAAGCCATTTAACTTCTGACCTAATAGTTTTATATTTTGCACCTGCAATCAGCTAAGTATCGCAGATTCTCATCTCAAAAACGTAAGTGCAAGTCTGAAGTTTCTCAGATATGCTTGGGAGTGTATTATGGGTTTTTAACTGCAGTGCTGTGACTTAAAATTTCTTCTACTTCAACAGAGGGTATCAATTTTGCTTGGATATCTCTCCTGCTAGGTCAAGGGAGTTTGAGTGAATACAGCTCATTATAACTTCTAAGCTGTTACTTAAATACTGATATGCAGCTGAAAGGAAACATTTTTATTGTTTCCTACATCCATGTCTCTAAAAATGCTGGCACTTTATCTTTCATCTAGAGTACTGAATACTATGGAATAAATTACTGTGATGACTTTTTTTCCATTTTTGATTCACTTGACTGAATGGAAAGTAAGTTTTCTTGACCAAAAATATATTTAAAAGCCCCCAACCTATATTTTGCCTTAATTTCCTTTCTATGACATACATTTAAACATCTAGGCAAAATTGTAGGTTAAGATAACATTTTTATTAGATCATTTTTAAGGGAGCTAGCTTTGCTGCTTGCTTAAAACTTTCAGATGTTAGTCTATGCCTGAGCAATTAACCTTGGATAGCATAGTTTTAGCTTTCAGTTCTGAGTTTGTGGGTTTGGGGTGGTTTTTTTTTTTGTTGTTTGGTTGGTTTTTCTTTTCTGCTGAGGTTTATGATTTTCTTATGGAACATAGCTTGATATCTGTATATGCCAGGGTAATTCCATAACTATTAAATCTATCATATAGGATGGTGCCTTGTCATACTTTCATAAATAATCACAATTTAATAATTGTTGGTACCACTTCACTGTAAAAGTATGTGACTCGTAGCTTCTGAATGTTTGACATTCTATTTTCTATGAACTCGAATCCATATCTGTAAGTCCGATTTTTATGTGCACATATGACGTTTCGATCTACTGAGAGAAACTGATGTATTTAGGAAAAAATCTCAGTAAAACGATTGAGTTACAATTACAGTTTGAGGGACTGTGTTGGTTATCTTTCTTTTTCATTATTGCCATTTCTATTTTATAGTCATGTCTACAACACAGGAGTTTTAATTCTTTACATATGCTATAAGTAATATTTAAAGACAATGGAACAGTACATGCTCTTCAATTGATACTGGTCACTCTTTTCCATTATAAACCCAAACACACAGCCTATATATACCAGGGGGAGTGTAAAACTGGTTATGAGAGAGAAGATTCCACGTTTAATCTGTAAAATTCTAAACCAAAGTCTAGTCTTCTCCTCAGTTTTCAATTTGTCCTTATTTGATTTTTTATTAATGTTTTCCATTAATTAATTCTATTCATTTCTCAAGTGATATTTTAAGCTTGAGTTATCACATACTAAAAGATTAAAAAACAAAGCTAATCAAATATAATCAAATTGCATATTCATGACTAGTAAAGAATTTTCTTTCAATGTTCAGAGTTACAACGTCATATACGAAACGTTTCCAGCAGCTCCAGAATTAGAATAATGTTGTGGGATTTTTGCAGAAACATCATATGGTAAACAGTAAGATGACTTACCACCTGGATCACGCAGTTCCATGCATGTATGAGCATATTTGGATCCATTTGGGAAAGCAGTTAAATCACAAGTAGCAAAGATATCACTTGGAAATTGCGGTTGAACACATATGGTTAGACTTTTGACGGCCACACAACAGCACTTTTGTGGTAAGTCAGAAAGAATAGTTTTTCCAAAAGTCAGGAAATGACTTCATGTCTTAAGGGGGAAAATAGCAAGATTTCCTAAATTGTCTCTAGAATAAGAAAACGATAGTTGAAACCTAGCAATGAATTAACTTTCTGATAAAGATAGTCATGGAAACTTGGTGGGTTTTTTTATTTATTCATTCTCCTTAGAAATTTGAAACTGAGGTTGAATAAACCTACCCGCTGATGATGATCTGTGTGGTAACAGAATACTCTGCTCTATTTGAACTGACCTAACCCTACACAGGGCAAGTTTCAAAGGGTTCAAACAATTTACTGAACCTGGATGTGCCAAAATATTAGATAAGAAGCATTTCAGTTAAGCAGTACATACATGTTTGAAGTTTTGGTTTCTGATCTTGCTTGCTTTAGTTAATTACTGTCCCAAATCTCATCTTGGCTGACCATTTTCCATGAGTCAAAAATGTTTCACTTCTTGTCATGAGTTACTGTTTCTCAAATTCCTGCCATAATTTTGCATTTTCTGCTCTTCTTTGCAGCGTTAGGTGCAGAGATGGTGTATAGACGTACTGGTTAAACTGACTCTTATTATTTCTTTCTGGTGCTAATTAGCCTTTCTTAAAGCTTTTTTATTGTTCTAGTTCCTTCTAGAGAACTAACATGATGCTCTTTGAAAGAAGTTACTTGAAATTTCCGACTCTTCAATTTTTTTCATGTGAAATAAACTGGAGGAAAACATAATGGTTAATGGTTGGACTTGATGATCTTAAAGGTCCCTTCCAACCTAGACAATTCTATGATTCTATGCTTCCATTCTATAAACAAAAAAAAATTTGATTTGTTTTCTCTGACTGTGATTACTCCTGAGTCTAGTCTTCCACTTCTGAAATACATTGCAAACAAGGTGAAGTGGAAGTTAAGCAGAGCAAGACAGAATAATTAGCACAGCTGTGAGTGCTTGGTCAACCTTTCAGACAGGTCACATCCTCCATGGCTGGTTGAAGAGGAAATGTGACACCAGTCAGCTTTTTTCCCATGTGTTCCCCTGAGGAACGTGAGAGTATTCTGCGGAATTTCTTACAACTCTCAAACTCAATAATTCACCAAATGAAATAGCAAAGTAATTGCCCTGCATGCAATAATGTGTGGTTTATTTTCATGTAAAAGACCATTTCTGAATGAAATTTCTTCAGAGACTACGGTCGTCTTAAAAATTATTTTTATAACAGCAAATTCGTTCTGATGATGGAACTAAGTTTATTTTATTTTCTCTGCTATCAGATAGGAGGACTTATCTTGTTGAATCTATACCTGTGTTTAGCTCTGTTCAAACAGTTACACCCTGCATAAATGAGGAAAAGAGGATAGCTTGCTACAAGTTCCTGAAGGAGACTAAATTGATTGGAATAATTTAATCCAGTTTCTATTTTCCTTTTCACTGGAGATACTTAAACAAGTCAAGGGTGTTTCTGGTCACAAGACCTGGCTCCCAGGCTCACAGCTCCCAGGGTGGCAGCCAATTTCTCTGTCAATACTTTCAGCAGGCATTTTCCTCTGTTCTGTGATTTTCCCCTTCTCACCAGGCCATCTTTACAGCTGCTCACATGAGGGTCCTCCACGGGCAGCGGTCCCTTCAGAGTGTGCCCACCCCAGCCATGGAGACCCTCCTTCACTTATTGCCTCGCTCTTCCTTTTTCTCAGTGTTTGTCATTCTTTTTTCAGCATCTTTTCCCAGAGGTGCCACCACTGTGTCCAAGGGGCTCAGCTCTGCCCTGCGGGGGGTAGGTTGGAGCCGGCTGGAACCTTCTGTGTCTGGCACGGGGCAGCCCCGGCTGCTCCTCACAGAGGGCCCCACAGCCCCGCAATTGCCGGAGCCTGGGCACCTGCACACAATACATATATACTCAGCGCCTTGGTCTATCAGCTTGTGGTTATTGAAACTGCTAAAGGAACTGTATTCCTATGGAACATAAGGATCTAATTCAGTGCATTTACAAGAGGAAACCCCTGTGCAAAGATAACCACCAGTGTGTTATTTTAAGAGAAGGAATATTCACATGCTGCAACACATTCTTCGCTTGAGATTGAGTCTGAAAAGCAAAAGTATTTCTCAAAAAAAAAAAAAAAAAAAAAAAAAAAAAAAAATCTGGAATATTACCAGTATTGTCTAAAAAATAGAAAGCCACACCCATATACCAACCAGGACAGCTTTTGTCTCCTTGCTAGTTAGCTCTGCTCAAGCTATTCTGCTCAGAAGCTTTTCCTTATGACATAATGCAATGTGAAAATTCCAAATCCTGGAACATTTTTTAATTTGTACTATGCATCTTGCTTTTTGTCATAGCCTTTTAGCCTACCACCGGCAAAAGTTACTTGCATTATCTTTTTAAAAAGCAGTTTTGTTTTACAATGAAATCTATAAGTAAAATCTAGACAAGAAAATTGTTTGCCAATTATAACTATGTCTGCAAGGTGCTATTAGCTTGTTGAATTATGAATGATACTGAAGATACAACATGCCCTATTAATATATTACCACTTTAAATGAAAACTAACAGTGTTCATTAGAACAAGACTTGACATTATATTGCTGACTTCATAGTGTACCAAATCACATTTTTAATATTAATAATTTACTGATAATTACATACTTCCAAAAGTAAGATCCTCTGAGTTTGTAACCCCATTTTACAGTAGAGATTTCACAGCTATTTTTATCAAGAAAGTAGTGTAAAGGTCCTTTTTTGAAAGTGACATCATTGAACATGAGGTTTCATATAATGCGAACTACTTAATGTCACATATAGTTCAATCAAAAGTATAAACAGAGACGTTGTTTTCAATTGATGCAATCCCTTGCTGCAGAAAGCCAAGTGAGATTAAGCAGTTCAGTGTTCCTGTCCTCCATTTCTACCTTCCCATTCCCATTTTCTGTAAAAAGCTGAGTGTAGCTGTAGCTGTGAATAGCATTCTTTTTAAACGTAAACTGTCCTCTCCATTCTAACTTTATCTGTTGGCAAAAAACATCTGCTGACAATGATTTACTATGGGAAATGCATGAGAAGTCAGTTAATGAGCTGAACCATTTGTTATTTACTTAAGCATACATGCTTTCAAGATTTTTTTTTTAAGTAATTTTCACTATTTTTGTTGAACAAAATAAGATTTGTATTAATTAAAACATATGAAGTATTACAAATCTTAATGGATAGATAGATCTTCCTGCAGATCCAGGCATGAAACAGTTTTTTCTGATTTCATAAAAAGAACAAATTGACTGTCAATTGAATCTAATTAACAATGTAGTCACTTCACAGGCATTTAGAAATAGGCATTTGTTCCCAGGCATGGTTTGGTACGGGTCAATTGACAGTCTGTTGCTGTACTTAAAAAATAGGATAAGCTGAAAGAAAAGGAAGCATTACAGGTCAATATAAGGTGAAAGTCCTGTGCTTTGGTCAGCTATTAACTCTCTCAGACTGACTTAAAAATTGATCTTTTGCATATGGCTATGAGTAAGCTCTGTCTAAGCAACTAATTCCATGCCTGCTCTGAATATCCTGATGTCTAGACCATTCCTGAAAGTGATTTAAATTTATCTGTTCTATTTTGCTGTAAAATGTCTAGTTTCTTGAGACAATTATATTGTCTCCACCATGGTAACCATCACTGCTGGCTGAACACTATAAGGCCACTCCTCCCCACTGCTTACATGTTGCACTTATCTCTCCCTCAATTCTTTCAGTATCTTGGACACAACGGAGAAAACAGAAGAGAAAGATGTCTCATCTCTCATCGTTCTCTTGCATTTAGATGCCATATATGTATATGTGGCCTAATGTAGTGTGACAATTTTGTTAAACTAGGGCATATTTTCACTAAAGTGTGAAAATTAAGGATCAAGAACAAGGCAAAGTTTATTGGATGGATAATTGGATGCAGAATTATTTCTGCATTTCAGTTGTCCAAGCGATAATATGACAACCGTCAAAACTTTTGAACAACCAAAAGTCCAGATGTCAAATGCATTCACATCAACAGAACATCTAAATCTTTTAAAATTCTCCCATTCTTACATAGCAGTAATGACAATCTATTAAGGGACACAGGTAGTATTATTCCTAACCAAAATCTAGTAATCTGACCATACAGAAAAATAAAGGAATGAGAAAACATCTATGGCATATTTCACTACTGTTTATACACTGCAGTGAAGTAGATGAACAAATAAACATTTTGAGTAAAGATCAAAACAGACTGTCTGGGAACACACTTTGGAAACCAGAACATTACTTTTGAAACTGGAAAGATTTCTATTTTGACATTGCTGCCAATTTCAGCCATCCAAAATCATGAGTCAAACCCCAGATAATCACAGGATTGGCTTAAAAATAGAACAGTAAAAAAAATATAGTTTGTGTTTCTTTTTACTACCCCTTTGCTTTCTGAGATCTTACAGATTATTTGTTTCATTTTGTCAAGGTTTTATAAACGAGCATTAAAACCTGAAGCTTATCTTCTAAAATAAAGAACTCCTGCAATCTCTTAATTCCAGCTGCAGTGGCTTTACGAAAATACTAAATATCATGAGACTTTTGTTATATTTATGAGGGCTGGGAATGCAGCCAATTAACCAGCAACATTTAAGACAAAAAGACAAAATTTATTGACAAAAGAAATCATAAGAAAATGCATTCTTAAAACATCCATTATCTTCACACTTATTTTTTGGCAAAAGGTAGACTCAAGACTGGTGCAAGGTTGACTCCTTAATCAGTGCAACAGTGAAAGCAGAAATCAAAAGTGATGGCAACTTCCCTCACTGAAGTGCCAGAGGAGTAAATGGTTAGCAGATGGGCGAAGGTAGTCCCTTTGCCAGAAGCAAGGGATCCGCATTCGATCAACAATCTTCACATCCTGGTCTCACAGTACTTTGATTTGCTGCAGCTGCCATCAGAGGGTCCTGTGAGGTTCCTGGTCCCTGCAGCCACCAGACAGCCTTGCACTCCAACCATACTGCAACCAGTCTCGCTTCACCCAACATACACTTCCCTTTCAGGCTAAATATAGCAAAAGTGATCTGTAGCAAATCAGGCAAACTCTCCTGCCTGACACCTCCTTCTTCTCCCCCATCCCCTCGTTTAGATCCTTTCTACACAGAAAGTTGTAATGATATAACAAAGATGTAATTCTTAAATACAAATTTTCAGGCATAAGTTAAACCACAATAACTCAGTTTTATAGCAGTATGACAAGGTCCAGACAGAGAATCTAAATCCATTTAAATTAAAGCATTACAATGGAGGAAAAGATAAGACTTTACACAGTAAGCTCTCTAGAGAAAAGACAATTCCTCACCTTGAGAATGTGCAGAAACTTGAAAAAAAAGGTCTCAAACGTATCTGTGTTTCTAGAAGATACTCTAATAGAAATAATAACTATACTAACAAGCAAAAACATATAAAAACAAAACTCAGTTATTGTTTTGTTTTCCATTCCATTAGTGGAAAACAGTTGCTGTTTGGGTTTTTTTTTAACAATGAAAATTTCAAAGATTAAAACTTTGGGAAAGAGTTTACCTGTCAGTGTTGTCACTAAAACTGTTAAAAGCTCTTCACACGGATGACAGGAATGAAGGTAATCATCATAGTCATTATGGGATATCATCTTGATCCGCAATGCCTAATACCTGTGTATGAGAAGCAGTGACAACTTGTGATTACAGTCAGCTCCATCTCTTGGAAAGTCACTTACATGTGAATAGATATAAAACCCTGTTTATTGCTATTTTCCAAACTGCAGAAGATATTAAAGAATGAGACTTCTCATCTTATCACAATGTACATAAAAGTAATGAGAACGTTGATTCATTGACTATGTATTTTAGCACTTCTTCATGGAAGCATTGCAATAAAGTACAGTATAATCTCATCATAAAAATAAGTGAACAACAAAGCATTATGAACAACATAACAGAAAAGCAAGATCTATTCTGTGATTCTCACTGTCTTAAGACAAACGTTCTAATTTATTCTGTTTCTCTTTCAGTTTACGTGGTCTTTCATCTCTCTGTCCTTCCTCCCACTATTTTCTGGATTATCATTGTCATTCTGTTTATCTCACATGCACACAGACTTCTCCTTTCTCCTGAAGTTTGAGAATTTTGATTTTGTTATTATTTATCATGCAAGTCATGTCTTCAGTGTTTTGAAAGGACAAAGGAAGAAAAGAACTTTATAAATGAGATTATTAGTATTATATCAAAGCTGGGAGAATGCAGAACAATGACAACAGCGGAGAGATTCCTATTAGCTTCACAGTCAAATACCAGTGCAGAAGCTTTTGTCTGTGAAAAGGCTGATGTGGCAACTGCATAATGGAGAGATTAATGTCACACAGCTGTTGTTACAGTCACACAACATAATAGGTCATAGAAGTTACAAACTTCATTAGATCTGGATGAGTTTTAAATCGATCAGTACCCATAGACATTAACGAATTCTTTCAAAATCACATTTATCATGCCAGCACATGTGTAAACCCTCAGTTGTTTATACATTATAAATCCAAGAGGATTTGTTTGCAAATCTCAGTACTAACAATCATACTATCTCTTCAGTGATAAGAAAAAAAAAGGTTTAATTTCACTCATTTTTGGAGATTATTTGCCTGGGATTGACAAATTAGAAAAGATAATAAACAACAACACTAGTGTACACACTGTGTTAAAGTGTAAAATATTAGGATCCCATGTCATAAAATATTTCAGACTGAAACCTTCTTAGACATCAAAGTCTGTCGGCTCCCCAGTCACAGAATGATAAAGTGCTGTTGGAAGAGACTGTGAAGCTATCAAATCCATCCAAAGGCAAAATTGATTGTATCTAGGTTATTCCTGTCAGTTAGTTTCAGAACCTACTTTTAATATTTCCAGTGATGGAGACTTCACGATCTCCAGCGTTCATTATTCTTATGTTCTTCAAGACCTCCCTTGTTACAAGATAAGGAATCTTATCTTATGGGGAACTGTTTACTCCTCGCCTTTTTGCTGGTATGGGAGATTAAGAATCCTTGATGTGAATACATTTCAGTTATTCAAGATGGAACTGGGGTCACTGCAGTATGGAAATTCAGAAGTTCATGTATCAGAGCTAGGATGAGATGAGCAGCCACTAGTGGAGCAGACAGCATCCTTAGCAGTATGTGGTTAGAGACATCTATGTTTTAATCCCCCAAAAGATTGTTATCTTTGGTCTTACCTCCTCACGTCTGAAACAGGTTAGCTTGTAGCCGTCATAGGACATTGACCAAAATCAGTCAGCCTTTTATTAGTTTTTTTTTTGTGGGTTTTATGCAGTTTTATCATGTTCTTTTTATTAAGAAATATGAAGGAGTTTCTAAATGGGACTGTCTTATTTTTATTCTGCTTCCAACCATGTGTCAGCACCCATCAAGGAGACAGTAGGTGATGTAGTCCAAGTTAGTCATTTGCTAATGAGCTGATGGTGGCGTCAGTCCCCTATATCTTTCCGAAGTGACTGTGATCATACCTTATAGATGTTGTCATGAGGTTTTGTGGAGGCTAAACAAAATAAGACAATACCAAAATTATTTGCAAGAGCAGAAAGTTTTCTGGTTTCATTGTTCCTATTGTTACCCTTAACTGTTGAATTCATTTGCATCAACTAATTTAATATAAGGCAAGTACCTATCTGATGAACATGTTATTCTTTAAGTGTCTGTCAGAGAGCTAGCACTGATTGGCATATTACCTCAAGCTAGATCTTTGAGATCTTTTAGAGATTTTTCCTATTCATAATTAGCCTAGTTAAAACACCTACAGTAAGCATGTAATCAAGAGCTAGATGTAATGATTTGATGTCCTGTACTAATTGTTCTCCATCTACAGAGTATTTTGTCTTGAGAAGCACCAGTATGAATGAGATGGATACATTACACTGCTGTATCATTTAAACCTTTAGTTTATTATACCCACATTATGCTATAGTGTCCTATTCCCATATACCATAATAGCTATCAAATTGTTTTAGGAAGGGAGGTATTGGTATCCCTCTTTTATTGATGTGAAAACCAAGGCTTTAGCACAGGACTTGTAAAAAAATCATTTGGAATATATTAGTAAGAGAAAATATATAATTTCTTATGACAAGATCTTTCAGAATAAACCTTCTGACCCGTAAATGGAAAGAGGAGTTAGTCTCACTGGGCCTCTTGTCAGTAGAACACTGTTGCTAATAACTAGGTTCACTACATAAATTAAGAATTATTCTCAAAAGGAAGAATACACTTGGACTATAATCAGTCTAGCATCTTGTAGACTACATAGCCAGAAAAAACATCATCCCTCTCATTTGTCCAGTGCAATTTCTTACATTTCTCGTCTTAATTACCTCAAACTTCAACACATGTGAGCTGACATTTGGCAGCTGCCAAATTCCTAGACATTTATTTACAAGAGATAGGTGATGGTTTTTCTTACTTTACCTGACAATTCTTTTAAAATCATAAATGCCATAGAATCATAGAATCATTTAGGTTGAAAAGATCCTTAAGATCACTGAGTCCAACTGTAAACCTAACACAGCCAACTCCATCACTAAACCATCACAATTTCTTGAGAATAGAACTGGCAAAAACATGTGCCAAAAATGGATTTACTTTTCACTGTATAAATATCATGAAGAAATATAATGTTCTAACTGCAGAGACATGAAATGTTGGTCAGCACTGGATTGCACTAGCAAAAGCAAATGCCTGTATGGGTATATATGTGAATATATAGTTAAATACAGATGCAAGTGGGATTGGTTTCAATTTACTTTGAATGTCTACATCTGAGTTAGCCATCTAGGATCCTTTTATAGTCAGTGAAGAAAAATAAGCTTTTCTGCATTGTGAATCATCTGACCTAGTTTAGATTTATGTATTAAGCTGAAACAAATTTTACTCTAACGGTAACCTTCCTAACAGAAGTCAAATGGCTAACTCAGACAAAAACATGTACAGTGTAGGTAGATGAGATTAAATCTAGCTTTGGTATTTGCTACTTGTTATAATGTAAAAGCTTCTTAAATTACAGTAAAGATCAATAAGTAATGGATACAATATAGTACACCTTTTCTAAGATTAAACTGTTAGAAAAATGTAGAGGTCTCCTATTCAAAATAAAAACAAACCTGATTTCTTCTGTTGTGCCATCAACTTGGTTTGAAAAGAAAAACATGAGGCTTGAAGGCAACAAGAGATGGGACTTTATAGCCTGATGGAGATAACAGCTACCTGCAACTGTCAAAGGATGGAGTGGATATCAATAAACAAAATGTTTACTCCTCTTTGGGATTTGTAGCTCAAAAATATGGATCAGAGTAGAGTGACTGTAGCAATCTGCTGTAGCACAGCATATGTTCAAACTATATTATTGAAAAATTTAACTGATGCTGATTTTTTGATCTTTGTAACCAAATGGAAAAATAATTTCTATGAACATCTACTTCAGCCCTATGCCAAAACACAGAAACTAGTAAACAAATCCCTGGCCACTACAGTTGTATGCAATAGTTTTATTGGATAGTAAAGGAGAAAAGAGAACATTTGAAACTTTTTTGCATTGCTTCTGATTACATGGAATGTATGGTGATCCTTACCTTCTTGCAATTAATGAAAAAAAAGCAAACCAGCGACTGTCATATGTAAATGTTTTCCCAGTCCGAGGCCATATGGCCGTGGCACAGATGGGACTAGCAGGTACAGGAACCAAATAAGTCAGTAAAATAAAGTTTTCCACTTATTTTAATTTGGGATTTTTGAAAATGTATATAAACGATCTTATGAAGAGAAGGAAAACAATTATTCAGGGTACTGTTTGCTCACTATATAGTAATTATATAATCAGTACTTACATACATATATCTTGCAATAAGTGAGATTCAGCCTCCTGCTATAGTGAAGGAGGTACTGTTTTCTGTGAGCTTTCCTCCTGCTAGGTGATCAAAAGATGACAGCCCTTCCCACCATTCAACTATTTCCTTACATTTGTACTTTAAGTCCCATTTTAGACTAGTGGGACTAATTTAGAGACATTTCCACCTCCCAACAATCTTGTGATTAGAAAGCTATAGTAGTTTTATTATATTGTTATCTGAAAGCTCAGTCAAGTAATTTGCCAAGGCAGAGCAGGGGCTCAGGAAATGGCTTCATTTGCTGAAATAAAACCCAAGATAGTACACTGTTAAATTGCTTGCCAGAGCTAAGGTCCATCATTGGCTGTCTGGCACAGTACCTTTGATTGAAAAATATCTTCATCATCTTGTGTCACATAGCACAGCTGATGATGCAGATACCTATATCTCCTGTTTCCTCCATCCTCAGTGGATCAGATGCTGGAGAGAGCAGTGGTAGACAGGGGCAGGTGGGAGACGACCGTCTCATAATATCAAACAGTGGGCAGAAGCTGTGGAGTGCTGTCTGGAAGCTTGTTTTAGCCTGTAGCCTGACACAGTGGGGCTAGCACCTCTTCACTGCTCCACGCCACAGCCTTTTCACTTGTCCTGGGGTCTGCTTGCAGTCGTTCAGTGGGATGGAGAGGCACTGCACATTGCTGCAAGTGTACCAGGGACACCTCTGGCCACTAAGGAGCATGGAACAGGAGTTAGCTGAATCATTTCCATGTCCGTTAAATGAGATTTGACCTAATAATGAAATTCTGTCACACTTTTGCTCTAGTTTTAAGACTCTTCAAATTCTTACTCAGCTTCCATCTCTCTTCTTTCACGTCGAGGCTGATAAATAAAAAATTCCAATGGCAGCACTTAAAATCTGTATGCTTAAATCTTAAGTGTTTTATTTTCTTATTTTATTACTACTATGCTGTATAAAAACAACTAGAGAAGGCAGTATCTAACGAAACATGCACCTGTCAGAGTTCACCTCCACTTGTAGCTTATTATTCAAATTGGTTTCCTATCTGTTGCAGGAAGCCGCTGAATCTTTCATTCTCTCATGCCAGGAGACTATTCATGAAGTAATTCACACACTTATTTCCAGTCCTAGTTTAGCCTTTCACCCTGCACAATGTGACTTTTAACCTAAGGAACTACTCACGTCTAAGCACATCCCCTGAGTATCAGTATGTGAACTATTAGCTCTGCAGAACTCTTTTTAGCTATTAGATGTGAAGACTGTTTTTGCAAATATAGTGACTGAAGTGACCGGTGTTCACCACAGTCATGCAAATATAAGTCATTCAGAGGTGATTTATGGAAAATATGTCATGTAAGTAGAAAAGCTATCAAGACAGAGAAATTCAGCAAGTCTGTAAATTCCAATATCCCCTCTCTGCAAGTGGCCACTACCACATACTTTAGGAAAAGTCTAAAAAAAATTGAAGGAAAAGAATAACCTTTCCTCAGAAGAAATGCATTTTTTATGTCTCACTTCTGGGTGACTGCTTATGCTTAGAATCAGTGAAACTCTGTCTTTGCCACAATTATAATAAAAACAAAAGAATAGCCTATGGTTAATTTTGTGGATGGTCCCATGGCTCACGTAAATGTCTGATTCATTTAAAGTCAGCTACATTCTCAACCTCACTAATAGGCTGTGCCATTCCTCCTGTAGGAATGAATTCCAGAGGTTAATTATATATTATAAAGAATTATATCACTTTTCAGTTTAGCTCAGTGCTGCTTTCCCCCACTCCACCCCCTGACCTTTCTTCCCTTTCACTGTTTTATTCTCCTCTATCATATCTCTCTCACTTCATTTTTCTTACCCCCAGCATAAGTCCCCGTCTCTCTTTTTTTTTTTTTTTTTTTTTTTTTTTTTCTGGAAAGCTACAGCTCTAAGGGCTGTTTATTCACTAATTCTGGATGTATGGGTGCAAAATACGTTTTTGGTCAATACAATCTTATAAAGTTTAGTATAATGAAAATTAAAGCACATCCAAGCTGTGAAACTATCGGCATGGGGTCCATTCCAATAATTACAACAGCCCTGACAAAAGCCCTGAAATCAAATTTCCTGGATGAATAAATTCAGATAGTCTTATGAGAAGATTTCTTTTCCAAACAATGCACAATGAAGTGATCATAGATACATCTGGCAGAATCCCTAATGAGTATTGCGTTCCCGTCTACTAAGTACCAAACTCATTTTTACTGTTCAGTGATGCTATTTAGATTTTAGAATATGGTCACCGTGTGCCATGTGAAATGTATCTCATTAAAGTGTTTTCTGATTCAAGGTGAAATTTATACTATATAATCATAGCTATTACCTTTTGGCAAGATCCAAATGTATTAACTTTTGCATATGTTAGGCTTGCAAAAGCACAGAGTAAAATCCTGGTTGCATTTTTGTGAGGCCACTAGCTAAACCATTTTAAATTAGATTTTTTTTTTAGATGACAGAGTGTATCTTATTATGCATATTTTCTTCATTTTAATTCATAAATTCTTAAGTAGATCTCTTGGGTTGTGTCTTTTTAAAACTCATTTAGTAGTAATGACCTGGATACTAGATGAATGTTAACACATCAACCATTCCCCCCCCCCCCCCCCCCCCCCGCCCTTACCCTCACTCCAATGGAGATTAATGGAGTTAATACATGTTTTATTGTCTGCTTTCCTTTAAAAACATTTTGAGCCAGATAATCTGGTACCAGGAAAAAGAGAAATGGGGGGGGAGTGAACATAAAGGGGAGAAACAGGATGTAAATGTAAGGACAGAGAAATGTGAAAGAAGGAAACACATGTATTTCCTTCCATGTCAAAAATGTCAAGCAGTGATTACCTGGAAGTTCTAGGGCTGTGTGTAGAAGCAGCACTCAAAGATAGCTGCATAACCTGAAAGATAAGATTTCTCTCTTCACATAACTGTCTTTCTCACATTTAGATTGCTCAAAAGTAGTGTTTAGGTAATTACATGCCTGAGAATTGAAGTCTTGATTGGCATAATAATATATGCTGTCATCACAGAGAATATTTACTGCATGCTCTTAGTTCTACACTGCTAATGTGGTTTTAATCTTCACTGGAAAAAAAGAAAGAGTTCAGGTTAGCATTGATTTTAACCACTATTCTGAGTAAGAATTAATTTGTTAATGGTTATTTGGTTAATTCGCAATAGGTATTCCGAGATACTTTTATGTGTCACTCCTCATTCTGTTACCTGTCTATTCTTCAGTATATGTTCTTCGTCTGAGCAGTACCCTCAGTTAGAGCACACCATTTAAAACAGCAGATATTAATCTATCCATAACTGCACTGGCTGATAAACCAGAAGCACTGTAAAAGCATAAAACACATTACAGTGATTATTATAGCTTATTGCTAGTCTGTTTTTATCATTTTCTCCTTTACATCATAGGTTTAAACTAATATTTGTTCCAAAGTCATGTCCCATGGAGCAGAATGGAAAAACAGAATTTTACCAAGGAATAGAACACATTCATACATACTGCATAGGAAAAAATGAAATAACAGTATTACGGCTTTATGAGGTGTAAGCCGTGCCCAGTACAGCTAGACAATGCATACAGACCTGAAGTTTTAAAACTCTCTGTCTTGCAGAAAAGAAATGTATTTTATGTGAGTTTAGTGATATTCAGTAGAAGTGACCCTCCAAGGAACACAATTTCATTTATGAAAGAGAAATTTAACTCTCAGAATTTTATGTATAGTATAGTTTAAGAGAACTGAAACCTCTAGATGAGCACATAAAATCACATCTGGAAAAGTCTAGAAGCAAAAACATGGATAAATAAAGAAAAGGTTCCTAGAATATTTTGTGTTCTTAAAAGTTATCTTTTCTGCCCTTACTGCTGTAACAGGAATCACTGAAACTTAAGATCTGCTCAATAGATACTGTTTTCTATAACTTAAAATCACAGAAGAAAGTAGATTGGAGAGTATCTCTGGGGGTCATCTGATCTAAGGTCCTGTTCAAAGCAGGAATAGTTTAACGTTTGATCAGGTTGCTTGGAATCTTGCCCAGTCTTGTATTTTCTCGGTGTACTTCTAAGAGGAGTATGGCTTCATCTTCTTTATAACAACCCATTAGGCAGTTGGAGACAGAAGGAAGAGTTCACTAACCCTTCTTCCTCAGACTGAAAAAAACACCCAACACCAATTTTCTCAGACTCTTCTCATAAGGGATATTCTCCAGCTCTCTTGGTAACCCTCCATTGGGCTTGCTCCAGTTTGTGAATGTCTGTCTTGTACTGGGGAGACTGAATTTCGATGCAGCACTTAAAATGTGGTTTCAGGTGCCAAATAGATGGGGATAATCACTTCTCTTATCTTACTGGCTGCGTTCTTACCACTGCTGCTCAATATGCAGTTAGCCTTCATAACCACAAGAGCGCACTGCTGACTCATGAGCAACTTGATGACCACCAAGACTTCCAAGGCCTTTCCCTCAAAGCTATTTTCAATCCAGTTAGGCCTGTTCTCTTGCAGCAGGTTATTCCACTCCCATTATTGTTAAATTTCATGAGGTCTCTGTTAGTGCAATTTTTCCAGCACATTGAAATCCCTTTGGATGGTCACCTTTCCCTCCAGCATACCAAGTACTGCTCCCAGTTTGGTGTCATCCACAAACTTACTGAAGGTGTTTTTCATCTAGTCGTCCTAGCTGTTAATGAAAGACATTAAATATCATCACCTCATTATTGTTCCATGAAGAACACCTATTGTAACATAAGCCAGCCTCTTCAGAAGCCTGGGATGCACTCTATTGTCCTGTTAAGGTCCTATTGTCCTATCACGGTCTTCCTGACTGTGTACACCCAAAAAATATCTTTATACTGCTTTAGTCCAGAGTTCCCTATTCTCCTGTGCTGGCCTTCTGCCATGCTTGCTTGCCTTCCTGCACATCAGGATGGACTATTCTTGTGCCCTGAAGAGATGGTCCTTGAAGGTCAACCAACTCCACTCCAGCAGAGTTCTTTTGTTCTTCAGGGCTACCTCCCAGGGGAGTCTGCCAACTATTTCCATGAAAAAGCCTAGGTCAATTCTCCTGCAGACCAAGGTTGCAATTCTGCTATTTGCCTTCACAGAACCACAGAGTATTTGAGGTTTGCAGGGATTGCAAAGAGATTGTCAAGTCTAACCTATCCTGCTGAGGCAGGGTCAGCTAGGGCAGGTTGCCCAGGACTCTGTCCAGTCCTTACCCTTGTCTCTCAGGATCTTAAAATCTACTGTCATATACATACTGGAGGTTTCCAACCCTCTTTACATCCTTGACCAGTTCTTCCTTGTTTATGTATAGCAGGTCCTGCAGAGCACATACCCTAGTTGGCTTGCCAAACTCCTGTGTCCTTGTTTGTGCCCTGCATGTCAAGAAGATATCAAGATAAAATTTCCCATGAGTACCAGGGCCTTCAACCATGAGCCTTCTTCCTCTATAGTCCATAAAGAAGAATTCACCTGTTTCCCCTTCTTGTGGAGGTCGTCTGTAGGGGTCGCTTACCACAGTTTCCTTCTTGTTGGTTTCTATTCTTCTTTAGTCTGTCAGATTTTCGCTATCTCTCATCCCAGAGCAAAACTCCACATATTCAAGTGCTCCTCTGCACAGAGCGCAAATCTCCATCCTGTCTTCCTGGCCTGCCTTTCCCAAAAACCCCATACCTACTAATGTGCCCCTATGTCTCTGTGATCCTAATGAGATTATATATTTGTGAGTGCACAAGAACTTCTAATTCCTCCTGTTCATTTTCCATGCTGCATGTGTTCATGCACAGGCACTTGGATGTGCACCCAGGTACACAGCGTTGTTCGGGGAAGTGTGATAACCTTCTACATCATACTGTCCCTGAGAGCCTCCTATGTTCCACTCCATTCTTCTGCTTTTCCTTGTACTTTATGTACTCTCTCCTTCTGAATCTTCTTTTAGCTTCAGCCTCCATCATCTTAGGAATCTATATCCAGACATTTAAGGATAACCTCTGATCATCTGTCTTTCCATATAATATGGATTGGGGTTTGTTTTGCCCCTGCAAGGTCTCTGCAAAGATAATTTCTCTTCCCTGCCTATCTTCCCTCATGTTGTACCATCTACTCATCTTCTCCTACTTGATAGCCCTGTGTCTCTGCTAGGGTGCACATCCCACAGGTTTCAGCCCTGGGGCAGGAGAAACCACAGGCACTCCTGGCAACCTAGTGTCTGGGCAACCTTGTCCCTCCTCAGGAGTTGTATCTTGGTCAAAGCCGTGTCATGAGGGGGTGGGGGTGGTGTCACTGTAGGTTCTGTTGGGAACCACACTCCCTAATACACCTTTGCCATTGTAGCACCAGCTCCAGCAGTCCCACACAGTCCCTTGCACAATGCTTCTGATGGTTCTGTATGTCCTATCCTGCACCAGCTGCTGAGTGCTGATTAACATGTCCTGTTTATATTCTCCTCTTGTACGAGCCTGGTTTAGATCATTTTTGGGAGTTAATTTAGGCTCTATGATTCTTAGAAATACAAAACCTCTATTTTGCAACAGACAAAGGGGAAGCAAGAAGAAGGACCTCCCTGTAATCCCATGACAAATGGTCCTTCTCTGCTGAAGAAACATTCTGCTTTTTTCCATTTAAGAGTGTTGGGATAATATGTGTAAATAGAATGAGCAGCAAAGATGAAATCTTAAGGCTTCTTTCTTGGTCAATCTTCTTGACTACAAAGTTTGATTCCTTTTTATTTCACATGTTCCAGACTTATGAAGCTGTCTTTCTCGGCTACAGTAATGCTGCTTAGTAAGATGCCTCTCCTTTAGCAGAGTAGACTCAACCACAGTTGTGCCACACAGTAGTGTTCAGGATTCTAAAGAAGAATATAAAATTTCAGTATTCAGTCAGTCTCAGGCTGAGAATTACTTGAGTTCTTTTTCTGATGAATAATTTGATGCTTGATAATTAAGCTGTGGTCCAAACAAGGGGTGGCACCACTATCACCTTAAAATGAACTCCAATTGAGGGGCTTTTGATGGGTTCTTAAAGATTAAATAATGCTTGACATTAGGTGGTATCTGCTGAGAAATAAGTTTGAGTCCACCTAATTGTCACTTTACAACCATCTGAACATAGTCCTGTTAGTGCATTCCTCAAATTCCTTATCATCTCAAAAAGGTCATGATGCATTCTCTTGCTCTGAGCAGGTGTTTCTGATGTCAATGACAATAAAAAATACCGTACAAGCCAGAGATAGAAAGTGTTATTATTAAAAATTATGGACTTTTTTCTTCCCAAAAGATTTGGTTTTGGCTGTTTTGAGATTTTAAAGGACAGATTCCCTCTCACCCTTACTTTTCTAAGAGTTTCAATGGAATGTTCAAAATGGCAGCCACATGGATAACAATTTTCAGCAACACAGAGCATCATTTTAACTTATCAGAAATTGGCACTTACTATACAAGATATGTTACTGCAAAAAAAAAAAATCATGCGAGTGCTCATTGTTCTTGACTATGAAGTAATTTGGATTCGAGAACTTGATGCTCATCATAATCTGTGAATGAAATTGGGCTGAGTAATATTAAACAGAAAACTTAAAATAAACAAAAGGAAGTGCAATACATGACAAAAATATGGAAGTCTTTTCCATAGTATAATATAAATGCTAAAACATAGACTTAAAAAGGATTAGAAATATTCATGGAAGAAAATTCCATCAAATGCAATTAAACACAAAGATACGGTCTATAGCTAAGAAAATACTAAAACTGCAGATTTCTGGAAGGATTTATCTAGGGAAGTATCACTAGGGGATTACACTGAATGTATCTGCTATCATTTTTTTTTTCTGAGATGGAATACTGGACTAGATAAATCTTTGGCGTGATCTAGTATGGCTGTATTCTTATAAGTTTTGTGTCAACACAAACTCTCCTTGGTCTATACTGACTGCAAAGTCATGCTTGGTAATTTATCATTTCATCAACATTCCTCTACTCCAGTCCAAAGTGCATAACTTTTCTAATGCAGAAAGGACCTCTGACTGAGACATTCTAAAAACACTTTTGAAAGCATGTGAAAGCACTGATTTGAACTAAACTAAATCTGATTTCATGTATACCTCGTCTCAGGTCACTGATAATAAAGTACTTTTGTGAGAAATATGCCTCTGAACAACCGCTTACAATGTACATGAATGTGACATAAAATAGATATGTCCCCAGTTTGAATCATTATATTTAAACTAATCTCACTTCATTGCTAACACACAAGGCTTACGTTGCACAACCTTATGATTCAGTTCCTGTCATTACATTTATACAGCTACATGCCATGCAATATGCTAAATCCTTTTTAATCCTCTAACAAATTACTATTTCAACTAGGAAGCACAGTAACGAAATTATTGTAGTAACATTCATCCTTGAACTGAAATAGACTTGTTTCCCAAGAAACCAAAAAGCATTTTCTCTCTACTCCAAACCCATACCATTAAAATCTGAGCTGAATAATTCCTAGAGCTGGATAAACAATTGCACTGATACTCCTAGAAAGTGAATATTAAGCTTGCACACTTGATGGTTCATACCAGAGAGGTTATAATTTATGTGGAATGAGATAATGTTTTGGGTAGTAAGAATCCCAAATCCCTCAGACTCTTGACACAGAGGCAATTAAGAGAGCAGACAAGAGTCTGACTGCATCCTTCACAACTACAACCAGGCATGCACACACAATTACTTCACAGCACTCTGACACATCACATTTAAACTCTGTACCCAGCCAATAAATCTTACAAAAGCTTATTTTTTTCTATCAACATTGCCTTGGGCAAGGCCTATGTGACCTAGAAAGGAAAACCTGTAGCAGTTTACAAAATTTTCTGATGCTGTTTACCTGATACTTCTCATCAGCCTTCTTCGGTCTGTAAAAGATTCAGTGCCACAACGACTACTGCAAGGTCTCTTCCTAGTAACAGTATCAACTGGTCAGGAATCAATAACAATCCAAAACGTGCAACTGTCTCTATTTCACATTATTGCAAATGTTGTACTATATGTGGTAAAACCATGGCCCCATTGAAGATAGTGGAAAATTTGCCACTGACTTCTGTAGGACTACAATTACCAACTTTACACGTCTTTGTTTAAGACTTGACACCTGGAGTTCCATAGTTTTGTAAGATTTGTAATTGTTTCTTAATAGGGTTATTCATAGACATTATGACTGCAGTGAGAAATTTGAAATTACAAACTCGAAAGTGAGTAAAAAATTTAAAAGAATCATTTGTGTTTCTGCATCTATCTACTTTTTAGCAAATGATTTGTTCTTCACATGACTTGAAAAATTTGAATATCTAATGTCTCTTATGACCTTAATGATCATTTGTTAACAGAGTGGTCTGAAACTGAACTATCGCATTTTAAACATCATGTTCAAAGTTTACAATGAAGTAATAAATATAATAAAAATTCCTTTTATAATCAGCTTCCAATAAGTGGGAGGAAATCTTTCAGATATAAGTAGCTAAACCAATTATGTAAATTACTCAGCTGGCTGTAATTATTTTTAACTTCTATGTTGCCTTTTGACTTATTTCTAGCAAATTTTCAGTGTTTAAAATGAAAGCTCGGTCTTTATGCTA
Source organism: Pluvialis apricaria (assembly GCA_017639485.1). Taxonomy (NCBI): domain Eukaryota; kingdom Metazoa; phylum Chordata; class Aves; order Charadriiformes; family Charadriidae; genus Pluvialis; species Pluvialis apricaria. The sequence goes on from CM030007.1 coordinate 175,993,034, forward strand.
AGTTATAGAAAACAAAACCATCAAATACACTTTTCTGATGTATATTGTCTAGGCTGAAGTCAAATTACCACCCAATTTAATTTATAAATGAGCTCCACTTTCTAACAACAGGCTTAAATTAACTTCTGTTTCCTGTACATGGGGTGAGTGGGAAGGAGGGGGAAGGAGATTTGGGTGGAGAGAGTAATCCAATTTGTTAGCAAAAAACCGATTTTAATATGAGGATCAGAAAACAGACACTGAATTGTTAATTCTAATTTGCCAGTGTTATAATTGTACTGCTCTTTATTTCCATTGGCTGTATTTCCCATTTGCTGAATTCACGTTTTACAATAGTTTTCTTCTTTGACATATGCTTGAATGAAGCTAACTGAAATTACCAAAGACAGAAAGACAGAAAGACATGTGATACAACAATAAGGAGAACTTAGTAATGAACTTTTTTTTCTTGAAAACTGTTTCTGATACATTTTCTGAATTAAAATGAACAGCTCCAATGGTAATTTTAAATATAACAAGAAGTTGAAATGTTATTTTCTGATTTTCACTATTTATGCAAAACCTTCACTAATGCTGACAACACACACCATTCCATATAATTCAGTGGATTGATTCAACAAATATTTTTCCCTCTTGAAATCTGTAATAGAAAGTGCTTTCCATGTGCTAATACACATATCTATAGTAGAAAACTAGTACACTCATTTACTGTATGCTTACAATAAATATCTGACATGTATTTAAATGTGTCATGCTTATTAGAAATTTTGCTAGAGACAACAGTCACATCTTTGAAAAAGACCAATCCTGTTTCTGTTTACTACCCATGTCTTTCTAATCACTGATGCAGGTTCAAGCCTGGAGGAGAGGATGGGGGACACAGTTCCCTTTGTCAAATTTCATAGATACCAAGCTTGAAATAAGCATATTAATTTTAAACCAAAACTAGTCCAAATGTACATACTTTCTGAAGATAAGAGAAGTCGCTCTTGTATCAAAACAACTGCTGACCTACTTTGGTGTATATTCAGATATACCATTCCCCTGTGCACCACTGGCAAATTCCTCGGATGAAAAACTGCTGTTATTCTAAGCAAAGGCATTTTGACACCTTCCTGTGCCTCTGTCTCTTGCCTATGCCACATTGGAAATCTACAGTTTCCCTTTCTGAGTGAGATTAGCAGAAAATGTGACAGTAGCAGGTAGCAGCAGGTCTGATATATTTGGTTCCAAGTACTCTCTTTAGAGACATTTTTCTGTTTCAAGAGTCTCAAAAGCCATGAGGGGTTCACAGAGGGAAATAGGAACGTAGTAGCTATTCAGGTTTCTGAGATTATTAGCAACGTGTATTTATAGAAGAGTGACTTGGGAAGAGGTAGGAAGGCATGGGGCAATAAACAGCAGGGACATGACAGACTCAAACAGGCTGGACACACTCAAATCCCGGGAACAAGATGGGATTCACCCAGAAGATCTGAAAGAGCTGCCTGCTGTGATTTTTGAATTCCACTGTCTGTCATCTGCAAAAAAACGTGGTGATGAGGGGAGGTACCTGACTAATAAGAACTAGAAAAAGACTAACACTATGCCCATCTTGCCTTAGAAAAAGCAAAGTAGCCCACATGGGTCTAAGGAACAAACTGATCAGCATCACCTCAGTCCCTAGAAAGACCACAAGACGTTTACTCTTGGGTTCTATTCCAGGCACATGAAAGATAAGTGTATCTGATGTAGTTGGCACAGATTTATAAAGGGCGTGACCAACATGAAAACTTTCTGCCATAAAACAAGTGATTATGTGCACGAGGAGAGACTGGTGAACATATTCTACCTTGTTGTTAGTAAAGTTTTTGACACCATCTTTAACAGCATTCCCATTTGAAAATTGAGAAAACACAGACCTAACTGTGGAAAAATGAACTACTAAATGGATTTAAAAGTGGCTGGACTGCCAGGCACAAATAGTAGTGATTATTGACTGGATTTTGGCAGAGAGCAAGCAGCAATCAGAGGGTCCCAGAGGCTGATTCTGTGCCCCATATGTATTCAACAACTTCATCAGCCACTTGGGTGATAGCAGAGTGTACCCGCAGACAAATTTGTAGATGACTAAACTAACGGGACTTGTTGGCACAGAGGTTCAGTCCAGAGGGAGTGTGAAAAGTTTGAAGACCTGGGCCAACAGAAACCTCCTGATCTTTGGTAAGACAAAGTTCAAAGTCAGACACTATGATGGAAAATCCTGCACATTTGTACAGGCTAGGAACTGACAGCCAAATAGTAGCACTGCTGGTAAGAGCAGTTATAGTTAGTTAGGTTATAGTTAGGTATAGGTTATAGTGGACTCCAGCTGGGACAGTGCACTGTCATTGCATAGTAGCCAAACAATGTATTGGTCTATGTTAAGAGGAATATGGCTAAAAGATAAAGGAAACTGCTGTCACTCCGTATTTGGCATTGATGAGGCTACACCCAGAATATTGCATAAAATTTTGCCTTCCATCAAGTTCCAGAGGGATATGAAGAAACTGGAGAAGTTCAGCAGAGGGCTGCCATTATGACCAGGGACCCAGAGCACATATGCTGTCAAGAGAGATGAGGGAACAGGGGTGGTTCAATCCAGAAAAAGAGAAGACTGAGGGAAAATCTAACAAAAGCCTTTGGCCATTCAAAGGGAAGCTACAAAGACAACAGAACTGTACTCTTCATAGTAGCACCAAACAATGTAACAACACAAAGTTGCCATAAATTATGTCTTTGAAGTTTTAGGCTGGAAAAAATTCATTAATACTGTAGTGCAGTTACCAGCATAACACAGCATTGGAAGTTGCCTAGGAAGGTCAAGGGACCTCTGTCCTTGGAGATTTTCAATGCTCTGCTAGACTTAGTCATTGCTGACCTGACCTGGTGTTGGCAACAGTCCCGCTTCAAAAGGGAAGCTGAACTAGATGACCTCCAGAGTTGTTAAATCTCATTATTTTGTTGCAAATCCAACCAAATCTTATAGGTTAGTTAAGTCCTAAGATCAAGATTATGAGATATTACAAGATTTTGATCATAAGAGAATCCCAGCTTTCATTACAGAAAAAAAAAAAATTCTGTGGAGCACCCTCATGAAAAAAAAAAAGAAAAAAGTCAGAAAAAAAAATGGAAAGAAGCCTACTGAGAAATTGTTTTGATAGTGCAGATATTCTCCCGGCGTTTAGGAGCCTTACCAATGTTTTGTGATATCCAAAACAGGATTTCTGCAAATCTGGCAAAACAGTGAATGTCACGCTTCAGAAACAGGGAAATAAAATAGTTATTTAAGGTGATTCTGTTTGTTTACTTTTTACTGATATATAGACAATTAATTTTTTGCATGCTGTCCACACAATGAACCTAGTACATAATATGAGGCTGTACAAGAAAAGTAGCAACATCCTGCAATGTTCAGAAGTCTTAAAAGAAAGAATGAGGCATTAGATGAGGAAACATAAATCTGCCACCTCATCAAGTGAATAATAAAAAAGAAATTGCAAAAAGATTTTTATTACCCAACACTATTCTTTTACCTGATTATTATAAAACTTTTTTCTGGGATTTCAAACCATTGAATAAACATGTTCTTTCATCTTGCAGGAGTGTATGTAGTCGCACATGCACACATATTGCACCAGAACTCAGATTTTGCCTCCAGTATTTACAAAAGTGAAGAAATAGTCTGTTTATTTTTCTTAAGTCTGAGGTTATCAGATTTGCCCAAAATTACACAGCATGCATTAAATAAAGCTACTCTTTTGCTTCTACCTGCAGATAGAAAGTCTGCTCCATTCTGGAAGATTGGTGTAGAGGTAGTAGATGGAATTGCCCTTGCTTCTGCCTGCTCCATTTCAGATAATTTATTTCTTGGAGTGAGCAAACACCAAGCTGCCTGAGCTCATAGGAGCAGACATCACTGGCCTACACAAAAGCTAGGCAAAGAGGATTCTGGCATGTCACTGCAATCCTGTTTGCCAAAACTCCCTTTAGTAACTTTAGTTGACATGCACTTTTTTGGACAGCAGCCCATCACAAGATGTGCAGAAGGGTTTATATGTCTGTCTATGCATTGTGCAGAACTAAGGTGTAGTAAATAAACTACTTCATTTTCCCTTTTTTCAATCTACACACACCATTCAATAAGTATTACTTTGGATACCTTTCCAATATATGTTTCTGGCAAAATGGCAAATGATGCAAATAGAAAATCAAATCCTGGTGATTAGTCAGAAGCCTGAAGTTTCTATCCCATAGAAACAGCTGGGATGGGAGTGATTCCAGAGGTTTTGGCAAATTTTGGCTGTTACTGTAAATTTCTAAGTACAGTAATAAAGAAAATTTGAAACTGGAGACGAGCAGAGTGGTTGCTTGCAGTTTGGTTTCCTGTAGTTGCAATCAGAAATGACTTACTAAAGCAGCTGTGGTTCAGGCTCTGTTTTGCTATTTTAGTGTTATCCGTAAAGTAACAAGATTACACTAGTCTGTCATATTTCATTCCTTCACCTGCTCCTTGATGCAATTTGCTTGCATTCTCTTCTTTAAAACACAAAGTGGAAAGAAGATTATTGAAATTTAGAGAGGTGGTGTCAGGGCCAGATGAACATTAAGGGGCTTTATCACCCAGATTCAACATGAACAGATTCTGCTGACTTCCACCAGCTTTGAAACAGGACCTGTCATATGACTGAGAAATCTGTACTGCGTGAGCAATGGAGGAGGGCAACCAGCTTGACGTACAAGCTAGGACTACTGGTATTCAACAGTCTGTAGGTGCAATATGCGTACTACACCCACAAAGGGAAAAAATACAGCTCTTATCACAGAATCATATAACGGTTTGTGTTGAAAGGGACCTTTAAAGATCACCTAGTCCAACACCCCTACCATCTTTCACTAGATCAGGTTGCTCAAAGACACATCCAATTTGACCTTGAATGTTTCCAGGGATGGGACATCTACAACTTCTCTGAGCAACCTGTTCCAGCATCTCAGCACCCTTATAAAAAAAAGTCTTCCTTATATCCAATCTAAATCTACCATATTTTAGTTTAAAGCAATTATCCCCTGTCCTACCACTACAGGTCCTACTAAAAAGTCTGTCCCCATCTTTCTTATAAGCCCCCTTTAAGTACTGAACGGCCGCAGTAAGGTCTCCCTGGAGCCTTCTCTTCTCCAGGCTGAACAACCCCAACTCTCTTAGCTTTTCTTCATAGGAGACGTGTTCCAGCCCTCTGATAATTTTTGTGGCCCTCCTCTGGACTTGCTCTCAGGTTCATGTCTTTCTTGTACCGGGGACCTCAGAGGTGGACACAGTACTCCAGCTGGGGTCTCACGAGAGCGGAATTGAGGGACTGAATCACCTCCCTTGACCTGCTGCCCATGCTTCTTTTTATGAAACCCAGGATACGGTTGGCTTTCTGGGCTGCAAGTGCACATTGCCAGCTCACGTCCAATTTTTTGTCCACCAGTAGCCCCAACTTCTTCTCCACAGGGCTGCTTTCAATCTATTCATCCCCCAGTCTGTATTGATACTGGAGATTGTCCCGACCCAGGTGTGGGACCTTGCACTTGGCCTTGTTGAACTTCACGAGATTTGCAAAGGTCCATTCCTCAGGCTTGTCAAGGTCACTCTGTATGATATCCCTTCCCTCTAGTGAGTCAGCTGCACCACTCAGCTTGGTGTCAGCTGCAAACTCGCAGGAGGTGCACTCAATCCCACTGTCTGTCATTGATGAAGATATTAAATAGTATTGGTCCCAGTATGGACCCTTGTGGGACATCACTCGTTACTGGTTTCTACTTGGATGTTGAGCCATTGACTATAACTCTTTGGATGTGGCCGTGCAGCCAGTTTCTTATCCATATAACAGTCCATCCATCAAACCCATATCTCGCCAATTTAGTGGCAGGAATGTTGTGGGTGACTGTATCAAAGGCTTTACAGAAGTCCAGATAGATGACATCCAGAGCTTTTCCCTTCTCCACTGATACAGTTACTCCATCATAGAAGGCCACTAGATTAGTCAGGTGTGATTTATGCTACAAATACTCATGCAAGAATAATTGTGCAAAGGCAAAGCAATTGTTGAAAATTAATTAATAGCTCAAGCTAATTAATTGCTAATCTTTACAGCTCCTTGGATTTTGCTTCATCTTTCCTAAGAAGCTCCAGAGAGTTTGTTTTTGAAAATCTAAATGATCATCTGATATTTCCAAAGCCCTGCTCACCTTCACACCGATTCTTGATTTTTTAGGAGTTGTAAAAAGCAATGCTGAGAGTGAAACAGATCTAAAAGTCTACTGAAATCAATGAAAATGATTCTGTAGACTGGACTGGGCATTACTTAGGATCATCAATAAGCATTACCTTGTTCTAACAAGTCTGTGTTTTTAACCTCAGTAGATGTTTCTGCTTATTCACATATTAAGCACATGGGCGTATTTCATGAAAATAACAATTCAAGTACTCACCTCCTTACTTTGTTTCTGTAAAATTAAATGTTTCATCTGAAAGTTTATTCCACTGCGGTCAGAAAACTCTTACTGGCTCTTTACTATTTGTTGATCCAACAAAACACTCTAACTCAATAGTCTGTGGATAATACCGCATAACTTCATTTCAGGGCATACCCATGTTTTCATTAGTTTACATGTTATAATGTCAATTAAATTTTAACATGGGAAATAAAAGGAAATTATAGGAAATTAATAGCCCAGAAGGAAAATTTCCTTTTAAGTCCCTGATCTGAACCAGGCACAAAAGGGATTTGAATCTGAGTCTCCTACATAGCCTATGAGTGTTGTGGCCATTAAATGTACTCTGAAAGTTTATGCAATTTGCCTGTCTCTGTCATTTTGATCTAGAAAACTGTTCTTGTCATGAAACCTAACAGTTCTGACAAATTTCAGTTCTGGTAAATCTGTCATTTCTGATGGAAAACTTTCTGTCTTAAACTTTTGAACCAGATCAAAATCTTATTATCAACATCTAATTCCACATCAAGAACCTCCCTGCTAATTTCCAATTAAAAAATTGAGGACTTTACATAAGTTGTAAAATGGATTTGACAAAAGATACATAGAAGGTCACCATTTTTTGAGCATAGAAAGATGAATTTCAGAGTTTCCAATTTTTTTCATGGATAACTTGATGGAAAAAAAATGAAACTGTCAAAATGCAAACTGTTCAAGCAAAGAATTCAAGTCAGAAACATATGGAAATTGATTATATGCAAATAGTAAATAAAGGCAATGAAAATTCCTCAAATGCAATAGCCGATCAATATTATGAAGAATGTTAAATATGCATGTCAAGAACCTAATTTTTTGAGAAAAATGTCTCTCAGTCCCTCTGCACAGGGTATTTTATTCTGGAAAAAATCTGCATATCAAAATACAAACAATTTACTTTTGTGTTATAACAATAATATATCCAAGATAATAGTTTCCATTTTTGTAAGGATTAACAAATCACAACCCCCATTGTTGCAACTTGTACCTTAAACTGTCAGGAATCATAAATCCTCTACACTACATTGAAGGAAAATAGGTTTCCAAATATTGATCTACATTATTCTGCATTTATTGTTTGCAGGTTTACAATATTTAAAAATTAGATATTAAGCTCCAGTTATGTAACTGGCACCCTGCTTTAACACCCAGTACTCAGCAAATGTCTCCTGTACCTTATTAAAACATTTGCAAAACAGGTGATTCTCAGAAAGGGGCTAAATCAACATCACCTGATCCTGAATCAATGTTCATGAGCTAAGTCAATGTGCCAAAACAACAGCCCATTGCAACATAGTTTTAAATACATGAAAAAGCATTTGGAAATTGGCCAATTAATTTCCTGAGGAACTGAAGGAGTGAAGAAATCTTCTATATTTTCCAATATACTTACAGAATTTAATGTCTCCCCGTAGAGAGACACAGCACCATGCCTCCTCACAAACCTATGTAGGCTATATTTCATACCTGTCAGGAAAAAAAAAAAGTTCAATCTTACTGTGCTCAGTCATATCCAAACTATTTTTTTCTTTTTTTCACCACAGCAACAGTAACTCCTTGTGACTTCCTTATCAATATCTGGAGATCTGATAAATCAGGTTAATGGTGAAACTTTCCCTTACTCAGTAAATCTATTACTATTAATATAAAAATATACAAGACTCTATTCATTAAAAAAAAAATAAAGGGAATTTTTGGATACTCATTCATGATCTATTTGAAAGTGCCTTTCTTCTTGGAGTTGTACAGTTGAGAATAATCTTCCCCAATCCTACTTTTTGTCCATTTTTTTTTTAAGATGTGTTAGGACTGTCTTATCTTCCCCTTGAAGATTATGGTGTTCCCTTACATTTTGAAAGAGAATGTTTATTTACATAAAATGAATAAAACAGACAGCAAACAGTTTTTGTTGTTACACCCTTTTTGTTGGTAGTTTTTTCGTGAATCCTGCTAAGGAGACAGGGGGTGATCTCTGTGTCATGTTTCCGACTTTGTCTGTCTCCTCCGGAGTACTTGGCTTGCTTACCTGTTGCTTTTATACATGCTCTACCTGTGACTACAATAACTGACATTTACCTACTGAGTTGCTTTCTCTGTCTTTGTGCAGAAATCTCCTTTTTGAACCCTACCACACTGAAAAGGACAAGGAAAGGATCTGCCATGTTCTATTTATCAAGGCTGTTCTTAAAATCTGGTGCAACTCCAGGTGGTTCCCATGAACAACTGTTCAGAAAACTTGTTGTTACTTTGTTTCATTACAGTTTCACTTTTCATTACATTCATTACATTCATTACATTCATTACATTTCATTACAGTTTTTTTGTAACTGTTTGTAAATGTTTGTAAAACATACATTACTTTTTCATTACAGTTTCACTTCATATATTTGCAGTTTTGTTCGTTCCCAAAATTAAATAACAATTGTTAACTTTTATTTGGGTTCCAGGATAGATGGAATCCATCCTGGAGCGAAGAGGATTGCATTTTGAAAAGAACAAATTATTCCAATTCAGTACAAATATATTTACTGCCAAGCAGTCTTTGGCACACACATTCAGTGAAAAATGCTATGGTAATCAATGTTATTTATTTAAGTACTGGGGATATACATGGCAGCACACTGTCCTCTTGTAAAACATACTTTGAGGGTGTTGGTGCATGCAGAAAGGACAGAGGAAGAGCATTTTCTCCCAAAAAACAGCTTTGAGGTGCTGTTTTTGAGAATTGGGTGATCTGGGTGGTTTTTTCCTTCCTTTGGTGCATTGAATGGCATCAACAAACAAGAATCAAAGATTGGGTTTTGGTTCCCCCCCCCCCCCCCCCCCCCCCATTTAGAATTTGATAAGCTGAATTGGTAAGAGGTATCACTGGATTTTATTCCTGGGTGACGCTTTTTTGGACTGGCAATGCATTAAATTCTGTATAACATGGACAAATGACAAGGATTTTGCTTAAAATACCTAACAACCCCTGTGGACTCAGTCCTACTATGAACAGTCCATATGAACTTGGTATCTACTACCAACCCTGACACTTTTATTAAAAGCCACCATACAGCCTTCTTATTCAGCACCTAAACACATCTAGCTCTCAAACTTACATATTTTTCAGCATTTTTGTAATGCTCTCAGTTTGGGGTTTTTTTCCAATAACACTTATCTAGTTTTCTCAGAGGACACTCTGACTGCACAGTATAAGTTTATGAAATTTTTTTCAGACTGGTCATTCATAAATATTTTATTCCTTTTTCTTGTTATTTTATTTCTTTTGTTGTGTGGGTTTTTTTATCGACAACGTGTTAAGAGCTCTATAACATGGAAAAATGTCAAGAATTTTGTCTAAAATAACTAACAGTCTATATGAACACAGGCACTGAGACAGACAAATGAGTTTTTTTTCTTCTCTTTGTGTTTATTAACTAGCTTTTGAGGATGCTATCCTCCGTGTAAAATCAGAAAATATCTGCTTTGTACTGAACTGAGCAGAGTATATCTGTTTAAGTAACGGGTATTAAAAACATGAATTACAACCTAATCCTTTAGCTTTATTATTTCCTGAGATGCAATAGTTTCCAAAAATTTTCACTGTTTATGTGGGGTCAAGTTTTAACAGTAGGGATTTTATAATACTAGATAAACCACACACACATGCAAGTACACAAACACAGTCGCACACACACACAATTCATTTAGTGTTTATGGCTTTGATCCTTTACTAAAATGATTTAAAAAATAAAAGAACATGAACATTTCCCCTTTTAGTACATCTTACTGTATTATGGCAACGGAGAACATATGAGTGGCAAAAATCAACACTTATAACTGTGCAGAGAAGCTTAAAACACTACCCAAATTTTTCACATTTCCTGGAGATAATCCACTAAATTTTGGGATGCTTCTTTTTCCTACGAACTTTAAATTAAATGCATTATTAAGATGGAGGTAGCTGTCTTTCCTGATCTGTGGTTGAAAGCAACGAAGCACGGTCTCTCACTCACACACTCATACCTCAGAGAGTGAATGGAAAGAGACATGTAGGAAACGACAATGGTTCCCCATCAGTGGTCAGGGAAGGCTTGGTGAGAGCAGCCTCAGAAGGGCTTACTCAGTCTGCTTCTTTCAGATGGTCTTTAAAAGAAGCAAGTACTGCAGGACAATTGCAGCATGTCTATGGAGGGAAATAGTCAAAGCTAAAGGCTTTTTAGAAACAAAAGCAGTCATAAAGCTGTCTCTGATGATTGCTATGGACTGCCTGGCCACATTCTTAAGTGTGCTTGTTGGATCACATGTTCTCATTTGCCTGTGAAGGAGAACCAAAGTGCTCACAAGTGCAAACCAAAGCACAGTAAATGGAGATGGTCAGTAGATTTGCTTCAAAGCCATGCTGAAACTTTAAAGTGGAGCCCTCTCATGCGTTAAGAAATCCTTGTGCAAATGTAGCACAACTGACGATAACGTACCACAGCCCTGGCATAGGAGTCCTGTTTAAACTTATTGTTCGTCATATTTAACAGGAACCACCAATCATAAAGTTATGAATTTAAACTGAATACACAGGGATATAAGGAAGATTTTAATTCAGATATGAAAGGCTGGTTCCTCGCATTCATGGCGATGAAGGTGGCCTAATTATGAGAAAGGTCTTGGCCTGTGATATATGCAAAAAGAAGTCCTACTCTAATGAAGACATATTCCTTCCTCTTTGATGCTTTTCAGGGTTTTCCCATTAACACAACACTAATATAACTGTGTTAAAAGGCAGGTTTGAAATTAGTTGAAGGAGAAATGTGCAACCAGTCCTTGCAGAGTCAGCCCCAGCAGGCTCAGTACTGATGTCAGTTCAGGCAGTTAGGCTTCTCTAGAACAGCTGCTTTCATGCTTCTGGTCAATGGTAAGCTAACTGTTGAAGTAATTGTGATATTAAGGTGCTAGAAATCAATCAACGTTATCAATCCCCCAGGTAGATGGCAATATCTTGCTAAGAATGAGACTGCCTTCCACCCAGTTTAGGTTCAGCAAGCTTTGAAATGTATTACTGGCTTGTGTATTTTGAAGATCAGTACATGAAGATCTTTCCTTGCCTCTTGTAATTTCCCAGTGCACTTTCCAGTGTAATTTCTTGCCATTTTTCCTCAATATTTTCTTTGGAAACATAATAATCCAATATTAGTTTGTTTTCACAAAATCAAGTTGGGTAACAATAAATCTTCATGGACAGTGGTCCAGTGCTGTGGTGCATTAGGAGGCACTCCAGCATGAATTGTGCATACAATTTGGGCACACTTTTGACTTTTCAGGGAAGCAATGAAGCCAAAATCTTAAAATTTGAAGTAAAGCACCAAACTTCTGTTGAAATACCTAGATACACCTTTTCATGCTTAAGACATATTTGAAAAACTGTCTTCCATATTCTATGTCCTATTGATAACAGAAGGGCAAAAGGTCCTCAACACATTCTGGAAGCAGTTACTTCTTACAAGATGAAGCCAAAGGTATATAATATGATGGTAAGATGGAACACAACTGCAAAACCTGGCATCTGAAGTTCCTTTTCAAGCGAATGGACATTCTCAGTTTGGAAGCTCACTGTATTTTCTGCTTTCCTTTCAAATACTTTCAAGCTACAAGGGTAATAAGAAAGCATTTTTTTACAACATTATTGGGAAGAAGAACCAAAAATCTGAGAAAAATTAGTTTGGGGAAATGGGGGATGAAATACATATCTATGCAATGCAACATATCAGTCAACACCTTGTGGTTTTTTGTTTGTTTATTTGTTTTTTTTATCACTGACTTAAAACAAGGTCCAGAACTAAATTTAGACAAGCAATTTGTAAGCCAGATTTTCCAAAGTACCGAGCTTCAAACAGCTCTCATAAATTCTTGCAGGAGGTTGCTGAATTCTTGGTACTTCTAAGTACCAAAACCCATATGTCAGTGTCTAAAAATACATTTGGAAACCTAGATTCGCATGTATATTTCGAAAAATTGTATTCTCCAGCTGAATGCATCATGGGTGATATTGTCTCGATTTTATTCATTGTAAAGGAATGAATAATTAACTAATTACTAGCTGACAAGTGAATACAAATTTATATTTCAGGAATGCATCAGGCATCTAGTTCACAGAAAAATGCATTCTCTCTCTTTCTTCCCAAAAACTGCTCACTGAAATAGGGGCACTGAAAGTACCATTTTGAAACTTTAAAATACGGTTTGGTTGTAGGGGGGTTTTTTGGTTGTTTTTTTCTTTTTTTCCCAAGTGCACGCATGTTACGGTTTTATGAATCACTGTGAAAGAGTGAGCATTTCTTAGCAACGTTTGATTATTCTGTAAATAGCTTTGAATTAGGATATTCAGGAGCCTTACTCATGATCACTGAAAATATAATACTTTTTCTCTCAGACATATATCGGTTTTGATCTTACATCTTCAAATATGCTGCATTTCCCTTTCCATTGCAAAAGTAAGGTAGATAAAAACTCACCAACCCATCACGAAAGGCTTGCCAGTGTAGCCTCAATATTTGACTTGTTTTCTAGATGAATAAGGATTTTAAAATAAGTCATGCAAAACTTGGATTATATCAAGTGCTTAATGACTTTACAGTTATTTCTTTGAATATCTACAGTTTCAGTTTGAATAGCTTCCATTTTATTTCTATTTATTTCCATTTCTACTTTACAAACTACACCTCTTGGAAGACAAGAAAAAACCCTTGATGAAAAATAAACACCAGATCTTCAACCAGCAACAAGTTTACAATAGTTCTATTCTCACTGTATGTCAAAGTTCATTACAAAATCATGAAAGAAATTTCACGGGAAGGCAGAAAAATAAACAAGTAGAACTTTGAAATTTTAAATGAGATGCAGAAAAAATCTACTTCAGATTGGAGTCCAGAATCTGTGCATACAATTCTGTTATTTCTAAAAATTTTACTGGCAAATCTTACTTGCTGGTGTCATGTAATAATGAATAATTCCCGGAATTTCACATTTATTTCTCATGAGAACAGCATGGCTATTCAAAGCCTGTAGATTTCCTATCCAAACATTCAGTGCTGTTGGTAATGGCTATTTTCCCTCACTACAGACTTAAGAGACAGTTTCCACAGGGACCAGTACTAGAGATGACACATGAAACTTTTTCCTCCTCCACTCTCTTTCCAGTGGTACCCTGGGGTCATTTCCAAGTTCTGTTTGGCTTGTACTGTATTTTGGAACAGGAAGCTCATGACTGATTTCAAATACAGATCTTTAGTCATCATGGCATAATATCTTGCCACCAAGATAGTCAATTTAATGAACTAAGAGTAAAAATGCAGATTAGGCAAATTATAACACAAGATTATTCAGAGCATAGTTCTATGAACATTTATACCCTCTAAGCTTCTGTCTGAATGTCTCCTGAGAGAAGACAACCCTCTACAAATGGAGATGCCGGATTTGCCTCAACAGATGCAGGGAAAATGCTTTCGCAAATAGTGTACAAAATGTAATAGTTGAAAAGTATTAGAAAATAATAGCAGTTCAGTATTTTCATCACAGGTTTTCAAACTTGTTTAATTAATATCACTTGATGGAAAAACTATGTTTTTTGGTTTTGGTTTTGTTTCCTTTTTTTCTCTGACTGGCTTGCATTACATTATAAAATTATGTAACCTTTCAGAAAATAGACCCCTTTTGTGGAGTTTCATTTTAATGGTATTTTAGATGCTTATTGCACAATTTAATAAATGCAGGTTCATAATCTCCTACTCTTTCATGAAGAATAACATTGAATTATGAGGATATGAATGGTCTGCTAAGAAGAGCATTTTCAAAAGTAAGATATTTTGTCTCATACGGAAAGTTTACATATTAGAGGAATTGTGGCATGTGAAAAGAAGAAAAATGAAAGAAAAAAGATGTGCTAAATGAATGCTTTCTGTATAGTCTGATGGCTGTTTTATGTTGAATTAACCAAAATATTTGTTTCTTCTGGAAGTGTCTTAAATTGAGTGACGTGACTTTAAATAAGCAAACAAAACTCAGTACTGCTTAAGATAAAAGATAAAAATAAGTATCTCTACTATTGCTAAAAATTTTACAGCCTATTCCTCTTGTCTCTCATTTCTTTCTGTCTGTCTACTTTTTTATTTAAACAAAACACTGAAATAAACAAAGTCGAGAAAGTGTAGTTGAACCATCTGAAGTAAAGATTTTTATTAAAAATATCTAGTCTTAAGTTTAGCACAGGCCAATAACTTTTGAAATTAAGAAGGACAGAATAATGTAACAGATAAAATGGGATTTTCAAAATGGCTTTTCAATTTGCTTTAGCCAAGTATTTCATACATCTCTGAGTTGAAATGAACACACCTTTGGAGGTATGTCCCTCACTATTATTTGTAAACACTAAAATACAATCAAAGATCCTCTTCGCTCTCATGCTGATCTCTATGGGAATTTAATTCCCTTCAAAATGCTATTAAGCAATCAATTATTTAAAGTGTGGCACGTGATATTGACATTGTTTATTATTTTATAAGCATCATTAAACCCCAGAGTAACTGTTGCAACTAATTATATTCATCACTGTTACCCAGTGAACACCTCTCTTCCTTGACAGCTCTCTGAATAATGCAAAGCAAAGTACGTGTTGATCCTGAACAAGATTTTTCAATTTGAACCAAAAAGAGCTCAGTTTCAAATAATGGAAAATACAACTTCAGTGGATTTGAGATATGTAGTTATCTGTTTAGGTATCTAAGGAACAGTTTCAGCAGCCATTGAAATTATTTGAAATCTTTCCTTTAATTCCCATTGTTTTGCATCCAAGATTGCATGATATCTGTTCTGCTCACATTTCTTTGTACTTATATCCATTCCTTATTTACTTCTACTTTCTACCTCTTGATTTTGGTGTGACTTTCTCCAAAAGATGGAAAGGCTCACAAAGTCAGTTCTTGATCTCTTTAGCCAACAGTATGAATTGAACCCTTTATGTTGAACCTGTTGTTTGAGGACTAGAGAATAACTTCCTTAAAAACCTTCAACACTTTTTTTTTCAGAGACCTCAAAATATAGTTATGTTTCAAAATATGTACTTATGTACCACAAGCAGAGGCAAAAGTCACCTCCTCCTCCTCTTATTAGCAGAATTCCTGTTGATACAGTTAAACTTCACAATATCTTTTTTTTCCGTAACATTACATTAGGAGCTCAAGATCAACTATTAAACCTTTAAAACCTTCAAGTCCTAATTTTCCAGGCTCTAGTCCACAGCCTTTTGTGTTTGTGTTCCACCTACACCATTGTGTATAGATGCCAGATGCTGTTCTGCAAATTTCAATGTTTTTTCTCATCCTTTTTGACTAGTGTTGTTATACTCATACTAAATGACAATGAAAATTTTAATATTAGTCTAGTATCATTACCTGTGAACACAACTGTAAGAACTACTATTCAATGAAAATGTTTCATAAACACGTGTGTCTGAGATCAGTCAGCAAGCCATCCTTAATCCACTGAGGGCATGTCTTACTGACAATTAAGGAGTGTTGATCCTTTTAAATGTAATGCAATATTAAAGTTAATCTCTCAACAGTGCATGAACATAATACGTATTGATATTTATCTCTGTTCACTAAAACATGTAATCTAAGAAATCAGGCCTCTTTGACAAATCTTATTTATCATTAAAAAAAAAAAAGCCCATTCTGCCACCCCCAGGAAAACAAAAAACAGAAAAAAAAACGAGAAAAAAAATGTGAACTGTTTTCTTTATGGTGCTATACTGTAACTTCTTATACCTGAATATTTTATCATTTTTCCATTGATTGGCTGGGACTTATATCAGTCCAAGCCATCCTGCTTCTTAAGAATAAGCCATATGTTTGTCCAGCAGTATTTGGAGTCACACAGAGCTATAGAAGAATGAGCATGACCTGCCATATGTATCCTTAGGCAGCTCTTTAAGAACACTTGGTACCCAGAGTTTCAAGGCCTCTTAATTTAAAATATTTATCTTCTCACTAGGGAGGAAATGGGAAACTGGATAAATATGAAGGCCAGCCGTGCAGGCCACCAAACACAGACAGTAAGAGGAAAAGAACAGTAACTTGCGTTCTATTATATATGGGTCTCTGAGTGATTGGTGGATTTCTTCCCTGAGTAATGAAGGAAAACAAGCCTGTAGTCAGTAAGCTTAAGTTCACTAAAAAGGGAAATGTATTTCCACTTGACTTTCTTTTTAGGGAAGCACAGATTGAGTCACTTGTATAGAGAGCTATATCATCTACCAGTAGTGAATACAATCTCCTTGAGTCACGAGGAGAATATAGAAGAAACATTGATTGTATTTGCAATAATCTGTGTAAATACATTGAATAAGACTTTTTAATGATATTTACAGGGTGAAATCTAATGAAAAATAAATGGGAGGAAATCACAATCTATTTATAGAGAGGCCACAAGGAGAATAAAGGACTAACTTAATCATATACATAATTTACAGCAAGATATTCACTCAACTGTCTCTTCCTATATAGTGCTGTCTCTTTTCCATGGTAGTTTAGACTGAACAGTCACAGCTGTCTCTTCTTCTTTTAATATTAATAGAGAGGGAGGTTTCCTGGAGACATGGTGCCTGACCCAAGCACAAATTGTTTATGGCCATGTGTGAGTGTAGGTAGCATGATGTTTCTATAAACACTCTAGTAAAGTCATAAGGGATTTGAAGACAGAGTGGGCTGTAGCGACTGTTTGTATTGTTATTTCTTTGATACTTTAATCTCTGAGGTTTTTTAGGTTTATGCAATTTTGACTGAATTGTCAAACTCTTTTAGTTTTGAGTCAGAAAGGAAGCAGAGCTGGAAGGCATAACTGGTATCAGTTTAGTTATCTTCTCTTAGTCCTTCTTTAATTAGACCATCCACAGAATCACCTTCCCACTTCCTCATTTTAGCTTGGTTCTTTTCTGTTTGAGTATCACCAGCAAAAGGGTATTCTTTTTTTACACCTTACATCAAAGAAAGCACAAACAAAGTCCATGCTCCAATTCATTAGCTTTTTTTAAAAAAAAAAATTAAGGATAACTTTCTTAAGGAGAAATGAGACTGAGTTTCCTCTTAAAGGTTGATAAATCGATTAAAAATCAATATAAGCAGGCAGGAAACAAGAAAACCTCCATTATCAAGTAGGATTTTACTGCAGTAGAGCTTAGATTTTTAAATTCAAACATGTTTAGGAAGGTTCTTCAGTTTCCTTCACATGTGCTATAAGCTATATTCTAATACTGTCAGAACATATGAATAAAGAGATCCTAATTAAAAATATTTCATGTAAATTTTTCACTCACCCAGAGCATCAATCTTTAAACACATTCTCGCAAACAGATTGAAAAGAAGTTTACATGCTGAATTGCATCGCATCAGCCTGACTCTCAGATCTGTTGTCTAGTGAACAGTGCCAAACAGAGTACAAGTATAAATGTTATTTTCGGAAATTATGTTGGTCTCTACTCACAGCTGAACTCCACAAGGTTTTATTTACAAAATATAGCTGTATTTTTAAAGTATTTTATCTGATATACCAAAATATCACCTAGTTAGTCCCCCCCTTACAATGTTTCTCCCAGAACTACAAATAAGATTGGATTAAGAAAAAGATAACATACAGGCAGCGTTATCTGATAAATGCATATTAATTCAAACAAATATCAGCTGTTTTACTTCCCTCTGCTTACTGGGCAATTTGAGCAATCAACCTTTGTTCCATGAAAACTACACGAGTTGGAATTAGGTTTCAATCTATATTGCAACTAAATTCCAACTTTAATAGAAGGCTGATCCCAAGAGCTACAAGGAAAAAAAAATCCTCGCCACAAAAAAACCCAGAAAACAAACCTGAACAAATAACAAAACTTTTGTTAGATACAACTGAGGTTTAGTGCCTTATTTTTCCTAGGAAACCACGTACTCCTGTAGTTTTAATATCTTAGCAAACATTCATTTATTATGATCACTGCAAATTGCACTGCTAGAAATTGGCACAAACTCAATTTATTCATTAAATATTCAATTCATTCTCACTCACTTCTTGCTATTTCCAATCTTCATACATTTCACATAACTAAATATTTGTCAAGTTTGCATTTCTAAGTCTTTGAGTTAAATACAAGTTTAACTGAAACAGATAACGCAGTTTGGATTAAGATTTTTTTTAACCTGTCCGGTAACATTATTTTAACCAATAAATTAAACAGAACTGTATACACTGGTACACACCTAAAATAAGCCAGTGCATAAAAAAAATTAAACTTAATACACTTAGCATATATTTCATATTTCTGATTTTTTTATTGTGTCTCTATGGATATCCTTTCAGGACATGTCTTATTCCTTTGACGTTCTTGTAATAAGACCTCATATTTATCCCATGCTTTGAGTAGCTTCTAGGTTACCAAATTCTGCCTCCACCAGGATTTCATTTATCCTCAAACTTCATTGAGACAGGACATACATGCTTCTTCATATGAATGTTTATGGGCTGTGAGCAAAAATGCTGCTTAATGCCAAGGTACCATTTATTTTGAAGCTAGAGCAAGGTAATTTACTGTGATTTTAAAACAAAAGCACCTGTCTGTCTTCCTTGAAATCTTCTTATCCTATCGTGGCAAATTAAGCCAACTTGTGTTCCCTAATGAATGCATTTTCTAACACCTTGCCCTTAAGAAAGTCCTATCTTAACTCTACTATCCTTGTTTTCTCTCTATCTTTCAGACCAAGATCAGCCCAAGATGTTCTTCAGTGAACTTAACTATAGCCCTCAGCGCCAGTAGCATTTTTCTTTAGTTAACTCTCTAGTTAACTTTTGTTGAGGAGGGTCTGTGACATTTTTAGCTACCTGGATCCTGCTTCAAAGTGTCAGGTTCTACACGTGTTATCATAACAAAGATATCCTATCTTCCCAACTAAACATATAGTTTAACAAATTATTTTTGGTATTTCCAATTTTGTCAATACCTAGTGATCTGTATACCTATCTGACTCTATGCAGGACCAGATAAAGGTATCCATGTTTAGGATGAATAAGTTTCAGCAATACAGTACCAGTAATACAGTGGTCCACCTGGATTTATTTACTTCAGCTCACAGCAGAAAGAGCCTCAATATAATGCTGTGCTAATGCAGCTACAGAGCTGCCAGAGATAACACAGTGCGTTCTATTCCTCACTGCACTTTATGGTATAGACATATCTGATAAGTACGCATATCTTATGAGAGGTAAAGTGTCCATACTAATCATTACAATGACAGGCATGTAAAATGATAAGGTCAGTGCACTTTCCAACAATAGTAAGTCTCTATGAAGGGATTCTATGATACAAAGTGAAAAAAAAAATATTCTCTAGTCACTGCCACAGACATCACTGCCCCGAGGCTGCTTCTACATACAAACCCAAGATTGAAAGATTGACACCACTACAATGTTGTCCTGAAAATAACTCTCTCATACCCAAAAAACCCCAACAAAAACAACTAACCAACCAAACAAAACCTGGTAAAAGTTTAGATTTTTTGAGGGTGCAACTTGTTTATGCTTTCTATAGTACCAGAATTACTTGAGAATTTTCTACAAAGTTAGAAATGTTCTGTGGAAAATATTGACTTTCTAGGAAGTAAAAAGACAAAAAGAAAATAGCAAAGATACCTGAAACAAAATATTTCAATTTACCAAACAAATTTTAGGATATTCATTTTGAGGTACTCCAAAATTAATCCATTCTTGCTCTGCCAAATAATAAGGTGCCTCAGTAAGCATAATCATCTTGCACCCATGGATAGAGAAGGACTACTAATTACTGAAAACACAATTTCTGTGAAACAATGTGCCATCCTAGAGAAATATTAATATTGCTAATCTTTCATACACCTGACTCGTAGATGTGGATACTTCTCAACAAGGGCAGTGTTCCCAAAGTCATCTAAGCTTTCATTTTAATTCAGGTAGACTAAACTTGGCAACCAGACAATGCTGAATCACAACAGTCTGTACTCTGTTCAATCACAACAAACCATCACAAAAGTTGTCTAATACCTACAGACACTGAGAACCAAAGTTCATCAGTAGAAGCAGCAGGACACTTGCCTGTAAAAATTTGTTCAAACAAATAGTTTTCTGAAAACATGCTACTGAATCTCTATTTTCTGACTATGTTCTATCAGAAAATTTGCAATTATTTGAATGTGAAATTTCAGACGTAATTAGTGTATTGATTTTCTTTTGCTAAGCCAGGAGGATAAGATATTCTTCTCAATGAACTCTGCATACTGAACTCCAAATAGCCTTGACAGCCTGTATTGTACATTTCTGGTAAAACCTGCAAAATGATTAGAACTATGCTTTTTTTATGACAGTTATGCAAAGCACCAAATGTTGATGACTGGGAAAAGTAACAGATACAGATGTAATGCAGGTTGGGTCACAGTAAATTACCTCATGCTGCCATTAACCTTTAAGTTCTCAGCTGCCTAATGGACAAGCTATAATTTATTTATTTAAATTTTGAGTAGGAAACGTTATTAAATGGAGAGTATTAAATTTATGTATCATTTCTATCATCAATGCAGAGAACAATAGTGAGCAAATTAAATGTCCCTATTTGCAATGGTGCTAAAGATTTTTCACTGACTTTTTTTTCTAGCTCTAAAATATTAAATTTTTATTGCATTTGAAATAAAAATTCATCCTTATACATAACAGAGGCTGTATTCTTTGAGCTGGCAAGTGAAGTGTTTGACATCAGTTTTTATGTCATATGATTCCAAACAACTGTGATATTGAAGTTATTTCTTGGTCTAGCCACTTAACTATGCTCAAATGAGAAATTCAGAGTTTTCTTGACATATATTTTCTGATTCTATAACAAAAATAGAATATCTAATTATTTTTTAAATTTTAAATACAATATAAAACCATATATGCTCTGGATAGAATAAAAAGCTAAACATAAAACATGAAATCAGTTGAATAAACCATGATGCAGTTAGAATAATCTGGGATTAACCATTTCCATTATCTATTGGGAGAACAATTTTATTTTGATAATGCTAACTACAAAAACAAATAAAAACATGAAAAAGCTCTCAAGCAAGATGAACTTTGCAAAAGCTTTGTTATAGTTCAACTGAGAACAATTCCCTCCTTAGAAAGTTTTTCGAGATTTTTTTTTTCCTTCCATTGAACCCTGGCATGAAAAATAGAACCCTTTTTCCAGAAACCCTTTTTTCATAATGTGAAAATATTCTAGTCACTATAGAACTGAGCTTAACTGTGAGGCTGTTTCTGGGGGAAGTGGTGGGAATGTGGGGGGAGAGGGGCAAGAGTTTGACTAGTAAGACTGAAGTGAAGTCCTTCTCTAACATGAGTGACTTAGGCAAGCGATAATACAGAAGTAATTGTGGTTAAATTATTTGCAAAAATGAATGCATTTAGCAAAAGAAGAGGTTTAAAACCTGCCCCAGAATAAAATACACCTCAAGCATGTCCTGAGAAGGGCAATGAAGCTGGTGAGGGGTCTAGAGCACAAGCCTTATGAGGAGCGGCTGAGGAAACTGGGGTTGTTTAGCCTGGAGAAAAGGAGGATCTCCAACTACCTGAAAGGAGGTTGTAGTGAGATGGGTACCAGTCTTCTCTCCCAGGTAGCAAGTGGTAGGACAAGAGGAAACAGCCTCAAGTTGAGCCAGGGGAGGTTTAGGTTGGATATTAGGAAAAATTTCTTCACTGGAAGTGTTATCAAACATTGGAACAGGCTGCTCAGGGAAGTGGTGGAATCACCATCCCTGGAGGTGTTTAAAAGATGGGTAGATGTGGTGTTAGGGACATGGTTTACTGGTGGTTTTGGCAGTGTTAGGTTAATGGTTGGACTCAATGATCCCAGAGATCCCTTCCAACATAGACAATTCTATGATTCTATGAAGTTTCCTTAGCTAGGATGTGAGATAGGAACAAACCCAAACCTCCAACCAGAAAAAGGAAAAGCACAGGCTTAGGAAAAAACGTGACATCCAAGAACAGGACACACTTACATATTCCGCCTCCCTCCTTGCAGTCTGCTATTAAATTAGACATTCTGTCCTAATTCTGAGAGGAACCCCCTAACAGCCTCAAGTTGCGCCAGGGGAGGTTTAGATTGGATATTAGGAAAAATGTCTTCACCAGAAGGGTTACCAAACATTGGTTATTAACATTATCATTAACACTAACCTAACCTTGTGGAAAGCTATGTTTTCATGATTCAGCAGTTTTGATAAGCAACTATGTCATCAGAATAAATACTGACTAGCTCCAGCTGCAGTTAATCCATGGCAGTTACAGTTAACCATGTCGTCAATCCATGACAGGTTAGCTTCAGTTTTGTCTGTGACAGAAGTCATACTTTATGATCCCCCTGGAAGAAATGTCAGAGTAGGTCAACTCCATTTGCTATGGGATGTGTTTATCCCTTGTCTGACCAATCAACAGATCAAATGTAGTATAATTTCAAGGACTTCCCTTGAGGAATGAGTCTGATGCAACTTTTTCAAGTAGGAACTTTCCAGAAAATGAAGATGGTAGCCCTGGTATTCCCTGGTTTTGTTTGATTAGTTTTATCACATGGGAGATTTAATATCTCTTTCTTCTAGAGTCTTCACAGAATCACAGAATCACAGAATGGTAGGGGTTGGAAAGGACCTTTGGAGATCAGCTAGTCCAACCCCCCTGCCAAAGCAGGTTCACCTAAAGCAGGTTGGACAGGAATGCATCCAGGCAGGTTTTGAATATCTCCAGAAAAGGAGACTCCACAACCTCTCTGGGCAGCCTGTTCCAGTGCTCTGTCACCCTCAAACTAAAGATGTTTTTCCTCATGTTGAGACGGAACTTCCTGTGTTCCAGTTTGTGCCCATTGCTCCTTGTCCTGTCACTGGGCGCCACTGAGAAAAGTCTGGCCCCATCCTCTTGGCACCTGCCTTTTAGATATTTATAAGCGTAGATAAGATCCCCTCTCAGTCTTCTCTTCTCCAGGCTAAACAGACCCAGGTCTCTCAGCCTTTAACAGATTATCTTAATAACAGAGATGCTCCATTCCCTCGATCATCTTTGTAGCCCTCCACTGGACTCTCTGCAGTAGTTCCCTGTCCTTCTTGAACTGGGGAGCCCAGAACCGGACAAAATACTCCAGATGAGGCCTCACCAGGGCAGAGTAAAGGGGGAGGATGACCTCTGTCCACCTGCTGGCCATGCTCTTTTCAATGCACCCCAGGAGACCATTTGCCTTCTCTTGGCCACAAAGGCACATTGCTGGCTCATGGTTAACTTGTTGTCGACCAGGACTCCCAGGTCCCTCTCTGCAGAGTTGCTTTCCAGGAGGTCTAACCTAACCCTAACCTGTACCGTCTTAAGAACTGCAAACTGCAGGCTTGTTAATGTTATCACCTGTACTGCTTTGAAAATGCAAACATAGAAAAAGACTAGCTGCTCATAACTTTTTGCATTTCACATAGGACTGGAAGATACGAATTTCTTGGGTGATTGTGGCACACCCTCAAAATTCTATGCATAGCAAAGGGATGATACTCTGTGAACACAACATATAGGACATTATTATTGTTAATAACATGATATGAAGCAGATTTACATGCAAAGTATCAGATGCCTTCTTTTTCTAATAATACCCTTCGTGTAAATTTTCTGAAAGGAGAGCTTTTCATGTAACTATCTGTCTAGACTCTTTCCTGTTTTACGAAAGATTATGACATAAGTGTCCCCTGGGTTAGCAAATATTTTTCTCTCTAGACTGATGATTCTGAGCTAATTCATCCTCTGTAGTATATTATCTGAAGCGCACAGCTGCCACAAGACTTGATCATCTGTTCTTCCTCATTACAGCTGCACCAGTAATACCACTGTATTTAAGGAACTGTCATCCTTCCATTAAAAAAAAATAAAATTATTAAAAGCTGGAATTTATCTGGCAAGTAAACTTTCAGCAAAGTTGTAGTAACCTCTCCTTTGTCTGTTCAAATTTCACTTAAATCCCTATTTTTGTTCTTTGTTACCTTACTTTAGTTAGTTTGTGTTTGTGATTTTTATTAAAGAATTAATTAAAAATATGTGTATGATAGAAGCCCTGAGGATTGTTAATTCACATTTTTAATTATTCTTGATGTGGTAGTACAGGCAATCAGCATAAAATAGTCTGTATAGATTGTGAATACTTTTATGCAGTGTAACGTCTTCATATAGACATTTTTAGATAAATTTGGTAAATAGTACGTCCGAGGCGTACCACCACAATGACAGTAAGGAAAATAGTCAAAGCATTTTGATCAGATAATTACTGTGTAATGCAAACTGTCTTATATGAATGAAGTTCATTCTAGAAGTAGTTAGACTTTAAATGGAAACTAGGTTTTCAACTATGCTTTGGAATAGCTTTTCATTTCAGTGTTTGAGGTACTTTTTAGAAAAAGGATCCTTCTTGTATTCCATCTCCATGATTGTGTATGTATTCTTTAAAAATAAAGCAAGTGCTTATACATATATAAGCACTAAATGCCACACCAAAGACATTATCATCTATATTTGTGCCCTGTCTATGCTACAGCTATACAGCTGTATACAGCTGTACAGCTATACAGTTATATATATGTGTATATATATATATAGTAATTGAAAAACACATCTTGCTCTACAAAATCAAGTCATTAAAAGTGTTCTTTTATTTATAGTGTGAGGGAATTCCACACTTCCATGGAAACTGCTGCATTCGTTGAATATCCAATATCCATGAAAGAGTGAAAAGGATCTAGGAGAGTGCACTGCTTATATTCAATGGCACAATCTCAATAATGAATAATATAAAGGTGAGATAAAGTATTCTTCATTTCTTACGAAGATCTAATCCCTATCAATTCTGGCTATGATCAGACCCTCTTTATTTGGGTATTGACCTGCAATGGGCAATTACAGATGATGTATCCGTGACTCACTGAAAAGAGATTTGCCATCTGGGTATTTCAGAACATGTTGTTTCCATTCTTTTCTCAGTGAATTTCAAATGATGTTGAATAACGGTCAAAAGTAGAAATGGATTTTGTTGAACTGTAAAACAACAATTCTTTTGAAAGTTGTTGGTTATGCTGATTCATTTAATCCAAGTTAGAAAGGGAAAAGGACTGGAACTAATTTGGAGCTTTTCTATTTCTCTCTGCAAATACCTGAAGATGCAATGGAATTCTTATGTAATATAAAGTAATAAAGTCTTCCAAGAAGTTAAGCAGGATGTGTATGGTTATCAGGTCATCTTTTTAGATGGAAGAGAAAATCGATTGCTAAAACCAAAAGTTCCAATTCAAAATACCCCAAACCTGAACAACAAATCTACAGGATATTACAGAGATGGTCTGAGAAAGCCTATCAAATATGACAATAACTTGTCTTTACTTAGAAACAAACCATTTAATGTCACAGAAAACACTCTAGAACACCCGTAGAATTCATACTGCATCACAAGTACTGTAATGATTCCTTGTAAAGGTCCTGCAAGAATCTTTGCTTCATATATGAAGTAAAAACTGAAACACTCACTTTGTTGAAGGACTTAGAATACCTAGGATTTGCACTGATGTGATTTTTACTATCCATTCATTGTTATAGAAATTTCAAAAGAGGATAAAAGATCTGAGCAAAAACATAGCATAGGAAATTTAGCATAGCTATTATAAGATGCCATTACAAATTAAATTCATATTATTCATCAGTTTTATGGGAACCAGTAATAACTACAGTAAGAAACTACAAACAGCAAAAATCCATGGATCCATAGGAACAACATTTAAATGTTTTCTTTAAAATATTAGTATTTCGTTAATAGCAAACAAATTTCAATGAGCCATACACTAAGTACTATTAAAATGTTGCCTGCATAGAAGGAATAATTTATGTTACAGGAGTTTGCTTACAAACATGTCTGTAGTTCTCTGGCTTCTACAGATCAGGATAATTGATATTTAGAGACAGTGTGGGTAGGTTTGACCTGCTATCACAGCAAGACAAATGTTCATTTCAATCCTCAATACAGTTCATTTTCTGCATTGTGATTAGACCAAATAATGGACTATGTACATCAGGTTCCACTTTTTCCTAAACATTACATATTTATTTTTACACATAACCCAAACCTAAATCAGGAAACCCCATCTGAGAATTTTTAAGTTCGTCTTCTACACTGCTGCTACAAAACAACATATTTGGAAATAAGAAGCAATATTAGGTCCAGCTAGCTCAAACTAAGTCAGAGTGGCAGACTTCTTTATATCTGTTGTCGTGTTCTTAATAGCATTTTTATGTAGTTTTTGCATTCAATACTTTCTTGGTGAATTGGATTACAACGTTCTATTCATATTTTTCATCGTAAATCTCATTACATTGGCAGGTAACATCACACAGTGTGTGCTTTCTGCAAAATGCAGGCACTCCATACTACTATATTCTTGTTCTGTGTTTTATTATGTAAAATCAACTGTCAAGACAATATTCATTTTTATTGCTGATGTGTTATCTTTTTTGTGTTTTATTCAGGGAGACTTTAAAAACTCTTTGCAAAATATATGTTGAAAATTTTGCACTATGTTATTACCTAAGAAATGTCTAAACTGGTTGCATTTTTTTTTTAAAAAATTGCAAGTAATGACATAGTCCTGGATTTCCAGTAGCAGCTAATACATTGGAAAAGATGTGTTGTTAAAATACTAATCTAAAAGGAAAGCTCTAGCTTTAATAACTTAGGTAAGCTTCAGTTGAAGCTGTAGAAAGCTAGACAACTTTAATATAGGCAAACTTTGATTGATTTAACAGTGATGTCAAGATAATATTAGAATATGGAAAGAAAGAGAAGATAACACCCAAAGCCAGATCATTCATACAAACCCAGTATAATTTCATTAACTTCATTGGAATTATAGGATTTTGTCAAATTTATGCTGAACTTCATTTTAGGAGATATTGGTTCTAATAAAAGGTCTTGCATATATTTTACTTCAATAAGCAAAAAGAGGAAAGAACTGAATAATTTCTCCCACCACTCACAAATGAGTCGACAACTGTGAACAACTTCACTATGGTTTTTTTTTTTCTTTTTTTTTTTTTTGTCAAGTCAAGCTAATAATGAGCTCAGATATTGCAGAAATACCAAATATACAAAGAACCTGAACTTTGAAAATGTAATGTTTAGGATCATAGTTTTGTCTCCTCATAGGGTCTAAAAAAATTACTAATTTTTCCCTTACAGGGTCAGCAGTCAGTTCCCTGAAGTGCAGTTTGTAATAGTTCACAAATTCCTAGGGGATTTTCAGAGACATTTTACATTGTGCATGATGACTCCCATATTTCTAGTTCAACAAATTGAATCAATCCATCGCAATATCTACAATGGCAGTATATTAAATAGTGTGCATTAATCTCATACCCTGAAAAAACAGCTACTTGTTTCTGATATTCTCAGTTTTTGTGGTGTTTTGTGGTGGTTTTGTGGTCTCTGTAGCATCAAGACAGTATTTTTGAGCTACAGAAGAATAAATTAGCATGTGTATATATACATATATACACATAAAAAAATATTTCTAAACATAATATTCCTTTATACGTATTTGTTCTCATTTGTGTGCTTACTCATGGCCTCAGTTTTCTCATACCAGGAGCTGTGAAGCAACGCTTTTCTTTTTAACTTCGCCTTAATAGTTTCAACAGCTTTTCCTGTCATGCTTGGAGCTCATAGATTTTACTAGCCGATTGATAGCTTGGTGGCTCAGTGGCAGCATTTTCTATTTGTTCTTGATTGCAAGCTTTATGGTTCTGAGTGGGTTTGCAAGCCTGGGGAAGCAAATTACACAGGCTTTCTTGATAACATTCAAACTGTTGTGAAAAGCTCATTGTGAGAGTAGTTATAAGAAATTTACAGAAATCTTCTGGGTATAACTTACAATGTATGGGGTCACATTTTCCCAAGTGAAGGCAAAGCAACAAAAAGGATAACAAAAATTAGAATATTAATTAGCAATTCCTTGGAACTGCCACTGTGAACAGGTTAACATTTCTTGTGATTCTGAGCTGAATGAGATAAATAAGACCTCACTTGAAAAATAGATAATGGTTTTAAATAAATCATTTAATTTCTGTTTCACAAGAATAGGGTGAATGCGTCAACAAGATGATTTATTTTCTGAACTGTTGTTAATGATGTAGAATATTTCAAAATCTGTGGTGGTGTAACATACAATATTTGGAAGACATTGATTCTACTTTACATTAGAAATAATCTTCCTCATGAAAACCTAATTTATGACAGTAAAATTTTAGGGTCTTGCAAGCCTCTGTGTGCTATAGTAGAAAAATGGAGTAGATGATAACAGAAAATTAAAATCAATGAGGATGGATAATATATTATATTTTAATGCACTCACAATCACTTCTGTAGCATAAATGACAATGCAAAAAAACACTGAACTTCACAGTCTCTTCTGGAAAATGTTTCATGATCCTGCTTTCAAAGCCTGAACCAGTGACATTCTGTGTCCTGAAGGAATGAAAATATTTTGTGACCAATGGAAATTGGGGTATCTGTGGGTATTTTTCTTCCTTATTAGCTCTAATCCCAGTGACTACTACAATCCCCCCAAGGATTTGACTACAGAGAGGAAATACTACGCACTGCAGGTAT
The DNA here is from genome assembly GCA_017639485.1 of Pluvialis apricaria. Lineage (NCBI taxonomy): Eukaryota > Metazoa > Chordata > Aves > Charadriiformes > Charadriidae > Pluvialis > Pluvialis apricaria. Next base: position 176,022,312 of record CM030007.1, read on the forward strand.
TTGGAGCTACATGTGCACTGGCCAAACTCAGTTGCTGATTGCCTCTCCAAACGCTGCCAAGAAGAACTCCTGAAGACTGAATTCAGCCTTTCACTTGGTTTTACTCAGCACTGATTTTCAAAAAGAGTGCAGAAACCCAACCATCTCTGATACTTCTAGCTTTTCATCAAATTTCCTTGAAACTGGCAAGTGGCTTAAAAGTCTTGCAGGTGCACACTCGAAGGGATGGAGGAGGAAGAAAAAAACCCTACAAAGCTAAGATAAATTATATTAAATATATATATTATTTTTATTAAATCTGAAATATTCCTATACCAAAAAGTTTACGTAAATATCAAAGATTTTTACAGACAATGAAGATATACTGTCATATATTCTTTGATCAACAGAAGCCACATACAAGCGTAGGTAAATTTCCTTTTAAAACAGGTGTCCTAGGACATGCTTTAATTGTGAAAAAAATATAGTTTTCATGTCACATCTAAAGTTAGGGAATAGAATTCATTACACTTTTACCTTGATAAATGCTTTTATTTGAAGAAAAGATCAGCCTCAATAGCTCATAGTGAAGTTATTTATTAGCATTATCTTTTCCTCATGGTATTTTGAAGATCTTGAAATAGATTAGGAGGTCAGTGTGGGATACACTCTAGAAACCAAACAGAAGAGTGGGTTGGACCAAGGACAAGAGGTTGACAACACTGCAACAGAATAATATTAATCCCGTGTTGTTGGCACACTGGCAACATTTGACCATGATTGTCAATAAGAACAGGGATTATAGGCAACACAGGTTAGAACATAAATATTTAGTTCTGTAGAAAAATTGAAAAGACAAGATTTAACTGACTTCACAAAAGGTAGTGTGAGGCTCAGAAAAAATATTTCTTTGCCTCGTCAGAGGCAATAACAAAAAGGAACACATGTAATTTGGAATACAGTTCTGTCAAGTTATCCCTGTCTTACATCAGGGTTCCATTATTAGGTATGATAGAGATAGATTTTGTGGACATAAAAATGGTTACCAGCTTTTGAAATCAGGATATCTTTAACTTTTTACCATGGAAGATGCTGGTTGATTTTGTTCTTAAGTAGAATTTTTTACATTCAAAGAACATTCAAGTCTTCTTTGACCATTCTCTACCTTATGTAGTCCTTAATAATATGAAATATAAAAGCAGGGTTTATAATTAGTGCTATTAAAATTATGTTATTTAGGAAAATGACATAATTATTTAACTTGTTTTTTAGGGGTTACTGGTTTACCATCAAAGCAATAGATTGAATTCTGCTTCTAGTCACATGCTTAAAGATCATCTTCAGGAGAATAAGTGAGGACAGGATTTTCTCTTTTGATGATAAGGAATTGAAATGAGCAACATCAGACTGTTAAGCTTTTTTGTATTGGTTGCATGTTCCAACCATGTTTGTAAGTATTTCTTGCTGCAGAGATTTTTCTTTCCCCTTGGAAACCACAAATCATTTGCTTTCATTTTGTTGACGTTACATTCATTATATTTTGTGCTTCAACAGTTGTGTGTTCTGTATTAGTAAATAAACTCCCAGGAAACAAGCAAAGACTCAAATAAAAGTGAAATGAAAAGGTTGTATGATCTGAGTCATACAATACAACCAATTCATAAGTAAAGTTGATTTTTCTGCCTGAGGAAAAGAAAAAAACAAGGAACTTATCTTCCAGTTTCTCTTCCGTGCTCACCCAAATAGTAAGAGGAAAAAAAAGAGCAAGAGAAAGGTTGAGGAAACTTAGGTAAATGAGAAGTCAGATATTTAAAATCATAAAATTCAGGCTTGAAAAATATCGACTGCATATTGATTACAGAGGTATAGCAAACGAAGTGGGCCTTAATTCATTCAAAATGAAAATATTTCAAAAATACAAAAAATTTTTCCATTATCTGTGAGTAACGGTTACATCAAGGTATGAATGTATGCAGCAGATCCGCATAGAGACGTCTGCTTAATGATGGAAACAGTTTACATATAATAAGGGTTTGGCATTAGAGAACTGTTTTTTCTTGCACAGAGCCAAAACTTTTATACAACATCAAATATCAACATGTTTCAAACTGAGGTAAAAAGAGGCTCAATTAAAATTAACCAAGCAAGATCTGGGCCATAATTTTCATTCATCTCTTCTTTTTCTTCATAAGAACAGCTCTTGCTGTATTTCTTCCCTTAGTGTAAGGTTAAATATTATTATTTTTTTCAGTCTTTTCTGATTTGCAGACTCCTACATCCACAATTTTCAACTACACTTTCAGACCCGAATACTGCCAATTTAAGCTTACTTAGAACAAGCTTGCTTTTCTTAGTTACCTTTTCAGTACCTTTAAGAAGCAGTTCATTTACTGTACTTAAAAGCCCCTGAATTGCACCTTTTTTTTCCAAAACAAACAAATGGATAGTTAGTGACTATTTAAATCACAGCTGACCTGGGAAAGAATAGGTTTACAAGAAGGACAGTAGACCACAAAGGTTTATTTGTTACCATGTTACTTTCCAACATGAGAAACTCAGACAACTAACATGTCTATGGATGTCTTGCAGTATTCTTGCATGTTTAACTCGGTCAATCTCTAAGGTCAGGCCATAAAGGTTTACCATCAGAAGATACCATGACAGAATATCAAGTTTCAGATCTTAAATACCTCAGAATTTTAGCTTTATAACAAATGAAGCTGTCAGTGTCCCAGATAAAGCTCACCCCTTTGTAGCCCCCACAGCTCCTGATACAGTTAATTAGAAACATTTGTTCACAGGTAATGATGGAAGACTGACAAATGTTAAGTGACAGACACCTAGTACATGTTAAAAAAAATAAAAAAAAAACCCAGCTGTTCATTAATCATAGCACATCTTTTCAGCTAGGGAAAATATATGTCAAAAGAAAAAGGTTTCAAAACATACTGAAAAACATACTGTCAAACCTACTAAATGAGATTGTCTTTCTATTATAACAGAGATGTAATGAAGGTTAATTCAGCACTACAGTTCTAAACTCTTCTTTCCAAGGGAGTTGTCATTCAACAATATAAAACAGAAGTCAAAGATGGGTTAAAGCATGTCATTCTACCTTTCAGTCCAACAAGCACTTTTTATCCCTGTTGTGCGTTTGTTTTTTTTTTAAACGCTGTGCAGCTCTTTGAATTGAATTTCAAGTTCAGATCCTAAAAACGTAACAGTTTTCATTTCTCATGTAGATTTGTATTTAACACTTTGGCTTTCCAAAATATTTTTCCTTTGAAAGTACTTACAGGAAAGTCTCTTGCTACTCAGAAGAAATAAATACAGCTATTAGCTGGTGAAGTCTCTTTGTTTTTATTTCCTTTTATTTTAATTGTTTTTGGTAGGGAGGCAAGTTTAGCATGACCAAGCTATCGATCATTTCTCCATGCGGCGAATGTAACTTTCTAATGTCAACTCAATTATATGTATGCCTCATTAAAATGAGGATTAAATGGAGTATATGATAGTTCTCATTTCCACAGAATTCCCACTTGAATACAGGATTTCCTGGTTATTTACAGTCCACAGGCAAGAGAGCATGTGGAAATAAGAAACCAAGCTTATTGGTCATTCCCAGCTGGTCATCCCAATGCTCATTATTGCTTCCCAAACCAGACATAGTGTAAGGAATAGTTTTCTAGCTTAGCCCTATGATTAGGCATATTTTCCTTAATTTTCTATTCCTATTGTTAAATAGTAAGAAGAGAAGGTCTGCTTGCTCAAGTTCCTAATTTAAGAAAGCAACAAACAGAAGAAAGGAGAGGAGCGCTACAAATAAAGTTAGGCTTCAGACAAGTATTTGCTGCTGAATACAAGAAGGATGGGGAAAGGAGGCAACTTATGATCAATCAGTATTTGAATCTAGGCATTCCCAGATTACCTGATAGTATATGTAGTTCTAGCAATAACTGCTGGGCTGTACAACATCCCAGGTAGCATACAGTCCGTATCACATGTATGTGGAGGGGAAATATTGTACAGAACTTAGCGATTGCCTGGGGAATTGAATAGAGGCACATGTGCAATGCCCACCACATTTGTTTGTCAGAGCATAGGTAATATCAGCACACAGACATAGTCCAGAGCTACAAAATGGGCTGAAAGGGAATCCAGTGGCACAGGAGTATTAAGGAAATCATTTAATCTACTGCACATTCCCAAAGCCTGAAGGCATGACCTAGAACATGAGATTAATTTATGCTAATGTATTTTTTGGTAGTGTCTTCTTTCAGGCACTATAAAACCAGGAAGAATAGAACTGTAAGTATATACTGTGATGAGGAGCATGATGAATGAAAAAGATGATGACAACAAAGGGAAAAAACAATCTGCAGGCAATATGCAACAAGTCAAGAGCTTCTTAGGCAATCATAAAAGATTTTGCTTTTTTATGGTAAAGGTTAACATATGCAGGTGTGTTAAGCACTAGTAATCTATCTCTACAAGTTTCTGCATTATAATCACAAGAATGGGTTATTTTCAAATGCCCCTTTCTATGTTAGTTGATTAAATAGTTCAAGAAAATAAAAATCAAACCAAGTCAAGAAAAGAGACACCCTGTATTTTACAATACAATATTAGCAGCAGGATTTTGTTAAACTGAAGGTCAACATTGGGTTTTTATGAATCATACTGGTTCAGCTTTATGAGAAAAATAACCTTTGAACTTCAAGTTTCCAGATGTTAGTATTTGTTGTGTAATGGTCAAAACAGATCCGTAACTGTAACCCACACTGAGAGCTGGCGGGCCTCCATAATCAAACATATAATATTATTTTTTAACTATATCATCATAACTAGGGTGTGTCATATATATGGACAGAGTTTTTCATAAATCTTTACGGCACAATAGTCTCCAAAGGAATCTATGAGAAATTAAATTAATTTTCTTGAGATAATGTGTTTATTTTACTTTACTTTGGCTAGTCTCTTGATAAAACAATTTCCCCTAAGAGATTTAGGAAAAAATCAATAAGCAAATAAAAATTTAGTGTTATATTGGTTTATTCAAATGACTTTAAAGTGGTTGTCTATCCCATGCTTTAGTGCCTCACCTTTACATGAAAATGCACAATAACACAATAAAAATGTGTATGATGTAAGGTTTAATGAAAACTGCCCAAAACCCATTCTCTCTTCGCTCCCATCACTTACAGTTCAGTGTTACCTGAAAATTTGGTCTCTAGAAAACCTTTTGGGGTGGGAAGGGAGAAAGTGTCAGAGTTCAGGCATGTTCTCAGAGGAGGACATAGCAGCTACCTCATTTATAAAAAGAGAAGCCTGCCTCAATCCTTTCTACTGATCTCAGCTGCATATGCAGAAGTGCTTTTCTTACAAATATGTACGCAGTGTGCTTAAAGGTTAATCCATAATGGAATCACAAATAGGACAAAAATCACCATGAACGGAGCTCAGAGGATGTGGGGGTGAAACTAACCATGCATCTTATTGCAACCTGGAAAATATACGAAAACATAATTGTATCTCTTTGTGAGGTCCCACAAAAACACAACCTACTTCTTTAAACCATCAAAAGCACAGTACTTCAGATTGCTTTATTCTGTGACTGAGTCACCCAGTGCTCCATGCAATCCTACAGTGAGTGAAAAGCAAGAATGGAGGGGAGCTGGAAGCCATGGTAGTCATCTGGCAACCTAGGCAGTGTTGTAGAATATTTATTCTATGTTCTATATTTAACATCATTAGTATACATCCCTTTCCATTATTTTGATTTATTCTTTATTTTTTGATAACATGTGGCAACCTGAAGGCAAGAATGCTATTGTGATAGTCATTAAGCAAACACAGAAGAAAATTTATCACCTGTCCCCGAATTATTTATAACCTGAGGATAAAAGCTGAGGATAAAAGACAAATACAAATAGGGAGATGGGAAAGCACCTGGATGGATTCTAATCTTCTTGTCCTGATGGCTATAACCATATCGGAAATGTCTGCTGGCATCCCAGCTAAGGAGACTTGCAAAGGCAATTAAGTCTTTTGGAGATATTTCTGGGATTTTTTTTCTCAAATATGAAGGATTATTTTTAACTTCTCTTCCTATCTCAGCTGCATGTAACAAAAGAGTTCTGTGAACAATAGGCTTAGAGGAGATTGTTTTAAAATTACATAGTCATTCAAGGTTGATAGAACAAATAGCTGTTTCCCCAATCTTTTCTCATGACTGTTAACAAAGTTCATGTAATTCTTAATACTTTTATTTTTTTCTCTCCCTTTGAAAGGCATGTTTGTTTGTTTATTTATTTATTGTTATAGTTTGAGAAACCCACAACAATTTATTGTTGTTCAGACAATTATTCTACCACCCAATGACCCCTCCCCAACCCAGGAAGGGAAATCAGGAAAAAAAACAAGGAAACCAAGGGTTGAAATAGAAATATATTTAATAGGATAAGACTAAATAATTAACATTAATAGTACTAAAGAACCAGTATTGATCCTGATACTGGTATAAAATACACAAGGATTATACTCCGCCAATGATATCAGTATGAAGCTGTGCATTCCCAGCAGTGGACAGCAAATGTCGGACACTGCGAGCGCTACAGCTTTGGGAGAAAGGGAAGGCATCAGGGGTCTGTCACCGGGGCAAGAAGTTCTCTGGATTGCCTCCATCAAGGAAAAAAACTTCATGGCATACTTTCTATTTTATATTGAATGTGATGTTCATGGTATGAAATAATCCTGTTGGCCAGCTTGGGTCAAGTGCCCAGGTCTCACTCCTCCTTGTCCCTGTACCTGGCTAACACAAAAACACTGAGACCTTGAAACTCACACATTGTAGCTGGCTATAAAGTAAATATTTTCATAAATTCAGACATTAGAGTCTTCTAAAAGTGCAACAAAATTCACAGAAACTCATGTAAGGTAAGATAGACTCATGGGCAATCTTATGTATTCCAGCTTACCCCAAGCAACAGTTTTGAACTCACTTTACAGAAACCTTTTAAACGAATACAGTTTGTGTAAATTTTTTTAATGAGAGGATTGATTCATGAAAAAATGCATAAGGTTCATTGTTCAGTGAAATTGTACATCTAATATCAGAAGTATTGAAGAAGAATTTCAGTTTATAAGATTGACATAAGAAAATCAAATAGCTGCTTCTTGCAAATGGAGGCTTGGACTGAGAAATGGAGTATCTGCCATGGCTGATGTTTTAAATTACTAAGAATGTTTTCAGTTCTTGATTATGTTTGGAAAAAGAAGCAAATACGTTGTCAGTCTAAATGTTACCTGCCATAACGTTGTATTGCCATCATAGTCTGGAGATTTTAACAGGAAGATTATTTATATATGCTCTATATTGCATATAATATTTTTATATTTATAAACATCTTATGCCTGTGAATATATTTAAAAGTTACATGAAGTTTGTTACATGAAGTGTTGCCCCCAGTGTTGGAAAAACACCCCTAAAAGGAAGAAGGATGGTTATTTGGTATCCAGACTTGAAAAGAATCTTTTGGCGGTTGTTTTTGGTATTTACTGAAATCCTTGTGCATGTGCATCTGTTTGCCTCTGGAACTGCCTATAAACAGTTTTCTAGTTTGGTTTGAGTTAACTTTCCTTTGCATCCATTCATTTCATTTAGTAAACCATTCCCTTGGATGTACAAGAAAATTTAATAGAAGAGTAAATTAAAGAAAGAAAAGCCTTCCTTATATGAACATTCAAAAGTTTTATGGAAAAATCTACCATGAAGAACTGACTAATTAATTCCACAGTTCTGGCTTGCAATATATATTGAGAAGATTTTCTTGAAGTGTTTATTTGCAGACAATACCAAGACTACACTTCAAACTCATAGCTACCTCATCAGACTACTCCAGGGGGAAAAAAAAAAAAAAAAGTTCTTTTTTTCATTTATTCCAGTAGTGGTGAGCTGGGTGATTTGATATATATATTCTGGAATTTACACACACATGATTTTGCATAACTAATGTGTCTTATTCTTAAGTAAATCTACTCCCTTAACAACTGGCAAGAACCATTTTCTTTTCTTCAGTCTATGGTTGGGTCACTGTGAATCTCACACTATTAATTAGGATGAAAAAGTACTCAAAAGATGTTGGTTAACACAGAAATAAAGCATGTCACCAGCAGGATGCATCAAAGCAAGCATTTTCCCAGAGTTCTGCATCCTAATTCTAATCCGTCCTGTGATTTAATTTGATTGCAATTAGCATCCTCTTTGATAACTTCTTTTCAATATTTTCAGCTACTATAAAAATTATAAACCGATCTAAATTATATCCTCTGATCCAAGTGGAGCTTGAATTTAAACTTCAAGAAGCAGCTTGACATAACTGATTCTTTCCTAGAAGGGAATTTGATAAGTATCCTTCTGAAATACTGGTTTAGACAGAAAATCACGGAAATACATGTTATACGACAAAAGGAATTTCACTTAATCTTAATCCTCTAAATTACTGCTTTCATTTTACAAAAGATAAAGAAATCATGATTAAAACTTAGTTTCTTCTATCATTTCATTCCATTTCAGTAAATAGGCTGACATGGCAGTATAACCGTAGCTGTAACTATGCAGTACACTCCTTTTTCCCCCTTTTATCTGTATCCTCACCTATCTCACAATTTAAATGTAATCAGTAGTCAATCACGTTGCATATATTTTGTAGTGCTTCTGAAGTATCTTCTTTCCCTGTAGGAGATTCTTACTGTTCTTCAGTCGTCTCACCATCACACAGCAGCAATGTGGTCCCGAGAATCTGACTCTGACACATGCGTCCGTTTCAGGAATCTTTACAATAAGATTAATTTCAGATGCTAGTTAGAATGTCTAATTCTTGCTTTTTAAATGAAGTTTGGGGCCCTTATAGAGATTTTTTTGTATTTTGTTAACACTTATCTCCACAACGTTCAGTCACAATTTCTCTAAGCATCCAATCTCCTTGAGTTACATGTACACAGGAAAAATTTGGATTTAATGAAAAAAAAAGATAGCAATACAGGAATTGTACAGAAAAAATGTGGAAAAAACATACCAAAAAATGACCTTTTTTCTTACCTTTCAAAATCAAATAATTTAAAACATAATAACATTTGGGATGGACGTGGAACATCCATATTTTACATGTTTGATTTGGCTGCACTGACATAAACAAGTTCACCATAATATATGGGGGAAAACAGCATGAATTTAGTAATACAATCTAAATGTTATATTAAAGAAAGTACTTTTTCTTCCTGTCTTTCATGTTTGCTAATGTAACACTGTAGCCAGTTAAAGCTAAAAAGTTGGTGTTTTGGCCAAATGCTTAACTTACAGTTCAAAGTCCTGTACCCCACCCCCAAAAAAAAGAAAAACCAAAACCAAAACCAAACCAAACCAAACCAAAAGAAATTAAAAGGTTTATAGAAGACAATAAAGGATGCTCAGATGAAAATGTTTACATTGATCCTAGAACTGGATCATAGGAGTCTGTATGTGATCTTCAGCTGTGAGACAGCTAATATCAAATGAAACAAGACTTTGCTTTCTCTTCTTTCAAAGCCAAATGTTTGTTTTACATTTTTAAATAATTACAATTCTTTACAAATAGTGCATAAATTTCATTTTAAAGACAAGTTTATTGAGCTAGAGCTATTTGATGAAAGGAAAGGAAAATGGGGAGAGAAGTGGATTTCAAAACTACTCCTTTTTATTTAAGAGCTATTTTCACACGGGCATGACCTTTTCCTGGATGGCAAAATCAGTGTTTCATATGCATCTGTGTATCTGTCTTTGAAAAACTACCAGGAAAATTTCTTGAACTTCATGTAATTTCTGAACTCAGAGAGAGTGAAATATTGTGCAGATCCGTTCCAGATACATACACAGCTGAGGAACCTGAAGGTGCACAAGTCCATGGGACCTGATGAGATTCATCTGCAGGTTCTGAGGGAACTGAGAGATGAAGTTGCCAAGCCACTATCAATCATATTTGAGAAGTCATGACAGTCTGGTGAAGTTCCCACTGACTGGATAAGGGGGAACATAATGTCCATTTTTAAAAAGGGAAAAAAGGAAGACCCAAGGCACTAAAAATCAGTCAGGCTCACCTCTGTGCCCAGCAAGATCATGGAGCAGATCCTCCTGGAAACTCTGCTAAGGTACATGGAAAATAAGGAGGTGATCGGTGGCAGCCAACATTGCTTCATTAAGGGCAAATCGTGCCTGACATATTTGGTGGCCTTCTACAATGGTGTTACAGCGTCGGTGGATAATGGAAGAGCAACTGACATAATCTGCCTGGACTTGTGCAAAGCATTTGACACTGTCCCGCATGACATCCTGGTTTCTAAATTGGAGAGACATGGAACTGACTGATGGACCACTCGGTGGATAAGGAACTAGCTGGATGGTCACACTCAAAGAGTTGTGGTCAACAGCTCGATGTCCAAGTGGCAACCAGTGATGAGTGGCATTCCTCAGGGGTTGGTACTGGGCCCAGTACTATTTAACATCTTTGTTGGCAACATGGATGTTGGGATTGACTGCACCCTCAGCCAGTTTGCTGACAACATCAAGCTGTGTGGAGCGGTCAACATGCTGGAGGGAAGGGATGCCATCCAGAGGAACCTGGACAGGCTGGAGAGGTGCACCCATGCAAACCTCATAAATTTCAACAAGGCAGTTTCCTGCATGTGGGCTGGGGCAACCCCAAGCACAAATACAGGCTAGGAGGAGAATATCTTGAGAGCAGCCCTGAGATCAAGGACTTGGGGGTGTCAGTTGATGAGAAGCTCAGTACGAGCTGGCAATGTGCACTCACAGCCCAGAAAGCTAACTATATCCTGGGCTGCATCAAAAGAAGAGTGGCCAACAGGTCAAGGGAGGTGATTCTGCCCTTCCACTCTTGAGAGACGCCAGCTGGAGTACTGCATCCAGCTCTGGAACCCCCAACACAAGAAGGACAGGGACCTGATACAGCAGGTCCAGAGGAGGGCCACAAAGATGATCAGAGGGTTGGAGCCTATGAAGACAGGCTGAGACAGTTGGGGTTGTTCAGCCTGGAGAAGAGAAGACCCCGGGGAGACCTTATAATGGCCTTCCAGTACTTAAAGGGGGCCTACAAGAAAGCTGTGGAGAGACTTTTTACAAGGGCTTGCAGTGATAGGACGAGGGGCAATGCCTTCAAACTGGAAAAGGGTAAATTTAGATTAGATATCAGGAATAAATTTTTCACTGTGAGGTTAGTGAGGCACTGGCACAGGCTGCCTAGAGAAGGTGTGGATGCCCCATCCCTGGAAGTGTTCAAGACCAGGCTGGATGGGTCTTTGAGCAACCTGGTCTGGTGGGAGGTGTCCCTGCCTATGGCAGGCGGGTTGGAACTAGATGATCTTTAAGGTCCCTTCCAACCCAAACCATTCTATGATTCTATGACATCCTAGTGCTGGCTGAGCTGACAACAGTGGAGCTTAAGGACTGGATTAGAACAACACTGAAATGAACCTGACGCACGGTACCCTAGGCTTAATCATTTGACCCATGTTCAAAACTTTCTGGTTGTGCCTACAAGTGTGTTGCTGTAAATACAGCTCCTCCTCGCCTTCCCTGGAAAAACAATGTTACCTCTATATTTATATCCTTACCATATAGCTGAGCAAGTGTGGCACGCAACATGACATCGAGCGGTAACCCACCCAAACACATAATAACATGAGTCTTCTTCCTTCAGCACATGACTCAATGTTGTACCAAAAAACAGTTAAAAGCTTTTTCAGAACATGATGAATGCTATTTTCATCATGAACTAAAATATTTATTTTGGTTTTATTTTTCCCACACTATTAATTCACTAGTAATTTCCTAAAATCTTGTTCCAAATCAAAAAAGAAAACAGAATCCCAAGTTATGCTATTTTTCAAATAAAACCACAAGCCCTGCAACAAGCAAAGCAAAAAAACAGCCAACCAGCCAATCAAAAAATCTTTTCCAAATTTGTTTCTAATCTTGATTCTTTAGGTTTAGTATTTCGCTCAAACATTATTGTGCTTATAATCCAAAAAGACTGGTTTCTCCATTAAAGGTAAAGTGCTTTTACAGCCTGAGTAGACTAATAATTTGGAGAAAAGAGGTATTTTTAAGGCCCAGTATGAATCAGATTATTTGTCTACACATTTTTGTTTGTTTGGGAATTTGTGAGGAGAGATTGCTGTTTGATGGCTCTGTCAGAAATAATTTTTTTAATGGAAGGAGGTAACAGATGACAGGCCACCATGAAAAGACTACCCCAAACTGTATTCTCTGGCTAATTTGCAATGGCTGCTAGCCAAAGTACAGGAATTTCCATACTAGAGAGAGCTATTTGGGGGTCTGATATCCACACCGAGAGTTCAAGGGACACAAAACAAGGAAGTGAATAAGAATAGGGAAGGCCCATATAGATTTCAGGAGCTGTAGTTTTTACTTGCATCAGGGAGAAGTCATCATGATTCTGTTCAAGAACACAGCTATTTTGAAGGGGATAGAGAAAGTTCTGTTGCATTAGCAAATATAAGGTGGCAAAAAAAGCCTCTGTCAAGTCCATGCTCATTAATTACATTGCCATTCACACAAAGGATATATATGAAGAATATATAGACACTATTTATATAGAATGTATAGACACTGGTAGGTAGAATTCATTTCACAAATCTTAAATACCTAAAATATTTATATCTGCAGCTTAAGTACCCACTTTGCTATCCTTTGCTATCAGTGCGTAACTAAGCCTCTTTAGGGAGCCATTCATTTTATCTTAAGATAAACATATATAATAGGTATCACAACAAGAAAGAGAACACCAGATAACATGACACTGACAAGGGCAATTTATTAACTTGACCATCTAAGGGACAGGCTGCGTCATGAAAAGCTTTACACAGACTCACACAGACAAAACTGAGACCACAACAATTACCTCACCAGTGGGCTGACACAGCTGAGCCTAGGGGAAACATAACATTAGCTTGGACCAGTCCAAGCATCATGCTCCGGCTGGTGACTGGGTACCAACACATAGTTGGTACACTGTGTGTACCTTGCTTCTCTACATGGTGCTGGATGTTGGATGTCCATGTAACAGTTCTTCGCTCCAGTCTCTCTTAAGGGGCAGGGAGGAGGTTGTAGGCACAGGCTGCCAATTAAATCAGTCCATGAGGAGACCGTGACATAGTTTTTCAGCAGTTTCAGGTGTTTTTCTTCTGTTACGTGTCAATCCATAGTCTATACCGAGCCTCATTGCACTCAGTTTTGGTTGCATTGTCCTATCTGGCATTGCACAGTGTACTCAGATAGTCCATTCTTGATGCTCTTATGAAAGCAGGTGGGATGAGAAGTACTCTAAGGGGATCTCTCTCTTTCTACCCACTATTAAAGAAACCTGAGATATCTCATATGTAGATGTCCATGAAGTACATGCATACAACTAAATGAGATGAATCCACTGCCAATGTGATTAGCCCTTTGAAGATATTGGTATGGAAGCCAATATATTTATATAAGGAACTCAAACAGAGTTTTAATCTTTTATTTTTTTCTGAAAAAGCCAAGGTTATTTTTAAGTTGTAATAAGGCAACCAGATCAAGGATGGCAACTAGATCAAGTCATGCTGTGCTCAGCAGTGTCCCTAGTTTTTTATTAGTTACGCAGAAATTGAGAGAGAAGCCAGTGGAAACTGCAATCACTTTTCTCAAGCAGCAATCCTAAAGGATGCTGTGAAATTTTCTGCCAGATATATAAATCTCATCACATAGAATGTATATTTTGGTTACTGCCATTTTAAAGAGAAGCTTATCTTGTGATGTTGGCATTAATGGCCATGTCAATGGTAGAAAACCAATTCTATTCACGCTTTACTTCTTATTTACTTCTTTCTTAATAGCCAGAGACATAGAGATTTAAAATGTTAATGCTTTCAGTAGTTCAACTGACAAATAAAAAAGAAGGAATAGCAACCAGTTTTCTTTTTCTGACCTCTTTCCCTCATGCTGCCAGTTTAACAAATAATGCCAGCTGCTACTTAAATTAAATTGAAACATTAAACTAGATTTTAATTAAAACTGTTTTCCAGTACATGTCATACTTTGCATGTGGCATGGAACACAGCTCGTGAAACTGTTCCAGGATACAATTTGAAAGCTTTGAAACATGAAAATGAGTTAAGAAGAACCATCTCTCCAGCCCCACTCCCTCAGGAACAAAGGATATTTAGGAACAATAAGGTGAAAGAGTCAAAGCTCAGTCAATAAGGAAAATATCACTACAGCATTTTGAGGGAGTTAAACCTTGTTTCATTGCTGTATGAAGCTGTGCAGACCAGGGCTTCTGACAGTTCACCTTGCCACCCCCAGGGCTGCACTGACAGGTGCAAGTGGACTGCACAATATCTTTTGGACAGTCAACAAAATCAGGAAGAGATGAAGTAAGCATTTTCAAGGTTATAGTACTATATTCTTGCCCAAGGGGATCCTCCTCAGGGAAAGAGAGGTCATTCAATATGATCTGATATATTTTTTCCAAAAACTGGTGTATAATTATTATTTCAGCTGAAATAAAGTTTTTCCAGGCTCAGATAGGAGTGGTGTGAACTCCATTGGGAAATGTGAATACCTGCTTCAGACCGAACTTTGATTTGTGTGAATAATGTAGTCTCGTCTCTGTATCTTAGTCATGTATTTTACTGTCCCATTTGTATTTATTCAGTAGATCTCTAAGAGCAATCAGCTTTGTCTTACTACTTTCTTTCTGTCATATTTTTCCCTCTTCCATTTTCGATGTCCATTTCTCTCTCACTGTTTCTGACTTCTCCTTTTTTCTTGTGTTGTGTCTTCCAATGTCTATTGCTCCATACAAATCTTGTCCGTGTCTTCATCCCTATGAGGAAGGAAACAATCCAATTAGTTTAATAGCTACAATAGCATGCCAAAGACCAGCTAAGATCAGGGGCTTAAATATCAGAAATGCACCTGAATGTTCATTTCAAAGACTCTGTATCTTGGCTGCCACTGAGTTAAAACATGGAGAATTGAACCAATTATCTATAGATTATAGCTATAGCAGAACGTTTTGTTTCCCTGGGAACTAAAGACCGCCCTTGTCATCTTGTAAATTTTGGTGCGCCTCCCACCTCAGTAAAGTACCCATTTAGGGCAGAATTCATTGCACCAATAGGTCATAACCTGGGCATGTAGTATGAGCAGATTTGTTTGGATCCCCTTTTAATCCATGGATAGAGAGGTGAATACACCTAGCTCTCCGCTGGAGTAGATGTAAGCTATATGTTATACTTTTAAATGAGGTTATTCTCATTCTTGCTATTCTAGTCAGGCAAAGGACTTCAAAGTAAACAGGTCAGTAGAAGGGAATTGCAGTGTTACACAGCGTAACAAAAAGGGATCAAAAAAGAAGCAGTCCAGTACCCTCTTTACTTCTCTACTCCCAGCACATCAGCACCAGGACATCCTCCTTCACTTTACCTCAAACAGCAAAATATTTGTTCTTGTTTGTTTGCTTACAAAGTGTATATAAGTCCTCATCAACACTGGAAAAGTTTGCAAAATCACAGGTTACTGAGCTTAAAACTAGATAATCCCATTCGCACATAGCAGCACAGACATTTTTATAGGATGGTTGTGCTCTAACTTATCACCACTTCACTTGCTAAATAAAAACCAAATAACTTTGTCCAGATGATTTTCCATTCTGAGGCAATAGTTACAGGTAATATTTTTTTCTTGTTACATATGTAGGGGGAAAAAAAAGGAAAAGAAATAACTGGAGCCAAGTTAGTTCACATGCTTGGTTATAATAAGTTTTAAAAAAAAAGAAAAGAAACTTTTCCTAAAAAGTTCTCCTACCTATTTGTACTCTGAAAAGTTTTAAAATACACTTTCCTGTCTTGTCACGTTTCAGAATGAAAGCACTATTTGCATAGAGCAGTCCCTTAGAAGCACAAGGACTAGACTTATTCACAGTCACACTCACAAAACATAAGTATACTGTTACAGTAGCTCTAAATTATGTCACATATTTTCACAAAGCTCTTCCTTATGGATACTGAAGAAAGCAGAAAGACACTGTGATGAGTGGTTGCTTTTAAGTCTGACACACTATTTTCAAAAAGTTAGGTCAGATCATCTCATAGATTTCAGATACTCTCCTCTTAAATAAGTCTTCTGTACGATAGCAAGGAATCAAATTAAACACATTTATAACTTTTGAGATAATTAGAATCAGTATTTTAACAGTCTCATGCATCGTACGGCACCACAGAAGTTTACCTAAACCATAAAGTCTTTCTAATATTTGAGGTCTTGCTACTGTTCCCTTTAAGGCTAGTGAAAAATTTCCACTCAGATAAATTACTGTGTCCAGTTCTGGGCTCCCTGGTTCAAGAAGGACAGGGAACTGCTGGAGAGGGTCCAGCAAAGAGCTACAAAGATGATTAGGGTATTGGAACATCTTTCTTATGAGGAAAGGCTGAGGCACTTGGGTCTTTTTAGTCTAGAAAAAAGAAGACTGAGGGGGGATCTTATCAATACTTATAAATACTTAAGGGGAGGGTGCCAAGTAGCTGGGAACAGTCTTTTTTCAGTGGTGCCCAGTGACATAACAAGAGGTAATGGGCACAAACTTGAACATAGGAAGTTCCATCTTAACATGAGGAGGAACTTCTTTACTCTGAGGGTGGCGGAGCACTGGCACAGGCTGCCCGGAGAGGTGGTGGAGTCTCCCACGCTGGAGACATTCAAAACCCACCTGGACGCCGTCCTGTGCAACTGCTGTAGGTGTCCCTGCTGTGGCAGGGGGGTTGGACTAGATGATCTCCAGAGGCCCCTTCCAACCCTGACCATTCTGTGATTCTGTAATTCTGTGAAATGGATGAAGTATTGTGTATTAAGCTAGGTTGTTGTCTCTTTTATCTCCCATCAGGAAGTATTTTATTGTGGAAGTGTCTCTAAAGTGAAATTTGAAAAAAAATCCCCACATCCGCACCCCCCATTCCCCCCAAAAAAAAACAACCAAAAAAACCCCCAAACCTCTTAAAAGGCTCTTTAAAAATAAATAAATAAAATACATGTAAAAATAAAGTCTGTGTTTACTGTTTCTTCCAAAGTCCTTTTATTTAAGAGCATGTTCAATGCTATTTTTAGGTATACTGAAACAGCTATAGACAATAAGTTAGTAATTTCTCCAGACTGTTAACTCAGTCTTAAGGGGTTACCTCATCTGTAGCAGGATAACTAGATGTTAGGAAGTTTCCTAGAACCATTTTATTTCATTATTCTGTCCTTCTAAACTTTTAATTTTTAACAAAAATTCAATTGGATTTCTAAGAGTATTTTAAGTGCTAAGGAAAAGAAAGATAATCTTTTCTTTCAGGACTGTCTAAAAATGGAAAACAAAAAATTATTTTAGGCATTCGTTATATTTTTTCAAAGTAAACACAAGTTCCCCAAATGTTTCAAAGGTCTTGAAGATTAGTAAAAAAAAGAAACCAACCAACCAAATAAGCATCCTCATTTTTTTCTTCAGTCTAGAATCAGATATGTACACTGAGGCTCACTGGTTTCGCACTTTTCAATGCCAGGAAGCATAAAATTTGAGGTAGGGATTTGGAAGCAGTTGCACATATTATCAAAGATAGAGGGTTTTTTTAGATGACTGATACTAACCAACAACTGGCTAATTAGGAGACATTTATTCTGTGAATCACAGAAACACCTTTGTAGTACTGTAGTTTGTGTATGTACTTCTCTAAAGCATCAGCATCAAATAACACAGCACTGGTCAGTAATATGCATCAATAATGACAGATTTAGAAGTGTTGAGTTCAGGGAAGAGTGACCATACAGGCAAAGCTAGAGGCATAGCAGCATATCACTTTGAAATGAGTCCCATCAATGCTGGTAAATACATCATGGCCTGGAATTTGAAATTATATGCTACACACAGAACATATATGCTTCAGAGTCATTATTTTACAGAGGGAAGTTAGATTTCTAATTTTGGACAAAGTTTGCACTTGTGAAGAATGAATATGTGCATGAAGTGATTAAGAAATCAACGGTTTAGTCAAAGACATAAACAGAAAATATCAAAAGGCTGGAAACTAAACTAGGCAAATTGTGACTGGAAATAAAAGGTCCAATTTACGTACTTACCTTGGATGAGTAACTAACTAGAAAACCTGAATTCCAAGAGATATGGTCTAGTCATTAATTTAAATCTGGTTCTTAGGCTGTTCTTTGTTCAGTGGAGAATGTATGCAGAGTTATCTGTTCCTGTGCCTCCACACTCTCCACAAGTTGATGTTAAGGAAGAATGAGACCATAGGCTCACTATTGTATGTTATCTGTTGTCTTTTTTCCCTCTTAGCTCAAAGAAATTGAGCAAAGCCTATAGTCACCATGTACAGAAATCACAGAGACAGCCACTCCAGGAAGAGATGTAGGAGATAAAATAATTGTTAGAAATAAAAGTCACCTGTGCAAGAATAATATTGGTTGTGGCTGGGACAAAGTTTGTTTTTCTTCATAGTAGCTTGTATGGTGCTGTGTTTTGGATTTGTGATGAAAACAGTGTTGATAACACACTGATGTTTTAGTTATTGCTGGACAGTGCTCACACAGTGTCAAGGCCTTTGCTGCTTCTCACACCACCCCACCAGCAAGTAGGCTGGTGGTCCACAAGAAGCTGGGAGGGGACACAGCCGGGACAGCCAACCCCAGCTGAGCAAAGGATTATTCCATACCATATGATGTCTTGCTCAGCAATAAAAACTGGGGGAAGGAGGAGGGAGGAATGGGAGGATGTTCAGAGTTATGGCATCTGTCTTCCCAAGTAACCTTTACACATGATGGAGCCCTGCTTTCCTGGAAATGGCTGAACACCGGCCTGCCCACTGGAATTAGTGAATGAATCATAGAATCATAGAATCATAGAATCAGTGAGGTTGGAAGGGACCATTAAGATCATCAAGTCCAACCGTTAACCTACACTGATTTAAAAACACCCACTTCTATACCATGTCCCTAGGCATCTCATCTACCCTTTTCTTAAACACCTCCAGGGATGGTGAATCCACCACCTCTCTGGGCAGCCCATTCCAATGTTTAATAACCCTTTGAGTGAAAAAATGCTTCCTAATATCCAATCTAAACCTGCCCTGACATAACTTGAACCCGTTTCCTCTTGTCCTATCACTTGCCACGTGGGAGAAGAGGTCAGCCCCCATCTCTCTAAAACCTCCCTTCAGGTAGTTGTAGAGGGTGATAAGGTCACCCCTCAGCCTCCTCTTCTCCAGGCTAAACAACCCCAGCTCCCTCAGTCGTTCCTCATAAGGCTTGTCCTCCAGACCCCTCACCAGCCTGGTAGCCCTTCTCTGGACACGCTCCAGCACCTCAATGTCCTTCTTGTAGTGAGGGGCCCAAAACTGAACACAGTACTCGAGGTGAGGCCTCACCAGTGCCGAGTACAGGGGGATGATTACTTCCCTACTCCGGCTCACTACACTATTCCTGATGCAGGCCAGGATGGTGTTGGCCCTCTTGGCTGCCTGGGCACACTGCTGGCTCATACTCAGCCGGCTGTCCACCAACACCCCCAGATCCTTCTCTGCCAGGCAGCTTTCGAGCCACTCCGCCCCCAGTCTGTAGCACTGCATGGGGTTGTTGTGACCCAAGTGCAGGACCCGACACTTGGCCTTGTTGAACCTCATACCATTGGCCTCAGCCCATCTGTCCAGCCTGTCCAGATCTCTCTGCAGGGCCAATCTACCCTCAAGCAGATCAACACGCCCCCCCAGTTTAGTGTCGTCTGCGAACTTACTGAGGGTGCACTCAATCCCCTCATCCAGATCATTAATAAAGATATTAAAGAGAACCGGTCCCAGCACCGATCCCTGGGGGACACCACTTGTCACTGGACACCAACTGGATTTAACTCCATTTATCACCACTCTCTGGGTACGGCCATCCAACCAGTTTTTTACCCAGCGAAGGGTACACCTGTCCAGGCCACGAGCAGCCAGTTTCTCCAGTAGAATGCTATGGGAAACGGTGTCAAAAGCCTTGCAAAAGTCCAGGTAGACAACATCCACAGCTTGTCCTTCATCCACTAAGCGGGTCACCTCATCATAGAAGGAGATCAGGTTTGACAGGCATGACCTGCCTTTCACAAACCCATGCTGACTGGGCCTGATCACCTTGTTCTCCTGCATGTGCCGTGTGATGGCACTGAGGATGATCTGTTCCATGACCTTCCCAGGCACCGATGTCAGACTGACTGGCCTGTAGTTCCCCGGATCCTCCTTCCGGCCCTTCTTATGGATGGGTGTCACATTTGCCAACCTCCAGTCGGCTGGGACCTCCCCGGTTATCCAGGACTGTTCATAAATGATGCAGAGTGGCCTGGTGAGCACTTCCGCCAGCTCCTTCAGTACCCTTGGATGGATCCCATCCGGCCCCATAGATTTGTGCACCTCCAGGTGCTGAAGCAGGTCCCTCACCATTTCCCTTTGGATTACAGGGGCTTCATTCTGCTCCCCATCCCTGTATTCTAGCTCAGGGGTTAGGGAACTCAAGGAACAACTGGTCCTACTGCTGAAGACTGAGGCAAAGACGGCATTAAGTACCTCAGCCTTATCCTCGTCCTTAGTCAATACGTTACCAGCCTGGTCTACTAGAGGACAGAGATTATCCTTAGTCCTCTTTTTATTGCCAATATATTTATAGAAACTTTTTTTGTTGTCCTTGACAACAGAAGCCAGGTTTAGTTCTAGCTGGGCTTTGGCCTTCCTAATTTTTTCCCTACATAGCCTCACTACCTCTTTGTAGTCCTCCTGAGTGGCCTGCCCTTCTTTCCAAAGGCCATATATCCTCTTTTTTTCCCTAAGCTGCAACACTAGCTCCCTGCTTAGCCAGGCCGGTCTTTTTCCCCGACGACTTGTCTTCCGGCACATGGGGACAGCCTGCTCCTGCGCCTTTAGGACTTCCTTCTTGAAAAACATCCAGGCTTCCTGGGCTCCTTTGCCTGGAGGACTGCCTCCCAGGGGACTTTTTCAACCAGGCTCCTGAAGAGCCCAAAGTCCCCCCTCCGGAAGTCCAAGGTGGCAGTTCTGCTGACCCCCTTCCTTGCTTCTCCCAGAATTGAGAACTCTATCATTTCGTGATCACTGTTGCCAAGACGGCCTCCGACCATCACATCCCCCACAAGACCTTCCCTGTTGACAAACAACAGATCCAGCAGGGCACTTTCCCTAGTTGGCTCTTTCACTAACTGTGTTAAGAAGTTATCCCCAGTACCTTCCAGGAACTTTCTAGACTGTTCCCTCCCTGCTGTATTGTATTCCCAGCAGATGTCCGGCAAATTGAAGTCACCCACGAGGACTAGAGCTCGCGACCTTGAGACTTCTCCCAGCCGTTTATAGAATATTTCATCTGCCTCCTCATCCTGGTTGGGCGGTCTATAACAGACTCCTACTACAATATCTGCCTTGTTAGCCCTCCCCCTGATCTTTACCCATAAACACTCAATCCCATTATCACCATCTTCTAATTCAAAGCATTCATAACACTCCCTGATATATAGGGCCACACCCCCGCCTCTTCTTGCTCGCCTATCCTTCCTGAAGAGTCTATAGCCATCCATGGCAACATTATAGTCATGAGAGTCATCCCACCATGTTTCTGTGATGGCAACTACATCATAATTACCCTGGTGCACGATGGCTTCCAGCTCCTCTTGTTTGTTGCCCATGCTACGTGCATTAGTGTATAAGCACTTCAGGTGGGTTATAGGTCCTTTCTCCTTTTTACTAGAGGGAGCTAAAGTTCTGCTATCCCCAGACATCTTCCTAAGGAGCCCGGTTACACCCAATTCTTTATCTAGCTTTGCCTACACACGCAGCTATTACTTTGACTGTTAACCTGTCTTTACCTGAATCCTTGAGTTTTCTCACTTTTACCCTTTTGAGTCTCTCCCTCATACCACTGCAAGGGAGTGAGAGAGTGGCTGTGTGGTGCTTAGCTGCCTACTGGGGTTAATCCACAACACCCTCCCATCACCAATAGCCCTACAACCTGATCTCCTGAGCAAGTCAAAACTCCAATGTTTAAAACCCCCTGTTATTCATAGGATAAAGAGCTTGCAGAGGCAATATTCACTGCATTTTACCTGGGTGCAGCAAAAGAAAGCAAGTAAGCTTGGATTTAGGATAGTCCCTGGAAGAAAACTAGCTTCTTTTGGTTTATAACCTAATAAATGCTTGAGAGAATTAAAAAACAAGAAAACACCTACAGCTTGAGACAGGACTAGAGTTAGTTTTAGCTACTGCTCAGTTAAAAAATAACAATATACAGAGCCAAATAATCCATTCCTATATCTGCATACTAATTGGTATGCAGTTTATTGTTTATGATTGCGATCTTCAGTAATTATGACTCCATTAATAGTTCTCTCTAGGTGTTATAAAGTCGCAACTATTCAATGGTGTTAAAGAACATAATATTTTTTCCTGATCCTTAATCCAAGATAAAGCCTTGTATCATTTGATGCATACATCTCACTTTCCTGTCAATTTGATGTTTGTTTGCATGATCACTGTAGAATCAAACTTTATGGGGTGAAGCGTAAAGCACCACTTAAATAAAACAGACCTTGATTACATCTGCCCACCTCTTACTCATCAGGCGTGAGCTGAAAACAAAGAAACTATTAATAGAGAAACTTATGTAACTACTACAGACTTCACACATTTGTAATCCATTGGGAGCAGGAGACCAAAGGGTGATAGAAGTCTCACTAATTGGCCTTCGATGTAAAGAAAGTTAAAGAAATTGACCACCAAGCCACTTAATTGCTGCATCCATTTACATTTTATACTCATAGCATAATTCAGAAAGCAATGAGTAGCTAAACCAGAAGCTCCTTAGGGAGGGAAACATATATATGAACAAATGCTGGACACAGTGCAGAAGGATGAGTCCAAGGTGGAACTACTACATTGGGGGGGCAGGCTGTCAGCCAGCACCCAACTCATCCCATGCTCAGGATGAATGTCCTAATACCTTCAATCTATGGAGCATCCTACCTTTAACCAGACCAGAGCACCTTTGGTCGGCATGCATGTGTAGTAAGTGCATGTTGTAGAACAGAAATCCTGGGATAGAAATCACTGTCCACCTGACATAACCATCCTGTTCAATAAATACATTTTAGATTATATGTCAGAGGCTGTTGTGGTTGTCATCTAGTGGCCACCCTACTCAAATTCCCCCATGACACAGACATAAGATATTAAGGCTATAATCGAATAAACAGATTTAATCAGTAATAAACGTCTCATCTCACTAACCGTGGGATGTTTGTCTCTGTCCTTTAGTATTTGTTTGAATCTCAGATTTTAGCATTCTCTAGGAAAGCATTCTCTGGCCAAAATACCACAGGGTTTTAGATGTAGATTTTGCTATCTGTTTCTTCCAGTCCATATTTTTAAGCCCTCAGGGGTCAACTATGCGAGGAAATAAACTTTGAAGTACTCCTAGTTCAGCATTTGCACACAAAGAAAATTCTATATATGGAAAAAGGAGAACAGACTCTGCAAACTGCACAGATTAATTTTAAACTCAGCCCTAGTCTAAAAAATTGTGTAATGATAGCTGTTATCTCTGTATTGTCCTTCAATTTTCTGTCATTAAAAAGTTGCACAAAGGGATTTTCGTTATGTCCTTCAGGAAATAATTCTGCATTCAATGGGAGACAAAAAGGAATGAAAAAAGAGCATATAGAAACTTTGATTGCAGCATAATTTAGACTGGAAAAGATCACTGGATATCATCCTATTCAAACCCACACTTAAAACACTGCCTACCTTAAAGTTATGTTAGGTTAGTTCAGGATGTTGCCCCATCAAGTTTTGACTATCTTAAAAGGCTGCAGATCACACAGCCTTTTTGAGAAACCTGTCCTAATGCTTGTCTCCTGACACCAACTCTGAAGGATTCTTCTTTATATCTAGTGGGAATTTCCTTTCCTGCATCTTTTTCTTTTGTTCTGCACCTCAAAGAAAAGGTTGGCTCCATCTTCTTTGTAACCATGCATATATTCACTACAGAAATGAATACAAACTTCTAGATTCACAGTAGGTTAATAATAGAAAAAAGGGAAATTTCTGAATTCCAGACTCTAGTAGAATGTACTTGGTGTGAAACAGTGAAACACAAAGCCTGGTCTCTTATTGCAGAGACTAAAATTCCCTGCAATTCCAGGAGGGTGCAGTATCCACTATTACAAATTTAAGACATATTATTCCAAAGTGCAGAGGTTCAAGGGTCAGACCGATAGCATCCACGCCGGTGCTGCTTAGTTAAGACACTGGACAGAGAGACATGCAGCTTCCTCGCTACCTTTTGTCTTTCTGCCTTATGTGACAGCAACCGTGTGGTGGCCTTCAGGGTGGCGTTGTCAGGCAGCAGCATCAGGGGCTGTGGATGGCAAGTTGCGGGGGGCTACAAAGCAGGTGGGCAGTCACCACTCCAAGCACAGTCCCACAGCTCCCGATCCAGGCGAGCAGAGCTAGCTGGTGACAACAATGAATGTCTGGTGAACATCGGGCAAAAGTGAGGCAACAAATCCAGTCTGAAGTGAATCCAGGAACCCCAGGTCGTTCAGAAACAGGACTGGAGACATGTACATTTAAAACATAGCTCAGGTTTGATGGAATGCTCAGGCAAGGCTCCCCAGGATCATTATGGCTTATTAGTGCCCCCAGGACCCTGCTGGTGACTCAAGACTCTGAATCTTGATAGTCACCTTGTGTTTGGAGTGTACAAATTTACTCTTCTCAGTGTTTTTTTTTTTATGTGGGGATTGCGATGACTCGTGCTTATACTTGCTGACTTCTGTGTACATCTACTTCTTTCTGTATTTACACCCTGTGAGAAATACAGGAATTTCCATCACAGAGCAGTTTACATGAGCAGCAAGCTTTGCTGTGTCTAGGTACATTCCTGCTGAGGTGCCTGTATTTCTGCCTAAGACCCCTAACAGAGCATCCTACCCTCTGAGGCTACCTGTTTCTCAGCACCCTGTGTCATGCCTCAGGACCAGTAGGACCTCCAACAAGTGACGCTGCCAAGACTGGGTCTGGACTCTCAGAGACTGTCCCTGTTTTCCAGAGCCAGCAATTTGACTAAGATGAAATTGACTTTGAAAAATCACTTCAATAATAAAAAAGCTAATATTTATTTGGATAAAATATTTGATGAGCATTATGTTATTATGCTGACAGAAATTATGACTGGCTCATGAATAATTCAGAAGAACACAACAAATTAATTTTGTTGAATAATTTGACAACAAATAATTCAGCTAACTGAAAATCATATAAATCTCCCACAAAATCCACATCTGTTTGTGCTGGAAATGTTTGATATAGGAATAGATATTCCCAGGGAGAAAGCTCATATCACTGTTAAATGGTAGATGAGTTCATATGCATTTGAAAAGAATGCATAGATTTTTAAAAATATAAACCAACATGGATATTTAATTAATTATGATAAATCAACAAGAAGAAGCAACAAACAAAAGAAAAGACAGTTTGAGACTAAAAATTAAATTTAGCTAAATAGAATTAGATATCAAACTCCTTGAAATGTGAAAATGACTGTTTCACTTAATTTTTTTAAAATAGTATGCATTTACGAAGTAAAACATGTAAGCAAAAGGACAACAGCGAATGGCATAAGTGACCTTAAAAAAGCTGAATAATATTGTGTCTAAGGCTGTGAAGCTGGCCTCGCAGGAGCCAGAAAACATATGTAGCTAAAGTAATTTAGATAAATATTGCAATGTAGTGTTTGATACACTTGCAAAACCTCAACGTGTCATTGCCAAAATGTAAACTGCAGCGTAGTGTGATACCGGTATAATGCACATTCTGTTGCAGTAGGTTTGACTTGTTTTTCAGGATTGTTTTATACAACACATTGTCTTGATTTGATAGAAATGTCATTTCACTTCATTTCCTATATCCAGACATGGGAAATTTATTGAATTCAGGCTCTCAAATATAGTATTCATTTTGTTTAGGTTTAGCTAGAGTTATTGCGTGAGAGGTGAACGATTGCTAGCAGACTACTTCTACAATTTCTGGACTTTGTTATAAATACACCTACACTAGTCTATGCATAGCAGCCATTTTTGCACTCAGTAGAATTACACCAAGAATGTCTTACCGGTAAAATGAAATCAAATTACGGTACTGACTTTTTAAATGCACTAGACACGTGTATGTTCTTACCTGCGTGTATGTGTGTGTGTGTATGTGTATATCTCATAAAGCTTGATTCTACAAGAACTGAGAATTATGCATATGACCCAATAAGCCACCTAAATGCATATCTAATTTCTCTGGAACTTCAAAGGTACTAGTCATGCTTAAAGTTATGCAGAAGCTTAAGTGTTTTTGGTGAATCAGAGCCAGAGTATTCACCACCTTGCAGGAATAACCCTTAATCACTGAACTTCAGAATGTACATTTTAATAGACTTTTAAATGGATTTGGGATCAAATGAAAAACTCAGATCTGAATACCCACAGCTTTGGGAAAGCTCTACTAGGATTTGCATATTGAAACAAAACCCAGAGTTATGAGACTAAAAAAGGAGACACTAGCTAATTCATAAGTTCAAAAGGAACATTTTATTAATTTTTTGTTGAAGGCTTTCAGATATTATGTTCGGGCACAGCACAGGCTGTTTATAAAAATTCATGTGACGAGGGCATGCTCTTGCAATGTGCCATATCAGCACACTTAAGGGCAGTATTACCTGATTCAGCCATTTAATGGACTACTTGTAAAACAACAAACTTGATTCTCCACTGCGGCTACCTTCTCATCATGTCCCTGGTGGTCTTAACATATAAAATTCAGCATGAACAGTCAGCCTTAGGTTAAGAAGTGTTCAGTTACAAACTAGGCAGAAGCGCTTCTTTGACTCATTTGGGAAGACAATTGTCTGAGCTCGGCTTGTAGCTTCAAGAAGTTGGGAGGCTTCTGAGGTACAGAACACAGAGTGCTTTTATGTTTTTAGGTGTGAGTTTACAGCAGTTCTGCAGAGGATTAGGCACTAAGAACAAATGGGTAGGTAGATTAAGCTCTCTTAGCTTTCTTCATCGATCCATAACTGACCATAACAAGCAGCATTAATCCTTGTTAAGCTATAGGAATATTAAGAAAAAATGCATACTTTACAAACAAAATTGGCATGCAGAATCTAAATCTGAGGCTGAAACTTCAGTGACCATCTCTCCCATTTCCTATGAAAAAAACCCAACAAAATAGTGAAAGCATCCAGGCATCTTCCTATGATTCTTTTTTTCTCTTTGAAAATGCAAATTTATTTATCAAATAGAATTTTAAGGAAATTAGTAGGTTAGTGAGAGCAACTATAAATAGGAGAAAGAGATCTTGCAGTCTGCCAGTCTGGTGCCTAGAGTGAAAATCTGGTGAATAAGTGTGGCACTGTTGCAATAGTAAAAACAAAACTCATAGCACAGAGTCTCAGAACAGAAGGCATTTTAAGAACATAGCTGCTAATTTCGCATTAATATTCAGTGATATTTTAAAATTACTATGGATTTTGGAACAGATGATCATTTTGATTAGTTTGCAATATATAGGAAAAATGATACATAAGAGTTTCACAGGTCTGGTGATACTGATATCACATGAAGTGAATATTCTTCACAGTAACTACAGAATTATTGTAAACTTATCATATTTCCAGATCCTTTTGCTCTTGTTCATACAGAACTGGAAGATACCAACTGTGCTACTATATTTTTTTCAATTTTACTATAGAAATAGATAAATAACATCTGAACTTATGTGTAGGTGTTGTGGTTTAACCCTGGCCAGCAGTGAAGCCCCATAGAGCCACTCACTCACTCTCCCCTCCCCCCACAGTGGGATGGGCAAGATAATGATGGGGAAGATGAAGAATCAAAAGTAAGAAAACTCTGAAAGACAGTAATGGAAAAGCTGTGTGCTTAAGCAAAGCAAAATGAGTTCATTCACCACTTCCCATGGGCAGGCAGGTGTTCAGCCATCTCCAGGAAAGCAGGGCTCCAGCATGCGTAATGGCTGCTTGCAAAGACAAACACCATAACTCTGAACATTCCCCCATTCCTTCTTCTTCCCCCAGCTTTTATTGCTGACCAAGATGTCATATGGTATGGAATATCCTTTTGGTCCATTGGGATCAGCTGTCCCAGCTGTGTCCCTCCCAGCTTCTTGCGGACCCCCAGACTACTTGCTGGCAGTGGAGCATGAGAAGCAGAAAAGGCCGTGTTGCTGTGTCAGCACTATTCAGCAATAATTAAAACATCAGTGTCTTATCAACACTGTTTTCATCATAAATCCAAAACATAGCAGTAGCATTCGGCATCTGACTTTCTAAGCAGTATTTACTGAGGTCAAGTT
Source organism: Pluvialis apricaria (assembly GCA_017639485.1). Lineage (NCBI taxonomy): Eukaryota > Metazoa > Chordata > Aves > Charadriiformes > Charadriidae > Pluvialis > Pluvialis apricaria. The sequence goes on from CM030007.1 coordinate 176,050,839, forward strand.
GAAACTAGGTAGATATTTTAAGCAGGTTATAGTGGAAGTTACTAGGGAAGGTGAAAAATTGTTTTTTCTATGTAATGTTATCACGCAAAGACAGCTGGAACAGTTGTACAGGGTGATGGAACTCACACCACAAGAAAATGCCCTAGGTACACAGGAAGATTACCCCAGAGCCAGCTATGAGTATGGTTCTCAGAAATTTAAAATCAACAGATTATTCTGATGCCAAACTTACCTGTTGTGTAACAAATCCATGCATAAACAGATAATCTCTTTAATAAAATGATATTGTCATTGATGGTTTTGGTAAAAATAAAGTGTTACTGGTTTGTCAAGAGCAGATTACTATGCCCTTATTTTATCAGACTATATAATGAAATCACACTCAAGTACAATGAGCTTCCATATCATAATCCTTGATGTAAATTGGATGTGAAATAATTTCTAGCTTCCTATTCCATATTATAATTTTCAATATAAAGATGTTTGCACTCCACCAGTTTAGTTTCTGTACTAAGGTTGGGTGTCTGCATAGATAAATATATAATTGTGATGATTTATTTCTTGAAAGTCCCAGGGCAAGCTCCAAGTGCCCTGCTTAAGGATTTGCACAATCTCTCCCCTTTCACCTATTCACCAGAAGTATTCCAGCATAGATCTACTAAATATATATTTTATGAGAGGATGTTTTATACTGTAATCTTAAACTCCAATGTGAAAAGAATTCATGCTGAAACTCTATGCCTTCCATTCTTAAAGGGGTGAGGGGCAGCTATTGCTCTTGTAAAACTTTTATAGTTAATTTAGGCTCTATGTTATTATAATTGGTCTCCTTTGGCTTTTTTCCTACCTTTTTATGTCAGTTCTATCTTTTATTCATTTTTCCCATTACCTAGAATAAGAGAGGAATCCTGCCAGCTTGCCCACATGAACAACTCAATGCTTGCTTATTTGCAGAAGTCGGGAGTTGCAGGTCTTAGTCTCAGAAAGCTTGCTCTGCATGCCAGAACAAATGGTTCAGCTATTTCCTAAGCTCACATAAGAGGTAGACAGAGCAAGCAACCAAAAGAATAGTCTTGAAGAAGCTCCTTTCTTTCATGAATGCAGAGGAAAAGTGTTGAACTATTAGAAGAGGTTTGGAATGCCAGCACAGGTCATAGCTAAGCTAACATAGAAGTGGGAGAACAGCTATGTCAATAAAAGGATTTTTATGGACGAGGTTCTCTGAGTCACTGTTTAATCCTGGGTAGACGGATAGGGAACTATTGCTATGTTCTTCTAGGAGGGTTGGGAGGTATCAGGTGGCTACCAAGCACTGTCTATTCCCTGTTCATTAATGAAAGGAAAAAAAGATAACTTTTCCTCTGTGTTTTGCAGTCAGCTCAACTTCTTGTTCTCACGATCAACATGTCTCACAACCAGCCACTTGATGCCTATTGACAGATATGCAGCACAATGTTCTTGCTGCCTCATCGGTATGGAAAATTCACCCCTTTAATTTTACTGTATCGTCATGAACTGCGAACTTCAGCAGCTCTGCCAGAGCTTCACTTCAGCCCTAACATCATTTCCTTTCTTTTTCCTTCTCCTAGTTGCCTGATATGTACAAAGAATGTGTAAGAGTTCATTCAGATGGAAAGATGAACATACCAAATGAATGTTATGACAAAAGAGAAACCATAATAGATCTAGGTGCTAGGCACCTGAAACTGCAGCAGATGCTGAGATCTTTAACTTGAATATATAGCTTTATTACAATGCAGCTGATTTAGAGCTCTTTATATTATGAAATGTCAGAAATTAAGTTTAGGTATGCAGTGTTTGTCCTGTCCTGTCTGAAGATACACACAGCTTTGGCTAGACATACCAAATTCTTGTCCCCACATCAAATGGTGAAAACCTGACCTGGAATATGATTATTAAAGTGAGATTATTACATTTTATTTTAGATGTCCGTATGTATTGTAAATACCTGGATTTTGATCAGAATATCCAAAGTCCTTTCTCGTCAAGGAGAGGTGTATGTTGCAAGGGCACAATGCCATTGACCAGTTTCAGCTGTTTTCAATAGGTTAATGTTAATTATACCATATAGATGCCTCTTCCCACCATTAAATATAAATGACATCAAGAACAGTAGTTCAGAAGTGGATACTCATTATATGGACAAATCTCACACACTGCCTCTTTTGATCATAAAATCTCAATCTGGGATTCCATTGCCCTACTGAGCTAACAGGTAGTCAGTCTAAGAAGACATTTGGGAAATAAATACTTATGTTTCGTAGTGGCAGCATTACAGTGAAAGTGATGACACTTAAGGGAAACTGTAGGGAACTGTAATGTCTTCAGTTAGATCCGTTGATTTTTATTTGTTTTTTAAAGGACAGACCTTTGGGAATATCATCCTCTTGATCGCATGCATGCTTCCTTTTAGCTGTATTTGAGATTGGAGCCAATTTCATCCTGCAAGGAAGATAGCTGGTTCATTCACCACTTAAGCCAAAATACTAACATTTGGGAACATGCTCAAAGTTAGTAGCCGAACAGGTATGGCAACTTAAACATTATCTTTGGTACATGATGAACATGCCTACAAGTTTATCCAGCAATATCACTAAGAGAAACTCCTTCTTTCTTCAAACTTTGCTTCTCTTACATTTTGTCTCATCATCAAAAAGAATGAGAAACCAAAGTCTGAGTCCAATTTATTAAAGCTAGTTATATAATTCTGAATGGATAAGTACATCTATTTATTTTTTTGAACTGTTTTCTACTTAATTTGCTAAAATCCTCCTTTCATGTCCTTCCATAAGGCATAGATGCTTCATGGAGATCAGCTAAAGAAAGTTTCCTCATCTTCTCACTCTTTGCCTCATCTATCACATTTGTGTGATTTTGATTATGGGTTCTTTGAGGCAAGGAATAAAGGGCAAAAATGTGTTCTTAAATACTGTAATGTAAGTCTGAAAAAACTTTTTGAAAACCCGTGGACATTCTCCAGATGATCACAATTATAACTTGTTTAATATGTTCTTGTACCTCTGAAGGCACACAAAAACGTGTACACGTAAGTTTGTCATAGTAACAAATAACAGTCTTCATATTGAATCATAGTCTGACACAACAAAAGTTAGTATTGTTCATCTGAAGTCTCCTGATAACTGATGGTTTTCTTAGCATTTCAGGTCTCTGAATTCTGGGTTCATGTTGTAAAGAAACCTGTGAGTGTACAGACTGTATTTCTTTTGGATAAAACTAAACTGGAAGATTTTATGAGTTGTCATTATACTGTCCAATATAATAGGAACCACTAACAGGCAACCTGATAAGGAGGCACTAAAGCACAAGCTCACAAGTCTGTAAAATTAGCCAGAGCACACACTAGGGAGCTTACATTCTTTTTTGCAGGCCATGGGAGAACAGACAACAAATAACCTGGTAGAAAGTGGCCTGGTCAAATAGTACTTGATCCAGAGTAAAGCTTTCTTATATAAAGTTAACAGACAAAATTATTTGAACTGACTTGAACAAATAAAATGAGCTTGTACTGGAACAGTACTTTGTACCTGTAATGGTTTTCATCTAGTGCAGAGAGCCCTATAGCCAGATTTGTTGTACCATCAAACCAATGCGTAAGACTTTAATTTTATTATAAAAGCTCTCAATGAAGTCACTCATTCTTAATGAAGTGTAGTGTTTTGTTAGACTAGCAGAACTGAGAAAAAATAATTTCAGAATCCCTACACTTCAAGCAGAATGAAGCTTCACGCTCCCCAGGAAGGGTACTCAGCTGTGTAACACGGAGTTCTGCATCTGACCAGTCACTTCACCTGTATTTTTTGCACCTATTTTGCTTTTCAGTGATACCAACCATACAGCAGTCATCTAACCTTGCATAAAACTGGGAAAAGTGCATACTTTTCTTCCAGTTTAACTCTGCATTAGCTCATTATGCAGTCAACTGCTGCAAGACTGTGGCAACGTGGCATAGCTTGCAGCAGAGTAGAAAAAGACTTAGCCTACTGGGGAACAGTTAGCCTTTGGATTATCTCGTTTTTAATCTAAAATCTTACCTCTCACCATTTAGAGGAAGGACAAATAGCTACCACCCTGTTATGTTAATACTGAAGTAAATAGACACCTGTACATCAAATATATTTTACTAGCTTAATAAGTCTTTCTTTTTCTCTAGGCACTTACAATATCCTTCATAAAGGTGATTGGAATGAAACTGGTATTCATCTAAAATGAATTGCACTACATGACTAATGCAAACCGATATCCTCTGATCGGATAATCCTTTAGCATAACAATGCCAGTTTTCTCTATAAGTTAACAATGAACTGCTGATAAGTGGGTTATCTCTTACTCTCCTGGTAATTGGTACAACAAGCAATAACCCTGTTAATCTTTTATTTTAAATCCTGTGGTTTTTTGGGGGCCTCATTCACTGAAGAATTATTCACTCATATATATTGCTGTTCAGTACATAAACTAACTGGTAACAGAAAGATCAATGTGGCTTTTTCAGAAAAGATGGCAGTAATAATCTTCCTTCTGTTGTTTCCATAACCCTTTCTCAATATATTCAGATTTGACTCACACACCTTTGCTGTCCATGAGCCATCAGGCTAAACTTATTCTGATAGTTATAGCAGCCTAACCATGCCATATTTTCTTCCAGCATTCAAGACATACTGCAGAGATAGCTGTTTGCTATACCGTTTTGAATCACGGAAAGCAAAATTTACATCTAGTTGTCAATGTCAGTGAGATACTACTCAGAAATTTTAAAAAGACATGACACTGAGTCAAAGGTGTACAGATGAACATATATATAACCAGGATAAAAGTATTTTGTAATCATAGGTTACTGTATCTTAGACATAAGAAATGCCAGAGAACAAATTAATATAAATTATTGCCACAAGGTATGACCAGGAAGGTCACAATGAAAAATGACTGATGCTAGAGGAACACAATATGCAGTTAGAACTGGCTGGCTTTTCTATAAGAAAAACCTCCAGATGTCAAAGTTGTTTCCATTTCAAGGATCTGACAAAAAAGACCCAAGCAAATGAACAAAAAAAAAACCACAGAAAACCCAAACCCACCTGAAACTATCACTCATGTTTTTCATTTTTAAAAGTCCCATATAAATGAAAAACAGAGACCACATAATGGTCTGGCAATTTGAAAGAAAAAAAAAAGTAAATAAAATTGTCATAAAAATATTATGAATAGTAGAAGTTTTCAAAAAATCAGTAGGCTTCAAAGATACATTTTATTTTCTAAACTACATAATTTTTTGATTCATAAAGCTATTTGAAAGACATGAACTAGTTCAATACTTTAAACAAGTATAGAAATGTTCCCTCCACTCTGGAGATGAAGAGAATGAGTTAAAAAAATGACTGTTTACCTAACACAGAACAGGTCTGAACTTTAAATCCAAGTCACAGGGCTGGTTTTGTGTTAGCGTATTACTCCCAGATTACCTCCATGGTATCTCTGAGGTTTCTCTGTGACAACATTCTGACTGTCCCATGCCCTAGCCTCAGTCAGCAGGTGGGAAGGGGATTTTCATTGAGGCTAACCTTTTGCATGGTGTCTAGGCCACCCTGTGAAGTGGGAGTTGTGATTGCTGTTCCTTGAGGCACAGAAGGTGAAGGATCCAGGTTTTCCCCTTGCTGAAGGGGAGAGAGCTCTCATCTGTAATTTGATACAAAAATAAGGAGCCTGAGCTCATTGTTTTGAGTTGAACTCTGTGTGACCAGTGAGCGCTAGTTTTAAAAGAGGTTTAGATAAGTTTTTGAGTATATGACAACAGAGAACCTTGTCTTTGAATTCCAGAAAGCCTGGAGAAAAAAAAAAAGTCACTTGAATACTCAGCACAAATAAATGAATCGGGAATGCTTCTAGGTATGCTTATTGAATAACTTCTTACACTTAAATCTAGGTATTTACAATACCTCAGGTGCCTAAGTGAACTATAGAAAATTTCTGTGTTTCTCTGCTAAGAATATACACTGGCATTGTGGTTTATGAGTTTAAGTGTTTTCCTGAATCTCACCTTAAGTAACTTATCTGGTACCATAAGAAAAGCCACTAGCTGAGCCAAGAACACAATCCAGTTCCCTTTCCCAGTTTCTTCATCAGAAGAGCATTTCTTCTTTCTAAGGACTACACGTTACCTAAGTAAAAAAATAGTTGACGGAAATCTATACATATAAGAAATGGCTGGTAAAATAGTCCAGGAAAAGCTTTACAAAGAATAAACTAATCTGTTTTCTTAAATTAATGATAAAAAGAAATGGAAAACAATGTGATAAATGTAGCCTAAAATTCAACTTGTTATATTCTCACTGGACTTTTCACCATACTTTCACTTTGTTGTTTGTTTTTGTTTGCTGAACTCAAGGAGAATATTGGCCAGCAGCTTGAATCAAGAAATGACGGATGTTTTCCAGGAATTCGCAAAGATTTGCAAATTTGGCTGCCAATGAAGAGGCCAACAGAAGTGCATATAAGAAGAGAAGGTGGTTTAATGGCTGAATCACATTGTGCTGTGTTGTGAAATTACTTCATAACATATCTCAGGTTCTTTTATTTCTTTCATAAAAAGGATAAAGACAAATATAAAGAAGTCAGAAAAGAAGTTAGAATGAGTGTCAAGCAGATGGGTAGATTCACAGATAAAGCACAGTAACGCTTTATGTCAGTAAAACCTTTTCTATTACCTGCTTTCATCCAATAACTCACAGCATGTCAGCAAGTGTATGGATGATATTATTTCCTTCTCGATGATTAAGAAATAATCGTGATATCTTCCAGAAAACACAAGCAGTATTATTATCTACTCTTCCCGCATGAAGTTGATTATTTGAGGTTATTTGCTTGACACAATGTGAAGGAACTTCAAGTCAGCCCTAACTCTGAATTTCAGAGTTTTCATACTATTTGAAGATCTCTGATCTATCTCAGAAAATCTTTACTGTGAACATACCCAAAATATCACATATTTAAGAATTTTTGTAAGATTCACCAGTGTCTGTTGGATGTCTTTGTACGTAAGGCATGTCCTTTCCTCCAGTCTCGGTTTCTTTCCAACTCCTTTCTAATGGCTTCCTGGAATACAGTACTTCTTCTTGCATACCTAGGAAAATGTATTTCTTTTCATTACTTACGAGTCTTGGCTGCATGTTTGATCCATGCTCTTCTGAGGAGCCTCCCAAGCTTTGCTGCTGATGCCTTTCTGCCTCTTATAACCCCATTCTCACCTGACCCCTTCTTTTCCCTGGAATCTTCTCCAAGGTCCAGGTACTCATCCCGATTTGGGGAAGTGTAGTCACTGCCCGCCCCAAAAAACTCGGGTTGGCTCTGTGCAACACATTTCTGTTTACTACCCCCAGACTTTTAACAGAAGAAAACATAGTTAGAGGAGATAATTAAGGAACAAATAAGAAATATTATACCATCCAAAAAGATGCCATCTTCCACACGTGGTTTTGACTTAGTGTTACAAACTTGTCTACGTAGTTTAATCTGTCATGATTAAACTTTGTCACAACTTTTTAAATGATTAATTTTCTCACCCATTATATTTTGAGCAATGCTGTTCTCTAAAACAAATTTTGTGTCCAGGAAACAATATTGTCACAAGAGGTTGTTCTGTGGTTTTCAAGTATTCACATAGTTCAGCTTTATACCCAAAGGAAAGCAGGACTTAAGAGCATCTGGTACAGATATTAGGAATGGTACCTGATTTTAATTATTTTAGCAGCACAATTAGGTCTTTGTAGTTGTTAAACAATTACAGTTGTCATCAATTTTAAATACTTTGCCTTAAACATTAGTGGTTTAATGCTAATTGTGTGCTTTGATATAAACTTAATTGGTTATGATGGCTGAATTAAAGAATCATTGCATTTTATAAAACTATACCTCAGATAGAGTAGATTCCTTTAACAGATTTTTGTTCCTCTGGGAACAAGACAGAATAACCACTGGAAGGATAAATATATCCCCCTGAATTTAACCTTAACTCTGTTTTATCTAACTAATGAGACCATGAAATGAAGTAGTCAATAATAAATTAATGACACTAGGAAAAAGATCCAGACAGTAATTGTGTTTTGGAATATTCTGTGTAGGGCTTAGCTATGGTTCTCATAATTGACTCTCCACAGGGGCAACCAGAAGGAGAAAAATAGTAGTGAATGGAATGGCCAAGACCGACATAAGATTTCATATCTTAGTCTTAAACGTAATGTAGAAAGGTCCCAAAAAACTTCACCTGTGTGGTGGGCTGATCTTGGAATACAGCCAGATGCCCACCCAGCTGCTCTCCCACTCCCTCTCCTCAACAGGACAGGGATAGAAAACGGAATGAAAACGCTCATGGGTCAAGATAAAGACAGGGAGATCACTTACCACTTACTGTCACAGGCAAAAGAGACTGAACTTGCAGAAGATTAATTTAATTTATTGTCAATTGAAATAGATTTGGATTGTGAGAAACAAAGACAAACATTAAAACAAAACCTTTCCACCACCACCACCCCTTTTCCCCAGACTCAGCTTCACTCCCAGATGCTCTACGTCCTCCCACAACGTGAGCATCACAGGGAAAATGGGAATGGGCATTGTGATCAGTTCATAACAGTTCCTCTCTGCCTCACCTTCCCCTGCTTTCTGTGTGGGCTTGCCTCCACAGGCTGCAGCTCTTGCCAGAAGTCTGCTCCTGTGTGGGGTCTTCACAGGCTGCAGCTTCCTTCATGTCACATCCAGCTGCTCCAGCATGGGGTCCTCCACGAGCTGCAGGGTGGATATCTTCTCCAACGTAGTCCTTTACATGCTGCAGGGGGACAACCTGCTCCACCATGGTCTCCTCCATGGGCTGCAGGGTCATCTCTGCTCCAGCACTTGGAGCACCTCCTGCCCTTCTCTGACCTTGGTGTCTGTAGGGTTTGTTACAGTTACTGAGCAGTGGTGGGAAGAGCAGGAAATGTTATAAAGGAAGAGATACAGCAGACTCAGAATATTTTTCTCTTCTAAGGCCTTTATTCAGAAACGGCTTATTGAAAGTAACGTCCTTGTTCCTAGTTTAGGCTGCTTAAACGTGCCACTCCATTGAATTTTTCCCATAATGTGCAAAACCTGCATTAACGTTGAATTTCTGTTCACCTTGTCTATATTGTATCTCCCACGTGCACCTACATGGATCACATCTAACCCTTCAACTAGAGGTACTTTTATCTTAAATAGATTACTAAGCTTCCTATGTTCTCTTACTTCTACATTAAAGCTTCAGAGAGAAATCAAAGAACCTTGAAACAGCAATTTTTATGGACCAATATCTTTAAGATATGACCACAAACAATTTATGAAAGGACATAAAGGTTAAAGACAGAGGTCTATGAATACTAATTCAGGAAAAATGATATAAAGTTTGTACAATTTTTTTTATCACATAAATCCTTACAATTCACGGACCTCAAATTGCAACCATTTCACATTCTGTTTGCTTTGATAATATATTAGTTAAAAGAAGCAGGAGTCTGATGAAGCTGTTTCCATGAATTATACTAGTTAAACAAATTCAGTGGCTTGTAAAAATTTGAGTTAAATGAAATATATGGTGGAGAGTTATCACAATGATTCTTTTATTTGATTCATTTTAAATGATGGATTGATGTTTTTGTCAGAAAGGTCAGAAACATGCCATTTCTGAGCTGGACTTTAGATATTTCGAAGGAGTAGCCTGTCTTCTGAAGGATTTTAGTCAGCCCATTCCATTTCAGTATCAGGTAAGTTCAGGAACTCTAAGAGACAGATAGAAGTAAGATAGGAATTCCATTCCAGGGAAAGAGAAGTATAAGACAGAGATCTTAAAGCCTGGCTGTATTTTTATTTTGCAATTGATGAACAAAGAAAGAGTCTTTTTGAGAGTAAAGTACTACTGCGTTAGCAATTTTGCAGTCCACACAATGGTGGGATAACAAACTAAAAAGACTGGCATTACCTTTCACAAATATTTGAGGCAAAAACCATTTCAGACAACGTAGCCATCAATTTAGCAGGCACCACACATTCAATAAATTGCTTAAGTTTTTACCTTTAGACATATGTTTAAATGCCACAGTGAGTGCTTTGCAAAACAGTGATGCACTTAAGCATAAGCTTAAATGCTTTGCTCATCTGGGACTTTAGTGAATACCTCTCTAATAATCTTGACCTAATGCAGAATGATCACTTTCTCTAGGGATTACTAGCAGTTCAGTCAAATTCTGTTTTTCCTCAACTGCAGAGGTGAAATAAAATCCTTTAGAGACTGAGCGTAAACCACAAATTATGCCTCAGAGACATGAACTGAAGTCTGAGATAAGAAAAGCTTCGATTTTTATGCACTCAGGCACCCAAACTCAGGGGAAGCAATATAATGCTGCTTGCATTTTCAAAGTTCATGTGACTTCTGTGAAATTTCCTTTTGTGTTTACTACCTCCTATTCTTTGAGTAATTATTTTCTTGGCATAAGGCACATCAATGACAATCAAAAGAAACTATTCCTTTGAAGATTGTACTATAAAAGAAGCCAGGAAACAGGATTCACAGTTTAAAAACTTTATGGCATGAAAGACCCCTCTAGTGTGTTACATGCTTGTTTTGCTTAGCCAGACAGAGAAAGTTCCAACAAACAGGTTAACTGCCCCTTTCCCTAAAACATCCAGTCTTTCCTTCTGTAGCAAGTATAACTCTCTATTGATTCTTACAAAGGGAGAAACAGAAGCTGAAATAAATGAAGCATGTTATTGCATATGTTCCCAAATATCTGAAAATCAGAACCAGTTCATATGGCTCTAAAAACTGGTTAAAACAAGTTAGAAGAAAGACTTTGAAGTAATAGGAACTCTGCATCCAATAAGACCTGCCAATTAAGGTAGCATGTAATCTAAAGTAAGAAGGAAAAACAGTCTACTTCCATCTGCTTTGTCAGCCATACGGTAATCCTTCAATAACAATGAAAAATGTAGTGCAGAGTTTTTAAATTCAAATTATTTATGTTTATTTGCACAAAAAATGTACTTTTTGCTTTTCCCTAACAGATAGCATCTTGCAGGCACAGCTTGATAGAGATAGTATCCACAGACATAAGAATAATCTTGCACCTAAATTCAGTCAGACTTTCTTCAAACAATGCTTGGAATTGTTGCGTACAGACACATGCGGGCAAATTAGCTGTATTTCTTATCCACCAGTTCTGAAATTCAGACATAGACTTTGAAATAGGATCATTTGAAAGAAAAGTATGACATTACTTCATGACCTGGAATTTCTTTAAACCACTTATTTTTATCTGCATTTAGTTCTTTTTTTAAAAAAAATTAAAAAACAAGAATAACGGTGCTGGGCAGAGATGTAGCAGTTTTTCATAAACCTTTGGGTTGTGTTAATCTTTGGTTATCATTGCAGATTTTCAGAAATCTGAACTCCTCTGCAGGAGACACATTGCAAACAGCAAGGGGGAATAAAATTTTAAGGGGGACAAGCTTATAGGGTTTGAAATAAGCAAGGAGTTAAAATGCTATCAAAGACTATCTGAATATCAAACCTTGCAAATATCTGCTAAACTGAATAAAATGGGTCTTTTGCTGGTGCTCATCACTTAAGGTTTTATAAAATGACTGCAAAGTGGTTTGAAAGTGCTACCTTATAATACTTCAGCATTTTGCAATCTCACTTCAGTCAGCTTTGAAGTAACAATCTACAGTGCTTGGGAAGAGAAAAACAGGCCCACAAAGTCTGCAACCAACAGACTAAGCAACTGTGCAGCTATTTACCTTACAATGTTGTCATATTAGTTACAGTAAATAAGAACACACAAAGATTCAGAATCATTCCAGTGTACATATATATGTATAGATAGATAGATAGATAGATATATGTACAATCTTCCCATATGCACATTGCTGTATAACCGCAGATGACAGGATTTGGGGGTTTTGGGGTTCTTTTTAGTAACTATCATAAGTGTTCTGATGTTGTTTCAATTTGACCTTGCCAGACTGGTATATCCAAACACAAGGAGAATGCTTTTGACTTCTTCTGGTTCGTTTACTCAATTTGCAGCGTTAGTACAAGGAGTGGGGTGAGGAAGGAAAGAAGCAAGGGAAACCACTATTGATAACAGTCTTCCACTGATATGCCTAATTGCTTAATGTATCTTGTAAAAGTGTGATTTACAGCTCGCAGATATAACTGATCTTTTAATTTGTCATGCTAATATTGATATAGGCTACTCTTTTCATTGTTAAACACATTATAAATGCAGATGCTTTTAATCTTGGGGCACGAACTTTTCAGTTTAATTGTCAAAAATTAGAATTTTGGAAGAAAAATCAACAGTGTGCATACAGAGAATCTCAGTTTATTATGAAAGTTCCTAACAGCTTTCTGCACAGTCATGCAAAATCTTTGCCCTTACAATGAGTCTTGGCACCATGTGGCAACACACATGATTTTGGAGTTTACAGTGACATTCTCTCTTTTCTCATGAATTTGTGAGTCCATGGGTTTGGGGTAAACCTGGCAGAGAGCTGGCTTAGAAAAATGGAGGAAATTTGTGTTACAGCGCTTCTTTGATTCACTATTGTGAACTCTGGAAGCAACTCAATGTAGACTTGTCAGACTCACCACTGCCCACAAATAGGAAAGTAAAACCAACAGGAATGTGTGCTTCAAGCTGGAGTTAAGTTACTACATTGTATATTTTCAACACTGTTTTCAAAGACCTTTTTTTTTTTTCTTCCTCTTTGACAGAAATTCTGGTTTACAAGGAGTTTCATTATATTTGGTTTAATTTATAAGAAAGCAAAATTTTGAAGCATGCATATTTGTTTTTAAATCAGAAAGCCTGATTTTCCAACAAACTTCACTAGTTCAGATATACTGCCTAGACAGTAAGAAATGAGTTAATGTAATTATTAATGAATCACTCTTTGGGAATTCAAGGGAATTGGAAAGATCTTTCTCTACTCCCTGTACATACAAAAGGGACAAACATGGCATAAAAGTATTCCTCTTGTTGACATCCAGTAGTCCTTTACTAATTAACTATAGTCATGTCCCTTTTAATGAGGCAAGACTTAAGCCTGCATGAACAGAACACTCTGACCTGATTCAACAAAGCACTTGAACTTGAACACACACTTGACATTATCCATGTGTAGTCCCCTTGAAGCAGGCACAGAGTTGAAGTTGATACAACTCATTCTTAAATCTGCTGCCAATTCAATATTGTTCTACAATGTATGTTTTCTAACAAAAAAAAAAAGCTCCATCCATTTTCTTTGGCTTATTCTCCAGTCCATTTCTACGTATTAAGTAATGTTTGTGATACTAAGCCTGAGTTTGCTGCTTTGTACATTGAATACCTCATTCCTTTTTCTAACCCTTGATTTTCTATACTGCAAATTAGTTTTAACACCAACTAACTCTTTATCTATTATGCAGTAAATCTTACCTGGATGTATTTAAGTTACTTGGTGATTAATTCAGGCATGATTGTTTTCCAGGTTCTAAAACATCTTTATGTTTATATATCCAATTACAGGTAGAAATCAAACATCTTAGTTCCCTAATCCCACAACTGGTGACCGACTTGAATTATTTAGCACATGATTTTTAAACCTGAATGAAGATGATACACAGAAATCTCCACAGATTTGCAAGTTTCAGAAAAAATTCTAATGGCATAATCTCAAACTGCAAAAAGAAGGCTGATAAGTCAATCACAAATTGTTTGCAGAAATTCCAGATTAGCTTCATTTTATAAGAATTTTTTTATTGATAAAAATTTGTTTAATAGTAATAGGAATATTTTCTTCACTTTTGCCAAAAAGACAGGGTTATGCATAACCAAAAAAAAAACCCCATACTTATAGCTTTTCAGCAAAAAGTGAAAATACAAAAACAATGTGAGAATTTAAGGCAAAAAGTGCATTTTCTATTTTCTTTCTCTATATTCTACACATCATACTTTCCCAGTTTTAATTTACTTTAAGGGACTGTGTTTATTAATACTGAACACAACATTTTCTTGCTCAAATCCAGTGATTAAAATCAGCAGTTTGAGCATTCCCTTGTAAATATATTCATGTTTGTGTGGAAAAAGAAATATGAAAGATCTCTTCAATCCTTTGGAATTTGTGCCCATATGATCCATCTGGAGTTTCAGGGAAAAACGGGTCTGCAACAGCAGCATGTCTTTCTGGGAAGCTGCTTTTCTGGCTTTTAAATAATTTTCTAAGGAAACCTTCAAAAAGTTGATACAGAGTGACAAGCTCAGGGGACTTTTGGACTAGCGATTAACTAAAGCAGGCCACCTTTTGCTAATTAATATCCCTGCTGCTAGCAAATTTTTCTTTCCAGCTTTAAAATGTTGTTAAAGTTCTCGGTTGTACGTCAATGCTGCATTAAGCTGATATTACAGTAATCAACTGTGAAAGGCCCCAGATGTATTGTGGAGGAGAAAAAGGAAGCCTTTTATCAAAAGCCAGTTCCTGCTTCCTGAACTATGATATAGCTTCTAAAGTTTCCCTCCAGATAATAGACCACAGTTAGAGCTCAGAATATGGGAGAAAGGAAACACACATGTACACGCACATATAGTCAAATAGAGTACAATTCTCCTCACATAGAAGCAGATGTAGCAAGTGAGGTGCACCGGCTAAATGAAAGCAAATAAAGGTAATTTCTCAGAATCTAGTAAAAAGTTTACAGAATGGCAATGCAATTGAACTGCTTCTGGAAACGAGAAAAAGTTCTGTTTGAGTGAAGATGCCATAAAAAGAGACAATATTTAAAGTTATAGTAGTATTTTACTCTGATACAATGGCACTATTCATGTTAAGTTGAAAGGTCAAGATATGAAAAAAAACCCAACAACCTAAAAAAAAGATATACTAGGCTTAGAAACTGTTTTGTGCTCTTTGCCAAATATTCCAATGGGCTCTGAATGAGTTTAACTATAGCACTGGTTAATTCCATCACATAAAATTACATACACACCAAACACAAAAAAAAAGTGTGATTTTGTGTTATTTTTAGCTTTGCATATTTTTCTTCCACTTTTATTCATTTTACCTTTGAGACTTAAGGTAAACTCCAAGCAGAGACCAGAAAAGCAAATCATTTCCTTTTAATTACTCCTCCAGGAAATCAGTTAATGGGGGTTCACCCTGAGTCATGTAAAACTGCTATCACAAATCTTTAAGCCACAAATGAACTAGGAGAAGAAATCTGTGTGCCACACATGGTGTGACTTTGGGTGATTTTTCCCAGGTGCTTCTTTCACTAACTGATAAAGAGTAACAAATGCTCTATGTGTGGCAAAAAAAAAAAAAAAAAAAAAAAAAAAAAAGACCAATACATTCACATTCTCCTTCCTATATAACTCATATCCTGTGCTTTTCCCATAGTTATGTCATTTGATACAAAACCAACATGGTATATATTAGAAAGATTAAAAACTGGGTCATATGTTTCAAAAATTAATTGTTAATAGGGAATCATCCTGAAACAGGTGCACTCCTTGTGGGACTTAAAGGGATGCATTGATATACTCTGTTGTTTGATTCCTTTACTGGAGCAAAATCTGATATATTCTGCTGCTAAAGTTATTACATGACAAAGAGATTACAAAAGAAGCAAGTAAAGAAGAAGAAGAAAGAGGGGGGAAAAAAAACCAACCCAAACCAAAACTGAGTAATCCAGACAGCTTGACAACGTGGGCACAAATATATAACTATCTTAATATGATGAGCTGTAAAGCAAGAAATCCACCCAGGGAGGGCATCCTGGCAGGGATTAGAAAGGTCATGATAGATAAGGAGCCAAACATGAGCTCTCACTACAGATCTATAGCCGAAAGGGCTAAGGAAATCCTTGAATGTTTAAATAGAGGACTATCAATTAGGAAGGATACATTACCTTTGTATTTGGCAATCATGCAACTGCAATTGCAAAGCTTTATCCACCTTTTGGAGGTTTAGAAAGATGTTGATCTGTTGGAGAGAGTTCAAAGCAGAAGCGTGAGATTGATTACAAGACTGGAAAATGTGCATTACAGTGAAAGAATTAAGGAGCTAAATCTGTTTATCCTAACAACAGTAAGAAGAGATCTAATCATAGTGTGTAAGTATTTAAATGGGAAAAGAATGTTGTTAATAGAGAATTCTCAGTCCACTTATAAGTATAATAAGATAAAATGGCTTAAAGTGAAAACCAGACCATTTCAATCTCCAGTTAAGCAAATCCAGGAGAAAGTTAAGAAAACAAGAAATACAGCTCTGTGAATTGCATTGCCTTTGTGAAGTTGAGTGAAAATTCCAATGTCAATAGAACTCTAAAATGAAAAGGTATCATGGACAGTTTACAAAAATAAAAAATAACAAACAAGAAATTGGCATGTAACACACAGGAAGACAAAATAAAATAAAGAAATAAAGCCCAAAGCAAAGAAGAAGGAATTGTTCCATTTCTAAAATAGGAGGAGTTTCATACCTTAGGCATGAATATGAGGATACAGTGTGATTTGTATTAGTCTAAGTGTGACTGCAGATCTGTTCATCTTCCAGTCTTACACACTAAATTTGTGGTACAAAGATTTCACTTACAGGAATCACTGAATGTTCAAGCTGACTTCCATGAAAAATTATAATATTTCTGGTTTACTCCAACATATATGCCAACCTTCATGATTTTTTGCAAGTCTGTGTTCATTGTATAATTCAGTAAACGTTTCATATTAAATCCAATTACAAATATTTCATTGCACAGGCCATGTCCTTCAATGACACGAATCACTGTGCTTATTCAATTAACCTGCCCTGTTGCTGGGTGTAATACTTGGAACTTCTCTACATTTCAATAGAATACACTTTCATGAGTCCCATTAGATTCCCACGAAGTCTTGACTCTTCCCCTTTGCTTCTGTACTTGACAAAGACCCACTATGTACTTACTATGAGAGAAATAGAATATCTTTCAAGAATAAAATAAATTCTAAATTTAAGGGTTTTTTTCTAGGTGACTTGACACAGGTTTAGAAAATAAGTTTCCCTCCTTCCTATTTGATAAAACATCTGCTCATTCGGTTCAACATGTAGATGATCAGCATCCCATCTTCCTGTTTTTCTAACCTAACATTGGCCTATGGGTCATCAGACATACTTTGAAAGACATGTGAAACTCTTCTGTGGACCACAGGATAGAGAAGCACTGTATAAACACTTTTCAGTCTTCAAATCATAGAATCATAAAGTGGTTTGGGTTGGAAGGGACCTTAAAGATCATCTAGTCCCAACCCCCCTGCCATGGGCAGGGATATCTACCATTAGACCAGGTTGCTCAAAGCCCCATCCAACCTGGCCTTGAACATTTCCAGGGATGGGTCATCAACAGCTCCTCTGAGCAATCTGTTCCAGTGCCTCAGCACCCTCATAGTGAAGAATTTATTCCTTATATCTAATCTAAATCTACCCTCTTTCAACTTAAAACCGTTAACCCTTGTCCCATCACTACACGCCCTTGTAAAAATCCTTGTTCAATTAGCTAAATGTGAAAAACAGTATGATGATAATAACTGTCTTGACTGAAAAGACAAACACACATGCATCAGCCTATTTCATTGGTAGATAAATCCTCCAAACATTGCCACAAAAGCCAGTAACAAGGTCACTTCACATTCAGTAACCATGGAATTACAATCTTTCAGGGAATTACTTTGTGCTGACCAGTATCTAAATTTCTCTTTAAAGTCAAAATAGAGTTATTTTTCCTCTTGATTGTAAAGCAGGCTGTCATATTGGGGATAAATGCAATATGAATGATCCATGGTTCTTCTGAAATAGAAAGATAAGCAACATCATAAAGAAATGGGGCATTAGCATTAATGGTTTATTACATAAGACTGTCAAAACTTTATACTCATGGAAACAAAGGCGTCATTCCATTCATTTAGAGGATGAAGATGCATTTTTAATCTAATGAGGGGTGTGTGGTTATAATTTTTGAAAAACAGACAGTGTTCATTCCCACATATGGAATAATGAAATACACTATGTAAGTAGTTATATTAATTAGCCAATGGTAAACAGTGGATTCAGTTAAAGGATGCATTAAATAAATTGATAGTGAAAGGAGCAGAAAAAGAAAACCAAGACAAAAAACCCATGCATAAATAATCTTCTATTATTAGATATCAACTCTAGAATTTCCTTTTTCATGTTCTTCCAGCTTCCTTAGTTTGTGAACAAAAGTGTGAAATCAGAATCGTTTCACGATAAGAAACCATGCAAAACTATCCTGGAAGCAAACAGGGGCAATTAAAATGATAGATTTCAATCATATACAGAAAAAGTTTGAACAGCACAGTCTCAAACAATTCAGTCTTAAGAGCGATTCTTTGCCAAATACTCTTGTCTTCCTGGATATCAAAAATACTGGCTTAATGCCAAGAGCTGTTGCTGCATTGCTAACAATATACAAATGGTTCACAGACTGAAAGTGGAAAACATAAGTAGAGAGAGAAAAAAAAAAAGGAACTTCAAATCCATTTCACAACAATATGAGAAAACAAGATACTTTGTCTGCAATTTTAGAAAAGCTAGAATGTAACAAAAGTTTAGTTGTTGCAAGAATTTCTTCTTCTGCTTAATATTTAAGGCTTATATATTTAAAACAGATGGTTGTTCATTTTCATATTATCCAAATGTGAAAAGCTGGAAATAATTAAGCCATTATTTTCACAACATCTCGTTTAGGCAAATAAAATTTTTCTTTGTTACAGCTAGGTGTTTAAAAGAAAAGCATTACCTTTTTTTCAAACTGGCAATTATAGCCAGGTCAGGGGGAAAGACCCTTGCACTAGGCTAGCAGATGTCTGAGAAACTTACTATAACAAACTAAAATACAAGAAAAAAAGAAATAGCAACTGCTGTCTTTGATGGAAAGTACACAGGTAGATACTGAATAGGCGGGTTTTATCTATGACTCCCATAAATTTAATGGAAGATAACTACTTTCAAATGCCTTCTTAAGGGCTAAACACTTGTGTACTTTTGTGTATTTTCCACGAGGATAACTTACATGAGTAAGTTCTTCCTGGTAAACTTTACTCCTAGAACTTCCATAATTAATTTGTAAATTATGAAACATATAAAAGGAAATCACATTATTTGAACTACATTAAACATGAACTGAGAGAAAATTTGAAGCTTGTACCTGATGAGATATTAGAGGCATTTTAGATAAGTCCTTTTGGAAGTTACTATAAAGAGATAAAGTAACAGTACGGTCTTAAAGAATCACAGACTGGTTGAGGTTGGAACACACCTCTGGAGGTCATCTTGTCCAATCCCCCTGCTCAAGCAAGGCCACCTAAAGCCAATTGCCCAGGACTGTGTCCATACAGCTTTTGAGTACCTCCAAGGATGAAGACTCCACAACCTCCCTGGGTAGCCTGTGCCAGTGCTCAGTCACCCTCACAGTAAAAAAATGTTTCCTGAAATTCAGAGGTAACCTCCTGTGTTTCAGTTTGTGTTCATTGCCTCTTGTCCTGTCACTAGGCACCACTGAAAAGATCCTGACTCCATCTTCTTTGTGCCCTCCATCAGGTTTTATACACATTGATAAGATCTCCCCTGAGCCTTCTCTTCTCTAGGCTAAACAGTCTCATCTCTCTCAGCCTTTCCTCATAGGAGAGACACTCCAGTCCCTTAATCATCTTCGTGGCACTTTGCTGGACTCTCTCCAGTACCTCTGTATCTCTCTTCTACTGGGGAGCCCAGAACTGTACACAGTGCTCCAGGTATGGCCTCACCAGGGCTGAATAGAGGGGAAGGATCACCTCCCGCGACCTACCGGCAATGCTGTGTCTAATGCAGCCTGGGACACCATTAGCCTTTTTAGCCGCAAGGACACATTGCTGGCTTATGTTCAACTTGGTGTCCACCAGGACCCCCAGATCCTTTTCTGCCAACCTGCTTTCCAGATGGGCAGCCCCCAGTATGCACTGGTGCCTGGGGTTGTTCCTCCCAAGGTGCAGGACTTTGCAATCCCCTTTGTTCAAATAACAATCTGTCACTTGCCAGCCTGCCTGCAAGAATTGATTTCAAGAATGTTGGTAATGTTATCTTTGGAAGGGTGTCATTTGGGTCAAAGCTTGCTGTCTGGAGATTGTCTATAATTTTGCTTGCTTCAGATCTATAGATATATTATTCAGATATGATTTTTTCATTGATTTCAACAAGATCAGAGAAATAGAGCTTTTGGACCTTCTTATGATCCCTGTGTAGATTCACTGATTAAATACTGTAAGTCTACTTCATGTGCTCTGACCTGTTTCCTTCTGAGACTGCATTTGAAACTTGTTACACTGGAAAAGAAAATTCCTTTTACTGATATGAAATAAAGTGAGAAGTATTTGTCCATCTCCAACTAGAAAGAAAAAAAGGCTAAATCTTGTTTACTTATGTCAGTCAAGTATGAATAATTATAAGGGTGGAACTTATCACATTATCAGCTTTATTCATTCAAGATGTGGATTATTTCCTCTGAAAATCATACAGTGTATTCTCAAGGTTGTTAAGAATAGACTGATAATCTTCCTAACACTATATGGCACTTAACAAAACACAGTAAAACTGATCTTTCGGTGTGTGGTTGGCGTTTTCTGTGAAATACTGTAAAAGATTCAGCAGCATTCATTCTACTAACTTTTGAACACTTTGCTCTTTGCAGATATTCATTTTTTCTGGAAGCAGCATTTTGATGCAAGAAGCAGTGTTTTTCAATTATTTTTTCACATTTTCTTATTAAACTTGTGTCCACTATGCTTATCATCCATCTTCTGCTTGTAAATCCACATTCATAGAGATTACGAGTCTATTACCAAAGATTTAAGTATATATCATATTGTTATGCAACATTCTAGAAGTATCTATGGTAAAAAAATATTGAATATAGAAGAACTTCACTTTACATATCATTCGCAACATCTTCATAAAAATCTGGAAATCATTGAGACACAGTAAGTATGGAACCCCATGAAGCTACTTACATGGACTTTTAGGAGTCAAATTGCACTTCAATATTTATGAATGTACTTGCCCATTTACTCTTCTCAATTTCTGTACTGCTCAGTCTACTCTGCACAATGTGTGTAGCAGAATATCACATATTCAGGTTTTATTGAGCTGTGAACCCATGAGGTTATGAAAGTATAAAGTGTGCTTCCAAACTCCGGAGGGTGGTAGACTCAGCTTTACCTATTTAGTCAGTGAGAAATCATTAGAATACTAAGGGCTATTTGTTCAATCAGTGCCCAGGGGTTTTAAGCCTTTGGAATAGGTAACTAAAGCCTGAAGGACAGCTTTGAAACTTTCATATACATGCAGACCTTGGTTTAAAAGACAGTGTGTCAAAATATAAAGGATTCAGTCAAATGTACTGGAAAATATCATGGGTGCTGAATTTTGAATTTGGGCTTGCTAAAACGAATGCTATGATCTTTGAGCAAGCATGACTTCCCAGAAGTGATTAGTTTTCAACAGAATACTCACTGACTCTATTGCCTCATGTTGTGACAGGTTGCCAATAATATGAAAGAAAAATGAAAAGATTTTGGAAAGGAAGAATATGGATATTTTGTAAGAAATACTTGACTGAACTTTCAGAGTCTTTTTGTTTTATAGTTAATCATTGTAGACTATATAAAAGTAGTATCATAATTTTCAATTGAACTAGATGAACAACTTAAAATTAAACTATGGAAAACATATTAAGTTCTTCCTTCAATACTCCATAATCTACTATCTGTATGCTGAAGACCAAATAATATAAATAATATATAATATATAAATAAGTACATAAATAATTATAAACGAAAATATAAACAAGACAGAGAAATAGAATCAAGCATCTTCTTTATTTTGATCACTGCTTTCTTCTAAATGTTTCTTAAAAAAATAAGTATCCTGTAGATACTTTGGGGTAATTCAGATTCACTGTGTTTTGTCAGAGACAAACTCTGAATGCCTGCAGTTAATTATCAGAACAGAAAGCAAATAAAGCTAACTAGTCCATAGGTGAACCAATGCCATTAGCTCATTGCACTTTCAGCTTTGACTGACTAACCTTGCTGATGTGATCTTGCAACACAATTCACCAGACTATGATACTCATAGAGGAACATTCTCAGAATTCAACATCTAAATGGCAAGTCAACATATTTGCTCTTAGTTTGTCATTTTGAAAATTAACCATAACTATAGGTTACAAAAGATGAATAAGCACTTCTGCTGATAAAAGTAGACTCCATTAATGCCTACAGGACTGAAATACTGAGCTACCCATTCACTTGTTTCTCAGGGCAGTATGTGAAAGAGTATCCTTCATTTCTCCCCTTAAAAAGAGGAAAAGTTTAGTTTATTGTGGCTTTTATTAAATGCATTGTATAGATTGAAAGAAAAAGAACATAGGAGGGAGAAAAAATATTAAGAAGAATATATTAAAATAAAAAAGAAAGCATGTTTGTCATAAACTCATGTTTTCTCTCATACTGTTTGCTTTGTTAAATCAAGGTTTAGAAATCTTTTTATAATGATTCTTTTCTACAGTCAGGATGCAAAACACTGTCAAGTATCACAGGTTTCATCAAGCACCCTAGACAGCACGGGCATGTTAATTCCTTAACAGTAACTTTTATGAAAAAAAAAAAAAAAAGGCTTTTGATAATGAATCAACTTCAAATTAAAACTTTCCAGAACAATAAGAAGACTTCATTTCATTTCTTCAGCCTTCTTTAAGCACAAAATTATCTTATGTAGTTACAAGACAGTGAACTTTTAATCACATAGAAAAGGAACATATTGAACCTTTGATCATCTTAAGGGTCATCTCCAGATCAGAGCCATGTTGAAACCTACAAACTTAGGGCAATTTATACAATCTGAGGAACTTAATTTTTAAAATTTTTGTTTTAAGTCAGGTAGCTTCTTTATTAAAAAGTATTGAATGTAGTTTCATGAATTAAAAAAAGGAGAAGGAAAATAAAGCATTTTTATTTATTTAAGTGAGTATTTATAGTGGCCTATCTATAGAATTTAATTTAAATTGAGTTTTTTTCTTGCTTGGATGTAGGTTCACTTATAACTATTTTTACAGTGATTTTTTTTTTTTTTTTTTTTGTAAATAAACAGAGGTTTACAATTTGGCCCAGTCGTTTTTGCAGGTATTACCTTAAAACTATGGTATGAGGATGGTGTCACCTCTGTGGTACTGTCTTGTTACCATAATAATTTTTATGTACTGAGAAGTCTATGGAAAAGATCTAGTTAGATACATCTAAGGCATTAGAAAAATTCCCAATGACTACGAAGGGTGTGGATTAAGCCCACAGACTGCTGGAGCGTTGGGTAAGAACAACCAGACTTCATCATTGCAGGTCTGAAAGGATTTCCTAGTCTCCCTAGTGTGGCTCAAAAAAAGGTCAGATAAGTTTATTTACGCAGTAACCTACAACAATAGTTTGTCCCACAGGAGGTAAAAATCGCCTTCAACTTCATGGGTAAGAGTTTAGTTTTCAAAATCACTCAGGACACGAGTTTCACATTTTTAGTACTTCACAGTGGGCTAGCTTTTCAAACAACTGAGCACCAGAAGCCGTGTGCTTTGACAATCTGAACCATGTTCTGAGCAATAAAATCTTAAATATCAAGGCTTTCTTACCAAAGTAACCTTAGCATTAAAGATAATCAGGATATTTTTCATAATAAAATATTGCCATTTCAATACTAGATAAAACATTTCAAACCCGTGTAGGTAATATTAACTCATTATGTTGTCATTATCACTAACTTAAGTCTCGAACCTTGAAGATATATCTGACAAGCTGATATATCCAATAGGTTTCTTAATTTTGAGTTCCTTGGTCTGGGCATGTATCTCAGATTTGTGGCAATCAGGTGTTGAGTTGGAACAAATTTCCTTCACAGCAGGTGACTGTCTTGCAGTCCAGTGAGCAGCCACAGAGCAAGCTTCACTGGGATCTAATCTGCCCAACCAAGGACCCAAGAGTCTGGTATCCACTGTAGCAATCACCCACTGCTCAGTCCAGATACGCCTACATTGAAATAAGATGGAGAACTCAATATGTTGATGCCAAGAAAGAAAATACATGAGACAGAAAGAGAAAAGGAAAACAATTACTTCCTTTAGTTCTGTACCTTTCTTATCATTTAGGTAATTTTTTTTAAATTACATCTTAAAGAGGTAAAGAGGTTACAAGGACTTTACAGTTTAGCAGTCAACTGCTTCAAGGTAATGAAAGTTAATTTTTTTAGTGGAAGAGAGTTAAATTGAATCACATTGTAGTTCAATTGCCATAGACTAAGAGTATGCACTGGGACAGTCACTTTTAGACAGTGATTGAACTGGTAGGAATCGAGCTGTTACTTCGACAGTATTTCTGCAGATCTCCTTCATGCAGAATCATTTAAAACTCAGCACTAACACAGAGGGCTTATTTTGCAAAATGTGCTTTCTTTACATGGGGAGGATTCTACCAAATTCGGTGGGAACTCTCATTCACAGGTCGTGTCTCTATTCAGCTGTCTGTCCAGATTTTGGTTCTGCTAGCTCACGTCAACCCTTTTTAACTAGAAAACTAATTTTATTTCCCATGTCCTGGAAATAAATGTCATTCATTAAGAAACAAAAAAAGAGTATCTGAATGATTTAGCTGTGTTTTGTCAAATCACTCTCTGGTGCACTGTGGAGACACTCAGTCATGCTCAGCTTGGTTTTAGTTTGTTGGTTAACGGGATCTGGCTATTTCCTTTACTTCAAATAAGGACAGAAATAGGCTTCACAGGGTGGAAGTTACTGAGCATACTAAGCAAGATATTATATTACAATTTGTTCTGCGAAGCAGAGAACTCAGAAATCAAATGACATCACAAATATCTCTGACATTTTTTACCTCATTCACATCCATGAATTGATCCAATAACTTTTCCATTTTTTCTTTATTTTTGACTGTTTTCAGAAAAGAGAAAATCACATTTCTGCTGTATCTTAATATCTGAATTTTGAAGCTGCTGTTCTTCAGTCAGTTTTAAATTCATAACTCCCCAGTACGTCTTCTTAGCTGAGATAGGAAAAGGATAGATAAGTATGTTTATGTGAAGATTTCTTGAATATTCCCTGGAAAAGGATCTAATCCAGCCCCCACTGAAATCAATCATTTCAATAGTCTGTGAATCAAGCTCAGAGAAATGAACTTCCTTTGTACTAGACAGTTTTATATGTGATTTCAAAATAAGCTGCTGGAAGTAAATGCATAATCCTTACAAATGGTACTCTCAAAGGCAAAGCTTCCATTAACTTTAATGAGAGCAAATTTGAGTGTATCATAGGAAAGAAGGGGACATGTAATAAAATTAAAAAGCTGTAAATTTAACACAAATAAAAGGAGATCTTCCTAACCCAGAGTATAATCAACATGTGCAGAAAACTTTCCACAGGAGGTCATCTAGGTGGCTAGATTTACCAAATGACCGGATAGCTTTACAACCATTATTAAAATTTGTTGCTATGCAAGCTTAGACAATGATGTGAGTAATCACATTTCAGGCTTCAGGGCTTAAGCTTATTGCTCGTGAGGGTTAGAGAATAATCCATCTTCTCATTTCATATTACTCCAAATTTATTTAAGTGCCTTCTGAAAGAGGACAATTGATTTATTTCCAAATATGAGGTACTGGTCACTAAGTCACAGAAACACTATAAAAGAAAGCAACCTCTGTAGTCCACATGCTTTGTTTTGATTTTTGATTACATGCATGCTAATCTAAAGATTGGGGTCTGGGAGTTTGTTGCATTGATGAATGACTCCATCATACTTCATATAGATTTCTTTTGTGGCTTGGAGACTGCAGAATACCTTATTAGAGCTTTCCTTCATGCCTGATAATTTTTTATATCCACAGTTACTGTTTTCTTCCATTCCAGAAGCCAAATAATGAAGCAGATATTTTTAATCTAGGAAAGACACTCTTTACCAGAAAAAATGTTAGAACATTTGTAAGTGTTCTCAACACTGTTGAAAAAAACCCACTTGTCTCAAGTTTTTCCATGTTTCTTATAAATCTATGATCAGGATATGATCTATCAAAATAAATTTGCAAAATTCAGCAAAACTGAGACAACATGAACTCATTTACTATAAAGGGGAACATTTTATAGAAAATATGAATAGATAGTGTAGAAATTATCTTCTTTGCTGCATCTCACCAAATATTATGATTGGATTTTTCCACAGGTAATGTTGTGCAGGCTAATGCATATTTACTTTTCTAAGACTGTTAATGAAATACAGAACTTTTGTTTTAATACTGTAAGACAATCACTGTGCAATGAATTTCATAAAAGATTGGCTTATCCCTCTGCTGTATATACATTTTGGCAGCTTCGCTAGTTTTCGCTTTTCATATTTCATTGTAAATACAGGTGGAAACTTCTTTCTTCAGAATGCCATTTACTGTGAGGTGAGTAGGGAGTGGTTGAGTTTTTCATTGGCTTCAAAATGTGAAAATATCTGTTCATTTCCAAAGTTACTTTTTGGCTGTATTTTCCCACTGGAAGCATTATGACTAACCTGCTCCACCATCTCATCAATGAAGATTATGGCCTTCAGACAGAGTATTAGAGATGGTTCAAAAGAGACAAGGTTAACTTGGCAATCAAGATAAACCAATATGGTGGGAAAATCTATGTGACATTGTTCTGGAAAACAATCAGCTTAAGCCGTTTCTCTGCTTTCTGTAAAGTTTGTCTGGCAAATTCTAGCTGCTCTCATCTAGAAACAATAGATTGAGTTACATCTTATAAACATAAAACTATGTTACAATACCCACTATTGAGATTTCTTCAAACCCCAGGTGCAACTTTTGTTGTAAGCTCTTACAATATTCTGACAGCATACTGTATTTCATAACCAAGACAAGAAGTGTCAGGAATTAATGTTGACCCAAATGTAGGTTAAATAACCTGTACAATGATAAAATACAAGATGGGATGGTGCAAATGTTCTTATACTGAGAACAGTATAGTCTAGGACTACAGTGCAGCATTTCCCTTAAACTGCAGCCAGACTTTTCCCTCTCAAAATGCCCATATGAAATCTATATCCAAAGGATACATATCCTGTTTGGATTTTATGGCTTGATATTGATGCTCCTTTAGCCATTACAATCTTGGAACATACAGAGTTTCAAAAACCATGCTAACTTATTTTTCATGTTTAATTCTGTGCATGCAATAATCTCAGAAAATTTGCTGCAATAATTTAGAACACCATGAGATTTTCAGCATTACGTAATTTTAAAAAGATATATGCCTGACCATCTCCTGGAATTTAGCCAGAATGACAAGACTTCATGTCTATAAAAGACATTGGAAGAGTAATCCCAAATGTCCACAGTTGTGCAATCCTCTATTTCTACAAGCTACCAGCTGAATCAAGTAAATCCTCACAGCTGACAAAAGGGATTTCAGCATATATCTGAAATGTTTATAAAGCAAGTACCAATTTGTCTTAATAGGAATTGGACTTGGTGCACCACAGCACAATTAGGAGATTTAACTACATCAAAATCTTCTGTCGATGTATGTTAAATCATCGCCAGTGAAGGACAAGGATCATAGATTAAATTTCTTTTATATGGACATTTTTCTATTGCATCCACCCATTGTAGAGAAGAAGAGATTGGTGCCAAAGTTCTGTCAAATATTTACTTTGGCTTCAAAGCCAAGTGAAAAGTTCCCACCTTTTTCCTTCCCTTTGTCTCTCCATTCTTATTCTGGACTGTAGTTTCCCATAACTTTCACACCACTGTAACAGTCCACGGATCTTCAGTTCAAATAGAATAATCCTGCTAAACTAATCCTACTAACCTTTTTTTGAGATTTATTGAGATTATTTTTTTAGTTTTATGTTTAACCTGAGTCAGTTCAGCGTCTGGTTTATATTTAGAACAGATATATAGTGCCATTAAATGCTAGTACAGAGACAGCATAGGAAAGCTGAGTAAAGATCTTATTTCACTGTCAGAAATCACTGTATTTTTGAAGATCCATAGATCTTGTTCTTGTTCCCATTGATATTAGGGAAGTAAACACGGAATCCATATTAAAAACAGACTGACAATGGGCAGTTGGAAGAATTCATAACCCTGAGGAAGACATCTAACCTAGCTATGAAGGCATTCAGAATGGATGGAATACATTAGTGCCAGCATGCTGGGTAAACATTTCAAGGAAACTAATAAAGAATGCTGACAGAGGAAGACGAAAGATATCTGTACCTATTTCAAAGCTTCCCTCCATATAAGATAGAAACTACTGAATCCTTTTTAGTTAGGCTCCTAAATTCTTTCTTTTAAAAACTGAACAGGCAGTCAGCTCTTTCTGTTCACAAGAAACTTCTGGATGAAAATGCAATAATCTTTGTTTTTACCTAGTAATTCAGTGGTTAGGTATTTTCTCTTGCAGTGGGTTTCCATGTTCAGGATCAGAGGTTTCAAATACACATCTCCCGTGAAAATAATATCCCCAGATTTACACTGGAATTTCCAATCCCTGTATTTAGCACAGGCTGAAAAAAGTAGTGCAGTGCAGCAAGGATTTCTCATTCCAGGTGTGTACTTTAAGCAACAGACTATCAGGTCACACTTAGTAATTTTGATCCAATTAATACTCGATTGTTCCACTGGCAGGGAACAGCTCTAATAAAGTTGTCATGTAGTTCCATGTCAAAACTGAGAACAGTGAACTGGATAGATCAAGAACTTGGGAATCCAAGGGATTTTTTAATTTATTATTATTATTATTATTATTATTATTATTATTACTATTACTATTACTATTATTATTATTAATTATTATTATTATTTTGGAAGCTTCATATTATTGTCTGTATTCTTTGAATGGTGATGGTTAATCAAAGGTGGTCAGTGGAACACAAGGAAACATTGTTAAAGTAATGAATGAAATGCAGCAAGAACAAAGAAAAACAGGCCAAATCTTCAGCTGTTATAAACCCTAATGGATGTAATGACCAGCTCAGGATGTACTTCAAGATATTTTTTCTCACAAAAATAGCAAATAGTATGTTAGGCCATATGCTAAAAAATGAGGGAAAGATTAAATATAGGGTTGTCCTGCATTTGAAACACACATAGTTTCCAGGGAAATTAGGTTTTAGATAGAAATTTTATTTGTGAGTTCTCAAACATGCTCTGACATAATATGCAAACATATGCATGTTTGCAAACATGCATATGTCCATATTTATGGAAACCACTTAATATTTATTTTACAAGCATATTTCATATATGTTTTTCAGTGGTGAAAAGAGGTAATCTTTCCTGTTACAACAGTTCTGTTTTGGTGCTAGTCACTGACTCACTCTGAAGATCATTCAGAGACAGAAAACTTTTCATAGAGGCCAAATGTCTAAAGTATAAACTACGTCTCCACAACTAGGAACATACTGAAATCTTAAAGAGGAGATTTTCCAAGAAGTAATAAACACAGAAAAATATTACTATGATGTAGACCACTTTTATCTAAAAGTAATATGCTAAGTTAGATAAACCAAGGACATTTGCCCAAACACACTCACATTAACAGAAATCCAAGGTATGCACTGAATCCAATGAACTGTGGATGATATCTTGGATTTTGTCAGGAAGGATGGCCTTTTTAATCCCTTCTGGTGTTTTGTCATAAGTGTTCCTTTGGATATATGCATGTGTCATTGTAGTCTCATGTAGACCTCAGTATGAGGAACCTATGGATCATACCAGAAAATACTAGTTGACTACAGTAAAAGTTAGAATTTGCCTTTGCTTCCATAGATTAGACAGAAGGTGATATATTTTATTCAGACATCACATCAAATTGATTCACTGAAAGAGATACCTGAAAAAATACATATTGTGGCAAGTCTTATTTTTTCATTTTGCATTAGAGTGTTGGAAGGTCTTTCACAGAGCTCTTCAAAGAATGCATTTAACTTTAATCTGAAAAGAAAGATGGAAATAACTATGGAGAGACCTCTGCCCTTTTCTAAAATTAACTTATATGCATTTCTGTTAATAGTTTTCTATTTCTGCTGCCACAGTATCCGACGGTGTAACAGACATCAAGTCTGGAATACATTTGAGGTTACAAAGACAATAATGAGATTCTTTATCAGATGTTTTTTGAAAATGATCTTGCAGTAGACAAAGTAATAAACACTTTGTATTACAGCTTAGATACAGGAAAAACACATCCTTCCATCATTACTTCTACTAAATTTAATTTCCAAAGAGATGGAATGAAATGTTTTTATATTTTTCCCACTTTAGGAGCCCTTGTCTGCCTGATAGTGCCTTAATAAGGTTATTAAAAGACAATAATCATCTACCAGTGTAAATGATTCTCAAATGTGCTGTTAGTGAATGACTAGTGTCTTTGGTTATACCTTTCCTGTAACTTTTTGTTTCTCTCAGATACGAGATTTCGCTATGCAGTGTTGCAACTAAAATGTGTTACCCATGCAGAAAAATGTTCTGTTTATCTTACACAACAGCAGGAAATCCCCATTCAATTTTCTTTCCAAATTTCTGAAAGTGATTTGAAAGACCTGTAACAAAGAATTCCTCGGGGTTCTCAAACTAAAAGGTTCATTCTTGCTATATTTCCATATTAATTGCTTTAGCTATTACAAATAGCAGTTCTAATTGGCTTTTGAAGACTTTTTGAACTTCAGTAATTAAGTCCATAAGGTACTCTTAAAATCTTTGGCTCTAACCTGCTGTCGTCTCCTTGTCTGCCCACACATTGGCTAATTCATACAGTCTCTCTATGCAGTCCATCCCTTCATTTCCAGCTCACCATTTGGAATCAGTATGACTTGCTTGCACACACTGATATGCATGTGCATATGAATGAAGGAAAATCCAGGGAGGATCTATTAAATCTGTAAAAAATAGGATAAATAGGATAAATAGGATAAAAAAAACCCAATTCTGAAGCAAATGTCTCTCATCTCCTTTTTCTTCCATAACTGAATGATTGATCCTTTTCTGTTTCCTACTGAGCTGGTTTTGGTGGTACTGTGGAAAACGTTTGCACTGAAGCCTCAACCTGTACAAATCTCACTTATGAGAAGTTTGCATTGCTAACAGAAAAGCAAAAGAGTGTTTCCCAAGAAATTCACTATCATTTTGAATCAGTTCAGGCTGATTTATGCCAGGATGATGCATCTGTTCTTGTTTGATCTTGGAAGCTAAGCAGCTCTGGAAACCACTTGAAAACCTCCTGCAATATAAAAATAAACTAAGGTATCACAGCCTACTCATTGGCGAACACTAAGATGCAGGAACGAGGCTGTGTAAGACTTTATTTGTTCCACTGCTGTTGCGAAGTTAAGATATCAGCAAGAAGTCATGAAGGACTGAGCTACAATTTTTCATGAAAGCCACATGAACAGCCTTCTTTTGGTGTCATGTTCAGCAGATTATTTACACAGCAAAACTTTGCATCAGTGGTTGAGACTATAGATATCTGGGGCATGATTCAGTAACATAAACATAGACATCTAGTCTTATCTAAGGTGTTCCTGGGTCTCTGAGGTCTGGAAAATGGGGCTGGAAAACATGAATCAAGATTTACAATGCTCCCACACTTAGGTAAGGTATCACTGCAGAAAATATAGTAACGCTAAATGCCCATTTTGGAAAGGTGAACCCTGAAGTGAAATTCACCTCCTGATGAAGATACTTAAAACTATGTTGTTATGAGAGGGCATCTATTAGGGGGTACTCAAGTGTCCAAACTCCTGGTAGAGACATTAGAAATCTAATAAATTTTAGAAACCTCATAGCTGCTCAGATGTGTAGTTTTTCAAGTTGTTACTGGTATTGACTGATGATTTCAGTCAGCTGCCCACAACATAGTGAAATTTGAGACGATGTCTCTTCCAAAGAGCACAGGTTTTCCATAAAGCCTATGTTCTACCTAGCAGCTCCATGCAGATATCTTGAATACTTTATGACATCCTAAGTGATACCACAAACATATGTGCAGATATAATGCATGTAGTTATCTAAATTAATATATTTAATATGGAACTGTTTCCCATCTTTGGAATTCCTCATTTTGGTTAAGTCCAACCTCAGATTATTATATATAAAATAAATAAAACTTTGCTGTTTCAATTAAAATTGATATTACAATTGTATATTTATCTAAGATTTTTGAAACAAGCTTAAAATAAGAAGAAATATGTCACAGACCCTGTGAAATGAAAAAAGATAAAATTTGCATATCTTTTACTGATGGTTACACAGTGGAGTACCACTTTTAAAATAATATCTCTTTAACAAATCACAAGATTACAGAATGGTAGGGGTTGGAAGGGATCTCTGGAGATCAACTAGTCCAACCCCCCTGCTAAAGTGGTTTCACCTAAAGCGGGTTGGACAGGGTTGCGTCCAGGCTGATTTTGAATATCTCCAGAGAAGGAGACCCCACAAACTCTGTGGGCATCCTGTTCCAGTGCTCTGTCACCCTCAAACTAAAGATGTTTTTCCTCATGTTGAGACGGAACTTCCTGTGTTCCAGTTTGTGCCCATTGCTCCTTGTCCTGTCACTGGGCACCACTGAGAAAAGTCTGGCCCCATCCTCTCGGCACCTGCCCTTTAGATATTTATAAGCATAGATAAGATCCCCTCTCAGTCTTCTCTTCTCCAGGCTAAACAGACCCAGGTGTCTCAGCCTTTCCTCATAACAGAGATGCTCCATTCCCTCAATCATCTTTGTAGCCCTCCGCTGGACACTCTGCAGTAGTTCCCTGTCCTTCTTGAACTGGGGAGCCCAGAACCGGACAAAATACTCCAGATGAGGCCTCACCAGAGCAGAGTAAAGGGGGAGGATGACCTCTGTCCACCTGCTGGCCATGCTCTTTTCAATGCACCCCAGGAGACCATTTGCCTTCTCTTAGCCACAAAGGCACATTGCTGGCTCATGGTTAACTTGTTGTCGACCAGGACTCCCAGGTCCTTCTCTGCAGAGCTGCTTTCCAGCAGGTCAGCCCCTAACCCTCCCTGGGTGCAAGACCCTACACTTGCCTTTGTTGAACTTCATTAGGTTCCTGTATGCCCAAGTCTCTAGCCTGTCCGGGTCTCACTGAATAGTGGCACAGCCTTCCGCTGTGTCAGCTACTCCCAGTTTTGTGTCATCAGCAAACTTGCTGACGGTACGCTATTTCCCCTTATCCAGGTCATCGATGAATATGTTGAACAAGACTGGACCCAGTACTGACCCCTGGGGAACAGTGCTAGTTACAGGCCTCCAACTAGACTCTGCGCCACTAATCACAACCCTCTGAGCTGTGTTGTTGAGACAGTTCTTAATCCACCTCACTTATCTAAACCACATTTCCTAAGCTTACTTATAAAGATGTTATGGGAGACAGTGTCAAAAGCCTTGCTAAAGTTGAGGTAGACAACATCCACTGCCCTCCCCTCATCTACCCAGCCAGTCATGCCATCATAGAAGGCTATAAGATTGGTCAAGCATGATTTCCCCTTGGTGAATCCATGTTGCCTGTGTCTGATAACCTTCTTTTCCCCCACATGCTTAGAGATGAAATCCAGAATGAGCTGTTCCATCACCTTTCCAGGGATGGAGGTGAGGCTGACTGGCCCATAGTTTACCAGGTCCTCCTTCTTGCCCCTTTTGAAGACTAGTGTGACATTAGCACAGGCTAATGTCCTCAGTCCTCAGGCACCTCCACTGTTCTCCATGTCCTTTCAAAGATGACAGAGAGCAGTTCAGCAATGACTTCTGATAGCTCCTCAGCACTCGTGGGTGTGTCCCATCAGGGCCCATGGACCTGTGGGTGTCAAGTTTGCCTAAATGATCTCTAACCTGACCCTCCTCAACCAAGGGAAAGTTTTCCTTTCTCCAGACTTTGTCTCTTACCTCCAGGGTTCTGGGGTTCCTGAGGGCCGGCCTTAGCAATAAAGAGTGAAACAAGGAAGGTATTCAATAACTCTGCCTTCTCTGCATCCTCCATCACCAGGGCACCCACTTCATTCAGCAGTGGGCCCACATTTTCCCTAGTCTTCCTTTTTCTACTGATGTATTTGAAGAACCCCTTCTCGTCTTATATTAACTTGCTTGTGACTCCCACACAAAACCTCATATATATACCAGAGGGATTTTAACTTGAACTAAATCAGTCTTTTGTTTTGCAGGGGATAGGGGTGGGGGGAGAGACAATCAGAACAGCACAGTCAAGTTTGTAAAAAGTTCAGTGGAGATGGCTTGTAAAATTTTTATTCATAATTACAGTTGGAGCTTGTTGAGGACACGACTTTGTAGCAAGTTTAAACTAACCTCATTTGCATTGTTTGTATAGCCTGCATTCATTTTGTGAAAGAATAGTGATAGACAAACAGAAGGCAAAAACTAGGCCACAATCCTAGCATCTCAATTATAATATACTGAAAGAAGCTGACAAAGTAAAGAATGACTTCTACAGAGCAGATGAAAGTCCAAGATTGCTCCACCATGTTCATGTTTATGCAGGAAGACTCAGGCTACTCTTGCTGCCTCCAAGCAGCCTGGAGAAACCCCCAGACATTTCTGGATGCCATATAGCTGGGTTAACCAAGATATTATGTCTTTTTGAAAGTCATGCCTAAGGGGCTCCTAGATGCAAGTACAGCCAGCTCAGAAAGCACACACAGGAACTGGATGCCTGCACCCACGTAAGTAAATACATTGTGAGGAGGCCTGCTGAATCCATAGATCTATGCTTCAGTTAATATTAATTTCAGTTCCTGGGGGCTACTGCGTATGTGCTTAAAGACACATTTTTAGGGTCCTTACCTTTCAGCATAAACTGTAATACAGATCTTTATTTATTAATTCACATTCCTCACTTTCATCTAATTAGAGGGGAAGATCCAACAAAAATATATAAGGCTAGAGTAATGCTACTGGACATAATTAGAAATCTGCTGGAAATTAACTGAAAAATTCATCAAGATGAGATTCAGCTGGCAGTTTTTCACATTTTCTCATGAAGGCTTATTAAATTATTCGATTCAAATGTCCTATTCTCAAATGAAAAAAAAAGAAGGAAGTAGAAAATAAGGGCTCATTCTCTCTGTAGAGTTGCCTAAATATAAATCAAATGGAATTTACTCTAATTTCCTTTTATATTTTTATAACATCTCTTGTATTAATAAAACACATTTTCCAGAAGGGGGATAAGCCACTTCTAGAGGTTTTGTAGTTTTTAACCTTATAATTCCCATTTATTCAGTTAAAAAATCACCTACAAAATAATATGCTTAGGCTTAAGGAGAAACTACTCTGAAATACCTTAAAAAACTATCAAAACTATGATACTTCAAATATTTTTGTGTACATTTATTTCATAAATGTACGCTCCTTTTCAATGTTATACAAACATGTGTTCTGGATGTGTAGATATAGACACGTAGATGAATAATAGCAGACAAACAAGCATTTAGACCAGGATAAAATCTAATGCAAATTAAATTACAGCTGGCTAAATAAATCCTTGAAAAATCGGTTTTCTGTTGAAAATATTTCCGTATAAATATATAATTATGTCAAAGAAGTTACCCTGCAGAAGCCCACAAACTGAAGACAACATTTTGAACTGAGCAAAGTCTAAAGCCTTCACTCATAATTTAAACAAAAGAGGAGAGAGGAAAACACCAGAAACTAAATGGGATTTCAGACTGTTGAGAGGTCAACTATCTATGCAAAATATTTTAAAAGAAATCTTTGTCATTTCTTCTTTTCTTGTACTCATGTTTTGAAGGAAAGATGGAGCAGCAGTCTCATTCCCAGACACAGTGGCTACATCCTGCTGTTCTCAGCTGGTAAATTGGCTGTACTCCCGAGTTTGGCTAGATAATCCATAAAAGGATGAGCAAAATAGGACCTCACTGTTCTATATACCACATTCAGTGGTCAGTGTGAATGTGTTTGGACACTCACCAGTTTTACCAGCTTACTTTAACATGGTTGGGGTGGTTTGAACAAAATCAAAGACCTTCATCTCCAGTTTCAGATGTTTGTGACAAAGAAGTTGTCCTGCTGTCCTGAAGCTAATTGCATTCCCATGTGAGTCCCTGAAAGCTAGTCCAAGGGATGAGATATGAGTTTTGAAGTCCTGACTTTACTGACCCATGACAAAACGTCCACTGACTTTAGGAATGACAGGCTATCACTCCAGAAATTGGGCCATTATTAACACCTTTCTATAGCAGAGCATTTAAAATTATGTTGATCTTTACGCATCAAAGCAGCTACCTTTCATTCAATGCTCAAAAACTAAGGCAACTGAAGGCTTTATTGTTTTATAAACAAATACACTTCCCCTCCCCCCACCCCCCCTTCCTGGTAAACTACATAGTTCTGAATGAAGACCTTTTGTTTTAAATGTAATTTGCGACCAGATTTAGTAGCCTGAGAATACATTTACGAAAGGTGGCAACTGAACAGTCAATAAAAATCACATAGAAGGATAGCAAAGAGGATAAATCTCAGAGAATTTTAAGTTTATTTCTTGCTCTTAACAGAAATGAACATCCAAAATCATGCTAAAAGGCAGTACTTTCCACATCAAGATTTCCAGATTTGAAACCTCATTTTCTAAAAATTAAAAAAAAAACCCAAACAATACAGTTGAAAACCCAGCAACAACGAAATCACCATTCAAGCAGAAAAACAGACAGACAAATATCTAGAGAATCCTCTTCACTCCTTCACTCTCTGAAAAACCAACAGTCAGCTCTGTCAAAAACTTATATTCAACAGATGACCTCTTCAATGTGTATTGAAGTTTATCAAATTAGGGATACTTTGGGTCATATGCTTTACATGTGGTCCACATGCATACATGTACATGACTACAAATATACACAATATTAATTTATTGAGCAGTCAATATTTTTAAGGTGCCAATATAAGTGTTCACTCGTGTAGTGCATTTGTAATGAGCCAACACATCCAGAACACTTCAAAAAGACTCTTATCTCATTGTAATACAATCAGAGAGCATTGTGTTTTACGGCCAAGCCACCTGTACAGTACAGGTACTTACCTACAGCAGATAAACTGCTGTTACGGATGTGACGGGTACAGCACATGAGCCGCGCATATGAACTGGGATCATGAAATGGTCACAGGTCAGCGAGCACAATCAAAGCCACTTCTTCTGCTTCTGCTGCCATGCCCTGGCATTCAAAAAACCTAATCAAATGGCTGAACTCCCAGTGAGGAAGGAAAATGAGAGTTTTTAGGCAACATGTCCAAGCAGAAAAAGAAAATACGTCCAAGAAAATCAAGACACAGGGTTGGCATTGGTTGCTAATACATTTTGGAAATGTATTCATTTTCTAATTCCTGTCCATTTAGATCCAAAAATTTATGTGTAATGGCATAATGCAAGAAACTATCTGAAGTAATATCTGAATACATGCATTCTTAAGAACTGTTACTAGTTTGCTGTCTAGTTACGGTGACTGTATAAGGCCAACTGAGACAGAACACGTTCTCTCTGCTAACTTGAGATTTAGTTCATTCTTTGCTTCTAACAATAACTAAACCCAATGAATTATAAAAGGTACTGGAAAATATGTATTAAAAAAAAATGGAGAGGAAGAATTTCCTCTGCATTCCTAATTTCTGCTCTCTCCCATCTCTGAGAGAATTCTGACTTAACTTTTCATTTTTCCTGAACTCCACTAGGCAAAATAAAGCAAGTTTAAGTTGTTTTCTTTGTTTGTTTTTCCTTTTTGTTTTTTGTTTTTTTTTTTTTTTTTTTTTTTAGAGAATATTTAATGTAAAATACTGAGACAGGCCCATAAGGAAACTGCAGAATTTTCTTGATGTTTCATAACCATTCAGCTAGGGAGTCTGGACTCAAATATTTTGCTCCACATGTTTGTCTAATCTCATTTGAGATAACCTTGGATATCTGACATAGTTTTCAACTGCCTCCCACAAAAGCATTTGTCACCTCTATATCCATAGTCATATCTATCTAGGTAGTTTTTTATGACTCAGATACATCCCTTTAAGAGTGCTTATTAACTCCCCCTGGGCTAAACTGGGAACATAGAAACTAGCTCAAAGTTCTGCCTACATCTTTTAGACATTTAACATTAGATAAGAAAAATCTTAGGAATAATAAATAGAAGAGATAGATTTAAAAAAAATTAACATAAAGGTGAGTTTGGAAAAAAAGAGCAATCAATTTCCACAAAAATCAAAAGTATTTAGGTTTCCAAAAAGTTGACAGTGTACCATCAATATGAATGATATATCAGAAGAATAAGCAAATTTATACCAAATAAACCTGATTACCTTTGTATTTCTTATAAGCATCTTATCAAGCTGTGTTAATTATAATGGTTTAAGGTATTACTACCATCAACTAACCTTTATCCTGATGTCAGAGGTAATGCTCATAAAACAAGTGAATAAATCAATTATTCAGCAGCGTTCTGACTGCATTAACTCATAGCCCAGCATACTAAAACAAACTAACTGCCATCCATTTTTCTTCAAAATAATGCACCAGGCTGTAAGCAGTTAGAACCAAAGACAGCCACACATATCCTTCTGTTATTCCTGTTACAGCAAGAAAACCTTGGAATAAAACACAGAAGGCTACACAGGAAATAATCTCTTCAGTCGCAGATCACAGCAGTCCTCAGTTTAAGACAATCTCAGGTTTCCCTGAGTATTTTGTTTTTCGGAACTGAAATATATTTGATGGAGTTGATTTGGTTTATTGGTTCACCTCAAAGGACAGTCTGATTTTAGTAAAACATTTCCAATGTTTTCAATGCTTCCTGCAACATTCCCTATTGAGGTCCCAAGACTGAAAACGCTTCCCCCCCCCCCCCCCCCCCCCCCCCGCTCCCCTCCCCAAAGTAACCAAGTAAAGAAGAAAAGTTAGCTAAATGTTTCACTGTATGACTAACATACCTATTTTTTTACCAAATAGATATGGAATATCTTACATTTTAAGATAAAATCAAGTTTATTTTAAGTAGACTAAAACATCCAGAGAAGTTAAAAATTTGTCCGTGAAACATCTTTTAGAGAACACTTTTCCATGAAATGAAAGTTTGTGACATTGTAGGAGTAATTGGTTACAGGCAGTTGTCAAAATCTTTGGTCTTTTTCTAAATAAAGTTCTAATTCTCTTCAAAGAATTACAACAGTTGTGTAATCTATCTTTTTTTTTTTTTTTTATTTAAATATCTGCCATTATAAGGCTGTTTGTCTTGGAGCTTGAAATAAAGGACCATTAATTTTACCCATGCTAATATTATGATAAAGTAAAAGAATTTGTGGCAGTCAGCCACAAAGCCTCTCATATGTTGCAAGCAGCAAAATTTTCTGGTGTGGAAAAAACATGACATCAAAAAATGATGCAACCATGCATTACAAGCAAAGAAAGACCTGTTGTCTGAATCTCCCAAACTTTTTCTCCAGTGGTGGAAGAAAACATAAATATATGCTTCCAGTAAACATAACACACTGAATCTTAATTTTGTAGAACAGCTCTTTCAAAACATATTTATCCATTGGGGTTTTTTTTCTGCATAGCCTATAATTTGTCTTCTGTTTTATGTTCAACTTTTTTTGCTGTTAGATGCAGAAATTCCTAAAAGCCATATTCAGAGCTGGCCAGGAAAACTGATTTTTGTTATGCTCTATATTCATAAAGAAGAAATTATTTCTACTATTACATTGGGAATATTATCTATTATTCCAATCGTATTAACTTGAATGACAACTCAGGATATTGAAAAAATTTTAAAAATAAAGTTTGAATCTGTTGTACAACCCCACTTTACTAATATGAAAACACGGGGTGGTAATTCAGAAAGGATATAAACTGCTGTGATTGCTTTGAAGTATGGGGAGAGGGTTTTCTGAAGGCTTTTGGAAGGATAATTTTGTTTATTTTTCTGTTAGGGTTGGGATTGTTACATATGTATTCATATATATTTATATTATATATTGGTTACATCTTAAAAGATTGAATTATGATGTGAAATGGAAAAATGGAGAATTAAATGTTGATGTTAAAAACTGCCTAAGGGATTTGGAGACACATTTTTAAAGGCACTTAGGTAGCCAAGGATGAAGACAATAAGAAATGTCTCAGCAGTTTAGGTATTTTTTAAAAAAAATCTCACAAAATGTTCTTGCTTTGAAATCTCCATATATTTGCAAATCTCTTTATTATAATTCTGTGAAATTGTGAAATCCACA
Organism: Pluvialis apricaria; assembly: GCA_017639485.1. Classification (NCBI taxonomy): domain Eukaryota; kingdom Metazoa; phylum Chordata; class Aves; order Charadriiformes; family Charadriidae; genus Pluvialis; species Pluvialis apricaria. The sequence goes on from CM030007.1 coordinate 176,091,295, forward strand.
GGAAGAATTTAAAAATTACGGGAACTGCATGTGTACATCCTTCAAAACTTGTGAAAATTGCATCCTTGAACTTTATAGCAGGGTATCATTAGAATGGCCAGATGCAAACAATTTAAAATAAATAGTCTTCAATTTAAAATATTTTTAAAAGTCCTCTTTAAACTTCACAGTTATGGTGCATGACAGATTTTCAATAACTGAATATACAGATCATTAGACCTGGTGGTATCAAAGTGTGTTTTGAGGCTTTATAGAGAAAACAGGTTTTCCTGCAGACTTGAAATTTTCATGTGAGAGGCTGAAATTTTGACAAAACAATTGTCTCTCGTTTTTAATCTTTGGGAAGACAGATGTGAAAGAAACGAAAAGATTAGAATTAAGATGTTGCTTTTTTCCCATTAGGAAATAAAGAATATTTCCTATATCTTTTAAATAATTAGCTTTTACATCTTTAGTCTTTTACAAAGTGAATAAATCCATTTCTTCACTTTAAAAATTTTCAGCAATGTCTATCTAGCTTAATATTCTGCAAGTAACATAGTAATGGGTTACCCAAATGTTATTATATACACAAGTTCACAGCCGAGATGAACCACTTTCAGCAATATGTGGATTCATTTATCACCAGCCTGAGAGTAGCAAACTCATGATGTAAGTCTTTATACTGATAGTTTTTTAAAAATGAAGCATGATGCCGAGACAGACTTGAATTCATCATTACCTTAACATATTTCATTCAGAGTACAACTGAGCATAATCCATTTACTGGCTAAAACCAACAAGGATCAGGAGATATTTCGCAATTCATTGTCATGGAGGCTCTTTTGCTCATTTGGATTGTAATTTCTTTTTCCATGCATAATATTTTGTTTCTTCACATGGGAGATTCTTAAATAAGTAAAACTTCAATATGATGAGAAGGACGTTTCTGACTGATATAATGATCTGGAGCATTTAGCATCTATGAATCCCCAAAGCCCAAAATAATCTGCCAACAGTAAGCAACTGAAAACCAGTTATATCAGTCTTTGAGTCTTCGTTTTTTCTTGCACCTCAAGATTAAAGAGAGTTGAAGCCCATGGATCTCCACAAATACTCTTGAACTTTTAGAAACATTCACAGAATTCTTCCATGTGTTATATCACCCTTGGACTCTGATGTTTTCTCATCAGTCGTGCTATCGCAATTTAACCACTGTGTTGTCTGCAGTGCTGCTTCTAAGAACTGCTGGCATTGTAGGGGCATTTGAAACACAAGGCAGTGGGCCGAACCAACTCACCTGCCATAGATGGTGAAAACTTTTTCTAGCACAAGCAAGGAAGCTGGGAAGAAGCAGCAATAAGTTGCCATGTATCCATGAAGAAAGGGACTGCATCTTCTGGAGGAAAGCTTAAAAGTCTAAATCGTATAAATCTGAAGTGCCTTGCAGCATGTTTCAGTTGTTTTCGGCAGAATTCTCAACGGAGGAATACCCTGGGTTTTCACAGCACAATGATACTTGCTGTACCCAGAAAACAGACTAAAACTTAAAAATAAATAAAAAAATGTGCTATGAATAATTTGAGGGAAAAAGAAACCACCTTCATTGATCAGTTTTCTCCAGATAAACTCTTTCTAAACTATTTCTGTTTTCTATGTACATTTAGCTTAGAGGTTGCAACATTACAATTGTATCTCCAGTTAAAAATACACAGTTTTCCTATTGGTTCCCACCAGTTTTCTTTCTTAAATAATGTCACCTGTTTTATAGCACGTCAAGTGTGCTTAAGTCTTCAAACATTTCTGGCACATTCTGTTTAGGTGCAGGTATGTGAAGGTCAATGCAATCACACCGGTGATTCATTCACACAATTCCATCTGTCTCATTACTCAAATTCAAAGGGAGATAGAAAAAAGAGGGCACATAAAATCCAGCAATCACATGTGTTGTTTCACAGAGAGAAGCTGGCAGCTACACACACACACCCCAAAAAAAAAAAAAAAAAAAAAAAAAAAAAGGGGGGTGGCCCCAGTTGTACCAAGTCCAGTTGTCCCTAGTTCTTCCAGATATCTCATACTGTAGCATCTGTTGTCATAACAGTACTGTCAATGATTGAAGTCCAAAAACTCATACCTGTTGCTGAAAAGACCATCCTGTTCTTGCTGGTCAAAATCAGCAGCTATTTTATCAATAAAATAATAATTTTTATAATAATAAATAATAAGCAACTGATTTACAGCTGTTGATTATCTGAGATCTCTGATCCAAAGTAGTACCATTTTTAAATATCCATTCCCTCTTATTCTCTAGGTCACCATTATTTTGCATAAATAGGGCAAAAGCTTGAAATGCCTATCTCCTTATTCAGCCTGTCTTGTCATTTTAATCAAGGTGGAATGTTTACTTGACATAGAGTTATACAAATCTTTACCTTCTAAAATGTTATAACTGAACCAAGAATGTGAAGGGACGTATTTACATCTGATCCAGACGAAATAACTTTTATTCCTAGCAAAAGAACCCCATCCAACAAGCAACTTTCCATATCAAGTAGAGGCATTTTTTCCTTTAGCACCAAGAACTTTTCAATTTAATTCCCACATACTTAGTGAAAAAAAGTAATGGAAAGCAATTGCCATAGGCAGCTTTCTTAAATTTTGGTGTAAGCATCAGGCAGAAAAGTTGAGGCAGTTCCAACCCCTTTCAGGTACCTTGACTATCTTGACTATCTAGTATTTTTACAACCCAAGTCCAACTCTGCTTTTTCTTAGCTGTAGTTGAGAACAGATTCTAAAAGAATAAATGGACCAACACAGAAAAGTGTTTTTCTTTGTAAGATATATTTAAGAGTTCATATACACTACCTCAGTGACAACAGGAAGGACAGAAAACAGATGAAGACAATCCATCCCTGAGTTATTCCAGGGCATAGGAAAAGGTCTGTTGAGTGCTTTCGTCAGATTCAGCATTTCCTAGCAGGAGAGGTATGAATTCATATATCCCATCCATAAAGTTCTCTACCTGCACAAGTACTTAACAAGGGGTGGTATGACATAGTCTCTTCATTGTCTTCATGCAATCTTACCAGGCTGCTTCAGAGAGGACCAATACTTGCTATCCCACATGTTTTTTCCTCCATTCCTGTGGATATACAAGGTATTCCAAATAAAATCCATATCCATACATGACTTCCCTTTTTCTGAAGGGAATTACAAACTGTATATTCCCTTTATGTGCATAGAAGGCACACTGTCTAGAGCATGCACACTTTGGAGAACGGAACAGATATTTTAATGTTAATCTACTAGTATCTAAACTAACTTCTTATAAAATTAAGAGGATGAGATTGTAAAATGTTGGCTGTTGGTAAAATCAAGTGGGGCTAAATCTGTAACTAAATTGCACACAGAAGCTGCTTTACAAAATCTGCTGCCAAAGTGTACAACTGGTCTTTTGGTATCCATGCTACTTTCTAGCCTGCCTGGATGAACATATTAATTCCTTGAAAATGGTCATCACGCTGTGCAAATAGAAAAGTGGGTGGCTACAGCTAACAATAAAGTCTCCACTGAAAATGTGGCCTGTGCTGTACCAGGCTACATTTGCAGAAGGGGAAGACTAAACTCTAATCTTATGCTTCACTTCTGGTTTACTTCCCAGATAAATTTCCATTTCAGTCATAAATTGTGTATTCACCATATCCTTTAATCTTCTTAACCTAAGTCCAGTCAAAATAAGCAGATTTTTAATTAAGAAAGCTGCAAGCAACCCAATCATCTCTAGCTGGAGAAAGAAAAGCAAATGACGGTTGTGTGGGTATAATAATGTGCTGTGATCAAGGCTGAATCATAGCTGAAACCCGAAGTTGATTGTCCCACTGTGGGTTGAATGAAATGTGAAAAAATAATTTAATGCATGCAAAACCTTTACATAGATTCCTAAGTGAATTACAAAAACTAAGGTAGTTGCCTTAAAAATAAATTTTATTTCAGTGCTTCCACATGCGTGCTAATCTGTATCCCTGGACATTTTAACTTACTGTGGTGGGAAAACTAAAGCAAAATAAAGAATCCTGAACAATTCACAGTTTTATTGAGGCCTGAAAAAAGCCTGCTTTAGTTTTAGTGTACACGACTTCTGTTTTTGTAAATATACAGAAAATTTTAGCTCATTATTCATTATTAGTTTCGTTTCAGGAGTACCTGATGGACAGCCTACCTGGGCCATATAATACCAGGTGTGGTACATAAAATGAGAAAGAAGCTCTTTACCAAAGGCCATGTTCCTTAAAATGGGTAACAAAGAAAAGACTAGGAAGACTGTTAGAATACAGAGGCACATGTCTCTGTTTCTTCCAGTTTGGTCCTGTTTTGGTTTATTTCTCTTTAAGCATGATTATACTATATTGTTCATGTTACAGCATATTTGTTTGTTTATCTAGAGTGCACCATCAGGAGGATCCTGAGGGGTGTGTGTTGGGGCAGGAGTAAATGCAGCGCTAGAATTTTAGAATATAAAATTCAGCAAACGAGGCTTTATAAAATTGAAGATTAAACCTGTCTTACACTGATATCATTTGGAGTTTGCTATTATCTTTTGCAAGGCCAGGATGCTCCTGAAGTGTCATACAGATAGGTACATTCAGCGATTTGATCCCTGAACGTGATTACACAATCTAATCTAGATGACTGAAATGCAAGTAGCTTCCCTCTCTGATAGAATGATGAAGCTTTGTGGGAACGTTGACTGTGGATCTAAACATGGAGGGTTGCTCAGCAACTCTCCCAGAATATGTAAGTATCTGATTCACTTACAAACACATTGTTCACTTCAAAGAAACTGTAAGTTTAAAGCTTTGCTTCAAGCACTGTATTTACACTGAACCGTATGCTATGTCTGAACAGATTGTCACATCTAATGTTTGAAAGCTGATACAGCATATGGAAGAGGTATTGGAGGTATTAATGTTGCCTAATGATTTAAATTTGCTTTTATGTTCAGGAATGTTAATTGGACCCACACAAACATTCTCACATGCAGCATACTGGTTTTTTCCTCCCTCTTTTAATTTCTGTTACTTATTGAGCTCTTTTATAACTTGTCCTGCTGTTTTATATTTCACAAATGAACAGTATTCTTCAAGCAGTGCAATGCAAAACCTACTGTGCTGATAGGAGCTAGAACTAGTAAACTCTGTCTGCAGTGACTTCCTTATCCCCAGAAAAAAGCTACGAATGCCATCTGAGAAATCCGTACAAGAGTCTCTCCCAGTGGAAACATCTCCAGTCAGGATCTCTGCACAGCAGCAAACAATGTAGTTGCTACAGCATAACTATCTCCATGCAAAAATCTTATTGGTGTTTACCCTATAGCTAATAAGATAAAAATATAAGTTATTACTTCTGGTTTTTTCGGGAAACCTAATAAAGCTCATATGGAGCTTGGAGAAGAGAAGGCTCCAAGGAGACCTTATAGTGCCCTTCCAGTACCTAAAGCGGGGCTACAGAAAAGATGGGGAGGGACTCTATATCAGGGAGTGTAACAACAGGATGAGGGGTAATGGTTTTAAACTGAAAGAGGGTAGATTTAGATTAGCTTTTAGGAATAAATTCTTTACTCTGAGGGTGGTGAGACACTGGAACAGGTTGCCCAGGGAAGCTGTGGACGCCCCATCCCTGGAGGTGTTCAAGGCCAGGTTGGATGGGGCTTTGAGCAACCTGGTCTAGTGGGAGGTGTCCCTGCCCATGGCAGGGGGGTTAGAACTAGATGATTTTTAAGGTCCCTTCCAACTCTAACCATTCTATAATTCTATACTCTTTGACTAGCCTATACCTGAATCATTTGCATCAAAAGAGAAGAATGAGGGACAAAATCAAGTCCAGCAGAGATTGTCAAAGTCTTTTTGACCACCTTCCTGACAAACTAATCGTAATTTCCTAAGATCTTCTATATTAGAAAACTAATATGATGTTAAAAAAACCCATAGGTTACTGAATCTTTAGTTGTTTTACTATCTCTCCAAAGATAATGTAAGTGGAATAGGGGCATGGATAGCATCACTAGAAAGGTTTTGGACAATTTGTGAAAGTAGGAAGGAGGTATGATTTCATTAAAACTCAAACATTTTTATAAAAATCACTTAAAATTTTCCTTTGTTCTCTTTATGTAAACTTATTAGTTACTTTAAAAAGTAAATTAGTTTCTGGTGTTTAGTAAATATTCTTTCAAAAATATATAAAGTATATTGTTTAAGAAAGGGTCATTCTGTTTATTTGAGACACTGTGAAATGCACTGTTTTTCAAATAGGCTAAAATTACCTTCGCCTTTAAATAGTATTTTGCTAAATTTCTGTCTGGAAGGAGATCATTGAAATTCTAAAATCCTGTTGGGACTCAAGTACAACATAACTCCTGGGTATCTGAAATATAGATGAAACTCTAGATTCTCAAAAAAGGAAAAGGGAAACAAATGTAAAATTTTGTCAGTGGAAGATGTGTTTTGCATTGGGCTAGCGCAGCTTTTTCAGCATCATCAGGCTCCTTGAGGAGGCAAAGGAGCATAGTTCCAAGGGCATCCCAAATGGACCCCAGATGATCTGTTAAGCTACCAAATCCATTCGCTTTCAGTGCTGGGGAGAGAAGCTTCCTGCTGTTCTGTCTTGCCTGTTAAAGCCTGCTGGCTCCAGGATCAAACCAAAACACTTACGCCTTTATCTTTTTTAGGAGCACATTTCATCAAGTAGATGTCCTAAGAATAACCATATGTTAAGAAATACAGGAAATCCACACTTCCTGTCAGGGTAGACTCAAAGTTTTTAGAAGTTTTCCTTATTCAGGACAGAGTAGATTTCCAAAGCGCCAACTCAGGCATAGACTTCACCAGTGCATGGAAAAGCACAGCTCTAGTCTTCCTGAAACCTTCAGTTTCTCATTCTTTCTGTGTCTCCAGAAGCCTTTCCAGCGCTTTCAAAGCCCTGAATAAGATACTGGCAATTAAGTGTCTCACATTTTATACAAGAAATATAGAGGTAACATAAGAATACCTCTACTAACATAAGGTTAATGCAATACGATTTTATTCAGACGCATTTTTACCCCTTCTCTTCTCAGCTTGCAGGTGAAGTGACTAGTGGTAGATGGAGAAATGGAGAGCATAACACTGAAAGCTCAAAGAAAAATAATGGAAATGTAACCCATCCTGCATTTAAGCATAATATATGGGGCTTTCTGCAGTTACCAAGGTCAGATTCAGGAAAAGGAAGCTGCTGTCCTCTGGTACACCTTATTCCTGTGAAATGTAGAGCACTGACTTCACAGGAGCTGCATCTGCTGAACGTCTTTCAGATGCTGAGTCCTTACGTCCACTGACAGCAGAAGAAAGAATTGATTTTAAGCCAAACGGTTTTTAAACCTGTATTGTGGAACACTTTATCAGTAATAGCGGTCTGGTGCAGCAGGGAAGGTCACAGGGCAAAGCTGCATCGCTTCAGAACTGAAGCCTCCCATATCTTCTGTTTTTCTGGGACAGTAAAGACATAAATAAAAGTACTGCAAGAGAAGAGGAATTACTTTTTAATTAAATGGAAGACTACATTCAAAACAGTTGTCCTGTCTTTCAGTGTCTCCTCTGGAGTGTGTTTAACAGAGCTGCTCTGTATGGAATTCTTTAAGGGAAAGTCTCTGCAGCACATGTTCCTGAGAGAGGGACTGTGGAAATATTCAAATACCTCTGAAATGATTTAGGATTTGTATATCCTCTCTTTAAAGGCACAAAGCTCAAATTGCTATGTTCTTCCTTATTTCCATGATAAACTTAAAATTAAGTTTTCTGGGCAGAAAGTATAACCTTGAGTACTATTGAGCACGTGTAAGAACATCTAAGGGCTGCTTTGTTATTTCTAAGGACAGGACAATATGAGATTTTGCTAAAATGTAGGAAATCAAATAAATTAAATGAAAATGAAAACGAAGAGCTTCTAGTTAATGGAAGCAGATTATAAATCTCCCATAAAAACATAATATCTGTTTATTTTTCTTGTGGTGTGACATGACATCAATAACAAATGATTTAGCATGTGATGCATTTAACTTGCTTTGCATAGACTACAGTCATGGGACAAAGAAAAACCGTAATTTCATGGGTTATAATTTCAGGAATATAGAAGATAATTCTTCAAAAGAGCTCACAGTATTGAATTTCCTTAAATTAGCTGCAATTGCTGTATAAAAGATGAGAACTTACATGTAGATCTAACCTCAGTGAGGGCTCTTAACATGCTGTAAAGCCACAGAACTTCAGGTAATGGTCTGAAATTTTGGCTTGCTGGACTAGAAATTTCTAGCATGGTTAAGTTTCTTCCATTTATTCTGTGTAGTAATACAAGGTAAACATCCCAGAATGGCCTGCAATTAGCACCTGCTGTGATCTCTCAGATTTTACAAACTAAACAGACTTGAGCCAAAACAGTACTTGGAAGATGTATGTCCTTTGTAATATATATGGCTGATGGGTAAGTAAGCAGTTCCATTTGAATGCTAGTCTGTCTTTGCTTTCCATATGTATGAACAAAGGAATTGTGGTCTTATCTTCTCAAAATCCATTTAACAGAAATGTCAAGTCTGCCTGCCTTAAAAAAAAAAAAAAAGAAAAAAATATATTTAGTTAAATTTTAAAATATATTAAATGGTGAAAGATGACCTATGTAGCCTAGGAACTCCCAGAAAAGATTGAAATAGCCAATTTATAGCCTTGTAATTATTAAAAATTGATCATGTGAAGGTGGACAGATGAATTTGTAATAGGAATAATTTTGCTATCACACATACCCTCTCCCACAAGCCATTAGGATTTTTGGTAGAAACCATAAACTGCAAGATTAGTTTCATGAATCTGGATTATATGAGCATGGTTGTGCTTCTTAATATCTCACAAGTTGAACTTGCAGTGCCTTGGAAGCTATTTTCCTTTTCTGAGAAACTCAATTAAAGCCCAATCCAAAGATGTGTGGGCCTAATCGCAGAAATTCTTTGCACCTGCTGTCTTCTTCTATTGCACTGTGTCAGACACAAAGCATTAACTTGAAGAAAATTTACCAGGAAGGATGATTGCTGCTAAGTAAACTACCCGTGTGGTATGAATTCACACATCTTGCCCACACAGTAAAACTATCTGAATTACAGTAATCAAAGGGAAATAGATTTTTCCTTCGTAGTTTGTTATCATGTCCAGAGACTGATAGTTTACCAGCCACCTGTGCTTCCAAGTACTATGGGCAATTTTCTGTGATTTAAAGCAGTATGCATCTGGGAAGATGGAAAGGTTTTGAAGTAAATTCTACCATGAGAAAATGCTGTCTCTGAAATGTACTATAGTAAAGAGTAAAAATACTCTGTGCTACTTATGGGTGCATTAGTTGTATTATGTAGATAATCAAAGAAACAAAATCTGTTTAAGCAATGATGTTATAATTGAGATAATGAAAGAATAGAAGAAATACATGTGGTTTGCAAAATTCAGAGCTCTTTGTGTTCTGCAATGAAATGCCTTCATGATTTTATGTAAAATAAACAGCTGTGTAACAGTTTCTAGGGTCAATTTCCAAATCCCAGAGCCAAAATCTAGCATTGCTCAGCAGCTGAGTTAGCAATATAAACCCATCTGTAGGTGAAGGTTGTAACGTACATTAGCTGACAGTCTAAAGACTAACGTTGTGAACATGTATTCTTTACCATTCCTGATTGCATGACTACCCATATGTATACAGATAAAACTAATCTCTTCCCACACAGCTGCACTACATAGTGCTGTATCTTTTATTTCAGGGTTTAGTAGTAGGGATTTTGATTAACTCTTGTTTCTGTGATAACACAGCTGTAAAGTTTTTATCCAAGCCTAGTTTACATCCAAACACCTTAGGGACTTGAAGATCTCATCTAACCATAGCTGTACAAAAATACACTTAAGTACATGCGTTACTTAAGAATTTTATTATTTATGTTGCTACTGTTGTTATTACCACGATTTGTATTTCACCAATGCCTAAATTCATCAGGAATTGATTCAAACAAAAAAAACACTATGTTTGCGCTCAGAATTTTTGGAAATACTTTTATTAGTTGTTGGGGAAAAATAAAATAAAACTACAGACCAGCTACCATTAATGCATCTATTTATATACATAACTATAATCTAATTGTATATCTATTACAGTGTAACACTGCACAGGTAAAAACCTACTTTTGCAGGTTTAGATCTATGATTAGAAATAATTTTATAATTTAGAAAACCAAATGCAATTTGATACTAATATTAAACCACAAATTTTGATGTGTGAAATTCTTCAAAACTTTAAAAAAATCAGAAAAATTAGGTCCTCTTCCCTTTTAAGTGTATGATGTGGTGCATATATTAGTACTCCCAGTAATGTTCCAATCCAAATGCCAGAAGTTATTTTGTTGAAAATTTACAAAGAAATTTGTTCTGTGATATTTCTTTCTCCTTAACAGAAAATGCTGGAAGGTTGCAGGCAAATCTGTTTTGTAGACACTTTCAGTTCAATAGTACATGTAGAGTAAGATGGCTAGTAGTGTTGGAATCCATAGTGACAAAATCACCAAGTAACGTGGAACAACAGCATTTTTAGGAACAGATGGCAGTAAATAAAAGAGAAATGTGAAAAAAACAAAATATAGGAGGAATGTGTAGTTCCCAAGAAAGTAACAAGAGAAGGAAAATTTTTCTCTTATTTCTTCTTTTCAACAAATTATTTATAATAAGAAATTGATGCAGTCATAAAAGTTAAATTAGTTATAAGTTAAAGTAATAAGTTAATAAGTAATAAGTAAGATTAATAAAATAATAAGTTAAAGTAATAAGTTTTAAGTTACATGCTTTGCAGCAGTACAGGTAGATATCTTCATCAATGACATAGACATTGGGATCAAGTGAACCCTCAGCAAGTCGGCAGATGTCACCAAGCTGAGAGGTGCAGTTGACACACCTGAGGGTCGGGATGCCATCCAAAGGAACCTGGACAACCTCAAGAAGTGGGCCTGTGTGAACCTCATGAGGTTAAACAAGGCCAAGTGCAAGATCCTGCACCTGCATTGGGGCAACCCCTGGTATCAATACAGGCTGAGGGACAAAGGGATTGAGAGCAGCCCTGCCAATAAGGACTTGGGGGTATTGATGGATGAAAAGCTGGGTATGTGCCAGCAATGTGCTCACACAGCCTAGAAAGCCAACTGCATCCTGGGCTACATCAAAAGAAGTGTGGCCAGCAGGTCAAGGGATATGATTCTGTCCCTCTACTCCGCTCTGGTGAGACCCCACCTGGAGTGCTGTGTCCAGCTCTGGAGCCCTCAACATAAGAAGGACACAGACCTGTTGCAGCAGGTCCAGAGGAGGGCCACAACAATGATCAGAGGAACGGAACACCTCTTCTGTGAAGACAGGCTTAGGGAGTTGGGGTTGTTCATCCTGGAGAAGAGAAGGCTCCAGGGAGACTATACTGTGGCCTTTCAGTACTTAAAGGAGGTTTATAAGAAAGATGGGAACAGACTTTTTAGTAGGGCCTGTCATGATAGGACAAGGGGCAATGGTTTAAAACTGAGAGAGGGTAGATTCAGACTACATATAAGGAAGGAATTTTTACCGTGAGGGTGGTTAGACAGTGGACCAGTTTGCCCGGAGAGGTGGTAGATGCCCCGTCCCTGGAAACTTTCAAGGTCAGGTTGGATGGGGCTCTAACCAACCTGATCTAGTTGAACATGTGCCTCATGTTCATTGCAGGGGGATTAGACTAGACGACCTTTAACGGTCCCTTTTAACCCAAACTATTCTATGATGCTATGACTGGTCATATTTCACTTCTTTACTGATACACTCCTTAGATATCTAATGCCTTGTGTTTAGTAAAATAAGTCCAGACTTTCCTAAGGTATCAAAACAGTATAAGATGTTACGAGATATAGCAGAGACAGACAGACAAGATTTGGTTTTGCAGACAGTAGGTACATGAGATGTTTGAGAGACTTTATTCATAAATGCTGAAGAGGTTCCCAAACACCAGCTAGCTTGTTACCTGGGATGTTGCTGCCACTGTCATTCCACTTTCCTGGTAAGGAAAAATTAAAGCAAGAAACAATGCTGAGGTTTAAAATACATGCAGTAGTTCCCTAATTTACACCAATGAGAGTTAGGAAAACACAACAGTTTTGGAGACAACAAGAATGAAAAAGATCAGAAAAAAATCTCTGACCTTTGGCTGACACAAAAGTAAATTCCACAGCAGAGAAACTGAAACCATGGTAAGGGTGTTTTCAAGATTCAGTCATCAAGTCTTGCTTAAGTATGGAGATAATAATCTTATCTGACCAAGCAGTAAGATCCTTCAGTTTCAGTAATAGAGCAATACCAATTGCAGCAATTGAAGTGGTGCCTTCTACAACAAGGCAGCTGAGAATCATATGTAAAGAAGATCTAAAACAAAAATGCTTTTGGCTTTCTGGTCTGGACACTCCAATAATTGCTCTAGATTCTGCTTCCAATTTGCTTAGTTGAAATTACACTAGATGGAAAAATAAATCTGAGACCAGAAAGCAAAGCCTGAAAGATTACTGAGATCTTGGTTCGTACCAGAATATGCAACATTTCTTGATTTCGTGGGATTCCTATATATTAAAAAGAGGTTACAACTCTGTGTCTTGGAAGATGCAGGACCAACCAAGGACAAGCACAAAGGGCAAAAGCACTAACAGAGCATTTTCCTCATGGTGCACTAATCTCAGTCTACTGGAGTATGCTGGCTTGTCCTCCAGTCTGCCCATAATTTCAATGACTGTATGACAGTTAATTAATCAATTTACACTAGATTTTCACCAACCAGCAGTTTAAGAATAAATATATTATACAGTTTATATATCAATTATTTGGGAAACTGGAAAATATAAACTAGCTAGTAATTTTTATCCTTTATAATTTCTAGGAGGCTGAAAGTCAACCTCTAGAATCACTGTAAAGGATGAAAAGAGTTATGAACACAAAATGCATAACTAATTTGCAGAAAGAACAAGTAAAAATGTGGAAACAAAAGGGAATGAGTCTGTGTAGTATAATGCTAAGACACTTAAAGTCTTCTCCCAGCTTTCACTTTAGCATGGATTATTTCTAAATGTAGCACCAAAACAGAAGTAATGATGCTGAAGACTGAAGACTGGATGATATCAGGGTGAAGTGATCCATCAAATGAGTCTTAATTCTGATTAACAATTATAGTCTGCAGAGAAAAACTCTAAGTGCTTACTTGATTAAGAGTTGCTGTCAAGTAGGTTCAAGTTCAAAATTAAGTTTCCTGTTAAAAAAGTACACACTGAAAAGGACTCTGGAGTTGAATGATAATGGCTCAGGAGCATTATTTGAATAAGAGCAAAAGAGATTGATCTTATTTTGCTAAGAATTTCACAAGTGTATGATACTTTTTGTTTCACTTCTATTCAGCTTCTTTCTCCAACTTAAATTCTTTCCATACATTTTAACTTCCGTTTCCTTGCAAAGAAACTACATTGTGAAATTCTCATAGTAAGATGCAATGAAATTCAAAGGAGGAAGAAATTAGGAGACAGATGAGGAACAGAAGATGGGAGAAGATGTAAGGACCTCACAAGGTTGGTTGCTGGGTGACAAGTAACTGGTGACTTATCAGAGTAAAAATGGCTTTTGCTATGTTGGAATTTAAGTTGACCATATTAGTGACCGGACTATACATGGTATGATTCCAAACATGAGGTCACAGCATGATGTATCAATGATTTCTAAAAGTACTCGATGGTCTTGTTTTGGATATGTGCCAATGGGGAATTTTTTGTGTCATGTGGACAGAAAATTATATGAACTTAAAAAAAAAATGCTCTGCAGACATGCTCTGTGAATCAAACTGAAATTTGCTCAACAAGTGATGACCTTGTTCATGACTTCCATTCAGCTGTTGGATGGAGACCTTGCAGTGCAGATACTTCAAATGATCTTTTTGCACTTTCCTACACCACTTCATTATGAAGTGAGAGATTAAAGTCTGATTATCCATAGTATTGGCTTAACCTGAACTGATTCTGTATTGATATATACAGAAAGTGCTTACACAGTGTCTAATTACAATGTCTAACTTGTAAGGTTGTGACTTCAGTTTATGGTTAGTTAAGAAACCTAAAACTAGTGGATTCTTTACTTAGCATATGTGTAAAACTTAACATGCCTTTGTCTGTCCTTTTTCTGTTTTCATCAGATCACAAACTGGCACAGATCTGTGTTAAGTGAACTGCCAATGAGAACTACTTCCCAGAAACAATGAATAGAAATATTTTCTTTTTAAATTTTCTTTTTGAACTTAGAAATACAATATCGTCATGCTAACATAAGACACAGATACTGCAAATATCAGCTCTGAAAAGAGGATCATTCAAGTCTGGTCAGAAAAAATAAATGAAACATGTAGAATTCACACACTTTTACTGTCAGTTATCCAAGAGATGATTTATTTGACAACAACTATTATCTTTATTCTGTCTTTTAAAGAATTCAGTATGAGAAATAAAAAAAGTAACACATTCAAATACCTTATCTTTGGAACTTTTGAAATAGCTTCAGGGATCTCTTATTACCTGAAGGTGATACCTAAGTCATGAGGGGCAAAAAACATTTTCCTTTGTCAAAGGCTACTTCTGGGAATTTTAATATTTCAGCTGTCCAGAAGCCTAATCAAAAAATCCATTAAAATAAATTTATTAATACTCATTAACTCTGATGAGCTCTGAACCAGGTCCCCAGTAGTGCCTCACAAAAATTATCTGATTTACACACAAAATAAAGCAATGGGTCTACCCAGTCCGTGTATTCCTTCTTTGAGGTGGCAAGCATATTGTGAAACTTAGCCAGCCTAATCTGTTTTTCTAGCAGTCACATTGAACTTCAGCCCTACTTCCTGTGTGGAAACGTTATGGGGAGAAATGCTTCCTTCTCATGCTAATGCATCAGTGCTTAAAATGTTATAATTAAGCCTTAAAGCTGGTATCTTTTCAAGACTTAGTATCTTTGACATAATAACAAGCTTGAGTTAAATAACCATGTAGATGGAGAAGTATCAGTGTTTAAACAGATGTCAGCAATTTCTTAGGAAATGGAACTAGTGTTACAGATGGTGATGACTGAAGAGTTTAAAAATAGCCCTGTTGCAGTAACAAAAAATGGTGTGTGAGAAACAATACATCGCATTAGAGCAAAAGATAGTTGAAAGCTAAGGTTAAGAAATTAAAAACAAGAGTTGCACTTCAATCTCCAAAACTCTTTTCTAAGCTCAGAATTTGAAGCTGATTAGCCAACACTAATTTTTTCGCAGAAAGATGTAACTTTTACAAAGCAGAACTTTACATAGCCTTCTACCCAGGCACAAGCATCCCAAAACAAACCTCTGCAGGCTGCTCATGTGAACTTTTTTAGGAATTGGTGTGTTCTTACAGCACTAAAATTTTGAATTTCCCAATGAGTTCCCTGAGACTTGGAGCAAGCCCAACGCAAGCATAAATCAGTATATTTTGTCCTTTTTTAACTACTACAGTCCTAGCCCCAGTTACTGTTTTTACCACAAAAAAAAAAAAAAAAATAGAAGAGGAAAAATAAAGCTGTCTCTTGAGGCTGTTTCTTAATGATTTCACTGTTCTTTTAATACTTGATTCCTTTCATTGACTCCAACTGCCAGTTTCATAGGCAACATGCATTGAAGCATAGACCTTTCCAGTTTCATTTTTCTCAACACATCAGATAAATGGCAATAGATGCCAGTGATATATGGCAACAAAGGAAGTGTGTCCCACAACCAGGCCCAGGTGACCAGGTGCCTATGAGAAAACACATCTTTCACCTATAGCGCAGAGCCATACTTGTATGTGGAATGACCCCGATGAGCAGTGGCTGGCACGCGGTCATGTGGTGAGATATAGGTCCTACCATGATACAACACAAATGCACAAGAAATGTGGGGGGTTACCTCCTGAGAAGTAAAAGCAAGTCTATTGAGAAATGTCCAGTGAGGGATAACTGCATGGGTGCCAGCAGCTGTTCTCTACATGCCAAGAAGCTGGAGATAGTTACAGAGCTGTCACTAAGAGGTGAGTCTGACATCCTCAGCTTGGGGTGGCCAACTACAAGGTTTGGTTTGGACAAAACTCTAACGTTTATTCATTTCATCTTTCACTATGTAGCTCAGTACTAGCTTCCAAATCTTTCACGGAGTGTTTCTTTTGTTTTCTTTGTTATGACTTTAAAAAAAAAGTACATGATAGATTTCAGTACTGAACTATGAATTCCTGTCTAGATGACATCCATCCTAGGGAATGAAGTCTCAGTTGAGACTACCGACCAGCTCTTTGTACAGTCACACCACTTCTATTGTACTTTTATCTTGTCCATTATTTTGGTTTTGATTAAAAGTTGTAAAAAAAACCCGATGGGTTTCTATAAAGGGTAATAAGTTTTCCTAACCTTTGACTCATTTTTTCTCTTGTGCAAAAACATTTTGTGCACTAAGAGCTGGCAACAAGATCTTAGTCATCCCTTGTCGGCAATTGGATTTAAAATGTTTTTTTAGCACTTGAAGTACATGCTTAAAGACCAATTTCCTACAAACTTTAAATACAAATATAATTCCTTGAAGCTAAGCAAATTTAAAGAACTATTTTCCAAAATATCTATCAGTTCATTTATAGTTATTGATAGAGTGAATGTGTTGGAAGGTCTCTTGCTTGCAGAAGAGAGCAAAAATATATATTATGATTACTTTTTTCTGACAATGGATTATTTCACTTTAAACAACATATGAACTGTTTTCATTTCTTTTTGGATAAATCATTGCAGCTATGTTGAGCCCAAGAGCTGAAGACCTAAAATAGCTGTATAATGTAACAGCTTTAAGAATGCAGACACTGCACAACTTCACATTATTTCTTCCTAAGTGAGATTTCAGTCACCACAATAATGCAAAATTTTTGACAGACTGCCGTCTTTAGGCAGGGAGTTTCAGGATACTGTTAGCTTAAGCTGACTGCTTAATACAATGGACAGTTAGTTCTGTAATGCTATAGAAATTAGAAACCTATAAGGAGTAATAAATTGAAAGCTTGCTATAGAAGCTTACCAGTAGAGGTAGTAAGTGTCTCTGATCTACCACTACTACTACTACTAGAAAGTGGTTGCACTTTCTAAAGGAATTTTTGAGTGTAATGTGGCAAGTTCCATTGGGTAGCTTTTCACTGGTTGAAGTCAAAGAACTTGCAAAATATTTAAAGAGAGTATATTCATATATATCTTTTTAAAATAAATAAAAAAAAAAGCCAAAAATATCGGACCAAGTTCTACCCTTATTCTTATGTTATACTACCACAGTCAGTGGGCTTACATGGATAGAGATGAAGGAAAACTTTTGAAGATGAGAAGTTTAAGATGCTTTAATTTCTTGGGTATAAAACATGTTAGGTGAGTTTGGAGAAGTTCTGTGTTGAATACATGATAATTCATTTGACCTGCACAGAGGGTTTTCTTGATTGAGTGTGTGGTGGAAGTGCATTATTTTGATACAGATCATTATTTTAAAATATTTTATAAGAAGGATTCTTCTCTAAATAGTCCACGAAGAATAAGGTGGAACACTTATGACAATGTCTAAAGACACCACCTCCCCCTAAGAAGGAAATTTATGGAAAAAACTTCACGTTGTCCTTAAAGGTAAATTTGTTTGTTTTCTTTAAGATTATGAGCTTTCTTCTCAGTGATGGGTCCCAGACCTTCAGCTTTGTACTTCCAAAGAATGATTTTTGACTGGACTTAACTCTCATATCTTTGCCATGAAGTGTCCAGTTAGGCCCCTTGGTTCTATACTTATTACAATACAGGAGGCTTTGGAAGATAAGCTTTACGTGCTGATCATTATCAAAGGGATTACAGTTTTACCTAATGGCTGTTTTATGTGATTCACCAAATAACAGAATAATATCAAGACTGAGTTAAAAATTTCAATAGAAGAAAAACATCTGTGATTTATGCAACCAATCATAAAGTATCAACAACCTAACAACTTGTAAATATTCATGTCTGGCAGGGTAGTAGCTTTGTTATGTTTGCACGAGGAATTAAGATTTTTCTATATATAAATTTTTAAAATACTGCATGGTATTAAGGCTCAAGATAAAAATACAGAGTCTATCATTGAATAGAAAGAATACTCACAGAACTTAGGTAACCCCTCAAATTACCATAAACAGAACTGGGAAATCAAGGAAAGAAAAAGTCCTTACAAACTCCATTAGAAATCTGACACATCATCTTGAGAGACTCAATAAGGAATGTTGGTAAAAAGGTTTATGATAAATGACTGGTAGATAAGGTATATACACTTGGGTATTGTTCTGCCCAAACAAGAATCTGTTAAAGGCTTCAATGAAGTATAGTAAAAAATACAGCATACAATGAAATATTCTGGTTTATACTGGATAATTCGGTTTCTTTAAACAATAGAAATATAGTATGCTATAGCGGAAAGCTATGTTGAGGTTTAACAACAGAACTTTGTTTAATTGAAAAAATATAATTTGACCTGCTGTCCACTAGAATTTCAACTTACTTCTTTCAGTTTGAAAAGTCTAATGCCTTAATGAAAGAAAGGATGTTTAGTTACTACCACTCAGTTACCTGCATTGATAAACATTGAGTCTTGTAAAGGGGAAAAAAACCTTAACCCTTTAAAAAGTAATTTTGTACAGTAGGTCAAATTTGTGCAAACAGTCTGAAATCTGACAAGATTACATCTGCATGGAGATAAGCACAACAATCATTAAAGAGGGAAAAGGAAAGCCAAAGGAACAAACGTGTTAAAACAGATTTCTCCAAAGCTTCAGGATTCACTGCTGAAATCAATGTTCACAAGATCCACACTAGAACAGTGATGTTCTTACCGAAGCAAAGCTGGGCCTTCTCCCATGCCCTGAGAAACCAGGGCCTAGCATGAAAATTGCAGAGTCCTTGAAGACCCCCTTGGCAGGTGGTGAGGAAGCTGGAAGTGAGGCACTACATGTGTGGTCTTTGATGGTCTTGCTCTTGCAGTTCTTCTTGTCAAAAATCCCTTAGAATATACCACGGATAATATTTTCACAGAAGATGTAAATAAAATCTCCTACAGAATTGTTGGTCTGGCCAGTCTATACCAGCTCTTAGATATTATTTTAATACAAGTTGACTTAATATTTCGCATATGTGTGTCTATACAGTCATGTGCATGCATGTGTCTGTTTTTTCTTTGCTTGTTTGCTTTTTTGTTGGGAAGTTTGTGCATTACTATATTGATAACAGAGCACAGATCAGTGCTTTGTTCAACTTGCATGATTGCTATAACTTAATGAAACACATCTGGGAAACAAACCTGAACATTTGCATACATCTGGGTGTAAATAACATGTTGCTGCAAAACTGATTAATAATTGCATTTAGAAGGCCATAATTAGCTGTATTTACATTTGGGTGCCAGTGGGAAAGGAGAAAATGAATATTTATCATTCCTTCACTGAGTTATTTTGAAAAATATGGTAAATGAACTCGTGCTTTATGTACAGTATTTTTGCATGCTTTCATACAACAAATAGCTGTTCCTTTTCCTCTTTATAATGATTGGGAGGATCATATAGCATATCTGAAGATCCACTGCAAAATGAAATTATTCTCTGTATTGGCAATATCAGAAAACAGTTTGCATAGGACATGTCTCAAGTGTGTTTCCTTCAGCAGGTATAGTGACTGGCAACTGTAGTTCACATTCAGAAGTAAGTGAGACATCTGGTAAATGTAATTCTAGTAGTCTAAACAATGTGTGGGCTACAAACTTTAAACAGTTTATCTTCATTACTGTCATTTAGGAGAATCTACTTTATTCTACAGAGCTGACTAAACACTGAGATGTTAAGATAATTCTTATGTAAGTGGAAAAAATATATAATAAAAAAAATCTTGAAAAAGGTAACGCTATGTCACCTTTCATAAGCAAAATTAATATGAGAAGCACAACCTGGTTTGTATTTCTCTTCTCACAATTGCAGGAGTTTTTCACACTGAATAGCATTGATTTGGTGACATCATGACAAGTGTCATAGCTTTTGGTATACTTGCAAAATCGAAATGATAACTTTTCTTTTCATTAGGGTAGATGTTCCAAAATCATCACGTGTCTACCCAAATTACAGGTCAATGGATACTCAGTGAATTTCATGGCTTTATTTACAAATGCCATTACAAATGGGAGTGATCTTTCAGTTTTTATTTAGGTACACCTCTGGGTTTTTAGCAGAAGAATAGACTGTCATATCTGCAAGATCAAAGCTTAAAATTGTTTGTCATTGCATTTGTCAAAAAGAGCATAAAGAAGCTAACATTTCAGGGCACAAACCTCAGCTGATCAGCATAGCTCTACTGATGAAGCACACTCAGGCCATACAGATTTTTCAGACTAAGTGAAAAAGAATAATCTCTGCCATTAGCAAAATATTCTGTACCAAGAAGCTTAAGATATGACAACACAGATTTATCTATTTGGTTGAGTTTTTAAAATTTAAATCAGTGTATCTCCAAACCCACTACCCAATATATGCTAGAAAATCCTATGCTAAGAACTGTCAGAACCTGAAGTCAGACTGTAATGTCTCCTAGAATCTGTGGCAGTAAATATCCTGCACAGATAGTTTTATTTGCAAGAAGATTCAGTAAAAGTATTCAGGGACAAGCTATGAAACAGAGAATTAATTTTGCCCAATATACGAAATTACGAAAATACGGGTATCCAATATAATTATCAAATTTATTAGAGAAGAAAGAAGAATGAAGAGCTGTATGCCAAAATTCACCCAAAGTTAATGCATTTCAGATATACACACAAACTTTTATATTCACTTTTCTTGAGCAGTCTTGTGATCAAATTTGCTAGCTCAACAATTGGAGAAAAGCAATTTCCAGAGCTGTGGATGTTTGGGAATGCAATTTTAGAAGTGCATGCAAAGTACTCATGCCAGAATCATTTGTGCACTCAACTGGTGAGGAAAGAGAAACAATATCACATGATATAAATGACACGACAATGGTATAAAGTCACAGGAACAGGGATTTTCTTCTAATCCTAGACAAACGTGGAAAACACTGTTGCCTCTAATTTACTGTCTCTTTGCTCTGTCATGATACTCTGATGAAACCCTCCACCAGCCTCTCCTGACCATCTTGTACACAACCTTTGGAAGCACTTCAGCCAGGCAGTAGAGCAAATGTTTGTGCTTTAAGTTTTACTACTGACAACAAAACAGCAAGTTCAGTAAGAATAACTAAATAAAAATGACTATACCAATTTCTATATTCAAGACTATGTAGGCAGCATATGGGAAAAAAAATCTTTTGCACAGTCACAGAATCACAGAATTGCTGAGGCTTGAAGGGATACCTGGTGACCATCTAGTCCAATGTCTCTGTGAAAGCAGGAATAACTACAACAGGTTGCTGGGAGTTGTGTCCAGTCAGGTTTTAAGTATCTCCACTATGGAGACTCCACAACCTCTCTGGGCAGCCTGTTACAGTGTTTGATGACTCTCACCATAAAAAAGATTTTTCTTATGTTCAGTTCAACTGGCTTTCAATCCACCTTACTGTCTATGCCTCAGTGTGCAGTACATAGTTCGTCGATTTGTCAGCGGAGAACAGGTCAAGGGCCTTACTAAAGTCAAGGTAAACAACTTCCACTGCTCTTCCTTCGTCCACTGAGACAGTCGTCTCACCATAGAAGGCAAACAGGTTGGTTAGACATGATTTCCCCTTCATAATCCATGCTGACCACTTTCTATCCCCTTCTTGACCCCCATATTTTTCCAAAATGGTTTTCTTGGTTCATACCTTTTGATATTTAATTTTACATTATACAGGATATTATGCACTGTTATTGTTAGAAAGTAAGAAAATACAATTAAAAAACCCCAGTGCAATATAACTAAACAGCCAGAAAAAAACACTTACTGTATAGAATACTTGTCTAGATCCAATGGAAAAAATTATGTTGCATCCAATAGGTATAAGATATACGAGTGATATACATGCCTTTTCAAATTAGGTCATATGGAAATGTCTGTAGAGCAGATTATACACTGTAGGGATGTAGAAGATAAGAGACCAATTGATGAGAGAAAGCTCAAACTTACAGCATTCGTCACTTCTATTTTCTGAGCTTAGGTTATAATACACTCTTTTCAGAAGAGTGACATACTAATCTGGTTAAAAGAGAACCAAATGAAATCTATGTGTAAACACTGTAAGATGCTTTTAAATAAATCAATATTATTACACAAAGTGATTAGAGCAAACAACAAGTCAGAACACCTAAAGAAGGCCTTCGGAGAGTGAAATCTTGCCTTTTTCCACTATATTTTCTTGTCCAATGAAAGATCTTGTATTTTCCAATGAATTTTAGCTCTGAAGAACAAAAAACTTTGTAATTAAGATGAATATTGCCATCTTTTTCTCTAGCAAAGCCTATCTATTCTGTGAATTTCATAAATACCCTTGGCAAAAATTTCAAGACATTTAAAAGATGGTTAAAACTTTGACACCTGTAGTGGAATACAGTTTTAGAAAATTTATGAAAACCATCTGACTGTAACTGTATTGCTCTTTATCTGTGAAATGGTGCTCCAGTTCCAGTACACTTATTAGTTAAGTGCCAGTTTTGTCAAAATGATCACTGCCGTTGGCAACACTGAATCCAAAATGTGCTTGAGAGGTATCCAAATATTTAGATCTACAGATGGTACTTTGGTAGCTTCATTCTAGTTAAAGAATAAGATTTGGCAGTAAAGCAATACACAATATGGATGAGATATTAAACTTTGCAAAGTTTGCTGCATATTCGTCAGCTAATTTTCATCAGAAGTGTTCTAAATATTGTGTTAAATGAGCCAAGTTCACTCTTCATTTGTGCTCAAACCTCCCATGAAGTCAATGGAATTTCTATGCAAACATCTGATAACAGAATTTTGGCTTAAATAATTTTTTTTGTAGCAGCTACAAGACAGTGAATGATCATTCAGGGTGTTTATGGAAGTCCTGGCCAGTTGTTCTGTCTAGCTGATGGATTCACTGACTAACCTCCTGTTTCCTTCTCTCTCTACAGTGCCAGAAAAAAAATGAATGATAAGATAGTTAGAGATATATGTTATGGCAAAGAAACATGTAACACAGGAAAATAATGCTAAAGATTAGAATTTTTACTGGAAGGGTAAGAATTGTCTTGAAAGGAAGGATTAAAAACATAGCTTAACTGAGCTGAGCATGAATATTGTGAAGTATACAGCACAAACTAAAGATCGTGTTTTCTTATTTTTCAGAAAAAAAAAAAACCAAACCAAAAACCAAAACCCAGACATTTAATTTCCAAAATGCAGTAAAACAATACGCAGATTAAGGTAAATACAATATCCAAGATTTGTAAACCTAAATCTTTAAGACTACCAAAACCTGCTTGGAAAAAAGAATTATATCATACGGTTATAAAGAATATAATAGGGTTTCTGGAGGATACAACAGGGTTTCTGGGTAGTATTTTAAAAGTATTTAAATTCATTAAAAGAAAACAGACGTTAGGATTCTAAATTCCACCATTGCAGTCATTCTGAAAATTTCAACTTGCTTCTAATGTTTTTGCCTTCCTTGGGTAAGATTTTATTTCACCAAAGGAATTTTAAAAAATGTTATGTATTTTTCACAATTTTTATACTGATAGCTAGCAAGCAGATTGCTGAGAGTTCTTTGGGAACATTTCCAATGTCTTTTTTCCGTCTAAGTACAAAATATGTATGCCTAAAATCAATATCTTTATTTTTCATTTTCTTATTTGTTTAATCTCAGTAGATTTCCTAAGGATAACAACACTGACTAGATTAAATATCATATTGATTTAAATGTTTATGAAAGTGCACTCACAAAGCCTATGAAGACAGGTATAAGAGACAAAACGTGAACACCCACATGAAAATATTGAATCTAGCAAGCTGCCATACAAATTCAAGTTTTCACAACCTACTAGTATTAAATAATATAAATAAAACCAGAATATTCAGATAATATCTTTCTTAATTACAAATGTTTGTCCTGATACTACACAAGGTAGATTAAAAGTTTTCCAATTAAAGGAAAACTTGTAAATCCAATTTTAAGACTTCCATTTTTATGTTGCACAATTCACCAAGACAGGACTCATTTGAAAGTATTAGAGAGGAAGCAAAACTTGCACCTTGACAAGGTAGAATTATGATGTCAATACATGTCCATTAAAAATGCCCTTTATTGAGAACTGAAGGATATTTCAACTTTTTCCATATAACTGAAGGTTATTTAAATTATCTAAACACTCTCCAGGAACTCTGCAAATTATGTTAAGAAAATGTCTTTATGTCCAGATAGCAGCTCTATTTTTATATTACAGAAGAAAAAAAGAAAAATAAATATGTTATAGGCTTTGCTTCCATCTAAACACCAAAATGCACTGAGTATTGAAACAAGAAAGATAGTAAGAAAAAAATGGTGTGTTATAAAAAGGACAGGTGTAGAGACTTCCCCATCACACAGAACAAACTCTCTATTTCACCCCTGAAGAATGGGAAAAGTCACTATTTCTAGGATGCTTATGGAGTTTTTACAGTAAAAAAAAAGATAAATTCCTGGAAAAAGTCAATATGAGTAAATATAAGTAAATAATTCCATAGTAATGATGCACGTGTTTCTGTAGTATGAATACCTTTTGTCCTGAACAAAACTTTGCTCATTTTCTGAACTGGTCACCAAAGCAAAACCTTTTTTTTTACATCCTTTGTGAAATGATTTCAATATGCATTTCATTTTTGTCTCCTTTCGGTACAAATTCTTTCTGTGTAGTGTGTAAATTTTTCTTTTTGCAGCGTGGCAATTACTTTAGGACTCAATGACAGCCTTGTTGCTATGAGCTACCTTTTTGTGGGATTACACTCTGAAATAAAACAGATCTATGTTAAGTGAAAATATAGAATAGTGTGCAAACAGGGCCTTGAGGTATTGTATCAACAGTACAGAAAGCAGAACAGTCTTATAAAGATCTATTATGTTAGTTTTGGGGTCACATTTTCAGAAAGACTGAATGTTCTAAAAGCTTTTAGTCCATTTTAGATGTTTATTTAAAGATGTTAAAAGTTTCAAAGAGTTTATTTTTCAAATCAAATGTTTAATTTACTTGAGCATAGTCGAGTATCAAAAGAAACTCAAATAAAATCAAATCACTGAATTTTAGGTTCAAGTAAAGTAGAGGTCAATAAAGTATATCTGGTAACACTTTAAGTTCTTTTAATACAGTAACAACATTATTCCATATGGCAATAATCAACGTTGGTGAATTATAATGAATAAAAAATGCCAAATTCTGTATTCAGGATAGAAAATTGAGTTGTTATTTATTTGTTTGTTTGTTTGTTTGTTTCATTTTCCAAAATTATATGCTTTTTACTGATGTCAATTTCTATTTGTTTATTTTATATTCTGTTAGTATAAAGCAAGATAAACACAGTTGAAAAATAAAAAATATTTGCATATCTTTAGGTTGGTTTAGGTATTTCTTTCACAACCTTTCCCCATCTCTTTGTTGTCACCTGGAGAAGCAGGACAGCATTTGCAATACTTAGAAACAGATCTCTAACATTCAACTGCTGCACTTGCACTTACTGTCGAACACTGGCTGGAAAAGAGATGTTTATGGTATATGTGTTTCACGTAAGGAAGCAGTCTGGGCAAGTGAGGGAAAAAAATGACAGCAGAGAAATAAAAACATGAATAATTTGTTATTTAATTAATTTATTTAAGATTTAATTAGTGTTACACTAATTTAGGTAGTTAAAAATAATCAATGAAATCAATATTTTTAAGCTGAGAAAAGGAGGTGCTATTAGTGTCATCACCAAAACCACAAAGTCTAATATGGCTCCAGAAAATACTGATTGTATTAGGTATGTCTACACAGACAGCATAAGTACTCCTAAAGTGCTTTGCTTCAATATGGAAAAGAGTTTATTTTCAACCTATCTGAGGTTCCAGTGTAGAAGCTAACAGAAAGTGAACCAGAGCTAAAATACTCATGCTGCATGACGTAACTATGGTACTACTCCAAAACAAAATTCACTAATTTTCCTCATGAGGAAGGATGGATTAAATTATGAGTTTGTGATTATCATCAAGCTATTTTGCTTTCATAATTGACACCATTTTTGGCTTTCCCTGAACAGGGAGCTTAGAGGAGATAAGTTTTGAAATTTTCATAAGATTTTGACCTGAAAGAGGTAATGAATTCACTGGGAGCTGAAAACCAGAAATTCCTATCTTTAAAAGAAGAAAAATCTTTCTTTATATGAGGAAAGCTTTCAAGGTGCTTCTGAGTAGGAGCTAGCGATCCCAATGGCAGGTCATTCTGAGAGACGTGTGAAATGCATATATTAGAGAGACAGCCTTTCATCTTCCTCTGCAATGAGAAGCTAGCAGGTACAGGAACAGCCTAGTTGCTGAGGCAAGATCTCTGTTGAATTCAGTAGGTCCAAGAAACAAAGACACCTTGCAAATCATGAAGAACTGCTTCAGCACGTTGGGCTCAGTTGGACCTCCAATGAGCAAGAACTTGCTCCTGTAAGCAGTAGGTTGGCTGCTGTCAAAGCAGGTTAACTGCAGAACGATAAAAGAGCCAGTCCACAGTTGGGTGTACTTGAGCCTTTTTCTGAAAGAAAATCTGATCTATTACCACATAGACATTAAACGCTGCAGGTACAGCTACCCTACCAAATAAAATAAACCCAGAACCATTCTTTGGCCCTTGTCTCCTCCAAAAGAGAGTGGCAACATCTAAACTGTCCATTAGGAATAGTCCAAAACTATTTCCTGGCCCTCTCTAGTTTAGTAATATAAATACCTATACCGGTAAGAAGTCATACATAATGTTAAATTACTTGACTAATTTCTCGAACAGTTATAGACTGGTGCCCAATCATTGTCTTGTGTTTGTGCGTATTTGGGAGAATAATATGTGTCAGTGATGATGCCCAAGGGGCATCTTAGTTACAGCCACTCTTGTTTAAAAGTTCAGAGTGTATATGCACTTAGCTTCTCCCAGAGTGAGCTCCAACATTTATTATTATTATTGTTGTTGTTGTTGTTGTTGTTGTTGTTGTTGTTATCATCATCACCATCACCATTTTAATTAGCATAGGTATAGCCAATGCCTACAATAAACTAAAGTGCTTTAGGCACCAGTCCTGAAGGCAATGTCAATATTAATATGTTAAGCAGTGTCAGAGAAAGTTCCAGGCTCTGAAACTTGATTGTCATCACTATTAAATTGCTAAAACAGCTCCTAAAACAGTTTTAGCCACTACCAAGCTTTGATGCAAACAGTTCCCAGGCACAGCTCATGGGTTAGTATGGGTCAGGGACTAACTATTCCCAGCAGGCAGTTTCATGTTTTGCAGGGAAGAGCTATTTATGATATGGATGTTTGCCTGTCTGTGATGACTGACAGCAGTGCCACCGTACAATCTCAGACATATGTAATTTACTAATTAAAACAGAGCTAAACTTGTCCCTCCACTTGGGAAGTTTCTGAGGCTGGGGCAATTTGTATAGTTACTTTATAACACAGTTTTACTTCTGAGTTTGAAAGAGAGAACATTTTAGCAGGAAATCAGCTCTATATCAAAAAATCCTGAGCTATTATGAGACAGAGGGAAGTTTTTGTGCTTCCTCAGTCCCAGGGTTAGTTTCATTCAGTACTTAGAAGTGGTGCATGTCACATGAAAATGAATCCTTGATCACCATGACTGCTAAGAATAATATTTTTCATACTCAGCCCACAACCCCCATTAACTGCTCCGGGTTTTGTCAAACCAGGACAATGAATATTTAGCTGAAAAGTAAGTTACGCTCTTTATAGACCCTCTCATTCCTTTCATTCCTGACATTTCCTAAAGAAAATAATATATTTTTTTCATGACAAGTAGTGACTTCTGTCAGTTTGATGCACTTTAGAGTATTTAAGAAAGATTAAAAAAGTATCCAAAACACAGAAATTGTTAGATGGTCATAGACTAAAGCAGGATTAGGATAATTACGAGGGATAAGATTCCTTTCTCTGTCATCCTGATATACATCCACACTAAGCTCCTGAAAACAATGAAGCCACTTGAGATTATACAGTTTAAACCAGGGGCACAATCTGGCTGGCAGTTTAATGCTGTGCAAATGCTACCATGTGAGACTCAGCTGGGATGTCTAAGTCCTTATCCCACTAATGAGAGTAAAGACAATGCGCAGTATAGACTATGCTTCAGGGCAAGCTGACAGCCTACCTAAACGTGGAAATTATATTTTTTAGAAAGGGATTTCAGAAGCTCCTGTACACAAAGAAGATGATGCAGATTTTCTTAATGTGAGCTTGGTTTATTTATCATAATTGTATCTTATCTTATGCATTAAAAAAAAATCTGTCTTCATCTTTTTACATGCAGAGAATAATTATAGATTATTGTACTTGCTATTTATTTGACTGTGTTTTGATGTTTATTGTATTTTGATGTTTATGATCTTGCTATATCTTTCTGATTAATAACCTAAGTAATCGCAAGAAAATACTACATGCAGTTGTTCTTTGTTTCCAATAGCTACGTTATATATAGTTTTTTAAATAGCAAACCAAATATATGATATTCTAGAACTTAACACATACCACTGAGAAAGTCACATACAACGCTGTGTAAGATAACTATTACAAGTGGGTTTTGCTTTGGTTTTATGTGGCTTTAATTACATCTAAACAATTTGTTTCAATGCTAGATGAAACACTGGAAAAACAACCCCAAACTTGAACTATTCGGTAACATTTTTAATCAATAGAGTTGTAATTTCATCAATTAATTCATGCAACTAAAGTTATGGTGGTATGAACTGACAGTGAAAATTTGAAATTATTTTCAACAGGAAATAGGTTGAACCGACCTAACTACTCAAACGCCCTTTCAATAGCTTACATTAAGTACCAGCCCATAGAAAGAAAATTGCAAGTGTTTGATAGTTAAACATGGGAAACCAACTTAGCCTCATAATCATGTCAGTAAAGTTACATTACTAATTCAAGTTTAACACTGACAATTATTTATGCCGCATAACTTTGCCAACAAAAGATAAGATTCAGATGTTTTTCTCACCTCTTACTATCCATTTCTTTGACCTTGAGCAGTTAGCAATGAAGCTGAACCAGCCTCTGGTTCACGTCTTGGGCAGGTTAATAGGTCTTCAGACTTCATTTACCACTAAGATTTCAGACCATCATAAGTTTAAAACATAGCTTCATGCTGACAGTTTAATGGTCAAATAAGCAAAGAGTTAACTTACTTTTAACATCTAAACCTTCTGACCTTTCTTCCAGGGCCACAGAAATTAATTTCAGCATGGATTTTCTGATGTGTCTTTGACTGTGCACATGTGGCAATGTCTAAAACAGCTGCCCATGTTTACATTATAACCCTTTCAAAATATTTTCCTTATCTTTTTATTTTGCATGGCCTCTGTGAGACAGGGAAGGTAAGCAAAGAGATTCTCCTTTTCTTACCTTTTATTTGGTTAAGTCAACCTTCAAAGCCACATTATAGATCATCTGAGGGGAGGGGAAACTCTTGCAAGTTAAACATTCAACTTTTTCTTTGGCTCTTGCCAAGAGAGGAGTTTGGGGGTTGTTTTATTTTAATGAATGTGTCAGACCTGAAAGTGTTCACTGTACACCAGCTCATACCAACAGTAGGTCAAAGAATTAAATCATTGTATTCATGAGACAGAAATGTCATCCCTTCCCATTACACAGAGACCCTTCACCTTCTAGCCTTGTAAACACTTTAATTGGTTCTTTTCCAGCAAAAACGCATTGGTTTCTTACCTCCATTTTAACATATGAAAGTAAAAGAGAAATTTTCAATATGGATAAAAACCTGCCAATATCAAAGAAGTTAGATTTTTGATGGTAGAAAAGAGAGCAGTTCAGCTTTCAGGTGACAAGCAAAATCATTATCTTCATTTTTATCTTTTAATAAGCCTCTTTCTTTGTTTGAAAAAGTCTATATAATTTTTAATGTTTTCTATTTATAGACATGATACTGGTGAATAACATATTGTGTTTTTAATATGTGCCGCTTAAAGGGAAGGATTCCACTGAATCTTTTCAGGACCTCAGAAGCAAATATCAAAAGGAAGAAAAAATCAAAATATCAGTGATCAATATCTTGCATTTTATGCCAATCAACAAAAAACTACAAGAAATAATGGAGAAGTACACATTTAAATAACTTTAAACTAGGTCCAAAGGGGGAAAGGGATAAAATTAGACATGCTAGTGATAAGCTATGGGATGGCATGACAATGTTTAAGGGATGATGTGCTGTTGAGGGCTTTCATTCTGGCCCATAGTGTGCTGAGTACACTGGAGTGTATTTGAAACATTTATACACTAATACACACACTATGAGAAACAAACAAGAGGAACTAGAAGCTTTGCCTATGTCATCATTGACATAAGGAGACTTGGTGGGAAGAGTCCTGGGATGGGAGTGCTGTCATGGAAGGTTATAGGCTTTTCAGGAAAGAGAAACAGAGCAGGTGAGATGGAGGGGTAGCACTTTATGTAGAGAGGCGGGATTGCACAACACTTGCAGTTGGTTGAGAGCTTCTGGGTGCGGGTTAGGAGAAAAGCTAATAAAGTGGATGTTTTTGTGGAAGTCTACTATAGATGACCCAGCCAGGATGATGACACCGATGTATTATTCTATAAGGAATTAAGGAAAATATCTAGAACAGTTGCCCTTGTCCTTATGGGTGACTTCAGCTTCCAGATGTTAAATGGATCTATGATACAGCAGACACCATCAGGTCCAGGAAATTCCTGAAGCACATTGAAGATAACATTTTGATACAGGTACCAAGGGAAGTGACTAGGAAAGGTGCCTTCCTAGATCTGTTGTTTGTAAATAGAGATGGTCTCATGGGTGAAATGATGATTGGTGGTTGTCTGGGCCAGAGCGATCATGAAACGGTTGAGTTTAAAATCTTTGGTGGTATGAGAAAATTGCCAGCAGAGTTACTACACTGGATTTTGGGAGAGCAGACTTCAGGCTGATCAAAGATCTAGTTGAGGAGGTCCCCTGGGAATCTGAATTTGGGAGTATTAGGGTCCATAAATGCTTGGCATTTTTTTATAGCCATCTTTCAATAGTGCAGGAGCAGGCAATTGTAGTGCATCAAGAGCCAAGTAAGAGGGGCAGAGGCCAGCTTGGCCTTTCCTCCTTCAGAAGGATCTCCTTCTGGAACTTAGGTGGAAAATGAAAGTGTATGGACTTTGGAAGCAGTCAGACTACACAGGAGGACTACAGAGATGCTGTTTGCTGCTGTAGGGAGAAATTTCATAGAGCCAAAACTCAACTGGAATTGAAGCTGGTCATTATGGTGGTGGATAAGAAAAAAAAAAAAAAGTTTTTTTAAGTATATTAACAGCGAAAGGAAGACTAAAGAAAACAATGGTCCATTACCTGATGAGGCTGGCCACCTCATGAACAGGAGGGAAGACAAAGCAGAGACATTTAACACCTTCTTTGCCTGCCTTTACACCAATGGTGGACACCGGGACCCCTGGAGTCCTGGGCTGGAGGACATCAACTGACAGACTGGTCAGTTCCCAGTTGACTTTGAACTTGTATAGGATTTGCAACTGTAACTGAACGCATATAAGTTTATGGGGCCCAAAGGTAGTTACAGGTCTGCCAGTCTTATTTCAGTGACTAGTAAAATTATGGAGAAGGTTATTCTGGGAGTTACTGAAAAACACTTGAAAGACAATGCAGACATTGGTAAAAGCCAACATGGGTCATGAAAGGAAAGTCATGCCTTCCTAACTTAATATCCTTTTATGACAAGTTTACACACCTGGCAGACAAAGGGAAGGCAATGGATGTGGAGTTTTTTCATTTTAACAAAGATTTGATACTGTCTCTCACAGTATCATTCTGGACAAAATATCCAGCATACAGCCGGATGGGTGAACAGTTGCCTGAATTGTTGGGTTCAAAGAGGAGTAGCAAATGGGAGTAACATGTGGCTGGCAGCCAGTCATTAGTGGTGTTCCCCAGGCTCAATATTAAGGGTAGTTCTCGTCAATGTTTTTGTCAATGATCCACATAAAGGAGTTGAGCGCACACGTAGTAAATTCACTGATGGTAAATTAGGAGGAGCTATTGGTGCCCTCAAGAGCAGAGAAGCCTTAGATGGAGATCTTGGTAGATTAGAGTACTTGAGCACTTATCAACCATATGAAATTTAACAAGGACAGATGTTGGATTCTGCACGTGGGAGAGTGTAATCCTGGATGTACGTATAGACTTGGTGAAAAAGGTTTGAATGCAGCCTTGCAGAAAGTGATCTGGGGGTTTTGGTTGATGAGCCAACAACGTGCCCTGGCAACCAAAAGGGCCAACCATATCCTGGGGTGCATTAAGCACAGTGTAGCTGCTTGAAAGAAGTGATTGTTCCACTATACTCCACATTGGTGCAACCTCACTGCAAGTACCGTGTGCAGTTTTGAGATGAATAATATAAGAAGGATATAAAAATATAAGAATATGTCCAAAGGAGAGCAACAAAGATAGTAAAAGGACTAGAGGACTTGACATGAGGAGCTGAGGAGAGGTTGAGGATACTAGGTTTGTTCAGCTTAGAAGAGACAGCGATAACCTCATTGCTGTCGACAGCTTCCTCATGAGGGGGAGCAGAGATGGAGGTACTGATCTCTTCTCTCATATCTGTTGATAGGGCATGAGGGAATGGCTTAAAGCTGCATTGGGGAAAGTTAATAACTGGATATTAGGGAAAAGTTCTTCACAGAGAGAGTGTTTAATCACTAGAACAAGCTCTCTGGGGGAGTGGTCATGACACCAAGCCTGTCAGTGTTCAATAAGTGTTTTGACAATGCTTTTAGATATGTAGTTTCACTTTTATGTTGCCCTGTGTAAAGTCAGGAGTTGGACTGAAATATCCCTGTCGACCCCTTCTAATTCAGGCTATTCTATGATTCTATATGTCCTATTTTAGCCAATTATTACATAAAAGTCACATACTTGGCTGATATTCAAGCACCAGCTCCTCCAAGCTCAGGTTAGGTGCAACCCGAAGAGCAAGAAATCGGGCAAGGGAAGGAGACCTGCAGGGCTGAGCAGGGATCTTCAGAAAAAACTCAGGTGGAAGAAGGGAGTTT
The DNA here is from genome assembly GCA_017639485.1 of Pluvialis apricaria. Lineage (NCBI taxonomy): Eukaryota > Metazoa > Chordata > Aves > Charadriiformes > Charadriidae > Pluvialis > Pluvialis apricaria. Next base: position 176,124,688 of record CM030007.1, read on the forward strand.
ACAAGATGTGGAAAAGCGGTCTGACAACTTGGGATGAGTATAAGAATGCTGTCAGGGTATGCAGGGAAGAAACGAGAAAAGCCAAGGCAGCTTTGGAATTGAACCTGGCGAGGGATGTCAAGACCAATAGGAAGGGTTTCTTTAAGTATATAGGAGACAAAAGGAGAACCAGGGAAAATGTGGGCCCGCTCTTGAATGAGATGGGTGCTGTGGTGACAGATGATGCAGAGAAGGCGGAGTTGCTGAATGCCTTCTTTGCTTCTGTCTTCACTGCTTGGGCCAGCTCTCGGGAGTCCCAGACTTTGCAAGTAACAGAGAAAGTCTGGAGGAAGGAAAACATTCCCTTGGTTGAACAGGAACAAGTTAAAGAACAATTAAGTAAACTGGATACCCACAAGTCCATGGGGCCTGATGGGATGCACCTGCGAGTGCTGAGGGAGCTATCAGCAGTCATTGCTGAGCCACTCTCCATCATCTCTGAAAGGTCCTGGAGAACAGGGGAGGTGCCTGAGGACTAGAGGAAAGCCAATGTCACTCCAGTCTTCAAAAAGGGCAAGAAGGCTGACCCGGGAAACTACAGGCCAGTCAGCCTTACCTCCATCCCTGGAAAGATAATGGAACAGCTTGTTCTGGGCGTCATCTCCAAGCATCTGGAGGAAAAGAAGGTTCTCAGAAGTAGTCAACATGGATTCACCAAGGGGAAGTCATGTCTGACTAATCTGATAGCCTTCTATGATCGTGTGACTGGATGGGTGGATGAAGAGAGGGCAGCAGATATTGTCTACCTTGACTTCAGCAAGGCTTTCGACACTGTCTCCCACATCATCCTCACAGGCAAGCTTAGGAAGTGTGGGTTAGACAAATGGACAGTGCGGTGGATTGAACAGTGGCTGACAGATAGAGCTCAGAGGGTTGTGGGTAGTGGTGCAGAGTCCAGTTGGAGGCCAGTAACTAGTGGGGTCCCTCAGGGGTCAGTACTGGGTCCAGTCCTGTTCAATATATTCATCAATGACCTGGATGAAGGGATAGAGTGTTCCATCAGCAAGTTTGCTGATGATACAAAACTGGGAGGGGTGGCTGACACGCCGGAAGGCTGTGCTGCCATACAGCGTGACCTGGACAGGCTGGATAGTTGGGCAGAAAAAAACCTGATGAGGTTCAATAAAGGCAAGTGTAAGGTACTGCATCTAGGGAGGAATAACCCCATGCATCAGCACAGGTTGGGGGCTGACCTCCTGGAGAGCAGCTGTGCGGAAAGGGACCTGGGAGTCCTGGTGGACAACAGGATGACCATGAGCCAGCAATGTGCCCTGGTGGCCAAGAAGGCCAATGGCATCCTGGGGTGTATCAAGAAGAGTGTGGCCAGCAGGTCGAGGGAGATCATCCTCCCCCTCTACTCTGCCCTGGTGAGGCCGCATCTGGAGTATTGTGTCCAGTTCTGGGCTCCCCGGTTCAGAAGGGACAGGGAACTCCTGGAGAGGGTCCAGCAAAGAGCTACAAAGATGATTAGGGGACGGGAGCATCTTTCTTATGAGGAAAGGCTCAGGGACTTGGGTCTTTTTAGTCTAGAAAAAAGAAGACTCACGGGGGATCTTATCAATACTTATAAGTACTTAAGGGGAGGGTGCCAGGTAGATGAGAATAGCCTTTTTTCAGTTGTGCCCAGTGATAGGACTAGAGGTAACGGGCACAAACTGGAGCACAGGAAGTTCCATCTTAACATGAGGAGGAACTTCTTTACTCTGAGGGTGGTGGAGCACTGGAACAGGCTGCCCAGAGAGGTTGTGGAGTCTCCCACACTGGAGACATTCAAAACCCGCCTGGACGCTGTCCTGTGCAACCTGCTGTAGGTGTCCCTGCTGTGGCAGGGGGGTTGGACTAGATGATCTCCAGAGGTCCTTTCCAACCCTGATGATACTGTGATACTGTGATACTTGGTTCTGTTTACATCTGAAACTGAACTACTTAACAACAGTTACACATAGTTGCATCTCATACTTGAACGAATGATCAAACAGTAATATATTACCATGAATTATTAAAGAACATTCAGCACTTTCTATCAATTCTGAAAACAATTTGGTAACATTTTACTTCTAAGATGAAAACAGATCTGGCAAAACAGTATTTTTGTAAAAACAGTTTCATTCTCTCTTCTTTGTTTAACCCTCTTTGCCATAAAAGGGCGTGTTATAAAAAAAAGTCAACATATTGATAAAAATAAACATGGATTTTATAATTTATGAAAAAATCAAACACAAGCCTAATATAACTTAAAAATATTGTTGGTACTTTTTGTATCTTCTTTTTGCATTTTCAGCTGTAAAAAAGCACAGTAATAGAATATTTCTGCTCTGAGGAGAAATAAAAAGTACTGGAAATATACTCATGATATTACTTCATCTCACAAGTTCGCTATTTCACTTCTGCAGAATCATGAGTTATACACGACTAGATAAAAAACAAAGAGTCTATGTGCTTTTATGATTAAATAATACCAACTTAGTATAGTATTGTCTTTTGAAAAGAACAGCATATCATGGGAGAGAATGTAAGAGGAACACCAAGTGACTTGCAAATTTATCTGCACAGACAAATTTTAAGCCCTCCATAGCTGTTAACGTTTTTTTTTTAACAACACATACCATTTACAGGAGGATGAAAATGTTGTCCCATGTCAGTCCAGGCTTTTAGCAATGCTTTGTGGCAACATTTAATATGCCACATGAAGGATAAATATTATCCCTCGTATCTCTTCTCATACTGCAACTTTTATCTTTTTTCTTTCTTCATTTTGCAAGACAGTGGTAGTCACATCTCTGACTTCTTCACACAGGATTATAAAGAAATTCGGAATCTCCTAACTGTTACCAGTGTAGTAAACATTTGAAGAAACTCTTTAGTCATGTTGGTGTTTCTTCCTCTTCTGAAAAGCTGTCCTCTTGACAGTGCAAACTGAGCTGACAGTGAGCTCCTGATAGAGGGAGAGCTGATTCTGCCAGTTTTAAGACAAGGCAGATCTCCCTGTCAAGAACTTTAAAAACACCTTTACTTTACTTTCGACTTTACATAGCCACAGTTCCTATAAGTGAAAGCACAAGAACAAACTTACACTCATAGATTCATCAGTTCTAAGAGGTACTGCCATGTGGTAAAACTATCCTTTAATATGAATACCAATTGCAACTGCAGTATATTAACCGGAGAAGTTGTGGAGTCTCCATACTGGAGATACTTAAAACCTAACTAGACATAGCTCTGAGCAACCCATTCTAATTGTACTTGCTTTGGGCAGGAGCATTCGACTAGGTGATCTCAAGGTATTCCTTCCACCCCCAGCTGTTCTGGGAGTCTGTGATATTACTCATTTCACAGATTTCACAGGTGCACGCATTTTTGGCAGGACAATATTGAAGCTGCACAATTTCAAGGAGAATGGAATAACACATTTATTTAAGTTAAGCCACCAAAAATCTTCAAAGTCATAAGGAAGGCAAATTTTTGCTTTTGATTGAGAATCCTTTAAGACTCAATGGTTTCTGATGATGAAGTGATTTTAAAACAATGGCCTTTAGCACAATGTTTGTTTCACAGTGAAAATGTCAAATAGGTACTAGAAATGCTTTTCAGTATTCTATTCGGCAAACTGGGTTGTCAGTGTAGCTAAGAAATGGACGACACATTGGTAAATCAAAGCCTGTTATTAACAACAGACCAAAGGGAAGAAAAGAGGGAGAAGCTTATAAGAAAGCAATGACTGAAATGTTAAGTAGCAACCATTTTCTCATTCTGTTTTGGATTTTTTTTGCTCGAAAGATCATTTTCAGTAAATGCAGAATAGGAATAGCAAGGATAGCAGCAGTTCAAAATTCTCTGCAATGCCATTTCCATGTGCATCAGTCAAGACTTCAGACATCAAAACTTCCTTTCCTCTGTAATATTCATGAATCTGTTTCCCATTTTCAAAAATTGTGTAGCATGGAGTTACTAGACCTACCTAATTAATCCTCATATTGTCTCCAACAGGAATGTGTGAAAATGAAATGAAGTGCATTGGTTACTCATACTATGTTAACGAGTCGTGTAGAGACACACGTAAATAAGTAAAATGATAAGAATAAATAAATTTGTGAAGTTTTCATATGGTTGCTTTACATTCTAAAACTCACTTAAGACTCCTCCTCTGTTGTTTCGAGATCCTATTAAGCAACTCAAGTTTAAATTCATCTGTCCTTCAAAGAAACAAGCAACCATGTATATAAATGATTTCAGCTGAAAAAACAGACTGAAATAAAAAGCAATGATGTAGGTAGCTGAATTGTCTTTTAAAAAAGTGGATGTAACCCAAAAGTCATTATTCTTTTTATGTTTATTATAACTCAGATAAGTAATAAATTAAATTTGTCCAGAACATTTCATTTTACAGGCATTTCAACATCTCATTTTATTTTTAGAATCTATTTGCTACTTAAAGAATAGTTTAATTTTTCAAGCAAGATATACATCTCTGAGGCTAACAAAAGAACCCTAATCTTTCCAATTTTAGGACCACAGTTTGCCTCTAAGAGTTTCTAGTAGTTTTATTAAAGCAAGTACACATTTCATAAAAATAGTACCAAACATACAAATCAAAAGTAACATACGTTATTAATTTCTGATCATCATGCTATTAACATTCGTGAAGAATACGTCAGGTACCAAAGTGTGTTTTTCATATACACTCATACATATGTGGAATGGATCTTTTACTGTATCTAGCAGAGATGAATGCAGCTAGGGCAAAACAGGAATATTAGCACCTTTTTTCAAACCATTTCTGATCTAGACAATTTAGCACAGTCTCAGGACTTGCTTGTGTTTTGCTGCTAATGCATAATTCCTGGTTGAGGGAAGCAATTAGGAAGATTAAAGAATCTGTCAAGGACCAACATCCTTGTGAATAGATATAAACACAAACTGGCATAATCAGATCCTGCAATCCTTATTTCTTACCTCTTATTCCATCCTTTTTTACCTCCTGTACACACATAGTCTTTACTTACATTCCCTTCTTTTATTCATGTCCTCACGCATACCCACTTTCTCCAGACCACACATACAGGCATATACAAGCACAGGCAGACTCCATCCTGAACCCATTCCTTTTCCAAATTCTGGTGTATTCTCACACCCACACACACCACCACACATATACAAATCCAGATGTACCATCAGCTCAATATACTTAAATCAAAAGAACGGAAAAGGAAGTTGGCATGAGCAGCAATACGGGTCTAATCACTTTACAAAGACACTGACATGGAATTACTTATGCTGTCTATGTCCATGACAACTTAAATTCCACATGATGCTTCTCAGTGAATAATAAATGAATTAATAATTGTTTACCACTTTAAAAAGTATTGCTGGTGGATAACAGAAGTTTTTCAATTATTAAATTCTTTGGTATTCAGTATACTTGGAGCAATCATGGTGAAATACTCTGTTTCTAGTGAGAATGTAAAATAATATGTAGTTCCATAATAATTTCCACATACTTCAGCATGGGTAATTGTCCAAAATATTGCTTTTTCTTCAGAAAAAGGGAAGGGAAGGGAAGGGAAGGGAAGGGAAGGGAAGGGAAGGGAAGGGAAGGGAAGGGAAGGGAAGGGAAGGGAAGGGAAGGGAAGGGAAGGGAAGGGAAGGGAAGGGAAGGGAAGGGAAGGGAAGGGAAGGGAAGGGAAGGGAAGGGAAGGGAAGGGAAGGGAAGGGAAGGGAAGGGAAGGGAAGGGAAGGGAAGGGAAGGGAGGCAAAGGTCTATACTTCAAGATCCATCCCAGGATAGTGGTTAGTAAACATGTAAAAAATGAGCTTACAGTAGTGAAAATCTATGTGAAGCAGCTCGGGTTTTAAACTTATTTGATACCCACCTTTGAACAGACAGTATTATGGACAGGCTGGTAATTGAATCTGTAGTAATCTCTAGTGTATTACATCATCAATCTGAACCTAAACAAAACAAAACTAAGAAAAAAAAAAAAACAAGCACCCCAAAACAAAGGGCGGGGGGGGAGGGGGGCGGGAAGAAAAATGTAAGCTCTAATAAAAGTGGTGGAGTGGACAAAACTGTTTTGAAACAGACCAAGCAAGGAAAACAGAAACATTCAGACTCCTCAGAATGAAAAAGCAGAAATGTTTAAAGAGGTGAGACAAAAAAGACAAATACAAATTTGAAACCAGATTCTTATGAAAACAAAAATATTAGGTCTATTTACTGCAGAAAATGCATAAAGGACAACAGATAAAGTCCTGTAGTGACTGCCTCAAGAACAAATACAAGAGCAAAAATATATACAAATAAAACATGTTGTCTCCTTGTATTAGAAAATGTTTTCTTTAAAAAAAAAGAAAACATTTTATTTTATTTATTTATTTCTCATTTAATGTGATTTCATGGGTTTGAAAGCAATCATGTTTCAAGGCTCACTGAAATCAGCTTTCTCTCCTAGTCTTTTCAGATGGAAGCTTCATTTCTTTCCATTTATAGTACACTTGCCTACTTATTCTTTAGTATGGATAGTATGGCTACACTTAATCGAAAACAAAGTTTTGTGCCCATATATTGTTATCAGCACAGTATATAAATTAAGTGGGAACCAAAGACAGAGAAGTAGATATGCTGGACACTTTCAGATTTCTATTATTTCAGCTTAGCAACACAGTACTTTCAATAGTGGTGGATCCCTGAAAGAATGCATTTTTATCTCTGCATCACAGAGAAGAATTAGATCCAACACAAAATTTACTTTAATTTTAACTGGTTTTTTTCAAATTAAGTATACTTCAGCTTCTCAGTGAACTTGACTTATGTTTCATGTTTTCTGTCCTTTCAAAATTCTCAGTCCAAGTGATCCCATAGACTTTGCCCTTAAACATTCAACCTTTGCAACCCAGAATAGTTGAAATCATTCACATTTAAAAGCTTTTTATAAGCAAAAATGATGTTCCACACATCACTAATATCAGCTGATATCAGCTTCTGTTGGAAATTTACACAAATTTATTTACAGAGCCTTGCTCTAGTGTTTGATAAATATATATGAATTGCAATTCAATACAAAGTTTCACAACATACACATTACCAGCCAATATCTATAATTAGCAAAACTTAAGAGATAGTATTCCTACAGGACACTTTGGGTTTTGCTACAGACGCAGAAAATAAGGAAAAGCCACCTTTTTGTGTTCCATAAGTTAAAAAACCAAAACAAATAAAAACACAAACCACAAAAATCTGAATGCAGAAGGATGGCTCCAGTATTTATCTGATAAAATAAGACAAAACTGAGAGATTTGGTTTTCATATGTATTAAAAATAAAGGTGGATAAGAGAACATCCAAATTATTAATTAAAAACATGAAGCACCATCTGTTTTTTATCCTCTATAAGCAGCTGAAAAAAGACATGTGCATTGTGTTACATGTGGAAACACTTTCTATAAGCATATTGTGCTTCTGCAGAGTCTGGGCCACCCTGAAGTCCGTTGCTTCAGAATGCCTGAACAACACCAGGACTGCAAACCAGTGTTTTACAGGAACCTGCCTGACTATAAATTAGTGTTTCTTTCTAGTAGTAATGCACCAGACAGAAAAAAACTTCATCTTACATTCCTGCTACATAGACTTTGAGTCTACACATATTGGAATGCAAGAAATTACCCATTCATTTACCTTCAAAAGCAATTGGACATGAAAGAATGGATAATAGGAATCTTGGATCCAACTCACAGTTGCAGAGCCAATAGGAAAGAGATAGAGTGATACTTGTTTATTCATTATATAATAAAGCAATAAATGACTACCTATTTGGAGACAACAGATGGGGGTGTTAAAAGGAGAGTGTGTAGCATATGTGAACTCCAAATATTCCAAACACTGTTACATCTTTGGATGATGCGTAAAATGTTAGTCAAGGCTTTCTATACTGTCCTCTTCTCAGTCATTTTTATGAACACACTAACCTAGCCTTACAGACAGACTTAAGAGAAAGTGAGACACCATCATTTCACTCTTACTTGTCATGAAACAATTTACCACACAAATATTGCTCATTATCATGTGTTGTATCACAGGAAAAATGAGATGTTCTTTGGCAGCTTACAGAAAACCTTCCAAATATACTCTGTCCTAGTGTTACTTTTATTTTCTCTTTTCAAATTACAGTAATATTCTTGACTTTTGTCCAAAATTCAATAGCTATGGGGATTATTTCCATGTTTGTGTTATAAAATGTAGGTATAACTATAGAACAGCTCTCTGTTTGTTACATCTGGTACTATTCATTTAACACCTAATCTTGAAGCCTCACAAAGCTATTTTATAATTCTCTCAGTACTGGAAAAAAATAGCTGTTTTAATTTTTTATTATTAATTATTTATTTAATTTGATATTGTTTTAGAAGCAATTTTGAGTCACTGAATAGACATTGTATTTTCCAGATTTATGATGGGAAAAATGTCTACTACTTTTACATTTGACTCTGAATGCAAGAAAATAATAAATAATTACTGCTGCCATAACTTTCATTAAGGTTTTGCTACTAGCATCTGCATAACTGTAGAACATTGCATATATTTACAACCAGAATTTTTCTGATTCTTGGAAGGCAGAATGAAGATAAAAGTCACAAGATCCTTAAGTCTTAAAGAAAATAGCATATTATATGCTTTAGATTTGGATGTGGAGAGAGACACCTTTACTGTTTCTATAATGAGAATTATTACCGAGGATTCTATCTCGGGAAGGATTTAACCATTCCAGATAGGACTAACAAATAAATGCTGTGACTACTATTAATATCTAATTGTTCCTGCATGGAAAAACTAACAGAATTCTCCACGAAGTAGGAATTAAACAAGTGGTAATGCTATTAATGCTATTATATACAAAATGCAGTAATCAATGCACATCCTTTTTCCAGGATATATTTGCATGCTCTCTGTCTATGGCTTCATAGCCTTTTTTAATAAATGTGGCTATTACTGAATGGTTTTTGAACCTCACTGATACATGGAGAAAGATAAATAAATATTGCAAATATCCATTGAATTAATTCAGTTTCAGATTCATACAGCCTAACTTCAGTCATCAAAAAGTTTGTCCCATAATCATTCATACTTCCAATGAAACAGTAGAAGACTACAGTGACAAATCTCTTTTTGACATTTTTAATATAATTTTGAAAAATTAACAAAACAGTTAAATAAAATCTGCAGTCTACTTTTTTTAACCAAAGGCCCAATAAAGAAATGTGAAGATATTCTCAACTCATTTTTATCAGACGTTGATTGGTTGTTACCAGAGAAACTTGTGAAGATACAGTTGCATTTGAATTCTCAGACTCTTTTTCTTTGGTAGATAGGCATCCTCACAAAAGTTTAGACAGGCATTCAGGACACTCCCTACTGCCCATGCAAAACTTAAAGGAAGATTAAGGTTAGTAATTATTTTTCTCTTATTATCTACATAAAGTTCCTATATAGAGGGTGATAGAGGGAAGTGAAAAATATGAAAGAAAGAATTCCATCCTACAGTTTAATTTTTCTTTAGATTCTTTCAGGCAGTGATGTGTAGCTCATCATTTAGGTGTTTCTTCAAAAGTGTAAATGCATTGAAATGTAGCAGAGTAGCTCACTCTGTGTATTGAATGCACAGCCTTTCATGAGAGGCAGTAGGCATTTTATAGGTAACATTGATCTAGAGAGGTCTGCATTAAACATTCACATTTAGAATTCTGCTCTTCCAAATCTATTCCACTCTTTAGGAATCGTATATTTCACAATTGCCGGTATTTCTACTTTACTTTTTTTCCATGTAGGTCTACTTAAGAGGCTACTACAAAAGAGAGGTTGAAATCCTTCATTGTCCAACACAAAGCCTAGCTCCCAGATTCAGCTATTCTGTATTTATTCCCACTTATTCTACTTCTAATAGCATTCTAATTCTCCCTTTATCCCCAGTTTGTAGTCTTCAGCCCGTGCAAAGTGGCATGGTGCCACAAAACATGGTATGCAGCTAATACACAGAACCTCTATCATTTTTTTTTAACCAAGTTCAGTGGTAAGTGCAAAAAACATTCTGCAAAAATATTTTAGGGAAAGCTCACTTGCCTAGGAAGTAAAGTAATCACTTTCCTTAGTCAGCTTTCTATGTATACAGATAAGATATTATAACCTAAGTCTTTAGCTCTCCTTAGTGAGTGTACTTAGAAGATTGTTTGACTATTTCTGTGGGAAAGTCATTCTGAGTAGGAAGTTACACTTTACCAACAGATACTTAATTCATCTGGAATCCTCATTGACAATCTTCAGAGCAGGATCCTCTCATCTGAAAAACACAGCCATCTAAATGCAGTAACTCATTGACTATTTTAAATAAAAATTAGTCACAAATATAAAAACTAGGTCTGTGAGTGTGTTTTGTATTCTTAAATTATCCAGATTATTTTAAAATGACACCTTAACGCTTTCATTTAACTTTCCAAAACCCCATACTGCTTTGTGGATGTCACCTTTTTTTCTTTTTCTTTTTTTTAATAAAAAAATAGTTCCCAGGAAGGCATTCTGAAATTAGGTGCTTGTTTTGGCGGGAGAAAGAGACAGGAAAGGAAGACAGTAAAATTGCTACTGATATTTGTATGAACTATGTCATCTGCAATATGTAGCAGTTATTTTCATATACATAGGGACATTGAAGTAAATCTAAAGTCTGTCCATATGCTTTATCATTATATACCACATAACAAGGGAAATTTGAATTGAGCACATTAAATGCATGACATGTCCCACATAAAAGTTTCAAAGAAAATGCTGGCAATTATCTATATAACAATCTTTTTTTCCCCACTACAAAGGAAGCCCTATGTCACCCAACCATCTCATTCCTTTTGACTCAATTTCATTGTAGGAAATTGACTCCATTTTTGCAATACACCTGAAAGAGTGGGCCGTTTAGTGATTTGGCAGAAAAATAAATGAAAGCTTCTGCAGTTCATAAGATAATACTTTTATGATTTCATTGAAGTTACCTCATAAATATAATGATAAACAGAAGGCGTTGCTATTTTTCTAGCAGGAATAAATTTAAAAAAAAAAAAAAGAATAATTTCCCTTGTGGTTTTGCTACACCATATGGATTTTTTTCTAGGAATATTTTTAGCAGGCTAAAAAGTTGACTGGATATCATTTACTTACAGACAGCTAAGATATCCTGTTACTACACGAGTCTTCAGAGTTCTGTACAGCACAGCTACAGTGACTGTAAGCACGGTGATGTTTTTTGATGGTAGGTACCTGACAAGTACCACTGTCAGGGCTATGTTGTGGTTTCTTTCCACCTCCTTGTAAAGAAACAAGGGCTTAAAATACAGTCCAGATATTTGCATTATAATATTTAATAATAATTATTAAGTCCAAATACAGGAAGGAAGTGGCAGAAGCAGATAAGGATTTTTGTTGGATCGTGTATTGAATCTTTTTAAGGTTCATATATAAAGATTTAATACCTTACAGTTTTAATCAAGGTTTGTTCAAATGCATACTACTAATGCCTTTTTGCAAATGGTTTGCATCATTGTACTTATTCATTAATAGAATGCCTGTTACTGATACTGGCAGACAACTACGAACATCAACATTCAAGTATGCGCCTACTGGTCAAGCACCCTCTGAAATCTATGATCCACTGCAATTTTATACTGAATGGAGGTGTATGGTGCATTATGGGGAACACATAGCTGCAGATATATTGTGAGAGATGTATATAGCAATATAGAACAATAGAGAACTGCAGAGAACTAGCACTATACGAACTCAAAATGAAATGTCACCACCTCACAGCCAAAGCAGCTTTTACAGTATACTGTTCTTTGACAAGTTCCAATTTTTCAACTCAATTAGGTACAAAAACCAAGCGTTGAAATAGCTGGATTTCCCCATGGAACAGTAATTTCAATTTTTGCTCAGCTCTACTTAATGTTACCTCAGCAACATTCCTTTTTGCCTGTTACACAGGTTTGTCTGCATTACCAGTGGGAAAGCATCCTTCATTTATGAGGTGGGAAAGCAACCTCTGCAGAGCCATTACTTCCCCTTTCCATAATGGTGTGAAGAAAGTAGGCTGAGCCTTGATATTATTTTTTTGCCCAAGAATGTAACTGCACTAACACAGTGGCACCTGGCCATATAATTACATGAAGTATAGAGCTGTTGTATTACAGTCTATTCTACCCAGAGGTGATGGCAGAAGGTAGATCGTGGCTGAGTTACAATCTGTGTCTGGGGCACTGCAAAAAAAATCATATGCTATTTGCTCTTTCTATGTGCCACTGGCACGGTATTTGTACAAAGTCACAGTTTAGTTATTAGCTATAGCCACTGCAAAGACTACGGTCTAGCAGTATATCAACTGAATAATTGTTTGGCTAGGATAGCAATGTCATTAGGTTCAATAAAACTATGGTTGCACCCTTGGACTGAAATGAAATTTTCTTTTTGAAATGCGATATCTCTACAGAGGAAATAAAATACAAATCATCTGCAGTTCCAGAAAATTTCAGATCTACTGGATCTTCAATGTAACGTCTTTCTAACCTACTAAATTATAGTTTCTTAGAAAGTCTACAGATATTATTTATTTTCTCCAAAAATTATTTTTAAGAGTAATAAAATTATTCTGTGAAGATATACTTCAACATTCATTGACCTGAATGGCTTCACCTTAATGCAAGCCAATATATTCATATCGCAGATTTCTGCATTATATCATTTGACATCTCCCATGTTAAAACTGAAAATTAGAAGGAAATAGCTTTTTGACGCTCACCGTACATTGCCTTTAAGGGGAAATCTAAGATATCAATTCATGAATATAAGGGTATTTTCTTCTCTGTGAAATTACACTGAAGTTAGCAGGACTGTCCCAGGACAGTGCTGCTGTTCAAATTATGGACATTGTATTCCAGCCCTAATGTGCCTTTTTATTACCTGTATGTATATGAATGTATTATTGAAAAATAATTAGCTAAGATGTTAAGAATAACTTTCTAACCAGGTTCACCTTAATAAAATTTTTGCATTCCCAAAAGAGTTTGACTTATCCATCCACTTAATTGTGTTTTAAAATTATTTGTTAACCTATAAATGGATCAAAATTCATCTTCTTTTATTATCACACTAACTAACTGAAGAGGTATATATGCCAGGTATGATTAGGTACAGCCACATGTAAGCTCATAAAACAGTCATCATTCCTCTTTCCCTGCTTTCTAAAAGAAAGAGGAATCTCATAGCAAACTAAGAATACCATTTAATAGGAACCAAAAAACCTGAACTTCTGTGTTGTCTGCCTGGTTACAGAAACAAGAGTTAATGGTACTAATCTTTGCACCATGATTCAATGTTTTCAGGTACTTAAGATTCATTGGTATGTCAGGCAAAGCTCTGTGATCTATGATCTATGACATGGTAAGGTTATATCAAAAAAAGGATAATTAGGCCTTTTAGGAGATGATACAAGAACAAACATTGGAAAGAATATGTACAGTAGATTATGGTGTTTATAACATAAGGATTCTCCTGGACTGATGCAGGTGTAACGAATGATTGAACTCAGTCAATCGTACTTATTAATTTATTTCTGCCAAACTAATTTTAATCTATATGATCAAGGGTTTTTTTGTCAGTAACTTATTTATGGCTTAATGCTTTCCTGTGTATTAACTTAATAGATTACAAATGGAGCCTGTTGATTTTCACAGTTAGGTCACACAGCTCCAGAAAGGACGTTTTCTCAGAAAAGTACAGCAGCTTCAACGTTCTTCTGTTGGCTGCCTCACTATTTGTCTCATCGGCACACCTATGTAACTGTTTTTTAAGAACACATTAATTAATATCACTTTGGTCCCAACAGTCTCATTATACATTGGTACTGAGAGGCAATGGCAAATAACAATAATGTAAACTCACTGAAGAATGTTTTGAAATTTCAGAGACAGGTAGAAAGTGGATTTTGTTGGAAATGGACATAGAGACTGTCTGCACAGTAAGCAGAGAGAATCCAAGTACTTACTTAAAACAAAAAGGAAAGAAAAAGAAAAAAAGACACTGGAAGAACTCGATGTATCAAGCTAAGCGTTGCCTATGGCTTTGCAGGTTCAGTGCCTAGAAGATAAATGAGCAGAAACATGTAACAGGGATTAACCAAATAATCCAGTCCACCTGGAAGAGAAGAAAAGTGACTGTATTGATCCTGGACATAATAAAAGCTTGATTTTCCTTAAACCTTTGGAAAATTGGACTGATGATACTGTCTGTTCTCACTAATAAAAGCAGAATTAGCTGCTATTATACTGCTCTCATTAAGCCAATATCTTAACAACATTTCCATTTATGTTTTAAAATAAAAGTTGACTGTAGTAGGATAAATTTTAGTCTTGTGAAAATTTAGACTTAAATGTCTCAGTTAAGAAAAGTACTTATGTGCCATATGTCTGAGATGTATGGAATAGTAGCCTCATTTACTTTTCTTTTTCTATACTTCTGAAAGAATTTAGTTTGATCTCCTGACCCAGCCCACTGAAAAGGATTTCCCCTTTTACATGGATTTCCAGTTCGCCTTATGAGCAAGTATGTGCATCTATTTGCTACAAAAAGTATTTATTTCGGCAAACAGATTTCTCTTTTAAGGTTCCTACTCTTTAGATCTTTTTACAGTCTCATGGCATGGCATATCATATGTGCCATGTCCTTCATCCCAGTTTATCATGCTACATTTTTTCTTTAATTTCAAAATGAACTTGGACTTCCTCATATAAACTACTGATAGTGTATTGCTGTCACATATGTACAATTCTTCTCATCCAGCTCAGACATGAAGATGACTGAATCTGGCCTTGTAATTAAGTAATTTAGTAAACATAGAGAAACAGTTTCTGTGTAGTTTGATGCATCTGATCTATTTTAGGACATATAAGTGAGATGAACCAGCCCCCAAAAACACAAACCTCACTATTTTTAATGTAGATCCTTAGACTGTTGACAGTTCAGTTAAGCAAGCTAAAGTTTTCCCATGATGCTAAGTCACATATTCAACCCACTATACTTGGTTTAAAGCTAAAACTAAGAAAGACATCATTAGATGTAAGACTGAGCTCTACTGTCTCGAAAGAACCAGTCCATTCTCTGTTACCTGCATAAGAATTCATTATTATAGCACATAATTTAATGATTACATAATCAGTTGTTTGGATGACTCTCTCACTGAAATATTTCCTTTTGTACTTTTTCCTATAAACAGTAATAACGTTTAAAATTGTTTATTGTTCACAAATATTCACATATGTTAATGACCCATCAAATGCAGTAAGAATATCAGATTGTTAGCTGTCACTTAAATTCTATGGGACCTGCCAAAATATTGACAACTATTCATATAGAGGAAAGTGTCATGGTTTGGGCTGGGCTGGCCACTAAAATGAATGACAGATGCTTTCTTCAACCTCTCTCCCCTTCAGAGAAGGGAGAGAGCATCTTTCAAAGGAGAGGAGAGAAAACGAGAGAAAGGAACTTATGAATTAAAAAGAAACTAAACTACTTTAATGACTTATTAATAATAAAACAAGAAAAAGAAAAGATAATAAATGAATAAGAAAATAATGAAATATATACAATAGATATACAAAACCCATATTGAGCTCCCTGGATGATGATCACGTCACCGGCAGGCACTGGGAAAGTCCCAGACTGGACTCAGTGGTGGATGGGAACTGGATTCCAGATCTGAATTCAGGAACACATGCATTGGGATCAAAGGCAGACGAACAGACAAAGTCTTCCTTGGACGCTGGCTGTTGAATAAGGAAGGGCTAACCCCTTTGATCCCTCAGCTTTTATACTGAGCATGAGGCAGATGGGATGGAATACTCCGCTGGTCAGTTTTGGGTCAACTGTCCTGTCCGCCCCTCCCCACAGGTGGGACCCCTCTACGTGTTTCCACTTCTGATGCTCCAACTTGGTGCACAACAAAGTTAGCTGACCTTGGTTGTTATAGGAATAAGTAGAAGCAGGAGTCTTTCTGTATACCATGCCTTGGTATTCACTATAAACATCAGACCTTAACTGCTAGAAGCAGACACTGTCTGAAAAATAGGCCGTTAATGTTAGTTAGAAGAGGCTTAACTGAAGAGTAAAATTACTGAAAAGAAAATTGGTTCTGTTTTACCTCAAAGCAAGACATCACATTCATACAAGAGCAAAAAGGAAAGAAAGAAATTCACAACAGCTGTTCATTAGACATCGGTAAAACCTGAAATACCCATGTGCAAGAACAATAGAAATTTTTTAGTGTGAAAAATTTGTTAATTTCAAGGAATTAATTTCTTCCTCTGTGTGTTTCTAAAGAGAACACCACCAAAAAGTCTTTCTCCTTCTGAAATAAAGTTTTTCTGTACAGTTAGATTAACCTGGCAATGTAGGATGATGCTCTTTTATTCCAAACATACACAATTACTAGCTTGAAGATAACAGTGAAATGATCCCATTCATCTCCATGGAGTGTTAAATGCGAGGTGTATAAGCTAAATCTGCTCACCATTTTATTGATGATCACCCTCGTTTAAATATACAGCTAGAGATATCCATTTTGACTAAATGGGACTGTTAAGCTTAGAGTCAGAGCTATTGAAACAAAACTATAACACAAAACAAAAGAAAACAAAAAAAACCCAAAGCTATAAAAAACAAAAAATCATGCAGGGTGCAGAAAATTTTGTTGTCATCCTGGCCTTCAAATCTACTTCTTCTTTTGTGAACCTAAATTTTTCACTTAGTTGATTGTTGTTATTGTTGATTTTTCCATGGAGAGACATTCATTCATTAAAGAAACTATACCAAACTATGAACTATTTACTTAGTAAATAATCTCAAAGGTTTTTCAGACACCCAGTCTGTGAGCATACTGAGGGTTAAACTGATGGTGGCTCTCCACTGTTTCAGTATATTTACTACATTGAAGTCCTTAATATATGGGTTTTTTTTCAAAATGCTACTTATATAAACAGCATGGAAAGAAAACTGTGGAGTGAAAACGAAGGACAGACTCAGATTGTTTCTGAGAAGAAAAAACAAGGCAATCCTAAGCTTAAATCCTGAGGCAACAAACTACATGTGTTCACCACATGAGCAGGAGACATGATTATGGTGGGTGTGAAAGCTATTCTGTATCCTTAATATAGACTTTGTACACTTCCTTTGAGCGTCTGCTAACATTTTAAATTTTGAAGTGGAAGTTTTAGAGATACTGACCAGGTGGCAGCAATATCTCAAAAGCTGTGAAGTGGAGATGAATTAATAGGGAGATGGAAGTTGGAGTAACAAGAGATCTAAGACACCTATGTTTTCATTACTCTCATGGGCAGTACGTGTCTGGATCAAAAAATCAAAAAGTAACCTTCATGACCTACTTAATTCAGTGTGATATTCAGTGTGCTAATAGAATCATAGAATCATAGAATTGTCTAGGTTGAAAGGGACCTTTAAGATCGTCGAGTTCAACGATTATGGTAATGGATAGGGAGCATGACACCCCAAAGACAGAAAGTCAGGATGAAGAAAAAATAAAATGTAGTTTTGTGCAGAACTGTGTCTGTTAGTCTATCTGCCTAAGCAGCAACGAAAAACTACTACACCCAAAATGAACAAGGATCCTCTTGGACATAGGGTCATAGAATCATCTAGGTTGGAAGGGACCTCTAGGATCATCAAGTCCAACCATCAACCTAACACTGCCAAAATCACCACTAAACCACATCCCTAAGCACCACATCTACACATCTTTTAAATACCTCAAGTGGTGATTCAACCACTTCCCTGGGCAGCATGTTCCAATGTTTGATAACCCTTTCTGTGAAGAAATTTTTCCTAATATCCATCCTAAACTTCCCATGGCACAACTTGAGGCCACCTTCTCTTGTCCTATCACTTGTTACTTGGGAGAAGAGACCAACCCCCACCTTTCTACAACCTCCTTTCAGATGGTTGTAGAGGACGATAAGGTCTCCCCTCAGCCTCCTTTTCTCCAGACTAAACAATCCCAGTTCCCCCAGCTGATCCCCATAAGACTTGGTCTCCAGGCCTTTCACCAGCTTTGTTGCCCTTCTCTGGACATGGTCCAGAACCTCACTATCTTTCTTGTAGTGAGGAGCCCAAAACTGAACACAGTACTCAAGGTGCTCAGTTCACCAGTGCTGAGTTCAAAGGGACGATTGCCTCCTTAGTCCTGCTAGCCACACTATTCCTGATGCAGGCCAGGATGCTGTTGGTCTTCTTGGCCACCTGGGCACACTGCTGGCTCATATTCAGCTGGCTGTTGACCACTACTCTCAAGGCCTTTTCTGCTTGGCAGCTTTCTAGCCACTCTTCCCCAAGCCTGTAGTGCTACATGGGGTTGTTGTGACACAAGTGCAGGACCCGGCACTTGGCTTTGTTGAATCTCATACAATTGGCCTTGGCCCACCAATCCAGCCTGTCCAGATCCCTCTCTAGAGCCATCCTATTCTCAAGCAGATCAACTTTCCTGCTCAACTTGGTGTCATTTACAAACTTACTGAGGGTGCACTTGATTCCTTCATCCAGGTCATTGATAAGGATATTAAAGAGAACAAGCCTCAATCCTGAGCCGGGGGAACACCACTTGTGACAGGCTGCCAACTATACTTAACACTATTCAATACAATTCTTTGGATCCAGCCTTCCAGACAGTTTTTCAACCACCAAAGAGTATGCCCATCCAAGGCATGAGCAGCCAGTTTCTCCAGAAGAATGTTGTGGGGCACGGTGTCAAAGGCTTTACTAAAGTTCAGGTAAATAACATCCATAGCCTTTCCCTCATCCACTAAGTTGGTGACCTCACCATAGAAGGAGATCAGGTTTGTCAAGCAGGACCTGCCTTTCATAAACCCATGCTGACTGGGCCTGATCACCAGGTTGTCCTGTACGTTCTGTGTGATGGCACTCCAGATGATCTGTTCCATAAATCTGCTCTACATAAATAATGTTCAACTTCAAATTTTAGTAACACCTCTGGTAGTCAGGGGTTGAAGGTATTCTGCTCTTGAAATTTAGATTTACACCTGTCACAGGCAGTCCAACTCTTGTTTAGTGCAGTTTCCCCAGATATAAAATAGGACTAATGTTACTGATGTAATTCAGAAGTCTTGTAAAATGACTAACAGGGCTAAATACTGATTTTTTTATGTATGAGCTTTCAGTTAGTAGAAAGCGCATCAGTTAAATAACTTCCTGAGTTGTAACTCTGAACAATACCTTATCTGAACATATCCAGAAATAGTTAACACAGTCCAAGCCCCATTTATGGTTGT
Organism: Pluvialis apricaria; assembly: GCA_017639485.1. Classification (NCBI taxonomy): domain Eukaryota; kingdom Metazoa; phylum Chordata; class Aves; order Charadriiformes; family Charadriidae; genus Pluvialis; species Pluvialis apricaria. The sequence continues at coordinate 176,144,103 of CM030007.1, forward strand.
GTAAATTTGATTCAATATCTGACATTATTGAACATCAGAGCATAATAAGGTTATATATATTATGGGTAAGAAAAATACAGTATTTTTAAAAAAGGTAATTTGAAAAGCTGAATTAATGTGAAAGTGGTAAAATTTCTACTTTTCAAAACCGACCGTATGGAAAATATTTGTATACAGAGATAAATAATTAAATATTTCTAGTAAGTGTTGCCAAGCAAGGACACATCTGACTACAGGTCCTCATTACTTTAGTGATGCAGTTCTGGTCAATGTTACCATGAATATGTTCAGTAACATGAACATTTTAAGAGAATAGTAAATCAAAACATTCTGAAGATATATTTTTTGATGAGGAAGTCACTGAATATATTCTATATCAGTCATAGCCCAGTTCTTCTCTTTGTAGCATTGCCTCTGGTTTCACGTAAGTAGAAGCCTGATGCTGATCAAATCGATTACAGAATAGAACTTATTAGTAAAGCCAGTTTCAGTCATCCTTCCCTTCCATTTGCCTTTAATTTACATAATAACCATTCAATTGAGGTAAGTCAAGTGCTCTGAGAGACAGCATGAGTGTATCTTTATGCAATATTTAATCAGTGATCGTCCACTTTGATTTGGGTGAAACATAACCCCAGTTCCTGCTGCTCTCACTGTTACCCATTTCCTGAAAACAATATTGTTCTCTTGATTGTAGAGTGGGTTTACTGGCTAACAATTTATTCAGATTCATAAATCCTTTCACAGAGATGTGTTGTTGTTAAGCTTTCTTTTTGAGAAGGAATTGGGGTGGGGGTAGTCAGACAATTTTCTTTACCCTTTTCAAAACACAGAACATTTTATTTTCCTGCTCTGAAAACAACTGCATTCACAATTAGCTAGAATTAATGCTATGGTTTCTACTCTGGCAAAGCTGTATGGCTTGATTAAGCTGCATTATTATTATCAGAACTATGTATCAGCTAAGACTGTTTTGTTCCACAAACTATCTGTATCACAAGTCAACTATGAAATAGTATAGCTATAGATCTTCAAGGATCTTTAAAAATTATGTGTATGATATGTTCCTTGAAGCCGTGGGTAGAACAGGACAATAGTAGAATAGTTTGTTTACCAACAAAAAGGTATGCTACCTCAAGAAATTATTGAGGCTTAATGGCAATATTCAGCATACTGAAACACTAAAATATTGTTGGGTGTTTAGAGAGTTCCTGGTGAACTTAGATAGAATAGGAATCCTGTGCTCTAAGGACTGAATTCCAAGTGTCTGTTTAGTCAAGGAAGACAAGAAAGTAAGCTATGATACTTTAAGTAATTCCTAGTATAGTGTCTTAGCAGTAAATTTTTGGCAAGCACATAGAAACAGGGGCTGAAATGGGATTTTAACAGAAATGTTGAATTTTTAGTCACATCTGTTTTACTGTGGTAACTATGCTACATTTATTACAGGTAAGCATTCAGCATATTAAGACTACCTTTTAGCGGTTTTCAGCTTTTCTCTGGAGTCTTGCAGAGAAGCAGAAGAGATGATGGTGGGGGAACATACAACGCTTTTTAGCAAACATGCACCAGTGAGCAGCTGTAGGCTTACAGCCTGGATCTTTCTGCCTTCACACATCTGGCCCCACAATTAACAGAAGAAGCCAATGCCCAAATACTTGCCCACAGCTACTATCCTTTTCACAACCTAAACCCACTCAGACCCTCAAGATTAATTTGATTTTTTTTCAGATAACTAGTGTGTTTGGGATTTATTTTGATTTCCATTTTGGGAGTCCCTAGGGACACTTTTTTTTCTCAAAAACAGTAAAGCCAGTAGTGTAGGATCTTGAAGGTAAAACTGAGTATCTTTGCTATATGAAAGGCTTCTTTTTAAACCTTAGGTCTTATAGGCTCAATTTGATCAGAAATACAAGCAATTAAGAGCCATCAATGCCAGTGGACATAGGGTATGTAAATAACTTTTTGTATTTGGGCCCTACCTTCTATGTAGCCCAGCTTCCCAGCTGAAAATGGAGATTATCAAACACTGTGGAAAAAATAATATATGCATTAAGCATTCATATACTACCAGAAAAAGATATATAAATGTCTAAGATAATAGAACTACAGGTGATAAAATTTACTGATTGAAATTCTTATGTATTCACGTGACTCCGGAAGCATGGGCCCTTAAAAAAAAGAAAAATCTAGATCATATCCCAAGATTCATGGAAAACTAGTAATAGCAGGCAACATGGGCACAGCAACACACAGCTCATCACTTCTGTTGAAGAAGTATTGGATTAATTTATAGTAGTAACTCTAGCGTAAGCAGATCTGGAAATACTCAGCACATTCCATTCTCTCTCTTATTAAAAAAAAAAAAGGGAGGGGATATTAAGTTTCCAGCAATTGATCACAGAAAACACCAGTCTGGTAGAGTTACCTTTGTACTTTGTAAGTGTGCATAATATTACACTGTCACCATGGTTATGGAAACATTTCCTTGCATGGTTCATTTTAAATACACAAATAACATGCAGAGAAAAAGCCACAGCACAAAGGAAATTTAACAATGGAATGCAAAAAGAGTGATACCAAAGATACAAATGTAATAACATGCAAGATCCAATTGCCAACAGCTGGCCTGCATCCGGGCTGGGTTCGTGAAGGAGGTGTGAACGGTACAGCCAATACTTTATCACACAGCATTATTTATGAAAGTCACTAAACCCGTAACATCACATTATGAAGTATTTGACATAAAAATCTAACAAGAATTGCCTGGGTTTTTGTACATAGTTTAGAGATCACGCACAAAACTGCTGTAATATAAATGCAGTCTCTTTCAAATGGAGGTCACATCTATGCTAGAGCTTTCAGGTATGATTTTAAGAAAGGAGATTAAAGCAAGTGTATCCCCATGTGATTGATAGTTTCAAATTCTGTTTTGTCATTCTGACCTTCTTCAAAATTTAGGCGGCAATAACACAACTGCTGCACCTTTTTGTGTGTTTTTTCCAAAACAGAAAAAGAACTCGCAACTAACAAGCTGTGCGCATTCGTTCTGCTTCAATTGCCCCATAATGTATTGATAACAATAATTGAAGTAAGAAGCACCTGTGGCCTTTGTAGGTTTCTTCTGCTAGCAAGGGCTTCTGCAATTCATTTGCTTTCCAGTAAGTTGAAGAAATGGTCAAAAAATGAGAAAGGCTGACCATGGCACTATGTCATGGTCTTTCACAATGACATTAAATTACTCATGAAAATCTTTTCATAGAACAGAAAAGGCAGGATCAACACATTACTTTTTTTTTTTTTCTCCCCCAAATGATATTTCTTTTCTTCCTCTGAATTTACGTTCATTCCTAATAATCTAAGGAAAGTATTGTAACAGTTTTTCCCTTTCCGATGAGCTGTTGCTACTATGAATGTATTATTGTTTTATTTATGGTCTACATATGAAACTTGTTTTATTTACGGTCTGCATATGAAATTGAGCTGTCCTATTTCAATCAGTGCAGTATTACAGCTTTCAGGAATAAGTTCTGGCTGTTTGCAAACCCTAAGAAGGTGGAAGAATATATGAGGAATAAGTAGCAGACTGAAGACTCTTACATTTCTTATTCTGGATACTGGGTTCAGAAATTTCATCATTTTACTCCACTGGTCATGTCCACTGTGAGCTATCCTTTGGATCATAGAAATCATGCTGGTTGGAACAGACCTCCATGGACAGCTAGTGCAACCACATGCTCAAAAAAGGTCCAATAAAAGCAGGCAAGTTTTGAATGGCTCCATGACCTCTCTGGAAACGTGTTCCTGTGTTTTACCACCCTCACAGAGAAAGATTTTTCTCCCTTGTCTCCCTGCACATGTAATAAGCTCCATCTCCCTGACCATTTTGGTGGTTCTTCAAAGAGCTTGCTCCAGTATGCCCATGTCTTTCTTGTACAGGGAGCCCAGAACAGAACACTACTCCGGATGTGATCTCTCAATAGATGTCAAGTAGAGGGGAAGGATCACTTCCCTGGAACTCCTGGCAGCACTCCTGCTAGTGCAGCCCAGGAGATAGTTGGTCTTTTTTGCAGTAAGGGTGGACTGCTGAATTACATTCAAATTCTTGTGTAGCAGGACCCTCAGATCCTTTTCTGCAAAACTGCTTTCCAACCAGTTGGCTCCCAGGTGGTACAGTTGCATAGCATTATTGCTTACTAGATGCAGACTTTGCATTTGTCTTCATTAAATTTTATGGTGTCTCTGCAAGATCAATTCTCCAGTCTGTCAAGGTTTCTCTGAATAACATCCCTATCCTCCACAGCCGTTATCTCTCCTCACAGTTTGTTAGGAACAACAAGCTTTCTGGTCACACTCTATCCTGTCATCCCAGTCATTAATAAAAGTCTTAAACATTATTGCCCTAGCAGCCATCACTGAGGGACACCACCTGTAACCAACCGCTGGTTGGATTTGTACTGCAGATCACAACCTTGTAAGCCCAATGCTCCAGCAAACTTTCCAACCAACTTATTGTCCACTTATCAATCCAAATCTCATTAAATCGCCTGTAACAATATTACATCAAGCACTGTCAATGTCCTTGATTAAGTCAAAGTACACAACAGTTACTGCTCTTTCTTTGGCCTTGCAGCCAGTCACCTCATTAGGCAAGACAATCAGGTTAGTGAGGCATAATTTGCCCTTGGTAAATTCATAGTGGCTGTTCCAAATCACCTTCTTGTACTTTGTATGGCTGGAAAAGATTTTGAGGAGTTCTCAGTGACTACAGTGAGACTTACAAGCCTCTAGTTCCCTGGATTCTCCTTTTCACCCATCCTGAAGATGGCTGCGACATCCATGCTACAAGCATTCACTTTATAAGTATGTGACTGCGAATGAGGTCTTACAGTAGAAATCTCACTGTGGATGAACAACAGCCATGTCCCAAACAACCTTCTATTCAAAGAAAGAGTTTGTGTCTCACGCAACAGGAAGTTCAGTTACTGCTTGGAAAGGACACAGAAAACACTAGCAGAACTTAAACTTTACAGTCTTGGTCAAAGAGAGAAAAAAATAGTTACTTCCAATGAAATTGCAGGCCATAGAAGTAGATAGGCTAGAATGTTCACAAAATATTCAGAAGAGCAGGGTTCTGATCCCTAAAGAGTCACATGAAGACTTCAGATGATGAGAAAATTGATGTTAGCACATTGTTTAAAAACAGCAAGAATACAGATATTTGTTATTACTCCTTTACGAAGGAGTAATAACAATACAGTATGTCCTCAGCTTCTGGACCTCATGTCTTCCATGAATTATATCCATACACTTCACAATTTTTGAGGATGATGTTCACAATGTTCTTTTAAATGTTAATTGTTATTAGGATTAAATATTAAAAAGCGTTCGGGTTTTTTTTTTTCATCTTTCCAGTAAATTTAGATTGAATACTGGCAAGTTGTAGATAAATTCAAACATTTAATTTTAAATACCTGCTTTGTTAACATCCTACAATACATAGCTGAGAATGTTTAATATTTGTATGTTATCCAAACCTAAGATGTCATAATAAATTCCAGTATTCTTTCATAACACCAGCTGAGCTGCTGTCATGCAAGAATTAACACTTTAAGTCTAGGTTTTCCACTTTATTCCACATATTTATCTCTCACATTCTTTTCAACTATATTTTGGATTAAGTAACTATCCAAGGGTACATTACGTATTGCAAAGACGTACTCCCTTCTTGACTTCTGATTACATTTTAGTACTAATGGAAGTTAAATGCATGCATATCACTCAGAAAGCAGTCCCTGAAGAGAGAACGAAATGCCTGGGTAGAACAGGTTTCGCTGTCAATATCACAGTTGTCATATGAAAAAAACAGAAAACTGAGCGAAGGGAGAAAGATAATCACTTCTCTATTCATTTCTCACCTATCTTCACTATTCATAGGAATTATCCCACAGTTTAAGTGCTATCTGAGAGCACAGATTATGCATACATATTTTAAAGATGCAATTTGATCTAATAATTTTAGCAGAATTCAAATAGACACTACATTGTCTCAGTTACAAAAATTTTGGCGACCATTGATAAAAATGAATTACTTTTATATGTGCAGTCCAAAAATTTTTCAAGTGGGCTGAGGAACACTGTTGCCTGTTTCACCTGATTTCAAATCAACCTTTCCAGGAGAGTGCTATACCAATAGATGGTCTTGTGAGAGGGTTCCATCATTCTAACCACTATTAATTTTTAACTAAGCTAAATAATTAGTCTATTGGCCTTTCCATAAGCTTGTAGCAAAAACTTTAGGCTTTTTGCCTGAAGTAATACAACCTCAAGTTTCATTCTCTTCCCCAAGGGACTCTATGGTACACTGCAGTAGAGATTACTGCAGCAGTGGCCTGAATATAGAAAGTCCATCTCTTAGAAGAAAGTCCTATGTCCAAATGCTTAGAATAATTTTAACATTATTTCTTGTCCTTGGAGAAGATACTAAAACACAGGCATTTTCCCTGCTCGCATCCTAAGTATTATATAAAAAACAACTTGAGGCATATTTCTCCACTGTACTGTCATTCAAGGAAAACACAAAATGCAAATCATCGTATCATCGTGTCTGTGGTCTAACCACTGAACCATTCCTAATAAAGAATAGTTATCATCTGTGCTTTGTGACAAACATGAGTCGTTGGATATGCAAGCCTGAGAGTAATGTTTAGTCTGTGAGTTCTTGGGAGACTTAAGTGAAATATGTATAAATCCACTCAGAGCTGTTGAAGCTGAAACTCTACTGAGCAGGCCCAAAACCAGCAGGCTGTATGTCTACTCACCTTAGGCTCCCTTTGAGGTTAAATAGCACCTAATAGCTACATTGGAGATTAAATTGTCTTCAAATTCCTACATACGTCTCATTGTGGATGATGGATTACGGCAATCATTGTATCTGCCCACATCTACAAAATGTTTATTGGTTGTGTCCAAGTGCAGACTTGTATTTACATATCACATAATGGGGGTCCTGTCAGTAGTGTCCATACTGAGTGTAGGAAGGGTCTGGAGCTGATTTAGTACTCACTCTCTCCAGAAGTTTCCCTTCCTTTTTGGCATAATCTGAACTTTGACCATAATGCAAGCCACCATGAAACAATGTGACAATCAGGAAATTTTTAGTTGAGTGGGAGCTGGAGCTCTAAGGTAACATCACAGTGTAGCCATTGTTCTTGCGTTTGCTTCAACTGCCCTTAATGCAGAATAAATTAAATAATGTCAAGACAATACAGCAATGTGTCAGTGGGGGAGTAGACTAAATGTCATACAGATAGTTAAGATGCATGGGGGCAACTTAAGTGTTGTGACAATATCCTTCCCTACTTAGATATGAAAGAATTCCCCTGACAGAAGAGAACTTGCTAGAAAAAAAAAAAAAACAGAAAAGCAGTTCCTGCCTTGTCACTCCCGTGTATACAAAAGAACTGTGAAGGAGACACTATCGTGGTAGTAGGAAGAAACAGGAGAAAAATCATGGTTTGCCCATGATTACTGTAGGCAAACCAACAGAATTGTGAAGAAGCAACTGAGATTATTTTTGCCTAACTTGAGGAAACTTTGGAAAATAGCTGATTTAATAGCTGTTTTACCCTCTCTTCTTGGATCCAGCGTTAGAGCTGGACCTAGACAGTCAGATTTATGGCCTGGTTATATTCCATGATGTTTGAATTCTGGAATCATGCCTTTATGCCATTGGCAGCTAGCATTAGCAACACATCAAAGGCTATAAATGGTTCTTTGCAAATCCCCATGTCTCTCCCATCCCCTGAAATACACTTTATCTGTACCATGCACCTTCAGTATCTGGGCTGTTATCTTCAAAGAAAAAAAGTGCTGCATTATATAAAAATGTAGTGAGAAATAAATGAATATATTTCTTAACATTTGCAGAAGGAACACTAGATGTGCACTGAATCACAGGTCTTCATTTAGGATCTTAGTGATCTTTAGAAATACTCTTTTCAACAAATATATTGACAACCTGTGTACAAAATCTGCATAGAAGTCTTACAACCTGTAAAATATGTGGAAAACATGATGCTGCTATGATTCCCGTGGTTTTCTGCAAGACATACTTGAGATATGGAAGATGTTCCCAGTGGAAATATTTAACAGCCATGGTATAGCCACAGCTCATATCACAATGAGTTGCTAGAATACTTTAAACATGATTCTACTTTACAGACCAAAATTGCAGTGAGGGGTTCTACCTTTATTAACTTACACTGACTGAGTCTTTTAATGAGTTCAGTTTACAAGAGACATTTTTTCTGATTGCCAGTCTTACTCATTAGCCTGTGGATACCTGAAAATATCTTTATTTCCATCTGGAAGCAAAATTATGCTTTCATTTTTACCTGTTTAGTCTCATTTTCTTCACTTTATGGCCTCAATTATACATAGGCAAGTCTTCTGTAAATGATCAGAGGTGGACTCCTGTACCCCTGGTATAAATGTCAGCATTTCCATTTTACAAGAAGCCTTGTCTGCATACTCGCACATTATACCTCAGCTGTACACAAATATGGCATTGATTTAATTGCTTTTTACTTTGTTATCTAGCTGAATAAGGAAAGCTAATGAAAGCATTTTCATGAACATGCTTGTCATAAGTCAGTAGGCAACTAATATCCGTATGTTCACCGAGATTTAAAGTGGTTTAACTAGACCAACACACCGAAGTTAAAATGGAACATCTAGCCTCTACATGACTAAAATACTGTAGCTAAGATCCCTTCCAAAATAGGAATATATTGCCCTTTTAATTTGTTATGCAATAGAACTTTTATATATCTACTTATTTGATCTCCATAACTGTGGAAACTAGGAGATTACCAATAACACATTTAACCTCTCTAAAGTGGGGAAATACTGTGATTGCCATTTCAGCAGTGGAAAGATAAGAGAAAGAGACATTAAAAGCTAGCCCCATAAAGGGGTTTTGGCATGTGGCCACAAGAGTGGAACTCAAAGCTCAGACTAAACTTCCTATGCCGTGCCTGGAGGAAATTATCCATTCAAGAAAAGGATTCATGGCAGTCAGCATGCTGAACCATGGATACGCTTAAACTGGAGAACAGGAAATGGTGGAGGGAGCACATTGTTTGACTCTCACACCTCTTTTTGACATTGATATATAAGCTCTGTAGTCTGCAATAGAGTATGGAAGTACATAATCTAGCTCTGTACTGAAAGTATCTCAGCATGAAAAATAAGCCAATGCTTAGGCCCCTTTAATGACGATTCAGGGCTTAATCTGAATAATTTAGTTCTTTCTAAACTTCACATTAGGGTGTATATTTTAGGCTGGAATTCGAAGTACTGAACTTTGCCCTTGAAGTAAAATACTAAGCTGCTTCCCTGGGAGAAGAGAGGCCAATCTCTCTTTTCTTTTAAAACGTGGTCAGGGGTAAAGCTGTATTTCATTACAGAACCTAAACTTAGGGCCTTCCTCACCATTAGAACAGTCAATCTGATTTTTACTATCTCCTAGATGTATGCCCTAACCATAAGCATAGAGAGTAAGCATTCTGCGTTAAAATAGAGAAACAACCCTAGAAAACAGCAATGGGAAAACAGGACTCCTGTTTTCATGGGAGAGCAGTAATCACTAGACTAGAGCATAATATTGTCTCTCCCTCTGCATTTAGCTCATCACATATCTGTAATTCCTGCTTAATACAAGCATCATGTCAACATGCTGGGTAGAGTTTTGAGGCCTCGTTACTAAACTGCACCCTTTCCTACGTCTGGCAACCTCTTGTTTCTATACTGCGCGTATATAGAGGGAGAAGCTGATTTTTAGTGTTTTGCAGCTACACGAGTTTGAAGGAAAATCCTGGCATATATTCCTCATGTGTCCCTCTAGATTTGTGGTAAAGTACTAGGGGTAAGAAAACATGAAAATTTCTCACCAGAAAAAAACAAAATGTTTTATAACAGCTACCTGTATCCAGCTTCTTATATTTGTGATAAAGAGTATGCATACACATATATACACATGTATATACATTAAAAATATGCGTTTAAATATATGTGTGTGATATCTACATAACATATTTAGCATTCTTTTGTGTTCATATTAAACTGAAACTTGGCTTCAAGAACATGGGTTACAAAGTAAATATTTAGTCCCTTTAAACACCCAGTACACACTTACTGATCAACCACAACAATACAATGAGAGCAAATGGGCATAACTGGTTTTTTACATCTTTCAGGAAGGCACTAAAGTCTTATGGAAACATATAGACTCACTTTCAGGCTTAAGGAAGAGTACTATTTGTAGAATACATAATCCCATTCTTCGTAATTCGTAACAGTTTTATGAATTGTTGAGACGAACATTTACCATTCAGACCTGTAGGTATTAAATTAGATCTGAATTTACATATGTTTATACATGTGCATTTGTGTGCTGAAAATATCTGTGTACTGCAGCTTTTTAGAAAAAAAAAACCTATATTTTGCTCCTAACTTCAATTGATTCTTTAAAACTGCACTAGGCAAAAGACATAGTCATAATTTTTTGTATAGGCAAGTATACATGAAAGTGTACAGGGATGACTGCACATCCTTTTCTTTTTCCTATGTTTAGAGCTTTGAAGTTCCCTTGTAAAATAGATACAATCCATTCTATTGGCTACAAACATAAGAATGAAAACAATTACTTTTTAAAGTCAAAGACAACTTACAAAAATACATATCTGAATTATCTGACATAGCATAGTGTATATTAGGAATTCATTATTCTGTGCTGTTACAACACAACTCTTTTTTGTGGGGATACAGACACAGTTACTGTTGGTACATCTGTAAAACTATTTGCACAGAGAAAGCTTAGTTGATGGATAATACAAATGTGTTTACAGTTTGCTGTTTCCTAATGTTACAGGATTTTTCATCTAGCCATACACAAATAGAAGTAAGCTAATGTCTTGATATTTCTTTTTTACTTAGTGTACTTAGCTATAATTCAAGTTCTGCTCTCTACTCTAATGAGGAGGTTTTGATTGACAAAGGGCTTTCTGCTGAAGAATGGTGGTATTTGAGTTCCCAAAACTGTTGTCTTTCTCAAAGACAGATGGTAAATCTGTCAGCAGTAGCATTCTGTGCAACAGCAGCCCAGATGCTTTTAAACTTTCTGTGTGAAGCCTCTCCACCCCTCAAGAGTACCAATGGGCTACTTGCCAGAGAAAGGTCCCCAAGGCAATTAGCTGCCTCTGAATTCAACTCCAGCTGTCTGGGAAGGCAAATGAACGCAGCTTGTTTGGTCATACACCATTTAATATGAAGAGTCTGCTTCTTTATAATTAAGGCAGCCTTCTATATATCAGTCCAGCTGTGTTCTAAAAAAACCACCTATGTGACCTTCATTGTTTACAATAGAATTTTTTTATGCTAGCTCTTATTTTATATTTAATGAAAACTATAGTCCTAAAATTATTATTTTGTAACTTTTCTGCATGAATATTTTTGCCACCCACAGGACCTCACAGCCACAGTATTTGCAGGTCATTTAGTGCAAACTAAAGGGCAAAGAACACCATGAAACCTTTTTCACAGTATTCTTCACAGATGAAGGTTTTGCATTTCAGCATTACTGGATCCCTAGATCCATCTCTAGGATGATTGGGACACATTGTATCATTTATTAAAGTATGAAAATTTATGTTAGAAATTAGCATTTATATAAAAATTGTATTTTTCATGGACAGAGTGTCAGATCTAATTCTCAGGGATACCCGAGCAATTGAAATAGAAGCTAAATCACAGATTATACACCACCAATATAATAGTATATTAGATCTCTGCTATGCGCCATCTTGAAGAAAGTCAACAAAAGAATGTTTTCTTTCAATGGTTGCAGTATCGGGTTTACATGGCAAGGTATTTGTAGCGGGGTGGGGGGGGGGGGCGGAAGTGATGGCTTCTGTGAGGAAACACCAGGAGTTGGCACCATGTTGGACAGAGCCAGTTCCAGCCAGCTCCAAGATGGACCCACCACTGGTGAAACCTAAGCCAATCAATAAGGTTGATAGCGCCTCTGTTGTAACATATATAAAAATGGTAAAAAACTGCACAACACCATCTGGGAGAGAGCAATGAGAGAAACAACCCCGCAACTCAGTGAAGAAGGATGGGGAGGAGATGTTCAAGTATTGGAACAGAGATTCCCCTGCAGCCCATGGTGAAGACCACAGCAACACTGATTGTCCCTCTGCAGCCCACAGAGGTCCATGTTGGAGCAGATATCCACAGTGCAGCCTGTGGAGGACCCCACATCAGAGCAGGTGGATGTGTCCTGAAGGAAGCTATAGCCCATGGAGAGCCCATACAGGAGCAGAATTATGGCAGGAACTGTGGCCCGTGGAGAGGAGCCCACGTTGGAGCAGGTTTTCTAGCAGGACCTGTAACCCTGTCAGGGACCCGTAACCCTTGCAGAGACCCATGCTGGAGCATTCTGTCCCTGAAGGACTGCACCCCATGGAAATGACCCACACCGGAGCAGTTTGTGAAGAACTGCAGTCCATGGGAAGGACCCATGTTGGGGAAGTTAATGAAGAATTGTATCCCATGGGAGGGACCCCAGGCTGGAGCAGGGGAACAGTGTGAGGACGAAGGAATGGCAGAGAAAAAGCATTATGAATTGATCACAACCCCCATTCTCCATTCCCCTGTGCCACTCTAGGGGATGAAGTAGAAGAGTTGGGAGTGAAATTGAGCCTGAGAAGAAAGGAGGGATGGGCAAAAGGTTTTTTTAGATTTGCTTTTATTTCCCATTAACCTACTGTGATTAATTGACAATAAATTAAATTAATTTCCCGAAGTCAAGGTCATTTTGCCCAGGATTGTAATTGGTAAGTGGTCTCCCTGTCCTTATCTCGAGCCACGGACTTTTTGTCATATTTTCTCACCCTGTCTTGTTGAGAAGGGGAAGTGATAGAGTGGCTTGGTGGACACCTGACATCCAGCCAAGGTCAACCCACCATAGTTACAGATGCAAATTACTATACTAATGTATTTCTTGAAATATGAATACTTTTACAGAGATACATTGATTTTAACATGCATATAATAATGCTAATACTTAGACAACACTGTTCAGAGACTCCATACTGTAACATCCTGAAGACACATTTCATTGTTCTAAATGAAACAAATTTGTTAAGCATTGAGCCATTGTTCATGGAGCATGCTCCTGACTTCAATGACCACTCAAAAACAACAAAAGGAATTATCAGTTTCACTGTCTAGTCACTAGGAAATGAAGATTTCTGATAATGTAATATTTTGAATAAATTTGATTAGTTTATTTTTTCTTTGCTTCCTTGGTAGTGGAAAATGGAAGATTTCCCTCTCATGTATGTGCTTCTACAGATTTCAAAAAACATACTTTCCATGTGAACACAAACATAATTCAAGAGAACATAAAGAAAACAGGAAAAAGTTAGAAAGTCTTTGTGTGGGAAACATTTTGCAAAAGCAATGCAGATTGCAAAGAAATTTTATATACACATCTGCATATCTATGCCCATCTACATATATGTATGTGTTCATACAAATAAATGTACTGACATCAAAAATTAGGATGTTTGAATCTATAGTTCAGATCAATTAATTAGTTTGTTGATATTAGGATAAATAGCATTGCAATCAGTGACGTACCGGGCAACTCACTTGAAGAAAGGGGTCCTGCTCAGACAGTATCTGCCTTACAGCTGCTTAAAGGAATCCCTCTTTACAAAAACACATCTATGTATAAAGTTTCACTGCTTAACTCTCCTGCTAAGGTACTACCACTTCATAAAATGGACCAGTCAAAATACCAGTTCCATCCAAATAATACTTATTTATTCCTGTGAAGGAAAATAAAAACTGCTAGAAATTAAAAAAAAACAGTCCTCTACTCTCGTCAAATCAGTCATATCCTCTGTCTTCTCTTTCAAACCACAATCACCTGTAATCAGTTCATGGGAGAGAGAAAATTCATTGTAAGATTGTGGAACAAATCTTACTTGCACCAAAAAATAATATTAGAACTCTCCCTGTTTTAGAGTGATTGCAAATTTCAAAGGAGGCTACTATACGCACAAGCATGTATGCTATATAAGATGTTCCAAGATATGAACAAGAAGAATCTACATTATGGAGGAGACAAGGTGATTAGGTGATATATAAATTCAGCATAATTCCTCCAAAAAACAATAGGAATGCTTTGATTTGATACCAGATGTTTCCTCTGATTAAGATTTTACGCAGTTTAAAGTCCCCAGAATAATAATCTGACAGTTAAGAAATACTATATTGTAGTTATTTTAAGAGAGTAAGTATGAGTGTTACAGAGATGAACTGTTTGTGATGAAGAAAATGGTAATGACGACTAAAAAAAATGGTAATTCCAAAATCAATGAGCCAGAAGATGTCAAAAAGATCATGGCTAGGAATTAGGGGATATAGATTATGCAAATAGAGAGCATTCACAAGAATGAATTTTTGGCAGGAAATAATTGGATAAATAATTATTTCCTTTCTAGGAATGGAAGGCAGAAGGATAGCTCTTGAGGCTTTGTGAGATAATGGAGGGTTATCAGTCACACAACAGTGATGTTATCAGGGGCAGAAATAGAAGGGAGAGAACTCCACTGAGCTCCCAGGTTCTCTTCTTTTCCTCTGTTTCTGTTAGGATCAGCACAGCAAAGGCACTGTTGGACACATTAACTTGACTGCAACCTAACACTTGGTGTGGAGGTAGCATTGAAGTTGTAGCCTTGCAATATAAAAGCCAATGATTGAGGTCTGGGTTTCAGATGCAGTGTAAGTACAGTCTGAGAACTCATTTGAAAGCTAATTTAAGAGTCACCACAAAAGTGATGGCACAAATAGTAATGAATGTCACAATAAGGGCAACCACATTTTCCTGGATGTCTAAATCCACTCAATACTGTGACTAAAAGTGTCTCCTTCGCTTTCAATAAACCTCCAATTACCTGCAATCCTATCTCAAACTTGCATATTACTTCATTCACCTAGCTACTATAATAAGTAGGGTCTGCTGCCCTGGTAACTGGAGACCAAAACAACCAGCAAATCAAGTCACAATCATGGTTCAGTGTGTACTGATCCCAATGAAATATTGATTTTTGAAGCCAAAGCAATTTCTGGTCTGCAACTGTCTGACAAGATGTACACCATAAGAAAGTTGGAACTGCGCTTTCCAAATGATTTTATGAAGCACCTACTCCTTTTTTTATGCCTCACATGTTTTTGCTGATATGGATTTCTAACTCAGAATGTTGTATATCCACACATGGAAATAGATGTCAAGTGAAATAAAAGTTTTAAAAAAAAATAAGTTAGCCTTTTCTCCCATCTATGTAAAGCAGTCAAATCCTATCTACTTTCATTTGTATTAACACTAGTTCAGTTTTTTTAACTGAAAATACAATCTGAACATTTCATCTTTTGTAGAAGACGGATGGAACACAATGTAAGAGACCCTTATACTTGTGTTACTGATCAGTTACACTGCAGATGTCCATATGAAATCCCTCACTGGTGATGTCAAGACTGCATGTTCCAGACATTAGAACAGATGAAAGTTTTAAATTTAAATACTTTACTTTAATGGTTGGCCATTGAGTTAGGCTGTGATGAAAAGATAGAACATAACAGTGTCTTAAAGAATGATATATCACAAGTGTAACTTAACACGTGCTGTTACATACATCTTTCCTCTAATGAAGATGCACTACTGTAGAACCAACTCTACGCTCAGCCTCTCAACAGATCCTCAGCATTTGTTGCTGGTTATCAAGGCTTCCACTGCAATAAAGGACTCACGTTCCTGAAAGAGACAGAGGTAAGACTGTTGATTTAAGTAGGGAGCTAGATGTGAATCCATGTCACCAAAGCTGCCTAAACATGTAATAAAGATAATTGATTGCCATCACTCTCCAAAAGAAATCTCCTCAGTAAGTCCACAGAAGTAAGGGGAGGAGGAGGAGGAGAGGAGAGAGCAAACTGCTCGTCAGCTGGATAGAAGACAGTATAAATACTAAAGTCAACATTCAGATTTCAGAAGCTGTCATCTAGACTAAATTCTTAGGGCATATCAATATTGTGATTTAAACCTTTAAATAAGGGATTTTCTTTACAGAATAAAAAATAAGTGTGCATTAGAAACTGACCTTGGTTCAAGTTTCATCTCCAGTAATCTCCACTTTTTAAAAATTTCTCCTTCAGTACGATTTTACAAAGTGTAAGTCAGCACAGAATATGCTCTACTTGTAAAACTTGTTAAGTTTGAAATTCTACCAACCAAAAACAAAATAAAAATTGAAGTCATTAGAAGTCATGAGCCTAATTTCATTAGGTTTCTTTTTTAAAGTCACAAACTATCTGAACTTTTATCAAAGGTAAATTCCTCTTTGAGAGGAATTAAATTTACATATTATGAAAATTAACCGAATGTAACATTGAAAGAAGCTTTATCAACAACAAGATATGACCCTGACAGTTGAAACAAGCTTTTGCAAAAGTGGAGAACACTAAGGATCAAGTGAGACAGGTAATTCTGCTTCATGCAGAATTTCAAAATAGCAAAATTTGTTTTCATTCTGAATTAGAGCAAAGATAATTTTTCATTCTCCTTGAAAGAAACATCTAAACAGAAAGTAATCTGAGAACAAAAACTTTGTACTTTCTTTCAAAATATTAGCAAGCAAATATAAAATTAATGTATCCAGCTGATTGCCAAGCTGACTTCCAAGGATTCAGATTCGTCTTGTCCACTAGCTCCTTCTTACTCTAGGCTACCAGTTTAGCTGATAATAACTGGAAAGACTGAATTTTAGAATAGTTTTATTAAAAATGAGACGTGGAAGAAACTGATTAGACCAGGTATCCCATAGTCCAGCCAAGAGCAGGTTGTTCTTTACGGTATTTGATCAGATTTTCTTTAAAGAAACCAATAGATACAGTATTTTAAAAGGTTCTTCTTTTTTTGCAGCTAAAGATGGCAGCAGAGAGTGGCATGTAATCCCATTAGAACGCTGACCTGATCTGTTAATAGAGTATTTTAATGATTTATTTACACAAATTAAACATACAAACCAGATTTCCCTCCCTCCCTTTGATTAAAGAACATCATATTGTGGCATAATCAGAATAGTTCCAAAGGTTTCCAATCTACTTTTAGTTAATGACTAACAGTGTTAATATAATGACTAAAGATTACAGATTGCTCGTAAATAACGTGTCTGCTTGTTGCATGCAATAGCAATCGGGACATTGCCCTGTCATTACAATTCAACACGTTAGTGTATAAATTAAAATTCACAAATGACACAAATGAAAGAAAGGTGGTCAAGACATGTGGCTAAATCATTAAACTACCTTTGGAAATTTTTAAATCATTTGTATTGATTAATTGGCCAGACCTTAGGTGGGGTAAATCAAAAGAATGTTAATGACTGTAATAGAGCTATGTCTTTTAATAGGCAGAAAAAGGAACTTTTCCTGGAAATGTCATGAAGTTTTCCCCCATCCCCCAATGTAAGTCCTCAACTGGAGTATTTCATCCAGTTTTGGACAGTGAGCTTTAAGATGTTATATGCCAAAACACAGTTGAGGGGAAAAAACCCAAACACACAACAATAAAAAAAACCCACCACAATAAAAAACAACAAATATTGTCCCCACACGATAATTGAAAAGAAATATTTATCCTAAGGAAGAGAGGTTTACAGTTAAACAAATATGGCTTCAAAGGCCATATTAGTAATGTTTTCTGTGTTTATCATGTATGAAAAGAAACAATAGGTTTAATCGCATCAAAAAAGATTGAATTTTTAAAAAGTTTTTCTAAAAGTAAGAAAAGTAAAGCATGAGAATAGTTGGCTTAGTCACTCTAAAGTATATGTCACTAAGGGTTTTAAAAAGAGATTAGGTAAATATGCACTAGAAATTTTATAAACATAAGGAATCCTGTGTTGTATCAAAAGAGTGGGTTAAATGACCTTGCAGTGATCTTTTTAAGATTTTTCCATCTTTCTGCTATTACTGTTTTTGTTTAGCCATTTATTCTTAAATGCAGGTTTGATTGATTGAACTGGAAGGAGGTTTTTTTCCTGATTCACACAGACATCAGTACAGACAGCAAATTTTGACACAAGTTCTTATGTGCTCTGGCCTTTGTAAACTATAAAGGAGAAATGCATAGGAAGCGTAAAACATAAATAAACCATTTATCAGAAGAAGCCACACAAATAATTCTAGGAGGAAATATTCTGAGGTAAACAATGGTAAGTGCCATGAACCTGAAAAGACCATCCCTTGCTGTGTTACTTCATTCTTAGATGTTGAGTTTCTCGTGAACTTGAATGCCTCTTGGTCCTGTTACTGGGCACCGCTGAAGAGAGACGGGTTCTGTCTTCTTTGCACCCAC
This sequence comes from Pluvialis apricaria, assembly GCA_017639485.1. NCBI lineage: Eukaryota > Metazoa > Chordata > Aves > Charadriiformes > Charadriidae > Pluvialis > Pluvialis apricaria. The sequence goes on from CM030007.1 coordinate 176,162,590, forward strand.
CCTTCAGGTATTTGTATACACTGATAAAATCCCCCCTGAACTGGGCTAAACAGTCCCAGCTCTCTCAGTCTTTTCTCATAGAAGAGATGCTCCACTCCCCTAATCATCTTTGTTCTCCTTCACTGGACTCTCCAGTATGTCTATTTCTCTTGTACTAATGAGCCCAGAACTGGATACAGTACTCCTGGTGTGGTCTCACCAGTGGGTTCAGACTTGCTGGCAATACTTTGCCTAATGCAGCCCAGGATACTGTTAGCCTTCTTTGACACAAGGGCATATTGTTGGCTCGTGTTCAACTTGGTGTCCAGCAAAAGCCCCAGGTCCCTTCGTGCAAAGCTGCTTTCCAGCCAGTTGAGCCCCAGCATATATTGACGCATGAGATTGTTCCTCTCCAGGTGCAGGACTTTGTACTTCCCCTTACTGAATTACAGGAGGTTCCTGTCAGCCTGTCGAGGTCCCTCTCAATGGCAGCACAACCCTCTGACATACCAGCCACTCTTCCTAGTTCTGTGTAACCAGCAAACTTGCTGAGGATATACTCTACCCCATCATCCAGACCATTAATGAAGACACTGAACAAGACTGGACCTAGTATTGACCCCTGAGTTACATTGCTCACTACTAGCCTCCAGCTAAACCTTGTGCCACTGATCACCACCCTCTAGGCCCAGCCATTCGGACAGTTTTCAATCCACCTCACTGTCCATACATCCAGCCCATATATGAACAGCTTGTCTGTGACGAATTTATGGGAGACAGTATCAAAGGCCTTACTGAAGTCCAGGTAGACAATATCCAATGCTTTTCCTTCATCTACTAGGCCAGTCATTTGTTAGTATTTACACTACAATTTGCATTGGGTATAGTTTGCTGTTCTACTGAGTCAGAAGAAACTCCTGACACTGCAATCACTCTTCATGGACTGGGTATAGTCCTCATCTTCTAGAACCTCCAAAGTGCATTCACTCTTTCCTGCACATCCTGATTTGGATTTGTGCATGAAGGGAATAATCTGTACTGCATTTAGTGGAGAAATGGCAACCATATCCAAGATTCATTAAAAACTGTTAGCTGTTATGAGATACATCTCATGCTTTTGCAACAGAGCTCTGTGGCCTTGTTTCCATTCCTTGTGGCTTAACATACTTTACAACACTGGCTGATCTTTGGCTGACCTACAGCTATCACACTGTGTCACTGGCACCACTGAATCAGATGATATTTGATCTACTGATCAAATGCATCTGGCATGTGGGGTCATAGAGCAGAGACAGAGGCTACAGTATGGCAGTCCAGCTGCGGGCTCTGTAACCTGCTGGGGTCCACTGCAAGGTGCACTGCCTGCCCCCGACTCCCACTGCCACCCAGCCCTGGCACACAGCTCGCTGTGCTACCTTCCCAACGCTTTTGCAGACTTTGACTAAATGAAGTTCCTTGAGAAAGCGTACCACTGAGAAGGCAGACCTTCTGAGAATGAACATTAATCAGAAATAATCGGCTCATGGTGCCATGAATATTGATATTGTTATTTGTAACATGGTAATACCTAGGAGCTTCCCAGTCATCGACTAGAACTGTACCATGCAGCAGATGATAGTCTTACTCTGTGGGAGAAAAAAAGGAAAAGAAACAAGGTAAATAAAATAGAAAACAGAAAACACAAAAAGAAAAAGAAAGAGAGAGAGGGAGAGGGAAATGGAAAAAAAAGAAATGAGAAAGGAAAAGGAAAAGGAAAAGGAAAAGGAAAAGGAAAAGGAAAAGGAAAAGGAAAAGGAAAAGGAAAAGGAAAAGGAAAAGGAAAAGGAAAAGGAAAAGGAAAAGGAAAAGGAAAAGGAAAGGGAAAAGGAAAGGGAAAAGGAAAGGGAAAAGGAAAAGGAAAAGGAAAAGGAAAAGGAAAAGGAAAAGGAAAAGGAAAAGGAAAACGAAAAGGAAAAGGAAAAGGAAAAGGAAACGGAAAAGGAAAAGGAAAAGGAAAAGGAAAAGGAAAAGGAAAGAGAAAGGAAAAGGAAAAGGAAAAGGAAAGGGAAAGGGAAAAGGAAAAGGAAAAGGAAAAGGAACAGCAAACGGAAACGGAAAAGCAAAAGGAAAAGGAAAACGAAAAGGAAAAGGAAAGCAAAAGGAAAAGGAAAAGGAAAAGGAAAAGGAAAGGGAAAGGGAAAAGGAAAAGGGAAAATAAAAATAAAAATAAAAATAAAAATAAAAATAAAAATAAAAAGAAAAAGAAAAAGAAAAAGAAAAAGAAAAAGAAAAAGAAAAAGAAAAAGAAAAAGAAAAAGAAAAAGAAAAAGAAAAAGAAAAAGAAAAAACATAATTAAGGGCAGTTTTCATTTAAAATTATAACTTCCAAATCAAACAATATAGTTTTTCTTAAAGGAAAAAGTGTTCAGATGTAACACAAAAGCAAACACTTTCTGAATTTTCCTCTATGCTATGTCTTTGTGATAGCTGCCTTCACCCTCGCACCAAAAGGCAAATCTCCATTTCAGTAACAGTTACGCACTGTATAGCAGAGAATTAATTCTGGTTTAGTAAGTATGAACCTGGCATTCAGCTTTTGGAAATTGAGGTCTTTATGTCACATGCAAGAAGAAAAGACATTTGCTACAGAAAATAATGCACAGAGAAGACAATTATTGTTACAAGAATGCTAGATACAACTTTACCTGTAGTTTTAGTACTGAGAGGGTAAAGAGTTGGTCAGAAATCATTACGTCAACATCAAGAAGGCAAATCTGGATTTATTTCTTTGACTCCTTTGCTACAGGTGTTGTAATCTATTACTTGATTAATACAACCCACAGAAGATTGTATCACTGAAATTTCAATTTGCATCAAGGAAAACAATAATTAGCAGATTGAGACTTTCATTCTCAAATGTTCAAAGTAGTTTCAAAACAAATATTTTTGTTGATGTTCATATTTCTGTCACTTAATTAAATTCTCTGTTGGCCAGAAAGGACATCACACTCAGAGTTATGAAAAATGAGACTTTTAAAAAAGATCGTTTCATCCATTAACATTAATCTCTAAGCATTAGAATTTAGTCTGAACCTTTCACAAAACAGATGATACCATCCCTGCCTTTCAGCTATTTTATCACTGTCTGAAGTGCTCTGTAGTCAGAAAACAGATACTGGATTAGATGAGCCCAGGATCTAATTCAGCATAGCACTTCATAAATATTTAAGTCACAGACGTGTTTCCTTAAACAGGTGTAAACAAAGTATCTGTTAAGAAAGCCTACTGTTTTCTCCGCTCCCATGCCAGACATTTGAAAGCTCACTTGCAGCAGGAGACTAGAAGGACTGGGGAACACACTTAACAGTACAAAGAAAGTTGAACAATGAGGCAGAGACATCAGTAAACTGAATTCAAAGCCAAGGTAGTGATATTTTTTCCTTCATAAATGACTGATTTATAAGAAAGCAGTTCATTCTTATAACACACAAGATTTCCCTTCCTTTTTTTAAACTTGCAGCTGTTTTATCCAAACTATGTTTTTGTGGGAAAAAAATTACTCTCATTTCCCTTAGCCAAAGGGCAGGTTTCTTCAAAATAAAATTCTATCTTGAAAGTGAGGATTTAATTCTATGTTCATTATGCCCCAGTGATTCCAGTATTAAAACTGTTAGCAATGAATATGAAAAAAAATAACTGCCAGCCACACAAACTCGACCTGAAAACCAACCTGCCTCCTTCCTTTAATACAGTAATAAAGATTCTGCAGACCAAATTATACCTCAATTACAAATGTGTAACTTCATTGTCTTCTGATTATGTTTTCAATGACACCTGTGGCACCCTATTGCCATCAATGTTTTTATGCATGTGTAATCGTAGGTAACTAACTTGAATCTGCTTAATCTTGCCCTAGCTGGTGCTCTAGGAGAGACTGCATTATGTTTCTCTTTTTTAATATTTCCCCAAAGTTAATGTAGAGGAAAATAGTGTTAGAAATCCTAAATTTTTTTTTGTGACTATACCTAGTAAAGAATACCCTCTTAAGAAGCATATATCTGTTTAGTCAGAAGAACAATATAAGTCTTATACTTAATGGCAGTATACCCGGAAAGTCAGTGGACTAATATCTACATTACTCGAAAAAAACTGCTACAGGTCTTTGGAATAGAAGTCAGACAGTAAGGTACATTCACATGAAGCAGGAACAGCTTCATGCACAAGAAAAAACCTTCACTATCCATAAACTGTAGTTATACAGTTGAAGTATTACACATAAGCTAGTAAACAGTCTTTCAGCAAGGATTTTTAGCCTATGATCATGCTTGCGTATTTCTGCTACTTCTGTTCTAGAGAGGAAGCTATTAGAAAACCATGAGCTAAATGATGGATTTTAACAGAAATTTTGGTGCATAAAGATGAAGACAGGTGTCTAGTAAGATTTTTTTTTTTAGTGTTTTAGTTCCAAAGTTCAATTGGAATCAATTACTAGGATTAAGCTTTTAAATATTTTTTAGAACACATTTGTTCTAAATTTGTCTTTGATCACTTTTGACCTGCAATGTATATCGCATTCATTCTTGAATAAGATTTTACTCACAATCTAATTTTAATAAAATATAGAATCATAGAATCATAGAATGGTTTAGGTTGGAAGGGACCTTGAAGATCATCGAGTTCCAACCCCCCTGCCACAGGCAGGGATACCTCTCACTAGACCAGGTTGCCCAAGGCCACGTCCAGCCTGGCCTTGAACACCTCCAGGGACGGGGCTTCAACAACCTCTCTGGGCAACCTGTTCCAGTGCCTCACCACCCTTAAAGTGAAAAACTTCTTCCTAATGTTTAATCTAAACCTGTCCTCTTCCAGCTTAAAGCCGTTCCCCCTCGTCCTATCACTACATGCCCTAGTAAAAAGTCCTTCCCCAGCTCTCCTGTAGGCCCCCTTTAGGTACTGGAAGGACGCAATAAGAACTCCCCGGAGCCTTCTCTTCTCCAGGCTGAACAGCCCCAACTCTCTCAGCCTCTCCTCATAGGAGAGGTGCTCCAGCCCTCTGATCATCCTCGTGGCTCTCCTCTGGACGCGCTCCAGCAGGTCCATGTCCTTCTTATGTTGGGGACTCCACAGCTGGATGCAGTACTCCAGGTGGGGTCTCACGAGAGCGGAGTAGAGGGGCAGAATCACCTCCCGTGACCTGCTGGCCACACTTCTTTTGATGCAGCCCAGGATACGGTTGGCCTTCTGGGCTGCGATTGCACACTGCTTGCTCATGTCGAGCTTCTCATCAATCATCACCCCCAGGTCCTTCTCCACAGGGCTGCTCTCCAGCCATTCTCCGCCGAGCCTGTATTTGTGCTTGGGATTACCCGACCCAGATGTAGGACCTTGCACTTGGCCTTGTTGAACTGCATGAGGTTGGCTTGGGCCCACCTCTCCAGCCTGTCCAGGTCCCTCTGGATGGCATCCCTCCCCTCAAGCGTGTCCGCCTCGCCAAACAGATATAATCTATGGAAAAGTCAAGCATGCCTGAGGGAAGCGTTGGTTTTAAACTCTTTTGAAGACGAAGCACCTCTGGAGTCCATAACTGCAATGTTTAAGTGCCATAGCGATGAAAACACCTTTCCCAGAATGGTGCTAGAAAGCTGTCTTAAGGGAGGTAGTTGTGCATGTAAACTGTTCAACATAACTGCAACTTTGCATTTAGTTGGATAAATTAGTTGTTTTGCCCATACGTGTTGTTGCTGCTGTACATATGTTTCTGTCTGTTAAATCCAAAACCTAAATGCAATATCTTTTAAATAAATCCATATCAGTTGGATTTGTAATGTAATTTGAATACTCCAAAAGTAACAAAATAATGATTGAACTGTAAGAGGGCATAAATTTAGTATTCTAGGCAATAATGTTCATTATCTTACTTGAACATTTTCATGCAGAAGAAACCTCTGTTTCTTTCAGATCAGTAATCTAAAATGTCATGCTATAGTCCTATCAGCATGAATGAAATGAAGAATAAATATGGTAGTTCTTTAAGAAGAGTCGCTGTATAGCATGCAATAAATTTTGAGGATAAATATAATTTATTTTGAAAACTACTGTTTCAAATAGCATATATTTTTTACTGTTGCTGATCAAAATTTCCTATTAAAAACTTTTTTTTTTTAACAAAACAGTGGAAACATTTTTGGGGGATGGCATTTTTTAAGTTTATACATATTTTTTTTCTGAAACAGGAAAGTTGAAATCATTCTTATTTTGAACAGACAAGGAACTTCTGTTTATTTATGTACTATTGGTGATGGTCTCTGTTCCACTATTGGTGAATATGTGGAACTAGAATAAGATAAACTCCGAATATACTCATAATATAGATCACCAAATTTTTCTCAATGGTAAGACATCTGCTGCTACTCAGAAGGAGGAGAATGAGCAGATTGAATTAATTAAAAAATCCTTATAGCTATCCTGAACAACTAAGAAAAGTTATAACCTGAAAACCACATTAAGGCAAGAAAAAATTTAGCGCAAATATGGGTTTTTATTAGTACAGAAAAAACATGTATGTGTCTGTATTGATTTAAGGCTAATCAGTTTCAAATTAGGGTCTAAACAGTTTCATATAGATAAGTAATAGTATAAAACGTGGAAAATAAATTAAGTTTTACAAAACTAGTCTGGGGGTTGCACAAAAAACCTTCAATAATAATATCTATAATGTTAAGTTGAAGTTTACAGTCTTAAGCAATCAAATCTGTTCTTCAGATTTCTTTTGAATACCTTCTTTATCATCATGTGTCATTCCATCTGCCAGCTACTCCAACAAAACTGCTAGGTTTCTGCTTCAGTAGGTCTTGAACTCATCACTTTAAATATCCTATCTACTCTAAAGCCCTCTGAAAGTCTAATTTTCTATCTGTGCATTTGTTTTGCCACATGCCATAAAATCATAGATATCTCATATAACGAAGCCTGAAGTCTAGCTGAGGGCAGCTATAAATGTAATGCAGTATAACCAGAACGAAGAAACTTTGTTTAGAAAACCACTTTATTGAACTTGATTTACACAAACAAAACAAATACAAATCAGGAAGAGATTCACGTACAGGTATTTTACCCCTCTAACAGTTAAATTATTGCATTCATACAGCCTCAGATGCATTGGAACTGGCTCTGGTCTGAGCATCCAGTCCATAATTCCCTTTCAAATAACCTATGACACACAAAATATTGAAAACAAAAATGCTGGTGGGATGGAAGGAATATATGTTAATGAGATATTTGCCAAAGTTTTAACTTGCATATATGTTGTCCTACTAGATTTCAACTATTATATCTACTCTTCACTTATATTGCCATTTGCTAGCTTAAAATGGTTGTTTGTGTTGTTGACCTACATTACCATTATAGATAAACAACTGTCATAGTTTTGTTGCTGTGCACTGACTGTGAATAGAAGTAACTTGATATGCAGAATACTCATTGAATTTGATTAAAATAACCAGCATTTTAAATTCATGCAGAAGGGTAAAATCAAATACAGGCATAAACTTTCTGTCTCTTAAGTCTATTAAATGGTCTTTCACTTGCTGCTATTAAACTCTTTGTCAGTAAAAAATTAAGTATTACATCCTAACAATTTCCTACCTTAATCTCCAAAAGAAAATTATTTAGGTGATCTTATCTGGAATAAATTATTAAGAAAAAAAGAAAAGCTGATACTGGAAAAGTAATAGCGTACTTAGTTCTTAACTCATGTATTTTAGAAGATTTTACTTAAATTTTATTAAAATAGTGTCCCAAAATATAAGATGTCATCACAAGAAACAAAAATGCTATTTGAAGATACATGAGGAAATTCATTCTTTGTCTCCCCCCACCCCCCGCCTGTCCTCAGTAAGAATTACAAGGTGTTAAAATGTTATATGTCTTGAAAAAAAAATGTTCACAAAACCATCTGCAGCTTCTGAGCAGTAAGGGAAACTCAATTAACTTGCTGCAGTACTTGAAACTCAGAATAAATCAGTGATTCTCAACAGTATACAAATAAGATAGCAGCAGGAAGTTGTGAGGTAAAATAAGTGCTTAAAAAAAACCAAAACCACAACAAACTTAGGTAGATATTTTTATATGAAAAACAGGAAGAGGTACCTTTGAAAAGGACTGTAGGAGTCTCATACACAGAGCAGAAGACAACAAATGAAAAAAGGCAACCATCCTGACCCCTGGGAAAAATGAGTCAGATAGTCTTGGAATTTTATTCATGGATTTCTGGAATGCTGCCAAATGTGGTGCAGTCAGTAGGATACCTCTACAGCTGCAAAGAGGTGTTCAAAAGCAAATTCACGCTCATATATCACGACTATATATTTTAGATTCAAACAAGCTCAGTACTTAAGCTTTCTCTCACATGTTTGGACATGATATACAGTGAATAAATAGCTAGTAATTAACTGAGAAAACTGAGTTTCTCTAAGCTGTTAAATGAAAGAATGAAAGTCTATTTACATTTTTGTATTCCAGCTTCATTGTCTGAATGCTGTTATTTTATCCATTCATAAAATACTCTGTCCAACTGTCTATCATCCTCTCCATGCTTCTAACAAAAGAAAATAAACCACCAGGAACCATTATAAACTACTAATTTATGTTTTTCAGCCTATCTTTTCCTAGATCCTCTAAAAAGTGGCCCCACTGTAATGTTTTAAAATTGCTTTTCAGTCATTCAGTATGGTCCCTATTAGAAATGTTACACTTCCAGAGGAAACCAAAGGAAACATTTCTTCCTGACCCTAATTATTGAATAAGTTCTGTTCTGAAACTTGATTGATAGCCCTTAAAATTTTATCCTAGAAGTACTAGGAGAATGCTTTTCTCATTTATGTGATGTATGCTTTTTAAATTTACGAGGCTGTATACCTAATTCCTATCTTGCATTAATGAGCTCCACACAGTAATTCCCTGTGTAAAGGTTTGCATTCTTCTACATATTAAAATTAACTATTTTAACACTGAAAACCATCTTAGTTTTTTGTCATGGATGGAAGTAAATAGGTGCAATTGACTGACATTTCTCTGTTATTTTTCATTACTTTGTGTATCACCCCAAAGGGAGTTATATATGAAATACTAAGGGAAGATGCCTACAGTTCTTGAATCCGAGAACTGAATTCAAAGTAAGTCTGAATGAATACTCAGAAGTGTTTAGTTGGTCTTGATCTCCTCCTTTGAAATCAATGAGGTTTTCACCATTTATCCCTTGGGAGCACACTGAGCATTATTAAAATCCAAAGAGCATAATTGTCCAATGGCACTGCAAGTCACAGATGAACACTGACATCAGGTCCTCTACCATGGGATGTCTGAAATAAATAAAAGTGTTTCATTTGTGGGTTAATTTATAAATTCTTTGTATTAATTTTATATATTATTATTACTTCTTCATTATGAAGTAATTCTCCATTACTGCTTAATGACAATTAAAGCATTTCAGAATAAGTTTTCTGATTTTTTCTCTATGGTGCATTTGCAAGAAAAATCAACATGTTCAGATCAGCACACATACATACTGCAGTCTTTTTTTTTTTTGTCGCTTTGCTGAGGAGCACCATAGCTGTATTGTGTTATTGTGTCTCCCGGCTCACCTGTTGCTGTTCACCAAAACAATAATCAGAAATCTTTTGTCTTCTTTCATGTGCTGTCTGCAGAGGGCCAAGTCCTGCTGCTGTAGTGATGACCACAGACCCAGCTGCAGGAACAGGCAAAAGGTATTTGACTCAGGATAACTACCATGCAGGCTGTGGCAGCAACGAGAAAAAAATCTTGTTTTGCCTTACAAACTGAATAAACGGCATCTAAAAATGAGTGGCTAGTTCAATTTCCCTGTCTTTCAGTCTCTGGAAACTCTAATGGGATTGCCAGTACTGTTTCTACATGGAGTTGATGCTAATGCTAATCCAGCCTACACCTCAGTGCTAGACTGAGACAACCAGACCGTGATATGGTTAATTATCAGAGTGGCATCTTTTCAGCAGCTGTTATTCAGGATTTTCCTGTGAAGTTAATTAGCTAATGTTTGAAAGAGGCTCAAATTTCATAGCAAGAAAGTATTATAGACATACATATTGCATATGGAAACCGATATGTATGTAAAAATAATGTTTATGGATAAGTTTCCCTGACTGTTGTTGACACCAATTTTTAAAAGAGCTTTTGCTTGTTTATGCATTTAAAACTGTTCCAGATATGAATCATTCAGGCTGAGCTGCTTTCTGTTGCATATTTCTTAAAAAGTTTAACAAATCCATGCTGCAGAGCAAGGGCGTGAATTCAAGTTTCAGCACGTGTATCAAAACAAGTCAAGGGATATTGCTTTGCCACTCACTTGATAATCCATCCACTGCGGCCTGGACAAGGTACCAAGGTACAATCCTCTGACAAACTGTAGTTGTCACATACTCCACACCAACTGCATCTACTTTAACATTTTGACTCGATGCATTAACGTGGTTTTGAGGCAAATCATCCACTCTTACTATAGGTTGCTGAAGTTTACAGAGCAGTTTTGGTGCTCGTGAGATGGATTCCTACCGGGGAAAAAACAACCAGAAGCTCCAATACAGATGCATGCCAATTGTGCTCAAACCTCTGATGGGTACATAAGGGTCCAGGCCAAAAACTGGTTCTTTGAACAACTTCAAACAGCACACATAGAGATATTCAGTGGGTGGAGATATTCCATTTTATACCAAATCTTGTCTCAGCCCACACTGGTTATCTCAGTGTAAGGTCTGTCTCCTGCTTGCATCAGATGTTCCTCACACACCAAATTAGTTCCTAATGGTATATCTATATGCATAGATACAACCATAAAATATCCTAGACTTTGGGAACTAAGTTCGCAAAACTTTTGGCATCTGTCTCTCCTTTATATCTCTTCCTCTCATGATTTTTCTGGTTCATCTTATTTATAACTTACCTGTAGGTGGAATAAGTACTCAGAATGTCAAAATGTTTATCTTAGTTTGCTTGATTAGTCATTCAAATTCCTCTACTCAAAATACTGTTTACTTCTGGTTACTTCTTCTAAAATGTATCCTCTCTGTTTTAATAATTTCTGTGCATATTATTGGTTTGGTGGATGAGTGTTAAGCTTGTGAACAGTTACAAAAAAATCAAGCCAGTAAAGAACAAAAAAGTTTGAGTAGAAATAGGTGAAAAACTTAATTTTGATTTTTTTTTAAAGAAAAAAAGACACAATGATAAAATCAATCTAAATATGATCTCCCTCAGTAACCCTCAACTGACCATACTCAATGAACTCCCTGAGAGTTAAATAATATTTATGACTCACTATATTGTCCATTGACTAGAAGTACTTGTGGAGCTTCTTTTTTAGACATACTACTTCTGAAGTAAATATTTGAGGCATAATCAGGAAACATTACAAACAGAGTTTTGGGGAGTATACACAACTAAAAAAAAAAAAAAGGTTACCAGGAACAGTAAGGAGTTTTAACAGAAGTACAAAAGGAAGAGTAGAAAAACCCTGTTACTCAAATTTTTAGATAAATCAAGGCAACCCAAACTGATTGATTTGCTATATGCAACAAACCATAATAATAAAATAACACAAAGCAAATTCAGTAGGTTTGAGCCCTCTTAGTAAGCTGCTGTCCAGCTGCTACTTAGCTTCCATCTCTAATTTACAATGACCATTTGGACTGGCAAGTATCGGCAGTATAATTGTCAGATTCTTAAAAGCATTAGTAGATATGAGACAACCACAGTTTCTTACAGATATGTAATCCAGCAGAAACTTGTAAGAAACTTTTGGCAACAAGCTGCATTATTTTATTACACTGGTATACATTTCTTAGTAACCTGCATTCATTAGTTTGATAAACTTAGCAAGAGGTGTCAAATGACATGTTTCCTGACAGTCTCTTTATTTGGTTTTGCTAAAAGTCAGGCCTAGTACCGTTAACCTAGAATGAATATTTGTAGTACGCTTATTAAATAGATTTCCTGGCAATTCATGTTTTTCCTTAACCTTCAAATTTGAGCCCTCCAGATAGGTATGGAATTCTTGACATACGAATTATTATGTAGGATGCATGCTTTCCAACTATTTCTTTTGCACTGCTTATATAAAAAAGTGTTTTGAGTTCAATGAAGAATTAGATTTTCAGAAAGAGACTCTTTCAATCACATAAGCATAGATAGATTATCTATTTAATCTATCGTAATTAAAAAAAAAAAAACACTTTAGGCAGAACTTTGTATGCAAATTTCTATGGAATAAAATTATTTTCAGTAACAGAAATATTCTATTACTTGAACTGTTCTACCATTATCAATTGCATTTCTGTTTACTGATGTATGGTAGCTGAACTATTTAGTGACGTCTCGCATTAGATTCACATGAAACTCTGAAGATCACTGAATGTTATTGAGTGACATGGCATATTTTTCCAGCATATGTATTCCTGTTCATACACACTGAATTCTTCAAGCTGTAATGACGAGCAGGAGTGATGACTCCAGATATTCACATCAGGTTATTTTTGAGTATTCCAAACATTCATGCAAACCAATCAGCCTGACAACCATCTCAATAGCATGGACCCTCTAAAGCCAGTCCTGGTACAAGCAGATGAGTGGCATGTTTGCTGTTTTCCAGGCTGGCTGAGTGCAGCCTGTCTCAGAGCACCAGCCAGCTTTGAGGGAGCTTTGCCAGCAACACCTCCATATGCTCCAGGCTTGGAGAAAGAGAACTGGGTGCTGTAAATATAATTTCCCCAAACAAGTCATTTCTAGCGGTGATAATTTAATATGCCCTTACCCTAAAGTTTGGGGTTTAAGATCAGCCTTAGCTGCATGTCATATTTGCATATCTGCTATCTCACTTACGTCTGAGGCTATTTTTCTGTTTCCTATCATGTTACTTTACTATACTTATTCACATTACAACACTGTCTGCCTTAATATTTTCCCCTGATGTTAAACTATTGTTTCATTTGCTGGCTATAGTGGATGTCTTGTTCTCTCTTCTCAGTCAGTGGCCTTGTGAGCCAAATTCAGAAGTGATATGTAAGGTGCTGTAAGATAGATCACATAATATTCACTTGAATTCCCTCAGTATTTCATACTCCTCTCTTCATAAGGTGAAAGGCAACGTAACACAATATAACTCTTGTACAAAGTAGTTGAAAGGAGTTGGGTAAGCTAAAGCATCTCCGTCCATAAATTATGCTTTCTCCCAGCTGTTTATTATGTGAGTTAACTTTGATTTAAGTACAGGAGGTCTGAGGGCGAGAGAGAGTAAGGTAGTAGACACAAGTCTAGGGTAATTCTCTGTTAGTTGTTGGTGCACTGGCAAGTTCATAGATAAACCATGCAAAAGTATAGTCTCTGTGTGGGCTAGTTGAGCTCAAAGGCAGTTGATTACTATGTTAATTACAGATCTGCCTTGCTCCATGTTTTTGTGAAGATGTTATGCTCCTAAGTCAGGAGAATCAAGCCACCTAAGAACCATTTTATGTGGGAAACACAAACAAGACACCCTGCTCCCTCGTGCTGACTCAAAGAAGGGAGATTATGTTGAAAAGCTATGGAACTGTCTAGATTTTTTCCATTATTTTCAGTACCTCATCTTCTGAGTAAAGATAACGCAGCTAACTATAAAACATGCTGTCTGTGTTACTCCTCATTTTTACCTTGTGTATCACTTCTGAATTAAACTCTATTCCTTCAGTTGAATGACATACATGTTTCAGAAACAAAAGTATTTTGATGGCAATCTTACCTATTAGGTAAAATAAAACAGCCTCTGTTTATGTGCTAGTTTTGCTTAAAAAAAAAAAAAAAAGTTATTTTTTTTCAGTAAGAGGAAAAGGGATTTATTTTCTGCAGTGGTCTAAGTGAACAGTCCAAATTCTCAAGACAGAGAAGAGACTCGTACACAGCAGCTGGTGATGGAGGGGGTGAGAACCAAACACGAATCAGGGTGTCAGGAAGCTCTGGATAAAATTTAGACCTAAATAAAAGCAAATATATGGGGGAGGGGCAGTGGAAGCAGATTGTAAGCATGAAGGCTGAAGATAAAAACGAGGCAGGTAGTTCCTCTGAAATATATTGCTATTGCCTCTGCTGGAAAAAAAAAGTTAAAGCTCAGAGAAAGCTGCTAGGTACCTTCTGCTTTAAAAGTTATTGGAGGGACTGGCAGGATAAAGAAATCTAATTTTTAAAACAAAGGTGAGTTTCTGCAAGCTCTTACTGCTCTAGTGGCTCAGTCCTGCCTGCCTGTTTCCCCCAGGTATTCATTGCCTTTCATGATGCTTCGGTCTGACAACCCACTTTACCCTGCAGAACAGCTTATGGGAATAGTCCTCTACATTAATAGGCTTTCCATATTCATTTTTCACTGAAGGTGGATGTGTTTGCAATAGATCCTTTTCACTCAATCCTCTTTGTCACAAGAATAATGTAAATCATGTTTTTTATAAATTCTAACCCTGTTGTGGAATTTTTAACAATAAAAATTTCAGCGTTGCTGATATGACCATATTATTATGGAACACATATTAAAGAAAGGAATGGTACCCTAGATCCCAGAAAAATTCTCTATATCCAGATCTTTGTACTATATATATAGTAAAAAAAAATAGTAACAGCAATGCCTTGTCGTTTGTCTTGAATATCAAGATATTTGAATGTAAACATTACTTTGTTTTGTTTGTTTGTGTAAATTAATCTCCATCATCTGTGCTAGTCAATTTTCACTCTAACAGTGTCCAAAAGCCATGTCCATGATACAGAGAGCTCCTGCAATACCTGCCTTGTGCAAGCATCCTGTAGACATTGCCTAACTTGGAAATACTGCTGGAGGAGTACTGATATACGAATTTAACATGCAGTCTCACTGTTAGAAAACATGATTTTTTCACATTAAACTTGGATCAAATGTTAAAAGGATGAATATTTGCACCCTACACAACTTCAATGCAAGCATCAACACTAAAGGTAGTTTTAGTGAAGCTTCAGTTTTATCTACATTATAGAAAAATGGTATATAGAAGTAATTCTTTTTTACTGTTTTTAAGGTGAAAAAAGGGATTATCCAAGTATTTGGGGTTGTGGCTCTTTAATAAAAGGCTACACTATTTACTACCTTTAATAATTCCCAAACAACCTTTTGTCTCAGAATAAAGACACACAAAGTACTAATCTGGAAACAACATCAGACTAATGAGAACTGACATTTTGTGTACACAGCAGATCTAGAATTTTGCAGGATGCAGGATGATGAGAAATTCAGTCTGCTTCACTGAATTGATCATGTTGATGTGAAAAGTCATACTCTCCACATAAATACATGCTTGGTATAACTTTTTCCTTGAATGTATATAATCCTTATAGTTATTCCATAACAAAAAAAATAAAGCCATCTAATAATTTATGAGATATCCATAGTTATTCGGGCTTTTTAATTCTAAAAGTCCCCTTTCTCTTATGTGGCATTCCCTTAGTGTGCCTCAGAACAGAAAAGACCCATTATATGGTCCGGTTCCTATTCACTCAATTAGTATACACTCTGGAGTTATTCTTCTGTGGCAGACCTACCCATAATTGAATTTATGTCAGATAAGATGTTTTACTTATACATCCACTGGGAGCAGAAATGAAGACATCAGCCATAAGGCACACAAAGATTTCTCTTCCCTATAATCTCAGTGAAACAGCTGCTATTTGTTTTTAGAGTATTGTACAGATGCTTAAACAACCCAGGGACTGATTTACCTGACTCTTAGAAGAATACGCAGTCTTTGCTCCAGCTGAAAATGTATGAGGTCAGCCTATCCCACTGCATGAAGATGGTAGCTGAGAACGTTTTGCCAACCTAAATCATTATAATGGATGTAAGAACCACCTATGTATTATTTCAGCAATTACAAATGTTGGGGCAATTCACAATGGCTTTGGGGCATTGTTAATGAACTTAAATACTTTCCAGCTTGAAACCTTAATTATTATATCCCTACCAGTTTTTCATCTCAGGAGAACTGATTTGTTTGCAAAATTACAAGTCGTTTTCCAGTTGTAAACTGAGGGATGCAATGCAAGAAAACAACTTTTTTAATGGTATTATGTTCTTTCTTTTTCTGGATGTAATTTTCATTCTGAATACATTCAGATGGAAAAAAATATTATTAATAAATTATATGAGGGTAAGACATCATCTAATTGCAATATATTCCATTCACAGGCCCTCCATCTCTAGCCCATGCAGACAATGAAGTTAACTGGACAAGATGACAATGATTCATCCACATGGACTCAGAGCAACTTAAGATTTCCTTGTGTCAAGAGAATCACCATTTGGTTTTTTATTTGTTTCTTTGCAGCCTCTTCATACAACTCCTGCAGTGCAAAAGGGCAATGAACAAGGTTAGAAGCTGGTCCTTGGTCACAAGTTGATGTGCAACCAAAACTGAAAAAAACTAAAATACAATCAAGTCAGATAAACTAAATGAAATACCAAGAGAGCTTCCATATATAATTGCAACAGGGCATTTAGCTACTACCCAAAGAGGTAAGTGACTAACAGATCCATGTACTGGGTCAATTTTCTTGCATGAAAATAAAACAATGGAAAATGACAATGTGTCTTTAATACTTACCATATTGAAAAGTTAAAAACTTTCATATTCTGAAGGATTTATTCAATTACAAGAAAGGACTCGTTAAAATAAATAGAACATTTTAGTTCACCCTGTGAGAAACTCCTATTAAGGACAAATGTCTGAGTCAGAAAATTTTTTAAGCTTCAAAAATAAACCATATGGCTAAAGGAGATTCTTCAAAATGCATACTGAAGTGTTTGATTCCTCTTCTGTTTTTACAGATGTAAATCGCATTTCATTTAAACCAGTAAAAGAAAGTGGAGAATTTGGACCACGTTATCTAACCACACAGTACTCCAGTTTGAAATTTATAATCTTTTTTTTTTTTTTTTACTCAACAGAGGTAGCATTTACAATAAGGCACAGCAGTTAGAATCATAAGGAAATACCCTATAGTTAGTGACTGATTGTCCTTTGATTAGATTCTGCTCCAGGCTGCATTTGTTCACATCACTTTTTTCTTTCTATTTTCAGGATCCACAATTACAATCAAATCTCAGACATAAACAAATAATCACAGTCTACTTTAGCTGAAAAGAGATTTCTCTTTACACAGAGGGGAGTCCTATTGTCTTTTTTCAAAGCATAGAGAAGGTTTTTTTGCCACACGCATAAAAACAAGAATCTGAACCCTTCATTTTTCTTTCTGACTGAGTGCCACAAAGTCTGTAGGAGGATGTTAGATCAAGTGCAGAGTATAATCCCCTGCATTTTCAACTCTTGTTATAGCCCTGTAGATTCTGCTTCATGCTTGTTCCTAAGGAAACAATCCCAGGCTCAGGTGTCACTTGCCTTTAACATTACTCAAGGGTGGTCTCTTTGTATCTGGCTGATCTGAGCTCGATCTTAGAAAGTATACGTTGTCTTGCATTATCTAACATCACTACCCAAACTAACCACTCTATAAGCTATCATGAAAATCATCTTCTGAAAGGATTACCTTTCAGTTTTTAGGATGCTTCAAATTGCTCTTGACTAATACTAGTCCAAAATGAAAATAAAGGTGCTGACTGATTGTAAATGCTGCAAATCCTCTTCCTCTGGCTATAGTGCAATTTTAATGCTATTGCTTATGGGTAGAATAAAGTGTGTTTTAGGATGTGAGCATTTTACTTAATTGACACATTTTATTTTCCACATGTTCTGCAATAACCATCAAAAGCTGAGACTACTCTTTGCTATGGAATTAATCATCATTAAACACTAAACCATAAGAACATAAAGTAACTTGTCAAACATTAACAAGTTCTATAGATTTAGCAGGCATTACCACAGAATCAGTGCGTAGGCCATCTTTAATGGCCACATGTCATTATAAATGTATTCAAATTTCTATGCCCAATCTATGATTGATTCATTTTACAAATGTATTAAATCCACTAAAGTAGCTTGCTCAGGAGATTGCCAGAAATTAGATAGCTGACAAATGAGTTAAGAATTAACTTGTTCCTTGAATGTGCTCAAATAAATATGAAGTTGTCACGCTCGTAAAATCAATTAACTTTAGTACATAGCATAGCTAATCATGGAGCACTTCCAGGATTGCTCAATGTGTGGGCCCTGTCCACAGAAAGAAAGAAGACCGAACATCTCTTCTTTCATCTGCAGGTTTTCAGACTGTGCCCACATTCTGAGGGTGATCAGATATTTCAATAGCATGTATAACATAGTCTACCAGAAAACATGTTAAAAATGAGCTTTAAAGAAATTGCGTTACTTACCTAGAGAGTACTGTTACATTTCCCAGGCTGCCAGTCATACTTTCTTGGTCAAATACACACTATAAGTCAGATTTTTAGCTGAGCTTAAAGCTCCATTTACAGTAGATGCTGAAATAAAATATGTCACATTCTTTCCAGGCCAAGAAAAAGGTATGTCAATAGCAACTTATTTGATGAAAATACCTTGGACAATGATTCCTTGAAAGAATAGGGAGTTTGTGGTGGAAAATACCGAATTGTAAATACACAACAAAATATTTGTAATTTTGACAAATAAATTAACCAGAGGAAGAGTCCTAGAGCCATAGAGGCAGACCACAAACATCTTGGTCCCAGAGGGAGCAGGGGCAGCCAAAAGAATTAGCTGCTGTGTAAGGGTGAATGCTGACAGCGAACATGGGAAGAGGGTGTCACAGTATGCAGAAGGAAGATACAATCTGAAAGACTCTGGAGATTCAAGTAGCATGGATCAAACTGCAATGTAGTGAGAAAAATAAAAGTGTATTTTGCCCAGACCGGTTTGTCTCTGGATCTGTTTATCTATGTATAATACTAATAAAAAGTAACTAGAATCACCAGCACGTGCTTTGTGTTTAGTATTTAATATTTTCTTCTGCAAAGCTGACCCATACAAGCCAAAATTTAGAGTGAAGGGGGTTCATAAACTCCAGGGGGTACTGACAGTCCCAGGTGCCAGTAGCTGGGTCATGGGTTGTCAGCTCTCAGGCAAGTTGCCTCCAAGGATGTGCCTTATGTCCCTGGCAAAGGGCTGTAGACGCAGGGAAACTTGGTTTGAGAGTCATCACAGCAGCCTTAAAAGTGTCCAGCCAGGGGGGACTTGGCTATGGTTCTCACAGGGTCCTGATATCCCCAGGCACCTTAACACATTGCACTCGAGGAAGAGAACAAAAGACAAAGGCTTAGCCTTATGTGACAGTAAGAACACAGGATAGCCACAGAGTTTAATACAGTGGGTGCCCTTTTAAATGTCATTAAATCAATTCCCCACAAATCAATTCTTATTGAAATTACATTCATCTAGCCTTCTGTTCATCCTGCTCCGAGCAATAATCCTGTTTGCTTCTATTCTCAGTGACCCCTGGGACAATAACTCTTCCTTTGCTTGCTCCGCACATCTCTTGTTAGTAATGAGTTTCCCTGTGCACGTGCACTTTTAAACCCAGGGTTAATACAGCAATCACTTGTTTATTAAAGACAATCACCTTTGCTCCTCTCATTTGATGTTGTAGTGTTGCATATTCCAAGAGATCAATTTCATTTTCTGGGAGTAGGTGGAATTTCAGCATGTTCAAAAGTTCTGAATCACATATATCACTTATATTTCCCAGTTTTGGTGCATCAAGGCCACAGGGAAGGGGTCAAGTGGTATTTATTTTGTTTCCCCAGATCCAGAATACTATCTAGTGAAGACTGTACTTTTTTAGCAAACAGAAAACTGCATTGTGAGAGAGGGAGACAACCCAGGTCAATATATTATTACACATAACAGATAAACTCTGTGTACTAATGGTTTATGGATGTGAGACATAAACATTTACACTATAGGTCATACGCTTGTTGAGGAAAACAACACATAAACATTTAATATCAACAATTTTTAAATTAAAACAGGTCTCCTGCCCTATGAACCTTAAAACTGAAGGAATTTCTGTGCTGGTTTATAATTGTGTTAATTGATTTCAAACATACCTTTTTACATACCTTTTTTTTTTTTATCTGCGTTCCCTTTAATAATGATAATTCTTTCACAGTCTCCTAGCTTAAGCTAGCTTAACAGCCTCAGAAAACAAGTGGCCATTAATGCAAACAGTTATTTTCCTCAGAGGAACCTGAGAGATCAGAAAGGAGAATCAACTACTTTCATTGTACGAAAATTGTTCCCTCTCTGTGTAAGCTAGTTTCTAGTAAAGCATACAACACACAGTAATAATACTTACCTTCAGTAAATGACTTCTGCTGATGTGCTAGTGTAGTTCAACTGAACACTGAATCGGCTACACAGAAACAGTTCCCACAGTCCCCAATCTTTGCTCTGAAAGGCAGAAAAACATGCAAAGTGTTCCTTATCTCCTTTACCTGGATCACAGATCAGGGCATTCCTTGCTCAGAAGAGGTTTTCTTTCTCTTTACTGTCTTTCGTGGAACAATCCAGAATTCAGTTCTTATTCATAACTATAAAACGCTATATGCGTACTTATAAATAATGAAATCTTATTCATATCTTTACTGATTTAAGCCATTTACATATTAGTGAGCATATTTCTAACAGGGTAAAAATGCTATCTTGTTTAAAATGTATCTATATATTTAAATATATACAGGAAAATGCTTAAAGCCTTGCATTTTACAAGTCTGCTTAGTGCTTTAATGGAAACATTAAAAAATGAGCCAGAGAAAATAAAATATTCGTCCTAAAAAACATCATGCTCCTCTGACTCATTTAAAGAGTAAAATTAAATCTTTTTTTTTTAAATTACAGGAACATGCTCCCACACATCTATAAAGTATGTAGCAAAATACAATATTTTCCTGTATTTCAGTGATTAAATGTGATTTTATTATAAAACTAATAATTTTATCATTAGTAAATTCCTGACTACTACTTCCTCCTACTTTTCCTCTGAAAGACACCATAGAAAAATTAAAATGGTCTGTCTGCATGGGGAATGTTGAAGCTAATACTCAAGCAAAATTCCATCTGAGATCATTTGGAGATGTCCCTAAAATAAAAATTTAAAAAATCATCTTAGTTTAAAATCCTGAGAAGAAAATGAACAGATACTTCAGAATTTTTGGCATGTGCATTTTATCTGTTCATACAATAGAAAACACCATGTAAATTTAAGTTCAAATCTAAGCCCAAATATATAAAATAACCCCGTTAGTTTTGTCCTTGCATAATTTCTCTTTTTTACTCACTTTTGTAAGGCGGATAGTTAGGTTTAAAGGTCCCTCTTTAAGGCTGTACTTTTGTAAATTAGCTTGCAGTATCAGGGCTGACTTTCTGATTAAAGGTTTTTCCTAGTGTGTAGCAAATGGCACTTGTATTATATTTCGTTGCCAATCAAAATATCCATCAGTGACAAAATAAGGGATTATTACTGTGCAGAAAGAAGGAGACATATTTCTTTACACTGAAATTTTAGGTGCTTAGTAATTTTGGCAACGGGTTTTTTCTTTGTATAACAGTATCATATTCATATAATTCACAAAATTCAGTAAATGGAATAGCACAGGTCTCTAAACCTGTTTAACTAAAGGGTGTCATTTACAAAATCCTCATGGAAAATATTTTTTACTAATTCCAGAACAAAAAAATTCAACAAAAAACTTTGTATCCATGGTGAGAGCTCAGAGAATATTTTGTTCCATGTGGATCATAAGGGATCATATCCCAGCCTTCATTAGCACAACCTAAAAGAAATTTGTATACTACCCAAAACATCCACCCAAAATCAATATAATTCAAGCCTAAATAATCATACCTTTCTTTATTTTATAACATTTGGTCAGAATTAAATTTTCTCTCACAACACAGCAGAACACAAGCTATATTGATAATTCATTATAAACACAGTGAACCACTGATTCTAACATTGGTTTTATATAAATAAATTGCTATACTGTTACTATGTCTTTACTGCTGCTTGATGATAAAGACTTCAGGCTGGAAGACACAGTTTTAAGACACGATTGTCTACAAACATTCATCAATCTTTGGAAATCTGAGCATAAAGAATGCTGGAATAAATGAGAGAGAAACATGACCACAAGCCAAGCTCTGACCTTCTTCCTCAGTTTTCGCTCAGCCTTCACTTAGGCAGGCTTCTCCTGAAGACAGTGGAATTCAGAAATGAATCATTACCTACAGCTCCGTGTGTGGCTAAGTTTCCAGTATCTGCAGGACAGTTAGACTTGCATTGCTTTCTTCCTCGCATTAGAAAATGGTTGGTAGGACTTGCAAGGTTATGCACCCTGGGTTTTTTTTAGGTTTTCCATATTAAGTAATGCTACACTTTCTCAAGAATGTTACACATTTTAGTCTGAGAGCTATGACATTTTCAGCAAATGTATTTTCCCCATTCATTTATACTGAAAACTGCATAAGTGACCTTCAACTCCACTACAACCTCAATTCTGTGAAGCAGGAGGGTCAATCTCAGTACTTCCCACTCCTCATAAGACATGACTTGATCCTATAGGTTTGCTGCCACGACCAGAACAGATGTCGGCTAATAACAGCAGGCCCAATAGCTCATGAGATGTGTCACTCACCAGGGATGTGACATAGGATCGGTCCTGGTGTGCACAGTGGTTGTTTGTGTGGAGATTCAAGGCATCAACAGGCCAGATTTCTAGAAAAACACAGCCAAGTGAAACAGGCAGCAATTATTGAAAAAAATGGTGAATTCTTTTCCAAATCAGCAGAGATGAGTATATGCCTCCAAGAATACTCTAGTTAACCTATCCAAGCGAAATGTGGGAGACTTATATGGAAACATCTGCTGACTGCTGGCTACTGATTGCAGACTCTTGTCTGCAAACGTCCCTGACTTGGAGGTGATCCTTGAATGTAGATCTTCTTCAGCTCATCTTGTTGGC
Source organism: Pluvialis apricaria (assembly GCA_017639485.1). Taxonomy (NCBI): domain Eukaryota; kingdom Metazoa; phylum Chordata; class Aves; order Charadriiformes; family Charadriidae; genus Pluvialis; species Pluvialis apricaria. Next base: position 176,185,574 of record CM030007.1, read on the forward strand.
TGTTCTCAGGTGGATTTCTCTATTGGAACTGTCCCAGCCTGCAGAAATAATTTCAGGTGTACTGCAAGAAGGGTTTGAGTCTCAGATTCCAGCATCCTATGTTCAGAGCTCTGAGCTACAAATCCATTCCCTTTGGCCTAAACACTATTTAATTACTTGTGCAGCTCTAAAAACAGTGCCAACAGAAAAAGTTGAGAGACTTTCACAAAAATGTCTGAGACCTTGGCAATCTATCAATGTAGGGCTGTAGGAAATAAGTGTAAGTAGGTAATAACACGGTTTTGGACCAGAATTACCTACAGACAAAATAAGAGATCTATTTTATTGACGATTCCTATGTGGCTTACTTTTCTGCATACCGTTTCTCTCTCTTGTGTTTGTCAAAACACCCAAGTTTCATGTTTTTTCTCCTCTATTCTCATTCTATCTAGTTCATTTGCTTCATTTAACACCTTGTTCTTTTGAAGTTCTGTCTTGCATACCTAATACCTCTTGTGCACCGTGCGGTGATGGAGAGGACCTCATTTAAGACAGGGGCACCTACTAGACAACAAAGAAACTTGAAATAATAATAGCAGAACATTCAAGTTCTCCACAGATAAGCATCTCTCTGAAAATGGTGTATAATCCGTTAATTGCTGTAAGATGTTTGTATCCTTGCCGCCTTCTGGCTTCAGTGAGGCGTGCAGGAGCACAGCCATGTGCCATACAAGGTATTGAATTCCTGTTTCTTCAGAAACTGTACTCAATTTCTTCAGTCACCTTTAAAGCATTTTGGAAGCAACTGCATTTTAAAGGTCAAAGATGGAACAGATCTAACCACTAGCACACAGTAGTTCTGCACAATGGTGGATAAAAATGGGATTTTTGTAGATTCATTGTAGCTTTTTTTTGTAAGAAAATCTACTAAATAACAAAACGTTATGTGAATATTGCTTCCACCACATCTTTCTTATGCTAGAAATACATCCAATACAAAAATCAGCTAAAAGTCCAATCTACACTTGTCCTGGTTTGAGGTAAAACAGAACCAATTTTCTCTTCAGTAATTTTACTTTGCATCTAAGCCTCTTCAAATTAACTGAACTCTCTGAAATTAGCAGCATATTGTCCAGACACTGTTCACTCCCAGAGAGATAAGACCTGATGGTTTCCAGTTTATGCCAAGGAATGGTATGCAGAGAAGCTCTCACTTATACTTATTGCTATAACAACCAAGGCCAGCTAATTTGGCTTTGTGCCACATTGGAGGGTTGGAAGTGGAAAAGCATAGAGGGGAGGAGCGGACAGGACAGGTGACCCAAAACTGGCCAACAGGGTATTCATCCCATCTGTCTCGTGCTCAGTATAAAAGCTGAAGGGTCAAAGGGTCAACTCTCTTTTCTTCAGTGGCTGGCATCTGAGGAGGACTCTGTCTGTCTGTCTTTGATCCCGATTCATGAGTTCCTGAATCCAGACCCGGAATCCGGCTCCCGTCCATCGCTGAGTCCAGTTTGGGTCTTTCCCAGTGCCAGCCAGTGACGAGGTTGTCATCCTGGGAGCTTGATAGGGTTTTGTATGTATTGTATATATTTCGTTATTTTCCTTTTATTATTTTATTAATACTTTCATTAAAGTAGTTTAGGGGTTTTTTTAACCTATAAGTCTCTTTCTCTTTTTCACTCCTCTCCTTGGAGAGAGAGGTAGGGGACAGCATCTGTCATTCCTTTCAGTGGCCAGTCTGGCGCAAACCACAACAACACTGCACTGTTTTTTTTCTTTATTTCCTTCTGTTATTGCTCTCACTGCTCAACAGGTCAGTTACAGATTTCACCTCATTGAACCAGCTGCAAGACTGTTGAAATCTATAAAGCACCACTTGGCTCCATTTCTGTCAAAACTGCTAAGTCACATTTGCCCAAGTTCTAAAAGAGATTATTCATAACAAATGTATTGATCTGATCATAACCATTTTAGCTGAAAGACAGCTCCATAAAAGGAACCTCCACTGTCTGTAGATTTATAACCACACAGAAATGAGATGTTTGAACCGCATGAGAGACAGCCAATGTTTTTTTTATGAACCCATTATTTGAAGCTACTGTACTTTAATGTGGTATCCAGAGTGGAATGAAATGGTTTCATTTTATTTGTCTTACTTAAAACTTTCCACTTATCTGTGCAACTGGGAGATTGAAATCATGGATTTCCTTACACATCCCACAAAGCAAAGCCACTAGCATAACCAGCATCTTCCCTCTTTAGCTGAAAAAGCATATATATCACGTCTGTATGTTGCAAAGTCTATTTTCAGCTCAAGTATTTCAGCAAAATCTTGTGCCAAGTTCAGTATCTTTATATATTTCTGTACATCTTGCATTCCATTTCTTGGAATAGTCAGATGTGATTTTTAAAATGTTATGACATGTATTTTGAAATGCATGCATAAGAAAAGGTGGTCCAGTCAGAAAGCTTCTGTTCACTCTATTACTTTCTCCACAGAAGAGAAGTGACCACCTGAACAGCGTGGGCAACCTCCACAAAGAGTCTCACCATTTGCTGAGAGGGCACAGTTAAAGCCCCACATATCTCTGCCAAGCCCCTATAGGAGAATGGGGTGGACAGGAATGCTGCTGCATTAGCAGTTTCGTCTCCAACCCACAGCACTGTCAACAGCATTTGGGGCAACGTCTCAAAAGCAGATCAGGTCCCAGTGGTTTATGAGGTTAAGCTATGTATGAATGCTTGTATGATGGACTGACGCTAAAGGGTAAGAAACTGTTCTGTGCCAGCCAGAAATAGTTGCCTGGAGAATGGACGGTGGAGGGGGGAATGTTCTTAGAGGAATGAATCTGGAAATACCCCTCACAACAGCAGCAAATCCTGAATGCCCTGATCACTATCGGCTTTTTAGAGATGTGTGACCCTTTGGGCTTAACAGTTGAAATCTTTACCCCTGATAACTGAGGTTTCAGTACATTGCAGCCCTGAATAGCTTCTCCTCTCTTTGATTTTGGGATGCCAGACTCAATCTGTGTTAAATCTAATATGTATTGAATTTGGCCAAGTGTTTTTTAGATCTAAGCACTTTTAGAAGAAAAATCACAGGCTGCCAATGGAAGACTTTGCATCCAGTTGCAATGAGAGAACAAATGTTGTTTTAATTGCACCTAATCTGGCAACCCAACAGCTGAAACTCTGCTGCAAACTAAAACTATGGTTTAAATAAAAGAAAGGTCATTAATCACTTCTGATGTGGGAAACATCCAGACCTATTTCACTGAGAAAGAATAAAGGACGAAGGACGGAAAAAAAAAGGAAGAAAGGGAGATGGCATTCAGTGGGGAATGACTACAGTGCAATCCTTCCTTCTACTCCTCCTTTCTAAGTTTCCAATCTCGATATATCCTGACAATACAGAGTGGTGGACCATTTCTTAGATGTCACTAGACTCAGATTCTACTTTGTTTGGTATGAAGGATATTAATTTGAAGAGCTATGATTTAACATTGCACACTGCAAACTAAGCAATGTATATTTGGAGGGTTTCTATGGCTCTTGTGATATTTTTTGTGTATTTTTTAGTGAACAAAACAAGGGAGGAACTACCCTTGAGTTAAAAGGAAGTCCTTAATAGAACCAGGATAGGTGATAATTGGTCTTCAAATATTTTGCTTCAGTAATTCTACCTAACATCCATTCTGTGTACAGACAGTGAAAAAATAGAAAGCCAAGGAAATAGAGAGAGAAGGCTTAAGAAAAGAAAAAGAAATGCAAACAGGAATGATCCAAGACAGCAACCATTGAAAAGACAGATAAGGTTCTTATTAATTTCTCTCTCGTTTGCCGTTCATTTTCTTTTTCATTCTGTTTTAGTTTATTTACCCCTTAGTGACTGACTTTCTTTGGCTAACAAGCAACATCAGATCCATCCCCTCTCTTGCACGTTAGCCTTACTAAAACCAATCATCTGCAAAACCAAATACCTATACCACATTCAAAGGGCTATTAAAGGATAAAATCACTGTTTCACATGCATAAATTTATAGAACCTAAGGAATTAGGTTTTTCACATCTTAGGCTTAATCTACTCTTAGCCTTCAGTTTGTGAGATCCCTGAGAGAGCAAGAGCATGAAGGTTTTCCTGCTGACGGCCAGGATTTCCATGTAGCACCTCACCATTCTGCAGTTCCTGAGACAGTTCCACCATCAAGTCTGCCAGAGCTGATGCAATTCTGAATGCATGCACATATCTTGCTGCCAGAAGTCAAGATTATACTTTAATCTCAGCTACTAGGCTTCTTCACTTTCCCGTTCTTCCCTCTTCCATGATATATATCTTCAGAGTCACTTTAAACATCTGATAACTATTTGTGAGGTTTCTGGTGCTGCAAATGGGTTATTCCACCACAGCCGGTCACCACTAGGCATAGTGAGAAGGGAAAAAAAGTTATTGCAGTTGTGAGTTTATATGTGTTAGCTGAAATTGGACTGTACCTCTTCTCCTCCGGTTTTCTACCGGACATTGTAGGGTACAATAGCGAGGAAAATTGACATAGCTTACTCTGGAAAGGTGGCAATAGGATTCAAGAAGTTAATACAAAGAGTTGTTTTTATCACAAAAGGCATGTGAGTTAGAACAGTTCCAAGATGGAGTGTTACCAGCAATTCCATCGATTAGTGGGCCAAATTCCTGACGTATCATGTGGGGAGCCCTAATGCTGCAGTGACAGCTGTCACAGCTGCCCTACATGATAGGTCTGTGACTTACTGGAATGCTCCCATGTCCACAGCCCCATCATCAAGCTAATGACCACAGCTTTTTCTCTTGCGATTTTGGACTGAAATGGAAAGAAGGAGAAAAGTAGACAAAGGTTTACTGGCAAGTGTAGTTGGTTACTACTATCAGAGGTAGTTATGGGGGGTTTGTTGGTTTTGTTTTTTTTTTTTTTGATTTGCTCTTTTGACTTTTAAAAAAAATCTCAGAAAAGTTCCAATATTGCCAGCTGGATGGCAATTTGCTGGAAATGTTTTATGAGATATATGGATTGAGCTTCTTGGCCTTTGACATTCATTTTCAAAACAAAATCAAGTGGTATTTCACAATAAATTAAGTGCAAAAGTGTAAAAGAGACGTCTTGTAAGGGAATTCTCCTGCAGGGGCTTTTCATTCTTTATTTTTTTCCTTGTTTGCCCAAGCCTAGTTGTGTTCTGAAATGGAAACCAAGAATACAAAAATGACAGTCAGAAGTGGCTTAACAAAAGGGTTTCTTTTCTTCCTTTGATATAGCATGAACATTTATCAGACTCTACCACCACCTCCTCTTCTGCAGAAAAGGGAATTAAGAACTCATTGTCTTCTCCAGGAAGAAGCAGCCAAGCTGACATGTCATGGCACTGGAGTCCTACCTTCTCATATAGATGATCCTCATCAGTCATGCTGGATGACAGAGGAATCAGCTGGTCTGAAACTGGCACATAAATCATTTTTCCATCTTCCCTGAGCCTTTCACAGATGGCTAGCAAATAACCTGGATCTCCACAACATTCTAGAAGTACCTAAATGGTCAGAAAGAATTGTCTAGCTGTGTGGCACCAACAGCAGATTTCCTCTTGAGAAGTGTAGGCAGGAGTAAACCTGAATGACAGAGGTTTCCCTGAAGATACAGCTGCTTTCCTTAGATATTTGGATATTAATGCAAACTGTTTGCGTAGATTTAAGACTATGCAGTCCTGTAACCCAGTAAATACATTAAGTGTCATTGCTAGTATCTCGGCCACAGGCTTTTCAACTAGCTGTGCAAGGTTTTAGGGCTAGGGTTTGTCTTAGCTTTGTAATGTCCAATGTAACAAGCCGGTGGAGAATACAGTCGAATTTGCCTGTACTTTCTTACATGGTAATTTGTGTGGGGAACCCTTCTGGGAATTGCTTTTTGGGGATACCAGCCTACAGCATCACAGGAAGGCCAGAACATGTTCTTACCACACTATCAAGAAGTTCACCTAAAGTACCTTACATCTGAGCAACCTAGGCTGTTAAAATTTAATGTAACAAATTAGTGAGGAATGTAAGCCTATATGGGCTCTAATTCTGGGTACAACAAAGAAGACTGAGTGCCAGGTTTCATTAGCTTTTCCCAAAACTCTGTAATATTATCTGTCTACTTACAGTATTCACATAAATCCAGATCTAAACAGTCCCGATATGCCCTCTGAATGTAAAAAAAAAAAACCCTACAAATTACAAACTTTCAGTAGGAAAGCCTGGTAACTTTCAAGATGCGCCCTCCTCAAACAAGAGAGGGCTGCTTTGTAAGGGGAGGGGCAAGCTGGGAGCCAGGAGTGACAGCAAGGCAAAGGCACTGCCACTCCCTGTCGTTCCCCACCCTACCCAAGCAGCAGAGCTGAGGTAGGTCTGGTGATGATGACTGGCGGCTGGCCACAGCCAGCCAGCCAGGGCAGGTCTGTAGCGAGGGATGTAGGTCCCAGGTGAAGCCAGGGAACCAGCTCAAGAGGGATGGGTCAGGCCAGGGAGATGACAGGCATTGGCACTGAGCAAAGGCACAGCTGTGAAGTAGCTCAGGCAGGGACCGAGGTATGTAAATTATCATCTAAGCAAGGGGAGGTTCCCCTCAGCTCTTCTCACTACCCTGTATGTTTCCTCAGCAGTCAGATCCAAGGTTACATGGCTGCACCATAATAAACCTGGTGTTGAGCATCAGCAGCCAAGCCCTTAGGAGGGGTGATACACTTTAGACACTGAGAGGCACTTCTTTTTTTCCTCAGTGAGGAAATCACAGCGATCATTCTTCAGGAAGATGATGATGGGCAAACAGGGACTTTCTTTGTTTTCCCAAGCATTTTTCACTTCTTTCATTCCTGAACTCTCCATCTACAAAGTCATTGAAAATTTCATCGTTAATTAGCACAACTCACCTGCCTATACAAATGGAAATGGAAGTAGTTGATTTCCATCAACAACCTTTGATAGCAAAAAACTAAGTAAAACACCCTGGAAACTTTGGTCATACTATTGGTATACTGACCAGCATCTATTGTCACAAAAAAACTTCAGCAGTAAGAACCTGTTCACATCTTACTTGTAAGAAGTAATGTTTTCCTTTACTATACAGCAAATAACTAATAACTATGAGTAGTGTCATCAAACAGTGTTCAAGGTCAGAGCTTACTTGATTAAACCGCCCAAAATATGGAATGATTATCCCGAAGGCGCTTATAAAGACCTCCAAGCTCATACAAAGCTCCAGAGTCAGCAAAATTTGTCAGTAAAGAAGCACAGTAAAATTCAAATTCTGACTGGGTTCCCAGAATTGCAGAAATATGCAAAAAGTGAATAAATTGTATGTGTGCTAGGGTAAGAAAGGAAAATTGTACATTTCAGAGACTGAACAAGTTCTAGCTTTAGTATTGGTAGAGAGTGTTATGTAAGGGAGTAGATTTTGTTTAAACCAGTTTCATCAGATGTGGGTGTGTCTGAGCTACGAGATTTACGATGTATGAGAAACAAGAAAGGTAAGATTCAGTGTGGTCAATACAGAAACAGAGTGAAAGCACTGAGGAAGTAATCTCAGTTTTTATATACATTATATCTAAATAAGGAAAAATAAAATTGTATTATAAAGATTGCCTTCAACAGCAGTTCTCCCTGCTAAGTTTCAAGTTTTTTCATGAATTTTATAGCTTCCTAAATGTCCCAGAAATCTTCCATCTGAGGAAAGGACGAGTGAAGTTTTGAATACCACCTTTCAGTTCCTGTTGAAAGTCAGAATTACATTTTGAAGGTCCTCAAGTAGCATTGGCACAAAAATTGAGTCAATTTTTTTCCCTTACATCTAAGCTCCTTTTAAGATTTATTTAATAAACGTACACTTGATAACATGAGCTTTAAAATCATCCACATAAATAGTCACAAATTACTATGTCTTTTCAACAACATAGGCTGCTGAAGTTATGACTATTGTATATGAAACACAAACTTGACTCTTCTCACAGTGCCAAGGAAAGTTCAACATGCCTCTTATCTTCGAGCATTCAAGAGATAGATTAGGCTATACCCACCAGATGTACAATCCTCGACAACAACTGCAATTTCACAATTTCATTCATCATGCAAATCAGACCTTTAAAACACTAGGAGAGAAAGTCTCTCTGAACAGGACGTTGCCATTTACAGAGCACTGGTCCAAGTCCATCCCATAAGGAAATGAGGACTTTTTTGGTATCTGAAAAATCACAGACATCTGGGAGTCACTGATTTTTATTAGTTTTGCCCCGTCTTTGGGAAATTTGGCAAAAAATTATATTAACTCTGTCTCTCAGTGAATCTGTTCAGAAGCTGATAATATTTAGCAAAAGTTACAGAGCAACATAAATAAAAAAGGAAAGTGAAAAAAGCAAAAAGGAGAACACAAAAGGGAAAAACAATTTTAGAAAGCAGTTAGAATACCTCTCTCAGCAGCCTGAAAATCAAAGAATCAAGCACAAAATATCCATCTTCCATATTATTTTTTGAATTATGTCCAAAAAAATTTCATAGTGCTCTATATTTAAACCCTGAGGAACAAGACACAACTTTTAAATAATAAAATTGTTCAAGGTGTTTAGGTCTTTTTCTATGTTAAACCTACTGCAGGCAGACTGAAAAATTAATCTGGAAGTGAATCAGATTAAAGAGACGTCTCTGGAGAGCAATGGTCTTTTCTGTCTCTTGTTCATTCTGATGGCCAGTACAATAAGCTTTTGATTGAAGTTCTTATATGCTTCAATAGTGATGAATGAGACTGCGAAAATGCGAGAGAAAATTAAAGCATCCAATGTCATCTCCTCAGATAAAAGTTTGGCCAATTAAACTCAAACTCATAATTTATAAAAGCAGCAATATTCAATATTTTCGATGGCTCTTTTTATATTACAAGTAATAGGTTTGGGGAATTTTTGGGGACTTTTTATTGTCTCAAGGGTTTTCTTCTCCAATACTTTTGAATCTTGGGTATGGGGGTGTTACTGGTGGTTTCTCTACTGATTTTCCAGGAAAGCCCGTGAATCTTACTTCATTTATGAGACTCTGGAGTATTCCTTTTTTGTCTGCGCTGCCTTCTGAAGCTGCCATTATCTACAGTTTTCTTTCAGTCTTCCTAGTCTTAATGTAAGGATAGGGCTTACCCTTACAGTGGATGAATAACATCGACAGTGATGCAAAACGTCGCCCCCCGTCCCTTGACAGGATCCTAAAGCTCGAGCTTTCCACTGCAACAATGCACAATTCAATACGCACTATAGTTCCCAAATGTGAGTTAGTTAGCGCTTTTCTACTTTTGGTTTAGCAGCCATAACATTGGAGGCGTCATGTCTCTCCTTACTTTTTATGACTGAGGGAGAAGAACGTTCCTCCTGGGGAAGCCTAGGATACTCAAATCATCAGTCTTTTTCACCCAGCTTTCTACCCTTGAACTTGGCCTCCTGTTTCATCCAATTGTCGCTGAATTTATGGGCTTTGGGCAGCTCAACCAAATATGGAATCTTGGCTCTGAAACCAGCCGAAGCTCCAGGAATCCCATCTACGATATTTAAGGTTTCGTACAACAAGGAGGAAAGGAGGGGCAGAGGGGGAGCCGACAGGTTAGCAGGCTGTCCCTTTATGATTCCTCAGGGGAAGAAAAATAACACTCTAGATGGATTTAAAACAGCCTGATGTGTGTGTTCCAAGGCCCAGTAAGTCAGCACCAAAGAGTATACGTAATATACCCCATAGCAGCTAAAAAATGCATTTACCATAAAACAATACCGTGTTATTCACCGTAATATGCTCCGGCAAATTCCAGCCCAGGCCCTTTAGTAGGTGACCAAAGTTTAAATAAGGTAAAGCTCTGGAGATAGGCTATTACTATACAGCTGTACCTTGCAGAACAACTGTGTACTAATGATCTACCTGAGAAAAAAACTCCTCTGCATGCATTGTCCTTATTCTGTGGCCTCAAAGAAAACTAATTTCCCACAGTATCCAAGATATTTTTAGAATGTAGTTTAATTTTCACTATAAATAAAGTAAATGCTTCCTAATTTAAGCAGGTATCCGACAGTGTCAAACCTGCAATGAATTTGAATAAAATACTTATCTCAGAGAAACTGGCAATCAAAGTATCTTAATATTATTGTTTATCAGAATTTAAAAGCACTAAAGTATATGCATATCGTACTAAGCCTTCTCAACGTCATCATGAAAATCATTAACATGTTAGGAGAGATAGACTTTCAGTGAATCTCCATCCATCTGAAGGCTAGTACTTTTCTCTTGACACACGATGATGTGTTAAGGAGACAGGAAATGTGATTCTCACCCCTGTTTCAAGGAGAGCTGGCATAAACAGACTCCCAAACTTGAGGGATGCGAAGAACCCTATTAGTGTTGCCCAACAAGGGTGCACCCATGCCAGTCCACTGCATATGGGGCAAGCTGTGTCTATCCCTCACTGCTCCTGTCTGCAGGAGGCACCTATCTGGGTCAGTGTGATATTTTGCTCCCCAGCCAGCGTGCCTTCCACCACCCAGCAGTCTCTTCTGGTGCAATCCTCCTTCAATAAGGTGGCCTTTCCCGACCGAAGAGACCTCAGAAGCTGCTCAGTCGTTTGCTGTAAAGGTCCGACTGAATTTAAGCTCTGATTTGAACAGGACTGCTCTTCATCATCAGAGCAAGAGCACCATGTCAGAGGAGGATGTGAACCAAGGAAGGGTTTGGCCTTAAGCGATTTCAGGCTTTCTGAAGCTCGAATTCTGAGATAGCAAGGACATGCAAATCAGTAATAATGCTTATCCATGTAACCAACTATTATTCCTGTCACTTAGCCAAGTGGGGATAGGTTGAGGTCACTACATTTTAATACAGGTGTCTCTTAACTTTTGGTGTTATTAAGACCGTTGTGAGTTACTCAAGGTAATGATTTCCAAATGGGGGGGGGAAAGTAAGGTAGATAATGAAGCCTGCAGGCATGGGAAGAGATTTTATTATTCTTGGGAGAACGCTATGACAGGAAATGTCAGAGCAGGACACCCTACTGAAGAAGTGCTGGAACTGGTGTCTTTCTGTAAAAGTGAGTAATGCTCAAAAGTAAATTCATTAAACTGACATTATTTTAAGTAAAGAGGCAGAGGGACTAAGCGGGTTGTAGGGGAGTAGGGTGAGATTCCTTATCTGATATTTGACACTAGCCATTATTTTTCTGTAGATAGACTGAGTGCAAAATAATTATATGTTGCTTTTACTTTTTGGATCCTAAGAACACTATAAAAATGTACTATTCACCTACACTTTAGGAGTGATGAAAGTGCAGCAACCCTTCTGGGTGGAAAGAGGTAACTACCATACTCCCAGGAAGCTCCCACGTACTATCTGCGAACTTTTCCAGCCTATTTCCCCTCCTGTCCCTATGAAAGCTCTTCCCTACAACTTCAATTTTGTTTGTCTCTTAAATATTAAGACAAAGAAATTCTGAGAGAAGATGGTTAAAGTTTCATTGTAGGGTGTCCTATTCCTGGAAAAAAACACAAGTTTCTAGAAGTAGAAAGCGAACACTATTCTGCTTGCTTTTGTAAGGGCAAGAAGTACTACCTTAAATACCCATTAGATTCCTCAATTTCAAAGTCAAACGGCTTAATTAATAATGTATTAGTAAATATTTGATTTTAGTGAGCAAATCAAAGAGGTCAGAATCGACCATGTTTGAGGACATAAGTGTCAACTCCTTTTGGAAAGTGTGGGTATATTTGAGCATATCTACAGAAACTAAAATTAAGGACATAATCAAAAACACGACTTGCCAGCTCCAGAGGTAATTTATTAAAACGGGAAAGAAAAGATGTCTGTTAGTTAGGTTTAACAGTAGAAATCTGAGGTGATCTGTCATAGTCATGGGCGAAAGGCCAGTTACTTCTGGTAATCATTTGGTCTTTGGTCTTTTCCTAATCAGTGTTCCCTCTAACTCTGTTCTGCAGGTTAATATTTAGAAAACCTATTAGAAAATATTTTTTTTTCCTTTTTTCCTTTTTTATTTTTTTTGTCAGAATTTCCTTTAATAGGCACAGAAATAGATATGACAGTGATTTTTGTTGTTATGATCATCAGATTGGTTTTCTTTTTTATTTCAGAGACAGGACTAATTTCCTGTCTTCTACTGATCTATTCCAGGGCAAAATGAAGGTTCCAAGAAATGCCCTCGTCATCACATTTCATTACAGGTCAAGTTTGTGTTGCCGTAAATTTTATAGGAGACAATATTAGTCACACAGGTCCTTGTGAACTGATTACATGAATATAGTTCATACTTGAGAATTGTACGTTCAGCCGAGTCCTGAGACAACTGCTGGCAGTTCACTGCACCTTTATAGAAAGACATGAAACTGTGGTCTCCAAAGTCCTGTCTTTACAGTTTCACGTCCGAGATTACTTTTTTACACATAAAAAGTAGGTAATCTGGCAAGTAGGTTACCAGATTCCTTGTAAATTCTTTTCTGTTTTTTTTTATCTGAACGCTCTATGCAGCTTTCTGCTTAGTTCTCCGTGTGATTTGAGGTAACCATATTCATGGGTGTTGGTTATTGGTTATTGTAGTAGAGAACCAAATCGTGCTTGCTAAACACATGCAACTAAGAGTTGGTTTGGTTCATCCTGGTTTAGAACATAGGGATGTTTTTACCTCACACTGCCAGATGTAAATTTGTTAAAAATAAGCCACTTGCTTCAAAAAGGCATTTATTTTCTTTAATGATTTGTTTGTTTAAAGAAAGGAGACTCTCTTTTAAAATCCTTATGTATTAATAATTCACGGTACCTTCACCAATTCGTATATAACCGCTTCCCCAACTAATGTAGGGATGGATACCAAAAGTAATAAGGACTGTGGTTTTTAGCACTGTTTTCTTCTCTCCTGGTCTGAACTCGCTGGGTGCTAAATGATAAACTCAAGCTAATCTCTATCTATTAATATAAAAAGCTAACACCCCCTGCTGACTGCTCCTCCTTTTGCAGGAGGTCACTGCCTCCACAGTAATATAGCTAAAAAAAACATAACGTCCACACCTCCATGTTTTAGAGGGAGGAAAGCCGGAAGAAAACGTGACCCTGTGTTACCTGTTGCCCAAGGGACAAAGAAGAAAGAATGAAGATAGACATTTTAATCATCGTGGCGTGGCCCCTGACAGCTCTGTGCTGGTCCATCAGGAACATCTAGAGCAGCACCAAGCTGCTCACAGAGGTGACAGGCAGAAGGACCACCCTAGGTTTCTGCTTTGCTATTTTGTAAGACATTTACAGTTCCTCATGTATACAGACTTGCTGTTCATTCCTTTAACTTCACCATTTATATATGCCATTTACAACATCCAAGTAAACATTTGGTTGTTGTTTCTGCAGGTAGATTTCTAAACATCCTCCTCCTCCTCGCACTCCTTCCTTTGTTCAGGTAGTTGTATAAGGTTTCTCTGTTTGTTATTATTATTTTATTTTTCTGCTACAGATTCACTTTTGGGTCAAGTGATATTTCAGCAAAGGGGACATGTATTTCCAAAGCATGATTAGAATTCAAGTTCAGATAGAAAGAACTTTTGGAGTCTGTGTCCTACAAGCAGAAAAGATTGAAAACAATCACTGTCTCAGAGCGTGAAGCATTTTCTGAAGGACTCCTATCTTTGTAGCTAGGAGCAATCTATTATGTACCTGATATTCACCAAAGCAGAAAGATATAAAAATGGGGGTTAGACCTGATTAGTTTGGAAACAGAAACAGAATGAAAAAGTTTATTAGTAGTACATTAAAAAGGTGTTGACATGTTATAAATCTTTGTAGCCCTCCATGTTCCTACTGTATTAGGCAAAACAGAACAATTTTTTTCAATTTTGCAAAGAATGCAAGCTCCTGAGTCTGCCTGCCTGTCTTTCCATTTGGGATGTGGACTTATCACACAATTGATGGACTTTAAAAAAGGAAAAAAAATGAAACTCAAAAGTACTAGTTAAACATTTTTAGGGTTTGTTTTACTTTGGAAAGCTGCATCCAACCACAAAGGAAGTCTACTTCAACTAAAAAAAAAAAAGGCAAAAGTGTATCTGAGGAATCTGCTGTTTGTATGAAAATATGCTTTCTATCACAAGGATGAGATTGTGCCAGAAACTTGTTATGATTTCCCAACGTTTTGTTGCATTTGAGGTAAAAATATGTACCTTTTAAGACATTACAATAAATACATCTGTGGACTGTGTTTGTTTTCTTAAATATGCGAAGTAAGATTAAAAAATATTTCCTTCATATCAATCAAAACCAATAAAGTATAAATAATACAGAAGTTTCTCAGATAATAAGAACCATAAATCTACAATTTACTTTTCTTTTAAAATGTTCTATTTACATGTAGAAACCTTTCTGAAGGAAATGGGTAGGAAACGTGGGTATCTTTTCAGAGAAACACAGGCCATTGCAAAAGGGCATAATGTCCAAGAGGACTTAAGGGGTCAAAGTCAAGGATCACTTACACCCCATGAAATTCCTCTGAATTCAGGCATTATACAATGTGAGCAAAACCTGCACTTTAAAATTGTTCAAACTGCTGAGGTAGTCCCTTAAGGGAAAAGTGCATCCATTTCCCTGGCTGGACGTACTGATACGGACATGGTTCTTTTATAAGTAATCTTCTTCAACAATTATTGGTAATTAAACCTGCAAAGGTCCCAGCAGGAGTTGATGCTAACATCAATCCAGCTGTTTCACGAAGAAGAAACATCATGTAAAGTCAGCATCCCTCATCCCATGTTTCTTTGTGAGACAGAGATCCCAAGTCTCCCACAAACAAAGAAGGATAGATAACTTGGTGTAATGTTACTCTTATTGTACAGGAAGAAAAAGAGACCATGAAATGTAGTTTTATGACTGAAATTGAATCACGATTTCTGTGAGCTGATGCACATTTAAATATAATTTTGTCTGAGAAGATGTAAAATATGGAATTACAGTGCTAGCAAAAATCCTGTGAAGACCATAGCACAAGGAAAGAAATCATTGAATCTCTCTCTTTCTGTCCCTAGGGACAGATTTTTACAGTATTAGGTTCTTTGTTTTAAATAAAAAATAAAACAATGTGCAAAAGCTGACTATGAACTATAACTTTCACAGTCAGCTATAGCTTTCACATTTTGCTGCTACACTACTTGCAGAAATTGAAGCAAGCAGAAGTTAAACACATATGGAAAGTGTCAGTGTCCATGCTCTTTTTCAATATTAGTGGCACCATGACAAGTGTTGGATAATTTTCTTGATGAGTATTTTTTAATCTAGTTAAAAACTACAAGGACTAATACACTAGTTCCTCTATTACTTTCTAACAAAATATATTGCAGCAATAAACAGTATATCTTTATGGCCTCCATCTAGTTGTGTATTTTTGTACTGACAAGGCCATGTTACATCATAGACTTGTTACACAAAAACATCGAGGCAGTAACCATACCTAGCAGCTTGTTCTTAAGACAGAGATTAACATTGATAAGGTTAGTAACTCCCATGAAGATTGTTCACACTTATCAAAAATATTGGTTTAGGTTTGATTGCAGATTCTGAGAAAATACAATTCCTTAAAATTAGCTGGTGCTTTTTAGAGATTTGCATAACAAAGAGAAGTGCTAGAACCACATTTTTGTTGAATGAAAACTTAGAATTTTGGAACAGAAATTTTGACACAGGTGAGTTCCATTAGTCCTCTGAGTGTAAAGGAAGGAAAAAAACTACCAGTAAGGGGTAAAAAAAAACAAAAGATCTTGTTTCACAATGCATGTGAGTGCAACAATCATGTTGCCTTTGGAACTGAAACACTTCGTAATAAGTCCCATGTTTAGAAAGATGGAAAATCAATTCACTTTTGAGAAAACACGCAATCGTTATATAAAATTGGAGGGCATCACGTTTTCCATGTAGTATTGGACCAAGTTATGTAAAGAGAAATAAGCAAAGAACTCTGTCAGAAAAGTACAAATGAAGGTGCTATTCAACCAAATGCTGGAGAGCCGTACAGTATGGGCAATTTCCATTCACCTCTAGACTGAGTTGTAGTTAGTTCAGATAAGGGTCCTAAACATAGGAATGGATCTGAACATATCTGCTCTCAGATCAGAAAGACTCTGAGGGGTTTAAGGCTCCCACATTCTTGTTTATTTTGCATCAGATGCTCAAAAAGAGACAAATGTCTCAAGTTCTTCTAGGCATTACCCCTGGTCCCTCAAAGATGTTTCTGAGTTTGCATCTAGTCATATGGAGAGGTACATTGCTGTTTAACCAGAGCACTTCCACTTTCATTTTAGTCTGACTCAAAGGGATGTGAATAGAAGATATCACATACATTGAGAAATACTCTTTATCAATCCACAGAAAAAAATAAAAGAAAAGTCATCACAAATCTGCAGAGATGTGAGATTTAAATTAAAGTGGGATTCATTTAATATATTTAATTTTGCCTTCTGTATTTAGTTCCAAGGAAGAACATAGAAGAAGACTATTATTCTATAATGCATTTGGTTTAGGAGAATGCTAAAAAGAGGTATTATTTTATGGGAATAAAAACTGAAAGTAAGTTTATAAAAAATTAAAACAAATCTTTGTTTTGTGATAGAAAGTTCAATAAACAGCATGAATATGTATTTTGTAAATATAACATTACCATTATTTTTACAATAGAACACACAAACAGAGAAGTACCCGAAGTCTGTGGATAAACAAAGGTGATTTTCAAAGGACTGAGAATAATGCATAATTTGGAGAATACTTTATTTTTAAGTAAAAGCTCACAACTTTTTTAAAAATTTCCCTTTTAATAACACCAGTTACCAGAACAGACTCCAAAGTTCAAAAGGATGAAGGGAATGGTTTCATATAGTTTTACGGAGATCTTGCTGAACCTAACTGAGGAAGGCTTTGTTTTGTGTGGAGATGTACTAAGAATATGAGCAGGGCAAAAATGAAGACGAGATGATGAGGGAGACAGACCATCATCTCGTGTGTGGTGTTATGCGCGTGCCTCAATTTATCCACTGTATAATATTTTGTCTGAATCTGTAGATGTAGTGCTGAGGGACGTGGTTTAGTGGTAACTTGGCACTGCTAGGCTAACAATTGGACTTAATGATCTTAAAGGTCTCTTCCAACCAAAACGATTCTGTAATGATTCTCTAAACTAAAGTATGATAGAATATGTTAGGGAGGGCAAGTAGGAAACCAATAGCTAAATGAGAATATCAAGTTCCTGTTCCTCAGTGGTCTGACCTACATGTTTCCAGAAAGACTGCATGCCTATTTGCCCAGTCCAGACTAAAAGATAGGACTGAATGAATCATTTGAGTACCCCACCATAAGCGAAAAAAAAATGGGGGAACAATAGTGGCTTATCAGAAAAAGAGACAAGCAGAATTTTATCATGATGCTTTTGAGACAGCTGTGCTCATTTAAACTCTGAGCAGGTGAAAAGCTGGAGGCAATTGATCTTATAGTTTGAACCCTTTTTCTCTGACTGCTGTATGCAATTGCTAGGTGAATAGAAAATAGGTCTGTTTGTTCCAAACTTAATCACAGATGCTTGAAAGGTAGGACCTGACAAGCCTTAATTGCAGTTTTGTCTTCTTGTTGATATGGAGGGAAGAGGTAGGCACTCTCATTTTAGTGTCTGGTCAAAGAAGCTAAAAGAGATTTCTCTGACAGATGGGTACATCTGAAGGGCGTATATGTAACCAGTGGCAAGTTGGGGCTGTGGAGAAGGGGAATAAGGGCCTCTTCTGGATTTCTAACAGGATGGTAAATGCTGGAGATTTGTGATCTTTGTGGGACTACCTAGGGAATGGAAACCAGTAGACTTTTGATATGGAGAAAGGCAAGCAACAGTTTATCACTGAGAAGAACATTTATGATGAAAACAGAGGAGGGGGGGAAAAAAAATCAACATTCTGCAATTATTTAAGTTTTCACTGTACTCAGGAAAACACAAAGCTTTCTCTAGGGAAGTATTCCCAAGGCATATTTTGCCATGTAGAATTTTTGTCAAAAGTGGAACCCATCGGGGGACTCTTTCCTCCATAAAAAACTTTATTCATCAAGGTGTAACTTTGACAAATTTAAAAGATGTATGATCTTTGTGAACTTCTAGGACTCTTTTGCACATATGGAGCAGTTAGTTTGTCTTGTACCACAAATACCTGAGCATATTTTGGTTGTGATGTGAATCATAACTAATTGCATACTCCTAACACCATAATGGCACTGTAAGCAGATATTATTTGCTATGACTTTTTTTTTTTTAAAAAAAAGGATGCATTTCCTTGATTGCAAAAAATAAAGTTCTAACAGGCATAGCATGAAATCAACAGTAAGGAAAAGCTGAGATACTTCTCAGCACAGGACTGCAGAGGAACACCGCGTTACTGCCCTTGCTGTGAACCAACAACTGGTGTCATTAGGTGGTCTGTTTTGGTAGACCTGGCAGTAATAGTTTCCTGCTATGTTTGAGTCAAAGAGGGTGAAGTTAAACTTCTGCTCTGAACATTGTTCCGTAAAGACGAATGAAGTGTTTGGCAGTTTGCTGATGAAACAGATTCTGCTATACTAACGGGACTAGATCATTCTTTCTAATGCTGCTGTATTTCAGACCTGTTCACATTTCAGCAAAGTTGTTAGTAGTAAAAGTGGACTGTTTTTTTCAAATGAAACCAAGAAATGTGTGGGAAAGTAGGGGAGGGGGAGGGAAGACCTGAAATGGATGTTTTTCAAGGTGTTGACAAAATAAATACAAAAAACACTGGAAATTTCTTTTCAGGATGTCCTTGGATTATTTTAGGGATCTTTAAACCCCCTGTTGTCTTCTTTTCTATTTACTCATCTAAGTTTGAAATACGTAAGAAGTCAATCAAAACTAAAATACCAAATATTTCAATTTTGAATGTTGCTTAAATGCTTCTATACCTCCAAAATGAAATATTTTAATGTAAAAAAAATAAAAATGAAATGTTTTTTCTTTAGAAAAACTTTTCTCTTACAGTTTCTGCTGATTTAAAACAAATATACAAACACAGATGCCAAATCTATGCCTGATTTCAGTCTCCAGTTACAACATTTTCCACCAAGTGAACTCAGTGCCATATAAAAATTGTTCCTCTCTAAATGGCAAAGAGCAATTTTGATTGTCTTTCATGCTTCACTTCCCCTCTCTGAGGCATGCCAACATTCACGGTTGTCACTTCTAGCCTTGGCTTGCACTGTGTAATGATAAGGAGGGGACTATGCCACAACAGAAACCTGAATAGGGCAGAAATGTAAATTAGAGTGACAGGTTTGCCACTTTCTGAAGAGGTGCGATGTGCAGGTCTTCCTGCATGATGGAGAGGTAATATTAGCTTTTGTAGCATCTTCACAGTTTTTGTACGTAGAGGTGGCATCAATTCCGATCAATTATCCTGAATTCATTGTGGCTGTCTCTGTGCACAGATCACACACACATGCAAGAAGATGTCTTAGCCCCTTCTTTTGCCCTGGAGAGGGAATCCAGAACAATATAGCTACAATCTTTGCCCACACAATTTTTGGTAAATTTAGAGTTATTCTGCTCCTTTCTCATGAATCTTTCAACATACTGACCGTCATAACTGCTGTAACCAATGCCAGCATAAAAGACAAGTTTTCTAATTTTACTGAGCCAGTAACAGAGAGCGCAGGATGTCCAAAGTCAGTATGCTGTATGTGAATCCAAATGAGAGCCATCTGTAATCATACAGCAGGATGTATGCTATCCTGTAAGCCCTAGAGCACATATGAAGTTAATTGTTTTTCAGTGCAAAAATGCCACTTTTCTAAATGTAGCATTATTTGTTTTGAAGAGAAATGAAAAGAAGGAAACAATAGGTTGTGTAGAACAAAACAATTTAGTTAGGAAATAGTCATCAGAAGAGTGGGATATGTGCCATACTGCAAAGCTCATTTACCAACAGGGTATTTGAAAAATCACAATGAGCATGTCTTTGGTACTTATGAGTCTTGAAAGGAACAATAGCATGTAAGACATCCTGGGGCAGGGGGGAGAGGAGAAATCCTTCCTCCTTCATCTAGGGGTGCATGACTTAGCCAAACCAAATACTCAGAGTGCCAATTCCTGTACCGTGATGCCCTGCCAAGCTCTGACTATGGACTGGCTTACCTCTGTGGCCGTCTGCCTCAGTGTTTGTAAAATGAGTTATTGAACTAAATACCAGACTGATTTTTCTACTTGTGGTAAAACAATGGAGTATTAACAACTGTATTACTTCCTGTGTATACTGTCAGTCTGAATAGCGTTCTCTGTGCCCTCCCATAGCCTTTCGGTAAGCAGTGAGAAAGAATGACTGTGTAGATGAAGGAAATAGGACTCAGGTCTTTCCTTAGGAAAACTCAGTAATTTTCTTGAGCTATGTTTTGTAGGGTGTTAGTTTCCGTTTTGCTCTTACCTCAGCTTACAAAAAACTTTACACTGCTTTTTCTCCATCGTTAGTAATATTCTTATTTTTTAAGTTTCTCTGCACTCTCCAGATATTGCTGAACTCGTAAGTAACAAGAATACAATTAATACTGTCAAAATCTTACAGTTGTACCCTGGCAATCTACATGAAATTTGGGAGTAAAGCAGAAGCACAGGCTACAAGAGGAAAGGGCTCACGGAAGGCACTAGAAAATCATGCAAATTTAATGCAAATAAAATAGATCTGAGTTACCCACAGGCATCAAAGCTAGAAAAGAAAGATTTTTTTATCTGGTGATTAAGACAACTCCTAACCACTCTTCCAGCTGCTATCCGCTCCTAAGAAGTTATTTACTGAAGAGCTAGGAAGACAGCCAAGCCTGAGGAGAACTGAAATGCTCAAATTTGAACTAAATTTTACAGGAAATTTAAAGATAGTGAGTAGAAAGAAGAAAGAGTTTGGAGGAATCTGCAAGAAGTAATTCTGGCTTACTTTTACATTTCAAGTTAGCAGGAGATACAGGACCTATAGAAATGTCTTTAAAAATGTCATTATTCTTCATGTTAATATATATACTTACATACATATGCATACATACAAATTCCTGTTATGTTGTTACCTCACATCTAGTGTCAGAAACCAAATTTAAGGTACCTAAGTGTCTTTGAGAGACCAAATATCACAAAAGAATTATGGCTATATCAATTTGCTAAAAACAGTCAAAGCAATTTGCATAACATGATACAAGGAAGTTAATTTTTTCATACAAAACACAGGAATGGTTCTATATATAGTTAAATAATATCCTTAATATTTGTAGAGCATATATAATTTTTTTGTCCTTACTTTTATTTAGCTTTTTAATTAGTCTATAGCCACACACATTCATACAAATATGACTTTTTGTTAGTATATTTCAAAATATTTTAAAGATGCCTCATATGGATGAGGAAGCTTCAGAAAAATCAAGTGCCGTGTTTAAAGATACTCAGCTTACCAGTGGCAGAGCCAAAACCCCCCAAACCAAAAAAACTGCTTCTAATTTCATCGTCCCAGATGCAGCTCTCCATGTCACCATAGTGTACTACAGGAGCTTGAGCTTGCAAGAGGGTAGGAGTGTCCACTTATTTTGAAAGTTAGTTTGCTGTGGTTCACCTGTCATGACAGTGGATACATAAAAGCTTTGTTTAGCCGGTGACTTGCAGGAAATAAAAACTGCCTCTGTTCTGCACAGGTTCTGTATACCAATGCCAAACAAGAAAGAGAATTCCCCAGTATGTGCTCAGTGTGAAAAGGAGGAGCACAGAAGAGCTGCTTCACTCGTGTTGTTGTACTTCAGACTGCCAGGATTTCAAGAATTCTACTGACTGGCAACAGCAGAGCAGCATCAGCCCTTTCTGCATTTTCACTTCAACTGTCCCCATTCTTCATCTTCCTTAATTAATCAGGAATAACAATTTAACAGCACTGTGGTCCCTGCAATGCTCCATCCACATAATCTTCTGATACAGACCCATTCTGGTGACCTTGCTGTTCTTGAAGAACTCTGGATTTTTCTAAACTTCAGTTCAAGATTTCAATTAATGACATGCATGTGCAATAGGTTCAGCACATCCTGGATGCATAAACCTATTAATACTCAGCTGTAACACTCAGAAGAGGATAATTCCAGGCTTTTTAGGTATTACGCAGCTTGGTGAAAGCAGTGAAGATGCCAAGAAATTATGAACATATGAAGTCTTACAACATCATCCACACATGACTTAGAGATGGAGAAAGAGGCCTTGTTCCAGGGATAATAGATGTATACAAGCCCTGTATATTTTACAGAGTGGAATCTTCTGCACAATTAGTGAAATTTCAAAAAAAGATTAGTCCGTCTTTTCTACTTATTACCGTTGCGATTTACATGGGTAAAAAACATGGCTAGTTATTTTGGTGTCTCTATGGCTAAATGACAATCTATTGTGCTCATGTAAACCTTAAAAAAAAAAAAGTAATAAAATTACTTCCTGTCTGACACACTAATAGATGAGAACCATACTTGTTGGATCCCAACTGTGACACTGAAATAGAAGAAAAATGTAACTATTGTGTAACTGCATCAGCATCCTCAGATCTCCAATTAGATATTCTATTGGCTGCTAATCCTGCCAAAGACATCCATTAACTTTTGCATATGCTCAAATGCCCAAGCTGCTACACAGCTACCAGGTCTACCTGGCTATCTCTGCAGCACATCTTGCCATCTAAAGGTGGAAATCTTCCATCTAAATGGAAGGCAGGAAGTCATATTCATCATGTTTCTAATGTCTTTCTGTGAACTGCAAGAAAAATTTTCAAGTAGCCACCATAGATTTTGGGAAGCTTGTATTGCTGAGACATAGATCTTCGCATTCAGTCTGGCTGTTGCTTTAAGCTTGATTTGTTCTGGCAAACTAAAGGAGATTGAAGACAACCAAGAAATGTGTATCTCCACATAGATTCCACCCTGTATTGTAATAGCAAAACAGCACTGTAATAATGCCAAACCAACAGCCAGTGGTCAAGGTGGGGTATATACTCTATATCATTATGGTTAAAAACTTCCTA
Source organism: Pluvialis apricaria (assembly GCA_017639485.1). Taxonomy (NCBI): domain Eukaryota; kingdom Metazoa; phylum Chordata; class Aves; order Charadriiformes; family Charadriidae; genus Pluvialis; species Pluvialis apricaria. Next base: position 176,208,674 of record CM030007.1, read on the forward strand.
CTCAACTTATCTGGTCAGACCTGAGCTATGCTGGATGTTCAAAAAAAAGGCAGACATGAAAACATAGTGCTTACCCTCAAAAATTCCCAGAGTGTCAGAGCATTGTAATTCTTACATAGTACAGACCCAGTCATTGAACTACAGCTCCCCAGCCTCCAAGACAATTTAAATGCCTATGTAGAAGCATTCCAGGAAGAAGTGCAAAAGCAAAGACTGAACAAAATGCTCTCCAGAGAAGCAATGTCCACAAAGGTATCAAATCAAGTCACTTATACAGACATTTTTTCTCATCTTGAAAAACATTTTCACTGAATTTATGGTGATTTCTGCAACCTCACCAAGCTCCCTGAAAGCTTCTAATCAGGAGCTTTTTTCCCCAGTTCATTATGAGCTTAACTTGCATAGCTTTTCTGACCTCATTACACATTTTCTTTCAATAATCATTATTCACAAGTTTATAGATTAAAGTGATTTTTCTTTTACCCTTCACCTGCTTTGAATGATGTATTACTTCACTTCATAATAAGAGTCAAGATATCTCTTCCTTCTTCATTTATCATATGCACTGATTGAATTAATTTCAAATTAGGCTGCAGGCTATTTTGGGCAAGGGTCATTTCCAACTGGGTATTTGCAGAGCATTCACGACAAATGGGTCTGCTGCAATTGGGCGTTAACAGAGTAGAATAACAGATGTTATTAACAACAACAGCAGTTTTAGGTTCAAAGATCAGGAGAGGTGATACCTAAAAACAAATGAGACAATTTCATTCTGCTGGCTAGCAAATAGTGATCACTTCACAAAATGAATTCAGTGTTTGCACCTTCTGCTGAGGAATACCTGATTGATGGGAGTCCTGGCTGCTGCCACCTGTCATAGCTGTCAGAACATAACCTTGATGTGTACGTTTCAGCACTGCCTGCTTCTCTCTGACACTTCCACTATGTGCTGAGCTCTAATTTGTTGATTACAAATTGATGGTCATTTTGGCATTACTGGTTTTCTCCTTTTAATATTCTTGATGCTGCTTCTCCACCCTGCTTTTTATACAAGCACAAGAGAGGTACAAAGTAAAAGCTAAAAGACCACATCAAGAAACTTTAACTGAATCTGGCATACTTGCAGAATGGTAACTTGAATTAAGCTAGAATATATTTCTTCTTTTCGGCATGCTGTTTTCTTTTTTTTCTTGACTAAGCAATTTTCTAAATTGAAATAAATTGCTATAAATTCAACACACAGTAAAATTAGTACGGCCATTTAAATTTTTAAAGTCTAGGGTGGCAGCATACTATCATTTTAAGCCTAATTTATAGTGAACAGCAATGAAAAGGTATCTGCGTGAAGATTTAATAACATCATGCAATGTGTATGAAATTTCTATTTATAATAGCAAGAGCATGATGACTTATGGCAAATTAAAATAGTCAGCAAAATTGACAGTACAAAATTGCTGGAGAAATTCAAATAATATAATGGGCAAGGTGAGACTTAAAACAGATGGGATTATCCAAATGAAATACCACTGAAATTAATATACAAATTTTGTAACATGGTACAATATGGAAAAGTGAAAATAGCCTTGAAGGTAGAATACTTGATGCACAGTAATTCTTAGAAACTGTAGTGATTCGTAAATCTTCTGATAATAATATAAACATTTCATACCATTCAGAGAAAAAACTCCTAGGTGACTGACATAGGAAAGCAGTTTCATAGAAGAAAAATCATAGAAGAGGATGTCATACCATATGTTCATTTTTACAAGCTGTGCATGTAGTCCAGTCCACAAAGCAGTGAAACTTCAAATCTTCTGGGAAGCTCAGAAAGATAATAACTTGGTAGATGCCTGAAGAGTGTTTCAAATGCCTAACTAGGGATTTTGTGCCATTTTCGACCATAGAATAATTGCATGGGACTAGCTTATATGACATATGACCCACAAGAGACACAAATCCTTTGATGAAGCTGCTGAATATCAGGCATGAGACCCTAACATATCTAAAATGGCACTAGATGATTAAGTTTAAGCATCTGAATCGTGCGTTCACCCCTGCTTAGCTGTCTTGCTAGAGCAGCTGATAGACATTGTTGTCACTCATAACTCTCCATTCTTTCTTTCCTTTTCAAGTAACTTGCTCTTCAAACAAGTTGAAATCAATGGTCACTCCTACCTTCAAAAAAGGGCAGGAAGAAGGACCTAGGGAACTACAGACCCGTCAGCCTCAGCCTCACCTTGATCCCTGGGAAGGTGATGGAACAACTAATCCTGGAAACCATTTCTAGGCACACGAAGGACAAGAAGGTGATTGGAAGTAGTCAGCATGGATCCACAAAGCAGAAGTCATACTTAACCAACTTGATAACCTTCTATGCTGAAATGAATAGCTTGGTGGATAAGGGGACAGCAGTGGGTATTGTATACCTTCATTTCGGTAAGGATTTCATAGTGTCCCACAAGATCCTCGTAGAGAAGCTGTTGATGTATGGGCTGGATGTACAGACAGTGAGGTGGATTGAAAACTCTCCTAATGGCTGGGCCCAGAGGGTGGTGATTAGTGGCACAACATCTAGCTGGAGGCTAGTAGCTAGTGGTATAACCCAGGCATCAATACAGGGTCCAATCCTGTGTAGCGCCATCATTAATGTTCTGGATGATGGGGCAGAGTATACCCTCAGCAAGTTTGCTGATGATACAAAACTGGAAGGAGTGGCTGATATCCCAGATGGTTGTGCTGCCGTTGAGAGGGACCTCGACAGGCTGGAGAAATAGGCTGACAGGAACCTCATGAAGTTCATTAAGAGGAACTGCAAAGTCCTTCACCTGGGGAGGAACAGGCCCATGCACAAATATATGCTGGGGGCCACCCAGCTGGAAAGCAACTTTGCCAAAAAAGACCTGGAGGTTGTGGCAGATACCAAGTTGAGCATGAAAAAGCAATATGCTCTTGCGGCAAAAGTGGTTAATGGTGTCCTCAGCTACACTAGGAGGAGTGTTACCAGCAGGTGAAAGGAGGTGATCCTTCCCTGCTACTCAGCACTGGTGAGACTACATCTGGAGTATACTGTGTCCAGTTCTGGTTCCTCAGTGCAAGACAGACATTAGAGAGAGTCCAGCAAAGGGGCACAAAGATGATTAAGGGAACGGAGCATCTCTCCTGTAAGGAAAGGCTGAGAGAACTTGGATTGTTCAGCCTAGAAAAGAGAAGTCTCAGGGAGGAAGGGAATCTCTTTAATGTGAACAAATATCTGAGAGGAAAGTGTAAAGAAGACAGAGCCAGGCTCTTTTCAATAGTGCTCAGTGAGGGGATGAGAGGCAATGGGTGCAAACTGAAACATAGATGGTTCCCCCTAATGTCAGGAAACGCTTTTTTTACTGTGAGGGTGGCTAAGCACTGGCACAGGTTGCCCAGAGCAGTTGTGGAGTCTCCCCCCTTGGAACTATTCAAAAGTTGTCCGGCTGTGGTCATGGGCACCTGGCTCTAAGTGGCTACTTAAGCAGGAGGTTGGACCAGATCACATCCAGAGGTCTCTTCCAACCTCAATTATTCTGGGATTCTGTGAAGGGGAAATCAAAAGACCTCTTGAAACTGCAAACATTCAACCCACATCCTTACACACCTAACAAAAAATAGCACCATTCACAGGCTATGAACATCCTAGTATGTGAATTCAGGAGTCTTTAACTCTGAAGGCCCTCTCAGTATAGAAGACTGTGTACAATCTCAATTACAGATGAACAACTATGGGTAACTCCTGAAGGTGTTCTCACACACTTGGAGGAACTCAATGCATTGCTACAGACATGCATCCATCTATGATTCAGGCATGCCTAGATAGTAGTGCATATATCAAGCACACATTTGCATAATCATGCAAAACACTCACCCGCATGCAGAAAATTAGATTCTTAGGATACAACAGATAGCACTTCTACTTTAACGTGCTTCAAATTGCTTTATGTTTGCGGCTTCTCTCCAGATCAATAGAGTCCCATGGCTAGTTCCACAAATATTGCTTCAATTACTATGGGAAAAGTTCCAATACATTATAGGGGTAATCTCTATCATGCATTTTATGCCAGTGGTTTTGTGGACATTACATTATAGCATTTTATCTTCTGTTTTTCTTTTGGTGATGCAGTTCATTAAACACATTTCTTCCTACATCCTGTTTTATTCCTTCTGATTCACTAAAGCCCTCTGAGACCGAGAAAAGCCTCCAGGGTATGTATGCTCAAAACAAACCTGAAACTCTGGAGAACATTCATTTTTCTTTACGTATCAACATATTCGGCTCAATTTGTTGCAGTAATATTAAAATTAAACAATGAAAAAGCAAGGAACTCTGTAGGAACTATTCCTCCTACACTGCTTGAAAGACTCTCCTTTTTGAACAAGTAAATGATTTCTATCTTGTTGTTTGTACTAAAAAATAAAACATAAAAACTTATTGCAATACAATGAACATTGCCCAGCTACCTGTCTTACACATTTTCCTACAATATTTACATTAAAAGTCATGAGTTATAGTGCAAACCAGTAAATGGCTACAGAAATAAATAATGTTTGACATAAGTCACTTTGTTAATTAAAAAAAAAAAAGAACTAGAAGTCTTCGTTTTCAACAATGACAGCAGACATCTCATAGCAGTCAAGCTCTGAAGTGGTTAGACATTTGGCAGGTCCCAATATTTGTTGAATGGAAGCAAGTGAAACAGTAGGTGGTACAAATATTGTAAGTTTATTATTCAGACAACCTTGTCATGGTTGAACTATTCCTTCATAAATTCTGATTATTTTCACCTTTTTTCAAGAAAGTGGAAAATTCCATAGTCTTAAGTACTTCCTGTCTACTTAGAAAAAGCCAAACAGAAAAAAAATAGGTGTTCTGAAGCAGTATTTGGGTTATGTTTCAGTCTTACAGGAATTCATGAGAGCAAATTAATTTAGAAAGATGAGAAAGAGGTGGATAAAACAAATGCTGTACCTTTCAAATTTCAAGAAAGCTGACAATGGCCTGTACTACCATGTACAGTCCATAGCTGAGGTCTGATTATAACCAATTCCTAGACTACCTTTCCTATTAACAATAGAACTTTCTGGGGACCCGTGTATTTGCAGTTCCTTATTTCATATTTTCAGGCTTCAGATGCCATTTACATATGGAAATGGTAAACAGAAAGCAGAATCATCACCCTTCCTTCAAGTCACCTCTCCCTTATATTTCAAAGATCCAAAATGGAGCATATGTTTGTCCACACTTCTACAAACCAAGTTTCAAATGAGGTTTTACTGACTGTAAATAACCTATGTGCTATGAATTACCTCTGTATCCATAACTGTTGTCTCACTTGTATTGCAGAACAACTAAGCGTAAAATAGTGAGTCTTAAAAAACACAACTTTATTTATATATAAAGCTGAAAGGAAATTTACAGGATCATGTAACTTTAAATTGAAAAGTTATTGAAGAAAATAGTATAAATTATTTTGAAATGTTCTTCAAAAGTTTTTTGCTATTGTAGAAACAATCAGGGAAATATGGTAAAAAGGTGACCTGAGCCTGTAGTTTTTGCAGAAAAATTATAAGCATTTCAACCCTCTCTATCAAGAATTTCTAAGAGTTGTCCATGTGGCATACCTGAAATTTGTTACTATGCCTCTTGGACTATCTATAAGGCACTATACTATCCATATGTCGTATAGCAACACCCCAGGATGTTTCTCATTCATTCACTAAAATATGCTTGGGGATGTTTGAAAGTTCTGCCAAATTATTTAGTCTGCTCCTACAGAGCAATTTTTCTTTTCTGTGAGCCTTCCAAGAGACTTATTTTGAGATTAGAGGGGGTACAACAGTATGTAATTCTATTTTATTGATTTTTTTTTTTGTGATCAAGACAGCTTATTTTCTATGTTGTTAAGAAAGTATTTTATTAAAACGTATTATACTGCTAGGTTTCAGAGATAACTTGTGCAGCCTTTGTGTGCTGATTCCAGGTTGGTTACAGGTTAAGTAGCTCTTTTGCATTTTCAAACTGTCTTGTTTATATAAATGTGTTGTGATTTGTAGCTGTATAGTTAAATATGTGTCAGACAATATATGGTATGTAAGTAATAGATAAAGTGGACACTATAACACAAACTGGCAAAATTAATCAAGAAAAATAACTGACATTTGCTGTTATCTCCTGCCAGTGACATAATTTTTTTGAACTGAGCTGCCAAGGAAGAATTTAGCAGTAATTTATCCAGGTGATGTTTACCCACAGCACCATGAACAACTGAAATGTAGTAGGCTTTTTACTACACTTTGCATTACTTGTTGCGTAAGTTATATGAAAAGTAGGATTAAAATGTATGCTAATCAACGATGTGTTTCATATGAGTAATATCCTGAATCTTTCACAAATTTCAAGTAAGGACTTGATCCACAACATGCTTTTGATTAATGACACTGATTTCTAAGGCTTCAGTGGGCTTTGGACTAGGCCTTAAAAGGGCAGAGCAGCATCTGAGGAACTGGGCAGCGGATTCAGTACAAGTGACCATTACCCTTGCCGTAGATCATCATCTCATTTGTGCTGCTTCATGATACAGACCTATAGCTTGAATTAATTAGGGTTAAAAGTAATTTTGGAGGCTTTTTTCTCATGTTAGGCCTGTCCATATGGCAGGTGGTTTTGTAGTACTTACACTAATTTTTGGTTTTGTTGTTATGCATCGTGGTCTTGAGTCAGGAGCGTGTCTCACCTATAAAAAAGGAAATCAATACCTGGCCTAATGACACCTTTATTTTTCTTACTACTTAATGAAACTACATTTAAAACATGGCTTTCACATCTTTTTAAGTCAGCATTAAGGTCAAACAACCTATGTTATTCTCACTCCTGTTTGTGCGCTAGCACAAACATTGTTTCTGAATGCTTTTTTTAGTATTATTTTTATTCATCAAGATAGTTTTAATTCAGGTTATTTCCCCAAATCTGGTCTGTTATGTAGCTTTATAAGTGCTTACACCAACAGAAGGGAGGCGATAGTGGTAGGTAAGCAGAAAACCGTGGTCAGAGCAGCAGAATAACAGTGCTACTGCCTTCCCCAGACTGAATGCACTGTGACTACACTCTGCAGTGTGTAGCCTTTCCTTGGATGCTTTACAAAGGTGGCGAGGAAAGTAAGAGTTGGCAGAATATGTAGTTTTGTCCAGAAGTTTGGATTTCGATACTGATTTTCACATGCACACGGTATGAAAAAGGAGCACTTTGGCTATTGTCTAGGGTCGTGGCTGCTTATTACAACTATGTGGCAGATTTTCAACTACGGAGTTCAATTTCTACATGAGTTGGAGACTTTGTACATGGATGAAAGTCAAATTAAAGGACTTCAGAGAGTTCAAGGGAGAATTCAAGTGTCCGAGTAGACTTAGCCTTACTTAGCTCTGTTCCTCTTGGACAAGTGGTTAGATCAAGTCATAATCAATTTTGGTCAGAAAGAAACTGCGTGTTCTTACAACCAGATGTGAATCAACGCACCTAAGTTGAATAGGGCATCCAGTACTATGGAAACTTAGTAGAAATGTTCATAACAAATATTTTAAAGAAAATCTTTTACTGGCAGCACGAGATTCTATCATGTTTTCTCACATTTTCCCAGTGGTCTGCCTTAGGGTTACAAGGATTCAGAAAGTCTCCTTTACAAATTGCTTTAATATTTCTGTGAAGGTGAGTGTCCAACTGCATATTGAAATAGTTTTGAATTTTTTTAAAGTATAGAGTTTAAAATGGAAGTGTAAACAATACATTTTGTAAATTTTTTTCAAAGACATTTACTGAACCCAGACAGAAGAACTTACCTGCCAGACCTCCTTCTTATCACATAAGTGGGAAAATTTGGTAAAAAGAGAACAGTTGCTGTTGTGTCATTGCTTGAGTACCAGAAGTTTTCAAATCATCATATTTAAAGCACACTAAGTACTCCTTTCAAACATGTGGTTGCACTTAGAAATAATAACGTTCATAATCTTTCATTAGTGGACTCAGACATTATTCAATGGATTCCACCTCATACTAAAATTGTACAGCTCCTTTGACCTCCACGTCACTTAGAAAATGCTAGTTTCCTTTTTAGAGGTTCCAAAAAAAAAAAAGTAATTTTAATGTAGAACTACTTTGTAAAATATAATAATTAGGAAACTTTTTAAAATATATAACTATTTGCAATAAGCTAGCAGTTTCATACTGAATCACCACTAACCTTAAAGCATATTATATGCTGTATACATCTGGCATCGCACAGGCAATCTAACTTGTCATGGTAAGAAAGATGTTTCTCTGTACATACCACCTGTGCTTGACAGCTGACAAGCGAATGATTCAGCTACATGAAAAAATGTGCAAAATTACATTCAGCTGCTAATAGAGGAGTTCATTTACAAGAATTAACTAGAGGACTTGGAAATATATTCAACTAATTAACTATATAAATTACAAATATATGAGGGAATAGAAAATAGATAAGCTTTTCCAACACGGAAAAATGGTAGATTAGTGATCCAAGTAAACCATTGCCAGATTACTTCAGAGTGTAATGGATCCTTGGGTGAAAGATCCAATACATATGTAAGGTATTATATCTGTTTTTCTAGCGGTCACATTTGTGATCCATGTGTAAAAGAAGAGAAAGCTATATTTTATGACTTGAGACGGCAGAAGACTTGGATAACCCTGAGGTGATCCACAAGAAATGGAAACCATTAAATGTATAGTAGCCATCCTATTTCCATCTAAAGTGTTTAGGACTGCTGTATAAACCTTTGAAGGTTAAAAGAAAGAACTAAAAGAAAGAACTTCAGGATAACAGTCTCCAAGACTTATGGCAGCACTGTGTGAGGTTTCTCACTTGTCATACTTATTTTCATTTCATAGGATATGTCTGGCAGACAGAAAGGAAACAGTTGCTTCAAAAAGAACTTTAAGGAACATGATGAAAAGGCCAAACAATAATCCTTATCTATCAAATTCATCTCAATTTTTAATAAACTCTGTCATTTTCTTCTTTAAAACGTCTACGGCTGACTCAAAAATTTCAGCAGCTAATGCCAAATGGTTTTGTTATGTCATCAGACTTATTTTTCAATATCAGCGTGGTACACGTTAACACTTAAGAATGAAGATTCATCAATTATATTCTTGGTTGTACTAATAATTTTCAGACTGATTTCCAGCAAATGACTCACCTGTTTTTGCTTGTATGCAAAGAGGTCAAAAGGATACCTTTGGGTCCACAGACTCTCTACTTCACAACTACTCATAGTGCTCAAAGATGAGGTCCAAGCAGAGCCAACCTGCTCTGTAAATTTGCATTATACCAAAAAGCACATCAAAAAAGCATCATGCTTACTGCTTATCCTTAAGCACCATGGACCAAATGAAAACATGTGTGGACAGGAAACTTTAGCATCTGAAAAATGTTTTAGGATTAATTTAGCAACAAAAGTGCAAGGAGGTTTTCACAATACCATGGGATCTAAATTTTCAAAATTAAACATATTTAAGAAACTGAAATTTTGTGTCTGGGTCTGTCAAGACCTGCTCCTGTCTTGATTGGGCAGAGCCACTCCATATCTGTCTCGTAACCAGGCCTGTTGGAGATACAGCTCTTGCATGTAAGTGCCTTGAAGAGCCTAAACCCTTTGACATATTTTGCATAACTTAACAAAATATCAACAATACTGAGCAGAAAAACATCTATTCAAAAAACCTGTTGATGACTGCGACAATAGGCGACTACTGCATGAAGTTATGGGTTGTCACCCCAGGGCTTATTCCTTCATCAGGGACATGCTAACTCATTGAAGACTTTACCCCTTATGACAATACTTCTCTTCAGAACAACTTAATTTCTTTTACAGACAAAAACATTCCAAGTTGTAGGCATCCAGAAAGTTAGCCTTCTTACATTTCTGAATTTATTCTATCCAAGGGAATAAATCCATTACAAATTTATGATCACCAGAGTTCACTTTAAGAAACAATTATACTTAAAGATATATTTTTCTTTTTTTTTATTTCAGGGAAAAAAAAAAAAGAGGTTTAATTCTGATAATAGGAAAATAAGAAAGTGAGTAGTTGGGAAGCAAATATACTACTAAAATGTGATTCCAAATACTACTAAGAATAAGGCTCATCCTTTGACTTTGAGGGAGTGGGCTAATTCGGGAATCTGGCTTTGCCTTTTTGAGTTCTGTCAGTCTGTATTTTCTCTGTCATTGTGTTCAAACACAATCCTTCTGTCTCTCCTTCATACACCTTTTGAAAAGTTATTCCATTGAAAACACAGTGCTTCTGTTTATCCTACCTTAGGCTACAATGACTCCCAATTTATCTGTCTCCTGCTTTGTGTAATATGTCACATACCAGATAAGAGCATGAGACTGCATCTGTACCACACATACCTCATTTAATTCATTATAGAATCTCACTTTCTTCTCATTGTGGAGACCACATGTAATAATACAGTGGAAAACTTGACATTTTGAAAGCCATCCTCCTTAGTTTCAGAAGTTCTTGGCATCATAAATGTCTACAGAGTAGTTAGAATACTTCATGAGATTTTGTTGGGTTCTGTGGTGTTTTTACCCACTGCATCAGCCTTTGAAGAAAGTATCTAAATCAACAGATTACACACAAGGCTAGGTAGGGCATGACACTGTTTCCAGGTCTCTTGTTTGAGCTGAGATATTGTGCAGCAAGGCATGGAAAACATAATGGGAGAAGTGCAGGCAGAGGAAGAGAGCACATAAATTTCAAGCAGGTTGATTTAATAACCTACTGGTGAATTCATTCAGAATATAATTATCAAGCACACAGGATAGGGATTCAAGAATATTAGAAATCAACCATCCTAATTAAAAAAAAAAACAGTTAGATTATTTATAATTTATAGATACAATTATGGAAGGATAAGTAAAGGTATGAAAATATTACATTGTTGAAGCACAAGCGTACTGGATAAGATCGCAGGTCCATATAGACCTGAGTCTGTCCTTTCAGAGTAACTATTAAGGGATACCATGGAAAAGAGTTTAGGTCAGGATATATAGACAACAATTATGCCTTTTGCATACTTTTTCAGGACACCTTCCCAGCTTCTATCTGTACTTTAGAGTTTTCCTGATTTAGGTTTATCTCCTAAACTCTTTTAATAGCCATTGATGAAAGTCTTGGGTAGAAACCATCTGGACGTGAACATTTGCTATAATACGTATTATCAACTTGTTCTAAAATCACTTCCTTTAACAATTTATTCTGAGAAGTGCCCATGTGCCCTCATACTCCTTCCCCTGTAAAGAAAAACTCTGGTGTCGTAAGCTCTCTTTACCTCCTCTGCATGAGGCTAAGTTTCAGCCCAGAAAGGAAGTATCAAATATTGTTGCAACTTAAAATTTTATGTGTGTTCCCTTTTGGTGTATGTTAAGACCCACAAGAGCAACTCCAACTGAAGCCTGACAGCTGAAATCATGTCAGAAGAGATGCTAGAATAATGCTCTCTGTACATGAATCTTTGTGGAAGCTTTCCGGTCCAAATGTGAAGTAGTATTCTTGCTATTCTACCTCTGGGTGGTTAATGGAATATTTTATTTATGACAATTTCTGTGTTTGCTTACTGTGCTTTCACTTTTATTACTCAACAATTTTGATCTATTGGGTTATATTGTTTTTTTTAATTAAAATGTGTTTTAGCTATTGTTGTTCAGCACTCATAGGTGTATTGACAGAGATACCCGTTAATACAAATATTCATTATTATTCTTTCTAATACTGCCCATTATTGTGGCACATATTATCCATTTACTGCTCAAACAGCTTTTCTTTAATATAAGCATGACCTACCAGACATGGAAAAAAAAGGAAAAGGCTGTTCAGTAAAGAAAAAAAAAGAAAATTAAAGAAATAATTTAAAGACAAATGTTGTAGTATCTACTAGGAAAATGAGAGACCAAGAGCAAATTCCACTAGTGGCATGAAATCAGGAAGAGATATCCTATGAGTGAGGAAAGATTTGTATTTTCCTTGACCTCAATTCATTGACACAGACAAAGTATGAGGAACTGAAAAGCATTAAGCAAAATGTTCCCATAGATTAAATAAAGTGGCTTTAATGACTTTAATATTTTAATGTAGAAATTTGTCATTCAGAGCTATTGTTCATAAAAATAGGAGACATTAATTCTGATAAACAATCGAACTTTATTTAGTAGTGAACCTTTCATAAAAATTGTATTCAAAGGCACTTCATACTGTTAAATAATACAGTAACAGATCTGAACAATAAATAATACAGGAACTGAGAAACAGAGAAATTAGGTAGTATTAGTAAATGTTTTTTTTTTTTCCTTTCTAAGAGATATACACACTAAAAAATAAAGAACATAGGCACAGATAGACGGCTGTGTATGATAAGAGCTGTACTGGAAGCGGTTCCATCTGTGGCCAAGCTGTGCTGTGGATAATTGTAAGTGTTTGGTGAGTGTTGCATAAAGACAAGACATGATGATATTAAATAAAACACTGCAAACCTTCAGAGAATGACTACAGAGAAGAAAACATAGAGTTTGGGCTTTGGGGATTTTTTGTTTGTTTCTTTTTTTACTATTCTGATACCTGATGATCCATGTCTTCAGATTAGAACCATGTTACACGTGATTTTGGTTGTTAACAGAGATAAAAAATTCACAGGACGAATAAATAATTAGGCACTCAAACCATCAGTTTAGCCACCTAACATCATTTAAACATTCAGAACTGGAGAAAACACCCAAGTTGATATGAAAAGGGAAAATGGTATTACTAGTTTTAGTTCAGGTGCTCAAATGCAAGTAAGCCCTCAATGCATATGGAAATGAAAATAAAACCTTGGATGAGTGCACACTGTCATCCCTTCCCCCACCTGCATCCATATTGGAAGTCAAGGCCAGACTTCCTTTGATTGGAAAAGACCACCTTGAAATGATTTGTCATGGTACGGTAATATTTATGTAATGAATTTATTTAACAAAATTTGTAAACTGAACAACAGAAGATCCTAGTCACTTAAAGGAACAACCATCCTCAGTAACCACTGCCTTGGATTGCTCTGTTGGCTGAAGTAAAAAAGGTTCTTCTGTGCGGCACTTCAAGTGAATCTGAATCCGTGGTTTTATTATTTATTTTCTTTTTAGAGACACCTCTGCTATTCTCTGAGTTTAGCAAAGAATATACTTTACAATTAATTTACCATCACAGCAAAAAAATACCCTTTTACTTAGCTATTTATTAATCTGTCTTTATTTGTTGAATCCTACCAAAAATAATAATATTTTGGTACTTATATTTTACACTCCATGGGATACAAACAACATCCATACAACTTTCAAAATTTATATGTGTGTAACTCCTCTGCAATCACTTTAGACATCAGAATCCTCTCTAATTATGATCACGGCTTGTTCACCATGATAAAACTTAGGCTGGTAATACACATTATTAATTAGAAGCTATTAGGTTATCTTAACACAAGAATTTCAATATCAAAATATCTTGTTCTAAGCAGGGATTATGTTGTGAACTATCATTATTTCAACCCAGTAATAACAATTTTAATCACTAGTATACTCTACTTTTGTAACAACTACAAATTCTTATGCAAAAATTATGCCTGTATTATAACTAAAATTATGCGCATATTATAACTAAAATTATGCACTTTTATGAATCTCTAGAGTATGTTTGGTCCTCTCTTTTACTGAACTGAAGAACATATCAGTATTTTCTTTGCATAAATGTATTCAGTTTTATTTTGCAGAGCTCAAATTCTTTTTCATTGTAACAGAGAACAGAGAAAGACTCATATTAGGAATGTAGTTCTGTCACAGGCTGCTTTTACTTCAACACTATTTGTTTTTCTAGTCCTCCCTTTTCAGAAATAATTGAGATTTTTTTGCTAGGATATTTTAAGAGACTCCTAAATTTGAGCAACAGTAAGCTTTTTCTTAAACAGCTACCTTAGTTTCCACTTAAAGTTTTTATTCTGTAATATACAATTCTGCTTTCACTTACCCAGAGGAAAGGAGATGGGAATTTGTATTTACAAAACTATAATAACATTTGTAAAAAATAATTTTAAATGAAACCAGTAAAATTGTTTTTCTTTCTTTTTTTTTGGTTTTTTTTTTTATTATTGGTAAAGTAGTGTTAGGCTTTGTGATTTGCACAGAGAGACTCTCCTAACCAGCTGCCCTTTAAGTGGATTGTTTTAGCAAAATTAACCATACATATATGACTACTATATTCTCAGTTCCAAGCTTCAAGGATATACTTAAATATTTCACTTTCTTGCCCTTCATTCTTTTAATAAGCCCCACCTGTCATAGCAGGGAAGCACATCCCACATTGTGATCCTCTCTACATCTATCTTAAGAACAGCAAGCAGAATGGAAAGTGGCACTATGGACTTGTTCTGTCTTAAGAGTGTAGGATCACTTCAGCTATATGGAGAAGTTTTCCACTAGGAAAAGCCTAGGTGCAACAAAACTCAGTGGTCTGAAAGTTAAATGTAGGAATGGGATTGCCCGACATGGCTGTTTGTTGGGGCTGTGCTGAAGAGAATCCTCTGAGTCTTACACTCCCATATGTCAGAAGGAAATCCTCCCTCAGGAAATCTCCCTTTTTCCACATCAGCAGCCCCAAAGGTCTCCTTTTAATTTCTGTGGTACTGCTCTAGGTTTGGAGCAACTTGCCTCCCTTCCCAGATAATTTTCATTGGCTTAGCAAGTGTATAAAGGCTTGTGTCTTTTGCTGCTCTTCTTAGCCATCACTGATTTGACTTGCTCTCTCCCCAAGCACACAAACTAAGAACACCATAAAAGTTTATCTCTGCGGTCCCACAAAATACATCTTCCCCCTGGGGCTTAGGATGTATTTCAACTTGCTAATATAGTCTCAACTTATTAAAGTTATCTGTGATTGCTAAAATTGCAAAACTGAAAAACATCTTTGCATCATAGGGGCTAAAAAGTTAACGAGCAATTCAAAATAATCATGCTGTTACTAACTAGTCTAGCCAGCTGTGCCCCTACGGGGAATAATTTTTTCTTACCTTACCACAAAACTGTGTTTGCCCTACATAGTGTCTGACTTGTATCTTTCCTCAGCTCATGCATCATCTGCATTTGATAACAAATATCATCTAATCATATGGATGAAACAATCACAGATAGGGAAGAAAAAGAAACAACCTAAAAGATCAAGGAAAAAAAAACCCTAAAAGATTAAGGAGTTGTTTAAATGTCAGAGAGATGTATATGTTAACAGCACGTTGACCCATTCTTAAACCCCAGTTCAGATAAAATTCCCCAAACACAGAGTATCTAATTTAATATGCACCAGATGTAGAAGGACGCAACACTCCCCAGTCCCCACATACTGCTTAGTGCAACCTCATCGACTCATAGTACTGGAATCATACACTGAATGGATCATAATCCACAGTAGAACTTGATACAACAGCGCCCTGAAGAACATTAGGATCGTTCTTTCTTGCTGTGGGTGTTACAGACCTAATCACACAGTCATACCCAGGCCAAAATTGAAGAAATATGTAAGGTTTAACATGGTTTAATTTGGATGTGAGGGACGCCCTACACTGATAAGGAAACCAGGTAAAGGTAACTCTTTAGGATGAAAATATTAGAAACTTGCTAATAGACTCTACTTTAAAAGAATTTTCTTCAAAATACTCTTTCACTTTGGAGCCAATTGGCTTCTGTAAGAACACTGCATTTCCCATTGATAACAAAGGTGAACCAAATCCCTAACACAGGGAACTCTATGAAGTTTAAAATTAAATGCAGTGAGTAGGTAATTTACAGTTAATTAATCTCTTACATATTTTTGAGAGTAAATTTTTAGTGAGAAATTAAACTCTCCATAACTTGGGTTGCTAGTGTTGCTTATGAATATCTTATATTTCTAAGTGGGTAAACCCTCACAAAAGCAGAGGGAGTGAAAGCAGAATTTGATACCTTGGGACTTGCCTTGTTTTTGCAACATCTGCCCCCTGTGTACTATCACTCAGTGGCAGTAGTCAAAAACAATCAAGCTGAAATCATTTAATTTAAGAAGAAAAAGCACCTACTAATAGAGTTCTATGAACTCTGGAGATCAGTTTGCTCAGCTTGATTTTGTGATGCAAAACCAATGAAGGACTGAAAAGCTCAGACATGACACGATATTTTTGGCAATGATGGCTCGATTCTTCAAGGACGGTAAAGCATGTATTTTGTTTATTATGTGATTTATAAGATCAAGTTGGTTAACATTATTTCAAACCAATGGCTGTTTTTCTTCCCGTTTTGGATCATGGGTTTCTCAGATAACTGATAAACAGCATTTTTAGATAATAGGAGATAATTTTTTTCATAAATTGGGAAAATATAATTTAAAAAAAAATGCTCTGACATCTGAAAAAGTGCTTGCCTTAGATGGATTTTTTACAGATGAGTTTTAAAATGTGATGTGTGGTTTCACCAACCACTGCACATTCCAAGCTTTATGTTCAGCAGTTTTGATGCAAAGACAGTCACTAATAACTTCTCTGAGAATGGTGAACCCTGTACTGAAATTGAGATAAGATGTTATTTTTTCTCCACATTTTAGATCCACATATTATGTCTCATGAAAAAATTTTGTCCCAAATGGGGTTTCTAATTAAGTAGTGATTTTGAGAAAGAATAAGACAACGTTATGTTTGAAATTCAGTTTTGTTAGTGTTCCTGTCATTTTAAGCTGAAGGACAGAGTTTTAAGAACTCTAAACACATTGCACTATAATATGCTGACATACCAAGTATGAAAGAAATGTTAATAAACAAAGTCTTGTATATTGATGATTGGGCCATCATCCTGCAACAAACTTTACCCACACAAAGTGTCATCAATGTTAAAGTACAAGTGCAGAGTTCGTTCTTGTGGACGTGATTATAGGGTAAGACATTCAATTGTCCAAGCCTCACTTGCGGCCCAGGAACCAGAAAATTAAGACCTTGCTGCATCTCAAGATAAGTTATGAGAAACTTAGTTTTTTCTTTTCATTTTGCATGGTAATTTCTTAATGCAGATAAAATAAGTTTAAAATGTAACATTAAACAATCTCCATCTTTTACCAGCTATTGACCACCTTCTTTTTATCTACCTATATACCTACGTGGTCCTTCCTGAGAGCTTTCTCCAGCCTGCCTCTGTGGTCAGGTAGGAAGTTGAGATAAATGCAGTAGGAGACTCAAGATGCTTAGATCTTGCATGTGTAAAGGGGAATGGAACAAAAGAGAAAATGAAAAAAACCTGCAGAATTAATTTTTTTGGCATGACAGCTGCTAACTTAAGTGAAAACTTCCCCAGGGATTTCCAGACTACCTCTTATTTTGAATTCTAAACGGTATTATAATAAGGTAATAAAACATTTCTAACCCACCTACACTATGTATTCTCTCTTACACACACATATAGTTTAGAACTTTTATCTCAGTCTGTGTACAAGGAAATTAGCATAGGTCCCATATTCTCACAAGTAAGAAATAATTACTTAAACAGCTTGACAATCTAGGCTTAAAACTTTGGTGAAATAGATATCTGAAATGATGTATAAATCTCTGCAGTAGAGAGTTTTTAATTTCGTTTCTCTGAAACTGCTAGATGATAGTTCACTCACGGATAGTTAAATTTCAATTTGCTAGTGTTGATCCATCATCTATGTATAATTTTTATGTACAGATATGTACATAATATACAGATAGACAGCTAGACACATAGACACATGGATAAATGGGTGAATGAATCAATTAAATTCTTCCTTAATATTTTCTCTCATTACATATGTGCAGTAGGAGAAGGTAAAGCATTTCTTTCAAAAAGAGTCATTTAAAAGTGTCTGCCATCCCTGCAGAGAGAAACAGTCCCTGAGGATTGCATTCTAACCATGCTGGGAACAACCTCCATTAATCTTAATTTTGCTTATCATATTCACAAGGAAACCCTGTGTCACAGTTACTAAGCAAAGAAAAAGTCCCTCTGAAGAACCGTACTCTCATTACAGGCTTTCAGAGAAGGAAACAGTTTCCACTTACCAATTTCATGCCTGTCAAAGGCCCTGGAAAGCATTTCCTTTTTAGTGTTTTAGTTTGGGTTTTGGTTGGTTTTTCCCCCCCCCGCTCTGTTATTATCAACACTATTCCGATGATTTTACTTCGTTCATTCTCCCTAGGTTTTTCTGAACGTTTGCCTACCCCTGATATGACAAGGAACAAACAGCTCCCTGGCACTGGCTTCTGATTCATCCAAGGAGCCCAGGATATAAACTGGTTTTCTTCTTCAGGACTTTGGGTGCCTTTTCAAAGCATTTTCTAATAATGTTTGTGAATATGTAAAATTAAGTTAAATTAACAGAACAGAATAAAGAATGCCTTAGAACAGCAGAATAAAACAGGTACTGGAAAGAGATGGATATTTTTGGTGTTTTCACTCTTTCCACTTCCCCACAGACCCCTCGCGGTAATACAAAGCTCTCCCTGTGGCCCCTTGCTCTGTTCCACCAAGACCAAGGTTGGTCTTTGTCATACCAAACACCTCTTAATAAAAGCAGTAGCCAACAGCCAAGAAGTGACCAGTATCTTCCAGAATCTAAGAGGAAAAAGCCAAGGCGAGCCTGGGCAAAGTCACAGCTGCAATGCCAGGGACAAGCATGGAGGAGTGCAGGCTCTCCACTGCTAGCGGAGGCAGACGATGCTCTCTACCAGACAATGCTAATGGAAGCAGGGTGGTTTTCTTCCTCCAAGTACATGGAGAGAGTATCTGGAAGTTCCTACCTCCAAATAAACGTAGGCAACCCCTTGTCATTTCCAACTAAAAATACATGTAAAAAGTAATTCAGAAAAGATCTGCTTTGGAATGGTGTAATGGACAATTTTGCTGAAGCCCTGCGAATGTCTGCACATTAATGTCTTGCCAGTAACAGATTTTTTCCATGGTCACTAATAGAGCCATCTGGTTTAACAGTCTTACTCCATGTCTGTTTAGACACAGTTTCTTTTCTAACCTTCTTGTGAACCTAAGGGAAAGACACAATTGGCTGGTTTTAATTTACATTCTAAACACACCACATGACAATTCAAGAAGGAGAAGTTATTTCAGTCTTGACTTATAACTAATATAAATATCTGCAAAACGTATGCGTGTGTCTAATTTTCTAAGAGTTTGGCTTTGACTGATAAAAACATACATGTACAAAAAGTTGATGTGTATATTAAACAGATTATATGCAACTTTTTTAATTATTTAACAATTAAAATATTCTTAGGCTAATTGCAATACAAAAACCTCATGTCAAGGCATTCATATTCCTCTGTGGGATAGTTTTTCTATATTGTACCATGGCAATGAACCCTTAAGGCATTTTGAAAGTAAATGTGGCAAAAGCATTGATTGTGAATTTATTTTTCTTATAATTTGTGTATGTTTTCTTTCTCTTTAGAACTTCTGCCCTTGTTAGATGAGGGATTTGAACAATTCTTTTTACAATTATGCCACAGATTCTGAGGTCAAAAGTTTCCAAAGTTTCTGGGCAAAAATAGACAACACAGAACAGCAAATATATGCAAAAATATACAGAAAGTTTAGTGACCATGTACAGAAAAAAAGTTGGGAGTGCATACCACTTAGCTGTGAGAGCTCTCAGAAGTATGTCCTTCTGCTAAAACAAGTTCATGAAATTCAATATTAAAATTATAGTGCCAACTAAGCATGGGATTTTAAAGGAAGCTAACAAGGTTTTCATCACCCCATCATAACATTGTAGGGCAGTATGTGCTACTTTGTCAAAGCACCGAATTGTGGCTTCTCTCTATAAAATTAAGATCAGCACTCTCCCCCAACAAAATCTGTTTACACATGTAGAGTATTGACTAAGACGGTGCCTTTTGTATAAAGAGTTAGTAGGAGCAACTGCTTGCTTGGGAAAAAGTCTGGAGGGTACCAGTAACTAGATTTGATCTTTAAGACAGTCTAAATGGTTCACATTAGAACATATAAAATATAGAAACATTTTTTCCTCTGGTCATGTTAATGTGGTCCTGCCTGATTTTGCCAAGTTATGTAGTCCAAGTTCATCGAGATTCATCATTTTGCATCAAGTCTCAGCTCCCCAGATTAAAAAATCTGAAAATAAAAACAAGAACAGCAAAAAGAAAGAGAAACTATTCTCTCAGCTTGGTATGGAAACCCATCTGCAAACAGTGACCATGAAGATTCAAAAAAGAGCAAAAAAGCTGCCTTCCCTTTTTTTCACCTGAGTCTCAGTCATAACAGTGGTGATTAATGATGGTCTGATTTTTTAACATCCTGAGTAATAGCAACAATACTTGGCCATCGGGTAAGCTGAATCAGGAAGTCCAGGATCCATAAGGATCACTGACTCATCCAAGTTTCATAACACACACAGAATGACCAGGTTCTTCACTCTTGCAGTGGTGCTTAACAGAGTGCATAACTGTGCAGTTCAGAAAGCAAATAAATAAGAAATAGTTGTAAGCAGTATTTTCTCTGAGCAATGTAATAAGTTAGAAGGTTGCTACCATGATCAGTAAACAATATCAATTTTACATCTGTAAAAATTACTAGTTTAAACATGTGTCATTGTTAAGTACTTCCAGAAGTACCTCCACTGTGAATATTTCTTACATCAGTTTATAGCAATCGTCTTGCTTCTACAAGATTAAAATGCCCTGAAAAGCAAATATGATTTTAAGGTTGCCTCTTGGAGAACACACAGCATCTGCATTCGCTACACTCATCCCTGCAAGTATTAATAGGAGCAGTTGCTACTGAGTGTTCCCAGCTCAGTCCTTCAGCACACTGTGAGAATAAAATCCTTCAGCTCTGAAGAAAATAAATTTAAATAATGTGATTTTGCCAAAATATGGCCTAATTACACATAATGTTAAATGGCAATTACAGAAGATGCAAAACAAGCCTAAATGATATTTATCTTTTGAAAAAGTCCTTCCTTTTTTCCCTAAACTCTCTTCAGCAAATCATGTAAATTAATGATTTCTTTTCTGAATTTTGAAAATGTATTCAAGAAAAAAACCCTAAACAGATAAAAAACAGATACCATCTGCCGACTGTGTAACCATGACAACTCTAGATCCAGATGTAAAATGGCTTTTTTCCCTAGCAAACTCTCATTAAAAAGAAAGCTATTAGCTGTTTTTAACTTATAAGTCCAGGGGAAGTGAGATAAAACAGAAAATTAGTAGAGATTTATGTTGTTTCAGTAAATGTTCTTCCTATTTTAGCCAGAGTCTCAGCTGGTGTAAAGCGGAATGGCACTAAAACACATGTAATAAGTAGCAGATATTACAGACTTCTTTCAGAGTCCATGATCCAGCCCAACAGCATTTGCATAGATCAGATGGAAGTGTAGTTATAGAAAAATTTATGTTACTACACAGAGTAGATACTGTGCTGAGGAAGAGCTTCTCTGGAAATCTTTTTTCAGAAGAGTTTGGGAAGAGACTGCAGCTACACCTAAGTGCCAGGTCACTTGGGTCTCAACAACCCCATGCAGCACTGCAGGCTTGGGGAAGAGTGGCTGGGAAGCTGCCCGGCAGAAAAGGACCTGGATGTATTAGTCAACACCCAGCTGAATATGAGCCAGCAGTGTGCCCGGGCGGCCAAGAAGGCCAACAGCATCCTGGCCTGTATCAGGAATAGTGAGGCCAGCAGGACTAGGGAAGTGATTGTGCCCCTGTACTCAGCACTGGTGAGGCTGCACCTCAAAGACTGTGTTCAGTTTTGGGCCCCTCACTACAAGAAAGACTGAGATACTGGAGCGTGTCCAAAGAAGGGCAACAAAGCTGGCGAAGGGCCTAGAGACCAAGTCTTATGGGGATCAGCTGGGGGAACTGGAGTTGTTTAGTGTGGAGAAAAGGAGGCTGAGGGGAGACCTTATTGCTGTCTACAACTACCTGAAAGGAGGCTGGAGCGAGGTGTGGGTTGGTCTCTTCTCTCAAGTAGCAAGCGACTGTACAAAAGAAAACATCCTCAAGTTGTGCCAGGTGAGGTTTAGACTGGATACTAGGAAAAATTTCTTCACGGAAAGGGTTGTCAAGCATTGGAACAGGCTGCCCAGGGAAGTGGAAGTATTTAAAAGAGGTAGACATGGTGTTTAGAGACATGGTTTAGTGGTGGTTTTAGCAGTGTTAGGTTAACAGTTGGACTTGATGATATTAAGGGTCTTTTCCAACCTAAATTATTCTATGATTCTATGATTCTACATTATCCTCAGTCTATGCCAAAAATAATATTACATGTACTGCTTCTGCTGATATCACTATCTTCTCTATTTTGCCTTCTGGACTGTTGAAACAAGCAGAAATAAAGCAGGATAAGAAAACTGAATGTGGATGCCTAAAGTAGACATTGCATAACATTACTGTAAAGGCAGATGGTATCTCAGAAATGCATTGGTCTCCTACTGGGAACAAGCAGCTACTGAGTATGAATTTAGGATAGAAAGTTTGGACCTGTATGGATCTCTGTGTGCATTGAAGGCCCCAGCTTCCATTCAGCCCAGGCAAGTTAGCTGAATGGATTCTCTTTGGACTGAATACAGGCTAAGTAAAAAAAATCAAATATCTTTTCTTTATGCAAAGTTTCTTCAGCCCTGAGCGGGAGATACATTCACTGTGGGAATAAAATTAAAAGCTAAGAAAATAAGAACACATCTTCTACTGGTTCTGAAAGAGACTTTCTAATTTCTACGTAACTTTTCCCTTTATACAAAGTGTTATCCAAAACTTCAATGGAAGCTTCTTTGCTTTGAGAATGTCAGTGGCTAACAGATATTTGTAAGATTGTATATTGGTTTAATATAAAGTTACAAAAAGAGTTTAAATTCTGAAATTCTTAAGTGAAATTTACTAATAGCTATTGCT
This sequence comes from Pluvialis apricaria, assembly GCA_017639485.1. NCBI lineage: Eukaryota > Metazoa > Chordata > Aves > Charadriiformes > Charadriidae > Pluvialis > Pluvialis apricaria. The sequence continues at coordinate 176,231,701 of CM030007.1, forward strand.
ATTAGATACCTATCCTGTGAAGGACGATCAAGGTCTTTCAAAACATTACTCCAAAATACAATTCTCCTGACTCATCTACTCCATGCGCATTACACACCTACAAGTGCTGCTAAAAAATTCTTGTAGATTTGAATAGAGGCATACGAGAAAGGTCTTCAGTTCGCGGTGGGAATAAGATTCTTCAGTTCTGGAGAAACTAAATTTTAAAAATGTCATTTTGACTCTTCTCTTTAAGTTTGGGATAATCAAAAGTCTCACCCTTCTTCACATATCAATATTAAGGTAGGCATCTATTTTATATTACCAGTCTAAATAACTTGTCCATGTAGTGGCACTTAGAAAGCTCATTCATTCTGAGCCTAATTTCATACTTTGAAGATTCTGGAGAAGATTCTGTTGTGAGGTTTCATTTGGAGTGGAAAATATATTAAAATTTGGAAAAATATATAAATATATATATGTGTGTATATATACACGCACCATGTCATGAAGTGAATTCCAATTAGTTCTTTCTATTTAACAAACATGTTCCTGATCAGCATTTGAATCCTTTGGCAAATATTCTGCCTGATGAGAACAGAGTATTGACAGAGCACAGCAAGGATGCTGATTGACTGCCTCATTGCAGATTTAGGCTGATTTAATCATTGGCAAGAATTTGTGGCCAGGAACTGCGGGCTTGCTTTTTTATATCATCAAACTCTAATTCTTATTTCCATTATGTTTAGGAAAACCCAAAGAAAAAGCTAATGCAACTTGCAATGAATATATATAAGGATAAATTTGATTACAGTTTGACTATTTAGAACAGAGCTGCAGCAGGTATCAATAAGCACAGTTTCATGGATTTCAAGAGTTATGCCTGTTTACACAAAGCCAAGATGCAAGACTTCTATGTTCTCATACATGTTTGTGATATATTTGGGATTAAATCAAAACAACGTACTCTTTCTTTGCGGAGACATATTCTGGATAGTTGTAGTGCTTTGACTCAGTGGCACTAATCTGTAATGGGTGAGAAAGAAATAAAGCAGGGGGCAGGGGAAAGATGGTTTAATATAAATACCCATCTGCTGACAAAAGCTATTAACAAATCACACCAGATGATGATCATGTTAGTCTAATGAGGAATAATTAAGGCACAGAAACAAACAAAAAGCATCTGGCAGGATTTACATACTTTGCTAGACAGTACCAAAGTTACTTGGATGAAATGGCCAAGGCATGACCTGACTCAAATGAGGAAAGACAGTGGACATGACATTCTGGATTTTGAGACCCGTGCTCATGGCACTTAACTACTCCTTCAAAAATTCTTCCTCTGAAAATATTGTCCCTACTGCTTTACAGAATTTAGTTTTATTTTAAGAAGACAGTTTTTGTTACGAATAGCTGTGTATCACAGTTATGAAAGAGAAGAGGTCTACATAACTAAATCCAGATGAACCTCACAAGTATTGGCCATTGATTTACACTGTTCTACAGTCCCAGTGCTCCCATATGAAGCAAGATATTTATGGAATTCCACCTGGGGGTAGGTGAAGAAGTCAGGCATGATAACAAAAGAGAATTCAGAGAATATAAAGTTAACCCCATTTATTTTGTGTGTTTTTCCTAGCTTTAGAAATATATCTGCAAATAATCCTATGCTAATTACTATTTCTTTTACATCGTAATACTTAAGAAGGCAGCAATCTCAAATTTCATTAAAATATAAACTAACTCCTGTCTGGGATGTCTTTTTTTTTTTTTTTTAATCTCAACATTTCTTTAACAATAATTTCTAGAACATAAACTGTGTCACAGAACTGTGCTTTTGTTTCGATTCTGTCATACTCCAAAATTTGTTTTAAGGCCAGATCTGCATATTGTCACCATAGGGAACAGAATATCCCTGAATGGCACATCCATTAAAACAGACAAATCAAAACACAGTGGAGTGAAATATTTGCTACACACATGCTGGAATTAACAGTGATTGTGAGCTACGTGAGAACCATCATTAAGATGGATATGCACGCCTTTGGTGTTTTTTCCTTGTAGTTCAGAGACTCAAGTGAAAATACTAAGATTAAAATTAGCAACATCGAGTGAATTATGATCAACACTGAAAAAACAATGAGCACACTATAGTATTTACCGATAACAGATGGTATGTGGAGAACATAATATAATTTATTTTACCTCAGGTAAGTGAATTTGGTTGACTACAAGACCTGTGGTGTTTCTTCTGTCCCAGGTCTGTAGATGTGAGGCTTTTGCAGTTCCTTGTCCCCAGGGCAGGGCAATAGGGAAGCTGAGCACAGCTCCTGAGACACAGACACAGACACACACAGAAGACAATTAAAAAGAATATAGAACATACTGTGGTGATGAAGCCAAGAACTCAGATGGACACATGTACTGAACAGCCAACACCAGCTTACATGTGGCCACACATTTCTATTATCTTTCCTTCTAATTTCCCACACTTGCCCCACCCCAGTCTTGCTTGATCCCTCCTTTTCTCTGCTCCTAAACATCCTATGATAATCTCCTGTTTGTCGCTGTCCTTATAATCCCTGGTGAGTCTTTATGTAATTTGCTTAGCCTTTATTCAGATAACATAGCAATATCTGAATTTAGTTTTCAAAACTAGCATTTACAGCACTTATTTGCAGTAACTGTTTCAAGCTAACATGCTTGAGATGATGTAATAGTACAAAAACAGCTAATGAAAATTTGACTGCAAGTCTGGTATACTTTGGCATTTCAGAGCTCCCTACCACGAAAGCAAGTCATGGGATTTTTACTTCACTAAAAGATATGCTACCTTTTAGGAAATAGTACAAGACCCCATGAAAAACCCACATTGGGTAACGAATTATGTTTTGGACTTTTACATTTTCAAACATGAGAAATTAGGATGTATCTCAGTGTTTACTTATGAAAAGAAAGACTGGTAATATATTTTCATTTGAATGTTAGTCAGTGACCTATCTGAAGCAAGAGTAACTTTAGGCATTTGCAGGACTATTTAAATGACTATTCTTTAGAAAGAAATTATAGAATATATATGAAAAATCACAGATGTCATTCAAAACATAACTGACGGTCAAGTGTTATGCAAGACCTCACAGCCCAAATTAAATTTTACTGATAGCAAAATTCTTTTTCCATCTATTCTTTCCTTTTACAGCACCTTTCCAGCCCCACTCCATCCACAGTTCTGGCCTTCCTTTTTCCCTCAACCTAACTCTAACCTTAAATGAAGCCTGAGCCTTACACAAGCACCCCTACCTCCCTTGCTTAGTTTAAAACTTCTCACAACAAAGTTCTCCTGAATCCCACATTTTCTTTTCAGTCCTACTCGAACTTCATCCTTAGCCTCTTTCTTTCCTTCTATCATCCTTAGCCTCAACCTAACGTAGAACAAGCTTTACCACGTAGATGTAATGAAAATTTAATAATGTGTTTTCATTTAGGAACCAGAGAGTCTTTGTTATTAAAAGGTAATCTTCAAAATTTCTCCACAGCAGAACCACAGATCTAGTCCAAGCCCTTAGCTAGAGCAGGTTACTTAGGGCCGTGATCAGTTGAGTTTTTAATAACTCCACAGATGGGGACTTCACAAGCCCTCTGGGCAGCCTATTTGGCTCACAGGAAATAAGTTATTTTATATGTTCACATGGAACCTTCTGTGTGCCAATTTGTGCCCATTGCCTCTTGTCCTGTCAGTGGACACTATTGAGAAGAGTCTGGCTCTCTTTTCTTCAGTCATTTCTTCAGGTATTTATAGACATTCATGAGATCCCCGTGAGCCTCTTCTTCTCTGCAAAACAGTCCCATCTCTCTCAGCATCACCTCATATGGAAGATGTTCCACTCACAGGACCACTTACGTGTATTTTAACACATAAAACTATACCAATGTAGAGCTAGGGGAAACTGAGGCAGCAGCAGAAAAATACCAAATATTTGTAATGTTCAGGCAGTGAAGGATTTTCCCAACAGCATAAACTAGGTGCAGGCCTCACTTGGAGAAGTCCAACAGAACAAATGGGAGTGCATGGGAAATGTTAACACCCAGAGATTCCCTAGTGGAGATGGCTCTTTCCTTGGAAGCAGTAAAGAACCAGAGAATGGCATGTGACAAAAACACGCCACTTGAACTCTATGTTAAACTGCACCCATGCAAAGCAAAGACCATTTTTTTCTGACTTCAAATTCAAAGACGTTAGAAATACTTACTGATCTCCTATGAGTTCAGAAGGAAAAGGCTTTTCATAATTTTATACATAAATCACACAAATACTCAGTGAGTCTGATGTTCTAGGGGGTAAAAATTACTCGAAAACCAATATTCCATAGGTGTTTAACACTTGGCTGCACCATGAAGATCAAACCTCAATCTATAACCAAAATATGCTATTTTACCATATCCTTATTGTTTACTTTAGCCTAGCTGCAAGCATTATTTCAGAAAAAAAATGGAGCTGGTTATGTTGGTCTTCCATCAGGCTGATAATGTCTCAGAACTTTTTCAGTTAGTGTTTCAGACTGAATTACAGCCTGAAGCTTTATGAGATTTTAATTAGAGGTTATTCATAAAGATTGCATTTAAGGAAGTAAAAGTTAAAAAAAAAGCTTCTCTCAGATTATTTAGCCCTTATTACTGTTTTGTTAATGCCTAGCTTTGTTAAGAACTACAGATGGTTTTGGTTTCAATCCCTAACACCAAGCCTTCTGTAGGAGAGAGAAACTTAGTATTTGAGCTTTGATCTTTCAGTCACATCATCCAACTTTAAATTAAGATTGGTTATAAAACCCTCTTGTTTATTCTAATTTTTCAACTTATCAAAATATCCAGAAATTTAATATATTCACTACTTTCCTTCTTTTTTTTAATCATTTGTCGGAAATGCCCAGGTCAATATGCACTTTCAGAAAAAGGACCCTGAAAGTGATTATTTCCATGCTGTCTTAACACTAACACAGGCTATCACAATTTTCAGAGGATTAAGTACTAATTTAATGCTCTGAAGATGTTCAGAGTTCCTCTGGAGATGTTCAGCAGTGTGCCCTGGCAGCCCAGAGGGCAAACCACATCTTGGGGTGCATCAAACACAGTATAACCAGCCGCTCAGGAGAGGGGGTTTTCCCACTGTATTCAGCGTTGGTGTGGCCTCACCTTAAGTACTGTGCACAGTTATGGGCCCCACAGTTTAAGAATGTGAAGATCCTTGAATGCATCCAGAGGAGGGGCCACAAAGCAGTTGAATGGGATGGAAGGAATGTCCTATGAGGAGCAGCTAAGGACTTTGGTTTTGTCTAGTTTGGAGAAAATGAGGCTGAGAGGCGACCTCATTGCTCTCTACAGATTCCTGAGGAGGGGAAATGGAGAGGGAGGTGCTGATCTCTTCTCCCTGATATCCAGTGATAAGACATGTGGGAATGGATCAAACCTGTGCCAGGGGAAAGATTTAGACGGTACATTAAGAAGCATTTCTTTACCAAGAGGGCAGTCAAACACTAGAACAGGCTTCCTAGAGAGACGGTTGATGCCCCAAGCCTGTCAGTGTTTAAAAGGCATTTGAACAATGTCCTTAATGACATACTTTAACTTTTGGTGAGTCCTGAAGTGATCAGGCAGTTGGACTAGATAATCATTGTAGGTCCCTTCCAACTGAAATATTCTATTTGATTTCATTCAATTTGATTCAATTCGATTTGATTCCATTCAATGTGATTCACCAACAAACTGTTAATTGCAATGACACTGCGTCAGATCCAGTCTCTTATGATCCTGATGCTGTTTTCTCTTTTTTTTTTCCATTTTTCCTGCAATAAAGCTATAAAATATTATTCTTTTTTTTCTCAGAAATTCATCCTTATAAGACAAATGGAATAAGAAATTTCCGTATGACTAGCTGAAGTAGAGTAAAGCTAAAAGAAACTCAAGTCAGATCTGAGAAGATAAAGTTTTGAACAACTCACCTAAAAGCTTCCCATCAGCTTTGCACAAAGTACTAAGCAGGGACAACGAGCAATATAGTTCGAGAGCAACTCAGCCAGAATGCATCAGCTAACAAGTAAATTGAGTCATCTGTTTTCTTGTTATTATTTTAATATAGGTATATGCATTCTCATTATAAGGATAAGAAATGCAAGTAACAGTTGTATCCAAGAAGTAGAATAAAGGTCAGAACTGTAAATTGGTTGTTCAATTATAGCAGTGGAGAAGCACATAGAGATGGAATCTGATAATGGGTCAAAGACATGTATGGGAACAAGGGTTATTGCCTAATGAATGAGGAGGAAAAAATTCTAATTATTGAGAGTATAGTCAGACAACTTGTTTTGTTGTTTCTATAAAACATTTCTGGCTAACCTTCTTTGCGAAAAAGAAAAAAAGCGGAAAAAAAAAAGTTACTTATTAGCTACTCAGTTTCTTAAAGTAAAACACAAAAGAATCAGGCAAGAAAGACTGCAAAGCTGGTAAATTTCAGTCCTTCTTTTCAGTTGTTTCCTGTTTCATTAAATACCTAATTTACTTTTGAAAATGTACTTTTCAAATATCAAACATTGCACTGAATTTCATGTAAATCAGTATAGTGTCCAAAACATCTCAGACCTTCTACGTATGCATCTGGAATTCCATACACGTTCCCGGAAAGCATGCAATAAAATGTAAGCCAGTGGTAAATCCTCGTTTCCAATAAGCTATCAAATTTTTATGGAACTCCCTTCTGGTGTCACAATGCTGAAGAAACATCCTTATTTAGTCAGTTTCATAAATAGTTCCATTGCAGACAGCATGTTTGTAACATATTTACCTTTACATATTACAGGTAACACTTCAGAAATCAGACTCAGTAATTACCTACTTTAATTTTTAGTTTTCCAAACCATAATACAGATACTCAAAATTGCTCCAAGTGTTTGTTCTACAATTGTGCATGGAAATGAACATAGGAATGACTAATAGCTTGTTTTATATTTTCTATTATAAATTCTCCTGTAGTCCAAAATTTAGTGTAAAACTTCAACAAACTAGGAAAACTTGTTCTTAAGAAATTCTTGAATATAGTCCCACAGAACACACATTTTTGTCTTGTATTTGTCTAGAGAACTAGATTCATTAGTCTTTTATGATAGACAGATCTCATGAATATGTAGTTTAGTCAGCTTCTCCACTTACTTTTTTTCTTCACAAGACTGGAACACTTTTCCACTCATCACTTAATCTTTTTTTTTTTTTTTCTAGAGAATGGTAAGTGCTGCCAGACCTGCAGAATAAGGATCAGTACTATAATGAATTCAGAGCTTCCCTTAGCTGTCTGGAGTCCACAGCTCGTAACCTTCTCATTCTTCCTTGGATTTTTTTTTAAATTTCTCATAGCTACAGTTCTAAATCTTCACGTGTTAAGAGTAGGAAACCCAATTCCTTATTAACTTATGGTTCCTTATAAACCGGGATGTGAAACAGTAATGGCAGAGACATAAGGCATTTCCAGCAGTTAGCAGCCATGTGGAAGATATGAGTTTCTCACTTTACCATGCCTACCAGGAAATGCCTGACTCTGATGTCATTACTGCTGTTAAGAACTATGAAAAATGAAAACATAAATAACACAACTGAATGTCTTAAAGCATTCAAAGTTGCATCTCATGATGCCATAGATATAGTACACTGCTTACAATGTTTTAGAATGAAGCTTTGCCTTAGACCTTTAATGGTGGACCAGAAATTCTTAACCCAGATCTCTTACAGACATTATAAATAGTGATGGTAAGAGTTAAGATTTGTTCTGAGAGAGATTACCAAACTGGTCTTTAACTTTTCAGCAAAAGGTAGTCCCTTATAATGCGCAATTCAAACTTTTCAGCACATAATAAAATATTTTAATTTCCTTCACAAGGCTCTTTCTTGGATCTTTAATTCTCTTTGTCACTCACAAGATGCCAGGAATTGTCCTTTCCAGAAGCCCTTATAATTTAAAGAGTTCAGCTTTGCAGAGCTGTTATTTATTTAATCTTGCCAGAGCCAGCAGCTGATATATCTTCTATGCAATGACAGCCTTTATTGTATAACGTGAAGCTTGTGGATTCAGCTTTTGAAAAACATCCTAATTTGTTTGTCTTAGGTGACTGATAAAAGGATAATCCTTCACCTGTGTTAGTTCTATCATTTGGCTGAGAACAAATTCACAGGAGCAAGAGTCTGTAAGTGCGTATCACTTTTCTTGGAATATCCAATTCTGAGACTCTTAACTGAGTTGTTTTTCAGTAGCTTGGTTTCCAGCATTTCTTGAAAAGCCAACTACTCAAAGAACTCTCATGAAGGAGAACCAAAGTAAATAGTAACCTTTAAAAATCATGAACATGATCTTTTCAGGTCAGAAAAAAGATTAAATTTTTTCCATGTGGGACACGTCAGCAGCACTTTGCTTTGTGTATAGAAGACACGTAGTTTCTGTCAGGTGATATCATAGTGGTTCAAGAAATTATGATAATTTTTAGCTCTCAACACTAATATGAGAATTTACATCAAATATTACATATTTATGTCAAATACAAATATTTAGGGAAAGGTGGCATCAATAATAACTCCTTTTATTTGAATTTTTACAGTTTAAATAACCTAACAGCTTTTGGGGATTCATTTCATGTCTTTAATGTTTTGTAATTTATATAATTTAAACTTAAGTAACCAAAGAATGTTTTATTTGTAATATGAGAAACAAGCACACTATCAATTTTAAAAGGTCTTGGAAGAAAATTCCTATGAAAGTATTTAAAAATCTGTGTTAAATACCCTTACCACAAAATTCTGTTTGGCTTCTAGGAAGAAAAGAATAATATTTACTGTAATTCAGAGGATCAAATTCTCCCTTGATTTTGACATATTACTTAAAGAAAGCACAGGGCCAAGAAAAGAGAAGTGTTAGAACTAGCAGACATTATGCATCATGTTTTTAGACCTTGATGCATTCAAATATGCACTTTTTATAGAGATCAGGAGTTTTTTAATTTCTCTTCCAGCTTTATCAGTTTATCAAGATTCAAATGCAATATGCAGTTCTCTTTCTGCACATTTTTTAGTTAACGATGAATAGATGTGCTACTGGAAATCATAACTAAGCCTTTTTTGTCAACATATATTGATGGTTTTCTATGTCTGACGAACCTACATATACTTTCTGCCGTAATTCTGTAATATTATTAGTAGTACAAATAACCTTAAACACTATAATTTCATGTCTAAATTCAAAAACCTGTCCATGTAGACAGACCAATTATGCATAAGAATCTGGAATATATCTTATGTAATTATATGTCCCTATTAGCAGACATGTATCTCTTATCAAAAGTCTCTGCATTTAAGAAAGAGAAGATGTGTCTCATTAGGCAATATTTCACTGCTGCATGAACATATAGCTAGCTACCCTCAAGACCACTGAGCCAGTCGTAGAACCATGACTGCAACACAGTGTGACTGCACATGGTTCCAACTCATGTCTTTTCACTCCGTGTCACAGAGAAGGGATGTGTATCCCACCAACTTTGGGATCAGGCTGGCTGTAACTTTTGCAAAGAAGCTGGATCACTGCAGAGTGATCCCAGGATCAAAAACCGTCTGAATGGCTCACAGCTACCTTTGAATGCTACAAATTCAAATTAAATGTGTAAGCTACAGCGCCACATACTTCAAAAACTGGAGCCTAGAACTGAAGTTTATGCTTCAAAGCACATTAAAAACTTGTTTTATTAATTCCCAGAGATCTATGAAATTGGAAAAGATGAGCCCCAACTTAGGGATGGAAAAATGGCAAATTTTGTTCTTGTGTAAGAAAAATTGATTCCTGCTGATTTTATACGAATATCAGTTCCCAAAGCTATCATAATTAGCACGGAGATAATAGTGTAGAAGAGCCAGTGAACCTTTCAAGACTTCGAGACTCAAGCTGATCTTATATTGCTAAAAGCAGAGTTCACACCTGTCTGTCCGTCCATCCATCCTACCATCACCTATAGGATCAGGGGATCAGATTATAGTAAAATTAACAGAAACAGCTTGCTAGGAAGAGACCTGTACATTGAAATATTTAAGGTTTGTAAATATTTCAGGGATTTTACTTTGTGGGATTGGGACTAGTTCCATAACTGAAGAAAATTAGCTCCTGAAATAGTGCACACCTGGAACACATCTTCCAGTGTAATGTCATCAAAAGGAAATCCAGTTCACGTCCTCTAGTTTCCTCAGTAGGCGTGTGAGAACTACAGACAGATTTCACACCTAAAACACAGTCCTCATCAAGTGTACATGATAAAAGTAGATAAATCTTAGGTAGCATGATAGGGTTTAAGAATGATAGAGTGGCAAAAATGAGTCCACAGGAAGTCAGTAATGACTATGAGATTTTACATTCTTAAAAGAAAACTTCATTCTAAGATTTAGGAAGAGAATGACTACTTTTGGTTTGAGTTTGGTTATCACTACAGGCTAACAGTCCAATCCATATGAAAAAAGCCCTTTATTCTAAAACACTGTTTTCATAACCTGGCATTTTGGGAAGGTCAGGAAAAAAAATAGATTTAAATCTTATATTTCTTAATATGAGCAGCAACGGCATTTCCTCTGTGGGGATAGTAACGTGTCCAGAAAGTTACCAGATAGAAATGACTGGCAGCAGCAGCAAGACGTGAGTACCTTATTAGCTGAGTTCAGCAGAATTGGAACGGATTAATCGATTGTTGTAGCCCTTTCTGGTCAGTGTCACTGTTAAGCAAGAAATTAATATATGTCAGCTAGCCATTAATGAAAACCATGCAGCAATAGCTAGCTACACAACTGGGGCCACATCTAGTACTGATACAAAAACCAACCCCCATACTGAATTTGTTATACAGTATGAAATCGTTGCATATGGTTACTTTGCAAATGCTGAAGTAACCTGAAGCGACTCCATGTAAATCAACACCTGCAGTATGACTTCACCCTGAAACCCGATGAAGTATTCCATGATGAGAATATACCTGGGAATTGCATTCCAAGGTGTGCAGGGGGAATAAAATAGAGGTATGAAGGACCTTTTGGAGGTGGGTTAGCTTGAGAGACGTGTAAATCTTTGGAGCTCAATCTCGTGATTCAATAATAAAATCAAGATTATTTTTTTAAGCAAGGTTAGTTTTCATACTGAAATTAAACCACTACAGAAAATGTATGAAAACAGAACTGGCTCTCTCTTTTTTAAATTAGGTGACTCTGTATTAATTCCATTCCTGGTACCAAATGTATGATATTATTGGGATGTTCCTTCCGCACTCTGGACACAGTTTAAGCAATTTCATGGGAGAAGAAGGAGGGATGGTTAGGTAAAAATCCTGAAAAATCTGTATAAATCAAAGTTTTGTGTATGCTGCAGTAAGCATTGCATGTGTCGTACAGTCTGTTAAAGGGAAATGAAATGATGTGACAGTGTCTGTAAAGCTGCTTGATACCTAGTAACTCATTGTGATATAATTGACATCAGAATTTGGTCCCAGATTCACAAAATACGCATGCTCAGACAGGAAAGCTATCCACCTCCTAACATCTCTTTTTGCTTCTTTTTCCAAGAAATATTCCCTTCTGAATCAGAAAGTGCATTTTCTTCTTATGATTTTTAAAAATGGCATTTTCAGTTGTGTTCATGTTCTTTTGCATTCCATTCAGCACGACCTTTTAAATCCATTGAGGTTACCTAAAGGAAACTCACTGAATAAGTCACCGTAGATGAGTTACAAAAACTGTATATTAATTACTGATCTACACATCAGTGTCATGTAAGCTTCTCAAAACTACACAGCCCACTTAAAACCTAGAGAGATATGGTATTTTCCATCAAGTGACAAAGAAGATTGCACATGCATCTCCACTAATGTCTGGCCACAAGCAGATTTTCTTACTAATCTTTGAGTTTTCAGATTTGGGTGACAAACAGCAGAGTTTTGATTTAACTACACAACATTAGAATGTGATCTGTCCCTTGCTGCTGTTTTTAAGACATTCTTTGTTAATTAAAAAAAAAAAAAAAGGTAATAAATGGGAATTCAGCCTTCTCAATATCCACTAGTCAATTTAAAAATAATTCTAATTTGCAGCAGATTATGTGACAGCATTTTTTGACAAACTACAAATAATGTAATTTTCCTGCCATTTATTGAAAAAAAAATCTTTTTATATAAATGTCCATATAATATGTAATATCAAAGAATGGAGACGAAAATGTACATTAAATATGCTTCAGTTACAGAAAAGCTTAATAATCTTCTACTACTTCTTCTTTTATACAGACTTGTAGGGTTAATCTTTTACTCTCAAGGGAATTTTTCCGGGTAGTGTTAGAATTTCCATATTACAAAAGGCAAATGCTTGCTTCAAACTAAGTTCCCATTCTTAGTGCAGAATTTCATACAACACAATATTAACATTTATTCCCAGATTTATTAATAATGAAGAGTGAGAAAGCTTTTAAAAACATGCAATATTGTACTTGTGTGTTTCGTGGTTTAACCCTAGCCAGCAGCTAGGCACTACACAGCCGCTTGCTTGCTCTCCTGCCCTCAGTGGGATGGGGGAGAGAATCGGAAGAGTAAAAGTGAGAAAACACCTGGGTTGAGATAAAGACAGTTTAATAAGTAAAGTAAAAGCTGTGCATGTAAGCAAAGCAAAACAAGGAATTAATTCACCGCTTCCCATGGGCAGGCAGGTGTTCAGCCATCCCCAGGAAAGCAGGGCTCCATCACACGTAACAGTTACTTGGGAAGACAAATGCCATAACTCCGAACATCCTCCCCTTCCTTCTTCTTCCTCCAGCTTTATATGCTGAGCATGTTGTCATGTGGTACGGAGTATCCCTGTGGTCAGTTGGGGTCAGCTGTCCCTGCCATGTCTCCTCTCAACTTTTTGTGCACCTACTTACTGGCAGGGTGGTGTGAGAAGCAGAAAAGGCCTTGACTCTGTGTAAGCACTGCTCAGCACTAACTAAAACATCCCTGAATTATCAACAAATTTCCAGCACAAGTCCAGAACATAGCCCCGTACTAGGTACTATGAAGAGGATTAACTTTACCCCAGCCAAAACCAGCACAGTGTTTAAAATGTTATTTCCAAAATTGGTACTGTAGCTCTTTGTAGATCTGACTTCACAAAAAAAAAGCTTTTCTTTAGGTCTATGCCATACTTAACCATCACAGGGGCACCAAGCATTGTCTTCTATATCAAGACTTTTATGCTTGCCTTTGCTGATTATTCATTCCAGTTCCTAACAAATAGTGCTATGTCTTCCAGATTTAAAAGCCTGAGAAATAATGAAAGCTGCAAACCTTTAGGGCAGGGATAAGACTTAGATCAAGTTCAAACACACCAGTCTACTCAACATAAAGCAGCCCTATCAGCTTAACATAAAGTTGATATGGCCCTATCAGCCGTATGAACTTTCAGCATAAATTTGATCATAGCTCACAATGATTCAGATGTTTAAATCAGATTATTTTCCTCCGGTTTTAGTACCTCCGCTGTGCTACAGATATCTTCTGCATTTCCAAAACCATGATTTGCTACATCAGCATGGTGAGACTGCTGTCACTGCACATTATTTTGACTGTGATATATCTTACTGGCAACATCACCTCCTTTTGATTTACATTGACAGGACTTAAAATACATAAGTGGAATATTCTCCAAGGCATATAATCAATAGCATCTGCTGCATTTCTGGTATTTCCTTTGCCCTGTTTATACCATTACTGTCTCTGCTGAAGCTATATTACTATAAATGTTTCCAGGAACGTATGTTGGCATCAGCTCACAGCACTGTTTCTACAGCACTAACAGTTTAAAACCTCAGAGGAATCTCAGAAGTATTACTACTTTATTGTTCTAATACTCAAGTTATTGTGATAAATCAGATAACAAAACATACACACTAAAATCCTCTGTAGCATATTCTCCTTTTGTGCAATACAAGATAATAATGGCAAACCATTTTCAATAATAATAAAAAAGTCTTATTATCTTGGAAAAATAGTTATTAGACACAGTTACAACAAAAAATAAATAGTGTTCAAATATTAAAATCAGCTATCTTTTGGAAAAATGGCGTAAAAATCAATATTCTCAAGAACTATTGAGGACAATATGACTAAAAACAAGTGAAAAAATGATGCTATTTTTAAGTATTTTAAGATATAAGTACTCACATGCTATTAAAAAGCACAGCTGAAAATGAAAGCATGATGTTAAAGACTGGAGGGTAGAAAGCATGCTGAAAAAAGTTCTGATGAACTACAGGTCTGTAGCTGAACAGTGCATAATTTAAATTAAACAGCATGGTGTGATTTTGTTTTAATAAATGTGTTGGACTGAGTACTCTAAAATACATTCATTTTGGTAATGTTGTGCTAAGTTTAGGCACATCATGATTTATGAAAATATTTCTGATATAAATATAATCTGTTTAACTATGGAATAGACTTATAATTTTTCAAAATGACTATAAATTTTTTAAAAATTAGCATCTAATGTGTTCAGGTGAAGCAAGAGAATAGTCAGTGTAACTACTTTCCTTTAGGCAGGTGAAGAAATGCTTGATGAATCAAGCTAAAAGGTTCTTTCAAGGTCAAATTCTAAGAGAAAATTATTACATTTTAAAAAGAGATCAAATGAGGAGCTTGTTGAATTTTATCATTGGAAGTGGTATCAGGAGCAGTAAGACATAATGAAGAACTGAAAAGTGTTATTGCAGATCATTTATCAGCTGTGTACAAGTCATTCATGATAATACTGAACATGCCATAATCTCAGCTGTATACTGAACTGTATATGTATGGGGCCTGTGAAAGTTCAACACATTAAACCTGTTTGGCTGATTAATGTACATAATTTGTATTTCTTACAGATCACTTGTTCTACCAAAAGACTGAGGATTTCTTTAGACTAAAAATAACTCTGTATTCAACTTAACTCAAATTCAATTTCAGAAGTTATTTAAAAGACACTTAAATGATTTAAATTGAACTTTTAAAAAGGAAAGAGAAAAAAAATCATTTGTTATCGCTGTATTAAAAAAGCAAGTATATCAGTATTTTCAAGATGACAGAACATATGCCTTGAGTAAGAAAGGAATATGAGTAACTTCTGGATTCCCTGTCTAAATCTGGTCCCTGGTCTTGAACTCTTTATTGAGATTATGCTGTCAGATTTGTAAAAATTTTATTTCTTGGGTGTTTTTAAGCTCATTTCCATGTATGAATGAAGGAATAGGGAGAAGTGTCATATAGCAGTAATCATTCTGAAATCCCAAATTACATATTTTCTAGGCCTGGTCCATCATCTAAATACGATGGACGTTTTTACTGCTAGAAAGAAGTAGGTGCTCCGTAGACTGAGAAACATGTCTCCGAATTGAAGATGCATAGTGAATCACCAGGAGGTTAACTTAAGGACATACCTGATGCTCCACAGATGCCCCAGTGGTGTCAGGGAGGGTCTTGCTGAAGCTGTACCACACTGCAGAAATAAATGGAGAGGTAGTAGATGAAGGATTCATGAGTGAATGTAGAGAAAAATTAAGAGAAAGTTTTACTTTGTGGCATAGAGAGCTAAACTGCTTGTCTAAGAACTCAGAAACGTGTTCTCATGCTCTAATTTCTGGCTTTTGTATTTTGTACTAAAGTGAAAAGGAGTGAAAACCTAAAGATAATGCTCCTCTCCTCAGCTGATACCCCTTGCTGCAACGACAGAGCCAGGGATTGCTCGTCTTCCGCTGCATCTCCTTCCCAACAAGATATGCAGTTTAGTGGCCAATTTTCAGTGAAAAAGATGAAGAATATTATCATCCAAAAATACACTGAAGCCTAGTGTTTAGGATTATCTCCTTGATAATCTCCTTGATCTCCTTGATATCTCCTAGACCAAGGTGGCGGATATGGGCAGAAATATCTACATGTCATGATTTACATTCTGATAGAAGTCCCTAACCACCAGGCTCTTACCCAATAGCAGCATCACCAACTGCTGTCACTCCAAGGGAAAGCAGCAAAGAGCTTCTGTTCAGCAAGCTTCCTGGATTGCAACTCCTCAGAAATGTGAACAAAAGAATAGACTGGGTCTTCCAGTCTTTTTCAGATCTCAGAACATCATTTGTGCCATGAAAACTAGAATATTTCTAGGCATATGAGTGATAACTGCAACACAGTCAAAAAGGTGTCTAGAAACTTTAATGTTGAGAAGTGCCAAATGATTTGGCTAGGGGGTTATATTTCATCCTTGTTGGCTTAAGAAACCATTGTAGTGGAGGTATCTGCCAATGCTTTGCTGACAGATGGTAAAGAATTTTTTTATACATTCATTTTTGGCAAAGCGAAAAGATAAATTAATCTCATTTATTAAATCAGTTAAATTATACTTTACCTTTCAGCTAATTATATAGAAAATCTGTTTTATTTATATACAAGTGGTGGTTTGATTTTTTTCTTTGCATGTTTTAATGGTACAAAATTCCAGCTGTTAACAGTTCATGTTAGTATATTCTAGGTACATATAACAGGTAAATATTCTGTCACAAAACTGGTCTGGGCCCCTTTGAGATTAATTTTGGAATGTTTTCTTTAAATCAAAAATATAGTCATTTTTTGGCCTTATCCCGAGCAAGATTAGTTGCTTACTTCACATACATCACTGCTTTTTAGAAACAATAATGGCTAAATGGTAAATTTTAAAATTCAGAGGGTTTTATATTCCTAGCTCAGTTACACGAGGGGATGATGCCACATTCAATGTATCGGTTACTACCATCAAATATAGGCTCCTGCCTAAAAAGAACCAGTGATCAAAGTAAATCACTCTGGGAACACTTATATTCAGAGTAGGTCTATCCCTATATCACCTCACATGAAAGTACTGGTTAAGAGTTTTTAGTCCTATTCTTCCTTAGAATTAACATGAAGATGGTTCAGAGTTCTGTTCAGACTGTAAATATATTCCTAAATCTTATCTTAGATAAATAACAAATTGTCAAAAGATGTGCCTGCCCCCAAAAGTTAGAGCGATACAGGAACAAATCTGAAAATAAGTGTATATAAACTCTGTAAATGACAGGTACTAACAGCAATAAAGACAGCAACAGAGGTGAACCCATCTCCTAGTCATAATACCATTCAGATTCAGCTTTCCACATCTTCAATTCCTAATTTTGCAAGTGTTTATTTCTAAGGTTTTGGGTATGATTTCCTTCTAAAATATGGACTCCCTCTCTAAAATTTCTCAAAAGACCTTATTCTTGCATCCCTCAATACTTTCATGTCAAATGTAAACTGAACTAGAGTTCAAACATGGGTGGGTGCTGGAAAAGAGTAACAAGAACATTTGGTCTATATGTTCCCTAGAATCCTGGTAACTTTTAAGGAAAAGCAAAAATACAGCAACATAGTGTAAGAAGGGTAGATAAAGAAGGTGACATTTCTACATTGCAAAGATCATGGTTTTCCTTTGGAGGGCACACGCTTTATCCACACAGATGCTCATGAACTCAGTTTCTGCCACCTACTTTCATTGGCTGTCTGGAAACCAAGCTTTCCAGATTTCAGGCAAATGTTACCTTCCTTCAAAAGCCTCCTCTAAGAAAAGAAATGCAGTCAAGGATGAACTAATTATAAATTCATCACAAGATCCAATAAATAACAGCCGTACAGTAAAAAAATAAAACCTTTACTACAATTTCCCAGTGCCAGGCCTACGACTCTCCCACATTGACAGCCACAAAGAGAAGTGCAGTAAGTGGAGTATCTACTTAAAAACACTTCCCATATTTTCCCTGCATTTCCTTTCCTCATTGTTGCGAGGTTATGAATATAGATATTAGCTTTAAGATTGTATTTCAAATAGGGAAATTTAAATTATTTGTCTATGATTTTCCCAACCCTTCACTGTATCAACTCAGATTTCATTTCATATTGTGCAAACATCAAGTTAAAATTCCTACAGTGGCTTTGCTAGCAGCTATGCATATTTTTCTATCTTGATTGGCAGGCCTATACTTACAACAATTAAGTAAAAATTACATTTTAAAGTGGTTATTAAACTTGCCACATAACTTGTCTAGTGTTCTGCAGGGTTTTTTACATTATTAATATTCAGAAAATGATTTCTTGATGGGGAAATATCTTTTGAGAACTACCTGAGCACAATTTCTGCAAAAAGTAGAAATAGAATACAAATGGCGTTCTTCAGTTAGTAAGAAATAGAGTATTAAGATTGGCATTCAGTTATACATTTGTATTATAGCTATAGTATTCATAATACTTAGTTGGTTCACTGCTGCTTTAGGAGAGTTAACTTTCAGTCTAGAACAAAGAGAAATGGCCAGCAACATCTTGTTTTGACAATAAAAATGTGTAGTTTCTTTGAAAGAGCCAGGGGGACCCAGGTTTCACACTGCTTTATTAGCCACTTAAAGATCGTTATAGAAAGCCTTTTAAATAAGGAATTCCAGCATTTCTCTGACATATCAAGTTTTTTAGTGGAATCGGCTGTAAGTCTAAAAGACACCTCCAGTGGTCTGGATTCTTCTGTATATATATTAGCGGATAAACCAATAGACAGGTACTCAGTGTCTTATAACAGGTGCTTTTAGGACCAGACAGCTATCACAGGAAAATGCCCTGGATTGTTTTCTTTGATTTAGGTGCCTCTGCTCTACCTAAGTCTAATTTTAGGCACTGAAGTAGAAGGCCTTAATTTATCTTCATGTATGACATATGTTACTGCATCTTAATAGATACAAAAAGAGTTGAAATACAGGTAAAAATGAAAAGAAAGTATTCGTGGGATCTGTATTATATATTTTATATCATTTTGCCTTGATTTTTGGAATGACAACTTTTAATCATAATTCTAGAAAGGAACAATTTTCAACCTTTCCATCTCTCTTTCCCAATTCCCAGAAGGAAAAGAAATCCAGGTTTCATTCCCTCTACCCCAAGAATTAATTCAGTCTGAGAAAACATTTGCAACCTATATGTTATTTCCTTTGCTTTATGTTATTATCTAATTTTATTTTTCCTTCTTTAGGCATTTACAATTATACGAATGTTGGAATTCTTCCTTCTATTTCCCATTCTTCAGGTATTACTCTTAAGATGTTCTCTTGTCTCTTGGGAAACTTCTTTGTATATCAGATATGCACATAAGAAAAAAGATAATATAGTTACAGATGAGAGCAGTATAAATTTAAGTCCTCAGAAAAAATATTTAGACCACTCAAGGTCTGAACAGCACACAAACTGCTACAATTTGTTGTGTAAAACAGATCTCTGGAGCTCTGTTGACTCGGACATAGGTGCATTTTAATGACAAGTCTGACTGTAAAACAGAATTTCTTTTTCCAAATACAGTTTAATTTTACAGGTGTTCTGCCAGTTTACTTTTTCGTGAACATTTAAATGTCCAAAACCAAATCTTCCAGAAACATAGGGCCTCCAGATAAAGCATTAAAGTACAAGTAAATCTATTTTAAATTGAAAACAAGGAAGTGTAATTGAACTCACTTTAGGCTGCTGAGCCTGGAGAGAGATGTAAAAAATAAGACAGAAAGTCAGCTCACCAGGCAGGTTCTCCTAATCCCACAGAGTATTAATCATGTCCCTTGTAATGAGAAAATTCTATTAGCTAATGCATTTAAAATGATGTGCAAAAACATTGAAAAGACCTTATTTTAGCAACTATTTTATCTTCAAAGTTTTTAATGGAACAATTGGATTCAATACAACCTGACATATAACATATTTTTTATATGTGCATTAGTGTATAGAATTCAAGCTCAGTATTTGGGTGACTGGATATACATTTTGACGTGTGTTTGGGCAGTCAAGCTGTGTGTTTCTTTTCATTCATAAAGTGACTGTTTCCCTCCACTACAGCTCTATTAATCAAGCAATACTCTCACAGTGAAAAGATTTTTATACACGAGAAACATCACACTCTGTGAAAGAACCAGGATAAATAGTCCATCGAGATCATTTATGTCTCAGCTCTCCAAACTTTCTGCAACTGAATTCAGTTCCTCAATGGTATCTAAGCTGCTACATTTACATTGTAGCCAAAAATGCAATCTAAATTAGAGTCCAGTCCTGGTGTGTTTTAAGTACTTCATTAAATTCTTGGATTCTAAGTCTTTAACAAAGGCAAACATATTCAATATTAGCCACTTAAGGCCATTGGGCTATATTATAATCTGTATTCACCATCTGAATGATGTGAAGCTTTCAATTTCATTCCGGAGACTGCAGGAGCCCTCTGCTCCTCAGTTCCACACAAGATTCAGAAAGACCCTGGTCACACAGCAAATGAGTTCTACTAGCAGTTACTAGCTAGTAATCTTTTGCATTGAAGAGTACTGAAAGCAAAGGTACAGGTATTGCAAGAAAACAATCCCATTGCACCCCTTTCAACAATTGCATACATATACAGCTGAGATGTGTGTAGTTGACTTAGACCATTTAGAAAAAAACTATGTGGAAACTTTGTGTCCTTCCTCTCCCCAATACTGTACACCATTCAAGTATCATAAAGCTTTTGGCAAAGGAAACTGGTAGGAAGGGATACTGTATTCATGATGTTTTGCTTGAGTACATTACCCAGTCATTCTTTGCAATGCCATTTCTCTCTCCTCCATACACACAGAAACAAATTCAATGAAGACAGCCTGTGAGTTGTGGCTCACTTAAATGGTACAAAATGCTTTGTGGTTGTCTCACTGAGAATAATCACTAAAATGAAACTGAAAAATTTCATTCCATAAAATGTGCGTCAATGGCTTTCATTTTTTTTTACAATATACATCTTGTGTATATATTGCGCTTTTTATTTCATTTTTTTCGTTATGGTTTGCTTTTGATTGAGAGACACTTTGAATGAGAAACTTATCGTGCCACCTCAAATTAATGTTTCCAGTTATGAATTTAACTAGGCAGTTATTGGGCACTACAGTCAGTAAATACTAACTGATTGTTAAAAACAAATTCAGACATGATTAGCTGTGTAATAGATACATATATATTGTATTACTATAAAACCTCAGTTTTATAGGGTTATACTAACCAACTGCTATTTCAAGTGCTTATAAAAACTAACTGCTCTATTAAATCTGGTTCTTTAGTCTGAATGTGATGGATTATGTACTATTCAGTTACTATTTGTGACTGCTGTATGTTGACCTGGATATTGAGATTGTTAGCATATGCCTGTGTTTTGCTACTGGCAGGGTTAGTTGGGCAGTGTTTTCCCTGCTGTGCATCAGTGAACACACACTGCGCTAAATAAACCAGTAAGAGAAAACACAGAGCACAACAGTCCCTTTAGTCCTCATCATCCAGTAAAGGCAACACTTAGTCTTCTGAAAAGGAGAAATCAATGCTTGCAGATGACCCATACTCCCACCTTCAGGGTGACTGAAATAAAAGTTTTGACTCATGGAGTCAGGGAACTGTTGAGGTTGGAAGGAACCTCTGGAGATTGTGCAGTCCAACCACTCTGCTCAAAGCAGAGTCAGCAGATGATGTCTTCTGCTAATACTAGCCACATTAAGGAACATACTGTACCATGCAGGGCTGGTTCTTTGAACGAAACAATCAAAAGGACCCCCTGCCATTGAAAAGCCTTTCCAAAAAGAGGCCATTGTGCAGATGTTTTTCAGATGGATACAGGGACATGTTTTCAGCCCCACCTAAGCTATTACATTCTGATAAAAAACAAAGCACTGTCGTCCCTTCATATCCTGCTTGAACTTCACTACCCACAAATTTCATTAGGAAGAGTACCAAATTTCTGTTTTAAACCAAGGGCTCTTGCATGTGATTGCATTATTACAGCTTTGGGATTTATTCTGCCTCAACTGAGCAAAGGTGGCTAACCATACAGCCCCCAACACAATGTCAGACAGGTTAAAAGAACCTCAAGGAAAGAGGTTTAAGCTAACATGTTATAGGTCAAGATGGAATACACGCACAGTTAGTAACAAATGCTCAATTGATCCTCAGTAGTGTGTTCATATGTAGAATCATAGAATTGTCTGGGTTGGAAGACTTTAAGATCATGAGGTCCAATCATCAACATAACACTGCCAAAATGACCACTAAACCATTCCCCTAACCACCATGTCTACCCATCTTTTAAATATCTCCAGGGATGGCGACTCCACCACTGGGCAGCCTGTTCCAATGTCTGAGCCATAACAGAGAGACAAAGGAAATCCAGCACTCTTTGCCACTGGAAGTGTCTAATGGAATCTATGCTAAGAAAGTTACTGACCCTTCAAAATATACCACATCACCAAAATGTGTCCAGAGTTTCCAGATGCTTTTTTCTTTCAGTAGAAAGTTTTCATTCTTAGCTTATAGATTTAAAATGGTGATGACTTGGGACCATCTACATAAATGTTTGTACACAATTAAAAATGTGTCTAGGGTAAATGCCTGCATAACTACTTGCTAGGCTTGAGCTGTGAGTGTGAGGAAAATGAATAAACAATAACTGAATCTCACACATTTCCATTTTTAGTCTGGAACTCCCCATTTCAGTCTATTCAGAGAGGTTTCAAATTTTATTGCCATGTAGTAAAAACAATGACCCAATAGCAAGTCCCCATCCAGCCAGTGAAAATTCCACAATTTAGAAGTCTGATCCAGTAAGATATTTAAACTTATGTGACTCCTTAGCACAGGAGTAGTCCCATTGAAGTCAATTAGAACTACTTCTTTGCTTAAAATAACGTATGGGATAAGCATTCTGCCAAACTGGAACCTAAGAGAAAGTGTCTCATAGAAAAGAAAACAGCTATAATTCCTATTTTCTGTTGGGGACTATCAATTTTTTTTCCTAAGTTTTCACATCTGGGCTCAGACATCCTTACTTAAATAATTCAACTGGCATTAAGAACATGTAGACTTTCCTTTCTTTAAGGAACGCTAAATTGGTTCAGAAACAAAAACCTCACAATTATAATAAAACAACACAACTTAAGATCAACAAGGAAGTTTCCCTAAACATTCTGAGGAAACTCTCCACATTATTTGTGTTCTAGTATCACTCATATGAAACAAATCATTTCACCACAGTTATGGACTAAGAAATTCAAAGAGCCAGTGAGCTCAGATTGTTCATAATAAATTAAGATCAAATTATTTAACACAAGTTTCTTGGAAGGCTTTCCCTGATGGTCTAGCATGTTCCCTGACTACACCTTCAGCATACACTGACATGCAGGGAAGATTAGCTATTTTGTGTGATCAGATGGCATCCCCATTCAAAACTTGGTCCATAATGCTAAGCACTTTAACAGAAATTAAACCCTAAAAAATTAATATCTTTCTAGTATTTTCTGTGCTTATTCTTCAGTCAAAAATGATTCATAAAAACAAGTCAGCATATAGAAATGCATGCTCCTTGTAACTTAGTATATACTGGAAATTTAGTTTCATATTTTTGCTAACGTATTATGCAGTTAGGTGACATTGGGCTTTACTTTGCTTTTTGCCCTATTTATAGCCTTCTGACAAACACAATAATGAATTATTGCTGGATGTCTAATTAATATTACACATTTTCAGAGGGAGTTTCATGACTCATTGAGACCATGAAATCATTTCTATTAACTCACCCTATATTATTTTGTCAGAAAATACTGATTTATATGTCATCTACTGAAATTCAGTGAATTCAATCTGCTTTTAGTTTTAGTACAAACAGGGAAATGCATCTTATTTTCACATCCCGCACCACTAGCCATGCTGTTCTAAGACAATAAATATCCGTAACACCCTTGTACACAGCCTAGCATAAATACAATATTCAGGAACAAATAAGTGTGCTTATGACACTGCAACGCATTTGTAACAAATGGGTTTTGAAGACCCTTGACCCTGGGAAGGTAATTATGCGATTTGATGGGGTCCACAGTAGCTGTAATCTGATTAGAGAACTGATAACATTAGTGTTGACCATGAATCTGTCAATACTTTCCTTTTTACTCACTCTTTGTTTTAGTACAACTAGATTATACTTTTAAAAAGATCTATTACAGTAATTTCAATCTGATTGTAATGTATAAACTAAATATTAGTGTCACTAATGTTTTGATAACATTTTTTTCTTTTTTTTGTTTTATTTTCTTGATTGTTTCAATTTATTTGAGCCTGGAGTGAAGAGGGAGGGATACCATAAATGTCTTACACTCAAGTAGCTGAAATGAAAATTGAATTAAGTTGGAGTGTTGAAGTGTTATGGCACACTTCTTCATGAGACAAAAATATAAACTGCTTTTGAGAACTATGAAAGTCACTCTATGGAATCAGCTAGAATAGCTGATTTAAGAGACCTTGAAATATTTATTTAATAGCATCACTAAAGACCTGTTTGCTTGGTGCTGTATTCAAAAAGGTGAAGCTGAAGGCATTTAAAAGTCTTTTGACCTTCTGTTTGTTTCAGATGCACCCAAAGAAGTCAACTAAATTCTATAGCTGATTGATAGTTAATGAAGCCCATAACCAAAAGTAAATATTCTACTCTCTAAAAGACCAAGAGAATTTCACCTTGCTGGCTAAAAGTTCCTTTGCCCCAAAAGGCATTACTGTATGCATACATCTCCTTTAGGATAATGTGTATAATTAAAAATCCTCTAATCCTCTCAAGTATTATAATGTAGGTCAGTTTAGTAAAGAAATTTATACAGAAGTTATATCTTTAATTGGGTGTGAGGATAAGAAAAAAAGGCACAAATTTGTATTTGATAACCTCCCTAGTATTGCATATGCAGAAACTTATGTTTGCACATGAAAACTACACTTCTTGAGCAAAGCACAAAATTCAAATGTATAATCCGTATGTATAAATATAGTTTGTGTGCTATTTTCCTATTCTCTCCCAAGCAAAGCCCTGACGTTGAAGAAGTATTCATTAAATGATGAATGTAAAATTATCAAGGTGTAATTTGACAGACACTACGGATGCAAATATAACTCTAACCTAAAGGTTGATGACTTACAAAGAAGGTACCGCATAAGGTAAGTGGTTTTCTTGCTGAGTTTCTACTGTGAACATAAAGACACTGTAAAACATGCTGTCTTCCTCTTAACTTCAGCAAAACATGCTGTCATTTATTGCCTGGAAGGCCAGTGTTTGGTTACTGAAGTCATACGCAATTTGATGGGGAGTTGTTATTTTGATGCACAACTATAGAAACACTAAATTCCTAATAGGTGTTGATAATAAGAACCTGAAGGAGCAACCCAGTACACCAAACATACTTTCTCCTTTTCAAGTAGATCACACGATACAGTCCTTTTTAAGAATCTTCAAGCTCCACTTTAAAATCTTTTAGGCATTTTTGGCTCCCATTGCTACATGGCGGTGGTAGTTTGGTCCAAACCTCACTCATCTGCTGGTTAAAAACCTTTCTACTAATTTCCACCCTCGACTTATTCATGACCACTTTGCTTACCTTTGTTCACACGCCAAACACTGCTTTTTGGCTAAAAAGTCATCATTTTACTCCCTGGTGTTTAACTTCATGAGCTTTTTACAGAGAGAAAAAAAATTTCCTGAGCTTTCATTTTACTACCATAATTATGAAAAGCTGTTCTAGCCTTCTCTCATAAAATTAGCTCTCCAAATTAGTAATTAGCCAATAGCTTTTTTCTATGTTTGCAAGAGTCTGAATGTCTTCTAGAACATGGGGGAGCAGAACTGCATACATTATTCCTCTGACCTGAACCCAATATCTTGCACTACTAGAGAGCTAGTGGAAAAGCCTCTCTTTGCACTATCTACTATCTCTGTTTTCAAAGCTGCATCATGTTGATAGCTCACAGAAAACCTTCCATAAGTTGAAACACACATATTCTTCACATGCATGACCATGCAATTTATTTTATGGAATGTCATATTGTTTAAATTATTCCAGCCCACTAGGTCATCCAGTTCTTTACGGAATTGCGTAAAGAACCGATTATGCTTTTTATCTTTGTTTTATTGGCACTTTTCTACTTTTTGTTGCAAAGTCTTTTGTGAAATTTTGAATCCAGTTAGTCCCAAGAACAAACATTGCAAAGCTTTCCAAAGCAGCGTATGCATGCAGGTTGCTTCTTCTCCATGCCTTCTCCCCATTACCTTGTTCATCCTCTATAGGTCTTATCCTTGTTCATTATCTCTTATATAATTCTTCTAAAGTCCAGTTTAACTGAAAATTCTTTAAGTGAAATAATTAATGACAAATATATGACATTTCCTTTGCTTAGAAAATGAATTATCAAAGAAATTTACTAGTTTTGTTAAATATGGTCAACCTTTGGTAAATCATTTTTCCGTCTCCTTGCATGTCTTGATTTGTTGTCTTTACATTGTCTGAGAATAATTTATTTAAAATAAGCTGTATTTGCCTAGTCTTCGGAAGGGTTTTTTCCTTTTCAGCAAAAAATGACCAAGGCTAACAAAGATAAAAGTACTGCTGTTGAGATGAAATACAAAGACAGCCTGTTAATCTAATGTAACCTTTTACATACATGCTCAATTCCAACACTTCCCAAATATGCCAAACAGTAGACCTTGAGCTCTATATTTGGATTTATTCACAGAAATGAGTGCAGAATAAATAAAAACAACAAAGGTTTTATTCATTGCTACCATGTCTATGGCTTCAACTTCATCCTGAGTGAACAAAGTAACAAAATTAAAATAATATAATTTTTGCTTTTTCCTGCCCATAATCTTCCTCATAAGTTGGCTAAAAAATGTGTCTTGGTGCCAGTTATGGTGGTATGACCATTTGTATACTGATATGGAGCAATTCTATTTCAAAATGTCCCCTTGGTCAGTATAGGTAAACAGGCTTCAGCTGGTGGTAATTTCTTATTGTACTAGAAAGGTACAACTGGAAAAGCTGCCTATACAAGTACAAATATATCATATCATTGTCAGATCCATTTATTTGAATTTGATATGTCCTTGACAGACCTAATTAAAAAAAAAATGCAAGGTGGTTTTGGAGCCAATCAAACTCAGTCTTTGGAAACTAACAGTTTGTAGCAACTGAGAGCCTAGAGCATTTTAGCCACATGTTCAGCCTTGCAATGAATTCCTTCATTGGGAAAACCTCACATTGATTTCAATAGAAAATTAGCCAGAAGCTTTATGTATTCTTTGCATTATACAAGAGAAGAGGAAGAAATAAAAGATGAGGTAAGAAGTGTTCCCTGCAAATTTTTAACTTGTATAATGTTAGTCATTTTGGTGAATATGACCGAATGATTAACATGTATAATTTAAATCATTGAAAAGATGTTTCAAAAGAAGAAAATCTGGCAACTGTAATTTAAATGCTACTAAAAATTCCTTCTTGCCTTAATGACTGAATTAACCTGGAAGCATTTTTACAATAGTGTTCATGAACAACATGAAAAAGAGATTGGTTTATAGTTTGAAAAATATGGATGAAGCAGAAGCTAATGAGCTATAGGAAACCAAACTTTTTATCTCAGATCATGCGGTGAATATATTAAAATTAGGAAATAAAAAGCATTGAATTTTTGTTTTCTCATTGATAGTAGAACTATATTGTGATTTTTATTTATTTAAAGCTAATACAATATGAATGTGTTTTAAATTATTTTTTTTAATAACATGCACTAACCATTAACATTTTTTTAGAATAAAAAGAATAAAAGATACCTTATGTCAATATCTCTTGCTTGCTCAGGATAAAGAAAGATCTGTAAAACCTCTGGTAATATCACCTGCTAATTAACCACAAAAATTCTAGTGGTATGTCTGACGATGAAACATGGTTTAACTCTGTGTGACTTTCAGAAGTTTGTTAAAAACTGAACATTTAAAAATAAACATGTTAAAGCCACATCCTTAGTTTAGGGGGTTGAATATGACTTTCAGGGAATTTGTTTTCTTTTATTTTATTCCCATCAGGGGAGAAGGTCCTTTCCTGGTCCCGATAAGTTGCTCTTTCTCCTGACTCGGAACCCTGCTTGTTCTGGTCCCCTACAGCAATCTCTGTCTGTCTCTGTCTCCCTCACCCTCTCCCCACACCCACACCCCCATTTGTCCATACTTATTCCCTCTTTTGATATGTATTAATTCACTCTTTCTGTGCACCATATATATATGCAAGTGCGATACATATTTATGACTACTTCTGACTCTAACAACCTGCAAAAGCATGCTAAGAAATCTAATAAAATAATAATTAAGTGCTATAAAAAAGAGTGGTATTTTATTGTAAGGCGCCATGTAAGCAATTCACTATCTTCTTGAGACAGCAAATTCATACTATTAAACCAGGCTTAAAGTTAAATATTGTTTCTTTGTTCAAGGCTACCCCACATAGCATCCTATCTAAATTCAAAATAAAACAGAACAGCTTAATCATCAAAACTGAAGTGAAAGCTATGCAGTATATGTCTTACTGCTCTTGAAAATGGACACTTCGATTTTTTTTCAGACTTTTTCCCAGACTCTTTTCCAGTGCTTTGAAGTCTTACATAGCTTTCAAGTGCCAAAATACATGCTCTTGAGAGATGTCAGCGGCCTGCTTGTAAAAGATAAGGTAGGAGAGGCTGACACAGTCGATGTATTTTGTTTACAGAAATTTTGCCTCAGTGATCAATAACTATATGTAACAGAAAGATGGTTTCATTCTCCCTTTGACAAGGTGCTAGCTATACTGCCTAAGGACTTTTTTTCACTGTCAAGTATGTTTTATTCTAATATCTATAGCCAGGTTAGCGGCAACATAATGTTTTCTACTCAGAGGTACCAGCTATGCTTTCACATTTGATATGTATTTATTCTATCAAAATGTTTATATTTTAATACACTGTACTGCCTGGCTTTAAATCACCATCAGCAAAGTAAACCTGCCGAGTAACAAGCTCAGGCCCGCAAAGGACATTTCAGGCAGTGGAGGGTTTTACGGCAGAATTTACTTTTTTAGAACTCAATCTTCACGACAGAACATCAAACATCGTGGCAAAGGTTACTATTCTCAAAGTATTTAGTAAATACAGCTGCTTGTGGAAGCTAGAGGTAAGACAAGCAGTATTTCTGAAAGGTGCACATTCCATCTCTATTTAGATCAAAACAAGAAGGTATGAACATGTTTGGGGCATGACTTAAAAAAGCCCACACTTACCTGTTTGGCAGGCAAATGAGCAATCTGTATGTCAGGAAAATTTGTTTTGGATTTAAGACTTTTAAAATACTAATCTGTGCTTATTTTCCTTTTGTAAAAGCGGTTCATCTTCCAGATTTTCATAACTAAGGTTCTGGACTCATGACTAAACATTACCTTCTTACCTTGCCTCAACTATTCGCATGCTAACAGCTGAGCTGCCATAACTGACCAGGTATGCATGCGTTTGTCCTGCCCTGGTTGTGACCAGGACCAACACATTAACTCAGCGTTGAGGCATGCTAAAAGCATGATAGCGAACAGGAAGACTGTTTCATTTGTTCAGCAGCTCTAATTCAGTTCCATTCAGCCATGTGTCCGTACCTTTAAAATATGTCTGTGCTGCAGACTACCAAACATGGAGGTGTATTTTTGGTAGTGGTAAGTAATTTCATGCAGAAAAAGCCAAGTAGGTGAGAGTTTTCATGAAAAGGAATAATTCTAGAGAAATAATAGGTTGTTAAACTGAAATGGGAATACAGATGAAAGCTGAATTTCAGGATTTAGATTTAATGTAAAGTCCTGGGTTGTTTTTTAATTTTGGTCCATTAGGACAAAAGTCTTAGAACCTGATCTACTGATGTTTTAGCTAAGAAAACAGAGCTAAAAAAAAAACCTGTCAGAAATGGTAATTATGGCTATACAGACATGCCTTTAACCAAATGAGTTCAAATCTTTCTTTCATGTGGGATCAAGTAACAAACAACCCATTTATCGCTGTCCAGATCCTAACATTAACTCCTTATTTTCTTTTCTGTTTCTTTCCCCATTGTAAATTAATGGCACTTTTTTCTTAAATACAGACTATATAAAATATATATATATAATTTTAAAATAAGAAGCCATTAAAAAGGGAAGAATTTACAACGTAGTTGTTTCTACTTTCATTCCAGTAGTGTAAAACTGTGTCATTTCCAAACACTGTAACTTACTGCCTGGATAAAATGGACTTTGGGATGTAGGGACCAGAACTTATAAGTATTTTTAAGTACTGCATGGGCCAGCACTGGAGCAAGAGGACAGAGAAGAATATTATTTATACATACTTTAATTCAGTCTCCTGTGTTAAACCAATGTTTTAGGGATGAACTATTATCAAGATGTAGCTCACCAGTTAGAAGAAACAGATTAATCCCCAGTCCAGAACCAGTGGAAGACTGAACTGCCATGAAAATGGTCTTATCCTGTGATTTTTTTTGCTCCTTTTTTCCATTTGTTTATCCAGGCCCTTCTGCTTCTCTGGTCAAGAAGCCCACCAGAAACAGACCCAAAGTTTCAGCTTTAGTTACTTAAGAAGAGCAAACTTCTGGAAAAGAGCCAGGAATTTCAGTTCACTTAAAATTTTGATAACATTTTAAGGTATTAAGGTATGTGGAGATTTGGAGAGAGGCAAAGAACATGGATGTCGCAACCTCTCAGGTTTTGCAAGATTTTCTTTCGGAAGAGTAAAAAAAATCTTGCTGATATTTTTGCAGCATCTGCAGTGAAAAAAGGATTTCAGTTTTGATTATGACTCAGAAGGAACATCAGAAACCTTGAGCTGGAATTTCTTCTGTTTGCCAGGGCTTCACAAAGGTAAGGAAGTGAGATGCATGGGAAGAAGCTGCTTTGTGGTTTTGTTTTTTCCTCATGGAACATAACAGAAGGAAATGTCAGGGCTCGCAAAAGGAAGTTAATAGCCAGGTGCTAAAAAAATCAATTAAATAATTAGAATTTGGATTGGGCAATTACAGTATTGAGAGTGCGCGTATGTGTGTGCACGTATGGCTCTTTCATACATTGTTTGGCAAGTTTAGTGATTATTAAAAGGAACCCAAAGGCAATACAAGATTTAATACAAAAGAACACAAAACCTGATCAAATTATTTAGCAACTGCACAGCATGGTTTTCTTTAAAAACAAAGTTAACTCACCCTTTGAAAAAAATTACATTGCAGGGTGTTACACCTGATCTGTTTCCATTTTTATCTTGTTGACCAGGTAGTGTTAATATTACGTTTGATAAAAACAAGAAAATGTTTTCCAGGATTTTTTTTTATTAATTAATTCAGAAAATAATACCTGGAAGCCACATCAGCCTCATTTCTGCTTATAATTGTTTAGGTCTTAAAGATTTTCTAGAGATCTTAAGGGAGTTAAAACAGTCTACTCACATTTTCTCAATACGAGTATAATTCTTGGTTTTGGTTTATGGACTTAGATGATCTCCAGAGGTCCCTTCCAACCTTGACGATTCTGTGATTCTGTGATTGGAAAATCATTTTCATGCACTAAGAATGAAGAGGAGAAAGTGGGATTTTTTTCCAAGATGCACACAACTAGATATTTGCCCTGGGTAATGTTGTACATTTGAAGTGTATTCCCTAGAAGCTTCTGCAGTTTTGCTTGGGTATCTTCTCTAGGGTACACAGAGAAATGTGGAAAGATCTGTGCAAAATATCCTGAAACTTTTTGCAAAGGAGTCCTGATCACGGCAGTAGCTTTAAACCATTCTGCTATTATCTCTGAAGGAGACAATGTCATAGAAGCAGTCTAATTAGTTTAAGTTATCTGTTCAAAGTTTCTCATTATGGAACACAAGTACAGAGGTGATATGCAGGTAACTGTAAATCCATCAATCTAATATTTTCTTCCCACTAATATAGTAGTTGTAGTCAGCATGATCACTCTTTTACTTAGCTAGAAAAATTGTTTAACTTTTTATTAAAAGTATAAATACAAAGTAATATTAAAGTTATATATTGAAGTAAGAAAAATCTGCTTTAAAAATTTCATAAGGGACAAATGGAAATTACTAGAAAATTCTGTCCAACACACCTAGCTGAAAAGACATGACTGCTTGGCTGAAAACAGGTCATGTGATGAGAAAAAATGCACTACTTTTACTGGTGTGTGTGTATTTCTGAACACTCTGGAAAATACAAACAATCTTTCCAAAATCCCATAGCCTTAAACTTGACAGAAACCTTCTTACCTTCCTGACTTTTGCTGCTTTACTTACTTCTCACTCTTCACACCAAATGTATCAAAGAACTAAAAGCAGGTGTTCAGAGGAAGAAATTAAGGTTACAGGTATAATTTTACTTCAGATACTTCTCAACCTTTATATTTTACAGTTTTCATATCTGTTTACCAGAGATTTTTTTTCCTTAGACTAATTTGCTAGGTTGAGAGTGGTTTTTGTTTTGTTTTCTTCTGCTGCTACAAGTTACCTTAGGTAACTGCAGTGATTTAATGTGTGCAATGGAGGAGTAACTCTTACCTTGCTCTGCCTCTTGTTAGCCGTAGAAATATTCTCTGTGGGGGTGAAGCTAAGTGCCATTTCCCAAATAACAGAATGAGGTGGACTGGGCCCAAGAACATACTTCACCATTCAGACATCAATTTGGCAATACCTGAAAATATGGGAGATGGATCATATCAGTTGCTAACAGTCAATCTATGTATTCATGTGAATATGCAGCTGGAGTAATTTAGATAAAGACAATGCAATTAGCA
The DNA here is from genome assembly GCA_017639485.1 of Pluvialis apricaria. Taxonomy (NCBI): domain Eukaryota; kingdom Metazoa; phylum Chordata; class Aves; order Charadriiformes; family Charadriidae; genus Pluvialis; species Pluvialis apricaria. Next base: position 176,264,456 of record CM030007.1, read on the forward strand.
GAGCTGGAATTTGGATAGAACAATGGAGCTATCCCTCTTCCTCTTGAAAATATCATCAAGACTATTTTTAATCACCACAAGCAATGAATATCTTGATTATACTCTTCTGCCAAAAACTTCAACATCATGGGTCATTATGCAGGAACATTAATTTAATTAATACTGACTCACAGTGAAGAATATCATCTATTAAAATGCCAACATCACTTGTTTTAGAATATGAAAATATCCTATTTGATCTAAATATGTTTTGTACAACTGATGCTCGAGGACTCTGTTCTGTGATGTCATTTTTTATATGCCTGTAGAAAATAGAAGTCTTCTGTTAAAGGGCAACTTATGGTTTCTGCCCTAACACTCATATTTAAAGAAAAAAAATTTTACAAATCCACGTAAAATAAAAAGTATCTAACATTTGCCCTTAATTTCAGGGCAGGAACACTATCCTACTGCTCCCCTAACCAATAAATTACCCTTTTCATCGACTGTTGATTCACTTCATTCAAAGCAGAATAATTTCCAAAACAAGTTATTCCTTTCAAAGAAAAAAAAAATCACTTTAGACCTGCCTGATCACATGAACGTATCCTGTCAACATCTCTGCAATAAGATCCAGTGGGATGGATGATGTCCAAAGAATACTAATCAGGTTTCTGTATAAACAAGGTGCATTCTGCACTTAAGTTTCTGGAATATCATTGTCCAAAAATTTTGCTAAAGCACTAAGTGCCTTAAAAAAAGTCCTTCTGCACAACAGCAAGAACTATCAAAGTGCTCGTGGTGAAAGATAAGATTGCACTTTAACTTTCATGACGGGTTTTTGCAAGTACCAATTCTGTCAATGTTATCAAGCAATTGCTCAAGTTTGTGCAACTTCAGTGTTTCCACAGTCAGGGCCTCTGCCTGGGATTCTGCCCATCTAATATTTTAGTAGTGAAGGTTATACGTGCATGTGGGTGGTTGTGGGGCAGAGGGAGAAACACCTCTGTGGTCTGTGTGTTGCTATTTAGAATGTCAAGGTGGAGTCCAATAATGAAGGGCTACACGCGTAACTCTTGCTCATCTCACTTCTCTAAAGTGTAAAACAGAGGATGCTAAACACATTTACAGCACAGCCCACTCGCTGGATTGCTGAATACCTAAGCTCAAACCAGCACTAGCAAATGCAGTAAATTCCTCTGAAACAACACTTTGGTGTACAGATTCAGCAGCAGGAGGTCCAGTGAGTCCAGTCTGACCTCTGAGCCCTCAGAGTCCAAGAGACATGAAGTCCAAGGCATACAAATTACAGATCAAAGTAGACCTGTGAAATTTCAAGGCTTTCCTTGTTTAAATATTGACCTAGAGAAACAGACGGATGTTGGAGGATGTTTGGTTTGCATTTCACCTGATTACTTTTCAAGCTATCAATTAGAGCCTGCAAAGGGAACAAGTTTTCTGCAAAACAGTTTGAGGCTGCCGTGTTTCAGGAAGCACAGAGCAGAACGGGAAAGGGCAACAGTCCCACTTTCTCTGTCCACACACAAACTAAATGCTGTATGGATTCCTGGTCAGGGAAGGGCAAACCGAAAGACCTCCAAATCCTGGAACCCTCCTCCAGGAGCTCTTAACCCTGAAATTTCTCTATCCCCCCACACTTAAAATTTAATTCCAGGTTCTGATCTCCTTGTTAATTCTTTCTAGTAGTAGTCTAGTAGTTCTAGTAGTAGTACCAGTAGACTGGTAGGGAAGGAGAGAGGGAACCTGAAGGTCTTTGGGATCATCTCCTTTTGTGAGAAAGGAGATTGTCCTCTATCACCTATCCCCCATTTTTTCTCCATGAGCCCCCTCTCCCATCCACTGTTCCTGGTTTCTCAGTTCTTACAAATGATCCAAGACCCTGTCTCTTTCTCCTCATGGATGACTCCTTACCCCTGAGTGGTTTAGAATGACTCTAGAAAATCTCTGACTTTACTGTGTCTTCAAAGCACCACACCACTGGACCCCTGCTATAACAAAGATAACCATGCCCTCACCCCTCCAAACACCCATCCTACCACTAATTCCAAGGCTGAAAATGCCTCACCCTGCCACAACTCCCCAGTTTTCTCTATCAACAGTCCACCAAATAATCCTTGTCTGCTTGAAGTTTCTCATTCCAAACCTAGGGCTATTCAAAGCCTTACATAAGCCACGTAAAATTAAGTGCAATCCTGAGCTTTCTGTTTCAAAGAACATGCTCAAGCAGCAATTTCTTATCTGTTTCCTTCAAATTCAGTCTGTCACACCACTGAATTCCCTGATCAAAGTTGCTGTGAATGCCTAACTCATCTGTCAACCACTGAATCTTCCATTTGGCTCAAAATCCTCTAAAGCCTCCTGAACCGTCCCTACAGAGGTTATTGTTCACTAAATCCCTATTCTCACCCAACTGTTCACGTAGAATTAAGGTTGCCAACCCTATTTCTCCTAGGGAATTAAAAAATCCGGATATAAAAATCCAATAGGGTAGGACCCCATAAAAGAGAAGGGACTGTAAAGAACACACCTGAAAAAAAAACCATAATGGTCCTATTTTGCCTGCTTAGTCACTAGGGAAGAAATTAGATGCTAGGATGCAAGGTGCACAGGCTCAAAATGTAGAGGTTTCTCTTCTCTTCCAGTAACATGGGAAACAGGCTCCAGGCAATCACAGCTGTGAGAAGTCTCTCGCTTTGTGTCTGACATATTAATTTTGTCTCCATCTCAGGTTGCCTGCTGCAGGACCTGCAACTCACAAACTGGGCAGCTTTTCCTTTTGCCCTGTTCAGCCTGACAATTACTTGCACATGACCTGTGGACTCTAGCAGGGAGAAAGACCAGGAGAAAGGTCTAGCAGGAGAAAGACCTCGCTGTAGCAGGTGCTCTCAGCGCGCAATCTATCGCACAAACCCCTGCAGCCTTCCTATCTGTCACCTGGTGGGCAGGGACAGACGGTGGCGAGGTTTGACCCAGGGTAGACTGTCTCACACACTGGAACAGAGGGAAGCTGGCAGGTTTTCACAAAACCCTGAGTGATTTCAGGCCACAAATGCTACTGACTTTCAAATAGACCCGCACCTTAGCAATATCCAATAACACTTTCCAGCTGCTTGCCTCAGGGGAAAACGTAAGTACCCACCATTTTTCCACATATGCTCTAATTGCCATGACAGGAGATCTCACAGTGGGGCTGCAATTCTGCCCCAGCCTACTCCAGCCACATTTGCCAGCAGACCAGCCGAGGGACAACATTCATAGGTGCACGGCACAGAGCACTGTCTTGGTACCAGGAGGTACCAGGATCATTTCTAGCTCAATTTGTCACTCTGCACCAAATAGCGTTGGATAGGTATTTACTGTGGAACTGTGTTGAACAAAATTTTGTGCCAGTGAGGAGAAATGGGGAAGTCAGGAGTCTTGAACTGATAGGAATGCCCTCGCAGGAAAGCCACCACTAACCATCACTAAAGATTGTTCATCTTTCACCTGCTGCGTCTCACTCAGGTACAATTTAAATAGGTACCTGCATGCAAATATTCTGGATTAAAACTCCATTTCTTATACATCTCAGTAAGATTAACTGGAGAAGAGGTTTAATTTCAGAGTCTTTATCAGTAGCTACTCCAGAACAGCCATTGTGCTTTGGCCAAGGACCCTCTAAATCTACATTGTCTTGCAGCAACACTAGAAATCTGGAAATAAAAGTCTGTTGAAGAGTCCAGATACGTTGTACATGTGGCAATTTGCATCTGCATATCATTGGGTCAATCTTATTTTTAAATGGCAAATAGATGGTATTGAAAATATTTTTGTTCAGCTGCAAGCTTTGCTCCCATTGGTTTAACAAATACTTTTCTGGCAATGTGTTATTGGCCCAGGGTTATGGAACCTTCTCACGCAGGCCCGTGCAGTACCACGTGTGTGGTAGTGCCAAGGTGATAGCACCTTGCATTAACAGAGACTTCAACAGACTTTTTGGGAAAGAGCTTTACTTTTTTAAGCTTTATCAGAAATGAAATGAAAATAAACCACTTATCATGTCATTGACTTTATTGCAGTATAACTGCGAGCGACATTTACATTTTTCTCAAGACTATCTCCACAGAATTGACAAGAAGTTGTTTTCCCATCAAAAACTCCATCAAAACCACACCATAATACTACTAGAGAATTGTTTTAAAGTTACTAAGATACTGTCACAGGAATATTCATTAACATGACAAAATTTCTTTTAAAGTTGTCATAAATGTTCTTTGTTAGAAATTTAATACTAATATCTGCCAAATACATGTCTCGCTGCAGCAGAACACCACTACTTAAGACAATATTCATGTGCACACTTTTAGAAGATCCTGTACGCATCAGCTGGGCATTCTTAAGTGATTTCATACATGATATTTTGAACAGTCAAGAATAAGATGTGCTTCTGTGATCTCCTGAATTCGATTTTCAACACCTTAAATGAAAGAATGTGTTGCCTCAGTTAAAAATTTATTTGGATTAAGGAAAAGTGGTTTTAAATGCAATAGTTATTCCACTTTGAAATGCATTTCATTTTCAACATAATTAACTTTGCAAATGTGTTATCATGTGGAATTATTTTGGAATAGCTAATTTCTTCTGTTATCAAGATCTGATGAAGTTTCACAGCTTCCATAAACCACAGGAAGTATTATCACCTTTGCACAGATGGTGACTTTGAAGTAAAATGCCAAGGGAAAATAAAATAATTGACATGACTTGAATTAGTCCTCCAGACACTTGCACATAGACTTGTGATCAGCTATCCCACTTCTCTCCCTTATAGGTATATAGTCTTCCACAAGTGCTGAAACAACAAAACCATGTGGTTGAAATTAAAAGATTTGCTATCTGTAGAGAATTGTCATATGGTTATATCAAAATAAAATATAACAAAGTTATTTATTAGTGATTTGTAACTAAAAAGGGTTGTCTATTTTAAATAATTGTTGTTTACAAGCAGAAAATTCAACAAAGCATAAAGATTCTGATTTGAATAGGCAATCCCAGTCATATACATTTCTGAGACAACAAACCAATAACGGCTGTTAACAAACGTAGGTACATATTCTTACTACTTAAAAAATTAATAATCATGCCATAATCATGCTGTAAGGTAAACAGCTTCTCATCTGTGCTTTTTCACTTATAACAATATTTTGTGTCTCTTTTTTGTTGACCTTATCTACATACAAAGAGTATTCATAAATTATTAATATTGCAAATACTTTCCACATAGCAGGCTGCAGTAGTATATTAAATAAATAAAACCACACTCACACAACTAGAGGTTAACTTAGGTCAATGAATATTAGAATAAACTAAGAGATTTAGTTTAAACAAATAACATTATTAGAAGAAAACTTTATTACATACTAATCTCTCACTAGGATTAACAATTTAATATCCATTTTATTTTCATAACTGAACAAATCCTTAATCCAAATTTCAGAAAATTACCACAACTTTCTTAAACCCCATTGACATTAAAATTGTTCTTCTGCTTTTAGTTACAATTAAATATAAATGTTGTTGTCCTCCTAACAATTACTCAGAGCACTTGAGCAAGATCAACTCCATCACAGCAGACACTACAGCAATTTCACTGGTACCATGCAGAACTCCAGCTGCTAAATCTCAAATTCTTTAAAACAGGGAATAACAAACATAATTTGCATAATAAAATCCTTTTGTGTTCATTGAGATTGCTCATACCATTAAGTGATTTGATGGGTGAATAAAGAGTCGAAAATCTGGCCTTGAGAAAAAAAGCCTCATTAAGGCTTATTTCTCCTTTCTGAACAGGGAATGGATGTGAAAATATAATGAAGTATCTCTTTCAATTGTGGAGCAGCAGTACATACACACAAACAAACATTAACTTCCCTATCTGCACAAACTGCAAGACATTCACACCTACTGTGGGAATGAATCCTTTGCAGCTCATTCTGGAGAGAAGATGGAGATGGTGCTCGTTCCTGTCTTGAAATTGTATTATCGGAAGGATGGTAAATAATATTAAAACATGTGAATGGAGTCACTGATTATATATTTGTATCTTGTTTCCTTGGGGAACTGAGGGGTTGAAGGTACTCTTTGGCACCAGCTATTAGTGGTCTAACCTTTCACCTCTGAAGACATGAATTCAAGTCATGCTAAGAGTCGTTTTTGTCCCTGTGCCCAAGGACACAGTTTGGTATGCATATTTTTAAAACTCGTTTAGAGCAGGACAAGGTATGCAAACCTTGCCCTGAGGAAATCAATGGCAGTTCTCCTTTTGGCTTCCACCAGCCAGGCTTTCCCCTAAGGCCAAGAATATAAAAATGTCACGAGAGATCTGCCTAAACTTCAGCTTCCTCTTTGGCTCTGTTGCATCTTGGCAACATTTCCGTTTTTCTTGGCCAGCTCTCCAAAATTCCGGTAAAGAGAGGACAAAAAAAACCAAAACAAAATTTTGTCTTGCCTCTTGACTATTCCAGGATGCTGTTTTCCCTTTTAATTGCATCTGATTTGGGCTATTCTGTCTTGCACCAGCCAGAATAGTCCCTTTGGGACATTATCCTGGCTCAAGAGCCCAAAATATTTTGGGCTCCTTTCCCTTCTGGCCTGGCAAATCCTCTACACCAAAGGGCCAGCAGTAAGTGGTCTACATCCAGTAATACCATTGTTATGCCACCCAGAGGCTTACCAAATTAGAGAGAATATTTGTACAGGAACATAGAAATGACTACACAAGATATATGGTCCTGCTAACTAGGGCCATATTGTACCTCTCACAATTGCAAAAGAATACATCAGAAACATTGTCAAATAATCTCTGGATTCATTCTTCTCACTACATCTCAACCTAGTTATTGGCACTTAGCTGTGCTCTTCAAATGAAAGTAAAATCAAATATCTGTGCACTTTATCACATCCCATCTTATTAACCTGTTATTGAAAGTATATAATGCTTACCTTTTAATTTCTCTCCCCCACACCCAGGGCTATGCATATCTTTTCATGGCTTGTCTAAACTATGCTAAAATTGTGTGTTATGCAAAAGGCCTTGAGCTCAGCCTGCGCAGACTGGTATGCTAATGCAGCTGAGCCCAGCGTCATGCTGAGATATTAGGTCACTCCTAGAAACAGTGCAACTGCATCGGTGACACATTACATCTAAGCCAGTAAGCTCCACTCCTCAGGTCGGACAAAGCACAACCTTGACATAACTGCTGCCACAAGCAGTGACTCATGCTATTTACATGTCTCCATAAACAGTTGTTATTTTTCATTATAAAATCTTATCAACTTCTAAAGACTTTACTTGATTTACATGGGGTTTGCTTGGTTTTATTAAACCACTCCTTTCACTGAAGTCTCCTTTTATAGCGTATTTTCTGCTTGTGTCACTTGCTGTCCTTCAGATGTTGAACTTTATTATGGTGTTTAGTTACTGCTGTGACTTGAATGAGCTTTCTGGTGAGTTACTTCAGACTAAGCAAGTATAGCCACTGTTGCCATTCTCTGCAAATATCTATTCTAAGTAGCAGCCTCTTAAAGTGTCAAGAGATAATTTTCACAAATGCTGTACATTTTTACATGTGGGTAGCTGAAGTTCCCTGTTTTTAGGCTTGTTAGATTTTCACAGCCTCTCTGATCACACTTACTGCTGAGCACTTAAATTCTCACCACCACCACCCGCCACTGCCCACCATTTATTTTATTTTTTTTTAAATCCAGAGGCTGGTAATAAAACCTTACCAACAGAGACTATTACAGCTTGGGATTTCTAGTCAAATAGATAAAACTTTGATAAAATAAGGGAAATAAAGTGGAGAAAAAAAGTATTGGGGAAGGAGATTTACATGATTCAAATAAATTTAGCAGTGTAGCTAGATCCGTGTTATCAGGAATAGTGGTGGAGCATCAGGTACCAAGCAGGGAGCAGTTACAGCTGAGCAGACATTCATTTGTGCTCACTCAGGGCTTACATGCTCTTTGGAGTGGGACATACCTGGAGAGGACTAGAGCAGAGCAGAGGGATTTGGAAACACAGGCTTGGCCAGGAACATTTATTCTCACTCTTAATCCTTTGATGCTTCTATCCTAGAACAGATCCCACAGAAGAAGACCGAGAAGTCAAGCAATTTTTGTAATTAAGATAGTACTTTTGTTCTAAATACAGAGGGAGGAAACATTTCTAAAGAGACTACAGAAGAAATGGCAGCCAGCTCTCAACCCATGCATATTTAAGGGCTAATCTCAAATTAGCGAAGCTTAAAAGCTAATTTTATCTCAGATAAAAAATGAAAATTCAAACCAATCATGGATGTCAAACTTAGATTTGATCTTATAAAAAAACCCTAAAAATAATGTAAATCATTACTAACTGATCAGCACAGGCTGTGGGGAAAATGTATAAAGAAGCTGTACTTTCACGGGAGAAATTCTGTTCTTATTTATACATGGTTGATGCCATTTATCCAGGAAGAATTGTATTTAAAGCTTTTAGAAATAAATAGAACTGTAAGTGGATATGTATGAAACTGCGGGAGTGACTGATCTACAGACGGCAGTGAATTTTTTCTGCTTGAAGAATTTAGCATGCCAAACTGAGTAACCATTCTGGAAAATTGAGAGTCTGTTTGTTATTTGCTTACTTCTACAAGCATTACTTCTATTCAACTTGTTCTCAAAGAGCTGTCAGTGTTATTTTTTTCTTTTTTCACAGGAAACTACAAGGATTCCTCTTCTGAACTTCTCTTCCTCTTAAAAGCAGATTTGTATTGCCAGGCACACATCATGCTCTGAACTTGGTTTCATTCCCTGAAGGATTTGGTTCTATGGTCTACAAGAAGCACTAATGACTGACTGAAGGGGAATTCTCTGCTGCTGGTAGATTCTCCTACCTCTGCACAAAGCTGATACTGTTTCCAGAGTCAATGAAAGGTGCAGTGCTGTGTGATTTCAATTCATCTTCACCACAGTATGCAGCCAGTGACAAGATAAAGATACACTCTTGGAACCAGAGCAGGATTTCAGAGGGAAAACTCTACCCTTGTTGAGCATGCAGTTGGTATGATTTGTAATAAAGAACACAACAGTACTCTTTCTTTGCATAAATAATTTAAATGCAGCAACTACTGTAGCAGCCACACAGAATATAAATTGCTAATTCCAGAGACTAAATCCCCTGATTTCAATATCAAACGGTTAAGAGTATAAACTCTTGTCAGACCACAGCCAGTGCTTACATGGCAGAACTCAGAGAAACTAATAGCCCTTCTGTATTCAAATGGTAATTACAAGAAGTAGAAACCCAACCCCACCTTAAATCTTTAGCTATACATGTTCACTTTTCTCATAAACAAATAAAACAGCACCGTTTTTAAAAGAGCACTTTTGACGTGCCTGTACAGCTAGATCTAACTATTTTGCATACACATTGTGAAACGTCCCTCCACACTCTGCCAAATCTATTCTCTTGAGCAGACAGGTCACTGTGGTTTACAAGAGTCCACTTCCCCTGGAGACATACTCCTGCCTGCTCACAAGGACTGCAGATTGTTTGCCTTCATATGCATCTGACATAGTAAGGAAAGCCAGGACATGAAAAAAAAAAATCCACAGCAAAACTATACGGTACTAGAGGTGTAAAGAAATCTGGAAGTCCAGTGTTGTGGATAATTTGAAAAATGCTAAGCATTCCTGAAAATTGCGGATGCCAATGGAAGTACCAGCCCTGTTTCTTTTATCATGCATAGTAAATGTTGATTTTTTTTTTTAAGATCAGTTCCTTTTAGAGAAATACTTCTGAAAGCACACTGTGTCTGTCTACTCAGTTGTTTATCTTTCCATCCCCAGGTGAGAACTGCCATGTGATTTTCAGTCAAATTCAGCAGAACAGGCTTGATTAGCTCCACTCACCATCCTATCCATTCTTTTTTTTTTTTTTTTCATGCCAGTTAGGAAAACTCACAAAGTCCCACCAAGACATCATTCCAATATTAACCACTTACATACCCAAAGGGTTCTCTTTGAAAAAGTCTTTTCATCTAATGATTGGTCTTACCTATACTGGACACAGCCTATAAGGGGAAAAAAAAACCCACCAACAAACAAGCACACAAAAAACCTCCAGTTTTAAGCAATATTACTTCCCCTTTTAAACTACTCCTTTCTAAGACTCTGGAAGGAATGTTTTTGCCATTCAGACACATGAGAATGCTGAGAAAGACTTTTCTTGGATCTAATTAAATCTGTTTTTCACTGGAAATCCAAGTAACTTCATATATTTGTATTAACATCAAGAATGAGATGTAGGAATATTTTGCATTCTCAGTAGGCACAGATTTTACTCTAAATCTTATAATTCATAGCAATATTTACAAGAGACTGCTTCATTGGGGATACTTCCACAGATGATTATACAACTGTTTGTAAATAAGAAGCACCTGAAAACCTTACTCCTGAATATTCCTGAAGACAGGTTAGCAAGGACCAAAAGTTGTTGAAGTTCACAGACACGAAGGCCTTGATTGCTTTCCTTTTGAAAAAAGGCAATAATTCTATTCACTTAAAATTCACCTAAAAATTTTTGGGGTTTGTGGTTTTGTTATGTTTTTTTTTCTCCCCTAAAGGATCTGATTTTTATGATTAGGAAAAAACAATCACTTTTGCATATCTATCTTTACTTGACACTTGGCACTGAGAGATGGATGGCAGCATTGACATAGATTTGAGGAATCATGAACACTAGCTAGTGACAAAGTTCTCAGTTACGTAATAGCTTCTCAACAATGGTCTATGGGAAATATAAATAGCTATAGCAAGACAATATATTACACTGGAAGACGTAGTCTTTTCCAGTTTAAGGAGTTTAATAGGCTTAAATAGTGTCTCCGTTTTACTACTTATTATACAAACTCCACTGTCCCTGAGCAGGGAAATGTTTTTGGACCATACAAACTGATAAAATTATTTTCCAGCTGGCAAATTAAGTCATCAAAAATAGAAGTGTCCCTAATACATCTACATGACATTCCGGGGAAAACATGAAAGAAGCAGCTTTTCTTAATGGTAAGTGGGTGCAGACTGTTTACACTGGATTAAGTCATCTTCGTTCACAGAATGATAAACATTCCTTGACCACTTTGGCTCTTGCATTTGGAAGTTAGTAATGTGTGCAGCTTCCCTCTACCCCAAATGTATTTGGTCACTTTACAGCTGTACAACATTTTTATATTCTTTTATACCGTTCTGTTTCAAAAACAGCTAAAGAGAAGATCGAACAAGGAAAAAGATTCTCTGCTGAGAAAACCCCCAAACCAAAGCAGAAAAGGCCATGGTATTAAACAGCAGCTTCTGTTATATCCATTTGTACTGACTGTTTCTTTCATGCATGTCTAGAGCTTACACTGCATGTCTTTTTAACTGTTTTTGTTACTAATACATGTTTTTCAACTACATTAAAAACTATTACTCTTGCGAGTTAAAACAAGTGAAGCTGATATTTATCCCTGTGATGGGAATTCCATAGTTACTCCAAAGGTATATTCCCCTTATTTCCATGTTTTTCCTTGCCTCGTCTTTCTTCCTATTTCTGTAACAAGATATATAGGGTATATATTTCTGTGCTGTTGCATTCGTGATATCTGCAAATGCTCGTTTATGTGTACTAAGTGCTTGGAAAATAAGATCTACATTCATATACAGTCATTTATTGGTTTCCAGCTAAAATTAAGTCTGTCAGTTTTACTGCCTGTTAATAGGAAAAGATAATAGAAACAAACCAGGAAATATTATATCGTCTGCTCTTGACAGATGTTTTAGCATATTTTAACAATCTGAGTTGATACTTCTTTTTCGTTTACTTTAAGTAATGAAAACAGCTGAAATATTAATACTGAAAGTTCTTATACAGTGGGTTTTTCGCTCCAAATCCCTCAAAACCAGCGAAATTCTTAAGTGGAGGAGAGTGTAGAAACTGTCCAAGTGACTGCAGGAAAGAGGTAAATAAAAGTAGGAACCTGTTGCATTAAATGATGCACCCAAGATTTATTTACATGGGCAGATGAGGAAGGTAAGGAAGTGAAGATGACAGACAAGGAAAAAAAAAATGCATAAAAAGAATATCCAAAATGAGGATGTCATAAGAAACACATTTTGGAAGAAGCAGTCATCAGAGCATGGGTAGTTATGGACTCCATTTGCTGGTTTTCAGAAAAAAAAAAGAGGCTACAAGAAATCCCAATATCATGGATAATATAGAGCATGAAATATACAGGGTTTTTTTAACACCTAAACAACTTGGAAAATAAGTCTTTTATGCATAAAAGGTCTTATTATTTTAGTTGCAGTCAGTAAAGTATATTCAAAGGTATTGTAGACTTTTTTGGTAAACATCATCATCAACAACAAATTGCTAGCAGCTCCCTGCTGTGCACCAACTACATGATTTGAAAGACTCCCCATACCTTTAGCAATACACAAGAACTTTTGGAAGCTGCCTAACTTAAATTATTAGAAATTAAATAAATTCCAAAAATTGAGGTTTTTGTCCTTCCTGTTGGCGTTATTTTTTGTGTGTCTGTCTGCTTTATGGAAGATCATTTCAACTCTGTTCTGGCAAACGAGGTAATATATTGCTTGGAAGTAGCTTGCATGCATCTATCATTTTTGGAAACCCACATGTATTAATCTCAAAACATGGGAACAGGCTGACCAAAAAGTTTGAGATTCTAAAACTGCTATGGATATACAAGGGGATTTTTTCACTAGAATAGTTAAGGAATTTTAGAGGTGCTTCCACCAATCTCCTTCGCAATATTCCAGCGATATAAAATGAATTGTAGGCACCTGGCTAAGTAATCCAGCACCTACAGTCATGGCTTAGCAGCATGAGCACATATTCTGTTACAGTCTGGTATTTCTTGTTTTCACCTGACAGTTGACTAAACTGATTTCAGTGGAGTTTTTCCTGATCTGATATGAATATTAAGAAGGAAGGAACAACTCCTTCGATTCTCATCCTTTCTTCTTTCAAAAATTTTAACTCAAAAGCACTATTGCAAACTCGTACTGAAAATATTGTGAGGGCATTTTGAACCTATCAGCCTGTTGCCAACCTGAAGGATTAGGAAAGAAACTTTGCTACTAGGGGACAATTATAGGGACACCTGAAGTAACCTAATACCTAATTATTACTATTAGCATAGTATGATTTTCTTGGTCTTTTTCTAAGATTTACTCAAGCTTAGAGCAGAGAAATACTGAAACGTTACTATCATAGTGTGTGAAGAGCATTATATCCTAGATGTGTCCTGGCTGGATCCGTATTTCCAAAACTGCTTATATTAGATTTGTGCACCCAAAAGTACAAATTAAGCCCTGATACTAGGTCATATTTTCATAGTACCAACCAGAGGATATTCTGTAGAGTATCTCATCCAGAATAGAGTCGAATAGACAGACAATACCACTCTAACATAAAAGCTGATTTGTCAAAAAAAATGAAGAAATTAGGTCCACCAGAAGGAGTTTATTGTACATTAGCATTTTGAGTTGTGCATATTTGGTCCCATGTTAGTTGTCCCAAAGCTAGATTTACCATATTGCTGAAGCAGGGATTTAGAGGTTGCATCAAACATAACCTCGCTTCCACATGAGATGGCCATCAAGGAAGGATATGCAGGAGAAGCAACCAGTTCTCTCTCAGCTTCTGTAATGCTTGTACTAAATGGAAACCAGGACATAATTCTTTTTCAAGTGAAACTTCTCAAGCCTGGACACCTCAAGGTACATTTTTTGAAAAAGACTATTGTGACTTCCTAGAATTGCCCTTAAACATTGCAATATTAACCAATAATATAAATAATGGCAACCCTGACATAATCCAGCTTCCAGTTTTGTTGAATGACAACGTGGCTCAAGAACAACATCACAGCGTCTGCTGACAAATTCCTCAGGAGAAAACTCCTTCCAGATAGGGCATGCTCTTTTTAAAAAAATGATACAATAGGCATCTTTGTGGGGTAAGTGAGCCTGTTTACCTTCAGAAATTCATTTCTTGGCTAACTTCAGCCACATTTCAAGCGCTGAAGCTGTTCCAGCAATGGCTTCCTAGAATGTTTGAAATAATTTGACTTTAATTCGAGGCAGAACATTAGCATCTTCAATGAACTCAAAAATTTTCATATAGCTCTCAGCTCTCAGGGAGCTAGTGTGCTTCACCGTATGTTTGTATCTTCTCTGGGGGCTTGATAATATCAGTAGCGACAGGACTCTGTGGTTCAGAAACCTCTCAGAAAAACTGGAGTCTACTTAATTTGCTCCCTAACACTGCTAGTTCCAGCTGGAGTCTCCAAAAATGAAGTTCATTATTAAGATCTTTAAAGAGCATAACAATCAGGATAAATGTCACATTCATTAATCACCTTCCTAAACAGGCAAAGCAAATAGCATGACTGTATTAACTCTGATTTCCTGAGAAAACTCCATGTATTATAAAGATCAACACCACGTCTGATAGTTTGCTAAACAAAAAAGAAATATACATTCACAAGAAATGCAGTGTGAGGCACAAGCAAGTTACTTGTTCATGCCTTTGATAACCCTGGTGAGTCAAATAATAACCAAAAAGGTAGAAAGGCAAATAACATTTTCTATTTCACATAAAATATTGAAAACATCTGTACTTGGAAAATTATGAAACTGGAATTGTGTGTGAGGTGTAAAATAAGAGATCGTCAGGATTTCAGACAAGTTTAACCAAGTAAACGCACCCAAAAATGATCAAGGAAACATAGGTTGCTCCATGCGTTTCAGGGAAGTATAAATAGGCAATGCTCTCAGCATAATCTGATCTTCAAAGTCGGTGAAATTGCTCGGGAAAGATGACTTGGCAGTAACCAGGCCCAGCCATTGGCATAGCAAAGAGATGGTTCTGATGTCCAGTTGATGCATACCTTTATATCGTTCTGGAATAGAAACCAGTCCTTTCCAGTGTGGCAAAAGAAGCAAACGAGTGTTAAGAAATAAGCATTAACTGGTACTTTCTAGAAGAGCCACAACAGTGAAGTTCTGATAACTGATATAAGAGAAGAACTGAAAAACAGAGTGCTTCACTGAAGCAGAGCAATAGCAACTCAACAGTCTTTGATTTGCTCACAAAGGAATTTCCTTCACTTCTCTGTTTTCCAAAACAAAAGTATCTTGCTTGAAACATATATCACATACTGAAGGTAGGAAGCTGAGATCCCTATATGGCAAACAGAAAAAAGGTGATCATCCCACTACTTTGAGTAGAAATTTGTAGCAGATTTTACCCTTCCACAAAGTCCGTGGAGAATGACTTCTTTGTCTAATCACCAACATTAAAAAGTACAAAAATTCCTCATTTCATTTATGGGAAAAGGGTTTGGATGTTGATGTCTTCAAATCAATTCTTCTGCCTGATGAGAAGAAAGACCTAAAGCTCTTGACACTGCCTACCTTCTAACACCTAAAGACATTTAGAAAAAGCAATTTCTACATGACAAATTGTGGCAGATCAATACAATCTGCTACATTTCACATCACTAATGAGAAAAATCTGAATGTTGATGTAAGAACTTTCTAAGTGTCACATTCAGTAGACCAAACTGACAGTAGATGCTTATCATATCTTTGCTTTGATTGACAGAAATATAGATCTTTGTGCACATGAGCATATACTGCACCTCCTGCACCCGTTCTGGTTCTAAAACAACAGGAAATAGGTAATGAATACATAGCAGAATTTGAATTTTCACCAGATTTTTTAGAAATTTCACACTCATATTGTCAAGCTTCAAATACTTTTAATGGCACACAAACCCACAAACAAATCTCAGTCACTCAAACTTTCTGTAATGTGAACTCTGAATGTGAACAACAGAAATAATCTCTCCTCCCTAAAAATAAAATCCATACATTATTATGTGGAGTACATTAGTTCAATTCAGTTAAGGGACAAGAAAAATGTTAGCAGAAAGACAGAGGGAGAGAGAGGAGGGATGCTCAAGGTATAAGTGACCAGAACATACTGGTCTCCATGAGTTTTTCAAGTGCTTGCATGGAATAATCATAGAATCACAGAATGGTTTAGGTTGGAAGGGACCTTGAAGATCATCGAGTTCCAACCCCCCTGCCACAGGCAGGGATACCTCTCACTAGACCAGGTTGCCCAAGGCCACGTCCAGCCTGGCCTTGAACACCTCCAGGGATGGGGCTTCAACAACCTCTCTGGGCAACCTGTTCCAGTGCCTCACCACCCTTAAAGTGAAAAACTTCTTCCTGATGTTTAATCTAAACCTGCCCTCTTCCAGCTTAAAGCCGTTCCCCCTCGTCCTATCACTACATGCCTTAGTAAAAAGTCCTTCCCCAAAATAATAAATAATAATAAATAATAAATAAATTAATATTAATTAAAAATTAATAATAAATTCTTGCACCCAGCATCAAAGCAATAATGTTAAGGTGGATAAATTAAAAGTATGTCAGATGTGATATGATGAAGTGGCAATTATTTGGCACAGGTAAATACAACCCTAGAAACCTTACTGTAAAGCAAATTAAAGAGTGCTGGTGTGACTGCTGGTGTCACTGTATTGACTCTGTTAACACTAATTCTTGCAATACAAATAAAGCAGCTCATATTACAGAAATTAAAGCAGTCAGGGTCCTGCATAGTATTCCTCAGGCCAATGCAACGTGATAAAGTAACCAGCAGACAAGAAATTATCAACACACATTGCTGTAAAAGAGCCTATGTTCGTAAAGAAAAAATGTTGTCTCTTAGTGTCTCAAATTTTCTCCTTGTCCAAGACTATCAAGTCAAAGCAAAGGGGGTTATGGCTGTGTTGTTTATGCAGGCTGCTTCACGCTAGGCTGCTTTCCATTGAATCAAAATTTTCCTCTTAACTGTTAAATGCTCATAAACAATGATGTGTTTCAGTGCTTTGACTGTACTCGTGGCTCATTTATCGTAGCAGAGAGGGTTGACTGAAGAATTCCAATCAAATGTCTGCCTGCTTTCTATGCTGAGTGAAAATCTAAAGTTGCAGTTATTTACTCAGCACTTTTGTGGCAAGCTTGTAAAATTGTCCAGGAAAGATGATGAGTGTGCAACTGAACATGACCACTGTCAGCTTAGTGGCATGGAAGAATATACCTACCCCCTTCCTTTCTCCTGGTGTGTGATATGCACAAGTGGGATTGTTTTTACTACTCCTGCTCTCTTTTGGCTTGCCTAACAGGGTTCGTAGTGCCGTCTTCTCTAAATACATTAAAACCTCATTTTGCAAGTTATTTCTTCTAAAAATAAACCAAAAATTATTTTCCTATTATTATTGCAAACTTCACCACTACAACCTCAGGGCTGTAAAAGAAGGACTTACTTACAGGACTTACAAAGCTGCAGCTGCTGAATCCAGTATTTTTTCTCCCATGATTTTCCTGGGTCATTTATCTTCTCATCCTCCTGCTATTGTTAAATCTTCTAAGACTAACCTGAAATTGTGCTGATCGCTGATATTTTTAATGTCCTTTTCAGTATTTTTTCCACACATTTCAATATATTAAGCTCTATTTCTTGTTTTTACTCTCTCCTTCCCTCTCTCTCTCTCTTCCTTCCCCATCCACCAGCCTCTCTCCCTCCCCACCCCACCCTCCTTATCATTTTTTAGGTAGAAGAAAGTATAATAAATACAATATATGAATTATATCTTTAAAATTCCCATGGGTGGCCTTCAGAGTACAAACAAATATTATTTTCTACTCTGCGCAAATAAACTTTCCATAGTGGAAACAGATCATTTATTTTCCTGGAGAAGTATTGATTTAAGCTGAAATAAGTTACAACAGTATTGGAAAAAGAAATACCATCTGGCTGAACTAACAGATGTATTCCTTGCCCAACTGAAAGTTTACAGAAGTATTTTTAACTCTTTCTCATCCACAGTGTTTTGTGACCTATGAAGCAAAGCAATTTTGAAATAAATGACTGATGATACTCTCTTGCCTGACAACATTCTCCTTTCTGCCCAGCTACATCCCATTTTTTGGACACAGTAAAAAAGGTTTCATTCTAGTAATACCACACTGAAAGCTCTGAGTTAGATGTTTAGTCCAGCATAGTTCTACTTAGACCTGGACCTTGGCCAGATAAAAAACAGAATTCAATTTGCTTCTTATAAGGGCAAGGAAAGATTTCAGAAATTCCTGATCTGCACTAAAACCCATATTTTCCCCATCTATAAATAGTCTGTAGACTGTCTTGTATGAAATCCAGGCTTTGGTCCTCAGTCGTAATTCAGCAACCATAATTCAATTGTTTGAATTGTCCTGCTTTCCATAAATAATTAAATCTTCTTTGGACTACAAAGAGTAAGACTAACGCAAGGATTTTAATCTAGGTCTCTCACATCCTGCCTAACCACTGGACTATTGAGGAATTTTCCTTGACAAGAAACTCCGGAGAGATTTTATTTTTTTTTCTTCAAACATACAATTCCAGTAAAAATATTAGTCTTGAAAAATTATCATTTTTTGAGAGAAAGCATTTGTTCAAAGATCCCTGACCAGCTTCTCTCAGAAAAGTGACTTTCTTCAACATCCATTATTTGCTGTTTTCAGTCCTAAGTGCTGTCCTAAACTGTACTGTGGGACCAGTGACCACCTGAGGGGCCAGAACCCTCTGCTGGTGGCAGCCCCGGTCTGAGAACATCTACCTTAGTGCCCCATGGAGAAGTCTGGGGCTGTAAACAAACAACATATTGGTTTAGATTTAGCAAGACTCTTTATTTTACCTAAGAAGTCACTCATTCGGGTCTGGAAGTTTGCTAGCTTTTTCTTTTCAGTATAGTTTTAAAACAAACGGGTCATTTACTGTTGAAATACCATTCTGAAGTGAAAAACGATTCTGAAGAAAACCCCAAAACAATTAATTTTAAAATTGACAAAATGAAACATTGTTATTTGTTATTTTTTCAGAGGTTTTTTGTTTGTTTTTTAATAATATTATTCATCAGATTAAGCATAAATTCTCAAAGTTTTTTCCTTTGACCAACATCTAGTTAATCATTCACAAATCTAGCAGAGTACCTGCTCATGGGTAAACGTAATAGCTGTTGGATTTATACTTTTGGTCAGAAAAATATTATGCAAAACAGTTGACGATATGAAAAGAGATTAGCCATTTGAAGGAAAAATGTGGATAATTCTTCTTCCTATTGAAAGAAACAAGCATTCATCTTAAATGTGACAAGGATGTAGCTTTTACACTTGCTTGAACTTGGACCATCTTCCACTGCACCATTTAGGGCCTTACATTGATACTTAAGCATTATTCCACTAAAATACCTGCTAGGAACCTTCAAATGGTGCCCTTGATGATAAGATCTGAGATGTGCTAGGAGTTTTTTATTTTACTTCATATAACAAATTTCTTGCTGAACTAGGTGTTTTAGAAGAACTTTAGTTTTATGGGCACAATTCTGCACTTGCAATAATTGTAAGTACCAATTACATGTACACATTTTCAACGCTCAGTTAGACACATAAATGCTGACATTTGCCCTAACAATTAGCTTGTGGAGATAAAACTGTAATCACAGAGCAGCACACTGGCTTACGCTCACTTTAGCAATTAACACGACAGCATCCTAAAGACTCCTTATTCCCGGATAGAACCTCTCTTTCCTCACAGCCTTCTAACAAGCACAGGAAGGTAATTGGTCCTCCTTCCTTCTTTTAGAATGCAAGTGTTAATACTTCTTAAGTGTCTGAATTGTTTCATCGCATTGTACACCTCAAACAGTAATTGGATTTATCCAATGCTTTTTTTGGCCTGCAGTTGAGTTACAGATGTGGAAGTAAGCATAAAGGGCCCATTTGGGGCTAATCTGTACTAGCTTTGCTCCTTAAAATGCCTGTTCACTGAACGATTACCCGTTCAGTGAACATCCCTTCAGAAGCTGTAGGAGTCAACAGGATCAGCTCATTAACTGCCGGTTCTGCTTACCTCCATTCTGGGGAAAACCTCAGCCATCCCATCTGACAGTGCCATTTTCAGCATTTGCTAATGAGTAATATGCAGCATTTCCAGTGAAAGCAGAGCTGAAACGACAAGTTTACATGTTTATATATATAAGGCAAATCCTGTCTTTATTCACATGATACACAGAGTATTAGTTCCTAAGTGTGAGCCATAATAATATTAGGCACCCAGTAGAATTTAATTTAATGTAATCGGATTTAATTTAATTATTTTAAAGTTTTAGATCAAAAATGCTCTGGAAAGGTTTGTCTCATTCAGCGATTAGCTTAATTGTTTCACTCATTTTATTTTCATTAAAATGCACATTTACTATGTAAGAAAGCAGAGTACAATACTAAAAATACATTTGACTTTTATCTGAGCTTTTATTCATTTGTGTTTTAGTTGCATTTATGACAGATAGTTGCACTGTTGCTAAATCTTTGGTAGTTATTCTTCAGAATAAAAAGTTATTGTGAGAAGTACATAGAAACAATTTAATGGAAAAAATCAAAATTAGACCAATATAGTTACAGCAGGGGGAACAACTACACAGTATTGTTTACTACACATTCAAACAGCAGTAGATTAAAAGCACATACAGAAAATAAACTGTCATATTTTCTATGTAAATTGTGTATCTAGTTCAAGGGGATAACAGGAGGGAGACTGTTGTGGCACTCTATCACAGTCCTGCAGAGAAATGACAATGAACAACAGGAGGAAACTCAGATACATCTCAAGAATAAAAGAGGAAAGAAGGATGAGCTGTTACACAGAAATATCACGAAACCTCTCTTCTCCATTTAATTCTAGCAATGTTGCCATTCCATGGGCGAGATATTTTTTTTTTTGTACCAGACAGGTGCTTTTTTTCTGCTTCAGCACCACCATTATTCAAACTCCAGGTTACTCCTGACACTAAAGTTATTTCTCATTTAATCTCATTACTGCAAACTGTAAAATGTATAAACCATCTGAAATCATATGCTCCAGTCAGACTGGCCTCCTCAATCTGGGAGTTTATAAGAAGGCAGAGTAATTACATTTTCTTTGTTGAATGTTTTCATCATTCCAGACTGTAAATTCTCAACAATATATCAAATATTCAGGAGTTATTAAAGGAAAGGTCTATTTTTTTAATTAATCTGTGGTGAACCAATGTTTAGGAGTTTTTCTGTAATCTCTCTTGTTTTATCCTTTAAATAAAAAGTAATAGAAAATAAGAATAACATACCGCATTAAATTGAAGTACTGTCTAGGCCAGTACCCTGCTCTCAACAGTAGCCATATATGATTATCTAAAGATGATTATAAGATCAAATGAAAATAATATTTCCCTGTAACACTCACAAACCCCAATCATTTTTAAGTCGGGGACACATTGATCTAGATGGGGTTCCTTTGTACATAGTAACTCTCAAAATTTTTCTCTTTTGAACTTAGCCAGTCCTTCCTTGAGCACCAAGTAAACTTTAAGCATCCATGTTATACTTGTTAAGAGTCCTCTTGTTTTGAATCAATCGTCATCAGTTTTATTTGATTTGCCCTTCCACAGTTGAGCCCCTGCACGGTACTAAGGATCCTATAAATCTCTATTATTTCCCCTCCCCTCCATCAAGTATGTCTTTTCCACACCGATCACTGCTAACTTTGTTGTTCCTCATGCAGAAGCTGTTTTATACTCTTGATGGTCTTTGTTGTCTGTTTATTGTTTTCCAGATCTCGATCCAGATCAAAATCATGGAGTGGTTCCTTTAGAAGCTTTCTGCAAACCTTCAGTGCCCTTACTTGCATTTGCTCTCATCAATCATGTATACATACTGTGAAATGATAATTTAGAAAACCCAGAAGATATGTCGCTTCAATGACAGTCTAGAAAATAATTCATTTAAATGACGTTACAAGCATGAGTGATTCAAGACTTAATGAGACAGGCAACTGGACTGAGAGATTTTTGGTCTTCAAGGATGAACAGTTGATCATTGGTCTATCGTAAAGGCCACGAGACCATCCCCTGCTCCTGGAGGTCTCACTTCTGGGGCTCAGGGACACCACAGCAATAGCAGAGCCAAGGGCTGAGCTCTCCCATTCCGTGGTTAGGGGTGAGCAGGGGAGGGTCTTGTCCGTCAAGGTTCTTCCCATCACCCTGTGGGAACCCCTACAGATCCTAGCACTCCAAACCTGCAAATAAAATAAAAAAAATAAATAAGGCGTTAAGTAGGTGGGTGTCCTGAGAGCAAGATGGGGAGAGAAAAGACCAGAAAAGAAGCCAGCTGGAGGTGATGGGAGTGATTTGTCTCAAAGGAAAATTGTTTTCATCCCATGGAAAAAAAGGTTTAAATTAAGTACTAATGGATCATAGAGAGGGTGGGTGGAAAACATAATTATGTTTACAAGAACAAGCTGGGTTAAAAATTTAAGTTAGATGGTAATATTTGTTCATTTTTTCCCTCATCTTTTGCAATCAACAACAGCCAATGACTTCATGTAAAGTGTGTTATACTTACAAAAGAGATTGTATACAGAAACCGCCTGTAACACACAGATTTACTAATCGATCGTGGGACTGCGGTGACTGGCCAGAAGAGCAGACCGAGGAAATGGTTTAGCAGAGAGAAATCCAACCGCTGTTGTTTAAATTTTCAGCTTATACATGTGCTTCTGTTTGCTTACTTAAAACCTCTGTCAGTGCTCCTCTGGAAAACATTACATTTGTTTGGGCCTACAGCACTGTTTTGGAAGAAATTCATGCTTGTCCTTAAATGACAAGGGGGACAGTTCTCAGCAGAGATAGATAGGAGATGATGGGGTCCATTCTCACCTGAACTTTAAAGCTCCCTCAATCTCTAAGTATCGATTCCCTGCTGTGCTGAGCATGCTGGCAGACTGCTGGCATCAAGCCTGGCACCGCTGGCGACATGCAGGATGGATGTTGCAGCAACCCGTACTGGGGACAGGGAGGGAGCCCCACCAGGCAAAAAAAAAAGCATTAGAGCTGTTGACGGGCTATATGTCTTGAATATACAATAGGAAAAATTACTTTGTTGGCTTTGCCAGGGTCTTTTATCATCCATGTTGCTGACTTAAAACATTGCAATCCCTGTTAAGAAAAAAACAGATGGACTTTTAAGTGAGGGTCCAGACTCCTGCTCAAAAAAATAAAACAAAACAAAACTTCTTTGGCAACTTAGTTTTGGACCTGATGTTGCTTAAGAGCCTGCAGCTGAGCGGTGCTCAGTATTAACCCTGCCCGCACAATTCTCTCCCAAGAAAGGAATCAGTTTTAAAGGCTTGGCACCAGCATCATGTCTTCATCTTCCTCGACCTGAAGAGCATGAGCACCACATAGCTCCTTGAAAGAAAAGACATAAGACCAAACATCTGGCTGTGGCTTAACAATGAGAAAAGAAAAGAGCTTCCCCATAGCATTGTGGAACGGTGCTCCAGGTGTAGGTTGTTCTCTGTATTCCCCTGCCTCACACTTCAGGTAGTTGGCAGCTTCCCAGCAGCCACACTGAGTGTTTTGGATGACATGCTGAAGAACTGGACTCTTCCTGTGTGTTCTTTATGGAGGCTGGGCACATGAAATGGAGTTCTGCAACCTATTGCATTGATCAGTCAGTTTTTCTTTTACACAGTTAGGTCTGTGCTAGATCTAGGTATAGCAGCAAGTATGCAAGACGATACATAGACAAAAAAAAGCAGAGGAAAAATATCAAGTTTATCCAGAGCACAAAATTCATAAGGAAAAACCCACAGCCATGAAAACTGGCCTGGCTTTATAAAGTGATGGAATAATGCTGAGGTGCAAACCTGTCAGTTACTGCATTACATGATTCATTGGTTCAATTCTCCGAATTGGTGATATTCAGGATAATATTAATTTTGCTGGAAAAATAATAAAAACCAAAGTGGTCTAATGAAGAAACGGTAGCTCAAAAAAATTAAGAGCAAAGACAACATTCTGTAAAACCAAACTGTCTTAAAAATATGTAGAAAAGACATGCAAATAAGAAACAATGCTGGATTGTTGGACAATCAAAACACTTTTTAATTTCCTAATATGGAAGACAATCTTTAAATCAAACAGACTAGAATGCAATTAAGGACCATCAATGTGAGTGATATGCTTCCCTTTTTGTTTCACTGCCCATTAAATCAAGCTTAGTACTGTAAGCCGAAGCAAGAAAGAATAGCAGCATAAAAAGGACAAACTGGGAAGGCGCAACTCATCAATGAGAAGTAGATTCCACCACACTGTTGGCAAATATAGCATGCTTTTGTTAAATGAAGATGAATTCCTGGTTTCCTTTTTGTGCTTTTTCTTCACCCTTCTATTCTGTCTGTAGGGCATGGTTTGTTTTTCCTGACAGTTTGAGATTTCTGAGCTACTGCAATGTAGTGCCAACTCACACTGTGCACAGTAAGTGAAGAAGAAACAATCTGGCTGTTGTTTCTTGCTTTGCAAATAGCAATTTGCTTCTCATGACTGTATTTTAGATCCTGGTACGAAAGGGCTGATTTTAGAAAGCTAAACGTTTCTGTCCCACTTTCATGTGTCTGTTTAAGATGATTGTTCTGATGCAAAATGAAAATTGGTGTCCGGTTAAAATAACAAACTATGCAAATGTCTGGAATATGTTACAATGCAACTTCAGTAATTACACAAGCAAATTAGTGTTGAATCGATTCTTTTCTCTACTTACTACTGGCCTCAGTTTTCTGAGGAATCACACTTCCAGTATTGAATGGGTTCATCAAGGTGAACAGAGCATTAGCTGTCCATTCAACTTAATGTATACTAAGAACAAATTTAAAAACATTCTTTTAGAAATTGTACTTCATTATTGTCTAGCATTAAAATAATAATAATAATACAACAAATACTTTATATTTAACACAGATTAAGCAACAAAATGAGCAGATTTGCTACTACCACTTACTCTATTTAGACATTCACTGGTTATGGTTAAAATGAAGCCAAATTTCCAACAAAAGATTTCAGATGTTTTGCCAAATAGTAATGATATCATGTCAAGAAATTCCTAGAACAAATAGTGCTATAAATCATATGCCATGTGCAATTAACTATACATTTCATTTAGATTTAATACGCTATTTACTGCATGATCTTATGTCATAAATTATCATAGCTCTATTGAAGTCAATGGAGCCTGTTTATACCAGCTGAATTGCTTCTCCTTACTGTTGGATGATTAATGTTGTTTTTTAATATTCAGTAGGAAAATACATTGTGATATTGAGAGACATCAAGAAGAGAACAGGCAAATAAACATTAGAACTGCTTTGGGACTTTCCAAGAGATGCTGAAAGCCAACATTTGGGAAGAAAAAATAAAAGCACACATCTCATCATAATTGGTTTACAAGATATTCTGCTTGCTTTATTTGAAAACCTTTAAATTAACTGCCAGGGGAAAAGGGTAGACGGGAAAGAAGTAATACTGAAAATCAGTCCTGCTTAAAAGTAGCCATCAATCACGCATGTGAGGTAAGACGACTAATTGCCTAGTCTAGAGATTATTGAAGATCAGACTGATTCTGCAGTAACAACCATTCTTAAACACTGGATTACGTACAATAATCCAGAACCATCCAGTTTAATTACTTGTACTTTTGCCTCTTCAAGAATGTGACAACTTAGTTTGTAAAAGGTCTATCTAATGAAGAACATCAGCTGTTCACATACACCAGTATTAGTTGCTCAGTGTCATTTTACCCATTCTAATAGCCTGCTTTACTGTGGTTATATTTCTGAAAAAGGCCAAAAACATAGTGACCTTTACGAAATAATTAAATGTGATAATTCTGGATTATCTCTTAATTAAACCACAGCTTTGAAACACCCTTTGTGATTCTATCGACAACTGATTGCAGATAATCTTGAGATAAAACAATTAATCTTCTTTCCTTTTGATTGCTTTTCTTGATCCCTTATCTGAAAGCAGTTATTAACATTATTTGCCTTCGTTATTGTCTGTCTGTTTGAGTATCTGAACTTTTATTTGTAGGTGTTTTCTCGTGTTTTCTCATATTTTCAATGGATTTTGCATCCAAAATTCAGGGCAAGGGGTTAGGCACCCTTCCGCTCTGTTTCTGCTGTTCACCAAGGGTTTTCACACAAGTAGTGGCTCCACATCAGACACGTGGGATTCTTCTTGTGTTAAACTCTTAAATATGCTCCTGAGAACAGTCATATTTTGATATCTCCATTTCAAAGGTCTGCTATACGGATCCAGTTGTCTCAGTATTCAGTGTGACAATATCCAAAAAGCTATTGTCAAGTGGCCAAAAGAGTAGTGGTGGATTTTGGATAGGACAGAACTTGTTAAGGAAATTGGAGCTGAAGTGAAATTTAACTTCACAGGATAATTTTAATTGCACTACTGAATTAATGGAGAACCACACAGAATTACTTAAAACCCCTGGAGATCAAAATCATCCCTATTACATTCTATACGACCTCATTTTGGGAAACTGAGCATCTGCCACTGAATTGGCCTTGCTGGACGTAAAGGTTTTTGTAATAGTTTAGAAAAACAAGACCTACTTAAGACCTTTTCTGAAGAAGCTTACACATTTAATAGTGCTCTATTTCTCTTTCATCCCTATTAATCCCTGTGAGGATTGTTCATGAAGGCCAACATTATCTTAATAAGGTTAATCTCTCCCTCTATATTCAATTCAAAAAGGCAGAGGGTCACTTAGAAGAGCTTCGTCACGTCTATCTTTCTGAATTAAATCATAGCAAGAGTCTAGGGAGTTTCATATCATCCTTTGTGAATATTCTTCTCCAAAATTTTCCCATGGAAAAATTACTGTAACAATTTCAGGCTGTTACCTGTAAACTATAAAACAATTACAACAGCCATTTGTCTTTCTTTTCATACATTTCATGTTATTTAGAAACATACTAACAGAAAAACAGCAGCTGATTATTAACAGACAAATTGCAGAGCCAAATAAACAGTTTTATTAAGAGTTGGAATATACTGAGTTGTAACAAACCAAAGTCAAGACTAGTAAAGAGGAATAGGTAGAAATTACGAGTCTATCAGCAGACATAGGCAGAAAGCAGTTGTCTTATAACTTTTCATTAAAACATAGTTGTCAAATTGGTGCGCGAACTTTCTTGGTAAAAGGAAATTGAAATTTTGTTTACATTGATACAGAATCTGTAACACCTACGCATTGAAAGCCCCCATCTTTGAGGGGTCCCTGGACTTTAACATAAGTATTTATATTAAGTAATTAGTTAAGATGAGAGCAATATTTGGTCTAGTATCTTTAAAATCTCTGAAATATATCTGCATTCAGTTACATTTCTGATAATTATCACCAGGGAATAAAATAGAGAAATCATCATGTTGCAAATTGAATTTCTGCACATGAAATACCCGAGGAGTTTGTGGACTGCTGAGAATAACTGAGATGCGTAACAGCGCTGTTAAGTAGATTTATTATGCATTAAAAGCGTTATGTCACCACTGAAAATCAACCTATGATTTTAATGGTATACTAAATTCCTGCAAATATTAAATGCATTATTTCATACCTATGCTTTATGAGCCGTGAATGGTACTGAAGATGGTTCACAAGTTTTAAGAAAAATTTTTTGAAAGGTGTTTCCAAAATCAAGCCCGCTTCTACTACAAAAGGATTTTCACAATTGTGCCTTCTTCTCACACATGTACACACACACACACACACACATTGTAATCACAGTAAAATAACAATGGGATGAAAATTTTCCAAATCCATAATCTACCAACTGATGCTGACAAAATAGCCTCAGAATTTTATACAAACTTAGTACATATTCTAGGTAACAAACGCAAACTTACACCTGAAATACACCAGACCTGCTAGTTAGATTATGCAACAGATCAGACTGGTGAACAGAAGCCATCTGCCAAACAAATAGGCAAAGTTATAAAAATGACATGAATTCAAATAACAACTCTCATTACTTGCGCTTTTTTTTTTTTCCAAAAGACACTGTTGGTAATAAGCTAGAAATGCAAGTTAAATCATAAAGTATTCACTATGTCACAGGAAAAGGCACCTCCTGTATCTTGGAGATAAAAGAAAGGAAGGCATTATGCTTATCTCTCAACAGCGAAGTTTCCATGTGTGACAAGAAATAATTTTGTTTTGTGGTCAACTATATAAAGTTACAGTGAAAAAGTCAATATTACATGGCTCTTCAAAAAAACCACTAAATTGAGGCTTATTAGAGAACTGAGTTTTATGCCTGTGCTTGTTTAATCATGATTTTGATATGTATATTACTAAGTCTTCTAAAAAAAAATCAAACAGAGAACATTATCAATAAACTCCTGGATACGCAGAACTTAAGCTACTGCACGCTAATCAAATAATATCAGGTTTAAAATATTTTTTTTGGTCTCGTAACACACAGAGTTCGATCCTGCTGAAGGGTAAGCCCATAAATTCATAAGCTCCACCCAAGAAAATCATATATGGCAGGATACTTTCTGGTTACTCAGTGTGACTTTGGATACTTGACTTGTGAAGGTGAGGCTTTCCTTTTTTCTTCTCCTTGTACAGAACATAATATACTTTGCAGGACTAGAATTTGCTACTGGCTCCACTTTTCCTTACTAAGTCTTCTCAGACCATTGACTGGAATTTCAGACTGGGATTTCTTCTGAACAACCAAGAGATGTTTGAACACTGCTGTCTCTTCTAGTTAGTCTGTAAACTCCTTAGAGAAGAGATTGTATCTTGTCTGTGTGTGAAGAGGCCCAAACATACTAACCTTACTAAATAACAAATGATGGCATTTTCCCTTGTCTGTCACTTTGCATAGCAGTAGCCTGTCTTTCACTATGCCTTTCTTGGCCTAGAGGAAGAAAGCCAACATAACTGGGAAACTGAACCAGGGATATCTAGAAGGTGATCAATATGAAGATTTGTTTAGGTTCAAATAGTTACTCCATTCAGACTGTCCCAAACTGATGGCTGATGACTCTTTTTTTTTCCTAAGAGGTCAGTTGGTTGGTCTGTAACACCACAATCCAACACCACCAAAATCAATGAGAATACCATAATTTACTTCAGAAAGATGGGAATTGAACTCTGTGAGAAACAGTTATCATGTTGCTTAGCTGTTCTTTTCCCAGCTCCCAAAGAAAATTTTTCTCCTTCAAGGATTAAGACTGTGGGCGGATCGTGTAAGTCTAGTGTGTCTACAAATTGTGAGGCTTTAAAAAGAAAGGAGGCACAGTGAGCCACAGGTGGTTCACAGCTCAAAACGGATATCTGGAGATGTAATACTCTCAAAGTATTCCCTCATGATGTCTCAGAAACTTATATACAACCCTGCTGCAATTTCAACTCAACATGCATATATGTGTATACACACACAATTAGTGTTCTGCTTGAAATATGTCATATTATAATCATACTGTAAATTTCCTCTTGTCTCAACAGCCACAACAAAGGAATTTGCCGAGCAGTACCCAGATTAGTATTTGGAAAGAATGAGAGAGTGAATGCAAAAAATGGCATTGGCTCTATTTTCTAACTTCAGATGGTAAGTAAAGTAGGCTGTGCCATCTGCTGAACAATTTGCCTCCACGCTGTCTCGTCTGCCACTTGTTTAACATGTAATGTTATATGTCACTCTGACAGGAGTGCAACATTAACAGGCCCTAACAGGGTATGTCTCTCAATGGGATGACAGCCGACGTCGACTCTGCCTCTGAAATACTGCCAGTTTCATTTCTATCCTCCAGACTCATTTCTCAAGATTATTAATGATAGTTTGAGACTGAGTTTGCAGCACACTAGGTTTAGCTCCTGACAATTACTCCCTGTCCTTTCCAGAAGGGAGGCCTGTAGGTGTTATGACAATATCATTTTATTCTTTTAGTTCACATTTTTTTTTCTCTCTGTTTTTATCACAACCACTCTGTCATCCTCCCTGCCTTTTTGTGTGATTTTTTTTTTATCTTAACATTGCCTCCTCATAAAGAAACCTCAAACTTCTCTGCTCAGTCTCTTTCTCCCTGCCACCCCTACCCTTGGCGCAGGGGTACGCGGAGGAACTGCTGTGTCAGGGTACAGATTTTTGGATGCCAGGTGGCTGTTCTGAGTCGTGCCTGCTATTAACCCAGAGCACTAAATTAGAGCCTGCAGCCATGTCATACAGTGCTATGATCCCTCCAGATACTTTAAACAGAAAACTATCTGTAATCACTAGCTGTTTACTAGAACAACTGTCATGGTTTCTAGGTTTATCTCACTTTTGTACGTTCCTACCAGACCAGGGTCTTGCATTAAATTTTAAGGTTTTTTTCCCCTGTAGACCCAGAAGCTGATAAAACTTTCCAATTAATAATAACCACTGATCACTTTGCAGGTCCAGCAGCATATAAAACATTTCATGTTTTCTCTCTTTGAGTATCAGTGATTTGTGGTCCTGTTAAAATAAGAGTATTTTATATAGTAGTTGGAACAAACCATGGGAGCAACTTCATTAAAAAAACAGTTATGGAGAGGTTATTGAAACAAAAGTAGCCCTAGCGCTGGTAAGGCTTATGAGCTCCAGCACGGCAATGTATTAACATGTCTTTATGGCTTCCAGGCCAGAGCTGGCTTCCATTCAGACAGCTCAGTGTGCAAGCAGATCAAACGCATGACTGTCTGCACCCGTCTGCGCAGACAAAGCCTCGGCTGCTTTCTCTGACTCATCCTGCTTAGGCTGGTTTTGATGCTCCCCAACGAAAACACACTAAAGCCATTAAAAGTATTTATGCGTGCTCTCCTAAGGCCCCAAAAGCTAAGTGCTGGTGGTCAGCAGGGCTTCCACCTCCTTTCTTGTTGGAAAAGCTCTGCTAAGTATTAAGACCACAAGCTGAATGCTGATTCAAGTAAATAGCACACACAAGCAAAAAACCACCAGTGACTGATAAAGACTCAATATTAGCTTTGTTAAAGACCGGCTTGCCTTACTGAATTTCACTTACAAATGGAATTAACTACACTTTTTCGCTCACTATATCACAGATCACCATAGTTCAGGTTTGATCTGGAAGCAGTAGTCAGAACTGAACATACCACAAATCAGACCTGTGATTGAGACACGTTACCTAATAAAAGCAGCACATTTTTTCCAGTTCCTAAACTACAGGAAAAGTCAATGATCTTTATTTTATCAAAAAGGCTCATTGCTACATGCCACTATCACACCACTTTGGAACAGCAACATAACGTTCCTTTGTTCTTCTGTTGTGGTATCACCATCCCTTATGGAAATGTTTACTAATGATAAACATGCATCATCTTCTAAGAACCATAGACTAGCAAAAGCATATCAAAGTTGTCCTTGGCTTTCTATATTCTTTTCAGTGGACAGCGTCAAGCTTTGGGTCAAAGCAGCCAATATTCGCAAGTTTTCAGGCATCTATGGCTAGCATATAAAATGTTTACATAAACCTCTTGATAAAAAGCACAGTATGCAACTTTGTTCTTCTGGCACAACAGAGCCCTTGAAAGTAAGGATAAATCTTGGCCAACCGACAGACACCATTTTTCCACAGGCTGGTCTGAAACTCTTTAACAGACTTCCTTATGAACTAGGGTCCAGAGCCCTCACTGGCTTCCACCCTGAGTATAAGATGCTTTTTTACATTTTTTTGTACCAAAGATGTGCATAAGCACACGACAGGATATCTTAGATGATAATAATATTGAAAAAAAACTGTTAGAACAATAACTACAAAACAGACTTTAACTATAAATTTAAGTCATTTATGTACATTCATACTCTTCTCCACTGGGAATAAAATTCAAAATGAACTACAAGTCAGCTTTTCAGCCTGCAGTTTATGAACATACTCAGATACTGTTGTGAACAAAGTCATATAAAAAATCACAGATAGCAGAGTAGTATTGCCAACTCTTATAGCTAGACGCAATAAACATAATATTAAATAGCAAGGGTGCATGCTCCCACTGCGTCTATACTTTTGCACCTCCCAGGCAGCTGCATAAAATAAGGAGATCCCCGTTTGTTATGATTTTAAACAGTTTGGGATACTTTTAGATGAAAGATACAATGTCAAGACACTGTATTACTGGGTGGCCAGTTCTTAGTTCACTGCTTTTGACATTTTGTTCCTTGATGTCAGCTTCAAAATACAGTTTCATTTATTGGAAGACTTTTGTTACAGTACTTTGCACCGATCTCATGACCTCCCTTGATCTTCAGGAATCCCGTATTACAATAGGAAGTGGGTAACACTGAGCAACTAAATACCGCGCAGTACCTCGAACATAACACTATCAATCAGTAACCTTCACAGGGACTCTCTCTTTCCAAGAAGAAAGAAGACAGAGGGTCTTCTCATCTGTGGTTTCTAAAAACTTGGTGGATCTTTGGTACAATAATAGGGTGCCGACCTCACTATCTTTTAAAATCCCTTGCCAGATAATTGCATCTTCCTGGCCTACATTCCTCTGGCAGATGCAATCGGGTTTAGTACTGTTTCTCACTGACTACCGTAAACTGCCTTTGAGAGTTGCTCTGAAGTGTTAAATACTGCTTTGTTTTGCTTCAAAGGCATTTCTGCCATGGGAAAATTATTGCTCTATGACCCTTCCGCATGTTGCAGGAGTGATGGGACATGAAAATATTCTGATAGCCTCAGGAAAAGGTATTAAGGAATACACCAGTATTAATAAAATAGTGAGTGGCGTTTTAAATCTCTCTTTACCTCAGAGCCTCTAATGTGACATTGAAATCTATGGAACACACACTGCATGAGCGGACTGCCAGTATTTCCCAGCTTGTTGTACAAGGAATGGGAGGTTTAGAAATATCAAATGCACAACTCAAATGCACAACAATTTAGCTCAGTGGAATTTTTCTTCACTGCCGGAAATCAGGTCCAAAGTACCTTATGTCATATACCCCAAAACTGTGCACCCAGGTTGAAAGTCTCAGAAAAAATATAAAATTGCTTGGACAGCTGAGCCTCTTTACATTAGAAAAACAGTCCTGTGGGCTGCAGAACTAATGAGGCCTGGTTTCCTATGGGTTGTGCCTAATGGTCAGATTCCCTGATGTCTAAAAGGGTGCAAGCTCCTGTTTTCCCACATTGAGGTTCTCACTCTCCAATATGTATTTGCTTTCAATGTTTTTCTCCCAAAAGCAGGGGAGGGGGAGGATGGGGAAAGCACAATAACAGATTCTTTTTCCTATATCCAGCTGCCTATTTTCAGGCTACTGACAGGACAGCTAGATGCATGTTGCTCTTGGTACAATTTGGCCAGAAAAGATCACAAGTGGTTGGAGTGAGATAGACAGACAGAGACATCATGTAAGCCTCATTTCACTAAAAGAGAAGGCAAACTTCATCCATATCTTTGTATTTTCAGCAAATTCTTCCCAAAACCTGCTAGTTTGTGCTGTTCTTCCTTAAGGGCTGTTTCTATTTAGGCTGCTATTCTTCATCCTACTGATCACAATAGTTTGTGATTCAGGCATGTCCAATAAAACATCCACTTGAACACGTCAATATGTTTGCTTATGCAAAAGTATTAATAAGACAAGAAAGTAGTTGCTAAACTGCATGCTTGACACTTGATAAAGCTATTTTTCTAGCCAACTTTAGGTAAGCCATTTTGTTTTCTACAATTTGTGGAGGGTCTTTCTTGCTTGTTTTATATGCTTGTACACCAGGTATTTTTTTCCCTCTCTCTTCCCCTCACTTTACATTTCTGTCAGCATTCGATAGTCTTTCTTTAGGTAAGTTCACTTGTTCTGGGGAAATGCAATTCTTTCAACTTTTTCTATCACTTTAAAATCAAGGTAACAATAATGAAAGATGTAATCAAACTGTTAAACATGGAAGCTCAAGGACAGGTTAACCACAAAGATAAAATAAAACCTCCTCTGTCAAAATAATGATTTAGACTCTGCTGTTAGGGGCTTCTGAAGTAGTCGTAGGAGCAAATTGTTTTCTCAAATGTTTGAAATCAATTAACTTTAATGAAATGGAACAGCATAATGATTAGTAATCTTGGTACTTTAAAGTAATAGAAAGAACATAAACTTCCTAAGGAAACATATTTATTGAGTAATTTTAAATTAAGAATATTTTCAAAATGTAATATCTTAGAAATGGATTGCCTCTCAACCAATTGAATAATTCAGTCAAAGTCAAGAGCACTTGGGAAAAAAAAAATCTATCAAGTGAGCATGAACAGTTTAATCATACACTAAACAGAAATCATGACAAAATTTCTCATTAATGTGAAAGACTAAATTAAACATTAAAAGGGGAAGCATCAGTATCTCATACATGCCAAAAACCACCTGGACAGACTTGGACAACTGGGATCAGGAAAAATCTAGAATATTTGACTCTTTTGAAAACAAGTCCTACCTGTATTAGAAAATACTGAGATGTTGCATGCTTTGCAGTGGGGACAGCAGTGCTTCATCTCAGCTCTCTTACTATGTAAAATGTCCTGCTTCGTGTCCTCCAAACCGGAGAGAGAAGTGAGGCTGTTTAGTATCAGTGCTAGAGCTATCACTGAGATACAACCCTGTAAATAGAAAAACAATCCAATCTCAGTTCAGAAATAAAGTTTATGCATTGCCCCTCATCTGAATTATGTTGAAAGTCCTAAGTAAAAACAACTTTAAAAAAGAATTAAATTCAGTGCTACTCCTCTGAACTGTGTATTGCTATGTTTGTTTACAGAGAGTTGAAGTCAGGTACCATTAAACTACACAAAGAGGAGAAGACATATGGGTGAAATCAGATCTGCTCTCACCCTGAAATAAACATTTTCCCTTAAGGTTAATTTTGACAGACTCACTTTTGTCATAAAGCTCCAGCTCCAGTACGCATTTAGTTAGCACCAAAGACAGTGTGCACTCCAGCTCTGCAGTCCGAATGTCCAGCTCCAGCCACAACTATCTTGAGCCCAAATTTACGGAAAACAGGAACACTCTCTTGCAATCGAAGAGTGTTGCAAGATGCAGTGACTAGTAAAATTAGTGTCTCTAACCCACTGTAAGAAGGTAATTAAAGCTAGGATTTTCCTTTTTCATCTCGATGCAGGAATTATGAAACAAGGATTAGCAAGTACAGAATCAAACACAGAGCTGGTAGCTATTCAAATACTTTGGCATGTGTTTGTCATCACCAATTCATCTCAGATGCCATTAACTTTGTATGGTTTTTGTGAAGGTCTTACTTGGAAATAAAACCACAGCCTATTTACTAATACTCATTCTTTAGCATGCTTTTCTTTTCAAGCTTTTTGTAACAAAAAAATAATTATTGCTCTTCATAATTGTATTTTTTTTTAGTGAAGAATAAATGACATAATATATAACAACAAAAACTCTGGGGTCTTAGGGCTCGGTTCGTTTTTTTACATCTGCTTATGCGACTCCTTTTTGCTTTGGTGGAATTTCTTTGGAATTACAGCAATGTGCCTGAGCTTGCAGTGGGGCTTTATGATTTTTCCAGTTATGAAAGTGTAATATGTGGGTATTTTAATAGGATGCAAAGGGCATGGGTGTTATTCCTTCCTATAATACACAGCTAGCTTTCAAAAAGCTTATGCATCTAATCCTTACGGTAGCACTGGGCTGAAAAACTGATATGGTAGAGGGGTCATTTTTCTTATGCTTCTTTAGTATATTCTCATGTAACATTCTCTGTCCTTGATACGTCCTATTCCTCCTACTAATGATGGATTGTATCAGGCACCACTAGCTCTTCTTTGACCAGTTTCAGATGATCTGTGTGTTTCAGTCAGTGTCCTGATACCCTCTTGCCTTTCCCAAATTAACCTCTATCTGTCCTATTTGGTCTCACAGGGTTTCATTAAGTTCATCTAAAATGGGGAAGTTTATATGAAAATTTGGGTTTCTTCTGTTGTATGCAGAAATATTTTTAGTGTTTGTCTCCTAAATATTATGTTTTTAAAGGACTGGAGATTACATATTCTGGAGTACTGTGATCAATTACACTAAGGACCATGAAGGGCCTATCAATAGATCCAATCATTCTGGCTTCTCAGACGGAATAATTGTCATCGTTTGTGTGCTGTAAGCATGAAACACATCATCTGGTATAATTATAGAAGCAGCTTAGACAAAATTAACTTCTCAATTTGTTTTGTTAACCCTCTCAAATATAATTCTAGGTTGGTCTAGAGTCAGGCTGTATCACTTCCACTCATGTTAACTTTTATTTCACCAAAAAGTAGATTCTTGCTTTCAGTATGGATATTACACAATATGTAGGCCAGCTGGCATACAGTAAACATCCATGAAAAAATGTTTAGCCACATCAAATGTGAGGTGATGAGCCTTAAGTTGAGATTCTTGTATTCTTGCTTAATTAAATTAAATTAGCCCATGTTTACAGTGACTACTGACAGTGACTGGGCCTCAGCTGACAAATATTCTGTAGTAGCCACAACAGTTTAAAGGCACATTTTGACCCTGCAATTAACTGCAAAACTTGTGGGTTTTTGTTGGTTTTGTGTTTGGCTTTTTTTTTTTAAGGAGAAGCTCAAAAAAATCCAGATATTGATTTACGTGTAAGGTGGTCCTGAAAGATAAGACCTTCTGTGAGCTTCAAGCACCAAAATGTCCATTCTAAGTCCTGCAAACAAGTTGTTTGTA
This sequence comes from Pluvialis apricaria, assembly GCA_017639485.1. Taxonomy (NCBI): domain Eukaryota; kingdom Metazoa; phylum Chordata; class Aves; order Charadriiformes; family Charadriidae; genus Pluvialis; species Pluvialis apricaria. Next base: position 176,301,219 of record CM030007.1, read on the forward strand.
ATCAAAAGTGCTGTCATCGCTAATGGGTTTGAGACTTGGAGTGGGAAGCTTTTACTTTTCAGGTATACATGCTTAACCTTTTATACTGCCACAAGAACATTAAGCCCTGATGCTTCAAGCTCTGTAAAAGCGCACCCCTGCCATTGCACAGAGCTGCACCGAAGGAAGGAAAAGCTACAGGACTGTGAGAGCCAGGTGCAAGTTAAGCCTCTGAGAAGCTGAGAGGTAATCTACGTGAAAAACACCAATTAACCCTTCCATCAGTTCTTTAAAAAGGCAGACTGCATCAATGTATAAGCAATATTCAAACTGAAGATTAGGTAAGATTAAAAGATTTCATTTTATAAAACCCCTGCCTAATAAACAACATGACTCATGAATTTAAAAAAAAAAAGGAAGTTTCATGCTTCAGTCATTCCTCAACTGAATATTTCAACAGAGCTGACAAATTGTTTGCTTTGCCTTAGCCTGTAAAAGTGGAAACTGCCGGCTGAACGGTTAGCACTGTGACAAAAAGTGCTTAGCAAACAACCCTGAGCCTATTCAAGCAGAGGGAGGTGAGGCTGTTAGAAAAATCAGGGAGGGAGATGATTCTTTTAGAGAAATCAAATGAACATGCAATAAATCGCAGCTGTGACATTGAAGGTAGAGACGAATGTAACCGTGAGAATCCAGTCACTGAAAAAAAAATGAAATTAGGACAGAAAAAGATATCCATTACTGAAGATATCTTTTGATTTTCTTTGATAAACAAATTGAGGTACAATTTTTTCATTAAAAGCTAACATCATGCAAGCCATAAACGTATTAGCATTTCAGAAGAAAAAGTTGTTCATTGAGGCTGTGACAGAGAAAACTAACTATTAACATACAAGATTTATGGACTTTACAAAAGAAAAACCACAATGAAGGTTAAGTGTACATTTTATCCTCATCCCCATGAGACAGCATATGTAGAACTAGATTCTTTGGTTTACACGGACTAGAATCTGCCATTTTTAATATGAACTCAAGGTAACAGAAACCCACATAATTTCAAGAGGCTTGGGATTTATTAGGGGTGCTGGTTGTATTTTTATTTTTCTCCCTTTTTCTGTTTACACCACGAGTAAAAAACCTCACCTAGCTTTCAGATTACTGCTTTTATTTTCAATTTTATTTCGCAAGAGCAAAAATAAATTTTAGGCTGAGATTCCCCTCCCACCCCTTTGATTACTCAGCTTTGTCTTATCAATCATAATTATGTTCCTGCTACAATAATTACAGTTTTTAATCAATTTTCAGACAACATTGCTCAGTGGACTGTGAAGTGCAGGTGAAATCCATCATAAGAGAGGTCATAATGAAAATTACCAGAAATAATGCTTTTTGCAGACTGGGAGGAGGGGTTATACATAGGAATGACAGAGAGATCACCTTCTTATCGGGCTTTAACATTCATTCTGTACAGCACTGAAATAATTACAATTGTGCACTTGACAAACTGAAACATGAATTAGCTCAGTTGGATACTCTAGTTGCCATAATAGCAGAAGCTTTCCAGGCTTCTGGAAGGAATATATCTTCCAATAAATTGTATTTTCCAAAACATACAAGAAAAAAATTTCTTTTGCAAAAGCATCCCTGTTATAATTCGATAATGTGACATTGCATGGTAAAACAAAAACTCACTGTTAGCGACTAGGACTTGCTCTGCTCCAGAACTAGTGCTTTAAAGCAGCTTCTGTCTTGACGCTCTTAATAACACAGCTTCACATTGCCTGAGTGAGGCAGAAGGTTCTAACAGAAAAATGTAGTGTACTTGAGGGTCTTCTCATGTAACGTGAACAGAGTATGTGTAAGAATATTTTTTATTGCACGAGGAGATCAGAAACATCATTTGAGGAACCACCATATAAATGCAAACAAGTCCCTGTCCCAAACAGTTTTCTACAATGAAATTTTAGCCACTCAAGTCAATGACAAAACTGTTACCGTCTTCAACTGGGACAGGATTTCTTCCTTACAAGCCAAGTAGGTGAAAAATAGGGGCACACTGTCTGACAAGCAGCAGAAACTGTAAGGCAACAAGATCTGTTCGTTGGGAAGAGGTTCTCAAGCATAAGGACCCTTGAGAAGTTTCCTGTTTGGAATAGTATGTTTGCTTATTTTTTCAGGTTTGTCACATATAGTGCTATGTCTTGTTCTGTTTGGATTTTGTTAGTAATCAAAACTTCTCTCTTCAAGAGACCCTGATTTATTGCCCCCCGTGTCCCCCTGGTTTTCAAAGCACCACCAAGACAGAAATGGCTGGCAGGGGAAATTACTGCCAGAGAAGTACCAACATAGTAACGCATTTATTTAAAAAGACATAACTATCTGGACCTTTTCCAGGATTTCAGTATTTCAGACACAGGATATACTGTATCTAATGTATAAGGATCTGAGCGAATCATTGCCATTGAACTTTGCACTCAGTGAGACGGCACTAAAAAAATCCCCTCAGTTCTTCCAATCGGTTATCCAACTTTGTGAATCAAGTAGGCTCCTAGGGCTTAGCTATACGCACAGAGTTATCATCCCTCCTTGTAGCAGGTCTGCTCTACATGTTCGTAGTAATCATCAATGTTTAATTTAACAGATGGTTGGAACCTGTACAATTCCTCTTAAGAGGTACGGAGCATGGTTATGTCATTCCCAATGTTGAGTTAAAAGTAGAAATCCAGCACCAAGTGATGCTCTTTGTTCAGTACAAGTCAACCTCTCATTTCTACAGCTTTCTGAGTCTCTCTGATCTGAGATGCTTGATAAAATTTTACATTTTAAGTATTACTGCCTTTTCTTCTCATTTAAGAGGCAAAAAGAGAGGTGCATATCGAAAATCTATTAACCCTGCAAATAAGAAATTTGTATAAAAGTTAGATGTGCATACCCTGTTATTCTTACTGAAAAACAGTCCCCTGAGTGAGGCAGAAAAACTAATTACTTTTATTTATACAGTCCCATTAGAGTAGAGTACTTTACAGCCAACTAGAAGAAACAAATCACCGCTCTCAGGACTGTGCTGTCTGCAATGAATATAGCTGGGCAAGCAGGGAAGAGAGCCAAAGGTAGGTGTGAGGTTATGGGAAGACTAGGGTTAGGGAGGTTCGAGAGATCATCTCTTGTCACTTCCAGAGGTTCTAAGCAGGAAACGGTCAAGATGGGTGTGACAATTTGGGATTTGCCAAAAAATGTCACATAGTCCTATTCAACCCAAATTTCTGAGAGCCCAAATATCAGCTGGTATTTTTACAATAAGAAATGAAAATGGACAAAGCAATCATAGAATCATAGAATAAGTGAGGTTGGAAAGGACCATTAAGATCATCAAGTCCAACCGTTAACCTACCCTGATTTAAAAACACCCACTTCTAAACCATGTCCCTAAGCACCTCATCTACCCTTTTCTTAAACACCTCCAGGGATGGTGAATCCACCACCTCTCTGGGCAGCCCATTCCAATGTTTAATAACCCTTTGAGTGAAAAAATGCTTCCTAATATCCAATCTAAACCTGCCCTGACATAACTTGAACCCGTTTCCTCTTGTCCTATCACTTGCCACGTGGGAGAAGAGGTCAGCCCCCATCTCTCTAAAACCTCCCTTCAGGTAGTTGTAGAGGGTGATAAGGTCACCCCTCAGCCTCCTCTTCTCCAGGCTAAACAACCCCAGCTCCCTCAGTCGTTCCTCATAAGGCTTGTCCTCCAGACCCCTCACCAGCCTGGTAGCCCTTCTCTGGACACGCTCCAGCACCTCAATGTCCTTCTTGTAGTGAGGGGCCCAAAACTGAACACAGTACTCGAGGTGAGGCCTCACCAGTGCCGAGTACAGGGGGATGATTACTTCCCTACTCCGGCTCACTACACTATTCCTGATGCAGGCCAGGATGTTGTTGGCCCTCTTGGCTGCCTGGGCACACTGCTGGCTCATACTCAGCCGGCTGTCCACCAACACCCCCAGATCCTTCTCTGCCAGGCAGCTTTCGAGCCACTCCGCCCCCAGTCTGTAGCACTGCATGGGGTTGTTGTGACCCAAGTGCAGGACCCGACACTTGGCCTTGTTGAACCTCATACCATTGGCCTCAGCCCATCTGTCCAGCCTGTCCAGATCTCTCTGCAGAGCCAATCTACCCTCAAGCAGATCAACACGCCCCCCCAGTTTAGTGTCATCTGCGAACTTACTGAGGGTGCATTTGATCCCCTCATCCAGATCATTAATAAAGATATTAAAGAGAACCGGTCCCAGCACCGATCCCTGGGGGACACCACTTGTCACTGGACACCAACTGGATTTAACTCCATTTATCACCACTCTCTGGGTACGGCCATCCAACCAGTTTTTTACCCAGCGAAGGGTACACCTGTCCAGGCCACGAGCAGCCAGTTTCTCCAGTAGAATGCTATGGGAAACGGTGTCAAAAGCCTTGCAAAAGTCCAGGTAGACAACATCCACAGCTTTTCCTTCATCCACTAAGCGGGTCACCTCATCATAGAAGGAGATCAGGTTTGACAGGCATGACCTGCCTTTCACAAACCCATGCTGACTGGGCCTGATCACCTTGTTCTCCTGCATGTGCTGTGTGATGGCACTGAGGATGATCTGTTCCATGACCTTCCCAGGCACCGATGTCAGACTGACTGGCCTGTAGTTCCCCAGATCCTCCTTCCGGCCCTTCTTATGGATGGGTGTCACATTTGCCAACCTCCAGTCAGCTGGGACCTCCCCGGTTATCCAGGACTGTTCATAAATGATGCAGAGTGGCCTGGTGAGCACTTCCGCCAGCTCCTTCAGTACCCTTGGATGGATCCCATCCGGCCCCATAGATTTGTGCACCTCCAGGTGCTGAAGCAGGTCCCTCACCATTTCCCTTTGGATTACAGGGGCTTCATTCTGCTCCCCATCCCTGTATTCTAGCTCAGGGGTTAGGGAACTCAAGGAACAACTGGTCCTACTGCTGAAGACTGAGGCAAAGACGGCATTAAGTACCTCAGCCTTATCCTCATCCTTGGTCAATACGTTACCAGCCTGGTCTACTAGAGGACAGAGATTATCCTTAGTCCTCTTTTTATTGCCAATATATTTATAGAAACTTTTTTTGTTGTCCTTGACAACAGAAGCCAGGTTTAGTTCTAGCTGGGCTTTGGCCTTCCTAATTTTTTCCCTACATAGCCTCACTACCTCTTTGTAGTCCTCCTGAGTGGCCTGCCCTTCCTTCCAAAGGCCATAAATCCTCCTTTTTCCCCTAAATTGCAACACTAGCTCCCTGTTTAGCCAGGCCGGTCTTTTTCCCCGACGGCTTGTCTTCCGGCACATGGGGACAGCCTGCTCCTGCGCCTTTAGGACTTCCTTCTTGAAAAACATCCAGGCTTCCTGGGTTCCTTTGCCCTGGAGGACTGCCTCCCAGGGGACTTTTTCAACCAGGCTCCTGAAGAGCCCAAAGTCCGCCCTCCGGAAGTCCAAGGTGGCAGTTCTGCTGACCCCCTTCCTTGCTTCTCCCAGAATTGAGAACTCTATAATTTCGTGGTCACTGTTGCCAAGACGGCCTCCAACCATCACATCCCCCACAAGACCTTCCCTGTTGACAAACAACAGATCCAGCAGGGCACTTTCCCTAGTTGGCTCTTTCACTAACTGTGTTAAGAAGTTATCCCCAGTACCTTCCAGGAACTTTCTAGACTGTTCCCTCCCTGCTGTATTGTATTCCCAGCAGATGTCCGGCAAATTGAAGTCACCCACGAGGACTAGAGCTCGCGACCTTGAGACTTCTCCCAGCCGTTTATAGAATATTTCATCTGCCTCCTCATCCTGGTTGGGCGGTCTATAACAGACTCCTACTACAATATCTGCCTTGTTAGCCCTCCCCCTGATCTTTACCCATAAACACTCAATCCCATTATCACCATCTTCTAATTCAAAGCATTCATAACACTCCCTGATATATAGGGCCACACCCCCGCCTCTTCTTGCTCGCCTATCCTTCCTGAAGAGTCTATAGCCATCCATGGCAACATTATAGTCATGAGAGTCATCCCACCATGTTTCTGTGATGGCAACTACATCATAATTACCCTGGTGCACGATGGCTTCCAGCTCCTCTTGTTTGTTGCCCATGCTACGTGCATTAGTGTATAAGCACTTCAGGTGGGCTATAGGTCCTTTCTCCTTTTTACTGGAGGGAGCTAAAGTTCTGCTATCCCCAGACATCTTCCTAAGGAGCCCGGTTACACCCCCTGTCTTTTCCAAGTCTAGTGCCAGCCCACCAATTTCAGGATTTTTGCTAGCAACCTTGGATCTATCCCCATCCCCCTTCGAACCTAGTTTAAAGCCCTGTCAATGAGCCCCGCCAACTGCTGCCCTAAAACCCTTTTCCCCCTCTGAGACAGGCTTTTGCTGTCTGTTGCCAGCAGGCCTGGTGTCCTGAAAAGCAGCCCATGGTCAAAGAACCCAAAATCTTGCCGACGACACCAGTCTCTGAGCCAGGCATTGATTAGCTGGCATTTCCTGTTAATCTTCGCATCCATCTTTGCAATTGTTGGGATAGAAACAAACATTATTTGCGCTCCTGATCCCCTGACCAGCCGTCCCAGGGCCCTGAAGTCTCTCTTTATCGCCCTCAGACTCCTTACTGGCATTTCATCATTACCCAACTGAAAAACCAATAAAGGGTAGTAGTCGGTAGGCCTAACTAGGGTAGGGAGTTTCCTCTGGACATCCTTAACCTTGGCTGCAGGGAGACAGCAGACCTCCCTACAGATTGGGTCCGGTCTACATATGGGACCTTCCACTCCCTTCAGAATCGAGTCCCCTACTACAAGGACCCGTCTTTTTTTTTCCTAAATGATGATGTTGTTATACGAGGTGTAACCTGTCTTGGCTTCAGTGGCAATTCAGAGTTCGGCAAGGCACTGCTATTGTCATCCTCCACTTCCCTTTCCAGAACATCATATCTGTTCTGTAACAGCACCTGGGATAGTGTGGGGGTTTCCTGGGAGGCACGCCTGCCATGTCGGGTGGGGACTTGTTGCCACTGGCCCCTGTCTTCTGAATCTTCACGTTCAGATTCAACGCTAGAGGGTGTTGGGCTCATTGTATGTGGAGCTCGATCTTTCTGGGGGGCTTCTCTCAGGGAAGACAGAGCATGACTCCAGCTATCTATCTCCTGTTCACTTTCCCTTATACTTTTTAAGCAGCTTACCTCCTCGCGGAGCTCCATCACTAGCTGAAGGAGTTCCTCTACTTGGGCACACCGCCCACAGGCCTGCTCACCGTTACTATTCAACACCGGCGCAAAAGCAGGGCACTCCCTGCAGCCCGACACCTGGGTGGCAGCATGTTGCCATGCTAGCTCTGTCTGGGTGGCCACTTCGGAGCTGCTCGGTGCAGAGCTCAGGGAGGCCATGGTCTTCTGCCGAGTTCTTACCATGATGTTCTGGCCAGGTCAAGAGTTTTTTAGTAAGTTACCTTTTGATAATCAGTTGCAGTGCAGATTCCCACATTGTCTGTCTGTCTTTTTTCCCCCTAAGACTTGTACCAAGGAATCATGTTTTAAAAAAAAGAAGAAAGAATCCTGTGTACTTTATTAAAAGCTGCTCTTCTCCTTGCTTTGCCATTGAATGCCGCCTTTTCCGCAGTTTATACTGAATTCAGTTTTAAAAGTCCACATTTCTCCATCGTGACACTTTTGCTAGTTAAAATCAACTTCTCATCAGAACTTGAATTAAAATGGCTTCTGTTCTCACACCAAATTTCATAGACTTGCTTTCAGAATTCTCTTTTTTCCCTTAGGGTTAGGACTGAAGTGGGGATACATGCGTGTGCGCACACACACACACACGCTTTTTGTTTACCTGTTAATGAGTTGTTATGGCCACTTTTAAGTTTTGAAGGTGAAAAAAAAAAACCAGGAAACATGTCTTTGAATCCTCCAGCAAATAAGGACAGTAGGTTCAGGTAAGTGTCTGATCTACTGCATAGCTTTGCAAGGTAATAATATTTGTTACAAAACAAGAGGCTTTTCAATTTGCACACTTTGTTTAGAAATGCTTTCAGGATGCTCTGTCCAGTTTTGTTATCATTTTGCATTTTGTGTCCCTCAGGCCCAATGAGGTCACTGGGATACCGCCTCTGCAAAGCAAAAAATTCACCTAATCAAGACAGATGGGCTTTTTCTAATTACATTTTTTAAATAAGCCGGATGAAATCCATGCATGGTTTCCAGCTTGCGTTTGCTTCTCCCTCCTGTCTCACCGACCATTCACTGTGGAAGTACCAAGGCCCAGCCTGCTTCTCCCAGCTCAGCTTCTCCCTACGGTCAATTAACACTTGTCCGGTCTCTAAAGGTATTTACAACAGAAATCATGCTTTTGCAGTCACCGTGTACCCTTTCCAAGCATACCTTGCATATGAAACATCAAATTTCACATACATGCAACAAGCTATCAGCCAAGGCAATCACAGGACCCAAGAATACCAGCCATTAAAAGGTTATCTTCATACCTTATATGCCAGAAGGCTGCAACAGTTCTAAAGATGCAGAAAAAAAACAACTTTCTGATGTAATGCCAGTACTCCTTTTTGAGATTTAGTGTATTATATTCTAGGTGTTCCAGGTACGACCTTCGTTTATCTTAAGCACTATTTTCAGAAATACACTTGATCTTGACACTCAGATGGGCTCACCTGATTTCAGGATTAGCAAAATTATGGTGAATGTCCCGACAAACTGCAGTTGGCATAAGTGTAGTGTGAAGATCCTGCTTCATATTTTTGTGCTTTTTCCAGAGAAGCATTAGATATGTTTTCATAGCTTCACTTGGACTTACCTGGGCCTGGATGCATGCATCAGTTTTCTGTGGATCTCTGTGGGCTTTGTAAAGCTAATTATATGCTTGGATGGGAACAAAGCTAAAAACATAACCAAATACAACCACAAAATTTCTCCTTCCTTGTCCTTATTTCTAAACTTCCCTTAGAATAAAAGAAATATTAAAAAGGTGACCTGTTTGATGACATCTTTTATTAGTAATTTCTCAATTAAAGTTGAAAAACTATTTCAAATATACCTTAGTTTATAAACAGTAGATTAAAAAAGGCACTATAACTGAAATTATGATGAAAAAACTAAGTAAACAGCAAAACATGATAGAACTTTAACAAATACTATTACACTGATCAATATAAAAAGCATTTGAGTAAACTAATCTGTAAATCTAAATATTAACAATCCTATTTGCAGAGGATTCCTTCTCTTTTCAAGATCATGAGCTTCATTAAGTTAAACAAAAATCTTTTATATGATCACCTCTACTTGACATTTTTATATCGTTACTGAGAGACCACAAAAATACTGAACAGTACACATCTCATTTCACCTAGCTTGACCTCTTTTTCTTCTTCCCATGCCAAATGGAGCAAAGTTTCAGAATAAACCTTACATTAAATAACTTCTTTAAAATAAATTGGGGAAGTATATGCAGTGCTGACAAGGAAGATCATCAAAACAGCTGTGATGGCGTCAATGTGTACACATGTGTATAAAGCATGTCTTTAACATGATGAAGTGCAAAACCTGTCAACTTGATATCAAGTTATTCTTAGAATGTTGAAGCCAATGGTAAGTCAGTCATAAACTCATGAGATAAGCTTGCACAGAGCACTTGCAAGGAACTTAGAATAATTTACATCATTTTTTAGCTTTTCATTTAAGTAGTCTCATTTTGATTTTTAAACTTCTGATTTCGAAAAACAGCAAGAAAATGTTTGGTGGTTTTTTAGTAATAACATTGCAGGCAGAAAAGTTTGAGCCATCCAAAGAATTTGCCATGAAACATCTTCGTTTGACCCATCTGTACTTCTTAGATTGAACAATGACAGGCAGCAAAGGCGGAAGAGATCCAGATGGAAAGGTGCTCCCTTATTAGACAAGCTGATACAGTTAAACTTTCAATCCCTGAATCTTGTATTATGAGAGACTTAGTGTAGACCTAAATGGTCCATAGTTTACGGTCTTTGTGAAAAAGCAAAACAAGTTTCATTTCTTTTTAACATTTTTGGCTCTGAGGCACAAAATTGATGTAGAAGCTCAATTCACACCCAAAACTGTTCTCTGCCTTTAGCTTCAGCGGAAGCAGTTCTTCTAGTCTATAAATCATTCATAAAACTAACAAAGGAGAAGAGAAAGGGGAAACAACTTTTCTATGTGAGAATATCCTAGACTTTTTCAACTAATGAGAACAATCAGGAGACTTATTCCATTAAAAAAAAAAACAACCCAAAAAACCCCAAAACCAAAACCTATCCCCCCCCCCAAAAAAACCCAGAAACACAAACAGATTTACAGTTATATAGCTAAAAGATTAATTGCCACTGAAACTTCATAGAGAAACTGCATTTCAGAGGGAGCAATAGTAATTAAAATAACAGATTTTTTTTATGACAGAGACACTATTCTCTATCCATGAATTTTAAGGCATAAGTGCCATTCATAGACCTCTGTTGTTATTAATGGTATGTTTGGGATTTTTGTTTCGTTTTGTTTTGGTTTTTCTCCAAATGGAATTGTTAAAGAGCTTCACTAAGGAGTAGCGAAGGATGAAAAATGCTATGAAAAGATGGTGGTTGAGAAGAAAGAAAATATCCTATTCTACAGCAGGAATAAGACATATTTTCTAGCATTCTACATCTTCATGTTGTCATACAAAAATATTCCCTGCTACAATAGGAAGAACAACCCTGGATTCCTGAAACTGTGGGTGTGCAAAAGCGACTCTTTGTTGTAAAGATTGGCTTTGCATATTGAATACAAACCAGAAGAGGGAATTGATTTAATATAACAAACAATGTATTGTATTATACACTCATGTACTGTAGAGAAACTTATGGTTGTGGTTGCAACAAACATGACAAAGTCATAAATAAATCAATTCTATGTAAATTTAATTTCTCATTGTAATAAAGAAAAATAATGGGTATGCAGGAACATCTGTTTTCAAGAAAATTAGAGACAAAATAAAATATATTTCTCCAGAAAGGGACAAAAAAATGCTTTGCTAACAGGAAAAAAAAAACAGAGAAGAAACAAACAAAGACTCTTAAACAATCTCTACTTTCTGGGATTACTTGGTAAAGCAAACCACAGTATTATTGGGTTGAAAAAATCTGTTCACCTGGGCTAAGTCACTCCTGAAATCAAAACTGAACTCAAGTTTAGCCATCAAAGCCAAGCTCCATTTCTGCTTAGCTCGAAACAGAACCTGTGGCTTAAACTACTCAAACTCCGCAGGATCACTGCATCATACAATCAGCTTTAGAGTTTCAGAAAAACAAAGATATCCATGTAAGCATAGAATGTCAGCAGCTAAGGGACTGGTGATGCAAGGAATGATAGACTTATGCACAAGTTCTAAAAAAAAAAAAACCCAACAAACTAAACCCCACAACTGTTCTCACTGCACATGGCTTCCACACCTGTTTCTTCAAAAGGAAATCTTAATTTTTTTTAAACATAAATTCGTGCTCAAATGCACACAAACTGACACAAATTTGTAAATATAAACAACTTAATCTTCAAACCTTGCATAGAAATATCTGTAAGCTCAATAATTACAGTAAGTAATTACGCTTTGTCACTGAAACTATATTCAAAATAAATGAGTGTAGAGCAAGCATGCACGATTTAATCTGTTTTGCCTTACATCTTTCTAGAAGGTCCACTCTGATGTTTCTGCCCTTCTGAAATGCTTCCTCAAATGTAACCTTCAAAGCTGTCTGACTCCAGAACTGTGGCGCCACCAAAGAGCCAGTGCACAATGACAAGGTAAATACGATAAAACACAGAATATATGGAGAAGGGAGAAACATCAATTTGAAATTTGAACACAAATGCAACCGTAAATGTTTTCTACTCAAGTGGCATAACTTGAGGAATGCTTTCAGTCTTTCATGGGGAACGCATTGTTTATGTCCTGAACTCTATTATACTGTCTCTGGCTGGAAATGTTTTGAAGTCTGTATTGCTTTTGGGTTTTTTTGTTTGTTTGTTGGTTTGTGGTTTTTGGTTTTGTTTTTTTTTTTTTTAATTTACTGATGCACACCCTTTCCTGTAGTTTATCCTAGCGTAACTAGGTCTTGGGGTTCCTTCTTTGTTGTTGGAATAAAGTCTGTCACTCTAAAATTCTTAGCCATTTCCCCAAAAATGTCTGCGCCTCCTCCCTGACACCTCCCTCCCCACCCCCTGCATAACATCGGATGCATTCTATTCCTTTAAACACGTTCTTCCAATGTCACTCTACTGAATCTCAGAGAGATTGAATGTTCAGTAGCTGTGTGAAGCACAGCAAGGACTTTTCAAATAGTAGGGTCGGACCAACTGAGGAAGCCCATATAATATCTGAGTGGGGTCTCTCTTTTATTTCAAAGGTCCAGAAATAGAAGTTTCAAAAAGGTAAGTGGATTAGGTTTTCGATTTTTTAGATTTCCCACAATTTGTTTCTAGATCTCCAGATTCTCTCACTAAAATCTCTCCTTTGTAACCCTTAGCAATGCAGCAAAATACACATAGTAATTCAGCTGTCAGTGACTGTTCTCACACTTGAACTGGAGGCAAAGTCTCTCTCATGCTGCCTGCATTCACCCCTGCTGAGCAGAGCTGCCATGGGAATGCCTACAACAGAGAGTCCCAAGTCAGATCCAAATGAGCTGGTATATTTACACAGAATAATTTAGTGCCTTACCTTATCCAAATCCCAGGAGTAATACAGCCCTCTGTGCCAGCTACAGAGGGTGAGTTCAGATGGGCCTGTATAAGACAGCAGGACTAAAAAGCCACCACAGAGCTGCTCTGTGCCTCCATCAGAAATGGAGATGTATCAAGTACCTGCTGCCCAAAAAGTGTGACGCTTGGAAGAACAGAAACATCAGAAGCACAACAGAAGGTGGACAGAACAGGATCTCACAGAGAAGGGTTTAGGGATGAGATGCCAGAGCAGGAGTTTAAGCACGTGTTGAGACTCTATTTCCATGAGAAAGGAGTGACACAGATCAGATTATTCTTTGCGTACTCCGTATCCATCATCTGCCATTTCATCAAAACCTACTTAGGCAAGGAATGACTACATCTGAAGGTGGGGTGTCACCTTTGATACAAATAAAGCATGACAGTTGATTTTGAAAGTCAATGACCCAAAGCTTCTCTAGCCCATCAACGTTTTTCAACCATAGGGTAAATCTATCAATGCATGGGACCTGAAGGGAACAGAATATCTGTGTTAGGTCCGCTGAGCTAAGGCAGCTCTGTCCATAGAAGGTTAAGAGAAACCCAAAAGGTCAATGATGTCACTTCATAAATCTCCTGTGCAGGAACGCAGCAGATCTGAAACTGAACATGTGACTTTGCAGCACGAGAGAAAGGTGATCCCAGACACTAAAAAGACCATGTATGTAAGTGAAGTCTTCTTTCCAGCTTTCATAGCCAATTACACATTTTAGAAGCAGTTTTACTAACATCATGTTTGCATACCAATATAAAATGATTTATAAATATATCTTATTCATCAGCTTTTATTCCCATAGAGTTTAGGAACAACAATAAAACATGATAGTTACCATACCCCTTTGACTAGATATAGTGAGTAGAAATACTAAAAAATGCTTCCAGAGAACCTTTTTGAAAATATCAACTGAAGCATAATTACAATAGAGTATAGAAGAAAGCCAGCTGTGATAGTTTGTACTCTACTTATGCTATATAGTTCTCCCAAATGTGAAACAGTCAATATAACGCATTACATTAGAATAATATTTTTTTAAAGTGTTGTTACAGTAACAGATAAAGGAATGCACAGTGTATTAGTTATCAACGCTTTATTATTGAAAACAAAATTGAAATTCTCTTATCTGGCACATAAACAATTATTTCTACAAAAAGGAAAGCCTACAAATCTGATAATTTATACAAATAACAGTTTTTCAAAAAATAAAATTTTAATTTAGTAAACTTGTCTTGTGCTCTTTTATTTTTTTTAGCACTGTCTGCAATAATCCACCATAAATCCCTGAGCAGAGAGACATATTTTAAACATGTTTTAAATTTATCCCAAAAGAAGAAAGTTATCAAGCCCAGACCTATATTAAAAAAATGTATTCAGGGACATTCTTGTTAAATTTATGCTAGTCCTTTTTTCTTTCTTTTCTTTTTTTTTTTTTTTTTTTTTTTTTAAAGAAACAAACCAAATCAGTTATCAATGCAAGCATGACACTGCATCACAGGAGTGCTCCCCCTTTCCCCCTTTTGTGCAATGAATAAAAACTACTAAACAAGAACGAGTACAAGTTGAAAGAGACAAATAACATAGTGAATGGTTAAGACCAAGAAGCCATTGAACTTTGATGGCTGTTGAGCAAATAAAGCTGCAGGATACCACAGTTTTATACTGAGTTCAGTTATAGTTACTATCATCTAATTTATTTCTATACTTTTTTCAGAAAGTCAGTAAAGCAGGAGAACATGTTCAAGCTACCATTGTATTCTAACACTGGTTTCAATGATAAAGTAGAAATTCAACTTTTGACCCCTCAATTTTGCTTTTCCAGCCATAACATTATTTGAGAAAAACTTGACACACTCCACAAAACCAAACAATCTTGCCCCTCTGGCCCTTCTGGGAGGCCAGTTGTAAACTTAGCAACTTAAGGTATTTTAGTGAATAAGAGGAAAGAAAAGGAAACAGACACTACTACATTTTTTTTACTACACTTACTTTGAAACAGCTACTCTCCAACCTATTTCAATAGAGATTTAAAATTCAGGTGTAAGGGGAGAATGACCAAGAAAGTAGAGTATAACTCAAGTGCCCCCTTTCCCGTGAGGTACACACACTAACCACAAAAAATGCAAGGAAAACCAAATAAAAGAAATAGCAACACTCACAGACTGTTGTGTTAATGGCAGGTAACGTTGCTGCAGTCAAGTAATAAATAAATAAATACAGCAAAGTATTCTTCTCTACAGTTTTGCTGGAATGGTGCTCAACAGTTAAAAAGCAAAAAAAAACCCCAAACTTTCTCAGTAATAAAAAGTTTTTAACAGAAGATCCTGAAGAAGCTTCAGTTCAAGGTGCTCTACCACTTTAACATTATATCTACCATTATGAAGAGAACACTGAAGCAGATACCAACAGGTCATTAAATGAAATAGTAACTTTTCTTACAAGCAATAATACTTATTCCAAAGAAAGAAAGCAGTTAACAAATGGCCTGGAAAAAAAACTGACTAAAGCTTCAATATACTGCAATTTAAAATAAATTATTTATACATTTAAAAACTGAAGACTAAAACAGTAACTAGGCCAGATCGCTCTGAAATAGAAATAAATTGAACCTCACCAAAAGCATATTTAGATATTTGATAGCTCTGCTGCTGGCACACATGTCAGAATACAAACAGAACACTAACATTTGGTTAGAATCTGAATAGGTAATGTTTTTTAAAACACCACCACTGTAAAAAGTAACTGGCAACCACCTTTACAGATTTCTCTTGATCTACACCATTTTAAGCATGATCTAATCCAGCCCCTTAGGTTATTTGCTAGCCTCACCAATATATAACAATCCCTTTCCTCCGAGTTGCTCATGAAGTCTCATTTGTAGCATATCCAAGCACTAATATTTTCGAATCTCACTTGGCTTAGTTATTGCAAAAATATTGTATGCAGAGTTCAGTTTAAAGTTGGTTTTATCTGACAGCAATGTAAAGAGAGTCAAACACATTGTTCTATAACATCAATTATTTTTTTTTAAGATGACAGTCTGACCATACTCATTTGATATCAGGTCTTGCTTGTATTGCTAAATCATACCTCTGGACTTCTGTGGGTTTTTTTTAATCACTCTAGTTGCACATCTCATGTAGAATATGAGCAGTTCTTTACTCATTCTGTCTAGCCCACAGCCATTTGACTGTGTATCTCAAGAAAACTGCACTAGAACTTAACAAGCTGAAATAATATGCATATTCTCAGTAAACAATTATGAATGCTGTCATCTAATCACAAGTGACAGGTTTGAAAAAAAAAAAAAAAATGGCCACAAAAGCTGTGAAATTGGTAAGCAAGTGGTCCTAAAGTGAGATACAGCAGCATTAAGACAAACTGCAAACACACTGGATTTAGTACACATTTTAATGAGTTACAGTATCAGCAAAATACTTCAACCTATCATTACCACTTTTACTCCCATATGGCTTAGTGTATACTGTACAATGTTCCCTTAGTATTTCTATAACAGTATACATTTCAAGTACCCACGCAAAAGTGAGCAATATGGGATTTGCAATGATTTATCAAATATGCCAAACCACCTTCTCTCAAGTGCTATGGTTCTAAATATTTTTGCGGGGTAACAAGTCCTTCATGAATATCTTAGTGTCTCCCTTTTTCTGTTTATCTAGCAAAAAAACTTATGCCAAAAAAGCAGAATAGCTTCTTCTAGCAGCAATTAAGACCTCTGATCCTTGTAGTCAAGTCCAATGAGTTCTCTGATCAGACAACTGCGTGGAAGTTCTAGTTCGTGGTTTCAATCAATTTAAAAAAAAAAAAAGTTCAGAGTTTTCATCATCATGTTTTAGATGTCTTCAAACCTTGCTTCTCCATGATATTCCACAATTTGCGAAGATTGGATTGAGTGATGACATCATCAGGTTTAAGTTGAAGAGCAAGGAGGTAGTTTTCTTCAGCCTCTCTCAGCTTACCATTCAGATGGAGAATGGCTCCAAGATTCATTAGGGCAGCTGGATACTGGTACAAAAAAAAGGGAAGGAGAAATATTAGGAATATTTTCAGTTTTTCTTTTCAGACAATCTTCTTCCACTTAAACAAATTATTCCCTTATGTTTGCAGATTATTCATGGAAGCAATTTAGCAATTTAAGCAAATAGAGATAGCAAGAAAAAGTTTCTGAACAGCTGCTGTATACTTGGTGCTTTAAACAGGGCAAGCTCTGGTGTCTATAGACATAGACTTCTCTCTTTAATGAGAAAGCACATAACACATAAAGCTTTACATGTGGTAATGTCGGCATAGCACAGTTTCCAAGAGAAAATTAAAATAATCCAAGAGTGGATTAAAGACAGGAATTTAATTTTAATTCAGACCATTGCCAATAAAGAGTTTATAATTGATGGGAATAGTTAACACATTGGAACTCATCCCCTTTTTTCTCTTTGTCTTAATTATAACTAGTAGAAAACACATTCTGTTCTCAGATTCTAAGAATGTTCAGGGGTCCTAGGATAACCATTTAGATTCAGGCTGCAGCAATTATTTCTTAATGAGCGATTGAATAAAATTAACAATGGTGAAAATACATGCTATTTTAATAACAAAGATGTGAAAATTTCATAACAAACCCATTAAAAAGCTTCTTATGTTACTAATCATTTTCCATCTTTAGCTAAGACAAAATGTTTTTTGTTTGTATTTTTTCATCTTTATATTATTCCATTATGAAACAATAGGCTGTTCATGATAATTAAACATGCCTGGTTACTGAAGTTAACAAATATTAGAAGGGCAGAAAAGCAGATTTATGAAGCTGAAGAGAACAGTCTAACCTACCTTTCTGCAGTACCTGAGGTACTCAAATGCTGGTGAGAGCACAGTACAGGCATTTGCCAAACCAGTACCTTTGCATTTCAAAGAAAAAGGGTAAAAAATACTACATAAAGTTCATGACAGTTCTGTTTTCCCCGTCAGGTCACTATGATTTCCAATAAGCTTCAGGAACACTCACTTTTGAAGTCACATAGGTTTGTCTCAGAGGATAAGTGTTTCAAGACACCACCCACCAGTGCTCTGATCAAAATGCAATACTCAAAACGTGAAGCCACATGGAAACTCAGCTACTGGGTGTTGATATGCTTTAGAAGCCCTTCAGTGATAATAACTTCAGGAAAATACAGCAGGTAGGAAGGCCAATAAAATATGCACTAGAGTTGGTTTCCCAGACTGATGTGGTAATAGGAAGTCATTAGGATGAGGAAGTTCCACACCTCTCCACTAGCAAGTTAAACTCATTACTCTTACCCTTCTGAATTCTTGTGTCCAAAACCTAAATTTTATGGTGGAAATGTTGTTTAGAAAATTCTCTAGTTTTATATCCTACAAATATTCCATATTTTGTTCAGCTTTCTTCCTGCTTCTTTTCACCTATTAACATATGCATCGCAAAAACTCATAAAGAGCTGCGACACATCAAATTTTCAGAACAACTGGCTTCCACAGTTTCAAAATTAAGCAAAAAAAAAAGAGTTCACCCCTCCCCATTGTAAACATCATAATGTTAATGCAGTGGAATCTGAAGATGTTATTTTTACATTTAATTTTTCTTGCTTTACCCTGACAGATTATTTCCACCATCCCTAAGTCAGTTACTTCATTTGACTAAAAATCAAAACAACAAAAAAAGCCTAGCTGGATTTTATAAAGTTTTCCCAGTTAAATACTCTCCAAAATTTCCTCTTTGGTCATATTCTGTACAGAGAAGGAAAACTAAGCCCCTGAAATGAAATCTTTGCTATGGGCAACACATATTGGCAGCCACATTGTCATAGCTCCACATTTGCAGTGCCAGTCTTGCATACTATTTTATAATGGAATAATACACTGCTTAATTACAGATGTTCTGGGTGCTAATTGAAGTGATGCAAGTGAAGAATGATTAGAAAACAGCTCCACTGTATATGGATGGCTGTCTAAATATCCACATATTTTATTTATTCATTTATTTTTAGGCTTAAGATTGTTTGAGAGAATCTTCTCAAATCATGAGTAGGATGGTTCATTCCCACTAATTGTGCTCCTTATTTGTCTAATTAGTTGATGAATCAAACAGCTTTTTTTCAAGAGGACAGTGACTGACACAGAACTGTCTTCTCACTTGAAATATGTGTGTAAGTTTGCATCTAGACAAACCTTACAATGGATAAGGATTAAAAAACCTTAAACCTAAAAAAACTTGTACTAAATAAGACACATGTTGAAATGTGCTCAGGGCTAAATCTACAGCATCCACAAACTTATTGTGTGGGAAGTAACACAGTTGTCTCATACGGCTTCCAGAAATCCTCTCCAGTTCCTTCACATCCCCCTGAAAATATGGTATGTGTATGGTACTAATCAAGTACTCTAAAGAACATTAAGACTATGCGCCTAGCTAAGAAAACTCTTCTGCCATCATGTCTTTAATTTGATATATCATTTCACTAGAGGAAGCATTGAAAACATCTAGAAAAAGAACAAACTGCATGCCTTTTAGCTGAACTTGAAATTTTGCAACTTTTACACATCATTCCTGATTTCCAGGAGACCCAACAAATTTTAGGCCATTAATGTTCTCAACAAATGTATTCCTGGAAAATGTGAACTGATAACTCATTTCAGGCAGTGCTTAAAGTTCATTCCAACTCCTCCATGTTTCAAATGAGGAAGTGCACAGCATTACGGAAAGAACGCTCCCTAGATTTCTAAGGTATCAGCCACCCCAATATCTACGGTTTATTGTAACAGTCACAAGAATTTTGGATGACTGCAAGATTATACATCAGTGCCATCACTCTCTGACAGCTATAAATGATGGTCTGAGGACAAGAGAGCAAGAGATATCTGCTATAGTTTTTCTTCACATATATTGTCTTTTATTAAAGACAGCTGATAAAACTTTTCAGTACGTTAACAAAGGCAGTCGGCAGCTACCAGTGCAATAACATGGGACTTGTAGCACTGTATAACAAATGACACCACCTACTACTTCAGAGACTTGAAAGGAGAAACAGGCCTGCCTTCATTTCCTTTTGGAGACAGATGCTTTACATCAAAAAAAAGCTGACTGGCATTTCTACTGGGGTTATAAATGCTGTCTTTTATGGCCTATTGCGAATTATTCCCTTTATTAGCATTTTTATGGTGGTGTGCTTGTTTCCTTAGTGGTTTTTGTGGGGGAGTAGGAGGAGGTGCTCGTGGGGAGGAGGAGAGAGGAATAACGGAGTAGTTAATGAATAACAAAATAGCAAAAGGCATGCACTTAGTTGCCTGGGGTGTTTTTGGTTTACATTGATGACAATTCTTTCAAACTTTCTCTATACTACCAAAATAAAAAGAGAGTCTTGGGGCATGCAAAAATTTTAACATAAATTAAAGTCCTCTCTAAAATCAGAGAACTATGGAATTTCTAAATAATTTAAAATAATTTGGAGTAGTATTTCAGGATTACACTAATGTAACCAAGCATGGTATTGGACCCAGAAACAGAATGAATCTTAATGACACAGCAGATGAACCGATTCCTTGCTCATCATCTCTGGCTCCACATACAGCAAATGCCATATCAGAAGAACAATCCCAAACAGAAGAAGACAAGTTCACTCCTATATATGCCTAAGAAGTTGTGGAGAAAGAAACAAATACACAAACACTTAACCTAGCTCAAAAACACCTCTTGCATGGCAGACAAGTATGAACAAACAACAGCCCAAACACGAGCAATGAAATCTGAAACCGTTTTCCCCCAAAGCTCTGTTTACAGATGACCTTCTCTGCTCAACACCACAGAGGCCAGGGCAACAGATTCTGAGATGAAAGTGCATTTTGTTGCTGCTGAGGTACTTATGAGGAAAATCACGCCAATTCTTACTCCAGTAGAATCACAAGTGCAGCCTACTTCTCACTTAGCCATTTTAAAAGGTCACTGAAAAGATGTCGCCAATATTCGTCTTGCTCTTAATGAATTACTGCAGTGCGTGATCTTGCAGATGTTTCAAAACAACCCCAGGACTGTTTAATGAATACTGTAATCAGCATGGCCAACCCATCAGAAACACAGAGGCTAATTGTTTTGTTTTAAAACAGTGCAATTAAGGACACTTGTTCTTTTAAGGGATCCTGTTGAGAAAAGTCCATACTTAAAGAAGGGCATAAAATGTCATTCACATGTGAATATTTCATCCCAGCACTTCTAGTTAAATATGGGTGAAGAATTCAGATTTTTCTGTTTGATAACTGAAGATACATAGAAGGTACAATGACTGAGTAGTGAAGCAGCAGAGTATTAGTTGTAGAATGGCTCACTAAGTGTGAGAGCAAAGCATGGTGGACTGCTTCATCTTATCAGTGACCATGGCACAATGTGCTATCATGCCTTTTTTATACTCCTACAGCGATGGCAAAAATTTCCACTTGAACTTTTATTACTGGTGTTATTGCTGTAGCACAGCATAATATTTTCTGAAGCAATCAAAATGTCAATATCTCCTTTTTTATCACTAAAGATAACTGTGGACAGCAGAATCATTTCAGGGGTAGGACTTGCTTTTGACAGACCTCACAACTTTTGAGTAAAACCATGACCTAGGAGTTGCCCCAGGATGTAAGCATACTACTTTAAAACATGGGGTGGGTGGAGAAGGTAGAAGGAGAGGCAGGGGAGGGACATGCAGCGAGATGGCTGCTTCCAACAGGATCTTACTCTCCAATGCAATACATTGACGACACTGTAAATTCAGCAGTGACACATGGAAGTAGACCTTTTTATAGGAGCAACCTAGTGTTGTTAGATAAGCCAAGTGCCAGTTATTCTTTCCAGAGACTCATGTTTCTACCTGGTTCTCTATGCTACAAGGCTTCTTAAGAACTCCATTTTGCGTATGCTACGTCTGGTATTTTGTTCCAAACAGCACATGAACCACAACTGAGACACTGATCTCCCGTAAGTTGGCTAAGATGACAGGAGTAAATTGTAGAGGAACAGATAACTCGGTGCAAAAAGCATTCTAGAACAGGATGACAGGATGTATGGCAAAATATTATGGATTGGAGAGAATAAAAAAGCACAAAATTCGGAGCTGAGAGGGATTTCCTGTGTCATCAGCCCAGACAGCAAAACATTCAGTTCTGCTGGAAAACAAAAAAATCAGCATCTTTGAAAACTCTAAAATGGAAGAATACTCTGCAACTTTTCCTCTATGACAAGTTAAGTACATTATTTAAATTGCAAGTCTGCTCATGAACAATTCCTGTGTCGACAACAGCTTTCAGCTTAAATAGGAAGAGGGGAAACGAAGAGAGAAAAACATTCTCCCTGCAAGCACTAATTTGAATAAACATTGAGAAGAGCACAGTTTCCTTGGTTGTATTAGTCAGAAATGGACCTAAATGTTTCTGCTGCAAAGGGAGTGTGCATCCCAATCTAATTACCTTAAGACTGACTAACATACATAGCTATATAAATCTAATAACAAGCCTAGGCGGTAGAGGGGAGTGGATCCTTGGATTTGGTTATCATCTTTAAGAGTACTACATTGGTAATGCTGATAAAGAACAACTTTAGTTATTCATATTTTGTTCACCAAAGTAACAAATTGTTAATCTCTAGGGAAGGTGAACACTCTTCAGAAAAGAAAAAAAGAAAGGACATAAAAAAAGAAAACACCCAAAAAATAAAGTAGATAGATAGCTAGGAAAAAATAGCTTCTGTTGAATACTATTTATGTAACAGTCTCAGGTTAGGATAATATATCAAGTTAGTACAGAAGAAGAACAGCACAAATTAATAAGTGGTCACCTTAACAACCGATGACACTACGTAACTGTTAGGGCATGTACTTTTTTTTTTTTTAATTTTTTATTATTTTACATTTGGACATTCTCATCTAAACATTCAAAGTAGATGACACTTTAACCTGCCTGGTGAAAGGAGAATATACATGGAAATTGTTTGTATGCATCTAATCTTGCGTGCTTTCAAGCACCGGAGACTATCCTGTGTAAAATTGCAAACTACAGGATATATACATTTAAAAACAGAAAAAAAGTGAAGACAGGGGGTTTTACCATTTTTTTATATTTATGGGTGGCAGATGTGGGAGTTTTCATCCACAACCATTTCATGAAATTATTCAGTTTGCTTGTAGATTTAGACATCATTAAGGAAACCCACAGCTGTGAGTCGGGGAAGAGTTCTAGACTTGGCATGGGAAGGAAGCATCAAGCAGTCTACTTTGATTCTCAAATTATCACATCAATAGGGGACACTTTAGCATCAATGTTCTCCAGCCAGTGGAGATTTTTTTCCTCGACATCTTTTTCATCTTGGCCTTCAGAGACTGTTCGTAGTTTTAAAAATATGGTTATCCAAAACCAAACAAGCATACATGGATATATGTTACATCTTGCTGCTGAAAAGCTATCTGCCATTGGCCTTTTTATAAATTCAGAGTATACTGTTTTATATATCAGTAAGTTAACAAAAGCGTGTGTTAGAACTAGTAAATGCTGCAGATCATAACAGCTGAAAAAGTCCCACAGAAATATACTCCCATTTGTAATTTCTGTGTATCTAGAATTTTTCCCCCAATGGCCACGCATCAGCTGCTTTGATTTATGCTTAAAAAACCTCCTAGTAATCACTCTCAGTTTATATAGAAACTGTGATGGACATTTTTAGATAACATACTTGTATTACCATAATAAAAGCTAAACAGGAACATACGTTACAAGTATTTAATATTATGGCTATATGAAAAAAATAAACAAACATTTTCCAGGCCTGAAAGTGTTTCTAATTAAACTTCTTGGGTTTCCAGCTCAAATGTTTTCATCAGTATAGGATATGACAATCTTACCCAATTTTGCTAGCACTTTAGGATTTCATTAAAAAAATCTTCAAATGACTTAATTTTTGTTTATAGAAACCCAACTGTGCTCTGATGTCTGCAATTTGATAATTTTAATACATAGCTACGATTATGCTATAAAATATTTAACAAATTCTTTATCTAACACTGGTATGCTGCATGCCAATTAGGAATTCTATACTCCCAGCAAGTGAGAAACTTGCTGAATAGCAATGTCATCTGTACTACTGTACTGAGAGATACAAAATTCTCACAATCTTTCAGTAACAGAATTTTATCCTATTAAGAAAAAGCAAGGGTGTTTTAAAATGAAATTGAATCTGTTAGAAAATTTATTTTTGCAGGCATTTTGTTTCTGAACCTTGGAAAACAGAAAAATAAATGGCTTTGTGTTACTGCCTCAAGAAATATAACCCCCACTTTTAATTTAAAAGAAATGTAAAGTGTTAAAAGAAACATGAATATACTCTACTTCATCCAGCAACACACATGCAGGGCTGATTAGAATAGCTGTCCATATTAACACAATCAAAGCTGGCTAATCTTCAGAGAAAACTCTAATTTACAGGTCATCTGAGGTTATGATCACAATTATACTCACAGTATATATTACTAGCATTAAAGTTCATTTTTTTCAATCAAATCTCATTGGAAAACAAAAATTACTGCTGAGAACGAATGCATCTTTTGTCTATACATCTGCCAAGATACTGATCAAATACATCAGTACCCAGAAAAGGTTGTACAGTTTTTCAAGCTGCTAGCCACAGACATATGAAGTAGTGCATTAGAGTTTCCATTTTTGAGTACAATAGGCAACAACTGAAGTTTCAGAAGGAAAAAGTTTTCATTTCTGGTCTTGAAAAGTTAGCAAAGTTCTAATTAAGGAAATCTCAAAATCACTAGATTTCCAGTGTTTTGATTCAAGTTGTTCAGATGAATGTTAAGAGTCGAAGGTTTTGCTCCTTTGGCTGACAACTGTAGCAAGCCGAATTCAGCACTTGAGAACTAGATTAATATTGATATTTCTGTATGTTTTCCAAAACTTTGTAAGGTATAGCTTTCAGGAACAGTGTTTAAACCACTATGCAATTTGACATACTTGCTCTGAGCACAAAGACAGAATGAGAATCTTGCTAATTTGTTCAAGGCTTATATCAAGCACAATCACTATTAAGACAGCCCACAGAAAAAGCATGATATTAGCATTACAGAAACAGGAAAAAAGAAAACACTCAGAGATTATGAAGCATTGTAGGATGTTTTAGGATGAATTTTAGACTTCATTCCACCCCTCCATTGACACACTTTCTTTTGGCTAACTTTCCCTAGACAACAGAATCAATCATTATTCCTCTACTGGTAATAATTTCACTGGCATAGAAGTACAACTGATGTCTATCACATGAAGTGATACAATTTCCATTAATAATATGGTTTATCAATAGTGTCTGAAGGTATTTTCAAATTGGTCAAAAAATGCAACTTCAGCATGTGGAAATGTTACCAAGGCAATTTTGCAAACAAAACCTAACTCTCTAAGTTTGCAAATAAATAACAAAACTTTTGAGAGGATGTATCGTTCAAGGAACTACATTTTCGTTACACAGTAGACGCAACTGAAAATGCTTGAAAAAAATCTTGTTCGTAAATATTTTCTTTTCTGAAATTTCTGCACGGAAAACCTTAAAGTATTTGCATATCAATCCTTTCTTTTTCTTCCCCTTTGTCCTTTTTCATCTGGCTCCTATCGCTTCCATGGTTGTTGCATAGTGCAAAAAGGTTATGCCCACATTCTGTCTTGACTTCAGTTTTACCCACAGGACTGTGAGAGCAGCTGAGAAAAGAGGCACTTACTATTGGTTCTTTACAAAATGCTGAATTACAGTGCTTCGTGTAATTCAGAAGAACTCATGCTTTACTTTTTGGCAGTCACTATGTATGCGTGCAGGTGTTCCCTATACAGCATTTAGCAATTAAATCTATGGTACGTATTAAAATTATTAACTTCCAGTGTAAGTGCAAGGATTTAATTTTGATTCTTGTAGCTTAAAGATTTTAAGGCCGTAGTTTCTAAAGTTTAGTCTTTTGATCACTAATAGTAAGACCGTTGGGCATTAATTGCTTGGTAGGCTTTTACAAGGTTGTGAATAGTAAAAACATAAAATTACTTTCTGCTAGGGCAGCCTTATGTACCACATCTGATCAGTGACACATGCGCTTATAGTGCTTTTTAAGTAATTAAAATCAATAACAGCAAGACACGTTCAGTGGTATATCTACACATCCTACTCTGAAAGGTTGCATTTGATACTGCATATGCTGATAACGGCTGTTTCTCGAATAGAAGCTTTCTGTATTCTTCAAACTATGTTTTTAAGAAATGGATGCATGAAGCAACACTGTGAATCATATTTTCCTTTTTAAAAAGGTTTAAGTAAGTATTTCTGAAGGCACAGGAGAAAACTAATATTTGCAAGACTAGCACCAAGAAATCAAAATTCAATTCCTGCCTCTGAAATTCAATGTCAAAAATTACTCAGGGAAACCAGATGCTCGGTCCAAATTGCCCCAGAAAAAGCCCTCCATGACTGGAGCAAACTATAATCCAGGGCCACTTGAATCGCTATGCAGTTCTGCAGTCAATGGCTCAGGCTAATTTGACTTCTCAGTATATATTTTCACTACACGTACCACCCATTCTATATGAACACCACAGGATCCTACGGAAATTAACTTTAGGTCCTACCTACCAGTAATCTTTTTGTTAAAGCTCATTTTCCCCCTCAGATCAAAAGGTTCGCATCCTGTGCAATTTCCATAATCTCTGTTCAGAAAGCATTTTCTTCCTCTATTATTGGTAAAACATTCACTTTGTGAACTAACCAGCAAAAAACTCCATCAATGCAGCTATCGGTACAGAATTTTTCAAACAGAATTAATGAAGGATAGCGTATTGATCTTTCAAAAATGATAAAAAATAAGTTTGATAATTTTAAGTGTATTTAAATGCAGTTAGAATGTGAAGAAATGAAGTAGAACCACTGAGTTACAATAAAACTCCACCAAATAACTCCACCATAAATATATCAATCATTTATTCCACAGAGTCTAAGTGACATACAGTAAACTTTCGTATGGAATTTAATTTAGGGTTTTATTGTGGATTTTCATTTTTACTGTTGTTATTATATTAAAAAAATTTTCTATATTCTTTCATGCTGTAATTGTTTTCAGTGAGTTTGAGGCAGCCAGATGCTGAGGCAACTGGCACTGTTACAAACCATAATGTCAGCTTAAAGTTACTTACTGTTACAGGAAGACAATCTTTACTGGAGCACCTAAAGAATTAGTAAAACTGCCACAGCTTAGTCATAGAGCTGTTCATCATATAGAAGACATGTTTCAAAAGGGTAGGTACACTTGAATGTATATTTGCTCTCCAGTTAAAACTAATTGTGGTAAATAGAATCATGTAAACACAATATGCAGAGCTGACCAATATACAGTGGTCCAGAGTGCCTCAACAAAACGGGACCACTCTTTGGGGGAAAGGAAAAGCTATCCATCCTCACTGCATCTTCTCATTAGCAGACATCTGATCTCTAGACTGCAACTTGCCCAGGAAAAACTACATCCAAACTGATACTGAAGTTATTCTTAAAGACAATTTCCAAGAAAACTACTTCAGCCAGACACCTGCCACCCATCTGCTTCCTAGCAGTCTGCAAAGATACGTTTCTTCTCAGGCAGATCTCAGACCAAAACCAGACTTATTGTAGGGCATTTTTCCTCTATACAATCACCAAGATACACCAGGAGGAGTGGGAGGGTGGAGAAGAATACCAGTTGCATCAAAACCATCTTCTGAAACAGAAACATCAGTTCTCCAGAACTTGTGGGGGAAAAAATCTAATAGGATATGCCAACCCACAAATAAAAAATCATTCCTAGAACAAGAAATACATCAGAATCATAGATTAGGAAGAAAATTAGGAAGTTATTTATTGCAAAACATCCTACTGAGAAGGTACTGTTGCTGGGTTTATTTAATGAGCATTAAAACCACTTCCTTATCAGTTCTAATTGCATAACAAATTCATTGCATTGTTTCCAGAAACAGCACTAGAATACTCTATTAGGAAAAACCTTGTTGCATTCTCTTTTAATTGCGTTCAAACAGATGGTTTAATTTCTGAGATACTCATCTACTGCTGTGAGTTCTATATTTCATGGCACTTTATTTTTGATTGACACTGAGGGCTACATTTACAAGGCAAAGCCAATCTTGCTCTCTCCAGGAACTGATGCAGGCAGCATAGTACCCCCTGCCAAGTTACTATCAGACTGTGAATCACAATCAAGTGCATAGGTCTATCCATGATACATCATCTTCACTTCCACAATTTCAGCAGAGACTGCATCTTTACAAACTACTGCCTCCTATCATCTCAAAACATGATGATTCCTTTCATTTAAATCAGTAGTACAAATCTAGTCTGTGACTTCGCAAAACTATTTTTTTAATTATTCCGTAAATGAACATCATAGTCGAATAGAAGCACAACTGTTGCACAGTTATTTTCATGCTGAAAAGTGATCATAGAAAAAAAAGCTATTTTTCTATTAAGATGTGGATGAAAAACGCTTAAATGCTAGATGAAACAAAACTGCACTCCAAGAGACAGACCTAGCTGACCTCACATCCTTTTTTCTTCAAATAATTTTGATGATGGACCGAACATATCTATACACCAGATAAAGACTTCAGATTTGCATAATGAAAATACATCTAAAAAACAGAAAAAGAAATGTGAGGACATTAAGATTTCCATTCAAGTTAATCAAGACGCAGTCCTACAAAAATTCTGAATCAAGTTCTTGACAATAGAAGAGCCCAAGTAGTATTCGGTATGAGAACTTCTTCTCTTTGGAGAATTTATGACCTATCCATTGAGATTTACAATCATCCAATGGCATCAGAAGAACAGTGTTCTGTGTCTAGGTAGGTGCCCGGAGACAAAACACAGAACCACAGAACCATTTAGGTTAGAAAAGACCTTTAAGATCATTGAGTCCAGCCGTGAACAGAACCTATACCTTCTGTGACTAACTTCTTTGGAAACATCACTGAACTAATAATAAACATTCATGACTTCTATGAAAACATGGTCTTTCAGTTTTCGGAGATTTAGTCACATCAACATTTTGAACACTGTGGACAACAGAGCCTTCAATGGAAAATGGGTGCATAAACCAAAATACTCTGGTTTTGTTTTTTTTTTTTTTTTGTGAAGAAAAGACTTTACTGGCAGCTCAAAGCAGCACCAGAGATCGCCACCAGACATACTAAAAACCTTATATGACCTATGTCCTAAGAGAACAGCACATGGATTGTCAGAGAGTTTCTTTCTCTCAAATTGCATGCTAAGCACAAAAATACTGTTTCAACAGTTCTTGGTAAGAGTAATTGATGATTTAATGAAGGTCTAAAGGTTAATTAAATTAGAAAAGAGGAGTTAGTCTATAGTTGCTTATTTCCAACATTTGTTCCCCCCGTTAAAGAAAAGGATGTCTATATATTTTACAGTTCACAAAAATGAATGATTCGGAAAATATATTATGCCAATAATTACAGTGTAGAAGGATTAATATTTATGGGAAATTTGTAAACATTTTCATAGCTAAAAATGAAACGAAAAGCACTCCAAATTACCATGACAACCAGTTTCTGGCTTACTTTGCCAAGTGTTTCTGGGTATGCAGCTTACTGTTTGAAAAACTTTACGTTAAGAAGAGTCATAGCTGCTTGCATAATTTCACTGGAAGAAATCAGGACCTACAGAGGCCAATTTACCTCTCACATGCAGGAGAAAGAAGCAACACTAAACAAGTCAATGGTGTTACTGCAATGCATTATCTATGTAAGCAGAAGAAACTCAAATGTATTTTCATTTCAGTCATTTAGAACTTGTACAGACAAAATACTTATGTATTGATTACGATATCAATGTACAAAAAATTATTCTAGATGGGAAATAAACAGCAACTTAAAGGAATTTTAATTCAATATCAAAGCTCACAAATTACACTGAGCCAATTGATCCCAGATATTTGCATATTTAACTGCTTGTATAATCAGAAGAGTACAAATGGACTCCCCATAATCTAATTCTCACTCACAAAACTAAAGCTGAGAACTGTAATGACATGATTTCCAGCTTTCTCCCATGCATCTTACACAAAGATGGATGACAATATTGAGAACCAGATTTAAGTATTTCATAATCACCCAAAAGCACATTCAATCTTTGCTTTCACAGAGCTGCTACAATGTATGAGAAAACACACATAGAGTTTTCTGGGGTAGGGCTATAAAATATTTTTTTTGTATTTCCCAAAGGAAATTCAGTGTTTTCCACGGCTGAGTAAATCGGTTTTCAAATTATACAATTCATCCTGATATTGTGCTTCAGTATTACAGGTAAATATCCCCATTCCAATAGCCTGTGTTCTTTCTTTGTCCCCTGATGGAGATCATAGGGACGGGAAATGCTATATGGGGGGTTTCGTTTGTTTTGTCTGTTGTTACTTTTTAAAGTGGGAGGTACTAATCTCTGCTAAAGTAGGAATACTTTAAGATTCAGAACAACAGCCTGTACACACGTCTGTCTTGAAGCTGGCAATTGTGCACAACAAAAAAATTAAATGTGTCTTTAAAATATTTAGGAGGACCATGAACAAATATAATTGCAAAAATAGAAAGATAACTTTTTTTCCAAAAGAATAAACACAGTTTTCCCCAAATAACTGGACAGAGAGAACACATCAGCCTTGCACTTAGTCCCAAACAAGAAGGATGAACTGGGTATAAGAACCTGGAAGGGATGAAGCAACAACAAAAATAGCAAAAGAAAATTAAGCTGGGGGTCCAAATTGGATTTAAAAAGCTTTCCAGCTCTCTCCAGCAGAGAGAGTTCATGCATGGATAAACTCTTTATGTGGAGAAGTGTTGTTATTTCTGTGCAAACACTGAAGAGCCTTTCTACCTGAAATGAAGGGCAGCGTGCATCCAGTTAATATTAATTATCTTGAATTTCTCCATTCTGCACAACTTTTAGGCTAGGTCAGCCTTCTGCTAGGCAGGCTGAAAAATGTTTATTCTGATTATCAGCTCTCAAAGTCAGTCTTTTATTGCCTGTCAATGGGGAAAGTCTACCCAATTTACAGTAACCAAGAAAGTGCGCTCTCATCCTTTTGAGATGAGACAGTGGCGTCCTCTTTTCTCTCAGGGTGTTCCACTATCTCTTCTCCCAGTGGAGCTGGTCCATGCCTAAGCCTCCCACCCCTGTATCTGTCTGAAATCAAACTATTAAAAGTATGCCATCTGGAAATACAGTTCACATCAGTCATGCCTATCTTCTCATTAGGAAGCCACAGTACCCTTTTTAGGTCTCAAAAAGTCCTGCACACCCTATAACAATTGGTTCAGTCTTTAGGAAACAACAGAGCAGGAAGAGAGGAAGAACTGGATCCTGAGAAGTTTTCTTATTCCTCACACCTTCACCAGGAGAAAAGAAAGGAGGCATTTTCAGGAGGCCAAGAGTGCTGCTGGGCTGGAAGGAATCCACAGCCATTTATATCATTGAGGCGGAAAGTTTGGCACACTTGAGAGGAAGCCTTAAACAATGCAAAGCTCAGCAGCAGCTGGTGCTGCTAGTGGGAAGCTGAGCAGCCCTGACACATGGCAGGAGAAGCTGGGAGCAGCTCGGAGGGCAGGCAGGCAATCAGCAGAAGCTCCACCTGCCTCCACAAAGCCCACTTTTGTATTTTCTGTAAAGGCAGACACAAGTAATGGAAGACAACTGAACAGGTGAATCTGCTGGATGCTAACTACCTAAAAATGCAGCTCATTCCAAGGCACCAATATGTAAAGATAAAACATTGACATGTGGTCATTACTTTGAATAAACAAGTAAACAGACAGAAGAACATTTTAAAACCAGGATTCTCAACTGGAAAGTGTTGCACTTTACTGGCAATAATACATAATGTAAAAATCATATATATACTGTTTCTCTAGAGGACCATATCAGCTTTATCTGTACTATGCACCAGAACCAGGAGTACAATGGCAAGACACTCCACTTGGGTTTGGATAACAATGGGCTAGGTAGACCTCCTCAAAAGAGCTGCAGGAGCAATTAATCACAAATTTATCACTGGTGAGGGATCTGCAGTATCCCTGGAGCAGTGTGGGGAAGACATTTGATCCAGTGAAGTGTGGAACAGTGCCAGTTTTTTGTCAACTGAGGATCAGCTGCAGACAATTTAAGAATCACTGTTAACCCATCCATTACTGCCATCAGCAGCAGAACTAGCATAGCAGGAGCTCTTACAAGTTTTGTGAAAATTCTCCCTGGCAATAACAGGATGTGTCCTTAACAAAGCTGGCAAAATGCGTTAAAGCCGTCTCCCTCACAATCACTCCTAGCCTGGTAAGCTACATGAGAGAATTACTGAACGTTCAGGAGAAAGTCAAATTGGGAAATTTGGCATGGAAACATCTAAGAAAAAAAACATAATAAAGCAGATCTTGGTTACATATGTTTCAAGACAAAACCCAACATCTACTTTATTTTTTAAAGATGTATGTACTGTCAGAATTATATTCATTTTTAGAGGTCTTGCCATGAATAAACCCCATATATTAAGAATACTTTCCATAAGGAGGCACTGAAAGCATGTTATCTATAAGGTGGCTATAAAAATACAGTCAATTATCTGGAAATCACCAAGATTCTTCTTTCAACTCTTAGACAGCTTGAGGTAGAGCTTATTGCAAGCCTGGAGCCTTTGACATGAAATCTGTAGTCCAGCATTGGGGAAAAAAATAAAAGAAGCACTTGTAGAAACTGCTTTTTAATATGATATTGTGTTAACTGATTACATAAACCCTTCAAGTCAAGAAATGGTTTAGTCCCCCACATCATGATTAAACCATCTAGTGGAAATTGTATTTATTTTGCTTATAGGTACATTTCTCCTTTCCCCCTCATTCTATGTGTGTGTCTTTATGTATGTTGTTACAGTAAGACATTTAATCAAGCCCTTTTGAAGTGGTAGAGTGGAAACAGCTGTTTCTGACAATGTGCCGATGACATGGGGCTTAAAGCTGTCATGAGCTCCAGATTGCAAGCAGCACTACTATGTGGTTGGGATGGTAGTGACTTGCAGGTCATGGCATCTCCTTGAGGAATGCTTCTAAGCCAATCAGCTCAAGGTGGCAGCTCAAAGTCTTAAGGCTCTGGTGAGCTCTCTTTCTTTTAATACTCTTGAGGTCACACTTCAAAGTGCCCTTTTTTCTCAAGAGCCATTGGCCATATGCGGGGGTTCTAGAGCAGTTTTTTAAAGATTGGTTGCTTCAAGTTCAGACTTAAAAAATTAGAAATGCAGTTCTATTACACAAATGATTTCTTAGAAGTTGAATAAAAGCTGAAGCTTAAGTTGGTATCTTACATTCTTGTAAAGAACACCAATTTAAAGAGAGTTTCTGGATGACTGATTTTTCCACAACAAAGTGAGCTTAAAGTTCACATTTTAGAGTGCCTAACAACTTGTTTAAAACAATTTCCTGGTTTGTGAACATTACAAGATGTAGGGCACCCAGAAACCATCTCTGAATACAGACTTTACACAGTAATACTCCCACTCAGAATAATTACTGCATAAATGTCTTGCTATCCAAGAAACTTACACTTTCATTCCTTCATGCAACTGAATTTGTTAAAATTAGACTAATGTGATTAACATACATCCAAGCCAACATTGCCAGAACAAACACATATGTGCTTCTCACTGACAAGGCTCTAAAAAGATTTTGTTTTGATCACGGTAAACACAATGTGGGAATGCATTTTTTGGAAAGTATTCAAATAGATCCAGGGGCTCGGGAAGCTAATTTCTGTAGGTTACCTATAGAGTTGAAGAAGGAAAAGACTGTCCTGTAAGAAATGATTCATAGCAAGTAAAAGTAGATTCCTTCTCTGAACTGCTTCCTGGATTCCTCTCTCACCCTTGACTTTCCAAGGGGAAGTCAACTCTATGAAGCCTATTTGGAAATAAAGACATAATCTCGAGAATGCTTGGTTCTTCAGTGAAGTTTAAGACAAAGGATTCCCATCTCCACAGCAGCCCTATATTCTACAGAAAACACTGCTCTTCTGTAATTTGACTGGAAATTACTTTCATAGAGGATAAATACACACCTACTGCAAATAAGGTCAATCATGAACATTATTAAAAGAAGAGCTAGGTCTAAATCTGGGATAATAATACTAGCCAGATCTGTTTTTTCTTTGCACCCAAGATGCATTTCAGCTGGTGCTGCTATTGTACCAAAGTGTTTTAATTCTTCTACACTCTGCAGAATGCAGGTGTATCCAAAAGCAAAGATGATGTTCAAGATGTGGATATAAATTTTAACACACCTGTGCTGTATTCAGTTGTTCCATTACTGGGTGTAATTTTTTTGCAAATTCTTGATTCATTGTAATAAAGCTTTTCACAGAGAAAATAAATGGTATTTTCAGTATTTTTCAGTCCTCTTGGAATTAGCTGAATGATGAATGAATCACCCCCAATACTACAGAAATAAAATCTTTCTATGTTTGCTTTCTTAAAAACAATGGCTTGCATGTTTCAGAGAAGTTACATTTCTCCTGTAACTGAATACTGTTTTTCTGGGGATATTTTTAGCCTCCTTAGTCACAACTTTTATAAAAATGGATTAGTCGAACGAGAAAGTGACTCAGACGTGAAGGCATATTTGTTGCTCACCGTTGTGCCTCAGTCTTGAGACACTGAAATAAAAGGTCTCCTTGCTTAGGAGACAAATGCAAGAGTGGATGCTGCTGTCTGGAAAAAAACACTGAAATAATCAACTAAGTAGCTCTGAAAGTCAACTCAGATGGCCACGTAAACTGGATTTGGGTGTAGAAAAGCTCAGCAGAGCAGTTTCTGGATCCAAAGGGCTTGCTTATACGTTAAGGAGCTGATGAGCAAGTACTGTGTATGAAGCATTGCTTCATTCCAAAAGCAACAGGAACGGTTCAGAAACCGAAGAAAGGGATGCAAAAGGAAAACAAAGCGAGAAAGTTGAGAACAAAATTGTGTCATGGAAGCTCAATGAGCACACAAATTCAATAACAATCAGTAATCAGTTTGTTGCACTACTAACATCTCTCATTGCTGCTAAGGATGGTATTTTATAGTAGTGATATTAGACATATTACACAACATGTAATATTTGTAAAGAAATGGATGCAAGAGAATGGAAATCAGAGTTTTGTTTCAGGCTGCACTACTTGAAAACCTCTCAGGAGATAGGCACAGCTCTAAGTCTAAAGAATAACTGATAATTTAGTTGTCTTGGTACAGTGAAAAAGAAAAGCGTTGGCAACAGAGAAATGGATCTTCAACTTGGGATCTGGAGGAGTGATTGGGGAATCACAGGAGAAAAAAACATAATGGTGAAAAAAGCGCAGAGAGCCAGTTTACTTGGGATCCTGATCCAAAATTCACTAATGTCAACAGCTACCATCTTAAGCACCAGAAGGGGGAAGGTTCTTGTTAAACAGATGCTTTTAGCACTTAATTGTTCTAGGAAAAAAGCTGATCCACTGCACAGAATGAGACTTCAGCACTGCCACAGTATTCTTACTGAGAGGGAATTTGGGAACAGACCTCTTAGCAACCAACATTATAACAGGTGCACACAAATAAACATATAAATATGTGTATATATATATGGAACTGTATGTATGCATGCATCTGTACATTACATCACATTCACACATCTAGTATTTTGAATTTTCTACAAAGAAATGTTTCTAGATCATCATTGATGGATACAAAACAATAAAATGAAAACCCTTCACCACTGTATTTTTCTTAAGGATATTTCTTTAGAATCTTGACTCACATAATTTTGCTGATCCTTCATATTCATAAGACAGTGAGAGGATACACAGGCTATAACCAGAATAACAAATTAAACTGTGGGCATTGTCAAGCTGTGAGGATGGTTCCTACACAGCTCTGGACTGAGCCACTGCCATCTCTCAGACAGTACCTGGGCACACTCTGAGAATCTGGTTGCGTCAACACTTACGAATACTCCCGGGCAAATTTAATTTACCAGTACAGATGTAGCTATGAAGCACACAGGATTTCACTAATTTGCATTCCATACTCCTCTGGAAAAATCAGGAGCTTCTGTCTTACCATGTCTGCATTATATTGCATACTACCTAGAAAATCTCCTCAAGTGGCTTCTTTTTCTCCCACTCTGAAACTATTATGGTAAATTTGAGAGTTAATAATAAGAAAATAGATATGTGTGACTACTTCTGTTTTTATTTTCATTCTTGAGAGATTGCCCTTGTACAGTTGTCAGACAGTTGATGCTGGCAGTGAAAACAGATACAACTTTCCCACTCTGCATCATTACAATATTTTTTAAAAGTCACGAACAATATGCATACTATGCTTAGCTTGGAAGTTAAACTTTATCACTTGAACATAAGAGTGAAATTATCTCTTAAAGAAAGTTGAGCAGTAGTACCTGTTAGATTTTAACTTAAACTAATCAAACTTAGAAGAAAGTTGCTATAATAAACTGTTCTGATGATCCTATCCTGCAAAAAAAATACTTTGGTCTTAACATGTAAAGCTTGTCAGCAACACCTAGAAATACCTAAACTTTATAGTTATCTAACTTCTAGCATGAGTTAGAAACCCTCAGTTTCTTCTGAAGCTCTCTGAGAAACCTTACACATATAATCATATTGATATACGGTTACATACGAATAAATATATTTCTGAGTTTCTGAGAAACATTTTGAGAGTACAATGAACCACAGAAAAGAGAAGAGGAACTGTACCAACTTGGAAGCAACTGAGGGAATTCTTTCAACATTAACGTATCCACTCAGAGGAAAAAAAAAAAAAAAAAGTCTTGCATCTGAAAGATAAGGAATCACAAAGTCTAAATTGTTATCTCACAAAGTATCGGTTAAAGAAATACATAGATTTTGGAGGGTTTTTTTAAGAGATGGTGTGAAAGTGTGTAATTTCATATGAATAAGTTATTTGGGGTTTTTTGGATTATATTTTGTTAGCTTGTTTGGAGATTTAGCTAGTGTTGCTTTTGATTCTTAGGTCTGAAAACTCTTTTGGTTTAAGCCTGTATTATTTTTTTCATGTGGGTTTTTTCTTTTTTTTTTTTTTTTGACTGAAATTGCTATATTGTATCCTCAAATTTGGCACTATAGACTTCTGTGACAGGAATGTGCTCTAGATTTGATTTCTTGCATAGACAAACTATTAGGTATTTAAAATAAATTCTGTCCCATTTATATTCATGAGTGGTTTTTTTTCCCAAAATGTGAGGGTAATTGAAAAGAAATATAACATTGAGTAAAAAATGGTAAAAAGAAAATATTTTATTTCTTTAGTTCCTGATGCAAAAAAACTGGAAATGAACTTTTATTTTTAAAAAGGGTCTGTCACATACTCCTACACATTTCTGCTTCAAGGAATAAGCATTTCTTTGCCAATATACAACAAACTCAGAGGTAAATACCTCGGAAATAAAATCATCTTGAAGTTTGTTGAACAACAATGTTTGTTTGAAGTTCATGACAGAGGAAAAGGCATAAATGTGTTATTTAAAATGCCTTAGACAGTGAATCGCAGAACAGCCTTTCATTTTCTTTTACTAGTGAAAATAGATGGAATTAGGAGACCTTTCCAAACTTAACACATTTAAAGGTAGATAAATAAATTTAAATCTAGAAATCTTTTCCAAGTATGTTAGCCAAGTAAGACTTGTTGCTAGAACACTTCACTGAGGCACTTGAAAGCACAGTGATTCGTTTGACAAATGAACAGCTTTATCTGACTATCCAGTAGTTAACCATTAAAAGAACATATATAATATAGGTCAAGAGATCAAATGCTCTAGCAAGAGGTTTCTGCTCGACACAATGGGTTCAGCACTGTAGTACGTTCATCAACTTCAGTAATGGCTATCATTAAGAAGGTACTTACATTAGGTCTTAATCCTGCTGCCATTTCATAATACTTCTCGGCTTCTTCATTGAGACTGGCTTGTCTATCAGGACAGAAAAAAAAAAATATAGTTACAACTCATTTTCCTTGGGTTAACCGTATCTAAAGGAGCACAGCTAAAACTAAAATACTGCAACTATTCCCCACTGTCTCAGGATATTACTCTAACAAATGCACAAAATATGTCCATCTAGAAAATTTTTTTTATAGTTCAGAATATCCATTATCACAAATCCTCTTTGCCTACCTTATTTTTCCTCTAAGTCGTGAAAAGATATTAGTACACACTGGAGAGAAATGCAGAAGGCCAAACACTCATCTGAGGCAAAACCAGAGATGTATCAGAGGAAAATCCGGCTTGATTTTTATAATTAGCCATACTTTAAAAATTATGAAGCTGTGGATTATACAATAATGTAGTTCCTTTCTTTGTGCCTCCTCAAGAACACCATCATTCCAGGGAAAAAAAAAAATAAATCAGAGAATACAATGATTTCTCAAAAATAGGTTTCCATGATTCAGGGAATTCATTCAGAAATGAGAGTTCTGATTTTAAAATTTACTCACATCTGTCTGAGAGGGGATTTAAACTTAGATGTTATATCCCAGGGGAATAAGATGAGTTTCTGGGTACCTGAAGCACGATCGGCTTACTTCTTTTTCATTACCTTACTAATATAGATGGCATCTGCATTCTCCTAGTAGTTTAATTTTTATTTCCTTCTCTAAGTTTTCAGTCTATTGCCTTCAAATGAAAACGCAATATGTTGCCAAAGAAATCCAAACCTATTTTTGTCTCAACAGGCCCTTTTTAAGTCTTCTTGCAAACTCCTCTCTTCTCCTATTGTCTCTACCTTCTTAATTTTCCTCCAACTATTCATTTTGGCTACTGGACCAATGAATATCACTTGATCATATACATGTCATGAGAAAGATAGTAAATATTTAAAAACAAACAAGCAGAACTATCAGGCAGGCTACATATCTTCTGCTAAAGTTACATCCTTTTTTTTCTATGAATTTTTAGGTCCCTTCATAGAAGAGTTAGGACAGGAGAACTTCAGCATATTTGTGTGTGTTATGTGATTACCGATGCATTTCTGTAATATAAAATGGAAAAATTAGAAAATAAGGATAATGCCTCAGTGGGGTTGGTTGGGTTCTTTTTTTTCTTTTTTCTACTCCTTCCGAGAACAGTTATTAGTTCAAAGAGAATCAATCAACTGAGTACTTGCGTCTGGAGATTTTGCCTTGTTCATTACATGAGCTTTTACATGCTTTGTTATTCAGTGATCAAATTGTGTTCTCATCTACCCAAATTTTGAACATTAGCCACATAATACATGATAGGCAATTAATCCAAATCAACACATTTTGACTGTTATTGGTCTTGGGACGAGAAAGGGAGGAAGGATAATCCCTTTGAAGTTTCTCACATAATTCACGTGCAAGCTGAAACCACTTCCTGACTAACAATTTGCCAAGTAGAAGCTGGTTTATACCTGTTAACTGTTTTAAATTACTTTGCACATGTATCATTGACTCAGTGGTTGCAGTGGTTAGAAATGATTGAATGTCTAAAAATATTCATTTAACCTGCTTCTGAATAACTCCTGCTGGGCATTAGTAGCACTTGAAACAACTGAAAAAAAAAATATCATCATTCCAAATTTCAGGATTTACTACAAGGCACACAAAATGAAACATGTCACAGAGCTTTTTTTTCTTTCCTGTTGGCACAAAACTGTCAGGAAACAAAGCATTTCTGAACGTGGTGAAATTCTGTACGATAAACAAGGTGCCTTACCCAGGAGGCAGATACAGACAGTACACTTCATCTCCAAAAAGTGTTGTTGGCATGTGAATGTGGAACAAATTAAAATCCTGTCCCCTTTTAGCCCAGTGGAAATACATGGCTTGCTTGCCCCCCACACGTACATCTTGAAACACGGATCATTAATTCCTAAGTTGAAATCAGTTTGAATTTATAGTTCTCCATTAAAAATGGTTTATAGAAATGAAGGCACATCACACTAATCTGGTCAGAAAAATGCCAGTTCCGTTTCTGGGGCATTCAGCAACAGTTCCTTTAGTTAAGAAACAGCAGAATTCTGTTTCCCATTTGCACTGGAAATCTAAACTAGAAATTCATTACGTTGAGCCCTGGAATGGCTTTCCCTTGAGAAAAATTAGAGGCACGGTGGTAGGAAATTGCAGTAACCCTATGCCACTGAGCAGTAAAGGGCTCTGGATCAATGTCAAATAATGAAAGGACACTACTAAAAGAAATATAATTCACATTAGAGTAAAACATTAGATTAAATGTTGATAATAAAGCAGAAAGGATGGAAAGGAAGCAAATAGAAGTTCAGAAGACAGAGTCCTTTTCATAGTTACGAGCTATATTTCAACCTCTATCCTAAATCTTTTCATGAGGACTGACCTTGAAAACACATCTGATTTCCCCCATTACCACCTAGCATTCAATCTTATTTTAAGGGACAAAAATGTCTCCTCTTTTTATTCTCTCATACCTCCTAACCTAAGCCTCCAGTTTCCTGTATTTTGTTCCAGTTGACTGCCAGTGACACCTCACAAATGGGCTCGACAACACATCGCTCTTAGGTTCTCCTGACACCCAGTTCTATTCAGCTTGCATTCATTTTGAATCTTTATGTTAATCACTGGAAAAAATATTGCTTTAAGAGACATACAAAACCAATGCTGACTGGTTTAGATACATAAACATGTGAATGGGAAAGGCTTATTTTCAAGCTGCCTACTGCTTGACATAAGGCTTCAGATTGTTGATTATTTTTTTTAAGTGAAATCATGAATATCAGCCCAGCTAAAAGGAAGTTTTCTTCAAAGAGATTCCTATTTTAAAATATTGAACGTTGGTGTCTGGCATTCTTAATGGATCTTTTTGTGTTACAACCAAATCCTAATCAGATTCCATACATGTAATGCTTCATCCACATTCTTTTGTTTTACAACAGTTACAAAATTTACATAGACTATATGCTTAGCCGTACATACATATATATATTTAAGCATGTAGACAGTAATTAAAGAACAAATAAAAACTGTTCAGGCAATAACATAGTGTTAACTTGTGCCTATGAGACTGTGGCAGCAACTATACTCTGTGTATTTGGAGATCCAAAATACTCTCATAGAAATTCACTGAAAAACAAAGACCATGACATGTAGTATTGCTCTAATTTAGACTTCTGTTTTCCAATAGCCAATAAACATGCTATTACTTCATGTAATTTGAGTGTTTCTCACAACAATCCACTGACTTACAGAAGCGTGAAAAAAACAATTATTTCTAAAAACGTGCTTTTAAGCAAAGCTCTTCTTCCTCTGCTTGTTTTCATTTGGAGACAACGTGCAGCTCTTTTCCTGTTTCTAATTAGTACGGTGGTGTCACCACACTGCCATTCCTCATTCTCAAAGTAATCATCCCCTAGATCACAGGAAACCTATCTCATGGCAGCTCACCTCAGTATACAACTACAAAGTGAAACTTAGCACCGTTAATGCATGACTCAGTTACTGAAGCTACAGCCACCATATATGCTTCACTACATTCCATTAAAACGTATCTAGCTTTGCTGAAAGCTTCAAACTGAGGCTATAAGCAAGAGCATAGCAAATACTACAAAAGTAAAATACATGACCAGTTACTGTTTTAAGAAGAACCAGCCAAACAGCTACATGATCCTTGAATGAAGCTGTCTGGAAAACAAATTTATTGAGAAAACAAATTTTACAGGCAAGTACTATGCAAGTTAAAAGTTACCAGACTGTTGCAAAGAAATTAATTACATTCATCCCACATCTCACCCCTATTACAGATGACTTGATTCATCTGGCATTGCTTTATCAGGATCCTACAGAAGTCATCTAGGCAAAAAATTAATAACTATGTTTGTGTAATTAGGAACAGGGAGGTCTCTCAATAATGCAAACAGAACTCAGGTTTTTTTTCATGGCTTCAGCTTCAGATTTAGTCACAGAGAAAGTAAACAGTGTTGGAATACCTGACAGAAGGAGCAGAAGCCTTTCTTGTGACTGCTAAACTGAGAACAGGCTATCTATAAATACAGTCACTGCATTTGGACACAGTTAACAATTCTGTTGCAAATTTAAGAAAAAATAATTAACCCGCAACATTCCGGTTCAAAATTTTCAAAACTTGTAAATTTTGATTTAGGTTGCATTTTAATTTAAATATTTTTCTCAGAGAGTAAAGGGATTTAAAATAAGGAAAATATTTTAGCACTAAAGGAGAAAAATAAATTAGACTTGGAGGGAATGTTGTGATTGTTTTCCATCCAAAGCAGTTGTA
Organism: Pluvialis apricaria; assembly: GCA_017639485.1. Taxonomy (NCBI): domain Eukaryota; kingdom Metazoa; phylum Chordata; class Aves; order Charadriiformes; family Charadriidae; genus Pluvialis; species Pluvialis apricaria. The sequence goes on from CM030007.1 coordinate 176,343,412, forward strand.
ACCAAATTTGAAGGAATTTGCCTGCAATTCTGAAGAAAAGCCTACGTATTTCTCAATCTCGTGATACTCCTTGGGCTAATGGTGGAATCAGGAGTATGACAGGAGGGAAAGATGATTCCTTTCTAATTCAACAGTGCCTCACTGGGTAGAATATTGGGTCTGAAAAAGAAAAATAGAATTTACACAAAAATCTAAGTTGGTGTTATTACCTCCCAGTCATTTTGGACATCTTGCATCATCCACATTAATATCAATTTCTGTCTCTTAGTCCACAACATATCTTTAAAATTTATCCTTTCTCTCTCACAAGACTCAATTCACTTCCATGCCCTGTGAACTTCTGTAATGTATTTTCTTCCTCACAGCTGTGCAGTCCATTCAAAATTCTTACCAGTCAGTTTTTATAGCTCCCTATGGTACCTAAAGAGCAGCTGGTCACCTACATGAAGCTATTATATTTAATAATTTCAGCCTTTCATTTATGACTGTCTTTAGTTTCTAGCTGTGTCACTCTATTCTGTTCAGAGTACTCCCTTCTTTCCTTCCTCCTTTGTACCTTGGTATCTGCTTTCCTCTTGGAATCACCTCAGCCCTCCACCACTCTAAATATCCTGAAAATCAGCTTCTTCTGAAGTCCCACAGGCTCATTATGGATTTGTAGCAGGTCTGTCCTGATGTATGGCTATACACTCCCCTTGTCCAACAACTATTACATAAGCAATATATTGAATAAATTGCTAAGTAAAGCACTGAACAAAGGCAGACAACAGAATCATAACCTTTTAGCAAAAATCAGATCATAACACATGCGTTTTTAAGCAAAAACTTGGCAACACTGAATTTAACTTTGCCACCCTGACTCTTGCTAAATCCTCCAGACCACTTTAGACTCCCAGAGCATATTAGGAAGACATTACGATCTTCCACAAAGAAAGCTGAGTATTTAAGTGAAAAATTAGACCAACTGCATATCCCAAAGGAGCATAGTTGGATTCTAGCTAAACTAAACCACCAGGCCTTTTTTCTTTTTTTTTTGTTTTAAGGGTTTTGGTTTGGTTGGTTTTCTTTTCTTTCTTTCTTTTTTTTTTTTTTTTTTTTTTTTTTTTTTTTTTTTTTTTTAAGATCTTGGTGTTTTGCTTACAGCTAAAATAGAGAATGCAGTCTAGAATCACTGAGCTCAATCCTGGTCAAAACCTTCAAAAAAGTGTCCACTCCAAACCAGATCAAGCAGGGTAACCATGATTGATGTACAGTACAGCAGCATAGCTATTACTCTGAGACTGAAAAGTACTCGTATCCTGATGTAAAGACGTGTGCTTTCAAGACCTGAGATGCTTCACTCAGCGCTCACAGAGAAAGTAAGAAATTTATTAAACCCATTCCCAAAATAGGACTGATCTACATCACCACATTTTAAAATACCCACAAAAAAATCACACCATTAAACCATCTTCCACTACACACTTACTGAAACCAGGAGTCTGACACACTCTATACTCTTCTGGATTCAGCTTTCATGCCTAAATTGCTATGTTTCTGTCTGTGAATATGTTTCATTAATCTAAATGTTTCAAATTACTGGATTGTATCTCAAGAGATACCATTCAGAAAACAATGAGGAGGAAGGGAAGGATCCTTAAAATAGCTCACACACCTCTGGCAGGTCCAACTATTGTTTACCAATGAACCATTTGTCCCAGTTTCCTTTCTAATCTACAAGCAGTGACAGTTATTTCTCAAAGGGCGTTTTGGAGCTTATTTCAAAATCCTGGTATAGAACCTTTCATTTTGAAACACAGGTCACCTGGCTGAAGCCGATTCTACCTTCTCTTTAATATCATTTTCTTTTCCTTTCATTTTGTATTCTAAATGCTAAAAGTATAAACAGCCACATGAGATATCTTCATTAGAGAAATTATCTCAAAAACTGTTTTGTGATAATGAAGTATATTTTTTATTTCCTTTTTCATGCATTTTCTAAGCATAGATATAATCTAAATGAAATCAAGTATCCTCATAGCTGTTAAGTGGACAATAGACAATAATTAGATAGTTATCCTAGAAATAAGCATGGAGAATACCTATTATTGTAATGTGAGTTTAATGATAATATTCAGGCAGAAGCTTAATGTTACTGAATATCCAGGTCTGACAGCTTTAAAAGGAAAAAAAAAGAAGTCTAAAATTTTATTCTATTCAGATAGAAGAACAGAATTAAATATAAGACTACATTTTGAATCACAGATTCTGATAATATCATTAAGTGCTCCTATGAATCTCAAAGTCATCATTAGCCTGGGAATATTTAGATTTCTAATTATCATAGCATTCCCTACTGATATTAACATACAATGTGATATTTTCAATATTCTCTAGTTACATGCTGTTCAGAAATACGATCTACTATTTGCAGTTGTTACGCATCCTAAATTTAAAAAAAAACAGGTGAAAGAAAACCCTGCAGAAGGTTCTTCACAAAGGAACACTTGTTCTTGTATGCAAGCAAAAAGGATTACCTGCCTGTGAACAACAGAAGTTTTAAAGGTAAGAAATTACGAGATAACGCATAGAAAATTAGAAAGAGAAAGCGCTAAATCTTGCAACAGTTTCACTCCAACTCTTTTCGTCTTATTAACAATATTGAATTGTTCAAAAGAGTTGCTGGGCTTTAAAAAGAACCCTGCATAAGCAAAGGCTGTAAAGACTTTTTCCTCCAAAAGAAGGCAGGAAAATCAAGTAAGGCAGACGTAAAAGCACTAACCTGAGCATATGGGCTGCATTGAAAACAACATCAAATTCTGTATTATCAAGTTCAGCTGCTTTTTTTGCCATCTCAGCTGCTTCTATCAGGCGAGATTCTTCTAAGAGGAACTGACCTGCAATGGAGTGCACCAATGTGAGCCCACAGAAAACAACTGATGGATAATACTTCAGACAATACAGTTAGGAAAAGGAATTACAAAAAAAAAATCATATGCCTCAGTTTCAATTTGTTGATCTGCTCTGTATTTCAATATCTTTAAAACGCAGTAATTATAGAAAAAAATGCAATAAATATGACGGGTAATAACTAACTGCAATATTTGCAGAACATGAAGAGTGAGAATGATACAGTAAAACTCAGCCATCAAGAAATGATACTCCCAAGCCCTGAGAAGCCTGCCATTTAAGAACTTGCCCTTCTGCCTATACAGTGATCCTCAGGTGCTCAGAACAAAATGAAATAAAATAAAATAGCATCTATAAATGAAATATATTCCCATTTTAAAAGCATATTTCAAAATCACGTAAAAATTTATAGTTATACATATGCAAACATATTTCTTCAGCTTTAGAATTATAAATGATACTTTGCTTTAAAATGATTATATATACGTATACACCTTGAAGAATTGGTATTTTATCACGTATTTCAGTAACACTAAGAGAATCACAACAGGCAGCTTTTAACACTTTTCCTACATGATTCTTACCTTTCACTTAAAAAAATAGAAGATGGCTAAAATCATACAACTGAACTTTTATAAATGACATTGTCACAATCATTAAACCAAGTTAAAACTGAAAAGAATGAATAATTTAGCATTAACCAAACTAAATAAAGTACAGTAGTTTCAAAACAAAACACATAACAACTAGTAGAACTCTATAAAAATTAGTTTTCCTTTGAAGAAGAGGAAAAAACCCACTTTGGAAGGTACTCAAACCACCTTATTTCTGCTCCTTTTAATGATTTTTTCACACCTAATTTGTAAAATGTGTTATTTTTGGATCAAGGACTTTTCAAAGGGTTTCAGCTGTCTAGACTCTGTGTCTACATAACTTTATATTTGGAAAAGCTATCTTAAAGTATGGTGATTATACATTCCAGCATCCCATCCTTCCTTTTTTATCTTAGTTTGTAAAGTAAGATCACTCAATCAAAAGTCCACCAAGTCCACTGGCCACAAGCCTCCTCAGGAACAAATTATTTCCTCTCACGGTGAGGGATTTTCTTTTTTTCTTGCCTCCTTTTCTCATATATTCCCTGTTACCTACATGCTTGCTACACGCATGTGCAGAAAACCCACTTAACCAGAGCTAGCAAGGTCTGTAGGGGCATAGTGAATCCAGTGATGCTTTGGTACAATGAACACATTGGCAGAAAGAATTATCTCAATACAAAAAGTGGTGAAAGACAGTTTTTCTAGCTTTTTCCTTACTTTGTCGATACATCTCAACTTAGCAAGAGATGGAAGATTATTTACTCAGACAGTCACCTATGTCTTAGTTATTCACATCTGCAAAAAGTGTTGGAAAAACATTCAGGTGCCTTTCTGCGTTCATAGCACAAGGTCGTCTTGCTTTAGTTACATCCACACTCTAATATGTGCCATCCTTTCATGCATTATGATGCTTTGTGTTCATTGTTTCCAGCAACAGATGATTTCCAAAAAGGCTTTCTCACACAAATAAATAAATAAAAAGAGAGAAAAACACAAAAAGAAAACATATGAGAACAGTTTGGATCATAAGAAATTAATTTGTCTTCAGAATTAGAAACCATTGCTTGAGTCATTAATGGAAGTCTCTTATGAAGGGAAAAAAAATAAATGTTGACAAAGGCTGTAAGTTTGCTTTTCTTTCTTCTTTTTGTTTTAGGTACCACATCAGGGTATGTCTTATCTATAGGACAAACTCAGATATGAATCTGAAAATTCGCAAACAAGTAAATCTACCAACTACAATACACAGTTCATATCTCTGGATTTGGGCTGAATTCCTATTTTCTTTAAAGACAAATCTTTGAAACAAACTTCACCAACTAGTATTCCAATTCTCATCCAACAAATTAACTAAAACAGTATCCCTAAACTTCAGGTCCATGCTAAAGCAAACCAGCCTTAAACTGTTAACATTAAGGGTTTTTTGTTAATGAAAGCACTGGATTAGCAGAATGAGACCCTAGAAGTACTATAGATACATCCAGCCAGGGGGAAGAAAGAGGACATAATCTTTTCGATTTTAAGACATGGTGAACATTCAAGATATTCTCAAAAAATTATATGCCTAATTTAGGAAAAATATTTTGCAGCTTAGAACTTAAAACTAATACCAACTGGTCATTAGGCTAACTAAGCTCATTAAGAGGTTCTGTAAGGACAAAAAACCTCTCATTATTGTCTTCAACAAAAATTACTCAAGGGTTTTTAGGGACAGATCTTTAGAAACATACTTCTAGTTTTCTGTATTAAATATCTAACACTGAAGCTCAACAGAGATGTTACCTTATGGATATTTATAACTACCCCTAATGTAATAAAATGTAACTGATACATTCTACTTGATGTGACATAATCAACAGATTTCTTGACTTTAGATTCATTTTATTAAACAGTAAAATACTTGCACTTCATCCATGTAATTCCTAAAAATATATCATTATTGGAAACCATCTCAAATCAATACTAATGGTTTACCAGTGCTCTTAAGCAACACACTAGGTTAATTCTTAGCTTTTTAAGAGCTCTATAAGATCAACATATACTGAAGATATGAAATTTGTACATGCTTTAGTCTAACTTAGAACAGGACAACATTATATATATTTACTGAAAAGCAAGTGCACTGCTAGATGCTTTAGTTAAAAGCTTGTTTTTATTAATTGTTTTTCTAGGACTTTGGCTGCACACATTCCATTAGTCTACCTGGACACATCAAAAATCTCAGCAACAACACTAAACTAATGTTTTAAATTGTCAAAACCAGAATTTGCTCTCCATTTACTACTAGGTCTCCAATAAGTGTCTCTATAATAGGATTATTATTTTCTATAACATATTAAACGATTATCTTTATTATAGGATCACGAAAGTTAACTAAAATACAATTGCAAGTACTACATGACACCAGTCAAGTACAAGTAAAACTTTCAGTTCTCCAGAAAAGAAAATCCTAGGACTGTACACTACCATAAACAAGTCTCTCCCCTTTACTAGAGATGGCAATAATTCATGCTGAGTGGATAGGTAACAGATGGTACATAGCATCCTCCCGAAAGCACTGTAGCATCCTTTACACCCAAACCCTTACAGGATACTGACTGCAAACAAGAGAGGGGAACACCCTGTAACTGCCTTACTCATTGCCTGAGTTGAGGTGATTCAATCAGAGGCTGCTGACTAAGCATTTCCTTAATTGGATGGGCTATAAATATAATTGACTGCTACCTTCTTAATCTAGTGGAAAAGCCAATACCTGAGTGTACAGGTGTGTGGTGGGTTGTCCCCTGCCAGCATCCAAGCACTCATGCAGCCACTTACTTCCCCCACCTCCCCTAGCAGGGTGAAGGAAGAAAACAGGAGGAACAAAAGCAAGAAAACTTGTGGGTCAAGATGAAGACAGTTCAATAGATGAAGAAAAGAAGAAAAAAAAACCCAACAAAATCCGTGAAGAAAATTGCTCACCGCAGGTAGACCGATGCCCAGCCAGTCACCAAACAAAGGTCACCTCAGAAGACAAAACCCTTCTTCTTCATCTACTGCAGTTTTTATTGCTGAACATGACATTATAGGATATGTTATATCCCTTTGGCCAGCTCGAGTCAGCTGTCCAAAGTGTGTCCCCTCCCAATCACCTGCCCATCTCCAGCCTACTCGCTGAGGGGGCAGAGTGGGAAAAAGAGAAAGCCTTGACACTGTTCAAGCACTGTTCAGCAACAGCCAAAACACTGGTGTGTTATCAAGGCTGTTTCACCCACAAATCCAAAACACAGCATCATCCAGGCTGTTAACTGAAAGTTAACTCTGTCCCAGCCAGACCCAGTATGAGGTGGAAACTTTCAGTTGAGAATTGATTTGCCAAGTTTTCCTGAAAGGCAGACTAATTTTATTCACACATCTAAATTTAATTTAAAGCACCTAGGTAGAGATATCCCATTTTGAAAACATTAGCTGCTGTTCCTTTTAATATGATATACTAAATTCATACAAGAATGAACTGGATTGGCAGTTTACTGCTGCACTTTCTTCATTAAAAAGCAGACTTCTGAACTTTTCCTGTCATAGCCATAAAGATGTGTTTTCCCCAGAGAAGAGCATTAGCAGGGCAGAATATTGGCAAGGTGTTGGAGGTGGATCGGAAGGTCTGATCCACAAGCCCTGGGATCCAGGAACCACTTGTGTGGGTCTAAATTTACATGCAGGCTTTTCTCCTCTGACAGGTAGCTGGCAAACTGCATGATTTATAAGACACTGCCCAATATCACATACAGAGCTTTTTTATTGCAGGTGTCACAACTCCGACTCTTGCCAACAACGTAAATTATGGTAGCCTGATTGTTTTTTGGAATCAGAACCAGCTTTTGAGAAAACAGCTTTCTAGAAGCTCTGAATCCCAGATTTTCCTTATTCAAGGAAAGCATATTTCTCAGGGCGGTTCTTCTAGAACAGGAGTGGGAAATCCATAGTCCAGGTTCAGGTGTGATCTTCAAAACGTTATTCTTTGCCTGGAACAACATTACGTTTTTAAACAGGTATTTCCATCTTTCTTGCTAGACAGCACAGAGCCGAGTGTAAATGTGTAGCCAAGAGTTCTTAAAGACCTTTGACAGCAGAGAACTGATTCAATACCTCACTATCCTCTCAGTTATTTTTCCCTAAACTAAGATATGTAAGCATCAGAAAGAGTATAAAAGCTGACGAGTTCTGTACCTACAGCCTTGTTAAAACTTAGTTTTCCTTGCAAATCGCCAACAGTGGTTCAGAGTCTATATTTGACCAAAAAATTTTGGGGAAATATATACAATCTACTGAAAAATAAGACGAAAGTATATATGTAATTTAAACAACAACAAAGAATTCCCAGTTCCTAGGAGCTGAAAAAAAACAACTTATTTTCATATTCTGTTACAATTTTTAACAAATATTCATCCACAGAGATGAAAGCATACAGCTCTCTATCCTATATAATTGTCTCTCTAAAATGATCATGAACATTTGTAAAGCATTTTGTTAAGACATGCGCTAACACCAGTTTAAAAGCCATACATCTAAATTGGCACTTCTGCTGCTTTGTTGTGATATGAAAGGTATTAATTGGTTGGGATATGCCTGTGTGTAACAATCTTTTATGTTCAGAGCACAAAGGCATTAGTGCCTTCCTCTAGAATGGGCTCAACTACGCCCTACAGGCACTATGAGCTTTTACTTTACTAGATAAAAGTTCAGGTTGCACCAATCTTTCTTTAATTGAAATGTTCTCTCTCTTTTGCTCGCTGGTAAGCATTCAAAGGTACTTTGTACCAGCACAGAGTAGGTTTCTGAAACAGCTCATCTTTGAATGTTCTGAGAATGCTGTTGGTTCTGCACTTACTCAAACTTCAAAGACTTACACTTGTGTCCTGATATCTTTAGTCATCCAAGTAAAACTGAGTAAACTACCTTCCAAATAAGAAGGAAAAAACTTCTAATCCCACCATAACAGGGAAGAATTAGCATTTGCTTCTTTTAATATACATTTATCACCAAGTCTTCTGCATCTTATCCTCCTCAAAAGTTTTCTCCTTCCACAGCAGCAACTTAAACAACTGTATTAACACGAAAAGTGGATACATCGGGACCATAGACTCAACTGTCAAACCTGTTTACAATAAACTTCACTAGAAGTTCTTTCAGCACATCAAGGATTTGAAGCTGAGTATTTGTTGGTGCTTTCAAAGCATTTCAAGTTTCAATAGAAACCAAAATAGGGATTGGGTTCTGGCTGACCCAATGCATCGTGTCTGTCTCTGAAGCACACAGCAAGGCTACAAGATCACGTCTTGAGAACTGAACTACATTTTCCCTGGCATAAGCAGAACCACCACTGAAGTCACCATCAACTTCAACTCTGCTATGGCAATGCAGAGCAAAAAATCAGACGCAACCAGAGATTTCTGAATGGAAAATTTCAATAGCATTCTCTGGAAGAAATGAGAGGAGAGACCTTGTCTCTGAGTTGATTTCCAAAACTTTTCAGGTGATGAATCAATGTTGCAAGATGCCAAGTCAACAGACATGACCTAATGTAACTGTTTCCTTTAAGAGTTTCAAAACAGATTCATTGGCTGTGAATAAGTAGTTCCCAGAGCAAGGGAATGTTTGCTTAAAGATCCTGCTTTCCAGCCCTGTTAAGACAATTTCTTGCTGAATGTGTAGAATGTGACAGGGGAAGCAAAGAGAACTTGCATTAGGATCACCTAGATGGTAGCAGCATTCTGGTTTCTTTTACTCTTCCTTACATCTCATTCCTGAGCTGTTCTCTGGCTTTCTCACCGGAAGGGCTTTTGGGGAGTTTGTCCCCTGAACTGGTTCCCATTGGTTATTCCATACAAATAAAATATGTAGGAAGACTACGCAAGCTGCTGGGTGCTGCAACATCAATATATGCACTGGGCTTGGAAAAATCTTTTTATCAACAATTTTCTTTGTCTGAAAAACTTACCTGTTGCAGTTGTGCTAAATACACCATTGGATGTCATCCAGAGAACAACCAGAGAAAAGAGAGAAAAAATTAAATTGCAAGCCTTTGGGACTTGATGACTGGAGTTGTGACCACATCTGGATCACTGGAAACTCTCACTAAAACATAAGATTACTGATGAAAACATGTAACGCAGAGGACCTCATGTTTTACAAACACTAAGCAAGATTCTCGAGTCTATGTCATTCCATGGACACCTGGTGATGATGCATAAGGTTTGGAAAACTGAAATTTGGATGGGAAAGAACCATCCAGTTGCACTTTTGTAGCATGTCCACGCTATCACTTCAAAAATTCTCATAATGACATGGCACTTATAGGTCAAAACATATGACCATTAACAAAGAAGTCTCCAGGGTTGTTTGTGCCACAGGTTTTTTCAGTTCCTCCAGAAACCCCAAATTTTGGCAACATGAAAGAAACATAAAGCCATGTTTCTAGCACTGTCTCTGATCCGCAATTTCTATACCACATCTCTCAAGCAGTCTAGTATACTGTGCTGAGGAAGCAGAGTCAACCATGTACTTGGGATGTCAGAATGATTTACAGATAAACTCAAGGGAAGAGCCAGAAACATGGAAATTCCACAGCATTTAGGGTCGGTGACCTAGCTTGTTTGGAAATACTCCACTGCATTCCACTTAAGTGATTGGTTCTAAAGGGAGTTTGGAATAAATAGTTATTATAGTGGTTTGTAATAATCTTTTATTGTTGTGTGATAGCAACAGCCCAGAGAGCAACAAAAAGGACTTGACAATTTATGTGCATATGCCTTTGTACACTCATTATTCACAACTGCCAAGAAAACTGCAAAGACGACTTCAAATTGGTATACTCTTCTGAATAGCTCCGTTTCTGGTATATTCTTGTTTGGTTTCAGTTTGGAAGAAATGCTGTCTGTGTTAATAGCAGCTGAAGATTTTCTTAAATCAGAATTACTGGAGAGAGTTCTGGGAGCAAAAAGATCAGAAGCTTAATGAAGTCTTTCTGCATGTCAGTTACACCTCTCTTCCTGTTTTGGGTCTAGGAATCCTGTCTTCCTGGAATTACATTCTTTGATATTGTAAGAGGAGGTATAAACTATAGTCCAAAGTCAGGATCCCAATTTGATGGCACTGTATGCCCAAGACAGAGAGAACCTTCCTCCAAAGACTGCATATGTTCTATGAACATGTGTTATTTGAGTATCGTAAAATTGTTTTAGAGTTTTCCTACAAAATGATTATATATTTAATGTTAGGATTTCCAAAAGATTTAAAATTGTAAAAAACCTTTCATTTCCTGAAGATTCATGAGTGCATATTGGGAAAGCTGGCAAAGTGACTCAGTGATGGACATATTACATATGGTTGGCTTTGACCCCATCTCATCAAGGAATTTAATTTCTCAATACATAATCACCATGTAGCATCTGGTGTTCCCAATGGAGCAGATCCATGCACTCTATTTTATTTATCATTCAGCATATACTTCATTTAGCTAACCTGTCAGTCAGAAATGGACAATTCACTCACTGGAATTATGGATTGTGAAATCAGTTCTATTCATTTGACAAAGATAAAAACTGACCTTCCTATGGACCAGGGTGACATTTCTTCCACAGGCATAAAACTGTCTTGAAGAAATGAGTAAGACTTTGTTACTAGGTCATGGTCAATATTTTTCTTATCAATACAAATGTCACTTTTTTTTTTCATTGTTACACTGTTTTCTTCATAAGATCTTTTCCTTAAATATATGGGACAAAAATAAAGCTTTCCCAGGCTGCTCTTCAGGCAATGAAGAACAAAGACACAGAGCTCCAGCACTGTCAGCAATGTGACTACACAGAAATATTATAGATATATCACATCTAAGAGGAAAACTGAATGCACATCTGTAACCATAAGTAAATTCTCACACTCACTAACACATGTAAGTGTATGACTCAAAGACCGAAAAAAATGGTGCTTGAAAATCCACTGCTATCATATTTCAATGAAGTTTATTTTGAAGCTTAAACCACAGCAGTTCCAATCCATTTCAGGCGGGGACTTAGGAGCGGTAAAGCAGTCATCTTTGGAGGCAAGACAGATACAAAGTGGTCACAGGCCCAGATGAAAATTTAGGCATCAAAAAGGGCTGAAAGTTCTGTGCTGAAACAATGATTAGAAAGACTTAGGATGAAAGTGAAAAAAATAAAACCAGCAGTTAACAAGTTAAACTTGTGTAAAAAACCACAGATAATATGAGAAAATATATAAAACCAACTCTTAAATTATCACAAACTCAGAAGTGAAAGACAGTGCAAAAAAAAAAAAGTTAGAATGTTTGGGAACATGTTAATCTGTTCTTCCTTCAATGAGAGTATAGCTAATACACTTCAGTTTTACCTAATATGACAGCATGTTTTTCATTTTGTTTTATATCTGTAACTGGGAATGCACTGAAAAAGGCAGATGATCAATGTGAATTGCCTAATTATGTGAATGCATAATTAATCTAATGAGAATAATCCATTTTTATAATGAAAAAGGAATCATTAAACAATTTAGAGTTATTAGAAACAATGTATTATTCAAAGGAAACTATTTTAAAAGGAGGTCTCAATGGTGATTAATAAAACAGACTTAATTTGAACATCCTGTTGGGTTCTAGACTTCCCCATTCCAATTAAGCTGTTACAAATGTAAGGGAGTAGGGACCTCTGTACACACATTTATCTTGAAACCTCACTTCTTTCTCTCTCTTTTTTTCCCCACTTCATTTTCATTATGTTGGAGAGAGGCCACTATATGCACTTTAAGAGGCATGGTAGCAACACCTATTTTTAGCAAATAAGTAAAATGAAAAATGCTTTAGTGGTGTTTTGTTTTGTTTTTAAACAGCAAATTATAAAGGAAATAAGACTATTTTGGAGGTAAAATGTTTGCACAACTTGTTTCACTGTAGCTTTATGGTTTTTGTTTGTTTGTTTGTTTGCTCATTTGTTTAAGTTAAAGCTGGTACAGAAAGCTTTCAACAACTTCAAATTCCTCAACTACACGGCATCCTACTAGCCACCTGAATTAAAAAAATACTGAAGAATTTACTTTTGTTTCTTTTCAAACAGAGAAGAACTTAAGTACTTCACTGCTTGAAATTCTTCTCATCTCTCTGCATTGACACTTTTTATACAGAATCTTTCTTCAACTTCTCCTGAGGCTCCTAGGCTCACTGCAGACAAATGGGAGATCAGTATTTCCTTTGTGGGTGGTCAATACTATATCCAAAACTAAATAATCTCTGGGCCATAAGGTCACTGGTCTGACCTGGCTGAACATTTCTATGTTTGGCATGCATGTTAACAAATTTGACTTACTGACTTTTTAGATGCCAACATGTTCTTAAAATATTTATATGAAAATTCCTTTGGAATTTGTTAGTTCATAGGTATCTCTCTGATTGATACTTGGATTCATCCCACCTGACCGTAAGCATTTAACCGAGGCACCTAGATTAGAAAGAGTCCCCTCTATGGTCAGGGGAGACCATTTCAGTTATGTCATTGATCTGTTGACAACAGAAGCCACTGACGTCCAGCAGGACGCAAAAAGGCATATAAGTTAAGTGTTTGAGGGCTGCATGACAGCCAATATCCCGAGTAGATGTGAGTAAGATATTTTGAAGAAAAATTTCCCAGAGAAAACAAAAATAGAAATTGAAAAAAAAATAAGCATTTATTAAGTTCAACTTGGTTTAGTCAAAACTGTTCATTTTAAGTCTTCCTTAAAAAATATGTATTAAAAATATCCAATTAAACCCCTCAAACTTTATACGAGCATTCAAATCTAGTATGTGACATGATCTCCTCCAGTGTTTTAGTTTAAAAACTTGCAGGTTGTGCAAAGAACAATATTTTCAGTGCCAGAGAATGAATAAATAAATAAATGTACTGGTGCTTCTGCACTCTTTCCTCTGCCATTTTTTCTTCTTCCTGATTCATATGCATTTTCTCTCTTTCATCTGTAACGTGTTTCTGGTACTGTACCATGCACCTGAGTAGCTTGTATCAGATCACCCATCAAGACTCACATATTCGTAAGACAACGGTTATGCACAAAGTTCACATGTTCAGATAACTGGCATATGAGAAAGGAAAAGAAGGAGAAAAGGGGAAAAGAAGGGAAAAAGGGGAAAAGAAGAGGAAAAGAAGGTGAAAAGGGGAACAGAAGCAGCAAATGTGGACAGGAGAGCAGCAGCTTGCATTTCACCCTGAGAGGGGACTGTCACCCTGTCTGGTCACTAGAGCAAAAGGCAATTCCCATTATGTCCAGTGAAGTGGCATCACGTCTGCAGTGTGCAGGGATTCATATCTCTTTCGTTTCAGCTTTTCCACTAGTTTTCCCTTCAGACATCTCCAAACACACTGAGTGATAAATACTGCTTTAAAACTAAATCCACTGAAATCCAAACCCAGCAAATTACCTATACAAAACTAATTAGAATGCTAGCTCCATCAGAGAAATGTGCTGTGGTGGTATTATCCCAAGAAGTAACCATGAAACTGTTCTCCTCTCTCCTAGTTCTCATGTGATCAAATAGGCTGACTCCTGCACCAAATCACATCTTCTAAGAATAGCTTTCTTTGGCTTAAAGCCAGAAAATTCAAGCATATTGTAATATAAACATAAGCCTCTTAAAAGATGCAGAATATCGACAATTTTTCCTGATAGCTCAAAAAAAAGTCAAAAAGGTTAGGAGTCAAAAAGAACATCTGCATATCCTGGGAGCACAAATTACAAGTGTGTGCATGCATGTGCACTTGGAAGAAAATCTTCTGTCGATTTATTCTTGCTACTCCATTAACGCACTGTTGTGTCCCAATGGACCACTCTTTTCATTTGGCTGTTCCGTGAGGTATGTGTTTTTTTAGGGCTGATGCCAATGATTTTATTTTCTGTTCCAACATCTTCATGCTGAGAAAAATGTAATCTCTAAGATTTACATGCAAAATACAGATGTATTTCCCCATAGTTTAACACTTGGCAAATAGGATATGGACGGTACCTGTGACAAGGTGCTAAAACAAATTAACGAGATGTAGAGATAAAGCTTAAAGTGTTCACTAGGGATTCTTGTGTAATATTTGGAATGTCCCTGGTAAAATACACTACAGATTCCTGATCAATACAAGAAATAGGTGGAAGGGAAAAGGGAAAGAAAGGAGAAAAGAAAATAAAAGAAAGGAAAAAGGGAAAGAAATAAAAGCAAGGACAATTTATTTCAAATTTTACAAAGCCCTGTGCCTGAAGTGACAAGGTTTTGAGATCACCTGTACTACACAAAGACACATAAGCCAAGCAGAAGTCAACTGTATCTTTCTCTTAGCTACTTTGATTTAAACATGGAGTAATAAATTCTCCAAATGGTCTCTAAATTGAAGAGACATGGATTCGATAAATGGACCACTCGGTGGATAAAGAACTGGCTGGATGGTCGCACTCAAAGGGTTGCGGTCAACGGCTCGGTGTCCAAGTGGAAAGCAGTGACGAGTGGCGTTCCTCAGGGGTCGGTACTGGGACCCGTACTGTTCAACATCTTTGTTAGTGACATGGACAGTGGGGTAGAGTGCACCCTCAGCAAGTTTGCTGATGATACCAAGCTGTTTGGCGAGGCAGACACGCTGGAGGGGAGGGATGCCATCCAGAGGGACCTGGACAGGCTGGAGAGGTGGGCCCAAGCCAACCTCATGCAGTTCAACAAGGCCAAGTGCAAGGTCCTACATCTGGGTCGGGACAATCCCAAGCACAAATACAGGCTCGGCGGAGAATGGCTGGAGAGCAGCCCTGTGGAGAAGGACCTGGGGGTGATGATTGATGAGAAGCTCGACATGAGCAAGCAGTGTGCGATCGCAGCCCAGAAGGCCAACCGTATCCTGGGCTGCATCAAAAGAAGTGTGGCCAGCAGGTCAAGGGAGGTGATTCTGCCCCTCTACTCTGCTCTCGTGAGACCCCACCTGGAGTACTGCATCCAGCTGTGGAGTCCCCAACATAAGAAGGACATGGACCTGCTGGAGCGCGTCCAGAGGAGAGCCACAAGGATGATCAGAGGGCTGGAGCACCTCTCCTATGAGGAGAGGCTGAGAGAGTTGGGGCTGTTCAGCCTGGAGAAGAGAAGGCTCCGGGGAGATCTTATTGCGGCCTTCCAGTACCTAAAGGGGGCCTACAGGAGAGCTGGAGAAGGACTTTTTACACAGGCATGTAGTGATAGGATGAGGGGGAACGGCTTTAAGCTGGAAGAGGGCAGGTTTAGATTAAACATTAGGAAGAAGTTTTTCACTTTAAGGGTGGTGAGGCACTGGAACAGGTTGCCCAGAGAGGTTGTTGAAGCCCCATCCCTGGAGGTGTTCAAGGCCAGGCTGGATGTGGCCTTGGGCAACCTGGTCTAGTGAGAGGTATCCCTGCCTGTGGCAGGGGGGTTGGAACTCGATGATCTTCAAGGTCCCTTCCAACCTAAACCATTCTATGATTCTATGATTCTATGGAGTAACATCACTAAATTCGGAGAAATGATCAGAATTTATACAACCAAAAGAAAAGGTTTCACCTGCATTCAGTAGAGGTCTCTGTGTATAAAACACTCCATGATGGAGACCTAAAGCCTGGTGTACCGAACTTGTGTCTACAGCCCTTCAGCATCACATTTTACTATGCCGGTATTCCAAACACCGACTAAATTTTGCCCTTCACTCCTAATCTGCAGAGCAGAATCTCGCTTATGTTGCATGAATGACCTCCGCACTAGGACACGGAAACCACTTTCTGTACCTGTGACACAATAAAGGAAAAATTTGGTAAAGTTTTTAGGGAATAATCTTAATTAGGAAACAATACACCATTTTAATATTGTAGTCTGGTAATGAAGAAATCAGTACATCAGAGGTGAATGATGATTTGAATAACCTTGCTTTTAGTTTATAGGGACTTGAAAATGACACAGAGAGAATACTGCAGGAAAAGACAGGCAAGTTGATGAAGTAATGAGAGAGAAAAAGAAAAGAGTCGAGACCTGTAATAAAATATACACAATCATAACTTCAATTGCCAGGATGGATTGTAGAGACCTACCTTTGAATTTGTATGCAAATAGATTTCCTAATAACTAAGGATAGATTTCTTAATAACAAAGGCTGGAAGGAGCTTGAGTAGGATTTCAAGAAACAATTTCCTGCAACTTTTCCTCATTATCTTGAGATATCAACTATACTTATATCCAGTTGAAATAATGGAGCTTATGTGCACAACTACCCCTATCAGATTCACCTGTACAGGCATAAATAGAAGACAAGGTCACTAACTGCAATGATCCATAATGCAAAATAATGCAACACTGGGCTATGTTCATTTAAATACCATGACATGTTCTAAGTAACAATGTATGCATTGATTCTGGGAGCCTAACATACAGAATCTTACCCCGCATAGAACCGAACAGAAATATAACATGTGAGCAATTCAGACAAAGAAATCACATAAAGTAAAAACATGGTTATTATGTGAGATTAATTTTCCCTTTTGGCTACTCATTTTCATTTATTTTACATTTACCAGTTAGAATCAGAAGAGGAAATTAAAACAATATACAAAGAGATATATATAGTATGCCTGTGGTTCCCTGCCTTCTTCCTAAACTAAGATGAAATTTATTACTTCTTTCTATATTTTCCAATTGGGACTACATAGCTTGCATTTTTAGATTTGTCTATTATCAGCTTTAAAATACAGTAAGAAATAGTTCATAAAGTTAAGTATTTTTGGTTCCTTGGGACTAATCACATCTGGAAATATTTTTTGCACATCTAGCAAAAACAATCCAAAGTTATAAAGATACCTTCAAATTAACTGTGTGCTTTAAGCACATGCATGGCTTAGTATGACAAATGTATAGCCAACTTGTCAAAACCTTTTGTAATACTTATCCATTTCAAGCCATGAAGATGCTGGGAAGGAGGTAGATGTAAGGCCCATAAGTCTTCAACGAAAAGCAGGCACTTCGATACACAGAACTCACGCATACTAAAGTATAACTGCTAGTTGCCCACCCACCGGCAGCCAGTGAAGTTAGGCCAAAGCTGTTAATAATAATATTCCAGGCCATGAAACTTTGACATATGGCAATAGTCACCTTTTTTCTTTTTCAGAGAGGCAGCAATACTGAAATTCCCACTCCTCTCACAGGAGGAAAGCTATGCAAAATATGAAAATCTTCACCTCCCCCTCTGCAGTGATTAACAAATTGAAATGGAGATGAAGTTATACATGGTAGATTAGTTTCTTTCCCTTTAAAGAAGGTATTTTGCCAGTAGCACTTTTCAAATCCTTAATCACTCAGAGAGATTAACAGCAAGTCTGGAATATGTGTGGAAACCCTATCTATCCTAAACATACCATAATGCATGTAGCAGTTTCCTTTGGTAGGATCCAGCTGAATAGCCTTCACGAAGTACTTCTCTGCTTCACTCTTGCGTCCCTTAAAAAAAAAAAAGGTGGAAAAATTATTCTAACAGTGTGTCACCATGGAGAAATCATGTACAGTTACAATTTACAAATTCCAGGCAGTAGAGAAAAACAACTACTATTATCACCAGACTTAATCTAAGTAAATATCAACGTTTAAGTGTTATAGAAAGTTTTGTGGTCAGCTACTTTGTGCTGCAGATCTCCAGACCAAGAAAGAAATGTGTCCAACATCATCAACGTCCAAGAAGTAAGGAAGTGGTAGAAATGTACCGTAAAAAATATTGTAAAGGGCTTTGGGTGAACATCAAGCTCCACACTACTTTTCTGGATAGGTATCAGGATAAGCATTACACAGACTCAAGCTAAAATCCGAAGGGAGGGTAGGAGGAGCTTTAGTTATGTTCTTAAAAAAAAAAGAAGGGAGATGGGGGAAGTGAAAAAACATGTTCTGTTTCTATGAAATCATAGAATCATAGAATATCTCAAGTTGGAACGGACCCATAAAGATCATCGAGTCCAACTCCCTGCTCCTTGCAGGAGTAGCTAAAACTAAATCATATGAGTAAGAGTGTCATCCAGAAGCTCCTTGAACTCTTACAGGCTTAGTGCCGTTACCACTTCCCCAGGGAGTCTGTTCCAGTGATTGACCACTGTCCCAGTGAAGAATCTTTTCCTAATGTCCAATCTGAACTTCCCCTGATGCAGCTTCATTCCATTTACTCGTGTCCTAAATAACACTATATACACAGCCAACAGTAAAGTCACAACAAACAAATGTATATAAATAGAAAATATTTCGGATTTTAATGTGGGAATTAAGATTTCATCAGAAATCAACTCTGTCAACCATAAAACATAACTGAAATAGAAAAGCTAATTTTTAACGACAATGGTCAATGGTATTACGAAACAGTGAGAAAAAGACCCTAACAGAAATGATGGTAAAAAGAACAGACATGTTCTAAACCGCAGATTTTCTTATCACTGAAATCACCAAGCCACTAAAATTTCATTATGGTCTACAAATGCCAGAGCAGATCCATTAGTGGTCATTACTCTTCTCATGAAGAAAACAGGGATATTGGATTAGCCTAGTCTGATACTCAAACACAAATCACCATCAGCTATTCAGTAAGACGCTTGTGACCTGCTTATCCCTATCCCCATGAAATTAGTTGCTGCGGTTTGTGTTATAAAATAGAAGGCCTCCAGAATAAAGAACAGTTCAACTTAACCACTGTGGAAGAAAGGCATTGTGGTCTGCACCTCTCAAGGTTGCCTTGAGTGTTATTTCACAGATATAAGCATATAGGCTTTCTCAAGTTTTGTGGTCTGGAAACAGACATTGCATACATCCTGCACTATCCCACAAGTTAACATAGGAATAATAACAAGGTCTGTTCATGATTACAGCTGCTCCAGATTCTCAGTATTTCCCTCAAGGGCCTTAGAGACAATAAAATAAAGAGAGAGAAAGAAGTTGTGCAGCACACCAAGAACTATATCAAGACCAGGTTCCATCAAAACCAACACAGAGGCCATATTTCCAAGAGATCATCCTGGCAGAGATACAAGCAGGCTTATCATTTACGATATTCCAGTTTCACAAAATGAATGTTCATTGGAGGGAAGAGTTTAGCCTTATTATTTGGTAAGCTTTCTTTGGTAAACCCATGTACCTTAAAACCATATCCACATGGCACAAGGCTCCTGTCAACTAAATGATACAACTACATGATAGAGTACACTACCTTATACTGCAGTGCCTCTTATCCCTGTTTTGTTTTGTTTCGTTTAAAAAAAACAAACACAACAAAAACCAACAAACAAAACCCCCAAACCCCCAAAAAAGCACATATAGCCCAGACAGATTTTTTCTCATCTACTAAGGCAGTAAAGACACATCTATAGACTAAATGCAATTTATTTTCTTTTTTAAGTAGCATACAACCATAGTTGAGAACAAAAAGTGAAGAAAATAGCCTCCAATTAAAATCACAACATACATTTGAGTCATTATTAAATAATTATTTAAATTAAAATAATTGTTGTGGTGATGGGGGAGGAAGATGATAATTAAACACTAAATTTTGCACATTTAACTCCAAGGTTGGCATTCTTAGTCTGGCAAAAGGTACCACAACATATTTAAGTCCAGCCTTGAGGCTTCAAAATGACAGGCACCAAGCATATGTATCACTAATACTGACAGAATCAACATCTACAGACTTTGCATCAGTGTTTTTTTTAACAGACTAACATCATTAGTTTTAGCTGATTGCACTCTGTCTCTGTGTCTGTTTCTAGAATGTAGAAGGACAGTTCATTGAATACGGTCACAAAATACGTAGCTTCTGCCTACAGAACTATGACTGTAAGGCCACGAACATTTGTCAAACGTGATTAATTTTCATTTACTGGGATCACCAAAAATACATGATGGCTCTGCTCTTTTTGACACTTTCCAAATGGCATATTGCATTCAAGTTCAGGCCAGTCAGGAGACCTGGAGTACATAATGATGACAGGTGCCAGCACACATAGCATCAAAGGAATGACTGTGCTATTAACAGGCTCAAATACTCATTAACAGAAAAAGGGGAGAAAAATCTTACATTATATTACCCAGGACGCAAAATGATCTGACTACAAATGATCAGCACAGCTCCATTTGTTCATACTGACCATCATTTTCATATATCCCCATTTGTCAAAAATTAAAAAAAAAAAAAAAAAAAGAATAAAAGCATTTTCTTGCAGAATGGCATTCTAAGGAACTTTGCATCGCACCATGTAGAATGTCCTCTTTGGTGCCATCTGCCTGCTGCTAAAATGTCAATACCTCAGCATAGATTTGATACACCTTATTTCTGTGTCAAATGATATAAAATCCAATCACTTGACAGAGTCAGGCCATTTCACAATTAAACTTCAGCATTTATCAACTTTTTTCAGCTATCCAATGTACAGCTTAACTGCCATAACAGAACGTACACACCGCCTAGTTAGATTAAGACAGTAATGCCTGCCATTGTCTCTTCCCACTGTATGTGTTCAGTGTTAAATAAAACACGTTATAAGGGAATAAAAATCTAACTTTTAAAGAAAATCCAAATAATTATTTAAACAGCTGAAAAATACCAATTTGGGGCAGGAAGGCGTTTTGTGTGCACATTCACCATTATGTGTATTGACCCATACAAATTCAGGCATTGAGAGCCACTGGAAATCTCCCAATTTCTAGCAGCAGGGTGTTCAGTTGTATATGCACAACCACATGCTTTGGCAATTTTACAAAGCAAAAAATATAAGTTTACAACTGCATGCTAGCAGACTTATTTGAAGGATAAAAAAGTTATTCATAAGATTTTAATGGAAGCACTTGACAGCTCTGAGGATTAATAATGGAATACAAAATACCTTTCACCTGTTGGTCACCAGTTCACATCCAGTCCAGGTCGGTAGCTAATGAAAAGGCGCTATCTGGCAGCTACTGGTTTGCCCAGGAGAAATGAGTGGGTGGTCCTAGCCCAAGCCCTAATGGAGATCCTCTGCACAGATGCACTGGCATATTTATGGCTTTTCAGTGCAGAGACCAAAGAGACAGAATCATAAAACAATGAATGGCAATCTCATTGCTGGGGGGAAAAAAAACCATAATGAAGACATTTTAATAATTGATTTGGAAGACTGTGCTGGTGTTCACCTTACTGGAGCTGAACCTTACTCTAAAGGACAAACTTTCAGAAGTTTTCCATTAATAAAGAAAACCATTTTTTCCCCATCCTGTGCCTAAATAAAGATGAATTGCCCATGATTACCACCTTCCAGCAATACCAGTGAATTTAAAAGGAAAAAAGTGAAGGTAACTGACACATGTCTACTATAACCTAGCACACCAGTTGTCCTGGCTTTCAGAAATACCCCACTCTCCATAAATCATGCAGACTTCAAATCACAACAGATGGATGCTTGCAGTTTTGGAAGCCAAACAGTTAAGTGTTTAAATACAAATTCAGGAGCTTGGATTTTAAGACCAGTTCTTTGTAGAAGTTGATTGCAAGGGTTTTTTGTTTGGTTGGTTCCTTCTTCCCTAGAGACCAGGACAATGGAACCACCTTGCTAATAGGGGCAGACATATTGCTTAACTGGGCTTTCCTGCAAATGACTGTTATGATCACCACGACAAACGAAAGAGGGCAGTTGACACCTTAGTAGAAGACCCTGTATTTATCCATAAAATATTAAAAAAACGAGGACAAACCTACCATTTTTATATCCACCCCATTTTTTTTTCCCTCACTCTGTTGTCAAACTGTGCCAAATTCATGTTGAGGCAGCTGCTGTACTTCAGGCTGCTGAAGGCCCAACGACCCTGAGATGCTAGTAAAATTGGAAGATTAATACAGCTGAGCAGCTCTGAATAACCCTCCTGTGGAAACTATGATGACACAGCAGCAACCAGTAAGGTGGTTCGACAAATTAGGTGGTCTCTGCAATTAAAACCAACTTTGCATTTCGTAAATATTCATCATTCTTCAAAGCGTGCAAGGGTTTAACCAGTAAAGCAGAGACTTCACTCTTCAATATAGTTTTACCAGCTATAACTGATAATAATGTGATTGCATAAGGAACTCAATTTGTGTCACAAATGCAGTTGACTGTCATTCCCCACATCTGCTCAATTATTTTTTGGCAAGCATTCACATTTTAATATAAGGAATTGAATTATGAAAAGATTTCTTAATGGAAGATTGATTAAACTGCAGACACTGAACACAGAAAAAGTTATTATTTTACATATTTCCTTCTTCCTTTCTAGGACATTTTAAAGTCACAGAGAGACTATGCAAGGATAGTAAAAAGGTCTGAACTGAATCTGTGACTTCATTTCACATTTCTTTACGTTATTGCAGATCTGCGTAACTGTTTCATAGCCAGTTCCTTACGCATTACAAAAGTTGTGATAGGACAGGCAAAACAATTTAAATGGTGTGATAAAGCCCTCAAAAGTTTTTACTTAGCCGGACTAAGGAAACAGGAACTGGAGAGTTGCATCTTGCAATGAGGTCACTGATACACGCAAACTCCCCATCCCTCCTCTAAATACTAATTCTTAAGAAAAAAATTCAATGTGTAGTATAGTATTTAGTAGCTAAATGGATTCTTCTTTTCCCCTCATTTTACTGTTATTCCTACAACTCTTACTTCTTCACTCTGAATTACCATGTGAATATCTTGCACCATAATTTGTATGTGAAATGCTAGTCCCACTGAAATACATAGAAACACCAAAGGTCCAAAATTTATCTCAGTCTCTATACTTCCTGTGCAGCGAAGAGATAAATCTTGCTTCTTCATCTCACCTTTATTATAATAAAATAAAACCAACTGAACATG
This sequence comes from Pluvialis apricaria, assembly GCA_017639485.1. Classification (NCBI taxonomy): domain Eukaryota; kingdom Metazoa; phylum Chordata; class Aves; order Charadriiformes; family Charadriidae; genus Pluvialis; species Pluvialis apricaria. The sequence continues at coordinate 176,366,793 of CM030007.1, forward strand.
GCAGAGAAGCAATGACTTCTACAGGTTAACATCTGGCCCAGAAAAACACATCAGGCAAGATTTGTAACGAGAAGTGATTTGTAATGAAAAGCACTACATATTTCATTGGAAAAACAAATTGCTGGGGGGGAAGGAGTTTACAGTCATGCAAAGCCCTTCTTTGCCCAACTAATATCAGTGGGCTTGTAAAAGTTGCTATCTTTTCAAACAAAGTTTTCCTCTCTCATATCCTTAGCTGATCACAGTGACAAACAATACTGTTACTAGTACTGATCCTCTCAAGTTTTGTCTCTCTAATAACTTCAATAATATGACAATACTATTTCTCTTTGGTATAATATATTCATCTCAGTGTATGGGACCAAGAATTGGATTACTCTGGAGCAAATTAGGGTATAATTCTGTACACACTAATCCACGGTAAGTCACCATATACTAATCTTTACCTTATAGTAAATGTGAGGCAACTTTCTCGTTATTGTCCAGTGTGACACATTCACATACCCTTGGCCCTGAGGTCATGACTGATGCTCTCCTTCCCAGTCATTTCACTGGACCAGGGTCCTCCTCACATGCACATGAGTCTATGTATATGGCTTTTGGGATCCAGTAAATTACTTTTAGAAATAAGACTTGGTAGCATCAATAAAATGCAGTGTCTTGTTTTAGTTTAATCCTCTATTTGCACCTTAAGTAGTTCACTTCCACCTAAACATATCACGTTAGCCCTCCATCAACCACAGGTTGATTTGTGTTGACTAAAAATCCATCTACTAGACCGACTTAGATTCTAGCGAATTTGGTGTAGATTTTCTATGAGCCAAAGTTATTTTAGAGAGCAATAACATAAACTGGGTTCTTGAGTCTATATCTAAGGAGCTAATTAATGGCAAGATAACTAGAGAGCTAAGATTTAAGTACTGCCCACTGACTTTGGTGTGAATCCACTGGAGCTTAAGCATTGTTGAATGTGACACCACTGCTTATACATAGATTTAGGAATTTAGAGCACAGCTCATAACTTTACTGGCTTTGGGCATGATTCAGAGCCTATTAACGTGATATTTTGTTCAAGTAAAGCAGTATGTATCTGATTAATCAATAATACATTAGAGCTATTTGACATCCATTTTCTTGTTTTATGGGTCTCATACCACAAAAAGCATTCTTGTTTTATTAAAGCATTCAAAATGATATAGGAAAGAAATGTAGGCATAGAATTTTTTTGTTCCCTTCAAGGTTTTTTTTGGTTGTTTTGTTTATTTTTTTAAAAAGATATGCCTATTTTTTAGTCTTTCTTGGGGCACCTTTAAGTCTAAAAGGAATTTACCTCACGTTACATCACTGTTAACACCAATAAAGATTGTGTACAGTCTTAAGTAAACTTTTAAAGAACAGATTTCATTCCACACTTTGTGATTTATTTATTGTCTAGACCCACACTGAAATATTCACCTGGGTCATTAACCTTTAGATTATTTTATATCAAGAATATGTAATGAAATGTTAAGTAAATTTCCATGTTAGGCACTTTCTTTTCCATTCAGTCTTAAAACACATTTTATATTTTCCGATAAAGTAGTGTATCGGAAATTAATCTGATACTCAGATTTCACTGCCCAGTCAGTAGAATTCACTATCTCCACATACTGTTTTCACTGAGTCCTATGAATTTCTTCTAAGCTAAATTTGGCCTGTATCCTGCATTTTTCTATGATTACTGACAAAATTACTACACACAGAGTAATTACAGGTGACTGGCAGCTATATTCAACCATGTACAAAACACAAAGATCTTTCCTTTCATAAAAGCAGTTCATCCCATGTCAGTGATGTTTTCTATAACAAGCTTTAAATTTATGTTGAGTAAAGCAAGAAGTTTAGGGATCTCCTTTTCCTGTCTACAGGAAGTTAGAAACAAGAGACAGAAGATGAGATCCCTAAAGGAGGTTAGTGAGGGGTTATGTGCCTAAATTCCTGCTCCAGAGTAATTTACCAACTAGTTAGTTGGATATGTTATCTTTAAATGAAAATGCTCAGTTTTACAATTAATTCTGCTACATTTGGCATGCAGCCAAACATATGTCCTAAGGGGACTGAAAAGTATATCTATAGATGCAATACTTACGGCACGCAGCCAACCTAAGAAGAAATACAAGCTCAATAGATGTCAGCTATTGAAATGTCTGTAGTTCGGAAATCCTGACATTCAGCCTGGAGGTGTTAATGCTCCAGATACACCAGATAACCAAACCTTAAAAAAATAGGGTTCCTGGTTCTGAAGTCAATAAACATGACTTTCCACATTGAAGAGGGAAACCCACCCCTCCTATCCCCTACAAGCGAATTGCTTGTAAACTTGAAACAAAAATGAAAACAACTTCTGACATTTTGCAAATTTCAGAACTAAATCCAAACTTTGTGCTTGGATCAGTTTTAACCCTCAAGGATTTCAAGCGGCAAGAAAAATTGTAGTGCCTGTGTCAGACTCCAAAGACAAACTGAATACATGACAGAAAAGTAGCAGTGGCTATTTCTTGGCTTAACTTAATTTCTTAGGGAGGGACTTCTCAAGGATTCAATGTCATTTATATGTTGTTATGATGGGAGTTTAACTGAAATATCCAATTTTCATTAAGAAATTCTTCCTAGAAGCAGTACTAACAGCCAAGGGATTTAGCCTCCCAAAATGAAATATCTAACAGCTTTGCTGATCTAATTAAATTGACCCACTCAGAAAATGTCTTTTCATAAATTAAAGATTTCTGTATGTGTAGGCATTTATTTATTGTTCCTGAAAGAAGCATTACTAAGAATGTTTTTTGTTTGTTTTAAAGGAATTGATTACTAAAAGAAGGGATAAACTGTTGCAGTAAACCATACCAAAATTTAACATATAGCATTTCAGTTGCTACGTCTTAAAAACAGTCACGATTCTTTTGACATCATGACTGTTCTACCTCATCCCTTTCTTCCAATTTGTGTAAATCTAGAGAGACAGAAAAAGAGTAGCAACTAGTCAGTGACACAAAAAATGACAACATGACAAAGCTGTCCAACAGAAATGCAGATTTCCTTTCTGTGCTGCAACATCAGCAGCAAGTAATTACAGAAATCGTAAATGTTGAATTAGTCTATTCATTATTGCACTATGTACCCCTTTTCCCTGGCTGTCCCATTTCTTTCTGTTCTTCTGATCTTCCACTTATTTCTGTGTTGTCATTTATTTATATTTATTTTGAGATGACTTTCAAGGACTACACCAATTACTGAATACAGTAGGGTATTTGATAGTAGCACTCTGAGTAATTTCACAACTAACCAAAAATGGCAGGATACCTCTCTGGCCTTCTGTTTGTCAGGAACATAAGCAACAAACAACTGCAGGCAAAAATATGGCCACCCACTGAGGAGGGAGTATTTTGAAACTTAAAAAAGTATTTAACTTCAGTGTTGATACTTGAATGTCACAATCCTGTTTCTTTTATTTTAATCCAAAACACTGCGAGTGTCTATCACGTCTATGTCTGTCTCTTTGGAAAAAAACATTTTAAAATGAAATATTTTAGATTTTAGGGAATCTTCTAGGGTGATTATTACTGAATTTAATATGGTTTGGAGCTGTAACACAGAAATTTTACAAGGCAAAGTAAATTTTTCTTACAGCACTTTGGGTGATTTTCCAAGCCAGTAAAAAATAGGAGATTAACAGCACTGTGTGGTGCCGTGTAAAATGCAAGAAAACACTGTGCAATTTTTTCCAAAGAAATAAAGCAAAGCCTGTAATTCCTAGATGCAATACACTAAATGTTACAATATGGGGCTGCCGCTAAGTACTTTAGCAATTATAGGCACTACTGCAAGCTATGAAGGGTGGTTTGTGGCCTCAAGTTCACTCAAAAGAGATAAAACAAAACTTCAAAACAGATTTATTTATAATTGAAATAAAGCTTCCCAGACTAGCGTGCTACTATAATAACCATCTACTGCCTGATGGCAGAGGCCAGCCATTAGGAGGGAGGGTTTCTTAGTCTTCTCTTTAAGAAGACTAAAGTGAGAGAAGAAAAAAAATGTAAAAGCCTTACTTATAAATGATTTTTTTTTAGCATGATAGCCAACATTTTTTCTTCTAGGTCTGCTCATAAAGTGGAAAATGAATTACAGCATATGCTCAAGGCCTCACCTGGCACTGTCATTTTTGACAGATTCATTTTTATCTTAGAACTGGGAGCCTTGCAATTTTAAAGCCTTTTACAAAAATTATGCTTTCCTTTGTGATATAGAAATAAATTGCCTAAGCAAGGGATGAGGCTTAGATGCTGTGGTACCAAACTCCCCTGCACATTGACAAATAGATTTCTCAAGTAATTTATGCAGCTTAACAAGTTAAAGATATGAAAAGCGCATAATGCTGAAGCACTGCAGTCCTAAACAGCTACATGTTGTTTCTGAAAAATAAATAACAAAAAAAGAAAAGCACAAACTTAAGCCCCAGACAACTGGCTATTTTCCAATTATTCTACTAGCTGAGCTACTAATCATGCTTTTCAACCACTAAATTATGCTGTTCTAATACATTTTCAGGAAAATTGTAGCTTAGTGAGCTGTAATTTTTAGATATGAACATATAACATTATCCAATATAGGGGTTATGAAATACTTATGACATGATATTAGGTAGGAAGCCTGTAAATTCATTAGCTATTCCTTTGGAGCTCTTAAGTTGGTCTGTTTTTTTCTGCATATACAGCAGCATGCCCAAGTCCACCTGGCATTCCTTGTATCACAAAAGAGCTAACAAGCCTCAAGACAAATATTTGCATTAAAATAAAAACAGAGCAAATTGTTTTAGTACTAATAAGTCATTTTTACTCCAAAGGTTTTATTGCGTGTAAATTAGAATGATAACACTTATGTATTTCAAGAATCAATGACAAATTAACAGCTATTTTTGGTTTGGGTTTTGTTTGTTTGGTTGGTTTGGTTTGTGTCAATGTAAATTACAGTTATTATAAGCTGAACAGCATATTCTGTGTTTTATGCATGTATCTTTGAAGTTATTCAGGAAGTAAGCTTTACTGAGAAAAACTTTGTGCAGAAATGCCATGTTTAGTATTTAAAATTATTATTGATGGATAAGAGTTTGTCACCAGCAGGTTTTCAGGAGTACGGAAGGGAAGCTTGTTTTATTTGGATTTTTATTTCACTTTTTACTGTATTGAATTTCTTTGGTTTTGTATCTTTCCATATGCCCAGATACAGACATGTAGAAATTTGTGTAGGCTTTGGAGAAGAAAATATTATTTCTTCAGGTTTGTATAATCACCTGTCAGAGGTTGGGCTTGTAACACCCTATACTCTTAATTTCCACACACTTCTAAACTCAGAAAAAATAAAATCCTTTCTCAGGAATTCTCCTATTCTTGAATAAATACATTTTTAACTGTTCATTAAAAAATTTCTAGAAGTAAACAAACCAACCACTTATTAACACCCTGAAAGGTTGTCAGTGATGTTCATCTTGGAAGAGAATGTTGCACAGAAATAACAAAACATTGTGTTGTCTTTTGAAGACTTTTTTTTTCTGGAATATATGGAAACTTATGAATGAAATAATTTAAAAGTTGTATGTGCTTTTATTGAGCATATTTTATTCAGTGTTGGTGAGGCCTCATCTTGAATACTGTGTGCAGTTCTGGGCTCCACAGTTTAAGAAGGATGTGAGGGTCCTTGAACGCATTCAGAGGAGGGCAAAAAAGCTGGTGAAAGGGCTGGAAGAAACATCCTATGAGGAGCAGCTAAGGACTTTGGTTTTGTGTGGTTTGGAGAAAAGGAGGCTAAGGGGTGACCTCATTGGTCTCTACAGCTTCCTGAGGAAGGGAAGTGGAGAGGGAGGTGCTGACCTCTTCTCCCTGATGTCCAGTGATAGGACATGTGGGAATGGATCAAAGCTGTGCCGGGGAGGTTTAGACTGGACATTAGGAAGCATTTCTTTACCAGGAGGGTGGTCAAACACTGGACCAGGCTTCCTAGAGAGATGGTCGATGGCCCAAGCCTGTCAGTGTTTAAGAGGCATTTGAACAATGTCCTTAAGGACATACTTTAGCTTTTGGTGAGTCCTGAATTGATCAGGCAGTTGGACTCAATGATCGTTGTAGGTCCCTTCCAAGTGAAATATTCTATTCTATATACAAAACCAAAAGAATTAGCACAAGTAAAATTAAATAGCAATTAAATAGCACAGATTATGCTTTTGCTTACTACTGTTCATTTCATCTCTTAAAAAAACGCAAGTTAAAATTTAAATTACCCTTTGGAACAGTAGTGATGTTAGCTGTGTGCAAATGGGAAACTGGTAAAATCAACCTGAGATCACGACATGAATTAGTATCTGTCACTTACACCACAGGTCATTGTGGATTTAAAAAAAATGCAGAGTTCCTAGTTTGTGCTTGACAGAACCAAGGCCAGCCAGACATGAACAAAATAAACGGTTCACACTCTACAACGCTCATTTGTCTCTATGTCCCTGTTTATGAAACTCTGAAAAGCTTTTGCTGAAAGTTGGGAAAGGATAGCCTGCTGTAACAAGCAAGAAATTTTGCAAATCTCCATAGGTCGCCCTCACTGTTTCTTATGGGAAGGCAAAGAAAACAGAAGGTACAAGAAGGCAGTCCAGGACGCAGACTGGCACTAAGGGATTTAATGAATCATGTGGTGAATGGAGTTAAATGGAGTTTGTGTTGAATGGAGTTAAATCCAGTTGGTGGCCGGTCACAAGAGGTGTTCCCCAGGGCTCAGTATTGGGGCCAGTTCTCTTTAGTATCTTTATCAATTACCTGGACGAGGTGATCAAGTACACCCTCTGTAAGTTTGCAGATGACACCAAGTTAGGTGGGAGTGTCAGCCTGCCTGAGGATAGGATGGGTCTAGAGAGGGATCTGGACAGGCTGGATTGATGGGCTGAGGCCAACTGTATGAGATTCAACAAGGCCAAGTGCTGGGTCCTGCACTTTGGTCACAACAACCCCATGCAGCTCTACAGGCTTGGGGAAGAGTGGCTGGAAAGCTGCCCAGCAGAGGAGGACCTGGGGGTATTGGTCAGCAGCCAGCTGAATATGAGCCAACAGTGTGCCCAGGTGGCCAAGAAGGCCAACAGCATCCTGGCCTGTATCAGGAATAGTGTGGCCAGTAGGACCAGGGAAGTGATCATCCCTTCGTACTTAGCTCTGGTGAGACTGCACCTCAAATAATACTGTGTTTAGTTTTGGGCCCCTCGCTGCAAGAAAGACATTGAGGTTCTGAAGGGTGTCCAAAGAAGAGAAACAAAGCTGGTGAAAGGTCTACAGCACAAGTCTTATGAGGAGCGGCTGAGGAAACTGGGGTTGTTTAGTGTGGAGCAAAGGAGGCTGAGGGAAGACCTTATCACTCTCTACAACTATCTGAATGGATGTTGTACCGAGGTAGGGGTCAATCTCATCTCCCAAGTAGCAAGTGATAGGACAAAAGGAAACAGCCTCAAGTTGTGCCAGAGAAGATTTAGATTGGATATTAGGAAAAATTTCTTCACCAAAAAGGTTGTCAGGCATTGGAGCAGGCTGCCCAAGGAAGTGGTGGAATCACCATTCCTGGATGTATTTAAAAGATGGGTAGATGTAGCACTTAGGGATACAGTTCAGTGGTGGACTTGGCAGTGTTAGGTTAACAGTCGGACTCGATGATCTTAAGGGTCTTTTCCAACCTAAATGATTTCATGATTCTGTGTCATGCTGCTTTTAGTAAGCATTAATACTGGCAACAGACTGGAGGCAGCAGAAAAGTCGGGGTTAAAATTAAGCCACTTCATTGGAATTTAAGTCAGGAAGTAAAACATAGCTGAATTTGTGAACTTTACAGGTTTGACTTTACTACTAAGGGGTTTTATGCTAGAATTGCCTTTGGCTGGAACTTCGGAACTTGTCTGAAACCTTCCTCCTCTCCTCCCTCACCCCGCCAGTTTCACTGACAGAGAAAAAAATTCTATCTATATTAGCGCCCACTTCCACCCTTCACTTCATCAACCATCATACATTTCTCTCCTGGAAAAGAGACTCAGAGAAGTCTTATCAATAGTTTTGTCTCAGTACTTATGTTCAGAAGAAAGATTGCAAAAAGTCTGAAGGTTTGGTTCCAACAGATGAGCAAAGAGAAGCTTCTAAAATGTCTCTCCCCTAACATCTGAAAACTAACTGAAGCAGGCTTTTCTCTCTCCTAAATATACAGGCTGTGGAAAACCGATCATAAGCCTATGTAGCAAAGTTTAACAGAAGAATAAATCACAGTAGTACTTCAAGTTAGGTATGGGCCGAAACAACTATGCCAAAGGGAGCAGTTCTAATGCTACTGAATCCCAAAGAAGTCTATGCAGCCTTCAAGGAAGCATGTCAGTTACAGCAATCATATATTTGCGATGGGAACTAATACTAGTACAGTTCAGTATACTAGAAACTAGACAAAATTCATTTAATGTGATTCACTAAGCAGATGGTAGGCTGCAAAACTGATTAAGGATAAGTGACCAACATGGAGACAAAAATCCATATTCTACTGCCAAATCTCTTCATCATCCATTTTCCTGTTGAATGACTTTTCAGACTTTGTAGCTGGAAGAATTAAATTAAATAAATGCCAAATTTGAAGAGATCAAAGATAAATGAACTTTTTTTTTCATGAATGAAATAAACGCCTGAAAAATTTTCTGCCATCTCTAATTACTCTGTCATCAACGTGTTGCCTTGCTATGTGTTTATGAAGTCCTATGTCACTACAAGCCAACAGGACATCAGCACCATCTTTCAGCTTATGCTGCTATTAATAGAATGGGCATGAAGCCCACCTGTACATATTGCCATGAACGTGAGAAGAAGCAACATTAACGAAAGAAGGAAATGTCAAGAGATGATAACAAACATGATGAGAATAGACTACAATTATGGCATAGAGCAACTATAGGTAAGCAAGTGTGCACCGAGAAAGGATAGGTAAAGTATTTTATTGCCTATCATGGTGCAGTATTCAGTGTCCAAAGTTGTACACAGCTCCTGTCTTTTTTGCTAATGAGACACATTCTTCCACAAACATAGTTCAGATCCTCAAGGCACAATCCACCCCACACGTGTCTTGCATTTATATCCCTGGAGAAAAGTAATCAGTTCAATTTTACTATAAGGATTCACGTACATTTTTCATCACATCCCTCCCAAAGTTGGGGTATGCCAACTAAACTAATGTTTAATCCTATACTTGAACTTTCATAACGAGGAGACAAAATGAAAAATTTCTTTTTAGTGGCTGTCCTGGTTTCAGCTAGGATAGAGTTAATTTTCTTACTAGCAGCTGGTATCGTGCTGTGTTTTGGATTTAGGATGAGAATAATGTTGATAACACACTAACATTTCAGTTGTTGCTAAGCAGTCAAGGGCTTTTCAGCTTCTCATACGGGCCTGCTAACAAGAAAGTGGGGAACACCCAAGAAGCTGGGAGGGGACACAGCCGTGACAACTGATGCCAACTGACCAAAGGGATATTCCATACCATATGGCATCATGCTCAGTATATAAAGCTGGGGGAAGAAGGAAGTGGGGGGTTAAAGCAAGGTAAATTAGGAAATTTTGCTGTATGACATACTTGCAGTTCTACCCCAGAGGAAGGTAATCGGTGAGTGCATATATTTGTTGATATCCGAGAAATTTTAACTGTAACTGGAAATTGCAGCAAAAACCTGCCTTTCCAGGGCCTGGTACTGACAGGGAGTGAAGATATAACACTACCATCTTGACTTCTATTACAATTTAAAAATTCCCATCCAGGTAGTTTTTAATCAAACTCTGTATGTGACATTACATGATAACACTGAACAATTTTTAATTCTTTCTATGTTGACACTTGCTATTCATATAGAAAACTTTTGTTCTAATTTCTCCCCAATTTTCAAATTCAGATATTTTTAGCAGTAATGGATTGCCTGAAATTAATTATGACCTATTTTTCTTCACTGCATATCTACCCTGTGTCTGAGGACATTTTTTTGCTTGAAGACGACATGGCATAAGCAAGGTCAGAGTAAAAGCTTACAGCTAGGTGAAAAGTTGAGGAAGATATTCAGACTGAGGCACAAGGATAGAAAAGCCACACAAAGGCATATCAGCAGAGCATAGAAAGGAAATATGAAACCGCTCGGGTGAACAATGAAAGTAAATGTAGAAGAAATAAACAGGAAAGAGGATATGGTCAGAAAAATGGGAATAAGCAATAGAAAACAAGTGAAAGGCAGTTTTCACTGAATCACAGAATGCTAGGAGTTGGAAGGAACCTCTGGAGATCATCTAGTCCAACCCCCCTGCCAAAGCAGGTTCACCTACAGCAGGTTAGACAGGAATGCAGAATTTAAACCAGAATTATTTTAGTGAATAAAACAGAAATGCATTTTCATCTTCAAAATGTGTGAAAACTAAGGAGGGACTGGCGCTCTGCTATAACTATCATATGGGGCTAGTTTAGCTGGAGCTACAAGCTCACCTATACTCAAAAGAAAAAGTCCAACTCTTCTGATTTTTTTAGAACTAGCTCCTAGTAGTTGAGTTTCACAAGCTCAAAGAAATACTCCTAAAGAAGAGTAAATTCAAAGCATGAGATATGTAATTCACAAAGTATGGGTGACACTCCTTAGCTCTGCCATAGGCTGCTACAACAACTGTGAGTCAAACACCAAGTATCTTTTTGTATTAACATCATTACTTGTGATTTAAACTACTTATAATAAAGGCTTTTTCAACTAGACAACTCCTTACTATCTGCTAAAAAGTTCCTGTGCTATTAAAACTGTTTTCTTCTGGCACAGAGGTGGCGATATTTCAGGAACGGATGCAATGTTTCACAAAAAAAACCAACACTCAAAATCCTTAATTAGAAGGCATGACTGAAATAGCATGACAAATACATCAATAAGCAATTTTCAGGCCAAAGTCTTCTTATCCCTTTACCTCACCTACTCGAAGGGCCTGGTACTGGCTCCCAAGAGCTACTGATCAACTCACCGTCAGAGCCAGCAGTTTTCCATAGGTGAGATGGGCTGGGATGTGGTCGCTCTTGGATCGTAGTGACTCCACGTACCAGCGCTCTGCTTCTGGCAGCCGGCTCATTCTCATATAGGCTTCTCCTACAGGATGAAATAAATGCTAGTGAGAATGCCCAAAATTTCTCAAGGCTTCCATAATTTATTATCTCATTTAAAATTTGCTATGTATTAAACAGGCAGAGACCTTGAAAAGGCTGAAGTGCTTTGAACACCTTCAATGACACACACGCACGCTAAAAAAGCCTGACAGACACCTGAGTGAGGGGATTGAGTTATGGCCTTATTCAGGCTGAAAGAGCATGGTTGAGATGAAAGTCTTGTTGGAACAGAATTGCAAAAGAGAGCTCCAGCTGCTAAGTTTCAGTCAAAAGTCTCAAATTAACACAAATTTTATCACATCAACTGTAGAAGAGTTACTTCTTTTCCACCAGTCTACTTGCACAGCATGGAATGGTAGGGAGAACATGGAAAGTGTTTGCATTTAGTCATAATACATCAAGAACCTAGATTTTTTAAAAACTAGGAAAGGTTAAGAAAACGGTCCTGAAATTGTATTGGAAGGAGGGGCAAGATGTTAAAAACCTAATCTCTGAATGTAGTTAAATTAGGTCATTTACCACAATTAGTTTAAATTAGAATACAGCATCCATAATTTTAAAATCACTAGTCTTAAGTCACATACAAAATAATCAAAATTGTACATTTTTCAAAGTGAAATCCTTTGCTGTAAAAGGCTGAGGAAAGCAATGTTGAAGAACGACCGATGAATGGGACGTCAGAAGGCCATATACTGTGGTACAGATAATTGTAGTCTTGAAGTTTCTGAGAAAGAATTTAGCATACAGAGAAAGACAGGCTCTTCCTCCAAGAACCAAACAACCAAATTTTTCCAAGGTTGGAAATAAACAATATCAAACAAGTATGTAACAGTGAAGAACAGCAGCTTTCAGATTAACAACCTGCATTTACACAGCTCTTTCACAAAGGCTCTAGACATAAACGTGCCCTTGCTCAAGCCAATGACAGACTGAAAAAGCCTACAGGAGAGTCAGGATTTCATAATCTCACCAGCTGATTAATTCCAAATAAATGGCTAAGTATCTTTCCAAAATTATGAAGTCACAGTTCATCCAGTGCCACCACTGGAGGACCAAGAAAGGACTACATTTAACCAAAGTAGAGGTCAGCTAAGGCTTTCTCCAGGTAAGTCACTGACCCCAGTTCTGCATTACAGGGAAATTAATAGCTATGAGGGCATCAAGGAGAGACAGAAGGACCAATATTTTTTATTCAAACTTGAAGCCAACTACTACACCCCCAAAACTCAAGAGAAAAAGGTGCCACCTACATGTTCAAAGAAGTAAAATAGAAAGAACTCTTACCATGGGAGCTACTTTATCTTGAATATTTACGGGGGCTATGAAGGATTTTCTTTATGAAAAAAAGATTGGACTAGGTCCAGTTAGATTGTTTTGGTTTTTTTTCTATCTCTGTCACCAGAAGATAGGGATCCCAAGCAAAATGTGCCACATAAGTTTGGGTTTCAGGAGTTAGGGTGCAGTACATGCAAAATGACCTAACCACAGCCTGCAGATAAAAAGAGTGTGATGTAGAGTCAGAAGTCATGCTGAGCCAAGGCTAAGGGAAGCCAACGTGATTTTTATGAGTAAATAGAGTTTTTCCAAAAAAAGGGTGCAAGCCTGTAAATCTAGCAGACCAGGATTTCTAATTCAAGGATCTACAGAGCATTTGGTACTCATGCACTGGTCTTGGATATCTGATTACATACACAGAAATAGCTGATGTTTCAGTCCCAGAAGTACTCAAGTCATTCTACTGCTGGTTAGGGCCAAAGCAAAAGAACAATTTAGGAAAAAAAAAAAAAAAACAACCAAAAAAACCCAAGCCAAATGAAAAAAGAAAATCCAAACAGGAAAAAGACTCAAAAAACCCACAAACACTCCCCAAAACCCACGATCAAATACAGGGATACCAATGTCACATGCATTTTTTCACTATGTCAACACTCACAAATAAGTGACGTAACATTATACCTTGTTATACACAAAACAAAGTCACGAAGTCAAGTGTTGAAAGGATGGAAGAAGCCAGAAGTCAAGCTATATGCTCCCCTCAACTCCTCTCCCTAGCTATATGCTTTATGGCAGAATGTTTAATTATTTGATTGCATACTATTTTTCCCACAGGCCTCTGCTTCATTTCACATTCAGGAAATGAAGAATCCGTATTACCCTTTTCTTTTCTTTAAGTGGAAAATTCCAGCCCTTGGCCAAGTTTCAAGCAATTAACAACAAGATCCTTTAGAAAGTAATGTAAGCAGCCATAAGAGATGGAGTTATTATCTGCTGGTAGTATATGCTGAATGCACTGCCAAATTTCAAAAAGATCGAAGGTTCTCATCTATTTTCCATGATGGATTCTGATATAAGAAGAGATTAACATCTTCAGAGAACTGGCAAATTCAATTTTTAATAGGTTTTAAGAGCTCAACTACTTTGCAAGCTAACCTCTTAAAACTTTGAGAGTATTTGAATGGCGCATCTAGAAACGAAGCTACAATATATCAATCTAAATGTCAAACTGTAGAGAAAGGAATTTTATTCCCCTGAAGACTTTACAGGGCATTCACTATAGCTGAGCATTTCTTTTCTGAAGATTCTGTTTTCTGCCCACGAGCTCCATATCATCAAGAATTGCTATATTATAAGCAATCAGAACATGTCATTACTACAGAAAGAAGCACTGTTAGGGGGTCTGTTATTAATTTCATCTTCTAAATGATTTACAATGACACTCCTACCTAAAAAGAAATCAAAGTGAGTTGAAAACTGACAAAGGCTCTGCCACTGCCATACTCAAAGACCAGAACAAAATCAAACAACTGTTACTTGAAGCGTTAATTCAATCAAAGGATTTTATGTGTTGGAATGATGCAATTTTAATAAAAGCTATTCCATCTTAAGATAGTTTTCCAACAAAATGACAGAGAAAACATTTATGGATTGACTTCTGTCAGGTTTCTGTATTTACTTTAACAATTACTTAATTTGTAAAATCTTTCAAAACTCCTGTTAAAAATCTGAAAGGTCTCACACACACACACACAAATTATTAATAAAACTTGTCCAATCTATAAAGTTCAAGAGAATTGTATTCTACTTTTCTGTTAAACGTAACAACAACAGAGAAAGAAATTCATGGCAGTGGAAACATTAAGACATAAATTGACAGCTATTTCAGTTCCCTAATCCGTATCAACATGCAGCCACGTGCAGCATTGCCTGCACAATGAGTGGTGGCAAGAAATTCAACAGTTAACTGGAGTAAAAGGAGACATATCAGTCATTCAAAAATTTTTCAATTTTTACAGTTCACCTAACATTTTCTGTTATGTATTAGCCTGTTCCAAAAGGAGCAACATAGATTATTTATTTGTAACTCTTATTTACTAATGCAGTACAAGAAAACACATTAATATGCAACTGAAACACTAAAGGAGTGTGTACATAGTTCATTAATACTTTATGACAAAGCAATGAGAAATGGGCTACCTTTTACTAGATTGACGCCACTCTAACTAAAACCCTCCTGCTCAAGTGGATTTTCTTTGCCATAGAGATAGATCAGTTACAAGACTACCATTCTCCAAAGCCATATTTCCTTATATTTTCCCAGAATCTGAGACTGAAAAATAATCTTTCAAAATAAACAAACAAAAAACATCCCTAACAAACTAAAACAACAACAAAACCACCCCTGCTTATATGATCCCAGGACAAATTAGTTAAGTATAATTAAAGAACAACAACAATCATATTAAACATTAAATATTTATATTAAATAGTAATACTAATAAAGGATCGGCTTGCTAGCAGCTATTTCCCCTGAAAGGCTAACTTTATACTCAATAATGAAGTGGAATATGAGCTTAAAAAATAGAAGTTACGATTTTCTAATAACTATCACACATTGTTAAACAGCAAAATTAGGCACCATTTACATGAATGTATGTTATATGATTCTAGATTAACCTCTCGTGTGCTGATTTCAGATTCGTTCTGTTTCAGATGCACATTGTCATACCAAGCAAAGGCTGACTCCTTGCAGGAGCATGTTAGATTTATCTATGAGCACATCTAACGGAACTCTGGAAGTAATAGCACTGTGCATCTATAGGTGCCATGTACCCATACGTTCAGGTTAAAAAAAAATGCCCCTCCTGTGGTCTTTCTCTTAGGACCCCAAAAGATATTGCTGAAAAGACAACTGAAAAATTATCTCTGTAAAGGAGACAATGCAGGGTAAATCAGTCTTGCATCATCCTTGTATATGTTAATTATCTGCCAGTCAAATTGCTGAATGGTAAAAATGTAATATAGAAAATATAGAATTTGGCATTGACAAAAGCAGAAGTCAAAACAGAAAGGAAGATGGAGGTACACTGAAAAAAAAAATCTTTAATATATACATTCAGCCAGGAATTAAATTTCATTTTTCCACGATTTCTCTGAATTGGGAAGATAAATGGGTTGCCTTAGAAAATGGTGTTCATCCCTGTGTACCACAATACCATAAGGGGGTTGTGTCTTTCAGAATGCAACTGTGCAGCCTCATTGTGCAAATCAAGGCTGCAGATGCACTTAGCATAAATGCACCTCTCTAGATATATAACTTCCTTCTTTCTTCCCTTAGGTACCAGTGCATACAATAACATCGTAAATCTAGAAGCACAGTTTGATGTTATACTATACTGATGTTTAAGATATACTGCAAAAGATTAACAGTCTTGGTGATAAATATGCAGTGCATGCTCATCTTCTTTGAAACAGATGAAGCATGTGAACTTAATGAGCATCAAGTTCTGCACAGACTAAGCATATTCTGTTTGGTTTTTTTCCTTTCACAGAACAATCTCCTTGAAGATTTCAAGGAATGGATTGTATTTTAAGAGGGCTTTTGATGGATGGGAGTCAATCCACATTTACTTTGGTCGAGCAGATTCTTCTAGGACTTAATTAGCCAAAGCAAAGCCTTTGATCTGATTTAATTAGACCACTAAGCTACCTTTGAAGGAAAATACCTAAATTGGAAAACAGATATGAATGAAAGGCAAAATAAAATCAGTTGCAGCGTGGAACTTTGCACAGCTGTTTCCTGTTGTACTAAGACTTCCAGTGAAAGAAGTATATTGACACAAATAGAGGCATTGAGCTCACCTGAGATAAATAATTTCATTTTCATTTTCCAACAGATGTGCAACCAGCAGTAAATCAAAAGGGTACAAACTAAGAATTCATAACTGAACAAGCAATTGTAGTCTTCTCTTGCCTTCTACTTTATTTATACACCTTTTAAAGATTATTCTTTTTGTCAGTAAAACATAGACATTATGCCAGTATAGGTTTCTTTAAAATACTCTTAATAGAAGCACTTTCCATTAGAATCATGCTTAACTGGGATCGCTGTAGTCCTGTTTGAGTACTGGACCATGTTTTTGGTCTACAAATGTTACGATTATACTTATTTTCATACAAACCCCCATATGTTTAAAATACAAGTGCATTTCAGGCTTAGACTCTTAGCTTTTTCAGAATATTGCCTAAGAAAACTCAAGCATTTCACATGAAATCATATATCAACTATCCAAAGAGAGAAAATGAAGAAAACCTGAGAACCTGGAAAAAAACCCTGGTCTCAAACATTGCATCCACTACCCTCTCAGCAGTCCACTGCTGTAACCTTCATACCTAGCTTGAATCCCTCAAACAAAACAAAGTGAAAAAACAGGAGACATTGCAATCAGCCCAGAGATTTATATTCAGCTTTGGACAGCAGATATAAACTACCATAAAAGTCTCAGAGGGGGAAGAGTTAAAGTAGCAGGATGGGAGCAGGAAGGGGGAGAGAAGGGAGCACAGCCTTTTATTCCCATCACTATAGGAGTAGAGTCCGTTCTTATTTCCCTAGAACATATAATAAAATATGCATATGAAAGAAAAAAAAACTTTTCTTGAACCAAGCTAGTTTTAAAAGAAAATAAGTTTGTAATGTACATTTAGTAAGAAACTACCAGTAAAGCTTCATGAGATGCATAGGAAGCACACTGATGACTGGAGCTCAGACAAGTGCAGGTACCATGCTCTGCATAAGTTATGATGTGGAATATGTATTTCACAGTTTAATCATCGTTGGCTCCTAAAAAAGTAAGTCTTGCACAGCATAAACTGCAAAACTATACCAGCAAAAGTGTTTCTTGGAGTTCTAAACAATATTTAAAAGTAATTCAATAAAAAAAGCATTTAATGGGAGCAAGGGGCAAATGGTATAGGAGCCTTAACAATATTAACAGGTTTGTACAAACAGCCACAGCCACCCAAAAGCACAATCAAATAAAGCGATAGTTATGTTATAATCATCAACACAGAAAGTCTCTCTGCATGCTAAGCCTTTGTACTTATGATGCAAACCTCTGCACCAGATGTAAAACCTGGCTCCCCTTTCCTGTTCTGTACCTGGCTGCCACTTGCGCGTGATTTGTTTTCTGTCCTTGTACAATGTAGCAGATTAGCAAGGAGAAATCTAAACTCTAATCTGTGCATCATTAACTGTATTCACTCCTGCAATGTTACCTTTTGAAACTTGCATTTCTCATAAAAAATATTTGTAAGGCTTTGCATTAAATGCATTTGAAAACAGACATTCAGATGTTCGTTGGCAAGGGCAGATGAAGTGTGATCAAGACATTTGTCTTTACGACAGTATCTTGCGAATCTAAACCTGAACAATGCCACCACAACATCCTTCTTGTTACTGTTCAGTATTAAAATCAAGCCTCCATGGTCCACCTCACACCACTTAACTGGCAGGAGTATGAATTACTGTAGCAGGTGGGCCAGTGTGGTTTTAAAAGCAATGTAATACAATCAACTGTACAATATCAGATTTCAAGGAACGCAAAAGACATCTAGAGCAGAGGCTGATCCTTAAGTAATCCTAATATTGGCATTAAAGTGTTCAAGATCCCACAGGGACCATTTTATCTTTTGACCCCAGGTTTTAATTGAAACTTTAAACAAAATATATTACCTATTTAATGCAGCTGAGCTGGACTCGGGCCTTTGTAGTGCATGTTGCCATGCCAAGCAAATTAATCTGTGTAACCTTAGCATGTACTTTTTAATTTACATCAAAGAAATATGACATCGAGAAAATAAATACCAAGCCAACCCTATACAGCTTGTTGAATAATTATTTTGATTCTAGTTTTAGAGTCTTAATTTTTAGCTGTTTTAGGTTCTTTTAAGAAAAGAAAAAAAAAAGAAAAGGTTTTACTTCTTGGTAGAAAGCCAGAGAAACATATGGTTTCCTTAGCTGAGTTGTTGCACACCTGGCAAAATAAATCACAGCAACAGGAGACCAAAATCTACCCTGCAACTTTTCATATGCACAAACTTGGAACATCTGATGCTGGTATTCTGGCCCTGCCTTTTGTACCATGAATAAAATGCAAAGTCAAATGGATGGCTTGCTTCTTGAGGCCCAATACTTCTTCTTCCTTTAAGAGGCAAGTTACTTAAAGTTTTAAAGGACGACAGTCAGCAGGGCAAGCTGGCACACCGGAGGAATGAGTCACTGGGCCTGTCAGAGCGAAAGGCCAATAGAAGCAAGCACAGGAAAAGAAGTGTAACACAAACAGGGAAAGCAGGTGGTGTAAAGGCTTAACACTGCTGGAGTGTTAATGCTACCGCACTCCGAGCGCTGGAGTTCCAACTCTAATTCAGTTTAAACAATTCGCCTCCTGTTTATTCTCTTTTGAGTATGTCATGTACACCATACAAGGAAAAAAGCCTCCCAAAAATCTTCCATGAAATGATAGAGTAATTATTAAAAATTAGAGGAGGCACTGTTTTCTTACATCGCATGCCAATATCTAACACCGAACCAAGCAGAGTGATTGCCAGAGACTCAGATTGCATCAGTCACAATGACAACTGCAGCAGGTAATCCTCAAACTGCAGCTATTCCTGGATTTCATGATAAGCCGTGAAGACTTTTTCCACACAAAGAGAGACAGGGAAGGACCCTTCCTTCCTGAGCAGATGGGGAGTGCTCCCCAGTTTCTCCCCCTTCCTCCCCAGCAATGAGCACACGGTGAGTGGGCACAGCTCAGTTAGGTTCATGCAGTTCCAAGCACTCGAGACAGGACTGGCCTTTTTCAGTTCCTCTAGTCTGCCTTTTAAAGGCAAGAAGTAGGCAGACAAGTTTATGTAATGCTGTTTATCAAAGAAAGTGTTATAGTGAGCGTGTTTATAATTTTATCTTGAACATCAAAACAGAAATAAACAATCTGGTTGGCCTTCGGGTGCCCAATGGAACCGCATGAGCTGCAGAGCGGATGTACTCCTGATAATGGATGCGGTTGCCTTGTTCTTGTGTCACACCCGATGCAAAGAGATGACTGAATAGGTGTTTAGGATTTATCTGATCCAAGTTGAGCCGGCAAGTCTAAGCTAGTCATATCAGCTCCTTTTACAGGAGAAGTCTGCTTGCAGTGGATTATTTGTTTAATCCAAAATAGATGTCTAAGTCAGATGGGCTTAGTTACTTCCCAGAGGTATCTTTTTCTTCCCAAGCTATAAAGGGAGCTTAGTTACTACCAAGCTCTGTCTTGTCATCTAACCTTTACACTATTACAGGTAGGAGAGACCAACCAAACTACGGTCATGTACGCTCATGTAGATGCATCCAGGACAGCTTTAAACAAATCAGTCCGAGTCCTGCTGTTAATATAGCTGCACTGCATTCAATTCAAGTCACTACTGGATTCTTCATGTAGCCTCTTGGATTCCCTTTGCAGCATAGCCAACAAACCACACCTCAGCAACCAGTGTGAAGCAAGTTCTGGTTTCCCTGCAACAGCTGCCATCACAACAGCAAGCAAAATACAAATATATGCTACGTTAATTATAAGTTGTACTTTATAGAGCTCCATAATAGCCTGTTAATCTTTGCAATAGGCTGAAAAGGGCTAAGGTAGTCTTAGTTGACCCTAACTTGTTATGCTGCTAGGACATCCATGAAGTGCCGGTGGCTGCCTAAAGGAAACAGAAGCCAGAGTATGGGCTAAGCAGTGGAGGGAGGAAGTGTAGCAGCAGCCAAGCCTAGGCAAAGGACTGAGCTGGTCTTTGTGTTCACTATTGCTTTGTGAGTTAATAAATGCAAATCCCAGGAACAGAGTGAACTTGGACGCCATGGACTGTGCTTAAAAAGGAAGCCGAGAAAGGCCTGAACTTAAAAAAGTAACCAGTGGACAAAAAAGTAAAAAACTAAAGAATTTTACAGGTCATAGTCATTCTAGAGGGAGCATCTATTCACAGGAGAAGAGAGAGAGTGGCACAGGCCTCTTTGTGATGGAACAACCATCATGCTAGAAACAGCATTGCTTTACTTTTTCCAATTTCCGTATTCCTGAGGAGCACTTTTATCAGAATTATGATATATATATATACACACACACACATATCTGCACTAAAGAGGGCAGTCAAACTTCAGAGGGTTTGCTGGAGCACTGCAGTACTTCAGCAATCACTATAGGACACCAATAGCAACCAGAGGCTTAATTCATAGTGTGGTGACTCTTGATAACCCCACCAAATTTATCAGCAAATGCTGATAAATAAAACTGATAAAGCTGACAAAACTCCCTATGAACAAAAGTACATGCAGTAATCAACTTGTGTGTTTTAGGGATTTTAGCCATTTGCGTTAATATGATAATGCTCACCATTCAGGGAGAAGTAACTCTCCATTGAACTGTATGAACTGCTAAGGAAGTGTTTACACGATTATTGACATTAGATACTTTGTCACTGTGACAAGAGAAATACTCAATTTAGCATTCATAGAGATTTGCAAACACATGACATCAGTTACAACTACAATTTTAGAATATATTTTTCCTATGTCCAAGTACTTGTAAAGAGCTAATAAAAGATGCCTTTCCTAATCAAGCAGAGAAGAGTGAGTGGTGCCTCCTTTCAACAATTGTGTCAAACCAATTCGTATCAACCAATACATTCCCTTGTATTTTAGGCATTGGGAGGGGTAAAAAAAGGCACAAAACCCTACAAAGCTTCCTGTTGATCCTAACTGTTTCTATAAACATTTTAAATTGCTCTACTTTGAACTACTTTAAAGGCATCTTACATCCTTTTCTGTTCCAGGTAGGAGCTCACAGAGTCTACTGGGCCAGTCACTGAGTTTACTTAGCAGAAACATATGCTCTTTCCAAAAGAATTCCACTTAAAAGCATCTCTGGAACAATGAAGAACCTGCCCTCTTGTTTACAGATCTGAATACTCCAGATAATAATTCATATTATTGTCTTTCTTTTATCTGTTTAATGTATCCTATATCAAGATGTGATGAATAACACGAGGAGCTGAAGTTAAAGTTTAAAAACAAAAAAACCACCTCAGCTAAATTAATGTTTCTTGCAGTACTCAAGAGACACTGCCAAAATTATGAAGGACAGATAGCCTGGTCCTGGAAGAAGAATTCTCTCATTGTGGACTAACTAACAGTATATCAGCTGGGAAATAAGTTTTTGGCACAACTTGCAAAAAACATCCAACTATCTACCTCTGTGGGCCTCTTTTGGACATCTTTTTGGTTTACAAGGAAATTTAACATCCAACACACACACTAAATTTTATGTTATAATCAATCTATCTCACTCAATTTTCTATGAAGTAAATACAATTTCTTCTTAGTTTCAAAGATGGGAGATTAAAAAAAAACATGTATGAATTGCACGAGGTCTCCAAGATAGTGGATGAGAGATTCTGGAGGCAGAGAAAAACACCATGCATTCTAAATGTACAAGTGCTGCATGGACACTCTTGAAGATATCCAGTATCTAATAGCCTCATCATCTATTGTGCCTTATCCAGCACTGCAGTTGCTGGCATTTAAGCTCTGAACCTGGTTTGGCTCGTATCTATTGAAGGCAATTATTTTTGTTTTCATTAGCTAATTCATTTGAGCACCAGTTGCCTGGTTAAGCTCTTTTGTTTCACCCTGACTCCTCAAATATCTTTCTGAAGCACTAACAATGCACTTACCCATCATGTTGTATAAGCTCTGTGGTGCAAACTGCCTTGGCATTTTCTGTATTGCTTCTTTGTAAACCATAAGGGCATCCTGAAAAGAAACACACAAGTGGGACAAATCATTTGTAAAGCACCAATTTCAAAAGCAGTCTTTCACATATGAAGTAAAACCAAACCACCTTCCTTCCCCAAATGAAAGGTGCAGAGAGAAAGAAAACACATCGGTGTCACAAATATCCCTGAAAGTTCACATTTCTTATTTTCAAAAGTTTTACCAAATTCAGTGAAGCTTATTGACAAGAGATCAAATTAGCTCCAATATTGCAACTCTTTTTCCAGGTGGAAATAAAAGGGACATTTTTTTTAAAACCCTCAATGACTCATGAGTTTATAAACATATATAAAATTCTATTGGCTGTCAAAAGAATATGAAATAATATCAAACTGCAGACAAAGGACTTTCTGATGACTAAGCTACAGTAAGTGACCTAAAAATAAAGAAAACATTGTCTACTGCCAAGCAATAACAAAACATAATCCTCACAACTGAAGTCTGCTCCACAGTAAGAATGAGATGGACTATAGCGTCAAGAATGCCAAAATTGGATTCCCTTCACAAATGTGCCGTGCCTTGAATTACTTGATTACACATTTATGACTCATTCAGCATTTAGCATGCTTACTGGTCAGTCTGTTAGCTCTGCATCATTTTCTACACCATCCTATCGAACAGTCGAAGCTTGCTAAGGCTGAAATATGCTTGAAAAAACCCTAAGTGTATGATCAAATCAAGGCTGGGTCAGACTGCAGTGACCACCAGGAAGAAATCTGATGGTTTATATTCTTAACATCCCTTGCACCTCCCAGGCATTGCACTCCAACTCTCCACTCTATCAGCCATGCAGACAACATGCTGCTGTTCTCTTATCTTTATAGATGCATTAGCTGTCTGTGTCTGTGTTTTAACCAATTAGTAACTGCCATCTGACAGAGCTGGATTCAGCAGACATATGACAGAGAATCCATAGAGCTTGTGCATGCTTAATCTTAAACAGCTGAGGTAACTGTCGCAGTCAAGAAGAGTTATATGGATCAAAACCATGCGTAACTCCTGTTCTGAAATATGCCTGGCAATGCAAAGAGAGAACGACTTTCTTTCAAACACTGCTAAAGGTCAAAACTCAAGCGAATGTCCAGTTTTAGTAATTTCATCAGGGAGAATGGAGAGGAATCACAACAGTCGCATTTGCACACATAAATTATATGGGATGTGTTAGGTGCAGTGTACAGTTACATTAAAAATATCCAACCCACTTCAGCACTTAGGTCAAATTATCTGAAAATAGCACACAATGGGATGTTTTTAATCACTGAAGTTTTTAATTGTTCCAACTAGGTCTTATTTTTGGAGACTCAAAATCAAACATAATCGCGTTTTTTCATCTAAAAATGGACTTACTCTATTTTGAATTAAAAAGCCAGAACACTTTAGGTTGGCTGGTCTGTAATCAGTCTATAACCTTTGCATACCCACTATGGGGGCAAAGCCAAAAAGAATAAATTAACACATATCAGATATGACCATTGCTAATGTTGACTCTGACATCAGAACATCACACTGCTAGTTAACATTGTCACACCTGTGACTGTAGAGAATAAATGTTCTCTGTAGCGAACACTAATCTTGATTTGGTGAAATACAATCAATTTGTGCCTGTCATGTATTTTGAATGCCTGGATGGGAGCAATAGGTGTTATTTATATATGAAGGTTTTATCATGATATTGTAGACAAATATGGAGTCTTACCTCATAGTGCCCTTGTTCATGAAAAAGTTTTCCTAAGTTATAAAGACAGCTAGTAACAGAGCTTTTATGAGCATGAGGATCTTTCAAATTTTCATCAGGGATCTCTGAACACTTCAGGAAAGTCCTTCTGGCTTCCTCTGTCTTCCCTTGGTTCATCAGGATAATGCCAGTATTTAAATACGCAGCTGTAAGGAGGGAAAAAAATGTTACCTTTTAATGGGATTCCATTATGTTTTATCTAATCTCTGTTTTACTTCAAAGTAATATCTGAAGGACATCCCATGGCTATCTACTTTGGCTTTTGTAAAATATAGATGAATCACTGGTGTAAAGGGGAACATATAAGAGGTAAAAGTTCAAAGACAAGGAAAGGAGAAAGTGGCTACAAAGACTGAGGAAGGAGGAAAGGGAACACTGGTTAGGCAGGGTTCTCCCTTTTGTTCCTCTTTTTAGGACTGTATCAAGCACATAGCATCCTTTTTTGAAATGTTACAAAAATATATACAAATGTTTATACATATATAAGTGTGTATGTATATATACATATATAGAAGATTCAATACTTAAGCTACAAAAAAATCAGCAATCTTAAAAAGCACCCACTTAATTTTGGAATCGATGATGGGCAACATCCTATGGATTACTACCCATTTCCCCCCAGGCAACAAAGGGAAAATGAAAGGACTTCAAAAATATTTGTGTTATTCACCCACACCGCACACCACAAAAATTGGACTGGTTGTAAGAAACAGAAAACAGGAGCCTGAAAATTTGGGCAGTAGCATCTATGGCTCACCACTCCAGATCAGAAGCATTTTAGGTTCTACCAGTGCTGCCCAGTGTTAAATCATTATCTGCTTCTTCCCTGGACCACATTAAATGTAGTTGTTGACTAATAAACATTTGCTTTCAAGTGAAAAGTGCCCAATTTCACCTTTTGCTTTCTGAATGAAAAACTTCTGAAAAAAAAAGAAAGTGTTATTAAAGAGCAGGATAAGAGTCAATATTATGAAAGCTTGTATAGTTGAAATACTTACAAGCTAGTGTGGGTCTGCTACCAATTGCCAGTTTATAGTAATGCAATGCCTCTGAAAACCTGCTGTTTTCCTGAAGTAGTAATCCTCTGCATAAGGACAGAAGAAAAAAAAAAAAAAAAAAAGAAAAAAGAGAGATGGAGGTTACTGCAAAGAGTAACTTCAAAATCAATATTAAAAACAAAACTAAGGTAAGGTAGAAAAATATGTTGACTGGTATTTCAGAGATGTAGCAACTCTGCAGGTTACTAACAATTCAGTGAGAAAAATATTTTGTCTGAAAACAGGATTAATTCATAGACATCAGGTGCATCCATATGGCTTTAACAAAGCAGATGTTAAATGCAATAGTTTCAGCTTCCTTAGAAACCAGAAGACTCATTTACTTAGTCGAGAAAATGGCAGACTGTGAGACATTTTAAAGCGGATGGAGTATGGTGGAGCTATTTCATCTCAGTCATTCATGTTTAGCCTGGTCTTTTCTTGACTTGAAAGAAGCAGACCTTTTTTAAATGCACAATAAAGTTAATCACATAACACTTCACGTGCATTACTTTAACCAGTCCTTTTTGAGCAATTTCACTAGATTATTCACCATATGGCTAAACACCCACATCAATTCACTTTTTTCCTGTCTTCTTTGTGCTCCGAACAAATTTAATAACTGAAGAGGTATCTGAAGTGGTACAAAAACATGATACCAAATACTTCCAGTTCTCAGTTAGTTTCATAGTCCGTGAGCTTTAATTAAAGCTTTTAAGAGAAGCATTCTTGTGAATTCTAAATTACACCAGCCACCCATAAATATCTGAGAAATAAGTGGTTTGGACATCATTGACATGAGTTCACAATTGTATGCTTAAATGAATGCTCAAAGCATTACAGTTCCCAAAGTTTTAGAAGACTGAAAAAAAAGCACATGCAAATGTATTAAAACCACAAAGATTTAAAAATCCTTAAAAATCTGTAACTTCAGAGTGCAGACTCAGACCTTATTATCCAGGGGTAGATGTCCCTCTTCATACACCTCAAAGTATCCACGAAAAAATAAATGTAGCTATTTCTTTTAGATGGGAGGGTTATCACATCTATTTGTAGTTTCCCTAATCTACAGCAATTTTCTCTTCTTCCTCTATGCTTTTATCTGCTGATAGCTTTTTGAACTGAAAAGAGGCTGGACTTTCTCCATCTCCAGTCTCTAATCAGAGACTTTTTTTTCCCCTCCATACTGTCAGGAAAACTTTTAGAATTAAACCAGTAGACTTCAGGGAAAGAAAAGGGTAGGGCAGTTAGTTAAAGAAGTAACCGCTTTTTATGTTCTTTGCTTGCTATCACTGAATTAGGATTTAACAGAATGGAAGAATGTATCCTCTTTTTTTTTTCTATACTATCTCTCTGTCAGCACCACATGGACTCACTTTTGAAACTGTCTCTCAACTAACCTTAGATTAGGTAGTAAATCACTTTTAATATTAACAGAACTTACATTCAGTTGGTACTTGCAGTACTGTAAGCAATGAGGGAATAGGATTCTGGGTACTTTTTGGCATGGCACCAAGGTTTTTAACTACTTTCAAGTGTCTTGCAGCTGGCAAGATGTAGGATTGTCAAGACAGATACAACATTTTCTAAATTTTCTAGAACCTGAATATTGTTTACTTTAAAAATTTTTATAGATTGCATTTACTTCAAGGAAATCATTATTATTATGGTATTTTGATACAGTTTTTCTATTGAAAGGAGCAGAATTAACATAAAAATAAATGAGTTGCATGGTTTGACATTTAAGCTGCCTCTTACTTTTTTAAAAAACAAAACCACAATTTTGGGACAAATTTATAAAAGAAATTCCATTCTTATTTTAGTTCTGGAGTAAATAATTTCACATATTAAGAGAAGTAATACAGTAATTGGTCAACTTGAACAAAATAAATTACTTTGGTAAGTGTACAACATTTGTGCTTTTTTGATTAAAAGAACTTTTTTTATAATTATTAATCTTCCGTGTTCATTACATGCACTAATACTGGCAGTCTTGATTAATTACTTGATACTTTAAGGTGGTGGGTTTTTTTCCAGTCCTCTTCCAGAAGACATTTTTTTTTCTTTTAAAAGTTGTTCCATTAACAGACACTCTGTCTCTCACACACATGCACACATTTTTATATATATCATAGAATCATAGAATGGTTTAGGTTGGAATGGACCTTGAAGATCATCGAGTTCCAACCCCCCTGCCATAGGCAGGGACACCTCCCACTAGACCAGGTTGCCCAAGGCCACGTCCAGCCTGGCCTTGAACACCTCCAGGGATGGGGCTTCAACAACCTCTCTGGGCAACCTGTTCCAGTGCCTTACTACCCTTAAAGTGAAAAACTTCTTCCTAATGTTTAATCTAAACCTGCCCTCTTCCAGCTTAAAGCCATTAAGTGTACATATACATAAAAACCTAAGCTGCTCAGATGCAAGACTGAGTGCTGAATTCCAGCAAATAATTAATGCTTTATTTCTATTTGTTATGAGTTTCAGTAGAAAAAAAAAAAAAAAAGAAGAAAAAAAAAGGATATAACCTAAATAAACCTTGACAAGGCATGAAACTGCCTCTTCTCCTTGTGAAATTGGTCCTGATTGATCGCTGGTTTTCCCTGTGGCTTCTGACAGTACAAAAATTACTAGATTTATGAGTCTCTAGTTCTAGTTTCAGATTAAAGAAAGTCAGGAAAAGGCTTAAAGGAAAATTAAAAAAAAGAGTATTTTTAGTAGAATACAATTAACACTTAGAGGGGTATGCTTCTAAGAGATAACTGGCTTGGAAATTCACCTATGAAGGGATAAATAGTCATTTAAATAGATAAAAAGTTAAGATAATGAACATTGCATTAAACTGGCAAAGCATTCCTGAATTTACAGTGAATATTAGAAGAGTTTAAAGAGCAGATATATTTCACTTCCAAGATTTAAAAAACAGATCCTCTCTAGCTTTAAGCTCAAACAAAATGCAGGCATATAAATACGCTCACCAACCTCTATCCAATTACTCACAAGATGCAACTAAAATTAAAAGCAAACACTTCAAATTTGGTTACTGACAAAATTAATACTCGCTGTGAAATGTCCTGCTTCTGTTTTTAGAGCATGTATTATAATCCTGGTCTCTAACTACATTATCGCTCACTATTACTTCCACAGGTCTACTGTCTCATTCACCGCACAGAAGGAATATAAATGAGCAATAGTTCACTATTTGCTTTTGTCTCCAGTTTCTACAAGTAAAACACCACCATCTTATAAATATTTACCTTTTGAGCAAAACACAAAATAAGCCCCAGCATCAAATGACTAACTACTGTTTATTTCAAAATTAGTTCATGAAAATCTGCAAGCCCTCGAGTCCTGTATTCACCTTTCCATTGCTGCATTTCACAGCTTCTAAGCCATTCCCAAGACAAAAATCATGCTGATTTTCAGCTAGGCATTACATCTGAGAGACAGCCCCAAGATTCTGAGACACAGTGCAGTTCAGCCTTGCTACCACATTGCTAAGTCACTGGACCTGGTCAGCAGAGACAGCAGGGCCGGTGAAGGACCAACAGCCCAAGGGAAGGGCCCTGGGAGCAGAGCAGGGATCTCCTTCTGGAGGCTCTCTGCCGGCTGCTCCAACAACGCTGAGTTCAGGCAGCAAATCCTGGGGTTGTCTCTTGAAAGCAGTCGGTCCTGAAAATTGTTCACTGTTGTCAAGACAAACACGAAGTGAAGAGATGGGCTCAAGAGAGTAATATCTGAAGGGAACATGTCATTCACTACATGGTTGCAAAGAGGTCATTAGAGCAAATACTACCAAAAGGGTCTGTTCAGCACTTGAAGTTCTTTCCAGAGGCTGAGGTTGAACTCAATTACCTTTGCAGTCTGTTAAGTTATATTAACAACTCTTCAACAAGTTTGAACTGGAAGTTTGATTATATACTCTTTCCTTCTCCTTCAGAAATAGGTCAAGTATGGGTTATTTTGCCACAGAAACATTTCCTTTTTCAATGGAGTTTCATTTAGACTCTCCTTCACTTCAGAACGGAGGCCAAAGTCATGAGAGAAAAGTTTGGTATGCCTCCTATGTCTTATTTTCACATGCTTTAAAATTTACTATATTCCAGCTAGAGAATTTTCATCAGATACTCAAAGTTACTTCAAAAATCACTGAAAATAAAAACTGAAGTGTCTTTATAAAGACACTTAAGGGCAAAATTTAAAATACAACTTTTCTATGCCAATTTAACTAGAGAATTGCAAAACGTCCTTCAAGCAAACTGACAGCAGTTGTACAGAAAGAAGTTGTGGTGTCATAAGCTAGGAACTAATAGCTGCATAATTACCACAGTCAGCTAAGCTTGCAGGAAATGAGCTGAATAGCTATAGAACAGAGAAGCATGGACAGAGGCAGATGAAGTGAAACCCACGGGTGTTAACGATGAAAGTCCATGACCTCCTTGAAGTTCTTAGCATCTGTTGTTTATCCCTACTTTGATGGTCCCAATTCCTTCTTTCCTTCCTTAGACAACCCATTTCCCTCCAACTGATTGCTAGGGTTGAAGTCAGCAGCTGGCAATGGCAGATGGAGTCTGTGCTTCCTTATCTACTGGCTCTCAAACCTTTTAGATAAAAATTAGTTCCTTTCCACTTACCTGGAAAGGAGTGATAACTGATTAACGATGAGTCTGTAAAAAAGGTAAACTCTTTCTAAGAAAGGTTTGGTGCATGCACATTTCCATCTTTTTTTGTGGGGTAAAAGAAAGACTAAATGTTTAGCCAAAACTTTCCAGTTTTGCTAGTAAATTTATCTAATTGCAGAATCAAACAATTTAAAGTTTGTTTGTCATGCTTATTCCTATGCTTTATTACACTGAAGACATCTTTAAAAAGTTCAGGGGTGCATTTGTGAAGCACAACAAATATATAGTTCTACTCCATTTCCTTTTAAAGGAGACAGTTGATTTTTCATCTCACATTGCCACTTCTTTTGTCTATAGTAAATACAGGGGGGCAAAAAGATTTTGCTCTGAATGACAAATTTCTAGATGCAGAGGAGTAACACCCCTCAGCTGGAGTTCACACCTTGCAGGCACTGCCTAGTCTCCAGTAACTCACCGCTCCCAGTGGTCTGCATAAGTTCCTCCTTGTGATGGGTTGACCCTGGCTGGATGCCAGGTGCCCACCAAAGCCCCTCTATCACTCCCCCTCCTCAGCTGGACAAGAGGAGAGAAAATATAACAAAAGGCTCGTGGCTCAAGACAAGGACAGGGACACAGGAGGACCAATCCCATCAGAGTAGGGTAATGAGAAATAAAAATCTTAAAACACCTTCCCCCCACCCCTCCCTTCTTCCTGGGCTCAACTT
This sequence comes from Pluvialis apricaria, assembly GCA_017639485.1. Taxonomy (NCBI): domain Eukaryota; kingdom Metazoa; phylum Chordata; class Aves; order Charadriiformes; family Charadriidae; genus Pluvialis; species Pluvialis apricaria. The sequence continues at coordinate 176,397,272 of CM030007.1, forward strand.
CACTTTTGTTTTTCTCCACCTCCTGCCCCTGAGTGGTGTAGGGGGTTGGGGAATGGGGGTTGCAGTCAGTTTATCACATGTTGTCTCTGCCTCTCCTTCCTCCTCCGGGGGAGGACTCCTCACATTCTTCCCCTGCTCTAGCATGGGGTCCCTCCCACGGGAAACAGTTCTCCATGAACTTCTCCAATTTGAGTCCTTCCATGGGGAGCTGTCCTTCAGGAACAGACTGCTACAGTGTGGGTCCATCACAGGGTCACAAGTCCTGCCAGCAAACCTGCTCCAGTATGTGCTTCTCTCTCCACAGAGCCACAGGTCCTGCCAGGAGCCTGCTCCAACATGGACTCTCCATGGGGTCACAGCCTCCTTCAGGTATCTACCTCCTCTGGCATGGGGTCCTCCACAGGCTGCAGGTGGATATCTGCTCCACTGTGGACCTCCATGGGCTGCAGGGGGACAGCCTGCTTCACCATGGTCTTCAACACGGGCTGCTCCAGCACCTGGAACGTCTCCTCCCCCTCCTTCTTCACTGACCTTGGTGTCTGCAGAGTTGTTTCTCTATCTCCTCTTTCCTGGTTGCTGTTGTGCAGGGTTTTTTTTTCCCCTTTTTAAGTATGTTATCATAGAGGTGTTACCACTGTCACTGATGGGCTAAGCCTGGGCCAGCAGCGGGTCTGTCTTGGAGTCAGCTGCCAATGACTCTCTTGGACATGGGGGAATCTTCCAAACAGCTTCTCACAGAAGCCACCCCTGTAGCCCCCCGCAACCAAAACCTTGCCATGCAAACCCAATACACTCCTATAACCAGGAGTGAATCTGTTCTTGACGTGCCTTTACCCTTCTTTGTTTACACTTCAAAATGATAACTGCTCTTTGGAGATTGCTGGCAGGGGGGAGAAGGAGCGGACAGAACAAGCACCGATACAGTGCAAAGCATTGAACGTAAGCCAGTGGTGGAGAACAGCAATTGGCACGTGCTGAGTATGTACCTATCTTTTGTCGTTATAGAGACACAAAGCCTTCCTTCTTCCTTCCACAGGGATGAATAAAAGAAAGCATGTCCTTGAAATGAGGATGCTTGATACAGAAGAGTAAGCTCAAGTGATAAACTTGGATGAAGAGCTTAAAGTCTCCCAGCACTTTTTAATAAACTTTCTACAGTTGCTAAGAATATCAAGCTACATAAACAAAAAAGCATAACCCCAAAATGCCTCCAAAAAACCCGAAACACAGGAGCATTTGCATCAAATTTGTAGTTCCAAAATGTCTTTTTCTCTCCAGTCCACCTCCTAGTTGTAAGGCGGATAAATTAAAATGTAAATTGAAACATTCAACTTCCATTCAAAGAAAGTTTACTGACATAACTGGGAAAATGTGAAGTCTATCAGACGGAGGGAGGGTGAGGAGGAAGTCAGTAACTCCTTTAGCCTAGTAAGACAAGTACTCTGGAAGAATAAAGTTTCTCTCTAGAAACACATGAGGATGAAATTACTTGGAAAAGAAAAAGCTACTTAAACCACAGAACACAAAGCAAAACGTTATAAATTTTCCATGAATCAGTTTAGGATTGATTAGGAGACAAGTTCTAACTATCACAGCAGCAAGATTCTGGAACAACCTTGCAACAGGATTTTTTTTTTGCCTGCATTGCTTCTAGCTAATTTTACAGTGGAGTGTGAATCATTTATGAGATGGAGGATATGTGCTGACTGCTTGCAAGAGTAGCAGACTTCACCCAGTGACTTAGGAAGTGTCTCAGAATCCTGTTTGTCTAATAGGAAGAAAAATAAAAAGAAGAAAAAAAATGAGAAGCAAGTACTGGCTATCTAGAAATGATGCACTCCACTTCTATAGATAGAATTGCTCATTTAAATACGTGCAGGAAAACATTTCCCCCAAATGAATCTTTGCAACCATCCTGAATTCTTTAAGCTGCCAACTTTTACCTATCTTGCTTGACCAACAAGTAGAAAAACCTTCCTGTCTTCCTCCTCTGCCTTAGTTTTGACCTAAAGTCACTGAATACTAATGGCACAAAACTGTACTCGGGGACTGGAAAGCAGTCACAAAATACAAAAGGCAGCAGAAAGTCTAACGTTTTTTCTCAAGTTATATATTAATTTCTTCCTGTTGTAGTCCTGTTAAAGCCAGCTGGTCTACTTACAAAGCAAACTCCTCAGTGACTAAAGCTGGCATAAATTGACCAAATACAATACAAGGAACTGTAACTGTCATTAAGGTAAGCATGGATGTTAGTGAAATATTTATAAAATTTTCAAGCCAGGTACAATATTGAAATAATTTAATCAATTTTGTTTACTGGTTGATAATGGCTAATGTAAGGCCTGTTAGCTATTATTTTGCCATGCCTGCAGTTCATCCATGCCTCAAGCTACATTCATCCTATTGATTTCAGGTGGGATTATCTACAAAGAACTGTATTTACCTAAATGCTACACTGGCAAAGAAAAATGGAAGAAAATCCTCTCTTATTCCCCACACAGATGTGTCCCCAGCCATGAAGCAATAGAGGACGTGCTTTGCCTAAGGCAACTCTTTCACTGTCATTTGCAAAACAAGTAGGTAGAAAGACAGGTATGGATGCTGCAGCAGCCCAGTACATGAAACCATTAAGCTTGGTCCTTAATTAAGTCTTTTTTTGTTTTGGTTTGCTTTGGTTTTTTGAATGTAAGAAAGCCATTTAGCTACTCATCCAAACGAGTGCTAACCTTTTGTAAGCGTCTACAACTAGGTTTCATTAACAAGAAAGCCAATCATTAAGGAACAGTACAAACAGGGAACATGGTCAGTGTTTTCCAATAGCATCCTGTTAGCAAATATGTAAATGGAACATAAACCCTACTTTTTTAATCAATAAGAACCCAAACATACCCGGTAGGCACTAACACAAAATGACCATTCCTTTTGCAGAGCTCACTCAGCACAGACATCCATAACCCCATTAGTAAAAAAAAAAAATCAAAACAAAACAATCACCCCCAAAACAACTTCTAGTCTTTCAGATAGCACAGTCAAAACTCTGTCATGTTTTCCCAGTTCTAGCAAAGAGCTTTCCAAATGCAAGCAAATTGGTTGGCAAGTATAGTCCTGTTCTTTTCTCTGTTACTGGGGCAGTTCAGCTGGGATTACTACCATTTCAGCACTGCATCAATTCTCACAACCCTCCTTTCCTTGACAGAGGGAGGGCTGTCATAAGAATGAGAAGTAGCATTGCTTCTGCCTTTCTCCCTCCTCTGGACACCGGACAGTGGTGTGCTGTGCTATCCATCCTCAAACAAGACATCTATTCCCCCTCACACGCCTCAGCAGGCAACATAGGTTGAGAGCTGGAGATAACCTCTTACAAGAGGGGCTTTTTACAAAACTGAATGGCAATGTCTCCCACTCAGTCTGAGTCTGACAATTATTTTCCTGATTTTATAAAATGGACAATTTTTATGTAAGGACTATCAACCACCACAATTTCAAATACTGAGGCAATGTACTTGAATCGTTAGGTCACTGAATGTATTTCAGCTCTCAGTATTACTAACAAAAATATCTACTTCATACAGGCCCTACAAAGAGTCCCAGAGCAAAGCTTTGCACTGCAGGACACCACCAATCACCAAAGTGACCTTTGGGTGCTACCTCAAAAGCCAGTCTCACAATGCAGCAAGATTCTATCAAGACAACTTTGGTTAGAATAATACACAAATTTCAGCCAGTCTTTCCAAACAGGTTTGTAACAAGTCTACATTCACAGCTGAGAAAAAAAAAAAAAAGATCAAGTGCTTAAACAGACAGAAGACAACACATCCTCTTTGTTATTTAGCTCGGCATCCTGCATTATAAAAACTCGTGGGCTATCAAGGAAGAGGAACCATAACCTTGACTCATTTCCTACTACGTGAAATGGTGCAGCAACTTTGTCTGGGGCAGGTTCAAATACAGTTCAACATGGGTTAGTGGGTTAGCCTGCTTTTAGTGTTTTTCATCTCTGATAGCTGAGCAAAGGAGATCTTTATGCCAGCACTCTTAAAAAGCAGAAGCTGAGGGAACACAATTTCAGATGTTATACAGGCTAACAACAACAGACAAGGAAGAACTTTGCTCATATTGATTTTTACCCAAGGATATGGAGTTAAACTTTGCATACAAAACACTTCTGCAATCCCAGACTTTACAGAATTAAAATTTCAGCTACTACTGAAGACTTTACCTCACAGAAATCTAAAAAATCCACATTTATTGAAATAATACCCTAAGTTTGCCAAGGTAAAGTTTATGGAAATTCACACTTTCAACTTATTCAAAGAAATCAACTTGTACACATAACCCCATATCACTAAAGGCAAAATGAGATATTTTGGGAGAGAAGCAAGGGGATGGCTATTTGGTAGAAAATTATCTTTTACAGGATACATTGTATACTCCAAAAATACAACATTTAAAGTAATTAGTACCGTTTTAAAGGAATATTCGATGTTTATGTGAGATTGCAAACATCCTTAAAATCGGCTGAGAAACTCAAGGTAATGTAGATTACTGATATGGATGACAAAAGAATACTCTAAGCAGAGGTAGGCCTAAATACAAGTGAAATAATGTATGCAAAACTGTCTTTTGACTGATATGCAATTTTACTTTAGACATTAATTAGAAGCAATTTGAAACAATAGAAAAAAAACATGAGCTTTAGGTAACAATCATAAGGCAACAAAGACTGAAAAGCTAAAAAACTAAAAATAGTTCATTTTTAATCTACTGAACATTGTCTAGTTTGGAAGAACAAACTGGTGTTTTTCTACAGCTCTGTCCTTGGTACTTCACAGTATTAAAATACATGGATTTCTCTGTTTGTTTAAAAAAAAAAAGGCATGGAAAGAGATCTTAGTTTATGCTGATTTACTACCCTATGAAATCTAGCTGAAATCAGCAGTGTTACATAGCTTTGAGAAGTTGGCTTTGAGAGTTACTTGTAAAAATCACCTGCAGTGCAGTCTCAAGACATCAGAGAACTTATTTATAGGGGGCCACTTTATATGTATTTTTGAAGTACAAACTACCTTGTTAAAGTCATATTATAATACATTCTCCATCTACAGTATAAAACAACAACTGAAATCCTCTCTGCACTGAAATTGCTATGAAAATCTCAAATGCTTTCAGAGCTGCCAGGAATTTACCCTCTGAGTTTTTCATGAGAGTTTCAGAAAACAAGCTTCCAAACAAGAATTCAAGTCCTTAGGCTGAGCTCAAGTTTCCTAAATTCCAGGCCACAGATCCTATCTTCAAGACAGGCTGGGTCACAAGCTATCCTGAGGTATAAGCTATGCATAAGTTTCACTTATACTTATTTGGACCTGAGAAAATGTCAGCAGAACAAACCCATTTTAACCCGTATCTAAAGTAGTGATGAACCACCAACCCAATATTAATGTTAGCAAGAGATTTTTTTTCCCCCTTCTTTTTTTTAAATAAATACAAATAATAATAATAAAAAATTATGCTGGTCTCTAAAAATTTAGGAATTTATTTAAGGATCCAGAATTGACATGTTTGAATACTATAGGAAATGACATGTTCAGAACCAAACCTTCAAATGGAGATTATGTAACTATGTAATCTAAATTAATGTAGTTTAAATCATCCTAAATGACAAAACCAGCTGTAACTCAGAGCCATAAGGTATAACAGTCAGAAAATAAAAATACAACACTGGAATCAGCCATTTATCTAATCTGTTAAATTCTCTAGATTTTAATGCATGAATAGCCAACTGCTAAGCCAACCTCACAATTTAGTTTCTCAAAAAAGAAGGAAAGAGAGATCATCAAATGCTGCTGTTTATGTATTTTCTCTCTTTGATTGCTACCCATTAAAAATTGTGAGTTAATCCTTAATAATTTGTTTCTCGATCAGATAGCACTTTGATTTGTTATTGTTGTGTGTGAACACTGGGCTGCATGTGCCAATTAATTTTTATCAAATACTGAGGCATAAGTGCTAAGAAAAAATAGAAAGCATGTGAGACTACAATATACTTAGGATATATTATGGCCAAAATGCAGTAACTGGAAATGACTGCAAGGGTGTTTTTTTCCTAAAGTTCTACTAAATGACTGTTTCAAAGGCACATACTAAAAACCAGAAACCGTGAATCTAATTGACCTCTTGTAAGCACACACAAGACACATTTTTCCATTACAGTAGTTTTTGCAAAAGCCTCCCGTAGAACTGCATGCCAAGGATGGGCTGAACTTGCAAGGGAGCTCTTCAGAGTTTACGCTTAAAATAATCAATTTGTATGTGGTCTCATAATATCAAAGCCCACTCCACTCACCACCTAATTTTCATGGTGGACATGGAAGTATCCAACACAGGGAAAGAGTACAAAAAAAAAAGCAAGATTTTTCAGTTCCTATTGAATAACTCATGGTTTTGTGAAGCTTAAAAAAAAAAAAAAAAAAAAAAAAAAATAAAGGATTCTGTTGCATTCAAGATAGTAGTAGAAAGGTTATCAAGAACTAGAGATCCTTTTTTTTTTTTCCATATGCATACATATGCGCAAACACTTCCCTCTGAATAGACTTCCTTTACATTCATAGGTATGTGTAAAGTAACTTCATGCCCTATATATTCCAACCAGCATTTCAGTTAAATTCCTTTCACACAAATTCAGTAGAATTCCAAGAAATTTTCTGTTCAACAGAAACGAAGGTTTGTAGGCATATATTTTGTATATCAATGGAAAGCTGGAAGATTATCAATGTGTTCTGAGAACAGCAAAACTACTGAAATCTGATTTCTTTTATATCCCTGTCTTTATCGCCCAACCCCCTTTCCTCTTCTTACCCTGCTATTAACTTCAGTTTCCCTCTATGACACAGTGAATGAGTAAGTACTGTATAGGCATACAAAAAAATTTAATAGTTATAATTTTCATCCCCAAAATGAATGGCATATGAGAAATTTAGAAGTATCAATCCTGTCACTTTTTTTCCTACAATTTTCTTCTGGGTTCAGAAGTTATTTTTTAAATGTAAGCAGAAGGAGTTTCTTCTTAAAAATATGCTTTTCACGCTCTCCATTGCCTAACAGAGACAATAAAATAATGTGCATATGTGTATGTTTGTAATTGTATGATTATTAAAAATATACATTTTTTGAGTAATGGATTTTATTTTGGAACAGAAATTCTATCATTAAATTATTTTAAATTTCTAGTATGTTTACCTGTAAGGCAAATTAATGAAATGGGCAACTTATTCCTTGTTAAACAAGGAAAAAAGAAGAAAAAGTCTATTATGGTAAACTTAGTTTTCGGGTATTATAAACAACCATTTCAAACTAGACTCACAGGCAGAACATTATTTGTTTACTTATTTATTTAAGGAAGCTTACTATTTGCATTTAGGTTTTGCACATGTTGTTTCTCCCACATACATACTTTTTCACCGCATGCCGGACTTTGTTTTCATACTACTACCTAATGAACAGCAGTCACCTGGATTTTGTTCTCCGCATGCATTGCAAAACAGCAGCGTATGGCTATTGAAGGTGATGAGCCTGGTGGCAGCAGAGCCCCGCTATGGGGGCTCAGCCTGGGTGGGTGATGGCAGGAGGGGAAGGAAGGGCGAGCCATGCTGAGCAGGGAGCGGATGAGATGCCCAGCCAGGACACCCGGAACATCAGCCCCCTCCCCGCTGGGGCAGACGGCACCATCACGCCTCAGCGAGAAGCTTAGCATGACGGTAGCTTCTGTGTTCATGATTTGGTATGTTAATGAGTTGGGAAATCCTTTTCCCCACTGTATAATTATTTTGATGCTCATGGTATTTATTCTCTTACCCACCTATAACAGGATTCCAGTAATTAAACTTCCTCGAACTTACGCTGCTCTTAAGTCAGTCACAGGAGAAAAGTAATTTGCTATTTTAACATTTTAGACCTCTCGAGCTAACCGAGGGGTATTGGCTTATGCTAGGAAGTGCTTACACCCACTCTCCCCACCAAGTGTTTTTCAGACTTAAAAAAGAAGTCTAAATAACACCTCTATATTTTAGCAGAGTCAGAAACAGATGGAGCGCTACTGTTGCCAGCTCATCTATCTGTACTTTTTTCGGGGGGGGGGGGTGGGTGTTTCTTCTTTTAAAGCAAACAGATTTGTAAGTTTACCTTCTTCATACTCAATACATGAATATACGATAATGTTGACCAAGAAAAGGTCCTGTCCATCCCATAGTTTAAGGAGGATGATTAATGAAATTACTATTACAAAGCAACAGCTAACATCATCTCCATTTCCAGCAAGTAAATCAATAGCTCCATTCACAACAGGTTTCACAGATGATACAACCCAGGAAAGCAATGCATACTTACAAATTATAAAGCATATCAGCCATGTTGCTGCGGTAGTACAAGGCATTTCTATAGGCGCTTTCAGCTTCAGAAATCTTGCTCTGGCTCTTGAGAACATTTCCAAGGTTACCCCATGCTGTGAAGAGGAGAAAACAGTATTCAGAAAAAGCTACAATCCAATTACACATGACAGAGTATCCGAGTATCAGGAAGTTCCTCAGGGAGACAAACCCCACAAAGAAACTATTTTCATGGAACGGGAGGGGAGGTTGGTTGTTTTTTTCCCCCAGTTCTCTGGATCTCTGCATCTTGCTGTGAGACTCACATTTCGTAGCAGTGATTTGCATACATTCTGCATACCTATAGCATTTGGGTTGGAAAAGATCTTTAAGAACAAAACATATCTCCATGCTTTAGAAACTACTACAGCAAAAGGAACGGACTATTTTATTTTATATCGCCTCTAAATAAAATTCCCCAGAGTAAAAAGTGGAACTGGGGCATCTTCATAGTTTTAGCTTTTCTTTAAGCCTACCTACTCTAAACAGAAAGAATTTTTCCTAAAGCAGACACAGCTCTCACTGAAGTATGAAAACTGACAAAGATGCAGAAATTGAAAGAATGGTTAGGTAAGTAACTAGGATTAAAAGTATGCCATATGGATATAAACATACTACACAGATCACTAAAATGCATTTTTTCTACTTGGAAAATGTGGTTCCTTTCCATACAGTTTATTACGTTATACAACGTGCTTTTATATCCCATCTATAAAGGACTTGAGGTAAAAATATATTTAAAGCCCCACATGTGTTCCCTTTGCAGTTTTGTTGAGTGGCACAAAAACTGTACTTATTAAAGAAACTGGAACTAACATTTTATTCACAATTTAGGAAGCTAATTTAACTGGCATTATAATTATAGTCTATGTGTACACACAAAACAAAACACATTATGCTCATAAATACATTAAAGTTGTTTCATAAACCAATTCTACTTTCACAAGTAGGTTTTTTTTTATGAGCAATGGAAAGGTGAGGCATGTCCTTTCCACCAAAACCACAATATATAGCAAACTGTTCTTCCTTTCAGATGCACTAACCATAAACATTAGTTCAAGTAGCAGTTAAATTCTGCTTCTTCAGTTACTCAAGCCCTTTTCTTGAGAGGAATCTCTATCAATCCTGAGTAATGCAAACTTCCAATGTAGTTTTAACATAACACTGCTAAATAGGTTGATAATTATTTCATATATGTCTTTTTTCCTTAGAAAGTGCATTGCTTTCAAGCTGCTGTGGTTTGCTGCAGAAGCATCCTGCCACAGGGATGGAATCAACAGCAAACACAGCATTGTCCTCTGAGTAGAAAAAAATGGGGAAAAAACTGATGGAGACCTTTTAGGATTCACAAAAATTATGTCATCCAACTGTGGACAACATATTTTGTAAAGACAAAGAAAAAATAAATACAATATTTCCACGGGAAAAGCAGATATCACTTCTGTGAGTCACTTCATTTTAGCATAGTATTTTATAAGATGAGAAATAATTCAAAAGTTATTTATCACTTAATTGACAAAAGTCACAAAAATGTTCCATCATTCTCTTGTTTAACAAAATAAAGCTGCTAAAAATATTCTTAGATTCACTCAATTTTTACACTCTTTGCTAGCATATACACAGAGTTCTGAATTTATTTCCCCATTACTGCTACTATTCTTTATTAAACGTAGAAAACATTTCAGAAGCAGCAATTAAGGTGACTAGTCAGCTTGTAAGCATTAACACTTACAAGAAAAACACAGATTTCTTTCAAAAAAACCTCATTTGTGAAAACACACTCAGATGCTACCTCTGCAGTACATGACCATCCAGTTTCCCGCAGTTGTATGTTGCATATAATCTGTAGTTACTTTTGTTTTCACTCCAGTCTTCCATAACAGAGCACTACATCGAATGACCATTTGGACTACTGATAACAATTTCCTACTATATAGTTACTTGCTTCCCACCACTTTGAAGCTCAGTAAATGAAAGGATGCATAGAAGAATGATTTGGTTCATCTTTTCATCTGTTAGACTGGAAAAACCCTATTAACACTGTTAAATGTAATAGTTTCTTCTCTAGACTTCATTTCATGCTGTATGCTCTATTATTTATCTGAGTTAATATAATTTTTAAGGCAATACTCTTTTATATTCTGCAGAATAATCTGTGTCAAGTTCTTAATATCAATCAATATTTAATCTGCATTATTTCATTTGAAATGTATTCCATTTAGACTTTGTTTAAACTTGTAAAGCTGCAAATGATTAATTTAACTTAATGTGCTATACTAGAAGAAGTGATAGTAGCAGAAAATAGCAAACATAAAACATGATAATCTCACAATTTATCATTAAGAGAAACATGAAAACCAAGGTCTTTTTACTTCCCCAAACTATAAAAGCTTGGTATAAATCTTCACATCTATTTAAATACAGAATTAGGTAGATGAATGACCTAGTTCTGGCTCGAGATGAAGCCTCGTGAAACATTTTATAGAATAAATGCTTATTTGTGGAGATCACACTTATAGCCCTAGAAGTTATGAACAGATATTATCTCCAGCAGCCACATCCTCTGGGTTGTTGGTATATCAGGGACAGAAAAAGAGCATGGTCTGTATGGAAAAGAGGTTACGTCAGCTACTCAAAGAATTTCACTCCTTTTTTGTCTTAAGTAGTGCAACTAACCTTAGGAAAAACAAATAATTACAATGATTAACTATATCTCAGGCATCCAATTTTTCAATCCATATCTCAAGACAAATTTCCTCTGCAAAACTGTAACAACATTTGTTCAACTATGTGCTCATTCAGAAATAGAAACAAAATTACACGAATTAAGCCACAACCCTATTAAAAACATACCCTATGACTCCAACTAAATTTCAGCACTCAACTGTTTTCCATCTGTACGTGGTGAGAAATTAAAAATTAATATTCTCAAAGAAAAAAGAAACTAGGTCAGTGATTCTGGAATTTAAAATGGATTTTTATTCCACTTATTTTATTTTAATTTCGTTTAATGTAAAATCTGTAATACCTGAAATTGCAAAAGGGAACATTTAATATTCAGAAGATGCTAAAGTATATATACACCACAATTTCATCTTTAATTACAAATTCAATTTTTTTCCCTATTGGAGACCCTATTCAGCACAAGAGATAAAGCAAACTGTGAATGAAGTGGCTTTGTAATATTTACTTTTTGCCTGCTGCTTAATTCCCTGTGCACCAACAATGAGGGCAAACCAGTCCCAGGTCTTTTAGAAATAATACTCCATCATAGCATGGGAACAAAGGTAACATTCACATATCTCACACATCTACAAAACAATCAATCCATTCAAACTTTACTTCATTGCCTACTTCTTTTCCATAGATTATACTCAATATAAATGGGCATATTAAAAATTAAATTCATTTTATCATCTTGTATCCTAAGCCAATTAGAAACTGAAAAATCTCCTCAGGCTTAAGAATTCCTATGCTAGTTACATTTCTTTGCAGGAAAATGGAACACTTTAAAGGGGGTTTGTTGCTGTTGTTCTTTTTAAATAAATAGCAGGAAACATTACGTAGCACTAAGTAGGAAAAGAAACAATTGTTCAAGTGTTACATTTTGGCCATATCAAAATAGATTTCTATTAAACTTTAAAGGTGACATTTATGTCACCTTGCAGTGAGAGTAGGTCAAGTTCTCAGGCATTTAATTGCTTTCAAAATGAAAATGAATATGACAAATTTCAGCTTCAAATTTAACATGATTAATTTCTCAACTATCTCATTGAAACCGAGGATTAAGATTTAACAAGCCTGAAAAATACCAGGTTGGCATATTAAAACCTTCTCTAAGTACCTTCATTCTGGAAGAGTACAAGACAAACAACAGTAAAGCAGGAACAATGTTGTCCAATCATCTAATCTGCCTGGATTTAAGAAACACATCCTACTAAAGAGAACAATTGAAATTTCAGCTTGCAATTGAATTATGAAAACAAATGAGAAATGGAAATGAATGTGTGTAAATATCTTCATTTAAATAAATCTTTCTTTTTCTACTGAATCAGTAGAACCCGATTGCTACTCAGTGAAATGGAAATAAAAAACAACAAAGTTTGATCCCATAGTTTGCTTTTAAAAAAAAAAAAAAAAAAAATCACAAAACATTAACAAAGATAACCCAAAGTATTAAAGGAGTCTCCTTTCTACCCATCACCCCTAAATAATCCATGAAAAATAAGATTATAATAATAAAATCTATTTTGAAACTCACAACCTATTAACATATTTGTTGTCAAAACACCACTGCTGAAACATGGAGAGGAAAAAAATCCAACTAAAATCCCCTAGTAAATCACTGAAATACAACCTGGCAAACTTTTAAAAATAATATAGCAAAGAAAAGGAAAATCCTGTCTTTCCCAGGATGTTATGCAAGGGGGCAAACACTGTCTTTTGTAAAACTCACTAGGAGCAAACATACTTGAAAATTGATGAAATAAAATGTAGGACTCAAAAAAAATTGATACACATTCACAATTCACATCAAGAAGTTACTGAAGTTTTGTAATACTGTTCTCCCCTTAAACTATCAGACATTCACAAAATAAAAGTTAAAACACAAATTAATGAATGCATCAAAAAATGTGAACTAGATTATTACTTGAGTGAAACGAACCACCTGAACAAAGACTGAGGTATTTAGGGAACAGCCAAGTCATTTGTAATCAATTTGTCAGCAGTTCCAAACTAGCAACTTTAGTTCACAGAAAAGCCAAGAAAACTTCTACGGAGTTTTACAGATATTTGTGCATTATTTACTACTCTTTAGCTTGTAAAATTAAAAACAGCAGTTCCAGGTTGCATCCCCTCTCTTTACAATCCTTCTGTGCTTCTCCTGACTCATCTATGAAAAAGAAATGAATGCAATCTATGAAAAAGAAGTGAACGCATAACAATTATCATCTCTACTTTTTCATAATTGGAGTTTAGGGATGAAGAGAAGCTGGTCCAGAAAAAAAAAAGCCTTCAATTTTATTTTTTTTTAATTCCAATGTCATCTGTTTTTTGGAAGTTCTGCAAGAGGTCTGTTGTTCTCTATTATCACAATTGCCCTGTAAAAGATGCTCCTGGACAACATTTATGACAAGGGATACGACCACAACAATCTCAATACAGTGGGAGTTCAGAAACTGAATCCTTGATTGTAAAAATAAACACTAGCAGAGCAGAAAATCTGAATCTGACATTTGAACAAATAACCCATTTCAGAGCTGTAACAATTTCTTTAGCAATGTAAATATTTGCACAATCCCATTACAGAGGGGGACGGGATAAGTAATTTAAAAAAAAAAAACCACCCCCAAAAAACCCAAAACGGTCCTACTTCAAAGTAAACAAAAGAGTTTATAAACTCTTTTAATGTTCAACTTCAGTAAAGAAACAGCACTTGCCTTTTTTTTGTTCATTCTGAGTAGTACTGATCTCTGTCTTCCCTTTTGGAAAGAAAGCCTATCTGCCACAAATGGCAAAGCACAAGAGAGGGGAGCAAGTATGACCAAGAACGTAACAACCAACACACTTTAACTTATGCAAAACCCATTAAAGAGCCAAGATGTGCAATTTTGAAAAATATCCCACAATTCCAAACTACAGGAAAAGATGATAAGAGAAAGTAATTTTGAGTCTAATTCCTAAAGGTCATTTTGTTTGTGAATAAAATAGGCTTTTCTCTGACAGGCTTTTGAAGAATATTTTTTTATTTCCTCTCCCTCTAAATAAAACAATGGGAGGACGGCAATATCATTGTACACCTGCCAAAAATGGAGTGGAAAGAGAACGATAGTGATTATCAACACAGTTATCAGCACTTCAGAGGTGCTTTTACTTTGTGGAAGTATTACTGATTGGTATCAAAACCCTCATCAGGTTGATAAACAGTGCAGCTCCTCCGTGTTCCCCTACTATTTACACCTAAACCATTGGCACTCTGAACTTCATGAAAAAGTTATTTCTACTCCCCTGTTTACTTTGGAGACATTAGATTTTAAGATCCATCAAAGATGATTAAATATGTGGGCACAACACATGCTGTAAAGCTCCAAAGAAGCATCCATCTCAAAACCTATTGAAATTCCTAGCCATTATCATTGGCGAGACATTTATTTGGATGATAACTGTAGTGGTAGAATACTCATTTTACTTTTCTTAAACACTTTCTTCTGTTTCCAATATTGTCCAAAAGGATTTTCCATTTGCTTCTTTTCCCTTCACAGGCTTACAAGTCTATTAAAAGTGAGATAGTCACTTTTTATATAAATCAATTCTTCAGTCCAGCACACTAATAATCTCCTCTTGGTCATAGCATCAGTGTTTGAAACTTGCATTGCAGTTGGTGCAAAATTTTATGCTTTCTTTTGTTACAAACTCGTTGAGTAAGAAAATCAGAGGGAAATGAGTTACAACAGTATGACAAAATTTAAAACATTACAAGGAGGAAATGGTACCAATTTCACTTCCCACTTTGAACTGTTGTGATGTTTTCCAAGAATACACATCACAGTATGACTTATTTTCAGTGGGTTGTTATCAATGTAATGGAGGCAAATCTCAAAGAACTAAAATAACTTTATAGAAAACTAGGAATTTTTAGTACTTTCCAGGTGATGCTTCTGATAAAGTGACAAAAATAGCACGGGGAAGATGGCTTTGGCCTTGACCACACTGCGTGTATTAAAGGGTGTCAGTTTATATGGCACTGTCACCATAAAAGGTTTGATGAACACTAATTAACTTCTAAAAGCTTGAAGCATAAAATAAAACCAAAACAAAAAAGAAATAACCTCTTCTCTTTTGCTATTAACTTTTATGTGGTCTTAACTCTGGAGTATGACAATCCGGGTTTCCAGTTTAGGGAACTTTTTTTTTTTTTTTTTTTTAATTTTTACCATCTGTTCTTAACACTTTTTCATTTTGCACTATAAATTGCTACTTTACAGCTATCACTATGAAAGTCATGAATTACAAGCATTCACATTGCCACCTCACCCTGTGGTATCATCACCACGATGCAGGCAGAGCCAAGTGCAGCAGCATGTTGTGAATCTCTCAGTTCTGAGGTAAAGGGGAGCAAACAGAATGTTGAATATTCTTGGAACTTTCACTAAATACATTTTTCTATTCATTCTTAGCACCTACACTGAATATTTCTAGATCAGATATTTTATGAACCAAATTGTTCATTTTACCAGCTATCTGAAGCTCCACCTTAACAGCTGAAAGCCACATATTGCACTGGACCACTGCTAACAGACTATTCAAGAATTAGAGCATTTTGCAAAACAATGCTGACAGCAGAGGATGTCTCAGTAAAAATAAACGTAATGTAATATGTGGCTTGCATAGAAAAAAAAAATTTTCTTACGTTCTTCAAGTTTACACCTTTAAAACAAATATACTCCTGTCATCAGACTCAGCTCCCTCACACTGAAATTACAGGTGTTAAACTGGGAATTAAAAGAGGTATATCCTCTTCCCAGCTCTGTCACTCATCTGTTGTTCAGATCTGTTGTTCAGGAGGCTTCACCTCCTGATGCCTTTCTATTTGTATTCTTGACATTTGTTACTCATCCATTAATTGCAAGGTTTTTTCTGACAAGGATTGTATCTCACTGTGGGTTTGCACAGTGCCTCCTGCAACAATACAGCCAGACACTAATGGAACATAAATTCATGATAACCTCTGGAGGAATGAACTAAAGGAATAAGAGGAAGTGTTCTGCAACACAGATGAGAGATGAAAGGAACATTTCCCCATATAATTAGTACCCTCACAAAATGAAGGCCAAGAAAACTAAGTTATTTACAGTTTAAGCATTGTGGGAATGTTGATACTTGTGTATGCATTTTATGTTTTATCTATGTTCTTAACTTCTGTTAAAGGGTCATCCTTCTTAAAATACATTTGGGAACAGGCAAAAGTTGCATTTGGCTAAAATAAAAAAAATAATTGGGGGAAAACAAAAAAAGCTGTAAAATCTAAACCATTCTATGATTCTAAGATGGCCTTCACTGATGCCTCTCAGTACTTAAAGGGGGCTTATAAGAAAGATGGGTACAAACTTTTTATCTGGGCCTGTTGCGATAGGACAAGGGGTAATGGTTTTAAACTAAAAGAGGGTAGATTTAGACCAGATATAAGGAAGAGATGTTTTACGCTGAGGGTGGTGAAATACTGGACCAGGTTGCCCAGAGAGGTGGCAGATGCGCCATCCCTGGAAACACACAAGGTCAGGTTGGACAGGGCTCTGAGCAGCCTGATCTAGTTGATGTCCCCGCTCATTGCAAGGGTGTTGAATTAAATGACCTTTAAAGGTCCCTTCCAACCCAAACTATTCTATGATTCTACAATAATCCGACATTCCTTTGAGTCTTTTGAGGACTTCTGAGCATGGTCTACTTCATGAGAAGTAAGTTGAAACATTAAGACCAATGTTTGTAAATGGAAAACTCATCCTACTGGGGGGAAAAAAAAAAAGCTGACATTTTCACAGAGGTCAACAAGTTTCCAATATCCAAATATTCCAAATTACCTTTGTTATGTAACACATGGAGAAAGAGCACAGCACTAGTTATATCATTCACATTTGAAAGGTTATAACGATAGCTATAAAGAACACCTTTTCCTCCTTGTCGAAAGGTTAGACTCATCAGCAGCTTAAGGCTTTTTCCTTTCAAAGGTACTACTTGATAAAGCAGAGTGGTGCTCCAGTCTTTAGCATTCACATTTCATCAGGCAATCACTTTGCTCTAGAGGGGAAAGAGTTTCATGAATGGAGGCAAGATAGGTTTCCCCAATAAAAATTCTGAAAGCTCAGTTGCATACTCAAAAAAAGGCAATGAAGAGAGCTTAAAATTTGAACTAGTTTTTCCACAGTACAGACCCACTATCTCTTACAAAGATATTCAGAAGATCAATTAGATAATGTTTGTTAAGTGGTTTGAGAACAGAAAAGTTCATGTAAATGTTAAAGGTTACTACTTTGAAAGTTGAACAGGTTTTGCCTAAGTTCTGCTAAGAGAACATTATGGTTTGTACGAGATATTTAAGTTTTTCCTATTATTCCAAAGAAATAATGAATTTTTCAAAATGTCATAAATTTATTCATACCATTTGCAATAATTTTCCTCCAAAAACTTGTTAATAGGCACATTTTGATCAAGCTACCTCATCGCTAACTCAACAACAAAAGCGCCCTGTTTCTTGTTTCCTAAAGGGATAAATGGTTTCTATATACCCACAATTTATGAGTTTAATCTACTTTATACATTTTTTTTCATATCAGTGGGTATGTGGTAATGTTGAGACAGACTGTATTACAAATTTACCACCTCCCAACTTTTATATATAATTCTTCTTTTTATTAAGAGTGCTATTTATATTGTTTGTTCAACACTTCATTTGCTGATCAGTTCCAGGGCTTTTGAAATGACAGCAGGTGAAAGAAAAACAGAATTGAAAGCTATGCAGAGCTCTGAAAACTGTCCAACACCATATCAGCATGGGTACTGAACCAACTGCCTTTTGGCAGACAGTGCTTCAGTTCTGTTTCTTAGTTCTGAAATACTGATGCAAATGGGTATGAATGTACAACACTTTCTAGTAGTTTCTGGTATATCCGCTCCACTTGCTAGGTTACAGAAAATTAATTTTTGCTCCTCAAATGATAGTACAGTGGCTCTGTCAGCTCAATGAACCTGAGAGATGATACTGAGCAGCTGGTAAAGTGTTCTTAGGCTTCGCCATTTACTCTGTTTAGTCCAGAGTACGGACTCCTCGTCCTGCCTAAAACACACTTGCAGATTTCGGAAATCCAATCAGCTTTAATGAACCTAATCTCAAATGTGTGAGGGCTCCACAATCTGACTGAATAATAAATGTCACATTAACAGAGCCTTTAGTGAGCACCCGGAATAAAGCAAGCCATCAAAGAAAAATGATAGGTGTGACCACATACTCCCACTTCTGCCAGACACACTGATTCCCTACAGGTAACAGACTACTGTATGAAGAAATTCTCACCAGTACCTTCACTTTAGGTGGCACAGGGTCAAATAACACTTCCGTACTGTTCTTAGTTACGTATCAACTAGGTAAAATATTTTCAGGGTAACATTATAGAAAGTCTTAACAGCATAGACCTCACTCAGTTTTGGTCAACAAACAAGTTCAGGAAGAAAAATGTTTCCCAACCACTCATCTCTCAGACAGAGGTACCATCTCACATCTCCCAGGAGCTGCCTCGGTGTAGCCAGTGTGCTACATGGGCAGTCCTTCCACTTCTCCCACAAAAGAAAGACAACACTCTGGACAAAGCTGTCCTGTAAATCAGACTCAGCCCGTAAAGCCACTGCTCATACTGCAAGAACCTCTAAAAAAATTCAAACCAGAAATCACCACCTCACTGCGACTTTGTAGGTATTCTTTACAAATAAACACATCAACACACACATTGGTTTGGACACATTCTCCCATTTTCCAATCTTTG
Organism: Pluvialis apricaria; assembly: GCA_017639485.1. Lineage (NCBI taxonomy): Eukaryota > Metazoa > Chordata > Aves > Charadriiformes > Charadriidae > Pluvialis > Pluvialis apricaria. Next base: position 176,416,227 of record CM030007.1, read on the forward strand.
TACATTCAGTTTTGTTTAATGTTGCAACTCTGATGTAGGTGTTCCATGACACAGTGGCTCTGGTGGAATTGCAATTTTAAGAAATTCCTGCATCTACCACTCTCCAGGCCATTCAGTTCTGCCACCCTGTCCTTCATGCTAACATTTTTAGGAAGGCTATAGTATGAATCAGGTGAATAAAGTGATCCAGGTTAGGAAAAAATAAATGAGAAAAGGTAGATCATAATACCTTCAACATCTAATGTAGTCACTGTTGTGATTGACAGCAGAGCCCAAACACACCTTGGTTTGCAGAGCTTGGTGAGCTATTGGGGCACTGCAAGTGTGTGAACACCGTAAACCATTCCTGCCATAAAGTTCCTATATCATGAAACTTCACAAGGGTCAGGAACAAAGCAGTCAACCAGCGCTGACCTGAAACTCTCATAAGGAATTGTACTTTGTAGCGGCGATGAACTCAAATCATTCAAGAAAGCAAGAGGAAGCCAGAGCAGCAGAAAAATACAAGTGGAAGAGGAGAACTCTGGGCACCCCAGACACCACAGGATTAACCCTGAGGAACACTTCAGAGCACCAAACTGACTCAGACAAGGAGGTAACTATTTCCTAAAACTGTCAAATTGTGCAACTTTTTAAGCAGCAGGCCTTTTTCTAAAAAAATTATCTATGATGTACTTCAAAATCATCACTTACGTCCCAAGTGGTGAACTGTGAGACAGCCTCCTGCAGAAATGGAAGGGTGCACTTAACTGACTGAAATGACAGCTGTGGTCCTCAAAACTAAAAGTAGATGGATCATGTTAGCTCCTTTCCAGGAAAGAGGACTAGAGAGGACAGTGTCCTGGAAATATGCCAGAGGAGCCACAGGGCTGGCATAATTTTCGCACGTGTGAGGGCTGGCAATGATGACAGTCCAAGCTTGAGCGTTAATAAAACTCCCTGTTACAAAGGAAGGCTATTGGAAATATTAATAAAATACTTGTATTTATCTATCTGCACAGGGATTTTACACAGAAGAGGTATGAAGAGGCATGTGTGTAAATTATTGTCCTGTCCACATTAAAGGTTAGTTTCTCTATCAGATTTATGTAATGGGACCTCAGTGTGTACTGGTATGAAATCCATTACGGACAGGAAAATGAAGACATGTAACCTATGGTGAAAATTGGTATGTAAAGAACAATTTTTCACCACTGACATATTTTGAAAAAAGGTGAAATAAGGAAATAATTGGATGATTATCTAATGCATTTAAACATATTCATCTTGAGAACCAACCTGGATAATCTCATTTTCTTCTAATTAATAGTAACTCTTTCTCTCAAAAAAAATGAGGCTAGTTCCATAGAACATATGAATGTGGACAGAAGGCCTGACTTTTAATCAAACTGGAACATAAAATCTACCATTTTCTGGCAAAGAAAATACCAAACAATCCATTTCACTTGTTATGCTACAAAAAAAACATCTTGCCAAAGCTAATCCCTCCTTGACCAGGGGTGGCGTTTTTTTGCACTGTACTTTTCAGCACAGATGAGTTTGCTGAATGATTTTGCAGAGCACCTCAGGGAAGGCAGGGGAAGAAATAACAGTCTGATGAGTCCATGTCTCAAAAGTAATCCAGTCCATGTCTCAAAAGTGTTTACTTCTTTAAATTCTTAGTATATGCAAAGGGGAAAAAAAGTCTAGCTAGTGGTTAATAACAGATACTCTTCCTATTCCCCTGCTATTTGGGATTCACAGATTAGAGATGCTGTTGGACTACAATCACGGAAAAAAAAAAATTAGTATCCTCGTGTCCAGTCCTCTCTCTGTATAAGGGAAGAATATTGGGCTTTCTGGTATCCTGCTGAAGGAGAAGCAGATATCCCACAGTGACTTGGGTTTCAAAGGAAATTACAGCACTATTGAAGAACTGAGAGAGAAAACACTGTCACTGGAGAATAAATTCAGACTTTGAACTGAAGTGTAAACCAGTTTCCTTCAGCTCTCCAACACATTTAGCATAACCAGACTGTTTTGCTGAGGCTGGGCTGCCTGTGGGCTGCTCAAGTGCTCTAAATAACTATGGCTATTTCCCAAACAACTTACTAATGGCCATTCCTTCTACACTTTCTAATCATCCAGGGCAGCAGTACCACCCATTCAGAGAGCCCTACACCATTTGCAGAGTAGTCTTTTTATTTCACTTTCAAACAATTCTACGTGGCTCACTTACTAGTTGAGCTTTCTCTTTTAAAGCTGTTACAAGTGGCAGAGAGAAAAAGTATTTCCTATTTATTTCAAGAACACTGAAGCATCCAGCACAACATTTATCCTTCAAATCCTGCCATTTTTGTTAAGAACAAAGACACCAAATTTACCATGGTATATCCTACATAATTTATATACAGCAATAACAGACTTATATAGCCATATAAATATATATGTTACTAATTATATTTTTTAGTATATACAGTTTGAATTTTTTTACTTATATGAGACCATTTCATTATCGGGTTCATTTCCCCATACAGTAGCTGTTAGAAGGGTTATTACTGATGGTTGGAAACATTTTACAACACTGACAGAAGGTATACTAACTTTACGGTAATTTCTCCTTAAAAATATAGCCAAACTTAAGCTTCTGACCAAAGTTGAAAATAATAATAGAAGTCAAGGAAAATATTCACACAACATTTAGCCAAGAGATAAAGTACTGGAAAGTTCTGGTGATGGTGTTGGGAAGACTGACAATTAGTTGGTGCTGTGTTTCTCTGACAAAGTTGACTAAAAAGTATGCCAAGAATCACCGTAATGACTATGCATTCTGATATTTATTTAGCAACTAGCTTAGTAGGGATATTATACCATCATAAATGTGGAGAGGTTTTAATACAATAATGAGTCACCAAAATTTAAAAAATTATCTAATGAAAATAGGTAGTACAATTTCATTCCAGAGGGAAAAAAATAAAATTAGAGTGGCTTGTTCAAAGGCTAAAGAAGAGCTCATTAGCAAACCTAAAACAAACTTGTGAATACCTAATTCAGATGCTTATGCTGATATCACTGATATTTCTTAACAGTGATACTATGCAAAACTTTTATGCATAATTATTAACACGTTTTATATTTTTAAAATCTGCCAGTTTATGGCAATCTGTGCACTGAAATTAGTTTTTTTTTAAGCCTCATTTTTCAAAAACAGCATTTTCCATTTTCCATTTAACTGCAATGTTATTTGAGTCAGACCTTATCACTTTTAGAGTGATTTTATTGTTATTAAAGTGAAATGAACCAAAGGAGCAAGAAATAATTACTGTGCAGAGTGATATTTTGGGCTATTGGCCCAAAGATGAGTTGGAGTTTTACTGCCAAGTTGCTTATAAAAAAAAAGAATATATGCACCAAAACATTGAAATGCAATCCCAAATGCTCAAAGTATGTTTAAATGTCCAATGTGGTGTTTGTTAAAAAACACACTACTCTGCTTAGAAGGCATAAAAAAAGTGTGGTGAACAACTAGCTGTGCGCCAGACCAATGGCTATTGAAAACAAAACTCTAAAGGTATTACAAGAGAACCCAGCTTCTTGTCAGCAAAATGTAACCTCTTAATAATAAGCATATTCAAAGAATGACATACCTTAAAATATTTTTTCTCCTTTTGTCTCCAGTCAGTGATACAAAAATACTAATAATCATGGAAAATACTGGTTTATTTCATCCTTTTTGTTTGAGGGAAATAAGCTTCTTTACCTAGTTTACTACAAGGTGTTATAACTACTTTTCCTTGCTGTGCTATTAATTGGCATTTTCATTGTCTGCTGAAGAAGGGACCTCTTACTGACAGCTACTGTTGGCAAGAAATCGTTTTCTAAGAGTAGATAAGGATAACAGCAGCAAGCTGTCAAATCAGATGGAAACAGCTTCTGCTATTGTCGAACAGCTTCTAGTATTGTCAAACTGGCCACCAGGCGAGCAACAGATGCTCCCCCTGACTTCTCTACAAAGAGAGAGGCAGAGGAGGGAAAGAGACTTACGAGTTTAGAAGGAATTAAACTACTTTAATGAGATATTAATAATAAAATAAAAAGAAAATAATGAAACGTATACAAAACCGTATCAAGCTCCCAGGATGACAATCATGTCACCGGCTGGCACTGGGGAAGTCCCAGACTGGACTCAGTGACAGACAGGAACTGGATTCTGGACCTGGATTCAGGATTGGGATCAAAGGCAGATGAACAGAGTCCTCCTTGGACAGAAAGAGGGCTGATCCTTTGATCCCTCAGCTTTTATACTGAGCATGATGCAGATGGGATGGAATACCCTGTTGGTCAGGTTTGGGTCACCTGTCCTGTCTGCTCCTCCCCGCAGGTGCGACCCCTCTATGCTTTTCCACTTCTTAAACTCCAACGGGGCAAATAACCAAGTTAGCTGCCCTTGGGTGTTGTAGCAATAAGTATAAGCAATAGCCTCTCTGCATACCATGCCTTGTCATCAACTATAAACATTGGTCTTACCACTCTGAGAGCGAACAGTGTCTGCACAATATGCTGTTAATTTCAGTCGTTACAAGAGGCCCAACTAAAAAGTAAAGTTACAGAACAAAATTGGTCCTGTTTTACATCAAACCAGGATAAGTATTTACTTCTACCCAAGTGCACAGAACTAGAGCATACAATCTCTACAATGACAGGCATGGGGTTTTTTCCTTTTTTTTTTTTTCTTTAAATCAGAGCAGAAACTCTTGTGTGAGAATAAATTTGGGTGTCTTTCTAATGATAAAAGATTTAGGTAAATGGCACAGAACTAACTCATGATATTTTTTTCCCCTAAACTAATGTTTGAAACAGTTTGTATAGCAAATACATTTGCTTGATGCATTAGTAATGGTAAAATAAAGAGGAAATTAACACTACAAACTATTCAACATGGGTAACAAAATGAAATTTGGTGTTTTAAAAAATACTAAAACCAAAGAGTATATTTTTTGCAGTTCAGATCCAAAAGGCAAGTATTAAGCTACATAGATGAGATTAAATAAGCTAAATTCTAAATTCAGCTTTAAAAATTCCTTCAATTTGATTTAGCAGATGGTATTAGCCAACTAAACAGTATGCTAATTACACAAAATGACATTAAAACTATAAATGAAACAAAAATGCGATTGTTACTTTTTTATGACAGCTCAGATGAGCATGGAGCTACTCCATATATTGTTGTTCAACTAAGATGCTTCACAATCTGAACTTCATATTCATATCTTGACATTCACATATGCATACAGAAGCAGTCCTTACCAATCCTGTGCTAAACTAATGATGTGGAGGAAGGAAAGAAAAAAAAAGAAAAAATAGGTGTGAAAGGAAAGAAAAAAGGAAGATATCCATGAAGTTCCAGGGAGTAAAACTGATCAAGGCTGAATGCTACGCCAAAGATGCCAAGAAAGCAAAGGAAGTTCTTTAAATCTTCTACAGGCACAAATATAGCAGAATGAAGCAGGAAGATCTCACAATGCTGTTGCAAAGGAAAAAAAAGAGAAAAGTAGGACAGGGAAAAGGAACATCGTGGTCCAGAAAAGTATTTCAGTATTAGAGTATCTTCTGAAAACATTAAGCAAAATTGAATGATTCACACTCATAAGAACTGGGAGTAGGAGGAAGAGTGGAAAGATAGAAGTAAAGTGGCTCTCTATATTCTTATGGAACAATTTCTTCATTCTTCTCTGTCAACACCATGTCTTGGTCTTATTGCTGCTCACTGAGAACAGCAGGATAATCGATGTAAGAAGCAAGATGCTAAGAACAGGATTTTTAACTCAAAGTAGGACTATAAGAGGTAATATTAATTTTAAACCACAGAGGATCTGAATGATCTTGCCGGAAAGAATTTTTCTTTTCTTTTTTCTTTTCAGTCTTTGTGTCAATCACCTATCAGGAGCATCTAAGCAATTTGACTTCAACAGTAGAGTTTATTTGAACCAAGAAACTCAACCTTCTCACCTCAATTTTGTCTTCACGTGACAGGTATTAAGGAATCTCCCCCCGCAGAACTGAGGCGGGAAAGGAATGAATCTCTTATGCAAGTCTCACTGACCTGCTCAAGATGTGAACATATGATGTCTCCCTAACACTAATACGTGACAGAACAAAGACAAACATCTGAGCAACATGCATAGTAGCCAAGAGCTCTAATGCCAACTTAAACCAGTGCCATGTGTGAGACAGGGCTTATTAGACAGGGTATAGCACCACAATAATGTGGCAATACTGCTTTTGGAAGCAGTCTAGCATCTGTTTCTTACTGTACGTTCCATTGCAAAAGAGAAGACACATATATGGATTTAGCAAGACTTGAATGCATGGTTAAAGTTAAGCACCCACTTGGTGTAGCAGGTCAGCTAGTTCCAGGAAGGATCTTCAAAGCTTACTTACAAATGTCACAGCAAACACCAGAAGACTAAAATTTCATCAGTAAATATAGCCAAGCAATTAATATCTCTGCAGCAGTCTAACAGTCTAAGCCTCTCTCTGTTATCTTCTACTTTAATCAGTGTCTATAACAGTACAGCAAATATATCTGAACATCAAAGATCATTATGATGTGGACTGCAAGGTACAAAGTGGCCTTGAGGAAAAAGATTATGCTTTTTGAAGCCAACTTTTGGTATTACAGAAAAAACTAGAGATAACAAGGCATAATGATGAGAACAATTATTTTGTGTGTCATTATAATTTTATATTAAACACGAGGTAATCATCACCACAGAATGACTCTCAGTCTAATTGAAAAAGATGTGACAGCTACCACCCATTTTTAACTTTTTTTGTTTGTTTTTACATTTTGGGAGGCTTTCTTCGCTATAAAAGAACACTCAAATAACGTGAGCTGTTTTATGTCAGTTGGGCTGCTCATTAAGTTGAAGGCAGCACAGAGAAACACTTGCGCCTTTCCCTCCCTTGTGTCAAAACATGTATACAGCCACTTCTGGATCTATAAACTACATTAATCAATCTTGCCTATTTTTCCCTCAAGTGCTGACAAACTGTAACGAGGCAAGCCTCAGATCCCTTTAAAGATATTTGAAATACTAGTCATAACCAAAACGGCAGATGAACAAGCCCAGTGACAGATGCAGCCAAGGCATCCCAAGTCCTCATTACGACTCCCCCAGCTAAGGGCTGGCAGCTGCCACACAGCGAGGCAGCCAGGAAAGCCGGCACGTGCACGGTGGCTCGGAGGCAGCATCACCACCTTCTACTCACTTGACTCTCCTGTGGTGTATTTCGGGGTTTTTTGAGAAATGAGCCTTGCGCTACGCTTTTGAGTACTTTTCCCCACGTTGTTAGTGATGGCCAAGAACAGCCTGGAGAAATGTAAATTGCAGAAAGGCTGTGGCTGCCTGCGGGCAGTAGAGGCTTTCTCCCCTGAGGCAGAAAGCTATTCCTCTGCCTGCAAGGTGCCCCGGAGGGGGCCAGAAGAAAGTGCTGATGAGGCACCGATTGCCCATTTCTTCACTGAGGATTGAAGATGGAGAAGCCGCTGAACAACTTTGCCTGAAAGTCCCACAGCAGCAGAGGAGATTATATTCTTACACGTACTACAATGCAGAGGACCTGATTATAAACCATCACTACGTGAGATAACTCCATTTCCAAAGCAGTTCAGTCGCATTAGTACACAAATGCACCTGTGCTAATAGCTTGCCTCTCAAATGACCTTATTAGTACAGCACATCAGCTCAATGTTGTTGCACGGCATCCAGCCACAGAGTGGCTTTCATCCTGCTAGGCCAGAATACAGATGGATCTGGAACAAAACACTCGGCTCCTTGCTTTAGCAAAACCGGTCTTCACGGATTTCGACTTCTTCATCAGTTCCCACATGGGGAGTTTTAGAAGGGATCCCTCTTTGCTTTTTAGCCTAGGACAGAAGAAGCTCTTGTTCAGAAGCTCTTTGCAGATGAGAGAGGAAAAGCAGAACCGCCAGGGAAAATGATCCCGCTGCTCAAAAATGATCAGAAGTAAGAAAACGCTCATGGGGAGAAACGGCTGCGAGTTGAGGAAAACAGAGAAATGAGAAATGGCAGCCTCTTCTTAACAGCCTAAAAGGAAGGAAAACACTTCTCCACTCTACCGTTTGACTGAGCAGTCCATTGTCTCGCTGTCTGAATAGCCTATTTATCAGTAGCATTCATAAAAAAAAAAAAAAAAAAGAGGCAAACAAAAATAAATTGTTTTTCCTACGTCAACCTCATTTAATTACTGAAAAGTAGTTTGAATTGTTGATCTTCTAATGCTTTGGTGGGATTGGCAGCCAGGCTAGTCCAGTCAGGCTTGCCTGATTGTATGAGAAATAGAAAATAAAATTAGCATAGTCAAAGCCAGGGATAATCTAGGAAGTATTCACTATAATGAATAGAGTTGGGTGACAGGTCGCTTTAGCTGGGAGTTTCTGATACCCGGCCTTGTTACAATGTGTGTGGGCTAGTAAATATTCAGCAGAAGTTTAACAGGATATTTTAAGGAGATTTACAGTCAGCTCAGTCATGTCTATATCACCACACTGACATGCTGTCTTTGCTTTTGCATATCTTACAAGAAACTTAATGTCAGCTTATATGGCAAGAAACCAGATGATCATATATATGTAAGTCTGTGCATACTGAGATGTCTATGATGAAAATAGCTCTCCTTGTCTCCTGGGAGCATAATACCCAGTAGTCTAATTTCCAGACAACACTGCAGCCAATCCTATTATTGGACAAAAACTAGAATTACTTTTTTTCAGTCACAAAAACTGCCTCAAAGCAAGCAGACAACTATTAATACAGTCTAGGATATATGGGGATCTCCACCAAGGACACAAATGGAACATACATTAACTATTTAATCAAGTGCACACACACTCTTTTCTTTCCAAGGAATGCTAATGTTTTAATGCAAGCTTTATATCGTCAGTAAGTCTCACAGCATCATACAACCACTCTGGTGCGCTGTCTCGCTGTTCAGTTACTTCTCTTCATTTTTTGCCCTCCTGCTCTAGTTTTGAAAAAAAAGTAAAAGAAATGGGATGTGCTTATTCACAGTTAACAAAGAGTCACTTACTGTAGCAATAAGTTTAATAATTTTACCTAGGGTGACAAAGCATATGAAGAAGAGTTACAAAATCAGACTGACTGACAACCTACTGTAACGCTGCTTTGCAAGGCTTCTTATCTGCCCAAGCTACTTTTTCACTCTATATCAGCTCACAGTAACACCTGCGTTTGCCTCTTACTATCACAGCTTTTAGACTATGGCATGATAACTGTCTAGCCAAGAAGCACACATCCGTCAGCAGACGACTTTGCATCATATAATGGGCTACTGAGCAGAGAACTGGAAAAACTCAAGTGCAATATGTTCAAGTGCTGTCAAATGTGTCTTTACAGAAAGCCAAAGTAATCAAGTCATGCTTTCTCACTTCTGATGAATTGTGAATATCAAAGGTTTAGTCAATGCCTACATTGCACTCACAGGTGGTATTTTGACCATTCTCACATAAACTTGTTTGGTTGCCAAGAGCAGTACAGCCAGGCAGCATGGAGTTCAGGATCGCAGCTGGATCTGCCGTATATGCTGAAACCACAGAGCCACAGCTAAACGTTGTTACCGATCCCTAAACTAGCCAGTTTACTGCCTGTTTGGATGTGTTTACACTAGCAGTAGTCACATTTCATTATGGTATAGATACAACCTTTGAGAGAAGTAGCTGGGTAATGTTACGAATAGCTGACATTTATACATTAACATGAAGGCATAAGTATTTGACAATAACCCTTTACAGTACTTGCATGCAGAAGGAACTACAGTCATTTCCTAGGCTGAATAATATGACCTCATTTCCTCATTTTTATTATGTAGTATTGACGTTATTTGCATCAGATGAAATAAAAAACCAGCACCTCCCTGATGCTGTCCTTTACTATTTTCATATTTTCTAGTCATGGAGAACAGAACATTCAGTGAACATATGAATAACCTTCATTAGTGTGATAGACACCAGACTCCAAATGGAAAATTACCAGGGTGGGGTCTGTAACACTAATAATGCATCTTTAATTCCAAAATACAGAACTAAGATCAATGAAAAAGAAAGTAGCCTCTTACCTTAGGGTCTCATTTTCTTCATGTTAATGCCAAACCTGTAACACCTAATCAAAACACATTCCTGCTTTTCCTCATTTTTTACTACTGTACATACTACTGCAACTTAAAAGGACATTTCCCGAAGTGTCCTCTTTAGATATAGTTGATAAAATCAGACAATTGAAAGGCAAAGACAGATAGGAACAAATAAAACATTCGCCGTAAAGAGCAAAAATTACCTTTAGCAGGGTTTACTTTTATCCCTGACCTATACAGCATCTCCTCATTCTGCCAGTCCCCATTCCTGACAACAGTCTTGAGTCCATAGAAAACAATTAATGCAGCTGTGGAACAAAAAACCAAGTTCTTCAGAAAGCGCTTTTGGGCTTTGACATAAAGGGCCCTGACACCTACTGTAACCAGCAGGCAGAAGCCCATACTAGGAACATACAGCACACGCTCTGCTATTACAAAGCCAACATAGAAAAATAGGTTTGTGGCAGGAACAAAGGGCACTATTAACAAAGACAGAGACAGAATGACAATGTTCTCAGTTGAAGGAAGCTGCAGTTTCTGCATTTCGTGCTTTTTTATACCATTCTCTTCTTTTGATGCAAAGCTTGACTTCACCTCCAGTGTCTTGTACTCCATCTCTGAGTGGCAGCTATGCCCATTAGCATTCTGCTTGCCGTTCATTACTGTTCTCCCGTTGCATTCTCTCTCATTGCTGGAGCCCTTCAAGCTGAAGTAGGCAAGGAGGAGGAGTCCAGCATAGAAGGCCACAGTGTGTAGATTCCTCCAGTCACTGACTGCTTTCAAAAGAGGCACGGCATCCATAGACCAGTCAAAACTGAGGGTATCTGGGCACAGCAACAGCCAGAGGTTCTTGGTTGGCAGGTAAAAGAAGGTCAGTGTACGTGTGAGAAAACTGTCTGAGTCAGCTGCTGGATTGTCAGAATTGGAAAAACTTGGCGGCTTGTTGCCCATCCAGTATAAACGGACACCCAGCAGTGCAGTCCCCCAGGAGGTCAATAAACCAATGCTGAAGAAGAGGGTCAAATTCTTTCTCTGAAAGAAAAAAAAAAAAACACAAAACCCACCCATCAGTATAAATCAACACCAGGTGTTTCATTCTGTAAATTGTAAACAAAAGGAAGCAAGAAATATCTGATACAATTATTATTTTTTTTAGTATTGGAAATTTTTTAGTATTTAGATCTTGGTCTCTGACATTTGGATCACAAAATGCTGGGGTATGATGTTGACCATAGATTAAAAGAATAGACTCTCATTTAAGCTGTATCAAGCCTGTATCAGAGTCAAGCCTTTAGAGATCTTAGGGCTGTCAGTCTTTGCTTAAGATTTAGTTGTGTAACCCTTTGAAAACTCTTTATTTTAGAGGAATTTATGGAACCTTACAACGGTTCCTACATAACCTCCCAAATCCTTTCTTTGCTCCTGGCTGTGGCCAAAACATCAGTTTGTCTTAACTATTTTTAAATTTTAAAGAATGCTCCAGTTCTGTTTTCCCTAATTAAAGTCTCTCCTAAAGTATTTCACCTGAGAACTAAATAAACTTTCCAAGAAGGCAAGAGAGGAAAACTGATACAGATTCCATGTTTAGGTCTTCCAGCTCCTACTTATTAACTACAGTGACCATTTGGAGCCTTCATATCTGCCTACTACTACATTTTGCATCTTACAGCCAAACAATATATTGGGGGTTTTTTCTTCAAGCATACCATATTAAATAAGTGGTCTAAAGCCTTTCACATCTTCATACCCATCTAAATAATATTACGTGAAACATGCAGCTGCCTCCACCTACCCCTGTCATCATGCTAGCAACTTGAAGAACCTCCACTTATTTATGGAATAACAACGCTTGCCAGCTGGAGCTGCTTGTTGGGTTCCCCCTCACTGCATCCGAAAGCGCTTACTTATTCAAATGCTTGCAGAAACATATCACTTTCTGCCTAAATAAGAATCAGGAATCAAGATTTTCTCACCTATTTCTAGGATTGATGAGCTTAAGTTCTGCTCTCAATTACACAGGCGCCCTAAATGAAAGCTGTTTTGGATTACTCTCTCTTTGCAGAAGAATCTGTAAAAGCTAAACTATGTGTATTTTTATATTTCAATTTCTCAGATGCCTTTTGCAAGAATAGAAAAGCTATTTCCCAAATAGCTCCGGATACAGTGTAATCATTTTGATAATCTTTCCCCCCCATTATTACAAAGAATTATTTGTCAATCATTTTTCATTTTATTAAGTCTGTTTTTTCCATCTCACACTACACATTCCTGAGATGGTTATTCAATGTTTCCTCAGTTATTCAGAAGCAGGACCTCACACTGGAATGTTCTATCATATTTCTTTCAAACAGCTCATTTTTCTCCTTTGTGGAGGCACTCTCCCCTTGACATCATGAAATACAGATGATTGTGCAGCTCCATTTTAGGTCAATTATCAATAGTTTTCTACCAGCAGGTTACTGATGTTCCAATCACAAGACGTGGTCTAGTCATCATAATTTAGCTGCTTAATTCATGAAGAAATTTACTCCTTTTCATGTTTCCATAGAGTTTCTCATTGTGATGTTTAAAATACTTAATGGCAGTTAGACTAATTCATTCAATTTTGAGGCAATATGGAAGAATTCAACGGAGGCATTACTACAGAACAAACAAATTCATAATGAGAATATTTATGTACTTGTATCAGAACCACCTAAAAAATGCTGGCACTTTTTACACATGAAAGCAAGTCTGAGTCTACATATTTCATTTGCCATATTTGTTTGATTTATTAGCTATTGTATATTTCCATATCCTGGAAAATCAACAATTTTTTGGTAATAAATCAATCAAAACCCACATCTACACTTTATTATTAATATATTCCCTGGAAAGCTTACTGTAACAACCTACTTTTATTTGTAAGCTGGATAATACTTCACAACTCATCTCAGATACTGTTTCATCCCTGCCTGTCAGGACTGCTTAAATGCTTTTAATGTTATCAAGCTGTGTAAACTGGTTATCACTGAAACTTCCAACTAAGTTTATATTTAGAATAAAAAGATTATTCAGATTTCATGGATTTGCATGTATGCCCTCATAGTAAAACCTTATGTCCCTGGTTCAACCTGTCCTTTCATTCTTGTCATATTTTGCTACATGAAAATTTTTTTGCCCATCCCTCTGGCTCAATTATTTTCAAACTCGTTTCCTTCAAACACACATATAAACAACTCTCAAATGTTAAATGTGACCTTTTTTGCTCTTTTTGTACACCCTTCTACAGTCTTGTAAGAACAGGCTGCTTAGAGAGAAAGAGGCGGGGAAGCGGAAGATGGGGGTTTTGTTAATTTGGTTTTTTTTGTTTTAATTAGAAATTCAGAGCAGGTCTTTGCCAGAAGACTATATACCACTCGAAAGATTAAGACATCCCAAATACTAAGGAAGTGTAATTTGATTAACAGATGAGAAATGAGCTTTCATGGATTGCTTAGACTGCTTTGTTATTTTGTTAATATTTACTGAACAGCTGGAAGAAAATCTCTCTTTCCTAAAGATCTAACAATTATGCTTTTCAATTAAATGCTGAGAAAGTTCACATTACGAAGTTCTTCGACAAAGCCATGCTATAGCAGATATGTCGTTCCTCATGGATGATAACGAAACCGGTTAAAAACTTTCAGATCTTCTTCCTACATCATAAAACAGTACCAATGAAAAGCTTGCGTCTTGCTCCTAGCCCTAGAATGCAAACAATCTGTACTGCAGAGCTAATCCATCCTCACTGCTGGAGTAACTATTTGCAGCCTCCCTTTTAAGCTTAAATTTAAGATCTGTAAGGTCCAGATCCTCACACTTCCTGGTTCTACAAAGAACACAATGTATCTATATGCAGTATTGTGTTTCATGCTTTAGTAAAACTTTATTTTTTTAAAAAAACATTTTACACTAATGTTAAATGATATATCTAAGCGTTCACTCATGGAGCTCAGAGATATCTGAGTATGTGGTTTTCCACACCAGCGTATCTATTTATCATGCTGTAAAATAGTACTTAACTAGAGAAGGAGCTCTGGTGGATTCTTTAGCTTAATTAACCGACTACAGAATTGGAGTGCAAATATCCCCTTTTTGCCTCAGACCCAAATGGCTTGCATCCTTCTCCAGAAACTATTTCAAACATGGACCTTCTCAAAAGCCAGTAGCTTACATCTTTATAAAATTAACTACATGTTAACAACAGCTACCAATATGTTGGGTAACACTGACATGCCATTGTGAAATTTCAGATTTCAGAGGAGATCCTCTGGACTCAGTCTAAAACTGAGATGAAAACTGGCCCTAACATTTAAGCTTCTGTCACAAAAATTCAAAGCAGGATGCCTTGTTATTTTTTTTTTAAATCACACATAGATAGTGCTGGCTCAGAAGGGGAATGACAAACTCATTCCCCTTTTTTCCTCTCTCCACACTCATGACTTTTGCACAGCTTTTATCCCTCTGTACTAATATAGTCAGAGATAATTAGAAAAATTTAGCTCACATTTTGGCTTTACTTTCTTCCATGCTTTGTACAGCAAACCAAAGGGATAAAAAAAAGAAAACACCACCTCATTACAGCAATTTATTAAAATTAAATAATATAATCAGTTCCCCAGTAGACTTTCTCCTGCAAAGAAAGTGCTTTCAAAATGAACTCTGCTCAGACAAGCACTTTCACTAGCAACTCTTCCTCTGAGCCTCCTGACAGCCTGTGCTCCTCTGACTGTGTACATTTAGTGTAGCCCAGCAGCAGGAAGAGATTCTCTGTAATGCTTGGCAGAAAGGATTTGGATTACTATACTCATGAGTCCTAATCCAGCCCATCTGCCATATGTTTTGACACCCCCATAAATCCTCTAACCTTTCATAAGTAGTCATTTTCATCTGGGGAAAAAATGAGCACTGATTTACATCAGATTTAACATCTCTCCTGCCTGCTAACAGTCAAGTACCACCACTGCAATTTTAGTGCTTGTGACTGCAGAAACCTTATTCATCTCCCTACCAAAATCCATCTACATGACCCACCCACATTGCACATTTCCCTTGCATTACATCCTAATTCCTCACTCCATTATACTGCTCTTAAATAAGACGCGGCAGCAGATTTCTTGATTGGGCAGCCCCTGCCAGAGCTCACTCATCACCTAAGCGGTATCCAAAGCATCTTCAAAATACACTATTCTTTTAACCTCACCTTGTCCATTTCACAAAGCAGCATTAAATACGGAACACGGTCAAGACAGTCCAGATATCAAAATCACCGGGGTTAATCAGACACAAAATGTTATTTTTAGAACTCAGGAAACGCAGAAAAGAAAGTAGTTAAGTCACCAGGCATTACTCACAGGAGTTTCTTTTCCAACTTAGAGCTCCTTGAATATCTGTTGGCTTGAGCACTGGGGCTTCCCAAAGTAGGAAAACACTGCCAGATCACTAGACTGACAGTATTTTGTTTCCACGATAGGTACAGGCTCCTGGATCACAGCTCAGCCGAGTTCGAGCTGAACAGAAGTTCAAAATGTACCCACACCAGGGACAAAGCTATTTGCCACAGCTCCTACTGAGTACTGAGCTCGAAGTGGCCTTTACCGCTCCCTCGCCACCTGCCCAGCTTGTTCCTGCTCGCATGACTCACTAAATTAGGTTCACTCATTTACATTGGCGATACAACAACAGCTGGTTTGAAGGTCTGGTTTTCCTCTGGGTTGGAACTCTGTCTATAGCTTATCCAATTTTGTGACCAACTGTACACATTAAATGATATTTACTTCTAGCGTTATGAACCCACACAATTCTTCCTCAACAAGGGAGTTGGTGCATTCATAAAACAGCTGAAGATTAAGTGTACATATTTTTATTGCAATTAGCAAGCAGCACAAGCTAAGCAGTCCTTATTGCTGTTGACTTGCCTTACTAAAATTTAAATTGAGTTATAAATACAAGCATCTAAAATTGCCCAAAGTCTTCCTCTAAAATCTTTAATTCTTTAATATGACTCTTTAAGTTAAAAAAAACCCAAAGAACAACCTCTAACCTCCCAGCTGAAAAAATAGTTATAAGGACTACAGTGGAAAAGACAAATTGCATTAAGAGCAGAAACTGTATGAATGACTGGAGGTAGTACAAAAGCAGAAGGGACTGCATTACCTTGATGATCAGTGCACCAGAGAAGGTGCTTTCTGAGGATAAGTCTACGCAGCCAAATGCAGCGTGACAATGGTGACACTATGGATATCTCTACTCAGGGTTAATCCACCTACCGCAGCTGCAAGAACTTAACACAGAAGGTTAGAAGCCCACTGGGACCAAAAGACATTCCTGAACTGCCACACTGCTCAGGAATGCTGCCCAGCACTGCTGTTGCCAGCACACTGGCAGACAGGTGGTCCAACAGTCATACCTGCATTTCATTTAATAAGCATCATCCCATTTGAAAGGTTTTGCAGTGAGGCAAAGGTGCGGCACTTTCTGCACAAGCCAAAATGCTGAGAGCTCACTGAAAACGATCTTGAAGAAAGAGAAATGTTCAGAAGAATAATCCTGTATAAAAGACAGGGGCAACTCGGACTACTTAAAGCTACACAAGTATGAGATGCGGAACAAGTAGTTGGCTTTTCTTTAGAGAAGCATCAGGGATTATCACAGATCACAAGCAACACAGTTTAAAAGATACTGCCAAAAAGGTAAAACACTGCACTGAGACTACAGATGAAAGTACACCCTTCAAGATGTGTGAAGTAATCCTTCCACTCTTCTCAATGCTAGTAAATCCTAAAACTGTCTGGTTCCAGCACAGAACTTTCAGAAATAAATGGAGGAACTGGAGAGAGGTCAGAGGAGAGGAATGAGACTGATTAGTGATCTAGAAAAACATGTCCCATGAGGAAAAAATGAACATAAGCTGTTTAGACATGACAGCTGCCTTCTAGTACATAAATGACTGCTGCAAACAGGAAAGTAATAATTTGTTATCTATATCCATGTCCAAAAGATAAGAATAATAAGCTTCTGTTCAAGACAGGAATATTCAGGTCAGCTATCAAGAGACGCTTTCCACTGCTTGATATTGGGATGCGCTGGAAAAATTTGCCATGGAGGTTGGCAAATACTGCTGTATGCTGCCTTTAAGAATACATTAAACGTTTAACTTGTGGGAAAGACAAAAGTATTGTCAGTCCTGATTTAGGGACAGAATAATGCACTGTACAGCCTCTTGAGTTAACTTCTGGCCCTAACTTGCTCTGATTACCGTAACAGTATCCCACATTTCTACTGAAAATAAGCATATTTTTCTCTCTTTGTGACCTTTTAAAGTATAACCCATCCACGCTCGGTTCATTTCTGCATTAAGTATTTGTGCTTCCTGCAATCCTACTTTGTCTTAACATTTGTTTCACTTCCCTCCAACCCAGCCAAAATGTTAGTTAATAAGATCCTCATGTTTTTTACCCCATCACATTAAGCATCTTCTAAATATTTCTAAAATCCACCTCTTACAAATTAACACTTCTTTTTTCCCCAATTGTGCATACCATTTTCTCTAATTAAAAAAACCCTCAATCTTATATAATAATAGTTTGCATTCTTCACATATCCAACATTTTAAAGGTGATCTCTGCCCATCTCTGCCCTCATCCTAGAGCACATTTCTTAAAAACTACTGTGTATAAATACTTCTGCAAAGTAAGAAAAGAAAATTGCAAAAAAAGAAAAGATTAATTAAAAACAATCCAGGAGAGTAATGAAATATTTCTAACCTGGCCA
This sequence comes from Pluvialis apricaria, assembly GCA_017639485.1. Lineage (NCBI taxonomy): Eukaryota > Metazoa > Chordata > Aves > Charadriiformes > Charadriidae > Pluvialis > Pluvialis apricaria. The sequence goes on from CM030007.1 coordinate 176,434,173, forward strand.
CCATAATACAAAAACTACTTTTTTTTTTTTTGGCTACATTTCCTCTTCTGCCCTCCTCATCTTCTCCATATGCATCCTTCTACCCCCACATATATGCATACATGATGTTGCAAAAATAAAAATAAAACACATAGAAAGACAGATATTTTGTGCTGAGAGCTTTAGCGCAACATCAAACAAAGTGAATATTGGTTTCTATTTGCAATAATTAATAATAATAATTACTATTGCTGTTGTTGTTGTTATTGTTATTATTATTCAAGCTTTCTGGTTAGTAGAATAGTGCCGTGGATGTCAGCAATTTACACCAGTTAATGGCCACATTTCAAGTGGGAATGCTAACAGCAATAATGACTCAAAAAGTTGGCACTATAATGTTATAACTTCTTGATAACATACAAGATATAAAAAAAAAAGTTAACGAGGAAAGAGTGAAAGTAAATAATCCAATTAAGACTCTGCAAAAAGCTAACCGCATACATAATGAGACAAAAAACATGCTTGAAATTTTTAAAAACTCTTATCAACATGCTAGGAAACCCAGTCAGCACACACAACTGCACAACGTGAGAGAGTAATTCATATACGGTCACAGGGAACCAAGGGAAAATCCCAGCTGTGTAAAAGAGCACCAGTTCACCTCTGCAGTGTGGACTACAAGGAAGAAGGACAGTCTCAGAGATGAGTGGCACGGCTGCGGTGGGCAGCATGGCTCAGCACTACGCTTGAGCAACTTGATGAGTAGGCCTGCAGAGCCCTGAGGAGAAATGAAGCTTTGCCCAAGTCCTACTGGGAAGGCAAAGGCTGTACCTGCTGTGTAGCCAGGCTGTCCTCTCCAGTAACAAACACACCTGAAAATGAGTACCCGAGGCCGTGGCCCACTGTGTCGTTTGTATCACCTACACCGTACTAAGCAAATCTGACCTGACAACGCTTTTGAACTACTCATCCTGTTCGAAGTGTTGGCAACTTACTAAAGCCCTGCTCACCTGAACAGATGGATATGCATTTTTTCTTCCAGAGGAAGTTTGTTCTGCTTTTCTGTACAACGTACAGACACGCTTAAGAATAAAGGAAGCAAAGTATAAAACGGCTCTTAGAGCACGTATTGCAATCCTACCTATAAACCTACTGCCAAAAACCATTATGGAACATTTTACATGTTTCTTACACTAATAGGATGGCAATAAAGGAAAATTAAAGCCTAAAAGCTGGTTTAATATGCAGCGGGAGACAAACACTGAATGTAAACAGACACATACTTTTTAACTGACTAATGCAAATAGAAATGGACTTCATGAGCAAATATGTAATTTAATCCCAGATTAAGACTCTGGCAATTACTAAACAACTTTATTAATCAAGTGGAGGAAGGCATCAATAACCAATTTCTGTACATGGACTCTAGTTTTGACAGAGCAAGCTATCTAGGTGTAACAGAAATCCATCAGCTGGAAGACCATCGAGCTACAAAAATAAGTTTCCGCAGTGAATAACAAACAGCATCTTCTGTGGGTTTTTTTTACCCTTTGCAACTGAAAAATTGAGGGTTTTTTTTGTATTATTTTCACCTTTAAAATATAGCAAAAGAACAAGCAGCAAAGTCATCTTGAAACTATATTCATAACAAAGAAAATACAATACACATTTGAACACTTAATTGTAATTCTTCTAGTAAAGCTTACACACCTACAACATTTTCAAAGAGAAACACAGATAATATTGGAAGTCCACATGAAAAACAGAACCTATTTATTAACTCAGAAGATGCTGTATATTACCAAGAAAGATTCATTTAAGATCATACAAGTAGTCATTTATTTCCTTTGGAAAAAAAGAGTATTTAAAGCTGGTTTAGATGCAGATATTTTATTTTTAGACTCTACTGATTCAGCATAACAGGGAAAAAAAAATTGTGAAGTGACTCAGAACCTATTTGTGTGACAAACTGAACACAGGCTATGTTGTGACTAAAGAAATTATTAAAAAAAAAAAATCCGCCCCGCCCCCTACATCTACCCACCCACAAAATACATTTATTTATGAGGTGGTGGTACAAGAGGATGGCAAAGAGACACTCACAAGTAGCACAACTGTTGTGCTTGAAGTCAGTAAGTCAGTACCTTTAGAAGTAGTAATAAATATCATAGTATCATCCACTTATACTAATCATTTATTTCAGATGCAGTGCTTATTATAAATAAATAACATCCTAAATGACATCTGCTATGGTCTGGATTGCAATCTCTGTACAATTTCTACTTATTCTATGCTACAATAGCATCATGTTTCAAACAATGGGAACCACAAAGAACTGGAAAAGCTAAAGGCAACGTAGCAATGACTATTAGTCTCAGAAAGCCTTCAGAAAAGTGACTTACAGTGAGAACTACATACCTTCAGGGTCCAAAGTCACCACCAAAAGCAGATGAAAGAATGAGAATGCTAACAAATAGTAGGTCACCACCATTGATGAAAAAGTTTCCAAGTATATTGATAGGAACTCCTCTCATACTCCAAGTCAAAAGCAATAGTCTGAAGTACATCTACATGCCTCCTTTGTCATCTAACCTAGTCTTGCTTCCCATGTAGCTAAGCAGGTGGCTATGAAGCACTGGCAATAAAATTCTGGAGATACGTGCTTGGATGTTTGAAGAATAATATATTGGAGGGGAAAAAAAACAAAACAACCTTATAGAAGAAATGAAATGAACAACCTTTGTGAGACCTGACCAGTAAGGACTGCTATCTCAGAGATGCAAGCCTGGTAAAATTAACATTTTAATAACCATTTCATTTGTTCCTCTTTTTCATTAGATCAAGTTAGTCTCTTATAGAATCGGTTATGCTCAAAGACTAATTTGAAGAAGAGAGCGTGCTATGTCTTATGTTAATTATTGGAAAAGTTTTTTGCATTCATTCCCTACTGAATACACTAACTAGAAATGGGAAGAAATACCTATTAGAAAATGAATAGAGAGAACAAATTAAACATTTTGCAGCAAATAGCACTGACTAGCTATATACGTAATGACTACCCAATGATAACAAAGAGTGTTGCACAGATATCACAGGAATAGAAATGCACAAATATAAGAATATTTAGCCAATATGCTAAACTGCAAACACTTCAATAGAAAATTTCCTCAAAAGCACGTTTGATAAAAATAATAGCATACCTGGAATGGGATGTCCTCTACTCTGATTCCCCACGTATGAAGTATGAAGATAATTTAAAAAAAAAAATAGTGTTAATTTTTTCTGCCCTTGGTCTAGATACTTTTTAAGGGGTATTTAAAAGGATATGTAAGCACAGCCCTTTTAAAAACATGAACAGTACTACTAGGTCTGATCCAGAGACAAACATAGTTAAAGGTAAAGCAATTACTGACCTCGGTAATGTAAAACCAAATCCTTAACAATCCAAATAAAGAGAGATGAAAAATGGTGAAGCAGAATATGGATGACAAAATTTACTTCATATCATGGGATTGTAATTGACATGGTGACTCATTACTCTCCATTAAGCTAATGTGAAGAAATGAGGCAGTTAGCAATCTCCTGTGAACCAATACCAAGATACTTCTCAACCAAACTATTAGGGGGTGAAGTACTTAAAAGAAGTCAATTATTGGCACTGTAAGAGGCATGCTGAAGCCCCTTAACTGATTACATCAAACTTAATTGAAAACCTGCACAGTTATCTTGTTTAGCTTAAAATAAGATCTTTAATATTTCCTGTTAGGTGATGATCTGTGGTTAAATCACTTTAGCTGTAAAACAATCCATCTTCTCTGAAGGAAATGAAAAACTATATATTCTTTTAGGAGTAACCAAGATACTTATTTTACATTCAGTACCATTATCAAATAAGTTTTAAATAAGTTTCTCAGCTTTTTGGACAAAACAAAGGAGTAAAATAAAAACGATGCAAATGGAAATCATTTTGCCTGCACATACATAACCATATTCACACACACACACAGAGCCTTCCTTATTAATTCCTGGTTTGTAGGCCCAATGCATTGCAAACGCATTTCAGGCATCAAGGAAGTAAATGCAACAGTCTTTCCTGAGCATGGCTCTGGTGCAAACAGCCAGCCATTATGAAATTCATTCCAGTTTTATTAACAAGTGAAGTTTGGAAGCGCAGCATTCTGGAGCCATAAAGAGATGATTTATAATGAGACTTCACTCAGTGGGAAGGCTGAAGTACAGCAGTTCTCTCTCCAAGTTATCATAATAGAAAGCTATTTAATGAGTGTGGGATTTCTTCGAGAATTCAAAAAAGGCAGGATTTGGAAGAGGATGTGTTACATTATGCAGACACCCACATCACTGAATGTTTCTGCTACAGTAAAATCATCAAAATAAAAATCCTCAAAGTTGTTCCTATTTTGAGCTTTCGGTGTGTTTTTAATAAGTGCTTTCAAATGTAAAACACAGATTTGTAGAGATTAGCAAATAGACATAATTCAGTATAAAAAAGTTAGCAGGGTTTAGTGAACTAAACTAGGTTGCCTAAGGTCAGGCACTCCATAGTGCAAACAAGAAAAAAATCATGCCCTGAAGCAAGACAGTGGCTGGCAAAGCAGCAACAAAAGAGCAGAGAGGTAAATCCTCAACAAATTCAGCAGAAGCCTGTGGCAGTTACCTGCCTCATTACTGCACTCTCCCCTTCAGGGGAGCACTAAGCATGCTGGTGACCCAAATTCAATTGCACACAAATCTGAGTCCTCCTGTTAATCCAGTCCAGATGACAGCTACATCCAAGCCCCCAATAATGTCTGGGCGTTTTTTTAAATGAATTTCAGTGACCCATATGCCATAATCTTCATGCATAGATTGGGCACATAAGGGCTCTGCATGTTAGAAACTAATCACTTGGCTTTCAGAGTACATTATTGAGTTTGCTAATGAAGGATGGCAGTGGGAAGGAGAAAACGATGGAGCAGAATATGCGAGACTTCTTAAAATCAAAATGCAGGCATAACTGGACTAACACTCAAATCACATTTAGTTTCTAACTAGTAAATTCAGACTGTGGCGTTTTCACAATATGAGAATTTAGGCAGCAATGCTACTTTAAGAACTTCTGTTTATTTGTTTTCTTATGGTTTTCAGGGTGAACAGTTCCTTGCACAGTGACAGCCCAATGGAGGGAACCGCATATGAGGTGGAAAGTTGAAGGAAGCAGCATGACTTCTTTAAGACATGACTGCTACCAAAGATGCCTATGAAACCATGACTTCCAAGAATATCACTAGGACAGCTGCACTCTTGACATGCACCGTAGCAAAATACACACTCCCCCAACGCTTCTTCAGCAAACTGAGACTTGTGATGGTACCATACCTTAAGCATTTAATTTCTCTAAATCTTGAATAAAACGTAAAGTTCCACTAAACATAAGATACATAACTTACATTAAAACAAGACGTCTTTGAGACCTCATGTACAAAGAAGGATTCTGTGGCCACAAAATTCCCTCCCACCTGACAGTCTTAAGAATGACCGTTCTACACAAGCTGCTTGTTTTCAATGTCAGTACATAAGCTACCCAGATGTCATGCTAGTAAAGGTCCAAACTGCCCAGTCCTGCAGAAGGTTCTGTGATATATTTCCTTATCTCTTGGAATTATGTACATCTTCAGCTCCTTGATAATCTTCAAATAGCAAGATGAACTTCACTGCTAGTGCTTTGTCTGTTCTTTAAAACATCTGCCCCACCCACAGATCCACAATCAGCTCATTATTCTCCTGTCAAAACCACCTTAAGACTGCCTCTTAAACCTTCTTCATCTCTTCCGTGTGGATGGAATAGCTATCCTCAAACAGCTCCAAAAACTGGAGATTCTTCCTAAGTTTTGCTACAAGTACCATGACAAAATGCAACTGATACCAGATCGAGATGCTGCTTCTGTCACCAGTTCTGACACAGATGTGCTGAATTACGTTAAGCAAATTGCTTAACCACCTTCTGACTCCCTTTGCTCTAATCCTTCCCTACTGCCTCTGAATTCAGATATTTGTAAAAGTAGCAGGAATTAGTAATGATGTTTTCTATGGTGCACAAGAATGTTCTGCTCCCTCCTAAGTGTCAATTATACAAATAATTAAGCACTACGGACAGGAGTGACCTCTTTTACTATGAGATCTAGAAATTTTCTTCTAACATGCTTCTGCTGCACATGTATTTAACGTAAGTAATAACTTTCAATGACTTTATTTTCATCTTTCTTCACCTTTAACTCCTTTTACTCTTTGTTTCTGCCACATACTACACTAAAGCGTGATGATGCCTTTGGAAATGGTGGTGTCCACCTTTATGCCCAACATCTCGTAAAATCTAATACAAGCCAACACTGCATCCTGGGAAGCACAAGTACAATATCATCTACCATTTATTCTTCCAGAATTTTATGATTTAAATATTCAGGTAGACAGATACGGAGCAAGTCCAGCTAAATTGAGGTTGTAGCCTTTAGCTGACAATTTCAGCTACTACTCTACTACAAAGAAATTGATTTGAAAGAATTAATCAGTTTTGAACCATCCTCTGTTTGCTAGAATCTCACTAAGAAAAAAGGCAAAAGATGTACTGTTCTTACATATGAGTGAGGTGAGGCATGAAAGGAGAGAAAGCATTTTTTAACTAGAGCAAGCAGCATAGATAGAAAAACATACATGTTATAACTGGAAAATAGTCCAAAAATGGACCCCCTTCCAATAAAGTTTGTTATATTTTTTTACCATCACAGTAACAATTATACTAGTGCTCTTTGCTATTAAAGATGAAAAAAGTCTAGAGAAGAGAAAGCAATTTTAGCAACAAAAGAAGTCTCTTCATCATTGCATAGTTTTCAAGTAAAGTGTACAAAGTAGAAATGAGGCTTTTAGCACAATACAACTGAAAACAGTAGGAATTTGCTCTCTTCTTAATACACAGCACTTCTATCAAATTCTTGCCTCACAAAGGAATGGCCAAAATAATCCTAGAATTCTCTTTCCTTTAAAATAATGTTGAACAGGGAAATTTCAGACAGCTGTTTTTGCTTTAGTGAGGGGAAGAAATGGAGTAAAAAGCTATAAATATGATGGGAATGGAAGGAAATCTCACACGAGAAGTAAGAGAATCATAATTTAAAAGAGAGAAACAAAGATCAAAAAGCAAGAGAAGAAAGGAGCGACAACAGAGACAAAGTAGAACAGTAATGGGTTAAAATAAGAAGAAATTCAAGTTCTTATCCCTTCTGTTGCCAAAGAGGAAGGCATGAATTTGAAAAAAATGGGGGGTAGAGCAGAAGGGTACACAAAAATCTTCTATTCAAAATAAATCACAAAGTAAAGGAAAAGAGACTGAAATAAATTTGAACATGAAAACAAAACCAGAAAGACAACTATTTTGGTTTGAGAACCTCTTCTGTGATCCCTCTTCCTTCTCTTTTCTCCCTTCTCCTTGTCTTTGAACATGTAAGTTTATGCTATCGGAGTGGCTGCCAGCAATTCCAATTTGGCTAGGTCTCAGTCTTTTAAAATCGACCAAAACTCTGCCTATCCTGGGTGGGTACAACAGAAGTAACTGCAACACTTAACATGATGAGGTTCTCCTACTGCCAGCTCTGCAGCCAGCTCCTCTCCACCTACATAGCTATAAACCTGCGCAGTTACTAAAAAACTAGTTCCAGATGAGACCGTAGGAGATCCGGGGGAAAAGTGAAAAAAACTTAAACAGGACTACTACAACTTGTACTAAAGTGCCAAGACTTCTACCCAACAGTGCAGACATATATACATATATATATATATATTTTAATACATATACCTCTCTCTGTGGGTTAGGCTGATACTGTGGTACATACATCCTTTGGCATGTCAAGGGTTTATATTCTGTTCTTTTTTTTCCAGTTGCCTAATGAGGATATGACTAATTTCCATGTAATGAATTCTAAACGTCCTTTTCCACATAGAATTTTGGCTCAGGAGCAGTCAGCATGGCAGGCTACCCAGGATTTTTTAGCATTATGCATCCTGAGATGTCAAAGAAAGGGACTGACCACGCTCAATTGATTTTCAAGACACCAACTAGGCTGCAAAAAAGTCAGAGGTTGTTAATCATTTACGCACTTCTCAACTTTGCCAATCAATGCAGCAAATACATTTCTTGACCTTGCTCAGAGAAAAAATGAGGATAACCTTTAAAGACTAGGAGTACTCACACATTATGGATTTATCTGGCTAGCAATATTCATTTCAGTGATGAAAAATTTGACTGAAAAGGCTAACATTTTTAAATTACATACCTCTAAGTTTCATTAAAATTCCTTCTTATCTCCACAGGAACAGAAAAATCATTAACCAAAATACATGCAGGGACAGAAATGACAACTGCTAAATTTTTCAGGAGTCCCTCTGAAGGGACCTTGACATTTTTCCAGTTATTAAAAATTACATCTTCCACAATTCACATATCTAAATAGGAACTAAAATGTAAAGACTACCCTGTAGTGGTATTTGTACTTCTCTGAAACAAACTGTTTCAACATTGCTGGGTTGTTTGTCTGAGGTGATTTCTGAGATTAATGTTTCTAATATTAAAATGATGAAAATTATAAAAAAATCACAATGCTGAAAACTCCAATGACTCCATTGTTAATCAACTACCAGCTTGGAAGCATCAACATCTTAAACCTTTGAAAGTTAAATGCCTTAAGGACGGACTCCACAGAAAATAACACTCTGGGCGAAGTTATGTCTAGGCTAGTCTCTCTCTAAAAAAATGCCAAAATTCATTTTTTAGAAACTTTAGTCCAGTCTCAAATTCACAAATGGAAGAATTAGGCAGTTGGACCTTTCTTTAGAAAACAATGTATTTTCCTTCCTTTTGGTCAGTGACTTTCCAGAATCATGGAGATGCCCTCCTTTTCAAGAGAAAACTAGAATTTCCACATTTCGATCTGTATTTGATGTTTGTATCAGTTATGACAGACAGCAGACTATACAGATATTGTCTTCCTAAGACTGTCATTTTCTTTTCTCATTTTCTTTTCTCGATTCTGCATGCAATGCAATGATTAGGTTGCCAGTTGACAACAAGAAGCATGAGTAAGCATGACTTGAGTCCTTTGTTTTGGAGGAGACCTGAGCTCTATTATCCAGTTGAGCTCTAGTATCTATTTGAGCACATACTCATTGGTTAGAGCTCCTAGGGCATACAGCAGCCCTAGTGTGCTAGAGCACAAGCAGGACAAAGCACTCTGAAATCCTGACGGCACAGAAGTAAAGGTGGGTGGTGTATGCAGACCTGGATAGGCTTTACAAGAGCTCTGCACATAGACTTCTCAGTGTATGCCTAAAAGCAGCTGCTTAAGGACTTCAGGAAGGTGTCTAGGGATCCTGTTCAGCTGCTGTTCAGGTGACGGAGGAACAGGACCTGAAGACCCACCTTTTGGACTTGGGCAAATGTGATAATTTAGAATCAACTGTGCCCCAAAGTCCTTCTTTGCATCTTGGCCCCAGTGCTTGAGTGAAAGGTTTACATACTTTCCACATACTACAAGCATAAATGAAAGCGGGTTTAAACCAACAATTAAATTATGAAGAACACCGCCTACTGCGTGCAGCAGACCTCCCTTGGACAAGAACGTTAACAGCTGTGGCTGACCTCACTCCTGTCAAACCCACAGTCAGCCTTTGAATCTTATCACAGAAATAACTGGAAGGCTAGAAAACCCACTTCTTTCTAACTTTTGTTATTTGCTTTCTGAAATCCCAGATTAAAAAGGTTTACATTCTTAAGCACAGGCCAAAACCACGAAGACTATGTATAATGATTTGGTTTGTGTTTCTTTTCCATGAAAGCTGAGATTCTCACTGGGACAGATGTTACAAGTATATAATTCGTTGCTCACAGTTTACAGTATGCGTATGTTTTGCTCAAGGGCTGTGGCTTGTCAGAACAGTATTGGGCTGACTGCTTGTCTTACCAGGCAGCTACACACTTGTTCAAGTGGGATGTTGGGAAGTAGGAGGGAGCAATCTCTCAGAGAGCACCAAACTGGGAAATGCTGCTGCAGGGCAGGGGACAACAGAGAAAGCTGTGGGAAGCAATGAGCCATAACGATGAGAACAGGAGGCTTGAGAAAAGTAGGGAACAAAGTCTCTGAGACAACAGGCAGATTTTTCTCAAGACCAACAGGAGACCACAAGATCCATCTAAAAAATAAGAGCCCTTGCAAGGATAAAAGTAGGCAAGGACGAAACCTGCTTTCAAACACAACTATTTGAGTATACATCATCCAGCATATCTGCTCTCTTTCTTCAATGAGATTCTGCTTTATTTTAATATTTGTATTCCAAAAAAAAAACCCTTTAAAAGTTTTAAAGATTCATGGTCTTTAAGGAAAAGGTCCAGAGAGGCCATACCTCAGAGCTCTGCCTGAGATGGCCTCACCAGCCTAAGACATAAGGCTTAAAATGCTGAGAAAACACCAATTGGAACTGCACAAAGTGCCTTCTTGAAAGTACTGTCAATAAATTACTCTTTACATACAAAGGTTTACATTTGCTTTAAAAAATGTCATTGATCCTGAGAGAAACCTTATTGAATAAAAGGGTAACTTCTCTTTGCATTACTTTGATTTTCCAAATGGAAAAGATCAACCAACATACAGCATTTTGCAACTAACAGCAAAAACCTAGCATTTCTCTAAGGTCGGGAGCAAAACCAACCTAGGAGGAAATTTGGCTCCACACTGGTTAGAGAAGAGATTAATAAGAGAGCCCAGAAAGCTGGGCTGTCTTTGCCTGGGATCTAAGCTAGGCTACAGTCCTCGAGGGGTTTTCTCCAGCCCAGGGCTGCAACATGCCCATGTAGGATGTTAAGTACACTTGCTCATGACCTGCCACTTCCCTGCCAGATTCAATTGTTACTTTTAAATCAATTTCCTTTGAGTACAGGAACCTGATAACTAATTTGGCTGTGCAGAATCCAACTTCACCAAAAAAAAAAAAAAAAGTACAGCTCTCTTTCATCCAACAATTGCAATTCATGCTAAGCATGCTGTCCTTCTATAGCTGTAGCCTGGAAAAGGTTATCTTATAGATCAGTGGGAAAGAAAAGGGTATCCTTTGTATGTTAAAATTTGGACTTTCAAATTCTGAAAAGAAATAAAAATCCAAAACTGTAACATGGCTTGCAAAAATTCCAGTATTGTTTATCTCATGTTGTCTTTCTGTGACAACATAATTAATCAATATGAAAAGGCCTGTACAATCAGGAGCATGCTTTAAAGAAAAATATATACAGATGAAGACTTACAAATATTTATGTATGGTTAGAAAAGGAAAAGAAGCAGCTAAGAGATAATTTATTCCTGAAATTTCATTTAACAAAGATTGCTCCAAACAAGTTATTTTAATACAGCAGCACAAGTGTGTTTCAGTGCCATCTAGCTAACGCTCAAGGTAACTTGCATCACTACAGAGATCTTTTTTTCTTGCAAACGCCCTTTCTTCAATAAAAAACAAATGGAGAAGTGGCACATTGTTTTTGCTTCAGATCCATCAGTGTGTTGAAGCATAAAAAAAATGGGTTGCTCTTGAAATACTTGAGCTTTGATGTATTTATGTGAGGAATGTTAAAAACGTAACCCCAAAACCCTTTATGCTGTGACTGATCTGGACAGATCCACATGACTGAGTACTTTAAATAATGGTCTTTCAAGTATAAACATATTAGGTGTCATTATGAAACCATTCTGTTCAATTCTTTTGTGCCATACATTTATGGAAGGGTTGAGACAAATAAAAAATAGGAAAAGCAAAGAAGGAAGATTATTTCAGCTTATTTTAACAAATGGAAAGAGTACTGATTTCTAAAGAAAATACACTTGTAAAAGCAAGTGAAGAACATATTTTGAAGAGTGGAACGCTATGCTTTAAACCCTCTGAAACTTCATTTTGCCTTCTCCATAGAATGAGTTTCCAGATAATAAAAGTCATTTGCAGTCCTGACCATGTCATTGTGACTGTGCTAATACCAACTAAAAACATGCAAGCTCTTTCTGAACTTTAATCAAAATTCTCCAGATTAAAATAATTTGACAGCCTAACACTTCTCCCTCCAGCCCAAAATAGATGGGAGGAAAAATGGTTTCTTTTGACTCAGCAATGTGATTTTATATCCTCTAAAAACCATAATTGAATCATAATGGCCCGGTTTTAAATCTTACTGGCTTGAAAGCGTACCATTCAAACCTCTTCAGAACTATCTGAATAGCCAGCATATACCTGCTAAGTCATGCCATTGAAAATCTCAGAAAAGAGTAAATATATCACCAAAATCATGCTTATTTTCCTCTACACAGTAACTGCATTTTGGATTGCAGATTGTGAGAGCATGCAAAATGAATACCCTTAGCAAAAAAAAACAGCAATCCAAAAATTCGGCTAGTCAAGTGGAAAAAAAACCCCAAGAGGTTGCAAAAGCACAAAGTAGAAGGTTGTGGAACATTGTACCAAGGCCAAATGTTCTACAAGATAATTCTGCAATAAAGTTACTTTTTACTTCTCCTGTTCCATAATCTCTCACTATTTAATCGCCTTGTCCCTATGTTCTTTTTTTTTTTTTTTGCTAACATTTAACTAATTCCCTTCCACATACCTAGTAAACTTTTTAGCAATAGTTTAATACTGAGGTTTCTCAAATGGCATTGCAAAACTTTTCAGAAAGGGTATTCTGAAGAATAAGAAATGTCACTGAAAAAAACATGAGTGGGATTAAGACACTGTACAGGAACCTGCTCCTGAGACCTGTTGTGTTTGCTCCAGTTAAGCAGAAGCAGCAGCTAAAAGCTTGATCCAGAAGACTCTGCTTTCCTTCCCTGGCCTCCCACCTCAGTCCCAGCTCTTCCTCCTCTGCCCACCTCGATGCTCAGTGGGATACAGACCACTCTTCTCTCCTCACCCTTCCTACCAGCTGTCCCACCTGAGAACTCCCTCTTTGGCAGCCGGCTGGGACACTCTTTTGGTTGCAGATGCGTAGGGAGTAACGGAAGAGCAGAGCAGGGTAGGGCAGCGGTAAGTAAAACAAGGCAGAATGAGCTTTGCAAGGCACCTGTGTGACAGTGAAACAACCCAACCTGAAGAAAGCCTGAAGAAAAAAGGAGCCAGTAAGTGGACTAAAAATGAGGTGTTTAGAGCAGTGACATTTTTCATAGACTATCTTTGTTCAGACTGGAGAAAAATTTCAGATACTGAAGGCAGAGAGAACACGCTTATACAATGAATTGGCAGGGACTCCACTGGATGTGCTAAAATAACTATTTAAGCACTCTCCCATTCTGCTAGACATATAGAATCATAGAATAGTTTGGGTTGGAAGGGACCTTTAAAGGTCAGCTAGTCCAAAACCCCCCTGCAATGAGCAGGGACATCTTCAACTAGATACAGACAATCTCCACAACACATAAAGAGACTGTATAATTTTTCATAGATTTGGGGGTTTTAGTGTTTTTGTTTGTTTTTCTTTTCTTCTTTTTTTTTTGTTTTGCCATTACAATGGTAAATTTATTTGGCTGAATAAATCACCTGTTCTTCAGACGATCATGATTGTTTCCAACTGACCAGCTTACACAAACCGATTTCCTTTTGTGAATTAACTACCTTCATTGTTTCATTAACATTAACTGCTTAGGCATAAGCCTGAAAGTTTCCAGCAGAGTCTAAAGAGGGTTAAAACAGCTTTGAGAAATCCAAGCTTAGCTTTTGGGGTGGATAAACAAATGAAGAATGAAGGGAGCTACTTGGAGATATATTTTGCTTGGCTAATCGTCATGTTATCTGAAGTCAAAAACTTCCTCTAAGCCTTCACCAGTTTGTGTCCCCGAACTGTAAACAGATTAATAAATAAAAAGTATTACTGAATATGCCTAACTGCTGTTTCCATTGCCATAATCACATGCCTTTTCAACAGTTTCACCCATAAAAAAAAGCAGATATTAGAGGAGGTGAGTAACTGAAAAATCAGAGCAGTGACAATCATTTGCCCAAACATGTAACCGATCTCAAATTCCACCCATGCTCCTCCACTGCATCTGGAAGTAACTGGACAGTGAAGAACATGAAAAGCAAACTGGGCACACTGAATGTGTGTTTGATATGCAATCATTGAAAGTTACTAAATGTCTACAAGAGTTGTGCTTTGTAAGGCAGCGTCTCTCTTCTCCATGACCAGTCAGCTGTTCTTACAGGCCAAAATCTCTGGGACAGCGATGGGTCCACCTTTATACATAGACAAAGATGCACACACTGTGCTTGGCCATGGACCAATAGTCACAAACAACTCATATAGTGCTTTACCCCAGAAACAAAGTTCAAATAGGAATATGAGCTGGGAAAGTGGGAATGTAAAGCCTATTTTAGGAATTAGCTCAGTTTTTATTTTCTCACGTCCGTCTTGGATGCTACTTTGTACAGCCATTGGGCTACTACAAATAGCTTGTACAAAAAGTTGGCTATCTCCCAAAAATTCACCATAACAGTCTGCTGTCAGGGAAATACTTTCACAAATAACTTAATGCAATAGTATACATGTTTGTTTTGACATCATGTAACTAGCACTTTGTATGCGCTAAATAAGGTCTTGTGAGAAAGCCTAAAAAAGATTACTTTCTAAATAATTTCTGAAAATTATTTGTTAACCTCCTGACCCCACACAATTATTCCACAATGACTGCAAATCGTTGGGGTGTGTTAATTATGCTTACAACTCTGACACTCTTACAGACACCTTTTTCTCTGCTATGCAAACCTATGAGATTAGACAACTTGTCCAATGGATTACAGTAATTGTATTAATTCCTAGATAAATATGTCTAGCAGGAATGCTGCCTGGTTTGGCCATCATGGTCCAGCTGAGTTGTCAATCATCTCCTAATGTGCTTTCAGCACTCATGACCCTGCTGGGAAACGCTGGGTGGTGCTTTATCAGGTGTAGTGCTTGTACTTCCCTCAGGAGGAGGGAAGGAGCAGGGGAGGCGCTGGGTAAATCCATGGAATCTGACCTTTCACTTTGGGCACCTCCTTGCATTTTGGCTTTGTCCCAGGTGGCCAACAGTCATGCTATTTTATAGAAATCTTTTGCTAAGTAAGTGTGAAGTATTCAGTACAAGTTCCCAAGGGACTGCACATCTGGCATCATGGGCAAACATGACCGTGAGGCTGCAAATCTGTAAGCCAGCAAGGAAGCCTGTACAGGTGGGAAACGACCACCTCTTTAAGAGAAAACCTCTGTTGCACCAAACTAACTCAGCTTCAGTGAACACTGAGCTGTTGAGTAACTGCAAAACCTTCTAACAGAAACATGAAGATAGAGCACGTTTTTGTGCTGTTACAGTATTCAGTGCAGCAGATAAAGCTCAAATGAAGAAACTTACCACTTAATAGCATATACATCTCCTCCATAAACTACAAGATCTATACACAAATCACATTTCTCTAAAGACTAAGGTATTTCCAATCTTTACACTGCTATCTTCACAGCCTTTGTAAATCATGCAATTTGGCAGAACTGATTAGAGTCTGATAAAGTTAACATCCATAAAAGAAGGGAAGATCCACCACTTAATTTAACTGGCATTCATTCCTCTTAAAGCAGTGAAGGCTTAATGTAGATAGATGAGGAAAGTTACTAAACTTGTAAAATTACAATGCAAAATTACAAATTGAAAAGCTGTCATTTTACCACTAGACTAAATGATCATATTCTGAAATACTTCTTACACCAAGCCTTTTCTTGACACCAATTAATCTTTTAAATTTTGATAATGGATATTCCATATATCTGTTTTCTGATTAAGACTTATTTAGAAAGTTTCTCAGTAAAAGAATCACACAGACAAAAGAGATTGTCTTCCAAAATTGCTGGTCTCTTAGAAACTTCATAAAAGGACTCCATTCACACTTGAAACCTGAAACCACAAATAGAGTGTCTCTCTCAAGGAAGAAGAATTTACACTATAAATACCATTTACAAACATCCCATTCCCTTCTATTTCTCACCCTGAAATCTTCTGAGCTGTTTAACTGTACTACTTCCAGAAATACATGAATAAAGTTATAGCAAACCAACCTATAGACATGAAGCTTGAGGATAGCTGCACATGGAAATCACAGAAATAGTCTACTATCATTATTCCTAATCCACAGAAAAAGAATCTAGACAGAATAATGAATTTGCCTATGGTAATACTGTCTCAATGGTAGAGCCTGTCAGTCCCCAAGGTACCTAAAACTCCTACTCGTCGTGCCACACCAGGAGTTTAATACATGTTGGTAAACATAGCACATGGGAACTATTTTAGCAGAGAATACTAACTTATAAGGAAAAAAAAAAAAGGCAAATATCGTCAGATTCCTGGTGACAAAATCTAGACTCTAACACATTGCCATGTGAGATAAACATTTTGTTCCTTGTTTGGATACATTTCTGAGACAAACAGTTACAAGAATAGTAATCGCATTATATTGTCCTTTCCTAGTCATCCACCTCATTCCAGGTGAGACAAAACTTTCTATAACTATTGAGGGAAGAAAACAAAATGAAATATTTTTATTACTTTTAAATATTAAAGAAAGAATTTAAATTGATGCAGACCATTTTCAAGAATCATTTCCTGCAACTACAACCACTGATTTTATTTTTAAAGCAAAAAAAGAAATAAATATTCTTTGAAAGCTCTGAAGTAGCTTTAGAAAACCTATAGGGGATTGAGAACTTTGATCAAGTAGCTGAAGTGAATATCATATCTTAAATATTATGAAGGAGGGAAGAAAAAGAGGGAAAAAACAATTGCCAATTCTCTTCTTGGTAACATTTTAAAGCAGTCTGGCAAAACCAAAAGATTAAGTGACTCAGTATCAAACAAAAGCAGAAGTATCACTCCTTGATAGCAATTAATAAATACTAGAAAACCAAAAGAACATTTTTAATAGCCACTGTAAATATTTAAAACTTTGGCCACAAACTGGAGAATTTTTCAGTTATTTCATGAACATTTCTCTTCATACTGTATTAAAGTGAACTTTTTTGTACATGCATAATATCCAGACTCTCCTAAAAACTGTACACAGAGTATTGTTTTGGAATTCCCACCATAAAAGCAAGGGAAGTAAAATGACAAGAGAAAATAACATGACATGGGTCCCAGTGGACACAGGCCTATATGGAGAGGAATAGTTTGATAGCAATCCTTTTCCAGGATTAACTTAAAAAAAAAACCAAACAAACACACACTGAAAACACACCTTCTGACAAATCCTATTCTATTATTTGTTTCTAAATATTTTGAATGAGGACGGGTTTTCATACCAGCTGATGCTGTGCCACATAGGAACAGCTCCCATGCAAGTGATGAGGATGGAGAGGAAATATTGTTTCGAATTCAGATGTTCCTACAGAATACCTTCCTACTTCTGCCTGATAGCACCTGGGGAATACATATCAATATTACATAAAAGTTAAAAGCCTGTGTATTTCTGGAGGAGTAAGAAAGAAAGAAGAAAAAAAAATATTTTAAGCCATCTACACACAATTAGTTTGCAAAAATTAGCACTAATGAAGCCCGCTTTCCACTGAATGCACACCCCACGACCAGATTCTTTGTGCTTGATACGATGCAATTTTTCAGAACTCAGAACGCGTTGCTGCTACTTGGATTTTTGGTGTTTAACAAGGTGCTTCTGAGTTATTTTTCTCTCCAGGCAACTTGATGACTCTTCTCTATTCTGAGTCCAATTTTATTGAAGCTTGTAAGAGCTCCATCTCTTAGAACATTGTTCCTCTGTCAAATTCCCTTCTCCTTGACTGATGGACACTAAAGTAAATGAGTAGAAAGGTGGACAGAAATACCAAGCATGGTAATGTAGGGTGTGTGTACTTTAAAATAAACTTAAACACCACTACTAGTTTCTGATACAATACCGTCCAAAGATCATTAACTTCCTAAAAATATCTTGTGAGCTAAAACTTGCTAATTTTCTATCTATAATTAAATTTATATTTTGTCACTTTCCAAATAATCATACTTTATGCTCTGTGCTAAATTTTTACCTAGACAATTTTTATAGCTGGGTTATAAATTCTAGAAATAAGTTTGGAAGTAGCATCTTCTTGTTGAAGCCACTTTAGGAGGATACTGGGGAAAAAGTATCAACAATGTTATTTTGTTGAAGGGGTGGAACGAAATTAACACCGAGATGACTGAAAATGCTGAGGTTCTAGTATTATCAGGAAGAGTTCTGAAATTAAGTTCCCTCTGGAGTACAAAATAGAATTTGAAGAATTAGAAAAGGAATATACACAGAAGGGAAAACAGTTGCGCTAATCACCTGTAACTGGCAGGTATGGGTTTTAATATACCTCTACTTCTCTGATTCTTAACAAATGATCTACTTCCATTACTTGGCATCAGGTCTTTGCTTCTGATTTGGGTGAAGCAAGCTCGAAAACAGGTTGTCCCCTTGCCTCTCCACACAAGAGACAATGCTGCTGAACCAGCCCATTTCCCTAGTTCCTGCGGCCCCTTATGCCATGGTTGTGACAGACACCCTGGTACCCCCTACGGCACTGGGCTGATGAGATTGTACTTCCCTGGTTCATGCCTGGGATGTGCTACTAGCAGTCATCTGTGCCGTTACGGATTAAACGCTAAGACTGTCAGCTTAAGATTTATCTTTTCCCACTGGCTTTTTCCTAAGCCATCTCAGTGATGCAGCTCTCAACAAGCTTTACTCTTGCTTAATAATTGAGAAGCACCCTAGGGTCTGAAGACTTCATTATAAATATACTGACTGATCAACTTTCATTAGTGATGTTACCTTCAGACTGACAAGTTTGGTTTTAAGTAGCACCATACATAAAGTAGTTCATAAAACAGAAGGCAGGGGACTTCAACTTTCTGTAAAAATGTATCATAACATTCACCAATTTGGAGAAATTATATTTTCTCTTTTAGGTTTGATGGGGGGAGGAAGCGAGGACCCCCTGGTGCTCCACACACATATTTTTATGACAATTTACTTGACAGGGGAGAGACATGACAGCATAACCTTCTGTGAGGCTGGTATTTTCCAGAGATACACAATAAAATGTTAAAATATGCTAAAAGCTCTTCAGCTTATCCCATGAACTCAAAAAATCTGCTGTCACTCAGACATCTTGCTTTCTAATCAGGTGCTGTTTAACATTTATCTAAACAATAGCTGACAATAAAAAGTAAGATTGGTCAAATGCATTTTAAAATCCTTCTTCATAATAAAAATTTCTACCAGCCCTAGAGAGAGACATGCATACCACAATCTCACTGGCAAATTATCTCTTCAATATGGTTGATAGAGATCCATGGACAATTAGCAGGTCTTTCAGGTTCAGCAATTTTTCACTATTTCATTTTCTTGCTAGAATATTAAAGATTCTACATTTAGATAAGACTTTGAAATTCTCACCTTTAGGTTATCATTGATCACATCAAAACAAAAATAAACAGTTGTGCCCTTGGGACACTACAGAGCTCATATGAGAGCAATTGTTTTTGGTTTTGCCAAAAGAAAGCATTCTAAGGCAAGTCTACTGTCTTGGTATGTATGAATTAATTGTGTCTAGATTTGGTGTCTATGACATTGTTCTTCTAAAGCACAGGGCTATTTAGCAGAGACTAGTTGAAAAAAAGTCTTGTTCAGGTCTTGGTCTGACCTGTTGTGTGGTTATGGCAGAGTCTGGACTGGCCTGTCTTGCCAATGAGCGTATACAGCCAACTTGTATTTTCTCCTCTCTCTTCTTCAGATTTATATTTTTATAGGATGTGTTTCTTCTGACAAAGCATGGAGGTAAAGGCAAGATCTAGACATCTGACAATTCACTACGAATTAATAACACATTCCACTTCCATAATTTATTTACCTTTTTCCTCCTGATTATAAACTTTTCCAATCTGGCTCTGTTCATACCATATAATAGGTTTCTATCTTTAACTTGAAGGAATATTCCTACAATCTGGTATAAAAGAGGCTCATTTTTTGCTAGAGGACATGAAAAAAGTCCATTCAAGCATTGTATTTTTATTATTCAATTATTTATAAATTAACAGTCAACTCTCAGTCATCTTTATGCTGAACTCGCACATTTTTCTTTTTTGGCTTCCCTTATTAAAAAAAAAAAAAAAAAATCAAAGCACCTAGCCCCCGACTTTCTGCTGCTCTTGTCTGGTTTCTAACTTTTTTTACTCATAAGTATCTCATGTGGAGAAAATTCTGAGAAAGTTTTGGCTTTCCAATGTTAAAAAGTTATATAGCAAGGAATAACTTCGTTCTTGCATTATGGCAGAACAACATAGCCCACAGAATCTATTTTAATGATGGTTTCTCTCCTATCACAGCACACAGACACTCAGGTTGAATTCACTGATCCTTATCATTTTTAGGAAGATATGGTAGGACACACTTTCACAATTAGCATTCTCAGATTATTCCTCTCCTAACATCTGGTTTGTATTTCGTAACACCACCACCCAAAATTTCTTTACACAGCTGGCCTTTTTTCAAACAAATCCACTGCATTAACTAGCATTTTTTTCAAACAAATTTTCATATCCATATTTCTAATCCATTTTTGGTAGTAGTTCCTAAATGTTTACGTATATCCTCATAAATTGCACAACTCTAAATCCTCTCTAATTCAATCCCAATGGCACTCTTCTGAAATAATAGTTAATACTATAAGTTAGCAATAGTTGGAAATGCTAAGTGGAACATAGGAAGGGCAAAGCTGTATCCCAACTTCAGGTATGGTAATTATTTCTTTTACTTGAGTGAACATATGTGATCATTAGTTTTAGATTATGATTTCTTACAACCAAATTCACTCTCATCTCTTAAAGCTACTTTGAAATTTCACATCATTAAGTTTAGGTCCCCTCTTCCAGTTCCAAATGCATACTTGAGCACAACAGAGCACCTATTAAAGAAACACTTGGCAACACAGAAGTCGCAGCAGATGGGCAAGGTGCAAAGAGGCAAAGGGGTTGAGTTTAGTAGGCCAAAACCAAAAAGCACACTTTTCAGATCCTCTGTTGTAATAAAAGGACAACACATATAAAATAGGTATTTCTTTGTTATCTGGAAATGTTTGAAATGACCTCAAAAGATTACCTCTGTTAGTTTGAGAGCTGTCATTTGTGTTATCTCCTTTCACTTATGGTATACCTGAGTCCTTTAATTTCAAAATCCTCTACAAATTTCCTTAGTGCATTTTAAGCCACTCTTATAAAATGTTTATAAAGACATAGAATAATACAGACCCAAATATAAGCCTCTAACACCCCAGTTATTTGTGACAAAGTCATTTATCCCTCTGATTTGCCTGTAAGCTACCCAGGTTTCCATCCACGTGGTAAGTCTTAACAGAACCGATGTGAATTATTTTTAAAGCAAAATTGAAACGGATAGGAAATATAATAGAAATGCAGGATTCAAAATTCAGACAACAAATTTTTGAAACTACTGGAAAGAATCTGTGTATTTTTTAATTGGGTCTTTTACATTTAAAAATTTAGAATTTCTAGGTAAGATGAACCACCATCCCTTCAGAAGTTTACTACTATGTTTGTGGGGCACTATGCTAGCGAGGTCCCTCATCTGCTGACTCAGTGAAGGTAGGGGATGGAGATCCATGCAGCAGCAGAGATGTAAGGATCATTCATAGGTTAAAAACTACAGCTGCACCTGGGAATGGTCAGGTAGGAATTAGGGCTCCTCCCAGCTAAAAGGTGGTGGGACTGAAATGCTTCTACACTAACAGGCACGAAGCGTAGGCAACAAACAGGAGCTGGAAGCCATTGTGCAACAGAAAAACTGTGGTGTAGTCATCGTCATGGAAACCTGGTGGGATGACTCACACAATTGGAGTGCTGCAATGGATGGCTAGAAAGTTCTCAGAAGGGATAGGCAAGGCAGGAGAGGTGGTGGGGTGGCCCTGTGTGTTAGGGAGTGTTATGAATGTCTAGAACACAATGATGGTGATGACAGGGTTGAGTGTTTGTGGGTAAGAATCGGGGGAAGGCCAACAAGGCAGATACCATGGTGGGAGTCTGTTACAGGTCACCCAACCAGGATGAAGATGCAGACGAAGTACTCTATAAACAGCTGTGAGAAGTTGCTAGCCCTTATCCTCGTGGGCAACTTACCAAATATCTGCTGGGAATACGATACAGCTGAGAGACAACAGTCTAGGAGGTTCCCGGACTGTGTTGAGGATAACTTGCTGACACAGCAGGTGAGGGAGCTGACTAGGGAAGGTGCCCTGCTGGACCTGTTGTTTGTAAACAGAGAAGGACTTGTGGGGGATGTGATGGATGGAGGCCACCTTGAGCATAGCAATCATGAAATGCTAGTTTTCAATTCTTGGAGAAGCAAAGAGAGGGGTCAGCAGAACTGCCACCTTGGACTTCTGGAGGGCAAACTTTGACCTTTTCAGGAGCCTGGTTGGCAGAGTCCCTTGGGAGGCAGTCCTGAAGGACAAAGGAGTCCAGTAAAGCTGAATGTTCTTTAAGAAGGAAGTCTTAAAGGCGCAGGAGCAGGCCATCCCCACGAGCAGAAAAATGAGCCATCGGGGAAAAAGACCAGCCTGGCTGGACAGAGAGCTGTGGTTGCAACTCAGGAAAAAAAGGACAATTTATGGCCTTTGGAAGAAAGGGCAGGCCACTCATGAGGACTACAAAGATGTCGTGAGGCCATGTATGGAAAAAAATTAGAAGGGCCAAAGCCCCACTAGAACTTAACCTGGCTTCTGATGTTAAGAACGATAAAAAAAAGTTTCTATAAATACATTAGTAATAAAAGGAGGACTAAGCACAATCTCCATCCTTTAGTAGACAGGGGTGGAAACATACTGACAAAGGATGAGGAAAAGGATAAGGTACTTAATGCCGCCTTTGCCTCAGTCTTGAACAGTAAGACCAGTTGTTTCCTGAGTACCCAGCCCCCTGAGCTAGTAGACAGGAGTAGGGAGCAGAATGAAGCCCCCATAATCCAAGGGGAAATGTTGAGGTACCTGCTACAGCACTTAGACATACACAAGTCTATGGGGCCAGATGGGATCCACTCGAGGGTACTGAGGGAGCTGGTGGAGGTGCTCACCAAGCCATTTTCCATCATTTATCAGCAGTCCTGGCTAAACTGGGAGGTCCCAGTTGACTGGAGGTTAGCAAACGTGATGCCCATCCACAAGAAGGACCGGAAGGAGGATCCGGGGAACTACAGGCCAGTCAGTCTGACCTTGGTGCCAGGGAAGGTTATGGAACAGATCATTCAAAGGAGCCTTAGGGGAGACCTCATCACTCTCTACAACTACCCAAAAGGAGGTTGAAGAGAGGTGGGGGTCAGTCTCATCGCCTACGTAGCAAATGACAGGACAAAAGGAAACAGCCTCAAGTTGTGCCAGGGGAGGTTTAGACTGGATATCAGGAAAAATTTCTTCACTGAAAGGGTTATCAAGCATTGGAACAGACTACACAGGGAAGTGGTGCAATTGCCATCCCTGGAGGTTATTTAAAAGACCGGCAGACCTGGTGCTTAGGGACATGGTTTAGTAGTGGCTTTGGCAATGTTAGGTTGATGGTTAGACTCGATGATCTTAAAGGTCCCTTCCAACATAGACAATTCTATGATTCTATGATACTAGCACAGTGTATGATCTACCTACTAAATGAATGCATGTCAAAACACAAATGCACACACATTACTCTCTGTGTACTGTGACTTCTACTGAGTGGGAAACTAAAACATTAAAGCCTGAGCTGTAATTTAAACTATGAACTTAAGATTCAACACCATTATGAATTCATATTTTTCTTATTACATTCCATTCTCTTCATCATCTTGTTTTACTTTACAATGTTTCTAAACAAAAAAATGGGATTAAATTCATGAATGTTCTTCCTTGTTTTCCAGCTGCTCAAACTGGGCTGTTATTCTTAGAAAATTATTTTAGTGACAAAGTTTGCATCCTGGTTTTGCATAGGGTTTTTCTGGGGGGGTGGATGGGCGGGTTTTGGGGGTTTTTTTGAATCCTTCTTTATGGTGTCTAATGAAGTTCTTCCCTTTCTCTGTTGCTAACAGGCTCTTTCACTTCACTCTCTTTGGCAACCATTAAATCATTCTGGTTTTCACTTCCCTTGGGTTTCTTCTGAAAGATTTATCTGTCCATGTATTCTTTTATTTCCCTTTTACAGAAGTAATGTTGTTTGTTATTAAAAGCGTTTGTTAACTTCATGAGAAAATGCCACTTGGGTACGAAATCATGTCTCATGATCCTGGTATTTCCAGTCACTTACCCACAACTTTCTCTCATATTTAAGCAGCCCCATGACAATCTTGTATTCTTTTCTGCAGCATATCAAATCTGGACATCCCTGACAGGCAGTTCAAATAGCCTAAGGCAGATTAACTGTGATTCAGCAATAGGAATTTTGACTTTGCATCAAGCATTTTAATGTGATCTTCGTCCAAATAATTTCTTTTGCATTCTTTGAAAAATCTCACAGCTTTTTAGGGATGGGGATAAACCATAAAAAACAATTCTAAACTTCCAGATTAAGGCATATGTACAATAATCCCACACTTGGATATCAGAGAAATGTTCTAGTAGAACAGTAATCCTTTAAAGTCCATTGTTGCTGTTAACTTCAGATGGAAAGTCCTTGAATGTCCAGTGGTATCGCAGACAGTATGCTTAATGTGGAAACTGACTAACCAGACTTGTGTGGCAGCCATAGCTACATTAACATTTCCTGTCTGAAGTAGCTGTGGGTAAACATTTAGGATTTATTTACATGTATTACCCACCGTCGAAATTTTTTGCCATCCAAAGGACACAATAGTTTCCCACAAATGAAAGATTTTCTCTCTGCGTGATAGGGAAAAAAAAACCCAAAACACAGTCATCTTTCCCTTTTCTGCTATTTCTCCAATAACTTGAAAAATATCAAGCGAATCTTGTTGCAGATGGACTTTGAAAACCATGCATTATCTTGTCAGAAAACAGAAAGCCTTTTTACCAATGCTTTGACAGTTTAGATCTTGTTTAAAGACCTTCCCATTTTGGGGGGGGGGGTATCTGTAGATAATTCTTCTTCAGGCCTAGTCATTCATGGCTTACACACCAAGAGAACATGGTCAAATAGCAACCAAAGCAAAATTTGTGAAGCAAATCTTGACTAAGAACTTGCAGGATCTTGAAAACGCATTCGTTCGTTCAAAAAAAAGTTTATCATTAGTGACACCAGAACTACTTTTCAAACTATTTTCACAGCCAGGAAGAATGTCACTGTTTCCTACATGCAAGCAGAGTTGCATCTATGATGGCTTAAGCATATCATCAAATACCTTAAGAAAAAAAAAAAATAAAAGAACAACAGTTGAACATGATGCCCTGCTTCAGGGTTCAGTAAGATCTTCACAGGACACCACACCCAGAAAAAGACTACAGTCCCATATTAAACACATGTGAGCTTCACTCTTAAGGACAGCACATAGAATAAGGATGTAACATCCAAGTGCAAAACTGCTGAATTTGTGCTAGTGTTAACTGGACATTTACATTTAATTAAGCTTTCATGAGGAGTCTATATTTCTGCAAGAAGCCTATGTAATTCACAACTGTCTGTAGCAGATAATTAATGGCAAAATATATCAGATTACCAAAAAAAAAAGTATAGAAAACATGATGTACTTGAATTTCCACAGCCACCAACATTACCAACAGGAAAAAAAAAAAAAAAAGGAAAACAATTTACTTATTTGCTTTAATGCATAGAAAACTGAGTTTCCTGGAAGGATTCAACAAAAACGTAAGCTATGTTATGATACAAGATGCAAATATATACTATTTTAAAAAGCAGTTCCAGAATTCTAGTGAGAAAATTTCTGAGCTCTTTTGCTGTACCTCTTCACATTAACAAGCTTGGAAGAAGTCTGTTGATGCCAAGCAGCATGGCTTTGGGACACACAAAAAGGTAAAGTCTGCAGTGAGCTTTTAGACATATGTGTTGCTTTGTGGGCTGTTGGGGTTTTATTTAAATACCTTTTTTAAAAACAAATCTGAATACTTGAAATGGTTTGTGTATCACAGTAATGTAACATTTAATCAAAACACTGTAACCAAGCCCAGAGGATGAAATAGCCAAGCAGACCATCTGAGAGACAGACAGACTTAAAACGCTCCCCCTAAGGGTTTGAAGCTGT
Organism: Pluvialis apricaria; assembly: GCA_017639485.1. Classification (NCBI taxonomy): domain Eukaryota; kingdom Metazoa; phylum Chordata; class Aves; order Charadriiformes; family Charadriidae; genus Pluvialis; species Pluvialis apricaria. The sequence continues at coordinate 176,460,471 of CM030007.1, forward strand.
CTGCTACACTACAAGTAAAACAAAATAACTGTATTAAAACATGAATTTATTAACCAGTGAAGCAGTATCTTGGTTGCTAACCACCAAGTGCCACAGAATGCAAGGTCACATATCAAATAAGATTTTATAAAATTTCACTTTTCATTAGTCTGCCAAAACTTATAAGAAAACATACAAACACTGCCTATAATAAGGATAGAGGACAGGTGCTGCATCCTCTGGCTGATAAGAACCGCTCTGCTGATTAATATAGGAATGGTTAGCCTGCATAGATTCCCAAATTTTGGCTTCCATATCATTCAGCCTTTCAATGAATCTTTCATTACTCATTTGTCCCTTTCTTCCTTACACTTTAGGCAGCTAGTCCAAAGAGTTGGACTTAAGCAGGCACTGAAATTCTTTCATTGGAACACGGGGAGGGGGGGGGGGGGGAAGAAGCTTTAATTAGGATTGGTTTACGCTTGAATCTAAAAATACTGAGCATTAAGGACTATGTCAAAGAGCATTGTTTTCATTAATAAACCTACTAAATCGCTGCTGTTTCAGAATAAGGTTATCACTTCAGACAATTTATTTCTAGCAGGAAACCAGGCTATAACTGAAAGAGAAATCTATGCCATGTAGTTATTACACAAATACCTCACTTCCTTACTGAATGTAGATTTGCAGCCACAAATATGAACAAGGCAGATATTAGCGAAGAAGCTACACTGGCACCCATATCTTCATTATTTCACCTGACGATGGCAGGGGTTATTATCAGATTATCAGAGCACAGAGGAGCCATCTGGGTACCGCAGAGCCTTGGAGACCAACCTGAGAGCACAAGGACATATCAACCTTTTTGCTACTGTGCACAGATTGCTGACAACACACCATATCATGAGGAGGGCAGTGCCAAGGTAGAAATGGTTATTTGCAAGGGTCTAGAGCTATTATAGTACCATATATATCATGGTCTACAATGGAGCAAAAACAATTTCCTAGACTAAAAATTGATGGATTTAAGAGAGGTGTGTTTTTTAAAGTTGCATTTAGAAACTACACATCTTCAAAATACACCAACACGGAGCTACTAAAACAATAAATATGAACATAGATGAAATGCACATTTTTAGGGTTTGTTTTTTTTTTAATTTGGATTATGTAAAATACCTAAAGTGTAACTGCAGGTAAAAAGTGGGACAGTTTAGAGATCAAGTAATCTGTCACAACTGCAGCCAGCTCAGTTTTGTTTTATATTACCCTAAAATCAAGTAAGAAGCACAATTTTCATTATGTAAGAATGTTTTTTCCCCCTTTTCAAACTTCAGGATTATCCTGAAAAAGATTTACTCTATAGATTTGCAAAAGAGAAAGCAAAAAAAAAAGTTTTCAAACTTAATGTTACCTCTCAATGATTAACACTTCCTTCTGATTTTGGAAGGCCTAAGATGATGACAGTGCAAAGTTATTTTGACTACAGTGCATCCTGACAAAAAGAGGGCTCATGAATACTCAGGTCAAATCATGACCAGTGCATATGTATCTGCCTGGCCAGCTTCAAACTTGGTGCATTAATACCAATTTAGTATCAGGCAGCCAAGGAACCCATCTACTTACCTTGCCTTTGGACCCATTTTTGCAGTCTGTACCAAGGTCCCTTGAGTTAGCTAGCTTGGATGCTTCCACATTTTACCACTAAGATAAGAGTTTCTTACCACTAAGATCTTTTACAGAAGTTGATTGAAATAATCAATTGATTACTTCTTCCAAGGAAAGACATCACTACCAGAACAAAGACGCATGGACAGAAAGTGGGGTGGGATTTTTTCTTGGTTCTGAGGATGGGTTTTTGATATTTTTGTTTGTTTGGGATTTTTTTGTTTGTTTGTGTTGTTTGTTTGTGTTTTGTTGTTTAGCTTGTTTGGGGGGCTTTTTGTTCTTTTTGGTTTTTTCTTTTCACGTACATATATATCTATGTATGTGAATCACAGAATCACAGAATGGTCAGGGTTGGAAGGGACTTCTGGAGATCATCCAGTCCAACCCCCCTGCCACAGCAGGGACACCTACAGCACATTGCACAGGACAGCGTCCAGGCGAGTTTTGAATGTCTCCAGTGTGGGAGACTTCACAACCTCTCTGGGCAGCCTGTTCCAGTGCTCCGCCACCCTCAGAGTAAAGAAGTTCCTCCTCATGTTAAGATGGAACTTCCTGTGCTCCAGTTTGTGCCCGTTACCTCTTGTCCTATCACTGGGCACCACTGAAAAAAGACTGTTCTCATCTACCTGGCACCCTCCCCTTAAGTATTTATAAGCATTGATAACATCCCCCCTCAGTCTTCTTTCCTCTAGACTAAAAAGACCTAAGTCCCTGAGCCTTTCCTTGTAAGAAAGATGCTCCAAACCCCTAATCATCTTTGTAGCCCTTTGCTGGACCCTCTCCAGCAGTTCCCTGTCCTTCTTGAACCAGGGAACCCAGAACTGGACACAATACTCCAGATGGCCCCAGGATGCCATTGGCCTTCTTGGCCACCAGGGCACATTGCTGGCTCATGGTCATCCTGTTGTCCACCAGGACTCCCAGGTCCCTTTCCACACAGCTGCCCTCCAGAAGGTCAGCCCCTAACCTGTACTGGTGCATGGGGTTACTCGTCCCCAGATGTTACTCCTCTGGCTGTGCCTCAACCCCCTGAGTGGATGAAATAGCTTAATTTTAGGGGAAAAGCTGATATTGTGATTTGTTCTGAACAGGTCTTTTGGTTTTGTTTTGGTTTGGTTTTGTACACTTGCCCATGTCGAATTTCATTAGGTACCTCTCCGTCCAACTCTCCAGCCTGTCCAGGTCACGCTGTATGGCAGCACAGCCTTCTGGCGTGTCAGCCACCCCTCCCAGTTTTGTATCATCAGCAAACTTGCTGATGGAACACTCTATCCCTTCATCCAGGTCATTGATGAATACATTGAACAGGACTGGACCCAGTACTGACCCCTGAGGTCCACCACTTTTTACTGACCTCCAACTAGACTCTGCACCACTAACCACAACCCTCTGAGCTCTATCTGTCAGCCACTGTTCAATCCACCCCACTGTCCATTCATCCAACCCACACTTCCTAAGCTTGCCTGTGAGGATGATGTGGGAGACAGTGTCAAAAGCCTTGCTGAAGTCAAGGTAGACAATATCCACTGCCCTCCCCTTATCCGCCCATCCAGTCACGCCATGGTAGAAGGCTATCAGATTAGTCAGACATGACTTCCCTTTGGTGAATCCATGTTGACTACTTCTGATAACCTTCTTTTCCTCCAGATGCTTGGAGATGACGCCCAGAACAAGCTGTTCCGTCATCTTTCCAGGGATGGAGGTGAGGCTGACCGGCCTGTAGTTTCCCTGGTCATCCTTCTTGCCCTTTTTGAAGACTCAGTAAGAGATCACAGAAGGTGCAAAGCATGCAAGGTAAAAATATACATCATGTAGGTAACTTCCCCCTGAATAAGATACGAAAGGGAGCTCTATAACACTAGCTGAGAAGAATTTAGAACTGGGATAAAGATACATAGTTTGATACTTTTTGTCCTGGAAGAAATTATACTTGGGATTTTCTTTGTATATAAACAGGATTGCATAATCATGAAACCAGGTATTTTTTAACCCATATTCTCAACTAGAATTACCCACAAAAAGTCAAGTTCTTGGTTAACAACTCAGGTCAGAAGAGGTAAAAATATACAATGGTTTAAGCAAAAAAAAATAAAATAAAATAAATCACTCTGCAAACTTGCTAATGATGACTTCCACAGATTTCAAATTACAAGGAGCCAAAAATATTATATATAAAGTAGTCCAAAGGAGCAAGAACGAAAGTTAAAAATATTGGCGTTGCCTCTATTTTAAAACTCACGAGAGCTATTTTGTTGCAGTGTTTTGCCACTTCTAATAACGTCTTTTAAGAAGAAAAGTCTCCAAGTAAGAGATAGAACTACAATAAATGTATATTTTAAAAATAAACTGTAATCTCACAATCCCTACTAAATAAACACTGCTGTTGATGCAAGCTTCATTGTGCTCTACAGCAGTACAAGCTGCCCAGGATACTTTTAAAACATGCAGACTAAAACATGCAAAAAATTTATCCATAACCCCCAAAGTCCTGTTTTCTGGGAGAGAAAGAATTTACAGAGACTCGATACAATTCTACCCTCTCTTTCCCTTGCTCCCTCATTGCCTTTATTAACTCAATATGCCCCTACACTCACTTTAAAGACTTCGTTGCTATGGGAATTTATTTCCATATTTTATTGTCAAGGAGAAAAACAAGATTTTGGTGATTAAATGTCACAGAAGCTCTGACTTTTGCACAACCCAATCAAATCTACAGCCTCAGAATTAAGCCATGTATGTGTCTGAAAGCCTTACCATTCTGATCATAAAAAGGTACATATGTTCTAGCTGGCATTTAAGAGCACAAAGTACACAAATTCTCCCCCCCTTCCCCCAAAAGCTTCTGAATAATTTTAACATCATTTCCTCATGTGCATTTTCAATTAGTTTCCTAGAAACTTAGGAACTAAAAATATTTTATTTCCCCCCTTCTCCCAATGTGGACTATCTGCAGCATCAAGGGATTTTTTTTCTCTTTTCTGAGACGTTCAAGGTTAGTGAGGCTAGAAATTTACCTCCGAACAACTGACCCATAAAGTCAGCTACAGGATTGCAAGCCTGTGTTCCTTCCCTCCCCATACCTAATCTACATTGCAGCTGGAAAAATACAGGCATATGTACCAAATATTGTTCAGTTCCTCCAGTAAATATGCCAGAAAATGTTTGCTGCCTTCTATCACAACTGGCTGTTTCCACTGTAAATCTGGTACACTTATATATTCCCTCTTTTTAATATTGTAACTGTCTACATAGGTTAATGTTTAGAATCACTCAGCTTGGAAAAAGCGTGCACATAATCATTAAATCATTACAGCTTAAATAAAAATGAGCATAAGCCAGGAAATTCAAAATTAAACCTAATACCAAGAGAAAAGTCTCCCTTGTGGCTCAGGGTTTGCCTATGTTCCTGCTTCTTCAAAACATGTTCTCCCAGGTCTGGAATCAGAGCTTATGCTCGTGTACCAGGAATGGCTCTCTCTTGGGTAGGACTCTAGGAAGACAAGTGTCTTTGAGAATACAGTTCTATCGAACAGACTCAGGCAATGCTTTCTGAGCACTACAGTTCTGAAACTTTGGTGACTAAAGTTAAGATGCTCAAAAAGTCAGGAGCCTGATCTTCACATACTCTCAGCAACGTTATCTTTCCCGAAGGTGCTGTAACGCATTGCTGCGAGTCAGAACTGAGAGCACCAGGAGCTGCACCTGCTCCTTAATCTATTTGATTCTGACTGGGGACATACTTACAGGTTTTTCTCTTCTGACACGATTGGAGCATGCCCTGACTGCTGGGAGCAGTCTAGCTTGCTGTTTAGCTGTGACTGACCAAGTGCTATGGGTTCATTCAGAAAAGCTCACCAGGAACTACAAGCACTCAGCACTTCATCAAATCAGGACATTTAGGTGCCTAAACATGACATTAGGAGGCTAATGTAAAGTACTCATGATTGAACATTTATATGCAAGGCACAGGTATAAACTTTCTGTCTGGTGTTTAACAAACACAAGGGATACATACTTGATGAATACGATTATGAATGCGTGCATTTTAACCAAGACACCAAAATACGTTTAAGCAGAAAGTCATAACTCCTGAAGCAAATCTACATGAAAGGAATTACACCAGGAGATGTTTAACTCACTAAGACACCACTTGGCTTTAGCTTGTATGTTGTTTTTCCCATTTTGTGGCCAGTACCCAGATAACTGACTCATGGGAGAAACAGAGCTAGAGGGAAAGGGACATGACTTTCCAGTTCATGAACAAACAGAAAACTGAAGATGGGCCAAAGCTGCGTATAATTCTTATCCCTCAAAGTTCACATGTACCAAAGTCCCCTTATCTCAGCATAAAATACTTAATACATTGACCATCCCTACAAAAAAAAAAATGTAACTTCTTTAATACTGACATTTTTAACAAGAAAATTGCCATCTGTTACAAAAATCCTGTTTTACAAAGTTTCTTCAATTAGAGAGCTAAAGTAATCACTAATATGAAGAAAAAACACCTACAAATATTCATGTTCTGAAACACAGTTGTTACACACTATGGTAAGTTTGGTGCTTTCACGTGATTCATTAAATATTTTGAAAACATTAAAAGCTAGGAGAGTTACATTGTCAGATCGATATTATTTGCCCAGGTTTTGTAAACTGCAAAGTAGCAAGAGCACCAATACCCTGTAATTACACAGCACCATGAAAAAGTCACACCATTCTTGATACTAGTAATCGGCATGTAACCTCAGCATGAAAAATAAGTGCTAACACCAACTGTGCAAATCCCCTGGAAGCTTTTTCACCCTGTGCCTCAAAAGAGATCCCTTTTAAGCCAGGGGGAAGAATGGAAGAACTCCGCATACTTTGCACGCTACCATGCAGTATAAATCTTACGCAAGAGTGAAGACAGTGACAACCTTTCTCTAGCAAACTAACCTCTCTGTTAAACTGAAGGTTCTTCATGCCGTCACAGTCTCTGCAAATATGAAAAAGGCTTCTTTTTTTTTATTCACTTACTTGTTTATTAAAGAAGCCTTTGCTTTTTCCATCTTTCCAGCAAGGAATTCTCAAATATGGTATCCAAAATATTATTGTAGACTTCAAGTGGGTAGACAAAAGTAACACAGATTTTAGTAGCAATTCCAATAAAGACATTACGGATTTAATATTAAAATATAATCCATTTTAAGCCAGTGACTTCAGCAAGATATCTTACGATTCCTCATTTAAAAAAAGAAAAATACATCATTTGCTAAATTTGACTTAGAAGGCTGTATTTCTGTCATATGTGATCTGTTTCAGTGGTTTAAATCACCCCATGAAAATATTTTCAGGAAACAACAGCTATTTATACATATTGATGTCCAATTCAGTACCACTCCACTGACATCACAGGGACCTGCAGGAGATCAATATCTCCGAGAAGAGAGATAGTGGAGGACGATCTTGCTTTTCTTATTTCAGGATCAAAAAGAAAAGCAGCAAGGAGCTGTGGGAACTACAGGAAACAGCAGTATTAGCTACTTGAAATTGTCAGGAAAGAAGTAAATTGCAAAAAGCTTCTTTTGTCTAGGAAATATCTGCTGGGGGGAGGGGGAGCGATGGTGAAGACTATACAGGCCTCATGCTGCTGCCATCCAGCAGGGTGAAGAGAAAAGCACCAGGCTGGCTCGTCTGTAAATATGAGCAATGTATGTGCAGGCACATTTGTCTCAGCATTTCCACAATTTTGTACAGGCTTAAAGCTGCCAGAAAAATTAACCCTCAGCTGACCACCGCAGAATGAGAGATCACAGCTATGGAACAAACTGGGCCCCAGCTGGCAATGGAGCTCCCAATCTTTTCCTCAGCTCTTGAAACGTGAAAGGTTTCATTGTGCACAAATGCAGCACAAATGCAACATTTAACAGCTTAGCGCACTTGAATATGCAGCTCTTATTAGACAAAATGAACCTGCGGGAGGTCAGGTCATGTTTTGAAGCTTAAGTTATTTATTATTTTTAACTGGGACAAACTTAGTCTCAAGGAAAAGTATGTTTACTAAATATCTGACTCCAAGGATGAAGCCTTGTCCCTGCGAGGGAGCGGTTGCTGCCCTAACAGTCTAAACACGGCATTTCAAAGCCACCGGACTAAGGCTAGACCATACCCACGCAAGTGTTCAAGAGAAATAACTTACAAAATAATAGCTTACCAATCAGATCTGCCAAAATATCCAGGCCTGTGGGTAAGTTCAAGCATAATAAAATTCTTTAGATTGTAGAAAGTAAGCAGAAAATAAGCCATCAAGCTAGATTTTAAATAGCGATAGAACACTGCTGCAAAATGGCATAACTTGTAGATGGAGAAGAGGTAAAAAACCAGCAAGACCGATAACAACACTGCTAAGGCTTTAGAGGTCCTCAGAAAAGAAGGATAAAACTGCAAATTTAAATCAAGAACAGCATTTTATTTTTAAATTGCTCTTCAAAGCATGATAGTTCTAAAAGTAGCAACTTCAAAGAGTAAAGAATACATAAAGTGGCTTATTTCAAGTTTAGAGTGTTCTCAAAAATCAGTAGCTTTATCTAATACCCAGCAAGTCCTACTTTGAGCAGGAATCATACGTATCACCCACAACTAAGGCGGTTCCAAGACCATAAAAGAAAGTGTGTTTTATGAAACTTGGTTTGGTGGTTGACCATGTCATCCATGGAGGCCCCAGGTTTACATCATTACCTTAAATAAAATATAGGCCTCCAAGAAAATTGCTTTTTACAAAACCAATACTGTTATAATAGCACAGAAGGTTAGATAATGCATTCTGCAATCCAATTTGTGGTTCACATTAAGTTATAGATACCAATAACTAATTCCACATGTGAGACAGGCCTCCTGGGGGGGGGGTGGGTTTTTAATCAAATAAGTGATGGGAAAAGAGAGTTTTCCTTGTTTGAGTATCACAAACCCCCTGTACTAACACTATGTTGATCTGGTAAAACGTTACCATGCTGTAGCAGTGAAACATTAGCGGAACATGCATCTGGTTTAGTTATTTCTGTAAGGCAGTTTGTACACATAAACCACAGAGCAATAAATATTTTATCATAACCATTATATTAAAAATGAGGTTTAAATGCATTTGCCCTATCTTTTTAACTGCTAATGTTGTCCAGCTCCATTCCCACTTAAAAAAGAAAAAAGGAAAAAAAAAAATTAGAAAAAAGAAAAAAGAAAAAAAGAAAGGGAAAAATGGCAGCACAGTAGGGTTTATATTAGCTTTGTACTACTAATTGGACAGAAGACTGTGTACTGCAATGTTGATTAATAGTTCTGCTCTCAAGCTGGAGATTGCAAGTACAAAAGAATTAGGCCTCTGAATTTGCATATTTTCTATAATTACGAACTTGATCACAGCTCTCTCCAGTAGTCAGGTTCCCCTCTTCCCTCCCTACATTTTTGGTGGTTTAATGTGTGCAAGCCTACCTGCTGACAGATACCATCATCTGATACATATGATACATGACAACTCAATCAATCTGCATACCTGCTACACAACTTACACTGGAAATGACTCAAGGTCTAAAATGCTGAAAAATCAAACAAAAGCCTAACTTTCTTCCATAATGAATGCTTGGCTCCAGCAGAGTACAATTTTTTTTTTTTTTTTAATTGTTCTCATTTGAGACAACTCATCTATGACCACAACAAATACACTTCCATCAAAATCTGCTGACTAAAAGACAGAGAATACATTCTTGTCAGCATGCGCTTCAAAAGCCAGTCAGACAGAATAAAATAGAGCTAACCAAATGAAACAGTGTCCAGCCTGACAACTTTGCCAGCCAGAGTGAGAACATCACAGACAGACGGGAATAGAAGACTTGGCAAAAGGAAAAAAATCAGCAGCCAAGTTCTACTGAACAACCAATACGCAGATGACAGGGGAAAGAGATGGATAGTTTAATAAGTAGCTAAGATATACATTTTTAAAGTGCATTAAGAATAGCTTCTAAATAAGGGGTAATATTCATCTGCTCTGCTGGTGGTCCTGCTCTGCAGCTGCCTTGTTCAGAAGCCTTGCCAGTCTACTCAGATCACACTGAGATGCTGTCATGTACTTGATGTGACAAATCAGGACTCACGTGATAATAGGTGTGAGCCCAATAAACAGCTACTGGTCTTGTGTAGTAGCCACCATTTCGTATTTATTGGACACTCGGCCCAAAGATAAGGACAAAATGGAAAAAAACAGGCTTGTCACCCCAATGCCATCTCCTACCATCTGCTGGAGCATTTTTAAAGCTGCTTTTATCAGCTCATCCTTCACTGACCATCCTGAGGAAGATCAGTGGTTTTACTATTCTTTAAACATAATTAATCATGTCTCGGTTTCCCGAGTGGTATATTCTGAAAAGGCTTATAGAAGCCGAAAGCCATAGTCTGGCAGCAAGGCAGCTCAGGTCCTTTAACCACTCACGCCCCAAAATCCCTCACTTCCCGCTCCTTGTTTCTGCCCCCTCACCTCAGCTTTCCTCTCAGTGTTTGGCAGTATAGCTGTCTGTAGGGCAGTGATGAGGACTTGATATAACTGAATTGATTCAGGTTTAAAAGAACTCCTAGAGATATATCTGGGATATTTGGGGGGACTTTTTTAAGGGTTATTTTTTACCTGCATTTCCTCTTAGTTACAGTTTGCAGCACAGCCTAGGAAACAGTTATGCCAGCTCAGCTGGACAGGGTTTAGTTTAAGTTTATGCAGATTGAAAAGGGCGGCTCCTTTCTACCATTCCATTACAAAGCTAGAGTGGCATGCTGCTTATTCTGCATTCAGTTTAATGCTGTTACTGCTTACATATTTCGTTCAGATCCAAGCTAACCATCTCTTATAATTATTTTCCTTTCTTCCTTGGTTCCATTCTACACTTCTCCCCTCCAATGCACTGCAAAAGACCATAATTTTTTCCTGGACTGCCTTTTTGATGTCTTTTTTTTTTTTTTTTCCCCTTTCTCCTCCTTGTTGCCCTCCGCGTTTAGACTGGGAGAACACAAAGCACAAATACCAGAACAGGTAAATCCACACAATTCTTTCTAATTGCCCAGACAGACATTCTAATAAAGAGCCCTCTGATAAGATGGAGTTTTGTTTGGTGGGAGAGGGTTTTGTTTTGGTTTAAACCATGCTCCAGTTTTTCAAATGCTCAAGCCAGTTGGATAACACAGGATGACTCATCTGTAGATGGCTATTTTGGCCTCATGCAATTTGCAATGCAGGAATGTCTTTTCAAGTAAAAGGTAGGCAACAAGATTTTAAAAAAAAAAAAAAAAAAAAATCTGTAATCCAAAAGTTGCTTTTGTTTGCTTAAGAAGATTTTACAGTTTGTTCTAGCAAGAAAGAATTTGTTATTTCTAGAAAAAAAGAATCAGTTCTTACTAGAGATACATTTTATTTAAGGCCAAAGCAGCAGCAAGAAAAAGCAACACCCAAATAATCCCAAACAGATGCAGAGTTGAAAGCTTTCTTCATTTTTGTTTTCATCTGTGTTTTAATTCTGAATAATGCAAAAATTAATCTGTTGGCTACATACTTTGGGGGTTTACTTTGATTATTTAAAATACAAAACTTAGGGAAAAAAAAAAGGCAAAAAAACCCACTTGTCTTTATCATTGTATGTATAAACACATAGAATCAAAGTAAAACCAAAGCTTTTAGTAAGAACACTTAGCTCTGTTCTTACTAATGATTTCAGAAGAGCCATGTTATCACTTTAAAATACCCATCTTACAGTGTAATCATCTTGAAATTATTTGAAAATAAATCTAAAAAGTAATTTCAAATCAATAGGACAGCATCTAACTTGCCTAAGTGGTCAGGACTTGTCAAACATTGGTCAGATATGCTACAATCAAAACCCAAATTTCTCAACCCCAAGTGCATTGGACATCCTCAAATTATCCATCGATATCAACTAAATAGCATCCTCTGAAAACAAGTTCCAGTCTTCAGATGGAGCAGGCCAGAGATAGTCTCACTAACCTGAACATTCTCTAAACAGTATTTGATGTGAAAGGGTAAAACTCAAACACCAAAGAAAATACAAACACGGTGAAAAAGTGCTTCAGAAAATACTGACTGGAAAGAAGGCAATGCACTAGAATAATTATTTTCAGTATCTTTTTTAGAAAAATCATAATGTTTTTATTGCCCTAAAATGTTTTTACTATACAGTGTAAAGTACTCCTGAAGACTGAAGCATTTGCTTTAATTTGCTTTTAAGGTGCTAGCATTCTTCCTTTTTGAGACACCTGTTTGTTTATTTTGAATTTACAGTGATTATCCTTAAAAAAGGCTTCTGTTTCACTCCTTTACTTCTCATGGAGTGCTTGGGAAAGGAAACTCCGATGCTAAAGGCAGAGGCTATGCAAAGATAGAGTACAAAAGAGTATACAGACAAGTATTCAAAGAGAAACACTTCTCATAGCAGGCTAGGTCAATGAAAGTATTCCTGGCATCCCAAGCCCTGCAGGATGACGTGTTCTTACAAAAACGTACATAATGTGTCAATGATTTTTGTAAAACTTAAGTAAAAAATATATTACTGAAGATATTTTATAATTGAAGCTCCCAGCTGAGCTCCTCATCACTGTAAATGACTGAAAAGAAGCTTCCCTAGTATTGAGAGAAAACTTGGTCAGCAGCACTCAGCCTGAACAGATGTACAAGGAAAATGTAGCCTACTAATTTAGTGAATTAGGAAATGCATTTCTGGCAAATTAAGTAAAATATTCATATTTTTGTTCACTGTGGTCCCTCACCATAAAATTTCCTCCAGCTATAATCCAATCTCCATAAAGGTGTGTAATCTATAAAGTACAGAATTATTATTTCTATCATTACAGATGGAAAAGCATTGAGGCATTGGCACTAGTTGGCTGTCCAAGACAAGTCTGGTGCAGGGTGAAAAAAACCACACAAGCCAGGTGTCCAAATGTAAACCTCTACACCTGGGAAGAGAGGCCTTGTGTTCAAAGAGTGAGGATGTGGAAGCTTGGATTTCACCTGTGTCACTTAAACACAGGTCTTTTCTGGACCAATTTTACCCTGGCCCTGATGCAGAAAAGGGGGAAAGGGGAAAAAAAAGCTTTTCCCCATGAAAACTTCATCAGAAATGACTGCAAAAGTTTTGGGTTTGAGCAATGAGTATTCTGTAATAAAAAAACTTCCCAGCTTCATGACTGTGTCTTGGTCATTGCAGGCTGCAATGAGGAGAGGCTGTGAGGAACACTAGGTTAGATTTGGTGTGAAGTCACGCACAAGATGTTCAGAATTTTGTATGTGCTGTATGAATGTTTTTACCACTGTTTAATGCTATAGGATAGGCTCTCTCTCTTACCTCCAGGGTCTGGGATTGATGAGGGCCAGCCTAAGCAGTAAAGACTGAAGCAAAGAAGGCATTCAGTAACCCTGCCTTCTCTGCATCCTCCGTCACCAGGGCACCTACCTCATTTAGCAGCGAGCCCACATTTTCCCTAGTCTTCCTTTGACTACTGATGCACTTGAAGAAGACCTTCCATTTTCCTTGTATACTACAGATACATATTCTATACAAGCAGAAGTCATCACTTCTTTATCAAAATCTACAATTTCTTTTGAATTCATTTGAGTGAGAAATCAAAATTTTAAAATCACGGTGCTTGAGATACATTGCAAAGCCTTATTTTGTTTTATTGCTTTTCTTGGTTAAGTCTCACTGAAAAATGTGACAACACATGTCCCTGTGAAACATTTTCCTTTTGTTAAGTCAGTATTTTTCTGAAAGAAAGCCATTTCACTGAAAATAAAGTTACATATACTCAAGCTTACTCACTTGTACAGCAATTGATATAAATGAGTTTTGATTTCAGCTGCGGTTTCTGGGTGCCACTAAAATACATGCAGTTTTGGGAGACAGAAGTTAAGGGGGTTTGGGTAGGCTTGTTTGTGTGTTTATCCTACTTGTTCTTGGGCAAGAAGTTAAAAAATGAGAAATACTTACTTTGTTAAGGCAATAATACATTTGAGTCATAGTTCCTATTAGGGGGAGAAAAAATACTTGCCAAAGGCACGCACCCAGGTCCTATGCATCTCTGTTAAACTAGAACAATAAGAGCTCTACCTTTGCCTCAGGGAAACTGAAGATTATATCAGCTGTTGAACTTGCACACCCGACCAAACTAAGCTGAGTTTGCAAGATACAAGAGGATAAGAGCATGAATGAATTCTTTGCAAAAGGCAGCCAGATACTCAGTGCTCAACAGCAAACAGAATGAGGAGGGAGCTGCTGGAAGCAAGGAAAGTAATTGAAAAAAATACATCCCCAGCGTCAAGTAATAGCAATGGATAATAACACATTGTTTAAACAAAATGTAAAAACCCCATACTAAACTGCTTTGAATGTTCTTTCAGCATTAGACATCTGTGCTTATTTTTGGGAGTTGACTAAACTACTAAGAATTATTATGTACTTGAAAACTCATTTAGCACCTGTTTAGCTGATCGGTGCCTTACGAATAGCTTATGGGAAAGGAAAGGAGACTCACCTTGTACAAAGCAGGAATGATCTGACGCATTTTCAGCCGATGAAATACAAAAATATCGTACACTGCTGAAATGGCCAGAACAGTCACTCCTTGCTCCTTCCACAGCATGCTGCATCCTGCACACAGCCCCGCTCCCAAGATCCAGCCCCAAGTACTCAGTGAGGAACCTCTGGTAGAGCAGTGCTTCACATAACACATCAGGGAAAGCAGAAAGAAGAGGCAGGCTCCAATGTCTGCCCTCCCTACGATCCCTGCTACAGCTTCCGTGTGGATCGGATGAGATGCAAACAGCAGGCCTGCTATCAAGGTCCAGTACCCGTCCCCAAACAGGATCCTGGAGAAGTTTGTGAAAAGGCCTGTGACTGCAGCATGTAACAGGACGTTTACAAGGTGGTAGCCCCACGGGTCCATCCCTCCGACAGCATGGTTAATGCGGAATGAAAGTGTGCAAAGAGGTCTATATGACTTGTGGCTCCCACTGTGAGTGAGCAGTGTCCCCCAAAAGTCATTGTAGAAGATATGGGTCCACGGCGTCTCAGGCAGAAGGTCCTGGTTTGTCTTGATAGCTCGACTACAAAAGACAAACAAAAACTTCGTTTCAGCAGATGGAAAAGGGTACAAATGAAAGGCTGTGAATATGCAATCACACTACCACAAGAAAGAATGGCATTGCTTTGGTGCTGCTTTAATTCAAGTTTCGAATTTTTACAGGAGGTGTTAGAAAGCTACATATCTATTGACTTCTCAATAAAGCAGAATTTCCATATAAATTGCTTTTAAAACATTAGAAACAGATGTTACGCTGCTTCCATTAAATTAAAACACCCTTCAGTGACATTCTTCTGAGTCTAACCCAGGAGTAATCGGTTAAGATTTGATGAGCTATAATTAAAACGTAAAAGAAATATGAAAAACTGACAAACTTTGTAGTTGAAACAACGGATCCTCCAGTAATTCAGAACTAAAACCCCAACTGGCCTTTTATATTGAAATTTTAATTTAGATGTTGGAATGAATCTCACTGACATGGATTAACAATAAATACAGAAGCTGGTAGGAGCATGCAAATCTCTGGTGCTATACAGGGCTCTCCCACAACTGTCTCATACATATTTTGACTGACAACTCTTTCTGCCAACACCTTGCTGGAGGCAGACAGCAGAATATTTTACAGAAGAAAATACACCTTCTTTTCTCATTTCTTATATTTACAAGTGAGGAAAAAAACATTTTTACGTTATATAAACTTATGAATTCAAGTCTCTGTCAGCTTGATTGGAAAAAAAAATGTTGCGGCTTTCAGCATTTATGTTTCCAACTACCCTGGCAAGGACTGGTGCCAGCCATTACCAGTGCCCATGTCTAATTCAGCATTGTAAAAATCTGTCCCCTATAATGTTTGTCCAAATCAAATCATTTGCATTTCAAATTTATGCTGTGGGAGAAGGTGTGAGACCTGCTTAGCGCAAAAAGATGACTAGAATTTAATTAGTTTCTTGCCTTCATAACCAAAGTTGTATTTTAGCAATTCTTTAAAGACGCACTGTTGTTACTACTGAGCTTAACTCATTTAGCATTTATTTTACCAGAGTAATTAAGAATTCAGCCAGCTCAAGACTCTTCTATTAAAAACATTAAACAAGAGAGATGATTTATATCTAATTCTTTATTCTCTCTTTCTGCCTTTCCAATAAATATCTTTCCATGATTAATAATTTTTCAATTCAAATGAAGAAGAAAGAAAATTGGTGTGAAACTCAGGCCTGTGTTTGAAATGCACTAGTCTAATTCATACTCCGAGACTCTCTTCACATTCTCACCCCCAATAAAACAAGTCCCTTGGAACCTGTATCCAAATCCCTTTTTTTTTTTTAATGGTATTAGTTTCAGGAATGTTGTCTTGTTCTGTAAAGAAAAATGCTCAAACACTGATACACTATGCCACAGAATCTCCATGCAAATACTCTAAATACCACGCAGCTCAGCACTTCCATTGTCCAGAGCACGTTGCTGTAATGCTTTCAGACATGCTTCCTCTCGGCATGTCCTTTTGTCTCCGAGCATATGGAGGTTATGGAGAGGTCAGCTTAAATCCTTTAAAGATCTGATGATGCTTTCTAGAATACTTGAAAATTTTCATTTTGACTTCTGCTTGTGCAGTGGATCAGGTTGCTTGTATTTGTTTTCCCAACCCCACACACATTTTTCTCATTTTAGTCCAGTCACAAAAGAACATTGGAAGAAAACAAGATCTTTGTTTTCACATTATTTATCTTGTCCTTCAGTGTATTCCTTTCCTGAAATCCAATTCCTCTGTTTGTGATTTCAGTTTGTAGTATCACTCTCAGAACCACTATCAGAAAACTAGGAATTAAGCAAGAACAAAGCAGGTGTTAGGCTAGAAAGAGTCCTTCCTCTGAGAAAAACCTAATATGTTAGACTACAGACTCCCAAATGCTAAGAACGGTTATCAGATGTCAGGATTTAGATTTGAAACCTTAAACTGCAAAAGTGTTTTTTCTTGGGGAAGTAAGAAAATAAGTGGCAGTAAGATGCCAGCGCAACTGCCCTCCCCTGAGGCAAGGCATTCTGCTACAAAGAGTGTTGATGGTGCACAGGTTGCTCCCAGGAAATGGTAGTTTTTATTATATTTTTTGCAAATGTGGCCATTTCCAATACTTTAAGCCATGCAACCACTTTAAAAAAACCCAAATAGCACTGCAGCTATCAGTAAACATGTATAAAACAACCCCACACTATGCTGCTACACTTGTTAAGAGTCCAGCCCTCTAAATTGATCATTGTCATGCAGCACATACTCATATTGGACTATTTCCCACCAAAAGTTAACTGCTTTTCTCCAAATCATAAAGAAACCTATTATACATTCTGAAAGCATTAATTCAGTCAAATTTTATTTACAGCCTTAGCAACAAACTTGGTGCAACCCTGATCCCTTCCTGTTTAGTCCTGTTAATATTAAAATTTAAAAAAAAAATAAATCAAACCAAAAAATAAATTATAAAAAAACAACAACAAAAAACCTCTACAAAAAATCAACAGGAAGCCTTGAAGGTACAGTATTGATCACTCCACATTTGGGTACTGAATTCAGCAAAAAATTCTGAGATACTCCTAGTTTCTCATCCACATAAAGGTAACAGATTCTAATACCTATCAGTCGTCATGAAAAACACACAAGTTGCCAGTTACAGCTTAGACGGTGGTCCAGTCAGGTCAAATGTTTAATTCTCTATGAGTCAAGATTTGAAATAAAGTTTAAAAGTCCTTTCCAAATGGTTATTTTTTGCTAAACATTTGAAAATAAAAGGAAAAAAAAAAAGTCTGGCTAATGCTTTGGGATATTAGAAAAGTCTAATACAAGAATGAAGCTAGATGTCCTACAGCAAAGAAGCAAGTCTTGCATAGGCTGCTTGTTAACATTCAACAACGACCCTGTTTCACATTATAAAATGTAATAAAAAACACACTTGGCCAACATTAGACTTGACTGCACAGGAGGATGCAGGAATACAAGCAGCTGAGATACCAGAGTCAGGCAGCTCTGTGTCATTTTGCCCTTAAAAGTGAACAAGGTCTCAGTAACCCCAAGGACAACACGCTGGACACCATTACGGCGGGTCAGACAGAAACAGCCCGTGGGCGCATAACCAGCCAGGGCTGTGCCCATCTGCATTCCCATCCTGGCTGTCTAACAGCACTGGCAAAAAAAACATTAAATGAAATGTTTACCTCGGTGAAGGGAAGAGAAATGCAAGCTTTGTATCTAATCAAATGAAAGAATAAAAATAAAAAGTACTAAATTGCCCATGTTAGGACCCTGACAAGGCACTAATAAGCCTCCACAGCCCTGAACCCTCTTCGACAGTTCCCCCCACCCACCCACCCACGGCCCAGGACCCCACATCAGCCGCCCGGGGCCGTCAGCCCCTGCCCCACCGACGCCGCAGCAGGGCCGGTCTCCAGCTCCCCACAGCCCTGCCCTGCCCGGCCATGGGCCCTGCCGAGCCGGGCCCACCCGCAGGCCCATGTCCCAGCCTGGCCTCAGTCCAATGGAGGTGCCCGATGCCCATGACTGAGCCTGCCCCAGTGCCCCCTGGCTGCCCTGCACCCGGCTGGGGCAAGGCCCTGGGTTTTTTTTTAATTACTAAATTTACAAGCTGTTAACCCTGCTGCAGTATTGATGCATAGTCGCCAATTTCAATGGCAAATTTGAAAGCAGTCCCTCTTCATGGCCTGGCAGGTAGCGCTGACATGTCCTTTGTAAAGCCTCCCGCACTGGCAGCCACCCAGGCTCTCCACAGATAGAAAATATTAATTGCTGGCTCCGGGAAAGACTCTGGGATAAAGGAAACTACAAAACGCCTTATTAGCCTTGTCTTCTCCTTCACTCACAGTTTACCTTCAGGTTACGTCCTGCAGATTAGTCCAGTCTTGCTAATGGGCATAACAAGAGAAACTCTCCAACTACACTCATCACTCACACACAGCCCTAAACTCTGCTCTCGGTAAAAGGCAGCGGGTCACCAGGGAAAGTCGTTTTTCAAAGTTCCAACACAATTGGCATTTTCACTTTCAAGCAGCCTCAGATAAGGTTTGCAGACTCAGTCAGGGAACTTGGATTTCTTCAATTTTTAATGCCTGCCCATTTCACGCATCCCGGGAGAGTGGGATATCTTATTCAGTGTACAACAAATGGATGGGCTTGAGAAGGGGGGAAAAAGGAATCAGAGTCAGCTAACAATTCTTCAAAAATGGAAGTCTGAAGAAAGACAAAAGCTGTAAAGGCAAAGTCATAATTGCTAATCCACTCCAAAGAATCCTTCTGCCTCCTGCAGTAAACCGCTTACTTGCCTAGATTGGTACACACCTTGAGCACAATTCAGTAAGATTTTTTCATCAAACTTAAAAATTCCAGAGATCCAGCAGTTCACACATGCACATATACATGTATACACACACACACAAAAAATCCCAGATGTTTTTAAAATTAACAGCTATATATGTCCTAAACTTCTGCGTTAGTGCTAAACTGATCCAGGTGTTAACACTGGGGTAAAAAAACAGATGCAACATTCTAAAGTGATTTAACGCGTTAAGCCTTATGTCCAGCTTCAGTATTGCTAATGGTCCCCATATGCTGAAAATGAACATCAGAATTTGAAGTAGAGAACATATTTTAAACAAAAAGGAGAATTCTCAAACGTGCACACAGGAAGCCATTGACCAGCCCTCTCTCACATAAAATAGATAGGCAGTGATGGACTGGCAAGTCTCGACCTGGAGGCTCTTCATTATTCTTCCTCAAGATCATTTTTGAATATTATTCATTTACTCCTTTTTCATAAATAGCAATGGGACAGCACCCTAGAGTACTTTTACAGTGGATCTTAACGAGTCATCCTAAGGATGCTTTACTCCTATAGACAACAAGCCTGAAAACAAAGCCAGAGCCTACTTTTTGGAGTACAAACAGCCTCACATCCCCAAAACACAGAGCAGCTGAGTCAATGCTCCAAACTACTTACAGGCTATCTGTTAGGCAGGTGCGTGGTCTGAAAGCAGGCAAGTAGAGCTTGTCATACTTTGGACAATTCTCATACTTGCCTTAGGCTACAATATACATGTAGTCTGTATTGATAGGAAAAAGAAAAATCAGAAAATACTATTTAGTATGTAGAGATGCCTTAACAAAGTGATAAGCATAAGTACATGAAAACACATTCATTTAAATGTTTAATTATAGACTCAAGGGAACTATTTGCCATTCTGGTAGATTTCTGGTGGCAATTGTATCTTATATGTTCTGTATTAAAGTTCATTCCTTCTCAACAGTTGTGAAAAGTGGGAGTTATCAACAAATCCAGCATGCAGTAAAGTTTTATCCATGCCACTTCTCACAAAAAGATCTCTATATTGTATATGAACTAGGGACACCTGCAGGAGACCAAATTCTGTGCATCCTCTGGGTTTCAAGTTGCAGCTTTCAGTTTTTCTTCAGAGCAAATTTTCTTAGGTGAATCACTAAGGAACAGCTAATAACTCAGCTGTTTTCAGATGGGAAATGCTGGGTAACAATTAGCTACATGATATATAAGATCCTGAGTTGCTGGCTAGGCTCTGAGAATAGGACTATACCTACGAAATGGATTGAAGGAAGCACCTAGGTTCAAATCATATTTTAAATTAAAGGAAAACCTAACATCACAAAAGGGAAATAAAAGTTCAAGTAACTAGTGCCTAGGTATCTTCTATTAATAGTATGGTCCTTTTCTAACTGTATAGAAATACTTGAATGCATCAAAACCAGAGCTCAAACACTGAAGACAATATATATTTTTAATATAATATTCCTATCCTGTGTAACTGGTAGTGAAAGCTATAAACTGTATACATAGTTAGTACAGGGCTTCAGAAGAATATATTAACAAATGATAACATTCTTTATAGATTTTGGACTATTACTGTCCTATAGCAGTAATTTCATAGTCAACTTCAGTTTAGTACCAGAACAAAAAGGAACTACAAGTAACAGGACTGTAAGTAGTGTTTTACTCATAAAACTTTCTTGGGTGAGACTATCCTGAATTAGATATAAGCAGAGTGGAAAGATGAATGAGTGAGACAACTATAACTATACCTTCACATAATTGCAACCGCTGCCAAAAATGAAGACACTGAGAAATAAACAAAAAAAACCCTCCAGAAAACAAACAAAATCACAGAGAAAGGTTATGGTCTTTTACCACAGTATAAAGACATACCGACTTTCTATGATTTTCTAAGCTGCACAATGTCTTTTAAAGGAATTGATCTTTCAAAATAAGCAACATAAATTTGCAGAATGCAATGGGAAAAAAAAGACATCTAAACAAGGTAACTTGTTCCTTGTTTCTTTCCATGAACATTCCCATCTGCTGTGGTGTGACTTATTCCACCAGTAGGCTATGATTGAGCAGCCCATCAGCTGCAGACTTCTTGATTTTACACCTTTGCGAATGAAGATGCACAGACTTATTTGGAAGAAGGAAGCTGTGGCAGTAGTTACATATAACACTAAATACTGCTGGGCACTGCCTTAACTACACTGAAGTATACCACATGTATTGATTTTCTTATTGACTAAGAGAGTTTTGAAAACTTTAAGTAACTAAAGGTTCAAAATATTTTGGTTACAAGAAGGCTGGGATGACCTGAAAAATCTTTTCCATCCGGAACATAAATATTTCAAAAGCTAACTATAAAGGCTTTGAACTGTATCTTTCTCCATAGTATACGCCTTTTGATTTCTAAGTGTGTCCTCATATGCTGAAAGAATCTGGCCTTAATATTAACCCTAAGCGCACCTCACTCCCCCTCAGTTTAAGCTTTAGCCTGACATAACAAACACTAAAAGATGGACTATGTGAAATTTGAACCCCTAATTAATACCAACTGCCTGGCATAGTACTACTTGATTGTTCATGCACAGGTAAAAAATGCATGCTGGAGGGAAGTGAGAGAAATAATTAATATTTTCTGATGCTGAACAATGGGATACCATCAGTTTCCTTTCAGGAGGGAGCAGATAAAAACAGAGAGAGAAGAAGGGCTCCTGTCTTTGTGTCTGCTCCCTGAGTTTCTTCACCACAGCATGTACATTAGGTCTGTGAAAACAGATTTATTGAAAAAAATACTTAAATTCCTAAACCAGAAAATGCTTTTTGCTGTTCTCACAGCTGTTTCATAAGCTAGCTTCTCTCCTGACTACATCATACAACACAAAATTGCTAATTCTGTTCCTCTAAGACTTCAAGATACTTAGTATTTACCTGATAACATATTCTTTCAAATACACATTCAAAGTTATTCTTTATAATATTCTTCAGTGCCAAACTACTGCCTGGCAATAACTCACAATTTGCTTATATTATATATATATATAGGTGTGTGTGCTTGTGTGTGTGTGTATATATATATATATATATATGTAATACCAGCTTCTGAAGCATGGTCAGAATTCATAGTTGGAACCTCTGCTGCCCTTTTCAAATCTATTTCAGATGATAAAAGTGGGCCCAGCAGGCCTTATTAGATTTACTCTTCTGCAGTAGAATATGGCATAATACTATTTCTCTTCCTCACTTTCCTTTGAAAAAGTAAAACAAACATATATCATTTTTGCCATTTCTCCATACAGCAACTCAGAACAGTACAAGGACAGATATTTTAAGGCTTGAGAATACAGCACTTAGAGGAGACACATTGAGTTTCTTAACCAGATTCATTGTATGGATATTAAACTACTTTTTTTGACAAGTCACCTTCTGAATATACATCAAGCCTTTCCAAAACACACACATTTTAAGCCATTATCTGAAAATAGGGCCACACCATGGAGGTACCACTACAGAATAGTTTATCAGTCATACATCAGTCCCATGACTATCCACTTCTCTGTTTTTCTCAGTACGTGGCAGACTACACTGAGGAAAAAAAAAAAAAAGGTCAGTAATTTAATTTTTGAAAAATTACCTTTTTTTTTTTCCAATCTATATTTTGACACAGCTGTTTCAGAAAGTTCAAGGAGATTGTACATAATTATGCCTAAACACACGCCTCTTGTGTACTCTAAATTTAAAGCTTGAAAGAATTTTTAGGCAGCACTCTGACTTTATTTTTAGTGAAGCATTGAAGAGAATACCCAGGAACACGTACACATACAAATATAGAGATAATGAGTAGAGGAGAAATTTCTGAACCACAACATAACATACAGACACTCCCCTTTTTATATTTGGGGGTGGCGACGGTGGTGGAGGATAAAGAAAAGCATGAAATTATTTTGTGCAAGTTCCTTTCTTCAGGCTTTTTATTTAAGCACCAAAAAAACCCCTACATTAACCAAGGTCTGGTCTAAATTTAAAGTTTTAATGGTTTAACTGAAAGGTGTTATTCAAAATCTATTTAGTGAAAACAGTTTGGTGTATGCATATACACAGAGGTCAATATAACCTTTACACTGGCTTTAGAACTCAGATTGAAAAAATGTCCTTACTGGGGGGGAGGGGGGAAGAACCCAAACAATCCCAGACCCAGATATCATTGGTCACGTTCATGTTTTTCGCTGTAAGAATCAAGCGATTCAGAGAGCAGTCAGACCCACCCTGGCTTTCATTATCCACAGAAATGCCAAGCAGAGACCCTATCACACTACAAACTATCGGGTCTGGAATTTGTGGCCACCCAAAATTCTCCTGTTTCTAAAGTCTCCTCTTCCCTCCCTTCAGCCCCACCATAAGATGTATAAATGCATAAAACTAATGTTCTGACACCAATTGTACACATCTTATCACTTCTCCTACTGAAAGAATATCATGCTAGCAGATTTGTGGGATTATTTTTTTTTTAAATAACATTGTACAAAATAATCATTTTCCATTTAGGTTAAGCACATTTTGGTATCTTGCAAATATTTATGCTGAGGCTTTAGAAGACTATTTTGTATGGCAAGAAACTAGAACTCTTGGGTATCTCTTTCTTGTAGTACTGCCCATTTTTAGTGTAACTGCCCTCAAAAGTTGTCCAATTATGTACATGAAACATTGTCCACAAATATATTAACTTAACACACTACAAAAGGTACCATTTTTAGACACCAACTTCCAAATAAAGGGTAAGTGAAAACACAATACTTAAAATTTTTCTTTCCTGAAATCAGTCTGGTCTAAGGAACCAAACAGATGCCACTGGTCTTCAAAATTACTACTGTCTTCCTAGTCTAGTTTACCAACTTCTCTGATATGCAGTCACAGGCGATTGTGGTCATAGCCCTGTTTATAGCCAGATACTAAATAATATCAGGGCAAGAGAATCCTTCCTGACGATTAAAAATATCTGTTTGATTCTGAGTCGGCTTCAAAGTCCAGCTATGCAATCATGAACCAAAGATGATGTACTGCCATTTCAGTAGAATAGGAAACACACAAAACAAAGTAAGCTTAACTTGATGGAAAAAGCAGCAATAAACTTTAACATATACTTAAGATAAAACCCAAGGCTTACATTTCTCTGTGATGATAGTTTACTCACCAGTGAATCAACCAAAATATTTAAAGTACCCTCTCAGAGAATTCCAAATTAAAAAATAATGCAGCACTTTTCCATCTCAGATTCCTATTAAACAAAATTCCTACAGAGTATATAGAGGGGCTAAAATCTGCCTAGAAAGCATTTGTGATGGACAGAGTTAGACTCTATCCTTAGGTCTTGCCATAGATATGTCAGACAAATTCCTGGAAAAACACACACACACACACACACACACATATATTTAGCACCAAAAAAAAAGGAACTTGCTACAGACTTATGTCAAAACCAATTTTTATGAAAATTAAATTCTACCAAAAAAGTAAAACAGTCCAGATAATTAAAAACAATATTTGGTCCCACACAGACGTGTAATGACTTCTAGTGAATAGAGTAAGTATTCAGCATAGTCCTGGATGAATGAACTATGCTCTTTCCAGCTCTCCAAATTCTCCACAGGAGCACTGTGGGGTGCCCTACATAAACGTACTTTAATAGAGCAGACTGGCACCCACCCATTTGGAAGGTGTTGATCCTACTGAAAAAGGTTCAAACGAGTTTTACTGATTTGTTTCATCTTTGTGCCTCAATAGCTTATCCAGATGCAAGGACCTACTAGAGCAAACCAACTTTTGTGGCATGCCATAACAATTGTGAAACATGAGAAATTGAAACCAAACCAATGTTTAAAATAAATTTTATTTTCTCTTAATTCCTTTGTTAAGAGCACCCAGGTAGTAGGCAACAGTTTGGGACTGACACTGAAAAGACTAATCACAGTTATTTTGTAAAAGAAAATATGGGCTTTATAGTTGCAAGTCCGCACCAAGCATGCTCTTGAGGATTTTACTGGATGCTGTCAAAGATTGAGCTAAAAAGCCAGGAAATAATAAATTAGTTGAATTATGTTATCAGAACACACAGGATCAAATTCTGATTTCTGCTACATTAGTGTTAATCCACATTAGTATCAGAATAATCTCCAATTTATGTCACTGAAACCGGTAGGGTTTTATAATCAACTGCAATTGGTGTAAGCTTTTATAGCCTTTCAGCAGACTTTTTAGGCTTCCAAGCATAAAAACAAAACAACCAGAAACCATTCCTTTCTATGTTTTAGAGCAGCTGTTGGGAGGCAGGCAGTAAGTAAAAAGGACCTCAGATGGCAATCCAGGTAAACTGAAGCCATTGCCAGAATCACGTACCTGATCAACCTTCCTGACAATACCATTACAGCTAAGTCAAATCACGCTGAACTACAAAAATTAGCTAGTGTTAAACTGAAACAGTGCCAGATTTTCAAGTCTCTCCAATTCTATGCTAGTCAACCACTTGCACTTTTCTCTACTAGTGATTTGTGTGCCATTTTATTTTTTTAAGCAACTTTAACTTTCCTAAGGAGTATCCTTCTGAAAAATGAATGTCTGAAGATCTACTGGAAGATCAAACCAATATTTAACTGCTAGACTTAACTTCCCTACTGTAACATTTAAGTCCAACGATCCTTGACAGCAGCACAATGGAGGACTGCATTTTTCCTGGTAGATGAGGAACCCGAGTGCCGCAAAAGGTTATGGTGTTTCATAACTCTGGCCCTTAGACAACCAGAGCATTAAGTTTTGCCTAAAGAGACCTATAGAGGAAAGCTGATCGAACACAAAGCTTTACGAAAACTACTGAAAGCTTCAAAAAAGTGAACAGTTTGCTTCTTTCAGTAGTCTACATCAAACAGCAATGGTTTGTGGGGAAACAATTCACGTGTAGTATTTTATTAAAACAGAAACTCCAAGTCTTCTCTCAAGATGCCAGCCCCGCTAATGGACAGTGATAATTTTGCATTCTCTATTCAAAGGAGGCCTGATTGAGACCACAGTAAGAAGAAAATTCAAATACGGGAGGAAAAAAATCATTGGTAGATTAAGAGAAACACATGCAACTCGGTGCAATGAAGGTGACCTAGAGGAACTAGAGAACAGACTGCCTGGAGAGGTCAGTCAGTACTTTAAGACTTCAAAAAGAGAAAAACAGTGGGTACTGTGTTGTTGCATTTGTTGACAAGGCAAATGTATTCTCTTCAAATATCTCAGCTTCTCACATAAGGACGAAGAAATACAAAATTTCACCATGGAGAGAAGAATCTTCAGCTTCACATGCCTGAGCTTGAACAAAGTCTGTTTTCTACTAGGGATCTACATGTGTTTTATATATATCATTTAAGAACGAGTATTGTAATGCCCTATTTTTTTTTTTTTTTTGCAAAGAACAATAGTCCATTTGAACCTTTACATAAACTACAGAACATACCTATTACCTACAAGTAATAATGTTACTTCTTCAGAGTTCAAGCTCCCTCTTTGCTGTCTCCCATGGCATTAAAAGCCACTGAAAGTTTAATAAAGAAAATTCTAGTTTGCCAGACCGTATAAAACAGCAAGATATATTTATTTCTGCATAATAAAACCAACCTAGAGTAGCATAAGGAATAAGCAGTTTCTGCTCTACAAGACTTCCTTCTTTTTCTAGGGCTCTACATTGATCTTGCTACAAAGTAATGGGGAATTCAAGATTTATTTCTCGCCACAGGAAATTAGTTGTTTGGAATAATACGATACTGCGTATGCATCATAAATTTCCCAGGTTCCTAACATGTTGTGGTACACAGAGAGACAGTGAGAAATGAATTATGACATATAGCTAATAAATAATACAGTTATTCAACCCACACATCCCATCCACTAAGACAATGTAGCACTGAAAGCGCATGAAGATTTCAGTGTAGACTGCCATGTTCTTTTAACGGAATCTGAAGAAATACTGAGATAGTAAGCTACTACTATCCAACTATTTTAGAAGAACGTACCCAGATGTTGTATGTAATCAGCCATGCACACCTCATTCAGATCAACTTCATCACTCCCTCTAGCTCCTTCTCAATTCTAGGCTTGTAGGACAAAAGCCTGCAGAAACCAGTGTGGGACAGAGGCAGCTCCTGGCTCATGAGAAGCACTGGGAGCCCACAGGAAACCCAAAAACTCACCATCTCGTTTTCAAACTCAGTGGGAATTTGAAGTCCCCACCCCCAGAAACTGGACTGAATCTAACTGGGAACTGCGGCAGTGCCCAGTATGAGGATCATTTCACATGAAGACATTCAGCTTGAATCCCCAACTTACAGCAAATGCTTAACCATCAACTACTGAGAAAGATAAAATAGTGTTTCTAGAGACACAAGCTGCTGTTATTTTAATATTACAGGCTAATGTTACAGGCCAATAAAACAGATGAAAGTTTTAAATTAAAGGTCACTTCTGTGGACTGATATTCTGCAATTTTATGTATAAATCAAGCCAGGTGACTTATTTCCAATAGCTATGAAAATAATAAAATTGGTTTCAATGACCTCAGAGATATATATGCTTATTTGTGGTTGTGGCCCCAGGCAACCCTGAAATCAGCCATTCCATTAAGTCAGAAGCATGGCACACAGCCAAGCTCCTGTAAGAGTTAAAGGTCTTGCACATACTTTCATTGTGTGTTTATTTGAATAGAATGGTGACTTTGGGTATTGGGCCACCCATCACTTATAGACCTCCCATAACATCTAAAGAAACTGTTCAGCCGAATCCTAGCATGCACCAGTCAAGCGTTGGGATACTAGCTCTTTAAATAAGATGTAAAAGCATCACGAATTGAAGCAACAGGGAAAAAACATCAAAACAAGAGTTTTATCTGGAGATATTTTAATGTGTACTTTCCTCTACAGATGAGTCATGCAACATTTTGGGTGCAGTTTAATTATGATAATAAGATAAAGAACCTAAATGCTTTTACAAAGCCAAAAGAAATACACACTAAAAACAAACAGTGCAATACAATGAAATAAAAAATAATGGTGACAATTATCAGAAAACAAAGAAAGTACTTCAGGTCACCATACTGTAACTTTTTTTTTTTTTTTTAAATAAATTAGTAAAAGAACCTCTTTTTCACTTTCTTCTCCAGGGTCACAAAAAGAAGCTGTAACAGCTAACTCATATAATCAGGAATACCACAATGATGTGGGGATGTTAGAAACAAATTTAGATTTGAGCATTCAAAAATAAATGGCATTTGCCAGTAGTCTTAAGGACACCCTGCTACTGAATAAACAAACAATCAGTTTCTCAATCTGGGCTCCAGAGCTGCAAAAGTAATCATGAATTACATTTTCTTTCAGAAGCTTCAAGCTTCTTTTTTTTTTTTTTTCATTGGGGGAGGTTTCCACACTACGAGAAAACATCAGTGCATCCTATTTCTACCTGCACAGCTGAGCTCTCCCGAATACGACAAATTCACGAGGAAAAAATGCTATGCCTAATGATAAGCAGGGGAAAATACCATTCAAACTTGCTAGCATAGATAACACAAAAACCTATACTCACTGCTTATTTTCTTGCCAGTGGTACTGCTTTTTACCATAAAAAGTCTCTCTCAAAGACAGCAAGTGTTAAGTTGATACAGATAAAGAGAACAAAGATTTAGAACTCACTAATGGTAGTCATCCTGATCTTCACAGCCCCATCTCTGTATTTTAGACTGTAAACATTGAACAGAAGGAAGTAGCAAGCAAATGTTCTAGAACAGGGACCAAATTTGGATTATTTTTCTTTGCCTAGGTACCACAATAAAGGTTTGCAGGTACCAGTTCCAGCAGTACCAGTTCCAGCCTGGCCAACTACTACTTGTGTAATTTATGACTGTTCAAAGTGTGTATAAACATATGTTGCAATTTAGGAACTGCTGCTTTAGAAAGTTGATTCAGTGCTAATGTCTAAAGCTTTAAATTTGACTCCTGCAACACAAAAGGGTACAAAAGCATGACTGCTCACTAAATGCCAAGGAAGGAATTCAGTGCACCTCTCAGCAATAATAAAAATCAAATAATAAAACAGAATTATTATTTATTTGTAGATTTTTTTTTAAGTGCTCATTTCTTTATGGCCTTAAATAAAGAGAGGAAAGCACTGCCAAGAACAGCAGAAACTCTGAGTTCTGCCACTCCACCTTTCCTGGCACACAAAAGATTGCTAAAAGAAGATAATGGTTGCTCTAAAGTGAATTTCACACAGCTACTATCACCAAATGGACTAACTCAGAAAGGAAAGTTGTTCATTAAACACGGAGTAAATGCAACATCTCCAACCAGTTAGAACCTGTGATTTGAAAGACTGCATCTGAATCAATCCTGAAAAGTAAAAGTGGATAGAAATACACAAAATTGTTTAGGTTGCATACATAAAGAAATGTTTTAATGGCCAGCTCAGCTTAACTGTTTAAAAAAAGAAAAAAACCCCAAACATGCAGTAGGGTGTCCACTACATAAGGTAGAGGCGGTAGGTACCACAGCTTGTGGCATACCTGCCAGTTCATGATGTTCTCTTCTTGAAACTAGCAGAAAAAGTAGTTTGCAGATACCTCACTCCGGTACGACACCCCACTGTGCTGGCGACACAAAGCTTCCTTCCCACCAGGCATGTTTTGTCTTTGTGGAATTAACTTAAAGCCAGGAACAACAATCCACCCTTCCTCTTGGTATTTATTACACGGCTTTTTACTGTCTGAAGGATGCTGATGTCTCTTGGATACGTTTTTGTAATTTTTCAGAACTTATTTTAGATGCTGTGTAATGACTTTTAAACTGAAGTTTCATGGTGATGTTTTTCAAGCTCAACTGATTAAAGTTTGTTTAATGGATCTTGAAGAAAATATATTATTCACCTTAATGAGAATTTATGCAAATTGCTGCCACTAGCTTCTGCAGAGAACTTTTCAATTAATTATAATTAGGCTTTTTAGTCCTAGGCTTCTGGATTTTTTTCTACTAGGAAATTATATGCATGTTTTTTTTCAATTGTGGGAGAGGAAGAACTTCATTGGTATGATGTACAAACTCCTATATAAATAGACGTGTAAGTGCAGAGCCCTTTTCACCCCTGCCGTTCAGATCAGGTCTAAGTACTTACTCCCAGATATCCATGATTGGAAAGAAGACAAAGTTGGTCACTGGTGTTGATATACACCTAAATTACTCCTTGGCTTTAGGAGAGTGATTTTATAGGAAAAATAAATACATTATTCAAATACTGGCACATCCCCCCAGCACTGCTGAAACTCTCACAAATACAGGAAGATCCCTCTCTAACTATAATGTTGTACAAGTATTCCTTTCACATATTTCATGGGCATTTCAGTGGCTTGCCTACTTAGCATTAATATAGAAACCTCGCTTAAGTGGATAAACTATTCTTTGAATATAGCCAGAAATATTCCAGTAGAAAAGTTGCAACAACTCAGAAAGAACAATGCACTTACCAGTAATAACATTTGAACTATTTTTACAGGTATGGATTTACGGTGAAGACAACGGTGCAAAGCTCTATATTGCAGAGATCAAGAAGTCAGAGGTTATTATGATTAATTAGATCATATATTAAGAAGCTCCTCATATAAAAGTGAAATCCTATTGTATCGCAACAGATTTCCTAAAACCAGGTGCTTTTAGCTCTTCTGAACAAAGAGCTACCTAGCACCACTTTGGTACTCATTTTGTCAGCTGAAGCCAGGGAGGGAAAGCAGGAGATTTTTGTTACAATCTTTCTAGTGGCAGGTTTCAATTTTGGAGAACAGCACAAATGCATTGAATCTTGTACGTTCCCATCAGGCTGGACTAGGACAGAACCCAGCTGCTGTTTAGTTCCCACCCTCTTCCTTGAACAGTGAAATCCCACCCCTGATCCCAGAACTAATCCTGAATCACTCAAACCTCATCCATTCCCTTCATCACACTCACGATTAATTTGGGAGGAGAAGGAAAGACAAGATGGGAAGGGACCATGAAGTTGTTACCTAGAATTACAATTCAGGGAAGCCAGTTTCTGTCTACCCCTATTTCTCCCACGGAGCTGCTGGATTCCAGTCCTAGAACACCTGTGTTCCAACAGCATCTCCAGTCTAACACACCTTTCATTGTTCTTATCCTTCTGTTAGGATTTCCCACGCTGGAGGCCAATAGGGACAGAAATTAAGTTAAAACGAATGACCACCTCGAGCAACCCATGTTCTATAAACATACAGCTACCCACTGATGACAACTCCCTTTAAGTCCCTTTTTCAGGTCCCCAGGCATGGCCTGTTTTCAGCTACGAAATGGAAGTTCTAATCCACACTGATGGCTGCTATCATAGCTCCTATTTATAAAACAGAGGAATTCATAATTGGACATAGATATATTCCCTCATCTGTCACAGTTGTTTAATTACGTGTCATTTAACCAGAAATGAAAGAGCGCTTCCTCTTGGAAAAGCAAATGTGAAAATGACTGTTGGGTTCTAGGTTTATAATCTTCTAATCCAGATCAAATGTGTTCACAAAAAAAAGTTACCACTCTCCAACTGTTAGCTCCACGAAATCAACCAGGGACCTGCAAATCAAGCTGTTCCCCTCTGAAGCTTATATTGTGGTGACTTAGGAGCAAAAGTTTGGTGGGCTAATTCCAACTGCAGTGAGATTTTATATAATGCAGTGCCAAACATTACAGATCTGAACAAGACATGCGTAGGAGTACATCTACTGTGCCCAAAACAGCAACACTCAAAATTAATACACAGGACGACCATCTTGAGTCAAATATTAAAAAAAAAAAAAAAAAGAGTAAGACTTTGGAGCAGCAAGCAGATTCATTAGAAATTAAAATACAAAGCAGAATATTAAATAGCCACATAAACAAGGTGAAACCATGCTATACTTTTAATTTGCAGGCAGAATTTGGCAGCTGGAACTTCGTTAGCAATTCTCTAGGTGATGTATGAACCAGTTCAGCCTCTCATGACTGTACCTGTTCTGCAGGGCTAGCAGTAGTAAAACTGACATAATAGCTAGAATCATAAACATACACAACACCACTTTTCAACACCCTTAATAATGTGATGCGGTTTGATTTTTTTAAGCAGACATTTAGCCCTTTTGGAAGTGTGGTTACGGTCAGATGACAGAAGTCATCTTTTGAACTTCAATATGCACTGCCAAGGGGATATTATGATGCAAACTTGCATCTCCTTATTTTGCCATTAACGTTGTCTAATCTGTCAACGCCTTTCTAAAAGTAAAAGAGATTTTTGGCTTACAGAAAAATAACTTAAATAATCAGTTGGGGATTTTTTTTTTAATACAAACAACTAAAATATTCACCGATATCCTAGTTCTGCTTTCTAGGGAAAGGTACAAAGGTACAATAACTAAACAGCCACTAGAAAGTAGTATTCAGGAGAAAAAGTTCAACAGATTAGATTTCTAAGAGATCTTTAGCTCATGGGATAAAGTGGTAAGTATAAATAAAAATTCAGGCATTCCAAGACAAATATTCCTGTAAAGAATTTGTTTTATATGAATGATGCTATATTGGCTGATTTTCTTTTTTTAAGAGTCATCTAGCCAAACAAACATAATCTAAAGGAAAATAATTACAGCAGCAGCAGAAATCTAACATTCAGTAACATTTTTCTATTATAAGTGATGCTTTCATGCACAAAAACATTCAATACTATAATGGCACAAACTGGCTTTCAGCACTGCAATTTTGAGAATTGCAGTTTCAGAGCCTCAAGTATTTTGCTGCTCTAAGAGTTCAGATTTGTTCTGCTTTAAGTAGCCAAAGCCTTTAACATTTCTCCAGTTCTACATCAGATTAGAAGACATTTTCCCCCTCCTCCTGCTTTTTTTTCTTGGCTTCTGTATTCTCTCATTTCCATCTAAGAAGGTAGGATTACTAAACCATACTGGGGGAGAAAAAAAAAATTAAAAAAAAATCACACAGTAATTAATACAATTACTTCCCCCAGCCAAAAAAATTAAATTTCAGTACAAATCCATTAAGTTGCCCAAATATATAATGGTTCTTGTCAGAAACATCAACTCCATCCAAAGAATGTTTTGAATATTTATTTTTTTATAAATGACTTACTTTTAAAAGAAAGTTTCCACCTCCCTTTTTCAGCTTTGATTACCCCACTGAGTGAAATTAGCTGGTCTAAAAGAAAAGCCACACACATGCACGCAGCCACAGACACATATATTTCTTTCACTGAGCACGATTTCCCAATTTAGCCATTCTACATAAGCCCTTAGGTTCTGATGGCTCTCATGAAGTTAAAGCTGGGCAAAATTAAGTAAAGTGGGGGAAGATGTCTTTATGCCATTTTCCTCCCTTGCAAAACCATTCAGAAATAACTAGGTATAAACTTCCTTTTAGTCAACAAGATGATGCTACACTTCATAGCTTTCCTGTCCACCTTTAGAAACAGAGAAGGAAGTGACTGCAAGAGTCACGAACGAGCTCGGAAGGAAAAGAAATTATGTGTCGGAAAACCTTTCCCTGATAAATTACACAGTGACTTCCTCAGTGCAAGAGGTCGGAAATAAATCCAAACAAAAAATACCAGTATGTAACTGCCTTGTTCTTTACTGCTATTATCACCTTGCTATGCAGAGTTACCAGGTATGGTAATTTTTTTTTATTATTTATAGAAAAAAGTCTTCATTTTAGAAAGAGAATAGTTTAAGATAAATAAGGGCCTAACTAACTGAAACTAAATGTGGGACAGAGTTGTTCCTTTCCACTACTAAAACAGAGGGATTTTTTTTCCCCATGTTTTCCTTAACAGCAAAAAAGCAAAAACATTTTAGTACAAGTAAACGGAATAGTAATTTTTAAACATTCTTCATTTTTTCTTTTTACCCTATTTTGTGCGAGTGGTGGATTTATGGACAACTGAAGGTGGGGTAAGGGCTGGTTTTAACAGATGCTATAATAATCTAGAAATTAACTAATTTACAGGAAAACATTTTTTTTCCCTTGTTGATAGTTGGACTGAGTGATAGAGGTGCTGCGCTCTCTCACCAAGTGCTGATTTACGATGCAGTGTTGGCTCTTAGGAACTTAACCACTCTATTAAGCAAGTGAACAAAATTTCAAATAATCTACCCATTTGGATGATGTCAGCTTTTAATAGTCTGGCTAAGAATTTCTTCATGCCAAGTCCTGAAATCTTGCTCCTAAACGCAGATCAGAAAACTTTCAAATCTGGCTGTTGTGAATATGCACCCCTCTATTTTTCTCCGATTACATCAACAGGTCTATCATCAAGTACCTTGTTGTTTTATGATTTTTTAACGTACGTATGAACTTCACACCTTCCAATCTCCCTCTCTCTAGGCACTACAAACCCATTAAATATATTTGTGCAAAAAACAGTCAGCATAATTTAGGGGGGGGAAGCAAAGAAATGTGGAATTGTTTCTTTCATACTACTGTCCCATTATGCCCAGGAGGGCCAGGAGTCTTAAAAGCAAGCACAGTCATCTACTGTTCTGCATGAACAAAAGTTAGAGCTAGTGAATTAGGTTAAACTAAATTAAACTGGTTTTTAATTTAGAACGTCCTTGTTCAGTCATTTTGTTATACCCTTGTGGGGACATTCTCAGTACTGCTGATGGGTATTTAGTCACCAAGTTTCTCACCTACAGTACTGTACAGGGGTGTTTTGAAAATTAATTAATGTTAGTACAGCACTTCAAAAGTGTAAAATGCTATATACATACTAAAGGCATTCAGTTAATGTTAATAAGAGTAGTTTAGCTAAATCCCCATTTACCATACCGAATGTAAGCATTTTATATTTTTAAAGTTCACAGACTGTCTATAAAAAGCCTGACAAACACTTAATAGGCACTGAATAGCACACTGAAAGCACGAACAGCCTCAACTTGTCATTTCTGTAATCAGTTTTGAATTAAGCCAACTCAGAGCAATCATCTCACAGGAACAGGAAGCCCACATGAAATCACAGTTCCCAAATGAAAGGGCAAGGAGTCTGAGTGTCTTTTCTGCTGCTGTGACCCAAAAGCCACAGAGGGCAATGAGATTGCTTTAACTACTGTGAACTTTGAATCAGGTTGTAAAGGTCAACAATTACTAGCCGAGTAACAACAAAAAAAAAAAAGCTAGCATCTTCATTACCTGAAAAATTCATTGCAGTAGAAAAATCAGTTCCTGTAACAGCTCCTCGATATCTTCTCCTTCCTCCCTACTCCCAGCCTCTGTACAACATGATGTTGTTTTGTTTTCGTACTGCGCTGTAAAAATTTCTAGGTTCTAAAGCGTGAAAGGCCACCTGCAATAAGCACATGTGGAGTTGCACCTACCCTGCCATACACAACCTTCGTAACCATTACCAATGTGAAAAAATAAGATTCCTTTATCCATAATCAAATCAAGAACAGAATTAAGCTTATCAACCTTGCATTAAATGGTACAGTTAGAGAAGAACATCACTTTTGGACAGCACTGCCACTTCTTCAACAGAAGAAACGGTTCTGGCCAAAAGGACCAACGTTGGGTGTTAATACACACCGTCCCATCTTTTTGTCAATGGTCCTCCACCTGATCATGCTTCCCAACAGAGACATGTTAAAACCCAAGACTCCACTCCACAGTATTTACACAAGGATTTTTTTAACCCTCTAGCAGTATAGTTTATTCCATTCCAATATTAAATAGTCCCCATTAAAATTTACATGGTCTACTAAAACCAGGTGAACTTACTTAAGAAGAGACATCTATCTCAATGTAACTACTTTGCTGGAGCAACACGGGGAAGAGTCATACTAATACAGGTGTAACTAAAAAGGCCTGAAAATATTTCTGTTGTTCTATATCGAGGGAGCTAGCAGAAGTCATTGCTGGGCCACTCTCCATCATATTTGAAAGGTCCTGGAGAACAGGGGAGGTGCCTGAGGACCGGAGGAAAGCCAACGTCACTCCAGTCTTCAAAAAGGGCAAGAAGGATGACCCAGGAAACTACAGGCCAGTCAGCCTCACCTCCATCCCTGGAAAGATGACGGAACAGCTCGTTCTGGGGGTCATCTCCAAACATCTGGAGGAAAAGAATGTTATCGGAAGTAGTCAACATGGATTCACCAAAGGGAAGTCATGTCTGACTAATCTGCTAGCCTTCTATGATGGCGTGACTGGATGGGTGGATGAAGGGAGGGCAGTGGATGTTGTCTACCTTGACTTCAGCAAGGCTTTTGACACTGTCTCCCACATCATCCTCACAGACAAGCTTAGGAAGTATGGGTTAGATGAATGGACAGTGGGGTGGATTGAACAGTGGCTGACAGATAGGGCTCAGAGGGTTGTGGTTAGTGGTGCAGAGTCCGGTTGGAGGCCAGTAACTAGTGGGGTCCCTCAGGGGTCAGTACTGGGTCCAGTCCTGTTCAATATATTCATCAATGACCTGGATGAAGGGATAGAGTGTACCATCAGCAAGTTTGCTGATG
Organism: Pluvialis apricaria; assembly: GCA_017639485.1. Classification (NCBI taxonomy): domain Eukaryota; kingdom Metazoa; phylum Chordata; class Aves; order Charadriiformes; family Charadriidae; genus Pluvialis; species Pluvialis apricaria. The sequence goes on from CM030007.1 coordinate 176,497,137, forward strand.
ACACAAAACTGGGAGGGGTGACTGACACGCCGGAAGGCTGTGCTGCCATACAGCGTGACCTGGACAGGCTGGAGAGTTGGGCAGAAAAAAACCTGATGAGGTTCAATAAATGCAAGTGTAGAGTACTGCATCTGGGGAGCAATAACCCCATGCATCAGTACAGGTTAGGGGCTGACCTCCTGGAGAGAAGCTGTGTGGAAAGGGACCCGGGAGTCCTGGTGGACAACAGGATGACCATGAGGCAGCAATGTGTCCTGGTGGCCGAGAAGGCCAATGGCATCCTGGGGTGCATCAAGAAGAGTGTGGCCAGCAGGTCGAGGGAGGTCATCCTCCCCCTCTACTCTGCCCTGGTGAGGCCGCATCTGGAGTATTGTGTCCAGTTCTGGGCTCCCCGGTTCAGGAGGGACAGGGAACTGCTGGAGAGGGTCCAGCAAAGAGCTACAAAGATGATTAGGGGACTGGAGCATCTTTCTTATGAAGAAAGGCTGAGGCACTTGGGTCTTTTCAGTCTGGAGAAAAGAAGTCTGAGGGGGGATCTTATCAATACTTATAAATACTTAAGGGGAGGGTGCCAGGTAGATGGGAACAGTCTGTTTTCAGTGGTGCCCAGTGATAGGACTAGAGGTAACGGGCACAAACTGGAGCACAGGAAGTTCCATCTTAACATGAGGAGGAACTTCTTTACTCTGAGGGTGGTGGAGCACTGGAACAGGCTGCCCAGAGAGGTTGTGGAGTCTCCCACACTGGAGACGTTCAAAACCCACCTGGATGCCGTCCTGTGCAATGTGCTGTAGGTGTCCCTGCTGTGGCAGGGGGGTTGGACTTAGATGATCTCCAGAGGTCCCTTCCAACCCTGACGATACCGTGATACTGTGATATCTCTATACAGAAGATAGAGGTATTACTCATCTTTGCCATCGTATTTCCTTGCAGAGAGATCAGTAAATGTACTGGTAGTCTACACAGAAACATACCTAAATTTAAACCTCTCACAGCTGTGTAATAATGAGCTTCACTGAATGAGATGGTCTGAAGCAACACTAAACAGTTCACATTTTCAAATCAGTGTTAAAAAAAGAAAAATTATACCTTGTATATGCATTCATAAGATCAGTAGAAAATCAACACAATTCTCTCTGCTACCACCTCCAGACTACACAAATAGACCCTTCTACACTCTGCAGAAGTTGATACATTTCAGAGTTCAAATATCTGGTACTACTACAGCAGTGCCAAAGTTTGATGCAACATACATAAAAAAGGGTTCCTGGCTTTCACATTTCACTTAAATCTCTAGTTCCAGATGCTTGGCTTCAACAGCAACATTAAAAGAGTCATGACTTCATTTCAGAGCATCATTTCTGTTCTTAAGACTTTAGTAGCAACTTTCACCACTAGTGAGTTTTATACTCATAAGCAGCAATAGCGGTCAGTCAGATGTTGTTTTAGGGGCCTATACCTAAAAAGACATCTGAATACACACTGGACTCTTGCCATCACTATTCAGACAAGCCATGCACACCACTACCTTTTCCCAATAGCAATGCTATTCATGCACCTGATTTCTACAGCCCAAATAAGTCCGCGACTTCTGATGGTCCCATTTTATTGGGACCTCCAAGTCTCCAGGGTCTCCTCACATTTATGACCAGTCTGTCAAAAGGAACACTGTTACCCATAGCCAGGACAGAGGGCCAAAAATGGCAAACAATAGCACTGAACACAGCCAGATTAATTTTCAGAGCAAAAATTCCCTTAAAAAGAATGAATAAATTAGATTGCTAATCGAAGCAATTTGACAATAAGGGGTGATTACCGTATTCTAATGGCAATCAGACTACTACCAGAATACTACATCTAGAACACTGCCCACAATGCTACATTACTTGATGACTTTTCACTGTCATTCCACACACACACAATTTTAAAAAAATTTAAAATACTTGAAAAATTGAAGATATTTGAACCCCAAAAGCTAGATGTTCACTGATAAGGCTTTTCTTTTATATTATTAAGCCAAAAATAAGTTCACCTTACAATTTCATTTAAAAAATCATATTTTAAAAATCTCTAGGGTCCCTTCATTTCAATGCAAATATTTTATTCTAATTAAAGTTGGTGGAGTCATGCTACTATTTTGACAGTAGCAATAGTTTAATACATCTGCCCCAGGCTTTTTGCAAGGCCCACTCCAAAGAGACAAGTCAAAAAGCTTCAGACCATTTTATTGAAGCAGTTTATCTGTCCTCACTCAATGCTTACTTCACCCTCAGCCTCCTTTTAGAGGTATCAACAACAGGCATGGAATAAAGCATCAGGCAACCCGAGGAGATAAATAAAACCCCTATGATTTACAGACAGAAAGAACAATGTGGGCAATACTTTACCACACATCCATACAGTATTCCTTCCTTCCTCTGTAAGTTTTCAGACTTTCAGCATTCTTGAAAGCAAGAACGAAATCCCAGGACCAAAAATACAATAATTATAACAACAACAACAACAACATATGAAAAAAGTTACCATGATTCTTTCAAATATCTAATCACAATGATGTGCCTATGGGCAGACTTGCTCACTTTGAGTCAGATGTTATTAATTAAGGTTCTGTGATGAACAGTACAACTATTTAGTTTGTTGCCGGTTCACTGCTTAGATAATGCGTGCTGTACATTTTGTTAGAGAGATGGGTAATAAGGTTGTCTCTTAACATCAGCTGATTGCAGCAGCTCCGGGTCACATTGAACCATCTGGAAAAGCAGGAAATTATGCCTCCATCTCCCAAAGACCTACAGAAGCCTCACAAGTTGGAGGAGCTGGCTTTGCCAAACGCCTTATCTCTGTGGTCTAATGAAACACAGCTTATAGCATTGGTACCCATCAGTACTGTTTGTCCCACTCACTCCAAGCAAAGGGGATGTAGCTCTAGCCTTGGTGGTGTCACATAACTCAGATTACCAGAATTTTGACGCCTACTGAAATCACTGAAATACACAGAGAAATTCTTTAGGCATCTAACTTCAAAAAACTTCTTGACCCATACTTCCTTGTCTGTAGAACCTTGCTGTAAGGATGATTATTACAAAGCCTGTGAGGAGCTCAAATACTATAGTGATGGGGGTATATGCACATTGTTAATGGAAAACTCAGTTTCAAGTACAAGAAGTACAATAAAAGCAGAAGCACTAACTTGCTTGACAAATGAAAATAATTATAAATAGTCCTACCTCCTCCCTTTTTCCTTTATATATTTTCTTTGGAAGACATTAGTTTGATGGAATGGAGAGGGATTACATCACTAGCGGGAAGTGTACGAGTAATATCGCTAGGACATTATACATTTTTCTCCAGTTGAAAAGAAAAATAGCAGCTCAGTGTTCGGGCCTCCACTTGAGCTCTAAGCTGAAGGCACTCATCACTGTAGAGGATCCCATTTGGGAATTTTCTTTCTTCTGTTGTGGGTGGAGGGACATAAAATTCTACTTATTGCCTAAGCAAACATAATAGTACTGGAAGAAAAAAATATTAGGTGTTAATATTTTCATTGAACAATCTTTCAGGGCAGAAAAAACAAAAAAGACATGTAAAAGAGCTTTTAAGATTTAAATGGAAGTGCATATCTGGATCTTGCTTCACTGACGGAAATGGGATTTTGACAATGAATTAGCTACAGAAAGGTCAGGATTTATCTGAATAGCCTAGCAGTATGAAAAATGAAAGATCAGCAATGAATCAGTTAGCTTTGCAAACAATCACGTTTCGTGCCAAATTCTCCTTTCAAAGACTTTTTGTGTCCTCCTTACCACATGAGGTAGGTTATAGGCTTTAAAAATGCCATACATAATGCAAGAGTTGCTGCTTTGTACTTATGATTACGACCAATACAATAACAAAATATCAGTCATGTTACCCAAGAATTTCTTTAAACTCTGGTTTACTTGAAAAAAGTTTGGAAGTGGTTACTACTGAGCAAGTATGTTCAGTACTTGCCTGTATGTACACAAGCCCTGAAGCCCTGTATGTACACAAGAATTGTTTATTCTCACATATACACCTTACTTGTAAATATTGGACTGTAGGTTACTTAGAATACCGAAATACCACCTTTATTGTTAGAAAAACAAATCCTGGTTGTCCCTTTCCATGCCAACTATCTGAAACGTTCCTGTTTCATCACGTGACATAACTTTAAGCATGCAATTATCAAGCCACTAATATTTTCATGGCAGCCCAAGTGAAAAGGTACATGAAAATCTTTTTAAGAATGAAACAAGACATCTGCATTTTTCACAATGTTTAAAGACTGCCTGTAAAAAAAACAGCAAGTGGAGGAATGCAAAGGCTTTCCAGTCATCAAAATTAAATGTAATGAAAGCAATACAGAGTGTGTGCAGATAACGACCTATCCTAACGACCTTTTGTAAGCAGAAGCTATCAGTACCAGCTCCCTTAATTTCTCACAGTTTTTTGAGATAATCAGCTCAAATCATGCCTGTAACTCTTCTGACAATTCCTGCTTTGTTTTCTTAAACTCTCTCGGTAGTTTATTCCCTACCTCTCTGTTCAGACTATGAACCAAGCTGCAGCTCAGTACTTCCTGAATAAGCAGCAGAGACATCTCTGTTCAATTCCTTCCCAAGATTAGCTCTAAAGGACTTTTACCCAAATGATTTTATACAAAAGCAAATGTCTCCAGTTCTTAGGAGCCTGACATAAAAGTCTAACACATCATTCCATGGAAGCAGCAGCCAGGGGAAAAGGCATCTATTCACACGACAAACATGCACTTATGCATGGGTTCACAACACAACCCGTGAGGAGTTGTGAGGCTGTTCTGCCAAGGGCAAATCAGACCCTATGAAAGGCAATGCCTATTTTATAAAGCTGGTACTGAGAATCTGTTTCTTATAACACATTTTCCAAAGCGTAACAGAGCTCTTCTGTCCCTCCCACGTCTCTGGACTATACACCAGCAGATCAGTGAAAGGTCACAGATCTGTGAATCAGCTGTGTTTGATATGAGGCGGAAGCAAGGCTGTGTAGCCAGGGTATGAAACATTTGGACCACAGCAGGAGAGCATACAGCGAGGGCCAAAAGAGTAAGCTTATGCTGAGCACATAAGACATAACAGGTCTGTAAAAGTAATGACTTCCAGCCTTCAAGAAATACTCTGTGGCATTCCAAATCAATAGAGCAGCAGCTCTTTTCCTGCCCTGACCTATAAGATGTCATCCTCTAACAAATGACCCAGAGGACGGTATGTTGGGATTTTTTTATTTCATTATGAGAATGCAGAATTACTTTTTGGCCGGAAAGATGGGATGATTTAGGTGTGAACGAGCATATCCTATTGAGAACTTTCAGCAGAAACAAAAGTATGAAGCAAATTTTACAGTGACAGCAAGTGAACAACAGCAGACAAAGACTTTGCAGAAAGCACGCCTGTTCTGGAAGCTTTTAACAGCTGACCAAATGAAGCGCTGTGCCACCTCCCAACACACACACAGTCACCACTTACGTGGAGCCACATGTGCCCAAATACCTTCCTTCAGCAAAGACTGCCCAGAAAATTGGAAAGACCTGCATGGCCACCCTTCCTTGCTACTGTGAAGCCACAAAAGGTGAGGAAGGGAAAAGAACAGGAGCCATGAACTGAGTCTTAAATAAAGGCAGAAAATGAGAGAAATCCATTTGTTTGTAACTGTGATGAAGGAAGAACAAGAGCTAAAATCATTTCCAGGCCTTAAGCAGTGCGAATGCACCTGTCCAGAAGGACACGGTGACACAGGCTCACCCATTACCATGTTGCAGCTCAGCATCCACAGGCCCCCAGGGTTTATCAACCGTTAGGCTCCCACCATAACGGGGAAGAAAACTCCTCACCACCCTCCTCTAGCTTATCTCTTGGGTGTTCTGAAAGAGCATTTGAGAGCACCTAACATTCGCCTCTTCCATGCACATGTACCTAACTGAACAAACCCCTAAAGCACCAGCAAACCCCTCTCTCCAGCTCTCACCAGCAGCACTCGTAATCAACCAAAGCAGTCTGGTATGAATTACTTACTTTGTTACCTCCAACACCCTAAATAAATGGTATTACCTAAGTATCTCCCAAAGGAACAGTCTCTATGAAGAATTAAGCAAATGAAGCCAAAAGACAAGGTCTTTAGCCTCCCAGCAGCCTTCTGACATGGAAATTTATTATCAGGTTATAATAGAACTGGACACCCCTCCCTCTCTTCAAATCTGTTTCCCCCCCCCCCACTCTTTAGGGAGGAATCCATCATAATATTTAGTATACAATCATTTTTCTTCTGCTTTTAAAGAAAAGCAAGCTTTGGGTGATCCACACACTTGTATCACCATATATACCCATGCAATTACAGCAACAACGCACTTCAATACTGGAAACACAAGGATATACTCAAGTACACCAGCACATGATCTTGTTGCAGCTAATCTTCCTTTCACCCACATTAATTTTTTCTTACTTTGAAAAGTTTATAATCTAAATAAAAAGGCATGTAACACATCCATCATGCTTTAAAATACTTGTGCCTGCCTCAAAATAATCCAAATTTCTAAATATTAAACCAGTAAGGCGTTTGCATATGGCAACATTTAGTCTATGCGTACACACAAATCCTGTGATTGCACAGCTCTTGCCCATGATCTCCAAAGCATCAATGTGGCAGATGTCATGGTATTTGGGTTTGGTTTTTTTTTTGAAACAAAGTTTACATCACATTAGAATAGACTGAAGACAGAATTTTGATGGTTTTGAATTAAAGCGACAGTGGCAGCGCCCTGAAATGTTTTAGACAAAGATAAACCCAGCTTTGCTTTTCTACACACCAGCTATGACACTTACTACATCTGTGTTTGCTGCTAAACAAAAAGCTTTTCTTTTTATAAATTGCAACTCAGCTAAAAACAAACAAACAGCCTACTTAGCTCTCCCATTTGAGAGAATCAGGAGCAAGTGTGAAATGGGGCAAAACAAAAAAATAGCAACTGTGTCAACTGTTGGAAGAAGTGAAAAGCAGAGAAGGTAAATTAGAAGTCAAATGGATGATACCGTACAAGAGAAATACTACATAAAAGAAATACTGTAATAACACCAAATTAAAAATTTAACTATTTATAGTTTCTAATATGCTGAATTATTTACAGTATATCAGAAGGAGGAGGCTTTTATTCAGTGTGAACTTACATGCTGTAAATCACCTTCACAGATTTCTGTCCTATTGCAAGAACCAAACATATATGCTTTACAGAAAAGGTAACTGAAAAAAAGCCCTTAACCTATGTAGATATAATTTCACTTTCTTTGCTAGTAGGCACCAGAATAAAGGGACACCAGTGCTACACATTCACTGGAAAATATCTAGCTGCATCATTTATCACCACACACCATCAACTTGAATTATGATTTTCTGCTTACCCTCTTTTATTGAAGGGTAAGATGTAGCATACTTAAAAGTGAAAAATAACTGGATGTTGAGGACCATGAGGTTGAATCTACGTGGAGATATAAAGCATTCTGATGAGCATTACAGGGATGAAAAGAAGTACAGCCCTTACAAGTGAAATATTGCCTCTCTGCTGTTAGAACTCCTTGGGAGAGTTAAGAAAACAGTGCATGAGGAAGAAGCACTGAATGTAGGTTACGTGTCCTACATCAGAGGTTGTTTTTAAAATTAAAAAACAAAACAAAACAAAACACAGCCTTGGTAACCGCAGAGTGAGTAGTAAAGTTCTGTCATGGCCTGAAAGCTGGCCAACAGGTAGGAAGCAAAGGAGTATTAATAAATGACCAACTCTCAGCACAGAAAGAAGTTAACAGCGGTGTGCCCTGGGGAGCTGTGCTGAGACTTACACTGTTCCATATATTTATTAATGACCTAGAGGAGATGGAAAAAATGCTGATAGCAGGAAATTATGTAGGTTAGTCAAGATGAAACAGCACTGTGAGAAGTTCCCAAGCAGCCTAGCAAAACTATGTTGGAGGTAAATCTTCCTGCATATTTAATAAAGCACATGTACCTTCACGAAGGACAAACTGCTTGTACATTCCTAGGCTTACTGTTTGTCTCTCAAAAATCTGTTCACTACCATGAATGGTACAAGTAAGATGGTGAGTCTTATTTTAATTTGCATAAAGTGGGAGTAACCATTTATGTAGGTGAAAATTCTAATATACAAATTCAACAAAAGGAGAATCAGATCTTCTAATACTTTCAAATGGAGCTAAATACAATAGAAGAAAGATTAAACTAGAAAAATAAACGTATAATCACGCTAGGAAGTAAACCAAAGGTTTGCTTTCATCCTAACAGATTCAACTTTAGTAATTTCTTCTAAAAAGACTGCAAATCTCCACTACCTTTCACGGGTTTTGACAAAAAAACTCTTGAGCTCAATGCTGACATGTAAGGAATGGAATTGAAAGAAAATTAAGACAATGGTATTTTCATTTGAAACATGGCAGCTAGAATAAACAATTAAATATTATGAAAAGCACACTATAAATTCTTAACACTTATTACAAGGTCTCTAGAAAGATCCAGAAGGCACCTCTGCTGTTCCTTCTATTAATAAATTATTGAAAATTGGGAATAGGGGAAAAAGGGAATAACAGTGAAAATGAAATGACAAAGTTTGCTATTGTTAATCCAGTAATAAATATTAATACCAACTTTTAAGAGCTGCAGAAAACCCTCATGATATTTTGCAATCATACAACAAATTACAAGACAAAATTTAGTAAGACCTCATATGTTCTATAGATATGCATATAGTCAACCAGAACTTCTCCTGAGTATACCTACACACAAAATAATGAACTTTGACCTAGCTATTGCCCGTGAAGAAAAAAAATCTCAGGAGCTATAAAACATTCTTAAACCTTAGTTTAATAATCATGTTAATGTTCAAATAGAACATAAGGACTATTTTTTTAATCATTATGTCATGCCATATACTTATGGTTGCACCCAATTACTGGGTTTTATTTATCTGAAAGCCCCACATCCACTTTTGTTTCCCTTTTCTTCAAATAAGGGTGAGATAAGGGAATTAGAAACCATACCAACAAGAAAAATATGAACATATTACATACAAGGAGCAACTAAACAGACTGAAATCCTTCAAACTGGAAAAGAGACAACAAAAAAGCCACAGGACAAAGACATGTAAACAATCGATGGTGTATAGGAAGTGAATACAAAGTGAGGTTTTTGCTTTACCGTTTCTAACACATGTTGTAATGGGCATTCAGAGCAGATTCAAAATGCAGGTTTTCAGTATTAAGGTACCAGGGAAGTATCACCGTGTTTTCCTCTGCTCTCATACACACATCCCTCCTCACCTGCTGTTCACTCCTGTGTACAAAATTTTAAGCTAGACAGATATGCAATTTGATTTAGTATGACCATTTGTAAATTCTTATTAGGGAGAAAAAAAGGTGATGATCAAAGAACACTGGGTAAATCATTAAAGAAATGACAGCTTGGGGGTTAGAATTTGTACGAGCTAGCATTAAATACAATAAACTGCCACATACATAGCCTTTTTTTTTTTTTAAGTGCTATCATACGAAAACCAGTGTCAATGGTGGAAATGTTTAAAAGTCAGATGTTGCTGATAATTATCATCACAGAACTTATTCTCCCTAACTTAAAAGGCCTACTCATAATTTTACACACAGCCATACAAAAGGCATCCCAAACAACTACATGAAGACACAGGCACTGTAGCAAAAGATGCACATCTAGAAATTTAGTATTAAAGAAAAGCTTCTGTTACACCTCAAGTTTGACTCTTCTTCGCCTTGCATCATGCAGTCATTTATGCCAATAGCAGAAGTGTCGGTATAAAAGCCAGTAGAGAAATTCTAAAATACTGCCAAATTAGAATGTAGTGGTTCATACCTACTCTGCAATAGCCTGAATAGCTGCAGAGTAATTGAGCATTAAGACCTGATTTACTGTGAGAAAAAAGGGATGGAAAATGCCCAATTATTTAATGACCTTTTCCAACCCCACTCCACTGGAGAAATACATAAATAAATAAAACATTCAGAATGCAGCAGGAATAATGAAACAATGCTCTTACACAAAACTAGTGGGGGAAGACAGCGCTCTAATTTACAAGGGCGAAAAAAAAAAAGTTTTCACAGTAGAAGCAAGAAAGTGGAGTAGGGGGAATTAACTCTTGGAGGATATTGACTCAAATAGTTTAGTAAGACTGTGAAATGTTAGCAATATAGATAAGAACAACATCTACAGTTGCAGCAAAATAAAATAAAATTACAAAGGCTATCAGTACTCAAGTTCCAGGTTGTTTTTTGTTGGTTTTTTTTAAACAACCTCTATGTTGACTAACTTTCTATTTAGCTCATAAACCCAGAGATTTTCACAGCAGTCTTTACATAGTTTTTCACATTTTTAGAGGCAAAATATTTAAGTACATTTCCCACATAAGTAGAACATAAAATTTTTAAATGACCTATTAAGCTATACCCTATTACATCAAATGGCATCAGCATACTGGTTTTCAAATCAACATTTAAAAGTATTTTATGTTTTATAAAAACATTCAGTTACTCGAACACAAAAGAAAGTTCAGAGAGTCATGGGTTCTAAGCAGAGATAAGTTTAGCTCTGCTTTTTTCTTTAATACAGTAAAAATGAAGCTCTTTGGAAGCAAAGTAACATTCAGGAAGATATGTGTAAACTCAAGAGTGATGAAGGGATGAAAAGCGCCATGCTGCTTTAGGAAGAGGAAAGCAGCGCTGTGATTAAAAACACCTGAGGAGACCTTATGTGTCATGACATTTTTCTATATTACAGTTTTTCCTCTTGTTCACTTAATAATAAGATATCTTATAACTATAGTCACAGACAAGGTACATGCCAAATACATCAGCCAAAGCACTTTTTTTTTTAAAAAAAAAAACTGGACAAAGTTTCCTGTTTAAGAGCAATTTGGGGCTGTGATAGGATCACAGAAAGCTCAGCAGTAATCACTCACAGCAAAGATACTCAAAACAAAATGCACACACGCATGAAATCCTCATTCCTACATTACAAACCACAGATAAACGCGCTAAAAAGCTTTTACTCCTATAATTTTTCTTCTATGTAGTAATTTTTCAATCTGATGAACAAACAAGATGACTCAAGACCAGGAGATGTTTTTTTTCCATCCCGTTGGCAATCTACTTATTATAGTACGTCTCTAAATATTCAAACATACCAACAAACTTCTAACACAATAATAATCACCCTTAGCCTGCTGCACTCTAGGTTGTTATTTGCAATTTTTAAAACTATTCAGCAACAAAGTAAGTTTTCCGTCTTAGCTGACTGGATCTTTTAGCATTGACTAATCAGTTCCAAATAATAAGGCCCACAGCTCCCAATTAAAAAGGGGCTGTGCACAGTCCTCTGCTTACAAACTTCACTCAAAAAAGCACTGAGGTCCCACCAACAAAAATTTCTGGAAGTAAAACTTGTAACATTTCTAAAGTTTTTGCAGACTGTATTTCCTTGACTGAGTAAACTTTACACACCTGTAAATATGCATATAAAACTCAGTTTCAGCTGGTTTTGAGTATAAGTATTCTGGAATTATTCATTTGATTAATACATAGTGCAATCTTCAAGATAACAGAAACTAATTTTTGTGCCTTTCATAACTGAAAAGTTGCTTGGATTTTAAAAATGGTTCTCAATTTCTAATGGACTAACGAGCAAATTTTATCACATCATTCCTAATACTGACCACGGGCAATAAAATAAAAAAAAAACAAAACAAAACAACTAAACAAAAAAACCCACACAGAAAAAAACCCAAAGCATCTGCAGTTTCTGAACAATGCCATCATTGATCTTCCTCAAATTATTATGAAATTGTGACAAATGAAAAAGCCAGAAAACTATAAACAGAAGTTTTCGTTCATATGGTTTCCAAGCCAGCCTAGCTATCTCAGGACGTACTTGTGAAGAATATAGTTATCTTACTGAGACAGACTTGGGCAAGTCCGTTTTCTATCAAAGTATTTGACAATATATTTACAAAATAGTCTAGTGGATTGGTGCAACGTACCAACTTTATAGTAATTATTCAGAAAATGAAAATTCTATCAGCAAGAGTCATGGTTTTAACCAAGTCCTCCACGAACAAAGAAAGAATAGAAAGAGATCTTAGAGGGTAATTTATACATTGTTTTTGGCTCTATTCATCCAGCTGCTGCAAAATATCCAAGTTATTCTGTGAAGCCCTGACACCAAATGCCTATTAGTTCCTCTGTACTACTTTTAGGAGGAATGCAAAGGCAGCCCAACAGACAAAAAGTCTTGCACTGTTTGAATCTCCAACATAATAGTCTTTTATCTAGCACTCTCGGTGTTTTGAATCGACAGCTACATTTAAAAGAATTAAAACAGAATTTAACCATGGACAAGCAGGACACCAGCGTACTCTTTTATGAATGTGTTATCTAGCTAGTCGGAGAGCACGCCAATGCTAGAGTGTTTGAGCACTTGGTATCTTAACCTCATTGCTTAATAACTACATAATGGGTCTCGTATGGTAAATGCTGAGAGTGCAGGCAGTTTGGGCAACTGGGAAAATGCGTTGCATCACTGTGTTGGGGACCACCAATGCGGTCTTTGGACAAGATCCTGCTTTCAGGAGGACACGGCTGAAAACAGCTCTCTAATTAGCATCAGACAGGCACAAGCTTGAGCAGAAAGACGAGGGTCAACAGACTGAAGAGTGGGTCAAGCTACCAAAACTCTACGGGACAATGCACAAGCTACAGGGCAGCAAAGCGTCTCATCTGAGTAGACAATAAGCTATGCTAAAATCTCTAAACCCTCCTCCTCCCTCTCGCTCCCTCCCCCTTCCAAAGGGGGAGAACAAACTTAAATGGCTGTTGTCAGTGTGACATGATCACCAATTAGCAGTAACAATTTCCTGAATAAACACAAATAAACAGACGCCAAGTCCACATCACTTGCAGCCAAAAATGTTTATATTGTATATAAGGGCCAAATTAGCAGAGCATTAAGACAGTACAAACATTCCCTCACAAAATTTCACACTTCCCATCATACAAAGGATGGAAAATCCACAGAAACATTTCTGGAAGAGAATCAATTGTACGTATTCAGCCACTCTGCTGTATCTCATTACAAGGATTGACGCTTTAAAAAGAAAAAAAAAAAAGAAAAAAAAAAGATAGTAATTAAAGATCAGAAGGTTTGTTTCTCAAAAACAAAATTACTATTGATTGTTGCTCCAGAGTAAATGCTCCACATCCCTGAAGGGATTCTCCAGTGAGATTACACACTCCAAACTTTAGATGCCTACACCTTTGAGAAATAAGCACTCATCTGATCATTTCAGAGACCATCTTTAAGTGAGTCATGCCCAGAGTGCCTATTTTCCTCCACTGGCTTTGAAGGGAGACCAGAACTCTAGCTTAGATGTTAACATATACATTGGACCTCTCTTGTTGGTGGATTTCTTTTACCTTTTCAAATTTAATCTAAGAGTGGGGTAGACACACCACTGTCTGGTTTAGCTAACCTGTTACAATCAAGCATTGTATAAACTTCCTATCTTCCTTAAACTTTGATGAGATGTTTGCCCTTTTTCAAAAATGACCAATTTCCCAATGGAAAAAAGAAAAAGAAGGGGGGAAAAAAGGGTTGCTGTCATCAGAGAACGAAATTTACCTGCAGCTGCTTCGCTGAGGAACGAGCTGTCAGCAACCAGTGAGCCTATCACTTCTCATGGCTTCCCTGGCATCAAGTCAAACTACTCTAAGCCCAACGGGCCAAACCTCAATATAATACATAGCACGGTCAGGAAATGGCAATGGGAAATGAGTGTGTGCTGCAGAGATTTGGAGGGCAAGAACCAGGCTTACACATGGGGGTGGAGAAGGGACCTGAGGCAGTAGGAGACCAAAGGGAGTACTGGACCAGTGAAGTTCAGAGGAACGCAGGGCAGCAAAAAACAACAGTGGATGGGAAACCAAATGGCATCCAGAAGGGATTACGAGTCTTGTCACATTTGCTGAATTCTCTTGATTATTATAAAACGTATCAGAATAAAAATCATCATCCATGGAGAAAATGGAGAAAGAAGACACTTCCCAGGACCTGAATCTTCCTAATCAGTTAAGGAACTTTATTGAAATTCAATGACTAAATAGCAACTCATCATGTAATTACTTCATTTAAGGAGGTATACATTGCATTGCTAATCCTGTAAGCCACACATTTATAAACAAATAGAAAAACATGATTTTATGTTACAAGAAATAAAAAGGATGATTTTTTAAAAATAGTTCCACATTTTTGGACACTTCAGGAAGTATCACTCAGTAAGTTTTTCGAAGTATCCAAGTGACTAAATAATACGACTCCTGAAAATATAATGAGCGCACTAGTAAGTGTAAACAGGTGGTCACTGTTCCAAAGACAGTGGAAGAATACACATGAACGGAGCCACAGCTGAGTGACTGAGAGGAATGGGCCAAAACACTGAGATAATTCTAAATCTCTGAATTCACAAGGGGAGGAGGGAAATGGACTGAAACCTCTGGACAATTAAAAAAAAAAAAAGTCTTTCTTTCAAGAGTCAAAATCTGAAGTCATCATTCAAGCAAAATGAACATCAAAGAGGAATTTCAGACAACAAAGTCGATACAAGACCTGACTAAATATTGTAGCTTTAGACTACTTCTAAACCTAAAAATTTAGGGCAACAGATGTTCCAGAATAATATAGGTCAGGAACAGCAGTTCAGCATGTTAAAATAAATCAGTTCTTTCATATCTGAGTGTTGTTTACAGATAGATGAATTGGAAAGGGAATAACCTTGCCAAACAGAACAATGCAATGGGGCCTTTTTTTAAAACAACACCTGTACATTAACTGTTTATTAACTGGCATATTTCATATATTACTTATTTTAACTTAACCACAATGAACGCTGTAGAGATTGTAACATTTAAATGCAGATCTATATTCCTATTGGATGGAGTTAAGAATTTAAGAAATGCCTCATACTATGTCTAAGAGTGATTACTCATATAGTAGTTTAGTGCACTGAATCTTTCAGGACATTTTCTCCCAAAAAGGAGAAAAAAAGCAACTTACTTTCACAGTACTATATATGCTTAATACATGCCATATGTATAATATGTTAAACATGCATTCAGTCCTCATCTCATAGATAAGAATTAAGAAAAAATATAAATGTCATTAAAAGTTCAGATTTTAGAGCACATTCTTTTCTCTTGAAAAACAAAGTTGTTTTTTTAAAATGCAATTTGTTTTAAACAGCTTCTCCTTAAGGAGCAGTTTTGAATGCAATGGTGCAAAAAGATGTGTTTTTCTGGTTGCTTATGTGCAACATCATACTATTCTGCTGTAAACAATGGAGGAGAATTTAAACTTCAGGGAAAGCTCATCTAAGTCCCTTTCTCAAGGTCTACCATTAAAGTCAAAAGACTATTTTGAAGCTTCAGGAGAGATTTATTTTCATGAATCTTTAGACTGGGAAATTAAGCAAAGTTGAGGGGGGAGAAAAGACAGAGAACAGAGGTGACAATTAATTGTAACATTATCAATGACAAGCAAGTAGCAAGCTGTGTTAAACATTCAAATCAAAGAAATTAAGGAGCAAACATTACAATAGCAGAATATCCACTCTGGTTTTAGCAATTCATCAGCACCTTTCAAAATAGTACTTTGGGACTGATTGAAAAGGTAGACCATAGATTTTAAAATTAACTTCAGAAATAAGCCTAACAATATAAAGGAAAGCAACTTTTCTTCATTTTCTTTATAATACCTTTTCCTATTTTCCTTGATACAAGAAGTTACCATCTTTATAATTAAATGCCATTTAGAAACCTACAAACTTGCTCTATTTTTGTTTGTGAATTTAGTCACACCACAGCTCCACAGCAAAGCACTGCAGTACATTCAAATTCTGATCTGCGGTTCCATCTTTAGGAGTTTTATGCATTTGGACAAATTCAAACAAATGCATTATTTTACGCCGAGCTAAAGTTTCACTACACTGCACCTGCATTTAACACATCTAGTAACTCCAAACTTCAGTATTTTAGAAAAAAAAGGCACAGCTTGGACAAGAGTTCAGAATTTTGCTAAACCAGCTCTGACCATTTTGGTTTTGATACACAAAAATCATAGGCAGCGCCATATCCCAATGCCTCTAACAACAGCTTGATTCCATAAGGCCATTCCTTGCTGACTTCAGCCTAGAAAAGCTCTGAGGCACTAAGGAAAAAGTGGCCAAAATTATTCCACACCTGTAGAGTTACAGGATTCCTGCCTTTTTAAGGAATTGCAAAATATGGATTTATTCATCTCCTTTTCCTTCCCCCTTCCCAAACGAGACAGTTTAATCGTGACCTGGCACATCACAACCAGCTGGAATTTGATGCTATTCCCAGCACTGATCAATCAGGACCTCGAAGTTAGATGGATGCATTAAGGCCCAGAAGATTTTAAAGTACAGGCTTCAGTTCGTGCGGAGCTGGCAATGGTTTTGCTCCCCGCTATTGTTCAGCAATCCACAGAGAGTTCTTACAGATGCTGAAAGTTATACTGCAGTGAAACCAAACCTTTAAAAGAGCAAAAACAGAATGTGATTGAATGAAGCTGCAAACCAGAGTGAAGACAGCCTTTAGCAAGATTCTCTAAAAAGGAAAAACAGGCTTAGTATTTTGCAGTGACATAAAAAACCCTCCATAAGTTTGGGACTTTTCTTCCAAAAGACTTCATGAACCTCGATAGGAGCCTGCTTCGCACAAGCAAGATGAATATCAAGAATACTGATTGTAGCACTTCTTCACCCCTCAACCTGCCCATTTGCTGACTATCACTATCAGAAATTCTTCTGAAATGAATGTAGGTCTGGTTGCAAAATACAACAATTCAAATGATCATTTACTGCAAAGGTGGCCTCTCTTTCAGAGAGGTCACATACTGTAATAGGTACCTACACTATACTCTACAAGGCTGCTCCATTAGCATGGTGACATATTAAGGTAAGGAGGAAAGGGATTCCTAGGTGCCATTTATAAACTTGATCAGAATATTTGCTTGACTGTGCTTTTTAAGCTATCTTTACAGTATCTTCATCAGGGCACTCACATTTCAGGTTTGATGCTTACAGATTTAACTCTGGAAGTCACCAGTGGAGTTCTGTAGCTGAATTTACAAGAACGATACAATAATTACTCAACTCTTTTCTCCTTCATGCCACCCAAGACTGTGAATTTGGTTCCTCTACTGCTATTGTGACTAAGGGTCTGGGACAGATGAAAGGCACAGTAAAGGCAGCTGCTGTGTAAGCATGAGAAAGTTTTGCCAATATACCTCATTCGTGATCTACAATTACCCTTCGGTTCCAGCGCTGAGCCCCTGCGGAAGACAGGTTGCCAATGCTGTCACAATGTGTGATGTTTCTCTAATGCAGATAAATGTCTCTGAGGGAACAGGATGAATCCCATGAACTCTATCTCACTTGCGAGTCACGCCAGAATGCACATGTAAGAATAAATAAATAATAATAATTTAAAAGGCAGCTGTTCAATGTTAAAAACTATAATAATAAGAATATTTCTTTTCCTTCTCCTCTGCACTGCTGCAGAAACCAGAGAGAAGCCAAACTGGAGGCAGCAGAAAGGATTTCTGTCTTCTCACACTTTTTTTTTTTTTAAACTACCCACACAGCTTCTAGCCAGTAACTGCACAAGAACCTAAACCACACATCGTCAAAAGCAAGAAAAAAATCTACACCTTGAAGGGAACATAAGCCATTAATATACAACAATAATAATAAAGCCCCTATACCTCAGAGAAAGGATTGCAATCCAGTCCCAGAGTCAGATACAGTTATCAATATTAAAAATTTGTTTCTCAGATAATACCAAGGGGAGCAAACAAGCACTCCGACAGCAGTCAGTATTTCATATCTGCCGCCCCAAGAAAAGACTGGCATTTCACAGAAAATGTTGCAAATACATATTACCTCCCTCCTTTTCAATCCTGATCCTACAAGGCTTTCTATTTTAAGCTACTGAGCAGTTCCAACATAAGCATTGTCTTAAGCACTTCAGTTGCTCAACAACTTAAGTTGGGTTTAATGAGAAAATAAATATGAGGCAAAACTCCCATTGAGGCTCTTGAGAAAAAGACATTTTGTTTCACTTCAAGGAGGAATCATCAAAATACAAAAATTTTACTTTGAGTCTCAGATAGGTAGATGGCTGCTCGGCATCCTCATGACCAGATAAAAGATATCCCATTCTTCCTGTTCCACCTCTTGGGTGTCCCCAGGTACCTCAGTTGGAGATCTCAGTTTCACATAATAAAGAACAGAAACAACGACGTCCTCCTTCAGCATCACGAATCTTCAAGGTGGTTATCTTAATGCCACCTGCTCTGGCCTGGATGCGAACAGCTTCCAAAAACAAGAGACTCTGGGAATGACACTCATTCTTGCTCAAACTCCAGCCTTTCCTCAAACAGGCAGGACAGGGCTGGTGCTGGCTATTGCAATGGCAGATCAGTGGGAAATGTTGACACGACTAGTGTACACTTTAATGGGTATATTACAAAGAGAAGAAGGTTTTTTAGCTTCCTGGGAGATCCATGCCTCAAAACTGGAAATAGGGATGCAGAGCTGAAATACTGAAGACCTGGAGGGCCATTCTGGCAGGCTCTTCTACATCTGACAAGCTCTTTCCTTTCCATCCTCTCTTAGGAAGCTCACATGCACCACCAGCATCTGAAGATCACTTACATGGGTAGTTCCAGGAGGAACTCTCTCCCATTTTACTCAAATTCTGTCATCTTAGTGCAGTGAGAGAACTGATCATTTTCAACTTTCCATTCTCTGAGTGAAGGCATGGTTTCAGTAAATTTGGGCAAACATTACTCTCCTTGCTCTCATAATCAAGCGGCACACAATACCAACTGCAGTGCTATATATAGCTTCAGTTATATGTAGCTTTTTATACTTAGAATCATAATTTCTATGGATCAATCCAACAGAGTAGAAAAATCAGTAAGCATTCGGACATTAAAAAAGCCCCTATAAGTATTTTAGTACGTTAACATCAATTTTCCTTAGCTCACACTCCCCAGAATGCCACTTCTGACAGAAAAAAAAATGAGAACATTAGTTGCTCATGACACCCCTGAGCAACTAAGATGTAGTAACTATCAAAACAGAATGATAAATGTCTTCAGTAGTACATCATGAGACAGATGTAGTAAGACTACAGATGTTTTATTTCTGGAATATGGATTTCTTGATGAACTTTGGAGTTTGGTTCATATTTTCCAAGCAAATTCTTACATTGTACACCACCTGAGCTAGGGAGAGCAAGCAAAACACAGCAAGGAACATGTCCAGTGATACTGTGAAAGCTGGCAATATTGTAGGTAACTTAACACAGCTAAGAGACTATTGACCGCACAGAACTACTATACCTGTGAAGTCCCGCCAAAGCACTGTCAAGCTTGCAAGTGCTGAAGTGCCAGAGATGGGGCAAAAAGCAAGAACAAGCTATCAGTTGATTAAAAGTTGAAGCCACCATGGTATAAGCTACTCTGGAGAATACACAGGGGCTCAACTTTTGAGAACAGCTTTAAAAGCATTTCCACTGCTTAAGGGGAAAAAAAAAATCAACAATTAGAATTTGGAAACACTTAATACCCCTGTGCAATTGGCAGACGGCATCTCATCTGGGGGGAAAAAAGTATTTAATTTGTATTAACATGTTTCTCTTAGTTAAGTTAAATTTTCCCCAGAGGTCTACACAGGAAAAATAGCACACAACATTCAGTTAATGAAGAGCACTCAAAATTATGAGAGGCAAACAAGCTGGAGGTGAATCACATTTTGAGTGCTTCTCTTGAAAATGTTTCCTCTAATCTTAGGTAAGTAGTTAGTCCTCACCCTTCTTCCATTCAGCAGGCACGAGGAACAAGAAGGCATCTACAGCAAAAGTAGTGCTGCAGAAGAAAGCAGCAGGATTAACTCTGAAGCTGCAGAGCTGCCTGGATCTATTCTTGATGGTCTATTGCAGTAACAGCACCGACACGAGGTGCCAGGATTTTTCTCTGGGGTAATTGGTTTGAATCCGGCTGTGGTTAAAGTTGAAACAAATCTGTTGGCCACTGCTCAGGCACTATAAAACAACATGTTCCACACCACAAAACCACCAAACGTCTGCAAAAGCCAGCAGCGTGTGAGACCCACCAGTAGGAATGACATGGATGACAAACGTTAAGTCACTGGCGCTCTGTTGGACAGCAAGGTTATCTGTTATTTTGGGAGGGGAAGGTGCAGTAAAAGCCCATAAATAAAGCAAGAGATGAGGGATACTGATCGTGGAATCACAGAATGGTTTAGGTTGGAAGGGACCTTGAAGATCATTGAGTTCCAACCCCCCTGCCATAGGCAGGGACACCTCCCACTAGACCAGGTTGCCCAAGGCCACGTCCAGCCTGGCCTTGAACACCTCCAGGGATGGGGCATCCACAACTTCTCTGGACAACCTGTTCCAGTGTCTCACCACCCTGAGAGTGAAAAATTTCTTCCTAATACCTAAACTCTACCCTCTTCCAGTTTGAAGCCATTCCCCCTCATCCTGTCACTACCTGCCTTTATAAAAAGTCCCTCCCCAGCTCTCCTGTAGGCCCCCTTTAGGCACTGGAAGGCTGCTATAAGGTCTCCCGAGAGCCTTCTCTTCTCCAGGCTGAACAACCCCAACTCTCTCAGCCTGTCCTCGCAGGAGAGGTGCTCCAGCTCTCTGATCATCTTTGTGGCCCTCCTCTGGACCCGCTCCAACAGGTCCATGTCTTTCCCACGTTGGAAGCTCCAGAGCTGGATGCAGTACTCCAGGTGGGGTCTCACAAGAGTAGAGTAGAGAGGAAGAATCACCTGCTGGCCATGCTTCTTCACATGCAGCCCAGGATACGGTTGGCTTTCTAGGCTGCAATTGCGCATTGCCAGCTCATGTTCAGCTTGCAATGATGATCACAATGTGTAATATTACCTTGAATGGTTTCTACTTTACATTACGAATTATCACTACTCCTCAAGTACCTCTAGTAAACGAGACAGCTCTGCTGCTGGCACATGCACACAGTCCCCACATGCAAGAGTTCACAGCATATCACACTGCAATCACACCTTGCAACACATTGACACCTCTCCAATAGCTTGTTAAATATTATGCAGTTCCGTCCATTTCACCCAAAGAGCTACTAAGGACAAAGTATGTCTGAACTGGCTATATGTCTCTATAGTCATTCATGCAATAAATCAAATCACACATCAAATCCATCACAAGTCAGGAAAAAAAAACACCAAGAACACTTAAATTAAAAAAGGGTAACTTTGAACATTTTGTTGGAAATACTACGAAAAAATTTTTCACTGTGAGGGTGGTGAGGCACTGGCACAAATTGCCCAGAGAAGTTGTGGATGCCCCATCCCTGGAAGCGTTCAAGGCCAGGCTGGATGGGGCTTTGAGAAACCTGGTCTGGTGGGAGGTGTCCTTGCCCATGGCAGGGGAGTTGGAACTAGGTGATCTTTAAGGTCCCTTCCAACCTAAACCATTCTATGATTCATATATATTAACAAAACAATTTATATACTGATAGCTACAGAAAGCAACTGTTAGGTAGTGCTATGTCTTTCTCTCGGCCCTAAGTTGTCTTGCTTTATTATGCATGATTATACATTCATTCCAATATGACAAGATTACTGCCTGGGACCACAGAGTATCCTATAAGAGGAGTTAATTCCAAAGGTTCAGTAATGACTTTTCTTGTCACGACACAAATATTATATTAGCACTACTCAGCCACTTAATGGGAGAAAATGTATAGTTCATTTTTTGGAGAGTTCCAGGACTGAGTTGCGATGGACAACTTGTTGAGTGGTGAGGAATTTTCCTCGGAGAGGCAACATGACACCGCTCTACCTCCGCCTTACCTGCAAGGAAATGCTCTTCTCTACTTCTTTAAAAGACAAGTGATTTTGCTTGCAGTTGGTACCGCTTTCTCAAAACATTCCTTCCTTTACAAGCTGGTTTACAAAAGAACATCCATAAACAGATTTAATTAACTTATTTAAAAAACTTGACCTTGTGACTGTTCACACCCCACCCCCTCTTTTCTTGAATTCATAATTTTGTATCTTACGGCCCAAAGACACACTGAACACAGTCTAGTGTTTCACTCAATGTTTTTCTTCTGGACAGTGTAGCATCCACTACTGAAATCACTTAATTTGCTTAAATTCATGAGACGTGATTTCAACTAAAGAAAATCAGCCTCACTGTATGGGAGGTGTCTAGGGAAGAAGTAAATAGTTTCAGTTCTTGGTCCTTGTAAATTCAATTCAGACTAGGTGAGTGTGAACATAACAAAGTCTGAAAGACAGACTGCAGCCCTGAGAAGGAAAACTAATGGGCAAGTTTCTTCTGCATCTAGGTAGACCAGGTCCATGACAAAGCTGGAATATGACAAATGTTCACACAACCAGATTACAGAGCGTACCCAGAATTCCCAAGATATCCTGAAAAATAGATTGTATCAAGGTGAGGCATAAGGAATTTTTGGTTTTGTTTGGGTTTTCTTTTGGCTTGGGTTTTTTCCACCTTTTTGTAAGTAGGCAAGTAAGAATTTTATTTTCTTTCACAAGAGTCCTAAATGCATTTGCAGCTGTTTATATTTCATTAAATCATCCTCATAGAGAGCAAAAACCTTTATACGAGTATGTTCAGTGTTAGGTCTTTTGATTTAACTGACAGCTCTTCTTCTGCACATGGCAAGACATTTCGATTCATATTGTTTATGCAAAGCAGTTCCTCTGGAAAGCTGAATTTAGATTGGGGACATGAAGATGCTAATTGCTTTTACATTCATTCCTTCTTATTACGCTAGCAACAGCAAGGAGTGTAACATTTGCATTCAAAGTTTCAGACACTCTGTATATAGATCAAAAGACATCCCTGTAACATGCAATATGCTTTGAGATTTAAATATTAGCATAAATTGTATTTATTTCCCTGAACAAGGGAGACTGTCCCAAATTGTGGGGAATTCTGCATCTTCAACATGAGACTTCAAAACTTTTATTTCCTCTACCATCAAAATCATTGCCATAAGCCTCCCCTATTCCAGACATTACCACTGTTTCTAACCCTTATCTCCTCTTCAAGGTCTGCTTTCTTTTCCACTTGTGAGCTCTAAGGAGGTTGAGCTGAGGAATTTACAGACTAATGGAGGGGAAAAACTAGGACCTGATGAATACAGGCGGGTCACAATCCCCAGTGGCACCTGCTCTTTTGTTTGCTTTGAGTTTTTTTTAACCAACGAAACACAGGAAAAAGGTGACCACTTCCTCTAGAAATATTAACGAGACACTGCAACTCCTCTCTCTGCTTTACTCAAACTCAAGCCACAATGAGGTACAACATGAGTATACAAGAGTCTTTCAGGCAGCCTGGCTCAACCTGGCCTGCAAAGCATCCATCCCTCAGAAAGCCTGTTCAGCGCTCACCCCTCTCTGCAAAGTACATGTAATGAAGACTTAATCCTTTAGACTCACGCCCATTTACTTACTAACAAGGTCTACTGAGATCCTCCCAGACAATATCATCATGATGATATCGCTCTTTGTTTCATCCTATTATCATAACATAATTGTTCTGATTTATAATGAAAAGCGGTTGGGATGCACTCCAGGTCATTACTGCAAACAGCTTAAACCTGGAATGAGCTACCTCCGCTGCAGCGGAGTTCCTCTGGAACTTGCTCCCTCTGTTTATAATACTTTAACATCAATTCTGAACCCCGCAAGGTTTTCCTGAAGCAAATTCAAAGTTTAACCCATTTTTTCTGATACTTAATGTCATCCATTAAGTCAATAGGCTTTTAACCTGTTTCTTGGACTTGCACAAGAGTTTAATCTTTTGTAATAAAGTATAATACAATACAGATTAGTATTTATTCACATGAAAAGCAGCAAAGAAATGATAACTCCTTCCTCTGTCTGAATGAGATTACAAAAAAGCAAATTTAAAATTTTTGAAAAAAATGTACCGTCCTCAGAGGGAAAACATTCTGCAGTCTTTGCAGACTACACACTCACTATATTATGTGTTCCCACCATACCTTTTTTCCATTATAATCCATTATATATTCTTCTTTTAAAACCTACTGTACACAAGCACCTCATTATAGCATGCAAATTCTTTGGTTGCCAACTTCATTAGTGTGGGTGAGCTGTATTAAGTAATGCTGCTTTCCCCACTTGCTAAATGCAGAGTATTAAGATAATCCATGGAAAGAGAGAAAGAAGCAGGAATTAGAAACTAGATAACTTAAGTCTCCTTTTGCAATACATAGATTTAGTATCACCTGTCTTAGCCACCTAGCTGCTAATAAGGCAGGTTTGTATACCTGATACAGCAATAAATTAAAACTGCTTCAAATACTACATAGGTTTTAGTTGCCAAAAAGTCTTTGTAAATGTACACATAGGGGCCAGTGAATGTATGTGTGCCCACGCGTGCATACATGCATTTTAATTACTCTGCCCTAATTTGCACACACGTAGTTTGAAAAAGAGGAGCATAAAGGCTTGTAAGGTTTGCAAAGGCTGTGCGTAAACCACACGCGTAAGACACCTGCACACGCACACTCCAGCAGTGTCTGCAGGAAGGATTAATTAGTTTCCAGCCTCTTACTCCAGGATCCTAAAATCCTGTTGAGAGCCTGTTTACAAAATGCACACCAGAAGCTGACCAAACTAATTTTAAGACTCAAAAGTTCAGTGTCTGCTTATTGGATATTTTCATAATAAATGCTGATACTGTTTTGACAGAACTATTTTTGCCCATGCTGAATACAAAGCTAAAACTGCTACATGATTTAATATAGACAGCTGATGGGACCAAGACCTACAAATTCAACAGCGACTTTCAACTTTAAATATATTTTTAACTTAGAGAAGTTAATATTTTTCTTTAATACAATTCATTAAACAGATTTCCCTTTCATTCTCAAATATAGCCATTATCCAGGGTGAGGGTTTTTTGAGGGGAGGGGAAGTCAGGGTGGGAGATTACAAGCATGCATGCAGATCTTTCTTTTCAACAGAAAGGAACAGTTTAATCTGTGGACTCTTGGCATCAGCAGGCCAACAGCTGTAGAAAACCAATTTCATTTGAAACCCTATAGGCAAATATTCTTGCAGTCTCCAAAAGCTACATCAATTCATGCAAACTGTGAGCAAGCTGTTGCAGACAAAGGAAACCTGCTTACACTCACAAAAGCTCAACGCACGTGATTCAAGTCATGTGTTGACGTGAAACAATCCAATTAATACTCCATTCAATATTTTCAGGAAGAGTTAGTATACACAAATTATTCAAGTAATTACTTAGCAAAGCTGTTTGTGCAAATCACACAAACCCAAGAGGAACTCTGCAGAAAGCTCAGACCTCTGCTTAGTTCAAAGCATTATTAGAATATATTACATGATAGCAAATCAGAAGCTTTTAAGAAGTTGAGCACTGTAAGAACCAATGATTTGCTTCTATTTTTGGTGTTAGAAAACAAAATACTACAGGTATATCACTGCAGGAACTTGCTAGAATTCATAGCAAAGTCTACTAGCTTGATCTGGAGGAAGAGCAGCCTTCAGTCCCTCAGGAGGTATATCATGGTTACCTACATTTTAGGAAACGATTGAACAGATTCTGTGACCTTGAGAAATCAGAGATAGGGCATTTGATTATTTTTATGCATTGAAATTAACTGTTAGTTTGCTTACTTGAGCATATAAAAAAATGAAGCTACTGAAGTAGGAAATCAGCAAGTCTTGTGTAGTTTCTACTAAATAAGTCAGGGAAGAAAATTACCTCAGTGGGTAACCAAATCACTATCATCTTAATGGAAAAAAAAATTAATGACATTTTATGGGAATGGCAATTCTTTTAAATATTGTATGTCTCCTCTGGCATAAAAATATCTTTTGGTATTCTGAGATAAATAAAAATATATATTCCTAAATTTCAGAAGACAAAGTATATACTAGGCAAATTCTATGTTTGAATCTGCAATTAAAAAATCTTAAACTAAGACAGCAAGTCAAGCAGGGGGGAAAACGGGAGCATCTGTAAAATAGGAACTGATTGTCAGGGTAGCAATGACAGCCTTGAACAACACAATGATGAATTGTGTACTTACCCTGTGGTAATCTACAAGAGGTTTTAACTGAAAAGTATCAAAATACAATACATTTCTTACCTAATTCAATAACAAATTATGTTTTACCAAAAAAAGGCAGCTGCTTAGTAAGATCTGCGTTCATAACAGTAGCTTTTTAGTAAGGCAGATTTTCAAAATTGCCTAAGACTTGCCAAGCTTCAATACACTGAGGCTCAACGCTTCTATTCTGAAATGTTTTAGTCTTCAAGCACCTTCAAGAGTTTCTTCCTAGCCCGCTTATTCTGATTAAATATCTGGCAGTATAAGAGATTAATTTATAAAATGCACAGCTGGAAATGGTCATTTTTATGGCCTGTTGTGCTATTATCTCACGGAACCTCTGATTCAACCAAAGCCTGCACAGCTCTTCGCTAGCTACCCAACTCCGGCAATCCCCCAGCTTTCATCGTCTCTTTCAGTTGAGACGATGCAGAAACACATTCCTTCCCAACTTCTAGAAATCACATTAAAAACCAGCAACCGCTTCCAGAAGAGTTACAAATTTATTACTCGGGAGACAACAGCTATCAGCACCTGGTTACATATACTAGGTACGATGCTCTTGAGTGTGCTTTCAGTTCTTGGAAATTTTTAAATTAAGCTGTGATTTTTGCAGCCATTAAATGTAAATTGAGGAGTCCAAGTATTTTACTGTTTCAATGAACTTTAAGCTCATCTCTCCAATCTTTAATTCTCCTTGCCACCCTTTTAAAGAACTATTTTCACAGGTTAGCTTGTTTTAAAACCTCTGAGCCAAGAAGCAGTACTGACCAGCATTCCCACAGGCTCCTGTTTTCCACTGTCAGCTTTTGGTCAAATGCTCATTTTATTGCTCAACTACAGAATACCAAGAACCAGTAGCCTTAGCTCGCTATGGCTATCAGATGGCAACATTAAATACCTCTAAAATTTGTTTTCTGAAGTGATACCTCTCAGGCGGTTTTTCCCGGATTTATCTGACAGAGTCATTTACAAATCTTGACATATATCAGTGACCATGTTGACACAGCCTGATAATCACAATGGCATTATGTTTTATGTAGAAGCAGGAGCTGGAAGTTAAAACCCAAGAATAGATATTCCCACACAAGGACAAAGATTATTCGATCTTGATCCTGGGTAGCCAACAGCATACACTGTTAGCATTTGATAAAGGAACAAAAAAAATGAGTTAAACATTCTGGTTTTGCACAGTAACAGGAAAAGGCTGATGGAGTACAAGAACTCTAACTATTTTTGTTCCATCTATATTTCATTTTATCAAAATATGTCTGCTACTAGGCCTCTACATTCTGACATTAAAGGCGGGGGGGGCGGGGGGGGGGGGGGGGGGGGGGGGCGGGGTGGAAAGCAGCCTCTAATCACTCATCCTTCTGTCCGTGCTGAGAGTAAAGCTGCAAAATTAAGATGCCAGGAAGAGCTCAGGCCAGGAACAGTAAGGTGCAACACTCACAATTCAGCAACAGCACTTACATTCACCACGAGGCAGACAATAACCTGGTGCTATGAAGACAAACTTTTCACTTCCCTCCCACCTGTTAATGCTTCATTTTTACCTTTTGCTTTGTCTGACAGCTGACCTTGAGGTGCAATTCTGTCTGTAAATTCTTTTTTAAAATCTCAAATATGGAAATACTCTGACGCTTATCCGAGTGCCTTTTTTTTTTTTAAATTTATGTGCACAATGGAGCACATACCATGTACTGAATAAAATTAAATTGGCACCAATTTCTTTACTATGTTAAGAATACAATCTTATATCTAAGCCTTACTGCACCTATGAACTACAGATCACATTCAAAAAATATTTAAATGGGTAAAGTTCCATCTATTTTTACCTCTTCCACACAGATGAAGCTACTCCGCCGATGACCAGGAAGACTAAGGAACTTATTAACAGAGGTTCAGAGCATTCCCTCTGAAAGGTCTCTCTTGCTACATGGAGCCCTTTTTGCCTCTCCTAGGTTGTACAGGAAAGCAAAGTGCAGCTTCTCTGCCCCAGACTGATTAACAGTTTTAATAATGGTAACAGCGGAGGATTTTCAGGCATACACAGCAATAGCACACAAGAGGGGAGAGAATTAGGGAAGGGACAAATCAGAATGTAAAGGCAACAAAAACTACTACCCAACACATTAAAGGAAGGTGCCAACCTTCCATGATCCACTATTCCTCTTATTAGCAGCCCAGGAAGATTAATTAATTTAGATTAATGGGGAGGGGGGAGATTTCACCTTCTTCTGAAGCATCAGCAATCTATCACAACTATAGAGAGGATGCCTTAATGTTTCTACTTACATTAAATTTTCAGGTTGATGTTTGACGCTCAAACACTTAATATCTGATCAAATTACCACAGCTGAGTCACGATAAAACTCTTCCCCAAGTCAGACTGGCAGAGAGCCATTGAGATTTATAGGTACATGTTTTTCCACATCCTTATTTAACATGGTATGTATGCTTACTAAGCAAAACCCCCTGATGAAACAGACCATTGCAAAGACATTTCCCCCCACCTCCGTCTCATTTTTTGAGGCTAACGATTCCTTCCAAACTCCCAAATGTACTGAACAGCTAAAAACGTATGGTTTGTGGTTGCATACTGGTATGCGAAGCAGATGAATCCCTCTAGACCAGCCACGTACCACACACTGTTGTAGTAAACATGGTTCTGTCCCAATATTTCCAGCAAGAAAAAACAGCCACAAATGGCAGAGGTCATTTCACTATAATTGCAAATTGAATAGCTCAGCTTGTAAGATTCAACTGGTCTGAACACTGCAGGCTTTACTCTGCTCTGTTCCGTCCTCTTTTGGAGAATTCATTGCTCAGTTTGTTTCCCTGCCACAGCAGAACCACACAGCATAAATCAGCTATGAACTAAAAGTTACCATCAACTAAAAAAGTAAAATCCATAACCAGAGCATTCTGAAAGTACTCAGCAAGTTTCTGTAGCCAGTAGCCACACATTGATCCATCCAACCAAGTCACAAAGCGAGAAGGAAACCTGACAGCAGCTACTTACTCATTGCCATGGAGAAAAAAAATAAGAAAAAAATAATTAAGTCATGGGGTGAATTCAAGCACTTTTTCTTAATTAAGAATTAAAAATGGGAACTCATTTTAGAACTTCATTTTTTAGAGTGCTACTCAGAAACCTTACACTACATTTATTATATTCTCCAATGTTCCTGGTGTCCAAAGACTGAGATATAAATTATGTGGTAGACTGTTTAGGACAGCAAAATGGTCAAAAAGCCTTCAGTAACACTGCTGATATTGAAAATTATGCTTAATAGTCAAATGGCATCTTACCCAGCCCTGTCAGCCAACCGCACAATAAGTGGTAACAGTGTATTCCATCAGTATGACTTATTACAGTCCTTCGGTCCTGTTTGTTATCACCCTGCAAATCTCCAAAATGAAGTAAATTACAGAAGAGTTTAAGAGTTTTGCTACAATGAATTTTTTAGAAGAATGAAGTGTTTCCTGTGCTTGTTTTCATCTCAGTCACTAAAGAACCTTTCTGTACCCAGACTATGGTTTCATGTTTAAGAGCAACATAGCATGATTCCCAGGCTTTATCCTGTCATCCTCTTAAGCACTGCCCTTCAGAGGGACACAGCTTCCAAAGCATCTACTTCTACACCACACTTTAAAGCAAGGTTGTAAACTAGCTCTGAGCAAGCATCCTCCACAATGAGGAGCAGCAAGAGGGACCTCTAATTAGACCAACGAAACATCACGCAAGAAGGTAACCAGGAATTTCTGCCTAGTCTTGCAATGACCAAATACATGAACATACCCAGAGAACTGCGTGTATTCATAGCTCATGTCCCACTCCTTCAGTTCTGTGAAGGTAATAAGGGTAGACATTTGCAAACCCAAAGACCCTGACCGCTCTCTAAAACTACTTGACTGATTCAGTCTCATCCACCCAAAGTGCCTCTACAGCCCCCTGATTGGCAGCACATTCATTTTTTACTGTTCTTGTTGTCACAGAACTCATGTTAAGCTTACAAGAGTACAGGACAAAGAAACTTGAAACCCGGGAACCAAATCCAGCAAGCACCACAAGTGCTTCAGGCAGAGTTGTTCTACAAGGAATCACTAGTGAACACAAAAGCTCTCCAGCAGCTAAGCCCCCTCTAAGCATACCGGCTGGAGTCATCTGCTGTAAAGAGCTATATTTGCTTTTTCTTTTTTTCATCTGTTTAAACAAATAGTAGAAGCTCAGAAAGGAAATGATCAAATTGTGATTCTGTGCTAACTTGAAGGAGGAAAGGCTTTCAGTACTACAGAAAGAACTTAGACCAAAAAAAGGGAGTGGAGAAATAAAAAACTCTCACTCTCAGAATTTTTTTGACAAGCAAGATTCTGTACCAAAAGTTTTATTCTGTTCATATCATCTGAAGTGTCACAGAGGTACAAACAATGAACTAGGAAGTGCCAAAGATATTTTTCAGGACATTAGACAAAACTTGTCTAAATGATCTCACAAATACCCAAGAAACCCATTCTTAAGTCTTTGCTTTTTCTTTTGTATTTACAGAAATCTTTTCACAGATTGGTTGCTATTAGCTGTCTTGAATTCCTTTCTTGGTATATGTATTTTAATGAAATATTTTTCATTCCATTCTGTACTAAAT
The DNA here is from genome assembly GCA_017639485.1 of Pluvialis apricaria. Taxonomy (NCBI): domain Eukaryota; kingdom Metazoa; phylum Chordata; class Aves; order Charadriiformes; family Charadriidae; genus Pluvialis; species Pluvialis apricaria. The sequence continues at coordinate 176,528,141 of CM030007.1, forward strand.
CAAAATGCTTAAGTTAGATTAATTGAGCAGCTGTAAGTTCCTTGACCAGCCAAAACAGATGAAGAACTTGCTCTAAACAACTAGTACTAACCTCAAACTCCCTGACTTGAAATGACTCCAACCATTTGCACCATTTCAACCAGTATCAGTAGAAAGATGCTTTAAATATAGACAGTCCTAACTGTATTTTGATTTATTCTTCCTTCCCAGTGATCTAGCTTGGAGATTAAGAATACCATTTATGTTTACAACCAAGAAGCCAAATGTCTTAAGTTATTAGAATTACTTCATAATGTGATTAGCTTCTATGTAAACTTACTAAATAGTTTACACTGGACTCTAAAGGAACTTCAGAAAACAATTTGACATTGAATTCTATGAAAGGCCAAATTTTAAAGAATTACCACGTCATCTTTACAACTCAAAGTCTCCTGAAGTACACAAAACATTTCGTTAAAAATTCTGATCTCACACCGCAGATATCTGGGTCGCAGCTTGGCTACTGAGAGCTTCCACTTCAGAAATTAATTGCAAAGAATCAGAGGCATTTTCATCCACATTGAGTAGAGATTAAAAGGTATTGCTCTGAGGTAACAGGAGTTCTAATGCCAAGAAAAATTCTGAAATAATTTATTTATTTTAAATCCTTTGTTACTGTAGGCACTTTTACACACCAGCTGTCACATACAACCAATACTTCAGCGCGTGCATGTGAGTTTTGTTATTTAGGTTCAAACTAAGAATAGATTTCCAAGATAAGAAATGCCAAAGCTGAAGATTTGTACTTGCTAAAATGCCAGAGCAAAAATAGCAGTCCATCCTCACTTCCCCCTCAAGGAGCTTTGCAAAAACACTTTCAAACTGAATTCTTTAACTGTTATCCTGTCTACTTTACCTCTGGAAATATTTATTACAAAAATTCTAGGCTGCGTGATTGAATTTTTCTGAGTCAATTTTTTTCCCTCCTCTACATCCTGAAGGATACCTCTCTCATCTAACAGCTCTTCTGGTCTCTTCTTATCATAAAGGGCCCAAGTTACTGCAGCTATAGGAAACTCACTTCCTTCCCACACTGGTTATTTTTCTTCCTAATAGATACAAAGACTGATCTCTGATAAGACATTTAGTCATTGGGAACAGGAGGGGGGTGGATGGGAGCAGAATCCCTTTTGTACACTTTGAGAGATTAAAGGAAAATGCTGATTCAGGCCAGGCCAGCTGTCAAACAACTTTATGCACAGGATGTTTAGCATTCATAACGTCATCTCATTATTACAATCGCTACACATTCTCTTACAAGAGAAGGAAAATACCTGTTACATTCAGATATTATTGCGGAAAATACTCAAAAATCATCAATTCCATTGGCCAATATTAAGTAATTTATTAGCTTGGTATCTCCTCTGTATTTCATCAAGCCCACCCTTTAAGAGAGGCAACTGAATATCTCCGTGAACATCATTCACAAAATGGTATAGCTGAAAAATGCATATTTGCACAGGTTTCTTAAAAGCCATCAATTAAATGTAAACACCACCATAGATTTATTGCACCCAATAATATTGACCAAGGTGTGACTGACACAAAATGCCAATGGAGAAGCACTTCCCTACGGGACAGGTTGTCACACTGCACGAAGCCTTGGGACGCCTGCTCAAGGCCGGTGTCGCTTCTCCCTGTGCCAAGGGTAGGAGGAAAGAGCTACAAACAGAGGAGAGAAGATGCAGCTTGACATCAAAGCCAGCTATTGTCCATGCACCACCTACACACAGGAACTCCAACCAACTACAAGCACCTTGGAAATTCTACATAAAACATGACTGGCCTTTCTCCCCCTGTATGTATTATTTTTAAATAATTCATTACGTCCCAAGTGTTTCTGCCCAATCCCTACACGTCCCTGTTCTGCAAGGGTACAGCAGAAAATGTAATCTTTTTTAAGCTTTCAAGAGAGGAAGCAATTTTATTTAAAGATGAAGAGCACCACATATGGTTAAAGAAGGCTCACTGTCTTCATCTTTGAACTTACTTTACCAGTTTTGCACCACCTCCGAACCATAAAAACATTGTTCCCATTTTACAGACGAGGCTGGAATGAAGCCAGATTTGCCATCTATTCATATTACAGGATATAATTAAATCTATTTAACCTCAGGGCTAAACAACAGCAACACATATTGAAAAGTAATATTACTACTATTTCAGTTTCAGATTGAAGACAAAAATATTGTTCACCACCTTTCCTTGAGGAGAATTTTGAACACCACTGTATCAAAAACAAGTGAACTAAACAGCAGCTTCTCAATAATCTAAAAGTAGCCACAAGTCGTATTAACACTCAGTAACTTCTCACTACTATTTCCAATGTCAGCATGTAGGAAAGGAAGTTTCACTTAAGAAGATCTGCTCTTGCACCGTCAACATTATTTCAAATGTGTTCAAGGTTTCCCTTGGCTTTTTAAGATAAACCATCGCGGCAGGCCATTTCAGTTTTATCCTTCTCTGCAAAAGGAAGTCACAGTATCCTTGGCTACAACCTTCGCTCCTGTAGACTACGCAGAAGATTTCCTACAACAGATCTTATCTAACCTTCTTTGATGTAGCCAGAAGAAATATGTCATTAGATGATGCACAGCATTTCTTGTTTCTACTAATCCAAGGTTACGCAGTCCACAGCTTAAGGGATCAAAGAGATGAAAAGGTCACACGTTACAACAAAGGAAAAAAAATGTTACATTTCTAAAGCTGCAACTGCTATCTATAGCCCTTTCTAATGATTATATGCTACTGCATCAAGATTATTGTCCAGACTTACAGACCAAAATGAAAAATGCAGATTGTTTTTTTTATTATTTCCTCTCCTCTTGTACATACAGCAAACAGCCATAAAGAGCAGGGTAATTATGATATGTATGTGTGTTAATATGCAAATTCAAAATAATGATAATGAAAGCTATTGACAATCCTTATATATTATCATCAGCTTAGGACAAAAAGCTCAGCAGTACTTATTAGGCAGTAAAATAGGAGACCAGCAAAGCTGATCAATACAAATCATCTCAAAACCACTACTCTGCATCTGGTGCCATCATTTTAGCCATTACGGGATAAAAATGCTTTTTCAAATAAGCTAACATTTCCAGCAGATTACATCTTTCAGTTGACCTTCAGCTACAACATTATCCCCCACCCCCATCACCACTGCACACAGGAAGAGACTTAATGGTGGAGCCGGAGACAAATCTCAGGGCACCAAAGCCCTGTCTGCCACCACTGCTGACCGCTGAAGCCAGAACTGAGGCCTGTGAATTTAACTTTATACCCCACAGACACCTGCAAAGGCCAATACCCTGTTTCCGTCTAACCCATTTCTTGCTACAGAATAGCATCTGCTTGATTTCACTTGTAAAAGACGTACATTGAAGCATCTGAAATATGTAATTGCAGTTGTGATGATTCTCATTTTGTTGTGAAGCTATATACCGGAAAAATACTGCTATTACTAATGCATTAAATCGGTTATATGCTTTATAACCTGAATTGCATTGCTTCTAAGCTTGTGGTCTGATCTGTCCCTGAAAATGCAGTTTATTTTTCTCCACAAGGAAAAAAAAAAAAAAAAAATAGTACCGTGAATATATTTCCAAAGCACATAAAACAGAACTCCATTCCTAATTATATTAAGAGGAAATAGGAAGGACAGATTGTCTGAGACAAAAAGCCACTCTGTAAGATCTTGCTAAAGGAGCGCTGGGTGAAATGGCTGGCCTGTCTTCTCCTTAAGATGTTTCTCCCACAGTTAAGCTTTACCTTTTAACAGTAAAGAGCATTTATGGCCGACAGCATGGATTGAATCATTGAGCAGGACCAGAGGGCAAAACATGCCACTGAAATAGTCCAAAATATACATGCATAGCTGGGAGGAGTGTGACCACACACATCAATACAAAACCAAACCCTATACACCTTTCCCAACAGACTGTGAACCCTCAGGACATGCACAATATGACAGTTCAGAGGTTTGGTGTTGGGCTTTTTGTTTCGGATTAGTGGGGGGGAGATAGGAGGGTGTTTGTTTGTGGGTTTGTTTTGTTGGTTTTTTGGGTTTGATTTGTTTTTTTTCCCCCAATAAAGTGCAGTAACCAAAGAGCACACGTGGCAATAGTCTGACTAAAAAGAAATGAGATGGGGCTTTACAATATTCCTCAGCATCCTCTATTCACGTTACAAGAAAAAGGAGTGATTCTATCATTATCACATTTCTAGGTACACACCGATGCTTTCTAAAGACCCATCTCATAGTCCACGTAAGAAACCAGGACGCTGAGGAGTGACGTTTGCACCAGCTCCCCCCAGATTCAGTCCCTGAAGCTCACAAGGTGCAAATAGAATAAGAAGAAACAGAAACCAATGAATACTGGTTGCTGAGGAACTATTTCTCACTGTATGTGCCTCTTAATTTCCACCACCCATGGAAATTGCACCCGATGAGGAAAGGATGTTTGAGCCATAGTATATAGTTTGAGGTACACATACAGCCTCTGATTAGCATTTCCGAGAAAGAGAGCGATTCAGACTCAGGAGAAGTGGGAAAACAGTGGAAGATGGGAATGAAAGGACATAAGCCCTGGTTTGGGTCAGTCAGAGGGACCAAGAGGGATGCCACGTAAGAGACAAGAGAGACAAGAATTGGGGAATGGAGACAATACTAACATAATTCATGAGCATTCTTCTCCTCCAGTCCTATCCCTCACTTCCCCCTGGGCCTCCCAAAAAAGGTCCCATTACTCTCCTTAATATTCTCTAGTCCTGCCAGGTAGTTGCTGTAAAACGGTAAGATCTGGGACAGATGAAAACAATCCCAATTACAAATAGTTAATTTGAGCTGATGATCAGCCCTATCAGTTTTAAAAGGTGATTTACTGCTGAACACGTGTTGTCCAAGGACATTCCCCAGCTTTGTTTCCCTACACTTAGTTCACAGTTAACCGAAAAATAAAATGTGCTGAGGCACAGCTTCGCTCATGGCACCTGTTTAAAACTTTCCCTCCATCTCAGCAAACGTTCAATCCAAAAGCAAAGAGCTACACAGACAGAAATATAATAATAATAAAATCCAGCAATACAGCCCAAGTTAAATAGTTTAAAGGCCTGAAAGTACTAGCTGCTAGAAATTTTCAGAACAAAATTCCTGTCTTTTTAAGCTCCTTTCCTCAAAAGAGTCCTCTTCACCCTTTTTATTCTTTATACTTTTATTCTACATACATAATGCACCTGGTCTGTCTGGCAAAGAGAGAAAACCAAGACAGATGAATTTTTATGTATGCAAAAATGTACTCACAATCTCAAGAACAACATTCTCTGTATGGTGATGCAAGAGTGCAAATTTTATAGTGAGCTCTTAAAAAACCCACATAATATGTTTGTCTGTCTAAGCACGTGTAGTTTGTTAAAGAAATAAACCAGCTTTGACAGCTATAGCATGTTCTGTGAATACAGCAAGGCTATATATTTTTTTTAATCTTGGTTCATGCAAATAGCTCCATTCAGTTACTAATTTATTCAAAACTGATGAACCCACAGGGAGTTGCAGAAACAGGAGAGCTTATTTTCCAGTCCATCAGTAAAATGAAAGTGTGATCTCTTCTAGTTCCATGAACAAATCTGGAGGGACGTGGGTAAGCAAAATCAATTAGATCTAGTCCCTTCACTACAAATACCTCCTTTGGTAAGTAGACTTTAGGGGGAAAGTTCCTATAAACATAATTTTTCTTAGTTATTCAGAATATGCACGACAACTGGAACTCAAAAAAATCCAAAAACCATAATTCATATGGATATTCATCGAATCATCAAGTACTTTAGGTTGCAAAAGACCTTTGGACGTCATCTTGTCCAAGCCCCTGCACCAAGCAGGGCTGATTCAAAGATCAGTTTGCTCCATACCGTGGTCAGTCTAGTTATTAAAGGCTCCAAGAACAGAGAAACCTGGGAAACCTCTTCCAGTGTTTAACCACTCACACTGTGAATATTTATTTTTTTTTACTTCTTACCTAATCAGAATTTCCCTGCTACAACATATGACTGTTGCGTTCCGTTTTTGCTACACACCTCCAAGAAGATCCATCTCCTCTAAATGCCCTACTTTGGATAGCTGAAGACAGCAATCAGATCCCCCTCAGTCCTCTCATCTTTCAGTTGAGCAAACCCAGCTTCCCCACCCTCCCCCTGCACTTATGCCCTTGCCCCCAAACCATCTCAACGTTCCTCTGCTGGACTTGCTCTTCTTCATAAATCCTTCTCTTGCACTGGGAAGCCCCAAACCGGATGCAATTCCCCAGATGCAAGCTCCCAGGTGCCGAGTAGAGGGGACCATCACTTTCCCTGACCTTCGGGCTGCGCTTTTGCTAGTACACAACAGTATGCCATTGGCCTTCATTGTCTCAAGAACCCAATACAATAATATCCAAGGTACTGCAACACAACAATATTTAACTGAAAGTAGCCTGATAAAAGAGAGGCTGAAAAAAATTTAGTAAAAAATCTTGCAATTAGAAGTGTCATTTGCTGTTTTCTAACAAAGTAAAAATTAAGACTGTATATAAGTGAACATTGGAAGAACTAACATTTAATAAAAAGTTAAATTTCATACTAAATAATTATATACTTAGTCACTATCCACTATATCATAATAGTTATAGGTCAAAAAGAATGAAACAGTTTTTACAGTTAGTATTTCCTGATTTTTTTAAGTAATGATTTGGATAATAAAAATTAACATCCTTAGAATAGTTCTGTTTTGATAAATCTATTGTGTTTTTAAAAAAGGAAAAGGAAAATGTTGCTAATCCAGGTTGCCTTTTTATACTATTTTTCTTCAGTTTATACCAGCTGCACTAGATATATCCATGTCCTCAAAACAGATCGAAGGCTAAGCTTTGGAAGAGACTGCCTGAGCAGCCTGAGCAATGGCATCCCTGGAACCAGCGTTCTGTTGGCCAAACAGGCTTTGCTCTGAAAGGCATCTGGCAACAGAACTGTGGTCTCCATTTATGAATCTGAGGATCAGCAATGAAACCCTCCTGATGAGCACCACAAAAAAGCTGAATGTACTCTTACAAACACTCAGATCACAGCAAAGTTATTGTCGTGAGACAGAGAATATTTCTGGCAAGGGACTTCCTTATGGACTCTTACAGAAGACCAAGCCAGCTGCTTACTCAAAAATCAATCTGGATGAGATCAAATGAAACAGGATAGGGTTGCATGAGGTCACAAGACTAGCACTTAGGTGTTGTAGAGCAGTGTTTTGCCAATGGTTGAGCTCCGGATGATGGGATTCACTAGAAAAATTATGAATTTATCACCATCAACGAGCAATCGAGATTATCATTTAGACTGCTGTCCCAGGAGAGAAAAAAGATGAGAAGAAGTGGAAAAATCCTTTAAAGGTGCTTTTTAGCAAGTGTCAGAAAGCATTTCTGCCAGTTTTACAGAAAATGAGTATCTGGCAAAAATAATAAAGCAGTCTGTTTACTCATCTGCAAATCACATGAATATGTACCAGTGGACTAACTTGGGGTTTGATAGAGGCAATGCAACACGTCAGTGACTTTCTGGAATCTCAATACATCACAACAAACACGTTTATCCACAATAATACTTATTTTCTAAGCATTACTAGTAAAATCTAAGTGTTGTAAAATCTGACTGTTGCACTGCAGCAACATTTATCCATTAACCCAGACAAAAAAGATCTACCGTGTCTTTCTGACAACAAATGTTTCCAGCCATTTTTTGGCTCTGCTCATTGTACAAAAAAATAACATTTCTGTCCCTTAGTTGTAAATGATTTGGGACATTTGGGAGGGTAAGATGCTGGACTATGTGACAGTTGCAAATGCTATCTTCCACATTTTGAAAGATCTGTATTCTCTCATTCAACATTTCTCAAATCTTTTTTCATGAAACATGAAGTATCAAGCACTGATTCAGCTCCACGGCTGCTTCTGGCTGAAAGCCCTGCTAAAATAGATACTCTAGTTCTCGCCTAAAATTACAAGTGATTTTAACAGACTCTTGTTTCGGAATAGAGAGATGAGAGACAGCATCAGCTGAGTGTCTTTGACAACCTGCATTATCAAGAACTAAAATGGTATCTCGTAATAAAAAGCTCTACACACAATTATATGGTAAAACAGTATAGGAAGCTCCCTCCTTCATATATATATATATCATATCTTCAACATTAGGTCTTCTATTTTATTTTCCTTATTCTATTGCATAGTATTTGATGTGTCCTTATTCCTGTGTGATTAAAACTGAAGGCTAGTCAGCAACCACAGAGTTTACCCATAGAAACAAGCAAAAAAACCACCCCACTGCAGTACCTACTTATGCAGCAATGCTGAATCTCATCACTAAGAGATTCCCCTCATCTTCGAAAAAGACGCACTGATCTTAAAACCCACTTAAAAAAAAAAAAAAGAAAATGAGCTAGAAATCAGTTCAGCTGATAACACCTGCCTTTGATTTCCTCCACCAGTTTGTACAGTACAACACACAGGCACTTTCCCAGTCCTTCAAAGGCTCCTCTTATCCCTATTCCCAAGAATCACCCTTGTGAGAAAGCTGACCAGAGGTTTGCTGACCAGCCTCAGCCACCGGCTGCCCACGTGCCCTGACACAGCCAGGACACATCCTACGGGTCCACAGAGCCCACATAGCCTGAGTGCCCGGGGCACGAGGGGATGCCCCCAATCACGCAGTCACCTCTCAGCCCTCCAGCAGCACAAGCTGACAGGGACCCAGGCAGGAGGTCACATACGCTCCCACAGCTGACCTGGAAGCAGCCTTCAGAGCAGCGCTGACAAAGACTGCTAAGCTTCCCACTCTACAGCTGCATGTTAACAAAAGAAAAAAAAAAAAAAGAAAAAAGGAATTAAATACAAATAAAATACTGAATTTTTCTTTCTTAGGATTCAATAGGATTATTGCATTTTGCATCACCACAGAGGTTTGGAACTGAAGTCAAAAACTCCTAGGACACCAAGACACTGCACAGGTGCAGAGGCAACAAAACTACACACAGGGACTGCTTTGACAGTCTGACACCCTTCTACAGAAACCAGACTTACAGTTGGATTTACATTTTCATAGAATCATAGAATGGTTTAGGTTGGAAAGGACCTTAAAGATCATCGAGTTCCAACCCCCCTGACATGGACAGGGACACCTCCCACTAGACCAGGTTACTCAAAGCCCCATCCAGCCTGGCCTTAAACACCTCCAGGGATGGGGCTTCCACAACTTCTCTGGGCAACCCGTGCCAGTGTCTCACCACCCTCAGAGTGAAAAATTTCTTCCTAATATTTAATCTAAATCTACCTTCTTCCAGCTTGAAGTCAAGGTTTTTATTTATGACCAGTTTTGGTCATAAATAAACTGCAAATACCATTAGGACTTTTAATAACCTCATGCAGTGTGCGATTGGTTTGTTACCTGATGTACTAATTCTCCCCTATAGAGTCAGATTGTGAAATCTTGCCTCCAATTGTATTTTTTTGGCTTCAATTATTATTGTTAATCAGTTACTTGTGCTATAGATACTGCAACTCTAACGTCAACTAAATGGAAACTTACTGTACTTATAAGGCAATCTAACTGCCCTGCTCGCCCTCTCCCCCGAGAAAGCTGATGAAGCAAACACTGAGAAGCACTTCAAGAGAAGTGGAAGACAGACAATTCAGTTCTTCAACTTTTCCCATGGCACAAGCTGGTCTTTCTCTCTGGAACAAAATTTTACCTTCCTCTAGAGAGACTGGCAGGGAGAGCCCTCATAGGCACAACCCACCTCCAAAACGCACTTCACACCCTGTCAAGACACCTCCCTAACCACCGATGTCCTTTAGCACAGTTGCAGAGCTCATCCAAAAACCCGAGACTAGATTTTAACAGAAAAACGTTCAAGAAACCAGCTCACCTCTTTTACGCTCTACAGGAAGAAAGATGAAAGTGAGGTGGGTGGGAATGATCATAACTGCAGAAATTATGCATTATGTGAGGTAGTGAATATATCTGTCTTCAGCTTTCTAGGAGTCACAGATGCACACGCTGAAAGTCTTGATTAAAAATAACAACTGAAAAAAATAGCAAAGTGCTCAAGCAGCAGTGTTACATAAACCTAGATTATATTTTTGTCCTGTAAATTGATGTCTTACAAAAGGGATAATTGAGTGAAAGTTAATAGTATCTAGTATACTTCAGGTCATAGGACGTCCTAACATTCCTTTCTGGCCTTACACAGTGAATTTATGTGAAAATATATTTTTATTCTGATTTTACTCAGACTTCTTGGCTTTGAAAGTGCATCAGTCTAATATTTTCTAACAGAACATGCAGCCAACAACATACTTGCCACCCCTTTTCTTTATATGCTAGATATCTATAACATATTTTTTGACATACAACCTTTTGCAGATGGTACTCCAAGAAGAGTCCTCTTGCATCTGCATATGACCTTCTTCCAAAAAATAGCATCTGGGGACTTAAAGAATGACAGAAGCTTTCCCCCCTGTAGGCTGAATTTTGGTATGAAAAAGCAAATGCTGAGCCAGAAGGTTCCCTCGCTAACACAAGTGCAAATTCAACCCTGCCACCCTTCAAAATAAACTTAATTTACAGCAGTACAACTCAACATCAGAACAGGACTCTCTATCACCAGCTAACTTGCAACCCCATGTTTCAATGTACTCTGCATCCCTACATGCTCAAATGCAGAAAGGTGACCTTTTCCATCTCAAATATACAAATCTCTGGCTGCTCCCCCACACTCCCATTTTTATGCATCTCTGAACTGATGCCCCTGTGAAAGCATAACCAGCCTTATACTCCTTTATTTGACATACATTGCTACAGTAGTGTCTGCCTCTTTCTCTCTATGTAGGTTAGGATGAGATTTTTGGTTTAACTATTAAGGAAATAATAGCACAGCTATTTGTGAAGACTCTGTATAGCTACTAGTTCAAAGCCATGTATCAAACCGTAGAGTTTCTCGGCACAGTAATTGAGTGTGGGTTCAAACCAATTTCAAAACAGTGTTTCAGAAAGAATTTAATTATTAATATTACATTCTTTCATGCAAAAATGACACTAATATGAGAGTATTTTAAGTGTTAGTTGTCATGCCTACCAGTACTATTGTGTTACCAGCACAGGATTGCCTGTACAGATAAATCAATGAAATCCCACTTTGACTTGTTCAGAGTTGAAGGGGAAGAAGTGGTGGGGGAGCCAACACAGGCAAACACACAAGATTATTGGAAAGACAGGGTGGAAGTGGAACCACCTTGCGCGCACCCCTGAACAGTGCAAAATGCTTTCTCAGTAAAAGGTTTTTGTTACTATAAGGAAGGTCAAAGCTAAAGTTGGGCATTTTATTTCAAAATATTTACCCAACCTGTTTCTTGTTTCTATTCCGTGCAAGAGACTTCAAAGGTGTCAGAAGACTGAGAGAATTACAAGTATACCACTGCTATCAACAACTTAAAAAGCCTATTATTTCAAAGGAGCTCAAGTTTGCTGAAAGGATGGGACGGAGGACCTACCATACCTCAAGTTCAGTGGCAGAGCCATATTGAAAATGAAAAACAGATTATTCCACCACCACCCCCCCCTTCCAATTTTACCATAGGTCAGCACAAACTGGATTCCTCCTTCACACTTTTGGTAGACCTAAATTGAGGGCTAAATAAAATAGTGTGTCTCACTCCTTCAGTTCATGCGAAAATTAACCCTTTCAGAGAACCACCAGTGGCTGCCAAGCAAGCGGAGGCTGAGACACGCAAGGGAGGACACAAGGGAGGATGCAAGGGAGGAGGCATGGCTGCCAGCACTCCCTTCCCAGACAGACTCCAACTCTCCTTTTTTCCAAATCTGAAACACGATCTCTTACCTTTCAGCAAAGCGCTCTAACTACCAGCTTCGAAGGCTTTCCAGGGGTCAGCGGGGGACAGTCTTTCCTGTTGAAACTATTGCCAAAACATACGAAACATGCAGAGTCAGAGGAGAGGAAGAAAAGGAGGGGAGGGAGCTGGGAGGGCTGTCGAGCCGAATGCCTGAGGAGCAGGGTGCTCGCCCACAGGACGGGAATCTTGGCTCCAGCCTGATGTTTAGTGATTATATAAATAATTTTGCTAATCATTTTAGGTAGTTTTATTTCCGAGTAGTACTGCAGGACTAAAATCTGCAGCCCAGAACTGCGAATCCCATTAGCGTTAAAATCATGTTACAGTACAACTGCACATTCATGAGGCTAACGCAATCGCATAGCTGAATTTCTGAAATTAAATACATCTTTCACATGAAAAATCCCCATTAAAAGCCTTCAAATGGGTTAAATAAGAAACACGTAAGGTGTCAGAGCCAAAGACACAGCAAACAGTACACATTTATATCTTACTACCAGCCTTCCCCATAGCCCCAGAGTCACATCTGCACACAAAAGAAACCACATAAATGTCAACAGACCACTTCAGGAAAGAAATAAGCAGCAACACTGGATCCTAAATTCTTGTTGCCTGAGTTACAAAGTACCATTATTTCTGCTGGATTTCACTGTGGATCAGATGCCGTGGGATGCTGAAGCCTATCTGACAGGCTCCAGCTTTCTCTGGTGTCTCCCAGGGCCAGTTATTCTCACATCCTCCACACTGCTTTGCCTAAAGCCTGAAGGCATTATCCCCTGTAAACAGCCATGCTGCTACCAGGCTTAGTAACTATTCCAAAGACAACAATGTACTTCTGTCCCTCAATACGCACTCTGGTTTCCTATCAGGTGTAAATCCCTACAAGATAAGGCTCAGAGCCGTTTCTGCCTGTTAGTATAAGAGCACAGGATAAAAAAGCCCATCAAAGCCGTCTTTTATATTTTTGCTCTCCTGCATGTTTGTTTTTTAAACACATCATCAAATTCTTTGATACTGTTCTGTGCACATTACAAAGAAGAAGAATTTCTGCTACTACTTTTTGTATTTATGAGAAAAAACAATCCCCTTCTCAGCGCAACGTTTTAAACCACTCAACCACATCAGAGGACTTTACAAGAAATACTATGTTTGCAGAAAGTGACTTCCATCCCAACACTTGTCTGTTTCAAAGACACAGTAGAAAGTTAGGCAGTAGGTGAACATGGAGTAATCTCAGTCAAGAAATCAGGGGCCTGGTTTTGAAGAACTACTGATCTGCTACAAACTGCCTCTGAAAAGCACAAAGAAAAAATAAACATGGCCATTTTGAAAGAGTGCCAAACTATTAAAATGTTTTCAAATACACAACACGTTAGCACTTCAGAGCCATAAATGACAACCTGAATAACAACTACAAATTTATTTTCAAAGATGTATCATTAAGTACACAAATTAACTTTTTTTTTTGGTACCATAATAGCAAGCTAAAAATCAGATCAACTGTGTCAGACCACGAAAAAGCAGGGAAAGGTTTGTTTTGTCCTATCTGAACGGGCTGCAAGACCACCACCAAAGCTTTCTCACTAAATAGCACAGGAGTGGGCCAGGCATAACCTCATTAAATAAAATAACGTGTATTTCATTTACATAGTCCTAGTTCACGTGATTGACCCTCATAACCTTTGGTCATGGGCAACACTTAATGACTCAACTAATGCCACCACTTCAAAGCCCCCAAAATGTATCCAGAAATAGCCTTTGACCCTCACCAAAGCAAAACCAGCCAGAAGTGCAGGTTCATATCACCCATAGCAAATTCTATAATCCCTCCCTCCACTTTCAGGGCAAAGGCAGATGATGACATTTACCAAAATCTTTCTGAACTTCTTAGCAAATGTTGCCCTCCCTTGTCAGAAGCTCAACTGTTTATTTAAACATAAGCAGGACACTCCTGTAATCACGTCTGCATCTCCCACCCATCCCAGAAGGAGGAACCAAGCTAGCTACAACTACCCATAGACAGAAGCTGACAGCCAAACTGGTCGTAGCTGGGAATCACGGCATTTTAGGAGATATCAGCCCCAGATGACAGTTGCATATTAGCATAACTACATCAGAACCTACAAATCCACCCTTTCTATGGAGAAACATGGCTCGTGCAAGCTCTATGGCCTCTATTTCCCTCCTGCTGCAGTCACAGGTTCAGACGGGAAAAACATCCTCCCCAGGAGGAAAACACCTTTTACTAGCATCCCTCCTCTCTTCCTCCACCAACTCTTAAAAACAATACAACAACAAAAAAGTCATAGTTCCTGCTCAGTTATCATCTCCGGTGTAGATGCGCTCTCCATAACCTTACATGCCAGAGGACTCTGGGAACAAAGGGCTCCTTCCGGAGCTCCTCCTCTCATCCTTAACCCACAGAACATAAACATCATTCTAGGTGGCCACAAGCCATCGTCTCCTACACATCAAAACAAAACCAGATACCTTTCAGTCTCAACCTTCAGTGATCATCACCCTCCCACTTCCAGGATTGCCATAAGGCTGTGCTAGCTGTTATTTTTGTTGTTTTTAAGCAGTGATTATGGCTGTAATCCCTTTTTTTAGGGCTGGGAAGGACCTACTGTTTCACAAGACATGGACAATCCCCCCCACCTCCCACATAGGAGTTCAAGGACTGCTGAAGAAGACTCAGGTTACACTGTGCTAAAAGATGTCAAGCGCTCAGTGCAAATACCATTTTAAAGACAGTTTCCTGACAAATATGGTGTGCCAACCACTAAAAACAAAGACGTGCAAGAGAATGTCTGGTATAGCAAAGACATAAATTTCTCTCTCATCTTTATTTGATCAGATTTGACTGGAGGCCAAATGGGACTCCTGACAAAATCTGGAGCCAGCTCTTCAAAGAAGTGGATGCCAGTGAGGGAGGAAAAAAAAATCAGTGATTGGCAAACAGCTCTCCAGCTTGAGTTGCATCTGTATCTCCAACCATCCCCATCCGTTACCACCTGCAGTCGAGAAGACTGATGCTTTAGGAGGACCTTAGCTACACCAGGATAACCTTTGTTATTAAGGAATCTGAGCTGCATAACCAAGAGGGAAGAACATGCCGTGATTTCTTTTATCTTTTTTCTCCTCTTTGATTGTTATGAAAAGCTAAAAATCACTAACTCAAATGCTTTCAGCTGGGCATTTCTCCTGATTCTTTAAGTGAATCAACACTTCCTAATTCAACCTCAGTTGTAGGCAGACCCTCATTATGTTGTTATTGCAAGCTCCAAAGGAAAGCACTTTAACTCGAAACAGCCTGAAAGAGCTAGAAGCACCACTAAATTAAAAAGAATTTGGGAAATCATAATAATAAAAAAGAAAAATAGTTTTCAGAAATTTTTTAGATACATTTTTAGCAAATTTTTAAAGCCAGACATGTTCAATTTCCTTCTGTTTTCTTTGCTACCTGTGTTAAGAAGTAGCAAAGTAGAATTCCCAGTTGCTGTATACACAAAAAACAGTAACAATTATCCTAAGTATTTTTTATTTCCCTGTTTTCAGTAAAAATTTTGAGTAGAAGATACCTTTAAACCAAAGAAGTTTTTGATTTTCCTAGGTACATATTGTAGAAAGGAAACACTTTTTTTTTTTTGACTTACTCCTTCATGGACAATTACTGCAACAAACAGCTGACAATTCTAAAGAGAAAAAGGATAACTAGGGGCGAATTTATTATGCATATTTCCTCACAAATTGTATCGTTACCTATGCCTCTCAAATTTTATTGCAACAAAATCAGCAAAAATCAGCACTCATACTTACATCTTTATCAAGAAAGAAAACACTATACCCTCCTATTCAAGGTCAGGAAACATTTTATTAGCCCCAGACTTTTATTCCCAGCAGGAGAGAAGAAAAATGCAGCATGCGTTAATCAGATTGTAAGCACCTCCATATTATCAAAATATCAGCGCAGTCACAGATGCCTCTTAGCCAAGTTTGCAATAATTCAAATACAGAACCCGATTACAGCGGGACTATTAGAGACTTGATCAGTCCCCATTTCGCTCGTTTAACTGAAACAGGAAAAAATGATGGTACAAGAGGAAATGGTTTAAGTCTTTACACAACCCACAACCTCACATCATCCTAATGCTTAGATCCGAACGTCAGAGGCAGAAGGTGAACGCAGGAGAATACCACTCCTCTTCATTAATTTTGTAATTTCATTTGACAGTTTAAAGTCCTGCATTCTTTTTGTTTCAATATAATTTGCTTTCTATTATCATCAAAACCAGATTCAGTGAGTAATAAGATTTTTCTTTTTTTCCCAGCAATTTTCAGTCAGACATCGCCCCAGGTAGGATAAAGTACGGGGATATACATTTATACATAGCTAGAGGCTCAGCGTTTCATGAAAAAGGTTACTGGTTAATAAATTCTCTTCCATAAGGTGCACTGCTTCCCAGAAACCCACAGAATACACGGACCATGGATAAGAACAGAGGTTAAGGACAGTAAAGTCAACATAACCGTCTCTTCCTAAAGCCTGGGAAAACAGAAGGACTTCGCAGCCTGCTTCAGAATTAATCCTAGTTTGGACTATTTCACACCAGTCAAAAGGAAAAAGAAACTAAGTAAATTCCAAAGCGAAGAAAGCCTCAGAATCAAACAGCCCGGTCCCCTTCCAAGCAGACTGATTTTTGGGGGCTTCTCCTGAAGGCACGTTCAATGTAACTGCCAGCGGAAGACACCTGCTTCTGAGAACCGATTTGCAAATTCTCTTGCAGGCTTCACAGACAAATACAAGCTATTTTTTCCACTCACACACAGTGGTCAGGACCACCTAGCAATGGTAAGGAATACCGTTAACAAATAAATCACTCCATCCTTGTAGTTAACTTTATTCATTCAAGAAATTTAAGGAGTGGCTCAGTGCAGCGGTACAGTAACATAGAAATCAAGCCCAAAACCTAGATCTTGATTAAACGTGATGACCAAAACATGAAGCGCAGCTGAAAGGTCACCAATCAAAAACAAAGGTCATAGCTCCCTAATCCAAAGTGAAGGAGATGAAAGTACATTACTTCCCTTTGTTGTTCTCAGTATGTCTTGGAAATCCAGTTAACCATCCATTCATACCTTTCATGTGCTTTCTCTTATTTCCAAACTCTACCAGAGAAGTGTCTTAATTGGTTGTGTTCCAAATACACATCAGACAAGTTAATCAGATCTTTTCTTACCCAGTACAAAATTAGAAGAAAAAAAGAAGAGGGGGGGAGATCAACATAGAGGCAGCACTGTACTCTACTCTTCCATACTATTTTTACGCACTGGTTATTACCAGATAAAACTCCACATTATTCCCACATAATAATTCCAAATTTGGACAATAAATAAGATGTCATAAATAAACAAATAGGATTTGAAGCTTGAAGATTCAGCACAGGACCTATGCGAACTGAAGCACTATAACTGAACTGAAGCTATATAACCCTCCAGGGGAAGCGTGCTGTTATCCTTTGCCGATTAGCCACTAAGGGGTGCAGCATACTTCACTTCTGCTTTACATTCTGCTTATCCATATGATTTATACATACGATAGCTATTCATGCTTTTAATGCCTTTGATAAAAGCCTAACCTAAGAATGTTAAACCCTACATGAACCATGATGCAGTTATTCATTATGCACTTTAATGCGGCGTGTACCAGAGCAGTCAGATAAATGAGTCTACAATCATTTTTGTACATTTTTAAGCACGGCCTTATCTCCTCATTTGCTGGCTTCCTTGATAGGAACTTCTAACTGTGACTAACATGTAGAGTACACAGTATCTTAAGTACCATATCCACAAAAGGCGAGATCTTACATTCACCAGTTGACAGTCAAGAGCAACAGTCATTACTTTACGAAATGGGACAAAACATTGAACAATTTTTGAGAAGCAAGTGTTTCTTTTCCCTCTTGGAGGGGGAAAAAAAAAAAAACAAAACACCAAATGGAAAACGTTTGGACCTTTACAGTCTTAAATGGAAACACTCCTAAATTTCTTGCCAAGAATTTGCCTCCCCCTACAATTTGTATATGGTACAGTATACACTGTTCTTCAGTTATTTCCTAATAGCATGTTATTTCTCCTCACCAAGAACATTATTGCACTTAGTAAGCACAATTTCCAAAGGATGACCGAGACACTACACCGTACTAATTCCTAGCGAGGCACTTTCCGATACTTCCACATTGAACAGTGGCAATGTGATACACTGGCAAGGATTTCGCTTGCCTATCAATGCAAAATGCTGATAAGGGTTACCTTTTTAATCACTTGCGAAGACTCATCCCCAAACATCAGAGTTTAGCAATTCCAAGATTCCTTTAAGCACATAAACCTTTGATGTGCCTTCCTTAACTAAAACTTACCACTTCATTTGCAAGCTACCTTTGAAGCAGTTGTGAAACTATCCATTTCCAAAGCTGATCCCTGTGCTTGCAGCTCAGAACAATCCATAGAAGCCTAGCTTGATGGACAGCGTGATATAAATCTCTTTGCTCAAGAACTATGCGAGGCTTCCTGTATCAAGGAGGTGAACACATTTTTTTCCTGATTAAATCTGCATAATTATTAAGCTGTGTTCACGCAGCTCTGCAAGATATTTTAAAGGTAATTAACATTCTAGGAGATTGGGTCTTTCAGAAAAGGATGTATTTTCCCCGAGTTGAGAACAAAAATGGATTAGGTCCTCATGTTCAAATTGGATGCACTACCCGCTGGCATAGTACAGATGCGATTTCAAATCAATCTTACATTACTGGTGGCGACAATACTGTCAAAATAGCAGAAGCCTACAAAAACATAACACACAACAGATCTATGGCTAGTATTTCACAAAGCACGAATACATCAGTTAACAGTCTTGCAAAACAAAACAAAATTGGAAGGAAATGCTACTGTCATGTATCAAGGACACAGAGTCTTACGTGATACAGATGAAATTATCTTCAGGTAACTAAGCCGGGAACATGGTACCTCTAGAAATGCTCTCTTTGTCTTTGGTCTTTAAGCTCTCTTCCATACAGACAAGATTAGAAGCATACCTGGAGGTCACCTGGAAGTATGAATTACTATTTACAGACAGGGCTTTCAATTAAGCAATATCCTTACTGAAGAAGGAATGATTGTTTAATACTAGAAACTGCTTTCACTGAGAAATAATTGTCAGCTAAAATAAAGGTTTTACCTCTAAAGTGCTAAGAGTACTCAAGAGAGCATAGAAAATTGAGGATTTATGTGGAACAAGAAACACAGATGGAAATCACTTTTAACTTGTTTATCCATGAATCCAACTCAATTACATGCTCTAAAAAAATTCTTTCTCTATCAAATATTAAACAAAAATTTCATAGAATATTTAAAAACAGCCTCTCTCACTGTGAGGCAAGAAATGCGTTTGATTTACACATGTTACTGTAATTATGCAAGTTTTGAAACTTTCATCACATCCTGCAAATAGTTTCATTCTTTGGGGAGTTTTATCTACTCAGTTTATTTTAAAAAGTGCTTTTCATCGCTTAATTGATTCTCTTCTGTCCCACCTCACCTCCAGGAGGCAGCAACTAGGAATCAGGCTGCTACCTTTCCTGCTACCCAAGCGCACCTCTTCTGACAGCAGGGAGCACAGATTGCAGCTGTAATCAAGGATGCCTTCAGTCACCAAAAGCAAAGGCAAGGCAGGAGGAGAAGCCAGAAACCTGGGTTGGCCTCCTGATCTCTGCTTCGTTTTCCTGACGCTGTGATGAAACTGCAGAGAGAGAGTCACCAACATTTCTGACAACCTGGGCATCCACCCAACACACGTAACACAGATGCTAAAGACAAGCTGAAGCCCAGCCGTGAAGTTTGAGACAGACTATATTTGTAAGAGCATTCTTCAGGCTGTCAATCACTATTAGTGCTCAACGATAAATCAAGGATACCAGTCACAATTACATTCTCTGCTAATTAATTAAGCAACCACATGCAGCTTCCTCCCCTTCCCACCAACTGTGAAGCTTAAAGGTTCAAGAGAAAGATGCTTACATCAAAAAGGGCATCTTTGTCTTACTCTGTAACAACATGAGCATTAAGGTCAAGTGTACTCCTCACACTATACGCTGTAACCTTTCTTTTCCTTCACTACGGAGCACGAATACTGAAACGACTTTGCCCACCCCCATCTCTTCTGCAGCACACATCCTCACCCCACCTTCCCACAGCATCGAGGCAGAGGCCTCACCACAAAACCCAATCCCTCATTACATCTTTGCTCTCCAGGAGAGGTCCACAATGCTTTTACCTAGTAAGAGATACGAGGCCACCATCTCTACAAGAAATCGTTTCCAGAAAAAACATCAAAGACCATATGACCATACAATACCCTATAGGAATTCTCTTATAGAAACCATTCCATAGAGCAGTCAGAGAATGCTGGAGCAGTTGTACATCCACCTCAGCTGCTAAAACCCCTCTGTTTCCATTCCACTGTCAACAAGGATTAATGATAAGACTTCTTATCTGAATGAATAATCAAATTGCTTTAGGAGTCTCAGTTTTATGTTATCATACACTATTATATGAGAGTAATGGCAAAATAGATGTTATCTAATTGGTAGAGGGATTCCCAAAATCCTTTGAAGAGAGGTTGTCCATAAACCATAAAATTAAGTAGGCCATGCAATTGCACAGCTACACACAACAGCAATCAAGTGGAAACAAAAAGATCACATTTATAGAGATCGGTTAAATTACTAACCAAGAATATTAGATATGGAAGTATGGCTTTAGCAAAATTACTGGAGGCAATAGTATCACAATACAGAAATGCATGCGCAGCATGGCAGTACATTTGAAAAGATTGCTCTGCTGCTAGCAGGGATCAGTTGTTCATGGAGGGATCAAACCAAAGGCTATTGAAATTCAGGAAACTGATGTACTGCAGGTGAAGTGTTATCGTCATTTAAAATGAAACATTTTAGATAGTGCTCAAATGTATGTTTCCAAAGCATTTTTAATGTTTCCCTTATCTTTACACTTAGCCACACACCTTTTAAATAGCAATGATCATATCTCTAAAAATTATTAAATTATCTCTGAATTGTTCAAAAAAAAATGTCACTAGGAGTGTTTTAGTTAACATTACAAGCGCACTGACAAAGCTACTTCCAGATTTGATACCAACTATCAGGTCAAGTAATTACAATAGCAACTGTGGACTAAGAACCGCATTAAACTTCTGAAGTCAGTTTTATACATGCACGAGCACAGACACGCGCAACGGCATACTGGAATTACATCTGCACAGAACAGACTATCTAGTCCAGTAACACCATCTTGGAAAGTGGTCGTTGCATATTTAATAGTTTTTTCCTCAGGCCATCTATGTTGCAGAATGGAAAAAACTAATACACCCAAAAGGCAGTAAGTGCAAGTGAAGCTGTACTTCAGCTTCTTTGAAGATGGGTGTTCGCTTATTCTTTATTCCTCTTTCAAATAGTAATTCGATGATAATTCTTTCTTTCCCATGCAGCATTACTGAGGCTTGTAGCTGTTGTGATAACATATGCCCGAGAAACAGCTGTGTCTCAGACAAAGAGACTTCGGTAACAACTCACTTCACAATGTCTGATTGTTCCGATGCAATCTGATTTCTGCCGCCACGGTGGAAGAGATATGCCAGCCTTCTTACGCTGCACAGAGAAAGCCAAGGCCAATGAGATATACAAGCACACGATTAAAAACTCTCAAGATGGGAACCTTGTCAATTAAAACCAAACTGCTAAAGGCAATAAGCAGCTGCTAACCACTTCCATAAGCTGGAAACAGAAATTACATTGTCCCACAGAGCTCCCGGCACACTTTCCCCCCTTACTACCCCCCCACCAAAAAAGCCTGTACTGCTATTTCCGATTTAAGGGGTTTTTTTCTGTCAGTCTGGAACTCTGTCATTTACAAATCCATAACTTTCCCAACAATATTAACTGTGAGGCACAAATTCCTTTTTCATTATAGCTCAAGACTCAGCTTCCTACTCCACTACTTGAAATAAAGAAAAAAATGCTGCAACTTCAGAGTTTACTTGGCACTACTTACTCTCCAATTTCCTTTTTTTTTAATCTGGCAAGCACTTCAAAATTTAGCATGCAAGTTACACGGGCTCAATTCAATTCCTAGATTAAATCATGAACCTAAGATGTATGGAGCATTTTCAATCCAGGCTTCATTACGAGGGACTTATGCACCTTGAAAGATTTTGGTCCTTAAATTGTGCTGATTTAAAAAATGCTGATTTAAAAAAAATACAGAGCCAACTCCTTATGTCAAAAGGTCGGGATCCCTCCTCCTTCCCACCCACCAACAGATCCTTCACATATCTTTCATGGGGCACCTCCAGGTTGTCTCAGAATACCCTGAGGGAGGCAGAGGAAGAGCCTAAAGAGGCCAGCAAAGGCCACGAGAAAAGGTTTGGAAGATGCGCACCCATTCGCTCCAGCTGATTATATAGTGGTATCACTGGATAATTGTTGCAAAAGGTTTTCTGGGTCCGCTACAATCATGCAAATTCAGTTCAAAATGATTCACAAAGGAGTTACTAAATGAGCACTGACAGTCTTGTTTACTAGATTTCATCCAAGCATCTTTCTCCCAATTTTACAAGTATGATAATTGCCGAAGCCTCTGGTATTTCCCCATGAAAAACAAATTAGGCTTTAATGAAATACGCAATCTCATTCCAACATACTCAGGCAGATTCACCCCTGCTTAATATTCCACAGCTAATACCACGCAGCTCCTGGAAGCCAGGGGAGCCTGGGCAGATGATGCTTCCCCAGCGGTACGTGTTCTTCTGCCTCCTGCTTCATGGCAGGGGTGGTAGGCGTACAAGCAAATGTGTGTGTTCCATCATGACAAAGCTATCTGTCCAACACAAGCAACGGGCTGTCAGGAACCGATGTGATTGCATTCATTAATACATTTAGAGAGCTGAAAGTCTCGTTGCTGGTACGTTTTTAATCGCTGTAATTTAATTTCGAATTTTTGATTCCCGAGCCCTTCAACAAATACTACAAACTATTAATTAGGCTACAGTACCATCATCTCAGAGAAATCAAATGAGACCATATAGCTACAATAGGTGTAAAACAGCTGTCTGCAATAATCCTATGTACTATATACTTGCCTCGAACACCACATTTCAGTTGATTCCTGATGAAAGCTTATCCCATTCCACTTCTTCCAACTCCTCCAGACTTTGAAGGCAGAAATCAAGTACACTTTTAAAAAGGCATAGATTACAAAAGGAGGGACTTTCATATTCTAGCCTTCAGCTACTAAAACTGGACTGAATTTCTGAGCTATTCCACAGCTGCATTAGATAAGACGAGCCGATTTCCAAAGAGTGAGTGCCAGCATTAGAATTCATTATGATTTTTTTCAAGATAGGGTAGTGGTATCAGTTCACATGCATGCCCTCTCCTCCCTCTTTTTTTGTGTTAGGCAAGGCAAATGCATAAAATTAATGTATTCATCTCCTTCCTAGTAGCTAAATTAAAGTATAAGAAAGGAACTCTTTACTGGTTTGTCTTCTATTAAGACTCCTAAACAACTTTTGGGTGCCTTTTTCTGAAACAAAGAAGGCATAGAGCTTCAAAAGGTTGATGTAACACTTCTCATTTTTATATTCCTCTTTTAAACCATGCCATAGCTCTTGCAGTAGCAGCAGCAATGACACAAAAACAAAAACCCAGGAAAAGAGGCTCCCAAGTAAGACCGCAGTGGGAAAGTATGTATTCCTAATGGAGAACGCTGCTCTATCACGTTTCCAAACAGCTTTGTAAAACGAAGCCAGGCAGAATTAGCTATTATCCAAACACTACTTACTCGCAATGCGCTGTATATTTCTCATTCAAAGCACTGCTCGAAGGGGCAGAGAGGTCCCGGCTCTGACAATAGCCTGCTACCAGGTGGAAACAATTAAGGAAGGAAGCTCTCCTCCACTGTGCGAATTATTTACTAGCAATCCCCACCGAAGCTCATGCCATGACCTAATTTAACCACATCACTTGCATCATGCCTCTCTCTTCCTGCAGGCCTAGGACAAGAGAACCCCGTGAATTCTCCACCTTTCTACAGAGTATTTTGATTTCTCTGATTTGTTGTAATTGCAGCTGCTTTTAAAAATCAGTCTGCCTTCCTTCCACATCTGAAAGCTGAAATAAGGAAATCTTTCTTTGTTGTGAGTCAGCCTAATTCTGTTTACTGGCTATATATTAACTTGCATCAGCTGAAACTCTAGCTCAGAGCTAATAGCACTGGGTTGGGGTTGTTTTTGTTTATTAAACATGAAAAATAAGGGGAGGGGAGTGGGATAAAAAACGTGCCACTGATTTTATAATATTTCTTCTAGTAATCCTGGTTAAAAAAGACTGGTATTTGTATATACACTAAATCAGCAATAATGCTAGTCTCTACCTTATAATCTTTCTACATGACAGTCTTCTAATTAAGAGGAAGATTTTTTTTTTTAAAACAAAGCTTAACTTGATATATTCTACGTATTTTAGCCACACTATTCAGTCATCTTTGATATCTTGGTCACCTGAACCAAGAAGTCAGTATCCACTCCTTACCACAAAGTGATTATTTCCAAAGGTTATTAATAACAACTATGCTCAAGTTAAAGGAGAGAATCCTATCACGCATGTAGGAGAAGTAAACATTTCACTCATTTGATTTAAAATACTTAACAAATATAAATGGAAACAGAGAAGGGGAGAAGTTTCTCTCGTAAGGAAATTCACTGACCCTGCAGGAGCTGCTCATCTTTGTTCCCTCTGAGCAATGTTCTCACCCCCATACCTACTTTAGACTAGACCTAAATATTTTAAGAAGACAAAGTCAGGCAAAATAAATCTTTCTGATACTACTAGCATGTCATTCAGGCTCAAGTTTTTAAATCAGAAATGGGCTACGCAGCAAGACAGCGCAGTGGCTGATGGGTTCAAAAGCAGCGTTGTGGTGCAGCTTGGCATCGTTTATAATGAAAAAAAGGTCCCCTCCTGCCTCGCACAGCCACAGGTAATACGCTTTTTTGAGACAGTTTAGTACATCTGAATCTTTTCCATTGATCTCAGAGGCTCCTGGTATTTGATACCATGGAGGACCACCTGCCCAAACATGCACCAAGAACGAGCATAGCAAGAAAAAAACAGAATTCAGACTGCCTCCACTTGGGTTCCTTCTTTATTTAATAAAATATAGCTATCACCAAGTTTGCCAACTTCAAAAGCAAGTAAAAATACCACCTCTTCTCTCTTTCTCAGAAACAGCTGGGAGAAGAGGATGATGATGCAGCATCACAGTCTCACTGGAGGTTGTTCACTCCTGAGCCTTACACTGATATTTTGAATTAGAAGAGGGAGGAAAAGTGACCAATATTTGAGTCAGCATCATTTTACCATGAGCTCAGATACCTGTTTGCTTCCTCCTCCTTCCCAGCGCACACAGTAAAACTCTAAGTCCAATGTCCTTAAACAAGCATCAGTAACTGCAACAGGCAGCGCAACCACAGTCGCTGTATCATACTTACTAAGTACACAGACCAAAGGAAAAAAGAAAGGGATGAAAACACCACCTCTCACTATGAAGAGATAAAGTAGGAACGAGACGGTTATGAATGGGGCATGGGTAACAGCTCCTCCTCCTCCCAGAGAAGACCTACAACACCGAAAGAGCAGTAAAAAGTAGCAGCAGGAAATACAGTGGGGAGAACCCCAACACACTTAATCCTCAGTAAAGGCAGCGCAGCTGAGAGAGTCTGTGGAGCTCTTTACATCACCAGAGGGGGAGAGAGAGCCTAATTACTTGCTACAATTACCAAAATCCATAAAATAGGAGGTCCTTTCCTCCATCCCCTTGAGAAAGGGGATGGGGGGCAGATTTATATTTTAGTCCCATCAAACGCTGTAGTAAGAGTCCTTGAATTTTACATTAGCCTCAACAGTTTAACAAGGTTAGCCTTGTTCTGGGAATATGGATCGTTAGCAAAACTGTCAGCCCTATAACATAATCATTGCTTTATTTCCTTGGCAACAAAGGAAACTTTTAATGGAAATAGATTTAAAGTACAGAGTGGACATTCCTCTCCAGACTGTAACCTTTTCCAATAGAGTCTAGTTACAATACATCTGCTGAATATCTCTTCTAGAAGGGATCTGAAAGGCCAAACAGACCATACACAATTTAAGACCTTACAACACCACTTAGTTAAAAGTACAACATTCCCCTGAAAGCAGTAGTTCACCTCCTGGTTCTTCCACTCACCTACTTAGGAGAGAAACATCACAGAATTCGAGAGAAGGACCTTAAACAGAAGCAGAATTTGAAACAAAGCTCAAACTAAGCAAATGCAAATGTGACTTCTGCTTACACACATCTGTACTGGGGGAACACCCATCCTGAAGCATAGACACACAATAGCTTTTCTCCATCTGTGCATTTGGCTGGCCCTGGTTTAAAGCTGACAGTGTGCTTAGCCTGTTGTCTTGGGAGATAAAACAAATAAATGAATGGAGATGCTCGGCAAAAGGCTGATCTTACAAATATATAGTCAATTATTAACAAAAAATACTTTAAAAACTAAGCAGATCTCTTCAGGCATTGCATTGTCAGTAATATTGCTCAGCGATCCAAAATTAAAACCACTACAAAGAATAAATACCTAAGTAGAATCTGAGTAAAAAACAAAAGTAGAAAGTACCTGGAGAAGAGAAAAAACATATTGCCCTTGAAGCATTTGTCAGTAGATTTGCCTCCATTACAGCCAGAGTGCCCAGCCGCATCAATGCAAATGGTCGGGCAAAGCCACCTGACCAACAGAACTTTTGTATCATTTGTGCCATTTGTTCCAGGGTCATTTTCAAAACTGTCATAGAAAAGAGGGAATTATCAGTTAGTTTTCCACAGTAAAGGAGAAAAACCTGAGGAAAGTAGAAAAACACAGTGCAGCACAGTTGGAAAATCTGGATGAACTCAACACCCAGATCACAAAAAAAAACCAAACCCACGCCCCCCCAAAAAACTACACACAACCAAACACCAAAAACTATGGAATACCAGACTGGAACCAGAAAGTAAAGCTTTTGAGAAATTTCTTTTTAATGGCGATAAAAAGACCTTCTTCCCCACTGCACACTATCTCCTCAAACAGGAGAAATATATAGGAATAAAGAAGTTTAACATTTGGGCAAAATACTTTTTTTTTTTTTTCTAAAGTAATACCACAAAGAGGAACTCCTGAAAGTTGCCCTGCATTGGGGGCTGTAAATCTGGAAGACCTGCAGAGACCCACTGGCACAGCACAATGGAGCTTGATCAGGCTGAACGGTCAAAGGAGGATTTGATTTTAGTCCCCATTCAGCACTCCCATAGTCATTGGAAGGCACACTGGAAGTTACACACACTGTCATTTTTCAAAGCCCAAACAGGAGTCAATGGGTGAGAAAAGCCCTTTTCAAAAAGAGGGGAAAATGAATTACAGAATCACAGAATCTCCTGGATTGGAAAAGCCCTGTAAGATCATCTGGTCCAATCATTAACCTAACACTCACAAGCTCACCACTAAACCATGTCCCTAAGCACTATATTTAGACAACCCTTAAATACCTCCAGGGATGGGGACTTCACCACTGCCCTATCCAATCTAAACTTCCCTTGGCGCAACTTGAAGCCATTTCCTTTTGTTGGATCATCTATAACTTCACAGAACATGTCAACTCCCCCCTCTCTGGAACCCCCTTTCAGATGGTTGTAGAGGGCAGTAAGGTCGCCCCTGAGCCTCGTTTTCTCCAGATTAAACAACCCCAGTTCCCTCAGCCGGTCCTCATAAGACATGTGCTCCAGACCCCTCACTGGTTTTGTTGCCCTTCTTTGCACATGCTCCAGCACCTCAATGTCCTTCTTGTGGTGAGGGGCCCAAAACTGAACACAGTACTCAAGATGCGGCCTCACCAGTGCCGAGTACAGGGGTAAAATCACCTCCCTGGTCCTACTGGCTACACTGTTCCTGATGCAGGCCAGGATGCTGTTGGCCTTCTTGGCCACCTGGGCACACTGGTGGCTCATGTTCAGCCGGCTATCAGTCAACACCCCTAGGCCCCTCTCTGCTGAGCAGCTTTCCAGCCACTCCTCCCCAAGCCTGTAGCATTGGCAGGGGTTGTTGTGGCCAAAGTGTAAGACCCGGCATTTGGCCTTATGGAAACTCATACAGTTTGCCCTGGCCCATTGATCCAGTCTGTCTAAACCCCTCTGCAGGGCCTCCCCGCCCTCAGGCAGATCAACACTTCCACCCAGCTTGGTGTCATCTGCAAACTTACTGAGGGTGCGCTCGATCCCCTCATCCAGATCATTGATAAAGATGTTAAACAGGACTGGTCCCAGTACTGAGCCCTGGGGGACACCACTCGTGACCAGCCGCCAACTGGAATTAAATCCATTCACCACCACGCTCTGGGCCTGGCCTTCCAGCCAGTTTTTTACCCAGCGATGTGTTGCCCATCCAGGCCATGAGCAGCCAGTTTCTCTAGGAGAATGCTGTGGGAAACAGCATCAAAGGCAAACACTGCATTTGTATTTTGTTCTTTCTTACTACTTTTCGGAGATCAAAAGGGAAAGGAATGAAAGATGGACTCCGCTGTCCAATACATAATTCCACATTTCTGACTGTTTTAAAAGAAGGGAAAAGAACAGACAAATTAAGGTTGGTTTGTTTTTTTTTTTATTAGGAAGCCATGAGACACACAAAGGAGCGAACAATCACGAAGGGCTCTGTTTCATTCTGCCTTTTAAGCACCGATACAATGGTATTCGTAACACTTCATGCAAAAAACACTTATGTACTCATTCTTACAGGGTGCATCATCAGCTCAGGCGCCTCTAAGCAGGTTCCCACGCCCACACCTGGGTTTTGGATCAGCTCTCAGGCAGCCAGAAGGGAGAGGGGTTGCCCGAGGTCCCCAGCCGCACTGCCAATGCGGACCCTCCGGCTGCTGCCTTCACCCGCAGCTTGTCACATCAGCAGCGTTAGCGTCAGGACGAAGAGGAACGCTTCGAGACTAAGTGACTTCGGAGCTTGAGACGTTTTCAGAAAGGAATTTCTGACACTTCGCGAAGCCAAGCTTACACTGCCCGCGTGGTAACAAAGCCACAATCTTGACATTTTGATAACGGCAAAAAACTGAGCTGAAGAATATACATTTTTAATCTCACGACATCACAAGTCTGTGTGGAAATACATTTGTAAGTCTTTTACACATACCCTTCAGCAGATATGCTGGGATTAATACTGCACGTTAGCAGGTTAGAGGGGTTGTAGGGGGGTGGGGGGGTTATTGCAAAGTTCAGCTCCTCAAAGAAAAGTGTTTCTAGCTTGAAATAATAAGGGATAACCTTTGTATCACTCCTCTACATATCTAGGCATTAAAAAACATTACTATTAAACAGAGTGACATGGAAGCTCTAGCAAAGGCAAAATGGCAATACCTATACACTTTAAAAGGTCTCACATATCAGCTTCAAATGCTAAAACTATTTAATCTAGCTCACAGAGTTGAACATGATGTCAAAATGAAAACAGAAAGTAGACTGCTCTAATAAAAATTAATCCAGATTAATTTATAATTAGAATATTAATTTTTTTACCTGTAGGAAAACAAATAGTTTTGACAGATAACCAGGCATGTTTATAAAGTGGAGGTAGTTAATCTGAGCAGTATATGTTCAAACTGTCTATCAGTATTTAGGGAATGATTTAATCGCCTGAAATGACCCCTACCCTTCTCACCGCCAGCCTCCTCCCACAGCTTATATATTAAGCCATTTCCAAATCAGTTCACAGGGAGTGTTTTGTAGGAAAAGGACTGAATCAATTGCAGAGCACCCTTCCTAGGTATAGATAGTTCACAAATCTATGCTGAAGCTAAGAATAGTAAGAGGAAAACTTTTAAAAGATAAATGTTTACTTCAGGGACAGTAAGACATCATCTAAAATAAGGGATGTTTGTTCCACTGAGCCTGGCAAACAGCCCCAAATAACACAGGACCAACTTGGCAGCTCTGTATTTTTGAACTCATTGCTGATTAGCCCCCAATTTCCCCCCACACATGCATCGACGACACTTTTTGCAGTAGATCACACCACCACAGACAGCAGGTCCCAATCAAATTGGAGCGTGACGTGACCTACGGACACCCACTTTCTCCTTCCAGCTCTCCCAAGCAGGAATGCAATCACAGGGAACTGCTGACAGCACATCACTAATCCACACCCCACCCGCGGGGGCACTGGGGACACGGTACGTGCAGCTGGCATCAGGACCAGTGACGGGGTGGGGGGGGGCATGGGGAGCAGAGTGCCTGTCGCTCATCCTTGGAAAACAAATCCCTAGCGCTCATTTAGTTGAAATAGGGCAATGGCACATCGGTTTCATTGGGGATGATGTTGCTCTTATCTCTATCAGCTCAGCAGGGGTCAGGGCCAGGTTTCCAGAGCCCCTGCAGCTTTGCTGAAGCCAGAGGAATCAAAGGGAAACTCCGACAGCTGCTGCAGGATTATCCGAGCGAAGCAGGCAGGGGAGGAGAAGCCAGGGGCCTTCAGCGAGGCCTTCGTGCCCATCCTGCAGCAACCGCTCTTGGGAAACCAGAGTATCCTCGGGACTGCCGTGATGCTGCTCCACATCTAAAGGCGGCCCCGACCCCTGACAAGGGGAAGGCTCTCACAGATTTACCCTGCTGGCAAAGATGTCCTGGAGGGTGTACTGCAGCTCATGAGTGAAATTCATGAGTACCATGTATTTTACCTAAGCACCATTGTTTTCTACTATTTTTCTATTTTATGCTCTCTTAGTGTTCAAGAACTTCATGTGATGTAGAAGAGACACCTTACCGCTATTCACCAACGTAAAATCCTGACACTCATCCTTACCAAATACTTAACATAAGTGAGAGGCAGCAGGTTACATGAACTATAAGAATCAAAAAAACAAAGATCAGATTCAGAGAACACAGTACCAACATTTAAAGAATCAAACCCATCAGTGAAGACACCTTCCTGCAAGACACTGTACAAGCTTCAAGCAGGTTTGTCCTCAGCCCACAGGAGGTGCGATCTAAGGGTGAGGTAGGAAAGAACAAGCGGATCCGGACAAAGCAAACAACAAGAAAACCCAGGAGACAGAACAAATTTAATATTGACATGCAAGAAGATTAGTTGAACTTGCGTCACTTTCACAGTTCACGGTCTATGATGATATGAAACTGCTTTTGTTCCAAACATTTTTTTCTGGTAGTGTTTGGGTTTTGTTTGGTATTGAAAACAACAGTTTTCCTAATACTAGATGATTAGGACTGGAAGACAAAAAAGAGGAAAAAAACCAACAAACCAACACACAGAAGAAAATAATGTTAAAGCAACTAAAAGGGAAAAGACTTTGTAAAATACTGCTTCAAAAATATGCATAAAATTATCTACCTAGCTAAGGCTATAGGCAGGTCTTTGTTAAAGGTGCAAATTTTATTCAGTAAGTCAACGGATGAGTGCAACTTCAAATATATCACTCTGAAGACTCACAATACCACCCCAGGCAAATCCACAGATTAGCTTGTGGCACTGCTGATCATTCCGAGCTTAAAACCAAAGTAAATATTTATTAACATTAACCATTGCATTTTGGTTCAGTGATTTAAGAAATGTAACTACCTTCAGAAAGTACTGAATCCCCTTTTCTCCCAGACATAGGTACATTGAAGAAGCAAAAATACAATTTTCCAACAGCTTTCTGAAACACGAAGAAAAAGTTATGCAAGTGTGATTTGGATACATTACAGAAAAATAAGAAAGCAATCCTTTATTAAATGCAATTAATTTTGATTGTAACAGTCATTCCTTTAATTACGGTTGATGAAAAACACTGCACGTAATTTGTTTTCCCCACACCAATGTTCCAGATACAGATTTCCATTACCTCATCAATACCCACAGCATGAAGTAATCAGAAATAAAACATGAGCAAAATCTCTAAGATTTTTATGTTCTTAAAAAAATAAGACAGCCATACCAATGTTTAGGTTTATATAAGCAATCCTACTAAGTAAAATAAAAAATGGGCAGGGGTAGATATGAAGTATGTTGGTTTTGGGTGGGGGTTTTTGTTCCAGAATAAGGGCCTGAACAACAAGCACTTTAGGACTGGGACAGTTTCTGTTTGTATAGTCTCTCAGATAGCGAGGACTCAACTCTAGAAAGATCTGACTGCTTCAAAATTCATGTTATGATAATAAATCAGAAAGGATATCGTTTACACTTTTGAACCACCCATATTGCAGATAAGCCATTTACTAAGTCTGGTGCTGGTCTCCATCTCGGCTTTCTGGCTACGTCTGCCCTGAAGACAGAGCCACAACTCTACCATATGCCAGAAATATCTAAATCCAAGTAACTCAGATTAACATTGAGGCAAAAATACAATGATGTTTCAGCTCAGACTCTGTGAGCATATTTAGACCTCAGAGGAACTCAACATTATGTGCTGCCCACATGTCAGCCCTTACCCTGAACAACTGCCTGCTTTTAGTCCTCTATTAGGCTGGACAGAGATTGCAGTTGTCCCTCATGTTTGCAGGGTCTCCAAAACTCCAATTAAATCCCCTTAAAAATAGAATATTATTGCCACGTGGACTTAAGATAGTCAACCAAAACAAGTGATGAAATCATGCTATGAAAAGCATTAGCATTCCTGAATGCTCGCAACACTTTTTTTGCTTTCACGTACAAGAGTTCTTCTTACTGCCTTCTGAATATCGCTATTATATGCCTACCACTTGAATACGCTTCATAAAACCACCTTGACCAACAGCTGTGGTGAGAGCAGCGCTGCCAAGGCGCAAGGCAACTCTCCCTGTAGTTCTTACTGGCTCATGTGTGCGAGCAGGCTGCTCCCACGCCGTCTGCAGACCAGTTCTGCCACTATGCACAAAGCCCAGATCCCACCATGCACAGAATACAGACGTATTATAAGAAATGCCCTATCAGCTAAAGGTGAACACAAGTCACGGCCATTAGCACTTCTAAAGCATTCCTCCTGCCTAAGAAAACGGTATGTTAAAAAAAAAATTGCTAACATGAAAGTCAGAGTATTTTCTTCCTGGTTTAGGATCAGAGAGGGAGATACATGAACCAGCAAGTGGGGACAAGGGGAACTACCGCTATTCTGTTTTTCGTGATAAATTGATAGCACTCTAATTACATAGTGCATTTCTACCAAGCTCATGCCAGCATCAAAAGTCAGACAATATGTAGGGAAATGTAGGAAAGCTTTTAAAGCTTCATTCAACATTCTTGAAAGCATCCACCAAACATTTCAGTAAAACTCCACATTGAGCTGGTCTCAGCGTACGTTAGCTGTGGCTACATTTCCAGTTTCAGACCACAAGTCTTGGAGGCCTCGGAGTATAATGTGTCTTTACAAATGATTTCTTCTTTAATGTAAAAATTAAGTTTTCCTTTGTCTTTTAAGGCAGACATGGCAGGTAAGAAGATGAAGTCCAAAAAGAAAGAGAAGAGCCTATTTACCTGGTATTAAAGATATATGTTTGTCTTCTATAACAATAACCTCAGCAAGCACAGGGAAAAGAACGCTTGTATAATTCATAACATTTAGTCTAATAATGGGATAATAAATGAATGCCACATGCTGTGCAATGCTATGTTTGAAATTCACAGTCAATTCTCATGTTGGGAGGGATCTGAAAACTTCGTCAGAGTAAAGTATTCAAAGCGCAAGGCACAGTGCCACTTTCCAAGAGTTTCTATAGCTTTATATCATCAACTATTTCTTCATATACATAGCCCTAAAAATAGTATTGTCTCCACTGATACTTCAGCTTGGCCTTCCATCTGAACTGCTATTGCCAAGACTAGGTTAAAATCTAGCGCTTCATTAGCCACACAGCAGCCTTGGCAAGGACCGACTGAAAGCAGCAGTGCTTCGCATCGTCGCCGTCTGTCCCAAACTAGGACTTAGTGTGAGGAATAGCCAAACAAGGCAACCACAAAACTGTAGCTTCTGCAGCCATCCAGTTTTTGCACGGCAACAGCTAAGCCTCTGTCTTCAGCCACATTGTTTTATCCATTTTCCTCTCCCAAACGATTTATCTCTTTTTCAGTCCGCATTGTGTCTTTCTCCTTGAATGGGCCTAACTCTATTAACTAGGCCGTTGCTCATTTTTCCTACTTTGGTTCCAGCGTCTGTTTTCTGTATATGTCTTATTAGCTTTCCATTGTAGGAAACATGAGAGGAGAAAACCACCCAGGGAGACGGAGAGAGAACAGGTTAGAAGAGCAAGCTGAAAACTCGTGAAAGGCAGGAGTGAAATCCATGGAGACCTCTCTGGACAGGCTTCCCTGGTACCCTCTGACCAGACTATCAGCACCAATGGCTCATCCCCACTTGCACAGATAGCAGTTACACCTTCCAGACCCGTTGGCTGGGTTGATGGTGTGATCGATCTCAGATTCATTTTAGTGAGGACAGCATCCGTGGCTTAAGCGGTTTGACCCAGCCTGGCTCGCTGCAACAGAAACACTTGAGACTGCCAAAGTTCAGGGCTAATGTTTCTTTCAGCAAACGCAGTAGCAGAATTCACAGACTGAGAGCAATTTTTCTCCCAGTTTGCGTACTGGGTTTGGACCTTCAGCACCCCACGTGCCTAACAGCCACCAACGGCTATATCTCATTTCACCCTTCTCTGTTACGTCTTCTGTCTTTCCTTCTCCTTTCCCCAGACCTTCCCTCACTGTCACTGTAATGTTTAGACGGCTCTCGTACCTACAAACACAACACAGAGTTTAACACGCAGCATACGCTGCTGCCTCTTTTCCACGCGTTGCTCTTTTCACACCTTTCACAGACCAAAGCTCCTTGGGGCAGAATATATCTTCTCAAGTGCTCCTGAAAGCACCCTGAGGTACCACTCCCTACGCAGTGGCATAATGTAACTGAAGTGAATAGAACTGTATCAGCGTCTTATCAGATCAAAAAAAACCAAACCACCTCAAACCTTAAAAACTACAAACACTGAGTGAGAAGAGAGGAAGTATTTGCCCTAGACACCTGTGCACCCAACAGCCGAAGAGCTTTGTACCAATGCTGAACCTCCTATTGCTTTGCTGCTTTACTTTTTTTCCCTATTTGCCCACTACACCAAGTCTTCCCTGTCTATTCCCCAACAACTGGGCTGCACAATTGGCAGGATAGTGGAGTTGGTGTGCTCTCCTTCATTCTCCAAAAACATCGGGAATATTAGTCTTCAACTTGGAGAAAAGACAAAGTTGTGCACCCACCTGTAAGGAGAGAGAGCAAAGACAAAAGAAACTTTGCAGTCTGAATCTAACCTCAACGCGGCGGGACAGGGGGTCATGTTCCTCCAATCACTGGCATTTAAAGCCATGCACAGAGGAAAAAATAGCCTCAACAGCATGCCAAAATGAAGTCATTTAAAAGAATGAATAGTAGCTATTATTTTCTTAAGACCTCAATGTTTCTTTCTTTACACGAGTTCATCAAACAATAGAGCAGGTTGAGTTTAAATGAGAATTAGGCTGCAGCTTTTTAGTATGCTCCAGGTAAAACGGGCGAGCACGCACAAAGGATACCTGATAACATTATTTGCACATACACTATTGTGTAACTGTTTCCATAGGCACAAAGGACTGTCAGGCTGCCATAAGGCTTCATGCTAATTGCTTGGTGGTGTGTGTGTTATGAAATGTAAATTAGGACTCCCTCAAAAACCTGGAAAATTGCACTTATCTAAATCTCACAGGATTAAGGGGGCAGTCGTTCAAATAGTATTTCTCACCAAGAAACGTGAAACTAGGCTCTGCAAAGATGTTCTGCGCAAAGAGAGAGACAGAGATCTGTAAGTGTATGTGACAGTTGTTTTGCTGCACAAGCAGCTCCAAATCAAATTTGCAAACCTGTGAAACATCTGGAGGGAAGAGCCTCAGATGGTGAGAACCATCACAGTTATGATAATACCCACAGTGCTTCTTTACCAAGCGTGATATGAAATTAAGTAGTTAATATACATGATGATTACAACAGTTGACATAATTATCAAGTATTGCATGACTCCTATCAATGAGTAGTAAACTGGGGGGGGACAAGGCACTGCCCTGTAACTTCTATTTTACCTCCTTCCCTTTCCAAAAGAAAGCATCTCCCGCTACGTTCTTCTGAATAACAAAACATAATAGTGATACTAATTCCTTACATGCATTTGTGCCAAAAAATATAAACCAAAAATATATTACAAGCACAGCCCATAAACATTTTCACTGCTTCATTATTTAGGACCAACCAAGCGTTTTATGAATTGTAGTTATTTATGATGTTTTATATGCTCTGTGTTTGTTTATGCCCAAAAGGTTCACCTACTTCCTCACTGTGGCTCTCCATCATGCAACAGCAAGACGGGTCAGACTTCAAACTGCGTCGCAAGGGTCTTATTCTCGTATCCTTGCAGGCCCTCTATCCTGCAAACACTTAGCCATGTGTTTAACTTTATGTACACAAGTAGTCTCACTGAACTCATTCATGAAATTCTAGCCTTATTTAAATTGCCACAGGTTTTACCATTGACTCCAGTTGGACCCAGATTTCATCTAATGGGACTATTTACATCTGAAAAGCTGAACACATGTCCAAGCATTTGTAAAACTGAAGTCTTAGCCGCAAAGCCAAGGCACACGATGCCATTTTATCTCTTACTGGCATGTAGGACCTACAAAACGATTTGCTTTTATCTTGCCCTTAACTGAGTTAGGACACAATAAACAGATCATCACTAAAGCGGATTATTAGGTTACATTTTT
The DNA here is from genome assembly GCA_017639485.1 of Pluvialis apricaria. Lineage (NCBI taxonomy): Eukaryota > Metazoa > Chordata > Aves > Charadriiformes > Charadriidae > Pluvialis > Pluvialis apricaria. The sequence continues at coordinate 176,565,068 of CM030007.1, forward strand.
CCTCTTTTTTGGATGTTACTAAGTAGACTATTCATCCTCCCCAATCTGCTCATTTTTTCCATTCCAATAAGCATGAAATAGTTAATGCATAATCATCTAGGCACAAACGCTGACTTTACTTAGCTGGAGAGTTCACTTCTTAATTTGTACTTCAAAAAAAGAATAAATTTCAGGCAGGTACAAGAGACATACAGAAAAACAGATTAGTAAACTGCAGTTTTCTTTCTTTAATTACAACAGCAGCAATATTCAACCAATCTAAATTGAATTCAATTAAATCAAGTCAGTTCCTGAAGCAATAGCTGAAATATAATCTCTGCACTTGCTTCCTCACTTAGTTTTATTTAGCATGGATAGTGTAAGGTGACCCAAGTACCTAATTGCAAACCTTCAGCAGAAAAAAAAAAAAAAGGAAACCCCAAAATTGCAAAGTCAACAGAGATGCTTTGCTGCAGACAGTAAAACCCTAGAAGTTCCTGCTGTACGAGAGTTCCTGCTGAAATTCAGAACAATCACTAAAGAAATACTCTCTGAATACAAAAAACAACTTGCTTTTTCTGATTAGCATACTGCTTACTATATTTATGAGCTTACAAATTCCCGAAGGCATAATCTGATACTAATTTAATCACTGTGAGAAGACTGACTGATAGCAGCGTCCATCCTTTCACTCCTTACACGACCTGCATTGCTGGTGCAGACATAAGATAGCACTGCAAGTGTAGATAAGATGAAAAATTATGTCTGTTATTATATGTGCAATTAAATATGCATATTAAATGCAACCATCCTGTTATGAACAGGGCTCTTTTGCATTTTACAATACAAAATACAGCATGATAAGCAGTCTTCCTTGAGCAGCTTATTCTACAAGTGTGCTTACTTACTCTGGGTGAAAGACTAACTGGTATGGTTTCAGGTTCATGCTAAGAATTATCACAATATCTGCTCTTCCTTAACAGGACCGTGCTCTGGTACCTCACGCATTTTATATAGTATTTCAGTCTACAAAAAAAATGAGGATGGAAAACAAATACTCTCCGCTCGCTAGTAACTTTTCAGCCACGTATAACAGCATACAAGGTATACCGTTGTGCATTTTCATACTCACAGATGTTTCCCCACGATTTCTTATCTTGAGAGAGGTATGCAAAATAAAGTGCTCTCAGTGCCCTTGTTCAGGCAAAAACATTCAGCCGTCACTCCCACTGTGCTACACAATGAACAGATGTCCCTACACCCTTGCCCACACTAAGATCCAGTGAAATTTATACTTTTAAGGAGAACTGTTTAAATTACACTAGACCAGAAGGAAATAAAATTTCAATAAACTGATTTTAATCCCATCCTTTACTGAAAATTCTCATCCATGTCATTTAGATTTTTCCTTAAATATTTACAGAAAGAATGAGGCACAGGCATCAATAAAATACTCTTTATTCTGGAATCTTGTAATCTTTTCCACACTTATATTTACTTGTGTCTTAGTTCTTTCTTTTTATGCTTTAGAGGCATTTTATTTATCCAGAAAACAATACCGTAACATTAGGATTCAGTCGTAAGAAACTGAGTTTTTAAAACTTTTCACAGTAAAATAAGCTCATACACTTTTTCATATCATTAAAAATTAGCATAGTGCGAACATAAACTGAAACTCCTTGCCTCTAACAAGCAACAATACAGGGAGCCTCAACAAAACCTACAAATTTCAGTCTGCAAGATGTTCAGAACAAGCCAAGCACAGAGCCAAGTTGGTAGATTTAAATATCACACACAGCATGTGATTTCAAGAAACTGTGCATAAGAGGGTGGTACCTTGCTTCAAGCTACGGCATCGGAGCCTTTCAAGATATGTATATCAGACTCATCACCATGGTACCTGCGGACCTGTACTATCCAATTTTCCTGCTTAGACAAGACTCCTTCTCCAACACTATCCCCAAGGAGCACAGAGATCTAGAGCTGCATGAAGAGCAGCAAACCTTCTCTTTTCCTGCAAAACTAGCCAATTTCCATACGCAGCAAGTTAACAGCTCGGAATCACAGGTTGAGGATGTATCTTGGTGCCAGATGGACAAAACGCTACAGGTATTTCTACACAGTCAGTATTTTTATCATTTTTCAAAAGAGTAAAACACCAAATATTAATACTTAGTAGTATTACATGCTAGCAGATTAGGTATGAGGCACACAACCAAGTGAAAGCCAATATTCCTTAAGGTGTTTCTTCTTTGTTGGATCCCTTCCTCACCTCACCAGACACTCTCTCAGCCCCTAAACGAGGTGGCCTTTGGTTGCTTTCGGAAACAATTGCACACATGGATTGAAATTGGAACATTTAGGGGAAAAAAAAACTAAAAGAAAGAGCTGACTGTCCCCTAGAGGAGAAGAGTTTCCTGCAAACTCTCTCACAGGTTTTCTGTACCTCAGCAGATCAGTTCTGTTTACTTATAAACATCAACTTTCTTCATTAATATTCTTGTATTATTTTCTTTGCGAAGCGCTAGAAGCAGGCTCCAAATTCCAGAGGACCAACCAGCTCCCTGCTCCCCAGACATTCAATCCTTCCTTTTGCTTTTAACCCTGTATCAGCCAGGTGTGAAGCTCCAAGTACCTAAGGCCATCATAAATCAGTGTAACTCAGGGTACTGCTTTGAATGCATACAAACCTACTCATTCAACATTAACTGAAACAGAAATAGGGCGATGACTCTTTATTAAAAGTGAGTACAATGCTGCAGCAGACCACATGGGAAGGCATGGCCATCCTGCTCTGGTTAAACAACACGTAGACATCTGGCAGTTCTACCGAAAGGGGAAAGTATCTAAAGCGACCTCCATCGTACTTCCCTTCTTTAAGCCCAAGCCATCATTTTAAAATAGCCAAGATGCCCTTACCAAGGCTCAAGCCACATTGAACCAACCAATGCAACAGACCTACCAAAGACATGGTTTTGGCTGCCAAGAGCTCGCAACCGCATTACGAGCGGGAACGGGGAGCGGGAAAGCAGCGGCAGTACGAGCTGCCGTGACTTGCGCAGTAGCTCGGGGCACATCCAGACACACATCCCCCTGCCTGTTGGGGTGCAGAAGGCTTTCATCTCAGGCTCCACCTGCCAGCGATACTCTGCAAGCCCCATCACCACAACCATACGGCTCCATAACACCAGCCGAAGCTACGCAGAGCCGGTGCAGAGCTGCTTTCAGCAGTCACTCCAAAGCCCGGGAAGAGCACAAACGTGTCTGGCAGCAACTGGCAGCGAAGACGATGTTCTGGAGCGATCCAGCTTGGGTTTTGCTTTTTTAGCGTGAGGCCAACAACGTGAGGAACCACTGTCTTTGTGACCTTTCCCCACACTTAAGTTTTTCGTCTTCTAAAAAAAAGTGCCTCTTGAGAAGTCTCCAGAAGCATGATGTTTATTAAAGAGAAATACTACCATTTTTAACAAGCCAAGTGATTTACATACAAGAGATGAGTAATGTACTGTGAAATGGAATAGAACATACAGCTATGTCTTTTCACACAAATAGAAAATTTATTCAAGTACACTGGTGTTACAAAGAAGATAAAGAACTGTTTGTGATACAAAATGAAAGCTGCTACACGCAAAAATGGCATTTTATTTGATTAATTTATTTCATCATTCTCTTCATACTTTTTCTTTCAGCAAGCTTTATTTATACAGCTATGCAGCATTTAAATTATTTTTTTGGCACTGGAACCTTAATTCAGATCAAAGTACTTTTAAAAAGTGCAAGTTTTCTTCTGCTTTAATTATAAAAATGTAAAAGATCAGAAATTTAATTACAAATAATTAATTAAAAGAAAGAAACTTTTCTTCTGCAACTAACATTAATTTCACAAGACCCATCTTCTTTTTCCTCTTGGGAAAAAAGAATAAATAAGTAACCTTTAAAAGTTACCTCAAGTAAAACTGAAATTGTTTGAAGAAAATGAAGCACATAACACACTGAAGATTCACGGAATTTATTACAAGGAAATTCTTGTTGTTATAATTCAAGATTTTGCAGCAAGGAAATACAGGCAGATGCATACCATACCTAGAAGTATCTTCCCAGGAACCGTACAGTGTTTCTTTTTGGCATGGGAGTTGGGAGGAGGTCAAAGAAAGGATGGCAGAACAAGAGCAGAGTTGCTAGAGACCCACAAACCAAACTTCCAAACAAAGCTTCACAAATTATTTCAGAGTTGCCCAAAATGATTCACTGATGAAATTCTGGTGCCAACAAGGACAGCCAGGCCAATACAAAGAGGCTTAATCCAAGACATAAATATTTTTCATATTTTAGTGGTATCTAGACAGCTGATGTATAACACATAAAATAAGGCTTAAGATACTGCCTCACTTTTGAGCCTATGCCTCATTTCAGAGCCTCGTTTCTTCTTTATTTCGTTATTAAAACAATCAACACTTGCCACACTAAGCAGTCAAATCAAATAAATACAGTATCAAGTACAAAACAAGGCATGACAGCACCTTCATCTTCACATAACTGGTAGAAATGAGAGGTTATGACACGGCACAGTGTTCCTTCAAATATATTTTTATTTGAAAATAAAAAACAACATCTACTTTTAAAAAACATATGAAGCATGAAAAAGAGCATATAGCAGAAGGCTTATAACCTACAGAGCAACAGCTACAAGTGGATTCATACACCCACAGAGTCACACTGAAGGCAGCGTGGGCTCCTTCCACTTCGGTAAGAAAAATACCCAGTGTTATTTGGGGTTCGGAAAGCTACTCTAGTGGCCAGGGGTGAGTGCGAGCATCTCATCTGAATTTCCAACTGGACCTAATCCCCTTCGCAAAGTAGCCCAGTATGAGCCCACTCAAACAAAGGAGCCAACCAAATATAACTGATCCCAATCCGTGAACGCTGTCAGGCTGCAAAATTAAACTAAGAATACTCCTGTTACCGTAGTGCTACAATATCACACAAAAGGCTAAAAGCACCAACAGGAGCAGCCCGGCAGAAGAGAAATGACACAGTACTAAACAGCCTATAATGGCACAGGCACCGGGTGCTTCAGAAAGCAGACTTTTAGCTGCATCACTTAATGTGCTGCTTTGCACACTGGGCAGCGAGATCCTCCTGTGCCTTCTCAAAGGCCCACCATCGAAAACACACTCTGAAAATGATGGAACCACACCACACACACACAAGACTCAAGACACCCGAGTCAAAGTCCCAGAAGTGGCTGATTTTTGGAATGAACTCCCACTTCAAGGTTTCATGTTAGAGACCTGGAACAAATTAGTCATTTGCAGAAAATAAAATTATTCTGGATTAGGAGTTCTAGTTCTCCCCATGCTGCCTCCAAGATATTGACCTATTACTTTATAATCCAGCGAACTGCACCTTTCATTTCAATGTGAGTATTAAAAGCCTGCCAAAAGTATAGACATGAATATATAAAAGAACTCCACTTGGGACAACTCACATCCCCACTTACAGCAGCTTGAACTCTGAGCATGCTAAAACACACCTCAGAGAAACACCCCGGGCTGGTAGGCAGGCACAGGAATTACCACAAGACATTTGGGTCCAAAACAAAGACCAGTCATGCACCGAATATTTAGACTTTAAATGATGACGGGTACAGACCACCTCTGCCTACCTTCTAGAGGCAAATTCAGCACACCGACCTTTTTTTTTGCACAGGCGCTTGGCTCTTCGTGAAGTCTTTCATCTCCTGTTGGAACCTGGATGAAGCTATATCAAGGGGCTCTTTGATAAAACCAAACCGTTTGGTGCAAGTTGGGTGGATTTTAGGGCTTGGTTTTAACTGCGACACTTCACAATAAGGGGCTTCGCTGACACCCCTCCCCCCCCATGCACTGACAGGTTTATTTTCCTGGTAGCAGTGTTAATTCTTGAAGATCTTTATAATGGACAACATCCACTGCCTTGGGTCTTATTTCCCTCTCACCAAGTAATTCTGTCACCTTAAAACCACTGCAAACATCAACTTAAGGAGACTATTTTCAGTGGAAGAGTATTTCTTAGCGCTTCACTCATACACTGGAACTTGTACATGCTGGGTTTTTTAATACCAAAGTAAATAACCATTACCAGCTTCAATAGTTACTGAACAAAACCTAAGAGCTATTTTAAACAGCATCAACTGAGAAACATTCCCACATGGAAGCTGGAGGCTAGATGCTGTAAAAGCACTCCTGATGAACCACAATGCTGGGAGTCTACGCGCTTACCAGCCAGCCACTGCCTCCTAAAGGAAATTATCTGATTCACAAAGCCATCCAACTCTGAGTTCCATTCCCCTGCATCAGCGGGAGAGAAAATCCTCAGAAAAGCAAGTAAAAACTAAAGTCGCACTTACTTAGAGAAGGTAGCCAAGCAAGCAAAAAGGCTACGGAGGGAAATGAAACGCTATCTCTAAGTTGGGACTGCAGACAAACACTTGCAGTGCATCTGTCTTTTACTTAGGGATTTGAGAGGGTTCAAAGACTGGTTTCCCACCGGAAGGGTGCCTGAAGCATAGGGTGTAGGTCGTTCTAGAGCGACGATGGGAAGTGGTTAGCAGAAAGGCACGCTGGAGCCTGGTTCCTAGGTCCGGCATTAGCTATTAGTTGTTATAGGTAAAAAGCCACGGGGGTGGGAAGGGAAGACAGGACAGGACACAGATCTAGGAACAGTTTAGGCTGCTGCTGAGTGGGTTTGTTTCCATGACAATTTTGGTCAATGAATCATGACCCTGTTTCAAGAGTTCAAGTCCTTTTTTAGGATTTAAGTACGCAAATTACTAAGCTGCATGAAAATAACATCCAGGCACTGGCAGAGACTTTACAGTGATAGTTCTGCTACCAATTACTGCGCTGTTCCTCCGAACTAATACTGCACCAGCTGCCTAAAACACATAGGACTTAAAATCATACAATCCTCTCATTAGCAAAATAGCCTAGAGTAATGCTAAGTTCAGAAAAACCTATCCTGGAAACAGGATGCTAAATCCAGAAAGATGTGCCCTCCCCTGAACCACAGGTCAGAGGTCAGGGCAGGTTTGGGTTTTTTTCTGTCTGCTGACAGGTCGGTGAATAATAAGGGATGCCACAGACCAGTCCAGTTATCTAGCAGTAATGGTCTGTACCACCACACGGAAAACCCTCGTTCAATTACCTGTCAGTCTCCGGCTTCCTGGGCCAGCTGGGACTGGGAGCGCTGCTGAGGCCAATGTGCTTAACTCCTGAAGAAAAAGAAGTGCTCTGAGGCAGCCAACAGTGACCCCCGCAAATAAATTAAGGAGTCTTTGTGGCAGACTAATGGGAAGCCCGTCCAGCACTCTGCTGGAAGACTGATGCCCAAAAAAAAGACTTGGTCTCAAGTTTTAACAAAAATCCGCTATTCTATTTACTGTAGTGATGGTATATGCACCCCCATGTGTTTTTAGAGGTTGCCCTGATTTTTAACAGTTTTTGAGGCATGAATTATGGCCATTTGAATAAACCACTGGAAAAAAAAAAATTAAGATATAAAAGACAAAACAGCTTATGCTGGAAGTACAGTATTTCCAATAAAACAAATATCAGTTAAAAAGATGAAGAGATGAAGGAAAGAAGGGATAGGAAGACAGCAAATGAGCATTATTTACCCCCAACTGAAACCTCCCACTATTCTTGAAAAATCTCCTCATGGAGCCAATGGGACAACGAAGGCCAGCAGAGTAATTCACAATGTCCTAGGGAACACAAGGATTAGTATTCTAGGAAGCCACTTTTACTTCTTCTCCCTCGTGAAGCTTAACAAGGCCAGGAACGGCCGGGGTGGCAGAGCATCGCAGCACAGCGAGTAGCCACCCCCGGTTACGGAGGCTGGGTGGCTGAGTTTCATCAGCTTCAAACGGTCCGATTTACTGGTTTTCTTTTTCCTTGAAGTGAAACAGAGACTGACAGATTACTCGATCCTTAGCTGCTGCCCCAGTGATCCAGCACATTTCTTTGTTTCACATCAAGCTGTCATATACGAACAAGAGCAACCCTGTGCTAGGCTGAAGCATCCTCTGAAGACAGAGCCAAAGCGCACACCGCTGCCGTCGGAGATGCCCCTTATGAGCCATTCACAGGTCCACAAGATATCTCAACTGTCCTGAAGCAGCAAGCTGAGCAGTAGAGTCGACATGTTAAGTAATATTTAGGGTGTAATTCCAAAAACCAATTTCCTCTGGCTCATCAAGTTTCATTGTTTCATTCAGCAACAGGCTGGCGTTTGGGAGAAAATGGTTTAGTATGGGGTTCTGCGGAGGGTGAAACTGGGAAAGAAATTACAGGATTTACCCCCTGTCCCTCTTACTGGGGAGGGACCGCCTGTGCAAGCAATAACAGAAATATCTCAAGTCTAGAGGACTACCCCGAGACTGCAGGAATACGACCTGAGAACCCAATCTAGAATAGGTGAAATGAAATCCTACTGTCATCCTGACTTAAATAACCTGCCCACAGAACAAGCTCCGACTTTAAAGGAAGATAAGGAGCATTTATAAGATCAGTCACCCCAAGCTGGAAAACACAGGGAGTTCAAAGGCTGCCAAGCCTCAAAGGCCAACAATAGGCTTCCGCAATCAAGAGAAATTCCAAAATTAATTTAAAAACCTGAGGGCTGAAGTGTCGGAGAACAAAGAACTTTCAGCATAAGGTTCGAATCTCCAGATAAAATGCTTCCATCTTTCAAACAACCATTTCGGACAAAAATTAGGGATGAAAAAAAAGCATTGAGGGAAATGGGCGGTTTAAAAAGATTTCTTTTTGAAAAAAGACAGTTAAACCAAATGCTGTGACAAGCCTATAAAACATTTAGAAATAAAAATGAAAAAAAACTAACCTAAAACATTAGCCCAAAGAACAGATTCACTTTTACACGAGTAATAATAAGCATCTCTGTTTTCAGATTTAGTCTGTTTCTCCAACCGTATATTTGGAGCAACTTTCACCACAGGTTGCCAGCAGGCTCGCATCTACAGCTTCAGCATCAAATATTTCAGCTAAAGAAAGAAATTCCATAAACAAACAGCAAAGTCTGCTTCAGTCAACTTCACAGAAAAAAAAGAAAAATAAAAAATCCTAGCAGCCAGCTAGGAAGGGCAAACTTCCAGATGAGGGAGGCAAAGGAGCTCTAATTCAGCACTCTTGCAGCTATCAGATGGTTAACAAATTGAGATGAGAGACTTCTGAGCCTTTTGAGCGACTTTCACTCTGGCAAACTTAAAGGATTCAGAAGTGCAGCTGGAATACATATGGGAGATGCTGGAGAAAGTGGATCATTTGAATTTGTAACTCCGTTGTGCGCTGGAAGAACTTCCTGCAGACGAGGCGCAGTCCTGTCAGTGACTCAGGGAGACTCTCCGTCTGCTAACAGTTGTGAAATTATTCTCTGAACCAGCTACCAGAAGTTACTTGGTTTATGTTAGTGTTATATATGCAACAAGAATCTTAAAATAAAGCCTGTGGGGACATAATTTCTGTTTTGCTTCCAAAAACCTCTACGCTATAGCATCTCCACTGAAAAAAAAAAAGGAAAAACCCACACTATTTTGATGAAACTAAGTTTTCACATTTTGATCAAAGTGTTTTGTTCAACAGAATTTTTTATGCAGAAATGCTTTTTAAAATCAAAAGCCAAATATATTTTTAGATCATGTTCAGCATTTAAAAATGGAATGAGTATCATATTAATAGGATATTATCACGCCAGGATCGTCACATTAGATAATCAGTTACTGGTTTGCTTGGTTGGTACTCAACTACAATACCCGAAAACTACAGAGCCTCAGTTACTCACACATCTTCTCTGGATTACATTGCTCTTCATCAACATATTAAAGTAACTGTTTCATATACAAATTATCTTTATGGTAACTTAAAATTAGCACACAGAAGATGCAACAGGAGGGACAATGGAAGAACAGTACAGAGAACATAGACAAGTCCCTTTCTCCCTAGCACCAGCCTCACTGCTGGAATTCAGAAGATTACAGCCACCTGCAAACTGGATCCACTGAAAGCTACTGGAGAAGTGCACTTGGAGCTGCAATATTGAGAGTAGATGACAAAAAGAGGCCATAAAAATCACAGATGTAAATTAATAATCAAATATACACACACAACAAGGAGACAGATGGCAAGCAATTTTCCCCAGTGTACTTATACTTGTTCTTCTAGTGCACGTATTTGGGTCACTTGCTAGATTAAGTCTCATGTGGCAGACCCAACAGAGGTACTGTCGAACGTGTATGGGCTCGGCCTACTTTTAAATGATGCAAGTCTGATGCTACAGGGCGAAGGCATTTATCAGGATTTCTTCAAGACAGTTTGCAATATTGCCCTGTGACTTTGAAACAAGGCTGTTGGATATGTTCTACCATCTGCAAGGCTGCCCCATTCAGGCCTCCTAAATAAAATGCAGCACAAGCCAGAGAAACTCGCTACCAAATCTCAGGGAAGAGTCCTACACACAGACAGACAAATCTGTACATATTTTCCAGAGCACCAATTTTCTCCACGTGCCATGGAGAAAACACATCACTCAAGGTTAGAGATTCCAACTAACACTCTCCTTAAAATATGCCTTTCTTCTGACACTTGAGAGAAGAAAGGAACACCTCAATGGATGAGTTGCTTTTGACGCGTTTGCCGTAGCAACGCACGGCCTCAGATACGCAGAGCACTAAATCTTCCACACCCCAGCTATAAACTGACAGTGACCCGTCTTATTTAGCACAGGTCACAGGAAGGACCACAACTTCAATGCAAGGCACCCGCAGGTCAAATTGCCTACTTTGGGGGGGGGGGGGGGGGGGCGCTTAAATGGCAGGGAAAAATAATTACACGGGTGTGTAAGCCTAACTGCAGCAACGGGTTTCCCTCCTGTAATACTGGTAGATATTAGCATAAAACAAGAACTGCATGTGCAGGGATTAACCCCCCCTCCCCTTAATCTGTCAAGAAGCTGGATTTAACACGGCGCAACAAGCAAGACCTTCAATACAGCCACAGGACTGGAAATTGCATTTCTTCCTACCCCTTGTTATCAGTTCCAAGATGATTTTGCTCAGCAATAAATAAGCCTTTATTAACAAGCAACGCGAGTTCACTGTGGCATTAGACCAACATCATCTAAATATTTCATAGAACCATAGGATGGTTAAGAGTTCCCCCCTCTTCCTGCATTCATCTCTTCTTTCGGGTTAGTGCATGCCGCATCCAGCTTCAAATAAAACAAATAACCAAACAGAAGCGGGGGGAAAAGATATTTATTTGTTCCTAGATGAACAAAGAGGTTTTGAGCTGGGGAGGAGCATTTCCCCCCTAATAATCTACACATGTAACTGGGAAACATTACAGCTGTCTGAGAATTACAGTAGCAGGGAACAGGGTGGCAAAAGCTCGTGTTTTCTAGATCCACAGGAAAAAGAAAAAAAAAATAAAGCAGCGTTTCTTCTTTGCACTGGCTCCCGGGTTTGGAGGCTGTCACTTTCATTCAAAGTAATCAATAAGTCAATTGATCAAAAAGATCACATGTTTGCACTGATTATGTGCGTGCCACATATCTGTCTAGCCTGAAACAACAAG